>LR991042.1:10185091-14985091 GCA_905163495.3 Cosmia trapezina
TAATCTTCACACTACAACACAAGAAACTATAAATAGGTATAAATAGGATATATCAACCCAGTAAATCTTCATTATATCTGGCCCTGAACTTCAGTAGAAGTAGCTCATTTAACAGAGTACTGCTAACATATTGATGGCACACTTCAAGTCTTGCTCACGAGCGAGCGGAACGAGCATGAATATATAAAGACAAACACTGCTGTATAAATTGGGGGCAAGCATCGAATAGTTGGGGTTTCATGTGACGATGTAGGAATAGATTAGGTAAGGTATAACATTATCTGGTAACCTTTAAGCAGATGTCAGACACTTCACTTTTAGTTAATTTTTATAAGCTTTTATATAACATGCAATGTATGCTTGACTAGTAAATAATGTTAAGGCGCAGATTTCCTGAAAACGATCAAAAAGGTGGTTTTTTAAAGCTGTGTATCTCATAAACCGTAAATAATTTTGACATGTAACAAAAATATGATATTTTCAAGTCCTTTTCGCATACAGTGATGGAAGCCAAAACATAATTAAACATAATGCACCATAAAAATATTTAAACGTAGCTCCTAATTATTTTTACAAGCTGTTTATCCCTTCATTAGCAATAATAATTATAATTAAAAATATACCATGAAATGTCAAATTCCAAACTGCATCCAGTGATGGATTACTTTTTATTAAATAGTTAATTTCTAATTTTATACGATTTTATTTGCACTTTTACGACATAATTCCGGTGCGCGTGAGAATCTTCTATCTCGTGCGTCAAACTAGACAGCCATAAAGCCATTTCACTTACACACCGAGCTAAACCAAGCTTGGAACCAGGGCCTTAATTTAATTGGTAGGCACCTAATTTCAAAAAAACAATTTTATTGTGTTATCTAATAAACTCAGTTCAAAAAGGATTATCTGTTTTTGAGTAGTTTCATATTAAATTAACGTTATCTACAAGTCCTTTGTTTGATAACATTTTTCAAAAAAGCATCTCTTCAATTAACATTCTTAAAAATTTGGTCCCGTGCGAGCGAGACGTGACAAAACGCGCGAGCCCTCTTTCTGTTTAAATTCAAAATAAGCAAGCCTTAACCTAGTTTAAGCAAAAGCTAGCATTTGTTGGAACACAACTGGTGCAGACAACGTACCGTGTGCATCTGTGTCGCAGATGGCAACGTGCAGAACGTGGTAGAGAATTGATTTTGCTGTTACATTACAGTTTGTTTCGGGAAATACATTCAGAGCTGGGACATACTGGATGCGGAAGGCGGAGGACAGGGTGCTGTGGCGCAGACTGGGAGAGGCCTATGTCCAGCGGTGGACTGCGATAGGCTGAGTTGATTGATATACAATAAGGTGTTAAGAGCCTATACTACCTCAAATGGCTTAGCATGATACTCCGATATACAGGGTGATTTTTTAATGACCAGCCAAATTTTCACAGGGTGTTCTACCCATGAATATGAACAACTTTCACTATGGCACCAACTTTGAAATCACAAAAAAAAACCAGCGGTTTCCTACAAAAGTTCAATACCTACTCGATCAAAATGTATAAAACAGCTGATATTTTTTTTGCGATTTCAAAGTTGGTCCATAGTGAAAGTTGTTCATATTCATGGGTAGAACACCCTGTGAAAATTTGGCTGGTCATTAAAAAATCACCCTGTATGTACTCCGATGCGGGAAGCACAGAAATGGTCGAAGTGGCGGTGGTTAGGGGAGGCCTATGTCCAGCAGTGGATGTCTTTTGACTGAAATTATGAGAATATAGTTAATCATAGAAAAAGATGCAAAATAATTAAAAAATAAAGGCTAATATAGGAACGATTGTTAGGTTCGGAAATAAAATGGAAAGGACACGATACAAGAAAGTCTGTAGAAGAAAGTTAACGGATATAAATTCCACTGTCTTCAAAATCCTCTTTACACTGAGGAACGTTGCCACAGCAATTATTATCTCGAAAAAAAAACATTTCTCACCCACTGGAAGGGCACCGTGTTGAGTATATTAATGATTGTGTCGTAGTGTGACCCATATCGTATAGTACCTACGTAAGCCATTAGCATGATTAATTGAAAATACGGGTCGAAACCTTTTAGGGTAGCGGTCCACCGCGACGGATATTGAAACCGGGGTCAATCAAGAGAAAATTATTGTATTCAAATATTCATTCACAGCTTGTGGCCAATGCTATTCTGTAAAGTTCATTCGAACTTCGAACCTCATTCAAGAGACCGTATACAATATGTGAACGCGAATTCATTTGTTTTTAAAAATAAAAGTGGATCCACATCTCGACACTGCGGTGTTCGAAATTCAAGGTGATGTTTATAGATAAGATATATAAATACCTATCTATAAGGGATATTTTTTTTAAATTCTTTTCTGACTAGCTTGCTATTAATCTAATAATCTTTGTTTCCGACAACGCTGGCGCATATTACCTTTTCGAGCCGTCATTTTTATTCAAAATGTTCAGAAAATCCTACTATTCTAACATACTATTAGGTACTATTAAATGAGCAATATTTGTAATCACGTTCTCGAAATGGCTCTAACGATAACGGTGGCGGATTATCGATCTAGCTAGTTCTCATGTCTCGGAAAATAAAAAAAAAATCCTGTTCTATATTTTCAGCCGAGTAGAGCTCGGACGACCAGGTATTTATATTATGTATTTATTTATAGTCGGAAAAAATAAGGTGCACGAAAAAAATAACCTCACGGAGCTTAGTAATAATTTTATTCCTACAGACTGATTTGACTATCGAGTTTATTCCTATATTTTTGTAATTATTTGAAACCAATTTGCGGAATTAGCGATATTGCATTATTTCTTCACCAGTCTTACCAAAGGCCAAGGAGTATTTTTAACCGACTTCCAAAAGGAGGAGGTTCTCAATTCGTCGGAACGTTTTTTTTTAAATTTTTTTTAAAATGTATTTTCCCCGATTACTCGAAAATGGCTGGACCTATTTGGATTTTTCTTTTTTTGTTCGAAAGGGTATACTTCCCAAGTGGTTCCATGATCATCAAGTCAGGATCTGATGATGGGATCCCATGGAAATCGAGGGAAACCCTCAAATTTTATGGGCACACCTATATCGATTTCGGTATTTTTTATAGTAACTCGTGCATTTGCTCTCGGAAAGTACCATTCGGTGAACTGGAACTGATGATGAAGACCACAGAGGGCCATCGGAAATACTCAATTATATCTAAGTATATCACAGGTTGCGATTCGATTACTTTAATATGGTTTATGCTCGTCAAAATGCATAATGGTAATGGTGACTTCATCATGAGCTCCAGTTCTCCTGGTTCTTACTAGGAGAACTCCTCAACAATTGACGTCCCTGCATCGGGAAAAGCAATATTTTGTAAAACGTGATGAGCAGTTGACATTGGGTTATTGTAACTTAGATAAATTACAAACTGAACCACTAAAAAGTGAAAAAAAAACCTTTTTTACAAAAAAAAACCGACTTCCAAAAAAAACACTACATAGTGAAAAATAACTTTAATTTCGGAAGTCAGTGGCAAAAAACTAAAATACAGATCCAAAGACACCGACTTCCGAAATTAAAGTTATTTTTCACTTTGTAGTGTTTTTTTTGGAAGTCGGTTTTTTTTGTAAAAAAGTTTTATTAGCTAGCCCAGTTACTGGTTTGTGGAGGTCAGATAGCCAGTCGTTCCATGTAAAATACTGCGGTATTATATAATTACATTATTAAATTTCTTCACATTTGGTTAAAATCCATTAAACTATTTCGGTACTCCGAACATCCACATCCTATTTACACATAAGTACCTCATTTGTTACCCACGTCGTCATTCCGAGTTTATATTTTTTTTATTGTAACCAATTGTAACTGTCAGGCTGAGGCTACATTAGGCCGCGACGCGACCTGTGACACATGAGCGATTAAAACAAATAAATGAATGCTCACGTATGTGGCTACACCGTACATCAAATATTAGTTAGTCTCGTTATTCGTTTCGCTCTTCCAGTCGCATCGCAAATCGCTGCTTACTGTAGCCTCAGCCTCATGGCCGCCGATCTCCATACGTGAATATTTTACCTGGCCATCCCACCGACAATGTGTGATGTGATTTATTACTTTATTTTGTCACAATTTCGTTTGTTCACGCAAATGAGGATATTAATGTAGGTATCTGTCATGTTACTGGTATCAGAATATGTTTGTGCAGATGAAGAGTAAGTACCCTATGGCATTATTGATGGTTCGGTAAACATTCATGCTTCGTTTATTTATTTGTTTAACTAGCTTTTTCCCGCGGCTTCGCCCGCTTGGAAGTTTCAAGTCTATTAACTCAAGGAATAAGATTTTTCATACAAACTTTGGACCCCGGTTCACCCCTTTAGGGCATGAATTTAAAAAAAATCTTAATGCACCCCTAAACCTTATAAGGAACTTACGTGCCAAATTTGGAATCTCTAGACCAAGCGGTTTGGGCTGTGCGTTGATACATAGAAAGAAAAGAAAGAAAGAAAGAAAAACTATTTATTCCCGCGAAAAATGACGCACATACATTCGTTTTTTACATAATCCTAAAAAATAAAAAACAATTGGGTAGCTAAATTTTAAACTTAAAAGAAAAACAATAAATACTTAATTATGCGTCACTAACGCGCGAAACGGCTAACGCTCAGCATAATGCCTACATCAGTCAATCACTTTTGCTTTTTATATAGAAGATGTTAGCGACGATACGTAATTCTACTTACTTAGTTATTTTTATATTTTCATTGTATACATTTTAAGTAAGATAGAAAGTCATATGTAAAATAACATATTAAATTGTTTCACATTCTTGTCACTTGGCGGCGCCACCTGACAAATGACACGAAAGCTTAAGAATCTAGAAACTTTACCGTAGGTTAAAGACCGTTCTAGAATTTTGTTGTTTTTAAGGTTTAAGTATTAAGTTTTTTTTTGATACCGTTTTTTGTATAAGTCCATTTCTAAGTAAACATTGTAAGGGATGTTTTACCACAGAAAATAAGTCGTCATTAGTGCCGTGTGCAAAATAGGAGCGCTCTGATTGGTCGAGAGAAAAAGGATTAGTGCCGTGTGCAAAACTGAAGTGTTCTGATTGGTCAGAGCTTTCTATAAAAAAGGGGCAAGTTTCTGTGGTCAGGCATTCCGAATCCAGCAGTGTTACGAGCAACAAGAAAGGAAAATAAAGAAGAAACTCCCTGAAGAAGTAGTGTTTTATTCACTCTGAAGAAGTGTTGTTTTCTTCGCTGCACCTACATACATCTCTACGCACCTCCTCAAGTACATCCCGCCAGCGAGCCCGCTCCACAACAGTCAACATCACTAACAAATTGGTCCTTCGGTAGCCGGATCGGGTTCAAGAAACTGAGAAGATGCCTACTACTACGAGAACAAAGTCGGCGCAGTCGAAGGCTACGAGTGAAAGCGCTGCTACTACTACGGGTACCAGTACTACGGATTGGTGTCTGAATACGCCGAGCAGCGTACAAGGATGCCAGCCAGCCGCACACGATTCTAAGGATGCTGCCGGAGAAGAATCGACACCGGGGGAAGTGATTCATACCACCCCCCCGACCCGCACCACTGAAGAAGATATCGAAGTGTTGAATCCCGCACGCCAAGAAGAAAGTCATCCAACGCTGCAGAACTTAGAAAGAAGTGTTGCAATAAAAACACGCCCGAATGAACGAAGTGTACCGACGTCAAGGGAAGAAAGTCTGCAGCGGCCTCAGCCTAAGAAGTCGACCCGCGATACAGACACGCATTCTGTTCGCTCGTCGCATAGGAAGAGAGCAGAAGCGCAAGCAAAAATGACACTGGCACTAAGGGAATTGGAATTAGCAGAAGCGCGATCAAGAGTGGCTCAAGCTGAACTAGAATTTTTAGCTGCAGAGTCAGAAGAAGAAGATGGTGCCGGAGAAGAGCAATACGAACGTACACAAGAAGTCGAGAAGTGGTTTATCCAAACCGGGGCTAGGCCTAGTAAGGATCAGAGGCCGATCGCAACGGAAGAAAAGAAGAGTGACATTCAGGAATTGGCTTTAGTCATACTTAAATTATCCGAGAAGTCACGTGACATCGTTTCACCAAAGCACCTCGAACTCCCTCACTTCAACGGGGCCTGCGAAGAATGGTTGGCTTTCAAGAGATCATATGAAGATATGGCCGCTTCCTTTAGTAACACACAGAATCTAGCGCGCCTTAGAAGAGCAATCCAAGGAAAAGCGAGAGAAGCCGTCCAAAGCCTGCTGTTCACTGCTGAAGACCCACGCGAAGTAATCAAGGGACTGGAGGCAAGATTTGGAAGACCTGGAGCGCTGGCATTAGCAGAATTAGAGAAGCTGAAGAACCTGTCAAAAGTCGGCGAGAACCCAAGCGACATATGCGTTTTCGCAAGCAAAGTGAATAACGCCGTCGAGACAATCAAGGCCCTAAACACACCCCACAACACAACACAACACAGTACCTCAGTTCTCCTGAAACACTAAAAGCCATAGTGGACAAGATGCCAACATCCATGAAGTTCCGTTGGTACGCCTACCACAGGAGCAGAAGAGATGAAGAAATTCAAGAACTGTTACTCGTCGAAGAGTTTGGAAACAGAAGCCGACATGTGCGGAGACTTTGCTCCACCTGAAGTGCTTTCGGAGCAAAAGAAGGGAATAAGAAAACCCGTACATACGGTACAAGAAGTGTCACAAGAAAGATACAAAAAGACATGTCCGATTTGTGAAGAAGAGCATTTCGCAATAGAATGCAAGAAGTTCAAAGAAGCTAACCTAGATGAAAAATGGGACATGATCAAGAAGGCGAAGATATGCTTCAAGTGCCTACGATTCAAGCACTCAAGAATTAACTGTAAAGCTCCAGTCTGCAAGCAGTGTAGAAGATGGCATCATTCTATCCTACACTCTGACAAACCACCAGTACCAGTAGAGAAGGAAAAGGACAAAGCAGACAAGGGAAACCCGTCAGAAGAAAAGGTCGCCTCAATCCACAACACTAAAGGGGAAGAAAAGGTATACCTGAAAATCATCCCAGTGGACCTTTATGGACCAAAGGGCCAAGTTCGCGTGCTAGCATTATTGGATGAAGGTTCAACGGTCACACTCTTAGACGCATCAATAGCCGAGAAGATTGGAGCCGAAGGGAATCAAGAGAAACTCACAATCGAAACAGTCGGTGGGAAGATGATAAGAAAGGATAGTTCTCAGAAGATTGAGTTAAAGATAAAAGGGGCTCATAGAAGAGACAAGAAGACTATCGTAGCAAGAACCATCGACGACCTGAAGCTGTCTGAACAAACCATAAATAAGGACACCGTGAAGAATTGTCAACATCTAAAGGCAATTGAAGGACAACTTCTCTACGTCACGGAGAGACCCAAATTGTTGATAGGCCAAGACAACTGGGGACTCATAGTAACAAGAAGACTGAAGAAAGGCAAGCCATCTGAACCTGTAGCCTCCCTCACCAACCTAGGGTGGGTGTTACATGGATGTGAAACAGGAGCGAATGCCTTAGTGAACTTCACTCACTACAGCAGATCCACATCCGATGAAGAAAACATAGAAGAAATCGTCCGAGAACATTTCCAGTTAGAGTCTCTTGGGATTCAAAATCGGTCGCCAACTAATGACAGCGATAGAAGAGCATTGGAAATCTTCGAGAAGACAACGAAGAAATCGTCAAGTGGTCAATTTGAAACAGGACTCTTATGGAAAAAAGAAGACGAGACCCTACCCAATAACTACAATCAAGCAATCCGACGCCTGGTCAATATTGAAAAGAAATTGGATCAAGACCAAGAAGCCAAAGAGCACTACGAGAAGCAGATCCAGAGTCTAATTGAAAAAGGATATGCAGAGAAGGCTCTAGAATCTTGTTGTTTTTAAGGTTTAAGTATTAAGTTTTTTTTTGATACCGTTTTTTGTATAAGTCCATTTCTAAGTAAACATTGTAAGGGATGTTTTACCACAGAAAATAAGTCGTCATTAGTGCCGTGTGCAAAATAGGAGCGCTCTGATTGGTCGAGAGAAAAAGGATTAGTGCCGTGTGCAAAACTGAAGTGTTCTGATTGGTCAGAGCTTTCTATAAAAAAGGGGCAAGTTTCTGTGGTCAGGCGGATCGCCAGTGGTCGAGCTACACGGAACATCTACGTCATCAGTGAAGCTATCCGCGCGGGCCGCAAAGTTTTATCAGTTTCCTTTGTGTGTGTGCAGGTAACTTAGCCGGCACCTGTGCAGACACAGAGGGAGCCACCGCTGCTGCTCGGTGAGCTTGCTCACCGCAGCGGCCGCGGAGACCACCACCCGTCGAGATGCCGAAGTCCGACAAACGCGCCTCGTTTGGCCGCGATGCCGGGCGCCCCGACGCCCGTCAGGCGTTGGACCGGGCGACGTCGCTGCCGAATATCGGCGACGCGGCGTCCGGTCCGCCGTCAGCCGGGCCACCACAGACGAGGGGAGGTGAAGAGAGAAGAGGAGGGGGGAGAAGTGCCGCTGCTGCCGCCGGCCCGCCGACGTCATCGGCGCCTGCGCGCATTGCGCCGACGCCATCGTCGAGCCGCCCGCAAGCTGTGCCTATCCGCCCCGCCGCGTTTCGCCCAGTGCCAATAATGGCCCCGGGGCCAGCCGCGAATACTAGCCGCGCGCCGTCCGCCGCGCGCACCGTTGCGCCGCCCGCCGCGCGCTCCGCTGCGCCGCCAGCCGCGCGCACCGTTGCGCCGCCCGCCGCGCGCGCCGATGCGCCCCCAGCCGCGCGCACCGTTGCGCCGCCCGCCGCGCGCGTCGATGCGCCGACCGCCGCGCGCACCGGTGCGCCGACCGCCGCGCGCTCCGCTGCGCCGCCCGCCGCGCGCGCCTCCGCGCCACACGCGACGCCCGTACCAACCGCGCGCTCCCGCGCAACCCCCGCGCACACCGCTGCGCCGCCGCCGCGCTTCACGTCGCCGCCCGCGCCTGCGGGCGCAGCGACGAAAGCTGTGTCAGCTTCGCGCTCCGCCGCGCCCGGTCCCCGCTTCTCGCTGGCAGGACCGGCGAGTGCCGCGATAAGTGACAAGTACTATAGTGAAGTGTTGTGTACTCAACGGGCGCCTGATTCACCGGCGCCCCCCCGCACCTCCGCCCGTGACTCGCCTGCCATGTTATCGGCAGGTTCGTCGAGCGCGTCGGGATCGAACATGTCGATTACATCGGTGTGTTCGGCCGCATCCGGTCAAGATGCCGTGTCGACGGACACGACTCCGCGATCCGGACAGCGGCACACCGACGGAGTGGGGAGCGAATTTAAGACCCCACGCGACCACTGGGCTTTGGTTATGAGTTTGACCTAGAGCCCAAGCCCCAGAGGAGGAGGAGGAGCTCCAGTGACACCGAGGCGGAGATGGCGAAGCGGTCCTGCCTGGACTCGCCGCGGTCCCCTACTTTCGCGGACGCAGTTCGCCGCTCCACTCCTTCACCAACACCGGACAAGACAGCTGCAGGGGTAAGTGCCTTATCTTTTACCCCTGCCCCCCACTGATTCTATTGCACCCCCTACCGTCCCCGGCATAGCGACGACGACGACGACGACGGCAACGACGACGACGACGACGACGAAACAGCCGGGGAAGAAGCCGCGATATCCGCCGCTGGTAGTGGAGAAGCTACCAAATTGGGCCGCACATTTTAAGGCCCTTGCTAACCAGCTGGGACACCCTCCCCATGCGCGACCTTTTGGGACGGGCGTCAAATTCGTCCCAGAAAATGAGCAAGAAAGACAGCGGCGTTTCCTGGTTTGCCTACTCCCTACCAGCGGACAGGAACTTCAAGATCGCCATAAGGGGGCTGCCGGCGGACACCCCCCCTGAGGAGATCGAGGAGGAACTCCGGGCGTTGGGGTACCAGCCGGAGTACGTGCGCCATATTAAAGGCGCACAAGGACGACCCGGCTGTATTTTCCACGCCATTCTTAAGAGGACCCCCGACGTCCGGTCCATATTTGACACCACCGTGTTTTTATATATGCGGGGTGTCACTATAGAGGCTTGGCGCGGCAAACGTGGGCCCGCCCAGTGTCACCGGTGCCAACGGTTCAGGCATAGTTCGCACCAGTGCCACCGACCGCTCGCTTGCGTGCGATGCGGGGATGAGCACGCGGCACGAGACTGCCCACGCCCACGGGTTGAGCCGGCCACCTGCGCTAACTGCGGTGGCCCGCACCCGGCAAATAACATAAAGTGCCCCGTGTTCCAGACGGAGAACGGCGAGCGGGGACTGTCGCCATCACCGCCTCCACACGCCGGCCCCGAGAGGCCACCGAGAGGCAAACTGAAATACCAGAAGAGGCACAAGGCGCGTCATTGATGGCGGCAGCCAACGGGCCCACCCAACGGACTGAAGCCACCTCCTCGAGGCGGAGGAGGAAAAGACGCGGGGGGAAAAGGAAAGGGAAGAAGCCCGAGCCCCCCGCGGCGACACAGACAGAGATTCCCGAGGCCGGCCCTGCCTCTGATGGGGCGCGGGTCGTAATAAACAAGGAAAGCGAGGTGACTACCGCTAGCGCTGGCATAGCGCAGCGGAGCGAGACACATACTCAGCAAAGAAAATTCACTGCCGGCGCTATCGATACTAGCGCCGGCCCATCGAAACGCCAACAGGGGGAAACTAAGAAGTTCCCCCAAAAGACTAGTGGCGGCGCTGCCGGCGCTTCAAAGGCAACAACAAAAGCGGAATTTACGACCTGCGCCATTAGGCTATTGATGGACCTTATTAAGGCCATCAGGCAGGGCCAAGATATAGAGACTGTCATCCTCGACGGGCTGGCCACCTTATTAAACTTGTATAATGGCTAGCTCGTTGAGGATAGTGCATTGGAATGCCCACGGCCTCCGGAATAAGGTCGTTCCCCTCCGCCACCTCCTCCGGGACCAAGTTATTGACGTGGCGCTTATAAGTGAGACGCTACTGGGGCCTGAGGACAGGATCAGGTTCCCGGGATACCTCACTTACAGAAAGGACGAGCGGGCTCAGCACAGAAGTTACCGTGGTCTGGCGGTGCTTGTGAAGAGAAGAGTCGTCCAGCAGGAACTCCCCTTGCCATCCATGAACTCCTTTTACGCGCTGGGTGTCCAGCTGCACCTAGCCGGCGAGGACATCAACATCTACGCGTGCTACAAGCCGCCCGCGGCTCGCCTTGACCTTACCGAGCTGCGGGCCCTACTTAGCGTGTCCCAGCACGCCACCCTCCTCGCCGGGGACTTGAACTGCAAGCACCCAGCGTGGAACTCTGTACTACAGAACACCGAGGGGAGACGGCTCTTCGCGGACGCGGAAGCCTTCGGGTACACGGTGTTCGGCCCTGAGACGCCTACCCACTATCCGACTACCACATCGCACATACCGGACGTGCTGGACATCGTAGTCCACCGGGGGCTACACTGCCAGGCCACGCAGAAAGTGATAGACGACGAGCTACAGTCAGACCATCAGCCGGTACTCGTCGTCTTATCGGGTATGCCGACCCGACTGAAGCCCGTTGCGCCACGTCAAATAACGGACTGGACAACGTTCACCGAGAAGCTAGAGGCCACCACGCCTACTCGGCCTATTGCTACCGCCGCGGACGTAGATCGTGCAGCGGCTGAAGTCACTGCTTGCATCCAGAGCGCCTTGGAAGCGGCGACGACGACGCAGCCCCAGGGGAGAGGGCTACTGCCGCCCCTGCCGGCGCGCATCACGTCATTGATCGCCGAGAAAAGGCGTCTTCGCAAGCAGTGGCAACAACTTAGATGCCCAACACTTAAAACCACTCTCAACCGTATCGCGGAGATGGTAAAGGCCGAGCTACAGGCTCACACCGCCACGGGCTGGGAGGAACGCATTGAAGCCACGACGGACAATTGGCCGTCAATACACAAACTTTGCCGCCAGTTGTCGAATACCCCAGCCTCGGTGCGACCGCTATTGAACAGCGACGGGGCGCTGAAATACGTTTCAGAGGACCGGGCGGAGGTCTTCGCTGAACACCTGGAGCGTCAGTTCCGACCAAACCCGACCAGCGACCACGAGCATGTCGCGGCAGTCGAGAAACACCTGGGAGACTACTTCGCCACGCCGATAGCTCCCGAGGAAGACCCGATTTTCTTCTCGCCGGGCGCAGTTAGACGCGCCATCCTAAGAACGAAGCCTAGGAAGGCCCCCAGAGCCGACGGTATCACGAACACAGCGCTGCGCCACTTGCCGTTCCGTATGGTAGCGGCACTGGCGCGCCTGTTTACAGCGATACTGCGCACAGGGGCCTTTCCCGCTTCGTGGAAGGAGGGGCGCGTCATCATGCTGCCCAAGGCGGGGAAAAACACGCTGAAGCCGGAGAGCTATCGGCCGATCACTCTCCTACCCACAGTCTCCAAGGTGTTCGAGACACTCCTGCTGCGACACCTCCAACCACATATTGCGCCAAGACCGGAACAGTTCGGGTTTCGGGCGGAGCACAGTACGACGCTCCAGCTGTCGAGGGTACTGCACCACCTCGCAGCGGCGACGAACAAGAAGGAACGTTGGGTTGCAGTATTCCTCGACATGGAGAAGGCCTTCGACCGTGTGTGGCACGAAGGACTGATCCACAAGCTGGCCACTTCAGACGCGCCCCGTCGCGCCGTAAAGGTGGTCTCTAGCTTTCTCGCCAACAGGACTTTCAGAGTGGTGGTCGACGGAGCGCTATCCAGCGCCCGCCCAGTGCGCGCCGGTGTGCCGCAGGGCAGCTGCGTTTCACCGGCGTGCTACTCACGTTACACCGACGACATTCCCACTACCCCAGGTGCCATGCTCGCGCTGTACGCCGACGACGCCGCGTACATTACCACCTCGCTCAACGCGAAACACGCGGCGTTGAAGATGCAGCGCACCCTAGATTTGCTCCCCGAGTGGCTGTCCAAGTGGCGGCTGTCGGTGAACGTGGGTAAGACGCAGGCGCTGGTCACCGGCGCCGCGCCCCTCCCACCACTCTTGAAACTACAGGGGGCCGATGTCGAGTGGTCGCCCCAGGTCAAGTACTTGGGGGTCACCATCGACCGTCGGCTCACCATGGGGTCACACGTCCGCGCGGTCGTCGCCAAAGGTAGGGCTGCCCGCTTCCTCCTACGACCAGTGCTCTCATCCAGCATGCCGGCGCGCGTCAAGCTGGGCGTGTACAAAATGTACTTGCGCCCGCTACTGACGTACGCCGCCCCCGCCTGGTTCACCCTCACTAGCGAGACGAACCGAAGAAAGCTCCGCGCGCAACAAAACTGTGCGTTGCGGACCATTGTTGCCGCCCCTCGCTACGTGAGGAACGATGTCATCCAGCGGGACCTCAGGATTGAGGGCCTGGACGTTTTTGTGCGGCGCCTCGCGAAGGGCATGTTCGCGCATGCCGACGCATCTGATTGGCCTCACATCCAACAGATTGCGCCCTGGCATACGCGGCCCCCTGACGCGAGGAGACCCCTGCCCCGCGACCTCGTCGCGGACGACTGACCCCATCACCGGACTGGACTTCCGGGTGAGCCGCTCTCAGCTTACACGCGGCTCACTTGTGACAATAGACTCCACACATTACATACGCCTGTTGCGTGGCGCGTGCTAGGATAATTTAGGCGCGTCACGTAGCAAACATCAGACATTCACCTCTACACAGGCTCTAAACACACATGCGAGGACGCAGCGCGGGCGTGCGCGTTTCTCGCATAGACACCGGGTGGCGCCACACAACACAATGCCACCCACACACCCAGTACACGGTCCCCCTAACCCACGCAGGCTCGGCTCGCTCTGAAAGTGTGATGGGCGGGGGCCACTCACCCCTCTGTAGGAACGTCGAGTCCGTACCTCTGTCGCTGGTCGCCTCCTGCTGGGCTTCACCCATGTAGATGGGGGTTCCACCTGGTAGGGGTTGACCGCCGGGGTACGGTGAAGAAAGCGGCGCTGACTAGCAGCGTCGTGGCGTGCCTACAGACACAAATATAGCAACCATACACAGGGGCGCGACATGTCGCGCCTCATCAGCCATAGGCCGTGATAGGCCACCAAAAAGAGGGGCCCGTAGTGACGGGCCAACGTATAGCCACCGCGGTCAGGGGGCTACGCCCCGGCACCGCCAGTCACACACCCCTTGAGGGGTGACGCGACTTCCAAACGATGTGGTCAGGCATTCCGAATCCAGCAGTGTTACGAGCAACAAGAAAGGAAAATAAAGAAGAAACTCCCTGAAGAAGTAGTGTTTTATTCACTCTGAAGAAGTGTTGTTTTCTTCGCTGCACCTACATACATCTCTACGCACCTCCTCAAGTACATCCCGCCAGCGAGCCCGCTCCACAACAGTCAACATCACTAACAGAAGATGTACACACTGACAGCAGTACATGCAAGACCATCCTACTATAATCTGCCTAACCGGATGCAGCTGAATACCAGTATTTTACATGGAACTACTGCCTATCTGACCTCCACAATCCAGTTACTGGGGTAATACGATACCCCTTGGTGAGACTCATAGATGTTTTTTTATATTTCTATGGTGAGACTGGTTCTGGTCAGACTTTTGGGCTTCTGACGACCCGTAACGACTGTCAAAGATCTACGGATGACCAAGTCCGGACCAAAGGCTTAACGTGCTTTCCGAGGCACGGCGAGATCTTGATATGTAATGGATGGTCACCCATCCACGAACCGACCGCGGCAAGCATAGCTTAACCTTCGATAGATCAGTGCGGCTGTTATATTTTAGCTACGAGCCCCTCATCAAGCATAGTTACCTATATGCACATAAAAAAGCCAACACTACGCACGGTAAATTATTATACATTTCCATAAAACATTATGGGCCGTAAGTAACTGTCTAAAATATAATCCCGGACGAGACTCCCTCAATGAAACATAAAAGAAGGTTGAAAATTATGTTTTCATAACCTAACCTACGTAAAATACTTGCGAAGAAAGTATATATTTACGAAAATATACGTTTTGTATATTCTGCTGACAGTTTTCAATCTTTCGAAATAGACGTCATATTTCGACGAAGTTATTTATATTGAATTTATAGAGCAAGATCCCAG
The DNA here is from genome assembly GCA_905163495.3 of Cosmia trapezina. NCBI lineage: Eukaryota > Metazoa > Arthropoda > Insecta > Lepidoptera > Noctuidae > Cosmia > Cosmia trapezina. Next base: position 10,200,183 of record LR991042.1, read on the forward strand.
GGCCGCCAGACCTTATTTCTTTTCTGATTAACAAAACGTATGGACCAAAATAGTGTTAGTATTACTTTGAACGTACGCATACCTGCTAGCTTGTGCCGACGACCACTTTTCAGGTATCAGGTACCAAAGTTACGTAAAAATATGACTCACTTTTCCTAAAGTCTGACTGCTCATTTTTATTTATGTTTTACAGAACATTGTTAATAACTAATAATCAATACTGTCAGACACTTCCCGTTGGTGGTTTTTTCCGCCGGAAGCTTTAAAGCTCGCAAAATTGACGTCATCTTACAAACCTAATTTTTATAACGATACTCGGAGAACTATTTCAGTACTATTTGTAGGCAGCCAGGTCAAACATCCCCCAGGCACAGTTCATTGTGTCTGGGGGATGTTTGATCGCTGCGATTGGTCTGGCTGCTTATAAATCGTATTGATCCAGATCTTCCACAAATTACAAATTGTCTAAATACCTGTCAAAGTGTCAACTTATTATGTCTAGTATTTTAAGAAATAAGAATGTAATTTGTGGGGATAAATAAACACAATTTTATTTATTTATTGATATAGTTCCCCGAGTATCATTATATAAAAATTAAGACATAAGACATAGCAAGATGACGTAATTTTTTTCGAGATTTAAAGCGTCTGGCGGAAAAAACCGCCAACGGGAAGTGTCTGACAGTATTGATTATTAATTATTGTTAACTGTTGAAAAAATAGTTTCTGTAAAACATTCATAATAAAAATCAGTAGACAGGCTTTAAAAAAAAGTGAGTAATATTTTTACGTAACTTTAGTACCTGATATACCGGAAAAGTGACCGTCGGTCCAAGCTAGTAGGTATACGTACATACACGAACACTACTCTGCCCCATACATTTTGTTAATCAGAAAATAAGTAAAGTCTGGCGGCTCTCGGATCTTGGACTATTACTTCATATTCGTCCCAATACAATCTATTGCAGCATTGTAAAAAATTGCTATGCTTGACAAAATTTAAGCTTAGTCAGCTTAAAAGTCAAGCGTAGCAAATTTTAAAAGATTTATTGGTGACAAATTAGATTTGAGATGCAATGCAATAAGTTTGAAAAAGCAAAAACAGTAAGTGAGCTTTTAGAAATAAAGCTTAATAAATGTTCCAATATAACTTCGTCTAAGACTGGAATTCAGAAAATCATAAAGTTTACACTTCAGAATAACTTGAATCACGAATCTCAACTTTGGTGGATACGAAACTTCACTAAAATCAAAGCTCTTCCGTAATAAAATACCTCTATTTTAGTACCAATATAAGTATAAATCATGAGAGGGACAAACATAGCACACCCCTATGGCTTAGGCGCGATGTCTCATCGATCACACAGTGGTATTCCGTCGAAGCCTCCGTAGGCCGTGCGGTAAGCGTAGCAGAGAACCACAGTCGCGCGCCGCCCGTAGACCGCTACGCTCGTAGCGCCGTAGCACTGCTACGAACGTGACGTATACGTACTACTAACAAGAAGTGTATTGTGAATGTGGAAGTGAGTTTTTGTAACTTTGCAACACTTGTAACGTAAGTTTTAGTTTTGTTTTAATTAGTTTTTAAGACTAAAATTTGTTGTTTTATTTTTGTTTGGCGTCGGGAGTTTATTTTTAAAACACGACCGCCTACCTGAGTTTCTCCAGTAACTTTTTTTTACAAGGTAATGGTTTCATAATTTTACATTTTTAATATAAATAAATAAGGCTCTATTCTTTAAATAAAATATTTTTTTTACATCCATACGTTCAAACAATATTATTTTAAATTACTTCTAAACATATCTTTACTACCATTGGTCTAATAATTTGATAAAATTAAATTATACAACTTTTCCCACAAATGTCTACTAACAAAATAAGTTATTTTTTCTTCGTATTTACCGTCCATAAAATGTCATCGAGTGAACTTTTCAGGAAGCTGCAAGTGGGTCAATGATCTCTCATTAGGCTGTAGTAGGCAACGTTTCTCCACGTGATACAAATTTTTAACAGGTTCTGTATTTAATTGGGGCCTCAGGTCTGAAGGGACTTTGTGGTAGCGTATTCTTTTATATTCAAATAGTTTTGCGTTTTAGATTTTTTTTTTGCATTTTCAATTAATTTTGCGTTTTGGGTTTACCCGAGAAAAGATAACGAATGAGCGTCTTTTGAAAGAAGATATAAAAACAAAACTACGTATATAATACTTGTATAAAATACTGTTTAAGTATTTTATACAAAAACTGAAATCTCTACCGATACTTTCATAACTGCCCCAATTAAAAAAAAATTAAAATGAAGTAGTCGGAAATTCTGAATTCCTAATTACATAACATTTGTTACATTCACACAATATGGATATTATTTATACATAACATTGTCACGATACTTTACATAATATATTATTATCCCACGGCAGGACAAAGGCATAAACACACACACACAGGGAAGAAAATTCACTGAAGAAAATCAATAAAAAAAGTAATGGCCATTTAGAACATAGACTATTAGGACAAATTATTTATTAAAACAGATTTATTTCATTGGAATTTTTTTTTCTTTCTTCTTTTTTCTAATAAGTAAAAAAAAAACTTCTTATTTGGTCCAAAACATTTTGCAATACCTGTATCGAATAAAATAAATTGTGTATATTTTAAAATTTCAGCTCCTTTTCAATAGAAACGGCTATAAAGTAATGGGCACCGACGCGACGGTGTCAGTAGTACATTTTTTTTACTCCATTCGCACCCCAATTCACATAATTTTCCAGAGATTCGAGTTGAAAGAAATAAACACACTTTTTCTTTAGTAGATACGTGTAAAATTATATTTACAAAATTATTTGCATGAATTTAGCAGTTATAAACAAAAACAAAGTAAAAAAATAATGTAAATTATAGTTATTATTATATGTCATTATTATTTTATAGAAATTACAGCAAATTTAGTAAATATATAAATATATTCTCATTTATTGCGTATACATATCTTGGCGTTCCCATTCTTCCGACTGAAATTGACAAATGTTAAAGGAAATATACAGGAAAAAAAAAACCAACGAATACGAAGTAGCGGGCAACAGCTAATAATTATATATTTTAACCGGCAAATAGGATGATTTTTACGGTGTGTTTAAAAATGTAGGTAGTTCCAACAACGTATCAAGTTTAACCGTATCCTACAATTTGCCCTATTAACATTTGACTTGAAGTCGTTTAGCCACACTGAAGCTCTAGTAGTTAATACTGCCGGTCCCAAAGCTAATTGCAACTGCATATGGAACTAATTGCCAATTACTGACCACTACTCGCCTGTCTTTGAGAGGACCTAACTTTGTGTAGAACTTTTATTTTCCTTTTGAAACTGTTAGTGCGTTTATGGGGCTAAGAATAGAAGTTAAGTTTAGGAACATGGTTGAAATAAAATGACAATAAAAGAAGAATACTCTCTCTCTCTCTTTACAGTATTTATCTGTGATTGGATGGATAACGCAGAATAGAGCATTGGTGGCCCAGTGCCCGTGGTTTTTTTCAGTTACGAGTTATAGGTCGTGGGTTCGACCACAGTAAGGCGCTTTACTTTGTGTAAATTATATCAACACCACTGCTCTCAAAACGTTGAAGGAAACATCGTGAGGAAACCGGCATATCCTAAAACCAAAAAATTCGAAGACATGTGACATCTACCAACTCACACTGGGTTCGCTGGTGGATTACAGCACACTCCCCTCACAGTGAGGAGGCCTGTGTCCCAGAAGTAGAAATGGTGACTGATTATGTTGGGTGGATAACTACAAATAACTACCTAACCACCTAAGTACACATTATGGTAAAGCAGTAAAGATATTGAGTATTGAAATATAAACGGATGCTACCAAAATAATTTTTTTGTGAACATTTATAATAATTTTGGTAGAGAAATAGATACGTTTTTGGTAAGCGTATTTAAATGATGTCTAAAATAATACTCACTGCTGGTTTATCTATTTTTTTCCCCACCAATGCTAAAGGTTGTGGTTGTCACCTAAGAAGAGCATAATTCTGCAGACGTGGATGGGCTAAAAAGGCGCTTATGTCAAAAACCAGCTTCCTGCCTGGCAGTAGTTCAACATTTTAACCGACGAAAAAAAAAACAAAACGTGTTGAGTCAATCAAATACCTCAAAGCTGGTCCCATATGAAAATTAACGTTGCTTGGGTAGTTTTTGAGTTCGCTTCAATAATACTTACATATTTTTTCCCCACTTTTATGTGGATGAAGTTATAATTTCTTTTGCAGGTAGTGGTATTAGAATTTGTGTGCGGTATTTTTTTCTTTTAATTTAGTTTTACAATTTTAATTTTATTCATATTATTTAATTTAGAATTATTTTCATATTTATTTATTGTAATTAATTAGAACATATGTATAGCATGATCTAAATGGATTGAAATAAATGATTTTGATTTGATTTGATTTGATTTGTATATACCACGACTAAAAAGTGAAAAATAAAACCTTTTTAAAAAATAACTTTAATTTCGGAAGTCGGTGGCAAAAAACGAAAATACATTTAACCAGACACCGACTTCCGACATTAAAGTTAAATTTCACTATGTAGTGTTGTTTTTGGAAGTCGGTTGTAAATTTTTGCAAAAAAGTTTTTATGCGATGCGCATTCTTTAACCAAAAATGACAAAAATCCCTGACACAAACGACGTGATAGACGATATCACCTCAATCAATCTGCCTAGCCTTTTCCCAACTATGTCGTCGGCTTCCAGTCTAACCCGATTGTAGCTGTATACCAGTATTTTACATGGAGCGACTGCCTATCTGACCTCCACAACCCAGTTACTGGGTAATACGATACCCCTTGGTAAGACTGGTTGTCAGACTTCTGACGACCCGTAACGACTGTCAAAGATCCACGGATAACAGCCGGGACCAACGGCTTAACGTGTTTTCCGAGGCACGGAGGAATCTCGGTATGTAAAGATGGTCACCCATCCACTGACCAACCCCGGCAAGCGTAGCTTAACCTGACGGATCGACCCGTGCGGCTATTATTACTTAGCCATGAGCTCCTCCCTAGACGATATCACCTATGAGACTAATTAAAACTGCAGAAGCTGTCATTTAAAATTCCAAGTCCCGTATGCATTACCGTTACGTTATTAGATTAAGTATTTCAAGGTGAAGGAAGGCGGCCTATTTCCCAAACACAAAATATTTGCGCGCTTTCTCTTCAACCCAAACCATAGCAAGAGCACTTTAGGGATTCTGAACTGGAGTTTATGATAGAAATTACCAAGGTTACAAAGATTATAAGTTATTATAATTTATTTTATCTTTATTTTACACAGGGGGACCAGTACGTAAGTGAAAAATGGTAATCTTTGGGCGTAGCAGGAAACTGTTTTATTGGTTTATTATACTTACCTTAAGTAGGTACAACTACACCATCTGCCTAGCCTTTTCCCAAGTTGGGGTCGGCTTCCAGTCTTTACCGGATGCAGCTAAATACCATTGTTTTAAATGACTGTCTATATTACCTCCACAACCCAGTTACTGGGTAATACGATATAAACAAAATAAATAAATAAATAGTGTTTTATTTCAGGCAAAATATTCATATACAAAAAAAACTTAAAATTTCAAGAACTAAAACCCGACTAACTTAAAATCATGCTCTAAAAAGTATGAAACAACAAAATATTCTTATCTGAAATTTGAAAAAAACCACAAGACCCTTACTTCAATTTCCTGATTACCTTCATCATTCCAAAGAGCTTAATTATTAGTTCCTACATTTGGTAAGCGTGTCACGTGCAATTAATAATAAAAGTCGGGTTGCGTGGTAGGCCTGAATCACACATAATAATAAAGTACACAATACTTGGAGGGTCTTACAAGGCCATCTTGATAACTTTTCTTTGGAAACTTGTGTATGTATACATAAAAGTAAGTTGTGAAAGTTTATGTTAATTTTAGGCTTATGTACCATCGACAAACGCTGGGCCTTTCCAATTTTGAAACAATTTTACTTGCAAGATGCAATTTTACTTATGAGAAAGTAAAACAAAGGACGAAAACAAAACAAAAAATATCGCTTTGTAAAAAGGCGAAGACCTGATGGCCAATTCTCGTACCTAAAAATGTTCACAATCTCATGCCAGCGTCAATCAAATGTCAAAAATGTAGGAAAACGCTATACAATTTTTGACAGATTGAGACTGAGACGAGATTGCGAACGTTGTTAAAAATACGAGAATTGCCCCCCTGGTGTCCTGAAATATAGGCCTGGAGCTGAGTTTAGGCACCAGTCTCACACAATATTAAAAACAAAACAAAACAAAGGACCATAGGGGCAGAGTTTTTTCAACGAATCAGTGTACACAAAAAACAACTTTAAGGTGTAAAGGCGCCCGTTATGTAGATAGTACAAACTGTTCGTTGTGTATCAGAATTCTTTGTAAGTGGAAGATTAGTCACATTTAGGTTATTAATGGTTGATAACCTTGAGACGTTTTTCAGCTCAATGGTAGTTGAACTTTTTTGAAAATTTTCGTGGAAATATCGATTATTTAAAGAAAAAGGATGAACGATTAGTCTAAAAAGATTGTTTTGCTCTAAGTTTTTAGTTATCACTGCATTACAAAATTAATCTTGACGTAGACCCTAAATCTGTCTAGCCATTTGACAAACTCAAAACTCAAAGCATTTATCTATCATATCATATTCTATATCATCATCATCATATTCTATACATATCATCATATTCTATACATATAATAAAACAGTAACGAAAAAAAAACTGTACATTGAGAATTTTCGAGAAAAAATAAGTGGCTTTTGTTAGAAAAACGTAAATGATGACAAAAAGTGACTTTTTAGAATTTTTGTCTGTTTGTCTGTTTGTCTGTGTGTATGGTACGGCTTCACGCCAAAACTACTGGATAGATTGAATTGAAATTCAGCAAAAATGTTCTCTGTAAACCAAGGAAGGCTTTAGGCTACATAATATCACGCCGTATGTTATGGGAGGTAAGCAATATTGATTTTAAAAGGTTTTTGTTCGTAATTGAATGCAGAAAATAACATGTTATTTAGTTAATCAAAATTTAACTCTGGGAACATAATAATCACGCTATTTTTATAAAGGAGCGGGGCGTTATATTATAAATTGCAAGGGAACAGCTATTCAACAATATGTCAACGGGGAATTCAGCGGTAAGGTCAGGCGACCGTTTACCGCACTACATGGTGCGAGTTCAAATCCCATAATATTGTTTTAAATATCGTAAAATTCTTTGTTTTTAGTTTTTGTAATATAATATAATACGAGTACCCAATCATAACAACTTTTAAATCAATCTGGGTTTCACTTTGTATTTATTGTACGCAGAGCGAGCTTCGAGTTTAACCACTGTATCCGATAGATGGCGTTCAGCGAATGTCGTCTTTTTCTGAATGTTTTTTCGCGGAAGAGTGACACTCTTTTGGTCTTAGAATTAAATAAAATATTTTACAATAATCTTAGCGAAAATTGAAAATAGTTTCGGTTTCGGGTAGATCATGCATTGCTATTCTGGTCTCTGGACAGGTCCGGGCCCAGGGGTCGCGAGCGCCGCCGGGGTCGCGGGTTGTTCGAAAGAGATACCACAGGAGATACCGTGGCCCTGGCACAGGCAACTGAAGGAACACGGGGGTGGGTTTTAGTCAGTAAAAGTCTGACACGCCCTTCCGCTCCACCCAGAGCGGGAGGAGTCATTTGATGATTTCCCATCCACAAAAAAAAAGTCTCAGGGGTCTAGGAATATTTGGTTCTGAATTTCTCTCTACAGGTCGAGGCGAGATTGTTTGAAGCAAACCGACTTCAAAAAGGAAGAAGTTTTCAATTCGTCTGTTTTTGGTACATAAACGGCACATAGGAAGGGAAATCTTATCATTTCGTCCTATACGTCTGTCCGTTCGTATGTCACACCTTTACTATGGTGAAGATCTGACACTTGAACTCATCAATAATGTACAGTAGGTAAACGTACTGTGAATTAGTTATTGTACAAAATCAAAGAAAATTACTGGTTCGGTAGTTACTATCCGTGGTAAACTAATTATGGACTTCGAAAATAAGAAGCTAAATACCTACTTAACCCATGGAACTCCAGTAGTACATTATTGTGAACGGGTAACCGAACGGAAGATGAAACACAGTAGGTTAAGTACCTAGCAGTGGTCAACTGATCATGGACTGCTAAGAAACCCTACTGTCACGGAACTCCTCAATGACGAGCAGTATCTATACCTACCTACATATTGTGACATGGGTTATCGCGCGGGATGTGAAAAAAAGTTGATGAGTATCAATTTAGAGAAGTAGGTACTTACGCGAATTAGTGTGAGGTAGGTAGGTGTAATACGCGCCACGAAAGATGAGACTTGACGAACGGTGGCGGCGTACCGCGCCTCCCGCGCTGCGCGATGAGGCGACGACGCCCGATCCCTTCCCGTCTCTACCTCATACTGCTAAAGAGACCTATAAGTCGTCTACTGCGCAAATCAAACCAGGTGGTGTGTCAAGTCTCTTAGTGGCACGTATTGTACCATAATGCAAAATAATTATTAGTATTTATTAAAGACCGTTAAAGTTTCGGTAATTCGCACGGACGTAAAAATATCGCGGCGGAATTTTATCGCGCACTGGATTTTCAACTCTCGGTGTTGAGCCAACCTTCGAGAATCCAACCTAATAACAACAGGATGAATCCTAGCGCGTCGAAAAAACATTGTTGGATTTTCAACTCTTGATTAATGCGCAAGTTCCTTGATATTTGGGTCATTGTCAAGCCTAGGCTTTTTTTTTGCAAAAAAATGAAACACGTGATTTATAAAAATCAAAGGTATATTATGACTCTTACTTTACGTTACAACACAAGTGAGTATCAGTCTGAGATCAATAATTCGAAAAAGGCGATTTATAAGGAAATAACAATATTTCGGTTCAACCGAAAAGACTAATCTGTCCACCGAGTGGACTAAAATGTTAATTATTGACAAAAAACAAAACAAAGAGTGATTAACCTCTTGAACAAAAATAACGTTAATGCTATCTTCACATAAGCATAAACAAATCAGTCACTTAAAAGCATTCAAAAAGTAAATAAAAAATGTTTTGTGTCTGTCTACCGAAAAGACATCAATCAGAATTCATTTCGGTGGTCAAAATATGTCTTCGTCGTCAGAAGACCAGAAGCGTTCAATCCGTTCAGCCAGAGAAAGGGGGATTGGTGGCTTCTCTGGTTTTAACGTTTTGAAGTATCTATCAGAATATACGACCGAAAATTTTATGCGCTTATGGACATTACCTCCAATCAGTGTTGGACTGTGCTCGCCAATTTTCAATGGTTGCTGCATCGAGCCACTCGTAATTGGACTGGACCATCGGCTTGCCACTGGACTGTGCATAGGAGTCAAGGTTGGGCTCGGTGAATTCATACTCTCGGCAGGAGCTGATGTGTCATTCCGAGAAGGACTTTGCAGAGGAGTCGCCAGGACTGGACTTATAGAGTTGGGACATTATTTTGGAATGGTCTAGGACATAGTGCTATGTCAAGTTTTTTGCTACCTAAACCGTAATGTATACAAGTATTTTCTGGACTACATTTCATACAACTCAACCTGCGACAAAACCTACTGAAGCATCATCGGTTTACGGCGACTCCAAGTAACCTGATGGACTTTAATGGTTCCACGAAACGTCGTAATATTGCTGTTTTTCATTTTACTCTCTATAGACTCCACATGCGTCTCATCTACTCTAATGACTTCAATGCCTTTACAGTTTTGAAGAACACACTCCATGAAGGCATCCAAACTATGGACATCGTTTCCTTGAGCGACGTGCTTATCAGCCGATTTTGTTAATTAAAAATTTTGCATAGGGGAAACGACGTGCTTATGAAAAAATATTATTTCCCATCCATGCCGTTAGAAATGCATTACGGTACCAATCATTGTTAACTTAGAATATGTAGGTATGGATAACTACATTAACTACAAGTCAGCATGGTGTAGAAAGGTGTGAGGGAAGTGGTGGTTTAAAACATATTTAATCATAAAAATAAAGCGAAAATGAAGCAAAAATAGGTCATTAGTCCTTAACTGATAAAAACACCAATAATCAGAAGCAATTTTATAAGTTATAATAACTAAATAACCCACATTCAAGTCCACTCGGTGGAAATCTATCGTTTCGGTGGACGAAAGTTCCACCAAAAAGATGTCCACCCAATGGACTTTTTTCGCAAAATCATTTACACCTTGCGCTGTTTATAGGTTATGTCAAAAGCCAAGGTATATTCATAAATATTCATTGTTTAACTAGTTATTAAGAATGTTTGATGAATTTATAGTGATTTATTTACCAAAATACAATAGTAACCGGAAAGACAACTCAACTTTGACACCACCAAATATTTTGTTTAGTACTACATCAACGTTTTCTGCATACGAGTTGCGGCAAAATGGCCTCTGACAGGTATAGTACGATATTGGCTGCATTCAAATTTACGTTCCGTTCCATCATTTGACATTTACTTCATTTTAGTCAGTATCGAAAGTAATGTCCACCGGAAAGACAAAAAATGTTGTGACAAGATTAAATGATGCAAAAAGTGTGTTTTATTTCTATCAATGTTTTTAATATTTTTAACGTTAAATGGCAGACATACGTAGATTAGGAAAATATATCATTTTTGTAAAATAATAAAAACACTTATTTATTATAGGCTACATTCTATTGAAAGGTAGAATACGAACAGTCCACCGAAGTGGACAATTCGGTAGCACAGTGGTATAAAGTAAAAAATAAATAAATTTATAGTAAATCTGTTACAGTTATGGTCTAGTACGTTTCGTTTACTTTATTATTATGATGTAAAATTAAGACGCAATTATTAAAAGTGTCTTAAGATTCGTATGAACAGTTTTTTTTAGGGTTATGACAATGACCCATTTATTAATTTTCAAAAATCAAAGTGACACTTCGTCGCTTTGTCATTATAAACCGCAGTGACTGCATTCGAAAGGGCTGTGGTAGAGAACCCCAGGAATGAAGAATCTTCCGATCTTGCCTGATGGGAAGCACTACGTCCCACCAGGCAACATCGGAAGATTCTTCATTTTCATTGGAGGGGTTATAATAGGTTACCTACACCTTATCTAAGCGATACATTATTGTTTTCCGACATGCACGTGAACGAAGTCGCGGGCACAGCTAGTTTCAAATAAACCAATTAAGTACAGGCACTTTTGAATTGTTAAGGGGTCGGTCTTGGGTCGGTCAGTCAAAAAGATGAAGCTAGTTGCCCATTCCAAAGCGTAGTAGATCTCTATGGAGAAGAACGGGCAAGAAACTCCACGGACACTCTTTTAAATCAAATGTTTTACAAAATATTGGTAACATCGTTCATATTGAAAATATAAATGTGAGAACAATGTAGTTATAAAGACGTGCACGTTAAAAGCGTCTGTAATAAAAAAGATAAAAACTAAATAAAAAAATAAACAAATAAGCCGTGGCAGGTAAGAGACGACCGATGTGACAGTAGGGCCTTTGCCCTCCCTAAATAATAAAAAGCAGTATTTTTTATCTTAATACCTTTTTATCTTTAAAACTAGTTTTTAAGTAGGATTATACGCGTGACCACTCTCGTTCATTCAATGTTTCCACGAAATATTTAATGAACACGTTCTGACAAAAGTTTTTCATTCATTTGTTCAGTCTTTGTTATATTCAGTTAAACCATGTCGTTATAAACTCGTTAGCACACATTTAATTCGTTTCAGATTAATAGTTAGTTGTTTGTTTTGGTTCAACTGGGATTAATTAAACTACCTGAAGTTAATTACTGGGTTTCATAGTAACACTGTAATTCAGTTTGAAATTTCTAACATGTGTCGTACTTCGGCGGTACAAAATTTCGTTAGTTTATTATTCATCAAAAATAACTGATCTAGTTCGGGATCTATTACTTCCGATACCTCCTAGATTCATTCAGGATATTATGTACGCATGAAGAATAACATAATCAGCCTCTAATGTTCCCACTGCTGGGACACAGGCCTCCTCTCTGTGAGAGGGACTAGTCCGTAATCCACCACGTGGGCCCCGTAGATGTGACATGTCTTCGAATTTTTGGTTCTAAGACATGGCGGTTTAAAGTAAAACGCCTGTTTGGCTTCGAACCTACGACCTATATCTCGTAAGTCACGGCCGTTACCACTGGGCCACCACTGCTCGCATGAAACATAATGGAGCAAAACTATTATCATATCATAACTAAAAATATTTTGTTATTTTCCTAGAACGTAAAAGGCAAATACCTACTAATAATTTTAAAACAACATAATATTAAAACTGAATCTTTCTGAAATTTTCAGTGAAATAAATGATTATTTTTCGTAAACTTTCGAGGAATTAACCATAAAGTCATAAAGTGAAATGTTTTTCTAATTTGAGGTAACACTGGTAGCTGACGCTTAACCTTTTTGATTTTTCAGTTTGGGGATTTGTCCGATAAATGGAAATAGGCTTAACTTGTTTAAACTTCTCTTGGCCTTTGAATTTGTTTTCGTATTAATTTTAGAGTCGATGTTTCCGATGGCTATATAACCTGGGAGGTTTTACGTCTCAAATGGAAGGCCAAAGAAAAGATGGATGGATTGTGTGAGTGATATGAAAGAGAAGGAAGTGAATGATAGCGTGACGGTTGACAGGGGAGAATGGAAGAAGAAAACGTGTTGCGCCGACCCCAAGTAAGATGGGATAAGGGCAGGAAGATCATGAGTGAACCAGTTACTTGTAGGTATGTAAGCGTGCACCGTCGTCGACCGCATCATACACTATTATCAAGAGAGCTCATAGAGAGGACAAACGCGAACAAAAACCTTTATAAAAATACGTGGCCGTGACCTTTTTAGTTCATTATGTATGAATTTTATTTGCTCGAGGATTGAAGGTGCTGGTGGTTAAGTAATAACAGCCGCACGGGTCGATCAACCAGGTTAAGGTACACTTGCCGAAGTTGGTCAGTGGATGGGTCACCATCTTTACATACCGAGACTCCTTCGTGCCTCGGAAAGCACGTTAAGCCGTTGGTCCCGGCTGTCGTGGATCTTTGACAGTCGTTACGGGTCGTCAGAAGCCCGAGTCTGACAACCAGTCTTACCAAGGGGTATCGTATTACTCAGTTACTGGGCTGTGGAGGTCAGATAGGCAGTCGCTCCATGTAAAATACTGGTACTCAGCTGCATGCGGCCCAACATATTTGGGAAAGGCTATAAGGTGGATTGATTGATGTATGAATTTTATTTCTGCGCTGGAAAAGCAATATCAATTTTAAAATAAGTTTTCCCGTACTATTTGCTTTTCAAGAATCAGTAATAAAACTTTATAGGTTAGAACTACATTAAAAACTCAAATACGGTTGCAGACTCCAACAGTGTTTTAACTTGTTTGAATTCTAACTGGTATTTTATATTGGTTTTATCGCGTTTAAAGTTAAAACCAGTTGAATTAGTTTTACGTCCTCGCTTCAGGCTGAAGTTTCGCCGTATATTCTGGTTTCTTTTACTAAGAAAAATGTCGTGAGGAAGGATTTGAGTATAACCCCGCGTATTATAGAAATGCGATTTTCGCGCGAATACACGATCGTTCGGTGAACCTGAACGCGTGGTTGCGCCGACAGAGGGCGCTTTCCGGGTTTCCGAACAAAAAACCGGCTAAGTGCGTGTCGGAATTCGCAAATTTAGTAAAATATACGTAATAATAAACACTCACCAACTTTCAAGTTCAAGTACGGAACCCTAAAAAGTGACGACATATACATGCGACCGATCGCATATTCGTGCGACGATCGTTTTTAAATAGGACGCGGCCTGAATGTGGATGACTATAAAATTAGGGGAATACTAAAGAAACGATGGATGGAGTGTGGGAAAGATGGTATAGCTAGAAAGGGGTGACTACTGAGATGATGATTAGAGAAGTATTGTAGAGAAGGATAATTATGTTGCGCCGACCCCAAATCAATGGTATAAAGGCAGGAAAATAATGATAATGAGTTTCTTTTACCAAGTCTTTGAATAAACTAATCGCAGTACATTGTCGAGATACAGACTCGATTCTGCTTGGTCTGAAGCGTCATATTGCGGGTTTAAACACCAGCAAGGCGTCTTTTTAATGTCATATTATTTAGTTCCTATCCATTTACGTAAAAGGCTTTTGAGAAGGCAAGGAATCTGAAACATTTAGGTCTTAAATTGTCAATACACAGCAAGTTCTTTTATATAAGAGGTCTATGCCTCGTATTACAAGCTGATTATATTATTATTATACGCCAGAAAACTTATTACATTAAGAGTTTTGCGGGTTCAGCATAAATACTTTAGCCCCTGTCAGTCATGCGACAAATTCCCGGATAGCTATTCCCAAGGCGTCCTCAAGGTCCTCATTCCTTAAATAAGTTTAGGTCGACCAATATTTTATTAGAAATCGATGGAGGAATGGAATTGAAGAGCTTATTATAGTTGTTTTAATAACAATCATCAGAAGAAATCTGTGAATTACATACTTACATAGCAAACAGTAATTTTCTGTCACCTTTGAATATTATTTATTTATATTTTATTCAATTAGCACTTAGTGAAAGACTACACAGACTTTGATAATACAACATCAACATGCTAGAAGGTGCATAAACATAATATAGATAATAAGATAATAAGACTTAACCTCTACTAAATATGCATGTGATCTGGACTTGAGGCCAGTTGACAGAGAACTCTTTGTGACTTACTGCACTGATTCACAACTGGCCTGCTGTCGGAGCCCATAACAGTAAAAAGACTCCTTTCATATTCTTAAAATCAAATTTCCAATAAGTGAAGCAATATGGTTTTAGTGTTACATCTTTTTAATGCATAAATATCTAACTACTGTTTGTTTCTTTTTTACAATAATAAGGGCCTATTTCATGTCCGAATATTCACTACAATTACCGAATAAATTAAAAAAGGGAACAGAATTTGTATGAAATTACGAGTGTCTGCCAAGTAAGTTAATAGGAACTTAATCATAGGTGGTGTAACAGGCTCTGAGAGGACCATTCAGCGGGCTTGGTTAGGGTGTATTTGCCGCAGTAAGATGGCTGTAGCCGTGATATATTTATATCCTTAGAAATTGGAAGCAAAATTAGGGCACTAAGACAGTTTTCATATAGTTAACTATATAACAGTAGATAGCTATATCCCTAGGGATTTAACTATATCACAGCCGTGAGTAGTATGATGGTTGTAGCCACAACTATCTTACTGCGACATATTCATCTAGAAAGCTGGTAACCGGCGGTGCCGATATGACAGCGCTTGTCAACGGTGGTCGGCAATTTTCATACTTTTTGCTAAATCAACGCGAACCGGCGCCAACAAGATCAAGCAAACAGTATGAAAACTGCCAGCGCCGACCAGGGTTGACAATCAGTGCTTTTCGATGCCGACAAGCGCTGACATTTCGGCGTTGGTGACCAGCTTTCTGCATGAATACACCATTAGTTATTAGTTTCAGTTCTCGCACGGTATTTTTATCTAGTCTGTCTTGATTTTTGTGCACGTGAAATTCTTAGGAAGATATTGTGTTTGAAGTGTGTCGTGTAAATTCGTTTTCCACTCAATCTACGGAAACTTACAACTACCTATAACCGGCCAGCATCATACATGTCAATGAACATCAGTGGAACATCATGTAGTTTCGCGGCTTTGCGGTTTCGCGGCGGAGGTGTGTTAAAGCCCTGTTAAAATCCTATCGCACCAGGCTTCAAACTAAACGACTGAAGGAGTTTGCGACAGCCCTAGGGGGATAAGCGCGGCTTAAGATTAGTGCGCTGTCTTAAGCTCAGCGCTTAGACGGCGGAGAACTTAGGAGATGCAGACGGTTCGTATACGGTTTTGAGACTTTTATCAAGATACTTAACTTTAAAGCTTAGGAGAATTGTGTCGCGACTGGCGAGTTTTTGGCATTTCTGGCATAAAAATTAAATATAGGTTGGTACGTAGGTACGTAATGAAAAATTGAGGGGCTCATGGCAAAATAACAGCCACCCGATCGATCGAACAAAGGTTAAGCTATACTTGCCGTGGTCGGTTCGTGGATGGGATTTGGACAGCCGTTATTGTGTGACCGTTCACCGCTTTCCTATGAAACCAGAATTTAATAAAAAATAAAAAAAATCTTTTATTTCACACGACTTATAAACTAGGTATTCAATAAGTTGGCATGTAGGGGTGTTAAATATAAAAAGGTACCAATGTATACAGGAAGATTTTTTTATCGATAAGCCGTGACCTCATCGATCTCAAGTAGGTATTTACTGTTCCTCTCTAGATTAATTTTTCTTGCGAAGATTCCGCCTACGCCCTGATGGCTGATAAATGGTTAGCTTTCCGTTTCACATTATTTCTTAGAGCTGTTTCCTAAACATCTACTGGAGTGTGTAAAACTGTCTTCAGTACCTACGCAAACAACATTTAATTAGGAATATCAAGTATAGAGTCGAGAGTTAGTTTTTAAATGTCATCTTCTGGCTTTTTTTTTCGACACACTGACTTGTATACTACTACTATTACTTATACCCAAATCGCTTCAGCGTGGCATTAGCGGTCATTGAACCATCTATATTTTCTAGCATTCTTTATTTCAAAAACTGAAATTATGTCCTGAATCAATATCTATCGTGATCTTCAACTTGTTCCAATAACGAAAAACCATACATAGTTTATTGTTTAGGTTCCTACGGAGAGATTTTAGGGAAAGGTCAATGACCGCTATTGCCATGTTATAGCGATTCGGCTATAGCAGCGACCAATTTTTTTTCTTTAGAAAATATTAGTCCCATACAGTAGTAATGATGATATCAGCAAAATACAATAGTTCACTTTTATTCCTTGTATACCTCTAACCAAACCAATTCAATCCAATGTCATAAACCAGAAAGTCACTGAACAACCCCAAAGGACAAATAAAGCGATAAATATTACGAAACGGCACTTTAGTTCGACCTACCCTCTTTCAATAAAGAATCGCTTCATAAGCAATCCATGTAATAGCAAATTGAATTTTCACACTTCATTTGAGATCAAAGTTTTGGCATATTCCAGGGTAATTGACCTCCGTACTACGAAATACGATCATCAGACGTCTCGGGTTCTCCCTTGGCGGTCGGCCAAGACCCGAGTGAACCCGAATGGGCCCGGTTGTAACCGAAGACTAATTCGTTATGACCTGAACCATTTTCTTCTTATATCCCTAACAGGGTAACACTTTTTTTTCATCCGTTCGTTCACACTGTCTTGGGGATGTTTTTTGTTTTGTTTTTTGTCAATATGAGCAGTTTTATTGGCAGTTGATACCACGTAGTCACAAGCATTATGGGTTTTATTTAAAGAAAGAAAGAAAGAATAACATTTATTCGGCAACAGTTCCTGAACCACAAATAACAAATAAGAAAAGTTAAATGTTTTAGTACTTATACTTATACCTACTATGACAACTCGAATCTCACAGAGGGTGTAGGTAGCTACACTACTAAATTAAAGAGGAGGTATCTAAAGAGGTATACTTTTTTTGATACTCAGTTTCAACATAAAATAAACACGCACTGCTATCTAAAAGGTTAACCACTGTATGAAACCTCTACAGAACCTACGTTCTTTTTTCTCGCCAAATACTGTTGTTGGTTGAATGCGTCTATTTCATATTTTCGCCTATTTACAATTTAACAAATGGTTATATGGTCTGGGATGCGGTAGACAAAAAGTTTGTGGGAGTCAGAGATGTGGTAATGGATGAGATTAAATTCTTATCAAATAGGCCAGTGAAACCTGAGCCCGAACGGATTATGGCTAGAATAGCAATAACTCTGTTTTGCTACACCCTTTTAAAAAGCAGTGTAAATATCTTTTATGAATATTTGCTGACGGGCATGATGCTGAATCTGCATTAACTATATTATGAGCTTAGAGCGTAATGTATCTAGGTTTTTATCTTCGTAAGAGGAGTCTGGACGCTTATTTCGATGTCTATGGACTAACAAAAATCTACATTAGCCGGTTAATAGCCAAGACTTTTGTTATGAAAATGAGGATATTGACACCAGACAGCTTGATTCTAGCAAACAGCCTTCATGTTATATATTTGTTTGGAAGATTGAACCAATATAAATACGGCATTAGTTTCTATGGCGAACTTTCAGAACGAATTTATTATGTACTAGCTTTTGCCCGCAGTTTCGCCCGCGTGAATGTCGGAAAATATCCCACGGGAACCTGCTACCGGGAACTCCTTCCTTATTCCTTGTCTTCATTATAAAAGGAATCTCTGTGCAAAATTTCAGCTTTCTAGGTCCAAGGGTTTGGGCTGGGCGTTGATGAGTCAGTCAATCAGTCAGTCAGTCAGGAATTCTCTTTTATTTTATATAGATAGATGTAAGAAATATTTAAAAGTGATTTTCTCCTACTGTGTTGAATGTAATTTTACTTTGTTACTAACAATAGTATTTTGGAACCCATAGTAATATGACATAGTTAGTTAGATCTTATCTCAAAGTTGCAAACTTTATTACACGAGAAATCGCTTTTGAATTTTGCTAAGTGTATACATATTAATGCTCGTGACTGTAGGTACATGGAATGGTATAAGCACGGTCTATTTCTATCTCTTTGATATTTTGTTGTGTAGTTTAGGTTATGAAAAAATTCGTAACACTTTCAACAATAGTATACTAGTCGCAGCTTACTGGTTTAATTAGGCGTTTAGTTAACCGCCTAGCCTTTTAACTAAACTGCGGTCGTTCAACTATCTTTTTTTTTTGTTTGTGGATGGGAAATCATCAAATGACTTCTCCCGCTCTGGGTGGAGCGGGAGGGCGTTTCAGACTTTTAGTAACTAAAACCCACCCGTGTTCCTTCAGTTGCCTGTGCCAGGGCCACGGTATCTCTTTCAAACCCGCGACCCCGGCGGCATCAACCCGCGACCCCGGCGGCTCAACTAGCAGCCTGAATGTCAATTATAGATTAGGTTGGAACTGTGACCAACCTATAACTATTTTTTATTTACAGGGATTAAATCCCAATTGAAAGAGTATCTGTATAAGCATTGCCAAACAAGCCATCAACAAAAGCATAACTTTAATTTCATTTCATCAGCGTAAAATCCCCAAAATTTTCTACTTACAATAAATAAAGCAACAGGATACGACTATAAACTGTTGATTGCTCCAGTAACGTTCAGTAATCGTTCGTGTATTAATCAATTAGAGGCTTACGAGGCGTCGCTCGTAAAAGTTACGCCATCTTTTATAGGCTCGCTCCGTTCGCACCTAGACTGGATTGTATTTATGTCTTCTATCTTTTTATGTTGTTTTAGCTTTTGGCAGCGGCTTCGCCCGCGTGGATGTTGGAAATTATCCCACGGGAACCTTACATTTTTCCGGGATAAAAAGTAGACTATGTTCTATTCCAGACTATAATCTATCTCTGTGCCAAATTTCATTCAGATTCGTTCTGACGTGATTGAGTAACAAACATCCATCAATCCATACAAACTTTCGCATTTATTTTTATACGGTTTTTGGAGGAAAACCTGAGGAAAGAGGTGAGTTTGGAAATGGAAAATATTTAACTGATGCTCCATCCATTTAGTATTTAGAAATCCAAAATAGGAATTATTTGGGTTCACAAAAAGAGGCACAATCATTATATTAGAGTGTTCAATCATATTTTTAGGTGCGCAAAATGAGAGGTTCTATTAAATATTAATATTAAGACAGTGAAATTTTGAATTGATATATATTTACAAGGTTTCTGGTTTTCTACACTTTCTACTTTATTTGTGGTAATTTAGAGTCATTAACATCATAAAGAATTAAATTAACATCTTTCAATAGACCATCTATTAACTATTCGTGTACCTACTGTTCACTATAACATAATAGTATTTCTGATTACCTATATAAATCCATTTTTACATCCTACAAAGTAGATCCACTTTTAATGGCGAGTAAAACTCAAAGAGAAATAAAAATGGCTTTATTATCTCTCCAAGTTGTGTTACATAAGAAAACCGCGGGTCAGAAAAAGGAAACTAAAATCTGCTGCAGACTTTATTAAATTTTTGTAACATAACCTTTTTAAATACAACTTCAAAGTTTGGCGTAAATTTATCCACGATTAAGGCGACGATAACCGACTTTTAATGATTTTAACTGAATGATCACGTCTAAAACAGTAGTGTTAATGATTTGGGAAGAAATATAGTTATGTTAAATTAGAGCATTTTCTTAATAACTTATTTTGTGAACAGTTGAGATTATGTTTATATTACATGCAATAGTGTAATTATAATATAATAATATAATATCCTTGGACATTTCACACAACGCCATCTAGTCCCAAGCTAAGCAACCTAATGATTGTGTTATGGTAACGAGATGACTGATAAACTACTTACATACATTTTTTTTTTTGTAAATACATACATATTATAGATAGAAAAACACCCAATTAATTTCCAAGGTTTGTCTAACGCTAATAAAAAACTGAGAATCACGCAAATACTATCAAGCGTATTTTTATGATAGGTACCTTCACTATTATAATACGTCAATATAGTTTCAAATTGGTCTGTTTACATTTAGTTCTACTAGACAAACTTTTTAATGTTCTCCATTGTCATGTTTCTTATGTGAAAGTCATGCATACCTGTTATTTGCATGGTTACTAAAATGCCATTTTTATTTCTTATTTTAAATTTTAAATAAAGATAATTTAATTATTTATCTTTTAGTATTCTGTTATGTAAAATAAATTAATAATGCGTCTAATTTGGGACAGCACTCCTTGATGGGCGAGTCCTATTACTGGCTGGACGTACGACGCGTTGCGTGAGCTCAGCACAAAACACGCAAGCTAACCAAGGCCGTTGGCACATATCTGCGTCTTAAGTTACATACATGTAATGATACTGTCGCGAAGGCCCAGTGGCCTCGCGTCTCGTACACAAGGTTCAAATTCGCCTCGGGCAATGTGACTTTTTCAATAAAATTCACATGTAATTTTTAAGTTTGTCTTAGACATTACTGACATCGATGAAGGAAAACATCGTGAGGAAACCTACACTTATAGTTAATATAAGTCTGAAATCGCCAATCCGTCTTGAGCCAGCGTGGTGATCAAGGCTCATGCCTTCTCTGTATGATAAGAGGCCTTTGCCCAGCTGTGGGACAGTAACAGGCTGGTGTTATTTATAAATTTGACATGAATTTCGTGTGCAGGGGGCTTGTGGCTAAGTAATAACAGCCGCACGGGCGATCGATCAGTACGTCGATTCTGTAAAATTCAAACAACAACTCGCATCTCACATCGCTATTCACTCTCACTTCGCATCACTTCTTCTCACTTGTTTTTAGGGTTCCGTGCCAAAATGGTAAAAAAGGAACCCTTATGGTGTCACTCAGTCTGTCTGTCTGTCTGTCTGTCGGTCTGTCTGTCTGTCTGTCTGTCTGTCTGTCTGTCTATCTGTCACAGCTGGATATCTCAAGAACTACTAATGCTATCAACTTGAAATTTAGAACAGTTTTAAATGACGTTTACCCAACTATTTTGCAAATAAGAAAAAAATAAAAATATTTATATTTTTTTTGCAACAGGGACTGAAAGGGGTTCTTAAAAATACAAAGCGGGGCGACTAGGGCATGTGGGGTATCATATGAAAGAACATTGTTTACAAACTCTCAAACATTTTTTAATTTTTTTTTAGGCCGCATAGTTTTTGACTTTTTATGAAAAATGTAAAAAAAATACCGTTCCCCCCCCCTTATCTCCGAAGTTTGCAAAGAGAAAAATCTGAAATTATTCTATGTGATAGAAGTTTATGTAAAGATTACAGGAAAAATAAAACGATGTCTCTAAATAGCACACTTTTTCGGAGCCCGGAACGGAACCCTCGGTGCGCGAGTCCGACTCGCTCTTGACCGGTTTTTTATTTGACACTTTGAATTTAGAACGCCAATCAAGAAACTCACAGCGAATTCAGATTCAAAGTTTAGAATGAGGTCTTACAGAATCACACGGCTGGTTAAGCTACCATCGACCATCTTTACATACCAAGACCTCTCCGTGCCTCGGAAAGCACGTTAAGCTGTTGGTCTCGGTTGTCATTCCTGGATCTATGGCAGTCGTTACGGGTCGTCAGAAGCCCGAAAGTCTGACAACCAGTCTTACCAAGGGGTATCGTTAGACCTGACATCTCGGTGCTGCTAACTAGTGAACGTCATTTCAGAAAACCTTCATTGAAAATGATACTGAGGTATCATCTTGCAAACCAATCAATCAGATTATCATAATGACTTACCAAAACAAAAGAGTATCATCCCTTTGATTGATACGCACAAAAGTAACCAAAAAAATATGTATGTCTATGTAATTTGAAACCAAAATATATTTCCCGTAACCCGTACGTTGGAGGGGACAAATAAGTTACACTGGAGGAAATATAACACGGTGCGGAAGGGTTAAAGTGATTTGTTCAGCATGTTGTTGCGGTTTATCCTTTGCCTTGATAAATCACCGGTCGTGTGTTACTTCATCTCATATTTTCTTTATTATGGTCCTCATTTCAGGTTTTGTGTCAACGAAAATATATTTTTTTTTAGCGGCCCTCAATTGTACCGTCATGCTGGCATTAAAGTTTTCCACGCGTTAAGTTAGCGACATAAGATTGTGAATTTGCTACGGCGTAGCTCGTAGCCGACGCAACGATGTCATCGCTACGCGGTGGCTACGCTGTCGTAGCTGCAGACGCGTTGAGAGTTTGAGACGTATAAATTTGCTACGGCGTAGCTCGTAGCCGACGCAACGATGTCATCGCTACGCGGTGGCTACGCTGTCGTAGCTGCAGACGCGTTGAGAGTTTGAGACGTATAAATTTGCTACGGCGTAGCTCGTAGCCGACGCAACGATGTCATCGCTACGCGGTGGCTACGCTGTCGTAGCTGCAGACGCGTTGAGAGTTTGAGACGTATAAATTATGTCTTTAGAAATTTGTTGAAGATCGTACGGGTTTTCTTTCTCTGCAAAAATAATGTGAATTTAAGTAATAAGTCTTTTAAAATTTTGTAGATCGATCTAAATCTATAACATAGTATAAAACAAAGTCGTTTAAATCGTGTCTGTCTGTGTGACCGCTTAGATGAGCAATTATTTTGGAAGGTAAGGTTTGGAATGGAAAGCTCAATATTTTGTCACGTCGTAAAACCAAGTGAAGCAGGGGCGTGTCGCCAGTTTAGAAATAAATAAATGTAGAAACCTATTCCCTTACATTCTAATGTAAGTGTTTTTTTTTCTAACCTTGCATTTTATTGAACGTAACAATTATTTCTCTAATAACACCATACCATGGGCGGGATTCTCATAACACATAAACCCTTTTTATTTTTACATAACCCTTTCGTGACTAGACAAAAGCTCTTTCATATTATATAACCCTGTAACGGCTTTACTCCAGGCGGTACTTAATCAGGCGGGGGTCATTACGACGCCAGCTGTGAAGTGTTGATGACCCATCAGTCTTTACAGCGGTTATGCTTTATTGGCGCAAACTTAAGGCTAGTGCCACGATTGGTTTTAGTATGTTATTTTATTGTTCCTACGATAGTATAAGGAGTAAATTATACTGGGAGGTATATTGTTTTACGATAAAAGTAATTTATTTTTTTGAAGGAAGTGGTGTGGTAATCTGGGAGTGACCATGGACTGCCTATGTTGCTGAAGTCAGTAGCAAAGTGCACTGCACGTTTCATTCGTTGATCTCTCTCTCTGTAGTCGGTCCCTCATATCTGAGGATCGTGGTCAGCTACGGAGTTGCAC
Source organism: Cosmia trapezina (assembly GCA_905163495.3). NCBI lineage: Eukaryota > Metazoa > Arthropoda > Insecta > Lepidoptera > Noctuidae > Cosmia > Cosmia trapezina. Next base: position 10,224,146 of record LR991042.1, read on the forward strand.
CTGGAGCGGATGATTCGCCTCCACCGGTTTCTGTCCAGCGCATCCCTTACCACCGTGTAGAATTTAGAGGACGATGATTCCTTCACCTGATCGGTCCATCGTGTTGGTGAACGACACGTGTTCATTCGTTGATATGCCTCCAGAGCTTCTTGCCCTTGAACACCAAAATTTCCCGTGCTCAAACTCTCATAAAGCCCATCATAGACTACGCTGATGACTGTTATTTGAATGCCACCGAGGAGTTTTTAAATAAACTTTAGCTTTTGCAAAACATCTGTATTCGTTTTGTTTTTAACCTTTAAAAGTATGATCACGTTACTAATTTTCGTTAGATACCCAAGTGGCTTCGGGAGCCACTTCATAGTAACTCTCGGATATTGTGTAACATCCTTCACAACCCTAAAACGTCATCTTCGGGAACGCTTCTCCTACGCCTGTCCTTCTGATGCTCCTTTCAGGTCGCATCTTAGAAATTAATTTCTTTAAATCCTCTGCCCACTCAACCGACTTCTAAGTACTCCTACTCCTTCACTGCGCACGCGGTTTGAGGGGGTCTACTCCCTGAGCACGAAGTCCGTAGTTTCGGCCTTCATTACGGTCGTTTCCTATTCTGTATCACCTACGGACAGATGATTGTTTCGGGGCCCGAACGAAATATGAATGACAACACGCTTTGACAGCTATCCCTACTCCCGATGTGTTTTGTCCGTCCGAAAAATTTAACTTTTACACTTGTTTTGATGGATCGTTATGTCAGAAGGATGGATGAACGGACGGTCGGACGGAAGGACTTAGGGCGTAGGCCCCCTGTTGTGGAGTTCACTTCGGCCTGACATTAGCGACTGCCAAACTATTGTAGTTTTTAAAAGAAGAGTGAAAGATCGCTATCTTTCCACTTCGTCATAGTTGCACTTGCAGCACCCTGCGGTTTCACCCGCGTAAGTCTCGAACCCGTAAGAATAGCGGAATAAAAAGTATTTTATGTGTTAATCCAGGTTATAAACTATCTGTGTGCCAAATTTCATCAAAATCCATTCTGTAGTTTTTGCGTGAAAGAGTAACAAACATCCATCCATCCACTCTCGCAAACTTTCGCATTTATAATATTAGTACTTATATTTATAATTTTTTGGTTTTTATGACGTTGACTGGCAATATTTTGATTTACCCGATTTACTTTCCTTTATAATTTGATTTGAGATTTTATTTGTGGCTTTTTCTATTAATTTCTTCTCTAATGTGTTAAGTTCTAAATATGGAAAAACCACACCAACAAAATTTAACCCTAATGAGCTTGTGTTTTCATAATTTTGTTAATTCAAAGGGATTTTGCTTTAATTATAATTTGTGCTACTAATTACATACGTCGTTAAAAACCAACGGTGTCACATGTCGCTCAAAATAAGGGTTGAAATATGAAAATTAACATTTTCTCAAACATGCATGGAAATGTTGTCATTATTTTCGAATAAAGAACACGCGAAGTATCGAATTTACGGTCAAAGAAAATCAAATCCATTGCAGGAGCGTTTTTTGAATTTGGAACATTACAGCGCTCCAGCAATGTCAACATTGCTGGAGCGCTCCAGCAATGTTGCATGAAACGGCGTGCTGGGTTAAATACTCTTTCATTGGATCTCTTTTATCATTCTTGGCATACCAATGGCAGTCTCTTTGCTTAGTATAAATTGCGTTCACGTGGCTGTATAGATAGCCACAAATGCCTTTCGGCACAGATGTTAGATAGAAAATTGGCGGCAAAGCTGAAAATTCATCTTGATTTGAAAATTTATATTTAAGTATTATGTATGTAAATAACAAATTTACATTCATAATAAATATAAAGTGAAATGAAGATTGATTGTAGGTACTCCACAGATTTAAGATCAGAAGCCAAATTGGCAATGGAAAACCTGCTTCCAGCGAAGTCAAAAGAAAAATACATGAAACTAGGTAAGTATTTGATAATTTTATGATTTGGAAAAACGAGAAAAAAGTGAACATTTTCTCTGAAACAGTATTTTTGTCGTATTTTAATGAGATTGCTAAAACTAAAAACCCATCTACATTATGGACAATTTATTCCATGCTGAAATGTACAGTTCATATTAAAAACGGCACTAACTTGAAAAATTATGGAAACTTAACTACCTACTTTTATTTCCCTGCATTCTTTTGAGAAAAGCACTATATATGCCTCGGCGGAAATAGCAATTGCCTGTCTCGTATTAGTGAAGTCCTCGCCTACGGCTCGGCCTTCAAACTCATACTCGACCTGCAATTGCCTATTTCACGGCCTTTGCAATAATGTACTATTTACCATTGACGAATTTAAAAATAATGTTATCTTTTTGTTGTTGGGGATAGAAATAAGCCAAATTATTGTTTGTAATGATTAATGTCTTTTTGAAATTATATTTAGAATATTTGAGACATAGCATAATGTTAATTTTTAGGGTTCCGTACCTCAAAAGGAAAATCCGGAACCATTATAGAATCACTTCGTTGTCTGTCTGTCTGTCAGACTGTCAAGACTATTTTTCTCAAGAACGCGTGGAGGTATCACGTTGAAATTAATATCAAATGCGTAAGTCTATGGTCCCTTGGAGCTCTAAAAATATCAAGATTCTAAGTCAACGCAATAAAAAATACGGCCATTTATGCGACATATTTTGATACTCGAAATAAACCTATACCTTCCATTGACCTTAGAATAATGAAATTTGGCAAGAAGCAAGGTCTCGCAGAATAAGTAAAGGAATCAGTCTGAAAGTCTATAACTATACTTGTAATTTTATCACATTTTTAGGGTTGCGTACCAAAATGGTAAAAAAGGAACCCTTATGGTGTCACTCTGTCTGTCTGTCTGTCTGTCTGTCTGTCTGTCACAGCTGGATATGTCAAGAACTACTAATGCTATCAATTTGAAATTTGGAACAGTTTTAGATGACGTTTACTCAACTATTTTGCAAATGAGACAGAAATAAAAATATTTATTTTTTTTTTAACAGGTGTTGAAAGGGGGTCTTAAAAAATCAAAGTGGGGCTACTAGGGCATGTGGGATATCATATAAAAGAGCGCACATTCTCATACATTTTTTTATTTTTTTTTAGGTCACATAGTTTTCGACTTTTGATGAAAAATGTAAAAAAAAATACCGTAAAAATGTAAAAAAAAATCTGAAATTATTCTATGTGATAGAAGTTTATGTAAAAATTACAGGAAAAATAAAACGATGTCTCTGAATAGCATACTTTTTTAGAAATCGGAACGGAACCCTCGGTGCGCGAGTCCGACTCCCCCTTGACCGGTTTTTGTTTTGCGATTATGACCGTGATGTGTATCGATGTATGGGAGCAACATGTTTGGTTTGTTTTTGGCATAAATTCATTCCAACTATGGAACCCTTCATTGTGCGTGGGCAGACACGCACTTAGCCGGTTTTCATTAATATTGACAACAGAACTTTTTTGTTTAGTTCTACAAAAAAATAAAAAACCGGGCTACGCACAATGAAATTATCCCAAGAACAAACTTAACATTATAGTTGAAAAACCTGTTTTCCCATACATTCCAACAGTAAATGTAAGTTTGTGTTCACAATATTGAGAGATTTACCATGTTATTTTAAGACCACAAACATCTTATAGGTTTTCCTGTAATATACAGGTAAAGAACTATTTTCTGTATTTTTTTCAAAATTTTAGGCTCAGTAGTTTCGGAGATAAGGAGGGGGGAATGGTCAATTTTCGTCTATTTTGTTAAATAACTTTAAAACGTTTTATTTTAAAATTATAAAAAAAAATATATCTGAGACCCTCATAGTAAGCCGATTGATATGTCACACGGTACAGTTTGAAAAACTTTTTTTTTAAATTTTCTTATTTGCCCCCTAAAAGTGACCCCCATATTCAAAATTCATTTACTTACTTTAGCCGTGCATGTTTGGGTCAAAAAAATACATATGTGTATTAAATTTCAACGTAATCGGTCCATTAGATTCGGAGCAAATTGGCTGTGACAGACGGACAGACAGACAGACAGACAGACACACGAGTGATCCTATAAGGGTTCCGCTTTTTCCTTTTGAGGTACGGAACCCTAAAAAAGAACTTGAATCTGAATTTAAGATGTTATGAACTACGTACACCTCTCACCTTTGCATTTTTAACGTCTGAAACAGGAGTGTTTTCGGCCTCGTAGGTAGGGTACCGGTTTTCTGATAATTTATAATTTCCTGAGCGAACTTCAAATAAATACTTTTTCTTTCATTCATTTTTTTTTCGTCGTAAATAATCGACATTATATCAATATCTGATCGAAATGGGTGTTATGATTGAAGTGAATGTAATTTCATCTCTCTGCCCGTGGCAGACACGTGAAAATGTTTGTCTTTTTAATTTTCATAAAAATAGCATTACGAAGTAAGTATCTGAGGATCAAAATAAGTTACTTACTGGGAAAATAAATATTTCTCTGTAATGTGACGACCACAAGTAGATAAGCTTAACAAAGCAGTACGTGGGTAAAATGACTAAGCTTAGCTCCATCTGTGTGCATAAAATACCTCCTATTTTAAAGTCTGTTTCAACATTATCTGATGAAAATGTAAATAAAAAGATTAGAAAACGTATCAGTGGATGCCACTTACGAATTAAGTGCTTTGATTTGACATTTGAATTCTATTCTATTTCTATTCTTATTTTAAATCACAAGATGTGTTTCGTTTGACTATTTATTTAAAACCTCAATTTTATTTTCGTCGATAATTTTTCAATTGCAATTGAATAATGTTATTCAAACAATAAGGCTACGTACGCACTGGTAGGCGGCTTGCTTAGCGCTTAGAGCCTAGTGACTTAACATCATATTATGAGACTAGTGAAAATTCTAGAAGTTTCGTTTCACTTCGCTGACTCGCTAGGCTCTAGGTGCTAAGCAAGCCACCTGTCTGTGCGTGCATAGCCTAATTGTTTAAAAAGTGGTGAGATATAATAAAGATACAACCTTCCCTTAATGTGCAACTAATTCTTTTTAGTGAGTTGCATAAGAATTTAACACAGGATTTGTTTCAGTTTTATCAATTATGCTTGGAACAGACGGACAAACGTACGCATAGTCCGAGAGCTGGCGAACAATTTTGGGTAGGTTGTTGAAGGACTCCTGAATGTTAAAGTGGAGGTCTGGCGGCCCTTTACCAACCCTTGAATTATTTTAGAAGGGATATTTTTTTACAAAAAAAAAAAAGTTTTTGAGGTAAGTATTTTGAAATTTTTATATCTTTATGTTTGATATTTATGGAATTGAAAAATAAAACATTAGTAAACAAAATAAAATAATTCAAGGGTTGGTAAAGTACCGCTACCCGTCAGCCACACCTCCACTTTAACATTCAGGGGATCTTCAAGGACAATTACAAAATTTTGCACGGTGTCTCAAGAACCAACCTAAAATTGTTTGCCAGCTCTCCTACTAGGAATACCATACGTAATTGCCAACAATTTGTTTATTCTGACACAAAAAAGCCACAAAACACGAATATAAATTGCCATATTTCAAAGTCAAAGCTCGGAAATTTCAACAAAGCCATGCACTTCAACAGAATTGGCTGGCTGCATGTTAATCACGTTGAATTACCATGGAAAGCCATTGTTAGTGGCTTTGCGGCGACTGACGCTAAAATGGCGACTGCGCTGCATAAATTTGTGTAAAATACACGCCTAGATGTGCTACGGTCAGCAACAAAGTCGGTTTACGCGTAGTTACGAGTTGCAGATAGTACTCGTAAAATAGCCGTGTAGACACAGTAGGTAGGTACTATAACACAAGCACGAACGTGTTTGAAGTAGTGTTGGAGCAAAGGAAGTCTCGATAAAAGTGAAAAACATTTACAGAAATTTTATTGAAAATTACAAAATGTAGGGAAAATCTTGCCGAAGAAGTAAACAATTAAACAAAATTTGCGTTTGATCATATCAATATCTATATAAATAATAAAATAGTCAAATTTTTTATGGTCGCGAATCATATTTTGAGATAAAACCTGACACTGACCTGCAAATTGCAAAAAAAAACGTAAGAAAACTTGAATTTCGCGGGCTACCTTTGCGCATCCACCGTAAACTTTTTCTTTTAACCCACTCGAACAACTTAAAGCTTCACATAAATTTTAAAGTCCGCTTAAAAGCTTAGTTAAAGTTGAACATCAAAAAGAAAACTACAAAGTCGCTAAAATAGCGTTGTGCATAACATAAATGAAAGTGTTAATCGACGCGTCTTTTGAATCCTTTGTCGTAGCATTTGGTGGTAAAAAAGGCTACGTTGCAAGAATTTGTGATTCTAAATAGGAGATTAACATTTTAAGGCTGAAGTGGCTTCAAAAAATCTTATTTTCGTGAATGGTTTGCACTTGCACTTTTATTTTATAGCAGTTAAAGCCTCCCTCCTTCAGCTTTATAGGCTGACGGAGGGAAGGCAGGCTTTTACCCTGGAGTGGGACAAAAAAGCTGATGATAATAAGGCTGATCTGGTTAGCCAGGTTTGCAATAAGCGATTTCAACGCTTTACTTAGCGTTGAGGGTTGAAAATCCAAACTTGCATTTTTTCGTCGTGCTGGGATGCAGTCTGTCCAATTCTAAACGCTCGGCTCAACGCAGAGAGTTGTTAATACACTGCCCGTTACAATCCCACCGCGATTTTTTTACGTCCGTGCGAACGTGGGCTTAGGAACAAAAGCATACGTTCTGTTATCACCAATCCGTGTGCGAAAAATGGTGATTTTGGTTTTATACCCCTAATTTCTGTTTACATTTAGGGCAAATCTCATAGACTACACTTTAATTTTAATTTATTACACACCTCTACATTCATCTATTTTCTGCCTACGTGTACTATATGTGCTTGTATCTAACTTTCAACAAGTGAACGTGTGTGACAGTTATAATAAAGTTATGTTCGGTGCAGCGCGCACATTTTCAGGTACCTACTCGTAACCCAAACCAAGGCAAAAAACTTAAGTGTATAGTGTTCCTGTGTCCCAAAATCGGAGTGTCAAGTGGTGAAGTTTGTTGTTTCGAGAAGTAAACTCAAGTACTGCGCTGGCGACGCATTGTCGCTTTTGGTCGGGGTCGAGTTTAATTAACTATTTGCTGAATTGTGTGCATTACTTTGAACTGTACAACTGTAATATATGCAATCGCGTCAACCTGAAGTGAACAGCGGGGAGTAGTCAAACTTTGAATAAAAACAAAAAGTACTTACATTATTTCAAGTCGGAGCTGGAAATAAACAACGAGGAGCGGTCTGACCGCGTCCTGGACATTCTGCTGCAGACAACTCATCAGAATGAAGCAGAAAAGACTCGAGGAGGCAGATTATCTATCTTATAGCATAAGTAGCAGCTACAGAAAAAGAGTCGAAAACGCAATTTAAACGCCAAAAGATTCACCGGGGAAGCTGAACTTGAAGTAACATGGCGGCGTCGTCTTAAAAAAGCCCATCCATAATTATATTACCCGTCTGTCCACTATTCCATTGCTTATTTTACGGTGCATACTGGATAGGCTGTATAATCCTTCCTTATCCTAAGGCCATGTCTTCCCTACCATTACCGCGCCCCCCGGTCTACTCCTTGATATACAATGGTCTCTGTTGCACCATGTAACATGAGGCAACAGGGGCTAGTGTGAATCTTTGGGTTCATTCGAGAAATCGAGTCTGGTTAAACCACGCTGGGATTGGTGCATTTCATTCATTCATTCATTCATACAGAAAATAGGTCTATTTGTCGCAAAGATAGAACACAAACACAAAAATAATAAGTAAGGGGAAATATGCGTCAAATCAAGGCAAAACGGCCATCGCTCAGAATAATGCTGCGACCCTATGCGAGACAGAGCCTGTGCTTATTCAAATATGAACTTTATTCGTATAAAGATTATGTTCATAGTCTTAAGAAACGCTTATTCACATTTGCTGATACGACTGTGAACATTATTTACATGAGACTTCATATTCGTAGAATCGCTTACTTTACTAAATAAATTCAAAGTATTGCTTGTGAATCTTGTAACAGCCGTAGGGTTGCTCCGTGGATGGGGACCATCTTTGCATACCGAGACTCCGTGCCGCGGAAAGCACGTTAAGCCGCTGATGGTCCCGGCTGTCATTCGTGGATCTTTGACAGTCGTCACACCCGTCAGAAGCCCGAAAGTCTGACAACCAGTCTTAGCAAGGGGTATCATATTACCCAGGTACTGGGTTGTGGAGGTCAGATAGACAATCGCTCCACGTAAAATAAGTACTGGTATTCAGCAGCATTCGGTTAGACTGGACGCCGACCACAATATAGTTTGGTAAAGGCTAGGCAGATTTTAGGTTTGTGAATCTTGGTACTTATTAGACTTCGAGCTCTTTCCTCGTTTACAGATTGACTGTAAACCATATTCATCTACAGCTTAAATGTAAATTAATCACTAGCGAACAGCCGTTATATTGAAATTACGTCTGCTGAATTTTATCACTGCAGGGTTGAAATTGGCAAATTTGCACTCTGAGGGAGTTAAGGTTCCCATTTCCATGCTAATTTGCCAATCGAACCAGGGATTATGTATCAATTGGCGGGGAATATGGTGGTTGTAACATTACGCGTGAAGTTCCAAGTGTAGGTATAGGTATATTTTGAGGAACATAGGAATATGATATAAGTACTTATAGTTGTTTTATTTCACGAAAGCGGGCGAGCGATACTTGCATGTGTAAATGTTACATGCACATTGTCTTTGTGTGCGTAAGCTCGGGAGCGCGCTACCTGTAGGTACAGTCAGCAACAAAAGCAGTTTTTTAATCTTAATTATTTAGCGAAATATTTAATTCAAATCGGAACAGAAGTACTTAAAATTTTAAGAACATTAACTGTTAACAGTTAAACGAAAAAAAAGCAGTTTATCGAATCATTTTATGTTAATTTAGATGATGACAAAAAGTACAGTGTAAACCGACTTCTGTTGGTGACCGTACGCACACAAGAGCGCGTGTCTATACGCATTACATCTACAAGTATGGCTCACCCTCTTTTGTGAGATAAAAGAACTGTACCAGATTTAAAAAATACTGCTGATCTATTCAAATAACTATGCCAAATCATTAGAATTTGCTGTGGAAAGTTGAACAGTAAGTAAATTACTTCGTAATTAAATAGCGTTCATCCCGTGCGGGCTGGCAACGTCGCATTTCTAGAGGTTCTTCGTTGTTATTTTATTAAATTTAAATCAAAGTACTATAATTTTTCGGCCAAGCACTAGACATTTCAGAATTATTTTTAACTGTAAGAAGGTATAGATATTATTTAAAAATATTTATTCGTAATACTGCAAATAGAAAATAATTGACAATATGTCCCTATTACAAACTATTAGTATAAATACTCTAACTGCAAAAATGAGACAAAAAAAAATTGTCAAAGTGGAAGTCGCCAGAGAACCCAAACATTTGATACTTACGAGTATTACCTCAAATAACTAGAAAACCAAGTTGACTAAACATTTTCACCAAAAAACTTACTATTCTCCGGAAATAAATGTTAGAAGCTTTTTTTAGCTTAAAGCAATGCCAATACCTATCCTTATAGGTAGGTACAATAAAGTGCTAAAGTAAGTTTTCCAAAGATTTTTTTCATTCGTGGTTCTTAAAACCCTATAACTATTTTCGGGCCGATGTGTTATCGCTTACGACTTAAAAAATAAAAGGTGTGTTCACGACATATTGTTCCTTTTGTGTGGTGTGACGTATCTTTGTGAAAAAAGTCTGTGGATTAAGTCGCGTGGAAGGTTCTTCTGATAAGTTTTGTTAGTAGTTGAAATTGAAAGGACATCTTTGTACGTGTAGATAATAAAAAACCGGTCAAGAGCGAGTCGGACTCGCGCACCGAAGGTTCCGTTTCGATTTCTGAAAAAGTGTGATATTTAGAGACATCTTTTTATTTTCCTGTAATCTTTACATAAACTTCTATCATATACAGGGTGTTTGGTAGATGGGTGCAAAGCCTGAAGGGGGTGATATCTTAGACCATTTAGAACTTATTAAGCTAAACTTGTCTTAGACGAAGTCTGTTCCTTGTATTTTTTTTTGAAACTCTAAGGTTTTTAATAATAATACCCTTTTTTTTTCAAATAATTGTTAATAGTGTCCAGTAAAAGCTGTTATGTTATTATTTTTTATTTATTTTTTATCTAAGTAATGTGTGATTACTCAAACAAAATAATTCCCAAGCATCTGTGTCATCAGAGAAACATTCTACGTTATATTCAAGTTTAAGAAACTTTTAAAAATCAAGAAAATGTTTTGTTTACGGCATAATAAAAAAATTAAAAAAATAGCCTCAGTTGTTCAAACCTTTTTAAAAACATGCTTGGTTACTGCCCTTTCTTTTGAGGTACTATTTACGCAGATGTCTCATCAACTCTTGGAATTAGGATGTACAAAGCAAATTGAGGTGGAATATTTAATTTTTAAACAGACCAAAATAATGCAACATTTTTGCTAATGCACTATTGTTTTTGTTAGAACTGGTAACTGATTCATTCTTAGAATTATGGTGCACGCGCACCAATCAAATTCTGGGAACTCGCTAACAAAAGCCGCCGCGCGACGACAACAAACTTGCCCTTTTTTCGACTCTCGGGTAGCGTCTACTGAACTGCTGTTATTCAATAGAAAAATCAGCATAGTTGCTGAGGATATAAAGTCGTTATCTATTTACACTAGTACTACCTAGTACCCGAGTAGTCGAGTGGACTCGTCACATCTTCGGACCCTCAGTTAGTCAAGTAACGACTGCCCTTGTGACTAGACGTTTTAATTGCAAATTCGTGTTTACACAATTCACCGCATGAGGTTGTGCGCTCCTTCACGTGTTGATTTTGGAGGTGTTTAAAGTGTTGAGCCCTAGCTGTGAGCTCCTTCAGTGATTTTGGACTTTTATTTGTGTGATCAATCGACTATGGCTACTTTTTCGAATGAAGAATATGCGGATATCGTCTTCATGTATGGCAGAGCTGACGGTAATGGATCTTTGGCGCGACGAATGTACCAAGAGAGATATCCGAATCGCAGATTACCTAATGTCAGAGTGTTTTACAACACATTTCGTCGGCTTTCTGTAGTTGGAATCCATCGCGCGGAATCTGGATTCAACCCGGGAAGACATCACCCAAGTATCGAGGAAGACATTATTGCAGCTTTTGATGCAGATCCTACTACGAGCGTCAGAGTAGTAGCTCGAAACCTCAACATTTCGGTATGGAAGGTGTGGAATACGATGCACCGAGAAAACAAATATCCTTTCCACGGCACGGGTGTACAAGGTTTGGAAAATGAAGATCCCCCCCGAAGGATTCAGTTCTGTCGCTTTTTGTTAAATAGTGACATTGAAGATGCATGGTTTTTAAAATCCGTCTTGTGGACCGATGAGTCAAAATTTTCGAAAGAAGGAATTACCAATTTCCATAATCTTCATCGATGGACCGACAAGGAGAACAATCCACACTGGAAGAAGCAAGTGTCGTTCCAAAGGAAATTTTCAGTTAACGTGTGGGCAGGAGTAATCGGCCGAACGTTGATTGGTCCCCACTTCCTACCAGATAATTTAAATGGAGAAAATTACCTGGAATTCCTCCAAAACTATCTCCCAGAGCTTCTGGACGAGATCGAAATACCAATATTGACAATGAGAAGACCACTGATTTTTCAACAAGATGGTTGTCCAGCACACTGGACCCTAAACGTGAGAGAACATTTAAATAATTGTTTCCCAGAGAGCTGGATTGGCATCCCTTGGCCACCTCGATCACCCGATTTAACTCCTGTGGATTTTTTCGTTTGGGGACGGGCCAAGGAGCTCGTCTACACGCACGTTGAAATTTCAACTAGAGAAGAATTAATAGAAAGAATCCAAACGGCTTTTCAAGTCATGAAGCAGGAGATGAAATTAAAAATCACAACTACAGAAGTGAGAAGACGGGCACGCGCTTGTATAAGAAACCGCGGTCAACATTTTGAACATGAACAATAAATTATTTTAACAAAAATGTTGTTTTATTGATCTGTTCGAAAATAACAATTTTCATACTCAATTTGCTTTGTACATCCTAATTCCAAGAGTTGATGAGACATCTGCGTAAATAGTACCTCAAAAGAAAGGGCAATAACCAAGCATGTTTTAAAAAAGGTTTGAACAACTGAGGCTATTTTTTAATTTTTTTTATTATGCCGTAAGCAAAACATTTGCTTGATTTTTAAAAGTTTCTTAAACTTGAATATGGCGTAGAATATTTCTCTGATGACACAGATGCTTTGGAGTTTGGAATTATTTTGTTTGAGTAATCACACATTACATAAATAATAAATAAATAAAAATTATAACATAACAGCTTTTACTGGACACTATTAACAATTAATTGAAAAAAAAATGGGTATTATTGTTAAAAACCTTAGAGTTTCGAAAAAAAATACAAGGAACAGACTTCGTCTAAGACAAGTTTATCTTAATAAGTTCTAAATGGTCTAAAATATCACCCCCTTCAGGCTTTGCACCCATCTACCAAACACCCTGTAGAATAATTTCAGATTTTTCGCTTTGCACGGAGATAACGGTATTTTTTTTTACATTTTTCATCAAGTCGAAAACTATGCGGCAAAAAAAAAAGAAAAAAAAATTTTGAAGAATTTGCAAGCAGCGTTCTTTCATATGATACCCCACATGCCCAGTAGCCCCACTTTGAATTTTTCAGTGAATGTTGAAAAAAAATATTAATATTTCTATTCCTTTCTTATTTGCAAAATAGTTGGGTAAACGTCATCTAAAACTGTTCCAAATTTCAAGTTGATAGCATTAGTAGTTCTTGAGATAACCAGCTGTGACAGACAGACAGACTGAGTCACACCATAAGGGTTCCTTTTTTACCATTTTGGTACGGAACCCTAAAAAGGCCAATTTCAAGTGTTGTGTATCAAGCTATTTGAATCTTTACGCAACCAATCACAAACTAGTTACACTTTAATTACAGCGCATTCACGATCAAATTTTAATGACGTAAAACCATTAGTAAATCATTGTAATCTCATATCATATTGCAATAAAGTACTTATAAATAATAAAAAAGCGACCTTGGTTTTTAGTGTTCCGTACCAAAATGGTAAAAAAGGAACCCTTATGGTGTCACTCAGTCTGTCTGTCTGTCTGTCTGTCACAGCTGGATATCTCAAGAACTACTAATGCTAGCAACTTGAAATTTAGAATAGTTTTAGATGACGTTGACCCAACTATTTTGCAAATAAGAAAGAAATTAAAATATTTATATTTTTTTTTTGCAACAGGGACTGAAACGTCATAAAAAATCAAAGTGGGGCTACTAGGGCATGTGGGGTATCATATAAAAGAGCGCTGTTTGCACATTCTTAAACATTTTTTTTTCTTTTTTTAGGACGTATAGTTTTCGACTTCTGATGAAAAATGTAATAAAAATGCCGTTCCGCCCCCATTATCTCCGAAGTTTGTGCAAAAACAGTAATGCATTTTTTTTTCTTTTCCATATATCTCGAAAACGGTGTGTCCTATCGCAAAAATAATGAAAATTTGGCCCCCCTTTTTAAAACTCTTAAACCAGTAACCCTCAACACGTAGGTACCAAAAAAAAAATCCACAAAAACACGTTGAAGCTGCCCCCTCCCTGCCCCCCTCCAGCTCTAAAAAATATCTGACACGGTAACGGCGGCGATGTCGGATTGTCTGTAAACAAAATATGACAAGCCTTCTCACTTTTCACAGTGATTTCGTTAGTTCCAATTAAAGCCACCGGGTCAAATATACTACGAGCACTATACCACGCGGAGTCACGATTGTCAAGCTCAATTTTAGTTGTGTCAAATTGTTTTCTAAATTTAGAAGTTTTTTTTTGCAGAATAGCTCTAAGATTCTCATAGAAAAAAGTAAGGAATTTTAGTGATAGTTTAGTTAGTTTAGTTCGGTGTACAACAGAATCAGCACCATTGTTATGCAATACTTAAAGAAGTATAGCATAGCATAATGCTAAAGTTACTGAAGTGTGATGTAAGACATCACTTCAGTAACTTTAGCGTTCTTATTATGAATCCTACAATGTCGCCAATCTCATAAAGACACTGGCCTCTAAATCAAAGCTAGCCAAATAAAAGAAACCACCAGAAGCCTTCTATTAACTTCGGATAAGTCGGAGGGTAGTCGTGACATCAGACGAGGGTTCAATATTCGCGGATTAGGTACACACTACACGATTTAGTCGGACCCGACCGATTGCAGTGACTTCACTGTCTGTTGTAGACAAAAGGTTATTATTTGAATTGATTTCTTCAATTCTTTTACTCTAAGTATGTGTTTTAGGTTTAATAACAAGAATAAGCCTTCGGTAATCAGAAGAGGAATGTGATGTTTTCATCTTCCGTCTAAAAAATTCTCATAAAAATGAGTTGCTGTTCGTTTATAAGCGCATGACTTGAGAACGGCTTTACCGATTTGGCTATTTTTCATTTTAAAATGTTCGTAATTTAGTCCGAATCAGGTTCTGAAAATTAAAATATTTTTGAGTTTAGAACACAAATAAATGTTAATTTGTTCATAAACGTTTTTTTTTTATTGTAATAATCATGGTATTTAATGATATTCTATTTATAAACATTATTTAAATATTCAAAAAATATTAACGCCCTAAAGACGCATAGCTCTTTGCCGAGATTAAAAAAAACATACACCTCCGAATAGAGAGTTGTGAATAGAAGCATTGAACCAATCTGGACTAAGTATAGGTATAAGTTATCTGTGCCAATTTTTATTCCCGCACACGTGTTGGAAAATGAAAAATCGCACGCGTGTGAAATACATTGCATTGTGAACCTAATCGTAGTGCGATATGAACCAGTTTTTGAGAAAGTGTATTGAAAAAATTTTTTTTTATCCAACGTGGCAAAGCTGCCAGCCATTTGGGCACTTTTCCCTTTGACAGCGATGCGGACAAATATTTTGATGCCCAATGAACACTTCCCCGTTTTATTTTTTAATATACATACCTACTTGTACATAATCTAAACTTTCATATATATTATTTAGTGTTAGCTAGTATATTTTAATTAACACTTATCACAATTATACAATATATCACTATGTCGTAACTAGTTATATTTTGTGCATGATTAAATTCGTTCACGACACAGGAGAAATGTGGTTTAGTAAAAAGGTATAAACGGTAAAGAGTTAGTAAAAATATCATTCAGTGATTACAGTATAGTCAAACATGGAGATAAACCAATTATTTTAGTGCGTTACATTTAAGTTAATTTGTGGTTTTATCATTTATTTTGTTTGATCAGTAGTGTTTCGCAGGCTGAATTGATGACATATGATTGACAGCTTTTGTTAATTAGTGAATTAGTTGTACAAATTGTGCTGCGAATGCCAACTCGTTAGCTAATTGTAACAGAGTGAGATTAGCGGTTTGCGGTACAGGTGAGCTACAAAGTGAAATTCGAATGATAGTAGTCTAAGTGGAATAATAATGATTTAACAATACGTAATTACTATTTTGGTTACTCTCTATTAAACATCGCTTTGAAAGGAGATCAAAATCCCAACAAAAAAAAAAAAATCCGTTTGAACATGTTAGTCTCTAACTTTTCACTTAAGGACCAAATCTGTAGGGCCATTTCCTGCGCTGTTAATACATCTATACAAGTTTGAAAAATACTGCTTTCAGTGTATTAGTTAAAAGAATAATAGTAAAAAAATAAAAGAAAAACAGAAATAAATACAGAAAAACGAATTCTTTCGGAAAATAGCTTTTTTTTTGGACGGTGAGTCTGATCTCCTTTGAACACTGTCATTATAAATAGCTTTTTTTTTGGACGGTGAGTCTGATCTCCTTTGAACAGTGTCATTATAAATAGCTTTTTTTTTGGACGGTGAGTCTGATCTCCTTTGAACAGTGTCATTATAAATAGCTTTTTTTTTGGACGGTGAGTCTGATCTCCTTTGAACAGTGTCATTATAAATAGCTTTTTTTTTGGACGGTGAGTCTGATCTCCTTTGAACAGTGTCATTATAAATAGCTTTTTTTTTGGACGGTGAGTCTGATCTCCTTTGAACAGTGTCATTATAAATAGCTTTTTTTTTGGACGGTGAGTCTGATCTCCTTTGAACAGTGTCATTATAAATAGCTTTTTTTTTGGACGGTGAGTCTGATCTCCTTTGAACAGTGTCATTATAAATCCGCGATGATTAACGTAAAAATAAATGACTACACTCTGTCACTTTTGTGAGGAGTGTCAAACTGAACACATAATAGGGAGCCCACGAGGTAATAAGATGTACCCTTACATCACACTTTTCAAAACTGAATTTCCTGTGCGGATACTTGGTTGTATAACAAAGTTTCCGAACAGGAAATTCGAGTCCCATCCAGTCCAGAAGCATTTTCCACAAATAGTTCTACTTACATAGATAGAAATGTGCAAGGAATTGTACAAGACTATCTCAATTTGCCATCGTTCTCCAATTTCCTTCACCACAAGGGAGGAATTTTCGTTTGTGCTTGTATTGGCACATAGGTATGTGTGGCTTTGAGTGGTCGCGAATAAAATTGGATGAAGTACAATAGAAATAGCTTCATAAATGCTGGGTTTGTGTGTGTGTGTTCATTATTACCTCATTAAAACTGTTCCAAATTTCAAGTCCAGTGAGATATCCAGCTGTGACAGATGGACAGACAGACTGACTGAAACGCACCATAAGGGTTCCGGAATTTTGGTACGGAACCCTAAACAAGACATTAATTTGATGATGTTTTAAACGATGTCTCTAAATAGCACACTTTTCAGAAATCTAGACGGCTGCAGACTGCAGAAAGACTCCAGACGTGGTGGGTATCGATATCTCAACACTACAGGGCGTAATTTTAATTATCTTTATCCTATTAAGGGGTCATTGTACTCATCATTATGAACAACTTTTACAATGGGAGTTTTGGAGCACCGTTATCCTGGATATTATTACAGTTTCGTGTCTGTTATTTTAACACTTAGTACACCTATGCAAAGTTTTACCTGTGTTAATCGTTTTCAAAGCGTTTCGTATTTCTACAAAGAATTTCAACAGGATTGACATAAGCTTTTCAGTCATCATTTCAGGCGAAAGACGTCCACTGCTGGACATAAACAAGTGTGCCCCGGGAGTAGGGTTGCCAGATGATAATTTGATAAAGGAGGGCAGATGGGTCTAAATAGCAGGATTTTGTGTAAAAAAGGAGGACATTCAATTAAACGAATTTTTCACAATATTTTACTTTGTTTTATTCATTAGCTGAGTTGCCAATTTTTGCAAGAAGTTCTTGGTTTTTCAACAAATAATTATGAAAATCTTCACATGTCATGTTTTTGAAGTTGAATTGAGTAAGAATTAAAGATTTAACTGACTGCATGACGCGTGCACGCACTCACGGCGCGCGACACGAAATTTTCAACGTCGAACGATGTTAACAAATAGGAAGACTTATTCTAGGTAAGGGAGGACGGGAGGACAAAACATGGAAAAGGAGGACATGTCCGCCTTTTGGATACCATTTGACAACCCTACCCGGGAGGCACCGCCACTTCGACCTATTTGCCGTGCTTCCGGCATCCAGCGGATTCCTGCGTCTTTCACAAGGTCATCGGTCCACCTTATGGGAACGTGTAGCGCAAAAAATTTGTTCGCGATGTCTGCTCTAGTATACCTTTTAAGTTTAAAAGTAAACTTTTCTTTTAAGAACGGTGGACCCAAAGGCCAACGGAAAGGCGGACGGAGTTAGCACCTACTAGAAAGTGCCGGACCGGCGCGACCGCCCGGGGGTCGCGATTTCCGACGACCTGGTCTTTATAACAGCATGAGATGTTATCCGTTTCAACAACTTGGTGGAATGAAGTGCACGCTGTTGGAAATCGTTTATTTCTTACTTGCGGATTTTTTTTCATTCTGCCTAGCCTTTTCTGAACTATGTTGGGGTCGGCTTCCAGTCTAACTGTATGCAGCTGAATACCAGTATTTTACATGGAGTGACGGCCTATCTGACCTCCACAACCCAGTAACTGGGTAATACGATACCCCTTGGTAAGACTGGTTGTCACACTTTCAGGCTTCTGACGACCCGTAACGACTATCAAAGATCCACGAATGTTCTTACTTGAGGCTTTATTGAACCAAAAGTAAATTGTAGATTTTTTAATTTAACTAAGCTTGATTCTAAAATCAAAACTAGAATTAGCACTTTATAAACGTCAAAAATACACGAAACGTAAAGCAGCGTCCCCACTAGGACCGGGAGGCTCCGTGAGGCCTGGCGGCTTATTATGCGCTCTTATAGCAGGGCAGAAGTTGAACGTTTCCAGTGAGAGAGAGTGACGGTGCTATATAGGTCGTATATAGCTCTGTCACTCTCTCTCACTACAAACGTTCAACTTCTGCCCTGCTAGAGCCGCGCGGCTGGCCTCGCGACAGTTGTCGGTTTACTTCAAAGAAAGCCGCGCGGCTCTGGGGGCCTACTCCCTAAGTCCGTCCGTCTTTCCGTCCGTCCGTTCATCCGTCCGTCTAACATTGCGATCCATCAAAACAAGTGTAAAAGTAAAATTTTTGGGACGGGTAAAAACACACCGGGAGTAGGGACAACTGGCAAATCATGTTGTCATTCATACTTCGTTCGGGCCCCGAACCAATCATCCATCCGTAGGTGATACGGAGTAGGAAACGCCCGTAACGATGGCCGAAACTACGGGCTTCGTGCTTAGGGAGTAGGCCCCCTGGGTAGTGAAGACGAGCCGCGCGGCCAGTCAGTGCGCTAGCCTCTACACCGATTTGTGTTTTTACTTTTAGTCGCGCCAAAATGGATTAGACTGACGATCAAACTCTTTTATTTGTACCGGAAGCACCCGGTGTTATGGGACTGTCGAAGTTGTTTTGATAAAGATAAAAACAAATGGAATGATGCCCTGATGGAGATAGCTACAATTCTTGAAGTGAGTAATGAGCAATGTAGTAAAAATGGGTCCAACTGCATTAAGTAAAATCTCAAATTCAGAAGTTGACATGTGAAAAAGTTTCGAAATCCTCCATTGCATCTAAGGTACTCCATTGCATAGTCATGAATACTTAATTGATCTAAATTATCTAATACCTATTAAATCTTGTATCAAATTACTAGCACTATAATTTTTTCTGCTGGTTAAACTTATTAGCACCTAAAAACTACATCGCCGCGGTTTATTCCTTATTTGTACAGCACTGCTTACTACGATGAATACTGCTGAAGCTAAAAAGCGACTGCGCAAGGCGGGCCGCGCGCTCTTATAATGAGGACGCGTTGCAAAAATACACAATAGCCTCGCGAGGCCGTGCCGCGCGGCTCGCAGTGGGGACGTTGCTTAAGAGGAAATGTGGGTGCTCTTTTCTCCATACAAAAAGATACAAATGCTCTCGCCTGTTTTCTTTCTGGTTAATGACCTTAAAGCAATGATTTTTTACAGAAATATAAATATCAGTTACATGTATGACCCTATGTTTTCCTTTTTGATGATATATTATTTTTATAAGAACTAGAACCCTCCAAAAATGCTCAAATATGCATATTCAGACCGCTGTCAACAGACGCCTAGTGTACCAATTTGACAACTATTAACGAAAAAAGAAAAAAAGGGGCATAGTATATATCCTTCTTATTCAGTTTATGAAATATCTTTTAAATTGGTCCAATATTGAAGGAGGAAATTGGGGAGAGCCAAACCTCGAAATGTGACTTTTTACATAGGCTACTTAGTCGGATCTGCAGTTGTCCTTATCGCACGAATTCGAGGGCGGAGCGCTCGCAGAGCGACAGCAATACCTTCTTAAAGTACCTAAGTTTCAAAAGTCTGGCCACACATACGGCATCGGGTAAGATAGATGTAAAACGAGAGCCCAGAATCATATTTTTGTTTACGATTTATTTATTTTCTTTTCAAAAGTAACAGAAAAAGTTTAATGGAAAAAAACCATCTACTGATCAACCATCCCTGAAGGGTATTTTATGAAGATTGTTTCCAAAAAAATCCCCGTCTTCGTTTTGGAATGGAGAACATAAATGAGCAACGCCAATTTATACTTCAAGGATACACTTCAAAAGCACTGTTCGTAATGAAGTAGATCCAACGAGTAATTACAATTCAATAAGGGTTTTATTCAGAAAATTCAGATAATCTTGCTTCTAATATTGATAATCTTAATTCTATTAAGATAATATTTAGTATAGTCTTTAAATACTTTTGTCCGGAGTAAAATTCAAATATTATATTGAGAAAAATAATCATTGTATAATTTTATTATACTCGTTAAATTGAAGTGGATTTTATTTAAATAGTACCAGATCATAAACAGAACTTACATTAACTTTTACCTGAACAGTACAAACTTGGAAATAATATTATAAAAAAAGAGTGACAGAAACCCAATTAATAGAATAGAAATATAAATTGGAAAACTTTTCTTTAAGATTGAGAAAGACTTCTTGCGAATTTAATTGTAACAATTTTGACGTACCTTTACCTACATACTTACATAAGTATTAGAAAAACCAAGATACCTTTTTCGTTCTTACTTATAGGGTGACTGGTAATTACTGAACGATACTTAAACACATGATTGTACTCATGATAACAAACAACTTTAAGGGACCAAACTTGAAATCACGAAAAAAATAATCAGCTGTTCCCTACATTTATGTTCGAATAACTCGTCAAAATGTAGGGAACAGCAGATTTTTTTTTGCGATGTCAAGTTTGGTCCCATAGTAAAAGTTGTTTGTTATCATGAGTAAAAATCATGTGTTTAAATATCGGTCACTAATTACCAGTCACCCTACAAACATAGTTGTGCTTTTAAGCAAACGAGTGTCACAGTAAAATGCCTGTTTAAAATAGGCAATGGGTAAATAAGGGTCTTCATAGTGTGAATACTTGTGTAAAAGAGTTTTGCAGACATGTAAGTCGCAGATGGATTGGCAAATCGTCTGTTTTAACATAAACATATTAGTATTTTTAGAACTGACTTTCATAAAACTGATAACTTTTATTAAAATCGCCCGTAAAATCACTGTTCACTTGAGTCAGGGTCACTTTCACTCATATTATGAATATGCAAATGCAATGCTGCACGTATAAACCTAGACCGTCCGCCAGACTTCAAAATAATAGACCTTTCTCGAACAAACAATACTAATAAATACTTTCTAAAGTGAATTGGCAGGCAAAGAAATGTCATCCATCCAAGATATGAACTTTTGGATCGATCGAAAACCATTCTAGCTATGTCGAGTACAAGTTTTTAACTAGAACTTGAAATCTCTCTTGATCGGCCTCCAGCTAAGAATTGCAAAAAATCTTGTCTTAAATCTCCCAAGAAGCAAAATTATCTTCTTGTATGAAGTCCTATGCGTTGTCTATTCCTGTGTCAATCAGTGAGCGCCGAAACTGATGCCAGTACTTATAGACCGACCAACCGACCGTTTACTGTGGTTAAGTAATTAATATCAGCCGCACGCGGGTCGATCGATCAGGTTAAGCTACGCTAGCCGCGGTTGTACCGTGGATGGGTGACTATCTTTACACACCAAGCTCCCTCCGTACCTGCAAGCACGTTAAACGGTTGCATGGTCTCGGTTGCCATTCGTGGATCTTTGACAGTGGTTATGAGTCGTCAGAAGCCCGAAAGTCTGACAACCAGTCTTGCCAAGGGTTCAGTAACATCAAAGGTCATCAAAGGTTAAGCTACGCTTGTCGTGGTCGGTTCTGAGACGAGTTATTTTTGTTTTTGTAATTATTTGGAGTTATCTGCAGGTGGAACTGCAAAAATTCATATCTTTTATGGTAGTCTGTATTTTTTAGATTATATACCCCTGGGTATGAGGAATTCCTATTTTTTTTGACGTCGCTTTTCTGACCAACCTGTAGATTAATACACAGCCATCTAATATAAGTATGTAGAAGCTAAAAACTTATAATGGCAGACCCATTATAAGTTTTAAAAAACAAAACCAAAAACTTTTGACACTTAAAACATAAGACCTTGAAACTGACTTTTTCGGGCATAACGCTTTTTCATTACGTGTCGATTTCTACCAGTCAACTCCTAACGCAAGCCGCGAACTTCGTTCCAATATTATAAAGGCATAACGTTTTATAACCACATGCTATACAATCTCAAAGGAAGAAATACCGCAGCAGTAGGTCAAATGGAAGGAAATTAAATTGTCTACTGTGTCAGTTCATTTTAAAATGAAACTCAATGTCTAGCCTCGTAATAAGACATATGGGGGAGGAAATGTAATTGCATTGTCAAACAGCACGGGAGGAATAATAATGTAGCACTTGAGAGGATTCATTGAAATTATTCAGTGTTATTTATATTTTATTGAGATTCTGTGATTTCTATTGCAAAGTTTTTGTTTTGTTGTTACAGCTTATAGTATAGTATAGTGTGTATGATAGGTACTTACTTTTATTTTTGCTAAGTACATAATTATACATTTATCACTATGAAATATTCGATGATCGTTGGAGAACCGACTTGAGTAACACGGACAAGTGCGTGTCGGACCACGCACAATGAAGTGTTCCGTAGTTGAAAAGAATTTATCCCAAAAACAAACTTGACATTATAATCCCAAAGAATGCGAGTATTTTACACCCGTTATTAATTTTTGGTCAATTTAAGACAACATTATGAGTACTCGCGTTACCATTTTATCATCCTGCTGTGAAATAACAAAATCAAAAATAATAAATGCTATATAAAATAAGCTACAATCAACCTCTGTCATCGAAGAAGAATCGAAGTTCTTTGCAATATAACGATCGTAGTACAAAGCCCTCATAGAAATGTGTACGTATATCGAAGCCCTACATATTATTCAGGTACGGGTCGCTTGTCATCCGTCGGGGTCCGAGGGACCTCATCCCCCGACCTCCTTCGTCCACTACTGTGACGCTACACCTCTATAATAATAATTTCCTTTTAACGGACATTGAATTTTAGTTTTATTAAAAGTTGGAAATATAATGAAGGGTTCCGTAGTTGAAAAGAATTTATCCCAAAAACAAACTTAACATTATAATCCCAAAAATATTTTTTTTTTATGTGATAAATTACAAATTACCAATTTTCAGACTTTTTCCTTTATTTACTTGCGAGTGTCAAACTATGTCGCTTAAATGGCCGTATTTTTTTATTGCATTGACATAGAAGCTTCATTTTTTTAGATCTCCAAGAAACCATAGACCTAAGTATTCGACTTGATACCTTTACGCGTTCCTGAGAAAAAGGGTCTTGACAGACTTGAAAATATTTTTTTATGTGATAGAATGACAAATTAACAATTTTCGGACTTTTTCCTATAATTGTGCTGTGAGACCTTGCTTCTAGCCAAATTTCATGATTCTAGGACAACGGGAAGTACCCTATAGGTTTTGATTTACTTTGCGAGTATCAAAATATATCGCATAATTGACCGTACCTTTTTATTGCGTTGACTTAGAAGCTTGAGTTTCTTAGGACTCCAAGGGACCATAGACTTACGTATTTTAATTTCAGATTTACACCTCTACGCGTTCCTGAGAAAAAGGTTCTTGACAGACTGACAGACAGACACACAGACAGACGGACAACAAAGTGATCCGATAAGGGTTCCGTTTTTTCTTTTTGAGGTACGGAACCCTAAAAATGCAAAACATGGGTCTTCACTTCGTCTGCAGTCCGAAAATCTGATAACCAGTCTTACCAAGGCGTATGGTGTTAGCCAGTAACTCGGTTGTGGAGGTCAGATATGCAGTCGCTCCAAGTAAAATACTAGTATTCAGCTGCATCCGGTTAGACTAGAAGTTGACTACAAAAATAGTTAAGAAAAGGCTAGGGAGATGATGAGAAAATGAAAATAAAACGACAGTAGCACAAGAACAGTTTATTCACAAATAATTAAACTTGTAACCATAGACTTATAAAAAAAGATGGACTCCGCGCCACGAATAACGAAAGTGAAGCACCGTACCGATCTATGTGTGCATGATTTGAGTACCTGCAAATACGCCGTCGCTCGTGTCACGTAATGGCGGCCGGTCGGCATACTATGATGTAAATGTGTGCGTGAGGCGTGTTTGTACAAACGGTCCGCATACTTACTGTGCTTCACTTTCGATATGCGCAGCGCGGAGTCCATTTTTTTTAATAAGTCTATGCTTGTAACATTGAGAGTTCCAATTTTAAAATAACAACATTTTATTTGAAATGCACTGGCTCGTGCATTAATCCATTTTGCGATTAATCCGTGCAATAACAATAAAACGGGAAGTCACACACCATTGATTTTAATCCAATAACAGTTATTTGGTTAAAACATATTATATTAGTACCTATTGTGCGCTTTTATAAATTCTAACAAACGATATTATTGGACGTTCACATACACGTTTACGTTATAACGTGAACCATTTTACGAACGTGGACTTGGACGTGCATGAAATTATCGTGACCGTAAGCCGACGTTCGCACGGATGTAAAAATATCGCGGCGATTTTTTTTCGCGCACTGGATTTTCAACTCCCTGCTTAGTGCCGAGAGTTTAAAATCCAACAGTGTGTTTTTTCGACACGCTGGGATGCACTCTGTTGTTATGTTGGATACTCAATGCTCAGCTCAACACCGAGAATTGAAAATCCAGTGCGCGATAAAATCCCGCCGAGATATTTTTACGTCCGTGCGAAGTTGCGAACGTCGGCTTAAAGCTGAGCGTCCATTGGTCCGCGCCGGCCGCACCGCACGCACGGCACGCAACGGATTTTGGTTTGCTCTGTATGAATTCATATAGCACTGCGTCCACTAGCGGTACCAGCCGCACCGACCATATATGCATGGCATATATGAGCAAAAAAGGCGTTGCGTGCCGATGACGTCACAAGGAATGCCGGTGACGTCACACGGAATGCCTTGTGACGTCATCGGCACGGAACTGTGTAGTACGAGAGGCCATGACCAAAACCATGTCGCATCGTTTTACGACCAAAACCGTATAAAATCGTTACCTAGTTTAGATGATTCTGAACCCGACTCAGTGAGCAGCACCGGTCAAAAACGTCATAGTTTTATGGAAGTCCATTTCTGCTACGTCAAAAAAAATTGGCAGATGGTTTTATCACAATATGTCTGATAAAAATGTACATAGGTTTCGTAATTTTATTACGAAAAGTTTGTTTTTAGACATTTTGCGCGTCACATGTGGCGAGAGCGCATTTTCAAAAATGTCAGAAAATTTAACCGATCTGTATCATAGCAAACTGCTTCAATATTTCATTAAATTTTTTGTTAGTTACCTGGGTTACCATAAACCTCTTTTCAGAAATTTTAAATGTCACGTTAATTCCAAAAACCAAAAGCACGTTTCGGAGTCGCCCGACAAACGCGCGCTCGGTGCTTGTTACGCTCTTATCTTTCGCTTCACTAGCGCAAGCGTCAGCAGGTTATTCCCACCATCTATAAGGTATATTAACATATATGTATATGCTCTGTGGTCTTGTATGAAAAACGGCTAACCTGAAAAAAAAAAGACCTACCACGTGAAAAAACATCATGGATCCGTTGAGAAAAAAAGATGGTGCTATAGCTCCGTCTCTCTCTCTCACTGGAACCGTTCAGCTTCTGCCCTGCTATAAGAGCTCATAGTAAGCCCCCTGATCTGTGTGTTTTGCAAAGATATATAAAAATCGAGAAAGTGAAGACATTTACCCATTAGAATTTTCAAAAGTGTACAGAAGTAGCTGACTATCGGAGTAAAAAGCATTTTGCGAGGAAATTGATTTACTCCGACATTGAGTTACCACATGGTGTTGAAACGGACATAGAAATTTTAGAGTTTCAGCTTATTCATTTGCACGATACACGCCGCAATACTTTGACTATTTTTTACTAATTTTGACTATTGAAAAAGTAAGGCGCGACAATAAATTGTCTGACATCAGCTTTTTATACATCTGGGCAACCTTTTTAATCATGTTCAATAGTTTTCAGACACTTACTGATCGGCAAAATTTTTCGACACGTTCAAAATGCTTTTAACGCATACGATGCTCTTTCTTCTGAAAATTGTTTTATTCGCATCAACTGATCAACGTACACCTGAAAACATGATTTTCAGACGGGTTGCTTTGGGTTTTTTTCTGCCTCATTTTTAATTTTCTCAAATGGTCTCCTGGGTAGGTACGTGTGACGCTACTAGTTTCTAAAAATTGTGTTTTCGGTATCTAAAATCTATCGTTCAACTACATTCTGAAAATCAGATAGATTTGCTATGAAACAGTATTTTTTATTTTAACATATTTGAAAATGCGGTCAGGTCAGACGTGACGCGGAAAATTTCTTAAATTCATATTTTTAGATTCAGAATAACCAAATCTATCGATTTTATACAGTTTTGATCTTAAAACGATAGGACAAAAATTTTGGTCATGGGCTCTCGTACCACTCACCGCATCTGTCAGTGTCATCTCTAGGTGATTCTAGGGATTGACCAAGCATAACATTTACAACTTTTTTTATCTAAACTAGTCCTTACATGTATAAAGACCAGTCTAGATAAAAAAAATAAAACAACATTGATTTTCTGACTACATATCTGTTGTGCTTCATTATTAAAATTAAGAACAAAAAAAAAAGGTTTAGACTCGTGCTCATAAACATGAGCGGCACGCATCAATGGGAAAGGCAACTGCACTGCAGTCGTCGACCTGTCGACGGGTGCAGTTGCTTCTGCCGTTAGAGCGTAGGTACTAGCTTTGCAATAAATAAAATCATCAATATAATTAGCATAAAATTATTACATTACTCTTGCACTGGTACACACCGCTAGAGCTAAGCACTTACAGCTCTCGACAACTACACGTTGTTCTTGTTAGTCAGTCAGGGTCTATACGCACCACAGACCAATTAGCTTTACGCACTCAGCGAAACACGTCTGATGCGATCACGCGACGCCCCACGCCGCCAAGTACTATTATTTATTCTGTGATGTGTGTGTGTGTGTTCTGTGATTTATTGTGTGTTGTGTGTGCTTGGTCAATCCCTAAATTCAATTCAAATTAAATTAAATTCCTAATTCAAGTCAATTCAATCGTGAACCCACTTTCTACGTTTAGTTTTACGTTCTTCTTCTTCTGTCAACAAGCAACTGATAATAATAATATCTTCGTCAATCTTCATGATAGACGACGTCTACTGATAACAATAAAACACTCAGAATAAAAATAGTGGATGCATGACACCCCGAAAAAGGATGTGGGAAAGAGATAAAAATGATTTACTCTTGGTTTTACTTTTTTGGCATGACACAAGATGAACTGTCATTTGGTTATATTGGTTTTCATTCAACCCGGCCAAATTTGGTAGTACTTGCTTTAATGTCTGACAATTCGTTCATTGAACTACTTGACTTATTCGCGTGTTCATTGTCTATGTATTTGTCGTAATCGTCCATGGTTCTGGGATGTTCTAACAATAATATTTCTACTGTTTTTTGTTTAACTACAAATAGTGTGTGGATGTGTGGAGCAATGTCTAGTGTGGTTTGGGGCTGCAAGTTCTATTCATCACGAAAAGAAAATAAACAAGAAATATTAACCTTCCATCGATAAGTTTTTGCTCAATCTCTTGCCGAATATAAGCTGATCAACGAATATAAATACATAACAACTGTGTTTTGATGATGACGATGATAACGAATTATTTAATTCATACAAAGTATCGTTTCATTTTGAACTAACTTAAAAAAAAACGATGAAGATACATATTATGTATTCCCTCCTAAGTAGGTATGCTTAGTAATTTATAAATTTTAGGTACCTACGGGTATTATTTTTGGCAGCATAAAAATGCATGTCATTGTAAATTCTATCGACGTTGAAATTTTGTGGATCACATCACTAGTCAGAATAAAATGAATAACAACCTACAAAATTTCGAAACGTCTTCTGTAGGTATACGTGTCCTTTTCTAACATCATACCGGCTCTATAAGTCAAAACGAAACAAATATATTGAGTTCAGTTGCTATTTTAGCACTCCTTCCGTGCTTTGTTATTATTCTAAAATGACACCGGCAAATCCGTCCAATACGCTGCGTGCCGGCGGCGTCCATTCCGGCCGGCGCACAGTGGTCTGGAAATCGAGCTCCATACTCTTAAAAGGAATTTAAAAAAATGTAATGCTTCTGGTTTACCTCCCTTTACGTAATTTAACCATAATCACGGTGATTAGCAAGTGAGTTATTTAGTTCTTGGAATGCAATTTTATAGAAGAAAACGGATACAATCAAAATTCATTTAACCACGTCAAAGAATAGAATCGAAAATTCCAAATTTAAAAAAGCGGCACCCAAAGGTGCAAAATTGTATGTCATCTTGATCGCCGTGTATGGTATAATAGCTCGTGTGAGCACCAGCCTATCAGTTTCATTCAGTTTCAAAAAAAATTACTAAGTATATGTGTTTTCTCCCGAATACACAAAAATTTTTTTCTCACGCGTGGAGCTACTTATACCATCCATAGGTAAAAACAGGTATACCAGGAGGCATTACATTTTTCTTTTAATTCCTTACTTTAAGTTTCTATAAGGAGAGGAGCTCATGGCTAAGTAATAACAGCCGTACGGGTCGTTCCATCAGGTTAAGCTACGCTTTCCGGGGTTGGTCCGTGGATGGGTGACCGTCATTACATATCTGGGTATATCCTCCGTGCCTCGGAAAGCACGCTAAGCCGTTGGTCTCGGCTGTCATTCGTGGATCTTTGACAGTTACCCAGACGTCGTCTTTGACAGAATCCCGAAAGTCTGACAACTAGTCTTACCAAGGGGTATCGTATTACCCAGTTACTGGGTTGTGGAGGTCAGATAGGCAGTCGCTTCATGTAAAATACTGGTACTCAGCTGCATTCGGTTCGACTGGAAGCCGACCCCAACATATTTGGGAAAAGGGTAGGCAGATTGAATTTTTGACTTTAAGTTTCTATGACTATGGTACTAGCTTTTCAGACCACTGTGCGGCGCGGATCGGTGGACAGTGGACGCATGCCATCGGCAAATCCGTTCAATCCGTTGCGTGCCGTGCGTGCGGTGCGGCCGGCGCGGACCAATGGACGCTCAGCTTAAAGGTACCATTGTTTAATGGTACCTTTAAGCCGATATGGGCAACGGCAGACAGACATTACAAAGGTGTACAAACCGTTCATATTTAAGCAAAGGAATATTCTATTGATTAGCACAAAGGAACGAGGAATAATATCGGACTTGTCATATCTAAGTCCCCTGTAAATAGTATCGAATGTGTGTGTAAAAGGTACTTTTTACACGAGTACGGCGAAGCAAAAAGGGGGGTTATGATTGAAACATTGATTAACGGGATCAAATCAAACTGCCTAGCCTTTTCCCAACTATGTTGGTGTCGGCTTCCAGAGTAACCGGATGCGGCTGAATATCAGTAGGTATTTTATATGGAGCGACTGCCTATCTGACCTCCACAACCCAATTACTGGGTGATACGATACCCGTTGGTAAGACTGGTTGTCAGACTTTCGGGTAACGACTGTCAAAGATCCACGAATGACAGCCTTGACCAACGGCTTAACGTGCTTTCAGGGCACGGCATGTAAAGATGGTCTCCCATCCACGAAGCAACCCCGGCAAGCGTAGCTTAACCTGATGGATCGACCCGTACCCCTGTATATAATATGCTAGTCGCGCGGTAAACTCTGATTGCGCGATGCAGGATTTTGCGTGACGTCGTTCGCATGTGGCGATGTAGTTGTCGCCACACTTCTACACTAATATAGTAAATGTGAAAGTTACTTTGTCTGTATGTTACCTTTTAACACTATAATAGCCGAACGGATTTTGATACAGGTTAACTTGAAAACGTGACCTGGGTTAGGAAATGATACCTTTTTATCCCAGTAGTACTTTCCCGTGGGGATAATTTCTCTCCTCCGTGGAACTTACACGCGGGTTTCCCATAAAATAAGGTGAAAGACGTCCTCTTCATTATACTTCAGATGAAAGACGTCCGCTGCTGGACATCCCCGGTCTCCCTTAAACCCCGTCGTTGGATTTTCTGAAACGCGTTTTGCAGCATCGAACTGCAATAAAAAGTGTCATTGGAAAACTTTATTATTTACTATTAAAATTGCTTTGCAAATTGTTTTTCAATAATGTAGGTCAGTTCACCCAAGTATTAATTTAAACCGACAAATTAATGAAACGAATTAATGTGTTCTGACACAAAATTAAAATGACAAAGTAAACAGTACGTTCTGTTAAATAAAGCAGTGAGATTTAAATATTAAACATTTAATTTGTCCCCGAGGCCGTTCTCTTTGTGGTAACTACGTTATTATTGTTATATGAATTTATTTTGTTTTCGTTCAGATTCTGAAGTGTTTTCGTTTGTGGATTTAAATGGGAATTTAACAACAGATGTTCTTGATATTAAGACAAGGGGTCGCGGGTTATGCCGCCGGGGTCGCGGGTTGTTCGAAAGAGATACCGTGGCTCTGGCACAGGCAACTGAAGGAACACGGGTGGGTTTTAGTCAGTAAAAGTCTGTCTCCCGCTCCGCCCAGAGCGTCAGAAGTCATTTGATGATCCACAAAAAAGCTTCTATGCTTTGTGATCGTTGAGTCCTAGTTCTTATGGAGTAGGTGAAAATCTGGTAATGTCAAAATCTGGTAGTCATTTTTTTGTGACTAAGATTTCTTAGTCAAAGAATTACTGTCCGAAATGATAACGCTCTTATTCGACGTGGGTCGTGGGTTCGAACCCAAGCAGACTCTTTGTGTAATTTATTTCATCATCACTACTCTCAAAACGGTGAAGGAAAACATCGTGAGGAAACCGGTACCTACGTATGTCCTAGAACCAAAAGTTCGAAGGCATGTGACATCTACGCACTGGTACCACTCCTACTCACCAAGAGGAGGCCTATGTCCCAGCGCGCAGCGTTGGGAACTTTAAGAGGAAAGGCGGGTGGCCGGACTTTTGAAAATTAGGTATTTTAAGAAGGTATTGCTGTCGCTCTGCGAGCGCTCCGCCCGCGAATTCGTGCGATAAGGACAACTGCAGATCCGACTAAATAGCCAATGTAGAAAGTCACATTTCGAGGTTTGGCTCTCGCCCATTTCCTCCTGCAATATTGGACCAATTTAAAAGATATTTCATAAACTGAATAAGAAGGATATATACTATGCCCCTATGTTTTTCTTTTTTCGTTAATAGTTGTCAAATTGGTACACTAGGCGTCTGTTGACAGCGGTCTGAATAGGCAATTTTGAGCATTTTTGGAGTGTTCTAGTTCTTATAAAATTAATATATCATCAAAAAGGAAAACATAGGGGCATACAAGTAACTGTTATTTATATTTATGTAAAAAATCATTGCTTTATGGTCATTAACCAGAAAGAAAACAGGCGAGAGCGTTTGTATCTTTTTGTATGGAGAAAAGAGCACCCACGTTTCCTCTTAAGGCTGATTATGAATATTTGACTCATCTCTAAATAAAAACGGATTGTTTTATTCCGACACTACCAGATTTTCATCTGCTTCATAATAACTAGGGAACAGAATAAAAACACTTACACCAGTTTTCCATCACACTTCACACTAATAATATGAAGGCGAAAGTATGTTAGTGGGTGTATGTGTTGTATGTTTGTTACTTCTTCACGCTCAAATGGCTGGACAAATTTGGATGAAATAGCTTATACCATGGAGTAACACATAGGCTACTTTTTATCCCAGTCTACGCGGGTGAAACCGCGGGGTGCAGCTAGTAAATAATAGTCCTAACTTACTAGCTAATAATAGAAATGCGAAAGAGAGTTAGTTTGTTTGTTTGTTTGTTACGCTTGCCCGCTAAAACGTCTGAACGGACTGGGATGAATACACCATGACCTGGATCAGGACAAAGGTTATTTTTACGCCGGTAGTACGTTCCCGTGGGATAATTTTCGACCCCCACGCGAGCGAAGCCGCGGGCAAAAGCTAGTCACTAATAAAATAAAAGTGGCAGAATACTACTAAAATGAGCGTAAACAGAAAAAGGCTCAAAGGAAAAAGTGTTGGGGCCTTTCATAAATTAATTTCCCTTAGAAGAAAGTGTGCGCGTATGAATAATTTATATTTTGCCGACACGTCGCTGTGGAAAGGTCATTTAGAGCTATAAGTAGAACAGGTAGCGTTATTTTCGGTGGATGTAAATGTGGGTAATCCTGTGGCTCATTCGTGTATGACCTCGGTCGTTCTGTGATGTTTGTTTTCTGAATAAACAGAATTGCAAGTCATCTCTAGGAGTCATCTGTAGGAGCAGTGGTGAACTGGTGACCCAATGGAAACAACGGTTACTTACGAGTTGTTGGTCGTAGGTTTGAACCCAGACAGGCACTTTACTTTGTGTAAATTGATTCATCACCATTGCTCCCAAAACGGTAAAGGAAAACATCAAGAAACCACTAAAGAACCAAAAAATCGAAGACATGTGATGTCTACAGTTAGCGTCAATAATATCGGGACGAACAGAATGTTCAAAATGATCTAAACAACTATGAAAATGAATTATTAACTCAATGACACAAGGAATGTTTCGGAATGAAGACAGTACACGACAACTGTCATTTTGATAAGAACTTTATTGAGATCGTTTTGAACAGTCAGTTCGTCCCGATATTATTGACGCTGACTGTTCCAACCCGCACTGAGCCGGCGTGGTAGATGTTGACCCACTCCTTAACACCGAGAGGAGGTCTGTGTCTCAGCAGTAGGAACGTTATAGATGTTCCGATCTCCCGCGCCGAAGGCTGGTCTCCATTGAGATTGGCCGAAATTCGGTCTAGGCGACCGATTAATGTAGACATAAGTTTTCTTCAGTACATTTATCCTTACCGTTTCCTGGAACGTCATATTTTTGAAAATAAATCTCAATTAGTCTTTTCATGTCTCTTATATAAAAATACTTACTCTTCATCAGGGATCAGACAGGAAATAAGATTACCTACTAGTGGTTGAAAGTCTTTGCTGTGAATATGTTTCGCAAGTAACATTTATTATTCAATGATCATTTTAGGATCATTAAACAGTTTTGGCTAAATATTGAGAAACGGTATTTGGAGGGACTAGTGGCTAAATAATAACAGCCGCACGGGTCGATCGATCAGGTAGACTTGCCGTCTTCACGACCCCGTGCCTTGGAAAGCATTTTAAGCCGGCTGTCATTCTTGGTTCTTTGACAGTAGTTACGGGTGGTCAGAAGCCCGAAAGTCTGACAACCAGCCTTACCAAGGGATATCGTATTACCAAGTAACTGGGTAGTGTAGGTCAGATAGGCAGTTACTCCATGTAAAATACTGGTAGGTATTCAGCTGCATCCAGTTAGACTGGAAGCCGACCCCAACATAGTTGGGAAAATACACATGATGATTGAGAAACGGTATTTAGAAATACATAAGTCACGGCTTTTTCCCATGAGGGGAGGTACGCAGAAACTACACAAAGCCATCTGATACGATCCTTACATACTCCTTGTGCTTCGTTTACGTTCATGCATCTGGTCATACACACGCTGGCTGTGAGTAAGTACTACGCACCTGACCATTCTGAAGAACATCACCAATAAGCTCAGTTGGTATTTAGAAATATAGCAATTTTACCGAACTCAATCTGCCTAGCCTTTTCCCAACTATGTTGGGGTCGGCTTCCAGTCTAACCGGATGCAGCTGAATACCAGTAGTTTACATGGAGCGACTGCCTACCTGACCTCCACAACCCAGTAACTGGGTAATACGATACCCCTTGGTAAGAATGGTTGTTAGACTTTCGGGCCTCTGACGATCGTAACGACTGTCAAAGATCCACGAATGACAGCCGTGACCAACGGCTCAACGTGCTTTCCGAGGCTCGGAGGAGTCTCGGTATGTAAATATGGCTACCCATCCAAGGACCAACCCCGGCAAGCGTAGCTTAACTTGATGAATCGACCCGTGTGGCTGTTATTACTTAGCCATGAGCTCCTCTCCAAATTAAGTTGGCATTTAAAAAAAACAATTTGATAATTTTACCGACGATTTTACTGCACTTTCATTTGGCATTTTATGAGAACGCTGCTTCTAGAGAAATAAAAATAAAGCATCACACTATCTACTTTAATTTGGCATTTTATGAGAGCGCTGCTCCCAGAGAAAAATTTCAACAATAACTCGAAAATATACGGACATTTAAATTAGGTTTCGTATTTCGTCGCCTGCCAAGATAAATATACAAGGTGCTGTTATGGAAGTCTGAGTTTTCAGCAAAATTAGCATTGCAAGAATACAGGAAGTAGGGGAGCAAAGGATTGTTGTGAATTTACTTGACGCCGCGCCAAGAATTTAAATGAGGTGGCTTTTGACTTTAGGATACTTTGTGGCTTTCGTCAAGATAAACAAGCAGGGTGAAACATTGTTGTGGTTTTCTTTTGTAAAGGTAAAAAACCAGTCAAGAGCGAATCGAACTCGCGCACCGAGGGTTCCGTTTCGGTTTCTGCCAAGTGTGCGATTATTACTATTTAGAGACATTGTTTTCTTTTTCCTGTAATCTTTACATAAACTTCTATCACATAGAATAATTTCAAAATTTTCTCTATGCAAACTTCGGAGATAATGGGGGAACGGTATTTTTTTACATTTTTCATTAAAAGTCGAAAACTATGCGGCTTAAAAAAAAGAAAAAAAAATGTTCGAGAATGTGCACACAGCGTTCTTTCATACGATACCCCATATGCCCTGGCAACCCCACTTTGAATTTTTAAGACCCCTTTCAATCCCTGTTGCAAAAAAAAATACGTATTTTTATTTCTAACTATAAAAAGAAAGTTCTGGAAAGTTCAAATTGCTTTTACAGTGAAATAAGTCTTCATTCTCCTGCCGTTATCCCAAATTTATTTGGGGTCGGCGCAACATGTCTTTTTTTCCGTACTTCTCTATTCGTCGTCATCTCGGTAGTCACTCCCTTTCTAGCCATATCATCTTTCACACAGTCCATCCATCGTTTCTTTGGTCTTCCTCTACGCTTATAGCCATCGACATTCACACTCAAAACTTTCCTCACGACATTTTCCTCATTCCTCCGCATCACATGACAACCGATTTCCGCACAAATTTTCAGTCACCGGTTCTCATTTCTTAGTCTATCCATTCGTGTAACATAATGGGCTCATTTATTTTTGGCGAGGGAAAAGTGGTACGTACGACCGGGTCTGCTATAATTAAATTATTGAAATAACGTAACCCAAAGGGAAAAGAGCTAATGGAAAATTGTAACGGAAAGGAGGTTGGAAAACGACCCATAATTTTATGTTAAGTTTTTAATATTTGGATGGTTGGAGGTTTGGAAGGAAAAAGGGCCTCCACTTTTTCCTTCCAAAGTCCAGTCTACATTGTGTCCCACTGCTGGGCAAAGGTGCCCAGCAGTGGGACACAATGTAGACTAACAAAAAAAAATGGCCGACACGGTATCAAAAGTTTTATATTTCTGGAAGTTCCGGCATGGTTTTTTCGCTGATGGAGGTATTTCATTTCATACAACAGAGAACGATTATTGATTATTGGTTCTTGCTTGCCTGTATTAAATGTTTATTTTTATTTTTTTTATTGCCATTGTTAAGTCATCATGTGAAATTTCACTGATAATGTGACAACACTGCCTAACCTAGGAATACAACACGGGTTGTCTCACTCTGTAGCCCCGATCGCAAGCCATCTCTAAAATCATGGAGTCAGTTCATGCTATTATAAATATATACCTACCTACTGGATCTATATAATCCAGAACCAAAAATGAACTGTAAAGATATAAGATATTCAGGAATAGCGACACAAAAACTTATACGCGACACATCTTTTGCTTGAAGATAAGTAAATAAATAAATAAAATACACAATCTTCAAAGGAATTCCCGTAACATTTTTTTCCTAAAGGATTTATTGAAGTGAGAATGAAATATTGGTTTTCCCAGATTTACTCTGAAGGGTGATCGTCGTCAGTAGGTATCTAAGTACACTGTTTACATTATTCTATAGTTGGTATTATGTGTAAGATTCATATAGGACACTGATGTAACATTTTTACAGTGAACGTTTTTTTTAGGTCCCAAAATAAATATGGCAGGAAAGCAGTTTTCTGTATTAGGAATTTATGCTACCAGTACATAGAGTAACGCGTTCGTGAAAGCACGAATTAATTACACTCACTCTTACTGGCGCCAAACAAGAAGAAGAGGAAGCGTCACTAATGGGTACACCCATTAAATACTCACAGAATAAAAGAGAGTCAATTCTATCTGAAAAGATCAAAGAGTAAAAATTACGAGCATGCACACCCAGAAGAATTCTTTAAATTTTACAGAATGTCAAGTCAATGAAACCCTTTGATGAGATTCATAATGACTTACCAGAGAAAATAACTAGGTGTAGGTATAAAATATGACGGCGGGAACGTGGGCACAGAGATAGGTGGTTCATCTCTCCGACCCTGTGGTAAGGGTTCCATTGCGTGGGTTACTCAGGCAAACCAATATGATGCTGTGGCAAGACTATTACTGAAGAGTATACAGAAGTAATGACTAGGTATAGGTACTGTGAACTTGATAGGTTCGATGGTAGCGTGTGCCTCTTTCGAGCTCTCGATCCAGTCTCTCCACAGAGTATGCTCGCACACACCTCCCAACGACCCCGTCCACATGCGGCGACCAAACGATACTGGCGCCACACAGCGTTCACCGTACGTACTAAACGAACAACCAATCAGAGCTAAGCTTGACTTGTACTAAGAAATCAACTGAGTGACGTACTATCGCTAAACTATCGTTCGTGACGACAAATATATTATACCTATTTATAGTTTCTTTTTATTATTTAAATAAATATTTATTCCTCAATTATCGCTATTGCACCTACCACTATTTGTCTCTGGATCGTCCAAAGGTTGACTGGTAGAAAATGCCTATGGTATTAAGTCCACCTATGTGCATAAAATATTAAATAAATAAAAAAGCAAAATGCATGCTTGACGTTAATGTTTAGTAGATACGGAAAATTTCCGTGCGTGTACAACCGCACCCTAATTGCGTAACACATTATCAATCGGAGTTTGAATCATTTTGAAACAAATTGCTAATCTATTGCTTCATATGTTCGAAAAATTTGTCTGCTCGACAGCGTACATAACGCAATGAATGTTGTTGAACTGTAAAAATGAAACCAACACCGATTGGTAATGTGTTACGCAATTAGGGTGGGGGTTGTACAAAATGTATGCGAGCGTTGCGTTCGGGATGACGCCATTCGATTTTTGCGTTCTTCATTCTCAATGCCGTTGCGTCGTCATTTTAAAACGAACGATAGGAATTTATTTCCGTTCGGAAAATAAAAGAACGTTTGCGTCATATAGAAAATTTTGTATGAAATGCCTGCATTCGGGTCTCCGAATCTGAATTCCTGATCAGGAAACCTACCAGGAAACCGTACGTATGTACGTACGGCCAGACTTAAATTAATGATCCTAACACAGGAATGAAAGTAAGTACCTACTCGATGTAACGGTAATATAAATTACTCTCTCAAAGGCATAATGAAGGCGATATGTTGCAAAAACCACTTGAGTGTGACTTTAAGTTGTAATTACTCCTTAGAGAACCTTATTTAACTTGTCTAGGTTTTACGCAAGTAATGCTTGCTTTCTTTTGAACTTAAGGATACGAAGAACTTTAAGTAATTATTCTAATTGAAACATGTGGGAGATAAAATGGAAAGTGGAGAGGTAAAACCAAAATCAAGTTATTTATTCAAACTAGGCTGAGAATCAGAACTTTTTGAACAATACAATTAGGTATTTGACAGTCCCCCAATCTGATACACAATGACGCATTGACTACACTTGATTGTCATGGAAAGTGAGCTCACTCTTCTCAGTATGGACACTTTCTCTTGTGACTAAGTACGGTGAGGACTAATCTATTCGGTTTGACTTAAGGCGAGTAGAGCTGCTAACCGGCAGCGCCACCTTAAAAAAAAACCGGTCAAGAGCGAGTCGGACTCGCGCACCGAGGGTTCCGTTCCGATTTCTGAAAAGTATGCTATTTAGAGGCATAGTTTTATTTTTCCTGTAATTTTTACATAAACATCTATCACATAGAATAATTTCAGATTTTTCTCTTTGCAAACTTCGGAGATAAGGGAGGAACGGTATTTTTTTTTACATTTTTCATCAAAAGCCGAAAACTATGCAGCCTAAAAAAAAAAAAAAATATTTGAGAATATGCAAACAGCGCTCTTTCATATGATACCTCACATGTCCGTAGCCCAGCCCTACTTTGAATTTTTCAGACCTTTCAACACCTGTTGCAAAAAAAAATATAAATATTTTTATTTCTTTCTTATTTGCAAAATAGTTGGGTAAATGTCATCTAAAACTGTTCCAAATTTGAAGTTGATAGCATTAGTAGTTCTTGAGATATCCAGCTGTGACAGACAGACAGACAGACAGACAGACTGAGTCGCACCATAAGGGTTCCTTTTTTACCATTTTGGTACGGAACCCTAATTTCAAAATGTTCCATATCTCCTGATTTATTTATTTTTTTCTTAATGGTGGCGCTGTTAGCAGGTATAATCACCTTAAGGCGAAAGCGCCAGGGTAGCCAGCGAAATTCAAAATTTCTTACGTTTTTTGCAATTTGTAGGTCAGTGTGAGCTTGTATGTTGATTGAAATATGATTCGCGGGATATCCTGGCGCATCATCCTTAATGTCAAATACTGGTGAAAATTGCAGATTTTGATGGCGGCCGTCATAATACGAAGGAACCGCTTTCCTAATAGGAAACGAAAATTCAATGTCTATCAAGAACTGTACCAATCACCGCGAGTGACGTTGTATTAAATCAGAAGCAATTTGAATTCTAATATGATTGTCAACGGAAGTGCCCGGAGATTGGCTCAGTTGGTAGGGTTGCCAGTAACTGCTATTGGTTGAGTTAGTAGGGATGTCAGTAAATGCTGAGTGTTCCGTTAATTTTGACAGTGCCCCACGTTTGACCCAGTTTCGATAAAAGCTCTATTTCACGATGTCCGAATCGCCACTACTTACCGAATAAATTCAAAAATGGAAAAGAATTAGTATCAAATTATCTGACAAACAAGTTACTGGGAACTTAATCATAGGTGGTGAAACAGGCCCAGGCCCAGGCCATTTAAGCATACTCTTTTAATTTTTTGTCACTACATCTTCTTTTAACAACACTGTTGCCAATATAAGTAATTACGCTTATTCTACGTAATTTATGGATGCAATAACAAGCAAGGGTATTTTTCCAAAGCGAATATTATAGATGTAGGATTGGCCCAAACATCAGAAATAGAACTCAGATATGGCAATATACAAATTAATTCAATCGAACAATCAGTTATCAATTTATAAAATGTAGAAATATAGAAATGATATAAAATTAATTGAATAACTAATAATGGTAGTGAAGGCGGTCACATAGGGCAGTACTGACTGTCAGAGACAGTGGTCCACACACCCACCGCAATAAGGACAGTACTAACTGTCAGAGACAGTGTTCCACATCCAATAACCGGCCAGTACTGGCTGTCGAGAGACAGTGGTCCATGCTTCAAGACGCATCCGTACGAAATGCTCCCCTACTCCACAGCGCAGCTCCTTATAAAGGCGATCGCTAGTGGTGGGAAAACGTCACAATATTTTACTGACTGACTTCAAGTCCTTTAAGACAAATGCGTCTGGTGCAAGTTCCACTAGCGCCATCTAGTCGCCGTCTCTCGTAGCTGCTAAACAATATGGCTGCCATCACAGATAATCATTAAGAACTGTGAAAACAAATCAAATATAAAAAAGGCATCATGACATCTCAGAATTTTATCACTCTAATATTATAAAGGCGAACGTTTGTGTGTGTGTCTATGTTTGTATGTTTGTTACTTCTTCACGCTCAAACGGCTGGACTGATTTGGATGAAATTTGGTATGTAGATAGCTAGTATAAATAATAACCCTGGATTAACACATTAGGCTACTTTTTATCCTGGTGAAACCGCGGTGCGCAGCTAGTAAATTCATAATTCCATCAGGTTATTTAATAAAGACTAAATTGCCTCTGTTAATGTCATTACTGGTAATAAAAGGATGAGGGTAGATAGCAATTTTTCCTAATACTTAACATTCAGCTCGTTACTCATATTTTCTCGTTTATACGACACATTATGGGCGTAGAATGACTAATAGCCCTCATAACATTACAGCCATATTGGATTA
The DNA here is from genome assembly GCA_905163495.3 of Cosmia trapezina. Lineage (NCBI taxonomy): Eukaryota > Metazoa > Arthropoda > Insecta > Lepidoptera > Noctuidae > Cosmia > Cosmia trapezina. Next base: position 10,264,617 of record LR991042.1, read on the forward strand.
TGAAAGAAGAAAATTTTTCTATTTTTGTTAGTCCCGTGTTGGGCGCCAGTAACAAAAGTTGGGTTTAAATTGTATTTTAATTTTCTTGTCGTATTGGTAAACAATAAAAAAAAATATGTTTAAATGGTTATTCTTTATTATAGAAAGTATGTTATTTGTATTGCATGAGCTTTTTAACAAAGTTTTAGAGGTTCGTCATCTGCTTTCAATCTGTATTTATTCAAATATGTTGGGAAAAGGCTAGTCAGCTATTATTTTTATTTTACATGGAGTGACTTCCTATTTGACCTACACAATCCAGTTACTGGGTAACATGATACCCCTTGGTAAGACTGGTTGTCAGACTTTTGAGCTTCTAACTACCCGTATCTGGGACCAACGGCTTTCCAAGGCACGGAGGGGTCTCGGTATTTAATGGATGAACACCCATCTATGAACCGACCGCGGCAACCGTAGCTTAGCCTTTGATCGACCCATGCGACTGTTATCATTTAGCCACAAGATCCTTCTCATTACTGTTCTTCATCTGCCTTAAAGTGTGTAATTGATGTCCAAACTCCTGATTTTCATTTCATGTTTTGTTTACCAAAAAATCACAAGCAACAAAAATAAGGTATACCTACCTTTCTTAGCTTAAGGAAGTGGTAGCTTTTTTCCCATATGTATACTTTTAAATTAATGGATGGGTGCTCTAACAGAGCAATGGTGGCCCAGTGGTATCTGCAACGACTTACGAGTGCGTTCGAACCCAAGCAGGCACTTTACTTTGTGTAAATTATTTCATCACCAATGCTCTCAAAAACGGTGAAGAAAAACATCGTGAGAAAACCGGCATTTCCTAGAACCAAAAATTCGAAGACATATGACATCTGCCAACCCGCACTGGGCCTGGTGGATTACGACCCACTCCCTCTAACAGAGAAGTGGCCTGTGTCCCAGCAGTGGAAACATTATAGGCTGATTATGTAAGGTGCTCTAAGAATAGATGGCAGTATTATCCCGTGGGTGTCGTAGCCGATACCAGCTATTAATTATAAGGTAGATATAGTTGGAAACTGCAGACTTGTAAAACAATGGATAATACTGTGGAAACCATAGAAATATAAAAAACAGAAGAAGTGGCAAGCGGGAGAATCTGTGGCCACGCGACATGCTCAGTATGAGCCGTTCATAGTCAAATGACCGTCTCCGCGAACTAGTGCGCTTTCGATTGTGACCCTGACGAATGCTGTGTTGTTCAGTGGTTTCTTGCAAAAACCAAAGTCAAAACAAAAACTATGAAAAACATGGAATCACTTTCCATATCGACTCTTTCCGCTACAAAGTTTTAGACAAATTCACTTTTTGATGCAATCTTCTATCTATCAGTCAACTAAGTAAGACTGCATCAAAAAGTGAATTTGGCCCAAAATGGTCTTTACGCCCTTTGTAGCGGAAAGATTCGATATATAAGTAGGTACAAGTATTTTACCGTATTTGTCTTTAAAATCATGAGAGGGACAAAGTAGAGACACTGGGTTTCGATACATTTTAACATACTGGGCACATCTTCTTTCTTATATGGTAAAACCGTAGGTATATTGGTGGTCATTTATAAAAATAAGATATTATGATCTCATTTATGTAAACAAGATGTAGACAATAAAGAAAAGTTGAATTCAAAATCTGTTGATATACAGATTCAACTTAAATTAGCTAGCCAAACCAGACGTGATGGGTTTCGATACATACAACATACATGAACCCTGTAAACATTACACTTCTTTTTGATTGTTTAGATATCAATAACCACGTCTGTGAAGTTTAAACGAAAAAAAAACAGTTTTTTTAAACTGATATTTCAACTACACTGACCCCGAACAAATCATGAAATTAACTTATTTTTATTAATGTATAGTTAGTTAGTCATTTACTTTAGTACCTAGTGTAAATAGTTTTAATTTATTTTTTGTTTTATCATGTTTAAATCTTGATACCTACCCATCAGTCGGAGTTTCGCTAGCTAATTTAATTTGACCCTCTTTAATGTTACTATTGTTACTACTACTACAGAGCCCCAAGTCTGCTATTTTATAGAAATTCGTCATTCCAACACGATCCCATTGTCATTTTGTAAAAAATTCGTAATCTGCTAATTCATAATGGTCGATCATTGGTCGGTCAGTGGTCTCGTAATAGAATAGTGGTAGAGTGAAATTGTCGTATTGCCATTATTAAAAAGAAATGATTTTCGAAAAACTACTACTAAATTTGATCATTTAGACAAGCCAGATTTCATATAAATATATTTTTACATATTATTTATTAGTGTTTTAAGCAATCAGAAGTACCTAGTAAGATTAGCAGATTACTGCATACGTCAGTCATTAATTTGTCATTATGTACGAGATTACCATTTTTATGCCATTTCTTACAATGGAGTGTCAGTGGTTGACCATTGGAAAGTCATAATGACGCCATTATATTAGTAGATTACCAAACTTATCAAAATCAACAATTATGAAATCAATGATAGACCATTCTGACACTATTGTCATAGCAGACTTGGGCCCAGATATCTAGGTTTTGGTTAAGTAACGATTGTATGAAAACGCTTGCTTAGTCCTACTTTCTTTTCCTTTTGTTTGTATTCACATTGCCCAAAAAACTAAATCCAAAACACGAAAAATCTAAGCAAAAATAAAAGATTTTCTTCTGAATCCAATACTTGCACGATTCGAATGGAGCGTTGGAAATGGAGTTTGAGTCATATGGAAGCCTTTTGAAAGGCTACGGTATGATTGTAGTGGCCGTTCAAATAGCCAATAGTTGGGATTGCATTGCATCGAAGCGACGCGACGGTAGCTGAGCTGTTTTACCAACGAGCTCTCGGCGGCTTGCAATGAATTTGAAATGGTATTTGTTTGTTTTGGTATTATGTATAGGAAATACGGTAAGTTCGTCTGACGTTGATATTAGTTTAGTAAACAACTTCCTGTGTGATTTTGAGTCATTATTTTGTGATTAATATTTAAGAGCCCATTTAACTCGCTCGCACGATACTGCTCGCGGACTGAGTGAGCTTTTTATGGTGAAAATAACGGTAATTAAAAAAAAAAATAGTAATTACAGGAATAAAAAGTATCTACGTCCTAAACCAGGTCTGCCTGTGTGCCAAATTTTAGGCGTTCTTACGCTCTATTTTCGAGCGGTGAAAAGTAATTTCTAGTAATCTTTATTTATTTCTCTTTATTTAACTAAGTGAACCTTTGTGAAGAACAAAGGTTCACTTAGTTTATTTTATAAATACAGACAAGAATAATATCGTAGTTGCAAAATCAAAAATATGTTACTTTGTGAGAGACTGGCGTCCATACTAGGATAACCTGTGTGACAGATCACCACAGGCTCTCACTCTCAAATGTTATTCTTTTGACGCTTAAAAAAGCAAATAAATGACTTTGACTTTGAAAAAAAGTTTATTGTATGGTAAAGACGACAAAGTACATATATTTTCTAAATTAACCGTTAACCTTTTAATAATAAACAATTTACATTATGTAAGCATAGTATTTTACATTTCAAAATCAAATTTAATACTAAAGCGTTTAAATTTCACAATTTTCCAAGAATTTTCAGTATTCAGTCAAGCAAACGGAATGCTTCAGGCTCGTCGCGTAGTGCCGGTATTAGGATCACAAGTATCATAACTATTATGGTAATGATTCCGATGTAGATATGTGCTGAATATTTATATCCGTACATATAACGAATACATTCGAGATATTATTACCTACATACATTCTTTTGTTGAATAAATTGCCTTGCTTGCATAAATAAAGTAATGAATCGTGAGTCTTTGTTTTCTTGAATCACAACAAGTTAGTTATTTGTGCATACTTTGATTATGTAGGTAATAGCAACAAGTTGCCTGTATTTTTTGTGGTAAATTAAGTAAAAAAAACCGGCCAAGTGCGTGTCGGACCACAATGAAGGGTTCCGTAGTTGAAAAGAATTTACCTATCCCAAAAAGAAGCTTAACATTGAATCCCAAAAGTATTTTTTTTATGCCAAAAAATTACAAATTCGCAATTTTCGGACTTTTTCCTTTACTTGTGCTGGGAGACCTTGCTTCATGCCAAATTTCCTGATTCTAGAACAACGGGAAGTACCCTCTAGGTTTTGATTTACGTTTTTTTTTTTTTTTTTGAGGGTGGGAAATCATCAAATAACTTCTCCCGCTCTGGATGGAGCGGAAGGGCGTGTCAGACTTTTACTGACTAAAACCCACCCGTGTTCCTTCAGTTGCCTATGCCAGGGCCGCGGTTCTTCAAACAACCCGCGACCCCAGCGGCGTCGGCCCTATTGGACCCATCACTTGCTGACATCTCTTTGAGGCGCGCGTGGAACACAACGCGCCGTCGACTCGGGCCTGGTCCTTACCGGACGGCGAGCTACCCGCTGCTCACCGTCCGCAGGCCCGCGCCTACGGTGGCCGGAAATCGCCCCGCGATTCCCGCCGCCCAGGGCGTCTCCTGCGGAGGTTTTGATTTACCTGCGAGTATCAAAATATGTCGCATAAATGGCCGTATGTTTTTATTGCATTGACTTAGAAACTTGAGTTTTTTAGGACTCCAAGGGGCCACAGACCTACGTATGTGATATTATTAATTTCAACTTGATACCTCCACTTCCTCCTCTTGTTTCTTGGGTCTTGACAGACTGACAGACACACAGACAGACGGCATAGCGTTCCCCTGGTCTTCGTAACACTCACCGACGTCGGTCCTCACCATTCAGACAAATTTGAGCCTCATCGGAGAAGAGTACGCTACTCCAGTTACCTAGTGTCCAAGATAGACAATTTCTAGTGAACCTCAGTCGAGCAATCCGGTGCTCACGGAGTAATTTGGGGGCCCGCGCTGGTCGTCGACTGCGTATATCAGCCGCTAAAAGTCTCCTCCTCACTGTCCATAGGCTAACTTGTGCTCCTCGTACCTCTTCAAGGTTTCTTTTGAGGTCTATCTAACTGCATTTGCGGCTCCTCAGCGCCTGAGTCACTAAAAAGTGGTCGTGTCGTGTTTGTGTGCAACGTTTTCTCCCAGAACCTTGCCTTCCCTGAACGAAATCTGTCTCTTGGTGTCGAGTCCAGATTCTTTGGACGGTGGAACGACTCACGTTTAACCGCTGTGAGACGTAACATTGGCTACGCCCTCTTCCAGCAGCGCTATAATTTTACTAGCTCTTATTGCTTTTTCTGCCATTACAATGGACACAAATATATCTGTTACAAGTCGCAATAAGGCAGGATTATGCGAAAAACATAAATTATTCTACTCAAAATAACAAGCAGTTAGTTTTGCCTGATAACCTTTTAACCGCAAACCCGCGAAGAGTAAGTAAAAAGTCAGAAACTGAAAAAGGGATTATTATTTTTAAAAACAACAGTTTCGAATTTGAAATTATTTTTTTTTTCATACCAAGACTCTTTATTAAGTGCCAGTAACATAGTTTGGCTATTAAAACCTCTTTAGAACTAAATGATTACCTAACAATAATAATGTCGAAAAATCCAAACCGCCCGTTTTTTTTGCAAAGGAGTGTAGGTAATAGGTACCTTCTATTTTATCTATATCTATAAAAGGAAAGCGGGACTGACTGACTGACTGACTGACAGACTGATCTATCAACACACAGCTCAAACCACTGAACGGATTGGGCTGAATCGTACACAGATAGCTATTATGACATAGGCATCCGCTAAGAAAGGGTTTTTGGAAATTCGACCTTTAAGGACGTGAAAAGGGGGGATATTGTTTGTATGAAAAATCTTATTCCTTGAGTTAATAAACTTGAAACTTGGCATGAATATTTACCTAAGTAAATTATGATTTTTGAGATTTTTTGTTTTTCTAAACTACCCCCTAAAGGGGAATTGGGGGGTGTCAAAGTTTGTATGGAAAAATTTTAACGCGCAATCCGATTAACACAAAACTCAGTACTTATACTTAAAACCAAAAATAAAGAATAACGTGTATCAGGGTTTTTCAAAAATCTGCCTCTGACGGCGTGAAAAGCGGTAGTAAATTTTAAAGAAGTGTATTTTCTGCGTGACTCGATTGAAGAAATTGGTATGAATGATCTTTGAATCAAGCTATGGAAACATCTTAAACGATTTTTTTAAATTCCACCCATGTGGGGTAAAACAAGGAATACAATTTACCTGAAAAATGTTATTCATTTGGTTGGACTTGGAACTTGGCACAAATACTTGCCTAAATTTATGTAATAAAGTTTGTCATTAATAGTTTTTAAAACTACCCGGGGGGCCTCCCCCCAGGGTAGTTTTAAAAAGGGGGGGAGGGGGAAGGGGAGGGGTGGTGAGGAGGAAATGGGCGAGGGGAGGGTGTAGTTAGGGAGTGAGTGAGGGGGAGAGGAAGGGGAGGGATGGCGAGGAGGGAGAGAAGAGGATGCCGGAAGGAGGGGAAAGGGGCAGGAGTTGGTGAGGAGAGGAGTAAAACCTGGTGAGGTGTGAAGGGGAGGAAAGGAAAGGAAAGGATAGGGAGGGTCGAGGTGGTGAGGGAGAGAGAGGGAACGGGAAGTATTGAAGGGGGTGTGAGAGTGGGTGAGAAAAAGGTTAGCGGAACGAACGCGCTAATCTCTGCAACTACGAGTCTGACTTTAAAAATTCTTTTTGCGTTATTGATAGCCCAAATCTTAAAAAAGGTTATATGCATTAACATCACTCTAGGACACTTAGGTGCCGAGCAAAAAGAAAAAGTCAGAAAGAACGGTAAGCGAAAGTAATAGCGTGGACAGGCCATGCGATGCGACGGGGTGAGTCGGGGGAGCAATAAATTACACGCGGACGAAGTCGCGGGCAGAAGCTAGTGTATAATAAATTAATAATGCGTCTAATTTGGGACAGGGCTCCTTGATGGGCGAGTCCTATTACTGGCTGAACGTACAACGCGTTGCGTGAGCTCAGCACAGAACACGCAAGCTCATTGGCATAATATAAAGGGTGGAATCTTTCAGCGGGGCAGTAAGGGGAAGTACCTTATCCATTGCAGCTACGCGAAAATGTTCTTAAGAGACTATCCATATTTTTTTATGGAATTTTCATCCCCATTCACAGATTTCCAAAAAAAAAATATAGTTATCAAGAAAATAGCCATTTTACACAAAAACATTTTTTGATGCCAATCGATCCTGTTTCTAATACTGATCAAAAACTTTTATGGGACCAACCATCGTTGGAGTACTCAAAAAGTCACAAATTGCAAAAAACTTTTCCCTTACATTTTGTAAAGAATTTGTGTAGGTAACTGAAATATAAAAAAATAAGTAAAAGACAAATGATCACGTAGAATTTTACACGTATATCAAAAAGAAGGCGTATTAATTTTCTATTTTTATTATTAACTAACATAACTTGATGATGTTATTCTTATTTAAAATCTTGCTATTTTCTTGCTAACTGTATTTTTTTTTGAAAATCTGTGAATGGGGATCAAAATTCCATAAAAAACTATGGATAGTCTCCTATGACCATTTTCGTGTAGCTGCAACGGATAAGGTACTTCCCCTTACTGCCCCGCTGAAAGATTCCACTCTGTATTGTATATCTGCGTCTAAAGTTGTCCGAAAATGTTTAAAATTTTTAAAGTAGCTGTTCCAACAACAAAACAATAACAACGCATGTTTATATCCAATAAGGTTACGTGTCAACTCACAATAAAATTACGACCACGAAATTTTCGCAGTCATAAAAGTTCAGCCGTAAAACAATTTTACCTTATCGTGAAGTAACCATGAAATTGGGGTAAGAAGTATATTTTTATGGAAATAACAATGGCATTGACATGTGTTTAAGGGTTTATTACGGCCTATTAATGTTAATATTTATGTGTATGTTTATATTGATGGTAATTAACATTACTTATGTGTTATGATATGAAGTCTAACCTTCATATCAACAATTCATTCGACAGTGGGGTTTGTAAGTATTTATAAAAGGATAAATAATAAATTGATTACAGTGTTGTAGCTTATTTGAATAAACTAGTTGTTTTATGGATTTTCTAAATTATTTAATTACACACATTTTCTCAAGCAAAAAATAGGTAATAGTTTTAGCTTAGAAACAAACTTAAAAGTAACTAAATATTTGACATTTCATGCACAAGAGCGCTAAAAAAATTAAAAACAAAAGAAGTTTTGTTGATGCCTCCGATGTTTGTGTCTTCGGAAAATGCACTCCCCGTGCCGTTTTGTGGAAATAAAGTGTTAAAATTAAATAACATAAAAAAGCTCTTAAATAATAATATATAGGTCTTCTGTCTCATATTTCAACGTGAACGTTGAATTAGGAGACAGAAGACCCATATAAAATGATGTTGAAACAACTTCTATAGGGAAGTCATCATTCTCCTGCCCTTATCCCAATTTATTTGGGGTCGGCGCAACATGTCCTTTTTTTCCATACTTCTCTATTAGTCGTCATCTCGGTAGTCACACCCTTTCTAGCCATGTCATCTTTCACACAGTCCATCCATCGTTTCTTTGGTCTTCCCCTACTCTTATAGCCATCGACATTCATACTCAAAACTTTCCTCACCACATTTTCCTCATTCCTCCGCATCACATGCCCATACCATGACAACCGATTTCCGCACAACTTTTCAGTCACCGGTGCCACTTTCAAACTTCCTCTTATGTACTCATTTCTTATTCTATCCATTCGTGTAACACCACACATTCCTCTTAGCATTCTCATCTCAGTTGCATGCAGTTGCTTTTCATTCATCCCTTTTGTGGCCCAACATTCTGATCCATACAAGACAGCAGGTCTAACCATTGTTTTATATATCTTCCCCTTAAGTTTAAGGGGAATGCGGGAGTCGCAGATTGTTCCCGTGACCTGCCGCCATTTCATCCATCCAGTGTTAATTCTGTGCTTAACCGTCCGATCTACTTCGCCATCGCTTTGGACGAGTGAACCGAGATACCGAAAGTCGGAGCAGACTGGGAGAAGCGCGCCATCAAGCGCTATGGCTCCAGCACTGGAGATACCGCCGAAATCGCAGAACATGTATTCGGTTTTGGTTCTGCTGATTTTCAAGCCAACATTCTCCAGCTTCTGTTGCCATTTCTCCAATCTGCTCCGAATCTCAGGTACATCTTCACCGACAAGAACAATGTCATCGGCAAACAGCATGCACCAGGGTGCCTCTTCCTGTAGATTCGACGTCAGAGCATCCATAATCAACAGGAAGAGGTAAGGACTTAAAGCAGACCCTTGGTGCAAGCCAACAGCCACATTGAACTCGTCGGTATTGCCAGCAGCCGACCGGACGTAGGTACGAGATTGACTGTACATAGCACGAATTAACTCTACGTACTTCCCGGGCAAACCTTTCTCTTTCAGGGCCCACCACAACACATCCCGAGGTACCCTATCATACGCTTTCTCCAGATCAATGAACACCATGTGCAAGTTCTTGTGTGCACGTCTGTACTTCTCGCACAATTGGCGGAGTGCAAAAGTGGCGTCCATTGTTCCTCGACCTGGCATAAACCCAAACTGGTTCGGGGTAATTTCACTCTCCTCTCGCAGTCTTTTCTCTATTACTTTCTCCCATACCTTCATACTATGTGACATGAGCTTTATTCCTCGATAGTTGTTGCAGTCCTGTACATCACCTTTGTTCTTGTAAATGGGCACTAGCGAACTATTGCACCATTCTTGTGGAATCCCTCCTTCATGCAACAACTTATTGAAGAATAAAGTCAGCCACATACATCCATCTTCTTTTAAGCACTTCCATACTTCTGCTGGTATATCATCTGGGCCCAGAGCCTTTCCATTTTTCATACTTTGAACTGCCTTTCTGACTTCATCCATGCTAATTTCCCTCACCAAACCCATATTTACTTGTACCTCTTTGAGCAGACCATTCCATTCATTCTCTTCGTTCATTAGTTTTTCAAAATAAGTCTTCCATCGTTCTTTTATTTCCTCATCTTTTGACAGAACCTTACCGACGTCGTCTTTCATACATTTAATGTGAATAATATCTCTCGTTCTCCTTTCTCTTGCTTTTGTAATGCGGTAGAGCTCCTTCTGGCCTCTAGGGCTGTCCAGTGAGTCAGGAAGTACCAACGAAAAATATGATAAATCACACTTATACCGTCTATTTAATAAACAGTTTCCCTTTTGTTTCACAAAGGTCAACAAACTCCGGCCTTCACAGTTGTTATCTATACTTATAATAAATCTGTAGAGAGGTCAATTCTGTACATGATATATATTTTCAAAATAACTATCAGGGTGTAATTAGTGATCGATACTGATGCCAAAAATGCAATCAGTAAAATTTTTGTCTGTCTGTCTGTCTGTCTGTCTGTCTGTCTGTCTGTCTGTATGTTCCTTATAGAAACAAAAACTAATAGACGGATTTTAACGAAACTTGGTACAATTATTCTTCATACTCCTGGGGAGGTTATAGTATACTTTTCATCACGCTACAATCAATAGGAGCAGAGCAGTGAAGGGAAATGTTGGGAAAACTGGAGAAGTTGCTCCATTTTTTAAGCTTCCGTCGCGTGTGCAGCCTTAATGGTTAAAGCTACATAGAAATCATTTATGACGGAAATGTTCTACATAAAATTATCTAAAAAAATATCCCGCAACAGCATATGTCTATCTTTTATGGTTGAATCACAATAACACGTGTAACTCCCGATAGCTTAGCAGTCCAATACATTAACTTAATAACATACAAGGAGTTACAAGCTGACGGAGTCGCGGGCACACCTATTAATAATAATATGCTGCGGTTCCTTTTTGCGATATTTTTCAACAGTATTGTGGATTGACATATTATATTTCCCTACTAAAATACGAAAGTTAATCTGTCTGTTACATCAAAACCACTGAACCGTGAGGAAGGACATATGGTACTTTTTTACGAAAAACGACGGAAACGCGGACGAAGTCGCGGGCAAAAGCTAGTAATTAATAAAAATGACATCGGATGCTCTATACAAAGACTTTCGAAACTTTAGGAAATGTTTGCGAATTGTATTTCAGTTTTGAATGTCTATTTCTTTGTTTTGGCAAATTTTTATACATTTTTAGGGTTCCGTACCTCAAAAGTAAAAAACGGAACCCTCACTCGTGTGTCTGTCTGTCTGTACCTCAAAGTAAAAAACGGAACCCTCACTCGTGTGTCTGTCTGTCTGTCTGTCTGTCTGTCCGTCTGTCACAGCCGATTTGCTCCGAATCTAATGGACCGATTAAGTTCAAATTTGGTACACATATGAATTTATGTGACCTAAACACGTATGGCTGAAGAAAATAAATCAATTTTGAATATGAGGGTCACTTTTAGGGGGCAAATAAGAAAATTAAAAAAAAAGTTTTTCAAACTGTACCGTGTGACATATCAAATGAAAGGGCTTAATATGAGGGTCTCAAATATATTTTTTTATAATTTCAAAATAAATAGTTTTAAAGTTATTTAAGAAAATAGACGAAAATTGACCATTCCCCCCCTTATCTCCGAAACTACTAAGCCTAAAATTTTGAAAAAAAATACAGAAAATAGTTCTATACCTGTAGATTACAGGAAAACCTATAAGAAGTTTATGGTCTTAAAATAACATGGTAAATCTCTCAATATTGTGAGTGCCAAATAATTTCATCCCAATTACGGAACCCTTCATTGTGCGTAGTCCGACACGCACTTGACCGGTTTTTTACAGGTGCTACTTTCTTAATTATGATATAAAGCTTTGCACAATATAATATAATACTCCTTATTATGTAGGTACACCATGCGAATTACATAGCTAAATGTAGAAAATTTACATAGGGTGACACACAATGGGCGGTCTTATCACCGTAGGTATAATAAAGTACCTAAGCAGTATAACCGAAACAATACGCTTTGAAATCTCAGTATTTAAATAAACATCATTTTATTATTTACTAGTGCGCCCCAAGGTTTCATCCGCATAAGTCTCGATCCCGTGGAAATATCGGGATAAAAGTATAAGTCCTAACCCAGGTCATGAATCTACCCATGTGCCAAATTTCATCCAAATCACGAGCTGATTTCTAAAAGATGCAAATGTTTATAATGATTATTTTAATTATGAATGAACAATTCTCTAATTTAAATAAAGGTAAAACCGATTCTAATTATAATAATTACAAAAACAAGCTCAAGTTTGCTTCATTTACAAAGACAATGATTTATTCAAAGATAATAATTTAAATGTAATATAAACATAACCTAAAAATAACAAAATTACAAAGAAGGTTCCGTACTTCCGTGTCTGAATGTACCTCATTTAATTTTGTTAGCTTAAAGTTCTAGATGGATAAAGTTATTACAGCTTTAAAGTGCACTTAGTCTAAGTAAAATAGTTTTCCGTGCAACTTTGAAAGTCTGCAAAGGGCAGAGCAGATACTTGTACCTTGGCAAAGTAGTATGTGATACATAGTTTATTTTATTTTGTGTACAGTCAAAAATATTTATGTTTTCACTACACTGCAGTGCCAATATGATATTTTTAACATAACATAATATCGCACCTATATTCTTTGAAGGGTTAGGCAGAGGTTATGACGGTTAGGAGGAGGCTATAGTATAATAAATAAAAAAGTCAGTGTCGCACATTCGCACATCGCACAATGAAGGGTTCCGTAGTTGGGATGAATTGATCCCAAGAACACACACACAACTTAACAATAAACATGAAAACTTAACATTATAGTTGAAGTACATGTTCTCCCATACATTCCAACTGTAAATGTAAGTTTGTGCTCATATTATTGAGAAATTTACCATGTTATTTTGAGACCTCAGACTTATTATAGTATTTTCGTCTATTTTCTTAAATAACTTTAAAAAATATTTATTTTAAAATTATAAAAAAAAATATATTTGAGACCCTCATAAATATAGGGTTCGAAAGTCCTTGCTTCTTGCAAGGACTTTCGAACACTATATATACCCTATATATTTTTTTTGTTTTTTTTTTATCCAGTTACTGAGTTGTGGAGTTTAGATAGGCAGTCGCTCCATGTAAAATACTGACATTGAGCTGCATCCGGTTAGACTGGAAGCTGACACCAACATAGTTGGGAAAAGGCTAGGCAGGTCGAATTTAGTCTGTCATATTTTGATGGAGTGTGTTCGGAATGAAAATATTAGAATTAATGCTTTCGGACGGTATAAAAGTTACGATATTGGCTTTTGTAATTCCATCCTTGCTTTTCCAGTGTCCGATAAGGCTAAAGAATTGTACAAGTTAGTAAATAAGGTAAATTATAATTAATAATTTTGTGTTTTTCTGCACTGGGCGATGTGGTCGATAAGCGACAAAGCCCTTTAAATAACAAAAATATAAAAAAATGCTGGGGCCTCTGAAGATTGTCGAAGGTATGACTTCTGATTCTCTTTTCTATTATTTATAATCCAAGGAGACCCCTCTTAGATGTGTGTGTGTCATAAACTAACACGATGTTAATATTGCAATCAACGACCAGGGCCTTGACGCATTGAGCGTTGACGAATGAGCGCCGGGACGCCGCCGATAAAGCTAAGCGTCCACTGGTCCGCACAGGCCGCAACGCACGCACGGCACGCAACGGATTTTGGTTTGTTTGTATGAATAAATGAAAGTGCCGGTTGTGGATGCAGTGGTATTATGAATTCATACAAAGTAAGCCAAAATCCGTTGCGTGCCGTGCCCGTATTGCGGTCGGTGGAGCCTGTACCTACTGCCACCCCACCGCCCCCTAGTTTCGGGAAAACTATACCATAATAACCACTATGATTCCATTGGGATTGTCTTGGCTGTTTCCCCTTATCCAAACTTGTTTTACAACCTATAAAACAGACTGCGAATTGTATTCGCAGATAACATCGATAATAAGTTTTCCCGAACACGTGTATGTGTCTCTGCGGGGTTTGCATAACTGGAATAATTTATGTTTTACAGAGACTGATCCACAGGAAGTGCAGTTAGTATAAAATGTCATATTAAGGGCACGCTAGTCGCTCATTCTTCCACACAAACGTAGTTTGATGATTACTCGTCTGTTTGACAGTGTACGTTCGTCGTTCGTATTTCTCGTATCCTGTGTGAAAGCAGAATCGGAAAAAAAATTGGTTTGAAAGTTATGAGCATCGATACTTCCATGTTTCAACACAAATTTTAACGCACATTTGGGCGTAAAATGGCAAAATTGTTACCGTACAGAGATCAATAATATACTGATGAATTCAAATAACTTTACTTTAAATAAATACATCTAGAAGTTTTTTCATAATATCTATACGTCCAAAGGTCTGTTCATGAAATTTTATCCGCTCGTTTTCGATAAAAATCATCGTCTATTTCACTAAATACATAAAAGCTAAATAAATAAAGTAACTAAATAGCATGCATATTAATCATGCCACCAACGAGTTCGAGTTGCACAATTTAGAAGAGTGATTAGATCATCTCAACTTACATAATAGAATGTCGGAAAACGACTAGAGACAATAAGTACCTAAAGGTAACGCTGACAGGCAAGCATCTTCTACGTTCGTTGTAGCTGACTTAGGGCGAATTTCACCAATCGTCAACTATTATAATCGTCGTCGTCTCGTCTCGTCGTGTGCAGGTGATCGGCACATTTGAACCGGGTCCAAAAGCTGTCAGTGTCAATATTCCACAACAGTGATGACACTGACAGCAGCTTTGGTGAAATTCGAGTGAATTTCACCAATTTTTTAGTGAGGTTCATGGCAGCCATGAATTTGATATTTGGCAGTTTGTCCTGAATACTTAGCCGATGCTTGTTTAAAGTTTGTACACTACCTAGCTACAATCAGATATTGAAAACCGGTATACCGGTTTTCAATCTCTGATTAAGAACCGAAATGAAAGCAGGTTTTTCATTTCGGTTCTTGAAAAGGTTCTTCTTTTTGGTACGGTTACAGTTCAGGTTCCGGTTTGGTTTTGGTTCCAAATAAAGGTTCCATCCAATATACCGGTTCCGTATCATCCGATTTAAAGGTTCTCTAAGAAAAAAGGGATATGCTTGACGCTGAACTGTTTCCATACCTGAATTATTTCTTATGAACAAGATATCTTGAATCAAGTTACTTTTTAATTTCGTTCGAAGTTTGTTGAATAATTAAGTAATTAACGAAGAAAATAATCTCTCTACACTGACTTGTATAGGTACCTACTAGGTGCAGCTAGTACATACACCTACTATTTTTGATAACATACGAGGGCTGATTGATTGATAAGTTTTCGAAACGACAAAGAAAAGCTTTGATAATCTATTATAATGGCGATGATGGGCATTGACGTTGACGTTGGTGTGGCCCCGACATCACAAGCAGCTTTCTTGCAGTTTGCTGCATTCAGTGTGACCAAGCTTTCAAAGTTAACATCACCATGATACGTCAACCGTAGTATTGCAGGCTCTGAGAGAACATGATCTATGCAAAATATAATCCAGACTTAATATGACACGGAATGAGCGTCGCGCCGGTTGCGGACCGGAACGGTTTAATTAAACCACAGATTGTACGGTAGCAGGACGAAAAACGAGCAATGTTTAAACTTGTTTATTAATTCGAGGGAACTGGTCGGGGTAAAATTTAATGGCATTTGGGAATTGAAAATGTTGCTTTGATGTTATTTTGTAAGTGTGTGGGTTTTCTACAAGCTTGAGTTGTGGAACAATAGTCCGGTCAATTTAGACCAAAAAATGAGAGTGAGGTTACATAAAGTCCCAACAAGCTGAATTTCAGTGAAATTGTTCAAAATATAATTATAAACAATGTCTAGAAGTTCCCCATCATTCCCCTGTAAGAAAAAAATTTTATTCAAGGTCAAAAGTAAAAAAAATGAGTTTTTCGCGATTTTCAGCAAAACGGTAAGTTTTATCATAAAAGTACCTCAGACAAAAATTGTAGATCATAAAATTATCTATAAAAAATGTATCAATACTTTTTTTCTTACGAGCCACTGTTTCTGAGATATAACGATTCATAAAGTTATTAAAAGTTGTTATCGTCATAATATACATGAGTACGCCACGTATATACATCTAGAGTTGTTAAAAAAAAAAAAAAAAAAAAAAAAAAAAAAAAAAAAAAAAAAAAAAAAACAAGCTGAAGTTTTTAAAAAGAGTAATTCAACTCAACAAGAAGTTATTACCAACGGCATCCGCTTTCTTCTATCTATGTACGGAGCTCCTAAAAAACTACCTGTTTAGATAAGCATCGATATGCATGTTTCGTTAAAAATACTAAAAATAAAAAACAAGTTCAATTAGCTTGTCTTCCTCCAACCTCAGTTGCTGCTCACCAACATCTTTTTCGAGTATATTACCAAGTTCAAGTGTGGCTTGGTTATCAGCTAGACCCTACAGACTGGGGTTGGAAGTTGGTCAACAACATATTAGAGCCCGTTCAAACTTTACTTCCACCTGCGCCGGAAAAACTGCTGAACACTATTTTTTGCAACTGCAAAAAGGGATGCAGTGCTAAATGTGGTTGCAAAAAAGTCGGACTGTCTTGTTCTTTGGCATGCACAAATTGTCAAGGCCGGTCGTGCTCTAATATTTAATCACAAACAATGGAGGATTCGTTTGACTCCGACGAAGTATCACGCGATACATCGCTATTGACGCAATTTATTTGCATCCAAAATGAAGATGAAGAAGAAGCAGGAGAAGAAGAACAAGAAGAAGAACAAGAATTTGAAACTTACGAATAAGACGAATAAACTTCAACACTTTTTTTTTAATTTACATCGCTTTTATCTTTCCCAATCTTTGAAAATTTCCGTTATTATGCAATAGTTTTACATTAAACAGGATCACAACTGACCCGTGGAGTAGGCCACTGGGGAAACCACGTTAAAAAAACGCGCTAAGT
The DNA here is from genome assembly GCA_905163495.3 of Cosmia trapezina. Taxonomy (NCBI): domain Eukaryota; kingdom Metazoa; phylum Arthropoda; class Insecta; order Lepidoptera; family Noctuidae; genus Cosmia; species Cosmia trapezina. Next base: position 10,281,557 of record LR991042.1, read on the forward strand.
ACACTACCTCATAGGTGGCGTGGAAACGTGTACATATTATGACGATAACAACTTTTATAACTTTTTGAATCGTTATATCTCAGAAACGGTGGCTCGTAAGAAAAAAAGTATTAATACATTTTTTATTGATAATTTTATGATCTACAATTTTTGTCTGAGGTACTTTTATGATAAAACTTACCGTTTTGTTGAAAATCGCGAAAAACTCATTTTTTTTACCTTTGACCTTGAATAAAATTTTTTCCTTACAGGGGAATGATGGGGAACTTCTAGACATTGTTTATAATTATGTTTTGAACAATTTCACAGAAATTCAGCTTGTTGGGACTTTATGTAACCTCGAATGTCTAAATTGACCGGACTACAAAGTAGGTACTTATTATTTAGATAAGTAACTTACCTATTCTTGGTTTTAAAAAAATGTTTTATTTATATAAAAAAGGTGTAACATTTTCAATTGAAGCCCTAACTCCTCAGCCAGATGGTAGGTACCTGTGTTACAGGAGTCAGTGTCATCACCCGATTTTGGAACATTAACAATTTACGCAATAAAATTAAAATATGTCAAAAATCAAAATCAAAAGTCAATTATTCAAATAAGGCTGAGAATTAACACTTTCTGAAAGTCAAAATAACATAAGACAGTCTCACAAAACGTCCCACAAAACAGCACAGCTGTCTGTTCAGTTACAAGAACTTCATTCTATACAATATGCAAAATAATTTGCGCAACACAAAACATAACATTAGGTATAATATATTATTTGTCAAAATATGTATCATAAAACGAAGGGAATTTAGTGCATGCATGCTCTTGAGTGGTGTGTGTTTGTTGTGTTTTGTGTGTATTTTAATCGTTATCAAGAAAAGTTAGAAGAAAAAGTGCAGTGTTACTATTATTTATTATCTGCTGTTCTAGCACCGTTGCAAAACACTGCATCAGAAATGTTGCATCTTCTACCCACTCTCTCCTTAGATTCTAATTTCATTTCCATTTGTATTCACCTGGAAGAAATCTTATTACGTTTTAAAATATTATATTCCAGCAGTTCCACAGCGTTTTAACGTAAATTGGATTTTCAATAGTGTAGCGAACACCATTTTCCGATAACAGGGTGCAAGAAAGGATTTTAACTTTCACGATAATTAACAGCAAAGCTTTGTATAAAAAATAATAATGTGAGGGTATGATTATTTTAGAGATTATTATGGGGTTGGTGGAAAAAGCATATGATTTGCAAAGTTGTGTGGAAATCGGTTAGCATGGACAATGAGGAAAATGTGAGGAAAGTTTGAGTCCATGAATGTGGATGGCTATTAGGAGTAGAGGAAGGCCACAGAAATGATGGATGGACTGTGTGAAAGATCATATGGCTAGAAAGGGGGTGACTCTGATATGAAGACTAATAGAGAAGTATGGAAGAAGAAGATACGTTGCGCCGACCCTAAATGAATTGGGATAAGGACAAGTTATTGATGACTGCGGAATACATAATATAAAAGGCAAGTTATAATAGTTATTTATGCAACTGACGTATAATAAGGGGTCTTAAAACACGAATGTGGGTTTATCACACTCGGCTTCGCCTCGTGTGATAATAGTATCACATGAGTATTTTAATACCTAATTATGTACAGTTGCATACAAGACTTTATCTACACCCATGTTATCAATTATCTATAAAAGGTTCTGAAACAGTTTTTTGCAATACCTACTCGTATCGAACATGGCGGCTGGCGTCATAGTATACGACGTGAATTCGAATAAGTTCTTTTTTTAAATTACGGCGCTGTTGTAGTGAAACGCGCGTGCATTACAATGTTCTTTTTTTGAAAACGAGTTGCATTATGAAATTCAGTACAACATTAAAACACCCGTTTGGATGCTATTATGGTTACCATGGTTACTATGACACTGGCTGTTTTAATGTTGGCAATAAGCTAACTGGCTCAGAAACTTTTATAGAGAATTTATAGCATGGGTGTAGATAAATAAAATTACTGAAGTTGATTACGTTTAAAAAACATAAACAAATGAATGCGTCGTCCTTTATATTTCGAACATGCTGTTCCGTATTTAACCCACAATAAAAATGCAAATTGTTTTTAATTATTTATATAGGTACATGCAGAAGTCACAATTTATTTTTATGGCTTTAACTGTGAAGTACTTCAATTTTATTTTCCCGTATAAAGCTCTGTTCAAATTGAGACGAATCCTGCGCGGGATGAGGGACGAAATGCGCTTGTGCCGATTGTGTCAACTAACTTGTATGAAGGTGTTCAAGTGCGTGAATAGTCGCGTGAAGTCCTCATAATTAAAACAACCAACGCGCATAATTGTGTCCCCCTTCCTGTGCGAACGAAGTTTGAACAGTTCTTTGTAAAAGTTTCGTTGTTAAGGCGACGATAAGAGACTTTAATGATTTTTGAACTGAAGATCACGCATATACGAGTAGTGTGTGTGATTTGAAAAAAATATAAATATCTTAAATTAGAGTTTTTTTAGTAACTTAAGATGTGAATATTTTAGATTATGTATGTTCATATTACATATCCTGTAATTAATTTGTAAAGTTATGTCTAATGCGGATACAGACAATGTTTATGTTATGTTCTTTCTCCAGGATCAGCTCACATAATGACAGGTTACATGAGTTAAGTAATAAAATTGTTTATTTTATTTGACAAAAATATAATTTAATGTATTGTGTTGCGTAAATTATTTTGCATAGGTACTATTGTATAGAATCTAGTTCTTCTAACTGAACAGACAGCTGTGCTGCTGGGGAGTTTGTTCCGCTACTTCTTCTTCCCAGCTAAAGCACTAGGAAGTGGTGAAGGGCGGGCGTTTTGTGGGGACTGTCTTACTGTAATTTCGACGTTCAAAAAGTGCTGATTCTCAGCCTAATTTGAATAAAGGACTTTTGATTTTGATTTTGATTTTTGATAAAAAACTGACGGTCACGCAAAAAAATAGCGTATTTTTGTAAAAAAATCACCATTTTAAAGATAATTTTACCATTTATCTTTTAGTATTACCTATGTGTTTTAATTTAGCACCTTCTGTTATAAGTATAATAAATTAATAATGCATCTATTTTGCGACAGCGCTCCTTGATGAGCGAGTTCTATTACTGGCTGGACGTACAATGCGTTGCGTGAGCTCAGCACAGAGCACCAAGCTAACCACTCAAGGCCGTTGGCACTTATATGCGTCTTAAGAGCTCGGCTGCAGCGAAAATATTAAATTATAACGTTTCGCCTCGACGCTAGCTGACATTTTGGACGTAGACACCGAAGTAACTTGGTTACATCACCGTCTGAGTCTATCTTAACTATATTTTATGTAGTTTTATTATTTTGGCTATAGCGTCACTTTCATAGAGAGTGGTTTTTTTCTTGTACAGCGTTTTGTTGAAGCGAATTATGATTTTAGGTATTGAAACCTAGGTAATATATTATGTAGAATCTGCTAGAATCCTGAGTGCAGCGAGAGATTCAAGCTCGCTCATGACGAAGACACCGAGGAGAATACTCTACTTTTCACACCATTTCGAATATTGTTTTTTTTGTAAAAGTTTTTGTAGTATCTCCAGTTGCGGGTGGTTTCAAATCACATTAAATACATTATCAAAGCTAACTGAAAAATTACCCAAGCAAAGTGCATAAAATTTATATGGGACCACGGCGCAGGTTTCTTCTACCAAAAAAATAATTTTTAAAATCGGTTTGCAATTTCCGAACATATCGATGAAAATACATTAAAAAAACAACAGACAAACATATAGCGTTCACCTTTTTTGAAGTCGGTTAAAAAGACAGTTTCAACGAAACAGTTCCTTGGCATTATTTCAAAGATTTAATGGAAGTTGAATCGGATTTCATTCAGAAAGAATGGACTCGTCCATTTTTCAGCTGGAAGCCTTTCAGCCAGCCTTCGCTATCGATACCTCACAAAGGCTTGTGAAACAAAAGGTTAAAGTATATTATATTCTGCTGCAAACTGAGACTGGGTTTTAGGGCCTTCGCCCACGGCGACTTTTTGTAGCGATGCTGTCGCGATGCTGTCGCGCGTCCGCATCGATACAGTCGCGAAACGATCGCTAGCTGGGTGCCCTCGCCCACGGGCCTCAGTCGCGATGCAAACGCGATACTGGCGCGCTTCTGTCGCGATGCAAACGCGATTCAGTAACGGCACAAAAATACCTGAGATCGCTACAGTTGCAAGATGGACTCCGTTGAGGCAAAATTCGTCACGTTGTCTTTGGTGCTGCTTTTATGTAAGCAGCCGAAGCGTAGGCAACGAAAGCTCGGTTCTCCACTCACGCGCCGTCATGTCGTCCGACACGGTCGCGCGTTTGCATCGATATAGTCGCGATACTGTAGCGCGTTAGTAGCGCGTTGGCATCGCTTCGACTAACGCGCGTTAGTAGCGATGCAGTCGCGCATTTCGTAAACGCGCGACAGCATCGCTACAAAAAGTCGCCGTGGGCGAGGGCCCTTAGACTAAGACTAGTATAATATTCATTTAATTTTATAAGCATACAAGGACCGTAGACTGTATTTCATATTAATTTCTACATAATACCTCCACGCTTTCCCGAGACAAAAGGGTCTTGACAGAGTCTTGACAGACTGACAGACAGACAGATAGACGGACAACGAAGTGATCCTGTATGGGTTTTGTTTTTTCCTTTTGAGGTACCGAACCCTAAAAAGTAGGTAAGTTTTTCAAACATGCGAAACAATTTTTTTCAGCCAAGAGTTTTTTTACTTAGTACTATTCCTTTCTGCTATAGGTATTCACTCCCAAATTATGCTAACATATTATCTAGGTACATTAAACAAGGTATTACAATAATAAGTTCAAAAAGTAATAAATATGTTTTCTTCATCTTCTCTTCTAAACAGAAAATACATAATATCTAAAAGAAAATTTATTTTTATTCTATTGTAGCAACATAAGACAAACATGTTGTAGGTACCTACTGTTTTCTTATATTTATCTTAGTTTCTGTTTCTCTTGCTGTACGTTTGTTGAGACAGGAACGAAAGACAAACGTATGCTATTCCTCCTCGCTTCAAGACATCTGCAGATTTCAATTTGATTCTGCAAATAGGGTTTGTTTGTACGCTATTTATTTTTCTAACGTAAATTCGTTTTAAACATTTGTGAACTTTTCTTTAGGAATCAAACTCGCGTATGGAGATAGTGAAGTATACCAAAACACACAAGAATCTAATGAACCGATTAAATTAAAATTTGGTACACATATGGATTTCTGTGACCCAAACACGATCTGCTAAAGTAAATAAATGAATTTTGAATATGGGGGTCACTTTTAGGGAGCAAATAAGAAAATTAAAAAAAAAAGTTTTGCAGACTGTACCGTGTGACAATGAAATGAAGGGGTTTACTATGAGAGTTTCAAATATATTTTTTTTATAATCTATACTAATATTATAAAGAGGTAAAATTTGTTTGTAAGTTTGTAAGTTTGTAAGTTTGTATGTTTGTAAGTTTGTATGTAGGGGGTAATCTCCGAAACTAATGATCCAATTCTAAAAATTTTTTCACTGGTAGAAAGCTACATTATTCCTGAGTGCTATAGGCTATAAATTATATTTATATCATGCATATTAGCCGAGCTATCACAATTTTTGTCTAACAAGTCGGAAAGAAATACGTCTTTAAACAGACTTTTTTGCATGCGCTGCCTAAACGGTTGTTTAAAATTGAAAACAATGTATGGCAGTCTGGTCCGTCTTAAATAATTCTACAAAAAAGTCCGCGACACCATATTTCTATCTTTTATATTTTACCTTTTATACATCTTTTATTGTTTTAAAAAAGTATTTTTTAGACATACTTACGTTTGGATAATTATTTAAACAACAACACATTAATCCTTATCAAAATAAGTTATTTTATGATCACAAGGACATTATGGAGATAAGATTTGGCCTTTACAGTATAGCAATTGGTCGTACAGTTTCGGAAATAATATAAAATTACTAAAACGCTTCATACCGTTCGCTCTTGAGCAAACATGTTTAGTGCGGACGTTTTATCAATTTTAACTATAGATGGCGTTGTGCAAATAGGTAAGTAATTTTTCTGGATTGCGAGATTTATTATTTCAATAATGTCGGTGGAATACAACGGAAGAGTTTGTTTTTTTGTTAGTTTGTTTGAACGCGCTATCTCTGGAACTACCCCAGTCGGATTTGAAAAAAATCTTTGAGGAGTTTTTGAGGAGGGCTATTTATTATTATTATTATTTAACATCACGCTAGGGCCCTTAGGAGCCGAGCGCGAAGTAATAGAGCGGGCAGGCGATGCAGAAGGATATATTCTATTTAACATCACGCTAGGGCCCTTAGAAGCCGAGCGCAAAGTAATAGCGCGGGCTGGCGAGGCGGAAGGATATAGGCTATTTAACATCACGCTAGGGCCCTTAGAAGCCAAGCGCGGAGTAATAGCGCGGGCGAGCGATGCGGAAGGATATAGGATATTTAACATCACGCTAGGGCCCTTAGGAGCCGAGCAAAAATAAAAAATGTCAGAAAGGATGCTAAGCGCAAACGAAGTAATAGCGCGGGCAGTCGTTGCGATGCGATGCGTGGGAGTTAGTGGGTGGGGGGGGGGGGACAAGAAATTTTACGCGGACGAAGTCGCGGGCAGAAGCTAGTTTTAAAATAAATCGTTTTAAAGTTATTTAAGAAAGTAGACGGAAATTGACCATTCTCCCCCCTTATCTCCGAAACTACTGAGCCTAAAATTAAAAAAAAAATACAGACAATAGTTTCTATACCCGTAGATTACAGGAAAACCTATAAGAAGTTTGTGGTCTTAAAATAACATGGTAAATCTCTTAATATTGTGAGTACAAACTTACATTTACTGTTGGAATGTATGGGAGAACATGTTTTTCAACTAAAATGTTAAGTTTGTTCTGGGGATAATTTCATGCCAATTACGGAACCCTTCATTGTGCGGTAAAAAAATCGTAGAACATACATAGGGGTTAAATCGATAGGTATGGTACTCTGCTATCAGCTCGCACTGACTTGACACCTTAAAGAAACACCCTGTATATCCTTGTTAGTAAACAAATGCATCATGCAAACTGATTGATTTCTACCCAGAAAATAATTTGCATTCGTAATATTGAATCACAGAAAATATCCCTCGATTCCATTTTAAAATGCTTTCTCAAATTCTCGTATATTAAAGTTTACGAGCGGTTTTCCATAACACGAGCGATCTCGGGCTCAGAAATGCAAAAGAAATTATAGAGGTACTATGCACACAAGCGTACCTGGTCTATATTTTGCATATAGAGATGAATATTGCACAACCGGTGTGACCGATTGCCTCGAGGCATCGTTACGTTATCAATATGTATTGGCAAATAGATTTATTGAAAAGCATAAAAGTCCAATTGAAATTAATATTTGTTCATGGTTGGAAAATATGATTTACGAATAGGAGTCATTGAAATTACTACCGAAGCCGTTTAAGCATATAAAACTTTACAATCAAATTTAGTTCTTGGTCTAATGTACATAATTTAAAAGCCAATAGTCTTAAAATAATAACAGTAATTTAAACAAATGTGTCAAAAACCGGCCAAGTGCTAGTCGGACTCGCACACGAAGGGTTCCGTATCACCGTACAATATTTAACACTACATAATATTAAAAAAAACTAAACGGAGAATGTTTTTAATCTTAAATTTTATCAATTGCAAAGATAACTTTGTATTTCATAATGATACTGTAAATTACAAAGTTATTTTTTCAGTTGCACAAAATCGCCCATATTTAAACAAAATACCTTCTGAATGCCGTTTTTAGTATTTGTTGATTAAATACAGTATACAGGATGTAAGTGTAAACAGTGGCAATATTTTAGTGGTTCATTGTACTCATCATCATGAACAACTTTTACTATGGACCAAACCTGAAATCGCGAAAAAAAATCAGCTGTTCAGTACATTTATGTTCGCATAATTCGTCGAAATGTAGGGAAAAGCTGATTTTTTTTTCGCGATTACAGGTTTGGTCCCGTAGTAAAAGTTGTTCATAATGATGAGTACAATGACCCCTTAAAATATTGCCACTGTTTACACTTACACCCTGTATGATACATGATTTATAGAAGTTTCATATTCCTAACTTGTTTAATTGTTACGATAGAGCTTGTACAAAACTGGTCTGAAATTTACAACTTTTACGGCACCCTATTTTTTAATTTTTGAAGATAATTTTTTTTTAACTTTATTTTATTTTTATTATTTTTTTGTTTTTATAGCCGTAATATAAATACATAATCTTTGTAAATTGTAACTGTCTACCTATTACGGTTCATGAGATACAGTCCTGTGATAGACAGATGGATAGACAGATGGACGGCAGAGGCTTAGTAATAGGATTCCATTTTTGGGAAATGGCATCAAAAAATTCGTCCACATCGGTCAATAGGAAAAGTGCCCAAAAGGCTGCCTTCAAAGTTCTTGGTTTTAAAGTTATGTGAGGGATATACAGTCTCACTCTTCGCCTTGTCAGAACCAGAAATCGTTGCAAAAGTAAGGATTAGAAAAAAAAAATCGTTTAAGGAAGCAACTCAGTCTATCAAAGTACAAGTGTTTACCAGGTATTTGAGTGTTTCCCCATGTAATGTATCCTCTCTTTATTTTATAAAGGTTTTTTTAAGACTTCATAGCTTTAATGGATTTTCAGGCTACGCGATGTTCCCTAACCCGTTCTACCAAAGCGGGTCTACTAAACTCATAAGACTGTATATTTAAGCTGTGCATAGACTCATAGAGGGGGCTCTTCAGCAAAGTGTCACTCCACAAACATGGCCTACTTCGCACCGGCTCCGGTTACCGCCTTTGTGCTGTGACGTCACTGATACGCCGTCATGCCGCAAATGGGAAGTGTAAAAGTTATACTTAATGCATTTGTGGTTTATTTGATTCCTTCATGTGATTGCTTTTGCGGAAAAAAGAAGTTCTTTTTGTAATTGTCTATTGTTTTTGGCAACGTGGCCTTGCCTTGCGGCCTGTTGACGTTACCTCATTCAAGCTTTATCCTGTATTTATTCACATTTTTATCCTGGTATGAACATTTAAACTAGGAGTAACAATAATACAGTTTATTCCGTCGGGACTCGAATTTGAAGCCCACAACAAAAACCCTCTTGCAAAAATGGTATCAAAACCGTCCAAATTCCTATTTTTACTAACCTATATTGTGCAAGGTTAAAGGTCTTCAAATCCCCTAGCAGACTCTTGTTCCCCAATCCACGACATGAGAGGCAATTATCCGCAAATAACGAGAAAAATAAGGTCCCTTCGCTGGGCGGTACTCTAAAACCTTAATAATATTCCCTTGGGAGTTATTGGAGTTTTCAATTCCCGCGGTCGCCTTTTATAAAATATAATAGGCACCGCCAATTTATTACTTGTAGCTGTAAGCTAAATTAATTACCGTTGTTATGTCCTAAGTTAAGAGGAACTCTCGCAACGATACCGTGTAAAAAATATGTGCACATTAAGTTTACTTGGGGGAAAAAAAATGTGAGATTGGTAGGTTTTTTTGCAGTGATATTGTAAGAGTGTATAGATATACCTACACTCTCCGAACGAACTCAACTCCACGATGTAATAATTTTCTACCAATAGATATTGGCGTGATGTAATAATTTTCTACCAATATCTCAATTATTGCATCATGGAGTTGAGTTCGTTACGTAAAGTCGTAAAGTATTACTTTACTCTCTTTGTATGTTTGCCAAACAGCATTTCTATATTGCGTATTTACATATGTATTCCCATATTTTTAACAACGTTTGCAATCCCATTTCAGTCCCATTCTGTCAAAAATTGTATAGCGTTTATCTACATTTTTGACATGTGATCTGGCATGAGATTGCGACTTAAAGAACGTTTGTAGGTACGAGAATTGGCCTTCTGGAATACACAGACAGAATGAAATTATAAATAAACGTGTCTCGCGATAGACGTCTTTTGGCTCAAATGATTATGAGCAGCACATAGTGCACGTTTTCTTAGGACTCTGAACTATACCTACTTAATATATTATTTTCTTTGTCAACAGAGCAATGTCCTTGGTTCCGCCAGGGGGGGCGGACTCCCCCAGTCCGCGGCGAGCAGTTAGCCCACTGCTGGAAATGCGCCGCCCACACTGCACACTAGCTTGCGACTACTGCGCGGCTGTACTCGAGGATAAGTTCAAACGTAAGTAATAGGGGTTAAAGTATGAAATTGCCGTTTTATTGTATTAGGTAATTCGAATTGACATAGAACCTTCATGGTTTGAGACTTTTGAGTGAAACTTTTTTCACATGGTACCTATCAAGTTCTTCTTTTAAAAAATGTGCAACATTCGATTAAATCGACTTACAGTTGTTTTTTTTATTCAGCTTAGACAAGAAAGATGGATACTTTGAAAATTCGAGTTATTTTTTAATACGAGTTCCGACGCGGAACTAACGCGGCAGAAACAGCTTGCAATATCAGTGTTGCGTTTGAAGAGGGGACTGCTAATGAACGCACCGTGCGATTTTGGTTTAAACGCTTTCTTAATGGAAACTTTGACTTGAAGAACGAACCACGTGATAGACCGCCCACACAGGTGAATAACAATGAATTGAAAGAGATGGTGGAAACCCTGCAGGAACTGCAGTTAGAAACCATTCGTCACCCTCCGTATTCGCCAGACCTTGCTCCAACGGACTAGCATTTTTTTCGTGATTTGCACAGTGCTCCTGAGAAGAAAACTTTTTATCACGTAGAAAACGTGATAAAAAGTTTTCTTCTCAGGAGCACACAGTTTGTCGAATCTAGATCACGAGAGTTCTATCGCAAAGGCATAAATGACCTTCCTATAAGTAACTATATGTATAAAATTCATAAGTTATTTTTCTTAAACTGTCAACGTGTTGAATATAAAAATAAACGGATTTGCTTTGGTTGTTGCAAAATCATTACTGCGCGGCTATATCCTTGAGGATAAGTTCGATTCAGACGTAAGTTGTTAGTAAGTAGCTACTATTATTTATTCTGTGCATAAGTGGAGTACACTAAAAATATTTTAAAAAAATACCCACTCTGCCTCACTGCTGGTCAATTGAATACTTTTCCATTCATTTTTATTGTTGATTTTCCGAACAATCAATCACATTGATAAAAATGGATCACTGTATAAACAATATTTTTGTATAAAATTTATTCTCAACATGTTTTATTTTTATGTACTCGTAGCTCCCTTCCTCGTAACAGGATCATATAAAAATACATTTTCCATATTTTCCCGCATAATTTCAGACGTGAAGCATATTTTTCTCATAAATCCTTCCATAAAACATTCTATAGGGACTTTCAGGCTTACCGCTCAACTGCAATGGCTTAGTTCTACTATGAATATGACACCGACGACGGTTGGAAAACGCCGTCGAATAAAAAAATTGGCCAAGTGTGTGTTGGACCAAGCACAATGAAGAGTTCCGTAGTTTGGATGAATTTATCCCAAAAACAAACTTAACATTGTAGTTGAAAAACATTCTCTCCCATACATTACACGTCGTCACGTTATACCATACCTACGTCACTGCAATCAATAATCCCATTTATTTTTATGTGATAAAATTACAAATTAACGATTTTCAGACTTTTCCTTTACTTGTGCTGCGAGACCTTGCTTCTTGCTAAATTTCATGATTCTAGGTCAACGGAAAGTACCTCAGGTTTTGATTTACTTACGAGTATCAAAATATGTCGCTTATGTGACCGTACTATTTAATTGGGTTGACTTAGAAGCTTGATTTTTTTAGAGCTCCAAGAGACTACCTCTACGCGTTCCTGAGTAAAAAGGTCTTGACAGACTGACAGACAGACAGACGGACAACGACGTGATCCTATAAGAGTTCCGTTTTTCCTTTGGAGGTACGGAACGCTAAAAATAAACGGATTTGCTTCGGTCGCCAAATCGAATTGTGTAGCATGTTTTGATTTTTTCGGGATAGTGTGTGAAAACTTCCATACGGCTGCTGCGGCTTCTGGGTGTTTTACAGTTTTTGATAAATCTTTTTCTGTCTAAATCGAAAACGTACTTACTACGAATGTAGTCAATAGTTTTCAAATAGATGAAGCGTATTTTCAGTACCAAATACATACCTAACTAATAATCATCACAAGTACCTTGTCTCTGAGCGTCAAGCAAAACCGCCAGCACTCAATAAAAATCCAGAGATTATTGGAAATGAGATTTATAAAAGAAAGAAAAATGTCTCTTATATTATAAAGAGCTCTTTGTGAATTGTATGACGGAGCTAATCTTCGGAATCAGGCGTGACCCGATTCCAAAAATTCTTTCTGTAATGGCACAGAATACAATCATTCTGCCTAGCCTTTTTCCAACCGTGTTGGGATCGGCTTCCAGTCTATCCGGATGCAGCTGAATACCAGTATTTTACATGGAGTGACTGCCTACCTAACCTCCAAAACCCAGTAACTGGGTAATACGATACCCCTTGGTAAGACTGGTTGGCAGACTTTCCGGCTTCTGACGACCCGTAACGACTGTCGAAGATCCACGAATCACAGCCGGACCAACGGCTTAACGTACTCTTTAAGAGGCAATGGCAATGAATACATAAATATCTAATTATAATCCCTAATTTTCTTTCCTTCACTCACCAGGTAGCGCAGACATGCGTAACCGAGGCACATCCCCACTGTCAGCGTCACCTCGACAGTCCCTCACCGGAGAACCACCCTGGACCCTCCCGGACGACGACCGACCAGACTTCTCAGCACTCAAGGAAAATATACAAAGGATCAACAAGTAAGTCATATAAAGGGCCTTTTAAATCAAACATTGTCCTCAAGTCGACCATCCCACTAAATGATGGCGGCTTTAGTGCGGCACAAATAAAACTGGCTTCTCAAATATCTCCAGCTAAGCTTGCAGAAAAGCTCCCAGCGGGAAACCTGGGACATTCACAAAATAGATAATAATTTACATATATTTGTATCAGGGATTGCGAAACCTCAACCCGTTTGGACATGTTGCTGACTCAAGTGGAACAGTATGCCAACAACTTGGAGGCGCTGGTGGAGGAGAGGACCTCAGACTACCTAGAGGAGAAGAGGAAGTGCGAGGAACTTCTGTACCAGCTCCTGCCGAAGTAGGTGGTATTTTAATGTTGTTTGTGTTTGGGGTGAAAGTTTCAAAAGAAAGTACCTCCATAGGTATTGAATCTGTCTAAGTGTTCGGATGCTTAAATGCTTGTTAAATAAAACATTTTTGAGTTCTTGCTTAGTACTTAAACTGGCGTGTTATGTCTAGCATATATTTATATTACTTACCTTTCTATTGTGTTACAGACTTAGGTATAGATAAATACATCATTACGTATGCATAGGTACAGTCAGCGTCAATAATATCGGGACGAACAGACTGTTCAAAATGATTTAAACAACCTATGAAAATGAAATATTAAGTCAATGACACAAGGAATGTTTCAGACTGAAGACAGTACATGACAACTGTCATTCTGACAAGAACTTTATCCTACTGAGATAAAGTTTAATTTTCTTAGTTGTTGAGATCATTTTGAACAGTCTGTTCGTCCCGATATTTTTGACGCTGACTCTACCTAAGTACAACTTAAGGTATATAGATTTAGCTCAACACTACTCGGCTTTGACAGGCAAACCTAATTTACAAAGGGATTAAACAGAGATGTTACTAAAGCCTACCTAAATGCATCCATCCATGTCCATCTCTAGAATGGGGATAATTATTATACAGGGTGTATCTAGGGTTGCCAACCGTACTCTAAAATAGAGTATTGTACTCTTTTTCTTGTAGGTGTACTCTAGAATCTATAACACTAATAAAGTTCGCTAAAATACTCTTTTAACATAAATTTACCTTTTTGGCATAATCTTCACTGATGCCAGCCATGAAAGTGAAGTGGCAAGAAGAGCTGAACAAGGGCTTCATTAAAATTGATTAAAAATGAGCTCCTGATGCTATATTAACTTAGAATTGCGATGTTTGGAGTCATAAAATTCTTCTAAAAACAAGTAGTAAAAAATTGTTATGTAAGGTGCTAAAAAATACATTTTTATTTTATTGGCCAGTGGGTCGGGTTCAATAAATGGTAGGTACTCTTTTTAATAATCTGTACTCTTTATTGACCCTCTCTAAAATCAAATATACTCTACTTCTTCTACAAAAAGTTGGCAACCCTAGGTGTATCATAAAGGTGTGGTCAAATTTAAGGGTGTAGTACAGACCATAACAGGCGCACGGGTCGATCCATCAGGTTAAGCTATGCTTTCCGGGGTTAGTCCGTGGATGGGTGACCATCTTTACATATCGAGACCCCTCCGTGCCTCGGAAAGCACGTTAAGCCGTTTGTACTGGCTGTCATTCGTAGATCTTTGACAGTCGTTACGGGTCGTCAGAAGCCCGAAAGAAGGGGTATCGTATTACCCAGTTACTGGGTTGTGAAGGTCAGATAGGCAGTCGCTCCATGTAAAATACTGGTATTCAGCTGCATCCGATTAGACTGGGAGCCGAGCCCAACATAGTTGGGAAAAGGCTAGGCAGATTGATTGATGGTGGAGGTCTTGTACCACATCGAGACGCATATCATCCGCCATTAAATGTTTGTTTTACACCAAACAACACGATGCGCCCATTAAGTTCCGAAAAAAAAATTGATCCAAGTAACCTTGACACACAGAGGGACTGGAATTTCTCTAAATCAAACTTTGAACAGATGTACAAACTAATATCTGAACAAACATGGCAAGAGGTGATTTTTACTCGTGACGTTGACACTGCTGTGGAGTGTTTCTATAACATCTTGTACGGTATTTTTGATGAATCTGTACCCAAAAAAAAACCGGTCAAGTGCGAGTCGAACTCGCGCACGAAGGGTTCCGTACCATATTATATGTTTAACAATCGCAAAGATAACTTTTTACTTATTTTATAATGATACTGTGAATTACAAGGTTATTTTTTGCAGTTGCAGAAAATCACCCATGTTTAAACAAAATACCTTATGAATCGCCGTTTTCAGTATTGTTGATTAAATACAGTATTCATGGTACCTACATTGTATAAAGAAGTTTCAAATTCCTAATTTGTTGAATTGTTGCGCTAGAGCTCGTACAAAATGGTCTAAAATTTACAACTTTTGCGGCCCCCTATTTCTTAATTTTAAAAGATTATATGTTTGTACTCTACTCAATGAGTTCTAGACGATGACACCCCACATGCTAGATTAAAATTTTAATTTTTTTTTCAAAATGAAAAGTTTATTGTATGGGGACTGACCCCTTACATTTTTAACTTTGCTTTATTTTTATTATTTGTTGTTATAGCTGTAATAGACAGCGGAGGCTTAGTAAGTTTGTACTGGACTGTACGTGGTTGTCTGATTTCATGGATTTTAATTTTCTTGTGCGGAACCCTAATTATTTTTCTAAAATAAAAATAGCCTAAGTTACTCCTTAAAACATCAGCTATATGTCGTCAAAATCGGTGAAAATTCGTTTGGCAAGTTTCCTAACTTGACTCAAAGTACCATTTTTTTAATCGGACTGCGCTTTAAAATTCTTCTATACAAACTTTAACATCCCTAACCTCATTTGAGGCGTAGTTTTGAAAAACGAATAATGACTAACATTATTACTTACTTATGCAAGTATTTGTGCTAAGTTTCAAGTTCATTAACCAAATTAATAAGATTTTTCATATAAACTGTATCTCTGTTTTCACGAACACAGATAAAGAATTTCAAAAATCGTCTGGTATGTTTCAATAACTTGACTCAAACATTATTTACACCAATTTTAGAGTTAATCAAGCCCCCAATAAAATCCTCCGCTATAAAATTAACTTTTCACCCCTTAGGGGTAGATTTTTGGAAAACCCTGATACACGTTAGTCTTAATTTTTGGTCTCAAGTATAAAAACTGAGTTTTGAGTTAATCGGACTGCGTGTTAAAGTTCTTCCATACAAACTTTGACACCCCAATCCCTCCTTAGGGGGTAGTTTAGGAAAACTAAAGCGTGTTCCAAAATTCCTCTATAAAAACTTTGACTCCCACCAATACCGTCTTCTGGGGTCGCGGGATGTTCGAAAGAGATACCGTGGCCCTGCCATAGGCAACTGAAGGAACACGGATGGGTTTTAGTCAGTAAAAGTATGACACACCCTTCCGCTCCACCCAGAGCGGGAGAAGTCATTTGATGATTTCCCATCCACAAAAAAGGGGGTAGTTTAGCAAAACTAAAAATGATTAATTTTATAATTTACTTAGATGAATATTCGTGCTAAGTTTCAAGTCTATTAACTCAAGGGATAGGATTTTTCATACAAACTTTCATCCTCTATTTTACCCCCTTAGGGATGGAATTTCCAAAAGTCCTTCCTTAGTGGATGTTTACACTATATTATAAGGTATCTATGTGCAAAATTTCAAGTGTCTAGGTCCATTGGTTTGGGCTGTGCGTTGATATATTAGTCAGTGACTCAGTCAGGACTTTGATTTTTTTATATATATAGATTTACCATGTTATTTTAAGACCACAGACTTCTTATAGGTTTTCCTGTAATATACAGGTATAGAACTATTTTCTATATTTTTTTCAAAATTTTAGGCTCAGTAGTTTCGGAGATAAGGGGGGGGAATGGTCAATTTTCGTCAATTTTCTTAAATAACTTTAAAACAATATATTTTAAAATTATTGAAAAAATATATTTGAAACCCTCATAGTAAGCCCCTTCATTTGATATGTCACACGGTACAGTTTACAAAACTTTTTTTTTTTAATTTTCTTATTTTACCCCTAAAAGTGACTCTTATATTCAAAATTCATATATTTACTTTAGCTGTACGTGTTTGGGTCGCAGAAACCCATATGTGTACCAAATTTTAACTTAATCGGTCCATTAGATTCGGAGCAAATTGGCTGTGACAGACGGACAGACGGACAGACAGACAGACACACGAGTGATCCTATAAGGGTTCCGTTTTTTCCTTTTGAGGTACGGAACCCTAAAAACACAGGCCTAAGAAGCCATGTAGGCGCTACCCAGTTTGGTTCGTGTTAATTCGGTAAAGGATCTAGGAGCTTTATTTGACCAGCGACTAACCTTCCATGAACATATGCGGTCTCTCGCCATTGATTCATACCGAAGCCTAGGTTTCACTATTCGGAATATGCGAGAATTTAACAACCCTCTGGCCATTAAATTGGTTTATATGGCTTTAGTTAGAAGTAAACTAGAGGCAGCTTCAATAATTTGGAACCCCTATGAAAGTACTTACGCCTTGCTTCTTGAGAAGGTACAAAAAACATTCCTTAGATTTTTTAACCGACTTCCAAAAAAGGAGGAGGTTCTCAATTCGGTTGTATGTTTTTTTTTTTTTTTTTTTTTTTTTTTTTGTATGTTTGTTACCTCAGTACTCCGTCATTTATGAACCGATTCGGAAAATTCTTTTTTTATTTAAAAGGGTATACTTCCAGATTGGTCCCATTTTTATCAAAATCCAGTTCTGATGATGGGATCCATGAGGAATCGAGGGAACTCCTCAAATATTATAGGCATATATATAGCGATTATGGTATTTTCATCAACAAATCAAGCGTTTGCATTCAGAAAGTATCATCTGGTGAAGTGGAACTGATGAAGAAGACCACAGATGGCCACGGAAACTCCTCAACGATGAAAGGTATTTCACGGATAGCGATAAGATTGAAATAGTTAAGTGACTATGACGAAGCTTTAAATAAATGGTTCTGATGAAAATGGTACCATTGAACCGATCTGATGAAGAAGCCGGAAGGTAGGCATCGGAACTCAGTAATAAAACAATGTATCCTAGCCGTGTTTGGGCTTATTGGAATTGTCATGAGGTGCACTCTGTAGCCAGAGTGCAAAATCGTACCATCGAACCGATCTGATGAAGAAGCTGGAAGGTAGGCATCGGAACTCAGTAATAAAACAATGTATCTTAACCGTGTTTGGGCTTATTAGAGTTGTCATGAGGTGCACTCTGGCTATAAATGATTTAATGGTAACTAGCTGACCCGACAGACGTTGTCCTGTCTTAGCTATGAATATTCTAATGTAAACGCGCGAAGTTCCTGAAGGCGCAAGCTGAGTACATTTTGAATTGTTTAGGAAAACTTAATTTATATTTTAAGAATGAACCTAAGATTTTTTGCTGAAAAGTAAAATACCGGAATAAATTTATACTTAGTAAAAAGTCAAGAACATGAAAATGATTAATTGGAGCCAATTAATTTGAATAAAAAAATTGTTTTGAGTATGAATGTCAATGGCTATATGAGTAGGGGAAGATCAAGAAACGATGGATGGACTGTGTGAAAGATGATATGGTTATAAAGGGGGTGACTACCGAGATGACGACTAATAGAGAAGTATGGAAGAAAGGGACATGTTGCGCAGACCCAAAATAAATTGGGATAGTAGGTTGTTACCATAGGCCTATAAAAAATCTGAGGTTGTTACTTGTATCAAATCTCGACATATTTAGTACAGTAGTGTTAGTAAATTGACGTTATAACAATAAACTGTGTAGAAGTTTCTTTCATACAAACTTTGTCCTGACAATAACAAATACAACAAAAAAGAATTAGCCAAATACGTGCATCCGTTCTGAAGTGATGCGCGTACCTACATACATTCGGCAATTGATTTTTATTTTAGAATACTACGAGTAATTCATCAGCTCGTCCCACGTGCCTACGGCCCATTTGGGACGACTTGACGAAAATCAAAATAAATAATATTTTCATTCTGCAAGTCGTCCCACGTTGCTGTCAAAATGAGAAAAGGTACAATCAGTAGCAAAAGTGTTAGTGTGGAAATAAAAAAAAAGAATTAGTTATAAAATATTTAATCATCACAACATTGTCACATACACAAAAGATTAAATCACCAACACCGTTAACCATTAAAACTTTTGTATTTTAATTGAATATATTTTGTCTGCCTATAACATAGTTTCACCAATAGAAAGAGTCTTTCTTTTTATCACTTCCTCAAGCTTTCGAGTGGCGAGTCACAAAGCCAGCCAGCATCCACGGCTTCAACAGGTATCCTGACCACCAGCATGCAGCGGACGCGCATTCCTGGTCATCACCTTCAGCCTCAACCCAGCGCTGTACACTCCGACTCACTGGAGCATAACGCAGCGCCACCCCGACTCACTGGGGTAACACCGCAGACAGTTCCGACTCACCGTGAACTATGCGGCACCCGGTTCCGACTCACTGGAACCACAACTGGCACTGGCAAGCATCGCAAGATACACGACTCAGCCCACTATCGACCTCCGGTCTCCGGAGGGGAGTGATGTGGCGGCATCTACATCGCCACATATGGACTACGCGTCAATGACATGACGTCACGCAAAACCTGCATCGCGCAATTAGAGTTTACCACGCGATTAGCATATATACAACGTCCCGACATCAACCGTCGGGCAGTAGCCCACCAGACACAACACCCGTCTGGTCGGAGGATCCTCCCTTTTCAATAGAGGATGAGTGAACTTTACACCCTGTTCCTCATGCCTCTAAATAAAACAATTCCAAATTTCAAGTTGATAGCATTAGCACAGAATAAATAATAGTACTAACGTACAGAAGTTGCACTCCTTTGATCTTGAAGAAAGCCGCTTTTATAATAGCCTACAAAATCATTTTCCACCCACGCGCAAGCTAAATTGCACTTAATCGCCGCGCTTGAGAGTTGTTACTACTTTGTGTGCTTTCTCGACCGTAACATGCCTACGCCGCTTAACCGAGTACTAGGGCTGTTCTGAGGGGCAATTCTCGTATTTTTAACAACGTTCGCAATATCATCTCAAGACTCAATCTGTCAAAAATTGTATAGCGTTTACCTACATTTTTGACATTTGATTGACGCTGGCATGAGATTGTGAACGTTTTTAGGTACGAGAATTGCCCCTCTGTTGTCTTTTATTATTGTTACATACCGGATGACTTTTTTTACCGTCTCGAAAAAAATGGGTATATTAGGTGAACGGAGTAGATGCCTATGGCATAGCTGTTTTTTTTTTTAAATCAAAAGTTCTAATCATATGCAGGCTGCATATGATTAGAATTTTGATATTTTTAAACGATTTATTATTATTTTTCAAAATTTCTGTTTTTAAGGTACAAAAACCGGTCAAGAGCGACGGACTCGCGCACCGAGGGTTCCGTTCCGATTTCTGAAGAAGTGTGCTACTTAGAGACATCGTTTTATTTTTCCTGTAATCTTTACATAAACTTAATAAGAATAATTTCAGATTTTTCGCTTTGCAAACTTCGGAGATAAGGGGGGGGGGAACCGTTTTTTTTTTACATTCTACATCAAAAGTCGAAAACTATGTGGCCTAAAAAAAAAAAAAGTTTGAGAATGTGCAAACAGCGCTCTATCATATGATATCCCACATGCCATAGTAGCCCCACTTTAAATTTTTAAGACCCCCTTTCAGTGCCAGTTGCAAAAAAAATATAATTATTTTTATTTCATTCTTATTTGCAAAATAGTTGGGTCAACGTCATCTAAAACTATTCTAAATTTCAAGTTGTGACAGACAGACAGACAGACAGACAGACTGAGTCACACCATAAGGGTTCCTTTTTTACCATTTTGGTACGGAACCCTAAAAATGAAAAGTTTACATCGAATTTGTAGTATTTATGGGTACTTTGATAATTTTTTCTGTCTAAGCTATTAAAAAAAAAAACTAGGTATTTCATAGGCTTCTCAAATCAAATCAAAGATTTTGATTTGATTTGATAGGCTTCTACTCTGTTCACCTAATACACCCAATTTTTTTCGAGACGGTAAAAAAAGTCATCCGGTATATATATACCGGATGACTTTTTTTATGAGTTATGTATGAGTTGTATCAGATAAGACATTACATCAAAGTGAAACAACTCTAGATAGACTGTATTTAGAGTTGTTTCACTTTGATGTAATGTCTTATAATTTTTTTCCATTCTCTGAAGTTCCTAAGTATTATTAAATTTTAATGTAGCAAAAATCCTAAATCTAACAAATAATTTTAATAAATTAAACTTTGAGTTCTTCTGTTTACTAGAACATCCGTCCACACAACAACTGCTAGTATTACGTTTTAATTTTGATGTCATAAGTAGTCATAACGAAGGGTGCACAAAAAACAAAAATAAAATAATAATAAAAACGACGGGTTCGGTCAGAGCCTCAGAGGCGCGGCGCGGGCAGCGGTGCGTGGGGTGATTGCGTCGTACGTGACTCGCTGAGCGCGTATAGACCCCGACTGACTAGCAACCCTTAGTTGCCGCGCGCTGTAGGTACTTATCTCGAGCGGAATGTACCAGTGCAAGAGGCCTGGCATTAGTAGTTCCTGAGATATGAAGCTGTGACAGACAGACAGACAGACAGACTGAGTCACACCTTAAGGTTTCCTTTTTTACCATTTTGGTACGGAACCCTAAAAACACATAAAATAACGGAAAATAATTTTGTCATAAATAGAAATAGGGAACTATGATTTAAATTTTCTTTTTTTTCCGCGCTTTGCTTTCGCCAGGTTGAAAGAGAAGCAAAGGTATAAAGCCGATAAACAGCCTAATATGAAAAATAGAAAATTCAAATATTTTTGAGTTTAGAACACAAATAAATGTTAACTTGTTCATAAACGTTTTTTTTATTGTAATAATCATGGTTTTTGATAATATTCTATTTAGAAACATTATTTAAATATTCAAAAAATATTAACGCCTTAGAGCGAGCGCGCACTGCGGTGCGTTTCCGTTAGTTCTGCCGCACTGGGCGGGGCCTACAGTAACAAAACGCATGACCGCAGTGCGCGCACTTCAAAGATATTCCATACTTCACAGATTATGCGGGAGAAAAACACACCGCAATGCGCGCTCGCCCTTAAAGACGCATATCTCTTTGCCGAGATTAAAAAAAAACATTCACCTCCGAATAGAGAGTTGTGAATAGAGGCATTGAACCAATTTGGACTAAGTATAGGTATAAATTATCTGTGGCATTCCCGCACACGTGCGGGAAAATAAAAAATCGCACGCGTGCGACATACATTGCATTGTGAACCTAATCGTAGTGCGATATGAACCAGTTTTCGAGGAAGTGTATTGAAAAATATTTTTTTGTACCTTCATTCTATTCATAGGGTGTCCTGTCATCATTTACTTCAAAAGCAACCACTGTTTTTTATACTTCTATGCACGTAACCATTGTTTATTAACCTGATAATAACCGAAACTTAACATGTCTACCATTCGCATATAACACTTGAACTTGTGCGTTTGCGTGTAAAATTAAACATATCTAGAAAAAAATGTTTTACTTGGTACTGACTTTTTTAATACCTATTAAATAATCTATGAACAAAACGAAAGTAAAAAAAAAAGAAAAAAAGAAAAGAAAACTTTATTCAGTTCAGAAAAAAAAACACGGTACAATAATTAAAAAAAAAAAGTAAAGTAGGTATATACTAAAAATTCTTAAAAAAATATTGTTATATCTTTTCTTAATAACTGTACCAAACGTTGATAAAGTTTAAATTTCTACACAAAAAGAAACGTGGGACGACTTGCAGAATGAAAATATTATTTATTTTGATTTTCGTCAAGTCGTCCCAAATGGGCCGTAAACATGTGGGACGAGTTGATGAATTACTCAATACTACATAAGTAGCTGAACCGCCAGACGACCTGTCAAAAATTCAATAAATCGAACGGCAGCAAAACAAATGAACAACTGATTATAAAATGAATTTGAATTTGGAATTCTAAAAAGAATGAAAGTTTCCCGACAGACATTGCCCTGCCCTTTCATGTATGAGAAAATGAATTTTCTTCATATTTTTTTGTGAATTTTCCTATGTTTTTAATAGTTATTCTGCTATTCGGGACGGAGACAAATACAACAAATCAAAAACCATGAAAATTGGTCCAGTAGTTCTCGAGTTATAAGTGTTCGAACAAACCCGACTTTGTTTTATATATATAGATTATATGCCGCTTCAAATTGCGCTACTTGAGTTGTATGTTATGTGTGGCGTTGATTGTCAGAAGGCAGATTTCGTAGCCTCGTTATATCTCCGTCAACTAAAACTACGCCTACCAAAACTTCTGACACGACTTAGCGCGACGTATTTGCCTTTTTGCAAAGTTTTTATTTGAAATGGTATACTCCTGAGATGGTGGCATAAAAATATCTTCAAGTTCTTATAAGTGGCTTTTGACTTAGCTTCAATAATATAATACGTATTTTTCCCATTTAAGGCTCTTACAGACAGAGGCGATATCGCGTCGCGACGTGTCGGGACGTGTCGCGTAGCGGTGTTGCGACGCTATAATATCGCAATATCGCTCGCGATATCGCCTATGTCTGTAAGAGCCTTTAGTCTATGTGGATGATGCTCTAATTTATTTTGCAGAGTGTTATTCAGATTTGTGTGGGGTAGGCACCACTAAAAAGTGAAAAATAAAAACTTTTTACAAAAAAAAAACAACCGACTCCCAAAAAAACACTACAAAGTGAAAAATAACTTTAATTTCGGAAGTCGGTGGCAAAAAAAAAGAAATTAAATAAAAAACCAAAGACACCGACTTCCGAAATTAAAGTTATTTTTCACTTTGTAGTGTTTTTTTGGGAGTCGGTTGTTTTTTTTTTATTTAAAAAACTGTTCGGGTACTATCCATTCCTGTATCCTACAAAATTTTTGCTTGGAATGCTGAAATTTAACTCTCTTGAAGTTAGGCGTAATTACTTTTTACTCATGTTCGCTTGTCGTGTCCTTCGGGGGGAGTCTGATTGCCCGGAACTAGTAGCTCAACTTGTGAAACTTTTTGTTCCTCCTGTACCCAAATACCAACTTAGACCGCGACGACACGGATTGTTGGCCGTTCCGTCAGCACGCACAGTTTCGCATTCTAACTCGCCCCTGGTTCGCGCGCTCGCAATGCTAAATG
The DNA here is from genome assembly GCA_905163495.3 of Cosmia trapezina. Classification (NCBI taxonomy): domain Eukaryota; kingdom Metazoa; phylum Arthropoda; class Insecta; order Lepidoptera; family Noctuidae; genus Cosmia; species Cosmia trapezina. Next base: position 10,305,656 of record LR991042.1, read on the forward strand.
CTCTACTGGCATCGACACAGGAGTGTGATTTGTTTGCCGCGAGATGGATACACGTATGTCGTGCATGTTTGCGATTCTGTGAGATGATGGACGAAAGATGAGTTTTGTTTTTTTTTTGTTGCCAATTTTGTTGGTATATGTTAGTTTTACTTGTTTTTCTTTTTTCTTTGTGTACCTATTCTTTCTTATTGTTATTCCTTCTATATTGTAAATATGTTTGTTTTTTTTTTTATTATTATTATTTAAATTTAACTGTACAATAACTTAGATCTCGATCTGTAATGTTGTACATGTTTTTACCAAATAAATAAAATTGAGTACAGACCATCATCAAACTGAACAACTTTCTCCATGGGACCAACAACGTAATCGCAAAGAATTTATCAGCCGTCCCACACATTTGGGTCGAGTAGGTATTGAAGATGTAGCAGTTGATAATTTTTTCGCGATTACGATGTTGGTCACAATGAGAAAGTTGTTCAGTTTGATGATCTGTACCACACCTCTTAAATTTGATACACCCTGTATTGGCCCAACTGGTACTAATTCTATGACGTATTGAATATACAATGTATAGTTAGCATTATGGGATTAACAACCAAACAGCATCTCATAATCACATCATTATCATTAGTGATTATAAGACGCTGTTTGGTTGTTATTGGATCGATTAACGTCTTAAGAAAGAAGAGAGCCGGTGATTCAAAATCATTGGTTAATAAGGTAGAAGATCTAGCAGTACTCTGGACGGTAAAAGGTTCCGTGTAGCAAGCACGAAGGTTTGATATCTGCATGATTTTTATGTTTTTTTCATAGCCTTATTTCATGCATAAATGAATGAACAAGATAAAATATATAGAAAGAAAGAAAATACAATATGTATTTAGCACAAACTAAAAGGCTTTCAACATATTCTGCAAATAAAAAAAACATCACAATATTATGGCGAGAAAAACTATAACGGAATACAAAAAAATGTATGTCTCAAGGGTGCGCCAAATAGGCCACCCCGTTGTTCCCTTCCCACACTTCGACCAGGGATCATGGGAAGAGTGGTCCCTTTCCCTTTCCGCAGCCTCCTTCTGCGAATTGACGGTTTCACCGCATCCCACGACTCGGCGCTGCGGACCATCAAACGAGTGACAGCCGGCTGCGACAGGTCTGCTCCAACTTCTGATACGAGGGCACGGCGCGGCTCCTCCCATGCGGTACATCTGCCAGTGTATGCCACGCCGTGTCCTCCCGACTGTGGACGTAGTGATGGCACCGAGCGTCCGGCTCCCTGTTTATGCGACACAAGTGCTTCCCGAAGCAGCCATGCCCCGAGAGAATTTGCGTCACTCCAAACGACAGGGAGCCGTGACTCCTCCCGCGTAGGCCCAGCCAGCATATGTTTTGCGTTGATGATAGTCATGAACACTGACTCACGGATACGGCAAACAGCGAAATTAAAAATTGTGAAAATCAGTCCTCGTCCTTTACATAAGAAGAGGCGTTTGCCCTGCAGTAGGCTTAACCGAGTGGGCTTCCAACCAATATTTGCCAGAACAGCTACAGTTACGACCATTCTCTCCTAAACCACATCTACATTATCATATTTTCCTCCTCAGGTCCGTAGCTTCCCAGTTGATAATGGGCCAGCCGGTGATGGCGGAGACCTATGACCAGGTGACGATCTACTTCAGTGACATCATCGGCTTCACCCAACTGTCGGCTGAGTCCACCCCGCTGGAGGTCGTTGACCTGCTCAATGATCTGTATACCAGCTTTGACTCGGTTATTGAGAATTTCGATGTTTATAAGGTGAGTTATTAGTTTGTCGAGTTTAGAATGATTAGTTTGTCCGTAAAGTTGCACCCTTGATGATGTGAACAACGCCTCTGATGTCGCAATAAATGTGGCTACCACTGGGCCGAAAAAGTTTAAGCAACATAGATGTACGGTCAGCAACAGAAGTCGGTTAACACTAGTACTTTTTGACATCATCTAAATTAATACAAAATGATTCGATAAACTGCTTTTTTTCGTTTGACTGTTAAAAGTTAATGTTCTTACAAAGAATCATGACCATTCTCCATACATTGATTGACCTGTCACTTGATTCGTTTTACAGGTCGTCTCCACCTACAACTGGTGTTGTATAAAAACAATTATTGTTTTTAATAACATAATTACTTATCATCTTTTCTTAGAAAGGGCAGGGAAAAGGGAAAAATACAAATAAGTTTTTGACATAATAACAGCTGTCAGATAAGGTTTGACAGCTGACAGCTGCTACAACCTCAAAAACTATTGTAAGTACGATAATTAAAATCAGTGTTCCGCTGAGTTACAAATTACAATCACTCAGAAATAAATCCTCTTCAATGTAATATCATCATCAAATCGGCGCGCGGTCGCAAACAGCAGTTATATTCTCGTAATATCCCGCCGATGCAGAGTTTTAGACTTCACGTGTGATGTTATGCCATTCTACACTGTGTGCAAGTTAGAGCAATTTAGGTACCTACCTACCTAATTGAACATTGAAGTATCAGTCAAAATCTGTCGTCGAAGCGGGCCAGACTCCAGGAGTCGGCTTCATAGACGGTGCTTTTAACCATCGAACTCGTAAGACTGATAGACAGACAAGTGCATAGAGTAAATAATAATACCAGCCTATTAGTGTGCTACTGCTGGGCAAGTGCCTCTTCTCATACAGAGAAGGCACCACGCTTGGTCAAGACGGGTTGGCGATTTTTGACTATTATTGATTATTATATAAATATAAGTGCAGGTTTACTCAAGATGTTTTCCTTCACTGATGACCAAAATTAACTTAGAATGTAAATACCTACGCATTGAAAAAGACACATCGGTACTTGCCCGGGTTTGAACTCACAGCCTAGTGCATGAGAGGCGAGGAGTTAACCTCTGGGCCATCACAACATAAATAGATAACGGAAAAAACTGTCCATACTTACATGTTTTCAGCGAGGACGGAAATTAAATAAAAAACAGGATTTGATTTATTTTTATTTATTCAATGTTGTTTCATACAACAACTTCACCTAAAAATGCTGGAGCCACAATGTTGGTTTCATGCCTGGCCCAACCTAAGTACCACACCAACGTCATAACATGTGCACAACAACCTAGGTACAGTGCGACATCCTACAATGCAGTTGCAGCAATACTCTATAATGCCTTCTTGTCCATTAATACCATTTGCTATCAAAATGTACTGTCGGTCATGTCTCGATTTTATTTTATAAGTGAATTTTCCCCACTGTAGGCAGTGGGGAAAATTCACTTACAAAATAACTCGGATATACAATTAGTGTCTAGACAAACTTCTATTCTGTATCCGCCATGGAAAAGTATGTGTTCACCATAATATGAATGTGTTTGACGAATTTGGTAGGTTCCCAAGGCGAATCATATTAATTCACTGAATTCTAGACGGGGGAACTCAATATTAGCATTTTAGTGAGGAATATAAAAATTGTAGTTGGACAAAATGGTAGCCCGCAGTGTATCTGACACAGTATGCATATTCTCATTCTCACACCCATAAAATGCACTTGGGAGCTGTATCTTACTGGTTGGGTTTGAATAGATTGTTGGGAATGAACCTCTGGAGCTGGAACTGATTCAACAGATGGTTCTCTTTCATGCCCCTCATCTGTACTTACAAGAGGCGGGGAGGTTATATTTCTGGGAAATGGACTGGATCAGCAGACTGTGCCACTTCTTGTTCAATTGCTTCACCATGCAGTCTTGTCACCGCCTAAGCCTCTTCTCTCATCCTGTTGCTGAGTTGAAAGAGCTTGTCTTTTGAATTGCAACCAACAGACATACACAATTAGATTGTGATATCTGTGAACAAAAAACAACATATTTGTTATAAATGCAGTGAAATACCTAACTCCATCGGTTTAGGTAATTATAGGTAAACAAAAAAACCATGTGTCTCTTCAATTTAGCAACTTTATATTTCATTGAACATTGCTAAATTATAGAGTACAATTTGTGTCCTAGCATGATGACTTGAAGTGACAAGTATTATGTTACAAATGTTTTTTTTTTTTGTTTACATTTATTTAATTACCTAAACCGATGGAGTATAATAACGTCATGGATTACAACGTGATATTTATAGAAAAAATTGCATGCAATTTAAATTGAGTTTGAATATTTAAATACAAACCTGACGAGGTGCTACAGTAGTTCGAATTAAGTTGATCATCCTTAGTGTGAGGCTTGATGGGTTTTCTTTACCTCTATGATTGAGCAATGATCGTCCACAAACGGGGCATACATGAGCATGACCATGGCGAGATGAACCAGCAGATGGATCACATTCATTGTTTCCATGAATCTGAGCATTAATAGTCTGCATGGATACATCAAAGCACATTCACAGATGTAATCTTCTTCCGTTATCTGAAAAATAAATCAATTATGAGATTTTAAAGCCTACAATGGAAATAAATATATTTAATTTGTATTTTTACATGTTCTGTTTTAAACAGCTGTCTAAAAGTGTAGAAGGTAAGTACTAGTTCTATTTATCATGTAACTTGAAAAAATATACTTTACCACTTCTGAATATCAATCTTTTTTATAAAAAAACAATCACTTAGGGGCCGCCTCCACGAGCGAGAGAATCGCGGCGATATTCACGCTGTGCCTTCAAATTATCGCCGTGTGGAGATTGATTCATAGAGTTTCTATTGAATTTGGTAGCACGACGAGATTATCGCCGCGATTTTCACACTCGTGGAGGCGGCCCCTGTACTAGAGTCCGTTGACTGGATACTGAATCGTTAGGTACTTGATTGTTATTGTACTTACTATTACTGGAGATATCGAAGTGCTAATTAGCGATGACTCTGCTATCAAGTTGAAGGGCGTAATAACGCATAATGTTGCAGTTTATACAAATCAATCTCGTAGAAGGCTCCATAACGCTTTCCAACAAGAGCGATGACGTCTTGGATCCTGTTCAAAAAGCACTTTCGGTAGGTATCAAAGTCCGTGAAAAATGCAGAAGTTGTAAGTATATCAGAAAATCCAAAAAATCGCACACCTGCAAAACGTCAAAGAATGACACCATAGATAATACACTATAATAACAGCCTGTCATTCACTCACATTCACTTAAGGTTGCGTTCTAGAAGTTCGTTTTGCGCGTAAAAATCATATTATTCATAAAAGTAATGTAAAGAAAAAATACCAATTGGTTATTTAAACATTCATTAACCACATGACGAACGAACAAGTTTTTCGTATTCTTTATAATGAAACGTGTGTAAAACGCGTTCCGATTCCGACGCGTTCCATTTCCAAAAGTCTATTGAGAATGGTAAACGTATGTAGTAATATTATTTTTTTCCTATTATTAATTTAAAATTCCATTATTTGATACGAATTAAGCAAAAAAAAATGCAATTTTTTAAGATATTGTATATCACTGGACGCTCTCAGGTCAATAGCTGACATCATTCTTTAAGTACTTCTGTTCCGGTTTGAATTAAATATTTCGCTTAATAATTAAGATTAATAAACTGTTAAGTGTAGTGTTAATCGACTTGTTGCTGACTGTACCGTCAGTAGCAGCGTTGAGTCTAGGTTTGTGCCCAGTTAGTGGCAATACGCTTGCCCCCTATTACATGGGAATGATGCGCTGTGGTAGACCGCGAAATTATTATTTTTTTGGGTTTTTTGCAATTTGCAGGTCCGTGTCAGGTTGTATCTTGATCAAAATATAATACGCGACAATAAAACATAAGTATTTACATAATTTTAACCATAAAAATCATCAATAGGTACTTATGAGATACTTAGATTTGCCGTAGTTTGGTCCGATTTCGGAAGTCACACCAAACCACGGCAAATCTAACTTAGAGAGATGTGTTTATAATTTTGATGGTTAAAATTATGTAAATATATATGTTTTAATGCCGCGATCATATTTTGATCAAGATACATTCTGACATGGACCTGCAAATTGCATAAAACGCAAGAAAATTTCAATTTCGCGGGCTACCATAGCGCATCCTCCTTAGACATAACTGGTGAAATGTTAATGTGCTGTAGATACAGCTCTGCCTAACCCACCGGCATACAAGCTTGATGTTATGTTTAACAGTCACACTGATCAGCCTGATTAGGTACCTACCTACCCGACAACTGTAAAATATAACAAACGACAAGCAAGCGTACTTTTAATTCTACTACCTTCACGTACTTTATTTCCTCTATCGTAGAAGTGGAACACAGTGATGTATCGTGCACGACATGAGCGGCCATCGTTCATAGCAGTTTGCTTCATTAGATGTAGCGCGTCTGAAATATAATATCTATGGACATAAGGAAATCTTCTACGTTAAATTAATAAACATAAAGTAAATTGATAATTTTGTCTTTTTTTATTTTTGTTTTTTGTCTTTGCAAAGTTTTATTTTTCAAATTATGTTTGGGAATTAAATAAAACGAAATTAAATAAGGTAGGTTTAGGATGACAGAATTATGATGCTTACATAATTATATTGTGAATAAATATAAGAGGCGAGGCCGAGGCAAGCCACGTAGGAGATGGCGGGATCAACTGAACAGATTCCGCCAAAACAGCAAAGAGGACGCGCGGGCTCACGGTGGAAGAAGTGAAGTGAGGCCTTTGACCTGGAGTGGGACAGCAGCCGCAGACTAACAAAAAAAAAGATGTTTGTGTTTCCTATCCGACTGGGTACAGTCCGCGAGGCCTAAGCTGAGCTTTGCATTTGTGTGGGTGATCGCGAGTAAGTGAGCGCGAGGGACGCACTGCGCCTCAGGCCGATTGCCAAAAAGCAGTATAAACCGGTTTTAAACCAAGTAAACGACGCGTCACGTTCTAGGCCGACGTCACACCTACACTATCTACGTGCACTCACACAAATGCAAAGCTCAGCTTAGGCCATTGTCCGAAGGGGTTACCGCGGCCCTGGCATAGGCAACTGAAGGAACACGGGTGGGTTTTAGTCAGTAAAAGTCTGACACGCCCTTCCGCTCCACCCAGAGCGGGAGAAGTTATTTGATGATTTCCCACCATCAAAAAAAAAAAAAAAGGCCTCGCGGATTGAACTCTGAGAAGAAACATCGAAACAAACTCAGAGGTCACAATCTCATTTAAAGTCCAACCATTATCTTGAGGACCCTATAGGGTGACTGGTAATTAGTGACCGATACTTAATCACATGATTATACTCATACTGTGCTCATAAGCGAAAAAAAAAAACAGCTTCCCCATACATTCATGTTCGCATAACTCGTCAAAATGTAGGGGGGTGATGTAATTTTTTTCGCGATTTCAGGTTTGGTCCCATGGTAAAAGTTGTTTGTTATCATGAGCACAATCATGTGTTTAGGTATCGGTCACTAATTACCAGTCACCCTATATAGATTAGTATCTGAGATGGTCATTTGTTTCCGATTAAGTTTGATTTGTAAGAGAAATCACGTGGGCTCATCCAGATTATGTATTTGAACAATATTGATACAATGTTGCTGGCAACTTTAAAGTTAATTAATGAATTAATGTTTTATTATTCATAATTTTAAATAATCTGTTTAAGTTGATAGTCCTTGCAGTCTTTAAATAGATTCCGGGCCAAGGTTGGCCGAAGCAAGGAAAACCAGAGATAACTCCACGCTGGAGTATACTGTTCCACAAACAATGGGGACACCAAAGCGAAATTCGTAGCTAAATTCTGGGCTTGACTATAGTAATATTTACATTGCCATTGCTACGCTAAAATGAAGATGTTGATAGTCCCAACAGTGAACCAAACACAAAATTAAGACATTAAGGTGTGCGGGAAATGTAAGGGAAATTCTTGTGGTTCTTACAATTTGCAGGTGTTGTATCTTGATCAAAATATGATTCGCGACATTATCAAACATGTAGTTTAGTACATAATTTATAACCATAAGAATCATCAATACATCTCTCTTCTATGCTATATTTGCCGTGGTTTGGTCTGATTTCCCTCTGCGCAAGGCCGCCATATTTTCACAGCTACTCAAAAGGCAATCAGTAGAATATTCTAGCACTAACCACCAAAAGGGACAGAGGAATCAATGCATTATTAACTAGTGACCTATTTAATTCCTTAGTGGACCATCATAGAATATTAATTAGATTCTGCCGGTCGGCTGATACTAATTTACACTGATGATATTTTAAAGCACACACCCTTTGGCATTTAAAGCTAGCGGCCGTCCTTTGTTTGTAAAATGAATTGTTTATTTAATTGTTTTTATTGTTTTGTTTCTTTTTAGAGATTTTTGTTTTTTTTTTTTTTACCGTGTGTCAAAGCACAGAATAATAAAGATAGATCACATATTTTAACCTTTCTCAAGAATTGGGCTATCAAATGCAAATCCTACTGGTAGTTCAAGAGATTAGCTCGTTCAAACAAACAAACTCTTCAACTTTATTATAGGTATTAGTATAGATATTTTATGGAGCTCGTGGCTAAGTAATAACATCCGCACGGGTCGATCCATCAGGTTAAGCTACGCTTGCCGGGGTTGGTCCTTGGAGAAGCGACTATCTTTACATATCGAGACTCCTCCGTGCCTCGGAAAGCACGTTAAGCCGTTGGTCTCGGCTGTCATTCGTGGATCTTTGACAGTCGTTACGGGTCGTCAGAAGCACGAAAGTCTGACAATCAGTCTTACCAAGGGGTATCGTATGACCCAGTAATTGGGTTATGGAGATCAGATAGGCAGTCGGTCCATCGTGTAAAATATTGGTATTCAGCTGCATCTGGTTGGACTGGAAGCCGACCCCAACATGGTTGGGAGAAGGCTAGGCAGATTGATTTTTATAAAGATATTTTAGATTTATCTGGAAAAAGGAAAATTGTATTTTATTTAATAGTACTCTACTGAATTCATCAACTCTCATTCATTTTCATTGAACTTTGTGAATGCGTAATACAGATTAAAATCAATGCCGTTACTCTGTAGCTTTTATTTTTCCATTTCCAATTAGTTTCAGCCAATCATTGAGTAATGCTTCGTTATTAAATTCAGCACACGGTCCAGTAATTCAAGTCTTTGATGAATACAAAATGGATTTAGTTAAAAACCATCAGCTATTACATGCAGCTTCGCCCGCATGGATGTCGGAAATTATCCTACAGGTTTGCACTACCAGGTTAAAAAATATCCTAAGTCATAACCCAGGCCATGGTCTATACGTGTGCAAATCCAAAGGACAGACAGACAGAGTTACTTTTTCATTAACTTTTAAGTACCTATAATATGAAAGTATGGACAAAATAACATCACTCCTGTAAAAATGGGGCGAGCGGGCGAGCTTATTGACACTAGGCGGGCACAAATCCAGACTTCAGGACTGAGAATGTTCTAATGGAAAAACCTAATACTGTGCCCGACTTAGGCGGATCTCAACATGCGGTTTTATCTCCGTCTCCGTGTGGGGCCGCAGATTGCGATATCCCCCACACCAATCATTCAACCGTTATTCGCAAAAATCTACGCATTACTGCAGATCCCAGTGTGCCATACGTTTCGGAACGCCAAGCGCCGCGTGATCACGTGATTTCCGCGCGATCCAACCACGCGCGTTGATGCGTTGTCAGCGTGGTGCACTATGCGTGTTTTTGACTTGACGTGTGATGGTGTGCCATCCTTGTTTTTTTACCTACACTTTGTGCAAGTGAGAGCATTAAAGATTCAGTTTATGAATACAAAAACAGTCAAAATAACGACGGGAGCCGATAAGACCACTGGGGTCCGATTCACATACAGAACGATTTTGACATCGGACCTTCGTGGTCCCTCTCGCACTGAAGTAAAACGTTAAACGTTAAAAAACGCAGTACCGCACACCGGAGCGTAGCGCGTAGTAATGTGAGATCCACCTAAGAGATCAAACACCACTCAGAAGTTTCGCTTGCGACCATTATGTACTTCAACAACGTAGTCAATGATATTTTCTAACTAACTTATTTTTGTCACAGGTGGAAACTATAGGCGACGCATACATGGTAGTGTCAGGCCTCCCGATGCGCAATGGCAACAGGCACGCGGCTGAGATTGCGCGCATGTCTCTCGCGCTGCTAAACGCTGTGCGCGTGAAAACAGTGCCTCATCGGCCCGGGGAGAGACTGCTTCTCAGGATCGGTATGCATTCAGGTAAGGGTGAATCATGATCAATTTTGATGAAAGAGGAGGCTTGAAGATATCAGTTAAACAGTCAATGTACACATTACCAATACTAATTTGTGTCATCATCTTTAATCATCAAATCTGTGACATCTGTGACAGATTGTCCGCTATCAAACAAGTAAAATCAAACTCAGTGTTTCCATCCTTTTTTTTTGTGGATGGGAAATCATCAAATGACTTCTCCCGCTTTGGGTGGAGCGGAAGGGCGTGTCAGACTTTTACTGACTAAAACCCACCCGTGTTCCTTCAGTTGCCTATGCCAGGGCTACGGTATCTCTTTCGAACAACCCGCGACCCCGGTGGCATCGGCCCTATTGGACCCCATCATTGCTGACATCTCTTTGTCTTTTGTCTGACTACTCCGTAAATAAACATGCGAATGCTATTTACTTTTTCCAAAAAATCCCCTAGGGGAAAATATCCTGAGGTGGGAACCCTCAAACAATGTTATTTATCAAAGTGACATTATGACTAATTGATGACTGAAGATTGTGACGTGTCGCGCTCTGATTCGCGTTCAATGTCAATGTCACGTGACCAATGGCTATATTATTACGTAATTATTGCTCAAAATTGTAAAGTAATATAAAATCATTTACAAAACTTAGTTGAATTTTGATACTTTTAGCTCACAACCATTCTACATAATAAAATTTATAAGGTATTTATCGTACTGTCAACTAGCCTATTATCGATGGACCGATATAGACGTCGGTAAAGCGATGCCTCTTCGCCCACACGACCAAACACCCATCATCGCTGGGATTCTACTAAATTGAATGGAACAGCTGCCAAATATGACATGTAATGTTGATACATTATCAACCCACACATGAAGTAAATATAATAACATCCTGAATATTGCTAGACGTGGTTTAAAACCTAACTTACTAAATATGATAAGATATAACTAGGGCAGAGATATTTACAAGGCACATGTGAATGTAAACGCCGGGAGGTGACTCCCTAGGAGGACATACAGTGTCCTTAGTGATGTTCTTCGGAAAGGTCAGGTGCGTAGTACTCGCAACAGGCGCGGCGTGCGTGTGTGACCAGATGTATGAACGTAGACGAAGCAAAAGGAGTATATCAGGATCGTAGCAGATGGCTTTGTGTAGTTTCTTCCTACCCCCCCTTGGGAAGGCGTGAAATTATGTGTTTGTGGCGGCATCTACATCGCCACATATGAACTACGCATCAGAGACATGACGTCACGCAAACCTGCATCGCGCAATTAGAGTTTACCACGCGATTAGCATATATACAATGACCCGATAGCAACCGTCGGGCAGTGGCCCACCAGACACAACACCCGTCTGGTCGGAAGATCCTCCCTTTTCTACGGAGGATGAGTGAACTTTACACCCTGTTCCTCATGCCTCTATACTGGTGACCCCGAGCATGAACGTCAGCGCAGCCTTCGTGCAACTACTTCAGCGTGACGTCATCAGCATTACTTCCTTAAGCTTTCGAGCGGCGAGTCAAACAGCCAGGCAGCATCCACGGCTTCAACAGGTATCCTGACCACCAGCAGCGGACGCGCATTCCTGGTCATCACCTTCAGCCTCAACCCAGCGCTGTACACTCCGACTCACTGGAGCATAACGCAGCGCCACCCCGACTCACTGGGGTATCACCGCAGACAGTTCCGACTCACCGTGAACTATGCGGCACCCGGTTCCGACTCACTCACACTGGAACCACAACTGGCACTGGCAAGCATCGCAAGATACACGACTCAGCCCACTATCGACCTCCGGTCTCCGTAGGGGAGTGATGTGGCGGCATCTACATCGCCACATATGAACTACGCATCAGAGACATGACGTCACGCAAACCTGCATCGCGCAATTAGAGTTTACCACGCGATTAGCATATATACAACGACCCGACATCAACCGTCGGGCAGTAGCCCACCAGACACAACACCCGTCTGGTCGGAGGATCCTCCCTTTTCTATGGAGGATGAGTGAACTTTACACCCTGTTCCTCACGCCTCCAAACATTTATGTGTGTATATAACCTGAACGGAACTCCACGTATTTAGCAGTTACCTAATATATATGATTCTTGGAGAAACCTGAGCCCCTGTGTTTGAAACGTAGTTTCCAATTAAATCCTTTAAAACTTTTGAAAAGTTTTCAGACGCTAGACGCTTAACTTATAATTACTACCATTTAAAAGAGTAGAACACGCCTACACAAATATTTTTAAGCATTTGTAAGCTTTAAAACGTTTTTATGTAAATACTTCGAATTTTCCAAAAGCTCGTGGTTAAGTAATAACAGTCGCAAGGGTCGATCCATCAAGTTAAGCTAAGCTTGCCGGGCTTGGTCCGTGGATGGGCGATCATCTTTACATACCGAGGCTCCTCCTTGCCTCGGCAAGCACGTTAATCCGGCTGTCATCCGTGGATCTTTGATAGTCGTTACAGGTTGTATAAGCCAGAAAGTCTGACAACCAGTCTTACTAAGGGGAATCGTATTACCCAGTTACTGGGTTGTGTCGGTTAGATAGGCAGTCGTTCCATGTAAATCATCTGGTCGGCTTCCAGTCTAAGTATATAGACTTCGAATTTTCCAAAAAGTTGCATTTCATTTAACTATCTCAACTGAAAAGAAGTCCCATCTCTGCACCCATGAATTAATTTAGGAGCCCCGATGGGATAAGGTTGTGTTATACTTAAAAAGAAACTTGTAAGTCTTTTGTTATGCAGAACTTTTGTGATCTATGAACTTTGTCTAAAACCATCTCTTCGAATTTGTTGTTATGATCTCAAGTTTTGTCTTAGAGAAGTTTGGTGATGTTATTGTTTGAAATAATTTCCGCTTATGTGTAGTGTTTGTATGCAAAACTTCCCAAATATACGAAAACTTTACTTAATCTGCCTTGTGCAGAGTTTCATAATGAAGATGTGTGTGAATATGGATGCCACTTAAATAAATACTTTAATGTTCCTTGCGTAACGTAATCTAGTAGTTATGCAAACCGAGTACACAAAGTATTAATAATTCAGCCTTTGTTGTTGTTATCTGGAAAAGAACCGGAGTAACCGACATAGCTTGCAGAGAAACAAACTAAAGTGGCAGTGGGCTGGCTATGTTTGTCGAAAGACCGATGGCCGGTGGAGCAGCCGAGTCCTGGAGTGAAGACCGCGTATCGGCAAGCGTAGTGTGGGACGCCCCCCCCGAGTCTACAGACTGGATGCAGAAGGCGGAGGACAGGGTGTTGTGGCGCAGACTGGGAGAGGCCTATGCCCAGCAGTGGACTGCGATAGGCTGAGTTGATTGTCGCACTGGCTGCAGGCCTTAAAGGCCTCTCTTTCCTGTTTGCAATAAAAATCAATAAAAATAAACTTTTTATTTATGTATAATTAGGCTTTCCGGTTTCCACTAAAAATCGATTAAAATTAAATTTTTTGTAGTTTTTCACAAAATTAAAATAACTTTAATTTCGGAAGTCGGTGTCTTTGAACCTATATTTTAGTTTTTTGCCACCGACTTCCGAAATGAAGGTAATTTTTCACTTTGTAGAGTTTTTTTGGAAGTTGTTGTTTTTTTTTAATTTTTTATTTTATTTTTCACTTTTTAGCTATGGTAGGTACCTACCCCACACCAATGGGGAGCCACACGCAAAGCTGTTTGTAGATGCCGCTCTGAACGGCTGTACATTGTTTTACACACAAATCCATACAATTTGACAATCGTTTGTTATGTCAAATCAATGAAAAAAGGACAGTCGATCATGTGCCACCTAGCGTGATAAAAAGTTAGTTTTCCTCCCCATTCTTATACCACTACCACTACTTGCTAACAGTGACAGGAAGTATTCGAACATCATCAAGATATACAAAGTGGATTAAATACGTAATAACGAAGCTAACTCAGAAACTACACAAGCAAAGTTGCTAAAATTTATATGGCGTCATATAAATATAAATTTATATTTATATGACGGCCAAGCTTTTACTGCCAAAATTTGGCAGATAAAACAATTTTCAAAATCGGTCCACAGTTGACGAAAATATCGATGAACATAAATAAAAAAAATACATAGGTACAGACGAACATAATAACCTCCTTCTTTTTTGAAGTCGGTTAATAATGATAGGAAACAGAATCTATAATTATATTAGGTGCGTAGGAGTAATGCCACGTGCAGCCGTTACGTTTTGCATAAAGATCATAATATTGCAGCTATGGTGGGATTTTAGCTCTACCTATACTTTGTACCTACCTACCTACCTAGTCCTTCCATTAAAATCATTGCGCCCCCGCACTCAGGGGTGTATTTACCCTAGGGCCAAAAGGGCCATGGCCCGGGGCGGCAGGCTGCGAGGGGCGCGGCGCAAGCCGCACCTCGCTCTCAACTTTGTGCGACTTTCGTTTAGACTTTATATGCCTGAAGAAATTAAAAAAAAGCCTACCTACCTAATTAATTAAATTAAAAAATTAAAGGGGTAGTCCAGTCACAATCGACACAAAAAATGTAAACATCGTAAACGCGCATGTACGCACTGCTACAGATCAAGCTATACAATTCCAGTATAAGCTGATCTCGTATTGTATAGGATTTCCTTACAACGACAGGTCAGTGTAAATTGGAAATGTATAGCTTGATGTGTAGCCGTGTGTACCTAACTACGATTCCTATCCTTTATATGTTGTTAGGTCCCTGAGAGTTGTCTATACCCAAGTTTGCAACACTAAAAACTTGTGCTACTCCCATGGTGCTCGAAAAACTGCGAAATTCTGGGACTTGCATCCGTTTTTTTTTAATTATCTTTTAAAAATAAATCTTTGTTCTTTATTTTGGTGAAGCAAACTAAATTGGGTACAATTTGAGCCTAACTCAAGCTCTCTAGGTCTATTGGTAGCAAAGATAGGTATATACAGTCAAAGATGGGCACTTTTTTCCAAAAAGTGAAAAGTTATCAATAGGGTCATTTCCCAAGACCCGTACCCGGCATTGTCACTAAAGTCATTATAGAACTCGTTGAGTAGAGTACAAATATAATTTTTATATTTTTATCTTCAAAAATAAAGAAATAGGGGGCCGCAAAAGTTGTCAGTTTTAGACCATTTTTGTGCGAGCTCTATTGCTACAAGATAGGATAGGAATTTAAATTTTCTGTATATCATGTACGTAGTTAAATACTGTACTTAATCAACAAATACTAAAAACGCCGATTCTTAAGGTATTTCGTTGAAATATGGGTGATTTTCTGCAACTGTCAAAAATAACTTTGTAGTTCACAGTATCATTATGAAGTACAAAGTTATCTTTGCGATTGTTAAAATTTAAGATGTAAAATATTTTTTGTTTCGTTTTGTTTTTTAAATATCATTTAGGTACTTAGTGCAACGACCACATAACCCATGGTCGTTGCACTTGGTGTTAAATATTGTAGGTACGGTGCACACACTGTTCCAATCGATAAAAAAAAATTCCCTCTGCTGTTTAAGGTAAATTTATCGATCAAGGAATGCATTTAAAATGCACGAGTAAAACTCCCTCGTGTCAATTTCAAATGCTTTTTTTTTTAAATGATGAAGGTGACCTTTTCATGAAAAAAATTAAATTAAATTCTGAAAACTTATCTGTCCAAGATATTTATTTTGTATGAATATAGTCTGATAAAGCATCTTTGGGTGCATATTTTTCAGTTTTTATTTTTAGAAAATCACGTCCGGATACCGAGAAATATTTTTTTTTTCTGATTTTCGTTTTTATTTTTTTCTCCTTGAAACCTCAAAAGTGCGACTTGTCACTAGCACATAAATATTTCTCGTAACAAGGCCTATCACTGATAAAAAAATCACGAGTTGAGATGAGTTTTTAGCGAGAAAAAAAATAAAAACAAAAATCTGACAAAAAAAAATTACTCGGTATACGGAGGTGATTTTCCAAAAATAAAAACTGAAGAACATGCGCCCAAAGGTGCTTTATCAGACCTTATTTATATAAAATAAATATCTTGGACAGTTACGTTTTGAGAATTTATTTTAATTTTTTTCATGAAATTGTCACCTAAATCACCTTCATCATTTTTATTAAAAAAAAATATTTGAAATTGACACGTGGGTGTTTTACTCGTGCATTTTAAATGCATCCCTTGATCGATAAATACCATAAATAGCATTGGGAAATTTTTTGATCGATTGGAACACTGTGCGGTGGTACGAAGACTCGCACTTGGCCGGTTTATTGATTAATTATTACCATTCTCAGCCCGCATCAACGCACTGCTGGATTTTATTTTATAATTAAAAGTTTTTGCTATATTCCGTTAATTCATGGGGCGGCAAACCTTACAGGCCCGGGGCGCTGAATCTTAAAATACGCCACTGCCCGCACTTTTTATTTAATATGTTACAAGGGTTGGATCTGCTTAATTGTAGTAGGTAAAATGCATACTTCATTTAAAATTAAGTTTCTTTATGTTTAACTAGCTTCTGCCCTCGACTTCGTCCGCGTAAAATTTATATTTTGCTCGACCCACCCCGTCGCATCGCATTGCCTACCCGCGCTATTACTTCGTTTTCACTTAGCGTTCTTTCAGACTTTTTTTCTTTTTGCTCGGTTAAAGGTTAAATATGCCTTCTATAAGATTTGGGCTATCATTAATGCAAAAAGATTTTTTAAAGTCCGACTGGTAGGGTAGTTCCAGAGTTTAGCTCATTCCTTCACCACATCCCCTCCCGCTACCTCTCCCTCCCCCTCTCACTCACTCTCACACCCCCTTCACCACTTTCCCTTCGCTCTCTCTCTCTCACCACCCCGTCCCCTCCCTCTCCCCCTCTCCTCCACCTCCGGCTCACCAAGTACCAACCCCTCCCCACCCCTCAGCCTTCACCATGTCTTCCTCCTCTCTTCACCAATTCCTGCCCTTTCTCCCTGCGTCTATCATCCTCCCACTCACACTCCTCACCACCCCTCCATTGCCCCTCCCCCTCTAACCCTCCCTCCGGGGTAGTTTTAAAAAACTAATAATGACAGACTTAGGCAAATATTTGTGCCAAGTTTCAAGTCAATTAAAACCAAATGGATAACATTTTTCATGTAAATTGTATTCCCTGTTTTCACCCCCACAGGGGTGGAATTAAAAAAAATGGTTTGAGATATTTCCATAGAAATCAAAGATTATTTACACCAATTTTCGAGTTAATCAAGCCACGCAGTAAAATCCTCCCCAGTGAAATTGACTACCCCTTTTCACCCCGTTACAGGTAGATTTTCGAAAAACCCTGACACACATTATTCTTTATTTTTGGCTTTAAGTATAAATACTGAGTTTTGAGTTAATCGGATTGCGCGATAAAATTTTTCCATACAAACTTTGAGCCCCCCTATTCCCCTTTAGGGGGTAGTTTAGAAAAAATAAAAATCAAAAAAATCATAATTTAATTAGATAAATATTGGTGCCAAGTTTCAAGTTTATTAACTCAAGGAATAAGATTTTACATACAAACAATATCCCCCCTTTTTACCCCCTTAAAGGTCGAATTTCCAAAAACCCTTTCTTAGCGGATGCCTAGGTCATAATAGCTACCTGTGTTCCAAATTTCAGCCCAATCCGTTCAGTGGTTTCAGCTGTGTGTTGATAGATCACTCAGTCAGTCAGTCAGTCAGTAACGCTTTCCTTTTATAGATGTAGATTAAGAGCAGAAAATACACAAAGCACATCTTTTTTTTCTCAATTCCATGAATATGGGACTGTCATACGCATTGCGATTATAAAAGTCTCTAATTTAATTAATTATAGAATAATAAACAAATAAAAAAAATATGAATCTTTCGTGTGCTGAAAAAGAAAACAGGTAGAATAGTTTGTTTTTTATTTTTTAGCTTTTGAAAAGTTTGATCTTTCGTTGTTACAAACGTAACTTCTCGGCAAAAGATAAAGTACTTAATGTAAAGCATATTAATCGGTATTTAAAGAAGCATGGAAATCATCATTGTTTATTCTAATAACATGAATATTTGATAGCAATTTACCCCAATGTGTATACATTATTTAAGACTCGGCTTCCAAACTGTTTGCCAAAGAACAACTTACAGATCTTAGGAACTGTAAAGACCACTAAATTATTTCAGAACCATTTTCTTTTCAGTTTTTTTTTATATTTGTAAAAGTAGGCTAGGTAAGTACTCGCTCACGACTGTGTGTGTAAAGGACCTGTATTCATTGGCAGATTATATCATTCATTGTATCGGTCATTGTGTCGAATTGGGTGGATTTTGAGGCAATGTTCTGACCAAGTTCAATATAGTGTAATGTCCGATTACCGCGTTAACTACTCCGACGACTTAATAATGTTCCAATTACACAGAAAACATAACCATAAAATATGACCTCATACTGATACAGGTTTAACCTAGTACAGGCATGTAACATTATATTGCCTTTGTAAATTATTTCTAAGATTTTATGTTATTCTTTTACCAATTTATAATACTGAATAAATATTATTCTTATTCTTATTCTTAAAATAAACTAAAAATGTTGAGTTCAGCGCCATCTAGCGTGAAAATGGCCAAGAGCAGACCGTATGATGCTCCATAACAGAATAACAATGAGACACATAATTTTAGCGGTCACAGGTGCAAACTACCCTTTCCAACTTTTTAAAAACTTTCTTCAATTGCTACAAGCTTGTTTAAAAAAAGTTTTGTTCGGTAAATTATGTGTTGTTATTATACGAAAATGTACAGTACCTAGTGGAGAGTTCGTTTAATATTTTGCTCCTCCCAGACGTCATGATGGCTTTCCAAATTGAGGTAGTGTGTTTCAAACTCAAACTCAAAGCATTTATTTCAATTTAAACCTTTAAAGTGTCTGTAAATTTTGATTTACAGACACTTTTGAATTGTTAAGGAGGTCGGTCAGTAAGAAATATGAAGCTAGTTGCAAAGCGTAATAGGTACCTATGGAGAAGAACGGACAATAAACTCCATGGACACTCTTTTAAATTATAATACGATGTTTTCTTCATAGTTTTGAGAGCAGTGGTGATGAAATAATTTACACAAAGTAAAGCCCCTGTCTGAGTTTAGACTACGACCTACAACTAATAACTCGCGGCTGTCACCACTGGGCCACCACTGCTCACTTTTTCATCTTACTCAGCTGACATAACTGATTATTCTACATTCTTCTTTTCTTTTTCCTAGGACCCTGTGTGGCAGGAGTGGTAGGATTGAAAATGCCGCGATACTGCCTCTTTGGAGACACAGTGAACACCGCTTCAAGAATGGAGTCCCATGGAGAGGCTCTGAAGATCCACGTCAGCCCAAAGACCAAGGAAGTTCTGGATCTGTACGACTGCTTTGAACTGGAATGTAGAGGAGAAATTACTATGAAGGTGAGACTTTTTTAAGGCCATGCTTTTGTATATTAGTGTACCTACTCAAATATGAAATAATGCTTCACTAATATTATTATGGAGACAGCTCCACCGTGGCTCCACCATATCAGTTTCTTGTTGAAATATACAGTTTCGCTAAGAATAAAACCTGAAACACAGAATAGAATAATTAATGCTGTTTATTATTTGTTTCTGCATACAAATCAAGTTGGGCATTACAAAAAAAAAAACAATAATTGAAAACTTTTACGGCCCCCTATTTCTTATTTTTTAAGATAAAAAAGTAATAAAAAATACATTTAATAATAATAATATCCTTGGACATTTCACACAACGCCATCTAGTCCCAAGCTAAGTTACCTAATGCTTGTGTTATGGTAACGAGATGGCTGATAAACTACTTATATACATTTTTTTTTTGTAAATACATACATATTATAGATAGAAAAACACCCAGACTCGGAACAAATACTTGTAGGTCGTACAAATATTTGTTCCGTGCGGGAATCGAACCCGCGACATGCTGCGCAGCAGTCAAACGCTCAACCACTGCGCCAACCGTGTCGTCAAATTTGTAATTTGTATTCTACTCGATGAGTTCTAGGCAATGACACCCCACATGCCACACACCCCATATTGTATATGGACCCTCTTTAATTTTTAACTTTATTTTATTTTTATTATTTGTTGTTATAGCCGTAATAGAAATACACAGTCTGTGAAATTTTCAACTGTCTACCTATTACGGTTCATGAGATAAAGCCCTATGACAGACAGACGGACGGACGGATGGACAACGGAGGCTTAGTATAGGGTTCCGTTTGGTACCCATTGGGTACGGAACCCTAAAAAGTATCACTACCTACAACGTTAGGTACGTCAAGAAACTAGATTTTATTATTACCTTACATTGTAGATGTGCCAGATGGCACTACTTACATATTTCCGTGTTCGCAATAAATGAGTTTGAGTTTGACATTTTATTTCCGTCCGTATGTATCTGTCTGTATGTATGTATGTGTCCAGTATAATAAACAGAAAGCTTTGTCTTGTTCTATCTAATGTTACGTCATGAATTTTCATCAGAAGCCTTCGAGCTATAACGGGAATTTACAAGAAGATGAATGGAAGCTTCTAATCCAATAATAAAACATAAATATTTTGACTACCTACATAAATCTTTAGGGATAACTCTGGATAAGTAATTTGTTTGTTGTTTGTTTGTTTGTTTTGTTTGTTTGTTTGTTTTTTTTTGTTTGTTTTTTTTTGTTTTTTTTTTTTTTTGTAATTGCTTCACTGGATTTTCTAAAGTTCTAATATTAATAAAAAGTTTGGTACGTACTGAAAACAACCCAGCCTTACCAATTGTTTTACTTTTTTATTTGGTAAAATAAACTGTTACACATTACAACACGTATTATACACAATTTGAGCTACAGAGTTAGTAAATCTATAACCCATAACATTTTCCACATAATTATAAAGACAAGTTATAAAACTAATGCCATGTGCACTTACAATATGATAGGTACAATTAAATTACATAATGTGTTAATGATAAAACTAAATACTAAACAGGCATGTAAATAAAAAGAAAAACAACAAACTATAAAGGGTTAACATTTAAATAGTGAAAACAACAAATTTGTTCACAGGGAAAGGGCAAAATGACGACGTACTGGCTGATCGGAGAAAAGAAACCAGAAAACCAAGAATGCTACTATACTCAGACCAACCATGTGCAGGCTACTTTGATAAACAACCCAAGCATCACATTCCAAGGCCCCGATAGTCCCGCATCACATTCTTTGACACAAAGTCATAGTCCAGAACAAAATGCGCCAGATTCCAAAGAAAACCATAGACCAGCTGAAATCCAAAGTGAGCGAGACCGCATAAAGCACGAGATAGCTACATTCGTGGCAAAAGATTTGATAAACAACATAGACATCGCTGTTAGAGAATTTCGGAAATCGCAAAGCGCACATTTTGTCACGACAACTAACAAACCCTTATGCAATGGAAACGGAAAAGGCTTGATAACTCCAACCTACGATAAGGAACTCGTCATCAGCAAAGGTAAGGTCCGTGACGTAGTCAATAGATTCAACAGTTGTGGCATTGTCAATGATGGAGTGAACAAATGCACGAAAATGAAAATAAAAAATGAAGACTGAAATGAGAAGGAAGGATTTAAAACGCTTATTGTTTTTCCCTGCCCGGTCTAAACAGATTTTAATACTTTAGAAGTGTTTATAGGGATACCAATTTAATAAAAAAAAGTTATTAGTGTATTTTGTGCCAAGCACATAGATAATTTCTTTTATAGTCTAGTCATTACTGTTTTAAGAGATTATTATATTAATAACAATAGTACATTCTTAAGAAATTACATGTTAAAGGTAGTGGGTGACCAAATACCCTCCGAATTCTAGATAAGTATTAATACGTAGATGATTTTAAATGTATGTAATAGATATTATACGTGTAATAGTTTTAAGACGAAAATCGCACAAGCGATTTCAAGAAAGATGTAGTGAGAATATTATGTGTGAATACTAAAAAGTAACTATTGTATTATACACTTGGACCCTGTAGTGTTTTTACTGACCTTTTATACTTCCGTATCTTTCTAGTCCATTATATACTAGTCGTGAAGTAAGAGACATTTGTATAATACGTCACTTTCTTGCACCTTCTTTGATGGTGTCATTTCATCATCCCTTTAGTAAACTTCAGGCTGTAAGTCAAATCATATATGTTACGCTTATACTTGCTACATATTCACTATTTCCTAATTTTACCCACATTCATAGAATTAAGTGGTTGTTAGATATTCTTCTAATTTTAGATCGTTCGTTGCGTCTTTTATGCTGTAAGCATTTTTAGATGATTTCAATGTTTTCATAGAATTTGTTATCTTGATAGCTTTACGAGATATATATATATATATTAGTACTTTGGATACAAAACAGGCAATCAATAGTTCATCAAGTTAGGTTGTTTCCATAATATTGATATAGTTTGGAACAAGTGGTGATAATTGCGTATAATTCGATAATTGGGTGTACTATGGCTGCATTTACCTATTGCTTCATCCACGATATTTTCTCCAATCGAATTTACACAAACGTGATTAATTTTATCGGTACGTGGGTTGCAAGCTGACTACTCCCTCGGCGTGTAATTTAAAATATGCTGGATTTTCTCTGTGATTTAAAACCACAATGTAAAAGTTTCCTTTATGATTGCATGTTGAAAAGGTACTTTTATTTTTACGTAAATTACTGTTGGATGCCTTACAATGTGGCACAACATAAAATAACGTATAGCTAGAATGCTTAATTTTTTCGTCGTTGTAAATTTTTATTGGTACCTATGAACTTAAAATTGCCTGTATTATATTCTAAAGTAATATTCTTATTGTTATTATAAATGCATATTACAATAATATGTCTAGTAATTCAAAGATCTCTATTCTAGTCAGTTATGAACTTTTGATTGTGATATATTATTATTATCATTGAAGTACAATTTTACTACCGGAGCTGTGACTGTAAACTTTATCTGATTTTAATTATTTATTAAAAGTTCCTTTGTCTGTTAAGCATGATATTTTGCGTCATTGTTTGAATCATAATAAATAAACAAATATATAATAATGTTCTGTTTTATTTTATATAACCGGTTTATACTGCTTTTTGGCAATCGGCTTTTGTTCTTTTAGAAGGTACGAGAGGCCATGACCAAAACCATGTCACATAGTTGTAATAACGATAAGACGATTGAAGATTTTTCCTCACGTAAAACGATAAGACAAACATTTTGGTCATGGGCTCTCGCACCATTTTGGTGATCACTCACACAAATGCAAAGCTCAGCTTACGCCTCGCGGACTGTACATACTGACAGCTCTTTCGTCAGCATGAAAGATGTATAATGTCATTGGCATGAAAGAACTTCTGGACAGAATAATCAAGATGGACGTTTTAAATAATTTTTAAACAATTCATCACGCCTGTATTCCATGAAGAAGGGTTAAGCAGAGGTGTACCTAGATCCACATTTCATGTCCGTTTGCCCCGCACGGCCCCCCAGAATTTGCGTTTTGGGTGTGCACCAATGCAATGTACTCGCCTCTAGGAGTATATGTACCGGTTTCTTTTTCAATGTACCTCTGTACTTTTGAAGAAATATGCAAAAAAAGGGGGTCGTGCCAGCCAAACGTTTTCAGCTCGGCCCCCGTGTAACTTGAAGAATATAATAGCGTATTAAAAAGTTTCTTAAACTCAAGGAATGTACTCTATTAACACGTTAAATGTGCCGCAACAGACATTGTGAATTCGTAATAATAAATAATTTATAGATGTGGATAGGGGGTCGTGCTGGAAAAAACAATTATAAGAAAATATCTAAAAAAGACAAAACACCCTTATCCATAAACTATTAGAAAATAATTGATGTGCGGCAAGTAACATATGTACCGCTTTGGTTTCTCATACAACTTGCTAAATTTGAAAAATAAACCAATTTTAGTTTATTCAGCACGGCCCTCTATAGTTGCCTATATCTTTTTAAATATGACATATTTGTTTACAAAATTCGACTTCCTGAATTACGTATAGGAGTACATTCATTCCAAATGAATTGCGATTCTGCTGTATTAGTACTTTAAAAGATAAATTGAATCTAAAATATCATACATTATAACTGATGGGGTGACCATGATATTAGGTAGAGTGGGCTGCATCAATTGGGTACCCCTCAAAAGACATGTGGGTTCAAATCCGTGATAAGCCGAAGTTGGTTTTTGTATTTTCAAAAACATTTTATTACAAATTAATGTATTGTTTTTGTGAATAAATAAGTTTATGCTAGTATTTATTTTTAACTAAATCTGTTTTTATTATTGTCTTATTCAATAAAACGTTAATACTTCTAATATTTGACATTTACGACAGGGTTGACATTTACGAAGAGTTATTCAACGTCTAAATAGATCAGAGGTTTCAAGACCGCTCGCCGTGCATAAGATTGGAGGTTCAAATCTTAGGCACGAATTGTGTTTTTTATCATACATTATGTATTTTTTTTACTATAAAGTCTTTTGTATTTTAAGTACCCATTTGTTTTTTTTTAATTTAATTTTAAAACAAGAAAAATAAAACAGTGTAACTCTTTAAACGTCGATTGACACCCAGGTGTGCAGATAACAATAAAAAATCTATTGCGTCTGCTAATTGGCGTGCGACGGGTTAACAATCATTTAATAATATTTAATATTGATATTATGTAACAAAACTACAAAGATTTATATTTTACAATAATTTGATTTGATAATTTACAGTTACCTTAGACATATTTAGCCAACTGAGACAAACGGGTTCCTAGACAAATGCGAAAGGTGAATCAAAACTAGACTCGTCAGACGGTAACTTCATTATAGGTTAGTAAAATATAATGCATAACTACCCTCTAATAACAAACAATTCATTCACTACGATTTCATAGACAGAGACAGAGTTATAACGCCAAGTAGATTGATAATTCATTGAGTTATTAACTACCTAACTGTCTTAGTTGGTAAGAGCTAGCGGTTATCGTTGTATATATAACCAATGATTCGATGGTTCTTGTGATTCTGATGATGGTATTTGTTTTTTCCAGCACGACCCCCTATCCACATCTATAAATTATTTATTATTACGAATTCACAATGTCTGTTGCGGCACATTTATTGTGTTAATAGAGTACATTCCTTGAGTTTAAGAAACTTTTTAATACGCTATATATTTTTCAAGTTACACGGGGGCCGAGCTGAAAACGTTTGGCTGGCACGACCCCTTTTTTTGCATATTTCTTCAAAAGTACAGAGGTACATTGAAAAAGAAACCGGTACATAAATTCCTAGAGGCGAGTACATTGCATTGGTGCACACCCAAAACGCAAATTCTGGGGGGCCGTGCGGGGCAAACGGACATCACATTTCACCAGTTATGTTTAAGCCCAAGTAATCCAATCTAATAGCGAGCGAGCCTATTGCCATCAACCGGGCACAAATCCAGACTTCCAGGGAGAAATTCCAGACGGAAAACCCAATAACACTTTAGCCGACCCCGAAATCGATCAAACCTGCTTATTCCTAAAACTTTTTTCATTATAATCTTCTGTTTTTCAAACTTTATCTTTGACGGTCCAGACGCTGTATTTATGTAGATTTTAATTAAAATGTCAGCAAAAGTTTAGGTCTTGGAATCTGCATGAATGAAGATCAAAACTAAATAATTTTTCTTCCTTGCTTTCAAATTCCGATAATAGTTCATCGGGAGTAAAGGCGGCATAATCTATTTTGTGCTGACGTTAGGTAGATTGATGTGGCCATCTACGAGTCTTATCGATTACAAATAAAGTGGACGTGTCTGAAAGAGATGGAGATTAGACTAGTCTACAGTAGGTAGGTAATCCAAGAAGTATAAAGAAGACCCTACTATAGTTATTGCATTTTAGCATAGCAATAGCGGTCATTGCTCTTTCCCTAAAATCTCTCCTTAAGAACCCAAACAATACATTATGTATGATTTTTCGTTATTGAAACATGTTGAAGATCACGATAGATATTGATTTTCAGTTTTTGAACTTGTAGGTGGGTCAATGGCCGATATTGCCATGCTAAAACGCGACAGCTACATACCTACGTTTATCGAAATAAATCGCCAAATAAACGTATCTAACTTCAGTTAGGAAGGTTCTGTTATTAGCAGTAGACTTTATTCTTAACAAAATGAAGTCACACAGCTTCAATGAGTTTGAAAAAAATGTCAGTTACTTTTTTTTTATTTATTTTATCATGCCTTATTCTACACCTACGTTTTTTCGTGTTCTTGTTTGAAGCACCATCTCAGTAGCAGACATCAAATTAATGATACTCGAAGGAGCTTTCGTATTCAAATGCTAGCAGTTAATTGATTTGGGCCTAATGGCTGGTTAAGGCTGGCTGGATCAGGAAACCTAGCCGTATGCGGCCAGCCTTACACAGTGCGAGCTGACTGTACAGTACATAGACTGCTCGCACTGTGTACTCGCATGTCAGTAACTCATGTGACTGGCAAGCTGCTGCCGAAAGCGTCTGAACGTTGCGAGTAATGTGCGAGCTGCTGCCTTGCGAGTGATAGTCCACCATTACTCGCATACTGGGCTGCGAGTTACTATCCAACTCGCAAGTGCGAGTAACTCGTATGATACGTTCACACAGTGCGAGTTGCTGCATTGCAGCTACTCGGTAGGCCGACTCGCACGCTATTCGCACTGTGTAAACTAGCCATCATATTGCTTTTTAACCGACTTTTCAAAAACAAAAAGGAGGAGGTTATCAATTCGTCGCGTATATATATATTTTTTTATGTATGTACACCGATTTCTTCGTCAATTGTGGACCGATTTTGAAAATTATTTTTTTGTTTGAAAGGCTATTCTCTTGAGGTAGTCCCACTGTCACCAAGTCAGAATCCGATGAGGGGATCCCATGTAAATCGAGGGAACCCTAAAATTTTATAGGCACACCTACAGCGATTTGGGTATTTTTTATAGTAACTCGTGCATTTGCTCCCGTAAAGCACCATTTGGTGAAGTGGAATTGATGAGGAAGACCACAGATGGCCATCGGAACTACTCAATAATAAGTATTTCACTTGGGCTCGTCACAATGCATATAATGTTGAAGTGGAGTTGATGGTGACTTCACCATCAGTCCCAGTTCTCCAGATGTCTTACTAGGAGAACTCCTCAACAATTAACGTCCTTGTATCGGGAAAAACAATATTTTGTAAAAGGTGATGAGCACTTGACATTAGGCTATTGTAACTTAGATAGATCCCATAAATTGACCCACTAAAAAGTGAAAAATAAAAAACTTTTTTACAAAAAAAAAAAATCAACCGACTTTCAAAAAAACTACTTTAAAGTGAAAAATAACTTTAATTTCGGAAGTCGATGGCAATCAACTAAAACACAGATCCAATGACACCGACTTCCGAAATTAAAGTTATTTTTCAATTTGTAGTACTTTTTTTGAAAGTCGGTTGATTTTTTTTTGTAAAAAAGTTTTTTATAAAAATAAATCATACCTAGGAAAGTAAGCATCAAACTATAGAGCAGCCGTCCGATTTGGGTCGAGTATAGGTATTGAAGCTTTGTATGGGACCGTTGATACCTATTTTTTTTGCAATTACGATGTTGGTCGCATGGAGAAAGTTGTTCAGTTTGATGGTCTGTATCAAACTCATCTGGTCATCATCTGGTCCGGTGGTGGGTGGCTCTAGTCTGTGTCATTCTGTTCTGTATATAAAACCTATGTTCATCCAAAGCGATAAAACTAGATTATATGGTCATTCCTTTTGTAACTGCAGGAAGGAGCCATTCCTTGTTTAAGTGCGGTGTGCATCTAACAGCTTGTCGGTACTTATTACGCGCGATAAACTTCTGAGCGAGAGCGATTCAATCGCTGGGAGGTTGGGAATGTTTATGTCTTATTTTATGGGAAGTCATGTTGGGGTTAGGCTATTCGTTCTTACTACATTATCAAGCTATCTAGCTTTTCCCAACTATGTTTTGGTCAGCTCCAGTCTAAGCAGATGCAGCTGAATACTAGTAATTTCATTTCATTTCATTTCATTTATTCATTAACAATATATTGTGTCTGAATCAATCTGCCTAGCCTTTTCCCAACTATGTTGGGGTCGGCTTCCAGTCTAACCGGATGCAGCTGAATACCAGTATTTTACATGGAGCGACTGCCTGTCTGACCTCCACAACCCAGTAACTGGGTAATACGATACCCCTTGGTAAGACTGGTTGTCAGACTTTCGGGCTTCTGACGACCCGTAACGACTGTCAAAGATCCACGAATAACAGCCGGGACCAACGGCTTAACGTGCTTTCCGAGGCACGGAGGAATCTCGATATGTAAAGATGGTCACCCATCCACTGACCAACCCCGGCAAGCGTAGCTTAACCTGACGGATCGACCCGTGCGGCTGTTATTACTTAGCCACGAGCTCCTCCTCCTATTGTGTCTGAATGTGTTACAAAAAATAGTTAAATAAACATTATAAAAAAAAAACAATAACATAACTCGATTAAAAAAAAAATGTTAAATAAAATCACTATCTATCTCAAATTAAATTAATAAAAATTAAAACAATGTCAACATAATAATAAATAAAACTATTGACTAATACAATGCTAAACTATTACTAATGTTAACTAAGGAGACCAAAAATAAAATAAAAACAATATTCAAAGATAATTAATTTGAAAAAGAAAATCTTATCTACAATTTCAATTCATTCATTGTCTAAAAAAGTATGTGACAATAGGGATTGGGTCGCTCATCGCTAGGACTTCACTACATAGTATAAAACAAAGTCGCTTCCCACTGTCTGTCTGTCCCTATGTATCCCTATATATCTTTAAAACTATACGCAACGGATTATGATGCGGTCTTTTTTAATAGATAGAGTGATTCAAGAGGAAGG
Source organism: Cosmia trapezina (assembly GCA_905163495.3). Classification (NCBI taxonomy): domain Eukaryota; kingdom Metazoa; phylum Arthropoda; class Insecta; order Lepidoptera; family Noctuidae; genus Cosmia; species Cosmia trapezina. The sequence goes on from LR991042.1 coordinate 10,334,778, forward strand.
TTTATATGTATAATTCATGTGCGGGCGAAGCCGCGGGCAAAAGCTATTAAATAATAAATGACTTCTCATCATTAGGTATATATGCAGAATTTATTGTCTTAGCGAGACCTTCGTCAGCTCTCGTCATACATCCATACATTAATAAACTCACGCCTTCTTTCTATGGGGGTCAGAAACAGAACGCCAGCTGCTACGATCCTTATCATACACGCACGCCGCTGCCGGTTGCGAGTGCACCTGACCTTTCTGAAGAACATCACCAATAGAGTCACTGTAATGGTCCTTCTAGAGTGTCCCACACCGGTTTTTCTACTCACATCTGCCTTTTGTTAATCGCCTTTCATTCTCGTATAAATGTGAAACAAAATATGGAAAACGAAGTGAATGAAGTTCCATTAAATCCCTTATAAAAACACCTGCAATCCTTTACCCGGCTAACAATACAGATTCAGAAATAACAAGCAATGCTGCACAAACGAGCCAACAGCCGCTGCACAGAATAGAGAAGTACAGAAGGTCAGTTCCATACAATGAATGATGATAACGCAACTCATATTATGTACTTTCTGAGTTTATCTTGGAGATTACTGAGATTGGTTTATATGCCGTGACACGATTTTAGAATTGATTTTAGAATTTTTTGAAGTGTTCGACCATTAATTTTATGAAATAGAAAATCGACCGCCGCTGTGCCAATACTCAACGTTTGACGATATGAACAGTTAAACGCACAACTACTTCATGATGTGGCCAAACATTAGTGATCGTATCGTAAAATAGTTAGATTATCCACCGGTTAAGGCGTTGCTGTCGCTCAACACCCGTTCGTTTGAGATAGTGATAGTTCGTTTGATACTACAGCGAGTGCAAGCGCACTCGTGACCGGAGTTCGTTTGAGATAGTAATGATAATATATTATGATAATACTTCTTTGCAGTTTTTAGGAACCTACTTTTTGCTTTTAAATTATAATACAATGTTGTTTTCTGTCATAATTATTATTATTATTATTCATTTATTTGTCGGATAACATGATCCATTGTGGTTAATAACAATAGGAGCTTATAAACTATGTTAGTAGGCATTGAATTTAAATTAAAATGACAATCAAAAATAAAATAAATAACAATTAAAATATAAAATAAATAACAATTAAAATATTTTATCATTATGGTTAGTAACAGCAAGAACTTATAAACTATGTTAGTAGATAATGAATTCACAATACAATCAAATTATACAACAATTAAAAACATTTCATTTAACTGTCCCAACCACGATACTTACCCAGAGCGAGTGTATCGGACACTGGTATTTACTAGCAATTATCTTCAGAATGTCGTTGCTGCTACCGCGTACTCTGCCCAACAACGACGACACGCGCTTGCGCCTTATTGCGTAAAAGTCATCGGTACGCGCTTCGGCAAACATCGCGGACGCACTGCAGAACCGCGGCAACCGCAACAACATCCTGAAGACGTTATTGTATTGTACCCGCAGAGCGCTGTATGCCCTTTGAGTATAATTAACCCACAGGCTGCTCGTGTAAAAAGATTGACAGTATGCTTTGAATAGCGCTAACTTGACTTCAGCTGAGCAACGAGCAAACCTGCGAGCCAACATATTACCCCGGACCGCCAGCGCTCTGCGTTCACGTTCAATGTCCTCATTGTCCCTTAGATCATCAGTGACAATGTGCCCTAGATATTTAAACTTTTTCACTCTTGTGAGAGGAGAACCGTTCAGAAAAATAGGTGGAGGTTCATGAGGGGTTTTATCACCAAGACCAAAAAACATACACTCGCTCTTAGCAGCATTATACTTGAGACCATGACTCTCAGCATACCGCTCACAAACTCTTAGTAGATGACGAAGGGCCCCAATTGACGGGCTCAGCAGCACCATGTCGTCAGCATAACTTATATTGTTGACAGCGACTCCATCAATATGACAACCTACATGCATGCTACTGAGCTCGCCAATCAGGCTGTCCATATACACATTAAAAAGAGTGGGTGAGGAAATTCCCCCTTGCCTCACGCCACACTCTAGCCTGTACTCCTCAGACAAGCAACCCGCCCACTTAACGACATTTACTTGATTGTCATACCAAAATTTCAGAATTTCCACTAATTCTGTAGACACATTTTGTTTACGCAGTTTATCCCACAGGACCTCATAACAAACTAGATCAAAGGCTCTGGATAAATCTAAATAACAAGCATAAACCGGAGTCCTACGATCCAAATAATACCTAACCGTGTGCTTCATACAGAGAACAGCACTCTCAGTGGAAAGGCCAGGTTGGAAGCCAAATTGCGCGTGATGCAGGTTCAGGTTCCTTCTTAAGTGCTTGTTAATCAGACCATCCAGTACCTTAGCCAGAATTGTTGCCAGGGAGATGGGACGATAATTACTTTTATCACAAATATCTGCAGTTTTACCTTTGACTATTGGTATGACTATTGTTCTCATGAGGTCCTGAGGGAGATACCTATGACTCATGCACAGGGAGAAAAGCATGGCCAATACTCTGTGTACATGACAGCCTGCATACCGTAAATGTTCAACACTCAAGCTGTCATGTCCAGGCGATCTACCTCGAGTCATGTAGTCAATAATACTCTTAACATCTTTAGCTCTTATTTGTATAGTGGTAGAAGTATCTGGCTGGAGATTACATTGCGTCGCTACTGAAGACACAAGTGGACTTACCTTAAAACTAGATTTAAATATATTAGCAATGTTACGAGGATCTCTTTCAGAGTTAATGCAGTCAGCCCGATTCTGCTTTATATTTAGTTTATTAGTACACTGCCAGAATTTTTTGAAGTCATTTTCAGAACAATGAGATGCCAGAGTGTCCATTTTAATTTGTTTGGCGTGGTCTTGACACCACTTAAGTCGTGATTTGAAAATTTTCCTACTTTTACACATAGCGTCGTAAATGCATCCAGATGAGGGTTTCCCATGCCAGACCCAATTGTTGAAATTATGTTTAGCCTCCTCATGTGCATTCTTTACGTGCTTATTCCAGCCAGGTACCGGTTTTTTATTTTGATAACAACGATGAGTAACAATATCATAACTCTCTATACTCGCCTCATGCAGTGTTTTTACTATACTGTTATACATTAAATCTATACTTTTATGATGTTCTAAATTATTACAATATTTATCAGCGCATACCTGAAATTCTGGCGGAAAGTCGATACTTTTAAGACTATTATTACATATTTCATGATACCGCTGGATTTGTTCAGGGGTCCTATTTCCCCAAACTATTTTGTTAGGTACTACACAATTTGAAGTCACTTTCCTATGTCTTACAATATTATTATAATTGCACTCTATTTCAACAGGAAAGTGATCCGACCAGAATACATTATAAAGAATTTTTACGCTCGATATAATTTTATAACCTATTTCATTACTAACACAATGGTCCAACCACCGACAAGAGCCATGAACGTCACTAATAAAAGTATAGTCACCTGCGTTAAGGCTTAGTCGTTCCACGTCCGCACATACCCATTTTTGCTCCCCACAAAAATTCATGAGTAATAAAGGCCAATTATGTAATAAAGGTTTGAAATTACACAAAATTTTGAAATTAGAACCATAGATAAAAATAGTGTAGGTACTTAGCACCATTAATTAGAGTTGAACAATATTAGTTTGTTATAAGTCACGGTTTTTAGGGTTCCGTACCTCAAGAGGAAAAAATGGAACCCTTATAGGATCACTCGTGTCAACTCGTGTGTCTGTCTGTCTGTCTGTCTGTCTGTCCTGTATAGTTAATAGGTAGATTACCTGTAGATTACAATACCTGCAGATTACAGGAAAACCTATAAGAAGTTTGTACTCTTAAAATAACATGGTAAATCTCTCAATATGGTGAGTACAAACTTACATTTACTATTGAAATGTATGGGAGAACATGCTTTTCAACTGTAATGTTAAGTTTGTTCTTAAGATAATTTTATACCAACTGCGGAACCCTTCATTGTGCGTAGTCCGACACGCACTTGGCCGGTTTTTTGATCCAGTGTTGCTAGCTAGGTATCCGGAGTTCTACGCCCGAACAGATATAGATAGTTTGAGATACTTTAAGATCACCGTAAGTACGCCTCTGTGCGCGTGCGCCTGTTCTTGTTCGTTAAGGCGTGTACGCACGAGCGAACAAAAACATGCTGAACACGGACATCGAACACTTAAAATGTTCAACAGGGTCCTGAGTTTCTTCAGATGATCCGTGTTCGATGGTCGTGTTCACCATGTTTTGTTCGCTCGTGCGTACACGCCTTTATAAGGAACGGGCCTTCTGTACCTACCTATTTTGTGGTTACTAGTCTGATTTATAGCATCCCCGAGATATTGGACTTTGAAAAATGATACGTATGTGTACAAACTGCGAGAATATACCCGTCTTCTGTGATCGATGAGAGGTGGGGCTTGCCATTGTTTTGGTATTACGCAGGTGTTATTTTTTAAGTGAATAGCGCAGTAAAAAACGTTAAACGGCTAGCTAGATATCAATACTTAGGCAAATAAATAGTGAAAGGTTTTTTGGTTAATCTGGTTTTCCGTATGGACATAGAAAATCAATCAATCAATCTACCTAACCTTTTTCCAACTATGTTGGGGTCGGCTTCCAGTCTAACCGGATGCAGCTGCATCCGGTTAGACTGGAAGCCAGGAATACCAGTATTTTACAAGGAGCGACTGCCTATCAGACCTCCACAACCCAGTAACTGGGTAATACGATACCCCTTGGTAAGACTGGTTGTCAGACTTTCGGGCTTCTGACGACCCGTAACGACTTCAAAGATCCACGAATGACAGCCTGGACCATCGGCTTAGCGTGCTTTCCGAGCCACGGAGGAGTCTCGGTATGTAAATATGGTTACCCATCCACTGACCAACCCCGGCAAGCGTAGCTTAACCCGATGGATCGACCCGTGCGGCTGTAATTGCTTAGCCACGAGCTCCTTTCTAAATACGAGTATATGTACTTATATACAGTTACCTAAAGTGGCTTTGGTAATACAAATAACTATTATATTCATGCAAATAATGGAGGAGCTCGTGGCTAAGTAATAACAGCCGCACGGGTCGATCCATCAGGTTAAGCTACGCTTGCCGGGGTTGGTCCGTGGATGGGTGACCTATCTTTACATACCGAGACTTCTCCGTGTATCGGAAAGCACGTTAAGCCGTTGGTTCCGGCTGTCATTCGTGGATCTTTGACAGTCGTTACGGGTCGTCAGAAGCCCGAAAGTCTGACAACCAGTCTTACCAAGGGGTATCGCATTACCCAGTTACTGGGTTGTGGAGGTCAGATAGGCAGTCGCTCCATGTAAAATACTGGTATTCAGCTGCATCCGGTTAGACTGGAAGCCGACCCCAACATAGTTGGGAAAAGGCTAGGCAGATTGATTCATGCAAATAATGGGCCACTAGGAACTGGCACGCCCGGGCAATTAAAAGGAATTGCCTGGAAATAGGCCTCAATTAAATTTTGACGCAATTTCTTCAAGTGCCTCTCTAACGGCAGTGAAGCTTTTAGTAAATTGATACACTTTTTAAAGACTTTTTCGACGTTACGTACATTTAGTTTAATCGTTATTCTTATTAGTAACAAATAACACCAATTTGTTGCACAATTTTTTTCACAAAAAGAGACTATTTTGTATTTGTTTAATCTTTCATACGATAAGCGTATTAAAACGGAAAACAAAATAGATGGAGGATTGAGGGCCCGAATTTTGTCAAGGTCATAACTTTCAAACAACAAGAAATGGTGACCTGCTCTTGCTTTCACAAATTTTCACAATTTATTTAGTATCTTATAGGATTACAAACAGTAGCTTTAATTAAGTTAATGGTTTCATTTTATTTGCGTGATAAACTTTTACGTGTGTGAGGATTGAGGGCCCATTTTGAACGAAGATATACCAAGTAGGACAGCGTTTTGCGATAATATCTTGTTTTCACAAATTTTGTTTGGTATAAGCATAGATTTTGGCATAAAGACTTTATCTGTAGTGTCCATAGTTTATCAGGTACAGGTGGGCCCTCAATCCTCTATGTGAGAACTGAGGGCCCCACTTTACAGTCCATATCTCGCAAAGTTGACTTTCACAAAATCTGATTTCAACTTTCACAATTCTTTGGGAATGTTCACTAAATCCTATGCATATTTTCAAAGAGTTTTAAAAAAGTGGCCCTCACACCACACGCAAATTATTTAAGCTGCTCTAACTATAAAACCTTTGTCAGGATCTATCTTTCAATTCTTCTTAGAAAGAGTATGCAATATTGCTAATCTAAGAGACCTATAAAGAATACCTACTTGTGCAAAATTTGAACAAAATCTATTCAGCAGTTTTATTAAATCGTCGTTCCGGATCATAGCTATTATTATATTGTAGGCAAATAAATTGACAAAAAAATTAAAAAAAATATTTTCAGCATCAGAATCATTCCCACACCTCGTAGCAAATACTTTTTTTCCAAAATATTTTGGAATTTGCTACGAATTTATTACCTATAGGTATAGACAGATAGTAGGTACCTACCTGTTCGACCGAGCTCTGCTAGGGTAAAAATATAGAAAACGAATTTTCCCAGAAATTAAACCGCTTTTTCGGCCCCGTAATTGCAACTTTCATCGAAATCGTTAGAGTCGTTTTCGAGAATGTGATTAAAAATATACAAATATTGCCCAATAAATAGTATGGGATAGATATCGCCTCCACATTACAATCAACCCTCCTTATAACTTACAAACAAACCTCAGTATACAAACGCTCTACACAGCTATCCTCCATATTTATTAGTGCCATCAATGCCATCCGACGATATTCCTTTGATCTGCAAAGTTACTAACAACCTCATCCTGTATTCTACGACAGTTCAATGACTGTCAAACTTTGTGTAGGAGATAATGTTGACGACCTCGTGATGTTAGTAATCAATATAGGTACGGTCAGCAACAGAGGGGCAATTCCGGTATTTTTAACAACTCTCGCAATCTAATCTCAGTCTCAATCTGCCAAAAATTGTATAGCGTTTAACTACATTTTTGACATTTAATTGTCGCTGGCATGAGATTGCGACTTGAATTTGAACGTTTTTAGGTACGAGAATTGGCCTTCTTATGTCGGTTATCACTCCTACTTTTGACATCATCTAAATTAACACAAAATGATTCGAAAAACATTTTTTTTTTGAGTTAATATTACTAAAATTTTAAGTACTTCTGTTCCAATTTGAATTAAATATTTCGCTTAGTAATTAAGATTAAAAAAGATTAAAGGAGCTCGTGGCTAAGTAATAACAGCCGCACGGGTCGGTCCGTCAGGTTAAGCTACTCTTGCCGGGGTTGTTCAGTGGATGGGTGACCATCTTTACATACCGAGATTCCTCCGTGCCTCGGAAAGCACGTTAAGCCGTTGGTCCCGGCTGTTATTCGTGGATCTTTGACAGTCGTTACGGGTCGTCAGAAGCCCGAAAGTCTGACAACCAGTCTTACCAAGGGGTATCGTATTACCCAGTAACTGGGTTGTGGAGGTCAGATAGGCAGTCGCTCCATGTAAAATACTGGTATTCAGCTGGATCCGGTTAGATTGGAAGCCGACCCCAACATAGTTGGGAAAAGGCTAGGCAGATTGAGTTAAGATTAAAAAACTGCAACTATTAATCGACTTTTGTTGCTGACTGTACATAAATTGCGCGACATCTATGGAAATATAACATAACATAATCCCGATGGGTTAGGCAGAGGTGTACCTACTACATTCACATTTCATCAGTTATGTTATAGCTTAATCAGCCTATAGTGTTCCCACTGCTGGGATTCAGACCTCTCTGTGAGAGGGAGTGGGCCGTAATCCACCACGCGGCCCCAGTGAGTTGGTAGATGTCACATGTCTTGGAATTTTTGGATCTAGGACATGCCGGTTTCCTCACGATGTTCTCCTTCACCGTATTGAAAGCAATGCTGATCAAATAATTTACACAAAGTAAAGGTGCTTGTCGGGGTTCGAACCTACGACCTACACCTCGTAAGTCACGGCCGTTGCCACTAGGCCATCACTGTTTTATGTAATAGGCTAGCCTAATGCCATCGACCGCGCACATAATCCAGACTCCGGGCTACTGCTAACAAATTCCTGATTGAAAAACCCATGTACTTTTCCCAACCCTGATGTACATTTTCCCCCTCATGCTCAGTAGTAGCACTAACGACCACTAGACCAACGAGGCAGTCGGAGAATTGAGGGTTATAAATATAATGAGAATCACTACATAGTATAAAACCAAGTCGCTTCCCGCTGTCTGTCCCTATGTAGTTATGCTTAGATCTTTAAAACTACGCAACGGATTTTGATGACTTTTTTTTTAATAGATAGAGTGATTCAAGAGGAAGATTTTTAACTATCTTTATAAATAAAAAAAGAAATCTTGACTGACTGACTGATTGACTGACTCATAAACCCAAACCCTTGGACCTAGAACTCTGAAATTTTGCACAGAGGTTTCCTTTGTAATGTAAACAAGGAATAAGGAAGGAATTCCAGGTAGTACGTTCCCGTAGGATATTTTCCGACATCCACGCGGGCGAAGCCGCTGGCAAAAGCTAGTTAGAAATAAAAGTCAATTGCCGAAAGTATGTAAGCGTATCACTTCGAACAGGGCCCCAAGTCTGCTATTTTTTACATTACAATACGATCCCATTGTCACTGCATTGTCATTTTGCTAAAAGTTCGTAATCTGCTAAATTCATAATTTCATACAATGGAGTGTCATTGGTTGACGATTGGAAAGCCATAATGACGCCATTATGACGCCATTATATTAGTAGATTACCAAACTTGTCAAAATCAACAATTATGAAATCAATGATAGACCATTCTGACACTATTTTAATAGAAGACTTGAGGCCCAGAACGGATGCACTTAGTTGGCTAATTCTTTTTTGCTGTTGTAAGCGACGCAGCTCGCATAGGTACTTTTTGTGAAAAACTTTTTAAAAATACTTTTGGTTTTCTTTTTAGCCGTCAAATTGATGTGCACTTTATTATTGTGCTTCTGTCATCGTCGTCGATATAAAACCATTGTATTTTCCTTGTATTTTCTCTGTTATTTTTTCTAATTAAATTTCTGATCGTTTATTTACATCTCCGCTATTTTCTTGTACATTGATCCCGGGGACCATTACAGTTGGTCATTCAAGCCGGATAATGTTCCATACTCCACCAAAAATGATCACTAGAGGTGCTTCAAAGAAGCTAGCGGAACAACAGGCGAAGTCTTCGGCCCAAGAGATTCCACCGTCACTACTAGCGAGCGAGGAACAAGTAAGTGTGAAAGACTTACAGCGTCAAAGTGACAAAACCCTCGTCGAAAGTGTACTGGAAAAGGAACCACAGCCGCTATCCGCTGTGGATATGTTGCCGTCTACAACGTATCAAGTCTGCACACCAAAGTCGAAGAGGTCTTCATCTTCCTCTGTGCTTGCACGCAAAAAAAGACTAGAGTTAAAGGCTGCAGAGGCGCGGGCGAGGATAGAGTTAGACTTAATAAATAAACGATTAGAGGCAAGCTTAGCAGAGATCGACGACGAATGTAGTATACCGTCAGATCACACTAACAAGGATGTAGAAGAGTGGCTAGAGCGCAGCAACCGAGAACTGGAGGTACAGCCCGTCCACGATAATGGTCATACATCGGACGTGGCTTGCCCGCCGACCACACAGAATGTTGGCACTGATGGAACAGTTCATCTGCTGGCCAGCGCGCTAAAGGATCTTGCAGCCGCTTCTACCAACAACGGACTTAACGGAAACCTGTTAAGTAGAATTTGCACACCAAGAGAATTACCATTCTTTTCTGGTGACCCCATGGAGTGGCTTCACTTTAGACAGGCGTATGAAGAATCGTCTAAAGTATGTAATTTCAATGATAACGAAAATTTGTGGCGCCTTAGGAAATGTCTGAAAGGATCAGCTCGCGAAGCTGTCTCAGCCTTGTTGATAAGTGCAACCTCGCCTGATACAGTAATGTCCACACTCGAGCTACAGTTTGGGAATCCTGACATCATTTTGTCACGCATTATGGTCGATATCAAGAAATTACATCCAGTTTCACAAGAATATTATAAAGATATTGTGCCCTTCTCAGTCAAAGTGAGAAATTGTGTAGCCGCTGTCAAAGTGATTGGGCAAGATGAATACCTGAATGGTATAGGCATAACTACATGCATATTATCAAAGTTGCCACCAGTTCTGCTCGCAAAGTGGGCAGATTTCAGCTACACCTTCATCAAACAAGGTAAAAAGCCAACATGGTTCGATATATCGGATTTTTTAAATGAAGAAGCTTTGAAAGTCTCGTCTATGGTTCTATTGAACAATAAAAACGCTGCAAAATACACCGAAGGTACAGTGTTATTAAATAAATGTAGCGACAATAATGAGAAATGCAAGTTCTGTCGCTTAACGAAGCATAAATTACAGGACTGTAAGAAGTTTCGCAAAGCATTACGTAGAGATCGCTGGAGTTTTGTGAAGCGAAACCGGATTTGCTTCAAATGCATGGATGCAGATCACGATCGAGCAACCTGTCCGGCTGCAGCATGTGACGTCGAGAACTGTGGTCAACCACACCACAAGTTATTGCACTACAAAGTATCTCAAGCACTGAACAGTGATAACAACACTGCATCTGAAACATCGTCGCCGCCTGCGCCGGTGGCACCTGAAACAGTCACTCATATCAAGAACAGCGAGTGTAAAGTACTGCTGAAAGTTGTGCCCGTAAATGTGCATGGACCTAACGGAATTTTCAATACAAGTGCATTATTAGACGATGGATCTACTGTAACTCTGATCAGTGCAGAGCTGGCGTCACGCGCCGGGCTGCGCGGGCGCCGCGAGACGCTGCGCGTGCATGGCGCGTGGGACAACAGCGCGCTGGTGTGCGACGCCGACGTGATGAGTGTTTGTATAGCGAACCATAATGGTGAGAGATTTAAACTTTCTGCTCGCAGTTTCCAGAACTTTAGTGTACCTGTACAAAATATTGATTTAGTTAATTTTAAAAACTATGCACATTTAAGTAGTATAAAAGATTTGTTTTGCTACTCTTATACTAAACCTGAAATTCTGATAGGTCAGGATAATTATAATTTACTGTTACCGTTAGATGTTAGAGTTGGCAAATGTAACGAACCTTGTGCCACTCGTACTCCGCTGGGATGGTGCGTCCACGGGCTGGTGCCTGTCTCTCTCTCGACGCGCGGGTGTTTCTCCACGCTGCACGTCACCGAGGTACAATCGGGGTTGGCAAACACTTCTTTCGAAGACCTGCACGAGATGGTAAGAAAGCCATTTACTATCGAATCTATGGGAATATCCGGGAAACCACGCCAGAACGCTGATGATCTGCGCGCTTTGGAACACCTGGAACGAACGGCAAAATTAATTGATAGTCGATGGCACGTAGGTCTACCATGGAAGGATGCCAGTTGTAAGATGCCTGATTCTGAACGTACGGCATTGTCTAGGCTGCATAATTTGGAGAAGAAACCATACGCACAAAGGTACCGAGATCGTGTTAAGCATTTGTTAGACAATGACTTTTCTACGGTAATTTCAGACTTATCGAAACCAATAAAAACTTGGTACTTACCTCATTTTAGGGTAGTCAACCCAAACAAAAAGAAACTTCGTTTTGTTTTTAATGCGTCGGCTAAAACGCGTGACTTATCACTCAATTCCTATTTATTACCGGGTCCCGATTTATTGGTATTATTGCTAGGCATTTGTAGCATTCGAATACCGCGATGTTATCGGAGAGTGATCATGCCGTCGTCGCCTCACGTTGCAGCAGGAGCGGGTAACACTGACAAAGCACAGGTGAGCGCTGCTTTCAATGACGTAGCTTCGCATATACAAACACCGACCGACCAAATGAGCGGCAAAACAGCATGCAATACAGTCCACACATTATTCACTGTTAGAGCAATTCATTTGGAGATAGTGTCGGCGCTCAGTGCCGATTCATTGATTATGGCTCTTTGGAGGATGGCTTCTAGGCGCGGATGGCCTGCACAATTGTATTCTGATGATAACGGTACAAATTTGAGAGGTGCAGACGTAGAACTCAAGAAGTCCGCTATGGAACTTGTTGAGCAGCTCCTGCAGACCACTGCTGCCATTCACGGCACCCAATGGACCTTCATACCACCGGCTAGCCCTCACTGGGGAGGAGCATGGGAGCGCCTAATCCGTAGTGTGAAGGTTGCACTGAAGGTCGTCCTCAAAGAAAGAGCGCCTAAAGAGGAGGTGCTGAACACGCTGCTGGCTGAGGTAGAAGCCATGGTGAATGGGCGTCCACTTAGCCACGTCTCGGTAGACGTTAACAGCAAAGAGTCTTTGACGCCTAACCATTTCTTGATCGGTTCGTCTTCTACATCACCGCAGCTAGGCAACTTTCAAGATTCTGACCTGTACCGGCGTCGACAATGGCGAGTAGCACAACGGTTGTCTGATATGTTTTGGAGAAGATGGGTCACCGAAGTGCTGCCTGCGATGATACCACGGCAAAAGTGGACCGAAGACGGGCAGCAGAAGCCTCTTCAAGTCGGAGATTTAGTGTTTATCGCCGACCCTGATGCGCCACGAAACGTGTGGCCGCGAGGCATCATAGAGGAGGTTTTTCCCGGAAAGGACGGCAGAGTGCGAGTGGTACAAGTTCGAACGCAGTTAGGTAGCCTTAAAAGATCTGTGGCTCGCGTCGCTAAGATCTCCTTGGAATAGCAAGTGCTGCGCCAGCAGCACTAGGGTGGGGCTATGTAAGCGACGCAGCTCGCATAGGTACTTTTTGTGAAAAACTTTTTAAAAATACTTTTGGTTTTCTTTTTAGCCGTCAAATTGATGTGCACTTTTTTATTGTGGTTCTGTCATCGTCGTCGATATAAAACCATTGTATTTTCCTTGTATTTTCTCTGTTATTTTTTCTAATTAAATTTCTGATCGTTTATTTACATCTCCGCTATTTTCTTGTACATTGATCCCGGGGACCATTACAGCTGTGTTTGTAATTGTCAGGACTAGGTTTGGATGACAGCTTTTTTTTTTGGAAAATCTACCGGAAAAGTCGGAAACAACACACAGCCTAAACCACTGGAGATAGACAAATGAAATTCACCCAAGCAATGCCGGACACGAAACTAGTATAATTATTATACATTCCGCTAGCAGTCCGCTAGCAGGCGGTTATTAATAAAAACAATGTTTAAGAATGACCGCCTGCCGATGTCGGCGGACTGCTAGAGTAAGAGGGCTGTAAATATGTGTGGAGCGCAATGATATTATTTAATCTATTATCATTGGTGGGGCAGCACTTTAGAATGCAATAATTTTCTTTCGTCCTTGTTTGTGCCACAAGTTTTTTTATCCTTTCAATTACTTTGAGTTTGAAAAGATTTATCATAAAACCCTTTTCATCTTAAACAAGAAACGCGAGCGGAAGCTACTAGCTAGGCGCTTGACATTAGATCGATTTTTTGGGCTACCCTACACCTTTTTATTTAATTTAATGTAATTTTAATTTGAGATAATTTTGATTTAATTTAATGTAATTTTTAATTTGACATGATTTTGATTTAATTTGATTTATTTTTATTTTATTATTTGAATTAATGTATTTTCTAATCATTTTAATTATTGTGTGTTCCTTTTATTCCTTGTATGAGTCTCGTTACTTGAATTAAATGATTTGATTTGATTTGATTTATCTCTAATCTATATAATAGAAGATGTCTTCTGCAGTCGCCGGTATGAATTCATTACTGACGTCAGTAAAATTCCTACTAATTACGGCGTCATAGCGCAGAACTCAAGAGTTTTGAGAGACTAGCGGTAGCCGTCATATAGCGCCCGAAATTTAGCGGCGAATGACGTCACTGAAAAGTTATACAGACTATCCCTTATAGATAACCTCTTAAGGAGGCATTGTATTTATCATTATGTACAACTTTTACTATGGGACTAAACCAGATGGCCAATTCTCGTACCTAAAAACGTTCAAAATCTCATGCTAGCGTCAATCAAATGTCAAAAATGTAGGTAAACGCTATACAATTTTTGACAGATTGAGACTGAGATGAGATTGCGAACGTTGTTAAAAATACGAGAATTGCCCCTCTGAAATCGCGAAAAAAAATCAGATGTTCTGTACATTTTGACCAGTTATGCGAACATAAATGTAGGACAGCAGTTTTTTTTTCGCGATTTCAGGTTTGGCCCCATGATAAAAGTTGTTTATAATGATGAGTAAAGGGTTATCCATTAATAACGGAACAGCCTGTATATGAAAGTAAGTTGGTGCTTTCCTGAGAGCGTTTTTTGACACCGTAGAGTCAAACCCCGGTGACATCATTGATGTCACTGCGGCCGTTATGTGGCGGCCCCCGCTCTTTTAGGAAAAAGGATGCGATGCGATGTAAAACTTCAAACAAAAAAACCGGCCAAGTGCGTGTCGGACTACGCACAATGAAGGGACTATGGAAGTAGTTGGGATGAAATTATCCCAAGAACAAACTTAACATTATAGTTGAAAAACTTGTTCTCCCATACATTCCAACAGTAAATGTAAGTTTGTACTCACAATATTGAGAGATTTACCATGTTATTTTAAGATCACAAACTTCTTATAGGTTTTCCTGGTATCTACAAGTAGGTATAGAACTATTTTCTGTATTTTTTTCAAAATTTTAGGCTCAGTAGTTTCGGAGATAAGGGGGGAATGGTCAATTTTCGTCTATTTTCTTAAATAAGTTTAAAACGATTTATTTTCCAATAATTAAAAAAATATATTTGAGACCCTCATAATTCTTTCATTTGAAATGTCACACGATACAGTTTGCAATCTTTTTTTTTTTAATTTTCTTATATGCCCCCTAAAAATGACCTAAACATTCAAAATTTACTTAAGCTGTACATGTTTGGGTTACAGAAATCAATATGTGTAGCTCAACTTAATCGGTCCATTAGATTCGGAACAAATTCGCTGTGACAGACGGACAGACAGACAGACACACGAGTGATGGTTTCGTATTTTCCTTTTGAGGTACGGAACCCCATTTCCCACCCTCAAAAAAAAAAAAAAAGGTTGGGGTCGCGGGTTGTTTGAAGAAGATACCGTGGCCCTGCACAGGCAACTGAAGGAACACGGGTGGGTTTTAGTCAGTAAAAGTCTGACACGCCCTTCCGCTCCACCCAGAGCGGGAGAAGTTATTTGATGATTTTCCACCCTCAAAAAAAAAAAAAAAAAAAAAAAAAAAAAAAAAAAAAAAAAAAAAAAAAAAAAAAAAAAAAAGGTACGGAACCCTAAAAAGGAATCGAACGTCAGTTGTTTGCAAGTTTTAAACAAGAACTTGTACAAGGAATAATTGCTGAAGTTCGTACCTCAGGAGTTGGTACCGGGTTGTTTCCTTAGTTAGTGGCAGTACAACATGAAACGAGAAACACAACTGCTTTACTTTGTTTTTCCTTTTCGTACCTTGCAATGAAATAGTGAGATAACCAATATTTTTAACCGACTTCCAAAAGGAGGAGGTTCTCAATTCGTCGGAACCTTTTTTTTTTTTTTTTTTCTTTTTTTTTTTTTTTTTTTTTATGTATGTTTTTTTTTTTTTTTTTTTTTTTTATTTAAGATGGGTTTGCTCTTGACTCTAGTCTAGGTCAGAGGTGACAGAGACAAAGTCGACGATGGAGTGAGCTTACCCAGAAGAAGCCTGTTCACTCTTACTTTGAATAGTTCAGGGTTGTATGCGGTCGGAAACACAGACGCAGGCAGAGAGTTCCACTCTTTTGCTGTGCGCATTATAAAAGACGTTTGGAAACGCTTAGTGCGAGTTGGTGGAATAGCAACCAGGTGTGGATGGTAACCTGCAGTGCGCCTAAAGGTCCGATGGTAGAAGGGGGCCGGTGGAATGAGGTCGTGGAGTTCATGGGCACACTCTCCGAAGTACAATCTGTAGAAGACTGACAAACAGGCAACCTTGCGGCGATGAGCCAAGCTGTGAAGTTTGGCGTCCACCAGTTTTTCGTCGCCAATGAGCCTCTTAGCTCTGCGTTCCACCGAGTCAAGCGCGGCAAGTTGGTACTTAGCTGAACCATCCCAAAGGTGGCTGCAATACTCCATGCAGGATCGGACTTGCGCCTTGTAAAGGGTTAAAAGCTGTCCTGGCGTAAAGCATCGCTTTACCTTATTTAGGATGCCCAGTTTCTTAGCCGCAGTTTTAGCTTTGTACTCGATGGTGGCGCCAAAGTTGAGACCAGATGTCAACTCCATGCCTAGAAGCTCGAGCCTATCAGTGACAGGAACAGATGCACTCCGAAAAGTAGGAGTTTTGTCGAATCGACTCTTTTTTGCGGTAAAAAGACACGCCTGCGTTTTGGCGGCGTTAAAAGAGACCAGATTGTCATCACCCCACTGGGAGACAAGGCTTAAGGTCAAATCTGTTCGCTCTACCATGGCCTCTCTCAGGGATCGAACTTCGGCCCCGCTGGCCCCTGCGCTGGACACGTATCTCTCTGAAACAGTACTGTCATCTGCGTACCCAACAATACCAGGCAGAAGCAGGTCATTGATGTGCAGCAGGAAAAGAGTTGCAGAGAGAACAGACCCCTGAGGAACTCCGGCATCAATAGCCATAGGGTCAGAGGAGCAGCCGTCAATGACTACTCTGATCGACCGTTCCCTAAGGAAGTCTGATATCCAGCTACAAAAATCAGCTGGGATGCCATAAGCAGGAAGCTTGCTGAGTAGTCCGGCTTGCCAGACCCTGTCAAAGGCCTTCGAGATATCAAGCGATACAGCAAGTGCTTCGCCGTGTTTCTCGATGGCTTCGCCCCAGCAGTGCGTGACATACACAAGAAGGTCGCCAGTTGACCGTCCCCGGCGAAAGCCATATTGACGGTCACTGAGGAGATCATTGTCTTCAAGGTAAGTCAGCAACTTACTGTTCAGTACCCTTTCCATAACCTTGCACAGAATGGAGGTAATGGCGATCGGACGGTAATGGGCAGGGTCTGCACGGTCACCCTTTTTGGGCACTGGTTGTACATTTGCAAGCTTCCAAGATTTTGGCACCGTTCTTTTTTCAAGAGAGAGGCGGAACAAGCGTGTCAACACAGGAGACAGTTCAGGTGCACACTGCCTCAACACTCTCGCTGGAATGCCGTCAGGCCCACTGGCCTTGTTCACGTCTAGACTGCACAATACTCTTCGGACCTCTTTAATGTGAACTGTGATCTCCGGCATCGTGGAGTCACAACGAGGTACAGTAGGTGGTTGCTTTGAGCCAGCGTCCAGACGTGAATTGCTTGCAAAGAGAGATGCAAATAAATTTGCTTTCTCACTTGCAGAGTGAGCCAGCGAACCATCAGGTTTCATCATTGGAGGTAAAGTGGGACGACAGAAATTCGTTTCAACCGCTTTAGACAGGGACCAGAACTGTTTACTACCCGGAGGGTGCGATGCCAGCTTGGCCCCAATACGTCCGACATGGTCGAAACGTGCCTTACGTAAAACCCGTTTGCAGAGCTTGGCGGCAGAATTAAAGGCTCTTTTTCTCGCGCGAACCCTACGCGCTCTAACTTTACGGTCGCGGGCCTTGACCCAGACTTGGTAGACAGACTCTTTTCGGGCCTCAGCGTGGGCGCATTCTGCATTATACCAAGGCCGGGATTTGTGACCAAGCGGGATGTCGGAGAATGGAATAAAATACTCCATCCCCTGCCGAATCACGTCCGCAACCGCGTCAGCACAGCGCGAGGGGTCACCCGAGGAGAAGCACACTTGCCGCCATGGATAAGACGCAAAAAAGTGCCGCATCTCATCCCAGTCTGCTGACTCGTATCGCCATACTCGCCTCGTGCCTCTAGGACTGTCATCAGGAGGAGAGCAGGTAGATATGGATTTCACCAGACAGTGGTCAGAGGTTCCCAGAGGGGCTGAGACCGATACTGAATGACTGTCCGGATCAGATGCCAGCAGAAGGTCCAGGCAATTGGGTGTATGGCCGTCAACATCCGGTACCCGCGTTGCCACATTCACCAACTGGGTTAGATCTAGCGTTAAAGCAAACTTGCGCGCCTCTAACCCGGCATGGTCAGTTTTCTGGTATGGGTACAACCACTCTTTATGGTGGGCATTAAAGTCCCCCAGAAAAATGAGCTTCGCTGTTGGGTATCGTTGCTGGGCTATGTCAGTCGACTCCACGAGGAAATTAAAGAGTGCAGTTGTCTCCTGGTCACCGCTGTGCGATCGGTAGATGCCGATGTAGAGAAACTTCTCCACGCCAGTGTCCACAAGTAGCCATATGGCAGAAAAACCCGACTTCTCAAAGCAACGGAGACGACGACAGCAAATGTCATCGCGGACGTACACACAGACCCCAGCATGTTTCTTGAACTTGTGTTCAAGAGAGTAACCCGGGTAGTTGAGGTACGCCACGTCCGACGGGGTTGCTATCTTCGTCTCCGTTAGGAAAAACAGGTGCGGCTTCTCGGTCTCAAGGTGGTGATGGACCGGATCGAGATTGGAGTGCAATCCCCTGATGTTAGTGAGGTGCACTTTTAGTGGGAGGAAGTGCAGCCGTTGTTTTACCCGATTTTTCTTTGCTTTGGTCATTTTGAGTAGAGTTGTCGGGGAAAAAGTCGATATGTCGAGGCGCTGCTCAGTGAACCAAGTGGAACACTAGAGCTAACTAAACCCATGGGAAACTCATTTGGAGACTGCGGGGACGCCCGAACCCCCCCGGATATGGCCACCGGGTCCTCCCGTCCAGTCGCCAGCTGGCACGGTGGAGCATACCGGGATTTTTCGCGAGTTGGCGGGGCAGCCTTTGGCACGTGGCTGGCGTGCTACTTGGGCCCCCTACTGACTGCGGTCGGCCAACGGCTGGCACCGTGCTTCGGATCCCGCTACCCTCCAAAATGAGTCACCCGGCAAGCTATGCCCAGAGACCAAGACCGGCTCTGAACAGCGCAACTGACAATCTCCTTCTCCCCCAGAGGCACTGGCACTCCCACACACCGACGGAACACAGCAAGCTGCTTGGCGCCGGACTCCGGTGGGATGGTGGTCGCGAGCCAGGCGGCCCCTTGCGGAGCCTACCACCGCTAAGTGGGACCGTTTAGCCGTACCACAGGCAAGCCTGTGGTGCCGTTGCCCGGGGTGGACCACTAGGAGGTAGATCCCAAACCCACCCCAAAATGTATGTTCCCCGATTACTCGAAAATGGCTAGACCGATTTGGATTTTCCTTTTTTTGTACGAAAGGGTATACGTCCCAAGTGGTCCCATGATCATCAAGTCAGGATCTGATGATGGGATCCCATGGAAATCGAGGGAAACCCTCAAATTTTATGGGCACACCTATATCAATTTCGGTATTTTTTATAGTAACTCATGCATTTGCTCTCGGAAAGTACCATTCGGTGAACTGGAACTGATGATGAACACCACAGAGGGCCATCGGAAATACTCAATTATATCTAAGTATATAACAGGTTGCGATTCGATTACTTTAATATGGTTTATGCTCGTCAAAATAATGGTAATGGTGACTTCACCATGAGCTCCATTTCTCCTGGTTCTTACTAGGAGAACTCCTCAACAATTAACGTCCCTGCATCGGGAAAAGCAACATTTTGTAAAACGTGATGAGCAGTTGACATTGCGTTATTGTAACTTAGATAAATTACAAACTGAACCACTAAAAAGTGAAAAATAAAAACTTTTTTACAAAAACAAAAACCGACTTCCAAAAAAAACACTACAAAGTGAAAAATAACTTTAATTTCGGAAGTCGGTGGCAAAAAACTAAAATACAGATCCAAAGACACCGACTTCCGAAATTAAAGTTATTTTTCACTTTGTAGTGTTTTTTTTTGGAAGTCGGTTTTTGTTTTTTGTTACCTTAGTTTGATCTAAAAGAGTATCCGTGGAGTTTCATGACCTTGTTTCTTCTCCATAGCTGCCAACTACGCTTTGGAATGGGCAACTAGCTTCATCTTTCTGACTGACCGACCCCTTGAAAATTCAAAAGTACCTGTAATTGGTTTATTTGAATTTAGGTTGAGTTTTTGAGTTCAAGTTTGAATACGGAACCCGTAATTGCAGCCCTCTTTCAAAGTCAGTCTCGATCTTGTTCGCATACCTCTACCTATCTTCAATGTGTCATTAAAACAACCAAAAACCTGAAAAAGGAGTAAATGTATTCATTATGACCAACCATTATAATAAGATCGCAGAAATCGCGAAAAAAGAAATCAGTTGTTCCCTACATTTTGTCAAGTTATGCAAACATAATGTATGGAATATCTGTTTTTTTTTTGCGGTTTCAAGCAGAAATGGATCGTGAACGAGGTTGGTTGACTTGAGACTTTCCTAGTAAGTATTTTCTTTATAAAGAAACTAGCTGTGCCCCGCGGTTTCACCCGCGCAGTCCATGATAAAAAATAACCTATGTGTTAATCTAGAGTATAAGCTATCTTTATACGAAATTTCATGCAAATCGGTCCAGCTGATTGAGCGTGAAGACTTCTACACGCTCAAACAGCTCAAACAAACATACAAACACACCCTCACACACAGACAAACTCACAAACTTTCGCCTTTATAATATTAGTGTGATAGTGTGATTATAAGAATAAAGAAATACGTTGCCGCGCGTAATGAGCGGTATTACATCACAAGTGCAAAAAGATATGAATTGTTTTTATCAATCTGCCTAGGCTTTTCCCAACTATGTTCCGGTCAGCTACCAGTCTAACCGGATACCGCTGAATACAGTATTTTACATGGAGCGACTGCCTGTCTGACTTCCACAACCCAGTATATGGGTAATTATCTGTTCTGTGGGTAATACGATACCCCTTAGTAAGACAGGTTGTCAGACTTTCGGGCTTCTGACGACCCGTAACGACTGTCAAAGATCCACGAATGACAGTTGGGACCAACGGCTTAACGTGCTTTCCGAGACATGGAGGAGTCTCGGTATGTAAAGATGGTCAACCCATACACGGACCAACCCCGGCAAGCATAGCTTAACCTGATGGATCGACCCGAGCGGTTGATAATACTTAGCCACAAGCTCCTCATATGAATTGTTTTTAATGGGTTCTAAAATCTAACTATACATAATGTCCTCAATAAGATATTCAAATTCGCGTGCCTAAAATTTTCAGGTAACTAATAAAGTTCTCAATCAGCCACATATTCAAATCCCCATACCCAAAGTTTTCAGCTATCGTGTAGGTACATCTTCCCTACCTCCCCCAGGCATTTGCTAATGCAGTTTGCGAGCTCCAAACTTTGTCGTGTAAAAGTACTCGAAGCACTGGGTGCATAGAACTGCACCTCGTACTTCCAAACTGTTCTGTCAGACTACATTTTACTCATAATGCTTCAAGGCTATTTCGAAATCCGTCCCGACATTAATCGTGGGGCAGTTGCCCACCACACACAACACCAATCTGTCTGGTCGGAGGAGCCTCCCTTTTAAATGAACGATGAATGAACTTTACAACCTTTTCCTTATACGTCTATAGTGGTCGTGACAGAAGTTGTACCCGCTCGGAGCACTTACGGGCCACGACTTTTATTAGTAGGTAGATACGGCCGTCCTGCCGTCTCTAGAGTAGGCAGTACCTACTAATCGCCACCTAATAAATTAGTAAAGCGATTCCGTGCCCTGTGTGTATAATGTGCGCGCAAGTGTTAGTCACAACCTGAGGTATGTGAGCGGTGAGACAGGGGAGTACGCGATTGACGAGACGCGCCAATTAGCTTGACGTTTACCTACCTTCTCCATCTCATCCCTTACATACCCCTTACATACATACCTCAGGCGGTGATTAGCACTTGCGCGCACACTATAATAAACATTAAGGGAAACAAACATTGACCTTCACGCTCATTTTCCAGTCACTGAATATTTTGACCCTTTTTTTTTCTCCGTAAAAAAAAAAAAAGGAAATAATGAAAGCACGTTTATCAAGATGGAAACGTTCGCTCAAGGATTTGATTCATCTGGATGAGTCAGAGATCAATCAAATTATATCCGTGACGAAAAACCGAACAACTACGAAGGAGATTTCATTGGATTTGTTCCAGTTTATTAAACATTCATACGGAATTCCAGAGATTATGTTTTTTTGATTTAGGAATATACACGCTTCTTTGTATTTTGTTACCCTTTTGATCATTTCATACCTTTTGAAGATGTTCATAGAAAGTCGCTTTGATCTTATATGGATCGCTCACTTTGCAGTGTTTTTTTTCATACCGGGAAAATATGAAACTGAATTTTTAAGGTTTTAATTATCTTGATGGAGTCGAGGCGGGTTTATCAATCAGTATATTGTAAAAAGATCAGTAAAATAAAATGTATCTAACTCGTAACGTGTATCTATGGATCATGGAAATGCGTTTGTTTTTTTTGTAATAAAAAAAAAAAATTTTTTGCTTTTTCTTTATATTTTTTTTTTTGTAATCTCTGAGTAACCTATATCCAGCTGGCTGTCACTGAAAACGTTTCTTTTTTTTTCGTCGCATTTTTAAAACCCTTGGTATTTTTTTTTAATTTTTCCGAAAAAGGCTGTATTTTTACCCGACTGCGCCAGAAGGAGGGTTATGTTTTTCGAGAGTATGCATGTATGTATGTATGTATAATTGTATAATTGTTTGGCACGCTCTGCGGCCTCAACGGCCGCAAAATAAAGGGTTTTAAAAGGTGATTACAAAAATATCCACAACTTATATGGTAACTTATAAGTATCTCGAAGTGACAAATCGTAAAAAACACGTACGAATAAAAACGTCTGCGAAATCTTTCACATTTGTAAACTAAAAAGCTGGAAATAAAAAAAGTAATTAAAAAAATTAAAAAAACCCGACTGCAGTAAAAGACTTAAGTTTAAAAAAAACTGAAAAGTTAAAAGCAAGCCCATTTTAAATTAAATAAAAGTTGGAAGCAGGCGGGACCCATTCCATTTTATATTTTCAAACTCAAATGGGTCCCGCCTGCTTCCAACTTTTATTTAATTTAAAATGGGCTTGTTTTTAGCTTTTCAGTTTTTTTTTAAACTTAAGTCTTTTACTGCAGTCGGGTTTTTTTAATTTTTTTAATTACTTTTTTTATTTAGAACACTTTTTTGTTTTCATTACACACAAAATGCATGAAACTGCGAAACTTCCAACATACAAATTGTTATCCAAATTCAGCAATAACAAAGCCATTTATATAATTTCCGAGGACGAAGAGGTGTTGATGTCACTACCATAAACGGAGAAATATCAGAGAGCTGGGATAGGGTTGAAATGCTTTTGTGATGTCAAGGAATGTCCCGTCCAGTGACTTAATTGTGCGTTTTAGATTAAACGACTGTGCAGTGCAACCGGATTGGAAGTGAAAAGCATTTTGTTCGTCAACCTGAGGGGCAATTCTTGTATTTTTAAGAACGTTAGCAGTCTACAGAATTAGTTGTTTTTGTTTTTTTTTGTAGTTTATTTTTGTTGTTTTTTAGGGTTCCGGACCTCAAAAGGAAAAAACGGAACCCTTATAGGATCAAGGCTCTTTTTACAGACAGAGGCGATATTATCGCGTCGCAACACCGCTACGCGACACGTCACGACGCGATATCGCCTCTATCTGTAAGAGCCTTCACTCGTGTATCTGTCTGTCTGTCTGTCCGTCTCTCCATCTGTCACAGCCAATTTGCTCCGAATCTACAGGACTGATTAAGTTGAAATTTGGTACACATATGGGATTCTGTGACACAAATACGTACGGCTAAAGTAAATACATGAATTTTGAATTATGCGGGTCACTTTTAGGAGGCAAATAAGAAAATTTGAAAAAAAGTTTTGCAAACTGTACCGTGTGATATATCAAATGCTTAGGGCTTACTATGACGGTCTGAAATATATATTTTTTTATAATTTTAAAATAAATGGTTTAAAGTTATTTAAGAAAATAGACGAAAAATGACTTATCTCCGAAACTAGTGAGCCTAAAATTTTGGAAAAAAAATCAGAAAATAGTTCTATTGTAGATTACAGTAAAAGTTTGTGGTCTTAAAATAACATGGTAAATCTCCCAATAGTGTAAGTAAAAATTAACATTTACTGTTGGAATGTGTGGGAGAACATGTTTTTCAACTATAAAGTTTGTATTGGGATAATTTCATACCAACTGCGGAACCCTTAATTGTGCGTAGTCCGACACGCACTTGGCTGCTGTCAAGATGACGTTGATCTTTATTTTCATTACAATAAGCTTGCTGTTTGATTGCTGCCACTGACAAATCTGTCAAAATCAAAGTGATCTTTTGTTTCGTTTCAATAAGTTTTATATTGGATTGCTGCTGTCAGAGGTAAAATAACTCTGAACGGACTGTAATCTCAGTCTCAATCTGTCAAAAATACCTCTAATTTTGCTACATTTATGACAGTTTCTGACAATGATTTTCGCTGATGAGATAGCAACTAGATTTCGAACGTTTTTAATTACGGGAATTGACTTTCTGATTTAAACTCATTCAAAACGTTGCCCAAAAAAAAGAGTTTTCTATTTCAATCTGCCTAGCCTTTTCCCAACTATGTTGGGGTCGGCTACCAGTCTAACCTGATGCAGCTGAATACCAGTATGTTACATGGAGCGACTGCTTATCTGACCTCCACAACCCAGTAACTAGGTAATACGATAAGAATGCGGACTGTCAAAGATCCACGAATGACAGCCGGGACCAACGGCTTAACGTGCTTTCCGAGGGACGGAGGAGTCTCGGTATGTAAAGATGGTCACCCACACACAGACCAACCCCGGCAGGCGTAGCTTAACGTGATGAATCGACCCGTACGGCTGTTATTACTTAGCCACGAGCTCCTCTAAGAGTAAAGAGTTTTCTATTTCTGTGAAGATAAGAGACAAGTGTACACTCAAATGGAATTGATAGATATTCTTATACTTTCGTTTACTTAACGTTGCAAGGCTACCTAATTCATTCATTAACATAACACAAAACATAACGCCTGTAATCCCCGAAGGATTAAGCAGAGGTGTACCTATAGTACATCCACATTTCGTCAGGTATGTTTAAGCCCAATGTAATAGAGGGCGACCCTATTAACCATCAACCGGGCACAAATCCAGACTCCGACTACTGAGATGTCCAGATGGAAAACCCAATAACACTTTAACCGACCCGGAAATCAAACCCAGGACCTCATGCTCAGCAAGCAGCGCCTGCGATCACTAACTCAAACAAGGCACAGTCTATTATCCCAGTTTTCCTTTCAAAACTCGATTCCAAGGGTAAGCAATAGAAATTCTTTGTCCAGCACAATATATAGTAATTGGCAACCCTGGAATTGTTAGGGAAGTGGCCATTAAGGGGCGGTTCAACTGCTAATAGGGATGCCTCTACGCTCCGGAATGACTTGCGCAATCAAAATAATATGCAATGAATGTACGTCGTACGACCGTTTAAGTTAGGAATATTAGAAGTCATAAAATTGTGATATGAAAATATGAGCATTATGTTCTTCTTTTCATCATCATCTACCGAGCTGGGGTCGGTTACCAGTCTAACCAGATGCAGCTGAATGTCACATGGATCGACTGCCTATCTTATCTTCACAACCCAGTTACTGGGTAACACGATACCTCTTAGCAAGACTGGTTGTCAGATTTTCGGTCTCCTGACTACCCGATGACTGTCAATGATCTACGAAAAACAGCCGGGATCAACTGATTAACGTGCCTTCCGAGACACGGAGGGGTCTCGGTATGTAATTAATGGTCACCCATCCACGGACCTACTTCGGCAAGCGTTGCTTAACCTTGAAGTTCGACCTGTACGGCTGTTATCATTTAGCACCTTTGATCCTTCTCTCAATTTTCTTCCTTTATTTGAGTAAAAAAAGGTCTCAAATTCTCTCAAATTGTGTTTACGGTACCTTGGGATACCACATACAAAAATAATTGGGGTTACAATTTCATTGTGCTAATGGGCATTATATCCTTATTTTACGTAACCATTATTAGTGTGTATTTTTTAGCCATTGGGGAAAATAGGAATTAGGCTTACGTACTTATTTAAATTCAGGTGTAAGTAATTCATACTTTTTGCTGTGCAACATAATAATTATGTAGTCTGACGATAAACGGCATGTGAGCGAGGCTCACAGGGTTGCCAGGTTGAGCCTTAACGAATGGGTACTGTATGGAAGACCTAAGTCCGGTTGTGTGTATGAGGACATGCGAGAGAGTAGAAAAGTGTTTAAGTCCAGGTTAAAGTGGTGCCAGAATAATCAGGACTAGATTCGGATGGACACCCTCGCTGAACAACACTCGAAAGGTGACTTTCGTGGCTTCTGGCGAAAAACGAGAAAAGTAAACTCACGGCCTGGCATTCCTGGGAGCGTCGACGGTTTGAGTGATCATAAGAGCATTGCGAACGTTTTCAAAGAACAGTTTTCAGTTCGGTCCCCGCTTGGTCCGTCGAGTAAGGTGCTGAATGCTGATCCGAGCAATAAAACTGTAGGCATAAGTTTCCTCGCGAAAGATGTCGCAAAAGCCATAAACCAGATTTCGCAAGGAAAGTCCCCTGGGCACGATTCACTCAGTATTGAGGACCTGCAGTACGCTGTACCGCACCTGGCGAGAGTTCTTGCAATGTTCTTCTCGCTGTGTGTGTGCCACTCCTACTTGCCTGCAGACTTTATGAGGACAGTTGTAGTGCCCGTGATTAAAAATAAAACGGGCGATGTGGCGGATAAAAATAACTACAGACCGATATCGCTTGCAACTGTAGTGGCGAAGGTATTTGACGGTGTGTTGAACACGCAGTTAAAAAGGCACGTAACACTTCATGATAACCAGTTTGGTTTTCGACCTAAACTGTCCACAGAGAGTGCAATACTGTGTTTAAAGCACACCGTTAAATATTACACGAAGAGAAAGACCCCGGTATACGCGTGCTTCCTCGATTTATCCAGGGCTTTTGACCTCGTCTCGTACGATATTCTATGGGGGAAGCTGGAGAGAACGGACTTACCGAGGGAACTCATTAGCATACTTCGGTACTGGTACGGGCACCAGGTCAATAGTGTACGATGGGCGGGAGCAATGTCGGACCCTTATATTAGCGAATGTGGCGTAAGGCAGGGCGGTCTAACCTCGGCGATATTGTTCAACATCTACATGAACGAACTGATCGTCTCGCTCAGCAGTCAACATGTCGGATGCCGTATAGATGGAGTTTGTGTCAACAATTTGAGTTATGCGGACGAAATGGTGCTGCTGAGCGCGTCGATCTGTGGGCTGAGAAGGCTACTCAGTAAGTGTACGGAATACGCGCGTGGACATGGGTTGAAATATAATGAGAGGAAAAGCCAATACATGGTTTTTCGGGCCATCGGTGTGTCGAGCCCTATGAACATACCGGCTGTTCATCTTGATGGTGTTCCAATAGACCGAGTGGACCAATTTAAATATCTAGGGCATCTACTCACCGAGGACCTGAGAGACCATGCTGACATGGAGCGGGAACGGAGGGTGCTGTCGGTGCGAGCCAACATGATAGCCCGCAGGTTTTCGCGTTGTTCTGCTGGTGTGAAGGTCACGCTTTTTAGAGCGTACTGCACATCACTGTACACGTGCAGCCTGTGGGTTGACTATACTGAAAGGGCGTACAGTACCCTCCGTGTCCAGTACAACAACGCGTTCCGGGCGGTGTTGGGGCTGCCCCGTTTCTGTAGCGCATCAGGGATGTTCGCGATGGCGCGCACTGTTTCCAAGCTTCTATGCGTAAGCGGTGTGCGTCCCTGGTGCGCCGGGTGCGGGCCAGCCCCAATGCCATCTTGGCAATGATCGCCGACAGGCTGGACTGTCCTTATATCCGGCATGGCTGTGGCAGGCATGTTGCTGTTCCTATGCCGGTTAGAAAATTATAATTATGATGTATTGTTTTTTTTTTTTTGTACCTAATATGATTTCATTTTAATTTGATATAATTTTGATTTACTTTAATTTAATTTTGATTTAATTGTAATTTGACATGATTTTGATTTAATGTAATGTAATTTTATTTCGACATGATTTTGATTTAATTTGATTTAATTTTAATTTGAATTAATGTATTTTATAATCATTTTAATTATTGTGTGTTTATTCCTTGTATGAGTCTCGTTACTTGAATTAAATGATTTGAATTTGAATTTGATAAAAAAAAAAGTGGCCAAATGTCGTACCACGCACAGTGAAGGGTTCCGTAGTTGAAAATAATTTATCCCAAAAACCAAATTAACATTGTAATAAAAAAAGAAACATATTTTTGTATCCTAATTTAACAATTTTTGGACTTTTTCCTGTGCGACCTCGCTTCTTGCCAAAGGCGAACGGCAGGCTTGTATGGGAATTTCGTACCGCTAATAAAATGTCGTGTTTTGGGATGTTGTTTATTTTAATTGGTAGTTAATTATGATAGACAAGACCTTTTTAAATTCTTAGATTTTTAGAACTTGGGACGTAAAAGTTATAACTAGTTTTATTTTTTAAGGTTATACCAATGTAGATTGTTACATATACATTGTTTTGGTGATAAAGTAAATGTTCTAGATTGCTAGTCGCTATTTTTTAGTGTACCTAGATGACTTGTTTTTTATTATAATTTAAAAAACAAGTTTACAAGAAAAAGAGCCAAGATTCTATAGCTGAAGACGTGTATATCTTACTGGGATCGCAATGCTTTTTAAAAAATCGCCATTTTAGCTGAAAACAAAAATCGTAAATTTAGATTTATAAATTCTAGACAGGTACGTTCTGTTAGTCTAAAAAAGCCGTGTCGAGACGTAGACATGATTGTGTACTTTTTATATCCAATTTTATGTTTCCTCTGATTGTGTCAATCAGGTGCAAAATCAAGAATGACGCAGTAGACTGTCATAAACCGAAAAAATCGATAGCAAGTTCTTTCACGTGTAAATTGAGTAAGGTCCACTTGTTTTTTTATAAATAACTAGCTGACCCGACAGACGTTGTCCTGTCCCAATTTCAATCATTTGAAATTCCCATAGAAAATTCACTTTCAGTTTTCCCGAATTTTCCAATTTTCCCGGCAACTTTTCCAATTTTTCTCTACATGAAAACGTTCTGCTGACAATAATAAACACAACAAAAAAAGAATTAGCGAAATTGTTCCATCTGTTCACGCGTGATGCGATGACCAAGAGAAATAGAGATTTATTTTTATACAGGGTTATTTTTAAAACACCAGTAACCTCTTAAGGGGTCATTATACTCATCATTATGAACAACTTTTACTATGGGACCAAACCTGAAATCGCGAAAAAAAATCAACTGCTCCCTACATTTTGACGAGTTTGATGTAGATAAATGAACAGCTGATTTTTTTTCGCAATTCCAGGTTTGGTCCCATAGTAAAAGTTGTTCATAATGATGAGTATAATGACCCCTTAAGAGGTTACTGGTGTTTTACAAATAACCCTGTATATATAGATAGATTTGTATTTATTTCTAGATGAGTTCATGAATATATTGCCTACTGATATAGTACCGAATTTTCGATGACGTGGAACAAAATCCAATACAAAATAAGTTTCAGGTACCTCATAACATAACATAGTATTATTAGCTGGCTTTATTTCCGATTACTCGCATTGTCATCCATTTTTTCAGTCAATCAATGAGGCATTATGCCCATTACGGGACATAATTATGCCTCATTAAAGTTCTGGTATGACACATAGCTGTGCGCCCTTCTTCCTTTCCTTACCAATCCTGGGATTATGAATTCGTACTAGAAAATAACAAAGGAAAAACAAACACAAAACGGTCATTACAAAACGAGGTTTTTCTTCTGTCATGGTGTAAACCATCAAGCCAATTTTTGGAATAAGAACCTAGCTGTGATAGAAATATAGTTCTAACAAAACTGACAACTTAGTCCCGTACTAACTTGTCAGTTTTGCATAACTGACAACTTAATGTGTTGGAATAAAGTTCGAAATTCAAAAAGGGTCCATGGTTTAAACCTGGGTTTGAAGATGAACCTTGTTTTGTAATAAGACGCTAAGGGCCTATTTCACCACCTACGATTAAGTTCCGACTAACTTACTTGGCAGATAATTCCATGCAAATTCTATTCCATTTTTGAATTTATTCAGTGAGTAGTGACTATTCGGACATCGTGAAATAGGACCTTAGTAGGTTTGAGACTTTCAGATTTAGGCCATATTTTCTTAAAAAAAAGCGACGATAAGAAGTTAATAATTTCGTACGACGTGCAATATGGCTTCTGTCATAACTTAAAAGGGTTGAAGTCAAGACATCGCCCTATCAAGCCCGCCGCCTTCACTTTGTGATTACGTCACCCCATTCGCGTCCAATTACGCTTAGTACTAGAAATTATAATGCATTCATAAATAGTTTACACGGCTTTCAGTAGACACTAAAGTACTTAACGCATGTGACTTAAAAGTGTCGGGAACAGTTTCGTGCATTTGTCGAACGAGTGGCTAAAAAATAATATTGACGGATAAAACAAGAAATTTCACGCGGACGGAGTCGCAGGCAGAAGCTAGTTACAAAATACATAGTAAAAGCTATATACTTATACATAGTTGTTACAACAAATAGTTTTATCGCAGACGATCTTTTACGCACAACCTTTACATTTAGATACTTAGGGCGACTTTATATCCGGATTTAATCGTCTACTTTTATCATTTTACGAATTTTCTGCCCTTCGGTGACCTACAAATCAGTCTTTACAATATGTAGGCCCAAATATTTTAGACTGTCTCCGAGGTCAACTTTTTATTTAGAAGTTATATCTTTTATAGCCCTCGTATAGACTGAGAAAGGTTCTTTGCGGATTCTTTTCACTTTCATACTTAGGTAAAGGAAACTCGTAAACTTTAAGTACCTACTAGCAATAAAGCCTTATATATTCCGTGCCCGAAAGTTATTATGCTTAGTTTTTATAATAAATCGAGTAGGTAATTTTTTTGGGACCTAAAAAGGGTAGTTTTTACGTGAATGTAAAAAACCAGTTACGAATACGAAATGTTGAATTGTGGGTTTAATGGAGATGAGAAGAGAATTAAGTTGGGTCGTTTTTTTTTCGTCGACAATAACGTCTCCTCCGAAAAAAAACTTTTTTCTTCCTAACTTATTTGTATGCTACATTCGAAGCAAATAAAGACCTATTCTATTCTTCTATTCTAAACATTCAGTTTCACAATTTTTATTTCACATAAAGTGTCTTTTGTGTTGTACACGGTGTATACATGTGCACATGGAGCAACTGCCTCCTATCTGACCTCCATAACCCAGTTACTGGGTAACACGATAGGTACCCCTTGATAAAACTGGTTATCAGACTTTAGGGCTTCTGACTACCCGTAACGACTGTCAAAGATCTACGAATAAGAGCCGAAACCAACAAGCCGTTGGTTTAGCCTGATTTTCGAGGGACAGGGCGGGGTCTCGATATGTAGGTAATGGATGATCCCCATTAACGAATGGACCGCAGAAAGCGTACCCAAAGTAAAAATATCTAGTGTAGCTTATTCTTCGATCGACCTGTACGGCTATTATTATTTAGTTACGAGTTGATTACGAGGCCCGAAATACATCATATAACAATGGTAAATTCCATGAATACATTCAAACTTTCTGTACAATGCTCTTAAATAATTCTTAACCCTTAATTACATATATACCTATAACTATATACATTTTACAGAACAGTTTAAAATTAATTTAAACGATGGGAGACAACACCAATTGGTTGATTGTTTAAAACTTTATTTAAATCTTGATTTACATTATCAGAACTATGAATCATTCATCTTCCCGCTTGACTGATCACACGTGTGTAATGATCGTATATCGGAAAATTCCAAAGATTCCTCATTCTCTTTCCCTTAACCCAATTTATTTGGGATTGGCTCAACAAGTCTTTTTCTTCCATTCTTCTCTTTTTGTCGTTATCTTGGTAGTAACACCCTTTCTAGTCATATCATCTTTCACACAGTCCATCCATAGTTTCTTAATTTGGTTTTCCTTTACTCTTACAGCTATGCACATCCATACACTTTCCTCACGATATTTTCCATGACAACCGATTGTCACACAACTCCTCAGTCAAAGATGCCACTTATCCACAATTCCAACGCCATAATTCCAAAGGAGTGACATTCGCAAATAGAATCGGGTCCAATTCCTAGATTTGTCAAAGGGATGTGAGCTTCAGTTTGAGTCCGTATTTTGGACCGTGTCCGAAAATTGGAGCCGATAGGATTGTTGATTGATAGGTAGTGCCACCATGTGCGAGCTACATTCTGGAAATAGAATTTGATGACTCGCTTTGTAGAACTACGAGATTTCAATTACGATGATGGTTTGACTGACGAAAATTCGGAACAGAGCGATACCTAGCATCCCTTGAATTCGTTTTCCTTGTCTGAATGTCGTGCATACCTACAGCTAGGTGATGCTAGAAACTTTTCTATAATACAGACTTTCCGTCCCACTACAAAACTTTAGTTCTAACATTATTCCAAGCCCAAACCCTCGAACCAGATTATTTTGTTTAGAGTATTTTGTACTTTATTCCGACATGTTAAGTAACATTATTCTTACACCACCTTGTCGTTAATGTCAAATTACACTGAATTGTACTGAATTTCATTATAATTCGCTCCTCAATAATGTTTTGAATTTGAAGCCTCATTGAAACATTCGTATGAAACCTTTAATTTATTATTACACTAATATTATAAAGAGGTAGTTTGTAAGTTTGTGTGTAGGAGGTAATCTCTGGAACTACCAGTCAGATTTGAAAAATATTTTTTTGCATTTTATAGCCCAATTCTTGAGGAAATCATGCTAATATGACACTTAGGAGCCGCAAAAGGAAAAAAGCGGCAAACGAAGTACTATTACTTCGTTCTACACGGGCGATGCCATGCGACGCGGTGGGTGGCTGAACAAGAAATTTCACGCGGACGAAGTCATGAGAGGTAGTGAAAAATATTCGAAAATCGGATTGCTTTTTATTGCCTCGCAGAAGGTGTCAAAAGCAGATTGTCTTTGGGGATAAAGATATCTTCGTATTGGGCGAGCTTGAACCTCGCTCCACTCAGGATTCTAGAGCACTAAAATTGTTCGTTACGCTCGGGATTCAATATAGCGCCCGTAACTTAAGACTACGTTATCCCCTTGATGAATAATATACAAGACTGGGGAGTTTTTGTAATTAGAACTTGGCCGGAAAAAGTTCGAAATTCAAAAATAGACCAATGGTTTAATGGCCTTGTTTTGTAATAAAACCTTTTCGGTTTTCATAATATAATTGTTAGGTAGGTGTTTTCTGAATAAGAAATAACCAGCGCAGGTTTGCATTTTTCATCAGTTTTCATTTACAAAAAACTTCTTTTAAAAGTCCAGTTTTCAATATTAATCATAACGCCAGCGCCAGTTAGGTACTGTAAACTGGGTCAACTGATTATATCCGCTTTTTTGCCAATATCATGAAATCTTCAGGTTTGAGATTGAAAAAAAGCGAGGTTATTTTATATTAAAGAAGACGATTTTTTTTATGTTATTAGTTGATTGACGGAAAAATATCAATTTGGCATTGCTAAATTAAATTGTTTTGAAAGTACCTACCTATCTCTTACCAAAAGTGACATGTTTGTTTTACAATTACAGTAGTGTAGCCCTGACCTTTCATCTTAAAATCGACCGTACCTACCTGGTCGATCGAGTTCCGCCGTGTGATTCTGTAAGACCTCATTCTAAACTCTGTGAGTTTCTTGATTGTCGTTCTAAATTCAAAGTGTCAAATAAAAAACAAGTGATCAGAAGTGATGCGAAGTGAGAGTGAATAGCGATGTGAGATGCGAGTTGTTGTTTGAATTTTACAGAATCGACAGTAGGTACGTCGATTCGGCTCGGGTGAAAATATAGAAAACGAACTTTCCCAGTTATGAGGCCTAGCTAGACCGATTTTTCAAGTTCTGTGGAAAAAAAGAGACATTATTCTTTAACCGTACATGAAAAAAATAACCGTAACCGTAAATCTAAAATTTATAACCGTAGATATAAAATCAGTAAACTTTAATTAAAATAACCGAAAAAATATCTGTAACCGTACATAAATCATGTATAAAAAATAATAATAATAGTATAAAAATATATAAATGTGAATAAAAAATAAAATTAAAAAAAATATAAATAAATAAATAAATGTAAATAAATATAAATATATATATTAATAAATATATGTATATCTAATGTGTGTATAAAAATAGTGATTTGTAGCTAATGAAAAATGATACATAACAAAAGTGCCACTTACATTATGTAACTGAATGAGAATCTGCAAGGAAGTGTAATGTTCTATACTATAGTATAGAACACCACGGCCAACGCTGCTGTACAGCGTGTATCGAAAAAATCTTCCAGCAGCTGTCCATACAAAACTTCAATACCTACCTACTACTCAAAACCAAATGTATGGGCCAGCTGATATTTTTTTCTAGATTACGATTTTGGTACCATGGAGAAAGCTGTTCAAAAATCAAATAGTTTGAATGGTCCTACACCCTTAAATATGACTTGGATACCTCAATCAATCTGCGTAGCCTTTTTCCAACTTCCAGACTAACCGGTTGCAGCTGAATACCAGTATTTTACATGGAGCAACTGCCTATCTGACCTCCACAACCCAGTAACTGGGTAATACGATACCCCTTGGTTAGAGTGGTTGTCAGACTTTCGGGCTTCTGACGACCCGTAACGACTGTCCACGAATGACAGCCGGGACCAACGGCTTAACGTGCTTTCCGAAGCACGGAGGAGTCTCGATATGTAGAGATGGTCACTCATCCACGGACCAACCCCGGCAAGTGTACCTTAACCTGATGGATCGATCCATGCGGCTGTTATTACTTAGCCACGAGCTCCTCTTACCATACCATACCCTTAAATATACGACCACAAATTTTTTTGTTTACCTACAACACCGAAATTTTCAGTTACAACTAAAACCGTTTACCACTAACTCCTAACCAACCCGGTGACTATTAAAAGTTGTATCAACTCGATACTGGCAAACTGTATCAATAGGTTACAAACTGAATCTAGGTTACCCTCCCGTGACGTCACGAATGACATTTAACCTGTGTGACGTCATACTGGGGCTCGATCATATGATACGTTGAACTCCGAACACCGGTCTTTATATATTGTGTTATTTTGAGCGATAGGGCTCGCAGTCGTACGGGTCGATCGAAGGTTTGCCGGGGCCAGACTGTGGATGGGTGACCATCCATTATTATCGATACCACTTCGTATCTAGGGAAGCAAGTTAAGCCGTAGGTTCCGGTTGTCATTTGTAGATCTTTGACAGTCACTACGGGTCGGATTTGCCACATGTTCTAGTATCCAGCTCCACTTCGAATTTTTAAGACCCCAGTCCTTGTTGCAAAAAACAAAAAATTTCTTTATGATTTGAAAAATAGTTGGGTAAACGTCATCTAAAACTGTTAATTAAATTTCAAGTTGATAGCATTATTAGTTCTTGAGATATCCAGCTGTGACAGACAGACAGACCGAGTCGCACGATAAGGGTTCCTTTTTATCATTTAGGTACGGAACCCTAAAAAGGGTAGGTTTAAGGTTTAAAGGTTACAATTCCGTTAAGACTCTTCAAGTGTCATCGATTGCTTAGATAGTGTGTTTAGAAAAAGTTGGATGTGATGGTATCACAGACAGGCCGGTCAGGAAAACGCTTGCTATTCATTAAGGCGCTGATTGACTACGATTTTAAACGTCACACAACCGCGTAATCTATTGTCACCATTAGCTGCCTTGAAATAAGGTTGAAAATTGAAAATAATATTTTTGTTGCCGAGATGTGAGTAAGCTGCGAATGTGCATTTATTTTCCCAGTTTTCTTTAGATTATTTAGAATGTACACAATAAATTAAATAATTGTCCGGTTAAAGTTTAAAAAAAATGCTAATTCTATTAAATTCTTAAAAAAAGAATGTCGTTATCGCTGAAAATATAGAGATGTTCGACGTCAAAGTGTATTTTTGCGGAGCAACTTCCAAATTTTTTACTGGGAATATTAAACTATTGTTTACTATTCTATTCGGTTAAAGTTTTTCTTTAAACCCTTCTGTGTCCACTGTATTTTTTGCGTCGGATAGTTTAATTGCGTTACGTCATACTCGACAATCCAAGAAACCAATGTTGAGCTAACACCGCGCCTTAATGAATGAAACCGAATTAAGGCTCTTACAGACAGAGGCGATATCGCGAGCGATATTGCGATATTATCGCGTCGCAACACCGCTACGCGACACGTCGCGACGCGATATCGCCTCTGTCTGTAAGAGCCTTTAACCTGAAGAATTGCCAAACTTAAATGGCAGTGGGCGGGCACATTGCTCGCAGAACAGATTATCATTTACTTATGAAGATACCATAGCGGACATTTTACGGTGAACCCTTTTCAACCTTATTACCATAGTAATAAGGTCGAAAAGTAGTTCACTGCAAATTTCCACGATGGTAGGTAAAGTAGACAACCCACGAGCTCGAAAATAGGCAGTCGCGCATTATGAAAAATTGCTTTGGAATGTTGGCTTTATTTATTTATATAAAATGTCTACGTCTGTACGTAGCGCAGCGGGGTTTGACTTTTCAAACCCCGCTGCCATCATGTTCATGGCCGTTATATGGCGGCCCCCGCTCTTCTAGGAGGCCATTCTACACTAAATGACACGTTTAAAGATAAAACACAATTTTATCATGAAAAACACCTTGTCAACCTCAGACTAAATAAAAAATCAAGACATAGCGCTGTCAACATTGACGTGAAGCCGCACGTTTCGGGTTTCGTAAACATGTATGCATGTAATGAGGTGTAGTTTAATTGTAGTTCGGTGTAAATGTGTGCGTGTGAGCGTGTATGCACAGAGCGAGGTATAGTTTTGCGCATGCTTTCACTGTATTGTTCGCAGCGCTATGTCTGGGTTTTTTATTTAGTCTGCGTTGTCCACTAGAGAAACCCACAAAGGTACCTACATAAAATAATCCCTGCATTAAGGGGGATACAACAAAACGTCGTGTTATCATCAATACGTCTCTTTAAGTTAGATTTCCTCCGCATTGGTTTGTTTTTCGAAATCAGACCAAATCCGGAGGAAATCTAACTTAAAGAGATGTAGGGACGATTTTTATGGTTAAAATTATGTTAATACTATTTCTCAATGTTGCGAATCATATTTTGTCAAGATACAACCTGACACTGACCTTTTTTTTTTTTTTTGAGGGTGGGAAATCATCAAATAACTTCTCCCGCTCTGGGTGGAGCGGAAGGGCGTGTCAGACTATTACTGACTAAAACCCACCCGTGTTCCTTCAGTTGCCTATGCCAGGGCCGCGGTATCTTCTTCAAACAACCCGCGACCCCCGCGGCGTCGGCCCTATTGGACCCCATCACTTGCTGACATCTCTTTGAGGCGCGCGTGGAACACAACGCGCCGTCGACTCGGGCCGGTCCTTACCGGACGGCGAGCTACCCGCTGCTCACCGTCCGCGACCTGCAAATTGCAAAAAAACGCAAGAAAATTTGAATTTCGCGGGCTACCACAGCGCAATCACCTTAACCTCGAATATTGCTTTTAAACCCCAGTAGTGTTTTGTTGTAGTTTGCGTCATGTTTACCGCAAATAAACGTTTTTTCTTTCTTTTCTTTCTTTCTTTCTTATTTATAGACCCAATTAAATAGAATCATAATCCACCGACGTAACTCCGACCATCGATTTATTTTGCCCGAAAATAACGGATACAAAAACGGGTTCAGATTAAAATTGAAAGCCCTCTCGTTACGTTAAGGACTTATTGCATAACGGTTTCCAAATAAAAATTTAAATGTAACCTTTGATTTATTATTTTATGTTTGATATAAGCTGAGTGCTTTTATATTTTTAGCAAGAAACAAGGTTTCAGTAATTGAAATAGGGTGGTAGAAAAAATATGTATATGTAATGAAAAGCTGTTGTTTCCTAGCCTTAAGGCGATACCAAAACAAATTGGGAGCTTTTTCGTATCCATTTATTTCACTATTACAGCATGTATCGATTTAATTTTTGGATAAAAATGTTTAATTGACTATTTGACTAATACTCTGACTGAAAGAAAATTTATTCTAATTTATTTTCCGGGTAGTGGGTAAGTATTCGAATTTGTGTGAGGTAGGTACCTCAAATAAAAAGTGAAAAATAACTAGTCGGTGTTTACACAATTCACAAATCTTTTCAGCAAGATCTTTTAAGTACAGTAACCGTTACAAAATCAAATAACTCTGTCTGATGAGCCCTATTCGTGGCTAAACGTAGTTAAATAAAACCCACCTAGTTTGGAGGCCTTTTATTTCTAGTTGCCAGACATAATCGTTTTAAGAAATTAGCTAATTGATCTCCGAGGTCGGACACTATCCGCCACTCTAATCAAATACCTAGTTTTGTATTAGTTATTGTTAAAAAAATATTGGGGGCATCCACGAATGTAGTAGGTACAGTTGTTTTATCTCACGAAAGCGGGTGAGCCTTGTAGATGTAATGCGTATAGACATTGGTATAGACACCTGCAGGTAGCGCGCTCCCGAGCTTACGACAGTGTGCATGTAACATTTACACATACAAGTATGGCTCGCCCGCTTTCGTGAGATAAAAAAACTATAAAAGTGAGGGGTGAGGGACAGTTCCAACGGCTACCTAGGGTCATTTGCTGAGAGGGTAGAAAGTCCTCTATGGAGGCAGTGGATACACATCCACGTTAGATAATAGTTCCTCTTGTATATGTACTCAAATTTATGTTTAAGTTCTTTTACATGTATTTACTAACACTATGGACACATTAGTCTGAATTAAAGAAATTGAATTGAATTGAATTGAATTGAATAAAACGGGCACGGCATGTCCACAACTCCACGGCAAAACGCGTATTTTACGTACGGTCGCGGCATCCACGAAACCGAACTAGTATTATACGAAA
The DNA here is from genome assembly GCA_905163495.3 of Cosmia trapezina. Lineage (NCBI taxonomy): Eukaryota > Metazoa > Arthropoda > Insecta > Lepidoptera > Noctuidae > Cosmia > Cosmia trapezina. Next base: position 10,373,967 of record LR991042.1, read on the forward strand.
GTAAAGAAGTAAGTTTGCTTGTTTATTTCTTTGTTTGTTTCTACGTTTTCACGCTAAAATGACTAAATGGATTTGGATAAAATTTGGGACATGGATTGGGCATGACCTAGAAAAGGTCATAGGCTACTTTTCATTCTGGATCGTAGACGAAGTCACGGGCAACAGCTAGTGTACAATAAAATACTAAATTCTGTTTTGTTGTTTGTTGGAATACGCATGTAACGTAATTATAATTACAAATTATTAAATTCTGACTGAGAATTTCAGTTCTGTCTTTAGAGAATCAAATTAAAATCTCCTTTCAATTAATCTGAGCTTAAAGTGCCCATTAATTATCGTTTTTGTTCAAAATAAAACGAAAAATGGCAAGGATCTGTTATAAGAATTAGGACAAAAATCACTTTACATTTTTGCGTTACTTTTTCATTTAAATTATACCAATTAATCAAGCTTTCACAAAAAGTGGAAGGAGGCCCTTAATTACTTTGACGAATTTATATAAGTAGCAATTTGAATAATTATCATAGAATATTATTTTAAAGAGTAAGTATTCAATATTTGTTTACTAGCTCGTACGGTAATATTCAACGTGAATTTTTCGCAACGCAAATTTTCTTAAACAAAAAGAAATATATCTTGCAAAACCACATAAATATATAACTTACTTCAACACAAGTCTTTGTGTTCCGAACTTTGCCACTAAAACCTGGATGATGGTAGACGGAGAAAAACGGTGCCGCGAAACAGCCGTCCAACCACAGAGTAGTGAGGTACAGAGGCCTTAGTGTGAGTTTCTATACTTACTCGATCACATTAACGTAAACTTCAATTTGTACTGAAACTGAAAAAGCGCCGTCTGGTGACTATAATGGGAAACACAGTTATTCCATACAAATTGACGTAACTTAATGTTAACGTAAACGTGAACTTGTATAAAAACTCGCACTAAGGCCACAGATCCACACAGCGAATGGAAACAAGCACACGCAAAATTAGATGCAAACTAAGGCCGATTTCAGACACTTCAATTTTTGCTCATGCATCTTTCACTCGAAGTGAAATGGTTGAACACAGAATGAATCAAAAGTGAAAAATGAATTCATTAGTGAACTGATCGAACGATATTGGGTTTCAGCAATCGGCAATTATCACTCACCTGCTAAAAAAGGATCGAAAAATGAAATGGAAGGAACAGATGAACGTTCTTTCCTGATAATTTTTTTCGATCTCGTGTGAACGTGGAATGAAACGAAAATGAACCTTTACTCATAAAACCAATCACTCGAGTGAAGTGAAGCTTCTGAAGGCGAATACACACCTGCGCACGCGCAGCGATCGCGCACGAACCGTGGACAAAATGGGTCACACTCAGGGCTCACGTCGCGTCGCAAACTGCTTACGAGCATTGATTTGTTGAATTGTTTGTGCTTCATTGAGTGATATAATAAGGACGCGTTCGAGAACACATCACGGTACCAGGAATATGTCGGTTTTGAATATTACAACTTGCACGCAAAACCCCTAGCTAGCCGCTCGCGAACGTGCCATACTATGTTCCGTCCTTTCACGTGAATGGTTTGAATTGAATCTGCCTTGCTAGCGCCTTCACGGTGATCTCAAACGAATGCCAGAAGCCTGACGCGAAGCGTGTCTGTGTGCGTGCGTTCTCGCTCGTAGTATGAAGCCGACCTTCTGTACATATCTATTATGTGGCCAACAACAGAGTGCCGCAAAGAAATTACTTTGTTTACGTTTTTCGAGGTAACAAAATAAGATTTTGCTCGGAATTTTCGTCATAAAGAGTGGAGCTAACGGGAGAATAATGGCTTTTTCTTTCAGCCCTTGAACGATAAGTAATATTTCAGAAGCTATGACGAAGCGATATTGCAGTAATTTGTGATAGTTAATTGCTGTTTCGTGATAGGTCGTTTTGTGGTTGATATTGGTAGCTGCTGTAATGGGTTATTGATGAAAATCGATGTTATTTCGGAAATTGATTTCATCGGGCTGCGTTATGTTGTGGTAAAATAACTAATGATTTATGGGTACTTTACACGGCTCTTTAGTCAACTGAGACCGCTCGAACTCATCCCGCGGGATGATTTGACCTGAATATTTTGAATTGGTCAACTGAGCCCACTTTAAAAAAGATTTTTATTTCTATAGAAGTATGTACAGCCGTGAACAAAATTATTTTTGGAAAAATTGACACACCGTTTGATTAATAACCCGATTAACACCAGAGGGGCAATTCTCGTACCTAAAAACGTTCACAATCTCATGCCAGCGTCAATCAAAATGTCAAAAATGAAGGTAAACGCTATACAATTTCTGTCAGATTGAGTCTTGAGATGATATTGCGAACGTTGTTAAAAATACGAGAATTGCCCCTCAGGTCTCGACTAACTTCGAAACCCGGTAGAACGTGGGAGTAATAGGGTGGGGGAACACCATGGGACACCTCAAGGCCATTGATTTTGACCTGTGGGTCATTGACCTTAAGGTCAAGGTCAAAGTTCCGAAGCACATCTAAGCGGAAAGTGATGCGCGGCTCAAGTTATGTTGTTTGAAAGAGATACCGTGGCCCTGGCATAGGCAACTGAAGGAACACGGGTGGGTTTTTGTCAGAAAAAGTCTGACACGACCTACCGCTCCATCCAGAGCGGATCATTTGATGATTTCCCATCCACAAAAAAAAAAAAAAATGTTATTTATTCTCGACTTTGTTTTAAGGCACGCAATGTTTATATTTCTTTAGCAGTGACAACCGCACGGCGCCTCGCCAGATGTGCGCCGGCCCTTAAAGCAAGAGAAGAAATCCCGGGTTTACCTAACTGTAAAATTGAAGCAATTTCTATTCAGTTTGGAGGTAGCTCTTACATTTAATTAAATAAAGGTCTGAACACGTCTCCAGTGATGTAATCTTGACTTAAACCCAATATATTTTCTTTGGTCGAAGTATTAGGTCCTTGTTTATTTTACTCCACAATCTTGGTTTGTTTTCACACGTCGGTTTTAACACCATCTAAGGCTATATTACCGTCATTTTGGAAGTGTTTTATTGAGTTTTAGGCTTATAATATTGTGTGAGAATGCTAGCGGAGATTTTTTAAGACACGGCATCGATTTCAATCCCTAAAATATCTACATATAATTTTTTTTTAACTGAGATATTATTAAAAGGCTGTGATGTTCCACTGCAGGAAAAGGAAACTATTCTCTTTCCAATTCTCTCTATTTGAATCTGCTAAGGACCAGTTCTTGTTGAAGGAGTCCAGCTCATCCCGCCATCTTCATCTGGGCCTGCCGCTTGCCACCAATGATAATGAACATAATATTTTTTTTTAAATTGACCCACTTCTGCTGGTCAGATTTTTATTTCGTCAGCGTCACGATGTGGTTACGCTGAAGCACCGGTGCTTCCAAGGGGGGTAACCACATCGTGACGCTGTGGAGGAAATTCGAGTACCTATTGCTTTAATTTTAACCGGATCTGAGCGTCAACCGTTTTCATCTACAATGTAGGATACATTGTAGATGAAACTAAGTATTTTAATGTTGAAGTGTGAAATAATAAGTTTAAAAAAAAAATATTCAAGTAATAAATTAAAGAAAATATCTCAAAAGAGAAAAGATTTCTAAAAAGTCCTGGGATTTACTTTTATGATTACTGGCAGTAGTAATCGTCATTGAAAAAGACTTGGATAACGTGAAGCCTAAGAAGAATGGCGAATGGCGCTTCTGTGTTGATAGTCGTAAATTAAATACGATGAAATAATCTTTACATGAAACAGAGTCAAACGGCATTTTAATAAAAATTGCAATTTTAGTATTTTGTTATGGACCACTCGCACTTGAACAAAAAATTAAGTAGGCCATTTTTATATCAAATTTTTCTCAAGACAGATTCGTCGTATCTCTTATGGATTTGGATTTCCCCCTACTGCCCAGTATAAAAAAAAATCTCTGTAAACCGTGTGTAGCTTACGAATATAAATCACAGCAAGGCCTTAAGACGCAGATATATGCCAATGGCCTTGAGTGGTTAACTTTGTGCTGAGCTCACGCAACGCGTCGTACGTCCAGCCTGTAATAGGACTCGCCTATCAAGGAGCGCTGTCCCAAATTAGACGCATTGTTTTTTTTTTACATAAATCCAAAGGTATAGTAAGATGAATAATTAAATTATCTTTAAAATGGTGAAGGTTTTATAAAAATACGTTTTTTCGTGATTCTCAGTTTTTTATCCGCGTTAGACATAACTTTACAAATTAATTACAATATGTAATAAAAATATAATCTAAAGTATTCACGGATTATGTTATTAAGAAAATACTCTAATTTAACATATATTTTTTCCAAGTCATTAACACCACTCGTATAAACGTGATCTTCAATTTAAAATCATTAAAAGTCGGTTATCGTCGCCTTAAGTGTTTACCAAAAGAATAGTGTCACCAAGTTCTACTTAAAAGCGTAAAAAATAAGTACTCACCTCTTCAATGCACACATATTGCACATATTGCTACATACATATTATAAGTACGTCCTATCTACAAACGTGACAATATAACTTCACACTACCATTAATTTTGTACTCTGTAACTCAAACGGATTTAACCCTACCGTGCTAAATGAAAAAGAACATGCAAGCAGGATGAAAAACGGATCTAAATTACTTTTCCCGTTGGAATTCAAATAAACGAGAGACGTTGCGGTCCGAATGTGGTTAGATTTTACTACAGCATCCAGAGAACCACAGACCGATGTCTTTTAAACGTAAACTTTAAACCAGAAACGAGGGAAATGTGAATCGTCCTCGAGGGAAACACACTTTGTGGAATAAAAATAGTTTTATTTGAAACGACAGTTAACATCTGTGAAGCAAGATTTTTACCTCTGTACCTATTTTATACGCAACTCTGATTACATTTTTAGAAGCAAAACAAACAAGCAAAGTTTTGCTGTGACAGACATCTGTAGCCAGGGGGCGCCTACATTTTATTGACCTTGGCATATATTTTTATAATGACGTGTTTTGTACTGTATTGTTTTAATGTGAAATTTAATTTTTTAATTCTGTGACACTGACAATTTTGTAATTTTGTATTATTGTTTTGTTGACATCTTTGTTTATTTGAATTGCATTGACATTTTATTTTATTTTATTCTCTGACCCTTTTCAATTTGTATTCGTCCATTCATTTAATTTATTCCGATGTATTATGGGGCAGTATTGTGAAATTTTATTTTATTATGTAACAATTATGGGTTTTTGCCTGAATTAAATTTATTTTATTTTATTTTTTTTATTTTTCAAAGTAATATTATTACTTATTTATTTATTATATTTTGTCTTTTACTTAACTCGGGACCCTGGGGTCCCGGACCTTTGGAAGGCGTACAAGGGGCCGAAGCCAACTCGCATAAGCCCTTAGACAATTTTTATTTATTTTATATATTTTTTTCTAATTTAAGTATTATATTATTTTTTTATTAAAAAATACACAAAAAAAATATAATACCCATACCCATGTTACCCATGTTTTTAATACACTTGAATGCCTACAAATACAAACATAAGAACCTCAGCATAAAGAAACCAACACTCGTTATCAATACCAATGTAAATACCTATATTTAGTGACTGAATAACTTATAATGTTTGACTCTCTCAGCTCCATACAAATTCTCCCGTCTGTCACAGTGTGTTACAGAAACTCTGATAAATCAATGTTTACCCGTTAGCTTAGGTAGAAAAACTTATACATTATAAATGTAACGTTGAGAAATACATTTTCGCCACTTGTGACCGCAATAGAAACCGAATTACAAACTCATTTTCTTCGCCGTCTTTTAAAATCAAACCATATTACCATAAAACTGTGTTTATCAGTTGTATAAGCTAAACAACTTTTTAACATGACATTTATGTCTGGAGTTTGACGTAAAACTGACATTAGATGGGGAAAAGTTTTGATGGTAAGACCCTACGGGCCCATCGGGACCCTATGGGCCTTACCACAAATTAATCGTAATCCTTTTGGGAACAACCCACTTCTTTAGACACCTTATTTAACGCGTGTCTAATGTCAGTTTTACGTCTAACTCCGTACATTAATGGGGGCTCTTACTCTGTCTGCAGGGTTTAAAGGAACCTAACCAAACCGAACCTCAGGTGCCCCTGACGTCGACGTAACCGAGTCTGGCAGTCGCTTCTAAGATCGACTAGGCAAATCCCGAAACAGAATATTTTACTTTCGACGTTTGACTGAAAAGTTAGGAACTTCTAGGTTTTACTAAAAATGCTTTAGTCAAAGGCCAAAATTGGAATTTATTTCGGGATTTGCCCGAAGGCTTTGGTCAAACATAGGATAAACCAGTCATTCCGGGAAGAGACTGCCTATCAACCTTTGACTATGACATATCTATTAGTATGTAAATTCAGGCGCATCCATTACTTATTATATTATATTCGGTACCCACTTCTTGAATACCAAATAGGATTCATTGACTGAAACTTATTGCAGACAGTCAGAAATGTAATTTTCTCGTTTTTATTAAAATTCTCTTGAAACATCTGCTTTAGTAGTTTGCAGTTTGATACCTGGACTTTAAAAAGTTTGATAATAAATCATGATTATTAGTTTTGTATGTGTACCTTCGTAAAATAAAGGTTACTTTTAACAATGAATTGGATTCACTAAAGTTTGCCAGTTTATTGTTATGGTCTATAAATAAACTACCTACAGGAGTACCCAGTATAACACGAGCCTGTTAAAATCCTGAAAGCCTAGGTTTACTACATAACATCACGCATGTACCCTCGAAGGGTTAGGCAGAGGCAGGCCAGGCGTACTCCGCATTTTAGGTATGAAGGTACAAGTGCGCGGCGCGCTCGACTTGTCGAGCTAATTCAGTGTGAACTGCCGCGCGCCAGCCGGCTCGCACGTTAGTTCGATACTCACTCACAGGGCGCGTCGTAAAAGAAGACAACCCTAACGAGTCAGAAGGTATATATTTGTAAGTTACGCGATAGAAAGAGATGCAACTTCTAGATGAATATAATCAATCTGCCTAGCCTTTTCCCAACTATGTTGGGGTCGGCTTCCAGTCTAACCGGATACAGCTGAATACCAGTATTTTACATGGAGCGACTGCTTATCTGACCTCCACAACCCATTTACTGGGTAATACGATACCCCTTGGTAAGACTGGTTGTCAGACTTTCGGGCTTCTGACGACCCGTAACGACTGTCAAAGATCCACGAATAACAGCCGGGACCAACGGCTTAACCTGCTTTCCGAGGCACGGAGGAATCTCGGTATGTGAAGATGGTCATCCATCCACTGACCAACCCCGGCAAGCGCAGCTTAACCTGACGGATCGACCTGTGCGGCTGTTATTACTTAGCCACGAGCTCCTCTAGATGAATATAACTGTTTGTAATTAACGCTGTGCGACCTGAATTGCACTTTATTGTGTCGTAGCAAGAGTCGCTATTTATTTAAATGATTTTCCGGAGTGAATCTTTTGTACTTGTACTATTATGTATTCTGTGGTACCTAGTACGTCCACATTTCGCCTGTTATGTTTAAGCCCCATGTAATAGCGGGCGAGCCTATTGCCATCAACCGGGTGAAAATCCAGACTCTGGGCTGCTATTGGAAAAACTCAATAACACTTTGCCCGACCTGGGAATTCAACCCAGGACCTCATGCTCAGTAGTAGCCTAGGCTTATTAACTTTTCGGAAAGGTAAATTAGATTGAGATTGTTTTGAATATCGTTGTTCTACTAAGTAGTGAATTTTCTACGTTTATGAATAATCACAAAATTGAACATCGGTTGTTATTTTTTATTGACATTTTAATAATTCTTCATTTAGGTCTGATATAATTCGAGTATTAAATAATATGTAATTGTTCAATTTATTTTCTAATTTAATACCATAAATTATGCATGTTTCTTTTTTTTTCAATTATTTTTAATAGATTTTAATTTATAATATTATGCTAGATTTGCAAACCATATTTGTACACCTCCTGGCATAACATAGCGCTCTGTTCATCAAACATAAGATCTGTATTTATTTTTTTTACCTATGTTAACAAATAAAATAAATAAATAAATAACAAAATCTGTAGGTTCGTCTTCATCTCTTTTTTGAAATGAATCAAGAACTACGTGCCCACAAAAAAAAGCTCAGAAAAAAACAACCTGGATATAATCAAAAATCAAAATCAAAAGTCATTATTTTATTCATACTAGGCTGAAAGTTAGGGCCTGTTTCACTACCTACGATTAAGTTCCTCTAACTTACTAAGATAGTTTCATACAAATTGTGTTCCATTTTTGAATTTATTCGATAAGTGGTGGCTATTCGGACATTGTGAAATAGGGCCTTAGTATTTTTCGAACGTCAAAATTACATAAGACTGTCCCCCAAAAAACGCCCGCCCTTCACCACTTTCCTAGTGCTTTAACAGGGAAGAAGAACTCGCACAACAAACTCTCCAGCAGCACAGCTGTCTACATAATATACCTACATAATCAGCCTATAATGTTCCCGTGTGGTGTGTTCCGTGTGGTGTCCGGACACAAAGAATAGCACCAACCCATCTCTTCCAATGGGTGTCGTAAAAGGCGACTGAGGAAAATCGGGAGATCCCCAATGCACACAAGTCTGCTTGGTCATGATAGGCGTTTACTATCTTCTCGCTACCGTGATCAAAAAATGCAGCAGGGTAATGCGAAGCACCTTGAGGGCGTATACCAGGATCCATATAGTGGTTTACGGTCTTTCGCTGCATCCCAACCTTTGCCGATCGTACTGGTCTACCAGTCCATTGGACCACAGAGGAAGGGACGAGAGAGTGGATTTGTACCTGCGCAACTACTTGTCCACTATAATCCAATTCACGCGCAGATGACCCTAGCTATTTACTTCCGGATCTGAGCGTATTAAAAGCCCTGCGGCGATGGGGTTTTGGCGGTGGGGCTGAGGTATCGATGTACCGAGGCTTTAGTTAGCACCCTGCACGTAGGCGGCCAGGGGAGAGTGGTCGCTCCCGGAGTCGATTGAGTCGGGACTCTGGGTTCGGCAGCACAACTGGTGACAAAGCAGCCCTATTTAGGATCGCTCTGCTTTCCTCTGCACAGAGGAGGGGTCTAGAAAAGGTGGCCCAAAAATAGTCCGTCTCACCCATCATCCAGGTGCCAAACCGCGGGCGCTTGGACATCGACGAAATGCGGTCGAAAGAAACAGAAGCAACTTAATAATAATAAGATTAAATACCAACGACTTTGCATCGCTACATGGAACGTACGGACTCTATTAGACAACGACCGGAATTTATGCCCAGAGAGAAAAACTGCTCTCATTGCAAGAGAGTTGGCTCGCTATAACATAGATATAGCTGCAATAAGCGAAACCCATCTGAGTGACAGTGGAGAGCTTCGTGAACACCTAGGAGGCTACACCTATTACTGGAGCGGACGTCCCTCCGGTGAGAGGGCGGGCAGCGGTGTGGGCTTTGCTATTCGTAATGGTTTGGCTGGAGATCTGAGTGAATTACCTAAGGGTGTCAATGACCGCCTCATGACTCTACGCCTTCCACTATCTAACAATAAGTACGCCCATCTCATAAGTGCTTATGCCCCCACCCTGCCTTCACCGGATGAGGATAAAGAGGTATTTTACCAAAACCTGAGGCGAACTCTGGAGACTATCCCAAAGTGTGACAAAGTTATTTTGTTGGGGGATTTTAATGCTCGTGTCGGAACCGAATATGCAACTTGGAACGGAGTCCTCGGCAAACATGGAATAGGGAAATGTAACGATAATGGACTTAGGCTATTGTCGTTATGTGCTGAATTCGATCTTAGCATCACTAATACATGCTTCCGACTTGCTGAGAAATACAAGACCTCGTGGATGCACCCAAGATCTAAGCATTGGCATCTTTTAGATTATGTCATTGTTCGCCAAAAAGACCTGCGTGACGTTCTCGTGACGAGAGCAATGCGTGGTGCTATTGGCTGGACTGATCACCGTCTTATTAGATCAAAGATGTACTTGCAGCTAAAAGCACCACGACGAGCACCCAACAAAATTCCACATAAACTTGCCTTTTCAAATCTAATAACATCATCAGAGCTCGGTAAAGCGTTGGATTTGAAATTTGCTGAGAGTGCTCCGCAGGCGGATTCATCTACCATTGATGGTGACTGGAGATCTTTTGCCAAACATCTTCATGCCTGTGCGCTGGAAACTATAGGAAGACCACAGAAAAAGAACCAAGACTGGTTTGACGCAACTGACAGTGAGATCAAAGCGCTAGTTGACAAACACAGGTATGAGCTAAATATGAATTCCCCGGATGCACGTAGAAATAAGGAAGCGCAACAAAAACTGAGATCCAAAGTTCGCGAACTAAAGGATAAGTGGTGGAAGGAAAAAGCTGCTGAACTACAGCACTGCGCTGATACTCGCCAGACTGGGAAGTTCTTCGAGGGTATCCAAGCAATTTTTGGACCAAGGGTAAGGAAAATAGCACCGATGTACACAAAAGACAGACAACACCGAGTTACAAATAAAACTGACGTAATAATGCGATGGGCAGAACATTTTAGTGACGTCTTGAATCCCGATGCACTCAGCGCTGATCTGTCGTACATAAATACACTAGAGGAACTGCCAGTTTGTCAAGATTTAGAAGCCCCACCTACTTTTGAAGAGTTTGCAGAAGCAGTCATGCGTCTCAAAAACTCCAAAACACCTGGAATGGACCAACTTCCAGCGGAAATATACAAATACAGTGGAAAAAACATTGTAAATAAACTCTACCATCTAGTCAAAAGGGTGTGGGAAAGTGAAGAAGTTCCACAGGACTGGAGAGATGCTGTGATCTGCAAGCTGTATAAAGGGAAGGGAGATGTCTCCGATTGCAGCTCCTACCGAGGCATATCACTTCTCTCTAGTGCCGGTAAAATTCTTGCCCACATTATCAACAGCCGCCTTAGCAAACTTGCTGAAAAATACCTGCCTGAGAGTCAATGTGGCTTTCGTCCTTGCAGAGGTACAATCGATGCTATATCCGTCGTAAGGCAACTCCAGGAGAAAAGCTTGGAACATCAAAGGCCTCTCTACATGTGCTTTGTCGATCTAGAGAAAGCATTTGATAGAGTTCCACGTGAGGCTCTTTGGCTTGTTCTCCAAAAGTCTGGATACCCAAAGAAGTTCGTCAACCTCATACGCCAATTTCATGTTGGCATGAAAGCGCAGGTTCAACATGAAAACGAACTTTCTAAGGAGATCCAGATTACAAGTGGAGTAAAACAAGGTTGCGTCATGGCGCCCACACTCTTTGCAATTTACTTCGCAGTTGTTATGAGAGACGCCCTGCAGTGCTGTAGTGATCAAATCCAACTGAATGTCCGAACTGATAAAGGCGTGTTTGATATTTCTAGGTTTAAAGCCAAATCAAAACTTCAAAAGACTTCCATTCTGGAGATTCTTTACGCTGACGATGTGTGCCTCATGTCCGACAGCATGGCGCATCTCCAAAGCTATATAGATGCACTACATCAATCCTGTCAACGATTTGGATTAGTTATCAGTGCTTCCAAGACGCAAATCCTCAAACAACCACCCCGAGGCTGCGAAGCTGATAAAGCCACACTTAATCTAGATGGGAAACCACTAGAGGAAGTCTCGCAGTTTAAATATCTTGGAAGCAACATACGGCATGATAACACCCTGGCATCGGAGATACCATCGCGCATTGCAAATGCCGCTGCGACCTTTGGACGGCTTAATGATCGTGTCTGGAAATCCCATGACCTGAAGCTAGAGACAAAAATTAGTGTTTACAAGGCATTAATCTTACCTGTTCTTCTATACAGCGCAGAAACATGGTGCCTTTACAAACCAGACATTAGGAAACTGGACACATTTCATCTAAGGTGTCTCAGATCGATCTTGAACATTAAGTGGCAAGACCATGTTCCTAATACGGAGGTCTTGCACCGTTCCAGCATATATGGCATTGAAGCCCTACTCATGCAGCGTCAACTCAGGTGGTGTGGACACGTTCTTCGCATGAAGGACCACCGTTTACCAAAAATGGTTTTTTACTCTGAGATGGCAGAAGGTAAACGGAAGCATGGCGGTCAACATCTCCGCTATAAGGATGTGCTCAGAAGGCATCTTAACGCGTGCGCTATTGATCCTACAGGTTGGGAGAGGCTCGCTTTACATAGGTCGTCTTGGCGCTCTACTATTCGCAAAAGTATAAAATCTTTCGAAGAAAAGCGACACGAAGCTATTATTGACAAGCGCCAAATACGCAAAGAGAGACCTAAGCCCTCCTACACCTACACATACAACACTGCAGGCCAACTTTATTGCTCTAGTTGTGACCGGGTATTCAAAACTAAATTCGGTCTAGCGAGCCATCTAAGAGCACACGCAAGGAAGTGATTTCGAAGGGTCGCCGTTATCGAAATCGATAAGGAGGACTATATAATGTTCCCACTGCTGGGACACTGGCCTCCTTCACCACGCGGGCCCTGTGCGGGTTGGTAGATGTCACATGTCTTCGAATTTTCGGTTCTAGGATATGACAGTTTCCTCACGATATTTTCCTTCACCGTTTTGAGAGCAGTGGTGATGAAATCATTTACAAAGTAAAGCGCCTGTCTGGGTTTGAACCAACAACCTACAACTCGTAAGTCACGCGTTACTACTGGGCCACCACTGGTCTTTGCAGCTCTTTGCTCTGCACAGCTGTCTGTTCAGTTAGAAAAACTTGATTATAGACAATCGTATGCAATATTACGAAACAAAAAACATTTAATTATTTGCCAATGTCAGCTTGCACACCACACGCCAACATACCAACAAAAAAAAAATTAAAACTATACTCAAGCCAAAATAAAAAAAAACTGTCAAGAGTCAGTCGGACTCGCGCACCGAGATTCCGCACCAAAATTATGTAAATATTGTTGATGATTTCTGAAAAGGTGTGCTATTTAGAGACATCGATTTATTTTTCCTGTAATCTTAACATAAACTTCTATCACATAGAATAATTTCAGATTTTTCTCTATGCAAACTTTGGAGATAAGGGGGGGAACGGTAGGTATTTTTTTTTTTTTAATTAAAAGACGAAAACTATGCGGCTTAAAAAAAAGAAAAAATGTTTGAGAATGTGCAAACAGCTCTTTCATATGATACCCTACATACTCTAGTAGTCCAACTTTGAATTTTTAAGACCCCTTTTCAGTCCTTTTAGCAAAAAAAAAAAAATTCTTTCTTATTTGCAAAGTAGTTGGGCAAACGTCATTTAAAACTGTTCCAAATTTCAAGTTGATAGCATTGTAGTTCTTGAGATATCCAGTTGAGACAGCCGGACAAACAGACAGACTGAGTCGCACCATAAGATTTCCTTTTTACCGTTTTGGTACGACGGAACCCTAAAAAAAAAGTACAGAACTTAGTAGGTACATGAAAACATGGATCACAATATTATGCCACCCCATCAGAACAACGTAAACCAACACTAGTTATGTCCTCTAGCCATTTAGACTTGTTTATATTTATCTATCCTCACGTACCGAACAATGTCTTTGTTAAATGTGCTTCACGACAGACCATCTTACCTACACCTGTCACTACACCCATAAACCTAAGGAATAAGGTATGAAGTTGCTTGTGAGAGGGGTATTAGATGTTGGTAAAGCTCTTGAATGCATCCACGGCGCTATTCGGGACACTGATGCTGTATAAATTATAACATCAGACCTGGGCGGAAGGTATTTGTTTGCTTGTCACTTACCACTGTTTGTCTCTGTACATTGTGATTTGTGTGCCTAAAGTATTAAATCAATCTGCCTAGCTTTTTCCCAACTATGTCGGGTTCGGCTTCCAGTCTAACCGGATCCAACTGAATACCTACCAGTATTTTACATGGAGCGACTGCTTATCTGACCTCCACAACCCACTTACTGGGTAACACGATACCCCTTGGTAAAACTGTTTGTCAGACTATTGGCCTTCTGACGACCCGTAACTACTGTCAAAGATCCATGAATGACAGCCGGGACCAACGGCTTAACGTGCTGTCTGAGGCACGGAGGAGTCTCGGTATGTAAAGATGGTCACCCAACCACGGACCAACCCTGGCAAGCGTAGCTTAACCTGATGGATCGACTGTGCGGCTGTCATTACTTAGCCAGTATTAAATAAATAAAATGCTCGCTTGTATTACATCAGAATAATATACATTGAAAACAGTGTATGTTTGAATTTAATTAGTGCACTGTAATTACAAAATGAATTAATTAAAGTAAAGTTACTAGAACACTGCACGAGCAAGTGACTATTGTGTTTCTCTGCATCTGTTTTATTCTTGTGTCTTTTCTCTGTGGGTTGTTGTCAATGATAATATAAATAGGAGGCAAATTGTTGCAGACAAGACAACTGTTGTAATTTGATTTAGTCGGCCAATAGCAGCGAGCGAAACAAAGCGTGTCCGTGGCGTGACAATATTATCCCACCAAAAACATTTTCATGTAAAATGTTGCCAAGACGAGACCATGGCTCGCACTGTCAAAAAAGTTATCAGATCTCATGTAGAGCCAAGCTTGCAACTCTACATGCCCTAACTCTACAAGCCCTGCACCCAACGAATTCATTCTTAATTCGTTGCCTGCACCTTAGTCAAAATATGAGGCTTGGCCGTTTCCTTAGCTACAAGAACTATTGTATAACAGAAAAGTAATGAATAGTGAATAAAATTTTCACCTTATGACAGCAGCCCATGTGACAGTAGCGAAACGGCCGAGCCACATATACCCACATTCGTGTTTTAATACCCCTTATTATACGTCAGTTGCATAAATAACTATTATATTTTTGGTTATAATGCAGGGTATGCGCAACATGGTTAATTGGATGGTTAATGGCACTGCCTAATTAGTTAGTTGAAGAAATACCGTCGGCTGTTGGACTAGGTCGATGGAGTCCCGCTGCGCGGGGCCTATCCAACTGTCCTTTCTTTGGTATTTTTCGTCAAATTGTTGTGCTCCATAAGTTCTGAGTTGAGCTGCACGATTACTGACAAATGCGTGTGTTATATTTGATCATTGTTTTTTATAATTTTTAGCACTATATTTTTAATTATTAAGTAAAATTGAGATTACCTTGATTCCAGAAACCATAAAATCATTGTAAAACCACCTTTAGATATTTCATTTTGGTATTATTTTATTACTGTTTACGACTATGACTGTAGTTAAGACTATGCCTGTGGCTCTGCCTGTGGCTGTGACTGTGCCTGTGGCTTTGCCTGTGGCTATGACTATGACTATAACTGTGCCTGGTGGCTGTGCCTGGTGGCTGTGCCTGTGGCTGTGACTATGACTATGGCTGTGCCTGGTGGCTGTGCCTGGTGGCTGTGCCCGTGGCTGTGCCAATAATAAAATAAAACATATAAAGAGAAAGTAAATAGTTTTATTTAAACTAAGCACATCCGCATACGCTTTACATACTTTGTCGTCTATTGTAAATCTAGACGCTCTCCTGACTGCTTACCATGGTTTAGTCGAATGCCACCTACGATATGGCGTTATCTTTTGGGGCAACTCCACCGAAAGAGAAACTGCATTCAAAGCACAGAAAAGATGCTTAAGGTCCTTTTTAAAACTGCAAACTACTGATAGCTGTGTGCCATATTTTAGACAGAATAAAATATTAACTCTACCATGTTTATATATTTTTGAAATGGCAGTGTTTGTAAAACTAAATCCGGATCGTTTTGACCGCATATTTGACGTATTTCCACGAAATAGGCGTGATAACAGTAGGCTATGTCTCCCTAGTGCGAGAACGGCTTTAATGCGCAAAAGTGTCTGCTACATGGCGCCAGTCATTTATAATAAATTACCGAGGAGTTGGAAAGAATTAAACTTGACATTATTTAAAAAAAAACTTCGAAATTTTTTAGCTGACAAAGCGTATTATAGTGTGCCGGAATTTTTAATGGAAAAAGAAATGTCTTAATTACTTACTCTTTTTATGATTAGAAATGATGAAAATATGACATTTAATTTTTTATTTAATTTAATTTTTATTTAATTCTAATACGAAATAGTTGACTGCAGAAGAATTGTGTATTTGAATTGTAATTTGATTGACATTATTTCTCTTTATTATTGTTGTGTATTAGAATCTTGTACTTTTGCATGCCATCATCTGGTTAAATATGGTTGTTGCTACTTATATTTTTATGTCACCATCTTTTGTACCTACCCATGTTTGCAAAATAAAATATCTTATCTTATCTTATCTTATCTTTACCTAAAAACCTAGTGGCTGTGCCTGTGGCTGTGCCTGTGGCTGTGCCTGTGGCTGTGCCTGTGGCTGTGCCTGTGGCTGTGCCTGTGGCTGTGCCTGTGGCTGTGCCTGTGGCTGTGCCTGTGGCTGTGCCTGTGGCTGTGCCAGTAATAAAATAAAAGATATAAAAAAAAGTAAATAGTTTTATTTACCTGTGACTATGCCTGTGGCTGTGCCGGGTGGCTGTGCCTGTGGCTGTGACTATGACTATGCCTATGGCTGTGCCGGGTGGCTGTGCCTGTGGCTGTGACTGTGCCTGTGGCTGTGCCTGTGGCTGTGACTATGACTATGGCAGTGCCAATAATAAAAAATAAAAAAAATTAATCGATTGCCAAAAATGTACTTCTAAACTTGTAATTTCAAAATAATAAAAAAAAGAAAAGTTTTTGTGCTTCGAGAACGAAGTACATATCAGAATGGCCGTGTTATATTTGATCATTGTTTTTTATAATTTTTAGCACTATATTTTTAATTATTAAGTAAAATTGAGATTACCTTGATTCCAGAAACCATAAAATCATTGTAAAACCACCTTTACATATTTCATTTTGGTATTATTTTATTACTGTTTGTTAGATAATGACATCTGTCACATTTACGAAGCTTGGAACTAATGTAGAAGTATCTAATTTGACTAGTTATTTTGTTTATAAAATATACCACTCTTAACTTGTAAAAATCGTATAGATGTTATTACTGTAAATAATTATGTAATATTTAATAGTACTTGGACTATATTTTAGAATTTATATTGTTATTTTAATATAATAGGTTGTTTTAAACGATTGGTACAATACTGTTAGTTGTTTGATGGAAAGAGTGGGTAGTAGGATATAAAAAGGACTGTAATGACATTCTCGGGGCAATTGCTCGGTGGACGTTCAAGTGGCTAGTGCGAGTGCCGTTGTGATGTGAAATAGACCTACCTACCAGGTGTCACGTAAGTTACGTAACTTGATATTATACCTTAAATATTGTTACTATGTCTAATTGAACCATGTTATTTTAGTAGCTATTGTTATTACGTTGCTATTATTCTGAGTTCTCTTGGACCATTGTCCAAGAGGTAGAATATTATCTGTTTGAGATAACTATAATTTATAGAAATATAAGAAATAAGAAATGTGTTGATAAAATACTTAAACACTGTTTCCGTGGAGTTTCTTGTTCGTTCTTCTCCACGAAGACCTAGTTTTGCGAACGGACAATAGCTTTCTCGTTAAAGATGAATAATTATTGACAAGCTTGATTGAAGAAATATAAATATCTAGTCTTGTCTTTCTGTGCTTTTAATTATGAAATCCTTCCCTTACACACCATATTCATAGAACACAGTAAAACACAGTAAACAATAATACTTTAATACACAGTAAATAAAATAACTAATAACCATCCTGACATTCAAGGATTGCTATTTGAGTAGTATCTATATATATACACTTATAGATAGTTATAGTTATATATTATATCAAGTCTAACACGTGCACTGACTGGACAAGTCCACTCAATCTGTGTGGTTCATTCCTCAAAAGGCCTTTTCAGAGACTATTTACATGGTCTTCACATGATCAGACCAAGATTATGTCTGGACTTTAAAAGAGACTGTGTCCTCTGAGTTTGTTATATATAATTTATGTGTTGGATAGTACAATAGCTGATGAGTGGCGAATCTGGTGAGTTGCGAATCTGGTTAGTTGAGAATCTGGTAAGTTCAGAATCTGGTGATTTGCTCATGAGGGCTACTTTCCTATGCGCAAAACTTTGCATACCTACTTGTAGTCTTCAGGGCTTTAGCACACCTGCGCCGCGAAGCCGCGAAACCACATTATGTTTCGCTGATGTTCCGCTGATCTTCTGCTACTCGAGTAGCGGAACATCATGTGAGTCAATTGAATTGAACTACTGCGGATTCGCTTCTATGGTTTCGCGGCCGGAGATGTGCTAAGGCCCTCAGATCAGGGTAAACTAAATTTTTGCCTTTAGGTCGATTTATCACGTTTTTTTTTTTGGTTTGGTAGGAGTTGGAAATCTTCATGGACACCCAGACTGCCTCTCTGATGAGTCAGTCTGGGTAGTGGTGGACTCTTACCGAATAGAACATAGACTAGTATACAGAACGCATTCCTGCTGTACGAGTGATCTCTGACGTTAACCAAATCAATCAACAACCAAGTCAATCAGAGACTTTTTTTATTATTACGATTTTGTTCAGATTGTGTACGTTGTCGTTAAATTTTTACAATCTTTATTTCGTCTTGTTAATAGACCTCAAAGTAAATAACACACTTGGTTACGTAGGTAGTAGGTAGGTTACTGACATGTTATACAAAAAAAAAACCGGTCAAGTACGAGTCGGACTCGCACACGAAGGGTTCCGTACCATATTATATCGACGCCTCAGAGTGAAAACCTCGTAACTGTAAAAGAAGTAACTTTTCAGGAGGAAGAAAAAACTGCGCGATGTGAAATTTTTGTACGGCGTCTTTTATGTTTTTTTTTTTATTAATCAATGTGGAAATTTAACCCGCTTTCATATCGAGAACTGTTCGATTCTATATGATTGTCCGAAATGCATAAAATGATACGAGGTATTTGTACAAAAAACCCGACCTAAATAAAGCATACAAATACTAGGTAGGTACTGTCATAGATGGCGCTACGAGTATCGAATGAACAAATTAGTCGGATCAGGATGTGCGTTGCGAAGTTTTCCTCCTAGAAACGCAATAAAATAAATTTGAGCAAAAATGTATTCCCGAGGTTTTCACTCTAAGGCGACGATATGTTTAGCAATCGCAAAGATAACTTTTTACTTATTTTATAATGATACTGTGAATTACAAGGTTATTTTTTGCAGTTGTAGAAAATCATCCATGTTTAAACAAAATAGCTTATGAATCGCCGTTTTCAGTATTGTTGATTAAATACAGTATTCATGGTACTTACATGGTATAAAGAAGTTTCAAATTTGTTGAATTGTTGCGCTAGAGCTCGTACAAAAATGGTCTAAAATTTACAACTTTTACGGCCCCCTATTTCTTAATTTTAAAAGATAAAAAAAAATGTTTGTACTCTACTCAATGAGTTCTAGACGATGACACCCCACATAACACATAATCAGCCTATAATGTTCCCACTGCTGGGACACAGGCCTCCTCTCGGTGAGAGGGAGTGGGCCGTAATCCACCACGCGGGCCCAGTGCGGGTTGGTAGATGTCACATGTCTTCGAATTTTTGGTTCTAGGACATGCCGGTTTCCTCACGATGTTTCCCTTCACCGTTTTGAGAGCAGCGGTGATGAAATAATGACATGACACCCCACATGCTAGATTAAAATTTTAATTTTTTTTTCAAAATGAAAAGTTTATTGTATGGGGACCGACCCCTTAAATTTTTAACTTTGCTTTATTTTTACTATTTGTTGTTATAGCCGTAATAGACAGCGGAGGCTTAGTAAGTTTGTACTGGGCTGTACGTGGTTGTCTGATTTCATGGATTTTAATTTTCTTGCGCGGAACCCTAATTATTTTTCTAAAATAAAAATAGCCTAAGTTACTCCTTAAAACATCAGCTATATGCCGTCAAAATCGGTGAAAATTCGTTTGGCAAGTTTCCTAACTTGACTCAAAGTACAATTTTTTAATCGGACTGCGCTTTAAAATTCTTCTATACAAACTTTAACATACCTAAACCTCATTTGAGGCGTAGTTTTGAAAAACTAATAATGACAAACATTATTACTTATTTATGCAAGTATTTGTGCTAAGTTTCAAGTTCATTAACCAAATTAATAAGATTTTTCAAACTCTATCTCTGTTTTCAAGAACACAGATACCTAAAGAATTTCAAAAATCGTCTGGTATGTTTCCATAACTTGACTCAAACATTATTTACACCAATTTTAGAGCCCCCAATAAAATCCTCCGCTATAAAATTAACTTTTCACCTCTTAGGGGTAGATTTTTGGAAAACCCTAATACACGTTAGTCTTAATTTTTGGTCACAAGTATAAAAACTGAGTTTTGAGTTAATCGGACCGCGTGTTAAAGTTCCTCCATACAAACTTTGACACCCCCAATCCCTCCTTAGGGGGTAGTTTAGGAAAACTAAAAATGATAAACTTTATAATTTACTTAGATGAATATTCGTGCTAAGTTTCAAGTCTATTAACTCAAGGGATAGGATTTTTCATACAAACTTTCATCCCCTGTTTTACCCCCTTAGGGATGGAATTTCCAAAAATCCTTCCTTAGTGGATGTTTACACTATATAAGGTATCTATGTGCAAAATTTCAAGTTTCTAGGTCCATTGGTTTGGGCTGTGCGTTGGTATATTAGTCAGTGACTCAGTCAGGACTTTGATTTTTTTATATATATAGATTTACCATGTTATTTTAAGACCACAGACTTCTTATAGGTTTTCCTGTAATCTACAGGTATAGAACTAATTTTATATTTTTTTCAAAATTTTAGGCTCAGTAGTTTCGGAGATAAGGGGGGGGGGGAATGGTCAATTTTCGTCTATTTTCTTAAATAACTTTAAAACAATAAATTTTAAAATTATACAAAATATATATTTGAGACCCTCATAGTAAGCCCTTTCATTTGATATGTCACTCGGTACAGTTTACAAAACTTTTTTTTTTTAATTTTCTTATTTTCCCCCTAAAAGTGACTCTCATATTCAAAATTCATATATTTACTTTAGCTGTACGTGTTTGGGTCACAGAAATCCATTTGTGTACCAAATTTTAACTTAATCGGTCCATTAGATTCGGAGCAAATTGGCTGTGACAGACGAACAGACGGACAGACAGACAGACAGACAGACAGACAGACACACGAGTGATCCTATAAGGGTTCCGTTTTTTTTTTTGAGGTACGGAACCCTAAAAAGTATCTTTTGTACGATCTAACAAGGTCCCCAACAAAGGCGATGTCGGCTGTAATAAGTGAGGTTACAATATCTGTCAACAATGCCTCGGGACGTACAGAATGAGGCAGACGACGACATCCTATTTGAGTTTCTGATGAAAATTATAATAGGTATGAAAAGGTAGAAGGTACAGACGAATGAAATGGTTGTCCCTCAGAAATTTTACCCAGTTACATAACCCTATTAGTTATGTGTTTACATACTTTATAAACGGTAAATAGAAATTCTTGCGTTGCAGGAAAGGCAAAACGAATGAACAAACGAACTCACGCGAAGATGAACACGAACGAACGAACACGATCGAACGAACCGATTAATACTGCCTGAAACGCGGATCTGCGCACACAATGCCTTTTAATATAGTTTCTGTAATTAATAATTAATACGAAAGGTTAAACCACAGCTCACATTTAGGTGGACCGTGGAGCATTGAAAAACTCCTCCTAACTCACTTTCGTACATTTCTATACAACAGTATTTTTATCTCACGTATCGACACGCGCTTTACTTGTGTTTACCAAGTGTACAAACACGCTGTGAATGTGTGAACACGAGTAGCGGCAGCACATAACCCACACGGACAATTCCGATTTCGCCGTTGTCTCGCACGATACCGAGAGCTCCTAGGCTGGCACACATGCGCTTATGTTGCATTCGCGATATTGGCTGCCGAGTGACAAAAAAGAACCAGCTACAGCAGTCATTTTCGTTTCGTTCATCTTTAGTTCTAGGATAAAAACTTAAGCTTCAAAAAGGGCGCACTTCATCTGTCCTTTAAAACGAGGGTATTCGATAACTTTTATGATGAATGACACTTGATGAGAGGGCCGCTAAGGTCACTCCAAGACCCTGCGTAACTTGTTCCAATTCTTACCGAAAAAAAAAATATTTCGCGCCCGTTGAAATAACAATTTATGATGTCTGATTTTTATTTTTCATCGTATAATAGTATATTACGCAATTACTGAATAAAGGACGGATTTGAAGCGAGGGCCATAGATGAATCACGAGCAAGTGAAGGATTCTTACGACATCATGATGATTGAATCAAGAGCATAGCGAGTTATTCAAGTGTTAGAATCCTGAGTGACGCGAGTGATTCATGGTCCTCGATATAAATCTGTTTTATTCAAGAGTTGCATACTATACTTTATACCATGACTGCGAGAAAAAGTAAGATTTAAGCGAAAATAGACATTTAATGAACATGTAACATTGACATTCATGTGACATTGTATGTTTTGTAGTTTATGTTTTTTTTTGTTATGTATTTTTGTGGTGCACAATAAAGTACATATAAATAATGAAGAAAAAGGAAAGTTAAATTGGTTTTGATGTAAACCAGCCGTGATTTGTTGGGTAGCAAGTTTTCCACTATATCGGCCGTCCTCTCTTTCATAACACGGCTTCATCACTTGAATGCATTTTTAGCTGATTTATTATTAAGTAACACTACTTTGTGTTCGTACAACTAACAGTATTCAAAATAGCACCAATTTACTAATGACAGCAAAGAACACAAAACAGTTTTTATACCATTCCCCCTCTAAAAAGCTTATTTTATTCACTGAAAACAGTGAATAAAAAGCACTTTTACTCACTTTTTTGATGTTTGAAAATGGAAGACACCAATGTATTCGACCACAGATTTAGAGTACCTAGGCTAGATACGGCATGTTATTAGATAGTATGAAAACCGAACGTGTCATCTTTTTTATACCTACGATAACTTCACCCCAGCCATTTAGTGATGTGCTCAAAGTAAACAGAACTGTTTCAATTGCTAAGCGTCACTGAGCTAACAGACTTTTTTTAGTACGAACAGTCGAACATGCAGGGCACGCTTGGTCGTGGCTTGCCGTATCTAGTGTAAGTGTAATCTTTGTATTCGACTTATATTGATGTGTTCTAAATTCAATTTGATTGGTCGACATTTTGGACAAGGAGTTTAGCATTAGAATAAAAACTGTTTTATGTTGTTTGCTTGTCCTTAGTAAATTGGCGCTATTTTGAATACTGTAAGTTGTACGAACACAAAGTTTAGTGTTACTTTAATCTTTAATTTTGTGTTTGTTTAGTGTTGTTCTAATCGATTAAAAATGCATTCTAGTGATGAAGATGTGTTAACACCTGATGAAAGAGAGGGCGGCCGATATAGTGGAAAACTTGCTACCCAAAAAATCACGGCTGGTTTACATCAAAGCCAATTTAACTTTCCTTTTTCTTCATTATATTATTATGTCTATTTTAACTTAAATCTTTCTTTTTCTCGTAGTCATGGTATAAAGTATAGTATGCAACTCTTGAATAAAACGGATTTATATCGAGGGCCATGAATCACTCGCGTCGCTCAGGATTCTAACACTTGAATCACTCGCTACGCTCGTGATTCAATCTTCATGAATCACTCCCTACGGTCGTGATTCAATAGTTAGAATCCTTCACTAGCTCGTGATTCATCTATGGCCCTCGCTTTAAATCCATCCTTTATTCACTAATTGCATAATATACTATTATTCTAATGCTAAATAAACTCCTTGTCGAAAATTGAATTTAGAACACACAGAATTTCGGTCGAATACACAGATTTAGAGTTACCGCAAGCCATACGACCAAGCGTGCCCTGCATATTTGTACTAAAAAAAAAAAGTCTGTTAGCTTAGTTACGCTTAGCGATTGAAACGATTCTGTTTACGTTGAGCACATTGCTAAATGGCTGGGGTGAAGTTATCGTAATAGGTAATACGGGCTGGTATCCGCAACTCCACGTCAATGCGCGTATTTTGCGTGAAGTTATCGTAGGTATAAAAAAAACCCGGTCAAGTGCGAGTCGGACTCGCGCACGAAGGGTTCCGTACCATATTATATGTTTAACAATCGCAAAGATAACTTTTTACTTATTTTATAATGATACTGTGAATTACAAGGTTATTTTTTGCAGTTGCAGAAAATCACCCATGTTTAAACAAAATACCTTATGAATCGCCGTTTTCAGTATTGTTGATTAAATACAGTATTTATTCATGGTAGGTACTTACATGGTATAAAGAAGTTTCAAATTCCTAATTTGTTGAATTGTTGCGCTAGAGCTTGTACAAAAATGGTCTAATATTTACAACTTTTACGGCCCCCTATTTCTTAATTTTAAAAGATAAAAAAAAATATGTTTGTACTCTACTCAATGAGTTCTAGACGATGACACCCCACATAACACATAATCAGCCTATAATGGTCCCACTGCTGGGACACAGGCCTCCTCTCGGTGAGAGGGAGTGGGCCGTAATCCACCACGCGGGCCCAGTGCGGGTTGGTAGATGTCACATGTCTTCGAATTTTTGGTTCTAGGACATGCCGGTTTCCTCACGATGTTTTCCTTCACCGTTTTGAGAGCAGCGGTGATGAATTATTGACATGACACCCCACATGCTAGATTAAAATTTTAATTTTTTTTACAAAATGAAAAGTTTATTGTATGGGGACCGACCTTTATTTTTATTATTTGTTGTTATAGCCGTAATAGACAGCGGAGGCTTAGTAAGTTTGTACTTGGCTGTACGTGGTTGTCTGATTTCATGGATTTTAATTTTCTTGCGCGGTACCCTAATTATTTTTCTAAAATAAAAATAGCCTAAGTTACTCCTTAAAACATCAGCTGCCGTCAAAATCGGTGAAAATTCGTTTGGCAAGTTTCCTAACTTGACTCAAAGTACCATTTTTTTAATCGGACTGCGCTTTAAAATTCTTCTATACAAACTTTAACATCCCTAAACCTCATTTGAGGCGTAGTTTTGAAAAACTAATAATGACAAACATTATTACTTACTTATGCAAGTATTTGTGCTAAGTTTCAAGTTCATTAACCAAATTAATAAGATTTTTCATATAAACTGAATCTCTGTTTTCACGAACACAGATACCTAAAGAATTTCAAAAATCGTCTGGTATGTTTCCATAACTTGACTCAAACATTATTTACACCAATTTTTGGAAAACCCTAATACACGTTAGTCTTAATTTTTGGTCTGAAGTATAAAAACTGAGTTTTGAGTTAATCGGACAGCGTGTTAAAGCTCCTTCATACAAACTTTGACACCCCAATCCCTCCTTAGGGGGTAGTTTAGGAAAACTAAAAATGATAAACTTTATAATTTACTTAGATGAATATTCGTGCTAAGTTTCAAGTCTATTAACTCAAGGGATAGGATTTTTCATACAAACTTTCATCCCCTGTTTTACCCCCTTAGGGATGGAATTTCCAAAAATCCTTCCTTAGTGGATATTTACACTATATAAGGTATCTATGTGCAAAATTTCAAGTCTCTAGGTCCATTGGTTTGGGCTGTGCGTTGGTATATTAGTCAGTGACTCAGTCAGGACTTTGATTTTTTTATATTATAGATTTACCATGTTATTTTAAGACCACAGACTTCTTATAGGTTTTCCTGTAATCTACAGGTATAGAACTATTTTCTATATTTTTTCCAAAATTTTAGGCTCAGTAGTTTCGGAGATAAGGGGGGGGGAATGGTCAATTTTCGTCTATTTTCTTATATAACTTTAAAACAATAAATTTAAAAATTATAAAAAAAATATATTTGAAACCCTCATACTAAGCCCTTTCATTTGATATGTCACTTGGTACAGTTTACAAAACTTTTTTTTTTAATTTTCTTATTTTCCCCCTAAAAGTGACTCTCATATTCAAAATTCATATATTTACTTTAGCTGTACGTGCTTGGGTCACAGAAATCCATATGTGGACCAAATTTTAACTTAATCGGTCTATTAGATTCGGAGCAAATGGGCTGTGACAGACGGACAGACGGACAGACAGCCAGACACACGAGTGATCCTATAAGGGTTCCGTTTTTTCCTTTTGAGGTACGGAACCCTAAAAAGATGACACGCTCGGTTTTCATACTATCTAATGAACATGCGGTATCTAGTCTACTCTAAATCTGTGATCGAATATATTGGTGTGTTCTAAATTCAAACATCAAAACAGTCATGAGTAAAAGTGCTTTTTATTCACTGTTTTCTGTTTTCACTGTCTTTAACCTGAAAGCGCGAAAAAAGAAATCGGCTGTTCAGTACATATAACTACATCAAACTTGTCAAAATGTAGGGAGCAGCTGGTTTTTTTTTTCGCGATTTTAGGTTTGGTCCCATAGTAAAATTTGTTATTAATGATGAGTACAATGACCCTTTAAGAGGAAAACAACCATTAAAATTTCAACCTGTAGGTATAAAATTGTAGTAGGTAAAATCTCTTTGGCTAGTACTTTTTGTATCTGGCTGGTTTTGATACCAAGGCAGACATTTTAAAAAAAGTATCCCGCCATTTTTCTATTGTTTTTCTATCCACCAAAACGTACCAAAATGAGTGAATGTAACAAACATTTTGGAGTTTATTAAACGGTCGGAGTCGGACTCGCGCACCGGTTCCATTCCGATTTCTGAAAAAGTGTGCTATTTAGAGACATCGTTTTATTTTTCCTGTAATCTATACTAATATTATAAAGAGGTAAAATTTGTATGTAAGTTTGTAAGTTTGTAAGTTTGTATGTAGGGGGTAATCTCCGGAACTAATGATCCAATTCTAAAATTTTTTTCACTGGTAGAAAGCTACATTATTCTTGAGTGCTATAGGCTATAAATTATATTTATATCATGCATATTAGCCGAGCTATCACAAGTTTTGGCTAACAAGTCGGAAAGAAATACCTCTTTAAACAGACTTTTTTGCATGCGCTGCCTAAACGGTTGTTTATAATTGATAACAATGTATGGCAGTCTGGTCCGTCTTAAATAATTCTACAAAAAAATCTGCGACACCATATTTCTATCTTTTATATTTTATCTTTTATACATCTTTTATTGTTTTAAAAAAGTATTTTTTAGACATACTTACGTTTGGATGATTATTTAAACAACAAAACATTAATCCTTATCAAAATAAGATATTTTATGATCACAAGGACATCATGGAGGTAAGATAAAAATAACTTTAATTCATACCGGTTCCTCTTGAGCAAACATGTTTAGAGCGGACGTTTTATCAATTTACCCATAGATGGCGTTATGCAAAATGTCGGTGGAATATAGCGGAAGAGTTTGTTTTTTAGGGTTCCGTACCAAAATGGTAAAAAAGGAACCCTTATGGTGTGACTCAGTCTGTCTGTCTGTCTGTCTGTCACAGCTGGATATCTCAAGAACTACTAATGCTATCAACTTGAAATTTGGAACAGTTTTAGATAATATTTATCCAACTATTTTGCAAATAAGAAAGAAATAAAACGATATGTTTTTTTTTTGCAACATGGGCTGAAAGGGGGTCTTAAAAATTCAAAGTTGGGCTACTAGGTCATGTGGGGTATCATATGAAAGAGCGCTGTTTGCGCATTCTCAAACATATTTTTATTTTTTTTAGGCCGCACAGTGTTCGACTTTTGATGAAAAATGTAAAAAAAATACCGTTCCCCGCCCCTTATCTCCGAAGTTTGCAAAGAGAAAAATCTGAAATTATTCTATGTGATGCAAGTTTATGTAAAGATAACAGGAAAAAAAACGATGTCTCTAAATAGCACACTTTTTCAGAAATCGGAACGGAACCCTCGGTGCGCGAGTCCGACTCGCTCTTGACCGGTTTTTTTTTGTTAGTTTGTTTGAACGCGCTATCTCTGGAACTACCCCAGTCGGATTTGAAAAATCTTTTTGCATTTTATAACCCAGTTCTTGAGGAGCGCTATAGGCTATTTAACATCACGCTAGGGCCCTTAGGAGCCGAGCGCGAAGTAATAGCGCGGGCAGGCGATGCGGAAGGATATAGGCTATTTAACATCACGCTAGGGCCCTTAGGAGCCGAGCGCGAAGTAACAGCGCGGGCAGGCGATGCGGAAGTATATAGGCTATTTAACATCACGCTAAGACCCTTAGGAGCCGAGCGCGAAGTAATAGCGTGGGCAGGCGATGCGGAAGGATATAGGCTATTTAACATCACGCTAGGGCCCTTAGGAGCCGAGCGCGAAGTAATAGCGTGGGCAGGCGATGCGGAAGGATATAGGCTATTTAACATCACGCTAGGGCCCTTAGGAGCCGAGCGCGAAGTAATAGCGCGGGCAGGCGATGGAGAAGGATATAGGCTATTTGACATCACGCTAGGGCCCTTAGGAGCCGAGCGCGAAGTAATAGCGCGGGCAGGCGATGCGGAAGGATATAGGCTATTTAACATCACGCTAGGGCCCTTAGGAGCCGAGCGCGAAGTAATAGCGCGGGCAAGCGATGCGGAAGGATATAGTCTATTTAACATCACGCTAGGGCCCTTAGGAGCCGAGCGCGAAGTAATAGAACGGGCAGGCATTGCGATGCGATGCGTCGGGGTTGGTGGGTGGGGGGTACAAGAAATTTAACGCGGACGAAGTCGCGGCCAGAAGCTAGTCTTTACATAAACTTCTATCACATCGGCAATTACAAAATAGGAATTATTTGAGGTTCACAAAAAGAGGCGCAATCATTATACTAGAGTGTTCTATAATATTTTTAGGAGTGCAAAATGGAAATTATAAGAGGTTCGATTAAATACATATGTACGGGTACATTTAATTATAATTAGTTAGATCAAAAGAATTTTTAAATCTAAAAAAGTCAGGGTTTTTATTAGATAGACATGAAATTCGTTTCACACGTGTCAAGCGCAACGCTTACGTGACGTTCACCTTTAATTTAACCTTCTTCAACACTTTGGGGATTATAAGGTTTCATTTATCTGTCATACTCATTAGCTGAACTCGGCTGAACTACTTACGTGACTAGCTGACTTTGAATAGTCCCCAAAGAGGTTGGTTAGACATAGGTGTACCTACCTGTTATAAAATAAAAACCCACAGTATATCAAACATTTTGTTGTATCTCAAAAAATGGCAGAAATTTACTTTTTGCATCATTGAAATCAGAAAAAAATACCACGTCGGAAGGTCTGAGCAACGTTTTCTACCGATGATTTTTTTTATGATACTACGTCGTATCATAAAGACTTACTTTTTTAACAAAACACACTTTTAAATGCTGTAAATACCATAAAATCAACTGTTTTTAAATTTTATAGGTATAGATACAGCAAAATTGACGACCACGCAAAAACAACGACCATACAAAATCGATTTACGATTTTGTTGTAACTTTGAATTTTAAAGCTATTTCGTTGTGCCATTCTTACAACTGCCAAGATACAGCAATATTGCTACTTGAAATTGAAAAACCAATTGCTGTAACTACTATAAAACGCATGTTAGACTAACTTTAGAATGCTATCATTAGTGGCATCTGATAAATTTCATTATAAGAAATAAGTGTTCCAAAAATGACCTCTCCAATCCAGATAGTTTACGAGTTATGATTTTTGAAATAGTTTTATGGCTCTGATACTACAAGATCATTTTCATGCATTGATATGCATGTAAAATTTCAGCTCAATCAGAAACCGGAAAGTGGGTCATATTTAACTTGCCAGATTAGATTACAGACAGACAGACAGATAGACACCGGGACAGGTGAAACTTTGTAAGTATAAAAACTTTTAAAAAGCAAAACGTGTACAATAACCTACACAAGAATACCCTTTGTATAAATTTTCATATTGTATTCATAGCATTTTCAGGTTGACAAAGCCCACTTCAGCCTTAATCCGTTGGACCGTGGTAATCCGATTTTGGTTATGCCCGGGCAGGTTATGAATTTATACAAGCACAATGAATTTATGTAGGTAAGGACATGAACAATTATATTATACAGGGTTATTTTTAAAACACCAGTAACCTCTAGAGGTCATTGTACTCATCATTATGAACAACTTTTACTATGGGACCAAACCTGAAATCGCGAAAAAAAATCAGCTGTTCAGTACATTTCGACGAGATTGATGTAGATAAATAAATAAAATAAAAAATAAATAAATATCCTTGGACATTTCACACAACGCCATCTAGTCCCAAGCTAAGCAACCTAATACTTGTGTTATGGTAACGAGATAGCTGATAAACTACTTATATACATTTTTTTTTTGTAAATACATACATATTATAGATAGAAAAACACCCAGACCCGGAACAAATACTTGTACGTCGTACAAATATTTGTTCCATGCGGGAATCGAACCCGCGACATGCTGCGCAGCAGTCAATCGCTCAACCACTGCGCCAACCGTGTACTGAACAGCTGATTTTTTTTCGCGATTTCAGGTTTGGTCCATAGTAAAAGTTGTTCATAATGATGAGTACAATGACCCGTTAAGAGGTTGCTGGTGTTTTACCAATAACCCTGTATATCTGCCTAGCCTTTTCCCAACTTGTTAGGTTCGGCTTCCAGTATTTTACATGGAGCGACTGCTTATCTCACCAAGGTCACCCGGGGCTATTGTAGGTAGCCAGGGGGCCAATGTAACGGATTGAGATAACTCATTATGGTTGCGTTTCCATGCTGTCTAGGATTAATCAACCAGTTACATTTGCCCCCTGGCTACAATAGCCCCGGGTGACTTTACCCCTTGGTAAGACTAGTTGTTATACTTTCGGACTTCTGACGACCCATCAAACGTCGTCAAACGTCAAACGTCGACTGTCAAAGATTCACGAATGGCAACCGGGACCAACGGCTTAACGTGCTTTCCGAGGCACGGAGGGGTCTTGGTATGGAAAGTTATCCACCCATCCACGGACCAACCTCGGCAAGCGAAGATTAACCTGATCGATCGACGATCGACCCATGTGGCTGTTATTACTTACCCATAAGCCTCCAAGAACGACAAGGATATATAAATAAATAGAGATAGCTAGGTTACTTATCCAACATTCGATCTTCAAAAACTGCACAAGCATAATGTCATATTACTATTAGATGACACAAGAACGATAATTTCGTGCATTTTTAAGACCGGAAAATCGATTCAAAATCAAAATCAAAAGTCATTTATTCAAATTAGGCTGAGAATCAGCACTTTTTGAACGTCGAAATTACATAAGACAGTCCCCACAAAACGCCCGCCCTTCACCACTTCCTAGTGCTTTAGCTGGGAAGAAGAAGTAGCGGAACAAACTCCCCAGCAGCACAGCTTTCTGTTCAGTTAGAAGATCTAGATTCTATACAATTTTTTATAGTTTTGCCTAAAATATTATTATAAAGAGAAAAAGATTTGATTTTTTGTATTTTTGTTTGTAACGCTTTCATGGCTAAACTGATTTTGATGAAAGATATGAGAATACTTTGAACCCTGTGGAAGGACATAGATATGCTACTTTTTACTGACATACCACGCGAGCGGAACCGCGGCCGGAAGCTAGTATTCAATAAAGTCTACTGCTTTTACTTTATAAAATTAATAAAGCTCTTTCCGTAACAAATACAAGCAAATATTTATTTACCTGGCCGACTCATGTTAAAGTTTTCTCGCTACCGAGTGGTCACGTGTGTACCTTTACTTATTCCTGTAAGCTTCAGAGCCTTTTAAAACTAACTCCACCTGTTCGTGTATTTATATTTCAATAACAAAGTAAACAAAACTACGGTACTTTTTGTTTAGAGAAGTTTAGACGGATTACGTGAAAGTATAGCTAGTAACGACCGTTTCCGATTTTCTAGGTAACATTTTGCGTCGGATATTGGGTTCTTGGTGTTGGAAAACTCATCAATACTTGGAGATTATAGCTATTATAGATTATATGCTGCAAATTGGTACTGAAAAATTGGTATTGTTCTTTGCATTCATAAAATTCTTAACGCTAAAAAATTTTTTTATTAATTTGTCTATAATTGTAATTTACTGTTTAACTGATTAACATCCATTAAATATTTGTATGTCATCACTGCATGGCGGACAATTATGTCTTTGCACTGAATTTCATACGTAACATCTTTTGCACCCACCACATTTTATGGAAATCAACGATTTTAATTTGATTTGATATGGAATTAAATCTATATTTTGCTCTTTATGGGTTTTATAATTAAGTACTTAAGTAAGTATCATCCAGCAGATAAATGTAAAAATGAAACATACACTATCCGCTCGATAAGTTACTCAGAACTTATTCGGCGTTGGTGAAACAAATTAAGTACCTACTGATGTCGGAAATAAATATTTTAGTAAATTGTTAACCCATGCTTTTACCAATATATCATCTGCCTAGCCTTTTCCCAACTATGTTGTGGTCGGCTTCCATCAGTCTAACCGGATGCAGCTGAATACCAGTATTTTATATGGAATGACTGCCTATCTGACCTCCACCACCCAGTTACTGGGTAGTACGATACTCCTAGGTAAGACTGGTTGTCAGACTTTCGGGCTTCTGACGACCCTTAACGACTGTCAAAGACCCATGAATGACAGCCGGGACCAACGGCTTAACGTGCTGTCCGAGGCACGGAGGGGTCTTGGATAGAAATGGTCACCCATCTACGAACCAACCACAGTTAGCGTAGCTTAACCTACTCAATCGACCCCAGCAGCCCTTATTACTAAGCCATAAGCCCCAGGTTCTGTTACCAATATTAATTCTAAAAAGCGCATTTTTTGGATACGATCCGACAATTTCTGAAACGCAATTCCGTGCGTTTCTTTGAAACCGCCGCGAAACATCGCAACCCTTTTGTTGTCGAATCCGCCAATTATGTTCCCTCCCGGATTAGTAGGACCCGCCGTCCTAAACATGTTCTCTCCGAACCTGATGACCCTATAACTCTCCTACAGGAGAGTAATAAGGCCACCAGTACGCTCCGCAAACGCAAACTAAGATCTACGTTCCGACCCCGCCGTCGAGGTCGAAAACGTAATTGCCCACCTCCCCGTTGCCCTCTACTCGGCGAGGCTGCGCCAGCCGGTAGCGCAGCCGAGCCTGTAGCCTCTAACCCGCCACTAAACTCCCCTTGCCCACCGATCATTCTCGTACCTCGTACCTTGGATGTTATCGCGTCACGACCCAGCCTGAACCCTCTGGCTGTCCTCCCTACCCTTACCGCAGCGATGTGCAGAGTCGCTCAAACCCCTAGTTTTAAGTCCTAGTTTTAAGCCTGGCCGGAGGCTTTAAGCTATCGCTTAAAGCAGCCACAGGAAAGTCCGGTTAAACAGTCTCGACCCCCCGTGGTCAACTGCGAGAAGCCAATCACAAAAACAAATTTTTTTGGATCTATACTTACATTTATCTGAAGTCTTTCGACTATAATCTAATACGTACTTCATCGAAGTTCCTTGCCTGTTTCTACAAGATGGCCACCTCCCCAGTGCCTGGTGTTCATTTTTGACGTTGACAGTTGTACGGATGTCAATTGACGCACTAGAAAAGCGGAAGCGCCGACATAATATCTATTAACAAAGACTTATAACGCGCATAAAGTCAATGCCCTTCCCTAATCAATCTGTCTGAGCCTGAGCCCCTATTGTCTTAAACCCAACACTTCTCCCATCACGATTAACTTAATCTTTAACAAAAATCCAGCCATCTACGTTGACGAATAACTACGGTTATTCAAAGTCAGGCACTTAGAAAAAATCCGGTAAACTTCTCGCCAAGGGAATGAAAAAGTTTTCTCGTTAAATTGAAAACTTGGTGGCTTCGTCAATTCACAGTCAGAATTGAATTATAAGTGCTTCTCTTGTTTATTTAGGTAAGTTTTATTTATATCTGGTACTAGCTCTTGCCCGCGGCTTGGAGCATCGGAAATTATTCCACGGGAACATATTACCGGGATAAAAAGTATTCTATGTCCTAATCCAGACCTGTCCAGAGTCATGGTCTACCCATGTGCTAAATTTCACCCAAATCCATTCAGCGGTTTTAGCGTGAAAGCGTAACAAACAAACAAACTCACTATCGCATTTATAATATTGGTATGTTACAGGATTAGGATAGGAATATGAAATGAAATTGTTTATGCTGTAAATAGGTTATCGGAATCATTTTTACACGACATATAAAAAAAATATATAAAAAATAAGCTAGGTGAAGTCGACATTTCCTATCTGACTACCCTGAGAAGAAATGGCGAAACAAACTCAGGGGTCAAAGTCACTTGGTCAGATCATGTGAGGACCATCACACCATCCATGTCTAAAATGATCTTTTGAGGAAAGAACCATATTTTAATGGACCTATCCAGTCAGTGCAAGCATTTGTCAACAATCGTGTAGCTCAACTCAGGATTTAAGGAGCTCAATATGTAAAGTAGATTAAGACATCTATAACAAAGGCAATACGTTCCTACTGAGTTTTTTTTTTTTTTATAATAGCAAAATGCTCTCCCTTACATCCTATCTTCTCTCCATTCCCTCCACAAGCTCGCCCTTTTGAAATCTGTGTTTTACTTATCAATCTGCCTAGCCTTTTCCCAACTATGTTGGGGGCAGCTTCCAGTCTAACCGGATGCAGCTGAATACCAGTATTTTACATGGAGTGACTGCCTATCTGACCTCCACAACCCAGTAACTGGGTAATACGATACCAGTGTTTTACTTATAAATTCCTAAATATACAAGGATAACATTTTCGTATTTGTTTTAACGAAGGAATATCATTGATTATGGCTTCGCCGTAGTCGGGTAAAAATTGCTTACAAAATGACATTGGTAGCAATGGTAGCGTAATATTGTGGGGAAATTCGAAAGCCACGAAATTAGACGTTGTAAGAATATTTCATAGTCAAGAGAAAATATCTGAAGGTTTTCTCCAAATCGTATTACTGCGAGGGTATTTGAAACACGCTTTCACGGTATTATACTGAAAGCAAATCTTTGTTTCCGATCTTATGAGTACCGTATAAAATAGTGTTGGCCTTAAAACGTCAAGATATTTTTCGATGAAGCCGAAACCAGAGGCCGACTTTATGATAAATATTTAATTTATTCCAAAAATATAAGTTAATAGATATAAATTTTACTTTTGAAATATCCGGTACGTCTGGCTTCTTTATTAGGAGCCTATGTAATCAACCGATTAGATAAATCGATACTCGTTTGCATGTAACCCAGCTTTGACGTATCAACTCGTGAATGTGCTCGTCCGTATTGGCATGAATTCAAACGGCGTTTGAAAGTTCAGATTCGGACCACTTTAGGCCGAAACCGAAATTCAGGCCGAGAGTAATTGGTTTCTCGGTATGCCCCACACTAGTTTCAGCGGAGTAAGTAATAGAGTGAACCGCAGGCAATAAATGCAGGAAACCTTTTAACTGTATCCCTTATTATTACCAACATTATAGCTATAAGAATTTGAAGAGTTTCATTAACTTTGCGTTTACTGCTTATTTTATTGGTTTTACTTAATTGTGTTTGGTTTTACTTGATCTGTTATAATAGGGATATATTATATTTAGTCCGTCAGTCAGATAATAAAAAAATATTAGACACGTATTTTTTGCTTTAACATAATAATAAAAAAATACTTATATGAAACCTTACTTAGTCATAACTGTAACAAACTATGTATTAAATCTAGCAATGAGTTTAAATGTGGCATGACGTGCTTGCCACATTTAAACTCAATGTATCGCCGTAATCTTTTGATTACGTAAAAAAATCAAAATACCTACGTTTCATAATTTTTTTAATAATTTACATGGCGGACAAAAAATATTTATTAGTTAACATCCTTATTGTTTTGTCGCCCCTTGACAATTTCATCGACCCATCTGAGAGCCGTCTACCTCAGCACGCATAGCCGTCGCCGACTTGGAAATTCCTAAATAGACTACGAACCCTAGTCGGTCGTAGCAAAGAGAATCTCCACAGACTATCGGACCTCAAGTGTGTATGCAGCGTGTCTCCGCAGACAATGGCCTAGGCTTTTCCCAACGATGTTGGGATCTGCTTCCAGTGTCACTGGAGTTACCAGCTGAATACCAGTATTTTAGATGGAGCGACTGCCTATCTGATGTTCACAGGCCAGTTACTGGGTGATACGATACCCCTTGGTAGGACTGGTTGTCAGACATTCGGGTTCTGACGACCCGTCAACTATCCACGAATGACAGCTGGGACCGACGGCTTAGCATGCTTTCCGGGGCACGGAGAAGTCCTTAGTATGTAAAGATGTTTACCCATCCACGGACCAACCGAGGCGCGCGTATCGTTCGACTCTTATTACTCACCCACGAGGCCCTCACGACATTTTCCTTTTTAGGGTTCCGAACAAAAATGGTAAAAAGGAACCCTTATGGTGCGACTCAGTCTGTCTGTCTGTCACAGCAACTACTAATGCTATCAACTTGAAATTTAGAACAGTTTTAGATGACTTTAGCTCGACTATTTTGCAAATAAGAAAGAAATGAAAATATTTTTTGTTTTTTTGCAACAGGGATTGAAAGGTGGTCTTAAAAATTTGAAGTAGGGCAACTAGGGCATGTGGGGCATCATATGAAAGAGCGCTATTTGCACATTCTCAATTTTTTTTTTCTTTTTTTTTTAGGCCGCATAGTTGTCGACTTTTGATGAAAAATGTTTAAAAAAATACCGTCCCCCCTTATCTCCGAAGTTTGCACAGAGAAAAATGTGATAGTAGTTTATGTAATGATTACAGGAAAAATAAAACGAACGAACGATCAGGTCGTTCGACTCTTATTACTTAGCCACGAGGCCCTTACGACATTTTCCTTTTTATTAGTCAATAATCCTAATCCTAACTAATATTATAAATGCGAAAATGAGTTTGTTTGTTTGTTTATCACTCTCTCACTCCGTCACACTTCGTCGAGTATAAAAACAAAATGTAATCAAGTTTAACTACAACTTTGACACTTTTCGGTAACAGTAAAAAATATTTTTTATTATGATCGCAAACATAAAGCTCAAAGAATGTGAATGTACACAAGTGTATTAACGCTTTATATTTGGATCAAAGAAAAAGTCCCAAAACGATGTTATGCAAATCATAAAACACGATTTTGTAGTGGAATGATCAACTCGAAATCGTTTTGTAATAGTGCGCGCGGAACTAGTTGGCCGCGCCTTAGCTAATGAGAATTAATATAACAAAGATTTATTATAAATATATTTAATGGTGGTGGACACATACATGGTGGTGCATGTGTGGCGGCATCTACATCGCCACATATGAACTACGCATCAATGACATGACGTCACGCAAACCTGCATCGCGCAATTAGAGTTTACCACGCGATTAGCATAAATATACAACGTCCCGACATCAACCGTCGGGCAGTGGCCCACCAGACACAACACCCGTCTGGTCGGAGGATCCTCCCTTTTCTATGTAGGATGAGTGAACTTTACACCCTGTTCCTCATGTCTCCAAACATGCATGTGTTTAATGTTTTTTTCATTCATTATAAATTATAATTATCATTATCATTATTATAACCCCTGTCGCCACCTAAGGCGCGGCCAACTAGTTCCGCGCGCACTATAGTCGTACTTACGTAGTACCTATGGATAATACAAAAAATGTTCTAAATCTTTTCAAGGCTCCTATAAAAATGTTTTTTTTAAAGTTACTATAACGACGGACGAGACATTAATGTTCTCATAATTCAATTGAAATTCAAAGAAAAAACATAGGCAGACTGCCAAGGGAAGTCAAAAAACTTAAAACTATGCAATAACAGTGTTTTTCTTTTAATTTTCAAATAGATAGGTATAGGTATCAAAGATTATAATTTCATTATTTGTAAATATTAAAGTTAAAAAAAAATAAAAATAAAACATTAATTAATTAAATAAACTAACTAAAACTATTAAAAAACTAAAATATGGCGTCGAAAAATTCCTCCGCATCGCTGTCGACTGCTATATGGCAAAAATTTAAAAATTTTTTTTTAAAAATCTGCTGTTCTGTACATTTATGTTTGCATAATTCGTCAAAATGTAGGGAACAGCCGATTTTTTTTTCGCGATTTCAGGTTTGGTCCCATTGTAAAAGTTGTTCATGTCATAATGATGAATAAAATGACCCCTTAAAATATTGCCACTGTTTACACTTAAAGCCCGTATATCTACTTTCACTGCTGACCAAGCACAACACGTCATTCAGATCTACAGATATATAGCTATACTGTTAACATTAGCAAGTCGGTAACGCGAACCTTTGATTACCCCCAACCAAAAACCGCTCAACGCACCTAAAAAGTTTTCACTTCAAAAAACTACTTGAAATTTTATTAATCCAGGACATTATTTCGTCCAATCACAACTAATTTGGTTGACAAAATGAAAATGTCAAACACAATGAAACCAGTGAAATTGCAATTCATGCTCCGACACAAGCGTGATTGGGTAATTTGTGGAATTATCTGCTTTTAAAGCCTATTTTGAAGTGAATATATTTTACTACAGTAGCTTAAATATAACTTTGAACCTACTGCGTTAGTAGTCTAGTTCTCGCAATAGCGATGTCGACTAAAAATGTAGATTATTAAAAATATTGGACACGTATTTTTTTTACGTCGGTATTCAAAAGATTACGGTTACACGTCGGTCAGTATAGTATAATGCCAGCGCAAACTGTGCGTCTAGTCGCTGCAGCAATACTTAGGGCCCTCGCTCACGGCGACTTTTTGTAGCGATGCAGTAGCGATGTCGTCGCGCGTTTGCATCGATACAGTCGCGATGCGGTGCTAGCGCGCGACGACATCGCTACTGCATCGCTACAAAAAGTCGCCGTGGGCGAGGGGCCTTAGAGTTGTCGTTTGCGTCTGCGACTAGTTGTTACGACAGGCGTCGTGTAGGAAGCGATAATTGTTTTTTGAGTACAGTTACCTAACTGTACTAAACTAAGTTATAGTATACGGTCGGTTTACAAGTCTTTCCTGTGGTTAAATATCGTGCCTCTCTCTTGTGTATTTCATGTTCGTACATTTTTATAATTTATATACCTACCCTGCATACCCGACTGGTCGGTACGTAAACGCATGTTTTCTTGACAAATAAATTATCTCTATCTCTCTATCTCTACTATCTCTAGTTGGACTTGCCTTGATGTTTGTCATGTCTGTCGTTGAGTGTGCGCGTGTACACACGGCTACATATCAAGCTATACATTTCCAGTATAAGCTGATCTCACATTGTATAGTATTTCCTTACAACTACAGGTCAGTGTAAACTGGAATTGTAAAGCTTGATGTGTAGCTGTGTGTACCATGCTTCTAGTACTTTTTTTTTTTTGAGGATGGGACTAAAACCCACCCGTGTTTCTTCAGTTGCCTATGCCAGGGCTGCGGTATCTTTTTTAAACTACCCGCGACCCCAGCGGCATGCTTCTAGTAGCTGCGACAAGTAACGAGAGCGTGTGATTCTAGCCTGTTGTTGCGACTCTGCAACTCGCGCCAAGTGGGCGGAGGTTTGAACAAATACAACGTGTAACGTTAAATGCGCAAAACCTCTTAAGGGGTCATTGTACTCATCATTATGAACAACTTTTACTATGGGACCAAACCTGAAATCTCGAAAAAAAAATCAGCTGTTCAGTACATTTATGTTCGCATAATTCGTCAAAATGTACTGAACAGCTGATTTTTTTTCGCGATTTCAGGTTTGGTCCCATAGTAAAAGTTGTTCTGCCAAACTCTCTACACCTGCAATCTGTGGGTCAACTACACGCAGCGGGCCATCAACGCTCTCCGATTACAATATAATAACGCGTTCAGGGTGCTGGTGGGGCTCCCACGCTGCTGTAGTGCATCTGCGATGTTTGCGCACGCGCACACAGACGGCTTTCACACTGTGCTGCGGCGCCGCATCGCTTCGCTGATGTTCCGCACGCGTGGGAGCGCCAACACCATCCTGAACGTGCTCAGCCACAAGCTGGACAGCCCCCTTCTGGGGCACTGGGTTCAAGCACAAGTGCGTGTGCCCGGGGCCCCAGTGGGCGGCAAATACTTAAATTATTTTTTTTAAAATCTAACATAGTTTTAAGTGTACTAACAATGTTATGGACCATGTCTGAATTAAAAGTATTTTATTTTATTTTTTTTTATTTTTATAATGACGAGTACAATGACCCCTTAAGAGGTTTTGCGCATTTAGCATTACACGTTGTATATGAAAAATGTCGGCCGTAGCCTGTCGCAGTCGTATGTCGCATAGTGTGCGCCTTGTCTTACTGTGATGTCTCTGTGTGTCGTATAAAATGTCTCGAGACACTGGCTTTTATTGATGTAATATAAAGGACTTCAGACTCCGTTGTTTCCTGGTTTATGTCAAGTGACAATTTGGTTTTATTGAAGCTAACTTTTCTCGGATATTTGTGTAGAGTGTTGTTTTATTTGACTTCTGAAAATAAACAAAGCAGTAAGCTTCACTACGTTCTTAAACTTACTTTGTTTTCATTACAAACTATCGGTAGGTACAGTGGGCTGCATCAATTGGGTACCCCAGTTGTATTAAAATTGTAATACAACTGGGGTACCTACCCAATTGTTGCACCCCACTGTACTTAGTGACTGCTTGCAATGCACGGGTGCTATCTACTGGCCGCCGCCGCATCAAAATCCATGAAGAACTAAGTGATCTCACAGACAGACATGAAAAGTGACTTTCTTTTATGACACTACCACTACTACTACTTTTTTTCTTTTTTTTTATGACTAGCTGTTGCCCACAACTTTTTTGCGATTCAGGATAAAAAGTAGCCTATAATAATAATAATAATAAATATCC
This sequence comes from Cosmia trapezina, assembly GCA_905163495.3. Taxonomy (NCBI): domain Eukaryota; kingdom Metazoa; phylum Arthropoda; class Insecta; order Lepidoptera; family Noctuidae; genus Cosmia; species Cosmia trapezina. The sequence continues at coordinate 10,414,956 of LR991042.1, forward strand.
TTGGACATTTCTCACAACGCCATCTAGTCCCAAGCTAAGCAACCTAATGCTTGTGTTATGTTAACGAGATGGCTGATAAACTACTTATATACCTACATTTTTTTTTTTTTGTAAATACATGCATATTATAGACAGAAAAACAGCCCTATGTCCAGGCTACCTATCTAACAAGTTTCATCAAAATCCGTTCAGCCGTTTTAGCGTAAAAGCGTAACAAACAAACTCACTTTCGCTTTTATAATATTAGTTAGGATTAGGATACAGGGTGTATCAGCAAGGTGTGGTAAAATTTATGGGTGTGGGACAGACATCACACTGATATTTTCCCCACTTAGTCTTTGTGGATGATGTTCTAATTTATTTTGCAGGTAGTGGTATTCGAATTTGTGTGGAATACACGGCTTTATAAGCGGACCTATCACTGTATGGAAATCCTATACAATGCGAGATCAGCTTAACTGGAAATGTATAGCTTGATAAGTAGCCGTCTGTAGGTACCACAATTAAAAAGTGAAAAAAAAAAAGTTTTTAACCAATTAAGTACTAAGAAAAGCGACTCTATGGCTCTATAATATTATCGATACCGAAGTACAGTTTTATGAAGTTAAAAGGTAATTATGACGAAGGCCGATGCAGCCTCCTCGGTAATCGAATCAGTTAGCCGCGTCTGCTATAGCCAATTTAATTGGTTTACACTTTGTACCCCAGTGCAGTGGTGGCGCAATGGTATCAGCCCCGACTTACGAGTTGTAAGTCGTATTTAATTTCATCACCACTGCTCTCAAAAACGGTGAAAACATCATTAGGAAACCGGCAGGTCCTAGAACCCAAAAATTAGAAGACATGTGACATCCACCAACCCGCACTTGGCCTGCGTATGGCCCACTCCCACGTGATTACAAAAGCCTGTTGATTTCAGGCAGGTACTTGGCCCAACCACTCGGGTTTTTAAAGTAGACACGCTCACTTTAATCCCCGGAGGGTTTGGGCCAACATTATGGCTCAAACCAACAGGCTACCTATTAGAGTAGATCAATTGGTTTACTCCAACTACAAAAGCCCGGCTGTCTACGCCAGCGTGTGTTTGTCTCTAACAGGGAATTGTAGGTGCAGGTATGATTACTCTAAACCCAGAGCTTTACGCAAGAGATAAGAGTCCAACCGACCTCTAAATGGTACCTATAAATGGGGAAAATCGAATTCAGTCTGGACGCCCTTCTAATGAAGAAACAGCCAAAAGAGTTTGCAAAAGGCCTCATGATTAAAGCCTAAATATTGACTTACGACAGCCTAGTGCAAAAAAGTGTAAACTAAAATAATTACATTATTATGTTTGATAGTAGCTTTTTCAAGAGTGCAAAATTAACTTTAAATTCTTAATTTTACGTAGACTTGAGTTGATGTCTTTAATAAATTTATAAATCTGCGAGAGAACAAATTAAACATTTCTATTTGTTTTGTTTTCTTTCAATAAAACCTCCCACTCCACTGTCTACACCTGTCTCTCAAGGTTTTGTAGTGACTTTACCTAAAAAGGCGACTTTAATTACCTGTTGATTTCGGCCCCTTGACTGGCCGAAACGTGGTCTTCAGTTTATGCGAGTAGCATTAAAAGTCAGTTATATCGTCGCCTTAACGAATCTTCGATGAAGGCATCGTTTCAATTTATCCTGTGTGAAAATGCGGTCAACATTGTGTTATGATTTTTAAGTTATTTTTCAAATTGTAGTTTTTTTTTTTGGAAGTCGGTTTTTTTTGGAAGTCGGTTTTTTGTAAAAGGTTTTTTTTTTTGTAGAAGTTTTTTTTAATCAATTGCCTTTAGGCCCCAAATCCTTTGAAGATTTGGTACACCTAATAAGGATAAAAGACAAAACAAATACCTACCTTACATGTACATTTATTATACTCGACAAACAGAGCAAAGTAAAAACACTGAAGAAGAATTTAATTAAACATTTTTACCTAAAGAAAAAATTGTTTGTTTCGAAGAAATTATTTTGTAAAGCAAAGAATAGGCCTAATCTTGCCAAAGGCCATACAATGTTTGCTGTAAGTATGGAATAAACACAGGTAACTGGGATCTTTGTTTGAAGAAAAGTATCATTAGGCTTATGTACCCACCTACCAATGTTGGGTTTCTTTTGAAATTACTTACTTATACATTTTTACAATTAAGTATAAGTATGTTGAGATTTATTCCTCGTCCGTCACGGAGTTTTGTCCCACATTCCAAAAAATTCTTAGTTCGTCCCATATCACTGTTGAAGTTGTGCTTCGTCCCAAATTACAAGTACTTTAAAGGTACAGTAAACAAAAAAAAAATAAAGTAAGTACTTATTTGAAATTTTTGAAATACCAACTCATTATCAACCCAAGCAGACACAAAATAAATACTTTTAAAATAACAAAGCTTAGGCTTTGTTACAGTGGGTGGGGGCTGCTCTCCCACCACGTCTCCAAATTTTATTATACCTATACTAATTATAGGGGTATCAGCCACCATGACTACGTGGAGTCAGGGTGCCCCGATTTGGTTTTGAAACAGATTCGACCTAATTTAACTATGAAGTGGCAGTATACTAACTTCTGTATGAGCAGGATTCATAGGTTGTTATAAAAACAATAAAACAAAAAAAAGATGCAAATAGCATAGCTTTTTTGTGCGTTTCGTTTCAACGATTTTGCACGACATTTTACACCACAGCCAATAAACTGTAACAGATTTGGTTGTCAATCACTCATTTTAACGTTCCGTTTTATTATTTATCTGATTTGAGGTTAGAAACCATTTTTATTAATTTCTCGATAATATGCATTACGTTGTAGTAAGAGTGGTAGCTTTATAATCAGGGACCCAACCCCTACCAGCTTTCACCCCTTTTTACCCCCTTCCTCCTGCCAAACGGTACTAGATCCGATCCAAATTAACTTAAGTATAATTTATCAATAATACGTAACCCTCTTTTACCGATTGTACAAAAAAGTAAGTTCAGCATAAACAAAAACAATATGGGCCGTAGAAGGAATATAAAATAGGGCGAAGCAAGATAAAATATTTAAAATTATTTTTTTTGGGACGAAGGAAGCATATTGTTTGGGACGAACCAGGAATTTTTTATGTAGGACAAAACTCAGTGGGCCGAACGAAGAATAAATCTTAAAATACTGTAGGGTTATTTTTGTGTTTACTCTTTGCTAACATCTAAACCCGGGTACAGGATTACGAAATGTAACATGCAATGTAACACGCAATGAAAGAATTCGCGCCTTGCGCGCACTAACCGTGCACACTACGCGCACGAACAGAGCATTTCAAGTCGTGCGCGCCGCGATCCGCTATTTGTCGGTTTTTTCACCGAACACAAAGGGGCGCGCACTGTGCACGGAGCGTCAGTATATTAATCTGTGGCGTCAGTGTGGACGGGTTTAGTGTGTCTTTACTGCGGAACATTCTCAGCAGACTGAGCTATGTTCGCCGCGCGCATGCCGGAAACAGATGCGAGTAGGTACATGCTCGGTTCGTGCGCGCGCTGCGTTCACACTTATGAAATGCTCCTTTCATGTTACATTGCATGTTACGTTACAGCAGTCTGTTCTTGATCCGTAGTTAACTCAACCAATGGCATAGTAACTAATGGTTGTATTTTGGCTAAACATGAATGTGCTAACGTAAGTGTGTGCACTGTGCATGTTAACTCATTCATGTTAAAAAATAGTAACTAATGGCATTTTGGCAAACATATTTATTCAAATTCAATTATTTAGCCAAAATTCAACCATTAGTTACTATGTTTAAGTAACCATTGGTTGAGTTAACTACGGATCAAAAAACCGGGCCCTAGGCCAATTCTCACGGAGTGAAAATAATTTGATTGTTGGGCTAAGTATAGTTTTAAGCATGGTAATTTTCAACATTTCAACCTCGACTCACTATACAAATGAACTTGACTTGTTATAATTAGCCAAACATGGTGGGTATAACATAACATCACGCCTGTATACCCCGAAGGGTTTTGCAGAGGTGTACCTATGTACAGTACACCCACATTTCGGCAATTATGTTTAAGTCCCATGTAATAGGGAGCGAGCCTATTGCCATCAACTGGGTACAATCCAGACTCCGGGCTGCTACTGAGAAATACCATCTTTACATACCAAGACCCACCCCTCCGTGCCTCGGAAAGCATGTTAAAGGTAGGCACACATATTAACTCGGAAAGTGATCGTCACCGTATCAACTCCAGCCGTGAAGTATTCTTTGTATGAAACTCTTAGGAATCGTAACGTAATCGCCTCGCCTCGCCACACGACCTTTTTATTACCATGTAACTGGGTTGTAGAAGTCAGATAGGCAGTCGATCAATGTAAAATCGACACGGTTGGCGCAGTGGTTGAGCGATTGACTGCTGCGCAGCATGTCGCGGGTTCGATTCCCGCACGGAACAAATATTTGTACGACCTACAAGTATTTGTTTCGAGTCTGGGTGTTTTTCTATCTATAATATGTATGTATTTACAAAAAAAATGTATATAAGTAGTTTATCAGCCATCTCGTTACCATAACACAAGCATTAGGTTGCTTAGCTTGGGACTAGATGGCGTTGTGTGAAATGTCCAAGGATATTTATTTAAAATACTGCTACCTATTCAGCTGCATCCGGTAATAAAATAAATAAATTAAACTTTAGTATTTTGGTGTTAGTAACAATAATGCTTATGTATATAGGTTAGTATTGCTAGTTTTGAAACAGTAACTTATTATTATTAATTCAGACTTAGGACTGTCCCCACCCAGTGTGCCTGAAAGGGACAGTCCGCTCTGGCAGCGATCATTTTTAGAATGCTGTTATTACTACCATGCAGGCGCTGTAGTAAGGAGGCCGCTTTCTTTCGCATAATAGCATGGAATCCATCTGTGCGAGCCTCTGCGAACATTCCCGAAGCACTACAACGCCACGGCAGTCCCAACAGCATCCTAAATGCATTATTAAATTGGACACGCATGATGTTGTAGGATCGGCGCGTGTATGACACCCACAGGCCACTCGTGTAAAACGATTGACAGAACGCCTTAAAAAGAGTAACTTTGACGTCTGTAGTACAACGAGCGAACCTGCGGGCAAGCATATTGCTCCTCACAGACAACGCCCTGCGCTCCCTCTCTATGTCTACGTCGTCCCTTAGGTCGCTCGTGACAATGTGGCCAAGGTACCTAAAACTATTCACAACCCTTAATGCTACACCGTTGAGACTTGGGCGGAACACTGCGCTGCTGCTGCCTGGGTGCTTTAAATACAAGAAGCTCACTCTTCTTCGAGTTGTATATCAAGCCATGCTCCTCCGCATAGGTCTCGCTGGTAGATAGCAACCTCTTCAACCCACCTATCGATGGACTGAGAAGTACCATATCGTCTGCATACCTTATATTGTTGACACTCGTTCCGTCAATGTGGCAGCCGACATGTGTACTGCTCAGTCGCTCGATAAGCAGGTTGCAGGTTGACATACAAGTTAAAAAGCAGAGGCGAGCTTAATCCCCCCTGTCCAGCCTGTTCTGGAAGCCGACCCCAATATTGTAGGAAAATGGCTAGGCAGATGATGATTGGGGGCGAGCCTATTGCCATCAACCGGGCACAAATCCAGACTCCGAACTGCTACTGAGAAATTACAGATGGAAAAACCCAATAACACTTTCCCCACTTTGAATCGAAATCGGAAGTGTGGATGGTGAATATATTAATCTGTAAGCAATATAACTTAGGGGTAAGAGGAATCGTGTTGAGGAGCTCGTGGCTAAGTAATAACAGCCGCTAGAAAACTTTTGACAGTCGTTACAGGTCGTCAGAAGCCCGAAAGTCTGACAACCAGTCTTACCAAGGGGTATCGTATTACCCAGTTACTGGGTTGTGGAGGTCAGACAGGCAGTCGCTCCATGTAAAATACTGGTATTCAGCTGCATCCGGTTCGACTGGAAGCCGACCCCAACATAGTTGGGAAAAGGCTAGGCAGATTGATTGAAGAGGAATCGTGTTACCCAGTAACTGGGTTGTGGGGGTCAAATAGGTAGTCCTTGTAAAATACTGGTTTTCAGCTGAATTCGGTTAGACTGGAAGCTGACCCCAACTTTAGTTGGGAAAAGACTAGGCAGATGATAATGATGACGTAGGGAATAAATAATAGGTCATGGAATGTATTTTTTTTTTATGTTGATAGTAAGTCTTCAATTACCTACCTAACAAGATACCGATTTAGTTTCTGTCAGAGAACAGCTTGTAACTATCTAGGAACTCAAATATCACAGGTCAAAGTATTCCCTAAATCTTGAATACTTCAGCAAAAAACTTCTATGACTCTACTTAGACAAAACACATAAAACAGGACCACTCTGTAAAGAAAATGGATGCGTAGGTACAGACTCTTCTCAAACTTTCACCATTTGCCTTGAGTAAATCGGAAATTTCCGTTCTGCGATGGAAATATTAGACATTCCTCGTAACGACACGATGACAGACGCACTTGCTTGTATTCCTCTAGAAAGGTACAGTCAACCTCAAAAATATGTATGTATACATCGACCACAAATCATTTGATTGTTAAAAATGTGTGTTCCATTGTAATCGACGTGAATTCGAATAAGTTCTTTTTTTAAATTACAGCGCTGTTGTAGTGAAACGCGCGTGCATTACAATGTTCTTTTTTTGAAAACGAGTTGCATTATGAAATTCAGTACAACATTATAACACCCTTTTGGATGATATTCAGGTTACTATGACACTGGTTGTTTTAATTTTGGCAATAAGCTAACTGTTTCAGAAACTTTTATAGAGGATTTATAGCATGGGTGTAGATAAAAAAACAAACATTGTAGGCAATTTAATGAATTCTTGTCGATGTTCGTGGACCATATGGCCGATGGGGCCGAGTCCACTACGTGACCTCGAAAAACGCAGTGCCGAAAGTTTGTAGCAACGAATAACATAATGACGAAAGCACGCAGCAACGAATATCATTACAACCAAAGCATTTGATAACGAATCACGGAGCAAGGAATGCACGTTACAACGAAAAACTTCACACCGAATTACGCGGCCTCGAAACAATGTAACAACGAACGTAGCAACGACAGCAACACAATCTTTCAAAACAAAAAATTGGTACCACTAAGAATATGGATATATTACTCTCTATTAGGCACATAAAAATGAAGATTTCTAAGATATCTCTAAGATCTCTCCTTCTTGAAGATCTCTAGATAATGAGTCGAAACCCGCACCACAAAAGACTTGAAGTTAATCTTATGGCGCGACTCCCAACTTCTCGACTCTCAAGGTGAACTTGGTCTTCATTCGGGTGTATTCCACGATCTCCTCTACCTTCGTGGAGTAATGATTGTAGTCGGGACACGTAACACTTGGGTCGATGGAATTGCGGGACACAGCATCATTTCCGGTCCAGTCAATGCTGTTCCGCACTGATTGCGAGAAGCTGGCTTCTTCTTTCGTTTTTTCTCCACTTTGATGAAGCCATCTTTATCGACTTGTCCTGTTACCGTTGGTAAAGTGCTTCGGACTGGTTCGGGGGGCCCTTGAACACTCTTCCTAGGCTTAGGTTGCCGCTGAAGCTTATTGGGATCCTGCTTAGCGGCAGCAAAGTAATGTTGACGTGCTGATATTCCATTCCATTTTTGTTCATTAACTTCAGTAACTACTACAAATTATGATATCTGTATAGGGCATAACAGCTAATATATCCATATTATTAGTGGTACCAAATTTTTGTTTTGAAATATTGTTTTGCTGTCGTTGCTACGTTCGTTGTTACATTGTTTCGAGGCCGCGTAATTCGGTGTGAAGTTTTTCGTTGTAACGTGCATTCGTTGCTCCGTGATTCGTTATCAAATGCTTTCGTTGTAATGATATTCGTTGCTGCGTGCTTTCGTCATTATGTTATCCGTTACTACAAACTTTCGGCACTGCGTTATTCGACGTAGCACTTTTCGAGATCACGTAGCGGACTCGATGGGGCCGAAAGGTTCTGGAGTGCCGACCGCATACCGATAGACGTAACGTTGGAAGGCCTCCCACAAGGTGGACCGATGACGATGCGAGAAGCACAGAACCGTTCGAAGTGCCGGTCCTTGGGGGAGGCCTATGTCCAGCAGAGGACGACTATCGGCTAAAATGATGATGATGATGACTGAAGTAATAACAGCCGCACGGGTCGATCCATCTGTGGGCTTACTATGAGCTCTTATAGCAGGTCAGAAGTTGAACATTTCCAGTGTGAGAGAGAGACGGAGCTACATACGATCTATAGCACCGTCTCTCTCACTGGAAACGTTCAACTTCTGCCCTGCTATAAAAGCTCATAGTAAGCCCCCAGGTTAAACTACGCTTCCTAGGGTTGGTCCGTGGAGGTCTGACCATCTTTACATACCGAGACTCCTCCGAGCCTTGGAAAGCACATTAAGCCGTAGGTCTCGGCTGTATCTTCGACAGTCGTTACGGGTTGTCAGAAGTCGGAAAGTCTGACAGCCAGTCTTACCAAAGGGAATCGTATTACCCAGTTACTTGTTTGTGGAGGTCAGCAGATGGGCAGTTGCTCCACGTAAAATACTGGTATTCAGCTGCATCTGGTTAGACTAGAAGCGGACTCCAACAGAGTTGGGAAAAGGCTTGGCAGATTGATTTTTTGAATACAGGTTGAATTTTTCAAGTTGGCGTGGATGGTCAAATCCGAAACTATGAGGAATAGGGAAAAATATTCAAAGTAGTCTCGGGCTCGATTTTGATGAAAACTAAAACTTCATCGTTGGATTTTTGAAAAATCAATATTTCTAGCCAGGAATCGAACCCGTAGATTTTGAAAAAAAAAACACTGTATTATTACACCATTCGAAAGTATCGCTAATAAAGATCGAATTCTGGGAAGTAATGACATAAGGAAAGACCTCATTTTTAACAAAATACTTTATTTATTTTTTTATGTTACCTACCTATTAACTTAACTGATTAACTGTTCAAAATGATGACCATTGTTTTCAGTACATAACTGGATTCGACGTTTCAAGGATTGTACTCATTGATTGATTCAGCATTACAATATTCCTCATAGTTTCGAATTTGGCCATCCACGCCCACTTGAAAAATTCACCCTGTACCTATATCCTTTCGAGGCTGACTGTATCAACATACCTACGAGTAGTAGAAGTACATCTTGTAAAAGTAAAATGTCGTGTTTTTTGAGGTAACAAGTATGACTCAAGATGTCTGTTGCTATTTTCGAGAATATGTTTCAAAGCTCTCTTTGGAAACTATGTAGACTTGAGGAAGTTCTGGTATGTTCCAGAATATCAAGATATTTTGAGGGTAAAATCATGTATAGTTAAGAAGATTAATTTTTTATAAGTCTATGTGTTAATCATGTATAGTTAAGAAACAGATGACATAGGTACTACGTTAATTTGCCGTGTTATAGCCATTTCATACTAACTGTCAAAGAAATAAATAGTTGTGATTTGAATGTACGGATAATTTTATTAGGTAGGTAGTCAATTTAATATACAATTAATTTCTCTATATCTCATCACATCATCTATCTATATCTATACTCTGAAGAGTTTGTTTTTTTGTTTGTATGTTTGAACGCGCTAATAATATCTTTGAATTTTTTTTTTTCATTTGATAGCCTAATTCTCGAGGAAGGCTATAAGCTATTAAACTCAAAAGTCAGAAAGAACGGCTAAGCAAAAACGAAATAACAGCGCGCGCAAGCTATGCGATGCGATGGGGTGGGTCGGGGGAACGAGGAAGTTCACGCGGACAAAGTCGCGGGCAGAAGCTAGTTCGTGGTAAAGATATTAGTCTGTAGGTATAAATAGGTAAATGATAACAAGCATGATAATTATGTAGGGTGACTGGTAATTAGTGGCCGATACTTAAAAATGTGTTAATTGTCGTAAAAAAAAACCTGTCGTAAAAAAAAAACATCTGCAGCACCCCTACATTTATGTTCGCAAAACTCGTCAAAATGTAGTGAACAGCTGATTTTTTTCGCGATTTCAGGTTTGGTTCCTTAATAAAAAATCTTTGTTATCATGAGTACAATCATGTGTTTAGGTAGGCATCGGTCACTAGTTACCAGTCACCCTATCTTTTTAATTCTTCCAAAAAAAATTAATTCCTTCACCAGCTTGATATTAGATATTTTTTCATTAGCCTAAAGTCGTTATTACATATCTGTAAATGGAGTTTCTAGGATTAACACTGTCCTACTTTAATTGACTTTGTATCCCTAATACATTAGGACAAAATACATCGTACAAACTAGAGATATTCTTGAAACAGAATCTATCCGGAAATTAAAGTTCCTGCAACGAGTATCGTTACCTACTACATCTATACATCTCTATCAATAGTTTCCATGTTGGAAACTTGTTCGTAAGTTAGCTTGTGTCCTAGTCGCTAGTTGTTGTGTCTCCTGTACCGTCATTATTATGTATGTTTTATAGGACTTTCGCCAACTTGGGTCGTAGGTGCTCACTCTGTCTACGGGATTGTATAATTTAATATTTAAATATTATTATCTTGTTTCTTTTCTATGATAAAATAATCATGACCTTTTCTAGGAACTTTATTAATAACGAACTTCTACCCGTGACTTTCAAATTCTCTCGACCCACCGCGTTGCATCGCATCACCTGCCCTTGCTATTACTTCTTTTACCGCTTTTTTTATTTTTGCTCGACTCATAAGGAGTATAGCGTGTTGAAAGAGCAATAACTGTCCTCAAGAATTTGGGCTGCAAATACAAAAAGTATTTTTAAAATCTGACTGGTAGTTGCAGAGATTACCCCCTACATACAAACCAAATTTACGTCTTTATAATATTAGTATATATATCATTTGAAATTTTATTTTTCTCTTTAGTTAGATTATACTTATCTCAAGTCATAGAATATTCAACGCGAAAACTTCTGAGAAAAGATTAGGGATAAAAGAGTGCCGATGTTTTCAAAAATAAAAGATGATTTATTCAAACGAAAATATCTCCATGGCTTGACACTCTCACATCGCAGATGATCTAAATATTCCATTTCGAAGGATAACGTTATCACTTTCGATCCTCACGAACCCAAATAACGTGTTCAGAAGCTGTGAAATTGAAATATGTTGTATAAAATCATAATTTCGTTTTGATCCTCAATACTTAGAATTTTGAAATGAGAGTGCATTTACATTGAAAACAACACTGTTTAGGACAGAACCACAAAATTCCAAAGCATACAAAATGGTTATAGTGAAGAACATTCCGAAAATTTCCAAGGTTATTAGTCTGAGTATGCATGAGACTTTACTCGAATTTTAATTAGAAATTAGTGTATACTGTACGTGAGCGTTTACCATCTATTCAGATGAAACAAGCTCAGAACACTTAGGAAACAAGTTTCGATTTTAAGCAAAAGCACTTAAGAGTTCTTGAACAAGAATATGAGATAATGGAATAATATTCAGAACCGAGAGTCTCTAAAAGAGCGACAAAACCCATTTGGAATTAAGTAAAAAGTGATATTCATTGCGTGAATGAATTGCACGGAAATTGCTAGGAAGAATATTATAAAGCGAGAACCATTGAATGGAATGGCATATAAAAAGAAGATACGTTACTTATTTGCAGCGAGATTTTTTAAGAATGATTAAACTTAACACAGTTGTAAAACATTGCAAGTTGTAAAGCTGTAGAGAGAGCTCATTAACTACCTCTTTTTATAAAACCACAAAGTTCAAAGTAGGTTTTGTACGAAGTTTTTGAAAATAACAAACCGTTTTGCGGTAAATATGCGTTATAGTCAGATAATGTCTTTCTAATGTATATTTGCAGACATGCAGTTGCGGTTTTCATGAAAGCATAAAGAATTCCAGCGCTTGCTGATTGTGGTTACATTTACGCTGGTAGTAAACTAATGTAGAAATGGTCGTGTATGTTTCGTAGAATAAAACAGAATTTAAACGAATATCACTATAATTTTATTTTACAATACTACAGCTAACCTATTTACAGCATTAACATTATTTCTAAGGCGCGTCGTCTCCTCGGAGGGGCAGATATTGATGGCGTCGGGTAGCTAGGACGGCTCGGCGTTTCGGATGCATCGTCACTGATTCCACTGAGGACCTGGACTGAGCCTCTTGGAGGTTTATCGAGCTAACTGGCACAGGGGTGACGGCGTACCCAGCTGCGACCAAGGCTGCGAACTCTTCAGGAGTATACGCCTTGTTGTTCTTGGGAGGAGGAAGTTGCGCTCTCTGTTCGTCCAAGCTCTGGCCATGTTGTTCCAGGTTTACTTGCTCTACGCTGGATTGCTGTTCTCTGTACACTTGCTGTGGTCTCGCTTGTTTCCTTGGCGCTACGTTTTTGCTCACATAAATTGATGACTGCGGTGCTTTCGCCGATTCTGACACTCTGGATTGCTCGGATTTGATCTGGGTAGACATTTCATACCTTGGCCTTTGCTCATTCGTTCTGTAATAAGGACGGAGATAGTACTGCTGCTCGCCAATAATTTGAGCAGGCTGCTGGGGTATGCCTTCGGAAATTGGTTCATAGATTTTAACAGCACGCATTTTCTCGTGGTCTGGGAAACGCTTCAAGTAAGCGACTGGTCTTTCTACACTCTGGCTAGGAAGGCGCTGTTCTTGTTGCCTGATGACTTGTCTGGGAGCTTCGTAGATTCTGTATTGTTTAGGTGATGCTTCAGGTTGCTGGTATTGGGGCACGATTCTGTAGTTGAGCTGAGCTCTGGGCTGTTGTTGCTGTAGTTGCTGTTGCTGTAGTGGTTGGAGCTTGGGCGCTGGTACAACTTTCAAGCCCTGAGATTCGGGGCGCTCGTAGAGAATTTGTTGGGATGCCGCTTGAGTTTGTGGGACTTGTACGTAACGCAGGGATTGAGCGACTCTCTGTTGCTGTTGAGGTTGACGGTACAGAGGCGACTGTTGGACTGCCTGTTGCTGCTGTACGTTCGTGGTCTCGATCAGATATTGTTGAGGAGCTGCAGGAGATGGTTGAGGTTGAGCTATTTGGGCTTTGTTCCTCAGTTTCGATTTCTTGCTTGGCTTTGTAATGTATCTGTCGACCTGGAATTGCAACAATTTTTTTATGTTAAAAATATTTTTACCATTTATGTTGATCAAATTTTATGTTTGGGACCATACTGACCTGCTGGTATTGAGGTGCAACGTTTTGAACATTGGAAGCCTGAACTTGCTGCAGGTGCTGTACTTGCTGGGGTTGAGAGTACAGTTGCTGTTGAGGTTCTTCAGCCGCTCTCAAAGGAGGCTGTCCCAGCAAGGCAAGGAGATCTTGGTTGTAGGCCTCATTGGCGTTAGATCCTGTATCACTGACAGACAAAGCAGCTCCCACAGAAGCTTCTCCACCATTCGAAGTGTAGTCGGGACGAGCGATGACAGCATGAGACGATGGTTGGTAAGACACCTGAAATGAAGTAAATATCAAGTTAACTATTAGCATCAACGCCATTTTCAAGTTAATACGTTATTCCTTAGACGTTTTGCGTCGGCACTGAACTTGGAAATGAAATATTTGACGTTAATTGGCTCGAATATAATCAGGCAGCTGTCAATTGAGATATTTTTACTCAGAACAATAACAAAGCATAGAAGGAAGGCTAAAAACAGAATTCTGTAACTACCTTTATTCCCGTTCTATTATTAGGTACGATAAAGGTACGATAAAGGATGTGGGAAAGAGATAAATGTTTTACTCTTTGTTTTACTTTCTTGGCATGGTCACAAGATCAATTGTCATTTGGTTAAAAAAGTTATAGTATGACGCGGCCAAATTTGATAGTACTTTGTTTCAATGTCTGACAGTTCGTTCATTGAACTAGCTGACTTATTCGCGTGTTCATTGTTTACGTGTCTGTCGTAATATTCCATGGTTTTGCGATGTTTTAATAATATTTCTACTGTTAGATTGCATGAATTCTTTGTTTAACTACAAATAGTGAGTGTGTGGACGCTGTGGAGCAATTTCTTGTGTGGTTGGGGGCTGCAAGTCCCATTCATAGCGAAAATAAAATGAACAACAAATATTGACCTTCCATCGGTAAGTTTTTGCTCAATTTCTTGTTGCCTAAGATCTGATAAACGAATATAAATACATAACAAATATTGCTGTGTCACTATATAGCTGAAACCAGTCGTAATATTTATTCCAATAGAAGTTATTAGCGAATATTCGGAAATTGTTTTGGGGTTATCTTGATCAGCCATAGTGACGTAAAATGTTGTCGATACTTTTCTTTTACAGATTTCCTAGACGATGTGAAAAAAAAATGGATAAATTGTATTGGTAGACGAAATTGGACTCCAAACAGCACAGCCACATAATATGCTCCAAACATTTTACTTTGTATTCATTTGGTAATGAACCTATGAAATGGATGTAGCATGTTCTTTAAGTAGTCACTTAGAGAACATGCTGTTCCTACATTAATTGTTATGGATAGAACAGATGAAATGGTCTTGATATATTATGATATAATTAAGGTATTTTATTGGCAATAAATAGTATCCCGTTCAAATTAAAACTTGATTTATTACATTACAGGAAATACTTATGGAAGTCTGCGAAGAAGGACATAGCGCAATACTGCAAATTAAAAAAACCGCTCACCATCAACAGTAATCTAACATGAAGACAGGCGATACAATGATATTATATTAAAAATATCATTGATGCGATATCATTCTTCTAATTATCCCAGTCGGAAATATAATCGAGTGCAAATTTATTTATTTATTTTTAATACAAAACACGTAATTGTAGGATCCCGTAGCAATGGAAGTTGAAACAGGACCTAGTACATCGGTACAAATTAATGAATCGCAACTGATCTTGACATCTCGTGAAATCATCTCACATCAGTCAGGTAAGACATACAAATAAAACTATTTACCTAAATAAAAATGTTGATAAAAAATCTTACATAAATTTTATTGAGAACTGTTTGTTTTAGGAATCCTTGACACAGATGACAATAACAAATTCAGAAATAATTGGATTCCATCCCGATTCAAGAAGACTGCGCTTTTGGCGAGTTCCTGGTCGCCAGAGCCGACTCCAGAATCCTCAGGAAGTTCATCCGTACCAGGGCGGAATGATTATGGTGTGGGCTGGAATTCGACTAACAGATTATTAAAGTGGCTAGGCATTTTATTTTTTATTTAAAATATTATCTGGTCGTTATTTATTTTTTTATGTACGAAAAGTTTTTGTCGCTTTGGTACCATTTTAAATTTTCATAATAAATTTTATTTTTTCACTAACAACCATTTTATTTAATCAAATAATTCAAATCTCTATTAAATTACGCTTCTACTGATTTACAATAATATATGTTACATAAAAAGTATTAAAATAAAAATTATTAGGTACTTTGAATACCCTTTTTCCCTAGACTTTGTTGAGTAGTCTATGATGTAATCTAAAATTCAAATAAATATGAGAAAGTAAGTTGCTAAAAACATTTGCAAAACCGAATGTCTCCCACTTCTTTTCAATAAACTCATCAGTTATTATGGCAACTAAATACATTCTGGTTTAGCCGGGTCAGATTTAATACATGAAGAGCTGTCGGGAACCAAGGAAGACTTTGGTGATGATGATGACGAACTATTTAGTTCATACTTAAAGTATTGTTTCATTTTGAACGAATATATTAAGTATTGGTATCATAAGTATGCTTAGTTACTTCAAAATTTTTGGTACGCACGGCTACAGATCAAGCTATACATTTCCAGTATAAGCTGATCTCGCATTGTATAGGATTTCCTTACAATGAGCGGTCAGTGTAAACTGGCAATGTATAGTTTGATGTGTAGCCGTGTGTACCTACGGTTATTATTCTTGGCAGTGTAAGAAAGAATGTCATTGTAAATTCTATCGACGTTGAAATTTAGTGGGTACATCACTAGTCAGAATAAAATGAATGACAACCTACAAAATTTCGAAACGTCTTCTGTATACGTGTCCTTCTTTAACATCATAGCGGCTCCATAAGTCAAAATGAAACAAATATATTGAGTTCAGTTGCTATTTTAGGACTACTTCTATGCTTTGTTATTGTTCTGAGTATTTTTATATCTCAATTGACAGCTGCCTGATTATATTCGAGCCAATTACCGTCAAATATTTCATTTAAAAAAAGTAAAGTAAATATAGTCAATTGAGATATAAAAATATCTCAATTGACAGCTGCCTGATTATATTGAAATGAAATGAAATGAAATGAAATGAAATGAAATTGTTTATTCTGTAAATAGGACATCGAAATCACTTTTACACGTCATATTTTTTTTTTTTTTTAAATAAGCTAGATGAAGTCGACATTTCCTATCTGACTACTCTGAGAAGAAATGGCGAAACAAACTCAGGGGTCAAAGTCTCTTTTAAAGTCCAGACATAATCTTGGTCAGATCATGTGAGGACCATGTAGATCCAGTCTGAAATGGTCTTTTGAGGAAAGAACCATAAAAATTTGAGTGGACCTGTCCAGTCAGTGCAAGCATTTGTCAACAATCGTATAGCTCAACTCAGGATTTCAGGCCAATTACCGTCAAATATTTCATTTCGTGTATTGAAATAATATTTACTTTACTTTTTTATGAAACATTGATTACTTTCTATGTAGATATAGGGTGAGATAAATCACATTTGTTACCATCTAAAAATGGTAAATTATTTGTTATTTTTAGTTAAGAACAGTAATTATTAAAATCATTATGTAATAATAGTGTTTAAAACAAAAGTTCTCTTTTTCGAGCCAAACCACTGTATTTTTTTATAACTAAGCTCAAGGCTGTCTCAAATTAGATTGGGCGGGTCACATCAGCTACATGCACGATGACCGCTAGGCAAAAGTCTCCACACAACGGATCCCTGAACATGGACGGCGACGCCGAGGCCGGCCCAGAAAGAGGTGGTGAGATGACCTGGACTCGTACCGGGAGTGCTGGTTTGAGAAGGCGTGAGAAAAGAGTTCCAGGAAGGACATTGGTGAGGCCTTTTCCTAGCAGTGGTACAGAAACGGCTAAGTAAAAAAAAAGCTCAAAGCTGAAAACAGTAGTAGCATTTCCGGCAGATTTTTATTAAATTACCTGACGAGCTGCCTGGGGTTCTAAGTAGTATATCTGCTGGAGGTTCTGTTTCTGTTCTTGCTGTGGCCGGTACAGCTGCTGAAGAAGCTGGTTGCTGGACAGAGGCGCCTGCTTCCTCTCTGGCTGCAAATCCATTAGTTCTTGGGTGTTCAGGGAGAACACTTGTCCAGGACGGTACTGTTCGTTGTCGGAGCGACTAGAATTAGGAAAATGGTGATGATAGAAACAAAAGGCACGATCTATTAAAATTAAAATAAAGGTATTTACTCAAATAATGTTATTGAGGAGCTTGTAGCTCAATAATAACAGCCGCACGGGTCGATCCATCAGGTTGTGCTATCCTTGCTTGGTATTGGTCCATGGATGGGTGACCATCTTTACATACCGAGACTGTTCCATGCCTCGGAATCCACGTTAAGCCCTTGGTCCCGGCTGTCATTCGTGGATCTCTGACAGTCGTTACGGGTCGTCAGTAGCCCAAATGTCTGACAACCAGTCTTACCAAGGGGTATCGTATATTATCCAGTAACTGGGTTGTGGAGGTCAGGTATGGAGTCGCGCCATGTAAAATACTGGTATTCTGCTGCATCCGGTTAGACTGGAAGCCGAACTTAGTTGAGAAAAGGCTAGGCAGGTTGATGGACCCAAATATTGTTATTGAATTTAAAAAGACCTTCAAAATATTGTGTATTGAAATATTTTCTGTCCTCAAAGGAATAATTTCAATGCTGTAAATTGTTATGATTTTTCAAAGATGGCCGCTTAAATCTTCTCACTTATTGAATTTACAAAAAAAAATTGTAATGTATACAAGGTGTTTCTTTTAAGGTGTCAAGCCAGTGCGAGCTGATAGCAGAGTACTATACCTATCGATTTAACCCCCATGTATGTTCTACGACTTTTTGTAGTTTTCGAGTTATAATTTTTTTTCGATATTTTTCCTGATTCAACGAGATGATGTTTTTAAAAAATCATATATTTTTTTGGGTCAACTTGTTCTTGTTGTTCAAAGAATGTACTAAATAGGCCATTATTTGCTAAAATCGGTCGTTGAAAGTGGTGTATCTGATATATTGTGATTTTCATATTTATTTTTATCTTTACATATTTTTGTCAATCCTGATATTTACTATTCCTTTACGTTTAAGCAGAGCTAAGTTGATAATAAAAACATAAATTTTATACCTACTACTATCCTTAACCACTACCATTGATATGAAATGAGGGATCCAAAATAACTCGAAAACTACAAAAAATCGTAGAACATACATGGGGGTTAAATCGATAGGTATGGTACCTACTCTGCTATCACCTCGCACCGGCTTGACACCTTAAAAGAAACACCCTGTTTATAATCCTTGACGGAAAATTGAAAGTTATCTTCTCAATTTTTATTATCAAGAGGGTTTTATGAATAGGTAAGTACTGAAATATACGAAATCACATTTAATCTTTTGGAATAATTGCCTTCTGTATAGGCTATTTAAATTATATCCTTTTGGACTAGTAATTTTTTTGGCACCAGAATTAGATCACATTTTATTTGTGCTGACTCAGAGACAATTTTCTAAATTGTATACATAACTGTGAGTAATTCTAAGAGGAGTGAAGCTTGGCTATAAGCCATGCACAAAAAGGAGTATTTTACAGACTAGCTAGGAACAGATATAAAATTGACTCTAATACATAACTATGAGAAATAGTCCTTTGGCCCGAGTTAAGGCTCTTACAGACAGAGGCGATATCGCGGTCGCGACGCGATATTTCTATATTATATCCGTAGAAAAATATCGCGTCGCGACGCGATATCGCCTCTGTCTGTAAGAGCCTTTAGATAGCAAACTGAAACAAATTATAGTTCTTTATTGTCTCAAAACATATTAAATTGAACATAAATGCAAACAATGCATTTTATTGCCTAAGATTTATTTCTTTTATTTACTTTTACTGTCATGATTTATTGCTTATGTATATAAAAGAAAATAGATATACCCACATTTTATAAACATACTTAGATTCACACCTAGAGGAGCTCGTGGCTAAGTAATAACAGCCGCACGGGTCGATCCATCAGGTTAAGCTACTCTTGCCGGGGTTGGTCAGTGGATGGGTGACCATCTTTACATACCGAGATTCCTCCGTGCCTCGGAAAGCACTTTAAGCCGTTGGTCTCGGCTGTCATTCGTGGATCTTTGACAGTCGTTACGGGTCGTCAGAATCCCGAACGTCTGACAACCAGTCTTACCAAGGGGTTTCGTATTACCCAGTAACTGGGTTGTGGAGGTCAGATAGGCAGTCGGTCCATGTCAAATACTGGTATTCAGCTGCATACGGTTAGACTGGAAGCCGACACCAACATACTTGGGAAAAGGCTAGGCAGATTGATTTTAGACTCACGCCTTCTTCCCATGCGGGTAGGCAGAAACTACAGAACGCCACCTGCTACGATCCTAACTTAGTCCTTTTGCCTCGTTTACGTTCATACATCAAGACCTTAGTGCGAGTTTTTATACTTACTCGATCACGTTAACGTAAACGTCAATTTGTACTGAAACTGAATAAGCGCCGTCTGGTGACTATAATGGGAAACACAATTATTCCATACAAATTGACGAAAGGTACCTAACGTTAACGTAAACGTTCGAGTAAGTATATAAACTCGCACTAAGCCCTCAGGTCATACACGTACGCCGTTTGCGATTACTATTCACCTGAAGTTTGTGAAGAACATCACCAATAAGGTCACTTTAATAGGTATATCCTCCTAGCCACTCACATCTGCCTTGTAAGTACCTTTTGTCAGTCGCCTTTCATTTATCATCTGAACTTGAACAAACCGTCTAAGCAAAAAAAGAAAAGCAAAAATTAAAAAGAGTAGGTATCTTTTTAATTTTTCTCACTAAGTACATTTGGACAAGGTTTTTTTTATTTTATATTTGGCCAAAAATGGATATTATTTGTAAAATATTTGTTATTCATAGAACACCAACCCCCGTACCTACTTAAAGCATAGCTTAAAGTTAAGTAATGATATTATGCAACATTCCTATGAGTAAGCAGGAAAGTTTACAAACATTCGCCAAACTAAAATCCGCTTAGGCGCTTATTTACATACCTAGTTTAACACAGTAAACTAATACTCGTATTCTATGCTCCAAAGGAAATGATATTTCACAAACTGTTATCTAGTTTGTAAATTAATTAATCCTAACTAACAGATATTTCCGGCAGCTAAATGCGAAATTGGAGTCAAAGGATTCTATAATGAAGTTTCGGTCAGATTATTCTAAAGTTTCTGAATTGGATTTGTTTGAAAGTTGAAATCAATTTGTTTACCTGACAGGCTTGTCATCGTCTTGGGGCTCCTCGACAGGGGCCACTTGTTCCTGAAAATAATAAATAAAATATTTTTAAAAGTTATCAGGATTTTGGTATTTAATTTGAAAAAGTTTAGTAAGAAGGCCTTTCTTTGCCCTATAAACAAACACACAAACAAACATATTTTCCGTATTAACCAGACACAATAGAACGAAGCGGAAGGACATTACGTTAACCGTTCTCACGTAAGAAAAAGTGTATCAAACAATCAGCTGCCCCCAACGAATTAGCGATGTGACAACAATGCATGTCATAACATACGGTACCCTACAATTATGTATTACATTAGATGTCAGCTAGTGAAAGTCGAGGAAAAGAGACAATACGTCGCGATTATCGGCCATTTTCGAAACTGGGGGCGGAGCGGTCGCAAGCGCCGTCGATCACCTGAGTTGCACAATGTGTTGATCAATCGTCCTATGTACGAATTGATCCGGGTATCGAAACTGTTCGTTGCGCTAGTTAAGTCTCAATCAATCAATTAAGTTCAGGCTTGGTAGCTTTGCGGTGAAATTACGAAATGGCGGGTTTTGTATTAAACGCCCCGTTACCTGTTACTAAAATCTTTCTGATCGTTATTGGTCTAAAACTACTATTTTTGCCAGTATTGAAACGTAAAGTCTGTTATCCAAGATATATAGGTCAAATTAAATTAGCTAGCGAAACTCCACAGACGTTATGGGTACGTGATGGGTATACAGGGTGTAAGGGACAGCCCTTCGCAAACTAACAGGCTGAATTCAGCTCTTCATTTTAAATAATATTCCACCGAAAAATTTCTCTAAAAATGTTCATTTTTTTAATAGTTTTTCAGTTATATGTTCTTTATTTCGGAGTATAATTTCATTGTATGTTCGCACTCCATTTATGTAAAAAAAAACCGGCCAAGTGCGTGTTGGACCACGCACAATAAAGGGTTCCGTAGTTGAAAATAATTTATCCCAGAAACTAACAAACAAAACATTGGATATCAAAAAAAAATTTGTTCATAAAATTTGTTTGTGTCATAAAATTACAAAATCACAATTTTCAGACTTTTTCCTTTACTTGTGCTGGAAGACTTTGCTTTTTGCCAAATTTCATTATTCTAGGTCAACGGGAAGTACCCTATAGGTTTTGATTTACTTGCGGCAGTTGCGAATATCAAAATGTGTCGCAAAATGGCCGTATTTTTTATTGCGTTGACTTAGAAGCTTGAGTTTTTTAGGACTTGAAGAAATAATAGACCTACGTATTTGATATTAATTTCAACTTGATACCTTTACGCGTTCCTGAAAAAAAGGGCCTTGACGACTGACAACTTTGAATATATTTTTTTATGTGATAGAATTGTAAATTAACAATTTTCGAACTTTTTCCTTTACTTGTGTTGTGAGACCTTGCTTCTTGCCAAATTTCATGATTCTAGGACGACGGGAAGTACCCTATAGGTTTTGATTTACTTGCGAGTATCAAAAAATGACGTATAAATAGCCGTATCTTTTTATTCCGTGGACTTAGAAGTTTGATCTTTTTAGAACTCCAAGAGACTATAGACTTACGTATTTGATATTAATTTCAGCTTGATAACTTCAAGCGTTTCTGAGAAAAACGGTCTTGACAGACTGACAGACAGACAGACATACAGACATACAGACAGACAGACGGACAAACAAGTGATCGTATAAGGGTTCCGTTTTTTCCTTTTGAGGTACGGAACCCTAAAAAACAGCAAAAAAAAACCAGCAAATGAAATACTCTAACGAACGACACGTGAAATCAGCTGTTCACTTTCTGTCTAGCTACAGAGGTCATCGAACCCACCGCATACCTATTACCTACCCCTCCCAAACAGTAACAGACAAATCAGGTTTATTGGATTCCCATAACGTTCCTGAAATAATTTAATGTACCGGTCATCTTAGTATGATATACTGAATTCACCCCATCAGTCTGCGGAGGGCTGTCCCTTACACCCTGTATGTAAACATGATAAAGTAAAAATAAATTTTGATGAATTTTTTTGGGGTCATCAACCGCAGTGTAATTGAAATATTAGTTTAAAAATCAGTTTTTTTATGTACACTTCACAGACTTGATGGATATCGATATCTAAACACGATAAAATAAAAACAACAGATTTAATCACACCATGCAGCCACAAAAAAAATCCAATCTTTTTATTTTTTTATTTTGTCGTGTTTAGATATCGATACTTACCCATTACTTCTGCGGAGTTTCTCTAGCTAATTTAATTTAACCTGTATAGCATCAGAAATGATACTAAATGAATGATTGATAACCCTAAGAAACCACTTGTACTTTTTAGGCCTTCTAAACGCACTTAGCTGAGCTTTGGTAACCCATAGCACTGTTATTTTATGCCTTTTTCGGGCACCAGTCTCTCACAAATGTTAATCCTATATTTCGTAGATTAAGCACTTCCTGTCCACAACAGTATTTGTGATGCTATATTAATAAATTATACAAAAAAAAAGAAAAAGAAAAAAGCTGTTAAAGTAACTCGTCATTCGGAAGTAAACATAGTATGTAACTGTGTATTTTAAAAGTCATCGAATTGTAATCAATGGCCATATCAAAGGTGATTATAATTTCTCTTGGTTACAATAGTATCCAAAATTAATTCCTTTTTTTATTAGAACTGTCTCTAAAACTAATATTTGCATACAAAACAACAATGCGTAGAAATGGAACAGAGAAAGTATAATAGATTTCGGTTTAGTGGGTGTATTATCTGGGACCCAATTCCGGGCTCGAGCTAGATATCACGACCATGGAGATAAATCTCTGTTTCAAATCTCCGCATCAATGTCCGGTCCAAATCTCGATAGTATCAAAAAACCGTATTCTGGTAGACCATGGAGAAATATTTACAACGGAGAAAATAATCTCGTCTAAAAGACGTTCCATTTTTATCGACTCACTTTGATTATAATCGATTATGCTACGTTTTTCTTTTTTTAGTATTAATAACGTATGTTTAATTTATTAAATCCAAGCAAACACATTATAAAAGATAATTTTAGTATATTGTGTTTCTATATAACTGTGTTTTTTTTTATAATTACTTACTGAAAATAGTAATTGCAAAGTAGCGTGATCCGAAACGCATTTCAATGATTTGTGTAGTGCTCTGTGATTTGTGTCCTTTTTCTGACGTAGATAGGTTTTAATTTTTAAACTAAATAAAACTATTTTTAATCGCGATTAAAAAGGTGTGGAATAAAATTTTATTAGTTGTAATGAACTAAAATTCACACCAACACCTTGACTTCAAGTGCAAAAATAGTACTGTATTTTTTTTTCTTTTGCTTATATCTCGAAAATGGTGTGTCCTATTGCAAAAATAATGAAAAATTGGCCCCCCTTTATGAAGCCCATAAACCCCTAAACCGCTACATGTAGGTACCAAAAAAAACTACGAATGTAAATTTTGACAGATATTCCAACGGAGATTTCATATCTCCATACCTTAGAACCAGCCGTGATATCTCGCTGGTTTGCGATCGAAAAATTTATGAATGGAGATCGTTAGAATAGCATTTTTTCGTTTTCGACGGAGATAAGCAGTTTCTCGACTGATATTTCGACCATGGAGATAATTTCCATGCCACCGGAATTGGCCTCCTGTTGCCAATTGACTTTGAATCGTCGAAGCGAAATTCAATGACTCGTCTGTTAATGTAATTGATTCAATGTTAATAAGACGAATGACTTGTAAATATTGTAGCTGTTGACATGTAATTTCATTTGCCATCAAACTTGAACTTCCCGCTGACCCGCTGAGAGGTCTTCCTCCTTCTTTCTGACTTTTTAGGGTTCTGTAAATGGTAAAAAGGAACCCGCATGGTGCGACTCAGTCTGTCTGTCTGTCTGTCACAGCTGGATATCTCAAGAACTACAAATGCTATCAACTTGAAATTTGGAACTGTTTTAGATGACGTTTGCCCAGCTATTTAGCAAATAAGAAAGAAGTAAAAATGATGCAACAGGGACTGAAAAGGCGTCTTAAATAATCGAAGTGGAGCTACTAGGGCATGTCATGTGGGATATCATATGAAAGAGCGCTGTTTGGCGCTGTGAGGCCTAAATACCGTTCAACCCTTATCTCCAAAGTTTGCAAAGAGAAAAATCTGAAATTATTCTATGTGATAGAGGTTTATGTAAAGAATACAGGAAAAATAAAACGATGTATCTAAATAGCATACTTTTTCAGAAATCGGAACGGAACCCTCGGTGCGCGAGTCCGACTCGCTCTTGACCATTTTTTTTTTACTAGCCTACTCTCTCCCACTCCTGGGCAAAGACCTCCCTCAACTCCTTCCAACTTTCGCGAGCCCGCGGACCTCTTCTCAGTTTTGACGGAACTTATCCAGCTCTTCCCGGCATCTCCTACGTGGCCTGCCTCGGCCCCGCCTCAATGTCTCAGGGCACCAGTTCTGTGCTATCTGGACCCACAGTTCGTCACATGCGGCAGACATGTCCTGCCCAGTCCCATTTAAGTTGGGAAGCCTTCTGAGGTACGTCAGCTATCTATGTTTTGGAGCGCAGTATTGTGTTTTGAACACGATCCGTTAATTTAACGCTTAGTGTATACTGCGGTCCATTGCTCAGGCAGGCCTTGAGTTTGGACCTTCAGACATTCTGGTCTTATCGCAATTTGTTTCCACCTTACATCTCTATCAGAGGGGCTGTGGCTCAGTAATAACAGCCGCACGGGTCGATCGATCAGGTTAAGCTATGCTTGCCGCGGTTGGTCCGTGGATAAGTGACCATCTTTACATACCATTAAAACCCCGTCGTGCCTCGGAAAGCACGCCGTTGGTCCTGCTAAGTTGTCATTCGTGGATCTGTGACAATCGTTACGGGTCGTCAGAAGCCTGTCTGACAACCTATCTCACCAAGGGGTATCGTAGGTATTCAGTTACTGGGTTGTGGAGGTCAGATAGGCAGTCGCTCCATGTAAAATACTGGTCCGCTGCATCCGGTTAGACCAAAAGTCAACCTCAATATACTTGGGAAAAGGCTAGGCAGATGATGACATTCTTCGTGCCCAAGTTCATACTTAAGGGCACTACACATTATACAGTCCGACGGCACGGCAGTCCGCTGGCAAGCGGTCTCATTCATAAAAACTGGCGGTCCATTTTTCATGATTGGACCGCCTGTTGGCGTACTGCTGACGGACTGTAAATGTGCCTTTTAGAGGTCTGAGAGATCAGTTCATCAATAAATCAGTCACGCAACCGTTTAAAAACAAACTAAATATCTCGAAAATTTCGGGCTCTAGACAACAATTTGCGCAATATTTTGCTAACCTCCATGTTTAATACATGAGCGTGATAAAATGGTTTCGTTTCAATCTATTTCTGTGCTGACAGTTACAAAATAACGGGCATTCCTCGACCAACGTGTGATTAGAGTGCACTTGCAATCCGTACTTATATCCGAGCGGCTATTATTTCGTCCCCTACCGTGATGCAAACGGCTATTAAAAACGTATTAGAAGTGGATGAGTGTGACAAATGTGAAGGTTGGCTAAATAAGATGTTTTGTTATAACAATGCTTTATTTGCTATGGAAAGTAAGAACATGGAGTAGTGTAGCTAAAACTTAGGTATGCTTAGGTGCAACCTTATTACTGAGGCAATAAGGTTGAAAAGTGGTTTACCCCCCAATGTCCGGGATGGTACCTGCGAAATGCCAATATTAAACTGATTGCGGTCAGTGTCACTTAGGGCTAATTTGACCAAAGTCGGATATCTTTTATCCGTGGAATAAAATTGATGATTAATAGTTTTTTAATGGAGAAACTGTCAAAGAGCCTATTTCATGATGTCTGAATAGCCACTATTCACCGAATAAATTAAAAAATAGAACAGAATTTGTATGAAATTATCTGCCAAGTTAGTTAATCGTAGGTGGTGAAACAGGGCCTAAAGACTTACACTCGTATTTATAGTCAAGTAAAAGTAATTACTTAAGTAAAAGTAATTGCTCAAGCAATGATTTTCTTTCTATAGTTTAGTAATTGCTTGAAGTTAGAACTGTTAAAGCTTAGAATTCTTAGCCAAGTAATAGTCACCATTTTCTTTACTTAAGAATTCTACCCTCAAGTATGAAATTACTAAGTAGCAAGTAATTACTTTGATTATAAATACGAGCCTTATACTTGGTATAAAAGTTCAGGTTCAAAGTCAAATTCACCCTTATAGTTACTTAGCAGTAGTCCTCATCTTTACTGTGATATTAATTACAAAGTGAATACTGCAGAACTGTTGAAAATAGAGCCATTCATGCTAAGACAATTTTCGCAATCTGAGGTAATGCACGCCCTTAACGAAATATAAAAACGCGACATGCGTATAAAAAAATATCAATAAAAGCCCTTTTCTTTTGTCCCCATTCATCCTACAAGAAGCTTAGTTTATACATTGTATTCTGAAATATACACACGTATTCTATTTGGAACGGTTCAATAAGAATTCGATTCAAAATATTCGGGATCCATTCGTTTTATTATTATAATCCGATCCGGGATTTTCACTCGTTGAAAATGAATTCGAGAACTTTTCACTGCAAATCGGCTTGTCTTATGAGATTATTTCTGAAATGATTTAAAAGCTTTGGTTGTTATTTCAACAAAAACAATGTATTTGGATTTTTTTAAATTAAAAAGATTGGATGCCAATTAAGAAAAAATATCTTAAAGATATGCGTTCCGTCACGCTTTTTGCTTTTGCAAAGATGATCAGAACTAAATAATAAATACTCATGCAGTAACTCTTTTCTCCGTTCAAAGGTCGGGCAAAATTGAAAACCGTTGCACATGATTGAGCGATAGTTTTGTTGCGTTTAAAAAGGATTATTTACTAAAATGATACCATCGTACAAAACGGGACGGACATCGTACGAACGTCGCCGTTCGTAACAACCAAGAATCCGATTCCTGCCCTCCGCATCCCCCCTAAGATTACACAACGACCATGGGTAGGGTTAAAAATCGTAAGAGCTTCTTAAGCACTACGCAGGATTAACCACCCAATTAAAGAAGCAAATTTGTGGGAAGAAAATAATCAACTATCCTTCTTCTTTCTTCTTAAACTTCCTTAAACCTCAGGAACATTATGCCTCCCGGGCGTGATTTGCAGTGGCTTATATGGAAAGCTGCAAACACATTTTGTTGAAATGGGGATTACTGACCCATGCAACACCCAGTGCGAGTGCGGTGCTCTTGATCAGACCATGCCCCACTTGCTGGAGTGTCCTAAGTGCCCATTCACCTGCACCTCCGATGACTTAGAGAATGCCATCTGATGCCGCAATGAACTTGCTTACTGAGCTCAAAAAATAATGAAAACTACTATGAAGAGTACCATCAACACAAAACGAAAAAGAAGATAATACAACACACTTTGTAGCCGTTTACTAGCTCGTTTGATCGAACTCCTCGCATGGACCATGGTCAATAGGTACAGAAAGACTGATGATCGCAATGGTTAGGTAACCAATAAAATATGAGCAAAAAAGACCCATGAACAGATTCAAAAGAAGAAAGAATAAGAAACTCGTCAGATTCTTTTTTGTTTCAGAACTCGACTTGCTACCAC
The DNA here is from genome assembly GCA_905163495.3 of Cosmia trapezina. Classification (NCBI taxonomy): domain Eukaryota; kingdom Metazoa; phylum Arthropoda; class Insecta; order Lepidoptera; family Noctuidae; genus Cosmia; species Cosmia trapezina. Next base: position 10,443,121 of record LR991042.1, read on the forward strand.
TCCGAGAAATGTTCTAAAGTGAGACTAGAGCCAATAGTAAGGCTCGATCATTCACGTCATTAGGGATATCGTCCAATCAACGCCACTACCTGATCAGATCAGTGTCGAGACCAATAGAGCGCCCACTGGAACACTAGACTCTCCCGTCATAAGCGCTTGATTCATAATGCGGTGACGTCACTAGATACTGATTGAACAGAGAGCCTAGACAAGTCGCAATCTTTCTCTTCTACAAAGACTTTTATCAGAATTGATATAAGCCTTTCAGTTGCTTGTGTCAATCCAATACATTTTCGACTTTTTCATCATCGTCATCGCTGATAGAATGTAACTTTTATTATTATTATTTTTTATTTGTCTAGGCCTCAGATAACGCAACTACACAAGCACGCATTAAAAGAGATATTAGCTAACTTGCTGAAAAAGCTACTCATACAAAAACGATGAAAATAAACAGTAGTGATTACATTTTTTTTTAATTAACCTGTGAACCTCACTGGAGCTTTTTTTTTAATTTGGTGTTCGTGGTTAAGTAATAACAGCCGCAAGGGTCGATCGATCAGGTTAAGCTTCTAGCTCGCCAGGGTTGGTTCGTGCCTCGGAAAGCACGTAAAGCCGTTGATCTCGGCTATCAATCGTGGATCTTTGTCAGTCATACGGGTCGTCAGAAGACCGAAAGTCTGACTACCAGTCAAGGATATCGTATTATACAGTAACTGGGTTGTGGAGGTCAGGTAGGCAATCGCTCGATGTAAAATACCTATTCAGCTGCATCTGGTTAAACTGGAAGCTGACCCCAACATCGTTGGAAAAAGGCTAGGCAGATGATATGATGATCTACAAATGTATTTTTGCTGGCGTTGCGAGAAGATTTCAATTAGGTGTAATCTGAGAGCATTAACAGAAGGTATAGTTACTAGCCTGATTCTACTAGATTACTCGCATCTGTAACAACCTGTTCACAGCTATGCTGCTTATCAATTATACCTCCTAGGTGTAGGTAATTGATAAGCAGCTCCTTGTATGTTGCTCTTTTCTTTATTAGTGATCGATGCTCTTAAATGACGACCTTACGAGATAGGAGGTAGGTAGTGGGTTCGAACCCTAGCAGGCACTTTGCGTAAATTATATCATCACCACTGCCCTCAAAACGGTGAAGGAAAACATCGTGAGGAAACCGTCATGTCCTATATCAAAGAATCGATGACATGTGACCCGCATACGCAATGGGCCCGCGTGGTGGATTACGGCCCGCTCCCTCTCTCTGTCTCTCTCAGCATTGGTAACATTATAGGCTGATTATGCATATTATGCTCCTATATGTTCATTTGAATCGAAACGAAAGCAAAATTATAATAATATGATATTCAGTGGTGATCAATGCTCGTGCCGTTCATGCGTGTCGCTCTCAGTGTGAGAAGAGGCCTTTACCTTGCAGTGGAACAGTAATAGGCTGGTAGTATTATTGAGTGGTAGTAATAGGCTGGTAGTATTATTGAGTGGTAAAATTTTAAGACAGATTTATTTGTAATTACAAACTGTGTATCCGATAGTATTTCTCATTAGCAAAAACGACGATCTACCATACAAACTTTGGTCCTATTTAGGGGTTTTTTATTTTTTTTAATTAGCCTACATCGGTGGGACACAATGTAGGCTAATAAAAAAAAACATTGCTGGACAAAGGCCTCCCTTTTTTCCTTCCAAACCTCCGTGTCTTGTGCGATCTCTGGCCATGTTGGCCCTTCAACCTTATCAGATCGTCACACCACCTTCGCCGTGGCCTGCCTCGACGGTGATGTCCTCCCTCAGGCGTCCAGTGAGTGACGATCTTTCCGCATCTCTCCGGGTGCATTCGTGCAACGTGTCCGGCCCACTCCCATTTCAGCCTGGCTATTTTTTCTACAACACCTGCTACTTGAGTTGTGGAGTGCAGGGTGGCTGGGGTCGCGGGTTGTCTGAAGGGGTTACCGCGGCCCTGGCATAGGCAACTGAAGGAACACGGGTGGGTTTTAGTCAGTAAAAGTCTGACACGCCCTCCCACCGCTCCACCCAGAGCGGGAGAAGTTATTTGATGATTTCCCACCCTCAAAAAAAAAAAAAAAAAAAAAAGGGTGGTGGTGGGATTTAGAGGATTAATTATCAAAAATCCATCATTTGTTATATAAGGATCTCAAATTTCATGCTTCTGTATTCAACGGTTTAGAGTTTTAGACTGTACCTTTGATTACTACGTTGTAATTAACTTTTGGGGCCCAATGTCTTATTTAATAGAAGCATTCCTCATCTGCGCGTTTAAACCTCAAAGTACCCACTAATTTCGTGGTATACAAGTTAGACAAGTTACATCTTTGTCGAGGTCGATTTACCTGTCGTAACTGGTGCTGCTCTAAATAGTGGATAATTTGAGTAATTATATACCGCAAATTATACTTCAATCGTAAGTATTTTAAGGCCCTTTACATAAGGTACTTTTCAGCATGTTTTTGACACTTCCTATACAAATGGATGGGCAACTTGAAAACGTGTGTAGTCATGAAAATAATTTTGCAAAAGCTATATTGTTTAGATGGATCTATTGTTTGTCCTTCATAAGTTATCGCAACCAATTCCATGATTATGTTTAGGTAAGTATACGTCTATGTACTAGTAAATCATTATTAAGCTTTCATTTCATTTCAATTTAATCATTTTTATGACTGGCATAAATTAACTAAACGTTTAGATCATGTTATGCTTGTATTCAATCTACGAAGCACTTAAGTTAAAGAATTTGGCGCAGTACTTAAAGATTTCAAGTCAGAATTAATATTTGTGCTTGGTATGAACGTTATCTGTTATTTGTCAGACTATTAACTTATTACACTTAAATTAATCCCTGAATAAAAGTGCACTGTTGGATTTTCAACGCCAGGTTTAACAGCGCCGAGAGTTGATAATCCAACAGTGCAATAATATTTAGGGATTCATTTAAATGCCACTTAGGGTTGTTGAAAACGGGCATTAAACAGACGTTAAATCTTGAGTTTTTCTAAGATAAATGCTAAACTCTGACAGCTGCGGCAAACGATGTATAACTTGAAATACTTATAGTAGGTACAGAAAGCAGATGGGCTTATCCTTGTTTTAAAAACGATTTTGAAAAACATTTAAATAACCCGTTTTACTAATTAAAAGCCTTGAAAATAATAGGTTACGTATTCTTGAACATATTGATGATTTTTAAGAGTTACATTGGAATAATTTTGGATGAAATTAATGCCCCTAACATAAAAGAAAAAAGTTGCTTCTATTTGGTTAACAACAAAATGGCCACTAATAGAAACAGGTAAAAAACCTATGTTAATATAGCTGTAACATATTTTAACTACAATCAATAAAATTTATTGGTAGAATCTACAACTTTTAACAAACATTTTCGTTCGCAAATAGCTCGCTATTTTACATGACGTTAGGTCAACTAGGTACATAAGTGGGTATTCATGATATCCCAAGCCGATAGGTTATCTGTAATTTGTCTCTTGTTTTGCATAATTAAACATTTTAGGCTTACGATTATTTTGTGTTTATGTTTATTCTATGTGTTAGAGTCGTATTTATGGCTATATTAATATGTGCAAATTGAATAGACGACCTCCACAATTTCCCGTGTGTTAGTAAGAGGCAAATACAAAGGTAGTTTCATAAACGTTAAAAAAACCTTCATCCAGTCCTCATCGTATACCAATATACGATGAGGACCTAATTATAGGTACCTACTATTATATTATAGAAATAGGTTATAGTAGAATTCTGTTAATATCAACCCCTTTTTTTTGTGGATGGGAAATCATCAAATGACTTCTCCCGCTCTGGGTGGAGCGGACTTTTACTGACTAAAACCCACCCGTGTTCCTTCAGTTACCTGTGCCAGGGCCACGGTATCTCTTTCGAACAACCTGCGACCCCGGCGACTAATATCAACCCCTGACTAAAACAAAGGGAATATTAAATCTTATAGGAAAACATGATCCAGCGGGGGTCACAACGTAAACGATTTTTCAAGTACCTTCCTCAAAATCAAAGGCTACTAAGCAATATTCTCATAAATTCAGCAACCTTCTTATTAAGCATATGCATAATCAGGCTACATAAAACGTATCTACAACTGAGACACAGGCCCCATTATACCCTCCATCATTAATAATCACACAAACAATCTTCTAACTTGTGTCAAACAATCATATAACGAGATTCTGTAAACATTCATGTCGTCCGACTCCGGACGAACAAGTAACAATCCATCGATATTGTGTTCCGCACACTAGACTAACAGTTTAAAGGACTGGTCGCTCGTGACCAAAAGTAGGCCATTGAAGTGAAAGGGCAGCTTAGGACATGATCCAGCGAAGTTGAATCACTTTGTGTTGGAGAAATAATACAATTTATTAGTATGATGGGATCTTTTGACATCCCATTAATGATTTTTGCACGAATCTTTAGACCACTGATTTCGTTTACTGCTTAGTAATCAATATGAAAGTTTTATGGTAAGAAACTAAACGTGGAAGTTTACAGCAGCATAGGTAAGTACCTACTACTTATTGTACTTACTGTAACCATGACCAACGACGATGATAACGTTGTTCAAATACAGAAGCCTACACACTGTGATCACAATAGAGGTTTAAGCATCAATATGATAGTAATAACCATGCTAACATCACCTACAAGCAACATTACGAACTCTTACAACATTATCGAGATGAGAAACAGCTGATACATGTTTTTATTCACATTTGCATGATATCACCATGGGAAGATCAAAGGGATATCTGCGTGTACACATCTTTACACCTATTAGGACTTATCACGCTACCACACAATGGCAGAAAACAGAATTCGACGTGCAATAACAGATTAGTAACAGACTTTCATATGCGTTTGATTGACAAAACAAGAAATGAACGCCGAAATAGGTCAGGCAAAAGCAACTTTGTTTGGAAATTCATAGCAAAAAGAAAATAAAACCCCAAAGGTTTAAGGGATAAGTGCCTATTAGTTGTTATTGCATGTGTTTCTAAGATTAATGGGAACTCCGTGAAGGGAGTGCCGCAAGGTCATTAGTTCGGTCCTATGCGTTTACAAACATCTTCCCTTAATAGTTGGTTAGTTGTATAAACAGAGTTTACATTTGTCGCTGGGATCATGTCTCTCTGTCCTCCTACGGTTTCCCACGGTTCACGTTGAATTATTCAAGTGCCAGACATTCACTGAAAGGCTGCTTATAATCCAGGTCTATGAATTTGATAGTACCCGCACAATCCACCTACTTTTTATACGAATGTGAAGGTCAGGCGTTCTTGTTAATTTTTGAGAACTGTCTGCTATACTGGGTTATAATAATACGAGGAAGGTTTCTTTGTATCCTCCCTTGAGGTGCATTTATTACTGGAGTAGTTTAAAATGATATAACCAAAATGCTTATTTTTAACTAGCTTTTGCCAGCGGCTTCGCCCGCGTGGATGTCGGAAATTGTCCCATGGGAACCGTACATTTTTCCGAGATAAAAAATAGCCGATACCGCGGATCCGCACTTTTCGCGCAAAATGGCCACACACTGCATAGGATATTAGTAGTAAGATTTGCGAATTGTAACATCACACTTCTTGTGACATAATAGCTGCTGCATATTTTAGTAACCTACTTGAAACGAAACATGAAGAAAAAAAAATTGCCTGTATCCACAACGTACGGATAATCGTTGCAAATGCGTGAGAGCTCGAGCGGTATGCGAGTATTATAATCACCGCCCGTTACACTTAAAATGACATAATTACACGTATTTAGTTGTCGTCTATATTTGGTGTTGCGTTTCCCACTAATCCATCACTACCGGTCGATATGTACATAATTGACATGAAACACTGCTACCGGTTACGATATGAAACGCGGAATAGGAAATTATAATTTTTCATAATTTTTCTACTCTCTTAATGTTCCACTAATTCAGCAATAGAATACTAATGTGGAAATTGATAATGTTGGAACGGTAAGTATACTCATTCATCATACTTAAAATTACCAAACAAACTTCCCACCTGTCTTTCGGTAGCATGGTAAGTACGCGTTATAAGGCAGATAATTTTGATAAATGAGTTAATTTCATGTGTAAAGACTTGACAATGTGATTATTTTGTGTTTTGTAAGCTCAATTTATAACAAACACTGTCTTGATTAATCTGCAACTCTTCTTTATATATATTTCAACATACCTACTCAGCAGACTTGCTTACGAATCAATTTGAATCTCGTTTCGTGATACATTATAATTATAGTCCAATTAGTCTACGGATATTCATCATCTGCCTAGCTTTTTGCCACCTATGTTGGGGTCGGCTTCCAGTCAAAACGGATGCAGGTGAATATAGTTAAACTATTTCACGAAATCCTGTTAATTATTGCAATTTAAACCTTATGATTAACGTCTTAAAGGCTTCAAGACAAGACTTCGTGAAATAGTTATATTTTACATAGTGACTGCCTATCTGACCTCCACAACCCAGTTACTGGGTAATACGATACGCCTGGGTAAGACTGGTTGTCAGACTTTCGGCTTTCGGGCTTCTGATGACCCGTTACGACTGCCAAAGATCCACAAATGACAGGCCCGGGACCAACGGCATAACTTGCTTTTCGAGCCACGATGTAAAATAAACCCCCAGTTTGTGTATGATCAGTGATCAACTGATCACACACGAACGGAACTATAAGTTTTTTTCTGTTACTGGTTGGCATCAGGTAGGCAGTATTCCTTGGTAAGTGGTCATCGCCACCTATAGAAAACTGCAATATATGAATCAAGTTCCTTTTCATTCTAGAGAATATCTCATGCACTTGTTTTAACAAAGTTTCCTTCATTAACAGTTAATATAATCTTACCTGTTTGCGAGCTATTCTGTATCCTAGATGTGTATATTCGCCTTGCGTCTGTCTCTTGTCCTTGTTCATCGCGGGCTCGGCCGCATTTTCTGTCTCCTTCACGTCCGCCGCGTATGCGCATAGCGCGAATGCTGAAACAATAAGAAAGGTCAAATTAGTTTTTCGGTCAAGAAACATTAAGTTTCGAAGGTTAAGGAAAGGCGCTGTTAACCAAGACAGTATTGCTATCTATAAGAATAAGGCTATCGACCACGATGCTACTCTAAAGTAACGACAAGTGAAGTTACAAATTAAAATCACCAAAGAGTCGCCCAGTGTCACAGCACTAGCTAGTATTTCAATGGTAGTGCATATACGACGCGACTTACTCACTTATTATTAACTATGTTTGTGATTGGTTGAACAGCTCCGTACCAAGTATTTTAGTGTCCTGTCTCTTTTGAATTTTATTTTAAGCAATGTTAATTCTTGACTGTAAGTTGTCAACAGCATTACTTGCTCCTTATAACAAATTAGTTGCAATATTTTCATCGACAACTACTAATTAATGAGAAACAGCTTCTAACAAATCCATTCGATTATTGCTAATCATCTTTCCATCTTACATAACCTCTTGCAATACCTACATAAAATGACTAGATGCTCCATTTGTAATCTTGAAAGTAGGTAGTTTAGGTACCTACTAAGTAGTAAAGTAGTGATAAAATTTCTATATCCCAGTACTTATGTCAATAGTATCGAGCTTTAATGCTACACCGCTAAAAGCGAAGTTACGAAATAACGCAATTTCAGTAAATGTCATCTTGTATTGAAGATCAATAATGTCTGCTGTATTGGCATTACATTATATGGTAGTTGCTGCAAGTGTCTTGAGTGATTCTGCATTAATATTATTTTAATATTATCTTTGATAATTTTAGTCTTGTAGTTTAAAATTGATTGTGGTGGATTTTAATTCACAGTTTAGTCTACTATAAATCTTACAACTACAGTGGTATCTACTAGATCTCACGTTTCGAATCTCGATATTAGCTCGAGATTTTTCTACCTTAGTCTTCTGGAAGTGAACGCTAGCTGTTCTATAAAAACAATAACAATGATATAACCCAATCTGCCTTCAAAGTAAGAGTGAACAGACATCTTAAGGCACCTATCTGCTATCTTAGTCCTCATCATTTATCGCTTTCCATCAGGTGTGATCGAGGTCAAGAGCAGCCCCATTCAGCAATAAAAAAATAAAATAAAAAAACAAGGCAACACAACATCGAGTACTAACTGCATAGTCATATCATAGACTGGATTTCTCTAAAATGTCATTATTAAATCTCATAAAAGTCGTACAACTCGTTTTTCCCACGGGCCCATTTTTCAGTGTGAAATTGAAAAGTTTCACCGAAAGCTTAGACCAACAAATAACTTCAATTCAAGATATCTCAACCCAGATCTAACAACAATCTCAAGGTTTTCAAATTCATCTCGCATTCCTTAGAAGCTATAGCAATTGTGATAAGAAAGTATTATTTAAACCAGACTGGATCTAGTTACTTCATTTCATCTCCTATTATAACTTATGTCAGTAACGTTAACGTAAACCGTAACCTAACGCAAACTGTAATGTAACGTAAACGTATTGAGAAGTGATAATGATGAATGATTTTATTTCTGTAAGTAGGTTTTTATAAACACTTTTGTCAATCATATTTTTAAAAACTAGATGAGGTGGGCGTTTCCTATCTGACAACTCTGAGAAGAAAGGCCGAAACTAATCAGAGGTCACAGTCTCTTTTAAAGTCCAGACATAATCTTGGTCAGATCATGTGAAGGTGAAGACCATGTATATTGCTGTCTGAAATGGTCTTTTAAGGAAAGAACCACACAGATTGAGTGGACCTGTCCAGTCAGTGCATGCACGCATTTGTCATTAGGTAATTGATTGGCACATATCTTTCCAACAAAACGATTTCCGATATGTCCTGTGACGATACAGGTGGTTTTTATGGAGTCACTGGGGTATGATGTTTTGGTATTGACGTAGATTTCATATTAGAGGATGATTTCTACTTTTTAAGATGTTTCATTAATATTGTATGTATCGGTGATCGGAGAACTTGCTGCGGGTAGCAAGTCACGTACTAAAAATAAACTAGTCGTATCGTTTGTTAATGTTACGACATTTGAGAAAAAGATTATTATTTTGTCACCTCCTAACCTACATAACGAGTTGGAGCTAATGACATCAAGAATGAAAGAATCAATCAATCTGCCTAGTATTTTCCCATCTATGTTGAGGTTGGCTTCCAGTCTAACTGGATGCAGCTCAATACCAGAATTTTACTTGGAGCGATTGTCTATCTGACCTCCGCAACCCAGTTACTGAGTAACACGATATCCCTTGGTAAGACTTGTTGTCAGACTTCGTCTTCTGACTACCCGTAACGATTGTCAAAATCTACGAATTGCAGCCGGGTGATGACATCAAGAATAATAAATTACTACTAATTTTCGTGCTAATCCAGTTATAGGACACGAATCTACTACCGAGCAAGACCAAGTCGCTCACGAAAAGGATCTAATATCAAGGTTACCTACATTTGCCTTCTACATTTTCCGTAGTAATGAAGCTCCATTATAAAAAGTATTAGAATACCGAAATGTATCTGTCACGATTTAAGAACATGTAGAGCATTTGTGGACTATCGATTAAAATGTTTTTGTTGTCAATGTCATCATCATTAGTAGACAAAATGATAGTCTAGTTATTATAATAGCTGCACCTAATATCAGCCTTCATACTTGTACTAGTTCTAATAGATAGTAAGAATAAATAAAGGATTATTGGTACTATGCCGGCAATCCATTAAGGGGATGTAAGACAGGTCATTTGCAACCAAATGACCCCTTAGGACCCCTCTACAAACGTCAGCCATTTTCTTACGAGTCATAAGGAGTCTTTTGGTTGCAAATAACCTACATCACCATAATGAATTGCCGACATATTACCAATAACCCTATCCTTAACAGGTTTATGAATGTGGTTATAAACTATAGCACTTCTATTTTCCTTATTGTCACTCAATGCAACAATAATGTCTATGCTGTCGAAAAATAATGGTTCGTGAATCGAATTCTCGGCCATATTTGATAAATATTATCTGTAGTATCGTCGTCTGTGATCCTACCGTGTTACCCAGTAACTGGGTTGTGTATGTCAGATAGACAGTTGCTTCATGTAAAATACTGGTATTCAGCTGCATCCGGTTAGACTGGAAGCCGACCAGAACATAGTTGGGAATAGGCTAGGCGGATAATGAGTATCGTCGGATTGAACTACCTATGTTATCGTGTCACTCTATGTGTAAGTGTAAACACCGTAATCCTTTTATGGGGTCATTGTACTCATCATTATGAACAACTTTTACAATGGGATCAAACCTGAAATCGCGAAAAAAAAACTGCTGTTCCCTACATTTTGAGGAGTTATGCAAACGTAAATGAAAAGGGAACAGCTGATTTTTTTTCGCGATTTACGATTTTGTCCTATTGTAAAAGCCACTTACACCCTGTGTATTGGCACCTGGTTTAAATAATAATAGGTAGGTACATGATCCCATTAAAATAGATGGAGCAATTTTAACAGGGTATTCTACTTAAGAATATGAACAACTTTCACTATGGGCTAACTCTGAAATCACTCTGAAAACGGACAAATGTTCTACCCATGCATATGAACAACTTTTACTATGGGACCAAACGTGAAATCACGAAAAAAAATCTGCTGCTCAGTACATTTATTTATTTTAATTGGTGTAGCTAGATGTACTGAACAGCTGATTTTTTTTTGTGATTTCACGTTTGCTCCCATAGTAAAAGTTGTTCATATGCATGGGTAGAACACCCTGTGAAAATTGGTCCTATTTTAATGGTACCTTAAAAAATCAGCTGTTCAGTACATTTATCTACACCAAATTCGTCAAAATGTACGGAGCAGCTGATTTTTTTTCGCGATTTGAGGTAAGGTCCCATAGTAAAAGTTGTTCATATTCATGGGTAGAACACCCTGTGAAAATTTGTCCATCTATTTTAATGGGACCTTATATAATATAATTATGTGTGCACTAAATAAATGTTTATCCTATAAAAACTATCTACTGTCTCTACTTTTGCCGTTTTCTCAATGTAATCACAAACATTTCATCACACGATGCACAAAAAAATGGAAACACTTAAACACGTAACAGTTGTTATCAAGGTGTTTATTATAAATCTATTGCAATATTTCTACATGCGGAACCCATTGACATGGATTCGTTTCCGCGATGCTGATGACACTGCACACTGTGTCAAACAATAATGTATGCATAGTGAGTCAATGATCTCATATTCATAAGTAGATAAATTAGATAGTTAATATAATGTAGGTTATTATGCTGTTTAAAAAAAACGGTCAAGAGCGAGTCGGACTCGCGCACCGAGGGTTCCGTTCCGATTTCTGAAAAAGTGTGCTATTTAGAGACATCGTTTTATTTTTCCTGTAATCTTTACATAAACTTCTATCACATAGAATAATTTCAGATTTTTCTCTTTGCAAACTTCGGAGATAACGGACAGTATTTTTTTTACATTTTTCATCAAAAGGCGAAAACTATGCGGCCTAAAAAAAAGAAAAAAAATGTTTAAGAATGTGCAAACAGCTTTCTTTCATATGATACCCCACATGCCCTAGTAGCCCCACTTTTAATTTTTAAGATTCCTCCGCATCACATGCCAACCGATATATCTATGAGAACCGATTTCCACACAACTTTTCAGTCACCGGTATCACTTTCAGACTTTCTCTTATACAGGATGTCCCGTAATTAATGGATAACCTCATAAGGGGTACTCATACTCATCATTATGAACAACTTTTACTATGGGACCAAACCTGAAATCGCGAAAAAAATCTGCTGTTCAGTACATTTATGTTCGCATAATTCGTCAAAATGTAGGGAACAGCTAATTTTTTTTTCGCGATTTCAGATTTGTTCCAATAGTAAAAGTTGTTCATATTGATGAGTATGAGTACCCCTTATGAGGTTATCCATTAATTACGGGACACCCTGTATACTCATTTCTTACTTACTGTCTTCCGACGTCCCCGTAACGACTGTCAAAGATCCATGAATAACAGCCGGGACCAACCACTTATCGTGATTTCCCTGGCAAGGAGAGGTCTCGTAAAGATGGCCACCCATCCACGGATCAACCCCGACAAGCTTAGCCGATCGACCCGTGCCCCTCTACAAAAAATTCAAAGGATCTACCTAAGCACCCACATTTGAAAACAGAATGTTTCCAGAAAAAAATGGCGGTAGTCTGACGTCATTAAGTGGCATCCCTCGTGAGAGAACGTCAAAGGTTCCGAACTTGTGAACCGTGACGCAAATAGCTAAGTTCGGGATGACGTAGACAGGCAGTCGTATACCGATAATATTTCTGTACCTTCGCGAAGTCGCGAGCAATGAGTCAGGGACGCTCACGAAAAATTATAGGTTCTCTGCTGAAACAACCATGAATGGAGAAATGTAAACTGAAAAATAGATTTTATAGTAATATAATTACAGTTTCTAGCCATTATGTTCTTTTAGAGATATTTAGATTTTTGTGATAAACTTGGATTTATTTCTTGCGAGTATATTTCTGCGTGAAAACAGTGCTTTTGTGCATAGACTAAGTTTTTTTTACCGAATTTCAACTTCCATATAAGGGTGAAATTTTTCAAATTATACAGGCTAAGTAGCTTGTAATACAATTTAATAAAATTCACAATTAAATAAAACTCTCTCGATAGAATAAATCACACAATGGGAAATGTGACAAATGATTTGGTCAGTCCATCCGTTGTCAACAAAAGGTCTCTAATGGCTAAAGTTCACAATAAGTTCATTTTAGCCACACTTGAACGTTCTTTTGAAGGCTAATAATACTACTTCAATAGACCTCGTATGGGGTCTTCTTGTCTATTATGTACGGGAACCGTTAAATCATTTGTTAAGAAGGGGTATTACGTTAAATGTATAGGCAGATATATTCTAAGTAGGTACATGTACGCACGGCTACAGATCAAGCTATACATTTCCAGTATAAGCTGATCTCGCATTGTATAGGATTTCCTTACAGTAAGAGGTCAGTGTAAACTGGATATGCATAGCTTGATGTGTAGCCGTGTGTACAATTTATACAGGATGATCATTTCTAATTTCAAATCTTACTATATATCTTGTGATCCCGCTGTTCCCATGTGTGTGATCCCTGTTCAAATAACTCATTTTAAGGCATTTAAGTAAATAAATAAACCCAACTAGGTTTTTCTCAAAAACTCACATCATTTTCATTACTTATCTATACGATTTTTATTTGGAACATTGGTATTATGTGATATATACCTATCTGCAGTTAGTCATAAAGCTTAATCATAAATAAATTAATTAGAACTTAGTACTACTTTCATTAAATCAGGTACTAATTGGCGAAGAAATCAATTTTATTTGCACATCAACCGCAAATAACAAATTGTGATTCCTTTCAAACATCGATTTAATTTACGAACATAAAATGCACATAATTATATGAAAGTTAACAATTTAACTCATTAAACGATTAGGTGAAAAACTTTCTACAATTTGAAGTTCAAGACCAGAATTATGAAAATTGCCAACTCATTATTATTATATTATATTATTACTCATTATCAGTATTCCTTGTGATTGATTATAATATTATTATTATTAACCCAGGTATTTTTTATTATTTCTTATCTTCACCGGCTGACTACTCGTTTATCCTAATTGAACAGTCGACGTTCCCTTACCTAAGTACTAATTAAATAATAAAGTACACAAAGTTTTTTTATTAATTTCAAACAAAGGAAAATAAAAAATACATAAAACTAAAAATGTGTGGAACCCTCCTCCAAAAAAAAATGTATTTCTTAGATGACACAGTAGGTATATGTATTAATAAAAATATTTTAGCATGAATCTGTAGATTTTATTGGAGATCCGTCAACCGGTCCCGAACCCAGTATAGACTCCAGCTCTCTCAAAGGTTATCATGCTGTTTGTGTAGATGCCTATGAACCAAAAATACTTTGTACCTTTTTGAGAGAAATGATTAAACTACATATTATTACTTCTATTATATGCTTTAAGTATACTTATGTATTATATTTATTGTATGCATTATGTAACTGGTAGGTACACCACAGGCTATCTGCTGTATTGTATCTCCCTCTCCCTTAAAATCCATCTAAAGGTTGTCTTAAAGGGATCGCTTTTAGCGATAAGAAAGCCCAATGTGTCACACTATGTAAATTTTCTACATTTATATCTGTAATTTGCATGGTGTACAGAGTATACTATTCTATTATTAGGAATCTAAATTATGTAGAATTTTCACTCATTCGTTTTTTCTTCTTTTATTTAACATTTCAGCATAGAGCTGTGACATTTCAGGAAAAAGAAAACCGTAAGAACTGTACGAGAGCGATGCTGACGATCCTGTTTGATATTTTTTGTTCGTACAGCCTTATCCTTCCTGCTCCGAAGTTTCAATCAACCGTTTAGTTTTTGCGTCAATGCTTTTTTGTTACGTTTGTGTTCAGACAACTTTCATATAAAGTTGTAGGTGATAAAACGGCGGAGATAAAAGCATTATATTGCAACTATTTTATTGGTAAGTAAGTAGTTACTTATTTCATAACATTACTTATTACTTAGCAAGAAGTATTAAAATATTCCTAATGTTAATGCCTCGGGAAAATGATTAAGTTTCGTTTGAAATGGGGAAACACTTCACAATAAAAAGGCTTCGAGAACTGACGCTTTGTTAACTGAGGGGCTCTTCTTTGGATTTACTTCCCCCCCTCCTTCCCTTCCCTTCCTTTTACTTCATCTTTTCATTGTACCATCCCCTTGTTTTTGAATTAAGTCGTAATTAGTTTTTTCCTGGATTACGGAAAAATCGCAATAATTAAATCAATTCCTATTTGAATCAGGGATCGTACAACCCCAGCTAAGAGTTAAGACTTTCGAAAGGGTAGATAAACCGTTTATGAGGTTACCTCCTTGAATGGGTTTTAGGCTTGAAACCCAGTAAAAGGGTTATCCCTTCAACATGTATAACCCATTGATTGGGTTCTATGCTTGAAACCTAGTGAAATGGGTAACCCTTCATTAAGATAACCTATCTAGGTATCTATATAAATAAAAAGAGAAGTCCTGACTAACTGACTGACTGACTGATTGGCTGACTGATTGACTGCCTCATCAACGCCCAGCCAAAACCCTTGGACCTAGAAAGCTGAAATTTTGCACAGAGGTTCCCTTTATAATGTAGACAAGGAATAAGGAAGGAATTCCCGGTAGCAGGTTCCCTTGGGATATTTTCCGACATCCACGCGGGCGAAGTCGCGGGCAAAAGCTAAGGGTTTGTTAGAGTTACCTTAATATAGCTATTTGCAACGTATGCTCATCATCGAGAGATCATAATTACATTGCTCTGAGTCGGAATGTTACGGCGTTATCGTTTTTAGGAGAGTTGAAGCACGGCTTAATTTAAGCCGTTCAAAAGGGTTACCCACATCGTATGGGTTTTTGTTTAACTTCTTACAAAAATCCTATCGATAACACTTTCAATGGATAACCAAAATGGTCCTTTAAAGCCATTCAAAACGGTTACCCATCGTATGGGTTTTTGATCTGCTTAGAAAAACCACATCGAAAACCATTTTAATGGGTAAGCATAATGGTCCCTGATTTGAATTGCTGTTTCTCTTCTATCCTTAGTTTTCTTTATCCATCCACGTAATAAATTGAACCTTCTTGTCACAAGTCACACCTGTACCCAACCTGCATTACATGGATTTGTGACACGACCTGTTATGTTTCCAACAAATAAACACCAGTATCTCAATTCGCGATAGAATATCGAAATTATAAAACACACTTTACTTTAATCTATAGGTACGTACAACTTCATATGTAATTTATTTGCTAAAACATCGTAACTATATAAATGGCAAACGGTACTTACAACAGTTACAACTTACGTTGAAAGCACATTACATAATAAAATATATTAATTTATTTCCCCTTTGTTCGGTCTTAAGCTTTTAATATATGCGACATGTTAAAGTATCGTAATTTTCTGTTACGGAAACTCTACTAATTATTTTGGAATATTATAAGCGTGTTGGATTGTAGACATACGTAAGATGAGCAGCCGAGATAAATCTCAGTTGTGGCAGCAAGAAATTTAATTAACATCGTAAATAGATGTGTACTAATTAATCTTTTAAGTAATGAAGACTTCATATACAGGTTGGAATTTTGTAATGCCACCTGAAGGGAAAGTACTCTTAATACTGTAGATAGAAAATTTTACTTAAAGAAAACATTCCTTTATTTTTAAATATAAAGAAAACTACATTCAAAGATTTTCGAAAATTCGTTTGCCACACCCGGGAATCGAACCGACTAAAATCTGTAAAAATTACACCCTGTACTTTTATTGCATTGATCGTTAGGATCAAATAAGGATGAAATCTCTCTAACAAACTTGATAAATTAAATGATAGAAAACCATGAAATCTTCAATTTTAATTTTTTAATATTTTTTAAATCTTAAATTTCAAGCGAATTTTTGAAAATCTTTGAATGCAGTTTTCTTTCTATTCAAAAATAAAGGAATGTTTTCTTTGAGTAAAATTTTCTATCTACAGTATTAAAAGAGTACTTTCCCTTCAGGTGGCATTACAAAATTCCAACCTGTATATTGCTGTATTGTAACTTTTGTTTGTGATGTTTTGACTTCATTATGCGTCCATATTTATCACATGGTATACGTTCAAAGTATCAAAAATAATCCGCTTTCTCACTTAAAATTTTTCACTCATGGTTATTAGGAAACACTAAAGCACAAATTAAACACACATTAGCCAAATAGCTCTAACTATGAAAACACTAATTTATGTTGCTTATTGAGTAAAAAACCACAATACGGAAATGATTGCGAATAATACTGACGCAATATTAATACCACCCAATGCCCGAGAAACACGAGGAGCTCGTGGCTAAGTAATAACAGACGCACGGGTCGATCCATCTGGTTAAACTATGTTTACCGGGAGTTGGGTGACCATCTTTACATACCGAAACTCCTCCGTGCCTCGGAAAGCACGTTAAGCCGTTGGTCCCGGCTGTCATTCGTGGATATCTGACAGTCGTTACAGGTCGTCAGAAGCCCGAAAGTTTGACAACCAGTCTTACCAAGGGGTATTGTATTACCCAGTAACTGGGTGGTGGAGGTCAGATAGGCAGTCGCTCCATGTAAAATACTGCTATTCAGCTGCATCCGGTTAGACTGGAAGCCGACCCCAACATGTTGGGAAAAGGCTAGGCAGATTGATTTCCACGAAACACGAGGCTATATAGTTTCTTAAGCCAGGATAGCAAGCTAGTGTTAGTAAGCTAGCAAGCTGGCTTGGTTGGCTGGCTTGGCTGGCTTTGGCTTTAGTTATGTTGATAAACAGAACTAACTGCATTTCTAGGCCGCAAGCTAGCGTTTCAAGCTAGGATAGTTTAATAGCATGGGGTTCTATTTTTTGAGCTAGTAGCACCCGTATCACTGATTTTACTATCCTGGTTTGAGTACTAGCTCCATTTGGCCGGCGAAACTAGTATTTCTTTGGATAGTGTGCATATGTGACTTATCGGTTTATTTTAGTGACCGCAACCACGAGTTGTACAGTACGGGCTTAAATCATCTGGCATAAACTAGCATGTGCCATGCCAGGACAGCAAGCAGTACCATCGACAAACGGGTCTTTCCGATTTTGAAACAATTTTACTTGCAAGCTGCAATAATTGTAGATACTTATGTATGACAAAGTAAAACAAAAGACCATAGAGGCAGGATTCTTTCAATTAATCAGTGTACACAAAAAGCAACTTTAAGGTGTAAATGCGTCCGTTTTGCCGATAGTACATACAAACAGGCATACCAATGCAAATAAAGTTGCGTACCGGAGGTTAGGCAATACTCAGATGTCCAATTGCCTCGTTGTGAAGGAAGTAATACAGGTTAGGTAGGTACTGACAGTCTTTTGACTAAATATTATACTACCTAGACCTGTTTCTGTACCTAGGAATACATAAGTTATTTACCTATGTTATTATGTTGAGCTATTTACATAATTATTTGCTTACTTGAGGTTTTAAGAGGTAAAACCCCGAAGGTAAACGAAGTGTTATTAACATTTAGTTCAAGTTATTCTAAATGTTTTACTTATATATTAAGATAATATTACTTCCTTACATTATATTTATAGGATCTTTTGTTGATTTATTATACTATACTGAGTCACCCACTCTCAGAAAACAACGATGCTTAGTCATGCAATGTGTCGGCAAAACGCGAGCTTTTTCAATGAATAAATTCTGTAGGTACAGTACGACACAACTTAGATGTAACATCGTCAAAATTCGTAAAACCGATCACGATCCGAACTGAGTGCACCTTCAACATCACCAATCTTTAGGCGAAAATGATCTTTACGTATACGCAAAAACTTGTAAAGTCATTATAACCAAATACATTCGTAAAATTTAAATTAATTAATGCAAATTTTCAAATCTATGCTAAGTTGTGTCGTAATACTGTATGGCTTTACGAGAAGAGTTTTTTAGCTGGCCCTAAGATTTTTTTAAGGTGAATGACATATACAGAAAACTATACAGCTGCACGGAAAACTGAAAGTAGGTAGGTACTATGCACCAAACACACGCACGTCGCTATTCATCTCTTTTGGTACAAGCCCGTTATGTCCATACAAGTCCCTATGGTAGGTTCTAAGTCCGTAAATGGAGCGTTCACCATTATAGTAACTCCAAAAGACAGTCACTGAAGGTCAAAGGTTTAGATGGCCACTGTCCTCTCGCTTCGAAGGCCACTCACTCTCACTTGCACGTACCGTGCGCAAAAAAATCATAAACTCGTCCCAGGTATCTTTTTAATAGTCTTAAAACTTAATCCAGTAAAGCTGGTTTTTATAATCATGTGAACGGTTTACTTAATTGTTTTTAATGGTATGGCTATCTTACGAGTAAACTTTTTTTTTGGGTAAAATTTTGAAAGTATTGTAAAGTACGGATTCAAGAAAATTGTAGCTTAGTCATCACTCATCATCAGGCTAGAGAGAGAAAGTTGTATGTTTGTATCTCTCCTGTTGCACTATTTTACATTTACCCAGCACTACAATAAGTCCATAATGATCTCATTACATTTTAAGTTACCTTAGTAATTAAGATAAGAAGTTACTCATAGGAATACCTCTAACTATGAAATATAATCACTACCCTGTTTGCACTTTAAAGAATAGCACATTTTTTATTGTCAAAATTGGTTACCTAATTATCAGAAAAAATAATGTAAAAAAAAACTTTATTGGAGATTACACGCAGAAACTTTTCACTCATCTGTCAAGTTTTATCTCGAGCTTGACGTTTATGTCAGTTTAACATAAAGCCAACATAAGTACTGTAAAAGTTCTAGCCATAACAATAAAACAGCGATAACGCCGTGTGAATTCAAATAAAGTAAAAAATAATTGCAGTTTTTATTTTATTTTTCGAGCCGCGAATAATGGCGGTATTTTTTGCTGACGGTACCGGGCTCGGCCTAGTTCCCACAGATGTTTATAATGTCAAACGTAAAACGTATAATAACGAGTATTTAGCCGACTGCGTCGTTTTTGTGGGAGTATGCAACAATGACCTTCATGCTACCGTTGTCAAGATGGCACTATCACTTTTAAGATTTGCGAACGATTTCGCAGCTTTTTTTTTAATTCGTATTCAGAACAAAAGTTGTGATAAGTATTATAATAGTTTGAAATGCATGCGTTGATTAATATAGTTAACTTAATGGGTCATGAATATATTTTATGCTTAGTAGGTACCTAATTAGGAGATCAATCTGCCTAGCCTTTTCCCAACTATGTTGGGGTCGGTTTCCAGTCTAACCGGATGTAGCTGAATTTTACATGGAACGACTGCCTATCTGACCTCCACAACCCACTTACTAGGTAACACGATACCCCTTGGTAAGACTAGTTGTTAGACTTTCGGCCTTCTGACAACCCGTAACGACTGTCAAAAATACAAGAATGACAGTCAGGACCAACGGCTTAACTTGCTTTCCGAGACATGGAGGGGTCTCGGTATCAAAAGATGGCCACCAATCCACGGACCGATATAGTTACATTACGAATTACGATCCAATAATTAATGAATAATAAATTAATTGGCGGGATTATTTATCCAAAAAATACGTTTACATAATTATCATGTCATAATTTTAGGTCGCTGCATGGGCCGTAACGTAATTAATGATTTTAAAAACTGTCTTGAGCCGGAGTGTCAACATATTTTTGTCATTAAATTAGGTCGTTGGGCCTTACGAGGTTAACCTGACCGATCGACCCGTGCGGATGTTATTCTTAGCCACGAGCCCCTCCTAATTAGAAGATGTTTTTTCTTAATTGCGAAAACTCGACTGTAAGAAACGGAGCGCAGGACCTTTGTAAGTGCGTTAAACCATGGTTGCTAAGCTACAAAAACCTTATTTAACATCACTTCAACAATTAAAATACATCAAGAAAACAATGGCGTTGTGAACAATAGGTATTTCGAAAAAAAAAAGATACCTTCTGTTACCTACTGAGAAGGCCGTGAATGTTCGGTGAAGAGATTTAGGGACACCGAGTCATCAATATTATCGTCGGGTTGTAGATACGACACTATCTTAATCAGCTGCATACGACTTCAGAATAAAAGGAGGAGGTTTTCAATATATTTTTTTTAAAGTAAGTATGACCACGCATAACTTTTTACAAAATAGTCGGACTATTTTGTAAAAAGTTTTTTTTTAATATATCCTCATTATGTATTGATTTATGTATTTGTTATAGACGAACAAACTTCATAGGTGCGATGGGTACATCGCGTCTATGAAGTTTCAATTCGATCTTGCGATCAATGTAATCATGATTTTGCCTACCTACATCAAACCAACTAGGACCAATTAGGGCTCGTTAAAATAAATGACGCACAGATCGAACAATATCTTATTTAAACGTTCGTACATAACTTAGTTAGGTTCCCTGGCTTAATCAGATAGAAGAAATTAAATAAAGTAGGTACCCTTACCGAAGCGTATCGCTTTTCCTTCCTCCAATTCAATTATGAAAGACTTGGGGCTTCTCGCGACTTCGCTCGTGAATATTTAAATCAATACTTCAATATTTTGTTCGAAAATGTGGTTGTACGTTTTTATTAGAATTAATTATGAAGAAGGTAGTATCAAGAATTCAGTGGACATTCATGCCAGCCACGGCTGGACAAGGCCTCCCACAATCACCGTTTTGTCATTATACAACAAGAATACAACGAAACATCTCGAATGCAACGAGAATTGGCCCTTCCACTAACCAATCCAATCTGCCTAGCCTATTTCCGACTATGTTGGGGTCGGCTTCCAGTCTAACCGGATGCAGCTGAATACCAGTATTTTACATGGAGCGACTACGCCTATCTGACCTCCATAATCCAGTAACTGGGTATACGATACCTCTTGGTAAGACTGGTTGTCAGACTTTCGGGCTCCTGACGACCCGTAACGGCTGCCAAAGATCCACGACAGCCGAGAACAACGGCTTAACATGCTTTCCGAGGCACGGAGGAGTCTCGGTATGTAAAGATGGTCACCCATCCACGGACCAACCCCAGCAAGCGTAGCTTAACCTGATGATCGACCTGTGTGGTTCTTATTACTTAGCCCCGAGCTCCAGCTAACCATTAACGCTAATTATCAGACAGTTTGCAAGTTCCTAATGTGTTGCTCTACTTAAATACTAAAGGCTCTTACAGACAGAGGCGATATCGCGTCGCGACGGTCGCGTCGCGATATTGCGATATTATCGCGTCGCAACACCTTTCACACCAGCGCGGCGCGATATCGCGCCGCACACACGCACGCGCACTACACGCGCGCGCGCGTTCTTGTCGTCGAATACACGTCTTTTCTTTATTCAAATGCCGAACAAGTTAAAGTGAACCTTATAGTCATCATCATATGGTCGTATTCGAGCCGAACGCGGAAACTACGGAGCTAAAAACATCTGGCCGCTTGAACAATAGAAGCGCATTCCACAGCGATAAGGATTCATAGAAAAAACACCTCATTCGAATGGATGTATGTATAGTTATGAATATCTTTGCAAATAGGTAATTAACGCTACTACCGAAGATAACTAATTTTTACGAACGTTTTTGTTTGAAGATTTTGTGTACAGTGGTATGGTATCGCCGCGATATCGCGTGGCGATAATATTGCAAAGTTATCGCATCACGTGACGCGATATATTTGTGTCGCGGCGCGATAATCGCTCCTGTGTGAATGGTCGCGCGCGATTCCATAGAAATTGTTCTACGCATATAATATCGCAATATCGCGTCGCGACGCGATATTTCGACATTATAAGGCTCTTACAGACAGAGGCGATATCGCGAGCGATATTGCGATATTATCGCGTCGCAACACCGCTACGCGACACGTCGCGACGCGATATCGCCTCTGTCTGTAAGAGCCTTATAGGCTCTTACAGACAGAGGCGATATCGCGTCGCGACGGTCGCGCCGCGATATTGCGATATTATCGCGTCGCAACACCTTTCACACTAGCGCGGCGCGATATCGCGTGGCGATATTATCGCCAGGCGATATCGCGGCGATATCTAACCTAACTAACCTAACCTAACCTAACCTAACCTAACCCAGGACAGTTTCATTCTACGGTTCGTCGAAAAAAAACCCAACCAACCAAAACTAAGTAAGTACCTACCTAATTGAACGCAATTTTTTCCTGCTGCGAATTTTTACATGCGTCCGTGGTCCGTAACGGACACCACACGATGGGGTGGTAGGGTGGTGGGTGGTGGTAGGTACCTAAACTTGACCACACAACGCGGAAAAAATAATAGTAGGTACTACGTTCGTAACACAGCAGTTCGGACTCTTCGGACGTGCTATTTACTAGATGTTTAATGTCATTGCTATTATACTATTCTGACGACACGGTTGGCGCCGTGGTTGAGTGATTGACTGCTGCGCAGCATGTCGCGGGTTCGATTCCCGCACGGAACAAATAATTTGTACGACCTACAAGTATTTGTTCCGAGTCTGGGTGTTTTTCTATCTATAATATGTATGTATTTACAAAAAAAAAAAAAAAAAATGTATGTAAGTAGTTTATCAGCCATCTCGTTACCATAACACAAGCATTAGGTTGCTTAGCTTGGGACTAGATGGCGTTGTGTGAAATGTCCAAGGATATTTATTTATATACATATTTATATTTATTACGAAGTATTCATTTAAAAATCAAGATTTTTTAAATAACTTAGTTACCTTTAACCCTTCAAGTGTTGAATGCATCCCATGTGTGCATAAGGACAACCCTTTACATAATAGTATGTAAGATTATATCATATATAATATAAACGTAAAAAAACATCATCCTATGGGAAACCATCATCATTAGTTGTGAACCTATGGAGTTCGCAACTAACCCCACTCGCCCCGCGTGTCAAATGCACCCCATGTGTGCAAAAGGACAAAACTTAACATAATAGTTATATATAAGCTTATATCAGAGGAGCTCGTGGCTAAGTAATAACAGCCGCACGGGTCGATCCATCAGGTTAAGCTACGCTTGCCGGGGTTGGTCCGTGGATGGGTGACCATCTTTACATACCGAAACTCCTCCGTGACTCGGAAAGCACGTTAAGCCGTTGGTCCTTGCTGTCATTCGTGGATCTTTGACAGTTCGTGGATCTTCGTTACGGGTCGTCAGAAGCCCGAAAGTCTGACAACCAGTCTTACCAAGGGGTATCGTATTACCCAGTAACTGGGTTGTGGAGGTCAGATAGGCAGTCGCTCCATATAAAATACTGGTATTCATCAGCTGCATCCGGTTAGACTGGAAGCCGACCGCAACATGCTCATAGTTGGGAAAAGGCTAGGCAGATTGTTTTGATAAGCTTATATCACATAAATACGTATAAACGTAAAAAAACATCATCTGATCATCATTCGGAGAGGACACGCACGCGGCGCGCGCGCCGCGCGCGCTCCCTTTCGGTCGCTCAGTGCGCTGCGCGCTATGGCGGCGGGCAGACGTGTGATGTGCTCGTATGATAATAATGATTGTGTAGGTCACTACAGTGTGTACTGTGTCGACATAGTTGGGAAAAGGGTAGGCAGATGATGATTTTTACGGACTTCTTAGTTTCCAATTTACCGTGATTTCGGAAAAGTTAACTTTATTTTACGTATAGGTACTTGTAAAAGCACATTATGTAGTGTACATTATGGCCTTGTATGAGAAGGTAACTACCTACTCATAAAAAGGGCTAGATGATTTCAAAATTATAAGTAAGTAGGTAACTTACTCAAAAATACCTACTAAAAAGTTTCGCTATGCACGAAATTCTTCGATTCTACGTAAACAATGGAAGGTAGAGTTGGAATGAAAAGTGTTTGAATTCAAGTTAAATTTTTTATAGCGCTATTCGTATAAGTGTAAGCGTCTGTAAGTTAAAATTTGTTTTGTCTCGTTCTGACTATCAATGATAGATGAATTTCAGAGCGAAATGTTTATGACTGGGGATTAACCGGGTAATTACCCGGTTAGTCCCGCTATACTCTAGTCCCGCTATGCTCGACTCGTAAAATACCTACTAAAAAGTTTCGCTATGCACGAAATCACATTCGCGGGCAGTGATGAAGAAAACTGTTAGTGTGTTCCTTAAATTTTGTGGGTCCAGTATTGACTTACAGCTCTATTCATAAACATTTCGCTCTGAAATTCATCTATCATTGATAGTCAGAACGAGACAAAACAAATTTTAACGTACAGACGCTTACACTTATACGAATAGCGCTATAAAAAATTTAACTTGAATTCAAACACTTTTCTTTCCAACTGTACCTTCCATTGTTTACGTAGAACCGAAAGAATTTCGTGCATAACGAAACTTTTTAGTAGGTATTTTACGAGTCGAGCATAGCGGGACTAGAGCATAGCGGGACTAACCGCTTACTCATAATTTTGAAATCATTTTAATTTACTCAACAATGACACAAAATCTATATACAACGTGT
Source organism: Cosmia trapezina (assembly GCA_905163495.3). NCBI lineage: Eukaryota > Metazoa > Arthropoda > Insecta > Lepidoptera > Noctuidae > Cosmia > Cosmia trapezina. The sequence goes on from LR991042.1 coordinate 10,468,302, forward strand.
AACGTTAAATGCGCAAAACCTCTTAAGGGGTCATTGTACTCATCATTATGAACAACTTTTACTATGGGACCAAACCTGAAATCGCGAAAAAAAAATCTGCTGTTCAGTACATTTTGACTAGTTATGCGAACATAAATGAACAGCTGATTTCTTTTTTCGCGATTTCAGGTTTGGTCACATAGTAAAAGTGGTTCATAATGATGAGTACAATGACCCCTTAAGAGGTTTTGCGCATTTAACGTTACACGTTGTATATTTTATATTTTAACTGTACACGAAATCTTCAAACAAAAACGTTCGTAAAACTTGGTTATCTTAATAATACGCTAATTACTTAGTTGCAAAGATATTCATAACTATACATAACATCCATTTGAACGAGGTGTTTTTTCTATGAATTCTTATCGCTGTGGAATGCGCTTCTATTGTTCAAGCGGCCAGATGTTTTTAGCTCCGTAGTTTCCGCGTTCGGCTCGAATACGACCATATGATGATGACTATAAGGTTCAATTTAACTTGTTCGGGATTAGAATAAAGAAAATACCTGTTCTACGACAAGACCGCGCGAGCTCGTGTAGTGCGCGAGCGTGTGTGCGGCGCGATATCGCGCGCGACGACGCGCCGCGCTGGTGTGAAAGGTGTATGAGGTACATGGGTACCGAGTGCTAAATCGAACTCGAGGTGCGCAGGTATGTATGACTCACGTTCCGACCGTTTGTATGAATATACAGTATTATATTACTTGCGAATATGTCATTTTGCGTCATTAGGTCATTTTGCGAATGTGGCATTGTGCGCCTAATCCCCTCATTGAATATACAATACTGATCATCTTTATATTGTGGACCGTGCGCCGCGGCCTTCAGCATGCGGCACGCACGTCTGCCTGCGTTCCTGATTCCTGCTGAGTCCTGACCAAAGCAGGCGATTTTTAGGGTTCCGTACCTCAAAAGGAAAAAACGGAACCCTTATAGGATCACTCGTGTGTCTGTTTGTCTGTCTGTCTGTCCGTCTGTCACAGCCAATTTACTCCGAATCTGGTACACATATGGATTTCTGTGACCCAAACACGTATGACTAAAGTAAATAAATGAATTTTGAATATGGGGGTCACTTTTAGGGGGCAAAAAAGAAAAAAAAAAGTTTTGCTAACGGTATCAATTTTTTTTTTATAATTTTTAAATAAATCGTTTTAAAGTTATTTAAGAAAATAGACGAAAATTTACCATTCCCCCCCCTTATCTCCAAAACTACTGAGCCTAAAATGTAGAAAAAAACACAGAAAATAGTTCCATACCTGTAGAAAAATAACATGGTAAATCTCTCAATATAGTGAGTACAAACTTACGTTTACTGTTGGAATATATGGGAGAACATGTTTTTCAACTATAATGTTAAGGTTGTCCTTGGGATAATTTCATAAGACCAACTACGGAATCCTTCATTGTGCGTAGTCCGACACGCACTTGGCCGGTTTTTTTACGGGCCCGTGCGAACTCAAGTAAGTACTTATAGAACGTCGTATTCGCATTCATTCGGCGCTCAACTCCTAGGTTGCAAATCAAAATGTGTGAGCTGCGCAATAAAAAATCACGTCGGGGTCGGGAAAATCGCGCCCGTGCAACATATAAGTACGTATTGTACCACTTTGTATTTGTTCCATTCAAAGCGCGGCACGCAATTTTTTCCTGCCGCAATTTTGTTCGTAGACCGTACGTCTGTGCTAAGTACCTACCTACTTAGTTTTAATTAACGTTTTATTCCAAAGTTAAATAAAATCATAAGCAAAATAGTTGTGTACTTATGTCATTGCAATGTTGATGATTTTGTTGATTAGATTTTTGTTTTGATGATTCTTAATAAGTAAATTGAATTACTTAACTAAAAAACAATAATTTCTCCATTTCAAACTAAAATGTCCTAACAAATGTTAATCATTCATCATACCTTATTGCACTGAACTCTTAAGAGATACATTAATAAGAGGAAATGGGGGCAGCCAGACTTTTGAAAATTAGGTATTTTAAGAAGGTATTGCTGTCGCTCTGCGAGCGCTCCGCCCTCGAATTCGTGCGATAAGGACAACTGCAGATCCGACTAAATAGCCTATGTAAAAAGTCACATTTCGAGGTTTGGCTCTCGCCTATTTCCTCCTCCAATATTGGACCAATTTAAAAGATATTTCATAAACTGAATAAAAAGGATATATACTATGCCCCTATGTTTTTCTTTTTTCGTTAATAGTTGTCAAATTGGTACACTAGGCGTAAGTATGTGATATTTATATTTCTGTAAAAAATCATTGCTTTATGGTCATTAAGGCCAGGATCTTTCAAGCGCCGTAGGTATTAATAAACGCTTACCGCAGCCCCCGCAAGGAGTAGCGATACGTAATAAATTACGATGCGCGGGAAACGCGCGCCAAGCGCACCGCTCATGAGTTCATGTACTCGAGTAGGTACTATGTTGCGTCACAGAATAGAGCAATGCAGTAGATAAACTGGAACTGATTAGTATACTTAAGTTTATTTTGTTTTATTTTTCTAGTAAGTATTTTTGAAAGTTTTAGACAGATTAGGTATGCATTGTAAACTTGAACAGTTAAAATAAATAAAAATAACTACTTAGAGTTATTTATTTTTGTGAATAAGGTGGATTTAAAATCTGACTGACACGAAGACCTTATATACCTGTACGATTCAAAACTACGCGCCGCGCACCATTTTACTTTACGTTCATTCCCCACGACAGCGACACCACTAAAAACGATACCACTGGCATGGTATCGTGGGGAATGACAGAAACTACTATTCCCCACGCCATGCGACACCACCGACTGTATTGTGCTGAATGTGCTGTTAGTGATGTCCAGCTACATAACAATGATGTGTTACATAACAATTTAGACCTTATTGACATTCATGTTTTTTTGTTAAATTTAGCTTCCAGACCATTTACCAAGTATCTTGGACCAAAAAACAAATGGTTTGGAAAATGTCAATAAGGTCGAAATTAGCTTGACACCCTAGAAATGATGTGCATAATAATGTAGACACTTTCTGAGGTGTCAAGCGAATTTAGACCTTATTGACATTCATGTTTTTTTGTTAAATTCAGCTTCCAGATCATTTACCGAGTATTCTGGACCAAAAAACAAAGGGTTTGTAAAATGTCAATAAGGTCGAAATTAGCTTGAGACCTTTATCGTTTTCAGCGAACTCAAATACCACGAAATGACACCCATGTCGAAAAATTTGAATATTTTCGCAGCCGCCATCTTGGATTTTCATTTTGACCCCACTATCGTTTTCAGCGTCCTCAAATACAAAAAAAAAATAAGAAGATACCTAATTAGAAAAAAAAACTTAATTTAAAAAAAAAAACTTATTGATGTAGGTATACAGAAAAATACATTTGAGGGCCTACTTATATTCTGAACATCCCTGCCCAACCCTTTGAAATAATTCAGGCGTGATGTTATGAAGAAATCTCATTTCCTATCCGATATTCATTATAAAACCACCCGTAGTAACTTTATTCTGTGGCACCTACCTATTTGAGATTTGAAAATAGTGAACCAAAAATTTGCGCGTCAGGCGGCTTTATAAGCTCCAGTGTAGGGTTCAAATTCAACTGTTTTACACACTTGATGTGATTGGTAAACATAGGCCGTGATAAAAATAAATACCAATAAAGCTTTTGCGCGCGTGACGTCTTTATTTACATAGGCATAGCGTTTAAATTCAACTGTTTTCAACACATGCTAATTTGTACCGGTCGCAGCCGGTGACAGAAGTTAGCGGGGGTGGCGGGTTCGAAAAATTGGCACACGTCCGACCTCCGTCACGTTCCGCTCGGGACTAAACGGCTCAGGGCGAGCGTTTGCGAAGCTGAAAACAATTGATGCTGGAATTAGTGGTACAGGTATTTTAATATTTCACATTATGACGGCCGTTATATCTCGAATTTTTTACGACCTTTATTATGGTATAAGTTTTATTGTTCAAAGCCTAATGTAACTCAAATGAAATAAGATTAAAGATCACAATTAGACTTGTCTTTGCGATTTAATTGGATGCAGTAAAGTGCAAGTAATTTTGTGTATCGGACGGCCGAAATTTCTAGATCGAAGTCTGAACTAAGTAATACAGGGTGTAAGGGGAACGCTTCCGAAGCCAGAAGGTATATTATATACAACCTAAATGCAAACGGATTTCACTAACCTTTCGCTTTAAATTGGTTATTTTGAAAACTTCAAATTTCTTTAGCGCGCAATGGAAATCGTACAAAACGTGAGGTCACTGACACAATCGAGACACCGCCGATACTGCCGCGCGCGCGCGGGCGCCAAGCTCTCCGTACGGCCGAGTCAAGGGATTTATGGGTTAAAATCTAGAATCGTTTGGCAGGAGGAGGGGGGTGGGGGTGGTGTGGGGGGGTGGAGGGGGGTACCCTGAGCCCCCCCCACCACTCCCATGAAAAGGTAATGCACCGTTCTTGAGAAAAACTAATTATTGTAACCTAACCTCAAAACACTTTAAAGTTACTTTTAGTATCGTATGGCAGAAGTAGGGGTTGAGGGGGGTGGGGGGTACCCTAACGCACCCTCCCCCACCACTGCAATGTAAAGGTAAGCACCATTCTTGAAAAAAAAAAAACTAATTATTGTAACCTAACCTCTAAACACTTAAGTTGCTTCTGCAACGTCTCCGGCGCTGCGGGAAGTGCAGCCCCTTCGCCCTTACGTAACAAAGGACAGGCACCCATGCTCACCTCCGCAGCTTCGGTTTGCTGGTCGCCTCCGGCGACCAACCTCAGCCGCTGCGGCTCGCATGGGTGCCTAACCTTTGTTACAGCGGGCGGGGGCTGCTCTCCCTCCGCGCCTCCGGGTTTTTATATACACTCTAGTATGCCAGCCAAAAGACTACGTAAAGTCGGGGTGCCCCGATTCGGTTTTGGGACAGATTCGACCTATTTTAACTATAAAGTGGGTTGCACACTAACTTCCTTCTGAGCAGAATTTCTAGGTTGAATGACACTGACTTTTTTCTTTTTGCGTTTCGTTTCACGTATTTTACACGACATTTTACACCGCAGACAATATATTGATACAAATTTGGTTGTCAATCGCCCATTTTGACATTTCATTTCACTGTTTATCTGATTTGAGGTTAGAAATATTTTTTTATTAATTTCTCAAAAAATATGCATTACCTTGTAATGAGAGTGGTAGCGTTATAATCAGGGACCCAACCCCTACCAACTTTCACCCCATTCACCCCCCTCCTCCTGCCAAACGATTCTAGATCCAACCCCATTCTGCACTTATTCTGCCCCGCATTTCATCAGCACTGTCACATTCTCGATCAAACACTCTTTCTTCACATACCCCCACGAGACCCCCACAAAAAGAAACGAGCACTGTACACGTATGCGTCAGGCATTGTTTAAAAGTAAAAAACAATAAAACAGCACTAAAAACTTATCAATAATAACTAATAACTAGTTATTATTGATACACGAAAACTAACAAATAAACAAAACAGTATTAAATTCGGTAGAATAGCTGCGTGCGTTCGCCCACGAAGTCGGAACGGAACTAACTGACTGGGTTCCCCGTTCCTAGAAGATCAAACATGCCGCCGCCGGCCTGCGTGCACGTTGCGGCGCGGCGGCGCCGGCCGACAAACGAATTCAAATGATACCGGCGCGCGGAGTCGCGGACGCCGCCATCTCGCTTCCCCCTTCACCCCCCGTCGCGTTGCACGTCGCCTTGTTATTATTTTTTGTTTTTGGTATAACGTAATCGACGCCAGGCCTAAAGAAAATGTGACCGTGTTGTGTAAACATTTCAATTTTGTTGCTACGTGCTACGTACAAAATTATTGTAATGAACTAATTAACAAAATTGCTTGTAAAGTCAATGTCTTTGTACATAACCAACTTTTTAAACTTTTCTTTTCCAATCACAGTAGATATCTAAGTATTTCTTCGTTAAGGGTCTCAAGGTTAAGTAAAATAAACTGGATTTTTCTGATTTGTGAGCATAATTTGCGAACATTCGGATCAAAATTATTATTGTAACCGTGTTTCAGGGGAAAATCATTACGATTTACGATCCTTGCATGAATGAAATTCGCGAGTCTTGCGGACGCGGGTGCGGGTGCGGGGGGGGATCTGTGACGCGGGGTCGACGGCCGCACTGCGGTCGGACAGCTCGCGCGCACTGTGACCTCGAGGGTACGCGCGAGCGTCAGCTGAAATTTATTTACGAATACATTGCATGCTACAATTTTAAATAAAAAAATGTGTTTAATCGCAAATAATGGTTCCATTTGACTGTTCTCACAGCATAGTGTACGAAAATTGCTAAAAAAAAAACTTGAGAGGTGTCAAGGGACACCCGGATGGAACGAAGTTCCTTTCGATTAATTAGTGAAGGAATTGTAATAAAATTTTATTTTTATACTCATCGTCATCATCATCATCATCATCACCATCATCACCATCATCATCATCATCATCACCATCATCATCATCATCATCATCATCATCATCATCATCATCATCATCATCATCATCATCGCGACACCACACTGTTCAATGCGAAATAGAAATTAAAATATCTGGTTTGCTTTCTATAAGAGAGATAGAGAGAGAGACAGACAGAGAAACATGCGCACGCCGCACGGCTTACAATACATACATACATAGCTTACTATAGCAAAAAGTGTCGTGACAACTTTTCGTTCCCATTTTTTCCGTCTAGCCCCCTTTCACAACGCGCGATAAGGAACTTCGTTCCAAAATTAGTAAAATTGACAATTTTTTTTTTCAGAATTTTTTATGGTATCGTATCGAGAATTACTAGCCCTATCACCTGTCTTCGTTTTCGGAAGCGTTTCCCTTACACCCTGTATATTTTTTTCAAAATTTAAATCCGTGTTATCTACGAATAAAACACTAAACTAAACGACGTTTTTACGACTCTCCCCGCCTTAACCAGAAAGAAGACAGGCGAGAGCGTTTGTATCTTTTTGTATGGAGAAAAGAGCACCCACGTTTCCTCTTAATAATGGTTTTGGTGGGCCCGGCGCGCGGCGCGGTCAATAGTGTGTAGGTATCCTTTTAAAGATGCCGCTAGCCAGCGCGACAGCGGAGGCTCGTCGCCGCGCCGCCCGCGCCGCACTAAGTTAGTACCTACTATTATTTATTCTGTGCCGCACACGCCACTGCCCTATGTAGGTACCTAATGTTAATCGCGGATTTCGACTCAAAACTCGAATATTGTGTATTACCTATTATTTCAATTTCACGATAAAGGTTTTTTTTTCTTACAAGCAAGCTACACATTTCCAGTACCGCACCACCTGACCTCCTAACCTCTTATTGTACTGCAACTACTGCAAGCCTAATAGTAGGTACAAGTACGGACGTTTTATCTTGGCGAGTCCGAACATAGGCACTAAGACGTTTCGCGCATGTTCTCTCACTCGCACTCGCCTCATGTCGCATTTGGTTCCTAAAAAATGTTACTGCGCAGCCTTCTGCGCGAAGTTCGAACTCGCCAAGATAAAACGATCGTACTTGTATTGTATGTGAGGTCAGCTTAGACTGGCTTGATTGATTCGTAAAACTATTGATACAGTACCGGCTGTGCATAATTGTATTGAACAGAAAGGTCAACAACGCACACTTAAAAAAAAAAAAGGTATAATATCTAGTACAAGCACTGCAGTACTTCACGGGATCAGCATAGGGTTGCAAAATTAGGTAGGACGCACACTTCACATCGTAAAGGGTAGGCCTCGCTCGCCTGTACTAAAGAAATTAAAAATTCCACATTCATTTTGTGTAAGTTTAAACATTTTTACGTCTGTCAATCGCAACGTTTCGCAAAAGACTAAATAAAGTATTTAGCGTACACTCGCTCAGACCTAGACTAGTAGTTTAGCTCGGGCGTTGTCGGCCGACATCGCGCGAGTCCGGGCTTGTTTAGATTTCTCGTCATAATAAATCACAGTAAGTAATAAAAATTGTAAGTATTTTTCAGCAGGGATATTGAAGTGAAATTAAAGAGTAAGTACCTACCTAATACTTTATGGAAAAACAGTCGCTCGTTATGCCATCTTTTCTGCACAAATACTTAGTGCCGAGCTAAAACTGAATCGATTTATGTCGATTGACTGAATATCGCATTGAGTCGAGTATAGTACTTACTTATTTTAGTTAATTTTAGTAGGTGTTCGAGTAAATATTCGAACTGATAGATTCTGCTACCGCATAGGTACCGAAATAGGTTGCAATGGCAGCTGTACTATTTTACGAACAATTAATGCTTAAAAATTTAATAAAATAAATACCTAATATTAGCGTACCTACTTATTTATCATTTTGAAATCATCTTACTAGCCCGTTTTTATGAGTAGGTAGATAGGTACTTTCTCATGTAAGGCCATAAAAACTTGTTGCAGCCGACTTGCACTACATAGGTACATAATGTGCTTTTACAAGTATACGTCAATAAACTTTTCCGAAATCACGGTAAATTGGAAACTAAGAAGTCCGTAAAAATCATCATCTGCCTACCCTTTTCCCAACTATGTCGACACAGTACACACATTACATAACATCACGCCTGCAGTCCCCAAAGGGTTAGGCAGAGGTGTAGGTAAGTACTCGCATTACGACAGTTCTGCATTGAGCATAATTTTATTTAAAAAACCGGTCAAGAGCGAGTCGGACTCGCGCACCGAGGGTTCCGTTCCGATTTCTGAAAAAGTGTGCTACTTAGATACATCGTTTTATTTTTCGTGAAATCTTTACATAAACTTCTATCACATAGAATAATTTCAGATTTTTCTCTTTGCAAACTTCGGAGATAAGGGGGGGGGGGGGGAGGCGAACGGTATTTTTTTTTACATTTTTCATCAAAAGTCGAAAACTATGCGGCCAAAAAAAAAATAAAAATAGTTTGAGAATGTGCAAACGCTCTTTCATATGATACCCCATATGCCCTAGTAGCCCCACTTTAAATTTTTAAGACCCCCTTTGAGTCCCTGTTGCAAAAAAAATTAGTCTTATTGCAAAATAGTTGGGTAAACCTCATCTAAAACTATTCCAAATTTCAAGTTGATAGCATCAGTAGTTACTGAGATATCCAGCTGTGACAGACAGACAGACAGAGTCACACCACAAGGGTTCCTTTTTTACCATTTTGGTACGGAACCCAAAAAATAATTCACGGAGATTCAGAATAAACTTGTTGCAGCCCGGCGCACGCACGGCTACAGATGAAGCTATAATTTCCAGTATAAGCTGATCTCGCATTGTGTAGGATTTCCTTACAATGAGAGCTCATTGTAAACTGGAAATGACTAGATTGATGTGTAGCCGTGTGTACACTACATAATTTAATGCTTTTACGTGTAGAAATTAAAGTTATTTTTCCAAAATCACCTATGTAAATTCGAAACTAAAGAAATCCGTAAAAAATAAAATTTAATTAATAACCCCTCAGACATAGACTTATAAAAAAGATGGACTCCGCGCCACGCATATCGAAAGTGAAGCACAGTAAGTATGCCGGACCGTTTGTACAAACACGCCTCGCGCACACATTTACATCATAGTATGCCGACCGGCCGCCATTACGAGACACGAGCGACGGCGACGCGACGGCGTCTTTGCAGGTACTCAAATCATGCACACATAGATCGGTACGGTGCTTCATTTTCGATATGCGCGGCGCGGAGTCTATCTTTTTGTCTATGCCCTCAGACTGATGTCTGTTTTTTTACGTTTATACGTATTTAAGTGATATAAGCTTATCAAAACAATCTGCCTAGCCTTTTCCCAACTATGTTGGGGTCGGCTTCCAGTCTAACCGGATGCAGCTGAATACCAGTATTTTGTATGGAGCGACTGCCTATCTGACCTCCACGTAAGACTGGTTGTCAGACTTTCGGGCTTCTGACGACCCGTAACTACTGTCAAAGATCCACGAATGACAGCCGGGACCAACGGCTTAATGTGCTTTCCGAGTCACGGAGGAGTTTCGATATGTAAAGATGGTCACCCATCCACGGACCAACCCCGGCAAGCGTAGCTTAACGTTCCTGAAAAAAATTCATGTACCGGTCATCTTAGTATGACATACTGAATTCACCATATCAGTTTGCGGAGGGCTGTCCCTTACACCCTGTATATGATATAAGCTTATATACTATTATGCAAAGGGTTTTCCTTATGCACACATAGACACATTCGACACTTGAGGGATTAAAGGTACTTAACTAAGTTACTTAAAAAATCTTGATTTTTAAATAAATACTTCGTAATAAATAGCACGTTCGAAGAGTCCGAACTGCTTGTGTTACGAACGTAGTACCTACTATTATTTTTCCGTGTTGTGTGGTCAAGTTTAGGTACCTACCACCACCCACCACCCTACCACCCCATCGTGTGGTGTTCGTTACGGACCACGGACGCATGTAAAAATTCGCAGCAGGAAAAAATTGCGTTCAATTAGGTAGGTACTTACTTAGTTTTGGTTGGTTGGGTTTTTTTTCGACGAACCGTAGAATGAAACTGTCCTGGGTTAGGTTAGGTTAGGTTAGTTAGGTTAGATATCGCCGCGATATCGCGTGGCGATAATATCGCCAGGCGATATCGCGGCGATATCTAACCTAACTAACCTAACCACAGATATATCGCGTCACGTGACGCGATATATCTGTGTCGCGGGGCGATAATCGCTCCTGTGTGAATGGTCGCGCGCGATTCCATAGAAATTGTTCTACGCATATAATATCGCAATATCGCGTCGCGACGCGATATCGCCTCTGTCTGTAAGAGCCTTTATTCGTATTAAGTATAGCATTATTATGGCAGCGAACTCAATTTAGACCAAGAGCAAAAACTAAACTCCACAGAAACATAAATGTATTGCAAAATGTTGGTTGCCCCTGAGTCACATTTGGGTCATTCATTACAAAAATTCTACCAGCACCTAGACTACAAATAGCCCAGAATATCGAAGTATACAAGTATACAATAAATTAACTGTATATTTTACTGTATATCAATAAAATATGCGATCACGAGAATACTGTGATTTTAGAAAAATGTTAGTATATTATCCAAGAATTTATGGAAGATAAAAAGTTAAAATAGAGTTCAATTAAATGTATATATAATATATGTGTGTTAATTATAATGTAATATTTCTATATAAAAAGCTTGATATAAGTTTAGTTAATATAATATTTTTAATTAATTGTGAAAGTTCTAATTTACGTGACATTATATACTAGCTAATCACTGCAATATTTAGTTTGAAGTCATCTTGCTGCGCCCTAACAGGGTCATGTACACACTAGTTTGAAGCCTAGCGTCTATTATGGTTGAGTACATCATCAATTGGGTAGGTACCCCAGTTGTATTAAAATTTTAATACAACTGGGGTACCCAAATGATGCAGCCCATTGTGCGTTATACAAATAAATAAATAATTTGAATAACCAAAATATATAATAACAGGGTATTACAGACATAGCATATCTGTGCAGGGTACAGATTTTAAACAAAAATGTAAAGTAACAGTAATGTACAGGTACCTACGTCGCATGTCCGATAGCACGTGTATCGACTGTTATTTGATTGCTTCCCATCGCAATCAACAAACTCGATTTCGAACGCTTTGAAAAGTCCACAAACGAATTGTGTATCTCTGCAAAACGACTATCCGAGACTCGTGAATATTCCAATCGATAATGAAGTTTATAACTTCTTGTTGACGTAACATAAAAATTCCTCATTTGGACATAAAATATATAATTTTACTTTTACTTTCGCGTATTAGTCAATCGGATCGAATAAATTTCTTTGGTAAGTAAGAATTAGCAAAAAACGATGCGTGTAGTAGAAGCTGGACGGATCGCGTCGGCCGCGACGGTGCGCGGCTGAAAGTCGAAAGTGATTGCGTGTGCGCAGGCAGAGGAACGCACAACATAGTAAAAGTAAACTTCCTAATCGCGCGCATCGTATCACAATGGACAATTATTCGCATTACGAACACTCACGCGACCGGCTTCGAGATTTAGAACACTGTGTTAGTATTTCGGAAGGTCAACTTTTATGCTTCGAAATTTTTGGCATTTTAAGAGAATACCTCGAAGCGAGGTGTGTAATTTAAATGGCGATAAGGCTGTCTAGTTTGACGCGCGAGATAGAAGACTCAAGCGCACCGGAACTAAACGCACTTCGTTTAAATGTAGATTTATGACAAAATGCTACACTTAAATAAATGTTTAGGTTAGTAAGTTTTTAACATTTTTAAATACCTTCGATTTAAAGCAAATTTGTTCTTAAAAATATGGAAGTGGTTACGTATAATCGTATAAAACATAAAATAGACGGTGCTCCTCTGGAATTGTTTTCTATACAAAAAAAATCAATTAATAATATCAATAATAATAAGCAAATAATAATAAGTTTCAGTTTTAGTACAACAGTAGACAATATAGTAAAATAACACATATGAAAAATCTAAATGATTTAACAATATACATTTGGTTTTATAGGAATTTTAAAAACACAAAATTTATCGATGTATCCCCTTAATGATGAGTCGCGGTCGGTGTGAAATTTTTACTCTCGCTTGACTAGATCGTTATTATCAATGAGTCATGGTAACATTAGGGAGACGGTAATTATTAGTATACTTGACCGACATTCACGCAAATGGCATCAAATGGACAATTTTTGTGAAATCAGAACAATTTTGATTCTATCGCAAGCTTTCGTTGATGACTGGTATTTAGAAAGACAAACTGGTGAACTAAAACCATTAGACGATTATCTTTCTCTGAGGAAGATATTAAATTATAAAGGTAAAGATAAGATAGAATCAATGGCTATATTAATATCTATCATCGACGTAGGTATCTAAAGTATTTATCAAAGTAATCGACTATAATAACTTTACTGACTCAGTAAGGATCCAAGCTGCTGTTTTTCCAAGTAAAAACCAGTAACAGTGACTCAGCTTTCACTAAAGATATACCATACTTCACAGTAACGTCTTCCTACCCGATTCTCACAGTAAACTGGTATAATTATTTACCATACAAATTATGCGAAAATTTACTACATAATAAACCGGAGTCCGTATCATTTCATTAGCTATACATAATTAAGAAAAAGTGATGGTAAGAAAATGGAATAATTTTAATCAATTCGCCCAGTATTTCTCATTTGGATTACTTTGTTTGTTAGCCCAAAAATGTTCCCGCAAAGTCTTAAATTTTGGTCTACCGACCTTTTTATTACGTCTAAGCGTTACGACCCCACGACCTATGTAAGCTCATTTTTCGTCCAAAAACAAAAGCCAACTGAATATCTTCTTCTAAATTGCCTTGTTTTTAACCAAAGAACTTTATCCAATAGTTCTGTTACACGATCATTTTAGTTATCCATCGTCTCCGAGGGTCCTCTAACATAAATCACTGTCGTCTCATCGATGGTGCCTCGGGTGAACGGAGTTCGTTCATCTTTGACCTAATACTCTGAACTTAAGTTAATGTAGGTTTACAATTTTAGATTGGTGTTAAGAAAATCTGTTTCTACACTGAAAATTGAGGAAGCTATAATCGGTTGGTTTGATGGAGTTAATTTTAACGATGGTTAAATTAACTGATAAGGTTACTGTAATTAAATGGCACAGTACGTAGTAAGTACAGAATCTAAAAGTCACTTGTCCGGTGGGGTTACTATGTCAAATCTGGTCAATCTGCCTAGCCTTTCCCCAACCATGTTGGGGTCGGCTTCCAGTCTAACCGGATGCAGATGAATACCAGTATTTTACATGGAGCGACTGCCTATCTGACCTCCACAACCCAGTAACTGGGTAATACGATACCCCTTGGTAAGACTGGTTGTCAGACTTTTGGGCTTCTGACGACCCGTGACGACTGTCAAAGATCCACGAATAACAGCCGAGACCAACGGCTTAGCGTGCTTTCCGAGGCACGGAGGAATCTTGCTATGTAAAGATGGTCACCCATCCACTGATCAACCCCGGCAAGCGTAGCTTAACCTGACGGATCGACCCGTGTGGCTATTATTACTTAGCCACGAGCTCTTCTATGTCAAATCTTGTATGAGTTCAATAATCCCAAGACCTAGCTGGCTATACGACATCATCTAACTAAATTATAAAGGGGTGATTAGCTTCGGTAGTCTAGTTTTCGCAAACACGAGCACTGCTGAGCATGAGATCCTCGGTTCGATTCCTAAGTCAGGCAATGTGTTATTGGGTTTTCCATAACGAATTTCTCAGTAACAGACCGGTGTGTGGATGTTGCCCCGGTTGATGGCAAGGGAGGAGGAGCTTGTAGCTAAGTAATAACAGCCGCACGGATCAATCCATCAGCTTAAGCTACGCTTGCCGGGGTTGGTCCGTAGATGGGTGACTATCTTTATACGTACCGAGACTCCTCCGTGCCTCGGAAAGCACGCTAAGCCGTTGGTCCCGGCTGTCATTCGTGGCTCGTGGCTCTTTGATAGTCATTACGGATCGTCAAGCCTGAGGTTCTGACATCCAGTTTTACCAAGGGGTATCGTATTACCAAGGTACCGGGTTGTGGAAGTCAGATAGGCAGTCGCTCCATGTAAAATACTAGTATTCAGATGCATCCGGTTAAAATGGAATCCGACCACAACATAGTTGGGAAAAGGCTAGGCAGATTGATTTTTTGATGGCAATAGGCTCGTCACCTATCACATGGAACTTAAACATTTAAGTGGCGAAATGTGGATGTACTATTAGGGACACCTCTGCCTAACCCTTTGGGGCATACAGGCGACATGTTATGTTATGTGTCCCTGTAATAATGCATGTCATTTCGTCGCTAATTTAACTAACTGACGTATCTGACATTTTGGACTAAGCCGATAGCCGGCCTAACTATAGTAAGTAATTTGATAGATTTTCCAAATCGAATCGATCTGTCTAATCGGCGTATCCTGTACTTATGTCTTACGGTCCCCATGATAATGCAAAAATCGAGACCGATATATCTACAGAATACAAAAAAAAAAACCCGGTCAAGTGCGAGTCGGACTCGCGCACGAAGGGTTCCGTACCATATTATATGTTTAACAATCGCAAAGATAACTTTTTACTTATTTTATAATGATACTGTGAATTACAAGGTTATTTTTTGCAGTTGCAGAAAATCACCCATGTTTAAACAAAATACCTTATGAATCGCCGTTTTCAGTATTGTTGATTAAATACAGTATTCATTCATGGTACTTACATGGTATAAAGAAGTTTCAAATTCCTAATTTGTTGAATTATTGCGCTAGAGCTTGTACAAAAATGGTCTAAAATTTACAACTTTTATGGCCCCCTATTTCTTAATTTTAAAAGATAAAAAAAAATATGTTTGTACTCTACTCAATGAGTTCTAGACGATGACACCCCACATAACACATAATCAGCCTATAATGGTCCCACTGCTGGGACACAGGCCTCCTCTCGGTGAGAGGGAGTGGGCCGTAATCCACCACGCGGGCCCAGTGCGGGTTGGTAGATGTCACATGTCTTCGAATTTTTGGTTCTAGGACATGCCGGTTTCCTCACGATGTTTTCCTTCACCGTTTTGAGAGCAGCGGTGATGAATTATTGACATGACACCCCACATGCTAGATTAAAATTTTTATTTTTTTTTCAAACTGAAAAGTTTATTGTATGGGGACCGACCCATTAAATTTTTAACTTTGCTTTATTTTTATTATTTGTTGTTATAGCCGTAACAGACAGCGGAGGCTTAGTAAGTTTGTACTGGGCTGTACGTGGTTGTCTGATTTCATGGATTTTAATTTTCTTGCGCGGTACCCTAATTATTTTTCTAAAATAAAAATAGCCTAAGTTACTCCTTAAAACATCAGCTATATGCCGTCAAAATCGGTGAAAATTCGTTTGGCAAGTTTCCTAACTTGACTCAAAGTACCATTTTTTTAATCGGACTGCGCTTTAAAATTCTTCTATACAAACTTTAACATCCCTAAACCTCATTTGAGGCGTAGTTTTGAAAAACTAATAATGACAAACATTATTACTTACTTATGCAAGTATTTGTGCTAAGTTTCAAGTTCATTAACCAAATTAATAAGATTTTTCATATAAACTGAATCTCTGTTTTCACGAACACAGATACCTAAAGAATTTCAAAAATCGTCTGGTATGTTTCCATAACTTGACTCAAACATTATTTACACCAATTTTTGGAAAACCCTAATACACGTTAGTCTTAATTTTTGGTCTGAAGTATAAAAACTGAGTTTTGAGTTAATCGGACCGCGTGTTAAAGCTCCTCCATACAAACTTTGACACCCCAATCCCTCCTTAGGGGGTTGTTTAGGAAAACTAAAAATTATAAACTTTATAATTTACTTAGATGAATATTCGTGCTAAGTTTCAAGTCTATTAACTCAAGGGATAGGATTTTTCATACAAACTTTCATCCCCTGTTTTACCCCCTTATGGATGGAATTTCCAAAAATCCTTCCTTAGTGGATATTTACACTATATAAGGTATCTATGTGCAAAATTTCAAGTCTCTAGGTCCATTGGTTTGGGCTGTGCGTTGGTATATTAGTCAGTGACTCAGTCAGGACTTTGATTTTTTTATATTATGGATTTACCATGTTATTTTAAGACCACAGACTTCTTATAGGTTTTCCTGTAATCTACAGGTATAGAACTATTTTCTATATTTTTTCCAAAATTTTAGGCTCAGTAGTTTCGGAGATAAGGGGGGGGGAATGGTCAATTTTCGTCTATTTTCTTAAATAACTTTAAAACAATAAATTTAAAAATTATAAAAAAAAATATATTTGAAACCCTCATACTAAGCCCTTTCATTTGATATGTCACTTGGTACAGTTTACAAAACTTTTTTTTTTAATTTTCTTATTTTCCCCCTAAAAGTGACTCTCATATTCAAAATTCATATATTTACTTTAGCTGTACGTGTTTGGGTCACAGAAATCCATATGTGGACCAAATTTTAACTTAATCGGTCCATTAGATTCGGAGCAAATGGGCTGTGACAGACGGACAGACGGACAGACAGATAGACACACGAGTGATCCTATAAGGGTTCCGTTTTTTCCTTTTGAGGTTCGGAACCCTAAAAAGAAAAATAGCTAACCCTGTAAAATTTTCTTCAAATCAGTTACGTCACTTAGATTAGCGACGATTTGTCACGAAGTATAATTTTAATACGTCTACGTGCTTTTCCGAATCTTAATATTTTTTCTCTTTGCACATTTACATCTTTTTCCTTATTGTTACGGCCTATCTTCAAGAAAGTTATCGACCATTCAGGTTTACTGTCTGCCTGTTGACCTCGTCTACCCTTAGAGAAACGAGATGCGGTACTATGTGTTATTATAATAAAATATTATCAGCCTACGAGTTAAGGCTCTTACAGACAGAGGCGATATCGCGGTCGCGACGCGATATTTCGATATTATATCCGTAGAAAAATATCGCGTCGCGACGCGATATCGCCTCTGTCTGTAAGAGCCTTTAATGGAGACTCTGACGTATGTTGTAGATACTTTATTGTTGTCAATGTTCTTTCTGCTGGTAATATATTAACTGATGAGTGATTGATTTGAGTTTTTTGTCACTGTTAATTTATAAAAGTAAATGATTAAATTAAAAAGTTAGTGCGTTTTTAATTAAATTATAAAAGTTTGAGTAAGTATTGTTTGTACTGAGGAATCTACAAAACATGAATTTATCTGAAGAAATACATAAATACGACTTTAACATATTTTACTTAGACATATAGCTTAAGTACAGTCGACAGCGATGCGGAGGAATTTTTCGACGCCATATTTTAGTTTTTTAATAGTTTTAGTTAGGATATAATTTTGTTGTTTATAGGTTATGTTCTATTAATTAAGTACTTAACCTATAGTATTGTTTGAGTTGCAACATTCCATGTAGGTACTTATTCGTTTTTATATCAAGTAGGATCTTCGTAATTACTCGGACAGGTTAGAGGACGACAAAACTTATGCGGTGGTATTATATGGCTTAACGAAGTTAGCAGCAAGGCCGACAGCCCAGCAAGTGTCTGAAGACTTTGAATATCGACACTCTTGCAGTTTTTTAGACTTCCAAACTGAAATAGGCTAAAGGGGATGAAGGGTTTTTTCTATGGGCCTGTATCACCTGAAATAAATGGTATAATTGTATTTATTGTATTATTGAAAACGAAAACGGAACCTTCTTAAGGGTCTGCACTAGGAAATCATGGTTTTCGATAAGCTTATAAAGATTAACGTAAGTGGTAGCCATGAAAAAAAAGGCTGGCTAATTCAAGAGTTTCATTAGTCAGTGAAAAAATCGCATTGAGGATAAATCTTGTAGATGATTGTTAAAAAGATTTACTATCATTAAATACGCGCAAAAAGCACTGCCATATTTTGATAACTTTGGCGTAAATAACAAGTCACCTAAATAATAGATATTATAACACGATTTCCTAAGTGCCGACCCTTAAGATCATTTTTTTGTCAGTCTGTCACACAGGTTTTCTCAAGAACTATGCAATTTTTTAAATTACATTACCCGTAAAACTTAACTTCTTTTATTTACGTCTTTTCTTTTAACTACTCGTATCTATAAATAAAGGCAAAAGTGATTGACTGATGTAACAGCGCACGGCCCAAACCGCTTGGTCTAGCTAGAGATTCCAAATTTTGACACGTAGGTTCCTTATGAGGTCTAACTAAGGGCTAAGAAAGCATTTTTCAAAATTCACCCCCTAAAGGTGTGAAACGGGGGTCCAAAGTTTGTATGAAAAATCTTATTCCTTGAGTTAATAGACTTCAAACTTCACACAAAATCTAGTCCAAGATAAAGACTTCTTCATATCCTCATCCAGTTTGACTTTCCTAAACCAGATTAACCATGAAGTGAAATTTAAATCCTCGATCCTACAACAAAGATTGCAGACTAACAATGGCGCAGTGTGGGGTCAGATGAAACACGTTAAGATCGTGACTAAGCTGGTAGTTACGGCAATCGAGGAGTTACTGTTAGTACTGTTGCAGCTGATACTCGACAATAGGATTGCTCAAGTTTAAATTGATGGTGTATTTGTGTGTATAATGGACGATTCAGGTGGAAACTGGTATACTTAAAATGGTTCTTACGAAAATATACGTTTCCGAAATACACAAATACGAGTACACACATCAAAAAAAGTTTGTGATCACTAGCAAAAGCTGATATGTTTTTAAAATTTAACTTTATCAAGAAAGAACGAAGAGTCAGACTTTTACTGACTAAAACCCACCCGTGTTCCTTCAGTTGCCTGTGCCAGGGCCACGGTATTTCCTTCGAACAACCCGCGACCCCGGCGGCATCGGTCCAATCGGACCCCAACACTGCGGACATCTCTTTGAGGCGCATGACCCTTTTTCTCAGGACCGCGTGGAGGTATCAAGTTGAAATTATTATCAAAAACATAGGTCTATGGTCCCTTTATGCTCTAAAAAATCAAGCTTCTAAGTCAACACAATAAAAAATACGGCCGTTTAAGCGACATTTTGATAAAAAAATAATAATAAAATCCATCTTATCTGTATACCTCATTACAAGCAAACAAATTATTTCTATTTATTCTATTTAATAATAAACTAGAATGATGTTACAATGGTTTTAATGCCACAATGGTACACACAAAACTATAACATCAGGTTCCCATGAGAACGCAGTAGCTTAAACTTTTATTAGATTATTAAGAACAAAAGTTATAAAATTAGACGTTTATTCCTTCGCCCTATTACTCCGAGGTTTCAATTGCAGAGGAAGAGATTAAAGTTTATGTCTCAGTTAATAATATATCTTGTAGCAACAGCTGCGTTAACCAATGAGAGGTACAGACAACAAAAGAGATATCTAGGCAGGGCATACTAACACACATGGAAGCATTTTCTGAGACTATTGAAAGATTAATCTTTTTTTTTTTTTTTTTTTTTTTTTTTTTTTTTTTTTTTTTTTTTTATTATTGGATCGCCAACAGAGGCTACACAGATACATGCCTGTTAACATACATACGGACAATACAAGTGTGCGCTTCCGATTATAGGCGACCACATCATTCAATTAATAACTAGGTAAATCCAAGAAGTTTGATAAACAAGAAATCATTAAAATATAAATTATTAAAGTTAAAATTTTCAAAATTGAAATCATTAAAACTAATCAAAATGCAATGTCAAAAATCAATGTCAAATGTCAATGTCGAAAGTCATGCAAAATTATACAGGTACAAAATAATACAAACAAATATTAACAAATTGAGATTCAAAAATAAAATTCAAATATAAATATAAAATAAATCAAATTAAATTCAAATAAAATTAAAATTAAAATAAAATTGAATCTTATGACAATTCCATACATTGCAAAATTAAATACACGTCCAAACTTGATGCTCCCCCGAAGTTTTGCTAATTGTTTGGGGATGTTTACAATAATGCACTATCGGAAAGGATTCACAGTATTTTATTTGTATGTGTATTGCTTCATGTTCAATTCCGTGATAATATACAATTTTGTGTGTTACAATTTAAGACTATTGCAAAAAAAAGTAATCAAGATATAAAATTGAACATGTAGCAATACACATACAAATATATTAGTATGTCCTGCCTAGATATCTCTTTTGTTGTCTGTACATCATTAGAAACTTTGAAACTTTGAAAATCATCACTTCCGGTCCAGTTTTTAGGCCTATCAATGAATCAATCCGCCAGCCTTTTCCCAACTATGTTGGAGTCGGCTTCCAGTGTAACCGGATGCAGCTGAATACCAGTATTTTACCCACTTACTGGGTAACACGATAGGTACACCATGGTAAGACTGCAGGTTGTCAGACTTTCGGGGTCCTGACGACCCGTAACGAATGTCATAGATCCAAGAATGACAGCCGGCACCGACGGCGTAACGTGCTTTCCAAGGCACGGAGGGGTCTCGTTATGTAAAGATAGTCACCCATCCACGGACCGACCGCGGCAAGCGCGCCCTTCCGCTTGCACCCAGAGCAGGAGAAGTTATTTGATGATTTCCCACCCTCAAAAAAAAAAAAAGCCTATACGGACTAAATAAAATACACTTATTCAGCTCAATTCAGCATAGAAAACTACCAGTTTTGTACGGATATGCGACGCATCCGTTCAGCTTTCCGCGACTGATGCGTACGCATAATATCATACAAAACTGTTTTATATGGACAAAAGTGGGATTGAGCTGAATAAGTGTATTTAGTCCCTTACTGTCCCACTGCTGGGCAAATACCACTTCTCATACTCATACAGAGAAGGCACGAGCATCGATCATTTCTATTAAAATTAATCTATGTGGATTTTCCAATATCTATTATGTAAGTACCTACTTTTTGTGCCGTTTAATTTAAAACATCGTGAGGGAACCATGTCGCTCACCTAGATCTAAACTGAGACAACTCAAAAAAGGTAATTTTTCATGAGACGATAAAAAACTTTTTTACAAAAACAAAAACCGACTTCCAAAAAAAACACTACAAAGTGAAAAATAACTTTAATTTCGGAAGTCGGTGTCTTTGGATCTGTATTTTAGTTTTTTGCCACCGACTTCCGAAATTAAAGTTATTTTTCATTTTGTAGTGTTTTTTTTGGAAGTCGGTTTTTGTTTTTGTAAAAAAGTTTTTATTTTTCACTTTTTAGTGGTTCAGTTTGTAATTTACCTAAGTTACAATAACCCAATGTCAACTGCTCATCACGTTTTACAAAATGTTGCTTTTCCCGATGCAGGGACGTTAATTGTTGAGGAGTTCTCCTAGTAAGAACCAGGAGAAATGGAGCTCATGGTGAAGTCACCATTACCATTATTTTGACGAGCATAAACCATATTAAAGTAATCGAATCGCAACCTAACCTGTTATATACTTAGATATAATTGAGTATTTCCGATGGCCCTCTGTGGTCTTCATCATCAGTTCCAGTTCACCGAATGATACTTTCCGAGAGCAAATGCACGAGTTACTATAAAAAATACCGAAATCGATATAGGTGTGCCCATAAAATTTGAGGGTTTCCCTCGATTTTCATGGGATCACATCATCAGATCCTGACTTGATGATCATGGGACCACTTGGGACGTATACCCTTTCGAACAAAAAAAGAAAAATCCAAATCGAGTAATCGGGGAACATATATAAAAAAAAAAAATAAAAAAAAAAAGGTTCCGACGAATTGAGAACCTCCTCCTTTTGGAAGTCGGTTAAAAAACGTAGGTATATCTGCATTTTTTGTTAGCGAAATTATACAATTTAATTTGATTCTAGATAATAAATAGCTTGTGAAATGTCACTGTATACAAACTGGTGCTAAAATTAAATTATTGTTTTCGATACTTAATCACTGTTTTTCAAACTTAACTCAAAATTAACGAGTTTTGAGTTGTCTCAGTTTAGATCTAGGAGTGCGATGGGTTAAGACGCAGATTATGGCAACGGCCTTCAGTGGTTCATAATAGCTGGATATGTGCATATTTAAGATTATATTTTGTAATGATGTGTGGGTGTATACACCCACACATCATTACACACATTTACAGCACAAACACCGCACAGATACACGCACAAACATACATAATACATTCTTATTAATAATTATGTCACTCTCTGTATTTTTTACTATAATTATCTGAGTACTTCGTAATTGGCGTAATGTTTGGTATAATAATTTGTGTTTGCTTACTGCCACCTGTGAAGTTACCTTGTAATAAATAAATAAATAAATATATGTTTCCAAATCATTAACACTACTCGTTGAGACGGGGTGTTTAATGTAAAATTAAAGTCGGTTATCGTCGCCTTAAGTTGCAAGAATATAATGAGAGAACGCGTTGACCAAAACTTTACAACTCTTTAGGAGAAGTGGCCCTTTCTTGCAGTAAAAGTCTAAGATTTAATTAAAAAGGTATAAATTTGGTTTTGTTTGGAGTCTGTTGTACTAAAAATATTTCCAATAAGTACCTTAACAATAATTATGTCTTTTCAAAAACCCGTACCTTTTAATTTTTGAATGCAAATAATTATCGTCAAAGGTGTTGAACATAAGTATTTTTCACATATTATTTTCACAGTAAAAAGGTACACAAAAATACAGCAACAAGAAAAACATGAGCTGCATGGCTTCAATGTTTTAAACATGAGCTGCATGGGTTCAATGTTTTAAACCTTACAACAATACAGTTTGCGGTCAACGGTTACACAAGACTGAAGGAGGTCGCAATAACAAGGAACGAAAGACCGAATGAATGAACATAAACATGAATGAACCACATAACTTCATGGTACAACGTACCCGCTTACCACAACGTTTCCATTGAGGAAATGTTGCAATAAATTATGAATTTCCTCTACTATTATAAACTTATCTATCTAAACCTCATTTAAATTGTATATTACCAGATTACTCGTCGGTGTAGTAGAAGCAAGCGCAATTACTGCTGAGGGTATCATGGATTTGATTCCCAAGTCAAGCGAAGAGTTAGGTACTGGTTTTTAGGCGTGAAAACGTCTTTTTGCTTGGTGGTAAGTTCAATATATCTGATCGAGAAAAAAAAATAAGATTTCAATCGCTAATAACTATGAGAATTTTAATGGTAGAGTAATGATTGAGCATTCAAAAGATAGGTCATATTTGTAAGAATTTTGAGGCAGAATATAATTTGCCTATAACGTCACATAGCCGCGCATGCGCGCGATCCTCTGTTTTGACTGTGTGTCGAAATTACAATTCGTATATCGCAAAAACGTGTTTATCCAGAACGATGATTCTGGTATCATTGTCAAGAATTATTAAAGCACTATCAGGACCTAAAGAGAAATAACAGAAATATTGGCCAACATAGGGTTAAAAATTCATAAAATATGAAGTTGACAATAGCAAAATTATTTCAGATGTCGTCTCATACCGGCCGTAAATCTGCTCAGAAATTTAAAAAATCCCAAACGAAGAAAGCTTACATCATTAGGAATGCAACAAGCTCCAGCAGTGTCAGAAACCCTAAGAAAACAGCTGGGTCCAACCGTTTTCACGAAAAACAAACGGCGCGAACTTGAACTACGCCTACTTTTTTTCATTGTTTTTATGCCTTTAGCCTTGGCGAAATGTACGTCTCCAATATATCTTTGCCTACCTCTTCGGGTAAAATGGGCAAGATGTGATGTTAAATCTTAATTAATTCTTTCAACATAAACATAATAAGTTTTTGTAATGGCGCATCTTACGAGAAGTGATTACTTAAAATTAACGCAACGCAACATAGCCCAGAAATTGCTCGTTTTAATTTTATTTCACATATCAGACTTAGGTATCATTATTATCTGCTTGCTAATGTACTTTGGACATGTGCTTTCATAACGCTACAATTATTTTAGATGAAAGATGATATTGCAATTTATAAGCACCTCTATTGACAAATGAATCTTTTGCCGAGTACAGATTGGTGAGATAGAACATGAAATGTACACACGATGAAACAAATTCGTCTTTTGTTGCTATTTCATGTTGCATTGCATGAAAGACGGTTCACGAACTTTGCTGAATTAAATGTGACGGGTCCAGTAATGCTCGTGCCGCACCAACTTCAACGTCAATGCCCATTATCACCATAAATAACGCGGTAATGATTCCAATAATTATCGCGTTATAATGAGTGGCCACACTTGAGCGGTCAATGTCAATGCTCATTTAATTTAGCGAACGTCAATCGGCAATGTGAATGTCGTTGTCAAATTATCGCGATGAGTTGTAGCTATGAGGCGGCAACTACATCGCCACTTACGAACTACGCATCACACTGACGTCACGCAAAAATCCTGCATCGCACAATTAGAGTTTACCGCGCGACTAGCATAATACAACCGACATCAATATTTGGGCTGTTGCCCACCAGACACGACACCCGTCTGGTCGGAGGGTCCTCCTTTTTCTATGGAGGATGACTGATCTTTACACCCTGTTCCTCATGCCTCCATAGCTACACATACGGCCTACGTCCATCATCGCGATAATCATCAGCGTTTCCGTTGGTGTAGCCCCAGCATGCGGGAGTGACGGAAGTAGTGCGTCAATCTATAATAATTTAAGTGGGAATATAAATCAATTTCTATTGGTCGACAGTATTTTTCTATTTCGCTATATTTCGGTTTTCCCGAAGATAAACAATGGAATCTTTGAACTTAGTTGTACTGTACTACAGTCCTCATTCTTGGTAGATTGGCCGTAGCTCCTGACTATAGAAAAATATGGGCTAAAAGGCCGATGACACGAGCGCTCTATAGTAATGAATTGGAACGAACCCTTTTCAAACAAGGGTGTCGTAAAAGGTAACAAAGGAATTAGATGTCAAGAAAATTAGCAGCACCATTTATCAAAATCCGTAATCCGTCTGCCACTGCCAGGCATGGCGATTATAACAAAGGGTGAGTCAGACTCGCACACGAAGGGTTCCGTACTACCGTACGATATCAAGGTGTCAGATGAAGCTCTGTATTTAGACAGCCGATGACCGTTCACCGTTTTCCTAGGAAACCAAAACTTCATTTGGACATTTTTAAGTTTGCAGTCTGCCAATGTGATGTCATGAAGACAAAACACGATCATTCGAGTCTAAACTGCCTAGTAACACACTTCCAGATACGACACACGACGACACGCGTCTCAACCGAGATGAAACCGAAATTCTCGAGTGGAAAGATAACAATAAATCAAATCACGATGGGAAGTGCTCGTACACGTTGTAAATGGACCAAGATCTCGGCACACGCTACATTCCTCCATTAGTAATTAATAATCTTTAATTATCGTAAGCGGCTCAACTGATCATGATCTGATTGGACATAATGGATTCGGCGAACGCATGTTGTCGCGGGAAACAACGTTTACCGATAGTACGTTGATTGTAAAGATCTTTCATTGCGATTTTGAGGATGTTCACCGAAACGGGTTTTATTATATATTCTAAGACTGAGTTTTAGAACATTATTCATCATAAAACCGTTTCCAACATAAAATAAATAAATACTTAAACCATTTTTTTTATTGTTACAACGTTTTCCGGGGGACCCCTTCAATGTTCGTGATGAAAAATCATGATTGTTTTTCTTTTGTATTCAGATCTAGTCTCCATCTAAAGATGCAAGTGTGTTAATTTCATGATACAATAATATGCCTCATGTTAATTTTCCGAGACAGCTTGGACCAATGATTGGCCCAAATTGACATAAAAAGATGAATCAAT
Organism: Cosmia trapezina; assembly: GCA_905163495.3. Lineage (NCBI taxonomy): Eukaryota > Metazoa > Arthropoda > Insecta > Lepidoptera > Noctuidae > Cosmia > Cosmia trapezina. The sequence continues at coordinate 10,494,688 of LR991042.1, forward strand.
AAGCTGTCACCCTCTGTCAAAACGATCAATTACAACTGTAAATTTTTATTTATTTATTTATTTATTAAAACTTTATGCACAAGTAAAAAAATACTGTACAAAGGCGGACTTAATGCCTGAGGCATTTTCTACCAGTCAACCTTAGGGTGATGCAGAGACAAAACATGGTAGGTGCAACATAAGGGATAGATATCTCGAAAAAGAATAAATACCAATAAATACATACATACATATAAACAAAATAAACTTTGCTTTTGCAAAATAATTTTTAAGTGTTTGATACACATTGATGGCCAATTGAATTAATTAACAAACAAAAACATTTTTAGTTAAAATTAATTTCAAACGAATAACTAAGGGCCGCCTGATCCGTAGTTAACTCAACCAATTTTGCCAAAATTTAACCTTTAGTTACTATTTTTAACTATTCGTTGAGTTACATAAAGATCAAGAAACCGGCCATAATACAACTTAAAAATATTTTATCGCTATTGTTCCGCGACCTGTCGCAATTAATGCAGACAACTCTAGGTTGTCAAAATAATTAGCCTTATATTATGCCATGCATAATATTGGTAACTTCACCCTAAAATAGGAAGAAATACCTAAAAGTGGAAACACTGGTTGTTATTGCCAATGCAAAATCCGAATGCAGTGGACGCACACTATTATAACGGCATTTTGTAACCCGATGGACGCTCAAAGACGTCTTTTACTTATGAAACTTGCCGCATCATATTTGTGACTAAGTCATTTATTATTACTACGTCTTGACCTAGACAGCTTTAGAACTCAGAAGGAAGATTTACAACAATCATATTTCACTATTACATTTAAAAAACTATGAGCACGTCGTAAAAACAACAGTAAGTACCTATAAATTATCTTGGTACATATTTTATGCTAGACGTTTTGCAGACCGTATTTACAGAGTGCCACATTTTCGCCATAAGCCACGAGTATTTACGACCTTTTCCGAGTATACATACACGAACTTTTACGATGTTACACGACCTAAGATTTGCTTAATTGTTTAGCGTGAGACTATTTCGGCCACCCGCGCGCTCTGAGCTTATAATAGGGTTGGCACACAGACCTATTTCACCCAGTTTTCGGGCTCAAGTTAAGCTGTGATTCGGGGAGTAAGCCATGATGATATTTGGGTTAAAGCCTCAATTCTGTCTGGCTTTAGAGGCTGAATTAACAGCTTGTCTTTACAACGATTGAGTTAACGAGATAAGCAGAAATCTGGAAACACCAAAATAGGAAAACAACCGTCTTTCATGTACATTTTTGTGCGTGGTCCGATAAGCACTTGACCGGTTTTTTTATTACATTTTTCTTTGTGACAACCCTAGAGTAAACTAGACGGTCATCAAAATTCATAAAGAACTATGAGTGTGCAACAGGCACGGATTACAGATTTGACTAATGGTTTTGAGAGAAAAGTGTAGAGCCTGTGCCTGTGAATTTAGGTATTAGACGAGAAAAGAGACAAAAACAGAAAACAAAAAAGTACAATACATAACATAATAGTACAATAAGTACATTAAACATGCGGTAGTTGAAAGAGTTAGGAGGAGCTCGTGGCTAAGTAATAACAGCCGCACGGGTCGATCCGTCAGGTTAAGCTACGCTTGCCGGGGTTGGTCAGTGGATGGGTGACCATCTTTACATACCGAGATTCCTCCGTGCCTCGGAAAGCACGTTAAGCCGTTGGTCCCGGCTGTTATTCGTGGATCTTTGACAGTCGTTACGGGTCGTCAGAAGCCCAAAAGTCTGACAACCAGTCTTACCAAGGGGTATCGTATTACCCAGTTACTGGGTTGTGGAGGTCAGATAGGCAGTCGCTCCATGTAAAATTCTGGTATTCAGCTGCATCCGGTTAGACTGGAAGCCGACCCCAACATAGTTAGTTGGGAAAAGGCTAGGCAGATTGAGTTAGAAAGAGTTAGAGAAGACCAGGAGAAGACTTATTAATCTACACGGATTAGAATTTATTAGAATATCAAACTCATTTACTTATTTTCCATTTCATATAAAGTGCCAAGTTCACAAAAATAAATTAAATAAGTATATAATAGGTATATTTATAGTTTTAGAAGGTCTTTGTTATTAGAATTCCTTTCAAATGTTAGACAAGATTACATTAATATTAAAATAACTACAGGCCACCCAATTGTATACTTTTCCACTTGATATTTAAGTTTCGCAAATTACTTTGTTCACATTATAATATTATCATTTAGATTAAATACTTACGTACAAGGTCACATTAACATAATTAGGTATGTAGATGTATTTTCGAGAGTTATATGATTATGGTCATACAAAAGAATGTTGCAATAAATTGACCCTCGTTTCCAGTCCATTATATTTACGTAGAGTGTAAAGCGAATGCATTCGAATAAAGAACATATTATTAAGGCGATCAGTGCCGCCAACTAGCACCACCATTGAGAAATAACCGGTCAAGAGCGAGTCGGCCTCGCCCACCGAGGGTTCCATTCCGATTTCTGAAAAAGTGTGCTATTTAGAGACATCTTTTTATTTTTCCTGCAATCTTTACATAAACTTCTATCACATAGAATAATTTCAGATTTTTCTCTTTGCAAACTTGGGACGGTATTTTTTTTACATTTTTTATCAAAAGTCGAAGTTTGAGAATGTGCAAACAGCGCTCTGTCATATGATACCCCAGATGCCCTAGTAGCCCCACTTTGATTTTTTAAGACCGCCTTTCAGTCCCTGTTGCAAAAAAATATAAATATTTTTATTTCTTTCTTATTTGCAAAATAGTTGGGTAAACGTCATCTAAAACTGTTCCAAATTTCAAGTTGATAGTATTAGTAGTTCTTGAAATATCCAGCTGTGACAGACAGACAGACAGATAGATAGACAGACTGAGTCACACCATTAGGGTTCCTTTTTTACCATTTTGGTACGGAACCCTAAAAATCAGAAGTCTGGAGCTAAGGAACATTTAAAAAATATTCCTATGCTCACATTTTTGGTTCGTTCCCACTTGTTCTACTAAACAGTTCTATGGTATAACTATGTCAAATGAGGTAGAATTTATTTGACTTCAACTGACCTACCTCATCGGACTGATAAGGTAGTTCAGGAGAGGTCAAAATAATCAACACTAAACCTCCTAGGTTCGAAGTCTTTGCAGTAAACGCCAAAAACGGCCGTTTTTGGCGTTTAGTGTTGATTTATTTGATACAAAAAATTATAGTGAGCGGCCATTACTCATCTTTGGCATTAGGTTGCATGCTATTTAGATATTTGCCTGTATTTTGCGAAACACAGCAAACCATCTACCTACAATATCTTTGAAGACGAATTATTAATATGTGTTTAAATAGTTAAAATAAAATAGCTAGAATTGTTTCGTGTAATATAACACGCGGCTGTGCTTTGCCCTGTTTTTCTTCGACTGAACTTGGCTTGACACACTGCCTTGTGTCTGCAGAAGACCTAATTCCAGTATTAACTTATTGTTACCGACGTTCGCACGGACGTAAAAATAACGCGGCGGGATTTTATGGCGCACTAGATTTTCAACTCTCGCTGTTGAGCCGAGCATTGAGAATCCAACAACAGAGTGCATTCTAGCGTGTCGAAAAACACACTGTTGGATTTTCAACTCTCTGCGCTAAGCAGAGCGTTGAAAATCTAGTGCGCGAAACAAAATCGCCGCGATATTTTTACATCCACGCGTACGTCGACTTACTGTTGTCCAGCAATAGGATGAGTCAATCTGATAGTACCTACCTAACATTACAGAAAAAAAAAATTACAGATGCGTGTCAAAACAATTTGTACCCGACGACATAATTTTGTTTACCGCAACGTGTCATTATAAAAACACACTTTCCAAGAAAGAAATTGGCGTAACAACTAATAAACTACATAAGTACGTAACTAGGGCCTAAAAAGGGAAAACAAAAAGCACCATTATAAGAGTAGGTTTGCTATTATTAGTGACCTCACGTATAATGAAAGGTTTCAGAGAAAGTGTCACCGGACGTAGAAATTGTATCATTAATAGAATATTTACGTAAGAAAAATGTTGGTTATTTACTAAAGAACAGTTAATAAATAATAACATAACATCACGCTTGTTTTAATTACAGAAAAGATAAGCAGAGTCTATGTCACATGTAACAGAGGGCTATTATACCGGGTGTACAAATCCAGGCTTCATATATAGCATAATCAGCCTATAATGTTCCCACTGCTAGGACACAGGCCTCCTCTCGGTGAGAGGGAGTGGGCTGTAATCCAACACTCGAAGCCAGTGCGGGTTGGTAGATGTCACATGTCTTCGAATTGTTGGTTCTAAGACATGCCGATGTTTTCCTTCACCGTTTTGTGAGCAGTGGTGATGATATAATTTACACAAAGTAAATCGCCTGTCGGTGTTCGAACCTACGACCTACAACTCGTAAGTCGCGGCCGTTACCACTGGCCCACCACTGCTCTCATATCATTGCTCTGCTCTCAGGCTTCATATATGCTGGCTGGAATTGGAAAACCCAAAAGTGCACGCCTCTAAATACGGCCGTTTTTGGCGTTTAGTGTTGATTTTTTTTATACAAAACCTCATCTGACTAAAAATGTGAGCATAAGAAATTTCAAAATATTCCTTATCTCCAGACTTTTATGATTTTTTTTTTCAATGGTGGCGCTAGGCAGCACTACTCGCCTTAACTTAAGATAAATTAAGTAGGTAATTTTGTAAAAGTGATTTGAATGTCATCATAAGGATTAGTTCCTTTTGATGCCCATCAAATAAATGCAGGAATTAACGCTGTTACGTTCTAATAATACGTTACATTACTTAGCGTTTCCTATTACGAAAACATTATTTATTAGCGGAATTGTTGAATACATATTTAGTTCTGTAATTTGCCATTTTTGTGAATAAAACATTTTTGTTCCAACACATAATTGTTAGGTCATTGACACAAGATCTAGAAATTGAATAGTTCAAAGACATTATTTGTTGGAAGTTCGCCTAAAACCCGCTTATCTGATTGTTAGGAAATCTTCCTTAGCTAAAAGCTGGTAAAATTTATTGGGTCACGGAAGAGTGCGTAGTAATTGGTCGACGGTCTATTATTTTTCTTTTCAGAGGTTGGAATTTGGAAAAACAAAAGTAGCTTATTATATATAAGCTGGATATCAGATTAGATTGTTGTTCGATTTTTAGGGTTCCTCACCTCAAAAGGAAAAAACGGAACCCTTATAGTTTCACTTCGTTGTCCGTCTGTCATTTGGATACTCGCAAATAAATCAGAACCTATAGGGTACTTCCTTGACCTAGAATCATGAAATATTGGCAAGAAGCAAGGTCTCACAGCGCAAGTAAAGGAAAAAGTCCGAAAATCGTTAATTTGTAGTTTTATCACATTTTTTTTTGTGATACAAACTACGTTTTATCAACTATAATGTTAAGTTTGTTATTGTGATAAATTCATCCCAACTACGGAACCCTTCCTTCATAATCCTAAAATTCCTGTACTTTATAAACTAAGGATAAACAAAAAACTTATTTAACATTCAAACGCAAAGCCATTGCCAAAATACAGTTCACAACTACCAGGATAGCATGTCCAATCAGAAGTTTAAAACAACATCAATTACCAAACAAACATAGGTACAGGATACAACCAAACATTCGCGTTCCATTTCTCTTTTCAAACGACGATGTTTAAAGATGCGTGAAGAAAAACCGCAATGTATTGTAACTTGCATAAACAGAGATGTACAACATTGTTACGTGGTACGATGTCCGTAGTTTACCACAAAACGCTCGTTTAGAAAGCTTGTTATATTGTCTACCTTTACCCGGGAAATTGTTCTGTCTAATGAAAAAAGAAACAGTCTGTCATTTCGTCTCAATGGGGAAGACCAATGAAGTACCAGGAGTTTATGATGGACGAGGAACGTTGTGGGTTTTATGGATGCTTAATACATTGATATTCGTCTACTATAAACACAATGCGCAATGGAAGCCCGCGAAATTAAAATTTAAATTTTCTTACGTTTTTTGCAATTTGCAGGTATGTTGATAAAAAAATTATTCGCGACCATAACAAATATGTATTTACAGAAAATCAATACATCCAACAAATATGTATTTACAGTTAATTTTTTTCTAAAATGTCATGATTTCGGAAATCATGACATTTTAGAAAAAAATTAACTACAACATGAAACTGACCTGCAATTGCAAAAAACGTAAGAAAATTAGTATTTCGCAGGCTACCATTGCGCATAGAAAAGGATAGTATCTTTAAGTTTCATTCTATATATTTTCGGAAACAATCATCATCTGCCTAGCCTTTTCCCAAATATGTTGGGAAAAGTCATAGCAGGCAATTTAGATAAGCTGAATACCAGTATGTTACATGAAGCGACTGCCTATCTGACCTCCACATCCCAGCATTCGCAGCTACTGGGTAATAAGATACCCCTTGGAAAGTCAGACTGGTGTCAGACTTTCGGGCTTTGACGACCCGTAACATTTTCGGAATCTATGCTTGAAAACTTCGGTACTCTATACTATAGGTACTTATATAGAGGAAGTTTAACGAAATAATTAAATAAAACAGAGATAACTTTTCAAGAGGAAAATCTTCCCCCTTTAATAAAATAATACCTGACTATGTACAGTGGTCTGTATCAATTGGGTTCCCCAATTGTATTAAATTATAATGATTGAATTATTTTTTTTTTGATGCAGCCCACAGCCACACCATTGTGCTAATTCTACAACGTCGTTGTCGGGTTAGTCTCAAGAACACATTCAAATAACACACATTCATTCATTTAACACATTCAAATTAACGTTACACAGTGTTAGGTAACATTTTCTAGGGAATCTAACTTTCAAGGTTGATAGTTTAATGCTATGAATTTTGTATAGCATTTCTCTGATTATTTTCTTGTTTACATAAATATTTTAGTTGGAAGATATTTAGGAAAAAGAGAGTTAGCTTAGAAAATGGGGCTTGTGGCTAAGAAAAACAGCCTCACGGGCCGATCGATCAGGGTAAACAACGCTTGCCGGGGTAGGTCCGTGGATGGGTCCCCGCACCAACCCCGGCAAGCGTTTTTTGGCCATCTTTACATACCAAGACGCGGGGTCTTGCCTCGTGTTGGTCCCGGCTGTCATTCGTGAATCTTTGACATTCGTTACGGGTCGTCAGAAGCCCGAGTCTGATAACTAGTCTTACCAAGGGTCTTACCAAGTCTGATAACCAGTATTACCCAGTAAATGGGTTGTGGAGGTCCGATAGGCAGTCACTCCACGTAAAATACTGGTATTCAGCTGCATCCGGTTAGACTGGAAGCCGACCCCAAGATAGTTTGGAAAAGACTAGGTAGATGAGAGTTATCTTTGAAAATAATTCCCAACAGCATCTCAAAGAGCAAACTTGTTTTACATCTTCAAACTCTGGGTTTGCAATCGTGCTAGTACCTAAATGGCAGCAGGGTTCATTATCCTCTTAATAAAGTAGGCTTTTATGTGTAGTCAAACGTCGGTATACACTCTACACTTACTACACTTAGATAGTTTGGTCATGTTGAGAGGATGAATGAAAGGCGACTAAAAAAAAACCGATCAAGAGCGAGTCGGACTCGCGCACCGAGGGTTCCGATTTCTGAAAAAGTGTGCTATTTAGAGACATCGTTTTATTTTTCCTGTAATCTTTACATAAACTTCTATCACATAGAATAATTTCAGATTTTTCGCTTTGCAAACTTCGGAGATAAGGGGGGGAACGGTATTTTTTTTTGCATTTTTCATCAAAAGTCGAAAACTGTGAGGCTTAAAAAAAGAAAAAAAAATGTTTGACAATGTGCAAACAGCGTTCTTTCATATGATACCCACATGCACTAGTAGCTCCATTTTGAATTTTTAAGACCCCATTTCAGTCAATGTTGCAAAAAAAATATAAATATTTCTCTATCTTTCTTATTTGCAAATTAGTTGGGTAAACGTCATCTAAAACTGTTCCAAATTTCAAGTTGATAGCATTAGTAGTTCTTGAGATATCCAGTTGTGACAGACAGACAGACAGACAGACTGAGTCACACCATAAGGGTTCCTTTTTTACCATTTTGGTACGGAACCCTAAAAAGGTACAATTTACAAGGCAGACTTTAGTGGAAACGCCAGGAGGCCCTAGAAGGACATAATAGTGACCTTATTGGTGATGTTCTTCAGAAAGGTCAGGTGCATATTACACTACGGCCGATTTATCGTGGCAGGCTACTCGAGGAGCTCGTGACTAAGTAATAACAGCCGCACGAGTCAATCCATCAGGTTAAGCTACGCTTGCCGGGGTTGTTCCGTGGGTGGGTGACCAAGACCATCTTTACCTACCGAGACTCCTCCATGCTTCGAAAAGCACGTTAAGCCGTTGATCCCGGCTGTCATTCGTGGATCTTTGGCAGTCGTTACTGGTCGTCAGAAGCCCGAGTCTGATAACCAGTCTTACCAAGGGGTATCGTATTACTCAGTAATTGGGTTGTGGTAGTCAGATAGACAGTCGCTCCATGTAAAATACTGGTATTCAGCTGCATCCGGTTAGATTGGAAGCCGACCCCAACATAGTTGGGAAAAGACTAGGCAGATTGACTGTACCTACTCGCAACCAGCTTGCGTGTATTGCCAGATGACCTGTAAGGATCGCAGGTGGCGTTTTATAGTTTCTGCCTACCCCATGGGCGTTTGTTAAAAAATAAACGTGATGTCACTAAAATAACAGTAGTGAAGTAGGTCACAAGGTTAATTCACAAAAAAAAAAATTGGAAAAGAGAGGCTAGCAAGACGGGTGCGTCTAATTGATTGGCTCTTATTGAGGCTCCAACAATGGATTCTCTTGATTAATTCTCCTATAAATTGAACCGGGTTCCCTCTGTTTGTTTCAAAGAATTTATAGGGGCCTTACAAAAGATGGAGCAGGTGCGTGGTTCACCTTAAATTACTATCTGCTATGCTAAGACAAAAGATTGATGATCTGTGTACTTCTCCCTAAAGCCTTGTTTACATAGTTGACAAAAGTTGTACATATTTTAGCATCGTGTTTTATGTTGCTGGCAACACAGAGTATTGCAGTGCTGCTTGCAATAGGAAAGATTGATGCTCCTATTTTAAACTTACTTAGACCATTTTAAAAAAAAGGTTAGCAACTATAACTCATCTTTGACATGAACACAATGTTTTTTTTGACAGGAGCCAACGACCTATGGTTGTCCGGATTTTGATAACAATGCAAAGTCATCTAGTTCATTCGCTTACAAATAAGTGATATTTAGTAGAAAAGAATTCCCGACATGGTAATAATGAGTTTATTGATAGAGACTCATTAGAAAACCAATTAGACCGAAAACATGAATAGAATATTTTGACGCGATTATGGAAATTGTGCACAGTGATCAATAAAAGTGGAATGACCCTCGTCAAAGAATAAGCAACGGTTTTTTATTGTTTGTATTTGTACAAAAAATTGTAAATGACAGAGTAGAAAATTAATTTAAGCACACACCACTTTAGTCTTTCAAAAAATATATCGTTTTTAATGTTATGCTAATTTTTATCGAAAGAATTTTTGAAGGTATAATGGTTACTAACATCCAGAAGTTCAACTTCAAGGTCTGCTAACGAACAATGGAGCGCATGTATAGGGGTTAAATTAGCGCTCCAAAACAATGATAGCTGACGTGGCTCAGAAGGCTTCCCAACTTAAATGGGACAGGACATGTCTGCCGCATGTGACGAACTGTGGGCCCAGATATCACAGAACTGGTGGCCTGAGACAGAGAGGCGGGACCTAGGCAGACCACGTTGGAGATGGCGGGATGAACTGTACAGATTCTGCCAAAATTGGAAGGAGGACGCGTGGGCTCGCGATCGGTGGAAGGAGTGGAGCGAGGCCTTTGACCTGGAGTGGGACAGTGCAGGATAACAAAAAAAAATCTATGGGATAGAAGCAGGTATAGGACGGATGAAACTGCACCCTAATTCCGATTGATTATACATAATCAATCGGAGTTGGTTTCATTTTGACAGTTCAACAACATTCATTGCTTTATTTACGTTGTCGAGCAGACAAATTTTTCGAACATTATGAAGCAATGGATTAGCAATTTGTTTCAAAATGAAACCAACTCCGATCGCATTATCGATCGGAGTTACGCAATTAGGGTGCAGATTTAAATTAACTTCTCAAATGTCGGACGTCCACCAAGTATACCTATTTAAAGGCCTAGGAAACGCTGACTGCTTGTTTGTCAGAGAAGACAAGACATAACACAGAACTCGAAAAATATGGGGGAGATCTTTGCCCAGCAGTACGAAAACAAAGATTACCTAACAAAAAAAAAAAGCGGTATTTATACTTTTACATCAATCTGCCTAGCTTTTTCCCAACTAGGTTGGGGTCGGCTTCCAGTCTAACCGGATGCAGCTGAATACCAGTATTTTACATGGAGCGACTGCCTATCTGACCTCCACAACCCAGTTACTGGGTAATATGATACCCATTGGTAAGACTCGTTGTCAGACTTTCGGCTACTGACAACCCGTAGCGACTGTCAAAGATCCACGAATGACAGCCGGGACCAACTGCTTAACGTGCTTTCCGAGGTACGGAGGAGTCTCGGTATGTAAAGATGGTCACCCATCCACGGGCCAACCCCGGCAAGCGTAGCTTAACCTGTAGGATTGACCCGTGTAGCTGTTGTTACTTAGCCACGAGCTCTTCCTACATTTATACAATTATACTGTTACATTGTTAGTGCAATTTTATTACTTACATAAGGATATCATGTTAGTAATACAATGTAATTGTATGTAATTAAAGATGTTGTATACCGCGTACATTATCGTATTTTATGTACTGGAAAATCATGGTAAATAGGAGTTAAGTCATTTTCATAACGGTCTGATAAGTATGACTTATTATACGGACTTCCTCTATTAAATAATGGGAAAACTGGTGAAAATAGGAAATAAAAACTTTATTATTCTGGTCGGTAATATGTATATAACAGAGAATGTCAGGTTCGCGGGTGTATTTCTAAAAAATGTTTGAAATATATCTCAAAATTTAGTACTAGCTTGGCGGCTGACGTCAGGATGAAAAAAAAAAAAAAAAAAAAAAAAAAAAAAAAAGGATGGCGGGTGTATGAAACTATTGCAATAACTCGCGATCCCACGAGGTATTAATTTATTTAGCAAGTGATACGATTTGGTATTAATTAGGTACTTACTAAATTTTGATATATATTTCAACCATTTCTGAAAATACACCCGTTAACCTGACATTCACATATAACATGTAAGTACTGTAAAAGTTTATGATATAGTCAAACCTTAGCATAAGTAATACTGGCTGACATTTGGATCTTTCAAACATGGAATTACTCTTGAAGAAAAGTGAAGCACGTTTTTTCTTCAAGAGTGACAGATAGATTTTAGCTAGGGCTCTGCGTAGGCTGTGTGAAAACCGTTCGAAGCATGGGGCGGGTCGCCAGTTTTGAAATAAATGATTTAACTTTGACAATTTCATGAGTATAAGTACTACTTGTACGAGTATAAGCACGAAGGAAAAACATCTTAATTCCTCTGTGTTAGAATTTTTCAATGTTTTGCTATCAGTAACCTATGTTCTGAATAACATTCGGAAACCTGTTTTTGCCGAATTGAAACATCACATAATATTATTCAATCCCTTTGTTTCAAACTGGGTCACTAAAAGGGATCGCCTAATTAGTTTCACTAGTCTGGAGGAAAACTCTCACCAAATGAAAAGTAATGAATACCAATTAAAATTAAGTAAATGTTTTGTTAAAACCTTCCGACTACATCCTTCTAATTTTAACTAAACAATCTCTCCCCCATATTTTCCTAATATCATTAAATACAAACCCGTAATATAATAACTAAAATTCCTAGTCGGTCACCCATCCAATTAGCAGACATAACATTGCTTAACCACAGACAAACGTGCGGATATACTTTGACCTGCTCTTTGTTTTAACAATAATGTGAATACACCACGAGGTCAGGTTATAAATACTCGATTGTATGTTGCTATCCCACATTCATTAACGGCCACCAAGGTCGATGAATGCTCTATATACTTAGTTTCTCTTAAACTTATGTAAACAAATGTGAAGACAAGGTCTTGAATACCACGATTGACATTTAGAATTCATTGTTATGTATTCGTTGATTGATTTGACGTTCGATCGACAAAGTAATTGATTTTTTTTTAACAACGATCTGTTGCTAATCTTTGTTATAATAAATATTACTTTTGGGATTGAAAGAACGGTTCTAGTTTGACCTTTGATAAGTTAATAAAGGAATTGTAAAACAATTTAGACACAGTAATGTTTCATGCGGATATACCGTGGTAATTTATGATTAATTTAAGTAATAAATCCGTCTGTTTATATTATGTTCTCACGCCGCAGTCTATCCGTGACCGCGAATGCGGAATGTCGCGAAAACGAACACGGAGGTACGATAAATAAATGTGGAAATATTGTTTACAGGTTGTTTTGTTGTTGCTTCGTATGTTTAGGAACAAGGAATTTATTTTTAACTAGCTATTGTCGGCTTCGCCCGCGTGGATGTCGTTCCTTATTCCTTGTCTACATTATAAAGGGAACCTCTGTGCAAAATTTCAGCTTTCTTGCTCCAAGGGTTTGGGCTGGGCGTTGATGAGTCAGTCAATCAGTCAGTCAGGACTTTTTTTTAGTCTTATATTTGTTTGTTATAGATGGGTATTATATAGTACTCTCGTACCTACATACATACATAAACGCCAACTGCTACGATCCTTACATGACTCCTTCTGCATCGTATACGTTCACCACAATTATCAAACTTTATTTATTTATATATAAAATAAAGGATCTACATAACCACATATTTTGTCTACATATCAGTGCAGAAAATTTTCTAAAGTCTACTTTAGAAAATTTTCTGCACTGTTTGCACGTTCGGGTTTCTGTAGAAGAGCATCGAAACCAATTTCCTGAAACTTAAGAATGCTTATGTTAATTTTCATAATATTATTATGTAATATCGTCTTGGCAGAGTGCCGAGATCGTCTAGTTAAGACCCCTCAGTTTTATCCAATAGTGTGCTTGTCGTTGCGTGGTTTTCCACTTCGAGATCGCTTTTTAGTTTAATAAGCTAAGTAGGTTCTTACATTTTCACACTTATGTACGTTTTAGCAAATTATTGATTGGTTTTGAATTTTAAACAAAGGCGGGTGTTTTTGATTTTAAAGGTCTCTTCATATTTTTTTTAGTCTAATAGCTATTTCTTGAGTTAGGTGAGTAACTACTGGTTGAATAGGTAAAAATGAATCACCTGTTACAAAGTCATTCACCAAAACATGATCGCATTGTATCTTATCATTGTAAGTTAAAATGGTTACTCAAACAAAACAAAATCAGAACAAAATTCTTCAATAAAAATCTACGTTTGCGTGACAACTACAAAATCAATCACTGTTTTTATGACAGCAAAAAAATGTTGTCGATCCATGAAATTCGTTTTTCAAAATTAGTACTTGAAACTTTTTGACTGGTGCAAACATCATTTTATCTGTGAACAAAGATTCTAGCGAGTTTAATTAATTATTTCCGTTCATCTTTCTAATACATTCACTAAATTCTTCCGCAGACAATTATAATTGAATCTGTTACACTATAATTAAATTTAAGTCTGTATTTTATCAAAATACATACACCCGAGTAATTTAAATGTTTTTTACATAAAAAAGTAAGTAGGTACTATTTATTTAAGAACAATAATTGCTGCTAGTTATCACTATGTAATACACGTCTAATGCATGGAGTTACATAAGAAATACATTATGTACAGATAAGACGATATTTATGTGCATTCATTATCATCTCATTTTTTTTAATGTTGATATTTTTCTTTGACCCAAATGATGACTTATTCTTTGTGTTAGTGAGCTGACGTTCATTTCCAGTAAGTACCTAACTATAAGTACTAGTAAGTCTTATTTATAACAAAAAAAAAAAAAAACAAGAAAAAAATACTTACTTAGTTTCTAAAGGAAGAGCTTTGGCTAAAAATTAAATTTAAACATTAAGTACGACAAAACAATTAACCGCGAATGTTTTTCAATCTCGCTGTTCAAACAACTACTACTTTGGTTATGTTGCGTTGCGTGTGTGTGAAAAATACAGGACAATATAATGAACTACGGTGCGGAGGATACGTTGTAGGGATTTTTTCAATTCGAAAAGTGTTTTACATAAACCAGAAGACAATTTTTGCAAACAACCGGATTTATATGAATTTATGTTTTGATTTTTATACCAGAAGACAATTTTTGCAAACAACCGGATTTATATGAATTTATGTTTTGATTTTTATACCAGAAGACAATTTTTGCAAACAACCGGATTTATATGAATTTATGTTTTGATTTTTATACCAGAAGACAATTTTTGCAAACAACCGGATTTATATGAATTTATGTTTTGATTTTTATACCAGAAGACAATTTTTGCAAACAACCGGATTTATATGAATTTATGTTTTGATTTTTATACCAGAAGACAATTTTTGCAAACAACCGGATTTATATGAATTTATGTTTTGATTTTTATACCAGAAGACAATTTTTGCAAACAACCGGATTTATATGAATTTATGTTTTGATTTTTTTAGTATAAGAAACTGGAGTTTTTCAAAAACAGTATAGTTTATTTCTTAGGTCAATATTAACATCGTGTCAGCAGGAGATATTCGCAGAAAAGCTGGCACCACACACTATAGACTCACGATCTGATTTAATTAAAACTTACCATTCGTACAGTGCAGTACGAAAGTCACCCTTACTGCTAAGACATAAAGACGCTGTCAATGTGAAATTGTTACCACTCATGTGCAATTGACTGTATTACGAGTGGTAGTGAACGGAACGGGTAATTCAATTGCACGGTCGGTTAACGTAAGGTTTATTTTAGTGTTTATTACCTACTTGGATTTAAGCTTAATAATAATAATTATGATTTTACGTCGAATCCTTCTAATTTCCAGAAAGAAACGTGTTTTGTTTTTGTCTATTTTTGAGCTAGCCAGCTGTTTTTGAGGGGAATAAGGAACAAAATGTGGAGCGAAACAGGAATAGGTATTGTGGAACGAACTTTGTGAGGCGAATGCGGAACAAATCGTTTTCATACAACCTGACTAATTTAGACACAAGAATGGGTCTGTCTTTATTTCGGTAACTAACAACAAAGATAACCATAATACTTACAACAATAGTTTTGGTTTTAAATTTAAAAATCTTCTTTATCAATCAAATAATATATCCTTGGACATTTCACACAACGCCATCTAGTCCCAGGCTAAGCAACCTAATGCTTGTGTTATGGTAACGAGATGGTTGATAAACTACTTACATACATTTTTTTTTGTAAAACATACATATTATAGATAGGAAAACCACCCAGACTCGGAACAAATGCTTGTAGGTCGTACAAATATTTGTTCGGTGCGCCAACCGTGTCGTCAAACAAAATAATAATCCCTCAATTCTTCAAACACAATTCAAAACATTTCTGAAATAGGTCACTGGGAGTTTTTAAACGAATCTTTCAGTAAATGTGATCAAAAGAATATAAAATACAGTAATAGTTTCAGTTTATTTTCAGCGCTGTGACAAAGCGCTGTCTGTAGGATTTGTAAAGCGCTTTTGTCCAACAGGCTATGGAATAATTCTTTAAACAACGAATTGTTTGGACGGTAGCCCGGATTTTGTGAAGAAAGGAGGAAAAGGATTATTCCTAAAGGAGTTTTGGGTTTAATTTGAAAATGGAGTTGGTCACAAAGATAATTAAAAATGATTAGTTTTTTTCAATAAACATTTTGATAATATTATTTATCACAGAATATTATCGCGTATTCACAACACCATATTGTACCTAGGTAAGTACTTACCTTGTGAAAATAATACACCATTCATACTAATGTTCCATACTAATATTATAAATACGAAAGTAACTGTCTGTCTGTCAGTCTGGGTCTGCCCATCCGTTACCTTTTCACGACTAAACGCCTGAACGAATTTGAATGTTTGGACCTGGGTTAGGACATAGGATACTATTTATCCCGCAAGTACATTCCCGCCGTGGGCTAATTTTCGACCTTGGAGGCCGAGCGAAGCCGCGGGCAAAAACTATTATTTTAAAGACTAATAAAAAATTAACTAAGTTCATAAATGTAACCAGTGTTGAATATTAATCTCTATTTTATTCCAATTTATCTACGTAACTGATAACCATATCGGTACCAAGTTAAACTAGTAGAGTTTAATAATTATAATAAACATGAAACCTACAGGATATTCAATAAAACTATACTCCTAACTTGGATATCAGCTATATCTTATAATACTTATTAATTAAAATTGAAACGATACCGCACGATTCTATAAGTTTCCTACCATTTATGAAATGTACCAGATTAGTCGTGGTTCTAGGTAGCGACGGCTATATCCTGATATATTTTAATGATATAGGATATTACGTAGGTAGGTCTAGTACTTGTCTGTCTAGACGGCTGTGGGCGTACTGGCTTAAGGCGATGTATGCCTTTGCCGCAGTGGCGTAGCAAGTTCTAAAGGCCCTGTATCAAAATAAATTAGGGCCCTTTTTATCCAATTAGTTCTTAAGATGGTTGTCGCATTTTGTCACGTCTCTCGCTCACACGGTACCAAATTTTTAAGAATGTTAAATGAAAAGATGCTTTTTTGAAAAATATACGCTGCTACATTTATTTAAAAAGTTTGCGCTGTTTTTAAAATGCTACAATAAAAATGTGTTTTTAATAATTACCTACTAAATTAATTTATTTGATTAGTTAGCTAATTGATTACATTATTCAAAAACTTCATTTAACATTCTTAAAAATTTGGTTCCGCGTGAGAGGAGATGTGAAAAAATATAGGTATCTGAAAGAGTGTATTGTTTTTTTTTACAAAATTAATAAAATAGCATTCTGACTCAGAAGATTAAACTGTCATTGTGTTGTTACTAAGAGAATGCAAAAGCAAGCGAAGCGAGCTAGAACACTGGAAAATCCTGACTTGGATAGAAGAGAATTCAAGAGCGAGCTCAAAAATGGGAAGGACAAATTTTTACAAAGGTTTTTAATTGTTGGGAGGGTTATTATAATCAGTTGAAAAAATTTACGAACAGTCATTTCATTTTTCGGCGGTTGCTAAACTAGAGTGACAGTAAAACATAAAAAGTAATAAAAAGAAAATTGGTCGGTTATTTAATCCTACAATTTCAGTACAAAAAATACTCAAGTAGTGAAATAAATGCAGTAAAAATGTTGGAAATGGGTGGTTAGATAAATAGTTCGGCAGTTCATAGGTGGTTGGAACTGTGACCAACCACGTGCGAGCCGAATTGGTCGCAGTAACTACTCCAGGGCACCCCGACCAAATAGGTTAGGTTAGGTTAGAACTGTGACCAAACGCGACCGAGCTGACCGAGCGCTACTTCCAAGTTAAATTTCTTACGAACTAATTCACACTTAACTGCTCGTTCAGTAATGTACTGCTCAATTATTTATTTAATTACTCATTGAAATATTTTTATGACTTATTTATATGTAGTTTACTGCTCAGTTTTTACTGTCGAACCTGTTAATAAATAAACATGCATTTTGTAATTTTTAATTTACCAAAATTACAATAAACAACTGCCGCTTTAAATCAGTGTCCTCAAAAATCAATATTGGTATCAAATGGTTGATTCAAATGGGATACTGAAAATTCATAAAAAAGCTGGAGTACCTATTCAGTGCTATAGTGTATTGTAATAAGTTCTGTTTGCAGTATTTTACCTTTCTGGTTTATGGATTTTTTTTTAATTGATCAAGATTGATTGATTTTTTTTATTGTTTTTTCTTTTATCGAGTCCATTTTATGTACAGTGGGCTGTATATTAAAATTTTAATACAACTGGGGTACCCAATTGATGCAGCCCACTGAACATAATACCTAATTACTGAGATTTATTCATCAACTAGCTGTGCCCTGCGGTTTCACCCGCGTAGACCGGGATAAAAAGTAGCCTATGTGTTAATTCAGTGTATAAACTATCTACATACCAAATTTCATCCAAATTGGTGCAGCTGTATGAGCGTGAAGAAGTAACAAACATACACACACACACACCCCCACTCACAAACTTTCGCCTTATAATATTAGTGTGATAGTGTGATAGATACCTATTAATATTTAGTACAGAGTTACATCAAGACTTCACCTTAAGTATTACTACTCAACTGTTTATTTATTTACTAAAGTGTATGTTGACGAACCTCTTCCATTTCCTTGCGGTTTCATCCGGTACACACTGATTGTAGACATTTCAGTTGCAAAGCGTGGCCAATCTTTTTATAAGTATACGTTTGGAAGGTTTTTGAATTGAGATTTGAGAATTTGACGTTGGGAACTTGTCAGTTACTTTAGCATTACTTAAGGTGATTCCTTCAATGTATCTCGCGAAATTCAACATTTAAAAGGTTTTGGCAAATAAAAAACGTTAGAGACGCCTAGACAAATGGCATTCGCTTCGGAGCGATTCTATTTCTGCTACCGCTACAGCTTCAAAGTGACATTGACATGATCACGTGACATTTCGATAGCTTATGTCAACCCCATACATTTCGGCTTTTTTACTTTCCAACTAGTGTCAACGCCATGGACCTATTATACAAACTGGACTGAGCTCTCATACCAAAAACACGAGCAGAGAGAGATATGTCACATGAGGCAGTTATCTCCTTCTAATAGGGTGACCAAACATTTTTATGACAAACAGGAAAATTCGTTTATACAGAGATAATTTGCGTCCGGTTGACCATAAGTGATTTCAAATTATTGTTTGTATTACAAACATATTGTAATTAAATAATATAAAGAAATAGACCTTTTTCGAAAGCTCCTTTATGAAACTGTTGAAAAACCCATGTTTTGAGGCAAGAAGGAAGGACTACAATATTGGTGAGATTCGTCTTGTGGCGAATCATCAAATTTGATCACGTAGGTATACGTGGCTTATGATGAAGTAGGCATTAGGTGTGGGTCGTTACGTGATTTTCGCGAAACGTAACGTAACTAGTGACTTCGAAGGCGTCACCAGTTTTGAAAACAAGTGATTTTAGTAACTAGTTACTTTTCAAATTCTGTTCAGTGATTCAACATGGTTATTCTATCGTATATCTAAGTATTACAGTTATTTACGAAACGAAAACATTGTACCTACCTAATGTAATTACTTACGTTACTTATCACAAGTTTAGTTTTTGTGGCTATGTAATTACATAAATAACAAAATTAACGAGTTTTAACAAAGTATTGCAAAAACATGCATGAGGCAATTAATAATTCTCGACCATGCGCGAACTAATTTGAACTAAACGTAGGTAAATAAACCATCAATTATATCTTTTCTTCCTCGGTCACTGCATTGTAATGTAACTACTTACAAAATCACGTGTTTATAGTTGCACTCGAAACTAGCTATTCGGTTACACGCCCATAACTAGTTCGGATTAATTCGTGTCACCGCTCGGGATTTCGGCTCATTCATTCGGTCACTGCATTGTAATGTAACTAGTTACAAAAATCACATGTTTATCGTTTCACTCGGAACTAGTTATTCGGTTACATGCCCCGTAGCCAGTTATTGTAACTAGTGACGTGAAATAACGCCCATACCTAGTAGGCATGTAGAATCTCGTTCTGGGACCATGGTACTTTCTTGCTCTTTTTTCGTTTACTCTACAGAGCTGGTTTGGGTAAGTATGTAATTGAAGCAAAGGGAACTAAAATGATCCTGGAATTACATCCAACCATATTTGTTGAATTTCTTCTTTGGATGGAAAGCTGTAAACTACTTAAAAATAATGCTATTTCAATCATGCGATACATAAGTACAAATTGTATTTATTATACGCCTAATATTAATAGTTTTAATCAGAAATACACTACTTATAGCTTTTGTAGACAGAAGACGCTAAGTCTTCTGTCTACAAAACGTCTAGAGCATGGTTACACTACTTATACTCAAAATTGTTATTATTTAGTACCTAACAATTTTAAGTCTTTTATCGAGATTTATTTAAATCTTTGTTATTCCTTACAAGTTCCTTACCTGTGAAATTAAATGCCACAACTAGCATAACATTCACTTTTACATTTCTTGATGCAACACTTTCTCACCATTTTCGCTATATAAATTGAAAAAAACCGCCATGAAACCATTGATGTCAGATTTCAGTGTTACCAGAGTAATTATATGATAGCTACCAAACATTAATCAAAATTATATTATTTTGATTATTTTACTCATGGAGCTTACTTATAAAATTATTGACTATGATATACAGATTGTAAACCTATAAATAAAATTATTTAAAACTAATCTAAATGCTAAAAAAAAATATACGTAACTTATTTTACCTACTTGTAGTTGGTAAAATTTTCTACCATCTTTATCATTTTTATCTGTTGGCAATTGAGCAAAAGGGACACACTCCACAACTCGGGGCCTCTCTCTCGGCTCGTTTTGCCTCAGCTAAGATATCCTATCAAAAGTAAACCTAAACTGCAGTCATTAAGGTTAATTTTTGTATGATACGATTTTTGGAGAGCTCAGTCCTGTTTATATAGTATATTAGGTCCATGGTCAACGCTAATCGAATGTAACTTTGTCTAGGCCCACAGACCACACTAGGAACGAAGCGAAGGACGCTAAGTACGTTTTCGTTTAGCTTAGTACCTACGCGGTGTGAACCGAAGTATGAAAAGACACGGAACAAAACCAAACGAAGTTAGCTTCGTTTCGCTTCGTTCCCTGTGTGGCCTGTGCTTTGTGTGGCTTGTCTTTAATTCTAGCATTACTTTAGTAATGCTAGAATTAAAGAGGGATGCGCTAAGTTAGCCTGGAAAATTCAAAATTTCTTGCGCTTTTTGCATATTTTGATTAAGATACAACCTTAGACTGATCTGCAAATTGCAAAAAACGCAAGAAAATTTGAATTTCGCGGGCTACCACAACGCAATCACCTTATCAAGTTCTCAACTTTGAATTAACAATTCAGAAATTTACTGTAACTCGTTGAAAGTCACGTAAGCGTGCTATGTGGCTTTTATGTCACTGGAATAAGGTTTAAATCGAAAATGTTGACGGCCGCTCGTGAAATACAACAACTAGGAAAAATAATAGCAACCACGTTAAAATGTTTATTCACATTTTATTTCAAATTTAGAACTGTAAACTAGTAAAACAATCGAAGTGGAAAAACAAAGGCGACAAGAAAATGTGAATTGCAGTCGTTGATAAAATGTTATTTATTTGTGTTGCTGTCCTTTTAAATCTGAATTTGTTTTATATTTTACTACCTTCGTGGCAGTGCTTATAAATGCTAAGGACACTTTAAAAAGTTAATGAAAAAAAAAGAATGGTGTGCAAATAAGTGAAATACATATATTTTTTAATGGTAAAAAAATTTAATTAAATTAAATTGTTTGTTCTGTTATTGGATAGATTAATAAAAACTTTTACAAAATTTTTTTTTTTTTAAAAAGGTTTCGACGAATTGAGAACCTCCTCCTTTTTGAAGTCTAAAAAAAAAAGGTTCCGACGAATTGAGAACCTCCTCCTTTTTGAAGTAAGTTTAAAAAGTAAGTTTAATAACTTAAACCCGATTACTGAAAAATCAAGCTCTAAAAAGTATGAAACAAGAAAATCAATATTCTCATGTGAAATTAGAAAAAGACCAACAAATTAAAAATCCAGAGTCACACGTAACCCGTACGATTTATGCCATAACATGACGTGTATATCCGGATTTTGAATTTGTCGGTCTTTTTCTAATTTCAGATGAGAATATTAATTTTTTTGTTTCACACTTTTCAGAGCGTGAGTTTAAAAACTAAAACCCAAATCTTACTGAAAACAGTAGGATTTGGGTTTTAGTTTTTAAACTTACTTTTTATTTAAATTATTTTGGCGTCCGATATAAAGTATTTGCAGAGCCACTTTTTATTTGTGTTTTGGGTAGGTTTGGTGTGAAAATTATGTTTGTATAACACAAACATTAGGTAACTACATGCTTTCAAAACAGGAAAGTTACTAATTAATGCGTGAGATATTTACTCACAATTTTAAGATTATTCCGTTCATAATTGATTTATTTTTACGAACATAAAACACTTTCTATCATTATTGTAAACAACTACCTAGTTAAATTATTTGTAAACAACAACGTATTCTTTATGTATCTATACAGTATATTTTTTTATATATATTTTTCTATACAGTTAATTATGTAAGTAACATTACACTTCTTGTTTTCGCTTTAAAACCTACCTATCTTATCAAATTCGTGATAATAATGTACTGATTGTTTCAATAAAGAACATAATAATATTGTCATATTATGTATATATTATTATGACGATAAACATCAACAAAAACAAAAGAATTAAGCTAAACAATCACAACACTCGTATTAAAAAAACATTTGTAAACAATAACAACAACCTTTTATATACATAAATACATATTGTTAGAACAATATGTATTTATGTATATAAAAGGTTATTGTCGGCCAATCTGGGATCTACAATGTTGAGCTGAACAACTTTTTTTTCATCATTCACAAAAGCATTGATTTTAAGATCTTGGTTTCAAAAAATTGGCCCTAAAAACAAACCGTTTTGAGAGCAGTGGTGATGAAAGTGCCTATCTAAAAGACCTACAACTCTTAAGTCGCGGCCGTTACCACTGGGCCCCCACGGCAAAAAAGAATGTAAATTGCTCGTGTTCTGCATGTCATTTCCGAGACATTAATCCCACCATTATCATCCCACCACACCTATAATTTGTGTAACCTAACAACCAGAAACCGATACCGCTCGATCCTTCAAAGGACCGTAACAAATGTCCATCGCATCCACATCATCATTAAACTATACTCATTTCACCATCGGCCATTAACAGTCACTGTGACATATATAGCTTATGGCCCAACATAATTTACTTCTCCGTATTCGCAACACGTTTGATACGCAAAGTGCAGAGTTGTGTTTATGAATCCGAACCGTCAAGCGAGCTGGATTAAGGAACTGACTCTTATTCTGTAGGAATTTATGAATAGGATGTTGAATACGGTGCAGGAAGATAGAGTGGTAAATGTGTTTTTTTGGAGGAGCTCGTGGCTAAGTAATAACAGCCGCACGGTTCGATTCATCAGGTTAAGCTACGCTTGCCGGCGTTGTTCCTTGGATGGGTGATCTTTACATACCGAGACTCCTCCGTGCCTCGGAAAGCACGTTAAGCCGTTGGTCCTGGCTGTCATTCGTGGATCTTTGACAGCCGTTATGGGTCGTCAGAAGCCCGAAAGTCTGACAACCAGTCTTACCAAGGGGTATCGTATTACCTAGTTACTGGGTTGTGGAGGTCAGATAGGCAGTCGCTCCATGTAAAATACTGGTATTCAGCTGCAGCTGGTTAGACTGGAAACCGACCCCAACATAGTTGGGAAAAGGCTAGGCAGATTGATTACCTACTGTAGTGCAGACACAGGAGGTATTGTATTAGAGTGATCTTGTTACTTAAACTTTTTATGTGATCTAATTCAATCACAAAATTAAATCACAATCACAATCACAATAACAAAAACCTAAGTACCTAATTCAAACATAATACTTCTATTGTTTTAGTTTTTAACAAAAACTTCTTAATTCAACTTGTTCGTGGAACTACTTAGAAGTCGGCATGAGTAATTGGAAACTTCATGTAGTTACCTATGGTCGGCGTTTAGTTCAAAATTATCGTTTGAGGGAGTTCTTTGAAAGAACTTTGAAAAATAATACTTTCCCAATAAAAGGGTCAATCCGGTTGACCCCTCAGTAAATCCACTACCAAACTTATTTATTGACCTTATTTCAAAATGAACTACCAGAACTTGAAAGTGATTATGTCGGTAAATTGGTGCACATGTCCTTTCTTTGGTATTGTTCGTCGAATCCTTGAGATCCGTTGAGCAGTACAATTAGGTACTGACAAATGCGTGCACTGACTGGACAGGTCCACTTAAATCTGCATGGTTCTTTCCTTTTAAGACATTTCAGACACCAATGTACATGGTCCTCACATAATCTGACCAAGATTAGGTATGTTTGGACTTTAGAAGAGACTGTATCCACGTCAATAGTCGGATAGGAAACGTCGACCTCATCAAGTTTCTAAAATAAGTAGGTATGATTGATGTGAAGAAGTGTTTGTACCAAAGAAATATTTTTTTTTATTGGTCATTAAATTTCAGACCATATTTTCTAAGTCTCTGTTATCTAAGCTATTTATATAAATATTCGGAAGTTTTCATGTGAAAAACTATTCGACACTTTGGTCATAGACTGCGTATATTGTGCAAAAACGGTTGTAGTTTTGCAGATAATAATGGCTAATTCTCCTTACAAAGTGGTGTGAAGGACAGCATGAGAACTGTTGCCAGATCAATATCAAGTAATTGTTATATTAACAGTTCAAATTGTTCCCACAGATAGCTAAAGGAAACGGCGCAATACTGAAACCTTCGAACTATG
The DNA here is from genome assembly GCA_905163495.3 of Cosmia trapezina. NCBI lineage: Eukaryota > Metazoa > Arthropoda > Insecta > Lepidoptera > Noctuidae > Cosmia > Cosmia trapezina. The sequence continues at coordinate 10,519,401 of LR991042.1, forward strand.
CTAGGATCTGATAGTATCTTTGCTAAAATCGCACTTAAATTAAGTACTAGCTTCGATGCCCTGGGATTATTTCCGCTCCCTTTTGTATTATAGGTGCTTGTACATATTCTTTTTTTTTAAGTCTATTAGATTTTAAATTATGTTAATCTATTAAATTGATAATCCTGTACTAGCTTTTATTCAACATGTTGATGAATTTTATGATTAGAATAAAGTGAAATTAATACAAGAGACCTGAATGCTTGTGCACAATTTGGTGAAGACTTATTCAGTAGCACGCGTGGATGTCGGAGAATATCCCACAAAAACGTACTACCAGGATTAAAAGTAGGAACTCTATGTGTGTGCTAAATTTCAACCAAATCTGTTCAGCAGTTTTTGCGACAATCCGGAACATACATTGAGACAAACAGATAAAAGGACAAAAATTCTAAAAAAAAATCGGTATCACACTCGTTCCCACATCTCGTAGCAATAACTTTTTTTCAAAAAGCTACAATATTATTATTTGCCACACAACGTGGCAATGCCGCCAGTCTCTTGGGTACATTGCCAGTCGATAGCGATGCGGATGAATTTCTCGACGCCATGTTTTAGTTTGTGAATAGTTTTATAATTTTGTAATTTTTACTATTTAAGTTTTGTTTTGTTTTGTTTTGTTTTGTTTTGTTTTGTTTTGTTTTGTTTTGTTGTTTTGTTTTGTTTTTTGTTTTGTTTGTTTGTTGTTAATGAAATAACAATTTTATTAGGTATAATATGTAGGTATAGATATAGCAGATGAAGAATCAAAATAAAGTTGAAGCAGGAATCGTATTACTCAACAAAATTGAGTATTTATTTGTTTTCACCCTGAGTCAAAGGCAACGGGAAGTTTTAAGCGAACGCTCCATCTCAAATGACAGCGGAACCCGAGAAATGGATCCATTTTAAAGAAGCCCATTTATTTCCCGTTTGTTTTAGTAATGGAGGAAATATTATGTGGATTTTTCATTTTCTTTGTGATTGTAGGAAAACACAGATGTAAAATTTTACTTTTCAAAGACAGAAAATATTTGAGTAATTGATCCTTTAAAAACTTTTTGCGCTTCTAATGATGCACACTTTTTTTTAATTGACTCATTAACTTTCCGGCCTTATATCAAGATTGGTCGCAGTAACTACCTAAGCTAGGGTACCCCGACCAATGTGTTAGGTTCGGTTAGAACTGTGACTAGGTAATAGCGCACGCGCACGACCCGAGCGAGCGCCACACCCAAGTTGATCGCAGTTACTTGGCTATTTAATTTTTAGGACCCCAAAAAGAAATTATTTGAGGTTCACAAAATGAGGCGCAATCATTATATTAGAGTGTTCAATAATATTTTTGCAAAATGGAAATTACTATCGACCCGATTAAATACATTTATTTTAATTAACTTTCATTTATTATGTCTAAAACGAGAGGTTTCGGTTAAACTTTAAATAAGCTAAATGTGTTTCGGTGAATATGCTAAACCCAAATATAATATATTAAATGGGTAAGCAATGAATTTTAGTTCAAGACGCACACTTGAGATGAACTTGGTTTACCTTTGTGGTAGCACAGCCATTTAGCCATTTTAGCGACTTATATAATCTGAATTATTTAAATAAGTATCCCAAAACATTAATGAAAAGCTGCTATCCAAACCAAACCAAAACATTAATGAAAAGCTGCTATCCAAACCAAACCAAAAACCCAATACTCTAATACTAACTCTAATTCTCACTCTTACTCTAATTTTTGTGGCTTTAAGGTGCTACGGAGAATCACTGACTCCTAAGTCACAAGAACTTACACCTAGTTTAGGAGTCAGAGTATTTTGTATAAGTGTTAGTCATAAGATATTGTTATGAGCTTTTGGTGAAATAAATAATTTATTTATGTTTAATTTTTTTTTTACTATATTTTTGACATTACCTGGGGAACGAGATAACTTTGAAAAGTTCAAGTTAGATGGAAAAGACTCTCGGCTGGTTACCTAACCGCTAGTAAGATCAGGTAACCTCCCTCACTGGAATCTCTGTAAGGTACGATAGCCCTTGAAATCATCAAATAACTTCTCCCGCTCTGGGTGGAGCGGAAGGGCGTGTTAGACTTTTACTGACTAAAACCCACCCGTGTTCCTTCAGTTGCCTATGCCAGGGCCGCGGTAACCCCTTCAGACAACCCGCGACCCCAGCGGCGTCGACGACAGCGACGGCAGCGACGATAGCCCTGGGAGAAGCGGAGAACCAAACGAAGTGGAAGAACATCATAGGTACAGTCAGCAGCAAAAGTCGATTAACACTTCAATTTTTTAATCTTAATTATTGAGCAAGATATTTAATTAAAATCGGAACAGAAGTAACATAAATTAAAGATCTGCTAGACTATTAGGTATTTTAGGAAAAAAGGAGATAATCAAATAATTTTGTACTAATTTACATGATGTGTAAAAGTAGCAGTGTTAATCGACCTAAGTTACTGACCGTACAAAAAAAACATCATACATGAAGCCACGAAGGCCTTTCAGGGACACTACCTTCAGTACCTAATGAAGTACGCGACCAAGAAGAGACCATCAACCGGCCGCAAGTCCAGACGGAGGCTGCTACTGACAAATTCCTGATGGGAAAACCAAATAACACTTTGCCCGACATTGGAATCGAACCCAGAAATTTTCATCTCACTAGACCAATGAGGCAGTCAGTCAGAGAAAATAAAAGTATAACATAATCAGTCTTTAATGTTCCCACTGCCGGGACACAGGCCTCCTCTCTGCGAGAGGGAGTGGGCCGTAACACCACGCGGGCCCAGTGTGGGTTGGTAGATGTCACATTTCTTCGAATTTTTGGTTCTAGGACATGCCGATCTCCTCACGATATTTTCCTTCACCGTTTTGAGAGCAGTGGTGATGAAATAATTTACACAAAGTAAAGCGCTTGTCAGGGTTCGATCCTATGACCTACAACCTGTAAGTCGCAGCCACCAGTTACCACTGATCTACCACTGCTCAAAAATATAGACAAATATAAAATGAAAGTTTAGAGACGTCCTAACGAGGTAGTGTCGTAATTCCCCATATACAGTAATACAGTGCTATTACCTACAATGAAACCCATAAATTCTAAAATTAACGCCTTATTAAGGGTAATCGCCACACATGAAGCGTCAAGCAATAATATTAAAATAGTTATTACGAGTGTAATGACGCTATTATTGTCATTATTGTCAACAGTGGCGGCGCGGCGGTACATTAGAAAATTCGCGCGGGAAAAACGTCGGCCATTGCCTACAGATAGAAAAAGTTACCGAGGCCTACGTACGATGCATTGTTCGGCCTATTCTAAGAAATTCTTACAATGTAACTAGGAATAGGTTTTTTATAGGATGTGGAGATCTGGCGACGTTTAATTATAGGTTTTAACTATGTTGTCAGCATTGTTTTTGGTAGGTAAATAGCAACTATTGGATTTTTAAATACGGTAGTCACCACTAACGGCCGCAGTGAAATGTCATGAAAATGATGGCAGTGGCAAAGATTTAAATCGTTAGATCCGCCCTACCGCGTCAAAAGATAGTCGCATTTCTGATTCGTTTTGACACCTCTGACACACGATGACGCAATGACTACACTTGATTGTTATGGAAACGCTATTTAATAATGTGTGAGCTCACTCTTCTCAGTATGGACACTTTTTCTCGGGACTAAGTACGGTGAGGGCAAATCTAGCGATTTAAATACTTGGGCAGCTGGGTTTGACTTAATGTCAAATACTGGTGATAATGACAGATTTTTATGGACGGAACCGCTTTCTTAGGAAACGAAACTAAATAAAAAATGCAAGCAAAGAAGCTTAGTTATATGTAACAGCTAGTACATTGTATTTTATTATAAAAAAAAGAGATTTAAATTAAACTCTTAAAGAAAACACTGAAATTAAATTGTTGAATAAAGACTTCATACAGCCTTTTGGCCTCCAATATTTCATAACAAATAAAAGAGCCTCCTAAAATTAAATTACTGTGAGAATAACATACAAAGCAGTTATTTTATCCTCATTCTTAACCCACTATCTTTAATTTCCACCTTGACAAATAGTCATTGACCTCTTAAACCATAAACAAAAAGAAAATCTTTTTCATTGCTGCCATTATAAAAAAAAAAATGTCCGCGTTTATGGTTAGCTTCCCACGTAGTTAATTGTTTAGCACTTGATTTATAAGTTGTAACAATTGGAGCAACTCTTGCTAAAGATGTGTATCGCGATCTAGCAACTTCTTAGCAACAAACTCGTCCAATTATATTGCATTCTAGGACAGTTACGCTAAAATGCAGTCACGAAGTACGATCTATACAATGAGTTCTATTGTGGAAACTTTAAGGTATTTAAGGTTAAATAATGATAATTAAGTTTTAAGTTGAATACCCACATAACAACACGTTTGTAATCCCCGAAGGGTTAAGCAGAGGTGTACCTATAGGTCACCCACATTTCGCCACTTATGTTTAAGAAAGAAAATACATTTATTTAGCACAGACTAACTAAGAGGCATACAAAATAATATACTTAACAATAATAAAAAAAAAAATAATAAAAGGAATCAACATGTGCTAAAACAATAACAAAGCGATGCAGGAATGTGTGCCGAGTCTATTGCCATCAACCGGGCACAAATCCAGATGGAAATCCTGATGGAAAAACCCGTGAGAGAGAATAATATCGTTTCGTTCCCGGTGGTCGATATCAGAGGGCCGAGGGCTTTCAATATAATTCGGTGTGATTAATTTGGTGATATTTAATTGATAGATCTTAGAAGCTCTGTTCATATTCATTGACGTAAGGAAATCTTTAGTGACGCTTGGCAGTGTTTATAAAAGAAGGTTTAAAAAAACACTTTGAAATACGTCACTTAAAGAAAAATAAAAACGTACATAATGAAAATATTAGAACAAAAATATTCTGGCACTGAAACCTATACTTGGACTTTTAATCTTATTAAATCATCAAATTAATTTTCGTTTTTAAATTACTTATCGTTTACCGAATGTAACGTGTTTCAATTAAAACTATAAGCAGATCAAGGTAGTTTCGCTAATTATTTTTTCTCCTCATTTTCTTTTTACTGTCAGGAACTATTATCCCTTCAACTGTCAAGTTACTGAATACGATTAAAAGTCCAAGTATAATATACTTTATCTCAAAAGTCCAATTATTTCAGCTCTCAAATAAATTCCCAAGCTAATCCAAACAATAGTAAGATAAAGACACAACTTAAAATCAATACTGACCACTGACCTGCATTACAAGACCATTATCGACATTACAATAACCACAGCACAAGACAAACAGTAATACAATTGCACGATGCACTGTGGAAACTGTTTCACAATACTAAATTACTGATCCCATCTCCACAGATAATTTCTACTTATTGCGAAGTTTTAATTGCGAAAATAATGAGTGTGTTGGTAATGTGTAAAACAGTTTCAATTTCATTTTTATGTTTTTTTTTTCGGTTTTTAACTTTTACTCTGCATTGTTGAGTCTAAAATTGTTATTTCTAAACTCACACGCACTCGTAATATTGGTATCGTAATTATTTTACCGTTAATCTCGCAGTTCATTTTTTTTCGATAAGTGAATAGGTTTTTTCTGTAAAGGAGTATACAATAGACCCTTTTCAATATGTCTACATTTTTAAGTTAGCTTGCTGAAGACCCCTTGCCTGCAGGGAAACTATTTTATGCAGCAGTTATCTCAGGAAACACTCCTTTTAACCGAGTTAAAAAAAGGGGGGTTATGCATTGGGCCGAGGTTTTTTTTTCATGTATGTTCCCTGGTCTTTTTTAAAAGCTACGGTAGTCGAATGCCCTACAAATACCTTCCGGTTTTCCGTTATTTTGCAATTTTCCCCAAAGATTTTTTAACATTCCTTCACTTCCTAATACTTCAACTGAGCATAAACAAAAGAAGAACAACAACAGCATATATCTCTGACTACAGTAATTATATTCAAAGCTATGCGAAAAACGTATAATTTATACGATACGATAAATTCTAAGTGTAATTTTTATAAGTTACATGTTGGTACCACTAGCTTAACACCTCTTTTAAGAATGTAAGCGTGACGATATCTATAGGTACTAATAATAAAGCTGAAGACTTTGTTTTTTGTTTGTATGTTTGAACGCGCTAATCTCTGGAACTACTAGTCGGATTTGAAAATTTTTTTTTGCATCTGATAGTCCAATTTTAGAGGAAGGATATAAGCTATTTAACATTACGCTAGGACCCTTAGGAGTCGGTCAAAATGAAAAAAAGTTAGAAAGAACGCTAAGCAAAAACGAAGTATAGCACGGGCAGGTGATGCGATGCGATGCAACGGGGACGGTCGGGGAGCAAGAAATTTCATGTGGACGAAGTCGCGAGCAGAAGCTAATTAAATAATAAAATTTAATTAAATAATGGCGGATGACCAGCTCATTATTTATCAACGCTCTAATTAACTTAACATTAGTTTTACTACTTGATGCCTTTTGATAAGATCCGAAACATTCACGGAGAAGTACATAAAACTTAACTTTTTTTTTGTAATTTTTAGTAACTGTGAGATGGTGAAAAAAAAAAACTTGTAAACTTAATCGACTACTGAAGTTCCTGAAGTTCAGAAATATTTTCAGGTGAACTATTTTTTTATAGGTATAACCGTCATCTTCAATTAATTCAAAGTGGGAAAAGACAACTATATCCAGATGTTAAAAATATAATTGTCAGTTCCTAAAAATCCCACTCTTCTTATTAATTTCCCGACGCAAACAATGTGTTTTTTGTTTTTTTCAAATACTTACTTACCTATAACATTCTCAATTTGTCATCGTATATTTACAACAAGCGACCCAGTTAACAAAATTCTCCACGAAAAAACACTAAACATTAATTAAACACACGCAAGCATTCGCATGTCGGCTCGCGTTCCATCAATATACTAAAAGCCGTTTTTTCACTATCAAAGAAATCATAGTTACATTGTCATTTATTCTACACATGCGTGTTTTTTAATCCGTCAATCACCTCCTCATTTCCTTATGAAGACAATTGAATCTATTGTCCAATCGTCATTTACCAGCGAGCGCGGGAAATTACTTCGTACCGCAAATTTTCTCCAAACTTCGTGATTTGCGGTAATATAAAGTACAAAGTACAATTTCAATTTCACTCGAGAATTTGTCGATACCTCATTATTATAAAAAGTTTTGCGGCAACGTCTCTACCGCAAAGAATACGCGTCGGTAACAAATTGGCGGAAAATTGTCGTGCGTATTTTTTTTCGTACCGCGCCGGCTAATAACCATTAAGAATTTTCATGCTTTGTTTAATGTGTAAATCAGGAAGATATTGGCTCATGCGTGTTATCATTTTGCTTTTCAAATAGGCGATCTCAAATATCGGAAAAAATCACATGCGATTTTTTATTTGTATTGAAAAATTCGTACAAAAAAAAATAGGGACTTACCAAGAAATACGTAAATCTTCATTGCAGGGTTTCTACAGCTTGCAACACTGACACAAGTTTAAAAGTAACAGATTAGTTCGAAGTTCGAATATATTTGAACAGCGGCGTTCGACGTGGTCCGTCGCCGAGTCGCGTGTGTTAGATGCGCGAGCGCAGCCGCTGTGGACGGTAGCGCCTTCACTTTCTACGTGGTGGGGCTCAGGAGCACCGGGAAACCAAGGGTTTGTTGACATTACTGCATACGCACGAACGTGTAATCGGACGAATTAATTAGTGATGTGATGATGTTGCACAATGTCCGAAATCGTTTACAATCTTACTCCACATTTTATTCGGTGTCAGTTCTTATCCTTAATTTTCCTTCATTCAGCCAATTAACTCAGCCTATTGCAGTCCACTGTTGAACATAGTCCTCTCCGAAGCTGCACCAGAATACCCGGCCCTCAGTTCTTTGTTTATGCCTAAGGACATATGGACAGATTCCAGGGATTAAGGATTGCAATAATCGGAAAAGCTTCTCAAACAATACTTCTCCACTCAATGTTGGTAATAGGTCTTACTGAAGAACTGTGCACCAAAGACAATAATAATGTGATTGATACTTGAAACCGTCTAACCTCTAGATGTCATGGAATGTGGTAGTCAATTGGTGGGTCATTGGTCGCTGGATGCATTTTCCTTTCAATGACTTTTAAAATTAGAACTGACTAACCGCCACACTTACGCTACTCGAAACGAAAAGCAATGTAAAATCAGGTAAATAATTTTTAATCAAATTGACTATAAATACCAACTTGAATGGTTCGTATTTCAAAATACAACTGTCACACAAAAACACACACGTATACACGGCAAATTGGCGTAGTGACACAGAATACAATAAAATGACAAGCACAGAAGATTCACTCCGCAAAATCATTTAAATAAATAGCGACTCTTGCTAGGACACAATAAAGTGCAATTCAGGTCGCACAGCGTTAATTACCTGCAGTTACGAGTATATTAGTTGCTTCTCTTTCTATCGCGAACCTTCTGACTCGTTATGGTCGTCTTCTTTTTACGACGCGGCGCGAGTATCGAAGTAACGCATCAGCAAGCCGGCGAGCGGCAGCCCACACTGAATTAGCCCGACAAGTCGAGCCCGCCGCGAGCTTGTAGCTTCATACCTAAAATGCGGAGTACATCTGGCCCGGTATTGTATCAATTTCCTAAACGATTATTTTCCGTATTTTTTTATGGTTATAGTATAATTCTTCGTATGTTTAAGTAGCTTCTTGTTCTATGTGCAGTCAGATAGGCTCTTCATAGATTGCGAGTCAGATATTACCTAGACATGCTGCGTAGCCTCGATCCATTCATTTCACTTGTTTTCTCTAAAACTGGTAACATTGTGTTTACTTTCTGCAAAGATAAGGTATTTTGCTGCTTTGTCATGATATTTATTTTTCAAACAAAGCTTTTTATATCCATAAAATAATTGTATAAAATAAAGTCACTTTTCGTCTCTCTATGTGAGTAGAAGAGCGGTGGCTGCCACTAACGGCCGCAGTGACGGCAGTCACGAAAATGATACCAATGACAAAGATTTCCCCATAATTAAATTGAATTAAATTGAATTGAATCTAGTTTTAAGTAATGCTTGAGTATTGAGTGACGTTCTGTAACACGGACCTAAAAAGATTCGTCCTATCGCGTCAAAATATAGTAGCATTTCTGATTCGTTTTGACACCTATGACACAAAATGACGCAGTGACTACAATAATAATTGATTGTCATGGAAACGCTATTTATGTGTGTGTTTTTGTGTGTTTGTTTTATGTTTTTATGTGTGAGCTCACTTTTCTCATTATAGATACTTTTTCTTGTGACTATAATACGATCAAGGCTAATCTAGCGATTTAAATCTTTAGTGAAATACTTAGGTAGGTACTGGTGAAAATTACAGATTTTCATGGCGACCGTTATAATATATTATGACGGAACCGTTTTCCTAGGAAACCAAAGCTTTACGACGTCTATAGACGTCATAAGAATAAAATTGTGTCTATTGTGTCCGCGAATCGATTAAAGAACACCATTGATTTTGATGCGGTTTTCACCATAATTTATATTCCAGAAGGTTTATGTGTAAGTATAATTACATAATATTAAACATAAATATAGTAAAGAAATCTCGTTGATTTGTCAAGTCGTAAAAACCGTGGTAAGGAGAAGTGGGTTGCTACTTTTCAATTATAACTAAAGTATAAAAAAGAGACACAGTTTACAGCGCACTCATCGTGAAGACTAGACGCAGTGTAGTCACATAGCATGACCTGGATGAGATTGTATACCCCGTTTACATTCAGCCCATTTCCAGGGTAACTTACAAGGAAATGGGAAATGAAATAGGCAACGCGAATGTGTAAACAGGTCGCTTCCCTTGCCGTTGACGTTGCCGCTTGCCTGGCAAATCCCCAAATTGGCGGTTTTTCGGTGGGCATCAAAGGGCCTGGCAACGCGAGCGCGAATGAGTGTTTATGTAGGTGTTGCTCTCTCGCTCACTTGCTAACGAATTTCTACGTTCTCCATTGTTGGAAAGACATGTGACGCGGCAATGTAAACACTCATTTCCCTTGACGTTGCTACAGCAATATTTAGGGAAATATTTCCGGCAGCGCGAATGGCAACGGCAGTGGCTGAATGTAAACACTATGAACGTAACATATTATCTTGTGTACAATATCATTGCTAGTTTTAGTATTAAGCTGATAATGTTTGGGCAGATTATAAAAAAGTTGGTCAGTTTTGTTACAGCATATTTTCTTGTTGACTCAACTTTCCATAATAGTAGGTAATTTAGAAACATACATTATTATATTTAGCCGACTACGGCAAAGCCAAAAGGAAGGGTTATGATTTTAGCAGTCTATGTATATAAGTATGTATTTACGTGTGTTCCACCATAGCGCCTAAATGACTGTACCAATTTTGATGAATAAGGTATCGATAGATTCGTAATAATGGTCCGGGTGACATAGGCTATATTATAAATTCTTCCTAAACTTAATGTGGTAGTCTTTACACGAAAATTTCTGACCTCGAAAAAAATTAAATTGAGATAATCATGACATGTATCAGAAGAAAGGTCTTGACAATCACATTACAAATATGTATATACAGTCCCCGGCGATAAATATTGCACATCGACCTTTGGAAAGAGACAATCGGCTAATTTCGGCTTCGTAGAGCGTTATCTCTGTCGCACGAAATACAAACAGTCCGGTATCTATTAGGAGCTGTTAAAACAATTATGATTTGCTTCTTTTGATAATTCTTTGTTTAAAGTACACCAATTTTTAGGGTTCCGTACCTCAAAAGGAAAAAACGGAACCCTTATAGGATCACTTGTTTGTCCGTCTGTCTGTCTGTCTGTCAGTCTGTCAAGACCGTTTTTCTCAAGAACGCGTAGAGGTATCAAGTTGAAATTAATATCAAATACCTAGGTCTGTGGTCTCTTGAAGTCCTAAAATACTCAAGCTCTTAAGTCAATGCAACAGAAACATACGGCCATATATGCGACATATTTTGCATACTCACAAGTAAATCAAAACCTATAGGGTACTTCCCATTGTTCTACAATCATGAAATTTGGCAAGAAGCAAGGTCTCCCAGCACAAGTACAGGAAAAAGTCCGAAAATTGTGAATTTGTAATTTTTTGACATAAAAAAAATATTTTTGGGATCCAATGCGAAGTTTGTTTTGGGGATAAATTCTTTTCAACTACGGAACCTTTCATTGTGCGTGGTCCGACACGTAAAATAAAATAAAAAAAACATGTTTACATTATGTTTACGTATTTAATTATTTTGTATAAACGAAATTGCTTTTTTGGTCTCCCTTTTTTTGGAGTGCTGAACTTAATTTCAGTAGAATGTGTTTCAGTACTGACTTCATTCAGTATATTGTTCAAAGTTCTTCTTGAAATTCCAGTGGCATTTGCAACTCGCTCTTGAACCTTCTTAAAATAACAACTTACATTTTCATCTTCATTTTTTTTTAATCTGTCAGCTTCGGTTACAAAATATTTATAAACATTGTAGATAATTTTGCGTGACTGACCTCGTAAAGGTTTCCCTCTTTTTCCTAAAGATGCCATAGTACAACTTTAAATTATTTTTTGGTGGTGTTAACAACTCTAAATATATATTTTGAACAACGACTGACAAAACGTCACAGACGTAGTGTGCGACAGAGATAACGCTCTACGAAGCCGAAATTAGCCGATTGTCTCTTTCCAAAGGTCGATGTGCAATATTTATCGCCGGGTACTGTATGTCATTATTATTTAAGGACCTACTTGAATAAATATTTTGTACATTTTAGATCACTTTTATTTTTCCGAAGTCGGGTTACAGTTTTTTAAACTTAATTATCTTGTTGAATATTATTTTGGGTAAATGTCCCGAAGTGCGTCAAACCCACTTTCTAGATCATCTAATTAGATAGATACCTACATTTCATGCCATTCTAAGATAAAACAAATAAGCAGACCAATAAATTATTTATTTGCATCTTTTATGACATAACAGTAAAAACCTAAGACGCTTATTTGATTATGGATATTATTTCATTGATTCAATATTTGCGGACTTTTATAATACTCGTCATAGGTAAAGATCCGTATTGGTGTTGTACCTACCTTTATGATTATTTCTTGCTTGCATGTTTGACATGAAATTCTAATTAAAATAATATTGTCTAGTGATGGGAAAGTCTTCTGAAATAGTTATAAAAATGGTTAATATGGCTATCTCGTCAACACATTTATTGGTCCTGAACAATAACTGCATCTTAGAGTTAAACATCATCACCTGCCAGCCTTTCCCCAACTATGTTTAGGTCTGCTTCCAGTCTAACCGGATGCAGCTGAATACCAGTATTTTACATGGAGTGACTACCTATCTGACTCCACAACACAGTGACTGGGTAATACGATGCCCCTTGGTAAGACTGGTTGTTTGACTTTCGGGATTCTGACGACCCGTAACGACGTCAAAGATCCACGAACAACAGCCAGGGCCAACGGCTTAACGTGCTTTCCGAGGCAGGGGATCTTGGTATGTAAAGATGGTCTGGTAAGCTTAACCTGATGAAGCCCCCAAAAATAGCACAAAATGAGTTATTAAACAGAAAGTATGAAATATCCCGCCACGAGTCGTTAATACATCGCTCTGTTTCTATCAATCGTTTCAAGATGGAAAAAACAGAATTATGTTTTAAATAATTATGTTGAGCGCTAAATGTAGGTATTTAGTGATATGTGGTGCGAGCGGGCCCAGCTCTAAAATCACTAAAATCATTTAAGTGATCAGCATGGTATTATCACCTTGGTCCAACTATGCAGAACGCAGTAATTTAGTAAATATCTTTACAAATTCTTTACTAAATGTCTGTAATCACAAAACCTTCATTTTTAAGATACTCTCCGAGATCTGGCTGATACTATGTGAGCAGTGTGAGGACTGAGGGACCACACTTTATGAGCTGTAGTTTTTGTTATATTTGTTTTTTAATTCCCGGATTCGTTCTACAATTGTTTTAAGACTTCTACCAAATCCTAGGATTAATATTTTGCGAATTCCAGTGTGGTCCCTCAGTTCACACACACATGTAAAACGGAACTAGAAACTAATTACTAACTAAAACTCAACCTACAACTAGTGAAAACTTATCGAAAACCCATATAACATGATTTCCTTAGTGCAGACCCTTAAGAGCGCGCCACTATAACCTAACGCGAGCGATTTCGTACCTCTCGCCCCGCCCGACCGCGCCCCCTCTAAAATAATACGCGGTGGCATGGCGCGCGGCGCGCTTCGCACCGGGCGCGAGCGGCGGCGCGGCGGCGCGGCAACCGCGATCGAGTCGAGTTCAGAGCTCGAGTTTGAACGGCGCGGTGCCCCGGCCGCCCAGCTGATCAACAGCGATCTATGCCGGAGACGGGCCGTGAATGCATATTCACGGCCCGTCTCCGATAGATTCGTGAATTTGAACTTGATTCGTATGGCAATCAAAATGTATGTTCCTACATAGGTACCTATATACATATTGGAAGCTTCGTTCATAGACCTACAAACTGACATACCACCAGGGTTGGAAAAAAAACTATTTTTTTTAAATTTTATAAAACAAAAAAAATTTTTTTTTCGTGTACTATATTTAGACGGATCCGTCATTCAGTCCTCGCGTAGGTACTCAATCTATAAACCTAAAAGGTTAGTATGAAATAAAAATAATGTTATTTTTCATCAATCTTTATTTATTATACAATTTAATACTTATGTATATTCAGAATATTATTACAAGAACAAACAAAAAAAAACATACATAAAGTCGAACATATAACCTCCTCCTTTTTGGCAATCGGTTAAAAATCACATAAAAAATAAAAGACAAAGAAGTTTCAACAAATTACGCGACGCGTAACATTCATAGGTTGGTAGGTACCTTATCCAAATATCGTAGTACTAACAAAAATTAGGTATGTTCCTACAAAAATAAACTCTCACATAATATAACTATTTATCTAAAACAAATGTTCCTTATAAATAAAAAAACCGGCCAAGTGCGTGTCGGACCACGCACATGAGGGGTTCCGTAGTTAGAATGAATTTATCCCAAGAACAAACCTAACATTGTAGTTGAAAATCATGTTCTCCCATACATTGCAACTGCAAATGTAAGTTGCTCGACTATTACTCGTAAACTTGTAAAGCCTACTTAGCTGTGATAGTTTTCCTTTGAACTTCGTTATACAGGAAGATTTTTTCATCACCATCCAAATTTTTACAGTGTTCTACTCATGAATATGAACAACTTTCACTATGGGACCAACTCTGAAATCACGAAAAAAAAAACAGCTGTTTAATACAAAAATTCAATAAGTACCTACTTGACCAAAATGTATGAAACAGCACAGTTTTTTTGTCAATTAGTTAAAAATGTCAATGATTGAACTAGAATGATAAATGATTTTTAACCCAATACCATTTTGCCCGACCCGGGAATCAAACCCAGGACCTCACGCTCAGCAGTAGAGCTTGCGACCGCTAGACCAGCGAGGCAGGTAAAAAGATAATTTCTTTTTACCTGCCTCGCTGGTCTAGCGGCTAAGGGGGATTAAAAATATACTTATTTATTTTATATTATGTATTTATTTATGTACTTACTTGTCCGTATCGTCAATCGATAGCGGTGAGTCTCCCTTTCCCTGTTCCAAATGCCCAGCCGCCGCCAGCCACGAATTGGGCTCCGCTGCCGCTCGCGCCTGTACGCGCGCCGCCGCCGCCGGTCCGGCTTCGTGCAATTCATGCTCTAATACCGTGGGCACGGTTTTATTCGTCACATTCTCAAGCTCAACGAATGGTTTTCTGCAAATGTATAACTTAGTCATAATAAAATAACATACTTACCTAACACACAACATTCAAATAGGTTCCTGACCCCACATTAGTAGGTAGGTAGTACCTACTTATTCGTGAGTATTAGAAACTACGCGTGGTACGCACGGCTACAGATCAAGCATAATCAAGCATAATACATAATCAAGTATAATTTCCAGTATAAGCTGATCTCGCATTGTATTGGATTTCCTTACAATGAGAGGTCAGTGTAAACTGGATATGTACAGATCAAGTATAATTTCCAGTATAAGCTGATCTCGCATTGTATTGGATTTCCTTACAATGAGAGGTCAGTGTAAACTGGATATGTACAGATCAAGTATAATTTCCAGTATAAGCTGATCTCGCATTGTATTGGATTTCCTTACAATGAAAGGTCAGTGTAAACTGGATATGTACAGATCAAGTATAATTTCCAGTATAAGCTGATCTCGCATTGTATTGGATTTCCTTACAATGAAAGGTCAGTGTAAACTGGAAATGTACAGATCAAGTATAATTTCCAGTATAAGCTGATCTCGCATTGTACTGGATTTCCTTACAATGAGAGGTCAGTGTAAACTGGAAATGTACAGATCAAGTAGAATTTCCAGTATAAGCTGATCTCGCATTGTATTTGATTTCCTTACAATGAGAGGTCAGTGTAAACTGGAAATGTATAGCTTGATGTGTAGCCGTGTGTATCTGTCGTAATACCCATTGATCCTTTATAGGTTCCTACTTATTTACAAAAATAACAATATTTATAATTACCAAGCGTATTTTGCGACTCATCAAACGAACTTGAACTTTATCAACAGCCAACAGCAGGGTGACGTGTCCGTAGGCGCGGGCCTGCGGACGGTGAGCCGCGGGTAGCTCGCCGTCCGGTAAGGACCAGGCCCGAGTCGACGGCGCGTCGTGTTCCACGCGCGCCTCAAAGAGATGTCAGCAAGTGACGGGGCCCAATAGGGCCGACGCCGCTGGGGTCGCGGGTTGTCTGAAAGGGTTACCGCGGCCCTGGCATAGGCAACTGAAGGAACACGGGTGGGTTTTAGTCAGTAAAAGTCTGACACGCCCTCCCGCTCCACCCAGAGCGGGAGAAGTTATTTGATGATTTCCCACCCTCAAAAAAAAAAAAAAAAAAAAAAAAAAAAAAGGGGTGACGTGACACTAGACATGAGCATCTCGTAGCAATAAGGTTGAAACTCGAAAAATGGTCCGCGAAACGAACCGTCGTGTTCGTCCCTAGACATAATTGAAATACCTAAGTAGCTACGTAAATAAAAGAATTGATACTTACCGTAATTTATATCGGTAGTATATAGTACTTACTTTTTTTTTCTTTCGTTCAGAATACGGAGTTGTTCCCTCAGACGTTTTAATTGTTTTCTTTTTCCGAGAGTTTTCTTTTTGCCCATCTTTATTTACTTACACTAAATAATGACAATAATTTATTGTATGGTTATTAAAAGGTTTTAACTTCTTTTTACAGTAGGTTATACCTACCACAAAACAAAATAAAAATGTCGAAAATAGTCCTTTCTCTGTAATGTCGCCAAACATAGATCCATCCTGCAACAGATGCCGCAGCAGACTGATTGAACAAATTGAAAAGGATAGCGCTATTACTACCGCGTGCAAAACAAGAGACAGAAAGAGAGTGTGCTCGCTTAGAATAAAATGACGCAAGCGCCAAATCACTTAACTGCTAATTACAAGAATAAAGAGTAGAAAAATTAAAAAAAAAAACGTCACGATTTGAGATAATATTATTACCTATCTATTAGGTTAAAAATCATCACGAAATTCCATAAGGTTTCAGAGATCTAACTCAAAATAAGTGAAAAAGGAGGTTTTTTCGTTTTTTTTTTCTATCGAGAATTTTTTATCCAATCGTGTTTTCGCTTCAACAGATTTAAAGATTATAAGTCCAAGTTTAATGTGTCCAAATAACAAACTCCTAAGTCTTATAGATACCGATATCCAGATCGCCCTATATCACCAAAACAGCATCATATGAACTCTTAAAAGCTCTTATTACTAATGATGGTTTCTCTCATTAAATGTACCAGGAACACATAAGATTACGTCGGTGTGTCCGTTGATTTGTAACACTCGATTACATCTCCATTCTTTGATTCAACTTACGTGATGTCACGGAACTTAGAAACTATTCTTTTTTATTGCAATTTTATTCTAGACTATCTTTTGCCCGCGGCTTCGCCCGCGTGGATATCGGAAAATATCCCACGGGAACTTACTACCGGGAAATCCGTTTTTATTCCTTGTCTAAATTATAAAGGGAATTTCAAAATTTCAGCTTTCTAGGTTCAAGGGTTTGGGCTGGGCGTTGATGAGTCAGTCAGTCAGGACTTCTCTTTTTATTAAAAGCTTTTATTTAACTTGCAATGTATGTATGAATGTTCGCGTGGAATCTTGCTACTCAATTTTGAAGCAGATATCTTCAACCGATTGAGCTGAAATTTTGTATATACGTTTAGTTTGGATGACAATACACGATAAGCTATGTGACATCATTCTAAATCCAATATGGCGGACCATCCCAGATGGCAGAATAGTTATTTTTAATGCATTTCTACAATAGGTATGGGTATCAAATGAAAGGGTTTGTTGAGAGTAACTCGAAAAATAATGTGACGTCATTCTAAATCCAATATGTCGGAACATCCAAGATGGCGGAATAGTTATTTTTTATGCAACTTCCACAATATGAGTATCAAACGAAGGAGCTTGTTGAGAGTAACTCGAAAAATAATGCGACGTCATTCTAAATCCAATGGTGGAACATCCAAGATGGCGGAATAGTTATTTTTTATGCACTTCTGCAATATGGGTAGCAAATGAAAGGGCTTGCTGAGAATGGGTAATTAGAAAAATATTCTGATATCACTCTTCATCCAATATGGTGGACTTTTGAAGTTTTTTATGCTTAGGTATAAAATGAAAGGGTTCGCTGAGAATAAAAACGGAATGAACAGACCCAAAAACCTAGCCAGCGATAACTAAAAAGTAAAAAATAAATTAAAAGCAAAAAAACCTTTTTATAAAAAAGCTTTTACTTAAATCCCCTAAAAAGAAGAAAATAAAATTTTCTTTCAAAATTTTAACTATCAAGTTATAACCTCACTATACACAATTTATATGATCATAAAAGCTTGTCGCGAGGTTTGCATAAGCACCTATAAGTATTTAAACTGAAATTTAAAAAAAAACAACTTTGCAGATTAAGTTACTCGATTAAAAAAAAAAAAAAAAAAAAAAAAAAAATAATCTTTAATTCGGATAAGCAACATCCATATGGGTTAGTAAGCAAAAAGAAAACAAAAAGATAACTTATACCTATGTTAGTAAACTTATAAACTATTTAGCGACAAGCCTGTTGTTCGAAATGCATCTTCGAACAACATCACCTAACAAAGGAGAATCGTACCTCCCCGCTATGGTCTTCAGGATGGAGTTGGAGCTCTCCCGCACTCTGCAGAGCAAAGAGGCAGATTTCTGTCTGACGATGGCGTGGAAGTCATCGACGTGTGCTTGTGCAAACATGCCTGATGCACTGCAGAAACGGGGCAGCCCCATCGACATCCTGAACCCGTTATTATACTGGACCCGTAAACACCCGTGACATTAAATAGGTACTAGTTTATTTACACAAGTAAATCGCGCGACAAGCTTTTATGATCATATAAATTGTGTCTAATGAGGTTATAATAAAAGAAAATTTTATTTTCTTCTTTTTAGAGCATTTAAATAAAAGCTTTTTTAAAAAAATGTTTATTTGCTTTTAAAGATAGATCATTATTAAAATGGTAGCAGCTTAGGCAAGAATAAAGAACGTTCTTTTGTTTAATATGAGAATACATACAAACTCAATCATACACACACCCTCACACAATAACACATGACACACACAAAACAAACACATTACTACTCCATTTAATAAATTCCTTTACTCCTAGTTTAATCATTTGAAATAATTTTTATTGTACCTTCTAAGCTATTTTTTGCCATGTATACGATATAAGACACTTTTTAGTATGGTTTTTGGTATCATAGTGACAGCAGAACACTGACTCCTAAGTCACAGGATCTCCTAGTTTGGGAGTCAGGGTTTACTCTATTAGTATGACCTTTACTCATGAAATTCATGCGATCTAGTTTTTAAGCATTGTTGAAGGTTTTCTTTGTATAAAATAAAGATTTTTATTTTTATTTATTTATTAATATCAAAGTAAATGATATCGGAACTGCAGCGAACAGAAATACCTACTAGGAATATTGTTGTTGTCACTCAAGGTAGGCGGGAATTTGCAGTCGCGGGCGCTCTGACTATCCGCCCACCGAGTGACCTCAGGGAAGACGGTGCACAGTGGTCACGTGCTGCCTTGCACACTTGCTCAGTTAGGTTTCGGGGAGACCCCTGGGGAGACTGTAACGGGATCCGGAACCCTCTGTGTATAACAGGTGTTGCACAGAGGGGGTTCCCGAGGGGGGGGGGGGGGGGACGTTAACCTTTGACATTATCACTGGATGCAAACTCAAGTTTTATTCATAGCTAATAATGTTCAGCGGACGTGACACCGCTTCGAAACAAAGTTGTATTTATGAATATCTCACAATTTAAATGTCACTAGGTATTGGTACTAGGTTGTTTTATACTTAACTAGCTGTGCCCGCGACTTCGTTCACGTGCATGTCGGAAAACAATTAATGTATCGCTTAGATAAGGTGTAGGTAACCCATATAACTCCTCCAATGAAGAATCTTCCGATCTTGCCTGGTGGGACGTAGTGCTTCCCACCAGGCAAGATCGGAAGATTCTTCATTCCTGGGGTTCTCTACCACACCCCTTTCAAATGCAGTCACTGCGGTTTATAATGACAAAGCGACACCCTAACCTTGAACAAATTAAGCATTTTGAACTATGTAGCTTCTGCCCGCGATTTTGTCCGCGAGTGACATTTATTGTTTTAACATAAAATATATCATTGTAACAGTCGGAAATACTGTAGCTTCCCATAAGTGAAAGAATTTTCGGAATCAGCTCAGTAATTCCGAAGATTACCACCTACATACAAGTTCACAAATACCTCTTTATAATGTTAATTATAGTTTTTGATAATAGGGATGATGACTAAAAATTTATTTGTCATCCCTCATTTAAATTATTAAAAAATATTGGAGACGTATTTTTTTCTTTTTTTACGTACTTAATCAAAAGATTACGGTGACACATTGATTTAAAATATTGCATGACGTCACGCCTAGCTAGATTTTATATGTAGAAGTGACGTAGCGAGCCCCCACTCCCTAACTTTAATGCGTGTTAACTAAGTATTTTTTATTAATAATGTTAAAGCAAAAAATACGTGTCTAACATTTTTTTATTATCTGACTGACGGACTAACTGACTGACTGACCTAGAAAAAGTATTATATTGCTGTCTCATGACCGGCCACGCGGGGGTTCGATCTAGATGTCTACTATCTAAGATCAAAACAGAATCACGTCTGCCCTAGACGTTAAATACTAATGTCATCTCCATGGCAACGCCAACGCTTGGAATCTCTGACAGCCAATTAGAAGGTTGTATTGTATTTGCTAATTAGCCAGCTTTGAGGCTGTTTGCGTGTGTCGGATTACCTTTATTTATATTATTATGTTCGAGGCTTTTGTCTGATCAAAGAGGAGCTATTGATTACGGCTAGGGGCTGAAAGAAACGTACCTAAATAGATGGCATGTTTTTGTACTATAAGGGTATTTGTGTTTGTATGGAGCTCGTGGTTAAGTAATTAACAGCTGAAACATCACTCGATACATCAGGTTAAGCTACGCTTGCCGGTGTTGGTCCGTGAATGGGTGACCATCTTCACATTACCGAGACTCCTCCGTGCCTCGGAAATCACGGTAAGCCGTTGGTCCCGGCTGCCATTCGTGGATATTTGACAGTCGTTACGGGTCGTCAGAAGCCCTATAGTCTGACAACCAGTCTGACCAAGGGGTATCGTATCCAGTAATTTGGTTGTGGAGATCAGATAGGCAGTCGCTCCATATAAAATACTGGTATTCATCTGCATTCAGTTAGACTGGTAGCCGACTCCAACCTTTTGTGTCTAAACACACTATGCCGAAGTTACGCGACCGAAGTTCGGCAATGCTATTTGAATTACTGACGACACACTATGCCGAAATTACGTTGCGTTCTAGCGTACAGCCGAACTTCGGTCGGGCGTAAGTTTAGCGGCAATTCGGCGGCAACGTATTCTGTAGAGCACACATTATACGCGACCGAAGTTCGGTTCGATTGCCGAAGAAGATCCGGGGGTTCAAGACACTGAAGTTCCGCAACTGAATTTCCGCCGCGTAAGTTCGGCACTTATGGTGTGTCATATCAGCCGAACACGTCGGAACGTAACATCAGCCGAGGAACTTCGGTCGCGTAACTTCGGCATAGTGTGTTTAGACATTAGGGTTGTTGGGAAAAGGCTAGGCAGATTGATTGATCTTTGTGATTGTAAATATAAATAAAAAACAAAAACTTAAAACAAATAAAATAACTTCCATAAAATACTTAGTAGCTTCCGAAGTCGGTGCCAAGCTAAGGTGCATTGAAGAATTGAAGACACGAAGGCAGAGCACCCATAGTACACCCACCCACATTTTGCCAGGTATGTTTCATTATATTACGAACATTTATGTTTTACCAACATTGGCCTAATTAATTAACAACGACGCACACTTACATATTTCAGCACAGATTTACACGAAAAGCGACTAAAAACCTGTTTAAAACCTTCTAATAACGTCAATTCAGAATTTACTAGTAAATTCACATCCTATTTAGATACGTTATAGATCTAGACCAATACGTATAGATAGAATGTACTACTAACACCGCATAGAATTCTCTGACAGTGCCTCTATTCAAATGCAAAACTTTATTAATCAAACGAGTACCAACTATCTTGTAAATAGACGTCTTCATTATGTAAATACTCTAGCTATGTGCCTACTGCGTAAAGAATAGAAATTAATCTAACTTTGACTTCTCTCTTTGAAATAAAACCGGCCAAGAGCGAATCGAACTCGCGCAACGAGGGTTCCGTTCCAATTTCTGAAAAAGTGTGCTATTTAGAGACATCGTTTTATTTTTCCTGTAATCTTTACATAAACAGCTATGACATAGAATAATTTCAGATTTTTTCTATGAAAACTACGGAAAAAAAAAGCGGGTGACGGTATTTTTTTACTTTTTTTATCGAAAGTCGAAAACTATGCGGCCTACAAAAAAAATGTTTGACAATGTGCAAACAACGCTCTTTTAAATGATGCACCCCACATGCCTTAGTAGCCGCACTTCGAATTTTTAAGACCCGCTTTCAGTCCCTGTTACAAAAAAAAAAACTTTCTTAGGTAATTGCAAAATAATTGGGCAAACGTTATCTAAAACTGTTCCAAATTTCAAGTTGATAGCATTAGTAGTTCTTGAGATATCCAGCTGTGACAGATGACAGACTGAGTCGCACCTTAAGGGTTCCTTTTTATAAGTTAATACGGAACCCTAAAAACATAAAATAGATGATGAAATTGTTCGTTGATTAGGTATGTGTGCAAGATATGCACAAACGCAATACCTAATAAAATTATGTACAAAATGCATTGACGGTGCCAGAAATAAACGCGTCGATCCCAAGTATCGCGTAATATGGCTTGCATGCTCTGAATATTTATATTTCAGTGATTGGGGCAATTACCTGACTAGCAGATGTTTTATATGCCTCTTTATCATCAACATCATTTCGTCACCTACTAAATGTTTATTGTTGAGCCTTCCAAAGACCAGGGCGCCTAAGACGCGCGGCCACAATATGCAATTCCTCTAAAAGCGATTAATTTCCTGAAATCCCAGCAATTGATTATGATTGTGCTATTTGACATTAAACTTCAATAAAGCAATTCATAATTTGTGGACCATTTTACGAATCTCCATACAAAACTGTCAAACAGACGAATTGCGTGCTATGAATTGTACGCAGATAAATTATGAATTGTCAGTTTGTGACAGTTTTACGATTTCAAATATGATTCATAAATATTATCCTATTATGATTCTGCCAAAGTGACCGTTTTAGCTCCCCAGAAAGGCAAATGTCCAATGAGAAATGACCAAAAGCAAAATGCTTGGATCAGTTTGATCAGTCAGGAAAATTCAGATCCCCATGACACAAAAAGACTGACAAAATTGGGACTATGCCTGGGTAAAAAAAGAAATTCTATTCAGTCCGTCAGTCAGATAATGAAAAAATATTAGACACGTATTTTTTGTTATAACATATTAATAAAAAAATTATTATATAAAATGCATTAAAGTTGGGGAGTGGGGCTCGATACGTCACAACATAAACTACGTATAAAATCTAGCAAGAAGTGACGTCATGCCACATTTTTACTCAATGTATCGCCGTAATCTTTTGATTCCGTAAAAAAAGGAAAAAATATGTGTCCAATATTTTTTAATAATCTACAAGACGGAAAAAAAATTGTTATTCATCATATCTATTGCATCCCTATGCTCTGCACTAAAAAGAACAATAATTATATCAATACTAGATGTATTATTGTCAACAATACAATACTCGAATATGCTAATTTAATCGATTAGCACTAAGACAAGTCGTCAAGAATCATTTTTGCCTTCACGATTTGTCGATTACCGCGTTCTATTGCTATTTGTCATTGTTTCGTACCAGTACTCATAAAATGGTTAGAAAACGATTAATTTGCATGAAACATAGTCGATTTTCTTTTAATGTTGTCTTGGATGTAAATTCCAAGCATTTTACATGGTATACAATCAGCAACAAAAGTCGACCAACACTTGAGTTTTCTAAATCCTAAATATTGAGAAAAATACCTACTTCATTAAAATCGGAATAGATGTAAATTTTAAAGAAAATTAACTCTTATCTAATAAATGAAATTATAATTTTAATATCGTATAATTTTGTGTTAATTTAGATGATGTCAAAAAGTAGCAGTGTTAACCGACTTCTATTGCTGACCGTACCATTGGTCAGTCCAGCTGTCCAAGTTAATCTCATGAAAAGGAAACGTTTTGTCAGAGTATGCAGCACCCTCTTTTGCCACATAAAGGTGACTTAGAATATCGCCCTAGTGACTATGGGATCGAGGTTTATTTACACACTGACAGACTAGGGCCTGACAGTCTGTCAGTGTCTATCTAATCCTGGATGCGTCAATATTAATGCCTGGGTTACTGTACTTCTATAATCAAAACAACTGCCAAACGATGTGACCAAGATGAGTCAAGACTACATTGTCCACTGGAAATCGTAGTCTCTCGACTCATCTCGTTTGTCTTGATGATTCGATTGTAATCGTTGAAATTATTTCACTTTCTCTAAAAGAGCTTTATATGTCGTGGTAAGAATGAGTCATACTACTCGCATGTGTAAACTGACTACCCTGATGTACTATATAGTAAAAATTATCTGGCTACAGTAAATGTGGTTAATCATGGAGTCTGTTTTCATAACCCCAGACAAAAAAAAACAAAATAAAAAACATCAAAAAAAAAAAAAATTAAAAAAACCAAAACGGTATAAAAAAAGAAGCTTATGTGCTATTCCAGACTATAAGTAATCTGTCTCTGTCCCAGATCTATCCATATCCATTCAGCCATTCTGGCGTGATTGGGTAACAAACATCCATCCATCCAAACTTTTGCATTTGTAATATTATATACCTATATGTATAATAAAATCTAAAAATATGTAGTGAGGTAGGATTAGTAGGATAAAAACATGTTCGTTGCTAATAGTAATAGAATAACGCAACGATCATTTTGAAACATTCATCACAATCCGGTGTAAAATATTTATATCTATCGCCAAAAATCTGGAGGCCTGGAGTGGAGACCACGTACCGGCCAGCGTAAACTGGCCTAGCCTAGACTAGACCCAGCTGGATGGACTGACGACCGACTGGTGATAGGTATGCAAAAAGCGAACCGGGCGGGAATAAGAAAGTGACGGAGTCAATTACTCCCACAAAAAAAGAGAGTCCAACAATGCGCTGGAACCAAAATAAAAGCGCCAAACCATATAAAAATTGTTTAAAAATAAATTAAGCTATTTAACAAAAATGTTTTCAGTCAGAGTTTTTAATTATCTAATACGCACATTTTAGATGCAATTTTGCAATGAAATTACTTAATATTTCAGAATTTATTTCCTTACTTAACGCAATTGCGTTTTCTTCAGTCAAAGTATTAATCAAATAGTCAATAAACATAATTATAGCCAAAAATTAAATCCATATATGCTGTAATTTGTGAAATAAAGGTTACGAAAAGCCCCCAATTTATTTTGGCACTGCTTGCTTGAAAGTGGCTGGGACAGACTGGATGTGGAAGGTGGAGGACAGGGTGTTCTGGCGCTGACGACCCGTAACGATTGATTACCAGAACATGTATACCAAAAAAATGCGATAGGCCAGGGCTTTAATTTTTTTGCATAATAAATGTATAGAACACGTGTGCCTAAAAGATAGTAGAAAGATGTGTACTTTTGGAAACACAATGTCCAGAAAATGTATAACAAAATATACACTTAGCGCCGAAGGTCTTAATAACGACATTGCAGTCATAATAACTGATCTTTTAAACCAATAAACGATTAAGAAATACAATAATAAATCAAATGCATCCGTTCACAGTCACTATCCATTTATTTTAATGATGACAGAGAGCACGAATAGTATAACTAATACTACATCATTTATTTGCAATGACCTAGGCAGTTGATAGGTATATCCTTGCAACAATCTCCTTGCAAATAACTGTAAATTTACCATAATTTGACTGCTATAAATTAGTCCGGTCATCATAATTTGTAAAAGTTACAAAATGTAAAAGAAGCGGCTATCCGCTTCTTTTTACTTAGATGTTACGAGTGTTCATCATCATCTGCTTGATTCGGCTTCCTCTCTAACCAGATGCAGCTGAATACAAGAATTTTACACGGAGCGACTGCCTATCTGACCTCCACAACCCAGTAACTGGGTAATACGATACCCCTTGGTAAGACTTTCGGCCTTCTGACGTCCCGTACGGTCTGTCTAAGATCCAAGAATGACAGTCGAGACCAACAGTCTATCGTACTTACCGAGGCACGGGGGGTCTCGGTATGTAAAGATGGTCACCCATCGACGGCAAGGGTAGCTTAACCTGATCGATCGACCCCTGCGGCTGGTTATTACTTAGCAACGAGCCCCTTTCATTGCGAATGTTATGATACCTTATAGGTAGAGAAGTGCTTATACCTACAAAAAAAGATGATAGACACCGTGTAAAAGATCCAAGTATCTTGTATGTACGAGCATCTTGTGGTGCATATGCCCTTAATTGGAAGTAACGCCGCCATCTCCTTTTTATGGTTCTGCTACCTCAAAAGGAAAAAAACGGAACCCATATAGGATCACTTCGTTGTCCGTCTGTCTGTCTGTCAGTCTGTCAAGACCCTTTTTGACAGGAACGCGTGGAGGTATCAAGTTGAAATTATTATTAAACACGTAGGTCTACGGTCCCTTGGAGGTCTATAAAAATTAAGCTTCTAAGTCAACGCAGTAAAAAAATACATTAGCCATTTATACGACATATTTTGATACTCGCAAGTAAATCAAAACCTATGGGGTACTTCCCTTTGTCCTAGATCATGAAAGCCATGATGCAACGTCTCACAGCACAAGTACTCTATAGGAAAAAGTACGTAAATTTCAACACAATTTCACAAAACAACCGCAATGTGCGTGTATGCTGACCAGGGGGTCTACTCCTTAAGCACGAAGCCCGTAGTTTCGACCTTCGTTACGGGTGTTTCCTACTCCGTATCACCTACGGATGGATGATTGCTTCGGGTCACGAACGAAGAATGAATGACAACACGATTTGACAGTTGTCCCTACTCCCGATGTGTTTTTGCCCATTCGAAAAAAATAACTTTTACAATATTGTTGTGATGCATTGTTATGTCAGACGGACGGACGGACGGACTTAGGAAGTGGACCCCCAGGTGTATGAGCGTTAACGAAATAAAAGGAGTATGGAAAGATCGTTGAGTTTATGATGACGTTTTGAATTTCTTATAACATGTTTCTTCCTATAAATTTTCATGAATGATTACCAACGGCACCTCTCAGCTAATATCATTCAAGTCCCAAAAGATGATTATAGCACTCCAACTAAGTACTTATCTTATGTAAAAAAAAAACTTACAAAACAGGTCATAACAAAAAGGTTTCATCCATTTATTCTCACTACTATACATAACAATTAAAACATTTTTCACAGCCTTCAATTAGACTACAGTTCATTAAATAATAGTTAAGACGCCAATTAACCTCTAATCGTTATTACAAAGGATAATAACTAAACAAAGTTTAATCTAGATTTTATATAGTTTAAAAATAAACCGTGAGAATAAATCTACAATACAGTTTCGAAGTATGGAGGCGACTGCTAATCTATCACTGCTCATCGACGTAGTCCTAATAAATCATGTTACTGTCAATAGATAGAACAGTAGTGCAACTGCGAAGAATCTGTCCGTCTATCGCCAACCGATAAAAAAAAAACAGACAACCAAGGCATACAATAAAAAGTTAAAAAGTATGTTAGTAGGTACAGAAATAAAAAGTGGAAAATAATGTCGATTTATCAACCGTGCGGGTTGATAAATCGACATTATTTTCCACTTTTCACTCTCACATGCAGATTGATGAACCGATTGAACACAACCACGTCCAATCTATCTGCTATCATTTTCAAGATGCTGTTGCTAACCGAACACCATAAAAATCAAAAATTCATATCTCTAAGTTAGATTTCCCCCGGATTCAACTGATTTCCGAAATCACCAATTCGGAGGAAATGTAACTTAGAGTATTGATGATTTTTTTAAATTTTAAAATTATGTAAATACATATTATTTATTGTCGCGAATCATATTTTGATCAAGCTACAACCTGACACTGACCTGCAAATTGCAAAAACCGAAAGAAAACTTGAATTTCGCGGGCTACCACAGCGCAATCACCTTAAACAAAGGCCCTTTCATTCTTCATGTTTACAGAAGCTCAATTAGTGGCAATTGTTTTCAAAGCGTTTCATATTTCTTATCGACTTGCAACAAGATACAAGTACCATTTTTTTTTTTTTACTTTTCCATCAACTTTAGGTATTACTGACAGATTGTCACTTTGTCTAGGTCTTCTAGTCTAGACGGCAGCAACCCTAAGCTTTTATGCAAAATGAAGATATTCTATTCTATGACCCTAAGCCTAAGCCTAACCCTAAGCCTTTATGCAAAATAAAGATATTCTATTCTATTCTATTCTCCCAATCAAGCAGGTCATTATCTCAAGAACACAGCCCAGTAACGCTACTGTCACTAACATATACTGTGGTCACACTACACTATTATACCTTCTCCAATAAATGTACGCTTCACAAATGAAGTAAGAGTGATAAACTTACTTAATTAAACTTGTTGATGTGGTGGATTAAGCAAAACTAATAAAGCTAAGCCAGTTTGGTTCTAAGATTACCGCTGTATTGCTAGTATTGCATGGTAGAGAATTACTCTACAATATTGAGAGATTAAATTTTTCATGAAAGTAACTGAAGGAACACGCATTCGTGTTCCTTCAGTTACTTTCATGAAAAATTTTTTAGTCAGTAAAAGTCTGACACGCCCTTCCGTTTCACCCAGAGTGGGAGAAGTCATTTGATGATTTCCCATCCACAAAAAAAAAAAAAGACCTGAGGCGCTTTACTTTGTGTAAATTGTTTCATACCAATCAGCCTAGCCTTTTCTCAACTATGTTGGGGTCTGCTTCCAGTCTAACCGGATGCAGCTGAATACCAGTATTTTACATGGAGCGACTGCCTGTCTGACCTCCACGACCCAGTAACTGGGTAATTATGATAAGACCTTGGTAAGACTGGTTGTTAGACTTTCGGTCTTCTGACGACCCGTAACGACTGTCAAAGATCCACGAATGACAGCTAGGACCAACGGCTTAACGTTCTTTCCGAGGCACGGAGGAGTCTCGGTATGTAAATATGGTCACCCATCCACTGACCACTGGCAAGCGTAGCTTTTTTTTGCGATTTCAGGTTTGGTCCCATATTAAAAGTTATATAATGATTAGTACAATGACAGGGGTCATTGTACTAATCATTATATATAACTTAAGAGGATCCAGTATATATGTATTTAAATGATCAAAATCGAAAAAGGCAAAACGTAGATGTACCACCACAGATTAATCTGTGGGACCACGAGACTCAATAATACCCGTAGACAACCATTATTTTTTGTGAGAATTACTATAACTAAATTACAGTATTAGATAGTCGTACTTGCGTTATCAAAACCTAATTAGTGTATCCTTGTGAAACCTCTGATAAGATAAAACTATACTTCAAGCGATTCTTAGTGCCTAGTGTTTTAGTTCCTAGGCAAGCAGTTTTCTCCTAAGAAGATCTGACACAAAAAGCTAATTACATTTCTTATCTTTCCTCTCTATACTTAATTAGGGCACAATTTTCCGAAAGAAGTCCTTTCCTTTTTTCCCGCTATCAAGCATAAAGTAATGCTATCCTTTAGCTAATTGTTTGGTCGTAAAATTAACAAGTTACTCTGACTTTTATCACTCTAAACAACAACAAAAGCTACCTAAGTCTTATAAATGCAGCTACCATGTTCGTTTATCTCGCTTCACCCCTTTTGAGGGTTGCGTACCTCAAAAGGAAAAAACGGAACCCTTATAGGACTTCGTTGTCCATCTGTCCATTAGTCCGTCTATAAAGGCCCTTTTTCTCAGGAACGGGAGGAAGTATCAAGTTGAAATTAATACCAGATACCTAAGTCTACGGCCCCTTAGAACTCTAAAAAATCAAGCTTGATTTTTTCACAAGTAAAGGAAAAAGTCCGTAAATGTTGTCTTGAATTTTCTAAGGATTTTTATGTCAGGCACTAGGCAATCTTAAGTGGTCAAAGTAGGACCTTGGTGTGAGAAAGGCAAATACTCAGCAAACACAGCATTCCGGTTGGAAGTCTTGCAATTTCGATGTATTTAGTACAATAAAATGTAGATCGTTTTTGAAAGTTCATCCTTGATGTTCAAATGAATAAGTTCAAAGATGTAACTTTTTGATAATCTGCCCCAGGCAATTATATTATTATTTTCGACAACTGAAACTCTATTAATGTTTTTTTTTGCAGTTAACTCCTTAGGAATCGATTTTAATGTAAAGCCCCCGGTATGGAAATTTTATGAGGAGTGAAATACAAGCGTTAACTCAAAGTGGTGTCACGTTTTTCTGCGCAACGTAAAACAAAACGAACGCCATTACCCTTTAAAGTTGCTTTTTGTATAGCACTGATTCATTGAAACCGACGAGGAACGAAAATGAAAACGACTAGACGAAAACGACGAAAGACGATAACAAAGGACCGTAGATCCGTTGCTTTAGTCCAAAAATAGAAAGTCGGAACGACACAAAAAACAGTAGTAAACTCCAGTCGTGCGTCGAAGCTGACACACGCTTTTTCAAATCAGATTCAGGATATTCAATTAGCCACATTTTCCATTTCATGTCTTCAAGCATTGTACATTACAGGTTTAAACCCAAATCCAACCCACCTACATACTATATTGACGTACCAGGTTCAGAAGAAAAAACCCTGCTACAGCGTATAACACAGGAATTGTGTGGTCACATTTGAAACCATCAAATTGAACAACTTTCTCCATGGGACCAACATTGTATTCGCGAAAAAATAATCATTTGTTCCGTACTAAACTTCAATACCTACTCGATGCAAATGTCGACATCTCGATTATTTTACATACCTAATAGATTTTTATTACACAAATATTTAGTAAAATATTCATTATAGTCGGTTCAGTATAGAGGAGCTCGTGGCTAAGTAATAACAGCCGCACGGGTTGATCCATCAGGTTAAGCTATGCTTGCCGGGGTCGGTCCGTCAAAGAGTGACCATCTTTACCTATATTGTCATCCACGAATGACAGCCGTTGGTCCCGGCTGTCATTCGTGAATCATTGACTTTGGTTAAGAGTCGTCAGAAGCCCGAAAATCTGACAACCAGTCTTACCAAGCGGTATCGTATTACTCAGTAACTGGGTAGTGGAGGTCCGATAGGCAGTCACTCCATGTAAAATAGGTAGGTACTGGTATTCAGCTGCATCCGGTAAGACTGGAAGCAGACCCCAACATAGTTGGGAAAAGGCTAGGTAGATAATTATCTCCTTTTGATTTTCTGTAAATTATAGAAGAAGAAAAAGATGCTGTTTTTAACATTGTCATTATTTCGCACCTCGCACGAAGTAACTTAAGATCTTTTAGTAGCATAGACATTCTAGTTAAGTCCATAATTATAGCGCGTCTAAATCTAAGTTGCTCAATCTAGATATCTAATTTATTAAACCAGCAGCAACTTTGCACAATGCATTTCTGTCAAACGTTGTAAGGTTTCATCAAAATAATTATAGTTTGCCGACTAACTACGAATGTGGCCTAGTTTAACGCGTCCGTCTGAAAACGTGTAGGTAGTAATTTTCAAAGATGGCCGACTATTGTTCTGAAGGATACTTTTGTGGGACATGTAATTTTGTTAAGACGTCAAATGAAATTGTTTTCATAAAGTTGTTTGTCTTTTTTCTTTTGTGCGAGTTGAACACAATTAATTTTTTTAGAGAAATTATTCGTACTGTTAGTCGGACTGCAAGTATCTAAGTAATCTACATACAACGTGCCGCCACAATTGCGACATCAATTAAAGACACAGGTCCCTAGTGGCCAGTAATCATAAAAAATATAATAAGATAAAATAATTAATAAATTTAAAAAAATCAAACAAACTAAATAATAAAATAATAACCAAAATTTTATTAGGATCATTCTGTGCAAAGGATTCATTCATGAAGCTATTGGTGTATGCCAGCTGGTAAAAAGTCATTGCCTAGCACCTTTTTTATTGTTCGTGGTATGTCTTATTGTTCTGACCCAGCTGTGAGTAGCCTCATAAATGATAAAACTCCCAGAAAAAAACACGTGACCTTTTTTTTCTCGTTCGTTTTAATTTCATCTCTGTGCTACAGGTTGCTCTAAGATGCTGTTTTAGAAAATTGTAAATAAATAAGTAAATAATAACGTTTAAAAAATTAAAATATCTAGGTATATAGAGCGAAAACGTGGACAACGTGGATACCCGTGTCAAATTAATGTCGTCATTGCAGCAGTACGTTGTATATAAAATACAGTCGGGTTAGTTACACCATTTATAACTCAAGAATGGCTGCACCGATTTTTACGATCTTTAATTTGTTGGAATTTGTCTCCGCCCGAATAGAATAACTATTAAAAAATATATGAAGAAAATTCATTTTTACATGAGATTTGGGCAGGACAACGTCTGTCAGGACAGATAGATCATTATATTTTACAAAACATGTTTTGTAAAATACCAATGGTGAAGAAATGCAAATTGCCTTTTTTGTGCATTTTAATAAAAATTGTACAAGATTTATACAAAAAAGCAATAAATTATGTCGTTTAGTTCATAAACTTCAAATTGTTTGATGGATCGTTTAGACTTTTCTAAACAAATAAAACTTAGGTAATTAATTAGTTCAAGTTTTAGTGCATAGTAATTTAATTAATTTTATTTTATTTCTATTGTTAACCAACTTCATTTAAGTTGTGCTACACAATTAAAATATTTATGAGACTTGAGAACTTACTCTCCATTGGAAACTTAGATCAGAAAAACACTGCGTATAATTTATGGGTTTAAATTTAAAGAAATGTGAAAGAAAATTAAAGTAGATAGTTATTTTATATAACCTACCTATCCACATGTTACCTATAACTTATTTGGTTTCATGTGCGTATTGTTTATTTATTACTTGTGCGTATTGTTTGTTACTTTATTTCTGAGATTAGCGCGGTCAAACGCACAGACAAACAGACAAAACATCTAAAAATCATTGTTTTGGGTTCTATTGCGTTAATAAAGACCCCCAATAATAGTTTTTCTCAAAAACCTTCTGCGTAGTTCCTCTTCTATTAGGTATATGTCTAGGTATGGTGTAAGTGTAAACAGTGGCAATATTTTAAGGGGTCATTGTACTTACTTTTACTATGGGACCAAACTGAAATCGCGAAAAAAAAATTTGCTGTTCCCTACATTTTGACGAATTATGCGAACATAAATGTACTGAACAGCTGATTTTTTTTACGCGGTTTCAGATTTGGTCCCATAGTAAAAGTAAGTACAATGACCCCTTAAAATATTGCCACTGTTTACACTTACACCCTGTATAAATAAACAAATTACAGACACTTTTGAATTGTCAAGGGGTCGGGCAGTCAGAAAGATGTCATTCCAAAGCGTAGTACTTAGGTACCTATGGAGAAGAACGAGCAAGAAACTCCACGGACTCTCTTTGAAATCAAAATATGTGATAAAAGCATTGGTTACATCATTCTTGATGAAATTATGAATGTGAGAACGATGCAGAACGTTAAAAGCGTAATAAAAAGATAAAAAAAACTATTATAAAAATTAATTAAGTTAAAATAAATTAAAACAAGCCGTGGCAGCTAATGCCGCGTTCCCACGGCCTGTCGAGGCCCATCGCGGCTCTTGCCTGTCAAGGCATTCCAAACATCATCCCATAAGTTCGATATCGGGCGACGACAGGCCACCGCAGGCCGACTGTCTCCATGTTTGACGCTCAAAAGTGCCTTTTATGTGTCTATTTGAAATAAATCATTTGACTTTGACTTTGACCACGGCCTGTCTGGCCGGACTGGCGCGGTGTGGCCTGCGAGAAAGCGGGCCGTGTGACCGCGGCATAAGAGATGACCAGGCCCTACTGACAGCGCCCGTTCACGAACCTGATGCATTAAATTCGACACCAATCGTAAATTATATTCAGTACATGAATAATCTTTAAACCCATATGTTTACATAACGTACGGTAACATACGGTTTATGGTATATTGGGTTACTTACATACAGGGTGTCTCAACCGTAGTGGTCCAAAGGCACTCCAAAGGTCCTGAGTTGCACTTTATTGTGTCGTAGCAAGAGTCGCTATTTATTTAAACGATTTTGCGGAGTGTATCTTCTGTACTTGTACTATTATGTATTCTGTGGTATAAGTAAGCAATAGTTTCATACACTAATAAATATCTAAAACATAATATGGAGTCATTTCAAAATCGATTTAAATACTTACGAAACGCTTGTAACATCTTTAATTTATTGATGTTTTTACCATCCGCGATTTTAGTTGCTAGTGTTGTTACCACATAAGTAGTGACGTCTGTTTAATATATATTAGTAATATTAATTTAGTTCATGAATATCATTTACCTCATTGGTCTAGTGGTCGCGGGATTTTATGTGATCCTGGGTTGGATTCCCGGGTCGGGCAGTGTTATTGGGTTTTTTCCATCTGGAATTTCTCAGTAGCTGCTGTGCTGACAATAGGCTCGCCACCTATTACTGACGAAATGTATGTGTAGGTACTATAGGCACACCTCTGAGCAACACTTTGGGAATTACAAGCCACGTGGGCGTCACCTGCAGCTGTCTGTAGTCGGTTACGGAGTTGTTGGTTACCAATCAGAAGTTGTTAATTAACAATGGCTTGCAAGCTACTTGCTTTTGCGCAAGTCACTGGCATTGTGTTTTTTTGGCTTAATAACACAGCTCGAAAAGAATAAGCTTTCATCAAACACAAGAAAATTATGTGGACGCAAAATAGTTTTTTGCCAAATTTTGTTTGACCCTTACAAATTCAGAATTTATTAATAAAAACTATTCGTTTAGCATTTTATTGACACACCTCTTCGACTATTGACGTAGGTTAGTAATTAGGCTAGGCCTAGTTAAAAAGATTTCATAATATTGCTGATATCATAAAACTGGATATGCCAAACAGAGAATAATTTTCACATCATTTTTTTAAGCACTTTGTTGGATATATACTTTTCCATTTTTCATTATTATTAATCCTTTATTGCTGATACTAAACATTAGGGTAAGACTTGGTAATACGCCCTACTTTTTTTAAAATTGTAATTTTTTTTTAATCTTACAAGATAAAGTCTAAATTTTGTTCCAAAACAAAAAGTTTGATTAAACTTTTTATCTTGGAACAAAATTTAGACTTTTGACAATAATATCACAAATGGTAATCTTAATAGGAACTAAGGATACAATAATAATTATATATTTTTTAAATCTAACGTAAGGCGTTTTGTAATGTGATCGTTGACTAATATGACTCACTCTAATTGTAAAATGCCCCAGTGTAATAATCATATATTTTTGCTTACTTTAAACTATCAGTAAGACGAAAGCATCCTTTTTCCATTTCCAGTTTTCATTATTATTAAGCCTTTATTGCTGATACTAAACATTACTTATACATTTTATACTTAGTTGTCATCACTTCCAAATAATAATAAGTTTTGTTGATTTTAATGTACCTAACCTATATGAACTTTACTGCAAATCTTGGAGCTGATGAACCTGAAGGCTCTTCTCGCCACTGCCGCTCCACAGGGCACAATTTTGCAGACTCTGTCGAAGAGACGTTTCGCAGGTATAGGTATACTTACTATTACTTATTTACTAAGTAATATCGCTAAATTAAACACATAATTTGGCTACAAAAAGTCCATGCAAGAAAAAAGATACGCCCAGTACAATTTTAACAAATCGTAGATACTTTTCCGTGGAAAATTGGCAATTCTATAGAATGTCTCGAGGGCAGATCTAATTTGGCGACCTATCAGCTGTGAATTGCTTTATTTGATTTAGTGTACGGATAGGATTCCATAGGAAGGAACCCTTTTCTCCAAAAATATATCTCGTCCTACTTTTTAAATCGTGGTTACCAAAAATAAATCAGTGGCCTACTGTCAAAGGGAGAATATTACTAGAAATAACCACTTTTTAGGATATACAAAACGTATTCTGCAATTGTTTGGAAGCGTATATAACATGACATAAGTACATAACCCCCCGATTGGTTAGTCAGAGGTGTAGGTACCTACCACCGACAATTCGGCTGTGTCAATAAAAAAAATAAAAATATCCTTGGACATTGGATGGCGTTGTGTACAACGCCATCTAGTCCCAAGCTAAGCAACCTAATGCTAGTGTCAATAGAGGGTAAGGGGCGAGCCGACTAACACTTGACCATCCTGAGAATCGAACCCAGGACCTCATGCTGATCTAGTGGTTGCAAGCGCTACTGCTAATAGCGCTTGCAACCACTAGATCAAGGAGACAGTCCAGCGAATATAATAATTATTACAAAATATACCAATAAAATTGTAGAATGGGAGGCATTATGTTGCACAAAATGAAAACAGTTTTTGCATATAGGTCGGTTTTGTTTTTCTTCTATTGTTTTGTTTTTGAATTCTACTAGTATTACATTAGCTTTATAGTCGATAATGAAAACGAAAACATTAGCATTTAATTGATTGTTGATAATTTAGTGTGTCTAAGTATCGCTATATATAGAAACTAGTTATATCGCTATGTAAATAAGGTTTCATGTCCACTTTCTTAAGCCAGATCAGAATATAATTAGATGTCCAGATGTCAAGGTGGTTGCATAAAATTAACTTAATTTTACGTCATTATTGTCGTAGGTCTGTAGGTCACGCATTTCTCTGTAACTATTAAATTTGAATAGGCAGTTCATAGGCATCTGGGAGTTTATTTGCATTTTATCACATAAAGGCAGTCCCTCACCGAGAGCATTAGTCTGTAACCTTTACCTGCGAACTAACCGTGTTACTTTTACCTATACAGGGTGTAAGTGTAAACAGTGGCAATATTTTAAGGGGTCATTGAAATCATCATTATGAACAACTTTTACTATGGGACCAACCCTGAAATCGCTGTTCCCTACATTTTGACGAATTATGTATAAATGTACTGAACAGCTGACTTTTTTTCGCGATTTCAGGTTTGTTCCCATAGTAAAAGTTGTTCAGAATGATGAGTACCCCTTAAAATATACTATATCATCAAATTAATTTATTTTTTGTTTTATCATGTTTAGATATCGATACCCATAACGTCTGCGGAGTTTCGCTAGCTAATTTAAATTGACCCTGATTGTGTACGTATCGTGCTGATTTTAATTACCTCTCTACACTACCTGTTATATGTCATGTAGAAGCAACAAATATAATGTTGTAATACTTATCTTGATTCAAAAGAGTGTCCGTGGAGTTTCTTGCCCGTTCTTCTCCATAGATCTACGTTTTGGAATGGGCAACTAGCTTCAACTTTCTGACTAACTGACCGACTCTTTGACAATTCAAAAGTGCCAGTAATTGGTTTAATTGAAATAAATGCTTTGAGTTTGAGTTTGAGTTTGAGTTACCCAGCAATTGACGGCTTGCGCAGTCTACTTGTAGAGCCCTAGCCGTTACAATGGAATATTGGGTTGTTACATTACAGTAGGCGAGGCTGAGGGAGCGCTTAAGAGGAAATGGGGGCGGCCAGACTTTTGATAATTAGGTATTTTAAGAAGGTATTGCTGTCGCTCTGCGAGCGCTCCGCCCTCGAATTCGTGCGATAAGGACGACTGCAGATCCGACTAAATAGCCTATGTAAAAAGTCACATTTCGAGGTTTGGCTCTCGCCTATTTCCTCCTCCAATATTGGACCAATTTAAAAGACATTTCATAAACTGAATAAGAAGGACTATGCCCCTATGTTTTTCTTTTTTCGTTAATAGTTGTCAAATTCGTATACTAGGCGTCTGTTGACAGCGGTCTGAATAGGCAATTTTGAGCATTTTTTGAGGGTTATAGTTCTTATAAAAATAATAGATCATCAAAAAGGAAAACATAGGGGCATACAAGTAGCTGATATTTATATTTCTGTAAAAAATCATTGCTTTATGGTCATTAACCAGAAAGAAAACAGGCGAGAGCGTTTGTATCTTTTTGTATGGAGAAAAGAGCACCCACATTTCCTCTTAAGGATTTAAATAGTCGGCCAGGATTTGAGCTGAACAATTACAGATTGGATGGATTCAGCGTGCAGTTGACATAGCTGCACCGAAACTGCCAACTGCGAGCGCAGTTCGCGTGCAGTCGGGATACAGTTGGCGTGCAGTTGTAAGGCAGTCGGTTGCCTTAGGCATTTTTTTTAAACTGCATTCGAACTGCTATTTTGCAGCTGATGTGCAGTTCAAATGCAGTTCGTCTGGTTTAGACACTTAGGCTCTAGACAGACGGACCGCATTTCAACTGCATTCCAACCGCAAATTGCAGTTCGGATGCAGTTTGAATGCAGTTGACTAGACTGCAATAGAACTGCACGGTTGGAACAACGTCAACATACACAACACGTTGTACGTATGACGAAAACGAAACGACGTACACGTCAACATAACATACATGCGTACATCGTTGTTGTTGCATCGAACTGCATTCAAACTGCATCCGAACTGCAATTTGCGTCCAACTTATCTCCCTTTGGTAAATGTGAATGTAGAGAAAAACATGATGCTTTACTAACGCCCTCTAGCAGAGTTTCACGTAACCAAATGGCAACTGACTGTGGTACTAAAGCAACGCCCCCTTGTGGATGATACGATAACTAACGATGCTACGAGCTAAAAGGTAAGTAAAGTGACTACACTTTCTCCGCAAATGAAACGCGTTCAACTTCGTCACACTATCGTGAGATGGCATTGGAAGCGAATCACAACAGTTGAAAGTTTTTACAATTTTATTTCCTTCCTTAATCCTCTTCATTCTTTCATTCTCATTATAAAGGGAACCTTTGTGCAAATTTTGAGCTTTATAAGTTCAAGGGTTTAGGCTGGGCGTTGATGAGCCAGTCAATCAGTCAGTCAAGAGTCCTCATCGACTGGACCTTTTTATTTATATAGGTACAATACTTTTAGGTACTGTTTAGTGCTAAATTTTGTAACGTTGCTATTTTTTAATTTCCTATTGGAACTATGCAATAAATATGCGCTAATTTTGGGAGTGGACCCCATGCTTTTATTGTTTATTGGCCCAGGTCCAGTAAAAATAGATCGATTTGTATGGAGTAGATTGCAATAAATGCTCTTTGGGTGATAATTCAGAATTAAATATATAAATAGCTGAAATACATAAATTGACAGTAATCCCCGATTTTTTTTTTATATATATTGAGTTATTAGCAATTATAGCAATAACATTAAATTTAAGTGGGAACAAAAAATGGACCACTGGTGATTTTGTACATGACTGCTCCTTTTCAAAAGTTTTAATTATGGAAATAATTATCCCCGGTCAAAATCAACATATTAAGTACCATATTGACTATTTTATATAAAATAAATGATAACTTCAAAACAGTACTTACCTAGAGAGTGAAATTTTGTCAAAGTATTTAAATAGTTACTACAAATAACTAGGTAAATTATCACCAATGTGACTATTATACTTTTTTTTTCGTGAAGTTAAATTTGTATTTAACCCTTGTACATTAAAGACACCCAGGATATTTTTATGAATCTTACTACCAACAATTTTTGTCTACTCAAATTTGAAAAAATCCCCTGAATATCTCTAAAGCATTTCTAATAATTAAATGAAAATGAAACACTCGCGAGAGGGTGCGAGCGGGCGGGTGGCGGCGGCGGCGTCGCGATGCATCAAGCGGCCGCGTCTATTACATAAATTTTATTTTGGATTCGTGTAATTAGACCACATGAGTAAACAAAGATGTGGTGTTTTAAAATGAAATAGTACGCACGGCTACAGATCAAGCTATACATTTCCAGTATATGCTGATCTCGCATTGTATAGGATTTCCTAACAATGAGTGGTCAGTGTAAACTGGAAATGTATAGCTTGATGTGTAGCCGCGTGTACGTACTTCTAGGCAAAATATTAATATCAGCAAAATTAAAAAAATATATTTTGGAACAATAACACAAGAAGTACCTAGGTACACAAGTAAAACGATGACAGCTGCAAAAGTATAAACTGTAGCGCAGCTAACAACGTCCTTCTCAGATACAGAATGGAACAAATGTTCCATGCAAAAAGAGACTAATAGGTAATTTTAGTACTTTAGATAGTTAAAAAAAAAGGGCGATTTGTACCAATAGTCGTCGGATTTGTACTATTACTCGTCAAAAGGACCCAGTCGTGTTCAATTTTTTGTGTTAATGTGAACTCTCAGACCTTGAACAT
The DNA here is from genome assembly GCA_905163495.3 of Cosmia trapezina. Classification (NCBI taxonomy): domain Eukaryota; kingdom Metazoa; phylum Arthropoda; class Insecta; order Lepidoptera; family Noctuidae; genus Cosmia; species Cosmia trapezina. Next base: position 10,559,725 of record LR991042.1, read on the forward strand.
ACTGTACGTGTTTGTTAAGAAACAAAGTCTAAGAAACAAAAGGTAGGTAGAAGACTGAATGCTAAGATTTACTAAAGGTTGTAGCAGAGCAGGAGGTAATAAAAACAGCAAGGTTAATTAAATTGTAACATATTTTTGCTTAAAAATTTTAAGAGACGTCTGGCAAAAAAATATGTGCGATCAGAATAACAGAATCAGTTTTTGTCCGGAATTAAGTCTGTGCTTTTGACTCGATGGTTGAGCCGATCAGACGTCAACTCCATGCCCAAAAGCTCTAGGCGGTCGGTAACTAGTACAGATGCTCCTCGGAAAGTAGGAGATAACTGAAACCGACTCCTTTTGGCAGTGAAAAGAGACGCCTTTGTTTTCAGAGCATTGAATTTGACCAGATTGCCATCTCCGGCATTGTGGAACTACAGTGGGGTATGTTAGAGGCCGCATCAAGGCGTGAATTTTCGGCAAAGATAAAGGCTAATAAGTTTGCACTTTCTTGCGCGGGATGAGCCAGCGTTCCATCAGACTTAAGCATAAGAGGCAGCAAATGGCAGAAATTTGTCTAGACCGATTTAGACAGCGATCAGAACTCCTTGCTACCAGAAAGGATGCCAACTTGGCCTCAATTCGTCCAACATGGTCAAAACGCGCCTTCCGTAACACCCGTTCGCAATACTTGCCGGGAGAATTTAACGCTCTTTTAACATCGCGCGAGCACGTTGACAGTCGCACCTGTCATTACGGGCCGAAGCCCAGGCCTGGTATGCCTGCAGTTTTACCAGCACCTGAGCAATTGTTGAAGGTTAAGTTCAAAATTGAATGAGAATATTTTACAGTTTGTAGTAACGTGACCTGCTATTATAATATAATAATATTTTACCTGGTCACCGTAAAAACGTGTTAAGAATTCACTTGCTTCCTTGCCAGACGCTTCTGTTTTTGCCAAAGCTTTTGCGACAGTCTGTGTGCCTTCCGGGTTGCCCTCCGACATAGGTAACGATTTTATTTGCTATATTTCGGTTTTGCCGAAGATATACACTGGAACAATGTGGCTCAAGGCATGACATGTTCTTAATAATTTTCGCTTTGGAATCGACTGGCTTCTTTCCAGAATCAACAAGATTAGGGCATGTGAAGGACCCGCCGGATCCAGCGGACCAGTTTGGCCCAGTGGTGCTAATCATTCTAACAACTTGCACACCCTTTATTACCCATAAATTTATCTTAGAAAGCAAATTCATTATGACTTAAACTAAACCGTAAACGTATTAAGTAGTTTACTACTGCAAAATGTAATTTTCTAAAAATTTAATTAATGTTGTGTGTACAAAAGCGTTAACAACTATGTTGCGGTCACAATAATAGTTATTATTCGCATTTTGTGGCATAAAACACTAAAATACCTAGAATTTGGCGGGTTTAGAGGCAACTATTAAATGACGAGATCTGGGTCAAGTAGGAATTTTTAGGTACCAATAGATGTCACGTTCGAAAAAAAATGCTTTTGTGATTAAAGTGTTCCAAATTTCAAGTTACTCCTATCGTTAGCAAATTAACTTAACTAATTCATCAAATAATCAGACTTAGCGTGGACCCAACTGAAGTTTCACAAATCGAAAAACAAAACTACGTGCCGACTTCACATTTAGCAGCTGAACTTGCAAAAAAATTAAATTTTTGTCGGACACACTTTTCAAGTAAAATATTTCAGACGTTGCAATATGTTACCAAGAATAGGTTGCCATAAAATCGGCAAGTTTAATGTTTAGTCAATGAGGTATATTATAATACTAGAGGCGCAGCGTCCTACAAAATAATTCAGAAAAACGTACCGACTTACCGACTTGTACGAGTTTAAACACGTAGCTTTGAAACGGATACATAAATATGTCAATCTGTCAAAATAATCTATGTTTGTCTCACTTCTTCTACCGTCAAACTAATTACGTTGAAATGAGACAAGACATTGTTACCCGAAAAACGGCCAGAGTTGTCAACGATCAACATCATTTCCCAAGAATTTAATGAAGGTTTTCATTGAATCAATTATAATGAAAGATTGTAATATGGAATATTTCCATGTGCTTCTGATCTTTAGGTACCCTGGAAAACAAATAAGAGATCACTCTGTCTAGTACTGCACCTATTGACGCGTTTATGATGAATGTACATACGTTGCGATGAAAATTAAATAACGTAAATTACTATAGTTTATCTGTTTCGATCCATTTTAATAGTAATAAAAACCGGCCAAGCGCGTGTGGGCCACGCAAAATGAAGGTCTCCGTAATTGAAAAGAATGTATCCAAAAACAAACTTAACATTTGTAGCTGAAAAATAAGAAATCCCAAAAAAAAAAATGTTTATGCGATAAAATGACAAAATAACGGTTTTCAGACTTTTTCCTTTACTTGTGCTGTAAGACCTTGCTTCTTGCCAAATTTCATGATTCTAGGTCAGCGGTAAGTACCCTATAGGTTTTGATTTACTTGCGAGTATCAAAATATGTTGCATAAATGGCCGTATTTTTTTACGGCGTAGACTTAGAAGCTTGATTTTTTTAGAGCTCCAAAGGATCATAGACGACTTACGTATTTGATATTCATTTTAACTTGATACCTCCACGCGTACCTGATAAAAAAAGGTCTTGACAGACAGTCAGACAGACAGACGGACAACGAAGTGATACTATAAGGGTTCCGTTTTTCCTTTTGAGGTACGGAACCCTAAAAAAGTACGTCATTTAAAAGAAATTACGACGACTGTTCTGGGTTTCACTACTGAGTTAGATAAGTTTGTCAATCTTAAAAATTCTGAAACGTATCTTGGATTTATAAACTAACTTGTATTTGATCGTAGTTTAACAATTCGATTTAATTAATGATTAAACGAACTTACCTGTACGTGAAGTTCGATCATAATTATACGAAGTGCTTCGTCCGAAGAGATTAGAAGAGAGATGTATTATTGAACACAATGTAGTAACGCTTAGGTGTTACCACTTCAGCACTATAGTTTAGAGGGTATTCGTTATACCCATTATGGCAACACAATTTATTACCCTAATGCTTCCCTGCCTGCATGGACATCCAGTCGGTCGAGCTTCATTAGTTTAGAGACTCAAACATATTTCCGGAACTTCTGGGATATCCAGGGTGGGCGGGACTTTCTAATCTCTTCGGACGAAGCACTTCGTATAATTATGATCGAACTTCACGTACAGGTAAGTTCGTTTAATCATTAATTATACTCGTGCTTCGTCCTCAAGATTAGAAGAGAGATGTATTATTGAACACAATGTAGATGTTGAGAGAGTGAGAGTGGAGGAAATATGAAAATAATTAAAATAAATTTTATCTCATAGAAACATTTATTTTAAATTACCTTGTTACGACAAAAACAAATATCGATACGTACAAGGGGAACATACTGCCCTTGCTACAGCGACATTATCCTCTTTGTCCATAATTGGTCTGCAAAGGTAATGGAATTGCCGTTCCATCCAGCAGTTTTTCGTATGTCGTCAAGGTTTACTCCTTGTATTAATGCCATAGATGTTGCAGCATGTCGTGTGCTATGAGAGGAAAACACGGTTACGTCAATTCCACTATCTTTCAAGGTAGACTTAATCCATCGACTACGAGTTTAACTCGTAACATGATTGAACGGTTTACGATGGCTAATAACCAGTTGATTTGAATTTCTTAGATTTATAGTCTTATCTTGTAAGGTAAGTAATTATTTGATCAGTATTAATTTTAAACAGTGTCTGTGCCCGATGAGCTGTAATGAGAGCTAGAAGGTAGAACACTTCTTCGAAAGCTGCTCTAGTGTTAGGCTTTCGTTAGGAAACAATGTGGTTAAATAATTTAGAACGACATTTGCATCCCATGTTACGTTATACCGCGGCTGTCTTAATGTATATACACCTTTACAAAACCTTATGATTCGATCATCGTCAGAAACGTCACCAACAATTATTAAGGAAATTACTATTAATTGTCCTATTTTGGGCACCATCGTTAAATATCTGTGCATGAAAATCTAAAATGATTGGAATGTATGGTTTGTACATATCAATTAGATTTGCAGAACAAAAATTATACCAACGTTTTAGGCAAACGTCGTATTGTTTGAAAGTGTTGTCGAACAGCGAAGCGAGCACGATGTCTAAGGCTGCGGCCGGAATGCATCGCTGCTGCATGGCCAACCAGGGTAACGTGAACCTGGATGTTTCGGTTGCATGTTTGTGTAGGCCAATCGGGAACAACCATGATACCTTCAGCATTATCTGCTATAACTTTCCGTAAAGCCTTAAGAATGATTGCTACTCGTGGAAAAACATAAAGCAGATGGTTTTACCAATTGAAGGTGAAAGCATCAATCGCAAATGCCCCTGGATCTTTGTGCCAAGCGACATATTATATTTCATATGTTTTATAAATGCGAGTAGCAAATAAATCAACTTGTGGAACTACCAATAAACGATCTATTATTTTTTGATAGCCGGTGTGAGACAGTACCCACTCTATGTCTGAATGGGTTCGTCGGGATTCCCTATCAGCAAGTACATTTTCTGATGATTTAATATAAGAAGCAAATATGATAATTTTACGGTCTTCACCATATATTTTGTGATTTTGGTAAGATGAGGATATTGGATACCTCCCATGCGATTAAATAGCTCACAGCAGTGGTGTTGTCAATTCTTAGTAATATTTGGCAATTCTCATAATTTTTAGCAAATATTTTGAGTCCAAAATAGGCTGCTAAAAGCTCAAGGTTATTTATATGCAGCGTAGCCTCCTTGTCAGACCAACTACCACTGGCTGTTTGCCCATTACATGCGGCACCCCACCCCGTTGTTGAGGCGTCAGAGTAAATTTCTAATACATAATTATCGTTCCTAATTCTATGTACGGAATGATCTATGACCATATACCACCAGTTTATATCTGGTAACAATGACTGCGGTATTGTCATGAGCCTGTCGTAATCATCGTCATTTCGAAGTTAAGAAACTTGCAGCGTTTAAGTTCCTTTGTATATAACCACCCGTACCTACTCTATCTATGGCAGGGCAGGTAGACACTAATAAACCTATTAACTGACCGAATTTCCTATACTTACAAGGTTACAATCTTTTAAAATTTTGTAGCTCTGTTTTGATTTTTAATTCTTTTCTCAGAGGGTAGACTTAATTCCTATTTATAAATGTCTATTAGGTAACCTAAATATTGACAAGACCTTGAGGGTATTTTATTACCTACTCTTTTCCTCGATAATAACAAAATCTAGTACTTGTAGCATCTGAGTGATCTCAATGTTTTGCAAACATTCATGGCAGGTATATCCAGCAAGAAAGAAATCGTAACAGCGAAACAACTTAATGACAGGCATCATCATCATCATTCATCATTTTCGTAAATATGAATGGAGCCATACGGATACCGAAGGACAGCACGTTAAATTCATATAACTTTTCATCAATAATGAAACGAAGGTATCTCCTTGAATCGTGATGAATATTGATAAGAAAACATGCATCTTTTAAATCTACAAGATTCAGCGCAGTACGTATGTCCCGTAGCCCGAGTATTCTACTATCTACGGTATTTCATCTAATTTGAAATGTTCTGAATCAATTAAGGTATTTAATTTTTTTAAATTAAGAATAAATCTCATTTGACGTTTATGTATCTGATGATTAAAATTAATTTTGTAACCGTTTATCCATGACAATACGGTAAGGTCTTTACTTAATAACGACCATTGTTTATGAAAATGGGCAACTCTGCCCGCGTAACGTACCGAATCTATTGAGGGCGGTTCCGCTTGGGTCGCTGCGAGAATGCTTGCAACGAGTTCCTGTGCGGTTGCGCGTTTCGAGCAGCAGGTGGAAATTGCTGCGGCGGCGGATCCCTCACCTGCCTGCGAGCCGGGATCCTCGCCTTCCAGTTAAAATGCCTGTGGTTGTATATTTTATTCGCCGAAGTCGAAGCTTTAGGTTTATTAGTTTCTGGTTTCATTTCAGAGCTAGATTTTGAGACAGCCTTCGCTGTTTTGAGGGTATCAGCGAGATCATTTCCAAAGAGGAACTTATCGATCTTTGTGGTATCCAGCTGGTCCTTCAACTCTTTTTTAAGTGAATATAGTGCAAAATTACGCCTAGCTTGAGATTCTGAATGTTGAATATCACATAATATTCTACCAACATCCATAAGATCTTTTAACAGAGCATGGTGTCTCTCCCTGGCGTCAAGCTGCTCGGATATAATCTTGCCCAAGGATGAAATCCCTGCAGGCTTTGTCTCTTTTATGTACTTGATCAGATGTAGCGGCTTTAATTTCTGCATTCAAGAGTGGTGCAGCTATTGTAGTTTCCTGGCACTAAAAACTTACTGGCAAGATCTTTACGATCATCTTTATCCAGACCGGATGTTGCGATATGAGCAAGTCTGGATGCGACATCCTTGTTTATATCCGGGCCGTATTCAACCGTTATTGATGGATCTGCTCCCAATATGTCCAGGATTTCATTATTGCAGTCTTCGTGGTCATTTGGGATGATCACATCTTCTGCCGGGGCAGACACTGCTGTCATTGGTGATACATCATCATCCACCACTGGTGGGTCTACAATGATAGTGTCTACATGCTCGTCAGGGTTTGTCGTTGCTTCCTGGTCTGTGTGAGAGAACGAAAATGCACACCTACATGGAAATGCAAAATCGGCATTGTAAATAACAATCGGAAAATCACGATATTATTATAGTGATTTTATCAAATGCGGCGATATAGTCCCACAGACTAATCTGATGCATAAAAGTAATATACCTACAAAGTTTAACATGCGCTTATTTTAATTATGCGGCAATGTAGTCCCACAGACTAATCTGAAGCATAATAGTAGATAGGTCAATTACGAGCAAAGACTCCATGGTTATTATTATATGCCGCGATATAGTCCCTCAGACTAATCTGATGCATAAAGGGTGGGTAGTCTTCAACAATTTAACAATCGGAAAATCACGATATTATTATAGTGATTATCAAATGCGGCGATATAGTCCCATAGACTAATCTGATGCATAAAAGTAATATACCTACAAACGTTTAACATGCACTTATTTTAATTATGCGGCAATGTAGTCCCACAGACTAATCTGAAGCATAATAGTAGGTAGGTCAATTACGAGCAAAGACTCCATGGTTATTATTATATGCGGCGATATAGTCCCTCAGACTAATCTGATGCATAAAGGGTGGGTAGTCTTCAACAATTTACTCCCTTTAATTACGTACATATGCGGCGATATAGTCCTGCAGACTAATCTGTTGCATTTAACGTGATCGTTAGTGATCAGGGCAATTGCTTTTTATGGTGTAGGTAATATAACCGTTGTTAAATTTCCAATATCCACTTAATGATTTGCAATGCGTGGGTACTTACTGTCGGGGTTCTCAGGTGGCGCCGGCGCGGGTGTAGAAGCCCTCGATGAGCATGAGGACGAACTTGAAGACTGGCTCGAAGATCTTGACGAACTTAACCGAGAACAATTACGTCTATCGCGGCGCGAACGTTCTATTTCTTTTTCTAATTTTCTAAATTTTTTTTTTTTTTGCTACGAATGTAAAATTATCTTCGTTAGTGCGTTTTGGCATTATTACTATTTAGAATTATTTGGTGCGGTAACTATAAGCTTGCGAAGTGGTTGAGCACTGAAAAGCGAATGAAGCTCGACCGACTGGATGTCCATGCAGGCAGGGAAGCATTAGGGTAATAAATTGTGTTGCCATAATGGGTATAACGAATACCCTCTAAACTATAGTGCTGAAGTGGTAACACCTAAGCGTTACTACATTGTGTTCAATAATACATCTCTCTTCTAATCTTGAGGACGAAGCACGAGTATAATAATCGATTACTAATCACAGTAATCACATCACACTAATATTATAAAGGCGAAAGTTTGTAAGTGCGTGTGTTTGTTTGTTTGTATGTTTGTTACTTCTTCACGCTCAAACGGCTGGACCGATTTGGGATTTTGGTAAGTAGATAGCTTATACCCCAGATTAACACATAGGTTACTTTTATCCCGGTCTACGCGGGTGAAACCGCAGGGCGCAGCTAGTTTACTTTAATTGAAAATGAACCGGTTTATTTTCGCACAGCACACCACTATATAACACAATGTGATCATAAACAATCTATTATTTTTCATTTAAAAATATAAACTCATAGTCATTAGTCATTACATATAAGATTATTTATTGCTAATAAAATTAATTTTGGTGGACGATGTAGTGATATATTAGGTTAAAACCTTTGACATACTTACACGTGACATGTGTTACTTTTGTATTCAGTGACTGTTTGGGTACTTTTCCATTCAGTGAGTGTTTGGGTACTGTACAGTATGTTTAATCCAAACAGACTACAATAATAATTTAGACTTACAGGAACATACATTCGTCATTCACTAAACTCCCAAAAGTCCACAACATCAGAACACTGATGGCAAAAACAATGTTTGATAAATTTTTGGATAATCTGAACAAAATTCAGCAAAGTTACTTGTGAAATGTATTACCACTTGCCTTAGTAATCTTTTCAGACCGTGACATACAAATTTTAATCGCACATTTCACTATTTTGATATTTTTATCGCTAAGCAATTGCTCACTTGACGTCAAGCTGACAACTGTACTCGGATATGCCTGCGGACATATACGATGTAGTAACGCTTCGGCGCCGTACACTACTGATGATATTGATGTTTTTAGATAATTAGACGACTACTGGGTCACTGTCGACTTCACCCGCGTTTACCTTACATGATTCGAACCAGAAGGCGGTAGTTGATAGAAAAAATGCGCTTATCCTGATGTAAAGCGCATTTATTATATCCCATAGGTATAACTGTGTACTGAGTTTATTAAAATCCTAACAATAGAATAATTTCAGATTTTTCTCTTTGCTGACGTAACAACAACAACGTCAGTTTCGTGTAGTCGGACAATCCTGGCTTTTCGTTCCGGTACAGTTTCGTGCAATTGTCGCGCGAGTGGGTAGATTGCAGAGTAGGCATGGTATTATACCTTTCGCATTTTTGATTTGTATACTACTGTTTTCGGCAATTTGTATGTAAAATCATTGGCACATTATCCGAGAAATGAAATAAATTGTCTTTCCGAAGCTCACTAAAACATAGAGTTTTAAAACCTTTACTGCCAACGGTGACAGAATCATTATCTAAGGACTTTCCGCATATTACGCAAGACATAATAAATAAGTACCAAAATCCGGGCGCATCGTAAACAATCTCATTGCGTAATGAGAAGAAAATTTTCAGTAATTATTTGAGCAGTTAAACAGTAGCTCCATCTTTTTCACATCCGATAACTTCGTCCCTCTCGCACACCGACGCGGGGGATGCAAGGCGCTCGGTCAAGGTTGGCATTTTATATTGTGTAGGTAATTTAGGTTTTATGCATTTTGCGAAGAATCCTTATCACTTAATCAGGGGATTATGACACTTACATATGAAGAATGAAAATGTTAATGCACAGCCTAAAAAATATTTCAAGTGTCTTTTATGTACAATATACAAAACATGATAAAACACTTTTTAACTATGTTCCTGAGAAGTCACCAAGGTGAAAACTGAACATAGGTTCGAGGCTAACGTTTGGAATGTATAAACAGAAAAATCCCCGAAAGTGCGATTTTTTAAGTCTCATTTATCACACCATGAAAGAAAAAATCTCGTAATGTTAAGAATTTTGTACCCAAACCGAGGGATTACTTATGTACTATAATTTTAGGCTGGCTGTAGACGATAATCTTACTTTTCACCTAAAGTGTGTTTTTTGTTTAACGTTAAACAGTAAAAACACAACTTTAGGTATTTCTGAGGTTCCTCCGACCATATGAGCACAAAATTGCCACGAATGCATACGTAAATAACTATACTATTATTTCAAAACCAATTTACTAAAGTGTCTTTAATGCAATCTCAAACACTATTTTTACTGGACTAAAGACCTTGCCTCGTATACTCGTATCACGAGGTTGTGAATTCAAATCCGGGCAAGTACCAATGAGACTTTTTCAATTCATTATGTAGGTAAGTACTTTCTGAGTTTGTCTTTGACATTACACTCACATCGGTGAAGGAAAAACATCGTGAGGAAACCTGGACTTATAGTTAATATAAGTCTGAAACCGCAAACCCGTCTTGAGCAAGCATGGTGATCAATGCTCGTGCCTTCTCTGTATCAGAAGAGGCCCCTGGGCCAGCTGTGGGACAGTAATAGGCTGGTATTTCTATTACTTTATAATTATGGAACAAAACAAAATAAAAAAAATTAAACACTAGTTAAGTACCTACTGTGATTTTTCTCTTTGTCCCTAGACTTCGTTCCGGTCACATACCATCAAAAAAGTTTGGTTTTCTTATGAAAAAGGTTATGTCACCCAACTGTGTAGAATGTGGAGTAATCGAAGATGTGCAGCATGTTTTGATGGAGTGTGTGCGGAATGAGGCTTTGCGATGTGATTTACTTAGTGCAACTAATAGATTCGATATTGGAGAGTGTAATGTTATCCTAGCTTGTCCTTTATCGGAACAAGCCAGGATTCTGTACAAACTTGCTTTTTTTGTTTTAAAATAAGATTTAATTGTTTTTTGGTTTATTTAATTGTAAGTACTGTTATTACAGGGCGACCTTAGCTATCGCTCAGCGATAAAGCCCTTTAAATTAAGAATTAAAAAAAAGTCCAAATATTGCGACAGTGAATTATTCTTCTAATAAAGTTATACTTTTGGTACTCTACCGTAAAAACAATAAAACGTAACCGCATGATTAACGCTATGTCCAGCCGGATGGACGGCCATGTTGGGTCTGCGGAAATGGACCGCTCTTTCCGGTACATTTGCAAAATTTTATACCCAGATACACATGTATTCCCCTTCGATACTTCAGGGTACCTACCTGCTTGGAAACAGTTAACCTTGTTTCTTGTCAAAAGGGACTGGACAAAATGCAATGGTGAAACTCATATCCTGTTTTCCTGCTGTTCTAGATTTAGAAAATCTAGATTTAGAATAGGGGGGGCTAAAACGGTCACTTTGGCAGAATCATAATAGGATAATAGGTATTATAGAATCATATTTGAAATCGAAAAACGGTCACAAACTGACAATTCATAATTTATCTGCGTACAATTCATAGCACGCATTTCATCTGTTTGACAGTTTTGTATGGAGATTCGTAAAATGGTCCACAAATTATGAATTGATATACTAATTGAAGTTTAATGTCAAATAGCACAATCATAATAAATTGCTGGGAATTCAGGAAATTAATTGCTTTTAGAGATTAAGCCCCCAGTTCTGAATTCTTTGTGAAACTCTTGGGTAGTTAAATAGGTTAATTATACTTAGGAAACAGTTAACTTTTGTTTTGTTTATTTTTACTTTTATTATTGGTACGGTGTCTGGAAATATCGGAGTCGTTGATTCCTACCAGAATCTAAACATGTATTTGAATTACATAAGTACGATCGATCCATCAGGTGAGGAGCTCGTGGCTAAGTAATAACAGCCGCACGGGTCGCTTGCTGCGGTCGATCCGTGGATGGGTGACCATCTTTACCTACTGAGACTCCTCCGTGCCTCGGAAAACACGTTACGTTAAGCCGTTGGTCCCGGCTGTCATTCGTGCGTCTTTGACAGTCGTTACGACTCCTCAGAAGCTCGAAAGTCTGACAACCAGTCTTACCAAAGGGTATCGTATTACCCAGTAACTGGGTCGTGGAGGTCAGATAGGCAGTCGCTTCATGTAAAATACTGGTATTCAGCTGCATCCGGTTAGACTGGAAGCCGACCCCAACATAGTTGACAAAAGGCTAGGCAGGTTGAATAACTGAAACCATTTCACAGTTTTTTTGAATGTAGTGAAAGAAATGTAGAAATACACTGGACAGCAAATAAACCGGGCCACCCGCTACCTTGGAACTCTGATTCGATTTTCTCAAAAAGTATAAAATTAACAACTATCAATTTATACCTACAGAAAGTGCGTTCCATGATTATTATCATATAATTATTTTATATAATTTAATGTATTGTGTTGCGTAAATTATTTTGCATAGGTACTATTGTATAGAATCTAGTTCTTCTAACTGAACAGACAGCCGTGCTGTTGGGGAGTTTGTTCCGCTACTTCTTCTTCCCAGCTAAAGCACTAGGAAGTGGTGAAGGGCGGGCGTTTTGTGGGGACTGTCTTACTGTAATTTTGACGTTCAAAAAGTGCTGATTCTCAGCCTAATTTGAATAAAGGACTTTTGATTTTGATTTTGATTAAAATGACTATAAATTTATTCTAAAGTACCGTCAACTCACATTGTAATCAAGCAACAAACACAATGCTAACGATTTGCTCTGTTTTGACTAGAGTTCACGATTAGCGTTCATTTTTTCTACAGTGAGGCTAGTCGGATATTTCTTATCATTTCTTTAGTTTTTGTCCATCGTTTGCTCAGACGCGTGTATTTTTGCTACTTTTTTCGGTCAATAATGGATACGACACCTCAGGAAGCAGCTCAAGCTGTAGCACTACTTCAAGCAGGCGTTGCGCAACGTGAGGTCGCTCGGAGACTTCGAATCAGCAGATCTTCGGTGCAACGAGTTTACAGACGATACTTAGAGACTGGAGCATTCGATCGCCGTCCAGGTACGGGCAGACCTAGGGCTACATCAGCGGCAGATGATCGTTATATCCAACTTACTGTTCTCCGAAATCGCCGCCTCAACGCAGTTCAAGTCCAACAAAGTCTGCGTGACGTACGCCAAGTGGTCATAAGTTCAGATACCGTCAGAAGGAGACTTGCAGAACGGAACCTGACTCCAAAAAGAGCTGCTACAGGCCCAGCATTAACGGTAGCCCACCGTCGAGCACGACTTGAATTTGCTCGAGAGCATAGAGATTGGACGTTAGAGCAGTGGGGTAATGTACTCTTCACTGATGAGACCAGGGTGAGTCTACATGGAAGTGATCGACGTCAGAGAGTGTATCGTCGTCCTGGAGAACGTTATTCTCAGTGTTGCATCGAGGAAACTGTTGCTTATGGAGGAGGATCTGTAATGGTCTGTGGCGGTATCTCGTTGACTGCACATACTGAGTCAGTTTTCATCGAACCTACGGGCCGTACACGTGGATTGACTTCTCATCGCTACATTACTGAAATACTCGCAGATCATGTGGTTCCGTACGCAGGATATATGGGGCAAGATATGCAGTTGATGCATGATAATGCACGGCCTCATGTTGCTCAAGTGGTGACCCAGTATCTACGCGATGTTGGCATTCGTTCAATGGACTGGCCAGCTCGAAGCCCGGACTTGAATCCGATAGAACACTTATGGGATGAGCTGAAACGTCCGGTTCGAGCCCGGGTACCTGCTCCAACAGGCCTTCCAGAGCTGCGAATCGCAATTGAAGAGGAGTGGAATGTAATTCCTCAAGATTTCATCGTCAGGCTCGTGAGGTCGATGAATACGAGGATGCTGGCAGTTATCCGAGCAAGGGGAGGGAATACTGAATACTAACCAAAACTTTATTTTTAATTTTTTCTTTGTTTCTGGCTTTAATTTTTTTTTTTTAGTTTGTGATTACTAACGATTAACATGACTGGAAAACGACTCTTTTTTGTAAAATCCTTAATAAACACTTAAAAAATTGATTAATCCCAATGAGTTTTCTTTCATTTGAATAATCATGGAACGCACTTTTTGTAGGTATAACTTTGATAGTTGTAAGTTATATACTTTTTGAGAAAATCGAATCAGAGTTCCAAGGTAGCGGGTGGCCCGGTTTATTTGCTGTCCAGTGTAGTTTGTTCCTAGAATTTGGGTCTCATTATAAGGAACTTTATAGTTATTACCTGTAGTTTTTTTACTTGAAACTATTTTTACAGTTGGCTGGCTGCCTTTACATTTAAATAGCAATTTCCTAAAAGACTACAAATTAAAAGGCGTTTCTTTGAACACCAAACAAGTTTTTCACCAAATGAAAATTTGTAGTTTCGGCTAGACTTTTTTGGGTCTAAAAGAACTCTTGAACTATAAGGATGCCCACAAATCATTGGTTAAGGGGTCAATGGAGACTCATAGCTTGACCTTTTTTTGAGAATCAACCCTTACAAAGTCTGATAGTAGGTATTCAAAATAAATCACATTAGGCTGAAGGAAAACTTCTGAGAGTCGTAAAAGAGTTTATTTATCATAGATAAATAATGGACAATAGATTTTCTTTATTATTTATTTTGACTAGTCCTACTTTCTTACAAAAATATTGTTGACGCTTAAACTATGCTACATACCTACAGTATCTTACTTATTATTTAACAGAATATAATTTTCTAAGTTCTTCAAGTTAATATTTAAGGCGAGTAGTGCCAACTAACGCCACCATTAAAAAATCAAACTAAAACTCCTAAGTTCAAAGCCTTAGCAATTAACACCTAAAGCGGCCCTTTTTGGCGTCTGATAAGGCTTCGATTTTTTTTTCAATGGTGGCGCTAGTGGGCATCACTACTCGCCTTAAATCAGTACAGGTAGGTACGGTGAACAGCAAAAGTCTGTGTTTTTAATCATAATTAATGAGCAAAATATTATTTAAAAAAATTGGATATACTCGTATCGTACGTTTAATTTTCTTCAGATACTGCAGCTCTATTAAGTACATGAAATACTGAAAACTAATTTAACTAACAATGTTGGCTCTATTTATAACGTTTGTAAAAGTAAGTGAGTAAGTGTTAATCTACTTCTTTTGCTGAACGCGCTGACCGTACCTACAAATCGTCAGTGAAGTTCTAACAGTACGGAAGTCAAAAATGGCTACTTTACAGGAGAGTGAAATAACTGTATCAGATTAATGGGGCTTGCGCTTGGGGCCATATTGTGTTTAATTATTAATAACAAATTTGTATTAATAATTGAACACAATGTGGCCTTAAGCGTGAGTTACATTCATTTCATACAGTTTTTTCAACATCGGAGCACTTGATGCACGACGAATTTGTACGTGAATGGCTGACATATGCAGTGTTGGCGCCAACAACTGAGATACGCAGTGTAACTATTTTTCAAATAACGCATTCGTATTGGTCAGTTTACTGTGTTTTGATTGGTCGATACGATGCGCGCCATTAAGCTTTATCCAATGACATTCAAATCTCAAAACACTCATAAAATGACTTACGCACTGTTAGAACTTCACTGACGAAATATCGATAATTTTCGCAAGGAAAAATTGTTTACACTTTACAAACACACACACGAATAAAAACAATCTAGAAGTGTCGTGGGACACCCCGGCCCTAGAAAAATCCCTTTACTGTAAGCGTTAACTCCAACGGAAAGATCAAATTGTATGGAGTTGACATTAGCTTCAGAGATGTCACGTGACTGCTGCTGTCAACTCCATACAATTTGATCTTTCAAAAAAGGGATTCTGTCTAGGCCGGGGTTTGAATGAAGTTCCTTTCGCTTTTGCACACTTGGCGAACGTAAATACATTTTGACCGTCACGTCAGTTTTGTTACGTAACAAAAGTGTCGTGACGTTCAAAATGTTACACTTTTTCGGTCTAGCTCGCATTCGCGAACTGTGCAGAGTATAACGTGTGCTAGGAAACTTCATTCCAAAATTTTTCGATAAAAATATATTATAGGTACAGGGTGAAATTGAATTCATAGGTCCTTGTACTCATCATTATGAACCACTATTACTATGGGACCAGACCTGAAATCGCAAAGTTGTTCACAATGATGAGTAAAATGAGCCCCTTAAGAGCGTTGACTCGGTACGGCATTTCATACAAACTTTCAAGTCCTTTTTTATCGAAATGAATGAACCGATTTTAATGAAACTTCATACGCATAAGCAGGATACATAGGTCTAAAAAGTTAGTAAAGAACATTTTCGAAAAATAGTGTTGCAGCAAAATTAGACGGATTTTAAATATTCCATAGAAGCAGAGATTTCCATTTATCTTTTTTTAAATAAGACATTTAGAAAATGTTCTTTACTAACTTTTTAGACCTATGTATCCTACTTATGCGTATGAAGTTTCATTAAAATCGGTTCATTCATTTCGATAAAAAAGGACTTGAAAGTTTGTATGAAATGCCGTACCTAGTCAACGCTCTTAAGAGAATGCCCATGAATTCGATTTCATGCTGTAAAGTAAACCATTATTACAGAGATATCAAAAAAGATTATAGAGATAGAAAATTCATTGTATTCATTGCACATTATCCTGTGGCAACTAAATGGAAGAATTCACGGTTTTGAAGTCTTATAACTAATCTATTTTAAAAAAGAATCATGAATTTTTAAGTAATGTTGTGTACGTATTCTTGATAAAAAAATTAACAGTGTTGTTAAGCTAAGCTCACATTAACGGTGAACGTCCACTGGTCCGCACCGCCTACAACACACGCACGGCACGCAACGGATTTGGCGATGGCATTCGTCCACTGTATCCGGATATTATATCTTCTTTGCAATTCTGAATATTGTTGATGTTTCAGATGATACAATTCTTCATATTTTTCTACTAATAGAATTAAAAGTGAGTCATCCATTTTGTTCTCACCTCAATAATAAACAAAACAATGAGCGATGCTCGCGGTGAACTAATCCATGTGACGTCACCGGCATGGAGTGCATTTTTGTTCACGCGCTCGGTGCAGGCGGTACCTACCGATAGTGGACGCAGTGTTATATGAATTCATACAAAGCAAACCAAAATCCGTTGCGTGCAGTGCGTGCGTTGCAGCC
Source organism: Cosmia trapezina (assembly GCA_905163495.3). Classification (NCBI taxonomy): domain Eukaryota; kingdom Metazoa; phylum Arthropoda; class Insecta; order Lepidoptera; family Noctuidae; genus Cosmia; species Cosmia trapezina. The sequence continues at coordinate 10,576,575 of LR991042.1, forward strand.
AGTGCAGACCAGTAGCGGCGGCAGGCCAAAGCGCACCGCAATACAAAAATGTACCAAAGCACATGAAGAGCCGCTGCAGGCTGCACCGCAACGCTTGTGTCAGATATATTTAAATTCAGAATTTGAATTCGGCTCACGCAAAAATCATCCTAGATCACTTTACTTTGATTTTGTCTGAACAATCGCAAATCACAGGCGGGCCACAGCGCAACGCACTGTCAGATCGCTTGCTAGGCGTATTTGTGCTGTTACTACTGTTTTGCGGTGCGATAGCCAACCAAATGTGCGCGAGCCTTTATACTGTGAATTTTATATCCTGCCTGATTTGTTGGATGAGTGGGTATACCTATGTGATACATCGCTAGGTAATTTTTTTATCTGTTATTCGCATTGACGTAACTGTATTTCATATAAACATAATAATTTTTTTATCTGTTATTCGCATTGACGTAACTGTATTTCATATAAACATAATAATTATTGGCCTCTATAAGCATTGTTCGTTGGTTGGTTGTTGGTTGTTGGATCCACACTATTACCATGCAGCTATTACATTACACACACTTCTTAGAACTGGATTCGATTAATAAGTAAGTAATTTAATAAAATCAATAATGCCGAAAGATATACAGGCTGTAAGTGTAAACAAACCTGAAATCGCGAAAAAAAATCAGCTGTTCCCTACATTTTGACGAATTATGCGAAAATAAAAATGTACTGAACAGCTGATTTTTTTTTCATGATTTCAGGTTTGGTCCAATAGTAAAAGTTGTTTATAATGATGAGTACAATGACCCCTTAAAAGATTGCCACTGTTTACACTTACAGCCTGTTTAAGTATTTGGTAGATACAATATTAATTACGTTTATTGCTATTTAAGTAATCTACATATAAATATAAAAAACAGTACTCAGTTATAGCTAACAAAATTAGACTACCTACATCATGTAGTCATGAAGAAGTTGATGAAGTGAACAAAAGCTATACAGGGTGTACCAGAAAGGTGTGGCTAAATTTAAGGGTGCGGTACAGATCATCGTACTGAACAACTTTGTCTATGGGACCAACATCGTAATCGAGAAAAATTATCACCTGTCCCGTACAAAACGTCACCTACTCGACCCAAATGTATACGACGGCTGATATTTTTTTATCGATTATGATGTTGGTCTTATGAAGAAAGTTGTTCAGTTTTATCCACACCCTCAGGTTTGACCACAACTTTCTGATACACCCTATATTTTAGTCTAAATAGGTACATCACAAAATAGGTAACTTTAATGCGCGCATTTAATATAATCTTAGTGTTAAAGTAAACTTGAATTAACTATAAAATAAAAAAAAACACTTACAATGTAATTTTGTAACTTCTAAGTAACTTAATTATCATCACGATATATTGATGTGGTATTATTTTATTTATTAATATTTAATAATAATTTGTTGTTTTTAATTGTTTCTCCTAAATCTTAATTAGCACTATTAAATGGTAACTTTTACACAATTATATTTATGTGAACACATTTAAGTGGATATCTACGTAAAACATTTAAATATAAAATTTTAGTTAAAATAATATTATAATTACAAAATGTAACAAACGAATGTGAGAGTCAATCGTTCCTCTTAAAACTACTAAGAATTTTTACTTGAAAATATAATTACACATTTGCCCGACATAGGGAATCGAACCCACTGAGAGTACCTATATACTTACTGAAAAACATAATTAAATTAAATTCGCTAACTATTACTAAAGTGTTTTAAAGTAGAGCTCCAGTTAATGTAATTTGTAAAGTCATAAGCTATGTTACGATACATCAATTTAAACATTGTCACCTGTAATCTGAAATTATCTATCGGTGGCTCTTCGTTAGCTAGACGAGAACAACCGGAGATAATGACTGTGTCCGATTGATTCTCATATAATTATTATCATTTTTAAAATGTCTTTGACATAATATATCTCGGGACCAAGTGCCCCCAAGGACAACCCCCGGTTAATGCTGAACTATTGCAGAACAAAACATTACCTAAAAATGCCTAGATATCTGATTTTAATTGAGAAACTATTTATTTTGCTTTATTCAAAATGTAAGGTTCAAGAATCGGTGATTTATTCTTTTTTTAGGTATTTAAAGTTAAAAAAATATATATGACGACAGTCCGACTTCTCTTTACTCTTTACCTAAATGTAAATCTGGAATTCATTTAAAGTAGGAACGATACATTTTCACAAAAACATTTTTTTTATAAGATTTGTTTTAACATTGGAGCTCTAACTACTTACTTACATAATCTTTATAATGCTATTACGCTACCCCATGTTGCTGACTATCGCAACTCCTGCGCTTCCCGAGTTGGTGACAAAGCTGTGGCGAGCCCACGATGTCACCCAGGAACACGCTCAGTAGGTAGAACTCTTTGGCCTGGTCCGGAGACCTCTTGTACTGGCTGGAAAGAAGAAAAAACATGTCAGAAAATATGGTAAAACATAAAATACCCATCATCATAAAATATTCGCCGTAAACATTCAGTGCTGCACATTATTTTTAGGGTTCCGTACCTCAAAAGCAAAAAACGGAACCCTTTTAGGATTACTTCGTTGTTCGTCTGTCTGTCTGTCTGTCGGTCAGTCTATCAAAACCCTTTTTCTCAGGAAAGCGTGGAGGTATCAAGTTGAAATTAATATCAAATACGTAGGTCTATGAACCCTTACAGTTCTAAAAAAATCAAGCTTCTTTGTCAACGCGATAAAAAAAAAACCGCCACAGCGAGTATCTAAAATGTCGTATAAATAATTTTAATTTAATAGTAAATCAAAACCTATAGGGTACTTCCCGTTGTCCTAGAATTACAAGTAAAGGATAATAAATTCTGAAAATTGTTAATATTTAATTTTATCACATTTTTTTTTTCTTTGAGATTACTGTTTGTTTTTGGGATAAATTCTTTTCAACTACGGAACACCGGCACGTCCGACACGCACTTCGCCGGTTTTTTTTTTTGTGTTAGCCTACACTGTCCCCCTGATGAGCAAAGACCTCCCCAAATCCTTCGAAGCATCCTTTTCCAGGACTACATCGATCCAACACTAAATATGGAAATGCACATAACCATGGAAAAATATTACCAACTATAGCTTCTGCCCGCGATTTCGTCCGCGTCAAGTTTCTTGTTCCCCCGACCCACCCTGTCGCATCACATCGCCTGCCGGCGCTATTACTTCGAGTTTGCTTAGCGTTCTTTCTGACTTTTTTTTCTTTTTGCTCGGCTCCTAAGGGCCTTAGCGTGATGCTAAATAGCCTATAGCCTTCCTCAAGCATTGGGCTATCAAATGCAAAAATAATGTTTCAGTTCCGACTGGTAGTTCCAGAGATTAGCGCGTTCAAACATATAAACTTTTCAGCTTTATTATAGTGTAGAAATCGGTTACAAGTCCAGACTGCGCTGCAACTGAGAATTTTGTAATGGGAAAACTCAATAACATAACTGACCCGGGGATAAAACCAAGGACAATCAGCTAATCAGTTGTGCTAGTCAACCATGTTCAGTGTTTCGTAGGAACCATTATAATTAGGCGAAGCCTATCAGTCTCTCTACTTAGTACCTCAACAAAATCCCCAAAATAACACTTATGCCTCAAGTAAATAATGCTACTACGATATATACCATTTTTTTGTCTACACAGAAAACGAGAAAATCCTTCCTTTGAAAAAGAAACCACATTCAAAGTTGTTATAAACAAACACTGACATACATTTGCAGTTCGTCGCTACTTCGCTAGTTAAAACCCTTACAAGCATCTACTAAGTGATTAACTTTAAACAAACGTACAGTCAAGTGCATAAATGCTATGCTATGGACAGCTACATGCTATTATCTGATTTCATGATTCATCCATTAATATCTGTAGTCAAGATGACGACAAATTATTATTTGTAATCATTTGTTGTAAAATGTATGTTATAATTTATGACTTATCTGTATGACCTTCTTATCTTAACTTAAATGTGTAGTATTTTACTGCTAGTATAAGTTGCTAAATTAAATAAATAAATAAAAAATAAATAAATTTGTGGAAGGCATACCTATACAAGTGGCAGCACAAATATTTGACATCGAAGGAACATCAAAACTATCTGACGAGATAAGCGACGCCAAAATATAGGATATAATAGCGTAAGCTTTAAAAAGATGTGTTACCTTTTATAATGCAATAATATCGGGGATATTAACTGGCTAGGCAGATATATAAATAACCAACCCAGTTAAATTTGGAAGAATATCGTTGTGACAAAAAATATCTGATATCACTTTGGCAGCATAAAAACCTAATATATTTATGCTCGTGACTGTACGAGTTTATTTAAGTTACACAACCAGTGCAGTTTTCCTGAAAATCATACAAAAGTTTTAGCTTTTCTGAAAATTTTACTTTTTTATTTCGCAACTGGTAGAAAAGTTTGCTATGGTAGCCTATTTATTGCTACCATAGTAATATCAGATTCTACGTTCGTAGAATAAAAAATTCTGCGTTCAAAGGAAACATCATTCTGAAAGTTTTCTTTGACTCGCAATCGACTTTTAATCAAAAGTAGAATAAAATACCTACTATTACCCATCCTTCTTTTTTATTCTTAAGGTTCTAATTTGTCAAAGGAAACTTCAATAAAATCGTCCTTGGCAAATCATTACGCGAACAATCACTATTACAAATCCTTAATATGATCTATTTTTATATACAAAATTAGTTTTTGTTTATACTAAACCCGAAAAGGGGTCATTGCATACTAAAAATTGTTCAAAATGATGAGTACAATGACCCCTTTTCGGGTTTAGTATAAACAAAAACTAATGTTGTACTAGTCATGTATCGTACATGGCACGCGCCATAGCGTCAGCACTTTCCGTCGCCTTGCACAAATTATAGTGCAGCGCGACAGTACTCAATTAGCCTTCATATTCAGCTGTAGGTACTCATTTCACATAGCAACAATATTCATAATTAGCATTAGTTACGTGTTAGTTAAATATACACAATAAACCATCATCTTTGACTATCCGTGACTCATTCAGCTAACATCCAAGGTGTGTGCGACCCTTATCAGCAGTGCATACAAATGTTGTATAATAATAAAAGATAATTTATTTTATTGGAATCACTTAAAACACGATGTATGTTTAATTTCGTCGTACAAACATATAACCGGTTATTTATAAAACACAAAGTAACCTCTCGTTAACGAAAATACCATCGAAACGGTCCCCAAGGGAATCATATGAAACGGTTATGATGGCATTATTGTAGGATACTTGGTCAGTAATATAATACCTATGGACTAATATTATAAACATTTAAATTTTATTACAAAGAGATGGGATGTTTGTTTTTATTACCGCAACTGTCGATCGACCTGCTTACAACAGAAACAAAAACAACAACAACAAATTGGTCAAAAAAGTGTTAGTGGTTGGTTGGTGGTTGTTGGTTGGTTGGTTTCGTTGGTAATTGGTGAATTTTTGTCGGTAAAAATAGAAATTTAATTGTGTCTCTTAGGGCCTATTTCACGATGTCTGAATAGTCACTACTTACCGAATAAATTCAATAATGGAACAGAATTTGTATGAAATTATCGGCCAAGTAAGTTAATAGGAACTTAATCATAGGTGATGAAACAAGCCCTTAGCATGACAGTAGAAGGTTTAATGTGATCGCTTTCTCATCTCAAGTTCACCAGCCTATACAAACAAATAGAAACTGCAAGTTATTCTAATAAATAACAGCTATTATATCTCGAATGATGGAATATCACGGAACTGCATCTCAGTAACAATCTCCGTAAACCACAAACTGACAATATTGATGTACGACAGTAAAAAACACAGTATAATTTTAGACTCAAGATGAAAAGTCGATATTTCAATGTAATCTAAGATGCAGGGAAATATTGTCAAGGGATGTTTTACTGAGCTTTATTTCCTGGTGTTAAGGTGTGTTTTTGTTTGAAGACTTGGAGCAGTGAAAGTGTTTTGCGGTGTTGCATAATAGCGGCTCACCTCGGACGTCGAACGTAAAGTAGACGATTATAGTCCTCCATACAGAAAGATAATTTACTCGTCTGCCTGGCCTTTGCTTAGTTTTTTGTAAAGAAAATTAATAAATGATGAGGAGTATTGACATTTGATAGGTTTTAGATGGCTGTAATGATCATAACATAGTCTCTATTTTGAAATACGTATAGTACGTTATATTTTAATAACAGTAGGTGATTTAGTAGCCTTTTAATAACATTTTGTGATTAAATATTACCCATACCTACACTTGTACAAAATAGGTATCACCATGACCTAAGTAGTACTTAGTCATAGTAGTGATAAAAGAGGCCTTTAAAACCTTCAATCGTTAGATAATTAATTAACACTAATTAGTAATTAACTGACTAGATAATGGTTTCTTGTTAAAATTGCTAATGATAGTCATAATAGTGTTAATTCAATATTCTCGTCATAAGAAATTACTGCAGTTTTGTAATTTGATTGCGCAATAACATTGCATTATTTACTTATTTATTTATGCTTGTCCAACTAGGTATGAATTGAAAGCAATTGTAATTCATAAATTATTTTAATTAAATTCATAAACACAACAACTATTTCAAAACAAAGCATATTGGATATTGTAATTCATAAAATAAGTATTTTAAATAAATTCATAAACAACAACTATTCCAAAACAAAGCATATTGGATATTGTAATTCATAAATTAAGTATTTTAAATAAATTCATAAACACAATAACTATTTCAAAACAAAGCACATTGGATATAACTGTGCACGAAAAAAACAAAATAAATATTCAAAAGCAAGAAATTCCTCAGCAAAAATTTCGCAACATCCCACAGTCCTCATGGTTGGGCGACTGCGCGAGCGGCGATGACCCGCACGGTTGCGTACGACTATTACATCGATGGCCCACTTGCGACCAGCGGACACACTTAGCTGCATTCTTGTACGAAACACTACCGACCACTGACCCGGTTCCTCACAATTGGACGTGGCATTGAAAACATTTGAATCAAACGTTATGAAATATTCATAGAAACTCCGACCGATGGAGCGATGGACTGACGCGACGTGTCAAGGTCGTTTGGAAATAAAGGGGAGGGTTAAAAGGTTTGAATTTTATATGAAGGCTGTAAACATCCTGTATGTACATCGGATACGGGTTTGGCATGAATTTCTACTCGAGATAATTCAATTTATCAATCCGCAAACAGTAAATAAGTCGCGTACTGATAGATCGTTAAGGAAAACGGCAATTCACAAAGTCTCCACTTCGGGGAAACGGATTGGTGATCTCTTCAAGTTCAACCCTTCATTCGTGACTTTTTTAGAGGAATCGTATAATCCCAAGCTCTCAAGATTCTCGCTGTCCTCATTTAATATAATGTCCCGTCGTTTTAATATACAGGGTGTAAGGGACAGCCCTCCGCAAACTAATAGGGTGCATTCAGCTCTTCATTTTGAATCATATTCCACCGAAAATTTTCTCAGGAAAATTTTCATTTTTAAATATTTTTTTCAGTTACATTTTCTTTATTTCAATGTAAAATTACATTGTGTGTTCGCAGCACTCCATTTATGTAAAAAAAACAGCAAAAAAACAAAACTGAAAACAAAAAACTATCAGTTTGCGGAGGGCTGTCCCTTACACCCTGTATACTTACCCTCGTAACTTTGGCTAAACTTTGCAGGCAATCCTAATCACAGTTCATAATATATTTTTTTACTTTATTGTTCTTCTTCTGGCAAATCACTAACCGTATTTTTATTTACATGAAAAAGAAATACTGTAAAATGTGTGCTAAAGTATGTACTATCACGTCATCTACAATAGGTAATATGCATAATTTGGTTTAATAACTTAAAAATAGAAAAAAAAAACACACCAAGAACATGGAAAATGAAGACTTCTTCCTACATCGAACCCAAAGTTTTTGAACTTAAAGTGCGAAGCAGTTTTCTAAGTTTTACAAAGTACTTTACAAGTATTAACTTATAATTCACGAGGGGACATCGTTCACTTTTCCATCGGCCGAAGTTGTTAAAATTCATGCACAACTTTTGATTTAACAATTTTAACAATTACTGCTTTGAAGAAGCATACTACTACGTCTACTATTGTATCCAAATAGTTTATTTTCTATACCCCTATACGCATACTAAAGTCCAACATCTTCGCCTTTTCACACCGATCCAACAAAAAGAAAATCAAAGAAACAATATTAAAAAATAAGGTGATCAACCCTTTGAATTACCGATTCAACGAAGAGAGTCATTTAAATGCTGGAACTGAAAAGCAGCCATAACTTTAATAGCAGAACGTAGATCGTTAAACCCTTAGCTAACCACTATACATCTGCTAATACGGTATTAAGTTAGGTACAACAAGTTATTTTAATTACCTGAAAACATCAGGCCAGTCGAACTGCGGGCGAGGTTGCGCTTGCGCTCTCGTCGCATAGTGTGCACAGACGCGCTCGAAAATGCATGCCCGTGCGCCGAACTCGCCAACGATGTACTTCTCCACCTCGGTGACATCGAAAGACTCTGGACTCTCTCCCAGGGTCAGCTCACGGCGGTTGCGGGAGCGGTAGGTTGCTGAAACGAGAATATTGTAAAGTTAGAAATAATTATATAAGTACAGGAGAAAATGTACAATTAAAACGTGGTAATATAGGACCTAATATGCGGTATTTCCTACAAAGGACGAATTTAGGCCCTTCATGATGATGATTATCTGGCATTTCCTAGAATCAAAAATTCGAAGACACGTGACATCTGTGCCTTAATAAAATATCAAAAAAATTAAATATTATATTTTTATCGCGTGTTTGTTGCTCAAAATTTCATACATCAAAAGATATTCCATCTTAAAGCCTATAGAACACTTGATTTCACCAAACCGAAATTCTAAACAACACTAAAAAATTGTCAATAACCAAACTTATTTTGCAGTATTATTCGACTAGTCTTTATTTAAATAGCCTTTAGTCTAAACTTTAGCTTAAGCAAATCTCAATCGTAAAAGTGAGCTTCTAAAACTGTCGAAACTCGATGGTGTCACAGCAGTTGCAAGATTGATAGGTCATCATTAAAACATGAGACACGTTTGACATTACATCATGGTGAATTTACGCACATCACTAGCTACGTGGACAATGGCACGCAGACCTCACTTAGGAGTAGTTTATTATTAATCGATAAAGTTTCGATAAAACCTATTTCACCACAAGCTAACTATTCATTCATATCGTTCACACCAGGTCTTTTAAAAATTGCTTTACGAAGATGTAATAAAAATGGTAAAAAATAATAGAAATAAAACTAGACTAGCTTCTGCCCGCGACTCCCGCCTAGCTTCTGTCCTTGTTTTGCAAATAAAAACTTCCCATTAGTGAAAGAATTTTCGGAATCGGATCAGTTGTTCCGAAGATTAACCCCTAAAAACACACTCACAAATTTTACCTCTTTATAATATAAAGAGATAGATGTAGAATTACAGTACCTATTATCATGATTCCCATCTAAAATCAAATTCAAATCTAAAGCGACTGAAATGTAAATGAAAATATAGTAGGTAGGTACCTAGGAATATGTTTCGCTCAATCATCGTCAGGAAATTAGAATCAAAAGATGAGATATATAAACGATGAAACGGAATTAAATCTTTGTAAACACAAAATGTGATGAAGTACGAATTATTAGGCAATTTGTTAGCAAAATTAATTATCCTACTAATGTTACTATGAATGTGGAAGTTTGTGAAGATGTTTGGATGTTTGTTTCTCAATGACGTAAAAACGGCTGAACGGATTTGTATGAAATTTGACACACAGATAGTTATTATAACATAGGATACTTTTTATCCCGGTAGTAGGTTCCCGTGGGATAATTTCCGACATCCACGCGGGCAACGGTTAGTTAAAAATAAAATTATAGTGCGCAATACATAACATCACGCCTGTATTCCGTGAAAGCTTAGGCAGAGGTGTACCATAAGTAGTACACCCGCATTCGTCAGTAATGTTTATGTCCCGTATTACGTCAGTAATGTGTATGACGCAAATCCAGACTCCAAGGAGCTGCTGAAAAATTCCTGAGAGGAAACCCTAACAAGAAATTTTCCCGACTTAGGAATCGAACTCAAGACTGCTCAGCAGTAGCACTAAAGTGACCAATAGACCAACGGGGGCGCAATAATTCCACAGATTAAAAAAAAACAAATAAGTACTTTTGGGAATCAAGTTTCCAGTATATTTTCATAAGAAATTGGGAGTGAGAGGTTTCCGTACCTGATGTTACCATTATTTTGCAATCACGACTTGATAAAGATCTGTAAGAGGCTTTCCGTGATAAAATAGGGGAAGCAGAAGAGGGCAAAAAAAAGACAAATTAGCTAAAGATGTAAGTACGTACGAGTTACGGCTGAAGTTAATAATTTTTATTTTAAGAACAAAGTAGGTCAATGGTGGAATTTATTTAAACTGTAGGCAAGTAGGTATATATTATGATTGGAAGTGGTCGGTGATTGGCGACTTTTAGAGATTGATTAACGTAATTTTTATAAATAGTAGCTTTTGCCCGCGGCTTCGCCCGCATGGAGGTCGGAAATTGTCCCACGGGAAAGTGCTGCCGGGATAAAAGTATTCTATGTCTTAATCCAGGTCATGGTCACCCATGTGCCAAATTTCATCCAAACCTCCTTTCAGCCGTTTTAGCTTGAAAGAAGAAAAAAAAAACAATCGGATGCCTATAATATTAGTTAGGATTATTTTTTTCTCAACACAGTCAATCACTTCGTTCTAAAATGCCTTTTAAATTTTATGACCAAATCACCAAAATCTATTATGATACATATGTTATAGTCAAACCTCGAAGCTCCGGCTCTCCTAGGTTTGACTTTTTTGTTTGGTTTGACTAGGCAAAGCACGAAACAGACTATTTTACTTTCGACGTTTGACTGAAAAGTTAGGAACTTCTAGGTTTGACTAAAATACTTTAGTCAAAGGCCAAAATTGGAATTTTTTATTTCGGGGTTTGCCTGAAGCTTTTGGTCAAACCTAGGATAAACCATGACTGGTTTATCCTAGGTTTGACTATGACACATACACATCACAGACAAACCCCTCAAAAGACTATTTAATTTTCAAGTTCAAACAATCTGACGCAACTATTTTTAGGGTTCCGTACCAAAATGGTAAAAAAGGAACCCTTATGGTGTGACTCAGTCTGTCTGTCTGTCTGTCTGTCTGTCACATCTGGATATCTCAAGAACTACTAATGCTATCAACTTGAAATTTGGAATAGTTTGAGATGAACTATTTTGCAAATAAGAAAGAAATAAAAATATTTATATTTTTTTGCAGCATGTACTGAAAGGGGGTCTTAAAAATTCAAAGTGGGGCTACTAGGGCATGTGGGGCATATGAAAGAGCGCTCTTTGCACATTCTCAAAAAAATTTTTTCTTTTTTTTTAGGCCGCATAGTTTTCGACTTTTGATGAAAAATGTAAAAAAAAATACCGTTCCCCCCTTATCTCCCAAGTTTGCAAAGCGAAAAATCTGAAATTATTCTATGTGATAGAAGTTTATGTAAAGATTACAGGAAAAATAAAACGATGTCTCTAAATAGCACACTTTTCAGAAATCCGGAACGGAACCCGCCGTGCGCGAGTCCGACTCGCTCTTGACCGGTTTTTTGTCATCTAACGACCATTAGGCAGTTAATTGCCCCTGTGTCTTCGTCCTAATTACTTGTGCACTTTATCACTGCCACTATCCGTATAGTTCGGGGCTAAACTTTTTCTTTTCCACTTATTCTTCTTACTTCCGAAAGAAGGCACAAGAACAATTACTGGTATTAAGTCAGAAAGAGCGCTAAGCGAAAACGAAGTATTAGCGCAGGTAGGCGATGCGATGCGAGGCGATAGGTTTCACGTAATATGTCCAAGTCGTTCAAGTAGTGATCGGTAATACAAACAAACAGTAGATGAGTAGAAGGACTGGTTTAGTTCCAGGGTGGTTATTAATGTGACAGACTAACAAATGACGGTGATTAACCGCCAACCATTATGCAGTTTTTTTTTTTTTTTTTTTTCTTTTGGCATTATGCAGTTATATGCGGCTAACGCACGTATTAAGTAATCCATGTACAGTAGAAAAAATTGTTTGTTATACAGGTAGGTCAATAAATAAAACATTTTAGTAATATGCAGGTAATGTTTTCTGATATATCGTGCGTAATAAAAATGAAGGGGCTTGTGGCTAAGTAATAACTGCCGCACAGGTCGATCGATCAGGTTAAGCTTCACTTGCCGCGGTTAAAGCACGTTAAGCCGTTGGTCCCGGCTGTCATTCGTAGATCTTTGACAGTCGTTACGGGTCGTTAGAAGCCCGAAAGTCTGAAAACTAGTCTTACCAAGGCGTATCATATTACCCAGTAACTGGGTTGTGGAGGCCAGTAGGCAGTCACTCCATGTAAAATACTGGTATTTAGCTGCATCCGGCTAGACTGAAAGCCGACCCCCAGATAGTTGCGAAAAGGCTAAGCAGATGATATCGTGCGTAATAACTTTCATACATAAGATACATTTAGACATCAAGCGTCGAAAGTAGATGGCAGCCTGCATACTTATCCCTTTAGTTGACTGTACATACTGTTCATAAATACCGATCTTTATTGTTTCTTAGAAACATGTGTAACAGTTTTTCGCATGAAAACGCCCGCAGCAAAACTAATCTTTTAGCGTACATATAGCAATTTGGCTTTCAAGTAAATCCCACGGTTTTTCGTTTGACGTGAGCTCGAAAATGGAGGATTCGAAAAAGTCAAAGAGGATGAATTATCTAAGCAGCTTAACTTACCAGCTTTGGCACTATTCCGGGAAAATCTAGACACGTAATTAATTGAAGAGGAAACTGAAAAGTCAGCGGCATTTCTGTGGGGCTCTTTTTTGTTTGTAACTTTTTAATTTCATTCCATATGTCGAGTCCACTTCTCTAGGCAAGATTAATTTCTTTGTAAGCCAACAATAGCTGCCAAGTCATGCCAAGACGACACTTTATCTATAGTAATATAATATCTATGTACACCACAAACCCTTACATCGTCCCTTTATGCCCTTTCTTACTGTAGGTAACCCATACTCTTGTTAAAGAAAAATAAGAAAATGTATTCAGAATAATTTTTATGACATTGAGGTGTAAAAATATTCGCAGCAGCATCCAATGTGGCTACAGAGTTGCTGAAGAGCATTTATCACGAACTTGCACCAGTGGGGTGCTATATATTCTGCCTCTTGTCACGACGTATGTTACGAGTGAAAAACTATGTTTCAGTAACACTTTTCATATATTTTTATTTAGAAAAAACTTTGATAGGTATATCAAGGTCTGTGTAATTTACGAACATTTTAGAAAAACAATGTTTTTTTTTTGGAAACTTGATGACAACGCGAGTTTGACTAAATTTGTGTCACACGTTTTTTAAAGGTCCACTTTTGAAATTGGATATTATTACCAAGTTAATTGTTTTGTTAAACGTTAAAGGTTCAATGATTTGTATTAAATGAAATTACTACGCCGCGGAAAATTATTATGTGAAAACTTTACGTAGGAGCCTCAGGCTAAATAAAAAACCAAGAGATAGCGCTGTCAGCAATGACTTGAGGCCTCACGTTTCGGGTTTCATAAACATGTGTGCACGTAATGAGGTGTAGTTTAATTGTAGTTTGGTGTAAATGTGTGCGTGTGAACGTGTATGCACAGAGCGAAGTGTAGTTTGGCGCATACTTCACTTTATGGTTCTCAGTGCTATGTCTGGGTTTTTTTTATGTAGTCTGAGGAAGGATCTACATAAAATATGTTTAGGTATAATTCAATCATGTACATACGTTTATTTCAAAATGAATAAAACTAAAAGGATTGTACCAAATAGTATCTTCCACTTACCTGGACTCACTGAATAAGAAAACTTCTTCAAGAAATTCGTAAGTCTCACACTAGCTACTATAACGGGAAATCCTACCAACTGCACTGGTAACTCAAACTTACTTTCTTGACTAAGCACATTATCACAAACATTAACTAAAAACAGTGCTAACAATAATATCAACTTTACTCTACTGCACTTCATTTTCGAAAACAGAACACGATCGTTGCAGAAGAATAAAAACGCAACTACAGTTCGCGCCTAAACGCAACCACAGATGAAAATAATTATTTCAGAATTCAAATATCGAGTGTCCGTTTCTCCACGCGCGGTGACCGCGGTCTATGGGTGTGCTCAACTAGCCAGTACTACGGTTAAGATTGCACTGCAAAAGCTCTGAGTACGTGAGAAGGAACGCAAGCACGTTCTCTTTGGTTTACTTTATGTAATGATTTTGTAGGTCAATCAATATTAACCCTCTGTTACACTTATCGCTTCTATAGAAGTATTACGGAATCTTTGTTGATAAAATTGTTTTTATAACTAATGTGTAGTATTCCTTGATTTGTAATTACTAGTACGTCTGTCAATTTTGATTGATTAATTTGTTCGTGGAGCATAAATCTTTTGCGTATGCTAAGTACTTAATTAGACCAAGATAGAGTGTTAAGCACGTATTTCTGGCAGCTTGAGAATGATGGAAATAAAAGCATTTTAATTTAATTTAATTTTAATTAAGCAATTATTTCAGAAAGCACCAAAATCCATAAGCATTTTGGTGGACTGGAAAAATAATTCATCTGCAATTTGCAGCTCCAAATTAAGTAGGTACTAGGAAAAATATAAGTATCACTTTTTTTACTGTAAGTACACGTGGTGAAATCTTTTCTTAAACCCTAGTTTTGTTTAGAGTTAATATTAGGTATAACAAAGCGTCACCAACCGTAACTTTACCTATTTTAATTATAACATAGGTAATCATCATCTGCCTAGCCTTTTCCTAACTATGTTGGGGTCGGCTTCCAGTCTAATCGGATGCAGCTGAGTACTAGTATTTTACATAGAGCGACTGCCTATCTGACCTCCAAAACCCAGCTACTGGGTAATGCGATACCCCTTGGTAAGACTGGTTGTCAGACTTTCGGGCAATATTAACATTTGTAGAATGTAGATAGGCAAACAACTTTGTACAGACGCCAGCACATCAAGCTACTACAATCTGTCAAATTTCTTTGAGTAATAGATTTTCATCTTTATCGCTAAAGCATTAGGTTCAAGGTTCATTGGGAAAATTTGCCAGTTTCGCGTGGCTTGACCTGCTGGCGTCTGTACCTACATAAAATAGCTTGGCAACTGATAGAAATTCGATGACTGAGGAAACACGAAGTTTGCCCAGGGGCATTAAGAAAATAGTCGTACTGTGCCTACATTGATATTGACGTCTAAATTTCACCATTTTTTTTTAATAAAAATAAAACCACTAATCAGCCGTTAGGATGTTTCGAATGTATAAATAATCCCTCATGCAAAGATACATAGATAACTATATAGATACGCGTGAAAAACATAACCCTGTGTTTGTTCTCACGTAGTCGGGTAAAAAGATGATAACTCCAGCAAAGCATTATTTTTAAAAGAACCGTTCCACTATATACTTCACAAAGGTCCTGATGGCAAGGTTTGACCTTGCACAAAATTATAATAATTTAACTAATATGTGCGTACATAATTATGTGTTAAATAAAGAATATTAATATAATTACCTGGACTTAAAGCATAAGAGAGTTTCTTCACAAAATTAGTTAGTCGGACAGCTAAAATTATGAATGGAAATCCGACCAACTGAACTGGCAGTTCAAACGAGGCCTCTTGAGTGGACCCTTCCATCAAGCATTCAAACAACAGCAAAGACAAAAGAGTCCAAATATAACACACTTTTAAAACTTGCATTTTTATCTATGGTTCGAATTCGAACTTCGAACGGATTAGAACTGTCTTGCCGCAATCGATTTCACACACTGTAATATTCGATGAAGGTAACAAATTATTAAATCAATTATCACGATTTTGTTCTAGACCGTGTATTGTATAACACGACGACCTTAGTGGATTACTGTGTATTACTGACCGTGTCCAACAGCCAGCTACCTAGTTGCAGTTATTATTTCGTAACAAAATAATTAATCAATTCAGTCACATTACTAATCATTGCTCATAATGTTCTAATGACAGGTGAAGTAACTAGTTTGGGTTATTTCGCAAAACGTATCCAATTAGAGAATTCTAAAAATGGGAAATATTTGGAACCAATGCACTGCCTTGTAGAATATTGAAATGCTGGCACATATATAAACCGATTTCTGCTATAAATAAAGCAAAAGCTTGAGTTATTGATATTAAAACGGTGAGCTGTTTACATTTGAATACGATATGTATCATTTGCCGAGACTTCGCGTATATTTTACGTTGGTTGCCAATCCTTGATGCAATCTCATGAGTTACCTAAAACTGCCTTGGATTTTTAACAATCATTATGCTTGAGCAATACGTTTTGCGAAATTTTGAATGCTGCGACACTGCGTGTTTATAAATAAATCTAGTGAAAATTGCGAAATAACTACGTAAAGTTGATTGTTCACAAAATTTTACTTTTGAAATAGACATTATTATGGCTGATTATGAGAGAAACTTAACACAGAACCTGGATAGCACTAGTTATGTGCTAATTAAAAAGTTATACAGCGAGAGAGGTTTTAGTCAGACACACAGACTGGCCACCTATAAAAAAAGTAATGCATCAGACGCAGTGTTGCACCATAAACCACACATTCGAATTTCAAATCGCTTTTTTTTGCTGCAGATACTGACACAGATAACGTAACGCATGTAGTTCACAAGAGCAAAGATCGAAAGTGAACGCTGGTGCACAGAACGCGTTTACGATCAACGATTCGTCTTATACATAATAGACTTTACCGCGCGGTTAACTCACTAGAACTGCAGTTCGGCAAGATAGATCTACACTCAACCCCTCCCGACATACCTAAACTAATAGCTTTTAACATTATGCAACGGAACGTACTTGAAAGGAATGAAGGTTGATAAAATTGCGCATATTTCTACCGTAGAGTAACTAAGTTAAGAATGCTTACCGTACCTACTGTTTTGTTTAGTTAGACTTAGGGCCTATTTCACGATGGCCGAACAGCCACTACACACCGAATAAATTAAAAATTGGAACAGAATTTGTATGAAATTATCTGCCAAGTAAGTTAATAGAAACTTAATCGTATGTAGTGAAACAGGCCCCTAGTGTATTTTATACTTACATCGGTAGACATCGCGTTTTATGGTTGAGACAGTTCTGAAACTCAGAACCAATTTTATAAAAAGTGAGGATTTTCAGGCTTCTCTTAACATTTTTGAAAGCTATCCACAGAACATCTCGCTCTACTAACACTGAAAGTTATAACCCTATTCCTTAAATTAATAATCGTGCAAAAAGAACACGTATCAAACAGACACGCCCTTTTGACGTAGACCGAGAACGGAATTTATCATTCTAATCAGATCAAAGAGAACCCTCCATCGAACTAGTTAGTAATACCCAATGAGGTCTAAAATGACGTTCACTAGGTGGCAGTACTTAGACGTCAGGTCCGGGCGGGTCAAAAGTGTCACAGCGCCTATAATTTCTGACGGAATGATGAACGAATGATGAACGTTATCATATATTTTATAATCATTGACGAATGGAAGACCTCTTGTCAAAGTGACACCAACGAAAGTGGCGTGATCATGAAAACCCTCACTTTAGCCAAAATGACGATAGGATACCAAAAAGGAAGGTTATAATAATTAATGATCTATGTAATAGAGAGAGAGAAATAGATTTTGACAGAACAGTTCCAGAAAAAGAAGTTTGAATAATAGTGCTTGCATCACATTTAGTCAACATTGTATTCCAGGTCCATAATAAAATATTGAATACAATACCGTTAGTACCATTATTTATTCTGTGTAAAAGTGACTTTGTATACAGTAGTGTATACAAAGTCACTTTTACTATCGTTAGCACTTCGAATCAATGGACGGGTATGAAAATGAAACTATTACAACATTACAGACATATATGGGTCCTTTCTACTTTGTCTCTGACTGGAATGACGTAAGGGACCTGAACCTATGAAGGTTTACGTAAGGTGGTCATGACCTATGAGGTATTGTAGTGATATCATTGACGTCGCAGCTTGAGACATCAGGTGAGCCGTGGTTAAGTGACACTAGTTATCTCAATAAACTGATTCTATTTGACACAGTCGTGATTAGACAATATAATTTTTTTAAATGTTTTTAGGGTTCTGTACCTCAAAAGGAAAACCAGAACCATTATAAGATCACTTCGTTGTCCGTCTGACTGTCTGTCTGTCAGTCTGTCAAGACCCTTTTTCTCAGGAACGCGTAGAGGTATCAAGTTGAAATTAATATCAAATACGTAGGTTTATCGTCCCTTAGATTCTAAAAAAATCAAGCTTCTAAGTCAACGCAATAAACACACTCACACACAACACACACACGCAATATACGGCCATATTTTATGCGACAGATTTTATACTCGCAAGTAAATCAAAACCTATAGTATACTTCCCGTTGACCTAGAATCATGAAATTTGGCAAGAAACAAGATCTCACAGTAGAAGTAAAGGAAAAAGTCAGAAAATTGTTAATTTGTAATTTTATCACGTAAAAATTTTTTTTTACAATGTGAAGTTTGTTTATGAGATAAATTCTTTTCAACTACGGAACCCTTCATTGTGCGTGGTCCGACACGCACTTGGCCGGCTTTTTTAATTTTTATTTTGTGTGTCGGGGTCACCAGGATACAGACATGAGGAACAGGGTGTAAAGTTCACTCATCCTGCATAGAAAAAGGAGGATCCTCCGACCAGACGGGTGTAGTGTAGTGGGCAACTGCCCGACAGTTGGTGTCGGGATTTTGTATGTATGCCAATCGCGCGGTAAACTCTGCTTGCGTGATGCAGGATTTTGTGTGACGTCAGGTCTTTGTTCGCATATGGCGTTGTAGAACTGGTAGATGCCACCACAGACAACATGTACCAAATAAACGTTGCTTTCTTTCTTTTTAGTGTTCCACATCTCAAAAGGAAAAACGGAACCCTTATACTTAGAATCACTTCGTTGTCCGTCTCTGTATGTCTGTCAGTCTGTCAAGATCCTTTTTCTCAGGAATGCGTGGACGTATCAAGTTGAAATTAATATCAAATATGCGAGTTTATAGTCCCTTAGAGTTCTAAAAAAATTAAGTTTTTAAATCAACGGAGTAAAAAAATACGGCCTTTTATGCGATATATTTTGATACCTACTTGCAACTTTGCAAGTAAAACCTATCGGGTACTTCCCGTTGACTAGAACCATGCAGGAAACAAGATCTCACATCACAAGTATTGGAAAAAATGCGAAAATCGTTAATTTGTAATTTAATCGCATAAAAACAGTATGTTTTTGGGATTTTTAGTTTCTCAACTATATTGTTAAGTTTGATTTGAATGGATGAATGAATGAATTTCACCGACCCCAGCGTGGTTTAACCAGACTCGATACTCGAATGAACCCATAGATTCACACTAGCCCCTGTTGCCTCATGTTACATGATGCAACAGAGACCATTGTATATCTGTGAGTAGACCGGGGGGCGCGGTAATGGTAGGGAAGACATGATTGTTGTACCAGTACTTCAGTACAGCAATCAATCCCCCAGGAAGGTTAGTGTCACGGGAGAGCTTCCTCCAGAGGCAGTCATAAGAAACCAGGGCTCCAAGTCTGCTATTTTTTACATTCCAACACGATCCCATTGTCACTGCATTGTCATTTTGCTAAAAGTTCGTAATCTGCTAAATTCATAATTTCATACAATGGAGTGTAGTGGTTGACCATTGGAAAGTCATAATGACGCCATTATATTAGTAGATTACCAAACTTGTCAAAATCAACAATTATGAAATCAATAATAGACCATTCTGACACTATTGTTATAGCAGACTTGAGGCCCAGGTCGAATGCCTTGGAGAGGTCCAGAAAACACGCACGTTTTCCTTGCTGTATAATATTGGACAGTATGCTATGTAAAGCGCTTGGTTGGGTTCTAACCCGTAAGTCGGGGCCCACTTGCTCTTAAAGAAAGGAAGCCCGTGTCCCAGCAGTGCGAACATTATGGATGATTATGCAGCCCGGAGTCTGATTTTATATCCGATTGATGGCAATAGGATCGAAACGTGGGTAAACTATAAACACTTCTGCTAAACCCTCCGGGTAGTACAGGTGTGATATTTTATTGAGTATGTGGCTATCTACAACGACACTGTATGCGAACGACGCATCAAATACCTGACGCCACACAAACCCTGCATCGCGCAATCAGAGTTTACCGCGCGACTGGCATATATACAACATCCCAACATCAACCGTCAGGCAGTAACCCACCAGACACCCCCTTTACACCCTGTTCCACATACGTTTATACTCATACTCTATAGGTGAAGCATGAACATTATGCCATTTAAAATAGAGATGAGAGCTCCCAAATTAAGTAGACTAATAAATGTGTAAATGCGATACTTCCAAGTATAAAGTGAAATCTTAATCCCGTCGTTTCACTGAATGCCTTTAAATTAATATCCAAGTTAAATACGTAGGTACGTCTCGCGACGACGCGATTAAATTATATGATCATCTTTAAAATTAAAGCTGTCTACAAGGAGATAACAGAATCCTAAACAAGTTTTAGTACAACAATATCTCTAGATAATATAAAAGTAATCCTTTTATGCCTGCGGATCTAGATAAATTAACATTCTAGCCTAGCGATGATGACGCTAGTAGAAATCCAAAAAAAATTATGGAGTTGACATAAACTATCGAAATGTCACAAAATTGTAAGCCAACGCCAACGATAACTTCCTTATAGATGCGTCGGCGTCAATAGCGATTAGAATCGCTCCGAAGCAAATGCCATTTGTTTACTGGCCTTCTGGATCCTTAACGTTTAAAAATTATTACCTGCCTGGTGAATCCAGCTGAATACCAGTACTTTACATGGAGCGAATGCCTATCTGACCTCCACAATCCAGTTACAGAGTGATACGATACCCGTTGGTAAGATTGGTTATATCAGACTTTCAGGCTTCTGACGAATCGTAAGGACTCTCAAAGATCCATGAATGACAGCCAAGACCTATAGCTAACGTGCTGTCCGAGGCAGGCAATTATGTATTTTAAAAAGAAAATTGTAAAAACCAACTCAAATAACGAAACAAAATCCCTTAAAACGGTATCATCTTCCTCATTCCTGTAACCTTAAAGTAACAACAACATATTTTCATCCTCAAGTGTCGTCATAATTGCGCAGGTTCTCAAGTGACAAAGGGCGTAAAGTACCCCATTAGGGGGGGTCTTGTTATTCCGGGATTACGGCTCTGCCTCATATGAAATAAGAACAACGTTTGTGTCTCGTATACTCTACAGTTTACTTGGAACACGAGGGTATGTAAATGATGCGCCAACACAACACAACAACACAACTGAAAAAATATTCTTACATCAAATACTTGACATCTAATAATCTACATGTACACGAAATCAATGATTACACTACTAATTAAAATTATTGGGCACCCCGAGGTTTGGTTTGGTTAGGTTTCTTTAAACCCTGCAAACAGACAGAGGAGCCCCGCGTAGCGGGTCTCCGTCGACCTGATGTCAAGTTTAATTTATTTAGGCATGTTAATTTTGATATGCAGACAGTATTTTTGCGTATATTCTGTTGGGAAAAATTGGTAATTTTTGATGTGCGTTTAAATAGAACCTCTACTTAAAGTATACGTACACTACAGAGTGGACAAGCTATTAATTAAATATTAGCTAATACTATAGATAGAATTAAATTATTATATAATTACGGAAATATGAATCAATGAAAAGGCTCTTTAATGTATCGTGCTACGTAACATTATGACGGTGAATTACAGACTGAAAGGGTAGGTCCATGTAATAGGTAGGAGTGAGCCTATTGTTTATTGCCACTACCTAGCAGTACAAAAATACATCTTAGAAAAACTTTCTTACCAAACAACACACAACTGACTTCCAAAAAAAAATACTACAAAGTGAAAAATAACTTTAACTTTGGATATCGGTGTCATTGGTTTGTATTTTCGTTTTTTACCACCGACTTCAGAAAATAAAGTTAAATTTTGAAATGTTTTTTTTGGAAATCCGTTTTCTTTTTACTTTCGAAATTTTTAATCATTCGATATTTTAATCACTCGGCATTTCAATCTTTGACATTTTAATTCGATATTTCGATACAATCGATATTTAAGTTTTCTATGTTTTGAACACTGACATTTTACCCGTAGGTATTTTAATTTTCGACGTTCAAATATGTACCCAGACTTATCAAGTCTTGTTACATCTCTAAATTAATTAAACAATATGACGTATGTTAGAATTTAATCAAACAAATCTACCTTTCAAAGGTCATTCTTTGAGACTGTTAAACTCTTGGAGTATCAAATTGGACACATTAAGAACACAAGTTAGATAGAATAAAACTGTTTATTTAAATTTCATTTGTAAACTCAACATAACATCACTCCTGTGCAACCCCAAAGGGTTAGGCAGAGGTGTAGCTTTTTTACACTCACATTTTGCCAGTTAGCCGGGACCAACGGCTTACCGTTGGTCCCGGCTGTCATTCGTGGATCTTTGACAGTCGTTACGGGTCGTCAGAAGCCCGAAAGTCTGACAACAAGTCTTACCAAGGGGTATCGTATTACCCAGTTACTGGGTCGTGGAGGTCTGATAGGCAGTCGCTCCATGTAAAATAATGGTATTCAGCTGCATCCGGTTAGACTGGTAGCCGACACCAAGACCCCAACATAGTTGGGAAAAGGCTAGGCAGATTGATTGTTTAAGGACACGATAACCGACTTTTAATGATTTTAAACTGAAGACCTCGTGTATACGAGAAAAAATTATGTAGACCCGGATAAAAAGTAGCCTATATGTTAATCCAGAGAGTCATCAGCTACCTCAATACCAAATTTCATACAAATCGGTCCAGCCGTTTGAGCGTGAAGAAAAAACAAACATACACACACTCACAAACTTTCGCCTTTAAAATATTAGTGTGATGTGATTGTTACATTTTTTCATTATTTTATTATATTTTTGAAAGTACTTACAAAGAAACATTTGTCAAAATGAAAGCTTCTTTTTCCTCTTAAAATATGTGACACCAAGCAAAGTAAGTTTAGTAGAAGAAAAAAAACTACTTATATTCAGCTTATTTCCACTACATTTACATAGTGCACATTAGCCTTATTATACCCATAACAATTCGTTACGGGATACACCCGCGGGATTTCTTGCGGTATACTTACCTACTTTGTTTCTATTTCCCGACACGAGGGACTAATGCCAGAGATAAGGTTAAGCATTAAATAATTTAAAACCGAGCCACGGCTTATTCTTTAAATGAAAATGTTTCCTGCCCCTGCATAAGCACACAGCAGGAAATATTAAAAAAACATGGCATCCGTGTTCTTTTTATGAAAATTTAAAAAGAAAATAAGTTGACATTTAGGGCTGTCCAGTGTCAAGACATGTGCATGTCTATTGCTTTCTTCAGTCAAATAAAAAGTATTATTCTGCGTTCTTTTTTCAAACTAATTGAATAAAAATTACGTATAATTTATTACTGTTAACTGCTATACCTTAATTTGTTTGCCCGGAAAGAAAATGAGAAAAAATGCCACTGCTTTATGGTTCACTTTCATTTATATACTAAATTGCTGTTATTAATCTCAATTTTCCTTACCAAGACTATGTGTAACGATCGTTTATATTGTACGTGAACTTTTTCCTAACTACCTGTAAGTTTTTTACGATGCTGAAGTAAATAAGCATTAAAATTGTAATTAACGTTAAACAATTACAAAATAGCACTTTCTTACTGCGAAGGCCGTAAAAAGCTTACTATGGTCATTTTAAGAAAGCATTGGCAGACATTGTGACAGTTAAGCTACTCCTATTTATGCTCAGAGCATTAAAATTAATTTGAGCGTCCCTTCTGTGAATTAGGCAGTGTTTTGCATATTAATTAACGTCTGCAGAGCTGTAATTGCCGTTATTTAGTCCTTGATGAAGCTTCTTCATTAAAACGCAGAGCGCTAATAATTAAGCTAGACAAATTGCTGGCTTATAACCATCAGTAACAACGGAAGTCAACTTCTGGATAATAATTTTTTCTTCTTTCCTTCTGACACATTTCCCAAACAAAACCTTCAATGAATGTTGTAAAACTATCAAAACGAAAGCTCTTACGTAATAAGGTTTATTAGGGTTCTGGTAGACGACCGCAAAGACAACCCTTTCACACCATAACGTACGCGTTAACGTTATGTTAACAACGTAACTACAAAGACATGAAAGTCTAACTCACCTTTAGCTAATGATATCTCGACGACCAGCAGCACAAGAAACATTACAACGGAACATTTATTTCCTGCCATTATGTAATATTTATTACACGTATATTTTTTTTAAATAAACCGGTAACTATCTCACACCGACACTGGCAATGTTGCGACGGTTTCGACTCGAATGGCAGTTTTTACGCAAATCGTTTCAAAAAACAAAGCTGTAAGCATAAAATGGAAAATGTAGCCTTCATGTTGGCAATCAAGCATTCAGTATTAGACATGTCATTGTACCGTAATGCCCATTCACTATGTTAAAAGTAGGGCATAAAGGGTCATCTAAGATTAGGGCTAATCGATGTCATAGTTGGGGCTAATTAATTGCGAACTAATTAGCAAACTCTGTTACTAAACAGTGTTACCGAATCAAATTGAACCCTATGGCTTGTTCCAAAATCTGATTTAATTGTAAACAAATAGGTTAGAAAACGTATCTATGGATGCCAATTTTTAGTGCCCCTTACAAATTGAGCATTTGAATACTTAAATCCCAAATTCTAATTTTTTAAATCACCTTAAAGATGTTTTTCATTTGACATTTTGAGGTTAATTTATAACCTCAATGTTCAACGATTATTTTTCATTTACATTAATGTTATTCTATTAATAATTATTGGAATAAGTAGAGATACCTGAAGTTGAAACCTTCTGAATACAAATGACTAAGTATTTTACCGATTCCCTTTAGTGAGTGATTGCATAAGACTTTACTTGTAGGGAAAAGCTGATTTTTTTTTCGCGATTTCCGGTTTGGTCCCATAGTAAAAGTTGTTCATAATAGTAATATATCAATTTGCGTAAAACATATGGTATAAAAAGGTCTTACAATACAAAAATAGAGCAGACATGTTTTGCCAATGATAAGTAATAATGATGAGTAGGTACAATGACCCCTTAAGAGGATGTTCTTTTTTTAAGTTATACCTACCTTGTACCTTGCATCACTAATATTATTGTGATATTTTAATTAATTTTATTAAAAATTACTTATGTAATTGGAACGACTGGAAAAGTATTGAAGTAAATAATACTATAGTCAATGTCCATAACAAAATTACTACATACTATCTAAAGACTTCTCTTCGAGACTACCTTGTGGGTTTAGTAGTCGTAAGCGCTATACTGCTGAGCATGAGGTTCTGAGTTCGATTCCCAGGTTGAGCAAAGTGTTATTGAGTTTTTCCGTCAGGAATTTCTCAGAAGCAGCCCGGAACCTGTTGTGCCCGGTTGATGGAAATAGGCTCGCCCCTATTACATGGGACATGAGAAACATAACTAGCGAAATGTGGGTATAGTACCAGTACACCTCTGCCTGACCCTTCGGGGAACACAGGCGTGATGTTATGTTGTTCTATAAAGACCAAAATCGTATGACAAAGAAAATTGTAGGTATACCTAAGTTATAATGTTTTCATTGAATTAGGTGTGCCTGCGGCGTAGGTCTGTATTTCTACTGAGTTACCAAAATGTAATTTTAACCTTTAACTTATAAGTACCTAGGTATGCACCTGCTTGTTTTAATATAAAGAAATGATATAATTTTCTGTTTATTCTTCTGTCGCTGGCATTCTAGATCTTTCTTTATTCATAAAACTTTCACACCTTTTACCCCTCTATACTCGGAAATGAAATTCGAGATCAAAAATCGAGATCACAAAGGTGTTGCTAATTTAAAATAATAACATCAATTGAGTACTTTGTCGAAAAGTACTAGATATAGTAGGTATAGTGTTAAGGGGGATGCGCTGTGGTAGCCCGCGAAATTCAATTTTTTTTTTTGTGGTTTTTGCGATTTGCTGGTCCGTGTGGGGTTGTATCTTGATCAAAATATAATACGCGGAAATAAAACATATGTACTTACATAATTTTAACCATAAAAATCATCAACACATCTCTCGTGTTCTCGTTAGATTTCGTGCAGATTCTTCGAACGAACGAAATCTAACGAATCTGCACGAAATTCAACTTGGAGAGATGTATTGATGAATTTTATGGTTCAAATTATGTAAATACATATGTTTTATTTCCGCGTATCATATTTTGATCAAGATACAACCTGACACGGACCTGCAAATTGCATAAAACGCAAGAAAATTTGAATTTCACGGGCTCGCCAGCGCATCCCCCTTAACATTGTACATTGTTAAAATCTTAAACAGGATTGGATGTAGCGCTCGCCGGCTGCTGCTGCGGCACGGCACGCTTCGGTCGCTCGGCTCGCGCGCGGTTGGTCACAGTTCTAATCTGACCTAACCAGTTTGATCGGTGTATCCTAGTTACTGCGACTATTGATAAAAGACCAGAAATTTAAAAAAGTCTGCACATTAGGTGCTCTAAAAATTTTCACAAGTTTATTAATTTAAAAAAGTTGTATTATTAGAAGTTCAATAAGTTTTTAGAGACTTGGTTAAATATTTCTCTTATTATAGCACCTTCTAAGTTAAATACAAACTTAGATAAATAAAAAAGATCGGGCAGAAACTTGTCAAAAGCACAAAACTATTGTCAGGATTATTGAAAAGTCGATCGTTCCCAACACTTCACATGTCACTGGGCTACCAGCAAGTTAGAGTACCTAAGTACTCCTGATCTTTGCGCAGCTGTTGCCCTACAAAAGTCGGGCATTCGGGCAGGTACGTTGCTTTGACATTTGTATCTTAATTGACATTTGTTTGGCCTTTTGACACATACTTACTTCAGTCTTCGACACTAGACGATTCAAGTCTCCATGAGAATTTTAATACATTGCGTAAAATAGGACTCTTTGAAATCCTTTGTCTGAACCACAAAGTTACGTGACCGAACATTTCCCTCGTCTTGCCAAAATTATCTGAAAAAGAAACTCTCTTAGAACAATAAAACCACCCATTGTACATTGTTCCAATGTTCCAAAGTATATTCGTGGCTTTAATTTTATCTGATCCGCGGTTATTTAATGTTCTATTATTATAACTTCTTCCCATTTGTCAAAACAATGGAAAATACAGATGTAACCTGTATATTACGCGTGCTATATATTACATAAACAGAAAAATACATAACAATAGAGTACCTAAACTTGCAAAAGTACCTAAGTACAATTAAAACTCGCGTGTCTATGATGACATTAAATTTAATATCACTTTCACATACAAGGAAATGATACGTGATGTACCTACCATCCGACATTTGCAGTGATCCATTTTTCGATCTTATAACTATGGTTATAAGGTTCAAAAGTGGTTCACCACAAATGTACACGATGGTACCTCATACGTGTGATCTATGGTACAATATTTCTATAATCAATCTCAGCTATAATCAAAGTCTATTAGAGCTATTAAGGTTTAGATAGAAAACCTAGTGGTCCATGTACTGACGTATAGATAAAACTAATCAAATCAAAATATTTTAATAAGTACCTACACAAACCTACATTGGCACTTATGAAACGTCAGAAGCTAGGTGCACGGTTCCAACTGGTCGTTGCTTAAAGAGAAGAGCCGGCAAGAAACTCCACAGTTACTCTAACAAGGCAATAAGGTTTACAGGAGTAGAGACTGTTGCAGTAGGCTTTTTTATTTTTTAAATGGCATTAAAAAAAAACGTATATTTGTCACTGAAGAAAAATACATTAAAAAACAATATGACAGACACTCAGAGGCACAATCTTAGCAAGAGCAACGGCTTGATCCACTGGAGACCCTTGCCTTGCCCTCACCCTTTAGCCGAAAGCCATACATGGACCTCCCGCAAGTACAGTAACAAAGACCGGTCCTGTTAATCCCTACACCAGGTCTACCCTTAGAAGGTACTCACGCTGCGGTTACAGGTATCTTATTATGGTTAACGCTTTGAAGGACACTAACGAGATACACTAGAAGTTGTATTGTTATTACTGCTATGGCCGTATAGTGTCCTTCAAAGTGTAAACTGCAATTAAATAATAATATGGTAATACTTTAGGAGGGACGAAAGGTGCTTCTGTGGTCCAACCAAAGAGACTTTCAAAACAAAAATAATATTATCTTACGAGTCGACAGTCCTTTTGAACTTTTGATATAGGTACGTCCCACCAGATTAAAATTGGAAAAGTTATATGAATGTCCTCAATAAAAAGAAATATGTAAATGTCTGTAAGGTTGGGATTCATTCCTGTTTAAATAAAGACAAAGAGAATTAAAACTGATGTATCTACGGTCACAGCTACTGTTCTATATTTTTAACATGTTTGAATACAAAATGAGTATGGAAGATTCCTTGATTTTCTTTCTCTTTTCTTTTTCTTTGAAGCCTGGTCGACCAAGCTCTGCTCGGGTGAAAATAGAGAAAATGAATTTTCCCAGAAATGAGACCTATCTAGATCGATTTTGCGACCCCGTAAACAACCCGTATATTGCAACTTTCATCGCAATCGTTAGAGCCGTTTTCGAGAACGTGATTACAAATTTATATACAAATATTGCTTATTTAAAATTTTACTACATCGACCATTTGCCCACGTAAACCCCTATATTGCAACTTTCATCGAAATCGTTAGAGCCGCTTTCGAGAACGTGATTACAAATATATATTATTATCATTGATATAAAAAGTAATATATAAGTCAATGATTATTATACAAATATTGCTCATTTAATAGTAACTAGGCAATATATACAGGGTGATTTTTTAATGACCAGCCAAATTTTCACAGGGTGTTCTACCCATGAATATGAACAACTTTCACTATGGGACCAACTTTGAAATCGCAAAAAAAATATCAGCTGTTTCATACATTTTGATCGAGTAGGTATTGAACTTTTGTAGGAAACCGCTGGTTTTTTTTTCGTGATTTCAAAGTTGGTCCCATAGTGAAAGTTGTTCATATTCATGGGTAGAACACCCTGTGAAAATTTGGCTGGTCATTAAAAAATCACCCTGTATACATATATGCAGACTATTGTTATGAATAATAAAAAATATGACTGTTGCTATAAGTTATGTATACCTACTCTACAACGTTAATTTTGTATTTTTAAAATTCCTAAAACCAAA
The DNA here is from genome assembly GCA_905163495.3 of Cosmia trapezina. Lineage (NCBI taxonomy): Eukaryota > Metazoa > Arthropoda > Insecta > Lepidoptera > Noctuidae > Cosmia > Cosmia trapezina. The sequence continues at coordinate 10,606,146 of LR991042.1, forward strand.
TGTATAAGGTTAAATCATTTGGATTTTCCATATGTGTTGTTTAACTATATTGTCTACTGTTGTACATACTAAAACCGAAACATGATTACTTACTTGAAATTTTTTCTTAGAATTTTTGAAGCCGCCATCTTGGATTTTCATTTTGTCCTCATTATCATTTTCAGCGACCTCAAAAACCATGAAAATGACACCAATTTCATTATTATTATCTCCTTTATTTCATTTTATACATATACAGGGTGTAAGGGACAGCCCTCCGCAAACTAACATGGTGCATTCAGCTCCTTATTTTGAAGTATATTCCACCGGAAATTTTCTCTGGAAAATTTTGAATTTTTTAATCGTTTTTCAGTTACTTTTCCTTTATTTCAATGTAAAAATACATTGTGTGTACGCAGTTTTCCATTTATGTAAAAAAAGCAGCAAAAAAAAAAGCAGCAATGAATGTTGAAATACTCTAACGAACAACGCGTGAAATCAGCTGTCCACCTTCTACCTAGGCTACAGAGTTCATTGAACTCACCGTATAACCTACCTATTACCTACCCCTCCCAACCAATAACAGACGCTCTGATTTGTGCACAAAAACACAAACAAATCAGGTTTATGGGATTCCCATAGCGTTCCTGAAATAATTTCATGTGCCGGTCATCTCAGTATGATATACTGAATTCACCCCATCAGTCTGCGGAGGGCTGTCCCTTACACCCTGTAGGTTACATTTTTTTTTAAATATTAGAATATAAAAACAAAACACTCGCGTCAAACTAGACAGTCATAACGCCATTTCAATTACACACCGAGCTAAACCACGCTTCGATGTATGCTCTTAAAAACACAAAATACCATTAATATGAATAACTTTCTTTTTCGCAAAACTCATAGAACATCATCCTTGTTTGATCTTAATTTAATTGCACTGACTGCAAGCGGAATTCAATTATATCAGTTGGTAAATCGTTCACCACAATTTATGCTTAATCATTCATTCATTCATTATTGACAGACAACGCACAGCACGCGCAACAAAGTGATTCTTTTTTTTTGCCGAAAAGGATGTATGGGAGTTCGTCATTTTTGCCGATGGAAAATCCCTAGAAAAGCTAACAAATTCTTATAAATCCTTATATTTTATGCAACAAAAGTAAACTTAATATTTTCTTTAAAGTAACTAGTACTGATTTAGCTCCGTGATATTGCACCTTGTGTATTGATTGCGTCGATTACGTGGCCACACAATACGTAATCACTTATGTGCATAAAAATTGGGTCACACGTCGCACTCAACGACCACCGGTTATTTGACACCCCAGTGCTTGTTGGATAACACGCGATTGTTAACTGAAATTATATAAACATCATAATATTACAAATGACTTTCTTTTATTGTGACTTTTGTATAATCATAATTATTATGTAATTTTATTAATTTTCTTTCTTATATTGTTACATTTTTAAATATTTTTTTAAAAGAACCATATAGAAATATAAAAAAATAGAGGTCCGCCGGTGACGGGAGCAGGGTCCAAGCTACCGGTTGTTAGAGCTGCAGAGACAGGAACCTTGTCATGATGCTACCCGTATCAAGGAGTACTGACTTCTGAATCAGGCTCTTGATCCTACCGCCTAACGAGACTCGAGAGATGTTGGTCGAGGATTTCGCGTTACGACAATCAATCGAAAAATGTATTCATATTTTATAGCATTCGTATTGTCGAATATGCAAAAAAAATAGGTACAATATTTTTTCTATGATCTATCATTTAGAGAATTTATTCCGTAAGGTTTGTTTGTCTATACTAATATTATAAAGAGGTAAAATTTGTATGTAAGTTTGTAAGTTTGTATGTAGGGGGTAATCTCCGGAACTAATGATCCAATTCTAAAATTTTTTTCACTGGTAGAAAGCTACATTATTCCTGAGTGCTATAGGCTATAAATTATATTTATATCATGCATATTAGCTGAGCTATCACAATTTTTGTCTAACAAGTCGGAAAGAAATACCTCTTTTAACAGACTTTTTTGCATGCGCTGCCTAAACGGTTGTTTAAAATTGAGAACAATGTATTGCAGTCTGGTCCGTCTTAAATAATTCTACAAAAAAGTCCGCGACACTATATTTCTATCTTTTATATTTTATCTTTTATACATCTTTTATTGTTTTAAAAAAGTATTTTTTTGACATTCTTACGTTTGGATGATTATTTAAACAATAAAACATTAATCCTTATCAAAATAAGTTATTTTATGATCACAAGGACATCATGGAGATAAGATTTGGCCTTTACAGTATGTCAATTGGTCATACAGTTTCGGAGATAATGTAAAATTACTAAAACGCAAAATAACTTTAATTCATACCGGTCGCTCTTGAGCAAACATGTTTAATGCGGACGTTTTATCAATTTACCCATAGATGGCGTTGTGCAAATAAGTAATTTTTCTGAATTGCGAGATTTTCCGCGGGTTGACGACCCTCTCGATTTTCTATTTCAATAATGTCGGTGGAATAGTCAGTCGGTGGTTTGTTTTTTTGTTAGTTTGTTTGAACGAGCTATCTCTGGAACTACCCCAGTCGGATTTGAAAAATTCTTTTTGCATTTTATAACCCAGTTAGAGGAGGGCTATAGTTATCTAACATCATGCTAGGGACCTTAGAAGCCGAGCGCGAAGTAATAGCGCGGGGAGGCGATGCGGAAGGATATAGGCTATTTTTAACATCACGCTAGGGCCCTTAGAAGTCGAGCGCAAAGTAACAGCGCGGGCAGGCGATGCGGAAGGATATAGGCTATTTACCATCACGCTAGGGCCCTTAGAAGCTGAGCGCGGAGTAATAGCGCGGGCAGGCGATGCTGAAGGATATAGGCTATTTAACATCACGCTAGGGCCCTTAGAAGTCGAGCGCAAAGTAATAGCGCGGGCAGGCGATGCGGAAGGATATAGGCTATTTACCATCACGCTAGGGCCCTTAGAAGCTGAGCGCGGAGTAATAGCGCGGGCAGGCGATGCTGAAGGATATAGGCTATTTAACATCACGATAGGGCCCTTAGAAGTCGAGCGCAGAGTAATAGCGCGGGCAGGCGATGCGGAAGGATATAGGCTATTTAACATCACGCTAGGGCCCTTAGGAGTCGTGCAAAAAGAAAAAATAGTCAGAAAGGATGCTAAGCGCAAACGAAGTAATAGCGCGGGTAGGCGTTGCGATGCGATGCGTCGGGGTTGGAGGCTGGGGGGCGACAAGAAATTTCACGCGGACGAAGTCGCGGGCAGAAGCTAGTATATAATAATACATTAATATTTATTATAGAAACCTTTATGTTTTGTCAAGTCGTAAAAACCGTGCGAAGCAGGACTGGGTGCTAGTACGTTCATAATGTAAGCTCTCAGCAATTATAACCGAAAAAAATGTTGTACCTATTTAATTTTTTTTTACATATTCGACTTTAGGAATGCATTTTCCGACCTAGCCTTTGTATAGGTACTAATTCGGATCAGATTTTAAGTTTGTTTTTAGACTTCTTATAGGTACATACTTTATTCGAGGAAGCGCCAACGGCGTTTTTGAATGATTTCTGAGAGGTCAGAGTCTGGGGAGCTGCTGGGGAGATTCATCCAGCTTCATGCGACGAGATTATATTGAGATAATTATTTTAGACATGAGTGATTTTATTATTTGTGCTTTGAATTATTTTTTATTTTTATAAATGATGCAATACTAACACAGTTTTAAGACCTTTTGTAACAAACAATGTGGAAATTATTCCCATTAATAAGAAAGGCCTATTTTTTACCTACAAAGTAAGTTTGAAAGAAGTATTGATTTTAATTGCGAAATACTAAAAAACATCACAAGTGATGTTCACCTCTCCTGGGAAGTGACGAATTTGAGTTATTCCTCTTTTTAGTGGAGGCACTGAAATAAGGACATTCATTTAGACTGAAATAAATGAAGTTAATTTATTACATAAATACTAAGGCAAAACGCTACGCTACGCCCCTATTAATACTACGTCAAAATAATCTAACTCACGAGGATTAAAACACTCAGTAGCCCACATGAACATGAACAAACTATTCTCATTATACGCAATTATCGGCCCAGTCCTTGAAAACATCGCGTGCTACCCACCCAGCTGAAACTAATACATATAACCTTACCATACATTATACAATACTTACGGTGGGTTGCACCATCTTACTATAACAGTAACAAACAACGGACCTTCAGTGCAATGTTTGTATTTAACATTGATGGTGCAACCTACCCTTGTTAAAGTACCTGTTAGACAAAAAATGGGTTGTTCCAAATGACTATTTGTTTACTGACGTCATAACTTTAACTGTAACTTTAACCACCCACGCTTCGCTGATAAAATTATTATACTGTCACTTCTGTCAGACGCGTCGCATATCATGTCCCTGCTCCGAACAAATACTTGTCATCAAGTTTCACATTAAATTCAATTTAGTTTTTTTTTTCTTCCTTTTTTTTTGGCACGTTTTCTCACTAACACATCTGATATTGGCAGAATTGTCGACATCGGCAACATTGCCATAGAGAAATAGAATAGAATAGAACTTTAACTTTTACATTTGATATGACAGCACAACAGTAGGTACCCAGTTAGATCCTATGGTCATTGTTATTATTACTGATAAAATTAACTTTGACGGAAACTATAACGTAGGTAACCCTTGGTGCAACTCATCCTTAGTAAAACCAAGATTTAGGTAAGTAAATGTGTCAGTGAAGCTTCGTTCAAAATGAGCTCAAAACTTACCAACTAGTAACAACTGCGAGTAGTAGGTGACAACAATTAGGAATGGGGACGCTACTGTTCATTACATCAACATGTTCTCTACGGAAAGTTCTAGATTGTTTCACAAACGACGACGGTAAATAGGAATGGACTAATTGTGTCTGCTAGTAGAATGCAACGTTTGGAAGTGTTTGGACAAAGAAGTTTTCGCTGCATTTAGAATTAGGTTGGTACATAACTAATGTTTGGGTTATAGATAAAGAATAAAATGATGTAAAAAAAGGAACCTTAAAAACATCACTGTATAAGTACGAAATTTTGCCGATTTCACAGACGTGATTTTTCAATTTAAAATACTGTATTTCTATATGTTTTAATGCACAACATAACATGAAAGAAGATTTCAATGACCGAATAAATGAGCTACTTTTTTATTTTGCGTCAAGTTTATAATTCGAGATTTAGGTTGTTTTAAAAGATTTTTTATAGCCAAATCTTTATAACTTTTCGCATTTTTTTTTCGGGAAATGGATTAATTTTGAACTGAAGCTTATTTCTGTTGTTTTAATTTTATGCGGTCGTTGGTCTCCAAAAAAAAAACATCAAATCTTTTTATTTTATAGTGTTTAAATATCGATATCCATCGCGTCTGCGGAGTTTAGCTAGCCAATTTTTAAAAATAACCCTGTATGTATCTGCAATCACACTCACGCTAATATTATAAAGGCGGAAGTTTGTGAGCGTGTGTGTATGTTTGTTACTTCTTCACGCTCAAACGGCTGGACCGATTTGGATGAAATTTGGTATGTACACATAGGCTACTTTTTATCCCGGTCTACATGGGTGAAACGCGCAGCTAGCTAGCAGCGGGCGCAGCTAGTATATATAAAGCTAAAATAAACTAATCAAACACAGGCAAAGATCCAATGCAACACGACAGAACGCAACTGTATTCTTACTTTTAAACCAGGCGTTCTCAACACCTACAACATATTTTTTAGAACTGAAAATAATCTTCAGTTACGATTTTTAATGATCAAACTAAGTTTGGACTATATCACTGTCTAAATTTGCAATAGATATGTGTGCAAGCATTTGCTTTTATGAATGACTACATTAATTTAACCTCATTTACCAAACCTAGCTAGTGTTACATTTTGTGTTCGCTCTCGTCAAAATGTAGGGATTTTTTTTCGCGATTTCAGGTTTTGTCCCATAGCAAAAGTTATTCATAATGATGAGTATGATGACCCCTTAAGAAGTTGTAGGATTATTTAAGTTACACCATGTAAGTAATTTTCCAAAAACTTCAGCTCAAATGAAAGTTGCGTAGGTATTGCTAACATAAATACGTAACATGATTCTTAGTAACTGGTGGCTAAATAATTAATGTCTCCGGTCCAAAGTCATTAGCTAAACATAATGGTGGTATTACGTAGGCGTGTGTGACGCGCATTCCTAGGCGCCGCGCAATGTATAGTGCTCATGAATATTCAACGTCCATCATAGATTGGCTTTTAGTTCATCTTCGAAGATTGGTGGAACTGTGTATCATATGATCTCTTGCCCTTATCTCAGTTTATCTGGGGTCGGCGCAACATATCTCTTTACCCGACTGCGCGACGCAAAGGAGGGTAATGTGTTTATCAGCCTTATGTATGTTTGTTTGTTCCTTTGTAGCGCTCTAGAGGCCAAACTAGAGATAATAATCAGAAAATGGCTGAAACTAAAAATCTGAATGTGTCACCCTCTTAACGACATAACTCATACATAAGTAATTTTATTGAAGAATAATTTTTAAATTGTTTTTTAAATATTTTTTTTAGATTATTTTCACACCAACAAGAATAACGTACCCAGAATTTTGTAACATCTTGAGTTAAAAGAGTGTCCGTGGAGTTTCTTGCCCGTTCTTCTCCATGGAGATCTACATTTTGGAATGGGCTCATTTTGGAATAAAATTTGAATTAGTCAGAAAGTTGAAGCTAGATGCTTCAACTTTCTGACTAACTGACCGACTCTTTGACAATTCAAAAGTGCCTGTAATTGATTTAATTGAAATGAATGCTTTGAGTTTTGAGTTTTTGAAGTATAGAGTTGATACTTTGAACTTTAGGTTAATCGGCTTTCCATCTAACCTAATACATAAACCAGATAAAATGATTGATCATTATTCTTCTCTCGACTTTACCTCTAAACAGCTAACTCATACTCATTACAATTTAAAAGCAAATTGATGGCATGACGTCATTAGTTTGAACACAGGTGTAGTCTTTGTAACTCTTAGAAGTTACTTACAATCAGGACATAATCCCACAGTATCGTACGACACATATGGGCCTAACACATGCGGGACAAAGGATCATCAGCGACACGGTAGCGCAACGCAAAAAAGTGGTGTAAGACGAAATGAAAATCAGTACTTTGAGTAACGAAACCATGACTGTTGGAGGATCTATTGCGAAGTTGTAATGCCAGAAATAATGCTATGGTATGTTGTTACCCTATGTAAATATTGGTCAGACAGACCAAAACTATGAATTAAGGTCATCATCTGCCTAGCCTTCTGGAAAAGGCTAGGCAGATGATGACCTACTGACTATGTTGGGGTCGGCTTCTAGTCTAACCAGATGCAGCTGAATACTAGTATTTTTCATGGAGCAACTGCATATCTTACCTCGATAACTCAGTAACTGATTACGATACCCCTCGGTAAGATTGATTCAAAGACCCAGGAATGACAGCTGGGATTAACGGCTTAACGTGTTTTCAGAGGCACGGAGGAGTCTCGGTAAGTAACCTGATCGACCGACCCGGTAGGCTTCCAGTCTAACCAGATGCAGCAGAATGACCTGCGCAACCTGTTATTGGGTAACACGATACCCCTTGGTAAGACTAGTTGTCAGACTTTCGGGATTCCGATTAAGTACGGGTTACGACTGCCAAAGATATAATAGCAGTTATAATATTTACTTAAGCGCCAGGGTAGCCCGTGAAATTAGGTTGTATGTTGATTCATTTTTACAGCGACGATATTATATGCCCCATACTGAGGCCTGTTTTACCCGACTACGGCGAAGCAAAAAGGAGTGTTACCCCTATTTTTTAAGTTTATCAAAAATCATAAAAATTGTAATATCTTTTTATTTTTCCTTCCAAAATCCTCATGTTTTCTAAAAATCTGCTCTGTCACCTTGCTTACGAGTACTTCTTTCCAGCTACTGCACAGTTCTAACGATGCCCTTATTTTTGCTCAGAATACATCCTATTGCCAGCCTTTTTCTCGGTAGGTGTGTTAACCTAAATTCCCAAGGTAATGAGATTCGGCTGAAATATCTGTGTTTTACATGATCTATTTATCCGTTGAATGTAATAGGCTGGTATGATATGTGGTGTATCAAAAAAGTGTGGTCAAATTTAAGGGTGTGGTACAGACCATCAAACTGAACAACTTTCTCCATGGGACCAACACCGTAATTGAGAAAAAATGATCAGCCGTCCCATACATTTCAGAGTAGCTATTTAAAAAAATACCAGCTGTCCCGTACGTGTTGTACGGGACAGCTGGTATTTTGGAATTTATAAAACAATATCGAGAACGGCTCTTATCGCGATAATCCTGGCTGGTAATTTTTTCTCGATTACAATGCTGGTCCCATAGAGAAAGTTGTTCAGTTTGATGGTCTATACCACACCCTTAAATTTGGCCACACCTTTCTGATACACCCTGTATATTGAAGTTTAGAGTAGCTGAAAGGAAAAGATAGAAATAAATACACTCATCATAACATACCTCATAACTACATTTTATTTGCCAGGTCAGAAGATTTGCAAAAATTATCACATCCGATAAAATTAAACACACACAAGTAAATCAATATTTTCTTATTTCTTACACTTTTAAGATGTGTCACGTAGTTTCATTCCCGTAACCTGAAGAATCCAGTTACAATGTAATGAAATATCAACATAGATACTTTCGATTCCTGTTGGCAACGTTGCTTTCGCGGCCACGACACCAATCAGACCATCATCTGTCTTCAATGCTCCTCCAGAATCCCCTCTGTTGGCATATGCTAAAGACTGAGAGCACAGCATTCTACTGTTAAGCGGCCTAGTATTGCATCGCGTCACTGTAACAGTGCCTTCTAAAGGAATTCCCGAACCGAACTCTGACTCGCCGTAACCAGCAATAGTCCCTTTCTGCTCAAACGCACCGAGCCGCGAAAGAGCAATCGGCTGCGTATACGCATTAAATTTTATAGATTTCGCAGTCTTCACGAGCGCCAAATCGTTTTCTAAACTATAATTGAAATTAACGGGATCGTGAGTGAAATTAGGATGAATTACATATCCTCTTGCAAATCCAATAACCCGCTGTCTTGAACGAATTTGTTGAATTATTTTGATAACTTCTGTATTATGAGGGAAACAGTGTCCTGCGGTGATTATCCATTTCTTGTCTATGATTGATCCACTGCACTTCAGCGTGATGAAGGAGTCGTGTAAAGATATATCTAACATTACTAAATAGTTATGTACATCTGGTCGAAAACCGTCGCCATTTGACACAAGTAAAGGCTCTTACAGACAGAGGCGATATCGCGGTCGCGACGCGATATCGCCTCTGTCTGTAAGAGCCTTAATTCAGTTTCTGATGCTGTAGCACTATGAATTAATATCACTGAGAAACAAAAATTTATGAATGAAGACAATGACATGGTCACTTTACTGTAAGAAACTGAACTCTCAACAAACTACTTTACTGTTTACTACGCTTTCATTTTATAGTAAGTACATAAATAACAAAACTATAATATTTCGAATTTAAAGAATGCAGCAATAAAAAGATAAGTAAGTATATAACTGTATTTAAAGAAATATTATTATTTACACGAGTAAGTTTATGCATAGTTTAAATTGTGTGTCAAATAACAATCGTTATCTGGTCCATAAAAATTTTCACGGTATGGCAATACGACCATCGGAACCAAAATAGCAGGAAATGTAAAGTGAATATGAAGGTGAATTATTTTTCTTGGCGTATCGATGGTCATATAAAATTTGTCAATCCAGAACTTAGCCACATAATCCTAATCCTAACTAATATTTTAGATGCGAAAGCACGTTTGTTACCTTTTCACGCGTAAACCACTGAATCGATCATCCTGAAATTTTGCATATACGAGTACGTTGTCAGGTGTATAAAAACGGACATGGGCACCTTCAATCCCGAAAAAGATACTGTTCCCGAGGAAAATAACAATAACGTTCTTATGACAATAAATGGCGCCACGTGTCTTTGGAATCATGATTGAATTATATTATTTCAAGCAGAGTAGGGACAACCCGAATAGATTGTTAAATTCTAAATCAATGCGAGCGAAGCCGCGGGCAAAAGCTTGTAGAAAGATAACTTAAGATAAGCCTTATTGGATAATTTATTATAATAAGCATAATCAGCCTATAATGTTCCCACTGCTGGGACACAGGCTTCCTCTCTGCGAGAGAGAGTGGGCCGTAATACACCACGCGGGCCTAGTGCGGGTTGGTAGATATCACATGTCTTCGAATTTTTGGTTCTAGGACATGCCGGTTTCCTCACAATGTTTTCCTTCACTGTTTTGAGAGCGTGATGAAATAATTTCACAAAAGCACAAAGTAAAGCGCCTGGTTTGAACCTACGACCTGAAACTTGTAAGTCACGGCCGTTACCACTGGGCCACCACTGCTCTAGTCTTATTGAACACTATAAAAATTACTGTTTGAAAGTCAGCAGTTAATTAGTAATTAGCATAATTAGTAGCCTGTATATCTTCGTGCTAAATAAATATTCATATAGCGTGCAATTAAAGATCACTTAAAGTATCCAATCCTTTGCAGCCCCACACTTGGTAGGTATCTTAATATTAGACTCTTGTTCCCACCGCTGGGACTGAAGTCTCCTTTCGGTGGGTGGGACTTTATTTATTTAACACTTCAAGCACAAATGTACAGAGGCGGACTTAATGCCACAGGCATTTTCAACAGCATGCAGATGACAGACAAGCATGCAGAGACAAGCAGTGGCAGGTGCAATTACACTTTACTTTTTTGACTTTGTGTAGAGAGTATTAATATTCTGCTATCGAGCAAATCAAATCAAAAATATTTATTTGCAAGAATATGGTACAAAAAGATGTTAATGTAATTATTTTCAGCATAAATCCTGCCATCAAACATTAAACAACAAAGATAAGCAACGTAAAAGACAGTTCGCCGTTTAAAGCACAGTTGATTCTTCTGAGGACTGTTTTGCGAGTCACACTTACAAAAAACTCCTCACAAGAAACAAAAGGAAGTCAAACATGCTGCCGACCGGTTTCGGTGAAGAAGAGGGCACCTAATCTTAACGCATACATACAGTTAATTTAACGGAGATTAACATTAACAATAGCGATACACGAAGCAGAGGCCACTCTACTGTCGGGACTGACAATACAATACGGCGAGGATACAGTCCGGCCCCTCGCTAAGGCCGGTCTTTACGACAGCATCGGACTCCCCGACTATACACCTCCAACATCACCTTATAAGCTACAAGACAAGAAAACTATAATATCGCGATGCAGGCCTCGCCATCCCATTGGTCTATCCGCATTCGCAATTTGAATTTCGTGCCGTTCCAGTCAATGCGCTGCAGCAAAAAATGGAGGCCACGGAAGTAACTAAATAGCGGTAACAGTCATTATCTTGGCTTGGCGGAGTAAAGTTTATTTTATAATGTACCATGAAGGCTTACAGTCGTTAGCAGTGTTGTGTGATTTAGTTTTTTATGTTTGATTTGATCATTCTTATATTGAAATATACAGCTGCTGGCTGCTCAAATTGAAAGTAAGCAAGGAATGAGAAATGTTACCATTATGGAGTTAGTAAATATGTGTATATGTGTATACTTTAAGTGATAGAAAGTATGTACCAGGTATTGTTTGTCAGTTATAAATTTCATCATCATCACGACTTCATCCTCTATTGGGCATAAGCATCTCATTGCTTGTCCCCACGCTCTTGTGATTGTCCCATCCAGGTTCTATCCGCGATGACAACAATGTCATTAAGTTACAAATAAATCTGCATTTTCCGTTTGGACATAGATAATCATCAATCAATCTGCCTAGCCTTTTCCCAACTATGTGGGGGTTGGCTTCCAGTCTAACCGAATGCAGCTGAATACCAGTATTTTACATGGAGCGACTGCCTATGTGACCTCCATAGCCCTTGATAAGACTGGTTGTCAGACTTTCGGGCTTCTGACGACCCGTAACGACTGTCAAAGATCTGCGAATACCCGCCGGGACCAATGGCCGTGCTTTCCGAGGCACGGAGGAATCTCGGTATGTAAAGATGGTCACCCATCCACGGACCAACCCCGGCAAGCGTAGCTTAACCTGACTGATCGACCCAAGCGGCTAGTTTTAGGTTTAAAGATATTCTCAAAAAAGACACAAGACACTTACATGAGAACAATGCTTAAAATAAATAATAAATATAAATTTCGTCACAGACGTCACGGTAACATTATGATACTCCCATCCAATGCATTCAGCTTTTAGAAAGGGTGTTGTTTGTGATTAAATATTAAGCTAATTTAGTTTTGAATGAATTGAATGAGTGCAATCTTTTTATACATGAGAGTATTTTGTTGTATAACTGTGCTCCTTCAAATGTTAACATCTTTTTGCCAAACTTGGTTCTCATCTTCGGCAAAATCAGAAAACTAGCTCGGCTATTGCTACGTTGGGTTACTTGTTTTACTTTAGTAAACGATAAATTAGTCTGTATACTTTTGTTGAGTGCCTTACGAATGAAAATATATGTAGGTATTGTAGATATATAACCGCTGTTATTACTTAGCCTCGAGCTTTTGTCATTATATCACAAAAGTAGTCAGGATTAATTTGAACCGAGTCTGTATAGGTAGGTACCTCTACATTAGTGCACAATATTCTTCGGGTGAACCTGTTTCTCAGTCCAAAAAAATATGATGCACGACAAAGTAGCATCGGTCACAGTCGGCTGGACAGCGTTGATTCGGTTTGCGGTTTTATTTTGCATACTTTGTGCTAAACTTGACAAACAGTGAGGTAACATGTTTCTCTACTCTACGCCCCGTTAATTATAAGAACCTTTGTTTAACTTCTTTTTGTTTACAACCAACAATATTCACACTCGTGTGTTCACTGTTTTTTCGGTCCCAAAACTCATGAAAGTAACACCTGGTTCCGGAACAACAAACCATATAGTTACTTGAATTTATTTGTTGAGGAAATATAAATCCACCGTCTCTTCAATCCCGAGTTGATTAAAAGATGACTAAGAGACATTAACAAGTACTTAATGATGTATAACTCATTAAATATCAAAAAACCAGCCAAGTGCGTGTCGGAACACGCACGATGAAGGGTTCCGTAGCTGAAAAGAATTTATCCCAAAAACAAACTTAACATACCAAAAAAATATTTTCCACGTAAGAAAATATTTTTTAAATTTATTTTTTTTAATTAAATTAATTACATTGCTGTGAGACCATGCTTCTTGCCAAATTTCATGATTATAGGTCAACGGGAAGTACCCTATAGGTTTTGATTTACTTGCGAGTATAAAAATATGTCGCATAAATGGCCGTATTTTTTACTGGGTTGACTTAGAAGCTTGATTTTTTTAGAACTCTAAGGGTCTACAGCCTTACGTATTTGATATGAATTTCAACTTTATCCACGCGATCCTGAGCAAAAGGGTCTTTACAGACTGACATACTTGAAAATATTTGTTTATATGATAAAATTAAAAATTATCTATTTTCGGACTTTTTCCATTACTTGTGCTGGGAGACCTTGCTTTTTGCCAAATTTCATTATTCTAGGTCAACGGGAAGTACCCTATAGGTTTTGATCTACTTGCTAGTATCAAAATATGTCGCATAAATAGCCGTATCTTTCTAATACATTGACTTAGAAGCATGAAATTTTTAGAACTCCAAGGGACCATAAACTTGCTTATTTGGTATTAATTTCAACTTGATATCTTCACGCGTTCCTGAGAAAAAGCGTCTTGACAGACTGACAGACAGACAGACAGACGGACAACAAAGTGATCCTATAAGGGTTCCGTTTTTTCCTTTTGAGGTACGGAACCCTAAAAAGAGCGAAGTGCAATCTGCCGAACAAACCCCTTATCCCAACTATGTAGGGGACGGCCTTCAGTCTAAGCGGATGCAGCTGTATACCAGTGTTTTACATGGAGCGACTGCGCTGCTGAACTCCACAACCCAGTTACTGGATAACACGATACCCCTTGGTAAGACTCGTTGTCGGGCTTGTGACGACCCAACGACTATCAAAGATCCACGACTGACAGCCGATACCAATGGCTTACCGTGCTTTCGGAGTCACGAAGGGGTCTCGGTATGTAAAGATGCTAACACTAGTTGTACGGTATTTGTGATAAACTGGGCGTTTTTGGTAACCCATCCACGGACCGGCCTCGGTAACCGTACTTAACCTGATCGCTAGACCCTTGCAGGCTGTTATTGTTATTACTTACTCACAAGCCAGGAACTTGTCAGTATTACAATACAAATAAGTCAATGAAACAGTGCACGGCTTAAAAAAAACCGGCAATTGTATGTCGGACCACGCACAATGAAAGGTTCCGTAGTTAAAAAGAATTTATACACGCACTTGGCCGGTTTTTTTACATACGAAATCAATCATTTTTGTCTGATTTTGTTCACTTTGTCACTATATAACTGGACTTTCTTAAAAATAGCTCATATTAGGCGACATGTCAGTATAAAAAAAATGATATTTTTATTTCAATATACTTAAAAATAAGCTAAAATAACTTAAAAATATAATATCTTAAACTAAAACTAATAAAAAACTAAAATATGGCGTCGAAAAATTCCTCCGCATCGCTGTCGACTGGTAGAGTACCCAAGAGACTGGCGGCATTGCCACGTTGTATGGCAATGCTAATCCTCTGGCCAAGGTAAAAGCCAGCCCTTGGGTCACGGGAAGTGTCAACAAGCCGTTTGGAGATTTGCTTAAACAAACTATGAGCACTCGGACCCCACGGCCCAAGGGTTTCAACCCCAAACGGCTCAAAAATATAATTACCGATAAGGTTATTATACTTCCGCCGCTTGAGGTTTTCCGCAGCCGCAGCAGCAGTGCCAGCACAGCACGCCGAGCCAGGAAGATGGGATGGCGCAAGAGTATCGACACAAGTTGCGTCCCACACTAAAGGCCTTGCCTTGTCACTATATAGGTACGAAGTCGTTTTGTCAGAACTTTTTATGAAGAATTTTATATGAAAACCAAACTTCGCACTGCAACTGCTCAATATAAGCGGAGTCATAATATACGGATTCAACTGTATTATCAATATTGTCTGAAGTTGAAAACATTAGGAACATGTGTTTACCGAGTTGGGTTCTGTATGAGGTACCTACCGTCTACATGAAGTGGATAGCTTTCTGATTGAAGTGAACCTTTTCGTGGAGTATAGATAAACAGACCCTTTTTGTACGGTACTGAGATACTGCTTGATAGCATACGAAATATATTAGTTTTACTTCCTATCTTACATACAGGGTGTAAGTGTAAACAGTGGCAATATTTTCGGGTCATGGTACCTACTCATCATTGTGAACAACTTTTACTATGGGACCAAACATGAAATCGCGAAAAAAAAATCAACTGTTTAGTACATTTTTGTTCGCATAATTCGTCAAAATGTAGGGAACAGCTGATTATTTTTTTCACGATTTCAGGTTTGGTCCCATAGTAAAAGATATTCATAATGATGAGTACAATGATCCCTTAAAAGATTGCCACTGTTTACACTTACACCCTGTATACAGGGTTATCTTAAATTGGTTAGGAAAACTCCGCAGTCGCGATGGGTATTTATCGATTTCTAAACATGATAAAACAAAAAATTATTTGATTTTGAGTTACCTAAGTTTGACCATTTCTAATAACATAATATGTTCAGTTAAACTTATACCTCTATAGGTTACGCTTTTACCTTCAAATCACAAATCAAGAACGAAAAACAATATAAATTAATAATCTTAGAAGAACGTTCCTTTGATGAAAAAAACGAGGCTCCGTAATAGAATAATGTAAGTTTCAGACAAAAGGCTGAGCCAACATTTTCTTGTTACCCGGTTATTATTCTTACCCTACCATCAAATGGAAATCCCCTTTTCAAATCAATGTTTTCTTTCGTAACATTTTTGGTGAACGTTATTTTTCTAATGTAATATTCTGTGCTATTAAAAATACAGGGACATTTTGACCGTTCTATTTTTCTTTGATCGGATTTTATAGTGGCTGTTTGTGTTTATTTTTGACCGGATGTAGGACACACAATCACAGCTAACAATAAATTTTGGATTAGTATGAGAGTTTCAAACGAAAAGTACAATTAGATAATGAGAAAATACTTACTTACGACTTGAGATTTGTTATGAAAAGAACGGAGTCCACAATAGCCATCTTTAATCGACGTTTACCATATCAAACTAATGTGGTGAAATCAGTAAAATTTACTTATGCTCGGACAATTACCTGCAGTAAAATGACACTTCTTACCGCCATTTCGTTAAGAAATAGGTGCATTTTTCGACGAAATGACAGTATAAGAAGTGTAATTTTACTACAGCTAATTAAAAGCCCGACGCCATTTTTCCAAAGGGGTAGGCGCAGAAACTTCAACATGCTACCTGCTACAATACTTACTGCATACTACGATGTATTGTATTATGTATTATTATTATGTATTCTGTGATACTAATTCAACCAACCAATCACGTCACATACAAACTAGCTTCTGCCCGCGACTTCGTTCGCGTGAAATTTCTTGTTCACCAGTTTCACGGCCCACCCCGTCGCATCGCCCACGCTACTACTTAGTTTTAGAATTTTATAGGCAAAATTTTGCTACTTTGCACTACATTATTGCAATTTTTTTAAGGATCTCTGATTTTTTCGAAAATAAATTATAGCCTATGTTTTTTTTTTTTTTTTTTTTCTCTTTATTTAGTTTGGGGTTTTTATCTAGACAGATATGTCAACCCCATCGTGCCTTTTATGTTATACATTAAAACTAAACACACAAACTACAATAAACAATTAAATCATCTATAAAACACTTTGTTTATATATAGAAGTCACTGATGAAGGACTGTGATCAACTTGCATAACTTTTTGGCACCTTCTGAAGTTGGTTCAGATAAAATTGATTGTATCAATCCCACGTTAAGCCTATTCAAATCTAATTCCCTCAAAAGTGACTCCCTCTCGCGCCTGTTGCGGACACAATCCATCAGCAAATGCTGCACGTCCTCAATCTGATTACATTCTCCGCAATTCGGTGAATCAGTTTTTTTCATAAGGAATGCAAACTTCGCTGATGGATAGTGTCCACAGCGAAGTCTTAAAACTAATTTGACATAGTTTCTACCAAGTTGATCGACATCGAACCAAGGCACACGAGGAGGCTCGCCTTGTATGCTCTTATACCATATACCTTTTTTCTGACTGATAATATCAAAGTGTTGCTTCCAGGAATTATAACAAATTACTTTATATTTAAACATGTATTCCCAATAATCAGGTAAGTAATCAATTGCTGTACCCTCTACTGCTGCTAATTTAGACAATCGGTCAGCCTCCTCATTACCACGTAGTCCAATGTGAGCTGGAACCCATTGCAACTTAATTTCTATATTATTTATAATTAATAAAATAATATTTTCAAGAATATCATATGCTATCGATGCACCTCTGAAACCAGAGGCGCATCGAGCAATATGCTGTAGTGCGCTTTTACTGTCTGAAAGAATGACGACTCTTTTTAAATTCTGAGTTCGACTATAAAAGATCGCTTGATAAATTGCAATGAGTTCCAGTGTCATTATTGATACATTACAGTTTACTTTAAAACCAAGATTAGTTCCTAAGCTTTGGTCAAATATTCCTGAACCTAGACCGGAAGTACCTTTTGAACCATCTGTGAAAATTTTGTGCCAATTACAATACAAAGAATTTAATTCAGCTAAAACATCGAACACTAATAAATTTGGATTATAATTAGATTTGGGTTCCTTTACACATTCTAGATTAACATTAATTACATTATTAGTCTCAATAGCAGTGGTCCAAGTTTCTAAAGTATACATTTTTTGAATATCTGTTGAAAGAACATCTACGTGTTTTACATCATTATATGTTTTAACTAATAAGGGTAAGCCTATGTTACTTCTTGATAATTTCACTTTCTATTGGTGAAAAAATGATTAAAATCGGTCCAGTAGTTTCGGAGCCTATTCGGTATAAACACACAAACAAAAAAATCTTTCGTGTTTATAATATTATTAGTATAGTATTATATTAGTATTAGTATTAGTATAGATAACCACAAATTTTCACATTGTTCGTTCGGACAAGAGAAAACAATCTATTTGGCATTAAAAAATCTCGCATAATAAACTCGACGCAAAATAAAAAAAAACCACCCACGTGCGTGTCGGACCACGCACAATGAAGGGTTCCGAAATTGAAAAGAACATATCCCAATGACAACCTTAACATTGGATCCCAAAAATAAAATCATTGCGCCATAAAATTACAAATTCACAATTTTCGGACTTTTTCCTTTACTTGTGCTAGGAGACCTTGCTTCTTGCCAAATTTCATGATTCTAGGTCAACGTGAAGTACCCTGTAGGTTTTGATTTACTTGCGACAGTTGCGAGTATCAAAATGTGTGGCAAAATGGCCGTATTTTTTTATAGTGTTGATTTAGAAGCTTAATTTTTTTAGAACTCTAAGGGGCCATTGATTTACCTATCGATACTAATATTATAAAGAGGTAAAATTTGTATGTAAGTTTGTAAGTTTGTATTTAGGGGGTAATCTCCGGAACGATCCAACTCTAAAAATTTTTTCACAAGTAGAAAGCTACATTATTCCTGAGTGCTATAAGCTATAAATTATATTTATATCATGCATATTAGCCGAGCTATCACAATTTTTGTCTAACAAGTCGGAAAGAAATACCTCTTTAAACAGACTTTTTTGCATGCGCTGCCTAAACGGTTGTTTATAATTGAAAACAATGTATGGCAGTCTGGTCCGTCTTAAATAATTCTACAAAAAAGTCCGCGACACCATATTTCTATGTTTTATATTTTATCTTTTATACATCTTTGATTGCTTTAAAAAAGTATTTTTTAGACATACTTACGTTTGGATGATTATTTAAACTACAAAACATTAATCCTTATCAAAATAAGTTATTTTATGATCACAAGGACATCATGGAGATAAGATTTGTCTTTACAGTATGTCAATTGGTCATACAGTTTCGGAGATAATATAAAATTACTAAAACGCAAAATAACTTTAATTCATACCGGTCGCTCTTGAGCGAACATGTTTAGTGCGAACGGTCGGATCTTTTTACATTTTATAACCCAATTCTTGAGGAGGGCTATAGGCTATTATAACATCACGGTAGGGCCCTTAGGAGCCGAGCGCGAAGTAATAGCGCGAGCAGGCGATGCGGAAGGATATAGGCTATTTAACATCACGCTACGGCCCTTAGAAGCCGAGCGCAAAGTAATAGCGCGGGCAGGCGATGCGGAAGGATATAGGCTATTTAACATCACGCTAGGGCCCTTAGGAGCCGAACGCGAAGTAATAGCGCGGGCAGTCGATGCGGAAGGATATAAGCTATTTAACATCATGCTATGGCCCTTAGGAACCTAGCGCGAAGTAATAGCGCGGGCAGGCAATGCGGAAGGATATTTATAGGCTATTTAACATCACGCTAGGGCCCTTAGAAGCCGAGGGCGAAGTAATAGCGCGGGCAGGCGATGCGGAAGGATATAGGCTATTTAACATCACGCTAGGGCTCTTAGGAGACGAGCGCGAATAGCGCGGGCAGGCAATGCGGAAGGATATAGGCTATTTAACATCACGCTAGGGACCTTAGGAGCCGAGAAAAAAGAAAAATGTCAGAAAGGATGCTTAAGCGCAAACGAAGTAATAGCGCGGGCAGGCGTTGCGATGCGATGCGTCGTTGGGGGACAAGAAATTTCACGCGGACGAAGTCGCGGGCAGAAGCTAGTTTAATATAAATTTCAACTTGATATCTCCACGCGTCCTTGAGAAAAAAGGTCTTGACAGACTGACAGACTTGAACATTTTTTTTATGTGATAGAATTACAAATTAACAATTTTCGGACTTTTTCCTTTATTTGTGTTGTACGACCTTGCTTCATGCCAAATTTCATGATTCTAGAACAACGGGAAGTACCTTCTAGGTTTTGATTTACTTGCGAGTATCAAAATATGTCGCATAAATGGCCGTATGTTTTTATTGCATTGACTGAGAACCTTGAGTTTTTTAGGACTCCAAGGGGCCACAGACTTACGTATGTAATATTAATTTCAACTTGATACTGTAACAAATCTACTAGCCTAAAGAAATAAAAGGGGGCTAAAGTAAGACTTGAAACAATATATTAAATAAGATTAAAAGATAAAAAATACAGACCGGTTTATAAAAAACACATCCTACCTAACACACACAGTTATATTTAGGAAGGTAGAGGTTAGCTTGAAGTAGTAATTTGAGTAAGTCCAGGTTAGGCAAACACGCACGGATAGTTTGGAAGATGAAGATTTTGAATTGAATCGCTCCGATAAATTAATGGTTATTTTCTATAACCCTCCTTTAGGGATCGACCGCAGTCGGGTAAGTTTTAGTCACGGAATCAGTTTTCCCGGTCGAAGAATACTTTTAGGAGATGTTTCGTTTATAGCTTCCGGAGCAGAACTGCTAGTCCCCGAGTCTTCCATACATCGGTTCATCAGCGTTTTTTAAAAAATGTCTTCCAATTTCAGATCCTTTCTACATTTGAAGCTTTCCGTCATCAGAATGCCAAACGCCACAGTCAATGCTTGAATCTGCCAGTAATATACGTTTAAAAACCTCTAACCTCTTCGATGAATTTCAAGTGTGTGTGGATTAATTTTATAAAAGTAATTTAAGATACAGCTATTCAATAATAAATCAAAATTATCTATAAAATACAATATTTGACCTAACATATTGATAAAAAGAATTTAGATTACATAAATCAAAAGAAACGTTCATAGTCTATGCCATTATGAAACTCTATGAAAGATAGTTAGATAGAAGAAAAAAATAATGACAGCTTGACAACCTGACGTAAGTGTCATAACAATGAAAAATTTATAGAAAACGAATTGTTTTAGACCAATTCGCAATATATGAATATAAATCTTTATAAAAGATAAATAAAAATGGATGAAGTGTAAGTAAAGGTTATGTATGTAGTATGTATGTATGTAGTATGTATGTATGTAGTAGAAGTATGTAGATACTATAATACCTCCACGAGTACCTGAGAAAAAGGGTCTTGACAGACTGACAGACAGACAGACAGACAGACGGACAAACAAGTGATCCTATAAGGGTTCCGTTTTTTCCTTTTGAGGTACGGAACCCTAAAAACTGGCCAAGTGCGTGTTGGACCACGCACAATGAAGGCTTCCGTAGTTGAAAAGAATTTATCCCATGCAAAAACAAACTTAACATTGGATCCCAAAAATAAAATTTTTATGCCATAAAATTACAAATTCACAATTTTCGGACTTCTTCATTTACTTGTTTTGGGAGACCTTGCTTCTTGCCAAATTTCATTATTCTAGGTCAACGGGAAGTACCCTATAGGTTTTGATTTACTTGCGACAGTTGCGAGTATCAAAATGTGTCGCAAAATTTCCGTCTGTAGATGTTGGGTTGGAACTCGTACCACGAACGACGTAAAGTTGATGTTGTGGCGCGACTCCAACCTTTCGACCCTCAGAGTCCAGTCGGTCTTCACCTTCAAATACTGCACGACTTCCTCAACCCTTGTGGAGTGAAACAGGCGCGAGATGTACAGCTGCGTCGTAGGCACAGCAGGGCGCAGCAGCATGTTGGGTCCAGTCGGTGCGGAACCACACTGGTTACGAGAACAGGGCTTCTTCTTCTTCTTTTCTACTTCAGTGAAACCCTCTTCATCAACTTTGCCCGCGGCTTCGCGTGCTTGGATGTCGGAAATTATTATAAAAAGTATCCTATGTCCTAACACAAGTCATCAAGGTTCAGGTGACAGACAGACAGATACTTACTTTCGCGTTTATAGTGAAACGCAATGTAAGAAGCTAAGATCCTTTGTAATGAAATTTATAAAAGTTGGGATCTTTTTATGCAGCTTATGGATAAGTTTTTCAGCGTCCCCTCTCATGTGATAAATACCAAAAAGTCTACAAGCTTGATATTGGGTAAGTAGTTTCATTGTAAAGTCATGTAATTGAATTGTATAGCATATTGAAAACTAACTTAAATATTATTGTCCGTATAATATGAAATCATAATCACAACTAATATGGCTAGTTTACACTGTGCGAGTTAGCGTGCGGCCTCCCGACTAGCTGCAGTGCAGCATCTCGCACTGTGTGGACGTACCAGTTGTGACAATAATATTTAAGTTAGTTAGTTCAATTTGTTATACAATTAAATTCCCTGACTTTACATGTTTTAGAGGGGACGCTGAAAAACTTATCCATAAGCTGCATAAAAAAATGATCCCAACTTTTTTCCCCACTACGGTGAAGCAAGAAGGAGGGTTATGATCACCGAGCTACTGATATGCGAGTACACAGTGGGAGCAGCTGTTTACTGTCTAGTAGACTAGACTCTAGTCAGCAGCTGGCCAGTGTGTAAACCAGCCATTATGTAGGGGGAAGTGGGGCACCTTCATACAAGGGGCACCTTCATACACTAGAGATATCTGTTGTTAGGCACACAGAAATTGAACGACTATGCGTGTGTGCGTAGCTTATTTATGAGTGTGTTGGCTTACGGAGTTTGACAGCAGTCGGTGCGAAACGCGCGATGCGGTGACACGGAAAGTGATTCGGCCACGTGTAAGTAATTTTATAACCTCACTTTGAACATATTTTTATTGATGTAAGCTGTTTTCTAGATTATTCAATACTATTGCATTTAAAAGATATTAGGGTCAAGTTTGTAAATTGATACGTGAATAATGATTTAGAAGGTTGGTTTTTTTTAGGAATGTTTTTATTTCATTTTCTTGTGATGGGGTAGGTTCATACAGCAGTACGCGGGGTACATTCATACTGTATGAATGTAACTACTTATTAAATTTGTTGATTATTGATACTACTACTAAATAAGAACTAAGCAATAGACTTAGATATTTAAATAGTGATATGACTGATCAGAAAGACTGATAAGTTTTAAGTTTATTCAGTGTTATAAAAACAAAACTACCTACATTTATGTTATTCTCTTTTTCACTTAGTATTTTTCGGTTATTACTTAGTATTTTATGCTCATATAGACTAATTGCTTTTGTTTTCGAAAATATTGTATTTTCATATTTTGATTTTGATAAATAATTAAACATTTCACACTCAATTTGTGTATTTTTTCACATGTATGAATCTGCCCCATAGCGTGTATGAAAGTGCCCCACATGCAGGGCACTTTCATACATTTTTTTATTAACTTTGACAGAAAGCCGCACAAGTGTATTTACACTAATTACATATTTTTGATATAAAGTCAGATAGCAAGACTATTAGTTTTTGATGAATCGATACAGATATTGATACTAGAGAAAATTCTGTACAACAAAATATAAAAACTGTATGAGGCTGCCCCACCTTCCCCTACTTACTCTTTGACAGTAATTGTAAGTATAAAAGTTCTATAGCACGGCAAATTGGCACAGCCTGTCAATTTAATAAACAGTTAATTTTCATAACTTAACACTTAACATTACTTAAAGACTATTGAAACAAAAATGCAGCTGGCAATGTTCAACAATATGATAAATAATTAATTTCGCTGATTATACTAAGAAGGTATCTGAGGGGACATTCCCGGAAGTTTATTTTTTTTTGGAATCCATTTCAGCCACAATTAAAAAAGGTTTTTTTTAAATAAGTATCACCACTGACGGTGTAAAGGGTCATAAGTATTATACGGACAAAGCCACGGGAAAGAGCAATAAATATTTTATTTACCTACGTAACTAAAGCACTTAAGTGTTAATTCAGCAAATTAACTGTTTCCACGCAAACTGTCGATTTCTTCGGCAATTGACTTCGTTTGTGTTACCTATTCTAATAAGGAAAATTAGTAGGGCAAGAGGTGGCATTAAATTCAGTTAGGGCAATTATTTCTAAATGATTGGCCGTAATTAAGAATTGCTTTAAGGCGCTACCCCGAGCAAAAACTTGCGATATTGCAGAGGCTACTCATTAATTAAAAGAAATAAAGGTGCGTGCGGAGGAAACATGACAGAGTGGGTCAGAGCGGCGGGACAGAGAACGACCGGACGCTCAAGGTCATTTTCTCCGGGAAGCGCCTTAACAATTAATTAAAGTTAAAATGTTATTCTTTTTTTTCCGGGTCAAAAGCTCTGGAAACCTACCCTGAAACCCGGAGGGATTTTGTAAAAAGGGTAACAAATCAAACTACATACGGAATCGGCTAAACATAACCACAGAATAATAAAGTAACAGTAGTGCATCTTCATAGAAAATGGCCGAAACAACGCGCTTCGAAATCTCAGTGTAAGTATACCAGAGTAGGCAACAGTTTGAGTGCACGGCAGTCGGATTTATCTACCGAGAGCGGCCGGTATTATTCCTTTATTTCAGGCAGCTGTGGCCCATACAAAATACAATAAGTACACAAATACAAAAAATATATATACTTACAATAAAATACATATAAAACATAACTTATAAACTAATTCATTCATTTGCGCAAACAAGCAAGACACGATAGTGCGACGCGATTCTGCGATACACATCCGTAAAACAATTTCTATGAAAACAGAGTCGCGACTCGCAATGCGACACTACGTCGTGGGACAAGTCGCGCCTGTTTACCTTTAACCTTCACAAGATTTAAAGAGTCTTTTATGACCTATAATATATGATGAAAACTAAGCTACCAAAAATGAAGAAGACACTTACAATGGATGGTCGACAAAACTGCGTCATCATTCGCCATTATCAAGTCGAGCCATTACAGTCACGTTTGGTAAGTAGGGGTACGGTCGCGAACACAAATATATTCCCTACTATATCGGTCGGCAATAATGTAATCTG
Organism: Cosmia trapezina; assembly: GCA_905163495.3. Classification (NCBI taxonomy): domain Eukaryota; kingdom Metazoa; phylum Arthropoda; class Insecta; order Lepidoptera; family Noctuidae; genus Cosmia; species Cosmia trapezina. Next base: position 10,631,184 of record LR991042.1, read on the forward strand.
ATTTCGTGATTCATTCATTAATTGTCCTATTAATTAACCCTTATCCCAATTTATTTGGGGTTGGCGCAACATGTCCCGTTCTTCCATTCCATCGTCTATTAGTCGTCATCTCGGTAGTCACCCCCTGTCTATAGCCATATCATCTTTCACACAGTCCATCCCTCGTTTCTTTGGTCTTCCCCTACTCTTATAGCCATCGACATCAAAACTCAAAACTTTTCACACGACATTTTCCTCGTTCCTCGGCATCTCATGCCCACAACTTTTCAGTCACCGGTGTCACTTTCAGACTTCCTCTTATGTAGGTAAGCATTCTCGTCTTAGCTGCATGCAAGAAGACAGCAAGTAATTATAATCTACTAGCAGCGCACCGCGGTTTCACCCGCGTAATCGAACCCGTAGGAATATCGGGATAAAAAGTAGCCTATGTGTAAATCCAGGGTGTCAGCTAGCTACATGTCTAAGTTTATCAAAATTGGTTCAGCCGTTTGCGCGTGAAGAAGTAACAAACACACACACTCACAAACTTTCCCCTTTATAATATTAGTGTAACGTGTAATAATAGTGTGATGTAAATAAAAAGAGAATAAGTCCTGACCTGATTGACTGACTGACTCATGAAGTCATGACTCATCAACGCCAGCCCAAACCCTTGGACCTAGAAAGCTGATATTTTGCACAGCGGTTCCCTTTATAATGTAGACAAGGATTAAGGATGAATTTCCCGGTATTCCCGCAGGATATTTTCTGATATCCACGCGGGAGAAGCCGCGGGCAAAAGTTAGTGTTGCATAATATTATTGATCACAACAAGTTATCACATTCTTCTAAACTGAGCTGAGTAGGTAGATATTTACAATACGATGTTGTATCCTATATTTTGACGTTGCGTGTTATATAGTTTGTGTTTCTTCGATCATCGTTTGCCTATAGCCTTTTCCCAACTATGTCGGGGTCGGCTTCCAGTCAAACTGGATGCTGCTAAATAACAGTACGGTAAACCGGGGTTACTTTGACACTACGGGTTTACTTTGATAACTACTTTTAACTTATAAAAACTAATTTTATTCGATGTGTGAATAAGGTTTTGATGGTGCACCGGTTACTGAGTATTTTTAAGGGAACAAAAACTTTTGACTCTTCCAAAAATCTATACCTAGAGATTTTTTTCATAAGGCGAAAGTTGTTATCAAAGTCATCCCGTACTATCAAAGTAACCCCGGTTTACGGTATTTTACATGCAGTGACTGCCACTTTTAGTTTGTTCGATGTCATTTACAACGTGTCGTTTGCATCCTCGTCCAATTTCAGGGTGTGGTACAGAACATCAAACCGAACAACTTTCTTCATGGGACCAACATCGTAATCGCGAAAAAAATTTCAACTGTCCCATAGAAAACTTCAATTGTTACCTCGACGCAAAAGTATGGGATGGCTGATTATTTCTTCGCGATTACGATGTTGGTGCCATGGAAAAAGTTGTTCGGTTTGATGTTCTGTACCCCTAAATTTGACGAGGATGCAAAACGACACATTGTATAAATACCGCCTTCCACAGTATAATTTGCTGTCATCTTGACAACTGATATTAATAAAAAAATCTTGAAATCATACCTAATTATTTAAGGTCGTGCCTGTACTTACCACCCTGTGACGTCATCAGCAGACAATTTGCGAAAAACTTCACATTATGTCGAAACGTTGGTGCAACGATTCACATACTCATTAGCCTTTGTGAAGTTTTCACGCGGAAGGAGCTACAGACTTACCCTGTGAATGAATAAATAAGAAACAGCCGTTGTTTCACAAGTTTTCAAAAGATTCATCTATTTGTAATGAGATTTGAGATGGCTAACTGCTAATAGGTAATTATATATTACCCTGTAAAGTCTCCTGCAACGACTAAGCACTTTCACTTTTTGGTAAGAATCTATACTGTAGAGTAAAAAAAAAACTACTTATACGTAAGTAAATCTTAAATAAAATATTAAAAAAAAAGCCGTAATTAAAATAAATCTAAAATCTTTAATAAATAGACCACAATGACAGTAGCGTTAGTAAAGAAAACTTAAAACTTATATTAGTATCCAAATAATATCTTATGCTAGGTAAAGTCTGGAGCCGAAATTCACCCTATCCACGTAGTATGTAGTACGTAGGTACTCGTAGACGTATGAACTTCCCAGACCCAGTGACGCAGCATTAGTCAATCTCACCTACCGCACAAGGCAACTTCCTCAAGATGCTGTAGGAACTTACACGCATTCTGCATAGGATCGAGGCAAGGCGAGCTACAACAAACGGTCCAGAGGAAATACAGGCATTTACACTAAGCTTTGCAAACATATTTAATGTCGCGATGTGTCGTTATCGCACAGGAGAACATTCTCACTCATCATCTTGATATAATCCTTTAAACTCACATCTCTTTTGAAGCCTTACGAAACAAATTGTGATTTACCAACCCTGGCTGTACGACGTCAAAGAAAAACGCGCCAAAATAAAATAAGCTCGTCTGTTTGTAAGTGAACTGTTTGGTAGGCATACGCTTAAAGGCTCGCACACATTTGGGCGGGACGCAACGCATTGCAAAAATCCACCTAGATCTACAGGGTGTAAGGGACAGCTCTCCGCAAACTGATAGGGTGAATTCAGTATGTCATTCTAAGATGACCGGTACATGAAATTTTTTTAGGAACGTTAAGGGAATCCAATAAACCTGATTTGTTTGTGTTTTTGTGCACAAATCGGAGCGTCTATTACTGGTTGGGAGGGGTAGGTAATAGGTATGCGGTGAGTTCGATGAACTCTGTAGCTAGACAGAAAGTGAACAGCTGATTTCACGCATCGTTGGTTAGAGTATTTCAACATCCATTGCTGGTGTTTTTTTGCTGTTTTTTTGCAGTTTTTTTACATAAATGGAGTGCTGCGAACACACAATGCAATTTTACATTGAAATAATGAAAATGTAACTGAAAAAAAAAATGAAAAAATGAAAATTTTCCTGAGAAAATTTCCGGTGGAATATGATTCAAAATGAGGAGCTGAATGCACCCTGTGAGTTTGCGGAGGGCTGTCCCTTACACCCTGTATGTAGTAGGTACATTTTGTATAGATCATCGCACTGTGGCGGATCGTTCGTGAGGCGTATTTTTAACCGACTTCCAAAAAAGGAGGAGGTTCTCAATTCGGTTGTATGTTTCTTTTCTTTTTTTTTTTGTATGTTTGTTACCTCAGTACTCCGTCATTTATGAACCGATTCGGAAAATTCTTTTTTTATTTAAAAGGGTATACATTCAGATTGGTCCCATTTTTATCAAAATCCAGTTCCGATGATGGGATCCATGAGGAATTGAGGGAACTCCTCAAATATTATAGGCATACATATAGTGATTATGGTATTTTCATCAACAAATCAAGCGTTTGCATTCAGAAAGTATCATCTGGTGAAGTGGTACTGATGAAGAAGACCACAGATGGCCACGGAAACTCTTCAACGATGAAAAGTATTTCACGGATAGCGATAAGATTAAAATAGTTAAGCGACTATGACGAAGCTTTAAATAAATGGTTCTGATGAAAATGGTACCATCGAACCGATCTGATGAAGAAGCCGGAAGGTAGGCATCGGAACTCAGTAATAAAACAATGTATCCTAGCCGTGTTTGGGCTTATTGGAATTGTCATGAGGTGCACTCTGGCTATAAATGCTTTAATGGTAATTATATGCCGCTTCAAATTGCGCTACTTGAGTTGTATGCTATGTGTGGCCTTGATTGTCAGAAGGCAGATTTCGTAGCCTCGTTATGTCCGTCAACTTTTTGCAGAGTGGTATTCAGATTTGTATGGGGTAGGTAGGCACCACTAAAAAGTGAAAAATAAAAACTTTTTACAAAAAAAAAACAACCGACTCCCAAAAAAACACTACAAAGTGAAAAATAACTTTAATTTCGGAAGTCGGTGGCAAAACAAAACGAAAGTAAATAAAAAACCAAAGACACCGACTTCCGAAATTAAAGTTAATTTTCACTTTGTAGTGTTTTTTTGGGAGTCGGTTGTTTTTTTTTTGTAAAAAGTTTTTTTGCAGCTACTGTAATGTGCAAAAAGCACTGCCGTATTTTGGTAACTGTGGCGTAAATAACAAGTCACCTTACCTCAAACCGATTTTTTCACTGACTGGTGAAACTCTTGAGCTAGCCAGATGATTTGTGGCTACTACTTTAAGTCTTCTCTAAAAACTTATCCGAAACCACACGATTTCCTAGTGCCGATCCTGAAATTGGAAATTTGAATCTGCATGTCTGAAACAATTACTGCTTTGCGGTGCGGCGCGCCGCGGCGCCTAATATGCGTTGGCGCATTTTTGCAATGCGGCGGAGGTTAATGTGCGCTTAGCTTTAAGCGGTCTATTCACAATGCGACACCGATCTGAATTAATCATGAGACGTAGACAATTTCACCTGAACCAGATGAAATGCGACACGTCAGATGAATGGCTCCAGCAAACCTCTGCGACGACGCCTGTGTACGAAACATGAAGCTATTTACATATTAATGTAGCGATTTATAGAGAAATAGGTTCTGTTATTATGGTCGTTAGTGTACCTACCGCATTATAGTGGGACCGTAGGTAATGGTTGAAGCAATAAAGTATTTTACGTCGTACCTACATAAATAAAGTAAACTCCTAGCATTTTTTTTCATTTAGTTTGGACTGTGAAGTGGCAACATCTTCAGTATTTTTAACAAAATTATGCATTTACCTATATGTAAACAGTGGCAATCTTTTAAGGGTCATTGTACTCATCATTATGAACAACTTTTACTATGGGACCAAACCTGAAATTTCAGGCTTCGTCCCATAATAAAAGTTGTTCATAATGATGAGTACAATGACCCCATAAAATATTGGCACTGTTTACACTTACTCCCTGTAGAATCTTGTAGAACCTACCTATCACTCTGAAATACACAACCGTCTTCCAAAAAAATACAACAAAGTGTAAAATAACTTTAATTTCGATCTCTATTTTAATTTGTTGCTACCGACTTCCGAAAGAACATCGGCCAAATTTCTATAGAAGCTGGACCTGAGTTTTATTTTCAGTGTACAGAAGCAAATTATAGTGAGATTTGATTGTTTTATGTAGTAAACACCATCCCTTTCGAAAATAATATCTAAATAGCCAAGATATTTCAATAATGCAAAAAATACTTTTGAGGTTATCGGTGTCCGGCAATCAAAAGCACAGAATAATCGTCACAAGCGGTACTTAGTTATCAGTCTGTAAAACAATGCCAAGGTCAAACAACAGAAGGAAATCCAAAACAGTACAGTACGTATTACAATATTCACACTAACAACAACAACACAACAATGCGAGCGAGATCGCCGGGTGCAAAGACTACACACTACAGTATATTAGTGTCAAATTGACACCCGTTGTAATTGACAGTATTGACACTGTCAATCCATGGCGCGCGTCGATGACATATTATGACGTTCCGTTGTACACAATTGAACAAAATGCTGATACTTACTATTAACCCACATAATTATTTTTATGACAAGAATCCAATACATAATAAAAACAGCACTAGTTGGTTTGATACACAAGTATATAGAATTGATTTACATCTAATAACTATTCAGAAAAACGTGAATAATTATAATCTTTGAGTACTAAATCATTTCTTAAGCAAAATGAATCGTCAAAGGTGCGTTCTGAACATGTTATTCTAAATAATTTACAAATTATGCTATTAAAAAAAAATGTGTTTGTGCTTTTTTTTCTGGCGACTTAAATATCTATTTCTTATGTTTTTTAAGACCTTAAAAAATACTAGATTTTTTCATATATATGGCATATCTGTACACTACCGCCTCGTAGTCAGGTACGATTTGGCCGTCCTTCTTAGTATAATTTGTATTTGTTTTTCACTTTGTAGTGTTTGCTGTGTTTGTTGTTGTGTGTGTTTTGGAAGTCGGTATTTTTTTTTTTTTTCGTAAAAAAGTTTTTTATTTTTCACTTTTTAGTTACCTACTGGTACGCACACTAATTCTATTATTATTATAACATCATCGAGATACACAAAGTGGATTAAAGACTTATTATCGAAGCTAACTCAAAAACTACCCAAGGAAAGTTAATAAAATATTGGACCACCGCGCAAACTTCCTCTAACAAATGAAAAAAATCTTCAAAATCAGTCCACAGTTGACGAACATATCGATGAACAAAGCTAAAAAAAAATACTTACAGACGAATACTTATATAACCTCCTCCTTTTTTTGAAGTCGGTTAAAACCATGTTTACCTACCTTTACCCACCCACAAATTACTCCGATATAGTCTTGTAAGTTTTAATATTACCGCATCATGCGAATCAAATGAAAATCAGTGCCATTGTTTGAAATACAAGCAACTCGTAACTTTACGGTGTATAGCAAAATTTAACCGTCACATTAAATTGCTTTTTACTTTAAAAAGGCGTTAGATACATATTGACTGCATGGCTTCTTAAAAAAACACACTATGTAACAAGGAACTGTATGACAATAATAATAATACCAGCCTGTATTTTTTGTTGAACACCATTTTTTTTTTGGGTCAACGGCCGCTGTTATTGTTGCTAAGTAGGTACTTGAAATTTGAGTTGAGAAATCTGTTTTTTTTTTTTGTTGTATCGTGTTTATCTCTATCTATAATCATTACGTTTGTGTAGTTTACACGAAATAAAAAACTGATTTTTAACCAATTTTTAACCTGATTTTTGGAAATTTTTGGAAATACTGATTTAAAAAATCAGTATTTCCAAAAATTTCCAAAAATGTACACGGGCGTTTGATGACCCCAAAAATAAAATCATCAAATTTATTTATTTTTGTAACATATTTACGTCTGCAGAATTTTGTTAGTTAATTTAATTTGATCCTGTATAGTATCTCGGGAAGCAATTTGAAAATCGTTCTCTTAACATCAAAGTTTCTAATACAAAGACTAAGATCGATATCTCTCTCAAGTCCAATACTTTAAGACGACAGAAATTCGACAGATATTCATAGCTGCAACCGACCAACCACATTCACAACTAAACGTGTCCTATCAAAACTTTTCCGATTTAGAACTATTTTCTCATGCATTTGTTTCATGCTCGACACAAAATTGGACGGAACATCTTCGAATAGTTTTAGGAGTACAGTCCGTTCAGAGTTATTTTACCCCTTTTTTTTCTGGATGGGAAATCATCAAATGACTTTCTGTCTGTCAGACTTTTACTGACTAAAACCCACCATATTCCTTCAGTTGCCTGTGCCAAGGCCACGGTATCTCTTTCGAACAACCCGCGACCCCGGCGGCATCGACCCTACCGGACCCCATCAATGCTGACATCTCTTTGAGGCGCGCGTGTAATTTTCAATGTAATTTTCGATAGTGTTTTATAATCTATCCATGTCTAACCGTCAAATTGTGAACGAACCCTGTACTTACCGCAGGGTACCTTAGGGTTCAAAATCTGTTCGATTTTATGACTCGTAAAATAAACCGTCCCATGGTCGGTCTTAGGGGTAGCTCGTTTTGTCCATAGAGTTAGAAAATAAAGGAAATGCACATTTAATTGTATGTGTAATCACTATCACTAATCAATATATTTTATTATTATACCTACAATATTAATAATTAATAACTACACGTTACGTATAGTATTACTTGGGTTATGTTCGGCGACTAACAGCTATTTATCATTTTGTTTTTTTTAAGGAAGATGTGCAGTGTAGCCCGCGAAATTCATGTTTTTTGTGTTTTTTTTTGCAATTTGCAGGTCCGTGTCAGGTTGTATCTTGATCAATGTATGATACACGGCAATAAAACATATGTATTTATGTAATTTTATTATTATGTATTTATATTATTTATTCGTCAAACGATCGAAATCTAACTTATAGAGATGTATTGATATTTTTTATGGTTAAAATTATGTAAATACATAGGTTTTATTTCCGCGTATCATACTTTGATCAAGATACAACCTGACACGGACCTGCAAATTGTAAAAAACCCAAAAAAAATGAATTTCGCGAGCTACACAGCGCAATCACCTTTATCATAGTTTAATTTTACTATTAAATGTATACTTAACTCTATTATATTTTTTTTTTTTCAATACGAAAACTATTAAAAACATCTGTTTATTTCTATTTCTATTTCTTATTGTGGCAAGCAAAGCCTATGACGACCATTCTGCCAATGTCAGAAGTGAGATGGAAACCAAGTGTGCATTGAGAAAAAAAATATATTATAAAAATAAAAACTACGACGATACAGTTGATCTTGTGGGGTTAGTACGGGACTGAAACAAACGGAAAAGATAAAATTACTTATTATTACAAATTGTTAAAACATTAAATATATGTATAGGTACCACATCCACACAGACAGATATTTGTGGAGATAAATCCCAATTTTATATTATTGTGACGGATGAAAATCATCAACGCCACAAGCAGTTCTGGAGAGGAATATGTTAAAAGGGAGGGGAAATTAATTGGAAGAGGGATTTTAAATTTAGTTATGTTCGGCGACTAACGAATGACAGCGAATGACAGATGACAGCCAAAGATAGCGGCGCGAGGCACAAAGCGTTCAACCAATCAGCGCGCAAGGTGCGTTCCGTCACGTTCACATTCAAGAATGTTGCCAGTTCACAATTTGACGATTTGACATGGATAGATTTTAAACTATTGAAAATTAATGCTTGGCAGTAAACACAAGTTAAATTATAAACTAACGAAGTTCATAATTATACGGTAACATATATACAAAGCCGCCATCTTGATTTTACAACAGCCTAGCAACTAATCTGCAACGTTAATCCACGTAACACAATTCCTTATATTGCCGTAACATAATAGTTGTATGTTCTCCGGCGATGGCAAGCATTACATGCAGCTCCAACATGTAGTTAACCCAATTTCCCCAGTCTTCGCTAACAATATGCTCAAGATGATAAGCTACTATAACTCACTGTTGTTCTTTCATTCTAGAATAACGTGGAAAGATTATGTGATCAACATGTCAGCAGGTTCGTAGAAAAAAAAATTCACACAAAAATTACTTCATTATAAACGCAGAATAATGACTTCATCATGAAATACTTATAAGTGTCGGGAAACAAAGCCTTGACTGCATTCGCGGCGCATTTGCCAGGTCTGGACACACCTTACTGGGCTGGTTTGGTAAGTTTTCTCTGATTAACTACCAAACTGATTTTCGTGTGACCTTTTGAGGTAAGGAACCCTAAAATTTTATATTTATCAACATTTCTTTACAAAGGAAGACTATATCCTAACAATATCAGAGTAAGTACCACATTCTAAAAACCTACATAGGTACCTTTATCTTATTCATCGTTATTAGTTTTCAGTGTGACAGGGTACTGAAAGATTTATACATAAATATCTGCAGAGGCTCTATCATTTTATACATATATCAACCAGACGTTGACTTTGATTTATACGAGTGGTTACAAAAAACAATGGCGGAAAACCGCGTGCTGTCATGTTGGAACGCTGAAATGGTTGAGTTTTTCTCCGGGGGTTTGTAAAGCAATTATAATTTAATTGTTGTGAAGACATGCCTATTAATTTTAATAAAAATGTTGAGAATTTTTCCAAAAAAATCCGGCCCGCACAATGAAGGGTTCCGTTGTTGAAATAAATTTATCCCAAAAACAAACTTGTCATTGTAGTTGAAAAATATGTTCATCACATAGATATACTTACGTCATGGGCAATTCTGTAACTGCAAATGTAAGTTCATAATAGCAAAAAAAAAAACATGTGATGAAACTACAAATTAACGACTTTTTCCTTTATTTTTGTCGTGAGACCTCGCTTCCATGATTCTAGGTCAACAACCCTATAGGTTTTGATTTATTTGCGAGGATCAAAATATGTTGCATAAAATAGCCCTATGTTTGTTACGTTAGAAGGTTTAATTTTTTTTAGAGCTCTGAAGGACCATAAACCTACGTATTTGATATTAATTTCAACTGGATACCTCCACGCGCTCCTGAGAAAAAAGGTCTTGACAGACTGACAGACAGACAGGCGGATAACGAAGTGATCCTAGAAGGGTTCCGTTTTTTTTTTCTTTTGAGGTACGAAACCATAAAAAACAGTAAAATATAAAAAAGTAGAATTTGGTATTCTACTTTTTTATATTTTACTGTTTTTTGATGACAAAATCTGACTCTTGTACATTTTAAGACATATTTTATTTAGCTGTAAATTCATCTTACCAAGTAAGGCACGCGTCAAAGATTCCATGATCAAGCCTAAATATGAGATCAAAAGCTAGAACATGAAAGAAATTCCTACAGAAAATCTACTTATTTGTTCATAAAAACCCAGAGAAGAAAGTTAATCAAATTCGATTAGATAATTTCCTTTGTTTCCGATCACGGAGTAAGTATAGAAATAAATTTCTTTTCCGTGTTTCCGATCTAATTTGAATTGATAAAAGGGCCTATTACATATCTTTAAATCTTTTTCTCGTTCACAAATCATTGATCCGCCGTTAAATTACCTACTATGCTCCCAGTAGAAACTTTTTCGAACTCCTAATAATAATATATGCAGATTGAAAGATCAAAAGGCTCACTTCGCAAAATCCAATTCTCTTCTATATCGATTTCAATTGCAATCTAATGTTAGAGATACACACGCATCGATTTTAGTCGCCGGGGACGCTCTGGCGATTTGAAAATCTCATATACACACAGATAATTTGACATCGCTAGCGACAAATCGCCTGTCGAATCCTGTGATGTGGACGTGATATTTCGGATCGTCAGCAGGTGACCAAAGTCGCTGTGTGTGTACCTAGCATTAAATATACCTACTCTAGAAACATAACCCTGACTTTCTTTAAAAGCAATGTATCTCATTACTAAAAAAAATGAGATCGTATTTATTTTTGGTTGCCATAGAAATCTGCTAAAGGCGGCCTTTTTAGGGTTCCGTACCTAAATGGTAAAAAGTAACCCTTATGGTACGACTCAGTCTGTGTGTCTGTCGGTATGTCTGTCTATCTGTCTGTCTCAGCTGGATATCTCAAGAACTACTAATGCTATCAAGAAAGATTGTTTTTTTTTTTTTGCAATAGTGACTGAAACCCCTTTACAGTCCCTATTGCAAAAAAAAAATTGGTTCGGGTCTTAAAAATTCGAAGTGGACCTACTAGGGCAAACCGGGGCGTTTCACTCCCTTAGAGCGTGAATTTTGAAAAATCCTTTCTTAGTGTACCCCCAGACCTCATAAGAAACCTACGTGCCAAAGGAATCTCTAGTAGACCCAGCGGTTTGGCCTGTGCGTTGACATTTCAGTCAATCAGTCAGGCACTCAGTTTCTTCTTTTATATTACAAATATACAAACATTGCTCATTTAATAGTATAAGATAGGATAAGTCTCAAACGGGAAGAGAAATAAGAAATTGCTATTATGAACTGAAGACTCAATTTCGTATCGCGCTTTTCGTGTTTTATAATGCAAAGCTTAGCGACATGGATGTAGGAAGCTTTTGGAGAAATTGTATAACTTTGACATTTCCCTTGTGGGTTGAGCAGAGATAATATAGTGTGACGAGAAGTGGTTTCCAGAAATACTCGTATATCCCGACAGTTTTCATCGAAGAAGAAAAAGAAGAGCAGAAGTTTTAATAAATTGTCTGGTGAACATGGTTTGGATATATTCAATACCAGTGTTTCTCGGCTTTTAAGCATTTGTTGGTGAAAAGCTTCTTTACGGAAGAATAATTGTTTGCGTCTAAATGATTTTCAGTTTGTGTTAGTCGATCGTGTACTGTTTATTTTGTAATTTATGTGATAGGAATTTTGTACCGACCTTTTTTTCCATTTTGTATATCAGTGAAAACTTGTAAATGGCCGTCAATTTCATATCGTTTAAGAACACCGTTAGCTGTAAGTTCCCCGAATAAAATAAAATAAATAAAAGTGTGAGTTCCCAAAGATACAAAAAGGAATGTAGTCCTTTTTGTATCTATGATAAATTTTCTTGGATAGCCCTGCGACCCCTGGAACTGATGAGAGCTTAGTGCTCATACACACGAGCGACACGCGTCAAGCGCAGAGGCAACGGCATGCAGTCGTTGACAACGTGCCGGTCGTGTATTTAAGGCGAGTAGTGCTGCCGACTAACGCCACCATTGAGAAAAAATCATAATTCTGGAGATATGGAACATTTTTAAACTATAGATGCTCACATTTTTAGTCAGATGACATACAATGTTTTGTATAAATAAATCAACACTAAACCTCCTAAGTTCGAAGCCTTAGCAGTTAACGCCAATAACGGACTTTTACCCACACATTTGTGTCGAGTTGGTATTGAAGTTTTGTACGGGACAGCTGATAATTTTTTCTCGATTACAATGTTGGTGCCATGGAGAAAGTTGTTCAGTTTGATGGTCTATACCACACCTTTAAATTTGACCGCACTTTTCTGATAAATCTTGTACCTTATTGGCCTGGTCTCCTTTACTCCTAAAGGCTCTTACAGACAGAGGCGATATCGCGAGCGATATTGCGATATTATCGCGTCGTAACACCGCTACGCGACACGTCGCGACGCGATATCGCCTCTGTCTGTAAGAGCCTTAAGACTGTCGTAGACTACCCCAGAAGTTCATTTTAACAATACAACAATAGTGTAGGTATACTCCACTTACTTCTACGCTACAGAGCATCAAGTTGCCAACTTTACTCGTTCAACTAAGCTTATATAGAAATGTAAACAACGTACAAACTTCCCTCCACTCCCAGAATGAAATTCTCTGAAAAAATAAATGGAATTTCACATGTAGCGGGTTCCGCAGCCCGACCCAGAAGCATATTCATTGGGGCTAAAAACCCGGTAGATATCATCCCCCTAGTTAATTACCATTTTAATTGAATACACTGGCCAAATTAATTTTTCAGTGAACTTTTACTTTTATTTTTTAGCGTTTTCGTCTCCGTTTATAGTTTGCTTTTCATTTTCAGTTATCATTCCGGGAAAATTAATTGTTGGAAATTAAATTTTCATGCTGATTCTGTTACACGGACTCTGAATTTGCTGGAACTTGGGCTTTGCTCTTCCCAGAAATCTAATTATTTTCAAATTTTACTGGGTACTTTTATGAAAAGAATACTTAAGTCCATAGACATAAAAAAAGGAGGACTCCGCGCCACGCATATCGAAAGTGAAGCACAGTAAGTATGCCCGTTTGTACAAACACGCGTCACGCACACATTAGTAGTATGCCGACCGGCCGCCATTACGTGACACAAGCGACGGCGTCTTTGCAGCTACTCAAATCACGCACACATAGGTACGGTGCTTCACTTTCGATATGCGTGGCGCGGAGTCCTCCTTTTTTATGCGTCTATGCTTAAGTCATGACAAACTGTTGTTTGTGCTTATGTGCTTGAGAAGTATTAAAAATGGTGAACAGCACTTAAAAACTACGCAACTAAGCAACAGTTTATTTCGCAGAATCCTGCGCGTGCCAATTCTTAATTAGTTAATAATTATATTCATTACTTGTTTAAGAACTTTGAACACCTAAACCTTTATTTAACCCTCAAAGATTTTGACGCTTACAAAACGACATATAGAAAAAATCTATATAACCCCCACACTACACGCTTATTAAGTACTCATTATCAAGCTTTAACCCTTACACTAATAACCGCAAAGCCGCTTACAGGCATAACGGCAAGAAACGTTTCAGGAATCAGACTTTCAGTAGCGTGCCGGCCGCGATTGAGGGAGGCCGCATACACGACGTGACTTTGCCTACCCTGTCGAGAATAGACGAAAAAGTCTTCGAACTTTATGACGTTCGATATTTAAAACAAAACACTGATACATGTGTCATTATTGAGTGATGTGATGACGTTTAAAAACAAATGAGTGTAAATTGACAGTGACGTGAACTTGGATTGTTCTTCGCCCCGCAGTTAGGACTATTTAAAGTTGGAAGGTAAGTCAGTTCTGTTAACCCATGTCAAGCCGTTTAAGTTGGTGTTGGCAAGGTTAAACGGCTTTATTCAGACAGAAGGTCGAAAACTCCTTGACAGGTGTTGGAAAAGTTTTTATGGTGAAAGTTTGGTTTATGATAATGTCAACGCTGAGGATATCGTGGTTGGAAGGATAAATTTAATGCTGTTGAAAATGTATAAGTAGTTTGTTACTAAGGCAGTAAGTATCTCCTAGATTTTAGAACGGCGTTATTTTTAACAGTAAGTAATTTTATTCGTTAATAATTATTTAGCCAATAGAAATAATTTACACAAAGTAAAGCGCCTGTCGGGGTTCGAACCTACGACCTACAACTCGTAAGTCGCGGCCGTTACCACTGGGCCATCACTGCTCACAATTAATGAAGGAATGAAATAACTTATTCGTTGCCTACTAGATTAATAAAATATGAATACGGTGGTGTTATTTTTAGAAGTAATTTGTTAATATGAAATAGATTTTTTTTTGGCTGATAGGTATTCTACTTAATGACTAGACCAGTAGACGTGCTTTGAAAAAAAACTAATTTGCCTCCACAAGCAACTTTGTTTTTTTCATTACCTATCAGTTATTTACTAATATTTAAATATTTATCTGAGTATGTTGTAAAACAAAACAAAGAGACAAGTAATATTGTTTTCACAACAATCGGTCACTATCAGATTCTCTCAAAGAAGCTCCCTTCCTCAGATCTTCGATCCATCAAACTATGCAGAAACAAATAATTCTTTTGAAAACAGCTAGTAGATAGGACTGACTGTTTTCACAAGAATGCTTTGTTTCTTTGGAGGGGAATATTACATCGATGTTTGGAGCGGTACCTACTAAAATAACTCATATTGATTTACCATAGTTATTCGTTCACGTGACACGCAACTTCAAAGTGGTACCTATGGTCCCATCTCGGCACCCATGAATTTATTTATCAATCAATCTGTCTAGCCTTTTTCCAACTATGTTGGGGTTGTCTTCCAGTCTAACTGGATGCAGCTGAATACCAGTATTTTACATGGAGCGACTGCCTATCTGAACTCCACAACCCAGTAACTGCGTAATACCCCTTGGTAAGACTGGTTGTCAGAGTTTTGGGCTTGAATTTATTTATCATGCCCACAAAACATTCCCAATAAATTAATATGGGTGCCGAGATAGGAACGAGCCGAGAGGGACTAAACCTTCAAAGTAATAAAATGTCAAAAGTTATAACATTGTCTTCCTTTCTGAGGTCATAAGCTCAACACAAACTTGACGAATAAAATAAACCTGGTGCTAATGTGATAACGAACTCAAACTTTTAATATATAGATATACCTACATCTACCAGGTGTAAAAAGACACCTGCCAAAGCCGAAAACCACATATTCTACCCATTATTTGGATAGTTTTTTTTACCACTAGACCATACCTGGGAATCCACTGGTTCTGGAGATATTGAAGGTTAAATTCGCATTTTTTTTTTACTAAAACGTATTCCAAGTGTTATTACTACACTTTTTCCGACAAGTACGGTCTACGTACCGTAAAGCGAAGGGGCGGGGCTTAAATCCATTTTTCCTGGGTTTGCGTTTTATTTAGATGTACAGTATACAGGGTGTAAGGGACAGCCCTCCGCAAACTGATAGGGTGAATTCAGTATGTCATACTAAGATGACCGGTACATGAAATTTTTTCAGGAACTTTAAGGGACTCCAATAAACATGATTTGTTTGTGTTTTTGTGCACAAATCGGAGCGTCTATTACTGGTTGGGAGGGGTAGGTAATAGTAATAGGTATGCAGTGAGTTCGATGAACTCTGTAGCTAGACAGAAAGTGAACAGCTGATTTCACGCGTCGTTGGTTAGAGTATTTCAACATCCATTGCTGGTTTTTTTTTTTGCAGTTTTTATTACATAAATGGAGTGCTGCGAACACACAATGCAATTTTACATTGAAATAATGAAAATGTAACTGAAAAAAAATTTGAAAAAATGAAAATTTTCCTTAGAAAATTTCCGGTGGAATATGATTCAGAATGAGGAGCTGAATGGACCCTGTTAGTTTGCGGAGGGCTGTCCCTTACACCCTGTACATAGTTGACGACTTTGGCAAGTGTATTTTTACACCCGGGATACACATACATATTATAAACTAACGTCACTTCAAAAAGCTTACAATTCTCTGCGTATCCAATACAATAACGCATTCAGGGTATTGTTGCGATTGCCGCGCTTCTGCAGTGCCTCGGCAATGTTTGCCACAGATGTTTGCAGAAGCACGTACTTTGATGCACTGTGGCGTAAGAAATCTGCCTCGCTACTTCGCAGGCTGCGTGACAGTCCCAACACTATCCTGCAATCGATAGCCGCCCGGGCTGATAGCCCGCTAGTGTGGGCGCTTGCAATTGCAATTGCAATCACGGTCAATTTCCAACTACAGTTTAAGTTTGCAATCTCAAAAAAAAATTTATATGTCATAAAATTACAAATTAATTATTTTTGGACTTGTTTCTTTACTTGTGCTGTGAGACCTTGCTTGTCAAATTTCACGATTGTAGGTCAACGGGAAGTTGTATAAATGGCCGTATTTTTTTAAGGCGTTGACTTAGAAACTTGATTTTTTTAGACCTCCAAGAGCATAATAGACCTTGAACTTGATACGTCCATGCGTTCCTGAGAAAAAGGGTCTTGGCAGACTGACAGACAGATGGACAATGAAGTGATCCTGTAGGGGTTCCGTTTTTCCTTTTGCAAAACCCTAAAATATTACATAATTGTCACATTTTCATTATGTACCTACAGGAATAGTTTGATAAAGCAAAAAAAAAAAATCTTACAAAATTTTCAGATTATCCTCTGTCACCTGTGGCCGGTCGGTTTTATAAAAAAGACCCCTGAAAGCAGTCCACTGTTATTCAAATCTCTTTATACAAGGCTTATTTTGGATAAGTATAAGCCTTACCAGATAAACACAGATCTAGGGAACATTTTACCAACAATGTCAACCCTCTCGCACCGACGAAGCTATTGTCATCAAACGCTCTAATATTTAGGTTTCCATTGAAAGCCGTCGATGAAAGCCATTAGGTCGAATAACAACGCTATTGTTCTACGTAGGACATGGCAACACTAAACGTGGTATCAGCTTAGTTAGTCAACTCCTGGGAAGTTATCTAAACTTCTATTGTTGGTGTTTGTTGTCTATGATTACAGCATTATTGTATCCCATGATTAACGTAAGTACAGACAGTTATAGCAATTAGCTGACCCACCCCTGCATAAATGGTTGAGATTTTTTAGAATACGAATTTACGGGATGAAATAACATGTTCCAAATCGAAATGGGAGATTATACTCATCATTATGAACAACTTTTACCATTGGACCAAATCTGAAATCGCGAAAAAAAAATCAGCTGATCAGTACATTTATCTACATCATACAAAGTCGTCAAAATGTACTGATGTCTCCCATTTCGATTTGGAACATGTTTTAAATTTCATGCCGTATAGAATTTAATAAGTATTTTATTTATAGATATTTAAATATCGCTTAGTTAAATGCCTACACAACCACGAACGACGACCAACCTAACCGTTTAGTGGTACCAGCAACCTTTTAAGATTCCTAAGGGACAAGAGTTAATTTTGCCAAGCCGGTAGGTCACTGTAAAATCCATTTAATACAATATCATATAAGTATACCTAAGTCGTATCCACAATGGGACATGCGTATGGGTATAATAGCTACATAGAACCCTGAAATTAATAGTCTTAATGGCTGAACTGCTCATCAATTTAATGTCCAGCCTCCATTGTCCACGGAGGCGTCAAAGCCGCGCTAGAATCAAAATTAACAGTAGAAACCAATTAATTGGTTTTGGGCAAATTGAATTCATTGGTAGCATTGAATTAGACAATTAGTTCGTGACAGCGGCCGGCGGTGTTAAAGTCGGAATTAGGGTTCGGTAGGAGCTTAAAATTAATTCGTCGACGAAGTTAAATGTTACAATATGTCTGATATAAATTACTGTTTCTGACTTTAGGTTAAACATCTATACCAGTAATACCCAAAGTGGTCTATATCGACCCCCAGGGGTCGACGTCGACGTACAAGGAGGCCACGTGAGTTAAAAAATAATTGGGTATCCGTGAGATGTAAACGGGGGTCTAAAAATTCGACACAGTCATCACGCTTGATGACTGCGTCGAATTTTAAATATTTAAGTCAATATTGATACAATAGGACAGTTGACAGTAAGAAAAATACCTTATGAATTTTATTAAGTATGTAAAATGGTTGTGAGCTAAAAGTATAAAAATTCAACCTAATTTTGTACGCCATTGAACGCCATTGACATTGAACGCCAATAAGAACGCGACACGTCTCACTTTCAGTCATGTCACTTTTGACAAAGTAACATTGTTTCAGGGTTCCCACCTCAGGATAATTTCTCAAAAAAAAACATGGCAAATGGTCTACAAGACAAAAAAGTTTGAGGACTTCGGATGACTAATATTATAAAGAGATAAGTGAGTTTGAGTATGTAGGGAGTAATCTTTGGAACACTGATCCGATTCGGAAAATTCTTTCACATTATAAAGAACCGGTCAAGTACTTGTCGAACCAGGCACAGTGAAGGGTTCCGTAGTTGAAAAGAAATCATCCCAAAAACAAACTTAACATTGTAGTTGAAAAACAAGTTCTCCCATACATTGATATACGTCACGGTCAATTCTCCAACTGCAAATTTAAGTTTATGGTGCCTTATATTTTATGTGATAATGATAACTATAATTGGGAAGGTGCCTTATATTTTATGCGATAAGGTAGCTTGCAAAATTTTCTTATGTTTTTGCAATTTGCAGGTCAGTGTCAGGTTGTATGATGATTAAAATATGTTTCGCGAAACATATTAACTAATATGGCTTTACAGAATTATAATCATTAGAATCAGCAATACAACTCCATTAGTTAGAATTGGCCTCAAATCTCATGATTTCATGAAATAGTGATCAAATAGGGTATTAGAGAGTTCTATTGAGGATTTTTATGATTATAATTATATAAATAAATATTTGATACGGCCACGAATTATAATTATTTAGATCACAACCTACAACCTTATAACTGACTTGCAAATTACAAAAAACGTAAAATATTTTGAATTTCGTGGGCTTGGCTCTTTCATCATAAAACATGAAATTTAACGCGAACAAAGTCGCGGGCAGAAGCTAGTGATTTATAGAGGTTATTAAATTGGTATGTTTGACTGTTTTGTATTTCTAAAATCCCTAATCCATTACTTAAAATTCTTAGGTACATGTCAAATTGATTTTATTCGTATGAAAATTCCTACGATTTCAGAACTTTTTTGTGTTCTGTATTCTAATGGGTACAGAAATTCAAACACATCTCATTTTTGAGGACGTTTAAAGCCGAGGGACTGAAGGTCCCATTTTCAGCGAAATATTACTGAATCTGAAGCCGAAGCTACTTCAAAACACTTTGCTTTAGGCTATCAATTTTAATTACAACATCTTGACCTAAATCCGCTTCATTGGTCTGGTGGTCACAGAGGAGCTTGTGGCTAAGTAATAACAGCCGCACGGGTCGATCGATCAGGTTAAGCTACGCTTGCCGCGGTTGGTCCGTGGATGGGTGACCATCCTTACATACCGAGACTCTTCCGTTCCTCGGAAATCACGTTAAGCCGTTGGTCCCGGCTGTCATTCATGGATCTTTGACAATCTTTACGGGTCGTCAGAAGCCCGAAAGTCTGACAACCAGTTTTACCAAGGGGTATCGTACCTATAGTAACAATAGGCAGTCGCTCCATGTAAAATACTGGTATTCAGCTGAATTCGGTGAGACTAGATGCCGACCCCAACATAGTTGGCCACGTAGTTTCCCCCGGGCAACGCCGTGTCTGACCACCGTAACGGAGTGGCAGACCGGCGGCTAAAGTGCGCTGTGATTCGCAGACATAAGCGCGGTCATCTGCGAATATGAAGAAAAAGTCAAGCCGTGACGCCTCTGGGCGCTTTTTATCTAATCGCTCCTCCCAGGGCGATTCCAACGGCCCTTCTCAGGGCCAATCTAACGGCCCTTCTCAGGGCCACGCCGGCGGCGCTTTGGCGTCGGAAGCTGACCGCGCATCGTCTGCGGCCAGCTTGTTCCGCAGGCCAGACGAGTTGTCGGACTCCGACGACTCCAATGTCGACACGTCAGCGGCCGAAAACGACCGCCGCAAGCGGAAGTTGGGAGTGAGGCGCGAGTCCGAGGTCTCCTCAGAGTCGGTCGGTGGTGGGACGAAGAAGAAGAAGTCTAAAAAGGCTTCGACTTCTTCTTCGGCTTTCGTTCACAATGTGGGCTTGGTGGACGCCGAGCGCCAGCTAAACCTGGCGAAAAAGGAGCAACTCCAACTAGACCTGGAGGAGAGGGTTGCCGCCAAGGAGAAGCAGGCGCAAGCCGCCCGGTCGAGGGCTGGCTATGGTGCATCTAATGTGCTGTATGCTGACCACTCCCTGGCGGAACTGGAGCGCATGGCACAGGAGGACAAGGAGGAGGTCCTGGAGGTTGCCTCAAAGTCCTCCAACTTGAAGGGGACCTTCCAGAAGGCCCTCAAATGCCGGGCCGCCAGCATGCATGGCATTGTCATGGAGCTGGCGAAGCGGACTGCCACGGACGAGACGCGGCAGCTGCAAGCGAAGGTGGATCGCCTGCAGGCGGAGGTCAGCCAGCTACACCAGAAGCTGGCTGAGGCCACGGCCCAGCCTGTCCAATCTGCCCCAGGTCCGGTGGTTGGAGGCTCGTCCTCCCCCGCCGGCCTTGAGGCACTAATCCGCGGGATTGTCATGGAGGAGAGGGCCTTCATAAGAAGCTGCCTTGCAGGCATCGAGGACCGGCTCTTGCCGGAAAGGCGGCTCCGCCCGCCGCTAGCGGCGGATAAGAGCCCACCACCGACGGAGCTGCGCCTCTGCCTCTGCCACCTGCGCCTCTGGGAGGCCCGGCATCGTGTGCGCTGCCCCAGGCCTCGAAGCCCTCCAAGGGCAAAGGCAAGGGCAAGAGGACCACGGTGGCCGCTCAAACGCCCACCACGAGCGCAGAGGCACCGTCTGGGTCGTCTGCCACTCCAGCAGCCCCCCGGAACCCGCAGGGGGAAGACGCCCTTCTTCCCTCCACCACCCCGTCCAACCAGTCGTGGACGGAAGTGGTCAGGGGGGGAAAGGGGAAAAAGTCGACCCCCAAGCCCGCTGCGACTTCTCCTGCAGCCAAAAAGGCTCCAGCCGGCGGGAGGAAGCTGGTTCCTCCCACAACCGCGGCCGTCGTGGTGACCATCACCCCGGAGGCCGTGGAGCGGGGCGAGACGTATGAGTCCGTCCTTAGACGGGCTCGTACCAACGCGGATCCCTGTCGGCTGGGGATCGGCGGCATCACGTGCCGCCGAACCCTAACCGGGGCTCGAATTTTCGAGTTCTCGGGGGAGCAGCGCGGCACAAACGCGGACCTCTTCGCAACAAAGTTGCAAGAGGTCATCGCGGATGTGGCAACGGTCGTCAGGCCTGTAAAGACCGCGTCCTTGGAGGTGATCGATCTCGATGATTCGGTCACCAAAGAGGATGTGGTGGCGGCCGTTGCGGCGGTTGGGGGCTGCCTCCCTGACGCGGTGAAGGGTGGAGCCATCAGGCTCGGTCGCCGCGGCATGGGCACCATCCGCGTCGAGTGCCCAGTCATTGCGGCTGGGGCCGTCCTTTCTGCAACTAAGGGACGGCTGCTTGTGGGGCTCAGCTCGGCTGTGGTCCGGCCACTTGAAGACCAGCCTATGCGCTGCTTCAAGTGCTTCGCGTTCGGCCACACCCGAGCCACGTGTCCCTCCAAATTCGATTGGGGAGACTCCTGTTTCCAATGCGGGCAGGAGGGACACAGGAGTGCCGCTTGCCACGTCGCCACGCCACACTGCGCTGCGTGTGCCGCCAGTGGCCGCCCCGCGGACCACAGGATGACAGGCAGGAGCTGCAAGCCTCCCGCGAGGAAGGGCATAGTGCCAGCACAGGTTCGCCCTGTTGCTACCACCGCCACCGCCGTCGTCGCCGCTGTAGCTCCAGCAGCGGTAGCTGAGGAGGGAAATGCGATGTTGGAATAATGGTTTCCGACTACCGCATCCTCCAGGCGAACACCAACCACTGCAGAGCGGCCCAGGACCTGGTGGTGCAGGTCATGGCCGAGTGGCTGGTGAACGTGGCGGTGGTCGCCGAGCCCTACTCAATCCCCGGCAGCTGGCTGGGTGACGAGGACGGCTTGGTGGCACTAGCGGCGCGGTCTTCCACAGACTCCCCTCCCCTCTCGCTATTAGAGAAGGGACCGGGATACGTGGCCGCCGCGTGGGGAGAATTAGCCCTTGTGGGCGTCTATTTCTCCCCAAACCGCCCTCTTCAGGATTTTGAGAACTATCTCGCAATCCTGGCCGCCGTGGTCGGCAGGGCGGCGCCGCGTCAGGTCTCCGTACTGGGAGACCTGAATGCCAAGTCGGTGACCTGGGGCAACCCGGCCACCGACGCACGCGGGCGGGCAGTGGAGATGTGGGCAGCCTCCTCTGGGCTCTCCCTCTTGAACAGAGGAAGCGTCCAGACATGCGTGCGGCGGCAGGGTGGCTCAATAGTGGACGTCACTTTCGCCACGCCTGCTTTGGCCGCGCGCGTGTTGAACTGGCGGGTGGAGCTGGTGGAGTCTATGTCGGACCACCGCTACGTGCGGTTTGACATCTCCACCGGTGGCCCTAGGGAGACGCGGCCCCTCTCGGTGCGATCACCGTTCCCGCGGTGGGCTCTCACCCGCCTGGACAGGGAGGCAGCGGTGGAGGCGGCGTTCATCCAGGACTGGCTTTCGCCGGCTTCCGCTGGCCTGGATGTGGACACCGTGGCGGGGCACCTGAGGGAGTCTCTGACCGAGGTATGCAACTCTAGCATGCCTCGGTCTTGTCGACCATTACCCAAACGCGCCGTATACTGGTGGTCGGTGGAGCTGGCGGAGCTTCGAACAGCGTGTGTGGAGGCAAGGAGGGAATACACGCGGAGCCGGCGGCGGCGTCGACGAGACCTCCCCGCCGAGGACCACCTCTATGAGGTATACATAGAGGCAAAAATGGTCCTCGATAGGGCCATCGCCGCCGCCAGAGACTCGGCGAGAGCGGAGGTGCTGGAGGGTCTCAACAACGACCCTTACGGAAGACCATATAAGGCGGCGCGCAACAAATTGCGCCCCTTTGGTCCCCCGGTGGCCGAGACCTTGGAGCCCTCGTTTCTGGATGGGGTGGTTCAGTCCCTGTTCCCGTGCAGGGACAACTTCACCCCACCAGTGATGAGCCCGCCGCTGGGGATAGCTCCGCCAGCTGAGGAAGACGAGGAGGCCCCTCCAGTCACGGAGGCGGAACTTGGCGCGGCGATTCTTCATATCCGCGCCAAGAAGACGGCTCCGGGCCCCGACGGTGTTCCGGCAAGAGTGGTGGCGATTGCTGCCATTCAAATGGAGGAGAGGTTTCGGGACCTCTTCAGCGCATGTCTTGCGTCTGGGAGGTTCCCGAAACCGTGGAAGGAGGGGCAGTTGTGCCTCCTTCGCAAGGAGGGCCGCCCAGAAGACTCCCCCTCGGCATACCGGCCCATCGTTCTGCTCGATGAGGTCGGAAAAATGTTCGAGGGGATAATCGCTGCCCGCCTAAAGAGCCATCTGCGGAGTGTCGGGCCGGACTTGTCGGACGCTCAGTTCGGTTTTCGGGCTGAGCGTTCCACGGTGGACGCGCTGGCCCGCCTTAAGGGCCAGGTGAAAGGGGCGATGGAAGCGGGGGACGGATTGTTGGCTGTGTCATTCGACATAGCCAATGCCTTCAACTCCGTTCCCCACTCCACCATCCTAGAGGCGCTCCGATTCCACGGAGTGCCTCGATACATGCGCAGACTGCTGGCCAGCTACCTAGAGGATCGGGCAATTGTCCTGGTAAATAGGACTGGCCAAGTCCGGCGGTACGCCGTTGAAGCCGGTGTTCCGCAGGGATCAGTCGTAGGACCTCTGCTGTGGAACATCGGCTATGATTGGCTCTTGCGGGGAACTCTCCTCCGAGGCACGAGTGTCATCTGCTATGCGGATGACACTCTCCTCACCGCCCGGGGGGGGAACTTCAGGGAGGCGGCCAATTTGGCTTCGGCGGGCGGATCCTTGGTCGCGGGGAGGATCCGCCGCCTAGGTTTAACGGTGGCGCTGCACAAGACCGAGGCCGTGTTCTTCCACGGACCTCGGCAGCGCCCCCCACCTGACGCCCACATCTTCGTGGAGGGCGTCAAAATCGAGGTGAAGGCCCAGATGAAATATCTGGGCCTTGTACTCGACAGCAGGTGGCGCTTCGGTCCGCATTTTGGCAGGCTGTCGTCGCGCCTGCTGAAGACCGCGGGCGCCCTCTCGTGGCTGCTTCCCAACTCGGGGGGGCCCAGCGCGCGATGCCGGCAACTTTACGCCGGCATCTTGAGGAGCATGGCCCTTTACGGGGCTCCTATCTGGGAGGACTCCCTCCAGAGGAGGGAGAACGCCGCCGCGTTGCGGGCACCCCAAAGGGCCATAGCCCAGCGTGTGGCGCGGGCCTACCGCACGGTGGCCTTCGCGGCCTCATGTATTCTGGCCAGCACCCCTCCTTGGGAACTCGAGGCGTGGGTGCTCGCCAGAGTATATGAATGGACGGCGGGGCGGAGGGCGAGAGGAGAACGCCCAGCACCGGAAGAGCGGGAGGCAGTCCGGCGGGAGGCGAGGGACGCCATCGTTGTCCATTGGACGGGAGACCTCGCCACCGCAGCCTTCGGCCGCCGAACCCTCGACGCGATTGGGCCAGTCCTGCGAGACTGGCTCGAGCGGTCGCATGGATTCCTCTCCTTCCGTCTGGTGCAGGTGCTGTCCGGACACGGTTGTTTCGGATCGTACCTGCACCGGATCGGACGGGAGGAGACGCCGTCGTGTCACGAGTGTGGCGCGGTGGAGGACACGGCGCAGCACACGCTGGAGGTGTGCCCGTCATGGTTCGAGACGCGACGCAATCTCGTGACTGTGATCGGACCGGATCTCTCGCTTCCCGGCTTGGTTAACGCCATGCTGGGGGATGAGAGGTCATGGGCAGCAGTCGCCTCCTTCTGCGAGCACGTCATGTCCCAGAAGGAGGCGGCGGAGCGCGCACGGGAGGACGATCCTCACGCGGCGCCGCTCCGACGGCGGAGGAGGGGTCGAAGAAGACGTCAGTATGATAGTCATCTCCGACTCCTCCCAGGTGGAGGCCAGCAGGCAATAGGTGTGGGGGCACCTTTGCCTGTATTGCACAGGCCTCCACCAGTGTCGGACGGGAATGGCCAGGTGTTCCCGGCCACTCCCACAGCCCCCCAACCTGGGGGGCATGCGGGGCGCGCCAGCTAGGCGGGCATGCGCCGGGAGGGTTGTGGAAGTAAAGGTTGAGCCGGTTTCCCATGGCCCTCCCATCACGGCGATGTGGGAACACCGCTGAGTTTTAGTGGGTATATTGTCGTCCCGACAGGAGTCCCACATACCCCGTCTCGGCCCCACGAGCGGGGATGCGTAACGCATTTCTCAGCGTCAAAAAAAAAAAAAAAAAAAAAAGGCTAATAATCAATCAATCTGATTGATTATTAGAGAAGTATGGAAGAAAAAGACATGTTGCGCCGACCCCAAATACATTGGGATAAGGGCAGGAGAATTATTATGGTGATGATTAAATTCTTGTTGTCCTGCACCCGTTCCATTACTGTTATTATATGTAACAGGGATGATATCTTTTTTTTTTTGTGGATGGGAAATCATCAAATGACTTCTCTCCGCTCTGGGCGGAGCGGAAGGGCGTGTCAGAATTTTGCTGACTTAGCCCACTCGTGTTCCTTCAGTTGCCTGTGCCAGAGCCACGGTATCTCTTTCGAACAACCCGCGAACCCGGCGACCTCAGCAGCAGCGGTCTTGATTGTGTGCTCGGTTGATGGCTCGCCCGCTATTACATAGGACTTAAACAAAACTGGTGAAATGAGAATAAAACGCACTAAAGTTCTGGGGGCTCGCTACGTCACTTCTACGTATAAAATGTACAAAGACGTGACGTCATGACACATTTTAAGTCAATGTATCGCCGTAATCTTTTAATTAAGTACTTACGTAAAAAAAAGAAAAATACGTGTCCAATATTTTTAAATAATGTACAAAAAATAGTAGATTGTTATACAAGGGTGGAAGGGAATCAATTCCGATACGAGGTATCTAGATGCCCGAGCGCAGCGAGGTCGGCTATAGTCCGAGTAGGAATTGGTGACTTTCACCCGTGTTAAACACTCTACTTTTCATTTCGATTATAAGGAAAGTAAAAAAGAGCAGTTTTTCTAAAATATTTACTGATAAACGAAGTACAGCTTACAGAGTTAGTATCCCGCCAAATTATACTCTTTTTAGGGTTCCGTAATAAAATGGTAAAAAAAAAAGAACCCTTATGGTGTGACTCAGTCCGTATGTCTGTCTGTATGTCTGTCTGTCTGTCACAGCTGGATATCTCAAGAACTACTAATGCTATCAACTTGAAATTTGGAACATTTTTAGATGACGTTTACCCAACTATTTTGCAAAAAAGAAAGAAATAAAAATATTTATATTTTTTTGCAACAGGGACTGAAAGGGGTTCTTACAAATTCAAAGTGGGGCTACTAGGGCATGTGAGGTATCATATAAAAGAACGCTGTTTGCACATTCGTAAACATTTTTTTTCTTTTTTTTAGACCATGAAAAATGTAAAAAAATACCGTTCCCCCCCACCCCCCTTTTCTCCGAAGTTTGCGAAGAGAAAAATCTGAAATTATTCTATATGATAGAAGATTATGTAAAGATTACAGGAAAAATAAAACGATGTCTCTAAATAGCACACTTTTTCAGAAATCGGAACGGAACCCTCGGTGCGCGAGTCCGACTCGCTCTTGACCGGTTTTTAAAATTTTAAAGATGGAACACACCGCGTCATCGCCGCAGGCCGTCCCGCTAACTAGTGTTTTTTTCATTTTGACAAATTATGTGAACATAAATGTACTGAACAGCTGATTTTTTTTTTCGCGATTTCAGGTTTGGTCCTATAGTAAAAATTATTCATAATGATGAGTACAATGACCCCTTAAAATATTGCCACTATTTACACTTACACCCACAGTTGTACTCTTCAATTTAGCAACTATATACAACGAATTTTATAGTTGATTGAAGAGTACAACTGTGTCGTAGCATGACGACTGAAGTGACAGGTATTACGTTTAGTCGGTTAACCAGACACTTGTATTTTTTTATTTACCTTTATTTAATTACCTAAACCGATGGAGTATAAGTAACACCAGGCCAAGTACTCCGCATTTTAGGTATGAAGCTACAAATACGGGGCGGGGTCGACTTGTGAGTCTAATTCAGTGTGGGGTGCCGCGCGGCTCGCACGTTTCGATACTCACTCACGCACCGCACCGTAAAAGAAGCCAACTCTAACGAGTCAGAAGATATAAGAGCTGCGCGATAGAAATATAGGCAACTTCTAGGTTTTTTTGTGTCGTAGCAAGAGTTGCTATTTATTTAAATGATTTTGCGGAGTGAATCTTCTGTACTTATACTATTATGTATTCTGTGGTATCACATAACATAACATTACGTTTGTAATCCCCGAAGGGTTAGGCAGAGGTACAATAAACAATTTCTATGAAAACTTCATAGGAATTGTACTAACAGAATCTAGTCGCACCGATGCGTTGCGCCTGTCTGCGGTAGCCTTTATGTGTATGCACTTAATCTTGATTATCCGATGTAAAACATACAGTAAACATAGACATTTTCACTTCTCCAGTTATGTTGTTCTCTTCTCTTTAGGAGATGTTTACCGCATTCACTAAACTAAACTGCACTAAGAAAGCCTCCCGAGTAGGCTTACCAGATAAAAAAAATAAAATTCCGGAGTAAATTCCGGACATTTCAAGAAAATTCCTGACTTTTTTGTAAATAAGTAATTAGGTATAATAAGTTAACGTCAAGTTGTTTCATGCTGGTTTTCGTTATATCTATGTGAGACTGAACTAAGCAATTCACGTTTTCGCGAATATTCTCGACCAGGGGCGAGCGGGAAAGAGGTAAGTGCCCCTTCTCCGCCCACGCTCGCTGACAGTTAATATTGAATTAATATAATTTTTTATTTTATTTTTACACAAATAAAATTATAGAAATTCCGGACGGCTTAGAATTCCCCCCACATGCCGGACATAGACTTATATTACCGGACATGTCCGGAAAATTCCGGACGTATGGCAACCCTACTCCCGAGTGATACACTTAAGTCCACCAAGCGCATTCCAGGCAGTCAGAGTACCGCTATGCGCAACTTGGCTGACTCGGTAATCTTTTTAACAAAGAAAAACTCGTACAAGTGACGACAAAGAGTGGATTCGCTGAGGAAGCTAGTTTTTGACACAAGGTCATCATTCTCCTGCCCTTATCCCAATTTATTTGGGGTTATGGCAACATGTATTTTTCTTCCATACTTCTCTATTAGTCGTGATCACCCCTATTTAGCCATATCATCTTTCACACAGTTCATTTTTATTTATTTATTTATTTATTTATCTACTTACATCTACCATTACAGGATATAACCCAATGCGGTAAATGCGCTTATCCTAACTAATCTAAGTTAACATCTATAACTAATTATAAATAATGCATTCCTTGTGAATTCACTCAGAGAACAACAGAATAAGTCCGTCTCACTCGCTATGAGGTTGAGCGTGCGCAGCGCACGCGTCAGGGGCGCCTCCCTTACAAGGTTGGTCCGAGCGCGTGGTTCCACTAGTAGAGGCGGCTGCCGTCGCCGCCACACATACCTGTCCGGAACGCACAGACTCACCTGCCCTAAAATAACTGCATTATGCACCTTCCCTCTCAGTACTTTAAATATATATGAGGTGAGTGCAAGATCCCTCCTAACCCTTAGCTCATTGTATCCTACCATACCTAAAACAAATAAGGTAGGATACATTAACGGGTAAAAGGGATAAACACCGTAATACCGCATATATAAGTATCTTATAAACTTATTTTGTACCCTCTCCAGCATGAGACTATATTTAGCTTCATGCGGAGCCCAGATGACTGCATTACATTCTAACTGGCTCCTCACCAATGCATTATATAATGCAATAATAGCTTTCACGTTCGTGAACCCTCGGACGGTACGAAGCATGAAACCTAAATTTCTGTATGCTCTTTTACAGAGACGCATGATGTGATCCCGAAAAGTCAAACATGTGTTAAAGCCTACTCCCAAGTCCTTGACTTCTGTGACCCGCGCCATAGGCAACCCGTCCATATGGTAGGGATGCGAGATGGGATTGTGTGCGCGAGAAAAAGAGATGGTTACACACTTCGAGTTATTAAACTGTAACAGATTTTCCTTGCTCCAGCTCACTACCCTATCAATGTCCCCCTGTAGCCTGGCACAATCATCACCGCTTTTTACCGCGAGGGACAATTTGAGGTCGTCGGCAAACAACAAACAGTTAGCGTCTTGGACTACTTCTGGTAGGTCGTTTACCATCAGAAGGAAGCCCAAAGGGCCAAGGTTGCTACCTTGACTTACCCCAGACCTCGTGAAATAAGGATCTGACACGTGTCCCGCATATTCCACATATTGTTGCCTATCCCTCAAATAACTGGCAAAAAACTGTAGTGAGTGTGGGGTGAAACCAACACGTGCTAACTTTCTAAGCAACATGTCATTTTCGACTAGGTCGAATGCTTTTCTGAAATCAAAGTAAGCAGCATCAGTTTGTCCCCCACTATCCACCGTCGGCACCAGGTGAGCCATGTGGCAGAGAAGATTACTGGTGGTACTTCTGCCCGGTCTAAATCCATGCTGAGCATCAGATAGCTGTGCGCTCACCTGAAGGTATATGCTCTTATGGATGGCAGTTTCAAATATTTTTGCCGGCGTCGACAATACCGCGACTGGCCTATACCCATCTACTGATTCAGCTGACCCTCCCTTCGGAACGGGAACAACGCGGGTCACTTTCCACCTCTCCGGAAACACGGCAGCTTTTAGGCACAGGTTATAAATATGAAGTAGCGGCTTAGCTAGCACGGATCGACAATCTTTGAACACGTAAGGTGGAATGCCGTCAGGACCTGCTGACCGTTTCGGCTTAAGATCTTGAAGCGCACGACCTACGTCTACTAACTGTAATCGGTCCAAGTGCACTCGCGCCGCTCCGTTTCCGCTACCTGCATGAGCTATAGCCGCGTCTACATCCAACTCCGGTTCATGCTTCTTTTCATTAACCGACTTCTAAAAAAGGAGGAGGTTCTCAATTCGGATGTTTGTATTTTTTTTTTTATGTTTGTTCGCGCATAATTCCGTCGCTTGCCAACCGATTTGAAAAATTATTTTTTTGTTGGAAAGGGTATACTTCCCAAATGGTCCCATTTTTGTCAAAATCTAGTTCTGATGATGGGATCCTGGAGAAATCGAAGGAACTCTTCAAATATTATAGGCACACCTATAGCGATTTGGGTATTTTTTATAGTAGCTCGTGCATTTGCTCTCGGAAAGCACCACTTGGTGAAGTGGAACTGATGATGAAGACCACAGATGGCTACCGGAACTACTCAATGATAAATATTTCACGGGTTGCGATTCGATTACTTTAATATGGTTGCTAAGCAATTTCCGCTCGTCACACAATGCGTGTGGTGAGTGGTTGTTGAGGACTTCTCCTGGTTCTTACCAGCAGAACTCCTCAACAATTAACGTCCCAGCATCGGGAAAAGCAATATTTTGTAACATGTGATGAGCAAATGACATTAGACTATTGTAACCAAATTATAAACAGACCCACTAAAAAGCGAGAAATAAAAACTTTTTAACAAAAAAAAAACGTCTTCCAAAAATCACTACAAAGTGAAAAATAACTTTAATTTCGGAAGTCGGTGGCAAAAAACTAAAATACAGATCCAAAGACACCGACTTCCCAAATTAAAGTTATTTTTCACTTTGTAGTGATTTTTGGAAGTCGGTTTTTTTTTTTTTTTGTTAAAAAGTTTTTTTGTCTTTCCCTAATCTTACTGACACCAATCAATCTGCCTAGCCTTTTCCCAACTGTGTTGCGGTCGGTCTTCCAGTCTAACCAAGATAACAGCTGAATCAACAGTATTTTACATGGAATGATTGCCTATCTGACCTCCACAACCCAGTTAATACGATACCCCTTGGTAAGACTGGTTGTTGTTACGTTTAGGTCTTTGAAGTAAGAAGAGACATTAATCTGCCTAGCCTTTTCCCAACTATATTGGAGTCGGCTTCCAGTCTAACCGGATGCAGCTGAATACCAGTATTTTACATAGAGCGACTGCCTATCTTACCTCCACAACCCAGTAACTGGGTAATACAACTCCACAACCCCTTGATAATACCCCCCACCCCACAATTGCTCGTAGCTACTGTCAAAGATCCACGAACGACAACCGCGACTAGCTTTCCGAGGCACGGAGGAATCTCGGTAGGTATGTAAAGATGGTCACTTATCCACGGGCAAACCCCGGCAAGCGTAGCTTAACCTGATGGATCGACCCGTGCGGATGTTATTACTTAGCCACGAGCTCCTCTCACTGACACTACATTATGTACAAAAAACAAAAAAAAAAAAACAAATGAACGAATGTTTTTCTTCCACTCCCAAAACTAATTAACTTTGACACGTATTTTTTGTTGACACAATACTGCTATCTCTATTTTAATTAAGTGCGTGTATCACGGTTATGTACACGCTTATGTACTCAGAGATAAGGGGTCCCTTCCGTCGCTACACTTTGTTACAAGGACGGGATAATAAATAACACTATCACACTCGATGTTACGTATCCCTTTCTATTATATCCATAAAACAAAAGAATCTCAAGTTTATTATGCCAGGAATAGGCTAGTTGACAGGTTTTTAGGAAACCGATTAAGTAATTATGTTCCTTGTGGTCTATTTTCCTTAAAATCATGAATATTTTATCAAAATATTATTATTAACAGTACTTACTAATGTTTCATTTGTAGAACTCAATAGAATAAAATCGATTAATTTGAAGTGAAATGATGACAGTGATGTAAATATCTAAAACGCAAGCAGCACGTTTTCGTTTCAATCTTCCAGTGTAACCGGATGCAGCTGAATTCCAGTATTCTACATGGAGTGACTGCCTATCTGACCTCCACAACCCAGTAACTGGGTAATATGATACCCCTTGGTAAGACTAAGACTTTCGGGCTTCTGATGACCCGTAACGACTTTCAAAGATCCACGAATTAAGCCGGGACGGAACCAACGGCTTAATGTGCTATCCGAGGCACGGAGCCACGAGCTACTCCTTTTTTTTTTTTTTTTTTTTTTTTTGAGGGTGGGAAATCATCAAATAACTTCTCCCGCTCTGGGTGGAGCGGAAGGGCGTGTCAGACTTTTACTGACTAAAACCCACCCGTGTTCCTTCAGTTGCCTATGCCAGGGCCGCGGTAACCCCTTCGGACAATCCGCGACCCCAGCGGCGTCGGCCCTATTGGACCCCGTCACTTGCTGACATCTCTTTGAGGCGCGCGTGGAACACAACGCGCCGTCGACTCGGGCCTGGTCCTTACCGGACGGCGAGCTACCCGCTGCTCACCGTCCGCAGGCCCGCGCCTACGGTGGCCGGAAATCGCCCCGCGATTCCCGCCGCCCAGGGCGTCTCCTGCGGCGACTGAGGGCGTGAGGCTGCCTCTCCCTCACGCGTTCCGCCTCCTCCTTCGCGAGCATCACTGCTTCGCAGAAGGAGGTGACGGCCTCCCATGCACTCTCGCTCCGCACCATGGCCTGGACCAGGCTCGGACGCGAGAGATCGCCGCCGCCGATCGCCTCCGTGAGAACACGGCGGTGCTCTGCCCAAGCCGGGCAGACCTCCACTGTATGCTCCACCGTGTCCTCCGGGCGATCCACACAATGATAACACCCGGGCGTTTCCTCCCGCCTTATGCGAAACAGGTACCTCCCGAAACAACCATGTCCGGTGAGGACCTGCGTCAGGCGGAAGGTGAGGACGCCGTGGCGCCTCTCTAACCACTCCTCAAAGAGGGGAGTTATCGCCGCAATTGTGGCGTGCCCAGCGCTGGGTTGCGACAGTCGCGCTCTCCATGCCGCCATGAGATCCCGCCGGAGCTCTGTCCGCTGTACCGTGATTTCTCGCGGCAGCGGAGTTACGCCCCGGCGCTTCGCCTCCTCGCGCCACTCCCACACGTGCGCGAGGACCTTTGCCTCCAGATCCCACGGCGGCAATCCGGCAAGGAGGCTCGCCGCCTCCCGGGAGACCGTGCGGTATCCCCGGACTAGCCGGATGGCCATGACCCTCTGGGACGCGTTCAACCTGCCGGCTGGTCCCAGCCTCAGGGAACGCGCCCACACCGGTGCTCCGTAAAGGGCCATGGACCGCACGACCCCCGCGTAGAGCTTCCGGCAGGAGGCGTTTGGACCCCCCAGATTGGGCAGGAGCCGCCTCAAGGCAGCCCCAGCCCGTGCCAGTCTGGGAGCCAAACGTCGGAAGTGCTCCACGAAGTTCCACCGGCTGTCGAGGACGAGTCCCAGGTACTTCATCGTCGACCCGACTCCGATGTGAACCCCTCCCACCGTTATTTCGGAACCCGACGGTGGCGCATTCCGAGGACCATGAAAACACATGGCCTCAGACTTGTGCAAGGCCACCTCGAGTCCCAACTGCCGGATCCTCTCCACGACTATCGCAACCCCGCGTGTCGCTAGTTCAGCCGCCGCCTGGTGCGACCTCCCCTGCGCCAGGACCAGCGTGTCGTCAGCGTAACATACTACGCTGACGCCGCTAGGGAGGTCGGCGCGCAGCACCCAGTCGTAACCGATGTCCCACAGATGCGGCCCCAAGACCGATCCCTGTGGGACACCGCACGACATCTCTCGCCGGTTCCACTCTCCCTGATGACCGGGGTAGATGACGGCCCTGTCCGTCAGATAGGCCTCGACCACCCGACAGAGGTAGGTCGGCATCCGGTGATACCGCAATGCCTCCCTGATGCAACTCCAGGGCAGGGTATTAAAGGCGTTGGCGATGTCTAGGGACGCTACTCCTGACGTTTTTGTTTGATCAAATCAAATCAAAGTTTATTTGTGAACATAGGTATAGGTAGGTATAGGTATAGGTTGATATTTCTTAAAATCATACATTTCAATCGTTTTTTCCTGTCTATGGTCCTATCGGCTTCCGACGTTATATTGACTGTTTGTATTCTTAAACTGTATTTTTACTGCTCTCACTAGCACAAAGTGTAGGGAAAACGACAAGGATGGCATACCGTCACATGTCAAGTCTCTAAAACAAACCAACAACGATAACACCCAGAAATAAGCGAGCGAATGCGAGATCACCCAGAAATACTCTCACACAAAAAGCAAAAAAAAAATGGCCGTCATAGTGCATAGGTTAATAAATATGCGAATGCTATTTACTTACATTTTCTAAAAAACCCCCTAAATTTAGGAGAAAATATCCTGAGGTAGGAACCCTGAAACAATGTTATTTTGTCAAAGTGGCATGACTGAAGATGTGACGTGTCACGCTCTGATTCGCGTTCAATGTCACGTGACCAATTGTTTTATTTTTACGCAATTATTGTAGGGGAACTACAGAACGCCACCTGCTACGATCCTTACATACTCATAATTATCGCCTCAATGCCTCGTTTATGGTCATATATCAGGGGATCTACTCCCTAAGCACGAAACCCGTTGTTTCGGCCTTCGTTACGGGCGTTTCCTACTCCTTATCACCAACGGATGGATGATTACTTGGGGGCCCGTACGAAGTATGAATGACAACACGATTTGACAGTTGTCCCTACTTCCGATGTGTTTTTGCCTGTCCGAAAAATTTAACTTTTACACTTGTTTGGATGGATCGTTATGTCAGACGGACGGACGTATGGACGGATGGACTTAGGGAGTAGAGCCCCTGGTCATTTAAAAGACACCGGACATTTAAAAGAATTACAAGTTGAGAAAAAAACCTGAATAGTTGTGAAAAGCAGATTCAGAGCAGATTAGATTTTTTCTCCGAATAAAACACATTTACGCAGTGTTCAGACGATCTTTATAAAACAACATGACAAACAAAGCCCTGCAAAGTAAGTCTTCCATCATCCAAGTTATGTAACAAATATAATTATTAGGTAACATAACGCACACTTGATCCTTGTCTAGGTTAACAAACTTTCAAGTTGTCGCTATGCATTACCTACTACCTACTTAAAACTTGGGTAGTTTATATTTATAACGTCATATTTCACTGTTTCTTTAGAGAATAATGCATCTAGGAGAATAACTAGAACAGTCTTCTTTCGTAATCTACAACCTACATAAATATCACAGCAAATTCAGCTGTTCATATCGAAATACAATATTTTATGCATGACTGAACTGATATCAATATCAGAAGTGAAATACTAGATTACTAGAATTTCATGTCCTGCGCCTTATAAAATTAAGTGGCACGCTGCATGTTAGGAAACCAGCCAGTCTGAACTATGACCTTCTGTCATTTGACAGCTTTTGGCTGGATTCCAAAAGCCCCATAAAACTTTTAAATAATTAAATAATTTAACTTTTCAAAATACCATAGAATCAACCTCATGTTCAAAAAGTTTTGAAATACGATCGAAGTTCAAAATGCTTGTTGTAGTAATTTTCTTTTGTTAGGGTTCCGTACCCGAACCCGATTTTCTGCAACTGCAAAAAATAACCTTGTAATTCACATAGTATCATTATGAAATAGAAAGTTATCTTTGAGATTGTTAAACATATTATTGTACGGAACTCTTGGTGTGAGTCCGACTCGCACTTGGCTGGGTTTTCTGACTTGGTTTGTATTTCATTCCTATTTACAAAATTAAACTCGAGGAAATAGAGCAATGCCACGAATAACAAATAATAGGGCTTAAAGTATGAAATTGCCGTTTTATTTTAGAGAACCTTCATGGGTTTGGAAACCATTCGTCACCCTCCGTATTCGCCAGACCTTGCTCCAACGGATTACCATTTTTTTCGTGATTTGGACAATTTTCTAAGTGATAAAAAGTTTTCTTCTCAGGAGGCAGTACAATGGGCACGCCACAATTGCGGCGATAAGTCCCCTCTTTGAGGAGTGGTTAGAGAGGCGCCACGGCGTCCTCACCTTCCGCCTGACGCAGGTCCTTACCGGACACGGTTGTTTCGGGAGGTTCCTGTTTCGCATAAGGCGGGAGGAAACGCCCGGGTGTTTCCATTGTGTGGATCGCCCGGAGGACACGGTGGAGCATACAGTGGAGGTCTGCCCGGCTTGGGCAGAGCACCGCCGTGTTCTCACGGAGGCGATCGGCGGCGGCGATCTCTCGCGTCCGAGCCTGGTCCAGGCCATGGTGCGGAGCGAGAGTGCATGGGAGGCCGTCACCTCCTTCTGCGAAGCAGTGATGCTCGCGAAGGAGGAGGCGGAACGCGTGAGGGAGAGGCAGCCTCACGCCCTCAGTCGCCGCAGGAGACGCCCTGGGCGGCGGGAATCGCGGGGCGATTTCCGGATTTTCGCGGACGGTGAGCAGCGGGTAGCTCGCCGTCCGGTAAGGACCAGGCCCAGTCGACGGCGCGTTGTGTTCCACGCGCGCCTCAAAGAGATGTCAGCAAGTGACGGGGTCCAATAGGGCCGACGCCGCTGGGGTCGCGGGTTGTCTGAAGGGGTTACCGCGGCCCTGGCATAGGCAACTGAAGGAACACGGGTGGGTTTTAGTCAGTAAAAGTCTGACACGCCCTTACGCTCCACCCAGAGCGGGAGAAGTTATTTGATGATTTCCCACCCTCAAAAAAAAAAAAAAAAAGGAGGCAGTACAAAATGCTTTCACACAGTTTGTCGAATCTAGATCACGAGAGTTCTATCGCAAAGGCTTAGATGACTTTCCTATTAGATGGCAGCAATGTATAGATATTAATGGTAATTATTTTGATTAAATAAATATTTTAAATTAAAAATTTAAAACGAATTTAAATTTTTCAGTAGGTACAAATCGGCAATTTCATACTTTAACCCCTAATATAACAAAAAAACTAAAAACTTTTTGATGGTAGAACAGAACAATGAAATAGTTTTATTCGAAAATAGTAATTTTTTGTATAAAATAGAGGTCGTGATCAGTGTGTGAGTCTGATATCGATCGGTGCCGTGCCACTCGGTCACTAGCCCTACTGCCAACATATCGATTTTAACCACAAGCATTTAGACATCTACCATTGTTACCAACGGCTGAATATTTAGACCATAAAGCGGTATGCGTGATTGCTGAATTTTATAGGTATGTTCTAATTTGAAGAACGGAATTTAATTGTATAGTACTTTGTTAATAGCTTTCATTATATTACTTAATTGTTTATTAACGGCATTGGGTCATGATGTTTAACCTTTGACCTTTTTGTAGACTACCTGCTTCAGATTTTAACGGCCAAATCATAGAAATACCTTATTATAGCACGTAAACCTATAACACTAAATTGTAACCACTTAGAGGTATTAAAAACATCGTCTGCCTAGCCTTTTCCCAACTATGTTGGGGTCGGCGGTTGGGGTCTGACTGGAAGCAGCTGAATACCAGTATTTTACATGGAGCGACTGCCTTTCTGACCTCCACAACCCAGTTACTGGATAATACGATACCCCTTGGTAAGGCTAGTTGTCAAACTTTCGGGCTTCTGACGACCCGTAACGACTATCCAAGATACGAGAATGGTGACCGGCCGGGACCAATGGCTTTCCGAGGCGGGGGGGATCTCGGTATGTAAAGTCGGGCACCCATCCACGGACCGACCGCGGCATGCATAGCTTAACCTGATCGATCGATCCGTGCGTCTGTAAATTCGAACTAGGTACTTATATTAAAAATATGAAACCATAAAGACACTATCTGCCGTCCGATTACTAAAAGGCCGTTAAGTGACATTTTGTCAAATTTGAGTTATATATACTACGTAAAAGAGCAACTTTTTCTCTATCAATCAGTCTGGGTCATATTTTTCTATCTTTATTTACGCTAAAGATATGGAGAGTACTCACACGGCTAACTACATCATTTTTGAGATCGTTCAACACTTAAATGCGGTTATGTCACTTTGTAACACTATAATACGGCTAACCGCTCGTAACCGTATATTGAAAATTGATATTAATCCATTAAACAATCGTAGAAAACGGTTACATGAAACTACAATAGTATTAGACCGTTACATCACTTTAGAAGCATTTTAATGATTTATAGTAATACAAGGCCCATTGGCATTTACGACATCTAAAAGACAGTTTTCTTCAATTACCACTCTACAAAACCGTTACTCACACTTAGCTGGCTAGTCGTTGGTAAGCCAATGTGACTTTGGAGCATATACAATTCTAAAAGACAGTGACCGTTATTTAGTTGTGATTTTTTCAAATAAAATGTAAACGAATACAATACAAAAAACGGTTAAGTGACATTCCAACGCTAAAAGACGTCTATGTACATTCTCGGTGTACCCGTCCCGCACCTCGCACACTCCATGTTATCCGTAACTCCGCAGAGGAGTGACGTGTCTGTGAGCGATTGTGTGAATTCCCGCCAAAAATGGACACGACCGGGAGGACTGTGTTGATCTGATTATGATTCGCGACCGTAACAAATCTGTATTTTTTAATTATAATCATTATAATCATCAATACAATTTTCTAAGTTCATAGAAACCTAATGAATCATGAAATCTTGATATTTAGTATTATATTAAACTTACTTTTTGA
The DNA here is from genome assembly GCA_905163495.3 of Cosmia trapezina. Taxonomy (NCBI): domain Eukaryota; kingdom Metazoa; phylum Arthropoda; class Insecta; order Lepidoptera; family Noctuidae; genus Cosmia; species Cosmia trapezina. Next base: position 10,670,168 of record LR991042.1, read on the forward strand.
TTTTAATGATTATAATTTTGTAAATACATAATTATATTTTATGGTCGAAAAACATACTTTAATAAACATACTTGCAAACTGCAAAAAACGTAAGAAAATTTGAATTTCGCGGGCTACCTGGAGTTTCCCCTTAGCAATCTGCATTTCTGTCTGTAAAGCCGAAACTTGCGTCGTGTAAATGGACACGACGCAAGTTTCTTGTCAGTGGCATACAACATTGAAGTAACTATGGCTTGCTTCGTATAAACACCGTTGCAGTAGTGCATCTTTTATGTTTCATCAAGTTACGCAGGCTCCTTAACAGACCAGGCACAGGAAAACGACAGGTAGCGGCACAGCCGTCAGGCTACGGCAGCAGATGGCAGTGGCCAGGTGGCACAGGGCCACAGAGTAGACGCTGCGTCCTGTGCACCGCAACGCTTGGCCAGGCTCCGTCAAATCAAGCAGTGCGGCGCGCCAGGTAGCTAAACGGCCGGTAGAGGATAGCTAGTGGCCACGTGGCTCAGGGCTGTAGTTCGGGGTCAGGAACGCCTTTGTTCCCGCGATTCCAGCTCAGGCTCCGTCAAAGCGGCGGCGCGAGTGTTTAGGCAGTCGTGCCCAAGGTTCGGGGTCAGGACGACGTGTCTTAGAACCCCTAAACAGAGGCGTTCAACATACTTAGGTTGGCGCTACCGAGAAAAGGGAAGGCCATGATTCACCCGTGGCTTATATAGCCATTTGGGACGCCGTAGTAAAGTGACAGATTACATGTCATAGATAATTTGATACAGACGGGCACACAAGAACTTGCACATGGTGTTCATTGATCTGGAGAAAGCGTATGATATACTTTGGGATGTGTTGTGGTGGGCCTTGGAAGAGAAAGGTTTGCCCGGGAAGTATGTAGAGTTAATTCGTGCTATGTACAGTCAATCTCGTACCTACGTCCGATCAGCTGCTGGCAATATCGACGAGTTTAATGTGGCTGTTGGCTTGCACCAAGGGTCGGCTTTAAGTCCTTACCTCTTCCTATTGATTATGGATGCTCTGACGTCAAATCTACAGGAATTTACAGCATGCACCAGGCGGCCTCACCCTGGTGCATGCTGTTTGTCGATAACATTGTTACTGTCGGTGAAGATGTACCTGAGATTCGAAGCAGATTGGAGAAATGGCAACAGAAGCTGGAGAATGTTGGCTTGAAAATCAGCAGAACCAAAACCGAATATATGTTCTAAGATTTCAGCGGTATCTCCAGTGCTGGAGCCATAGCTCTTGATGGCGCGCTTCTCCCAGTCTGCTTCAACTTTCGGTATCTCGGTTCACTCGTGCAAAGCGATGGCGAAGTAGATCGGACGGTTAAGTACAGGATTAACACTGGATGGATGAAATGGTGGCAGGTCACGGGAGCAATCTGTGACTCCCGCATTCCCCTTTAACTTAAGGGGAAGATATATAAAACAATTGTTAGACCTGCTGTCTTGTATGGATCAGAATGCGAGGCCACAAAGGGGATGAATGAAAAGCAATTGCATACAGCTGAGATGAGAATTCTAAGAGGGATGTGTGATGTTACACGAATGGTTAGAATTAGAAATGAGTACATTCGAGTATGAGGAACTTTGAAAGTGGCAGCAGTAACTGAAAAGTTGTGCGGAAATCGGTTGTCATGGTATGGGCATGTGATGCGGAAGAAAGTTTTGAGTATGAATGTCGATGGCTAGAGCTAGAGTAGGGGAAGACCAAATAAACGATGGATGGACTGTTGTGTGAAAGATGACATGGCTAAAAGGGGGTGCATACCGAGATGACGACTAATAGAGAAGTATGGAAAAAAAAAGAACATGTTGCGCCAACCCCAAATAGATTGGGATAAGGGCAGGAGAATTATGATGAATGAGATAATTTGATACAAGTACCATAGATAATAGTCGCCTTTAGCAATCGACTAATTATGCTACAGTACCCCCCCCCCCCCCCCCCCCCCAAGAAAGGATTTTCCCTTGGCGAAATCCGCTAGAAGGTTGTTTATATTTTATTTTAATTACCTACCTTATCAGTCACACTTTACATGCACACAAATTCAAAAACACAAATTTAAAGGCACAAAAAACTGGCCAAAATCTTACACATAGTTGCCCATTTGACTTTAGAGCATTATGTTTTAGCCAGTAATTCCTACACTAAAAGACAGTTTTTGTGCACATATTATTCAGAAACTGTATTTTAGATCATATATCTGGATATTATTAGTATATCTAAACAATAAAATAGACAGTTAAAGTCTAATAACGTTTTTTCACAAGTGCAGTTCATTGAGTTTCAATTGATTTACAATTTCAAAAGAAGGTTAAGTGATTTAACTGTTATTTAGCTTTGTACAAAGTAAATGTATGGCGGTTACAATTCCATTACAACTCTATAAGACGGCTGTATAACAGCCAGCCGTTTTTTAGTATTGTAAGAGGTCCCATCATGGAATAGATAAACATGACTAAAACACAAAACCTTAATTTAAAACAATATTATGTCACTTAGCACGCATTAAAACCCATACAATGAAAGCTTAACAGCTATCAAGTATTTTGGTCTATTAAACATAGCTGTATGTCTAATCAAATTCAAGGGACAGTATTTCCCACGTTTTAGGCCGTAACTCAAAATCAGGTTTAATCACTTAACGGCCTTTTAGTAATCGGACGGCAGCTATGTGAAAGATCCCGCGACGATAATTGAAATTGGAACGTTCATCTCATAGGTTTATCCAGGTTTACTAATAAAAAAAATATGTTGCCATTTTCACGCTAGGAATCTCCAATAAAAATATTTCGTGACGTAATTTGCCAATCTTGCCATATATTTAAATATAACCTGCGTGAAGGGAGCTTGAAACTAATGGCTGTTGCGGAGGCACCACAACACGCGATCCATCATTTAGGAGGGGCTGCAACAAAAGAAGCCTTGATTTATTTAGCGGGATTAGTGGGAAATATCCACACGGGCAACACTAATTAATCAGACGGACGGACGTGACGTTTGCTTTGCTAAATGATACTTTGCTATTTCTTGAGAGAGTCGACTGCAATGTGGCGTTGGAAATAACTGCAACGATTATGTCTACATTGCTGGTTTGTATTTAATAAAAAAAAAAACGGTCAAGAGCGAGTCGGACTCGCGCACCGAGGGTTACGTCCCGATTTCTGAAAAAGTGTGCTATTTAGAGACATCGTTTTATTTTCCCTGTAATCTTTACATAAACTTCTATCACATAGAATAATTTCAGATTTTTCTCTTTGCAAACTTCGGAGATAAGGGGGGGAACGGTATTTTTTTTTTACATTTTTCATCAGAAGTCGAAAAATATGCGGCCTAAAAAAAGAAAAAAAATGTTTGAGAATGTGCAAACAACGCTCTTTCATATGATACCCACATGGCTTAGTAACCCCACTTTGATTTTTAAGACCCCCTTTCAGTCCCTGTTGCAAAAAAAATATAAATATTTTAATTTCTTTTTTATTTGCAAAATAATTGGGTAAACGTCATCTAAAACTATTTTAAATTTAAAGTTGATAGCATTTGTAGTTCTTGAGATATCCAGCTGTGACAGACAGACAGACTGAGTGACACCATAAGGGTTCCTTTTTTACCATTTTGGTACAGAACCCTAAAAACCGGCCAAGTGCGTGTCGGATCACGCACTAAAGTTGAAAACAACCTCATTTCACAATTTTTTTTTGCATGGTATTTAATTTTGCTTAACATTTTCAAATGTTCAGTTTGAAGTACATACATAAGTACGTATCAAAGTTTCCTAAAAGTAATTATTTTTTGGAATTTTCCGTAGGCTCATTCAAAAGCTCATTAGGCTCATTGGGGTCATTTAGGCTCATTTAAAGGCTCTCAAAACCGATTCATTAGGCGGCGTCCTGATTGGCTAACGATCGTACGAGCAAACGATGTGATTTCGTCGCACGATGAAAATGTGTTCCTGTGCTCGCGCGATGACTTGCAAGCTCAATTGGACACTCTAAAGAACTCGTACGATCGAAGCCAATCAGGACGATGCCTTAGGCTCAAATAGGATCATTTAGAGGCTCTCAAAACCGACCATTTCACGACTATACTCGCCTTAAGGTGGATCCGCAGTGGTAGCCCGCGAAATTAAAATATTCTTGCATTTTTTTTTTCCAATTTCCAGGTCAGTGTCAGGTTGTATCTTGATCTAAATATTATTCGCGACTATAACAAAATATTTACTTACATAATTACAACCATCATCAATACATCTCTCTAATTTAGATTTCCTGTATTTTGATCTAATTTCCGAAATCAGATCAAAATACATGCAAATTTTAATTTCGCGGGCTACCATTGCGGATGCACCTTAATTTAGTTATATTGATTCAATTAATCTTACTAAAATATTGTGGTTAAGAAAATTGCCACACAATTCAAAAACATTCACATAATTCCGTAGAGCTTCAACTACTTAAATATACATAACAAAAAGTTTTTAACTAGTAGTCCCTGTTTTATAAGTTGCAACATAACATCTAACAACCTCTTATTCAACTTAATTTATTGTGCACATACATTTTTGAAAACTACAGTATAATGACTACCTACGGGTCACAAGAGAATATCCTCACAACTGTGTTAGCATAATTACATTTTTAGAGTTCCGTACTCTAAAGGAAAAAAACCAACAAAAGTTAACGCGTTAAAAAAATACGCCCATGTACGTAAGTGACATTATTTAAGGTTGATGCGCCAGGGTAGCCCGCGAAATTCAAAATTTCTTACGTTTTTTGCAATTTGTAGGTCAGTGTGAGCTTGTATGTTGATTAAAATATGATTCGCGGTGGTAGCTAATATGGCTTTACAGAATTATAATCATAAGAATCAGTAATACAACTCCATAAGTTAGCATTTATCTCAAATCTAGCGATTTCATGAAATCATGAGGTTTGAGATAAATGCTAACTTATGGAGTTGTATTGCTGATTCTAATGATTATAATTCTGTAAAGCCATATTCGTTACGGCCGCGAATCATAGTTTAATCAACATACAAGCTCACACTGACCTACAAATTGGTAAAAACGTAAGAAATTTTGAATTTCGCGGGCTACCCTGGCGCTTTCGCCTTAAGCGATTATGTAAGCGATTTTATTTTGATACTCGCAAATAAATCAAAACCTATAGGGTACTTCTCGTTGACCTAGAATCATGTTTGTCAAAAGCTAGGTACAGCACAAGTAAAGGAAAAAGTCTGAAAATCGTTAATTTGTAGTTATAGCACTTAGAAAAAAAAAATTGTGAATACAAACTAACATTTGCAGTTGGAGAATTGACTACTGTGACGTATTCATGACGTATGTCGATGAATGGGTGAACATATTTTTCAGCTACAATGTTAAGTTTTTTTCTTTGCATAAATTCATCCCAACCCTTCATTTTACGTGGTCCGACCCGCACTTGGCCGGCTTTTAACTGGTGTAACTTAATAAAATATTCTACTATCTTTCTTTGTTCCCATGAGCGCAGCCAAGATAAAAACAGTGGGTAAGTAGCAAAATGTTACAAAGAGTGTGAAAGATCTCCCTTTATGAGGAACAATATTTTATGGCGGCCATCAATGAGACCCAATCGGAATATTTAACAGACCTAATGCTCGTTTTGGACGAAGATATCATGAAAGTGTTCAATTTAATGGACAATAAAACGATGATGTTTGACGTCGTTGTTAAATTACTTTTAAACTTTCCATAAAAATACTGGTATTCAGCTGCATCCGGTTAGACTGGAAGCCGACCCCAACGTAGTTGGGAAAAGGCTAGGCAGATTTATTGACAAGTTTATAATAGTAACAGTTAAGGCTCTTACAGACAGAGGCAATATCGTGTCGCGACGTATCGCGTAGCGGTATTGCGACGCGATAATATCGCAATATCGCTCGCGATATCGCCTCTTTCTGTAAGAGCCTTTAGCTTTTATATTTTCCCGGTACGCCCATGGTCAATCTATTTATAAATCCATTTTCAAATTTAGAAGATAAAATAAACGTATTTAAATGGCGCCACATTCCAAATATGAAATTAAGTACGTATTTAAATATTACTTTGTTTATTCATAAAATAATGCAAATGTGAGAACGATTGCGTGTAAACGTTCCGTTTGTTAATCTGTAGCAAACTCGGATATACACGACTAATGGCCGCTATGGAAACAGGGCAGCGGAAATACAGAGAAAAAGTATTGTGAAATATGATTTAATAGCAGATTTGGTTCTTGTACCAACAATCTGTTATATATTTCTTACTGGATTTAAGCGATATTGAATCATACTAGTCGCGTTATTATTTACGGTAATCCTTTGTTTTTATTTATTTTTTGTACTTATAAAAAGTATTTTGTGTGGTTTATTAAAAGATGATGTATAAGTATCGCCACTAATTTAGTGCACCCCGATCAACTTGTCATGTTTGGCCAGCATCACCTCAACACAAAGACGTTAAATATTACTTAACAATAGACGGGACATAGCGAGCAAAATCGTAATCCGATACTTATGACGCGTGGACAAAAGTCTACGCCTACTTAGGTCATCTCGCATGCGTGATGACAATGCGTGTCTACCAAAAGTCACTGACACATGGGATCACAGTTTTTCTATGACATTTCTTCTGATAGCCTTATCTCTAATCTCTTTGCCTCAACATAAATAATAACCGGTCAAGAGCGAGTCGGACTCGCGCACCGAGGGTTCCGTTCCGATTTCTGAAAAAGTGTGCTATTTAGAGACATCGTTTTATTTTTCCTGTAATCTTTACATAAACTTCTATCGCATAGAATAATTTCAGGTTTTTATCTTTGCAAACTTCGGAGATAAGGTACATTTTTAAATATTTTTCATGAAAAGTCGAAACTATGCGGACTAAACAAAAATAAAAAAAAATGTTTGAGAATGTGCAAACAGCGCTCTTTCATATGATACCCCACATGCCCTAGTAGCCCCACTTTGAATTTTTAAGACCCCCTTTCAGTCCCTGTTACAAAAAAAATATAAATATTTTTACTTCTTTCTTATTCGCAAAATAGTTGGATAAAAGTCATCTAAAACAGATCCAAATTTCAAGTTGATAGCATTAGTAGTTCTTGAGATATCCAGCTGTGACAGACAGACAGACAGACAGACAGACAGACAGACAGACAGACAGACAGACGGACAGACAGACAGACAGACAGACAGACTGAGTCACACCATAAGGGTTCCTTTTTTACCATTTTGGTACGGAACCCTAAAAATGATTACTGAATAATATTTACCTACATTCAGAATTGAAAAAAAAATACAGATGCAAATAAATCAAATTCTGCAGCATAACAAGCCATGTTCTATTACAAATACCGTGAAACAAATATTGAAAACATTGACTGAATATTTTCGATGTAATTTAACTTTTATATCAGTACTTAAAACTCCTGTTGTGCTTTGGTGAAATTGTTCAATCTATATTTAATCTAATATTTTAAACCTTCGACTACGTGTGACATATTATGAGACACAATTAAAGGAGAATGGGCGCTTTTGTATGGGCTCCGTCCCCAGACTGTTTCAAGACTGTATCAAATTGAGCGATACGTCATTTTAAAGCTTATTAGAATGGCTTTATTTTATTCTATGACACCAACCACCGCACTCTTGCAGGAGAAGACCTACGACTGATTACATTTTTTTTCAAAAAAATGTGATTTACGCTTATTTTACCATCGTCCACCTCTTTTGTCTTGCAGATATCCTGGGGTATGCATATCTATTCAAAGTGCGATGGAGCGAGATATGATCGAAGTCTTAACATATGTGTCCTCGAGGTTATGACAGTTAGCTTATGCCATCAACAACGAAACTCGTGCAAAGAAGATACTATGAATCTTTTTTTTTTTCTTAATATCATTATGTTTAGCCGAGCCTACAACGTCCTGCGTGTTCAATTTAATAATGCTTTTAGGATGCTGTTGGGACTGCCGTGGCGTTGTAGAGCTTCGGGCATGTTCGCAGAGGCTCGCACAGATGGATTCCATGCCATTATGCGAAAAAAAGCGGCCTCCTTACTGCAGCGTCTGCATGGTAGTAACAACAGCATTCTAAAAATGATCGCTGCCAGAGCGGATTGTCCCTTTCAGAGACACTGGGTGGGGACAGTCCTAGGTTTGAGTTAACAATAATAATAATAATTAATTAGTTACTGTTTGAAACTAACAATACTAACCTAGTACATAAGCATTATTGTTACTAACATCAAAATACTAACATATTTATGGACCTAGTCTGAATTAAAGTTTTATTTAATTTTTTAATTTTATAGACAGTTTGTTGTACATATATACCTATTACTTTATATAGCGTTCTTTGCGATGCAGCTACTAATCTTGTGTTGCGCGTTTATCGCCACACCTGCACACTTGACTTTTTAACTTTTCCGTACCTCCGTATCTCTACGTTGACGTCATGGTGGGGCTTCCGCGCTCCGAACTCTAAGTCTGTGCTGGTAGAATTTACTTTGCCGAAACAGGTCTAGGGTGAGGAGCCAGACCAAGAGAGATACAAAAAACCGCAGGGCAGCGTGTGGCGAGCTGTTGGGAAGTAGCGACCCCACGGACCCTATCTTCCGGGAGAAGTCTTGTTCCTCACCTCTGGCTTGCCTTTATTGACCGGCTGCAGTGAACACAGACGGAAACAGAGCTCCCACCTCATTCTTGCCTTTATTGGCAGGCTTGAGTGGAGATTCGCAAGAGCAAACGTGCTCGGAGGAAGGAAGTATTCCAGTAAGTGCTTGTAGGGATCTTGACTGACCATCTTCCGGGCTCTGGGATTGTTCTGAGAGCCGTGGAATACCTCTCCACTCCTCAAGTACCTCAGGACATGTTGCCTCCTTGTCGCTACGTCACTATGTGCTAGCGACAGTTTCCGGGGGCCCATTATTGAGTGTGCAAGTCACCCCCTGCCATTTCATCTGTGTATTGTATAAAACACATTGGTCAGGCAGGGGCCATAGTCTTTCCATAGTTCTAGGTAACCATTCCACAGCCACCCAAACCCAAAGCCCAATATATTTTGTTTCCATGTTCTGCAATAGTCCTGCACAAACCAGGGGATGTCCTTGGGTGCACTAAACTTACATAGTGCATACAGGGATAATCGTCGGTTGGTGTCTCCTCATAATTTAAAATTGTCTAAGGGGCGTCTGCGAGTTGACTTTGGCCCCTCGTACACGTTCCATCACAACACAACGTATCCAATAACTTTGCAACCATTCAAGCTAGCCAAAATCAAAGTAAAAGCAGAGGAGTCAAGTCCATTTAGCGTGCCGAAGTCAAAATATACAGTGTCGAACCGATGAAGGAGGAAATGATGCATGAGACGTGCGTATCGTAGGGCAATATAAATTAACCGAACTATCATTACAATACAAACCATTGACAGCTGACAGAATGAAAAAATAAAATCACAGACCAAACACTGCTAGTATTGTCATATATCAAAGTGAGAGGAATTTCGTAATGAACAAAAATAAAGCATGGCATTTGGAAAGTACTACCTCAAACTTAGTTTGGGGTAGAGGGTTTGAGGAGCAATACGGTTTAAAAAGGTTTGGTTAAAAAAGTACGCCTGGACACTTAATCGGTTAAGTGAAAAAAAACGAGTACAATACAATAGTCAGTTGTAAAAAAATTGTTCATTGTCTTTATCCCTCTCGCCTCCATAATTGTTATCTCGCTCGGGTTCACCCGCCCTCTGACGTTCTTCACCCTGATGCGATGACGCCTGTAGCATTTTGTGCACATGGTTATACTTGCTACGTTACTGTAGAAGCTAGAAATAATATTTAAAAAAATAAAATTAAAATTATTCATGGTTCCTTCCCTGCACGAGTTTCGTTGTTGGTGTCATACAATAAAATAAAGCTATTGTTATGACCTTTAAAATGACGTATATCACATCTTGATACACCACTGGGGACGGACCCGCCCATTCTCCTTTGGTCGATCGATAGTTGAATTCGGACCTTTGTGTCGCGTGCGATTCGCGTCGCGTGTTGCGCCTGTTTGTAGGAGCCTTAATCAACCAGTACTTAAAACTCCTGTTGTGCTTTGGTGAAATTGTTTAATCTATATTTAAACTAATATTTTAAACCTTCGACTACGTGTGTCATATTATGAGACACAATTAAATTTGGTCGATCGATAGTTGAATTCGGACCTTAATGTCGCGTGCGATTCGCGTCGCGTGTTGCGCCTGTTTGTAGGAGCCTTAATCAAGGCTTATAAACACTTAACATCGACCAAAGTAAGTAATAAGCACTCGATGCACGTCAAACATGCACCACCATCGGCCGTTTGTACACCACCATCAGCCATCGCGTGCAGGAGCCATTACAATTTAAGTTAATGACGTCAGGAGGCCCACTATACAGGCAACGCGTTTATTTTTAACGAGAGGTATTGACTTTTCAGTAGGTTTTGTTTCTCCTTTTAATTATTTAAGTAAGCAACTAAATTAATTTTTTGTTTTTTATTTTTAACCGACGATAAAAAAGGAGGAGGTTCTCAATTCGACACGTATATATTTTTTTGTAGTTTGAGAGGGTATACCTCAAAGTTGGTCCCATAATATCAAATTTATTAACCTTTGCTTGGGAAGTTTTTGAGTTAGCTTCACTAATACTTACGAATTTTTTCCCCACTTTTTATGTGGATGAAGTTCTAGTTGCTTTTGCAGGTAGTGTTAGGCCGTGCACGCACTGCGGTGCGTTCCGTTAGTTCTGCCGTACTGGGCGGGGCCTACAGTAACAAAACGCATGACCGCAGTGCGCGCACTTCAAAGACATTCCATACTTCACAGATTATGCGTTAGAAAAAGGCACCGCAGTGCGCGCAGGGCCTTAGAATTTGTGTGCCTCAGCTAAAAAGTGAAAAGTAAAAACTTTTTTATAAAAAAATACAACCGACTTCCAAAAACAACACTACAAAGTGAAAAATAACTTTAATTTCAGAAGTCGGTGGCAAAAAACGAAAATACATTTAATCAGACACCGACTTCCGAAATTAAAGTTATTTTTCACTTTGTAGTGTTGTTTTTGGAATTCGGTTGTATTTTTTTTTAAAAAAGGTTTTTTTACTTCTTAAGGTTTAAGGTTTATATCATTTATTCTCATAAAAGACAAAAACGCCACTTACATGAGAACAGACAAGAAACATTTAGTAAACTTATTTTAGGTAACCGTCACCAAAGTATAATGTATAGTATTATAATTATATATTATTCTATGCTCATTCAGCAGGTCACTGGTCAACTCTCAACCATTAAAGAATATTAGAGGACTTTTAGCCAAGACAGTTTTCAGTTATGTGTTTGGATAGTCGAGATTTAAAACCGCTGAGAGAGCTAACACTTTTTATATAAGTGGGTAAATTATTAAATAGTTGTGCTCCTTCATATGTTATATTCTTTCTAGCGTAGTTAGTGCGTATTCTTGGCAAAACAAGTAGACTTGGTCGACGAAGACTGCGTTTAGTAGTTTGAGATTTTTTTATAAATGATAAGTTAGTGTGGATGGTTTTGTCTATAATTTTTCTAATGAGAACGCAAGTATTATATATATATAGTTGTTTGATATTCATTAGTTTTGTTTCTTCAAAAATTTTACAAGTTGGTGTTAGGTATGGATAGCGAAACAATATCTTTATGAGCTTATTTTGTACTCTTTGTAATTCTTGCAATTTCGTTTTTCCGGCATTTCCCCAAATTTCTATAAGATATAACAGATGCGACTTAATAAGAGAATTATAAATAGTATAACGTATCTTTTTAGGTATGCACTGGTTTATACTATGAAGTGATCCTGTAAGTGCTGATAGTTTATTTTTAATATGGTCTATTTGATTGTGCCATGTTAAGTGATGATCTATTCTCAAGCCAAGATACTTTTCGCAGGTTTTTTGATCTAGTGGGATGCTATCAATAGTTAGTGTGTCGCACTGCGGAATTTTTTTATTCTTAGCTCTAAAGACAACGTAACAAGTTTTAGAAATATTTATGGTTAGTAAATTAAATAATTTTAAAAAGTTTTCTCGTCTTGTGCCTTTAAAAGTAATGTTTTGATATTATTTTCATCGTCATCAGTCTGCATCAGTCCACTGCTGGACAATATGCCTCTCCAATTGCTCGCCATTCAACTCGATTCTTGGCAACTCTCATCCAGCTGCTACCAGCCTGATATTATTTGGATCACTTTAAAATAACCACAGTCTCATGTATGTTTGAAAGCACAGCAGCAGGTAAGATTTTGTCAAAAACTTACCACTTTAAAAAAATCAAACAATCTGCCTAGCCTTTTCCTAACTATGTTGGGGTCGGCTTCCAATCTAACCGGATGCACCTGAATAACAGTATTTTACATGAAGCGACTGCCTATCTGACCTCCACAACCCAGTAAATGGGTAATACGATACCCCTTGGTAAGACTGGTTGTCAGAGTTTCGGGCTTCTGACGACCTGTAACAACTGTCAAAGATCCACGAATGACAGCCGGGACGTGCTTTCCGAGGCACGGAGGAGTCTCGGTGTGTAAAGATGGTCACCCATCCACGGACCAACCCCGGCAAGCGTAGCTTAACCTGATGCATCGACCCGTGCGGCTGTTATTACTGGCCACGAGCTCCTCTAAGTACCACTTCATACACTCGAAAATATTATAACTTCGATATATGAAATTATCAAAAGTAAATCTGGAGGTTTTATGACGTGCTCAATAATTTAATAACAGCAGATAATACGGTGTCAAGATATCTTTATGAGGGGGACCCGCGTGATCGAGCCTATAAAAATGAACTATAGCCGAACGGCCTGATAGGTAGGTATGATACTTAGAGCGCACAGATCAGACCAGACCAGACCAGAGATATATGAAGATGAACGTAAACGAAGCAAAAAGAGTAGTTATGTAGATCGGCGGCGGCGATGTCTCGCGTCCGAACCAGCAGGCCCGGGTCGACGGCGCGTTGTGTTCCACGCACGCCTCAAAGAGATGTCAGCAAAATGATGGGGTCCGATAGGGTCGATGCGGCGGGGTCGCGGGTTGTTCGAAAGATATACCGTGGCCCTGGCATAGGCAACTGAAGGAACACGGGTGGGTTTTAGTCAGTAAAAGTCTGACACGCCCTTCCGCTCCACTCAGAGCGGGAGAAGTCATTTGATGATTTCCTATTCACAAAAAAAAAGGATAGCAGGCAGGTGGCGTTCTGTAGTCTGCCCATTGGAATAAGGCGTGGTTTATGTTTTATTTATGTAGCCCATAGGTGTAAAGAGTAAATAGAAAATCTCACTAATTTTGTAAACCTGAAAGACGCACATAATAGACAGTTACCTGGAATAAATACGATCTTTAAAAGATGTAAATTAAATAACGCACAACCTTAAGGGGTCACTATTACTCATCATTATGAACAAATTTTACTATGGGACCAAAACTGAAATTGCGAAAAAAACAGCTGTTCCCTACATTTATGTTCGCCTATGGGCCGGCGCACATTTGGCGAGGCGCAGCGCAGCGCATTCGTCACTGGCAAACAAATATCGACCTTGCACCAGATGAATTAAAGTTGAAAATAAATATACTTACTGCTTATCTGACCTCCACAACCCAGTTACTGGGTAAAACGATACTCCGATGGTTGTCAAAATTATGGGCTTCTGACTACCCGTAAAAGCTGTCAAAGATCTACGAATGACAGCCGGAACCAACAGCTTAGCGGACTTTCTGAGGCACGAGGCATTTTATCGCCTTCTAAGCTAGCACAGTAATGAAAACTTAGTATCAAGTGCCTTGTCAGTAATTATAGCTCGACTTACCCCGTGAGGGTTATAAACGTGCTGTAGCAAGGTCAAAATGTGATACATCTTTTACTTGAGCTTTCCCCGCAACAGCAATAAATAAAGTTTGAAGTAGCAATAAGAAAGAAAATGAGGATGAAAATGCAATGATGATTTTGTAATAACGTTGCGTCGTATTAGTTAACTGTCAAATGATTGCAGTTGTTAGCGACGCAGTGCTGTTAAAAGTAACTTAACAATATCAGCATTATATTATAATAATACACTGTTTTACCCTCTACCTTCAAGAGTTTACAGAGTGGAGAGTTGAGCCGTATGGCCGTGACCTTACCTAAGTTAAGACCACTTTTTAGGGTTCCGTACCAAAATGGTAAAAAGGAACCCTTATACTACTCAGTCTGTCTGTCTGGCTGTCTGTCTGTCTGTCTGTCGGTCACAGCTGGATATCTCTAGAACTACTAATGCTATCAACTTGAAATTTGGAACAGTTTTTATGACCAACTATTTTGCAAATAAGAAGGAAATAAAAATGAAAGGGGTCTTAAAAATTCAAAGTGGGGCTACTAAGGCATGTGGGGTATCATATGAAAGAGGGCTGTTTACACATTCTCAAACATTTTTTTATTTTTTTTAGACCACATAGTGTTCGACTTTTGATGAAAAATTAAAAAAAAAAATACCGTTCCCCCCCCCCCCCCCCCCCTCCTTATCTCCGAACTTCGCAAAGAGAAAAATCTGAAATTATCCTATGTGATAGAAGTTTATGTAAAGATTAAATATGTCTCTAAATAGCACACTTTTTCAGAAATCGGTACGGAACCCTCGGTGCGCGAGTCCGACTCGCTCTTGACCAGTGTTTTTTTAAAGAAAGCTATCGTGAAAAGTTCAAAATTTGATTGAGTTAAATCATAATATTAAGCGAAAAAGGAGCCTCTATTTGTGTAATAAAAATTATTAAAGATTAAAAACCCCAAATTTTCCTCACTTAGATCTCAGTAAGTACAAAATATGATTTCAAGGGATTATATTTACCGACTACTACATGAGCTTCTATACCCACTCATATATATAATACAGGGTTACGGTTAAAAACACACGTATTAGGTTATATCTCGCTTACTGGGTCAAGGGGGAGCTGAGAAAAGTTAGTATTAGAAAATATGACGTCCCTCGCTTAAAGCAATTTAATAAAATTGTCTCTTCTTACAACTTGTGGCTAAGTAACAACAGCCGCACGGGTCGATCGATCAGGTCGCCCCAAGTCTGCTATTTTTTACATTCCAACACGATCCCATTGTCACTGCATTGTCATTTTGCTAAAAGTTCGTAATCTGCTAAATTCATAATTTCAAACAGTGTGGAGTGGAGTGGAGTGTCAGTGGTTGACCATTGGAAAGTCATAATGACGCCATTATATTAGTAGATTACTAAACTTGTCAAAATCAACAATTATGAAATCAATGATAGAACATTCTGACACTATTGTAATAGCAGACTTGAGGCCCAGAGCTCGTTTGACGAGGTACTTTACTTTCAATATTTAACTATGATACATTATCCTCTTGAAACTTCTAGATAGTTCTGAAGAGATCAGAGAGAGAAGCTCTAGGTACATCTGTCTTTGCACTATGTTACAAGATAAATCGGATGTTGCCCTAACTAATGGATATCACTTATAACTAAAGAGCGTTGCTGTTAGAACTGTTATTGAATGTCGTTATGATGGAGATGGTTGTCAAATATCACAATATTGCTTTTAACGGAATATTGATATCATACCTACCTACTCATGGTTTTTTCTTCAGTTCATCTTCTGTTAAAAGATTGGGGTTCCACAAGTCATTGTAGTAAAACACACGCTTTTCATGTACCCATATTTGTTACGTAATTCGTGAAGTTGCAGCAGAGGTCTTAGTGCGAGTTTTTATACTTACCTGAATTAGCGCCGTCTGGTGACTATAGTGGGAACCACAATTATTACAAATACAACTTGACGTAAGGTAACGTTACGCGATCGAGTAAGTATAAAAACTCGCACTAAGCCCTCAGTTCGATTCAGGCTATTTCCAGAATTATTCAAAAAGAAAAATAAGTAAGACTATCATAATGGAAGTCACCGGTGATTCTATTAAGGGCTGGTTTCTTGATCCGTAGTTATCCAATGGTTAAACATAGTAACTAATGGTAGAATTTTGGCTAAATTTGTTTGACAAAATGCCATTAGTTACTATTTTTTTATCATTTTTTCGTTTTTTTTTTTATTTATTTATTTTGTTTTTATTTACCATTCCCATTTAGCCGAAATTCAACCTTTATTTACTATTTTTAACCATTGGTTGAGTTAACTACGGATCAAGAAACCGGCCCTAAGAGCTAAAACAGCTATCCAAGACAGCCGATAATTAGTGATACATTAACCTAATTACAATCAGCAGAGCTTGGTGATTAATTAATTAATATTGCAAGCATACATTAATTGCGTTACTAACGACAATGTTGCAGTTCCTGAATACCAGGAAACCAGTAGAGCAAAGCATTGAATGAAATAAATATTAAACGTATGAAAAGCAGATAGATTGCCCGGTAAATACCTACTCGATAACGGCAGTCAAGATAAACAGAGAACTTCATTAATTTAGCATTAAATTAAATACATAATTATGTACCTATATCCTTCGAGTTTATTTGCATTTTACTTAATCAAAATAAAGTTGAATTATAAGTCCAGCCAGCATTCCATTCAGTACCAGGAGACTAGGAATGCAAGGCGATGTAACAGACATGAACAGACGAAGGCAGATGGCCGCTCGTAAATAATTGTCAGTCTCCAAGATGTTCAGTGACGCAGACTTTAACTTGGAACGTTTGCATTACGCAGCCATGTTGAACCAGTCGTGCGAGAATATTATAAAAGTAAACTTTTCTTCTATTAAAATATGGACTTTGAAAAGCGAAATTATTTTAGCAACCTTTAGTAGGACCACCTGCACTTGCACCTATATACGTGCGATCTTCCGAGTTTTCCGACACAAAAAATAATATTTCGCTTATTAATACACAATCAACAATTTCCTCACAAATGCCGATTGACGAAAAATATATTCAGGCGCTACCGCATTTACCGTAGTTTACGTTTACAAATTTAAGTAGTGGGGCGCGTCATTTCAGAGTAGACAAGCTCAATGTACAAATGCCTGAATATGTTTTTCGACAGTCATTTATGAGAAAATTGTTGATTGTGTATCAATATGCGAAATAATTTTTTTTAGCGCTTGACTAGCATTAACAGGGGAGCGTTATTGGTAAACAGTCGTTTTTTTTTTTTGGATAAAATTGTATTGAAAAATCAAGTGACCACGTGCCAAAAGATCCTTGTACAAATGTATATATTACTAGCTGTTGCCCGCGACTTCGTCTGCGTCGCAGCATGAAAAGTAGCCTATGTCCTTCTCCAGGTTCCAGGCTACCTATCTGTCAACCTTCATAACGATCCGTTCAGCCGTTCTTCCAAACACACAAACTTTCACATAACACTTTCCATTCACATTTATTAGTAGGATAACAATCACGACGTTCCAGATTTCCGTGATACGCTAAAAATAGAACCATTAATTAAAATTTCCCTCGTCTGAATTTCTTTCCTGCCGTAACAGGCGCAATCCCCTCATAATCACATTTGCATAGCCACATTTCCCCTCTGTTTACGTAAAGGAAACTCTCAGCACAAAGACACCGCAAGCCACGCTATCAAGACAGGTGTACACCGGCGTATCAATATTTAACGTTGAGTCAGGCGACACTGGGTGACAGTCTTACACAATCGGCTATATACAGGCTGTTTCTTTTAAGGTGTCAAGCCACTGCGAGCTAATAGCAGAGTATAATAATATAATACAGACCTATCGATTTAACCCCCATTTTCGATATTTTTCCTGATTCAACGAAATTATGGCTTTAACCTTAAGCGCAAGCTACACCGCGAGCCAGCTATTGCTCACGTAGCTGGTAATAGACAGATATATACGTAGATAGAATAATCTTTATTTAAAGATTTCTAGTTTTTCAACTACAATGTTAAGTTTGTTTTTGGTGTAAATTATTTTCAACTAGGGAAACCTTCATTGCGCGTGGTCCTACACGCACTTGGCCGGTTTTTTTATATAATTCCAGATACCTACTTATTATGTATTCATTCATATTTTCGTTACTACGGTACGGAATGCGGTGAAAACGCACCACCCAGCCACACAAGGTCACCAGCACTTATCGTCACCTTAACTTAACTTGTGGTGTGAACCCACATGTGAAAACAGGTCGTAGCTTCGTGGGCTAGTAGTTAGCTTATCTCGCAGAGTGACCAGGGGGGCTAAAACGGCCACTTTTGCAGAATCATAATAGGATAATAGGTATTATGAATCATATTTGAAATCGTAAAACGGTCACAAACTGGCAGTTCATAATTTATCTGTGTACAATTCGTAGCACGCAATTTATCTGTTTCACAGTTTTGTATGGAGATTCGTATAATGGTCCAAAAATTATGAATTGCTTTATTGAAGTTTATTGTCAAATACGTCAAATAGCACAATCATAATAAATTGCTGGGAATTCAGGAAATGAATCGCTTTTAGAGGAATTGCTTAATGTGGACGTTTTAGGCCCCCCGTACGTCGATTCTGTAAAATTCAAACAACAGCTCGCTATTCACTCTCACTTCGCATCACTTCTGCTCACTTTTTTTTTACACTTTGAATTTAGAATGCCAATCAAGAAACTCACAGCAGATTCAGAGTTTAGAATGAGGTCTTACGGCTGCGCTTAAAGGCTCTTACAGACAGAGGCGATATCGCGTCACGACGTGTCGCGTAGCGGTGTTGCGACGCGATAATATCGCAATATCGCTCGCGATATCGACTCCGTCTGTAAGAGCCTTAACCCGTGTGTCCGCGACCTTTCAATTACCTAGTCGAGGTTACAATAAATTTCGCGATAGACGTCCCTTGGGAGCTGCTTAGATATTCATAGTGGTGGTGCAGATCGTAGTGTTACGAACATTTTATTTTAGGTATATTTTATATTCTCGTCTTGAGGATGAAGACGGTTAAGTATGCAAGAGCAGGCCCAGTCAGCAATAAAAAAAAACTTTAACTTGAGGCTGTTAAAGAACTTTTTTCATTGCCAAAGCGAAGAGCCCATAAGTTCTAAGGCTCATAGGCGTAATGTTACTTGCCTGTCGGCTACTGACTGTACTTCGGAGCAGGAGGTCACGACCTGATCCCACCATCGTGGCATTGCTCTTTTACCATGCAGACGTACTGCAGGATACCATCTGCACTTGGTTGATATACCGACCAGTCGTACTTAGCGCTTTTCCTCCACATTTATTATGAGCACAACTAAAGTGTGGAACTCTCTGCCAGGCAGCGTCTGTGTTCCCTCCACATATAACCCGTCTGCCTTCAAAGCAAGAGTGAACAAGCACCTGCTCGCTCGTTCCATCATGGTCCTCATCCATCGCTTTCCATCAGGTGAGATCGAGATCAAGAGCAGGCCCAATCAGCATTAAAAAGTAAAAAGTTATAGTTCTGTCATAATGTATTTATTATATACTATATTTTTTTTTATCTTTGATTTAGAACATTCGGCAAATTAGCAATTAATACAATTAATTAAGTTAATCATATCACTCTGTCTTCTCGCAAACATTCTAACATTCAACTGAACCGCAAACATTCTAACATTATCGTCTTACACTCATCAGCAAACAAGTTCAACCCAGGGTTGGTCTCCACGAGCTCGTTGAGCAGTCTTATGATATTTTTAATGCATTTTAGTTATTTATGCAACTGACGTATAATAAGGGGTATTAAAACACTCATGTGCTACTATTATCACACTCGGCTTCGTCTCGTGTGATAATAGTAGCACATGAGTGTTTTAATACCTAATTATGTACAGTTGCATACAAGACTTTATCTACATCCATGTTATCAATCCTCTGTAAAAGGTTCTGAAACAGTTTTTTATCGAACATGGCGGCCGGCGTCATAGTATACGACGTGAATTCGAATAAGTTCTTTTTTTAAATTACGGCGCTATTGTAGTGAAACGCGCGTGCATTACAATGTTCTTTTTTTTTAAAACGAGTTGCATTATGAAATTCAGTACAACATTAAAGCACCCGTTTGGATGCTATTATGGTTACCATGGTTACTATGACACTGGCTGTTTTAATGTTGGCAATAAGCTAACTGTTTCAGAAACTTTTATAGAGAATTTATAGCATGGGTGTAGATAAAATTGTTTATTAATCTAGAGTCAATGTTTCAATACAGAATTATCTAGAACCTACCTACCAGGTCAGTTCCTATAACGAGAGGATTCAGTTTCAATATACCAACACCACATGGGCGATTTTGGTATAGGTAAAAGAGATGACATGACACGGATTTATAGTTCTATGAAAACAAATAAACCAAAGCCGACATAATTAATTAAACATTCGGTACATTTTGTTGACGTTACACCAAATTATGAAAACGAGAATCGTGAGCAACACCAAAAATCTAATTACCCTAAATTCAGAAACGATTTCCTGGAAATGAAAATCCAGCATTAAATTCCATTTACTAATGCAATAAGTATGAAAACAGAAATATACCGGTATCACCTTGACAAAGTAAGTCGGAGGTACTCAAATTAGAAGGTGACCTGGTTTCCAGCCACTAAAATAAAGTTGGATATCAAAAGAGCTCGGTTCACAGGTATGACCTTTTGGAATTGGGTAGGTTAGTCTGGAATAGATGCGACAACTGTTGTCAGTGGGACTGTTTGATGAGACGAGACCGCAGCCCGACTGTGACGGACCTCGGGCACACTTAATTCGTGTTAGAAGTGGGTGCTTTCAGTTGTGTAATGTAGGATTTAACACAACATCATGTGAGTAGTTATTCTCCGCGTAGCTATCGTGGCGAATTTTTTTTTAGAGTACCTAATCTTCAAATAAATGGACACACATTTAAGATGCTCTAAAAATAATAAGTGCAATTTTGATTATATGTAAATCGGTGCATAAAGTACAGAGATATTCTATTTTGAAATTTCGGTTACCACGAAAGTTACGAAAGACGCCACAAAAGTTACAAACGTATTTTCTGTAAGCAAAATACAGTTTTAAATCCTTATTTTTTCATAAATTACCTGTGGATTGAAGTTTAAAAAATGAAATACTTATTATTTATGAATCAACTTGTATTTGAGATCAACATAGTGTTTTGAGATCAGCTTATTATTACTTATTAGTAACTTTGGTTGCTAATTTAGCTTTGGTCCAGTAATTAAACTGTAAAATTTACATCATTATCATCATCATCATTTCAGCCAAAAGACGTCCACTGCTGGACATAGGCCTCCCCTAAGCACCGCCATTTCGACCGGTTCTGTGCTTCCCGAATCCAGCAGATTCCTGAGGCCTTTACAAGGTCATCTGTCCAACTTGTGGGAAGCCTTCCAACGTTACGTCTTCCAGTACGCGGCCGCCACTCCAGAACATTTTGGCCCCATCGGCCATCTGTTCTTCGAGCAATGTGCCCTGCCTACTGCCACTTAAGTTAAGCAATTCTTCGGGCTATGTCGGTTACCTTCGTTCTACTGCGGCTCTCTTCATTTCTGATTTGATCACATAGGAAAATTCCAAGCATAGCCCTCGCCATTGCCCTTTGGGTGACTTTCAGCCTTCTCATAAGGCCCATTGTGAGCGACTACGTTTCAGTGCCGTAGGTCTTTACTGGCAACACGTACTGGTCGAAGACTTTCAGCTTGAGATACTATGGTATGTGAGACGAGAAGATATTGCGAAGCTTCCTGAACGCTGCCCAGCCGAGTCGGATTCAACGATTGACCTCTTTCTTCAAGTTGGACCTACCTAACTGGACAGTTTGTCCTAGATATTCGTCCACAACCTACAGTGTAGTGTCTCCGATCTTCATGAGAGTGGGTGCTACATGGGCATTTGAGATGCCATTTGTCTTATCCATTTTCATTTTAAGACCGACTCGTTCGGAAGCTCTACTGAGGTCATCGAGCAGTGTACTGAGCCCCTCCATAGTCTCAGCCATGACTACTATATCGTCTGCAAACCGAAGGTGAGTGACGTACTCGCCATTGATGCCTAGCCCTTTCCAGTCCAGAACCTTGAAGACATCCTCCAGGGCAGCGGTGAACAGTTTCGGAGAGATAACCGCTCTCTGTCTCCCTCTCGCCAGGAGGATAGGTTTTGAGGTCCGTTCCTGGAGTCGGACTGACATAGTGGCGTTTTCGTACAGGCACTTCAGCACCTCAATATACCGATAGTCGAGACTGCAGTACAGCCCATGCTTTAATCGAATCGGAGGCTTCAGTCTTCTGTATAACATGTCGCAGCGTATACGTATGTAGCCTATGGTGCTATAGCCTTTACGGAATCCGGCTTGTTCGGGAGGCTGGAAGTCATCAAACCTGCATGCGAAACAGATCGTGATGACTCTTGAAAGCAGCTTGTAGACATGGCTCAGAAGTGAGACGGGTCTGTAATTCTTAAGAAGAACATTATCGCCCTTCTTAAAGAATAATACCACCACAGCTCTGTACCATGCCTGCGGCGTTTTGCCATCGAGTATGACGGAATCAAACAGCTTCTGGAGGGCCTTAAGAACGGGTTTTTTTATACTTTTGTCTGACAAGCACTCTACATAATAAAATTCATAAGGTATTTTCTTACTGTCAATTAGCCCATTGGCTAAACAGCACAGGTTGAGGTGAAGTAAGCTGTTAATTTGGCTACGAGAAAACATACAAACAGAAACACATACTACGAGTCGTTACAAGAAAAAAATTGAAGCACATACTCGTACACGCATAAATACTTATACAAATACATAACACCTTTATTTTGAGATTCGCGACAATCGAGTAAATGCATCAGCGGCGTCACAAAACGTCTGAAGTTATTATTTAATGGAGATATAAAACTTTCATGGTGCGCTAGCTGACTTTCGTGGACAAATAACCACGAAAGTTGTGCCACGATAGTTACGAAAATTTCACATTTTTGAGAATTACTATTAAAGTTACAGGTAAATTAACAAACAAAGTACTTGGGAATAATCTCGAAGATCTATCTTATTCCTTCATTCAAAATGAGTTGGAAAATTGTAAACATTATCCTTCAAAATTTGCGCATGAAAGTTTCTTGACCAAGGCTACTTGAAAATATTCAAAGGTTAATTTATCTCATATTTTTTTTGTTTATAAGCAATTAATGTATTTGTCTCCCCCACTGATGCCGGGACACTACTGAGCGTCCGCGCAACTAAAAAGTGCAGCGACAAGTTGCCCCTCTTGGAAGATAGGTGCAGTTTTGTTGCACCCTCGCGAAAGTAGGAAAATCGTGTGACAGAGACATAATGCCTATTAACTATTGTACATTAAGAGATACAATTAATATTCTTTGATCATTATGATGCCTAATTAAATACGATTAATTTGATGTATTACATTATATGCTTATGAATAGAATACAAAAGTTATTAAAGTTTTCCGTGAGCGCGAACAGAGTGTGACGCGCGAAGAACACCGATTTTGCTCCCGTTTTGGACACTAGATATTTTTTTAAATAAATATTATAAATAATTTTAGATGTTTATTGTTGAAATTGTACACATAAATAAACAAAGAGTAATCTGTATTTGGTCCTAAGACTGAATATTTCATAGGTTAGGAATTAAGACCGTGTGACCGCGTTTTGAGGGAGCTCGAAGAACTACCCATGTAACCTTTATTGTGAAGAGTATACAGGACCATTTTTTTCCAGTCTCAGAATAAAATATTTTTAGGTTCAGTATTTGAAAAACTGTCACCTTGCTTTACTAATTTGTCTGTATTTTCTATAAATGACATTATTTTTTAATTTTGTTTATTACTGTGAAATGCAAGTACATGCAAATGTAAAAAAAATACTAAAGCAAGTTGTCAATTTTAAAAAAAATTGTATTCGGAGACCCAGGAAAAAAAGTAAAAATAAATAAATAAAAATGTCTATTGAAGAAAAGCCAAAGTAGCACTCACTAAAACAATGTTATAATTATTTATAACTAGGTGGCTATGCTATGCACAATACATTGAAACCCTGATCTCTAAACTAGGGGTATCCCTGTATCTTAGAGATCAGAATTTGAATGGATCAAATTGGGATATCTGATAGCTGAATATACGGTGTATCGACCCCTTAACGTTGGACCAGTATTTACGTTACATCCTGTATACAGAGTTATATTTTACAGCCACAATTTGCACGTGTATAAACTAAAATAGTTATACTTGAGTGTGAGGTTTCACTGGTTCAAATGCAGCCCTGGACTAACAATGACGTTGTATTCCACACCTTTGTCTTAGGGGCACGATCTATTCTGAATAGCATGCATTGGTAAATTGACTTGTTAGTCATCAAAGTTAGCAGCAGGGCTGATTCTGAGTGCGCCTGACGTGTTCAAGTATTGTGTCTCGTACAGATACTATACTATTATTACTCTACATTAATTCATTCATTCAAAAAAAAAAAAATATTTCTGCAGGAAACAAAGTTTTATTAGAAAAAAAATGCTATTTAAATTTTAAGTTTAAAATTCGCTCCAAAACGACCGCCGGTGTCATGGCGTCTGCTTGTGACGTCACAGGTATGTAAATAGACCGTAAACACTATGGAGCCAAAGCAACAAATCAGTTATTTTGCGTGTTAAATATGAATTCTAAAGTGTATAAGCGGTGTGCGATCCCTCAGTGCAATAATACGTCAATAAAAACTCCTAACAAATTATTTGATACTGTTCCACGCAACAAAACAATGCGAAATAAGTGGCTTAAACTTGCACAGCGAGATCCAACAGCTATATGTCTAGATTCTCCAATATATTTCTGTGAAGATCATTTTGACATAAGTTTTTAGGGTTCCGTACCAAAATGGTAAAAAAGGAACCCTTATGGTGTCACTCAGTCTGTCTGTCTGTCTGTCTGTCTGTCACAGCTAGATATCTCAAGAACTACTAATGCTATCAACTTCAAATTTGGAACAGTTTTATATGACGTTTACCCAACTATTTTGCAAATAAGAAAGAAATAAAAATATTTTTTTTTTTTTTGTAACAGGTTCCTACCTAGGGGAACCTAGGGGTAGGGGGTCCTAAAAATTCAGTGGGGCTACTTGGGTTTGTGGGGTATCATATAAAAGAGCGCTATTTGCA
Source organism: Cosmia trapezina (assembly GCA_905163495.3). Classification (NCBI taxonomy): domain Eukaryota; kingdom Metazoa; phylum Arthropoda; class Insecta; order Lepidoptera; family Noctuidae; genus Cosmia; species Cosmia trapezina. The sequence goes on from LR991042.1 coordinate 10,695,319, forward strand.
CATTCTTAAACATTTTTTATTTTTTTTTAGGCTGCATAGTTTTTGACTTTTCATGAAAAATGTAAAAAAAAACCGTTCCCCCCCGCCCTTATCTCCGAAGTTTGCAAAGGGAAAAATCTGAAACTATTCTATGTGATAGAAATTTATGTAAAGATTACAGGAAAAGTAAAACGATGTCTCTAGCACACTTTTTCAGAAATCGGAACGGAACCCTCGGTGCGCGAGTCCGACTCGCTCTTGACCAGTTTTTACTTTATTTAATTTAATTTAAAATGGTGTGCGACTTTGTTTAACTAATTAGAATAATAAATTTCATCCATTTCGTCGACTATTAACGTCACTCCATATAACTTTGCGTGGACCTTGTGTTCTGGACAGATTTTAGCTTTTATTATGATAGATAGATAGATAGAATACTCTTTATTATGCACACCATAAAAATTACAGATATAAATGTTGAAATTTTACATAGGGTGACACAATGGGCGGTCTTATCGTTAAAAGCGATCTTTTACAGACGACCTTTGGATGGATTATGGGAAGAAAGGAGAGAATACTGTAGGTAGTCTGTGGTGTACCATATATACATACAATCAAATCAAATCAAAATCATTTATTTGCATAAAATGTGGTGGTACAAAAGATGTTACATATAAAAAGTGCAAAGACACATTCCGCCGCAGTTTTGGCATGCAAATATTTAATGGATGTTAATGTTAGTTAACATACAATAAAATTATAGAAAAATAAATAACAGTTGTTAGGTAATAAATTCGAGTTATAACTTTATAATTCTATGAACGAAAATAACAATTTATTGAAGTCAATAGGTACCAATCCGAATTAAAATTACACACTACATATTTATAAATAGTAAGGTATGTAGCTAGCGACAAGGTAAATACCAAAGTAACTTAAAAATAAATAACTAAAAGTGACTACAATGCATTCCTGAAGTGGTAGGACTGACATGTTTTTTTGTTGAGAAATTCGCCGATTGAATAAAAACTATGCGATATCAACCATTTTTTCAAAACCTCGCAGAATTTTTTGTAAGGTAGTTCTGTTATCCAGTTAGGTAGTGAGTTATATATAAGTGGCGCCATATACACACAACTGCGCCTGAATAGTTCTATCCTGGGTACAGGGATTTTCAATAAATACTGTGTGACCTTTCGTTTGTTAAAATTGTTTTTCGCTTCAAAGAGTTTAGAGTTTATTTTAACAAATTTTGCGACTTCGTAAATGTAAATACAAGGAACGGTAAGAAGCTTGTGTGATTTAAACACTGGTCTACATGATTCAGACCAGTCCATGTTAAAGATTGCACGAATACATTTTTTTTGAGCTATTAGTATTCTAGAGATTTCCGAAGAATTTCCCCAAACAATGATACCATACCGAATAACGGAACAGATATAGGCGTGATACACCATCATCGCAGTTGGTTTGGATGTCTCATCTTTAACTTTTCTTAAAGCATAAACAAATCTATTTATTTTCATGCATATTTCGTCAATATGTTCTTTCCAAGTGAAGTGTTCATCGAGTGTTATTCCCAGAAATTTAGTTGTATGTACTTGTTCGACTAATTGGTTCCTATGAGATATTCTAAGTTGGAGGCATTTACTCTTTTGCGTTTTGAAATTTAATATTTTAGTTTTTTCTACGTTAACTTTTAAGGCATTGTTATCTAACCATGTGATGATGTTGTTCAAGGTTTTATTTATGTCTGACTCGTAGTTTTCAAAGTTCTTACAATCTATAATTACCGTCGTGTCATCAGCAAAAAGGACACAATCATGTTCTACTGCTTGAGGGAGATCGTTAACATACACGAGGAATAACGGTGGCCCTAAAATACTTCCCTGCGGTACACCAAAGTAATTATATCTAGGTTGGGAATCGAAATTGGAGATACTGTTAGCTTTATCTTCGAATTTAGTGATCCTCGTGATTTGCCTTCTATTCGATAAATATGATTTGAACCATTCTAAGGCTGGACCTCTAATACCAATTTTATTCAATTTATCGAGTAGAATTGAGTGATGAACAAAATCGAAAGCTTTGCTTAGGTCTAAGAACAGAGCTGATGTTGTAACTTTGGCGTTAATGCTGTTTAAAATTGATTTGACTAAAGTAAATGCTGCTAGTGAAGTTGATTTGTTCTTCCTAAACCCGTATTGTTCTTTAGCAAGAACATTATACTTATCAAAGAAAGAGAGAAGTCTTTTGTACATAACTTTTTCAAAGACCTTCGATAGGATTGGTATAAGCGCAATAGGTCGGTAGTTATTTTTATCAGTTTTAGAGCCTTTTTTATGTAGTGGTTTTATTACAGATATCTTGAGTTTGTCTGGAAAGCAGCCTTGTTCTAATGATAAGTTGATGATGTATGAAAGTGGTTCTGCAATGTATTGAGCGATATTTTTAAGAAGGTCTGTAGTAATATCATCATAGCCGGCTGCCTTAGTGCTTTTTAACGTTTTTAATATAGTAAAAATTTCAATAGGATTAGTAGGGTTTAGAAATATGCTGTTGTCGTTGCTCTTAATATTATTTTGGTTGCATACATAAATACAGATACTTATATATCCTACTTGAAAAAGAGCACACATTTCCATCCCGATTAAGTTGAACGTAGCTTACAGCGTCATCCCCTTAAGATGGCCTGGAGTATCTAAAACAAAGAAATCAATACCTATGTAAACATCAGCTTTATTTAACCTCTAATACTAATCTATCAAGAAGTTCTTTTTATTGGAACTGATTTTACGGGATTTGAAGTTTTAAATTATTGTTTTCTAAAGTTTATTTATACTTCTGTTAGTTGCCAAAAACTCCCCCAGCATCAAGAAATCAACCCTAGGCAAATTAGAGCTATTTGCCATGGTAAATCCTTGTTCCATGTTTTGAGAGAACACAAAACTAAGCAACTGATCGATGGAAATCACGAAATACTTTTTAGACGCAGGCACAAACAATTAAAAAGTGCAGAGATCGTCGAAGTTCGTATGAAACAAAGTGACGCTCAGCACCCTAATTGCATAACAAACTATCAATTATAACCAAAATGATTTTGAAGCATAACGCTAATCCATTGCTTCATATATTATGTTCAAAAAACGTAAGTATATAACGCAATGAGTGTTGTTGAACTGTCAAAATGAAACCGATTCCTACTGTATGTTACGCAATTGCCCTACTGTTGGAGATCCAATAAATAAATGTTGGTGCCTCGAAGAACCTCTAGAAAGTTTTTCTCCAAAACCAATCTTCCATTTACTAGACAAAACACAGGGTTATGTCTTTTAACGGTTGAACAGCAGCCAAAGTCCTCTCCTCACATTATTAAACTAAGACGATACGTACAAAAATTTGGCCACTCACTACATTGGCTGCGGAGCCAAGCCAGCCATCACACTGTCTCGCTGGCACATTTTACAAGCAAGGCAATGTGTAGCTATTTCTTCAGTGCAAGTAAGAAAAAATGCTGTTCGTCGCCGCTAAAATAAAGTTCCCACGTTAAGGCTCTTACAGGCAGAGGAGATATCGCGTTGCGACGCGATATTGCGATATTATATCCGTAGAACAATATCTATGGAATCGCGCGCGACCATACACACAGGGGCGACGCGATATTGCCTCTGTCTGTAAGAGCCGTTACGTTTGCTAGCAAGTTAAATTATAAAAACTATAGTGAAAGCGTACTCCATATTCTATTGTTCCCAGGACACCAATAAAAACCACAGCCATTTCTTTTAAAAAGAATGCAAATGTTCTATTCTTACCTGTACCAATTCCAGGGGTATTACACTCAAAGTAGATTCACAACATTTCCAATGCCCGCAACTTCACTAAGTTTGAATATGAAGCACGTTGGCTCGAGCATACGACACAAATGCTATACAACAGGTACTTTCCAGCAAATTGGATCTACTGAGTGCACTGCACAGGGGTTGCCAAGCACAATTCTGCGAATTCAAGTGTACAGGCAAGCTGACGTACTTAAATCTAAATGCTTGAATGGCTCACGTAGCTAAACGTGTTAGGACGCGATTTCACGGTAGGAGAGCATCGAACGAAATATGAATTTACATTATGTTCACAGATAATCATAGAATTTTCTGAATTGGTTACTGAATAATAATACTTATTTTAAGAGCCTTAAAAGAAATACGGAATGATGTTAAACGATGCAGAAATCATAACTTATTTCAGTCCATATCCGCTGCGCAAATTGCGTAGGCCCTAGGGAGTAAGGCTGAGTTTCCGTAGGATAGGCAACTTAAATTATTAACCTGGCTATATTTAACTATAAAGACAAGAAGGTAGTGAATATTAGCGTGACGGTTATCAGGGGAGAATGGAAAGAGAAAATGTGTTGCGCCGACCCCAAGTAACATGGGACAAAGGCTGGAAGATGATGACAACGTCAAAATTACCATAGTAAACTACTAGTAAACGTACCTATTGGTAACAGTTTAAGTAGGTATACGACACTGTAGATAACAATTGCCGATGTGGCGGCATCTACATCGCCACATGCTAAATACGCATCACACTTACGTCACATAAAATCCTGCCTCGCGCAAGCAGAGTTTACCGCGCAACTAGCATATACTTATACAACGTCCCGACATCAATCGTCCAGACACGACACCCGTCTGGTCGGAGGATGCTCACTTTTCTATGGAGGATGTGTGAACTTTACACCCTGTTCCTCATGGCTCTATACCTTGATCCAGTTCTCAAAATTTGCCCTCGAAATCGTCAATTAATCAATGAATCAGCATGTACATTAATTCCTTTACAGCACCAAAAGATAAATCACTGATAAAATAGTTTGCAACCCTAGAAATAACTTTTGAACAAACATTAAAAGCTACGCCCCGTAGAATATCCCAGAACGCCTGTCAATGTAATATATCTGGATATGAATTTAAAAGCTCTTACGCTAATAGGTCCGCTATCTTTGTGACCTATTTGCCTGTCCTATCGAGTTTCATGAGCTGCAGAGCCACGGGTGTTTATTACGAATTAATGGATAGAATGATAAATTATGAATTAATTAATCAGAGTACCTAGAATATTGAAAGGCTAGACACACCATGACATCAGTAGAACTAATATAGGACATGCAAAGGTCGCGACGGTTATCCATTTCCATATAGGTGTTATACTTATTTGAAAGTAAGTCTGTTATCTTTTACGCCTTATTAGCTGAACGTATTGCGATGAAGTTTGGCACTAAGGTAGACCATGACCTGGGTCAGGACACGATTTCCTTATTTGATCTGGCACTTCACATTACCAATTTACCGCCCTTATGGGGTAGGTACATCTAATTGATCGTCAATTTAAACTAGCTTTTGACGAACACTGTCTTCCCTCGATACTTTTGCGTATCCCGGTAGTACGTTCCGGTGGAATATTTTCCGAGGGAATCCGCGAGTTTCTATATAATTTATTTACCTACTTAGGTCTAACTTCAACAGTCGGCAATCTCGATTCGTTACGCAAACTCCTCAAGACAATAAATCTTCGGATTTTGATAAAGGAACGATAAAAAGCGTTTCTCTGTCGAAAACGATAGATTCGCCGCCGAGCGTTCACCTCTCATTTCTTTAAGATTTTTATTTCAGATCTTACGAAGAATTTTTGGAGCTCTAAGGGACATAAATGTATTTATTGGAATCGGCAGTTCATTTAAAATGGAAAACTTTCTTTTTCCTACTCAAATTCTTTTAATCATTTTGACTTTTTTAGGGTTCCGTACCTCAAAAGGAAAAAAACGGAAGCCTTATAAGATCATTTTGTTGTTCGTCTGCCTCTCTGTCTGTCTGTCAGTCTGTCAAGACCCTTTTTCTCAGGAGCGCGTGGAGATATAAAGTTGAAACTAATATCAATACGTAAGTCAGTGGTCCCTAAAAAATGATGCTTCTATGTCAACGCATTAAAAAAATACGGCCATTTATGCGACATTTTTGATACTCGCAAGTAAATAGGGTACGGGTAGAGTACCAATAGGGGACGTCCCGCTGACCTAGAATCGTGAAATTTGGCATGAAGCAAGATCTCACCTCACAACTAAAAGAAAAAGTCCTAAAATCGTTAAATTCATTTTATTGTATAAAAAATATTTTCAGGGATTTCTAGTTTTTTAACTACAATGTTAAGTTTGTTTTTGGGAAAATTATTTTCAACTACGGAACCCTTCATTGTGCGTGGTCCGACATGCACTTGGCCAGTTTTTTTCACCTTTTGTGACTAGTAGCACAGTCTAAAAATCATACTAGTAGGTTAGACCTTACATACCATCAGCCTACATAGTCCACTGCAAGACATAGGCCTTTGCAATTGCACGCAATTCAATTTGATTCTCTCACCAGCCACCTTGCGAAGATCTTCGACCTTAGCATAATCAGCCTATAATGTTCTGGGACACAGGCCTCCTCTCGGTGAGAGGGAGCGGGCCGTAATCAACCACGCGGGCCCAGTGCGCGTTGGTACTATGGGCGGAAGTGCCGCATGCTCATCTCAAAAGCGATAATCGCATAGCACGGCTCACGACTCGATCGCACAATGCGTGAGTTTTGACGAATATGATGCACGAAGCGATTTGGGATATATTTAATCCTTGTATAAGCAGTACAACAATTTGATTTCTTTCTTCCTGAATCAGGTTTCGGGTCGTCATGGTTGCACAACGTTAGTCACAGCCCACAGTAGGCACAATACACAACAGTCCAGGATACGAGCTAGGGTCAAGAAGAGGCTGTCGATCACAGTCCGGTATACAAGCAGAGGTCGCAGTTAGGCAGGCTATCAGTCCGATAGAAATAAACAGGTCGTAAAATGAAATGGCGATAAGAATAATTTAAGGGAAGCGTTAACAATTAGCGAGAGCAAATTGGCACTGCCGCGCTCTAGCTAATGTTAGTTATTTTTTTTTACTCGCTCATTACTCACACAATTGCATATGGTCTCTAATTGGGGGAAACTAGGAAGGGGTGTGGTTTGTCACTAGCTGCGCTGCCGCAGGAATATTTTCTTAAGTGAGCATGCTTATCTTTGTTCCATAGTACATGTCACATGACGCCGTCGAATTTTTGGTTCTTGGTAATGCCGGTTTCCTCACGATGCGATGTTTTCCTTCATCGTTTTGAGAGCAGTGATAAAATATTTACACAAAGTAAAGCGCCTGTGTTGGTTCGAACCTACTACCTAGAACTCGTAAGACTCGGCCGTTACCACTGGACCACCACTGCTCGTCGACCTTATTTCATAAAAATTCAAATCCCTTTTGCACTAACTACAAAAAATTCGAGACTGGTAAATTAATCAGTAAGCCCTGTCAGCACCAAACTGGGAATTCAAAAATTAAACCAATTTACTTCAACTACATCCAACTATGCTCCACATTAACATGAATTATGAGTATATGTTTGGTCAGAGTCGGTCCGAACTTTACGCCAATACTATAGAACAAGGATTAAAAGCGACAAACAAACAAACAAAGTCGTGAAAGCGACATCACCGTTTGAACGCATTCTATGCCCTTTTCTTTTTTGGAGGGTGGGAAATCATCAAATAACTTCTCCCGCTCTGGGTGGAGCGGAAGGGCGTGTCAGACTTTTACTGACTAAAACCCACCCGTGTTCCTTCAGTTGCCTATGCCAGGGCCGCGGTAACCCCTTCGGACAATCCGCGACCCCAGCGGCGCGTTTTCTGTGCGAAAAGTTTAATAAATAAATTTGCCCTAAGACAGACAGGATTTTATAAGCGCTTGTGACAACATTGACAAATCCAGATTGGATTGTATTTGAGTTTTATTGTAGTTTCTTGCCCGTTCTCGTTCCATAGGAACCTACTGCGCTTTGGAAAGAGCAACTAGCTTCATCTTTCTGATTGACTGACCCCTTGAAAATTTAAAAGTGCCTGTAATTAGTTTATCTATAAAAATAAAAAGAAAAGTCCTGACTGACTGACTGATTGACTGACTCATCAACGCCCAGCCCAAACCCTTGGACCTTACCTTGGACCTAGAAAGCTGAAATTTTGCACGGAGGTTCCCTTTATAATATAGACAAGGAATAAGGAAGGAATTCCAGGTAGTACGTTCCCGTGGGATATTTCCCGACATCGCGACACGCGGGCGAAGACGCTGGCAAAAGCTAATTTGAAATAAATGCTTTGAGTTTGAGTATTGAGTTTGGTTTAGTCAATTCTTTTGGCTAAATATTTCGGGTGAAGCAAGAAGCTGTATTTAAATATTTCACAGGCAAATGACACATCGATTCTAAGAAAAAGACTTTCCCACAGGTATAAAGCCGAACTGTTTCTGAAACTATATGTGCCAACTTTACAGGGTGTATCAGAAAGGTGTGGTACAGACCATCAAACTGAACAACTTTCTCCATGGGACCAACATCGTAATCGAGAAAAAATTATCAGCTGTCCCGTACAAAACAACAATACCTACTAGACCAAAATGTATGGGACGGCTGATATTTTATTCTCGATTACGATGTTGGTCCCTGACAAAGTTGTTCAGTTTGATGGTCTGCACACCCTTAAGTTTGACCACACCTTTCAGATACATTCTGTATGTCAGTTTCGCTTCTAGTTTTATTATTCTAGGCCAATATCCAACACCCACCCCCGTAAAACAAGGGACGCGTAAAATTAGTGGTAACAAACACACTAACTAATCCGAACGTGTCCGTCCAAACTTTATGGCAGTATCGACGAATACGTTCGCCTCAACTCGTCGGCATTGTAATTATCGGCTCCAGGAATAACTTTAAGCTCCCAATTATAAAGAGTTTGAGATGAAAATTAGTTTGATATGTAGTCACGCATAAACAAAGCATAATTAACCTATATAAATAAATAAATAAATAAACATTTATTGCAGCATCACTTCCATATTTGTTACTAACATTGTAAACTTATAAACTAGTGTTAGTAACATTTATTCTAAAGCTGGGTGAGGCACGCCGATCTTGGGGAGTGACTATTTGACTGCGTGCAGTCGTATCCACCGCCCCAAGATCGGATAGTCCCACCTATCAGCCAACGTTCTAAGAATGGTGCTGGGGATGCGCATCTCTTGCGCATGATGGCCGAAAAACTATCCACATCCGCGTCGGCAAACATACCGGACGCTCCAAAAATGCGGCAGCCCCATCAACACCCGGAATGTGTTGTTGTATTTTGTGCGCAGGCCACTATATTATGCCTTCTGCGTAAAGTTCACCCACAGGCTGCACGTGTAAACGGATTGGCAGTAGGCTTTGAAAAGCGTCACCTTAACCTGAGCCGTACAACGTGCAAACCTGTGGGCCAACATCCCACATCCTCCCGCTCTACGTCAACATTATCCTTCAAATCGTCTGAGACCCAATGACCCAGATATTTAAAATTTGCAACTCTTTTTAGAGGTCTGCCGCACAGCGTAACTAGTGGAGTTGTACTATAGCCTTTACTGCCTGCTTTAAATATCATGTATTCTATTCACTCTTTGCTGCGTTATTTATAAACCACTGATGTGTTGGTTATCCCAGCGTAGGTACATATAACAAATAATACCACCCTATGACTGTCCCACTCCAGAGCATAGGCCTCTTCTTATACAGAGAAGGCATGGGCATAGATCATCACGCTTGCTCAACACGGGTGAACGGTTTCAGACTTATAATAAACTAGCTGCGCCCCGCGGTTTCACCCGCGTGACCGGGATAAAAAGTAGCCTATGTGTTAATTCAGGGTATAAGCTATCTACATACCAAATTTCATCCAAATCGATCCAGATGTTTGAGCGTGAAGTAGTAACAAACATACACACACACACATACCCACACACAAACTTTCGCCTTTATAATATTGGTGTGATGTGACGTGATATAGTGTGATTATAAGTCCAGGTTTCCTCATGTTTTCCTTCACCGATTTTTGTGATGTCCAATAGTAAGATTCCGCCTAATGAGAAGCCTAGTCTTCCCGATTTTCCTATACGGCGCAGAAACGTGGACGGTTCGCCTCAAAGACCGACGCAAAATCGATGCACTGGAGATGTGGTGCTGGCGGCGACTGCTGCGGATTCCCTGGACAGCGTTTCGGACCAATGTTTCGATCCTAGAGGAACTAAAGGTCAAAGAGAGATTATCGTCGACTGTGCAAACACGAATTATCAAATATTTTGGCCACGTGGTTCGTAACGAACACTCCATGGAACGACTCATTGTCCAGGGCCAAGTGGAGGGCAAGCGGTCACGCGGTCGGTCACCTACGCGTTGGACAGACCTTATCAAAGCGTCAACACAAACCTCCATAGTTCAGAACTTTCGAGACGCGGCAGACCGGAATAAGTGGAGGAGCATCGCGAGGGCTGCTTTGGCCAAAGAAAATGCAGAGTCATCAACCACGACCACTCTGTCAAGAGTGAACGACTAAGGAGGAGGAGGATAGTAAGATTTGATTTGTTTTGATTGAGCGAGTAAAATCATCATCTGCCTTTTCCCAACTATGTTGGGGTCGGCTTCCTGTAAAACGGGATGCAGAGCTGAATACCAGTACCTATTTTACATGGAGCGACTGCCACACCTACCTGACCTACCTGTTTACCTCAAGGGTTATAACAAGACACCCCTTAAGCCTTAAGAGGTATCTTGTTATAGCCCTTAAGGCTTAAGGTAAGACTTAGAGGGTTAGGTAAGACTGGTTGTCAGACATTCGAGCTTCTGACGACCCGTAACGACTGTCAAGGGTCCACGAATGACAGCCCGGAACCAACGGCTTAACGTGCTTTCCAAGGCACGGAGGGGTCTTGGTATGTAAAGATGGTCACCCATCCACGGACCAACCGCGGCAAGCGGCAACTTAGTTACACGGCCCAATAGCGAGCAAAATATCTTACAGCAAAATAATGTTATAAAGATGTGCATATAATGTGTCATAATTTAAGATACATTATGCAGCTAAGAGTGGCTAAGCACACAAACACAAGATATCAATATATCTTAGACTGAGCGACACAGTGCCGTCGCCGTCGGCGACATTGTGACAGATTTTCAGCAGCTCCTCGCCGAGAAGTGCCGTAATAATCCATTTTACGTTGTTGACATCTTGACACGGATGATACATAATCCTGTAATTCTGATAAAAGCAGGAGTGGCATATCACGTGAAAAGGAATATTTATGCGTTTCTTTATTTGTGTTACTAGCTGACCCGACAGACTTTGTCCTGTTCTGTCGCTATGAATATTCCAATGTAAACGCGCGAAGTTCCCGAAGGCGCAAGCTGAAAACATTTTGAATTGTGTAAGAAAACTTAATTTATATTTTAAGAATTTATCTACGATTTTTGTTGAAAAGTAAAATACCAGAATAAAGTTAAAGTAAAAAAGTCTAAAATATGAAAAAGATTAATAGGAGCTAACAAATTTGAAAAAAGAAAATTGTTTTGAGTATGAATGTCGATGGCTTTAGGAGTGGGGGAAGACCAAAGAAACGATGGATGGACTGCGTGAATGATGACATGGCTAGAAAGGGAGTGACTACTGAGGTGACGACTAATAGAGAAGTATGGAAGAAAGGGACATGTTGCGCCGACCACAAATAAATTGGGATAGTGCGTTTGTATTTGTATCAAATCTCCACATAATTAGTACAGTAGTATTAGTAAATTAACTCTGTAACAATAAACTGTTTAGAAGTTTCTTTCATACTAACCTTGTCCTGCATCCGTTCTGAAGTGGCAATTGATTTTTATTTTACAATACTACATAGCTGACCCGCCAGACGGTGTCCTGTCAAATTTGAATAAATCGAACGGCGAGAAAATAACTGATTATAAAATTTATTTGAATTTGGAATTCTAACGGGAATCTTTCATTACAGCCCTGTTCAAATGTTTTGTGAAAATGAATTTTCTTCATATTTTTTTTGTGACTTTTCCTATATTTTAATAGTTATTCGGGACGAAGAAAAATACAACAAATCAAAAACCATGAAAATCCGTTAAGCCGTTCTCGAGTTATAAGTGTTCGAACAAACCCGACTTTGTTTTATATATTAAGATTTATATTTTCAAAATGGGGAATCCTTTCTACGTTTTTAGGGTTCCGTATCTTAAAGGAAAAAACGGAACACATATAGGATCACTTCATTGTCCGTCTTTCTGGCAGTCTGTCAAGACCCTTTTTCTCAGAAACGCGGTGAGGTATTATCAGGTTGAAATTAATATCAAATACGTAAGTCTATGGTCTCTTGGAGATCTAAAAAAATGAATCTTCTAAGTCAACGCAGTAAAAAAATACGGCCATTTATGCGACATATTTTGATAATAATAATAATATAGGTAATAATACCAGCCTATAAAATAATAATAATAAAATAATATAAATAATATACATAATATAATAATATAAAATTCCATGGAAAATTGTCCCCTATGAATAGGAATGATGAGTAAAAATTTTTTGTACGTCATTTAGATTATTAAAAATTGTTGGACACATATATTTTCTTTTTTTTTACTTAATAAAAGATTAGGACGATACATTGAGTTAACATGTGGCATGACGTCACTCCTTGCTAGATTTGATACTATGCTCGGACTTTTAATTAGCTGCAGTAATAGTACATTTTGATACAAGTGGAGAACGTTTGTTATTGCATTCGAGGCGGAATTACTTAACACCCGAGCCGTAAGCGAGGTTGTTTTTGATCCGAGAACTGCAATAACAAATGTCCACGAGTATCAAACGACGTTTTTTAATACACTAATTTGAAGAAATAAAATAAAATAACGGAAAATATTTTTGTCATGAATTATTAGGAAACTATGATTTAAATTTTCTTTTTTTTCGCGCTTTGCTTTCGCCAGGTTGAAGGAGAAGCAAAGGTATAAAGCCGATAAACAGCCTAATAAGAAAAATAAAAATTCAAATATTTTCGAGTTTAGAACACAAATAAATGTTAATTTGTTCATAAACGTTTTTTTATTGTAATAATCATAGTTTTTGATGATATTTATAAACATTATTTAAATATTCAAAAAATATTAACGCCGTAAAGATGCACACCTCTTTGCCGAGGTTAAAAAAAAACATTCACCTCCGAATAGAGAGTTGTGAATAGAGGAATTGAACCAATTTGGACTAAGTATATGTATAAGTTATCTGTGGCAATTTTTATTCCCGCACACGTGCGGGAATAAAATCGAAGAAGAATCGCACGCGTATGAAATACATTGCATTGTGAACCTAATCGTAGTGCGATATGAACCAGTTTTCGAGGAAGTGTATTGAAAAATAAATTACACTTCCAAACTGTCATTTCGTTAAAAAATGTTCCCATTTGATATGACAGTAAAAATGGCATTAGAATTGTCATTTTACTGCAGCTAATTAAAAGTCCGACCATTGTTTGTTAAAGTTGTGACGTAGCGAGCCCCCACTCCCAAACTTTAATGTGTTTTATCTAAGTAATTTTTTATTATATGACTGACGGACTTAATAGAATTTCTTTTTTTTACCCAGGAAAATCCCTATTGCTAGTCTCGCACACCCGTGTAAAACTGTAATCAACATTCTTATCAAGAGACCAACTTTGTCCATTTGTTTCACTGTTCCAGATAACATCAAGTTATTCCTGCTGAACTTGAAACTTCCACAATTTGATAATTCATAGGCAACTTCAGCTAACTTGTTATCTTACAAGGAATGTCTTGAAGAATATTTTTGAATTAAATTCTGTCAGTTTCAAATTTCAATGGTCATTGTTAACAGATTGTGAAATATTTTTGGTTTTCACGAGATTTAAAATCTATTTTTTAGATTATCTTCTTTTATATTTTCTCTAATTGAAAAAGATCTTAAAATTCGAATAATTTTTCACTGTTACTTTCCTTTTGATAAGCAATTTGTATAGTTTTATATTATATAACTCGAAAACTAACAAAGGTTATATTCAGAAGTGGGTAATTCACATACTTAGGTATGTGAATAATGTATGTATTTAGAATCAGACTTTTGGTTATTTTCGTGTTATGTTTTTTAGGTACTATAAAAAGATTCTACCATCAATAACCGGCACCTACTAAAAAACGATCTACCCATCCATCCACCCATTCCATTCATTCCATTTTTTTTTCAATCAATCAATCAACTCAGCCTATCGCAGTCCACTGCTGGACATAGGCCTCTCCCAGTCTGCGCCACAACACCCTGTCCTCCGCCTTCCGCATCCAGTCTGTCCCAGCCACTTTCTTCAGGTCGTCGGTCCATCTAGCTGGGGGGCGTCCCACACTGCGCTTACCGATACGCGGTCTCCACTCCAGGACCCGTCTGCTCCACCGGCTATCGATCCTTCGACAAACATGGCCAGCCCACTGCCACTTCAGTTTGCTTATTCTGCTAGCTATGTCGGTTACTCCGGTTCTTTTCCGGATAACTTCATTCCTGATTTTATCCTTCAAAGAAACTCCGAGCATAGCCCGCTCCATAGCGCGCTGAGCGACCTTGAATTTGTGGACCAGCCCGACTGTAAGTGTCCACGTTTCAGCACCGTATGTCATAACGGGCAGGACGCACTGGTTGAAAACCTTGGTTTTCAAACATTGCGGGATGGGTGACGAAAAGACTTGACGAAGTTTACCAAACGCTGCCCAACCCAATCGGATCCTTCTGTCGGCTTCTTTTTCAAAGTTGTGTCTACCGAGCTGGATGACTTGCCCTAGGTAGACATACTCCTTCACGACTTCAAGAAGCGACCCCTCGATGCGGATTGGACTCGGCAAGACGAGTGAATTGTACATAACTTTCGTCTTGTCTAAATTCATACCGAGGCCAACTCGCCGAGAGGCTCCGTCTAGGCTGTGCAGCATCACATCATCATCATCATTTTTTTTTCAGTTTCGTCCATTTCGTGAAATTGATAGACCACGCGACAGTACCAGGGCACCATCTCACAGGCGCAGGTATCTCTACGTTACGAGCGCTCATGCCTGAAATTATTCCCTATTTCGCCACGGTCAAAGGACGACCACTGCATTACAAATAAAATGTTCCCTTTTCAAAGGACGGACGTTTGAATTTACTGCGTCGCGTCGCTCGGCCGAAACACCACAGACCACTACCTACAAACATTGTCCGTCTTATTACAAAACAAGGTTCATCTTCAAACCCAGGTTTAAACCATAGGCCCTTTTTTAAATTTTGAACTTTATTCCGACACGTTCAGTTGTCAGTTTTACAAAACTGACTATTTAGTAACGGACTATATTGTCAGTTTTGTATAAAGAACTGTATTTCTATCACAGCTAGGTTCTGATTACAAAAACTGGCTCGATGGTTTAAAGTTAAACCATGACAGAAGAAAAACCTCGTTTTGTAATAAGGCCGTTTATGTTTGCCTGGTACATTCGTAACATAATTTTTAATTAGCATAGCTTAATCAGCCTATAATGTTCCCACTGCTGGGACACAGGCCTCATCTCAATGAGAGGGAGTGGATCGTAATTATTATTTTTTTTGCCTCTATGCTAAATTTGAAATAAGATTAGACATTTAAATACAAACTTTTTGCAGTCCGCTCAATCGATTTTGACTTCTGTTCCGTAGGCGTAAGGATTAAAAGCAAAAACATGGTTACAATACCGACTGTTTACTGCAGCTGCCATTTGTCATGCCACCAACGCAATAGAAATCAAAATCGGCTGAACGGACTGTAAAAAAGGTTTATTTAAATGTCTAATCATAGTTCCAATGAAGTATAGGACATGCCGGTTTCCTCACGATGTTTTCCTTCACCGTTTTGAGAGTAGTGGTGAAGAAAATAATTTACACAAAGTAAAGCTGGGTCTGGGTTCGAACCTACGACCTACAACTCGTAAGGTGTGGACGTTACCACTGGGCCACCACAGCTCTTTTTGTTTTTATTTCTTTTTAATTTTGAGATATTAGGGCAAAATTCTTAAATGAAATTAAACATGAAAAGAAGCAAAATTACTGTAATTAATTAATTAAGAGAATTTGACAAAAAGAATTAAAAGTCAAGAAGCAGAAAATTGCCTCACATTGTATCAATTTGCATACACTCGCACGTACCTAGGTGCACCAATTAAAAGTTAAGTGTAAAAGCAAACAGTCATTATTTACATTCCTCCGATCTGCAACAGAAATAAAACATATTTATCAGCTGTTTATCTGACCGTGCAAATTATATAGCAGTGACCCTATTACCGGTGGGTAGACAAATGGATATGGGTCTCAATCCCCGTAGACCATAAACTAACAACGTACCTTTTACGATGAATTAGTTTAATAGAAACCATTATATATTATTATACCACCTTAGGCTGTTCTCGTGTATTCAAAAGGACTCATGGATGTTTGAATTCAGGTTATAATTTCTACCTAAATTAATAACTGCTCTTGCGTAGTAAAACAAAATGTACTGTTTATATTATCTGGCCAAGAAACGTATATATTTGATATATGTTTAACTAGATGTTGCCCGCGACTTCTCCTGTGTGTATTTTGTATTTCATCCTTTAACAATACAATTAAAAGTAGCCTATGGCTTTCTCCAGGTCCCAGGCTACTTATCTGTCAAATTTCGTAACGATCGGTTCAGTGGTTAAAGGGTGAAAAGGTGAAAACGTCACAGACAGACCTACTTTCACATTTTGTTAAATATATTAAAAAAACGGGCTAAGTGCGTATTGGATCACGCATAATGCAGGATTCCGTAGTTGAGATGAATTTATCCCAAAAACAAACTTAACACATTGTAGTCTGTTGAAAAACCTGTTTTCTCCCATATATCGATATTACGTCATGGTCAATTCTCCTACTGCAAAAGTAAGTTTGTAATCGCAAAAAAAATGAGATAAAACTACAAATTAACGATTTCGGACTTTTCCCATCATGACATAATGCTGTGAGACCTTGCGTTTTGCCAAATTTCATGATTCTGGGTCAACGGGTATATAGGCTTTGATTTATTTGCGATTGTCAAAATATGTCGCGGACAACGAAGTGATACCAACCATACCATAAGGAACCATAAGGGTTCCTTTTTCCTTTTGAGGTACTGAACCCTAAAAATAGTCTAGTAGTAAAACAGCCAAGAGTTTTAATGGCCACTATAACAGATAGACCTGCAACGCGTGACGCATGCAATGGCGCGGGACATTCCGCCACATTGCCCGGCAGCCTGGACATATTGCCTCCAAGGGGGACGCAATATTGGAGGTACAGTTTTATATTGCCAATAATATATCTGTTAATAAACTCTGTGTTAATAAACAGTTAATAACAGACATAATACAGCTTTATAAAGGCGATCCGATCGCAATGTTTCATGAGCCATTCCAAAGCGTAGTAGGTTCTTAAGGAGAAGAACGGGCAAGAAACTCCAACGGACACTTTTAAATCAAAGTATTGTTACAAAATATTGAGTAGAGCTTGTCCAATCTGAAATGACACGCCCAGTGGGGCGCACGTATACAAATTTAAGTAGTGGTGCGCGTCATTTCAGAGTGGACAAACTCTACAGCATTCATGTTGAAATTAAACATGACTGAAAACAAAAATAAAAACAAAAAACAATTGAAAAAATAAAATAATAGCACCTAAAAGATGACCAATCATTTCTGACGGCGCCCGTTCACGATCATGACGCGTGAATATCGGAAATAAAATAAATAAATTCAGTAAAACGCACCACTTGGCATTAGGTACGCTTTGTAAAATAAATACAATAAAATCATACCAAAGCTCTTCAATCTATGTCCTATGAAGATACAGAGAAGTTATTATTTGTGCTAAAGTAAATATTGTTAGTATTATATAATTTTATTTTTTTTATACACCTTTATACATATGTAACAATAAGATAAGTGTGATTATTTAATCAATTAATGTTACCTTCAATCGCCTGAAACACAGGATTTCCTAGTTCAGGCACAAGTCATGGGTGAACTAGCCCTAGATTTAAGGAAAACTGTATTTAACGTTAGTCCTTATATTTTTGAATAAATTTGATTTGATTTGATTTGAATGACTGTAGTTTATAAACAAAGAAATGCAATATCACGTAGTTATAATATATTGCATTCGTGCTACCAATACACATTGCTGTCGGTTTACCAACAAATAAATGCGTAAAAGTACTGACTGACTGTTTTACACAGTCAGTACTTTTACGCACAGGGACACAATATATTGTTCACTAAAGTACCCGTCACGAGAAGCTATAAATTATGTAAACAAACATCTTTTACTAAGTAAACATTTTATACTGCGAGATAATAATAAATTGACCATATTCAATCGACATGAAATATAGACGGGTTATATGAAAGTAACAACCTATTTAATTTAGTCGGATCATATTTTAACGACGCAAAGCGCTATCGTTTGTGTTTCTTGGTACCGGAACGCGTCCGTCGCAGGGATTGTAAACTATCGGGACGCCATTTTGAAATAAACGCGTCACTCGAGTTTCGAATGCGTACGAGTTACATGTCACTGATTCTGACACAGAAATGGAAACATCTGAATCTGACGAATAATTAAATATTAATTAACATATATTATTTAAGAATAATTTCTTAAATAATATATGTTAATTAATATTTGTTACTTAATAATTTATTAAATCTTAAACAAATTCATTTTTTTTGTTGGTCCAAATGTTGTGAACTCCTGGACACTTGTTTACAAAATTTATAGCTTCTCATGACGGTTACTTTAGCTGACCCGACAGACGTTGTCCTGTTCCAATTTCAATAATTCAAAATTCCCATAGAAAATCCACTTGCAGTTTTCCCAAATTTTCCAATTTTCCCGGCAACTTTTCCAATCTTTTCTCTACGTAAAAACCTTTTCCTGACAATAATAAACACAACAAAAAAAGAATTAGCGAAATTTTTCCATCCGTTCACGCGTGATGCGATGACCAAGGGAAACAGGTATTCATTTATTTATACCGGATGACTTTTTTTACCGTGTCGAAAAAAATTGGGCGTATTAGGTGAACAGAGTAGAAGCCTATGGCATACCTAGTTTTTTTTTTAATAGCTTAGATAGAAAAAAAAGCGTAACTAAATTTTAAAAAACATGTCAAAACAAACTATGTTCTTTAACAAAACTAATTCTAAAGTTTTATTAAAATCCCTTCATTTATTTACACATAATAACGATATTAACATCACTCAAAATTAGAATAAATTACGTTGCTTATGGCGAAAGCGCCAAGGTAGCCCGCGAAATTCAAAATTTCTTACGATTTTTGCAATTTGTAGGTCAGTGTGATCTTGCATGTTGATTAAAATATGATTCGCGGCCGTAGCTAATATGGCTTTCCAGAATTATAATCATTAGAATCAGTAATACAACTCCATAAGTTAGCATTTACCTCCAACCTCATTATTCATGAAATCGCTAGATTTGAGGTAAATGCTAACTTATGGAGTTGTATTGCTGATTCTAATGATTATAATTCTATAAAGCCATATTAGCTACGGCCGCGAATCATATTTTAATCAACATACAAGCTCACACTGACCTACAAATTGCAAAAAACGTAAGAAATTTTGAATTTCGCCGGCTACCCTGGCGGGGCACCGATTATTACAGCGTGAGCGCCCATCGAGGAAGGACCTGTGCCATTTTTTCCCCCTCCTGATGTCCGAGCTTACGTATCGTGAACACATTATTTTACTACGACTGCAATATTAAAATTTGGTTAAAATTTGCGAAATAGCTCTTAAGTACTCTCATTTTGCTTGTCTTACTAAGCCACGTTTGGAGAATGCAAGGAAACTGATCATATGGACCTTATCAATGTTCATTGGGCCGTTCTAGTACCGCGAATCTTATCACAATAATTCCATTATAGTACTCACATATTTTATTTTACAATCTGTACATAAATTAAACAGTCTACGAGTACGTCCACAGTTTAACCAGTCATACTGTATTACGGCTAACGAATTCAATACACCGACCGCATTCAGATTCGTGCACCGCGCCGATAAACGAGAATGTCGCTTACAAACCAATATTCAGTTCATTGTGGGCTGGTGATAAAATAATTAAAGAAAGTAAAGTTCACAACGTTCTTTTATTAGAGATTATCACAGACAACTCATAGCGTTACTAGTGATGTTCTTATAGTAAACCTACTA
Source organism: Cosmia trapezina (assembly GCA_905163495.3). NCBI lineage: Eukaryota > Metazoa > Arthropoda > Insecta > Lepidoptera > Noctuidae > Cosmia > Cosmia trapezina. Next base: position 10,715,523 of record LR991042.1, read on the forward strand.
TTTTAGTGATGTGACATTGATGAAGAAAGGTCTATATTTTATAACTACAACACTCTTACCAAATTGGAACCTTTCTTCTTAACTAAGACATGAAAAGAACTAAAAACCATAATTATGCAACCTACACTTAAATTGCATTAATTATCATAACAAACAAAGTTACTCTCTTACCTAAAGACAGTCTTCTTACACTTGCAAACAAAAATACAAAGTTAAACTCATGAGTAGTTTACAAAAATATAAAGTAACATTAATCAAGTTAATTTTACAACTCCTATCTTATCTCTAAGATACATAAATCTATCTTTAGGTAAAGCTTTTGTAAATAAGTCAGCATATTGCTCTTTGGTACAAACATATTTCAAGTCAATTACTTTCTCTACATACTTTTCTTTAATAAAGTTATACTTGACATCAATATGTTTGCAGCGTTTATGGTAGTCCACATTTTTTATTAAACAGATTGCACCCTGATTGTCTATATTTAAACACACTGAATCTTGTTTAAATGCACTTATATCAATCAAAAGTTTTTTTAACCACAAAGCTTCTTTAGTTGCAGCACAGGCAGCCATAAACTCTGCCTCCGTAGTTGATAAAGCAACACTTTGCTGATGCTGTGTTGCCCATGTTATGGCAGCTCCATTTTTAATATATACATAACCAGTCAGAGACCGACGTGTGCATGTGTCTTTGGCATAGTCTGCGTCACAATAAGCTTGTACTACGTTATGCTTACATGACATATAACGTAAACCAAAACTTTTAGTTTCCTTTAGGTACTTCATTATTTTCTTGACAGCGTTCCAATGTGTGTGATCATAACTATTGAGATATCTACTCACCAGACTGACCGCGTACATAATATCAGGTCTGCTTACTATGGCCAAATGCATTAGTGATCCAACAGCCTCTCTGTAGGGAATGTTGCAGTCCGAGACTGCAGAGCCTTTTTCAAGTGTAGTATGAGGGTCAGCTGGAATATTACTGCCATTAGCATTATGCATATTGAATTTATGTAACAGTTGCTCAATATATTTTGTCTGGTGAATGAAAATACATCCTTCGGACTTCTCTATCTGCAGTCCAACATAATTCTTTGGTTCACATATTTTAATTTCAAAATTATTTCTCAATTCACACAAGACAACATCTAATGAATTTCTTGAGTCCGATAGCAGGAGCCCATCATCAACATATAATAAAAGGTATACTCTACTATTGTTAACTTTTCCAATATAAACACATCTATCAGAGTTACTATTTTCAAAACCGAATTTCTTTAGCAAAACATCAAACTTATGATTCCAGCACCTGGGTGCTTGTTTCAGACCGTAAAGTGAACGGTTAAGTTTACATACCTGATTTGATGGAGCTTCTAGACCCTCTGGTGGTGTCATATAAATGGTTTCTTTCACATCTCCATATAAAAATGCAGTTTTCACATCAAATTGGACCATTTCTAGATTATGCTGAGCTGCTTCTGAAAGTAAAACTCTAACAGAATCATACCTTACAGTCGGTGAAAAGGTTTCAGTATAATCAATGCCTTGTTTTTGTGAGCAACCTTTGGCACATAGTCTTGACTTATATATCGGACCCGTTGGATGATGTTTTATCCTAAACACCCATTTGCAACCAATTATCCGATGACCTGGTGGTTTCTCCACTAATTGCCAAGTCTTATTCTCTGCATGTGCACTTAACTCATCTTTAATAGACTGCTTCCATTGTTCTGCATTGACATTCTCTGATGATGTAGCTTCACTGTAAGTTTGAGGGGTGTCCTGCTGTTCTGAAACTTCATCGCTACATGTGTAAGTATTACCTTCATTATTCATTATTCTATTTTTCGATCTTGTTGTTATATTTTTATTTAACTCAGTTAAATCTATTATTTCTTCTGGTTCATATAATGATCCTTCATCGGAGTGAAAAGATTCATCACTTGTTTCACTTTGTTCAAAAGATTCTTGTAAATTAGAATTATTACTAATAGAATCATCTTTATTCTTATTAGTTGCTTCTACTGACTCTGACAATGGTAGCATAGTACAATTTCTCACAACTGAACTTTCTATGAATATCACATCTCTACTTATTAATACTTTGTTTGTTTCAGGATCGAGAAGCCTGTAACCTTTAGTCTGTTCACTATAGCCAATAAATATATGTTTTCTTGCCCGCGAGTCCCATTTCTTGACCTTTTCTTTTGGTACATGCACCATTGCTTCACAACCGAATATTTTTAGATGGCTAATATTTAGTTTTTCTCCAGTCCATATTTCTTCGGGTGTTAAGTATCCTAGAGCTCTTGTTGGGCAGCGATTAGTAATATATGCTGCTGTCGAAACTGCTTCTGCCCAGTACTGCTTCTGTAATTTAGCATTAATGAGCATACAACGAGCTCTCTCTAGCAAGGTGCGGTTCATCCTTTCTGCCATCCCATTTTGTTGGGGTGTGTAAGGTGTGGATGTTTGATGTTGAATTCCACAACCTTTTAATAAGGATTGAAACTCATTACTTAGATATTCTGTACCATTGTCTGTACGGAGAGTCTTTATTGTTAAATTAAGCTGATTTTCTACTAGTGCTTTATATTGTTTGAATTTTTCAAAAACATCTGATTTCTTTTTAATTAAATAAACAAATACTTTCCTTGAAAAGTCATCAATGAATGTGACAAAGTAGTGTGCACCTCCAAGGGACTGAACCTCCATTGGCCCGCAGACATCCGAGTGTATGAGATCCAACATCGCTTTTGCCCGGGAACCTTCTGATGGAAATTGATTTCTTGTTTGCTTTCCCTCCAAACAAGATATGCATACTACTTTATCTTCGTTTTCCGTTTTCACACCAGTATTTTCTAATAGTTTGTTCAGGTCTTTGAAGTTTAAATGTGCCATTCTCTGATGCCATAGATAGCAATCATTTTCTTTTGTTGCAGACATGTATGCTGGAATACTTTTTGTATTTAGCCTGTACATATTGTTTGTTAATTTTGCAGCTGCTACTAATTCACTGAATTTGTTAAAAATTTGACATCCCTCTTTGTCAAATTGTACTTGACAGCCATTTTTTATTATTTGGCTTACAGAAAGAAGGTTAGTAGCTAGTTCAGGAACAAAGAGAACATTCTGTATTTGGATACTTTTTGACTTGCCATTCTTGTCAACAATACTGAGATCCACTTTTCCACATGCTTTTACAATAAGCTTCTTATCATCAGCTACTTTAATTGTGTTCACTGGAGATGGTATTTCGTCATAAAGCCAGTCACGGTGCATTGTTAAATGCATTGATGCTCCCGAGTCGATATACCAACAATCATCATTTTTTGTTGTTTTTGCAGAAAATACAGCAACATAGCCAGAGTTTTCACTTGCCTTTTGTTCTTTCTGTTTGTTCCTACAGTGCTTGCTTATATGCCCATATTTATTACATACATAGCACCTCGGACCTTTATTTGGTTTGTTCACTTTATCTGGAGCTTGTTTGGCATTCTGCGCATTATTTTTCTTACTTTTATTGACATAAAGTACTGCATTGTCTGTTTTTCTGACATCTTGAAGTAATTTTGTCTTTATAGAATCTGCTGTTATTACCATACCGGAGCTCTCAAGTGCCATTATCATCGGTTGATACATTTCAGGTAACCCAGCAAGCAATAGGGTTCCAAGCCATTCTTCATTCACAGAAAAACCGATGTTTCTTAACTTATGGGCAGTACCCACTATTTTATTTACGTAGTCTTCGATATTCTGACAACTATCTAGCGTTGTAGTGATCAGATCTCTCAATAAACCAACACGTCGTGTGAGACCGTTATCGTCGAAAGCTTTAGCCAGGTTGTTCCAAACCTCTTTCGCTGTTTTGGCTTCTTGAATGTGTATATAGTTAATTGGATCAACTAATAAAATGATTTTCGACTTAGCTTTCGTGTCTAATTTTGGGTCAACTTTTTCAACAGAGTTGATGCAACTCCATAATTCTTCATGTTCAAGATATGTTTGAACCGCGAATCTCCAAGTGGGATAATTATCCCTTCCTGTCAGCCTTTCAATCAGAGTCATTGAATTTAAAGACATTTTAGCTGATGAAGATTAGCTGAAGATTTAACGGCACGCTTTTGCCGGCACGACCACGCGTCAACGTTGCGAATTTTCAGTTAAAGTCACTGAGCAACAAAAACTGCACTACTGTTTTTAAAACTTTTACTTTAACTGTCTTTAATAATATTTTCACTTAATTTGGAAGAATTACGTGGGTCTGGGCCCATAACCTGATAAAATAATTAAAGAAAGTAAAGTTCACAACGTTCTTTTATTAGAGATTATCACAGACAACTCATAGCGTTACTAGTGATGTTCTTATAGTAAACCTACTATTTTAGTGATGTGACATTGATGAAGAAAGGTCTATATTTTATAACTACAACAGCTGGCTAGTCCGCGGCATCGAGTTCCAAACTCATTAACTCAATTTTACAATTCTATTATCGGTTTCCTGAATTCACTTATTTTTTGCGGCCCATGAAACTGGGATGCATTTTTATCTGATGCATTTATTGTGGCTTTGTAGGAAGCAAAGTATTTAACCCGCACCCTAATTGCGTAACACATTATCAATCGGAGTTGGTTTCATTTTGACAGTTCAACAACATTCATTGCGTTATTTACGTTGCCGCGCAGACAAATTTTTCGAACTTGTGAAGCAATAGATTAGCAATTTGTTTCAAAATGATTCAAACTCCGATCGATAATGTGTTACGCAATTAGGGTGCCGGTCAAAACTTTCATGAATAAACGTACGTTGCAGCCACCTCACCACACGCGTTAATGTGCCGTAAACACACATTACTAAGACTCAAAAAAAATCACATATTACACTTATGAAACGTCAGAAGCTACGTGCACGGTCCCAATTGGTCATTTCCTATGGAGAAGGGCCAGCAAGAAACTCCACGGTTACTCTTTTAAAAAATGATTGGCTTTTACAATGTTAGGTAAGGGAGGACAGTGTACTCCTGTCAACAAGTACTAGGTACTTCGAAGCTTTTAATAGTCTACAACTACTGCTTAGAGAAGGGTCTATTAAGACAGGCTGATGACGTCAGAGCCTTCACCCTTCGCCAACTGACAACGTCGTTGTTGCTTCTCATTGGCCTAGATCTGTTCATAGGACTACTGACTTACTGCAACGTCTGTCGTTCATTCTTTGTTCGTCCTATACCAATTTATTTTCTGCTTCCATACTTCTCTATTAGTCGTCACCTCGGTAGTCACCCCCTTTCTAGCCATATAATCTTTCACACAGTCCAGATATCGTTTCTTTGGTCTTTCGCTATTCCTATAGTCATCCACATTCATACTCAAAACTTTCCTCAGTGCTTGTGTGTCCTAATCAGAGAAAATTAGATGAGAAACGATGACCACTTTGGCTGCGATAGGACACATTGCACAACAACTACTTTATAATTCATCAGGACATCAGTGTTTGTGGAACTGTAGGCTGAATATACACACCCTTCCCACTTACGAATATTGTAACATGATAACACCAATCCCTACAGAGTTATTTGCGGTGTCATTATGTTATTGGAACTGCGCACACGATGTTAATAACCCTTCAAAGCCATTAAGCTTTTGACGTGGTGTGTAAACCGCTGACTAAATGACATATTAATATTTGAAGAATTGGAAATGGGATGGAATTGTGATATTCATTGTTCAATGGATTTGTAATTTGTGTTTGACATAGCTTATTGTCAGAGGGTTGAGCGAGAATATCCATGACATTAATATAACGATCACTAAACCATTTTTGTGGTTACAAATATGAATTGATTAGTTTATTTTGGTTTTTCTATTTTTGCAGTATCGAAATAAAAGTTGAAATTAGTGACGGTTAAACTACTAGTTAGCAGTTTAACTGCGCCAGTTTCAACTTTTATTTAAAAAGAAGCTTAAAACTTTATTTTTAATGGTACTTACCTAAGATACAGGCTGTCCCTAGTTTGGGACTTTTTGGGTCTCCATGTTGTAATTTCAATATCGAAATAATTAATGATTTTTACTTTACTTTTCTTTAAAACGCAATTCACGCAAAGTGGACCATTGCCTACTACAAACAGATGGTTCTAAAACCAGTTGTTTCTTCAAAACTTGCAACATAAACAAGACTTATTTGAAAAAAAAAAAAAACAAGCTTTTATTAGTCACGATAACTATTATCTAGGACCAGAGTCTTTGTCAAGACGAATCAAACGAGCCTAAACTCAATAGGGTTGCGTCGTTTTATTACTGAGTTCCTGTGGCCACCTTTCGGGTCCATCATCATATCAGCTCGGTGGTACCAAAATATTGCATAGTCACCAATTTAACACACTTATGCCAAATTTCAGCTCAACAGAACACCGCGAAGTGGGTCAAATTTAACTTGCAAATTTTGAAACGGACAACTTACATACGAACATTGCAAGTTAAATAAAAGCTTGTAAAAAGGCTGCGCGGCTGCTGTGGTGTCTTTGATCTACTTCTGATAGATTTAGTTTGGCCCTTGTTGGTTATTACAGGTTATTACCATCAAGGGCCTAACTAAATCTATCAGCTTATCACCGAAAAAAAATATCACGAACGCCGTTTTCGGCCTACATTTTCAGAACATCTTGTTTTTATAAGGCGTAATCAAGACAATCTGAAGCTCCGTTGGAGTGTAGCTAATAGTGATCGTAACAATAACTAGACCTTTGCCAAAAACGGGATTGTCTTAAACTTAGCAGACGGGAAAGCGTTCATTACAAAATGGCGGTTGGCGTATGAATTAGGCAAGGTTTTCTCCCAAGTCTTGCTATAGAGGCATGAGGAACAGGGTGTAAAGTTAACTCATCCTCCATAGAAAAGGGAGGATCCTCCTACCAGACGGTCCGGGCAACTGTCCGACGGTTGATGTCTGGACGTTGTATATATGCTAGTCGCGCGGTAAACTCTGATTGCGCGATGCAGGTTGCGTGACGTCATATCATTGTGATGCGTAGTTCATATATTTGGCGATGTAGATACCGCCACATTGCGATGTCGGTGATAGTCAGCTGGTGCGGTGATTGACTTTTGGTGTCAATCATGTTTCGAGATACATACATACTTACATAAAGTCACGTCTTCTTCCCATGGGCGTAGGCAGAAACTACAGAACGCCATCTGCTTCGATCCTTATTATACTCCTTTTGCCTTGTTTACATCTGGTTATACACACACGTCGGTTGCGAGTACTAGGCACTTGACCTTTCTGTAGAATATCACCAATAATGTCAATATAGGTATGTCTTCCTAGGGCGTCCCGGCGTTTCCACTCACATCTGTCTGCCTTGTTAATACCTTTTGTTAGTCGCCTTTCATTCATTCTCTCAACATGACCAAACTATCTAAGAATACTCTTTTCAATTTTTGTTACTACATCTTCTTTTAAACCGCACCGTTGTCTTATCACATCATTGCTCAGCCTATCATTCATAGTCACACCACACAAATGCTGTTTCTGGATACTTTTGTTCTAAATTGTATTGACGTGTTTATTTAATTCCATGGACAAGGTGCTGCATTCTGACTAACTTGTTCGGTTTTAGAGCGGTTTCGCACTACGTCCGATCCGAATCCGAGAAATGTCGGTCCAAAGTAGCCACAGTACTATTTGTATGAAGGGTTGCGCACTAGATCCGAACTCTGTCCGTCCGAATTTAGAACATTCCCAATTCTGATTGAACTCGGATCTTGAATTCAGATTCGGCTCGGACGTAGTGCGAAACCGCTCTTACGTTTCAGCAATTATCTCTGCTTGTGGAAATAAAATGAGATTTCTATCACCTACTTTGTTTAGTCAAGCATAAACAAAAAATGGATTAAATAAAAGAACATAAACTTCCCATAATTATTACCACTTCATAGTTTGTCACATCAATACACTAAGAAGGTTCAATTGTGTAACATAACAAGCTAACAAAAGCTAACTTTTCCTGATCTTTTTATTTCGATCGACAAACTTGCCGCCTTTGTTTCCTGTGAACTTTGCTATAATCTCCAAGTTAGTTAATGTTTCCGCGTTTACGATCTAACGGCACCCTGGTTACTTTTTAATGAAGACTTCCAAGTAATTTATAATGAGGGTCCTATTAAATTACGAAAAAAATTGGGTAGATAACAAAGAAAACATTTGCGTATACAAGAAAGTAAGTAAGTATCAATAAAAATCTTTTATTTTTCACCCAGCCTATTTTTTCACCAAAGAAAATAAATATAAATTGGTTGTATCGTCAAATCCTAAAGCTAACATATTGACCGTCACAAATATTTAAAAGGAGTACGGTCAAAACGATCCAGTAAGAGATTTCAGCACCGAACACGACTTAACCCTAAAAAGCGGGCACATTTTTCGTGCTTACCAGCCTCATCGCGATCTCGAAGTCTGCTCGGGTCGTCTCCGACGTAATTTCCGACGCGGGTCTAAACGACCTGCCTCAATGAGATACCGTTTTGATAAAAGCCTATATCAAGCGTGCTTGAGAGGGTTAAAGGGCCCCGTTATTGGGCAGTTTCATTGTAATTATCCGAAACTGGAGGTACCTTCATAGAGAGTAATGGATGACACACACAATATATGAATAACCCATGTCGGGGCTAGTCGCTTATCTTACTAATTTAGATCGAATGGGTTTTTCGTGTACATACACATGATCCCATTGTATTGTAGTTTCAAGTTGTGTATGGTTTGCTGATAAATTTACGTAGATAAGTGACGACGGTGTACAGAACAAAAGTCTGCTCGCTTGGCATTAATAACTCGAAGATGATATCAATATATATAGGGTATCAATATGTAAAGGGTAAATCCACAAGCTCCACATATCTAATTCTCGTATGGTTTCATATCTGTGTTGCAGTAGGTAAAAGTAATGTTTGTAAAGTGTGTTCGTTACTGCTACGCCAAGCTACGCTCTACTGCTACGCGGCCCTGCTACGCGGCACTGCTACGCAGTCTCGTAGCGGGATGCTTTCAAGATCACCCCATTTTCTTGGTTCCTCGGTATTTTCTCATTGAATCCTTTTCCTAACACATTCACACGTTTACGTCGTATCCTGAAGCTACAAAACTTCCTCCATAATCGTAAAACGTATAACATTATCACAGCAATCTGCCTAGCCTTTTCCCAACTATGTTGGGGTCGGCTTCCAGTCTAACCGGATGCAGCTGAATACCAGTATTTTACATGGAGCGACTGCCTGTCTGACCTCCACAACCCAGTAACTGGGTAATACGATACCCCTTGGTAAGACTGGTTGTCAGACTTTCGGGCTTCTGACAACCCGTAACGACTGTCAAAGATCCACGAATGACAACCGGGACCAACGGCTTAACGTGCTTTCCGAGGCACGGAGGAGTCTCGGTATGTAAAGATGGTCACCCATCCACTGACCAACCCCGGCAAGCGTAGCTTAACCTCATGGATCGACCCGTGCGGCTGTTATTACTTAGCCACGAGCTCCTCGTATAACATTATCACAGCAAATACCACAAATACGTCTGTTGAAATTGAAAACATAAAATAAAACGAAACTCCCACATTTTCTCGACTTTTCTTACATATACATACCAACGGGCAGACTATATTCTTATTTAGGCAGGCAGGAATGAAACGTGAAGCCTGGCAAGCCTCATCTGTATTCGTCAAACGTATGTACTATGATGTAACAATAGCGGCTACTTACCAATGGGATTGGTAGAGGTGTTTTTGATGACATTTGCAGTTTCTCGATATCATAATGCTCATACGTAACTTAAATAAGGCACATCTTCTTCTTCACCGTTTTAAGAGCAGCGGTGATGAAATTATTTACACAAAGTAAAGCGTCTGTCTGGATTCAAACCTACGAGTACTCCTCGTTCTGTAGTCGTAAGTCGCGGCCGTTTCCACTGAGCCACTACTGCTCCTGATTGACACGGAGCGATTTAATTGCCCGTGGCATACAAAACAATGTGTAGACGATTCCATCAGACTATGAGAGTGAGGGAAGAGAGAGTTCACCTGTGTCTGCGCACACACTTGTGCACTATAATATCTCCCGCGCTGAAGGCTCCTCTGACCTGGCCGAAATTCGGTCTGGACGACTACGATGTAAGTCATTTGTTGCTTGAATTTTAAAACTTACACCGTGTAGATTGGGCATTTGGGCAGTAGTTCCCACACCGATGGTATACCTAAGTACTCCAAAACTTCTTATAATAAGCATGTTCATCAAAACAGCGGGTTATGGTGAAAATGCTTATTCCAAGAAGCTCGAAACCGTGCATCCTCATCAGTATTCCTCAAACGAACTTACTTTTATTTTTGCTTACACAAGGGAATCAATAATGTTACTCCGATGCTCTATAAACAGCCCCAAAGGTTTCTAAGTTCCCCTCCATTTATTATTATTGCCCCCTATTACTCAGGGGCGTGTGGGTACCAGCAGATTCCCACGCGAGCTATTACCATGAAGGTCGGTGTATCCTAACCTTTTTTCTTATATTACGTACGTGTAATTTATGGACTAATTAGGCGGAATTTATTCTCACAAATTTTGGTTAAAGGAGCATATCTACACTACATAGTACATGTATTATTTTCAGCAATGATATCTATTCTTTAGTTATAGTAGTACCTATGTACTACTATGTACCGTAGTAGGTACCTATGGAGATGGAGAAGAACGGGCAAGAAACTCCACGGACACTTTTTTAAAACAAAATATGGTTACAAAATATTGGTTAGATCATTCATGTTGAAATTATACATGTGAGAACGATGCAGAACGTTAAAAGCGTCCGTAATAAATATATTAAAAAAAAACAATTCAACATTTAAATTAAGTAAATCAAAATAAGCCGTGGCAGCTAAGATATGACCAGCCTCCACTGACAGCGGCGTTCAAGAACCTGACGAATGGATTAGCTAAATGATTCAACACACGCGCCCGCCACCATCAGCGAGACGTTAGAAAGAACATGTGTGGGGTATGCACTCTCAGCCGCCAGAGCACACTCAAGTCAAATAAAGACGTACCCAGTAAATGTAGCTGTAAGAGAGCGAGAAGACGGCGCCGAAGTATAAAATACTTCGGCGCCGTCTTCTCGCTCTCTTTAACGTCCCTTGACTTGGTGGTGAACTGACGGCCTTAGTCTTCTTTATTACTTTCGTTGTTATAGGCACGCGAGTGTCTGTGACAGCAAACCAATTGTCTTTCTTTTCTATTCTTGCCAAGCAAAGCGGCCATTTTCTGACTTATAACAAACTAAAATGCGAGAATTTCAACACACATTTTATCAAGAGATTCTAAATCCCCCCATAGTCGCTCGTATTCACCCGTCCAATTAAAAAAGGTAAAATATTCAGATCATGAATACTGGGCCACTCGCGGCGTCGAATGGAGTGGATACTTAAATTTATAATTGCCAAATTTAAAGCTGAATTGTAAAAGAACCGGCGCTGCGTGTAAGTCATATAAGACTTCAATGAAAGGACTTACGGTTTGGGGATTTTGAATCGAGTATTTTGAAGCGATATTGAGGCCTTTGAATAAAGGGAATTAGGGAAATTGAAGATGGTTTCAGGAATATATGTACTTAAGTGGAATCGAATACTACAAAGTAGAGCTATGTAGGATGTGGTCATTCGAGGAGCCTACGTAAGAATAACAAAAGTTCATAAATCAATCCGCTTAGCCTTTTCCCAACTTTGTTGGGGTTGGCTTCCAGTCTAACCGGATGCAGCTGAATACCAGTATTTTACATGGAGCGACTGCCTATAATTTTTATTATTTTATTTTTCTATTGTGCGTTTTATTTGTGCAGAATAAACACTTTTTCTTTCTTTCTCTTTCTATCTGACCTCCCATTGGTACGACTGGTTGTCAGACTTTCGATCTTCTGACAACCAGTAGCGACTATCAAAGATCCTGGAATGACAGCCGGTAGCAAAGCCTTAACGTGGCCTTAAAGCCTAGACACGGTAAAAGTCTCGGTATATAAATATGGTCACCCATCCGAGGACCGGCAAGCGTAGCTTAACCTGATGGATCGTCTCGTGCGGCTGTTACTGTACTTAGCCACGAGCTCAAATAAACAGAAATAGACAAAAAATCTAAATTTTGATAACGTAAAAGTTAGATGAAACAAATAAACTTAAAGTCACAATAACTTTGGCCTACTCCTTTGTTTTATGATGAATAAATGATTGAGAGGCATTCTTGAAGTTTAGCGAATATATCAAAATTGTTTGCGAATTGTTGCCGTTCCTTGTAAACTCACATTAACTTTGTCAAGTGTAAACAAAAAGTCGTTGGCAATGTTTTGTATTAAAAATTAAAAGTATCGGATTGGGTTAGGCATTCTGTACATACTTTTACAAAGTTATATACAACGTGTAACGCTAAATGCGCAAAACCTCTTAAGGGGTCATTGTACTCATCGTTATGAACAACTTTTACTATGGGACCAAACCTGAAATCGCCAAAAAAAATCAGCTGTTCAGTACATTTATGTTCGCTTAAAGGCTCTTACAGACAGAGGCGATATCGCGTCGCGACGCGATATTTTTCTACGGATATAATATCGAAATATCGCGGCGCGACCGCGATATCGCCTCTGTCTGTAAGAGCCTTAATTCGGCAAAATGTACTGAACAGCTGATTTTTTTTTCGCGATTTCAGGTTTGGTCCCATAGTAAAATTTGTTCATAATGATGAGTACAATGACCCCTTAAGAGGTTTTGCGCATTTAACATTACACGTTGTGTATACTTTTCTAAACCTTTTATATCTTTATGTAGGATTTCTCTCAACCCTGCAGAATAAATCGGGTTCTACATTATGCGTAGGCAAATAAACAATACAAAAGAATAATTGTGTCACTGCATGATTATGAACTTCGTTAGTTTATAATCTATTCCGCGAGATAATTAACTATCGAAAAATTGTGAACTGCAACAAACCATTCACAATTTATCGCATTATTTTTCGATATTTTATAATAATCCATGGCAAACCGACAATTATTTGTGCGTGATTTGACAAAGATCGTCGTGTGGCGGCCGGTCGGCATACTATGATGTCCGGATACTAACTGTGCTTCATTTTCGATATGCGGGTCGCGGAGTCCTACTTTTTTATCTAGTCCGTGGATGACAAATACAACAAAGCAATTTCTGGGTCGTTTCGCCACAAAACAATTATTACAAGAATTTACCATTCACCATTACCACGTAATTCGTTTTCCGCCACTAATCAATTTCCAAATATACCTAACATGCCATTTCTACTTTATCAATTTTTTCCCAGAAACCGTTTTCAAAGGGATATCGTTTGGAACACTTTATCCGTCGTATATCCTTAAGATAGGCCGTTAGCCTGTATAAAGGAGGTAATGTTCACATTTTTGCCAGTGACGTCATCCGTGTGCCAACGTCGAGATTAGCATATCTACACGTAAGCTTGTCTCTCTGCTTACATACTGGGGCCGTACTATGACGTAAGAAAAGATCATGGATCCCTCATGATTCCGTTGAGAAAAAGGGATGGTGCTATAGGTCGTATACACGGTGTAAGTGTAAACAGTGGCAATATTTTAAAGGGTCAATTGTACTTATCACTATGAACAACTTTTACTGAAATCGCGAAAAAAAAATCAGCTGTTCAGTACTGTTATGTTCGCATAATTCGTCAAAATGTAGGGAACAGCTGATTATTTTTTGGCGATTTCAGGTATAGTCCAATAGTAAAAGTTGTTCATAATGATGAGTACAATGACCTTGCCACTGTTTACACTTACACTTACACCCTGTATAGCTCCGTCTCTCTCTCTCTCTCACTGGAACCATGATGGATTCATGACCTTTTTTCACGTCATAGTACGGCCCCTATACGGAGTGCACACACTGCAGAATCTATGTATCATACTGCCTCATTGGGAATTCGTTCATGTCTGTTGAATAAGAGCTTGGCATCTGCAACAACATTGAAGAGCACCAGGGCACAGGCGATCTTCTTTACTCATCAGCGGTGGCCCAGTGGTAATGACCGCAACTTACGAGTAGGTCGTAAAAAGTCGGTCGTAGGTTCGAACCTAGACAGGCGCATTACTCTGTGTAAGTTATTTTATCACCAATGCTCTCAAAAGATGAAGAACAAGACTTCTCCCGGGAGATAGGGTCCGTGTGGTCACTACTGCTCAGCAGCTCGCCTTATGCTGCCCTGTAGGTTCATGTATTGTATATCTCTTGGTCTGGCTCCTCACCTTAGACCTGTTTCGGAAAAGTAAACTCTACCGTCAGGGATATAGAGTTCAGGAGCGCGCAAGTATTTTTCCCTAATAATAATGTCGTGGTGCGGCGACGTTATTATTAGAGAAAAATATTTAAAGATAGAAGAGCACAATGGTGTTGTTTATTCATTAGCAATGTCTTCCAACAGACCTGCGACAGGATGTTGGATGAGAGACGTGGCACAGTTTGTAAAAGAGAATACAGGAAAACTTAAATTAAACTACATTAAACAACAAAATTATATGCTAACTAAAACTATTAAAAAACTAAAATATGGCGTCGAAAAATTCCTCCGCATCGCTGTCGACTGGTAAAGTACCCAAGAGACTGGCGGCATTGCCACGGTGTATGGCAATGCTAATCCTCTGGCCAAGGTAAAAGCCAGCCCTCGGGTCACGGGAAGTGTCAACCAGCCGTTTGGAGATTTCGTTGAAAAAAAACTACATTAACTGAAATATACATAATTATATCGGTTTAAAATAATATATATACCTACTAGCGGACCCGACAGACGTTGTCCTGACTGAACGATCCTAGAACCCGACTGCAGCGCCACCTAACGGGTCCAATTGTGTTTTCAAACCATCCAGGAACCCATTAAAATATACACACAACATTTCATCTAAATGGGTCCAGCCGTTTTGGAGGAGTTAGGTGACAAACACACGTACAGAAGAATTATATATTAAGATATTCTATTCTATTTGAGAAAAAATGCTCTTTGACTTGCTTTTTGAAGACGGAAATAGATTTAGAATCACGAATAATATGAAATAAAATAGCGAGCGTAGCCACGGTCACAGCAAGTCTAAAACAAATTACTTTTCCACTTGACAGTGCATTCATAAAGTATGAGCCAGTGATAGATTAATCCATTTAGTGGCACTCAACTTGTCTCCGCCGGAGCCCTGTTTGACTAACTCGCTCCAGTGAGTGCGCAACGTACCAGTACGGTATTTCTACTAAAGCGACAGTAGCCAAAGTTACGTAATAAAATAGCAAAATGGAAAAGATGTAGGCTAAAAATCTACTTAGATTTTTAAAGCGGTTAAGTTCACATTGCTTGATTCTGCCTGTAAATCTATATATAGGGTGTATCAGAAAGCTTGTGCCTCTCGGGAGTTCGTGGCTAAGTAATAACAGCCGCACTAGTCGATCAATCAGGTTAAGCTACGCTTGCCGGGGTTGGTCCGTGAATGGGTGACCATCTTTACATACCGGGTCTCCTCCGTGCCTCGGAAAGCACGTTAAGCCGTTGGTCTCGGCTGTCATTCGTGGATCTTTGACAGTCGTTACGGGTCGTCAGAAGCCAGAAAGTCTGACAACCAGCCTTACCAAGGGGATGTATTACCCCATTACTGGATTTTGGAGGTCAGATAGGCAGTCGCTCCATTTAAATACTGGTATTCAGCTGCGGATGCAGTAAGACTGGAATCCGACCCCAACATATTTGGGAAAAGGCTAGGCAGATTGAGGGTGTATCAGAAAGGTGTTAGGTTAGTTAGTAGCTAGCTATAGATATGGTTATGCGACCTGCGTGTCGTGCGCGTACGTCTCTAAGTCGGCGTACGCACGAGCGTAATAAAATCGCGGCAGGATTTTATCGCGCACTGGATTTTCAACTGTCTGCTTTGCTTGCTTTTCGTCGCGCTGGGATGCACTCTGTTTTTGTTAGGTTGGATTCTCAACGCTCGGCTCAACAACGAGAGTTGAAAATCCAGTGCGCGATAAAATCCCGCCGCGGCTTTATTACACTCGTGCGAACGCCGACTTAGAGCAGTGCAAAACAGCTTGTTACCGAAGGCCGTGTCTTATTTAACTGTGGTGACGAGGATGGGATGTGGTCAAATTTAAGGGTCTGGTACACAATGTCAACCTGAATAACTTTCTCCATAGGACCAATATCGTAATCGCAAAAAATAATCAGCCGTCCGGTGCGTCTTGTAGGTATTGAAGTTCATGTTTTCTATGGGGCAGTTGATAATTTTTTCGCGGTAACGATGTTAGTCCCATGGAGAAAGTTGTTCAGTTTGATGGTCTGTACCGCACCCTTAAGTTTGACCACATCTTTCTGGTACACCCTGTATACCAGTTGTCGTGCATTAGTTTCGCGAGAACTCGAAAATGGCTTGACCGATTTGATTTTTTTTTTGTTTTGTTCCCCTCATTACTGGTGTGGTTTAGGAAAAATGAAAATTACGAAAAGCCCAAAAAGACCGATTTGATTTTTTTTTTGTTTTGTTCCCCTCATTTACTGGTGTGGTTTAGGAAAAATGAAAATTACGAAAAGCCCAAAAAAACTGCCGAAAAATAGAAATGGAAATTTTGACAGGACACCGCCTGACGGGTCAGATAATCAAAAATAAATACCTAATTATTTTTCATTGCCATAATTTTATACCTAGACTTTCTATTATTATTTTATTCCTACATCCAATATAGTATTGGGTTCGGCTTCGGATCGAATTAACAAACAAAGGAAAAATAAATATGCTGACGTTCGACCGGTGCCCTTCTCACAATTTTCTCAAAGTTAGTTACTAACCGAATTTATATTATCAATATCCACTTTAACTTCGGTAACATCGAACTACAAAACTTCGTTCTCTCTAGGGATAGAGAACGAAGTTTTGTAGAGGGCAGGCCAAAAGGCGGTCGCTGAAAATAAACGAAACAGAAATATGCCACGTCAGTCCGGTTACTGATCGGATCCTCTATTAACCTTTCCGATATCTATTTTAGCGACACTACAAATCTATATGATTCCTCTGTGGACAAAGAAAAAAATACAGAATCGAAAGTAATTTAATTGTGAACTTTAAACGTTTTATGCTCGATTTGCGTTGTTGCTTTGCTATTTGGAGGAGCTCGTGGCTTAGTTATAACAGCCGCACGGGTCGATCCATCAGGTTAAGCTACGCTTGCCGGGGTTGGTCCGTGGACCAGTCCTGGCTCTCATTCTTGGATCTTTGACAGTCGTTACGGGTCGTCAGAAGCCCGAAAGTCTGACAACCCGTCTTACTAAAGGGTATTACCCAGTTACTGGGTTGTGCAGGTCAGATAGGCAGTCGCTCCATGTAAAATACTGGTATTCAGCTGCATCCGGTTAGACTGGAAGCTGACCCCAACATAGTTGGGGAAAGGCTAGGCAGATGATGATGTTTGCGTTGTTGCTGCTTACGTTAAAAATTGGAAGAATTACCGGTTCATCTGATTCCAAAAGTATCAAGTTTTCAGCATAATTTAACGTCTTTAGAGACACCTACTGTTAGTCCCTTATTTATGTAGCTTTATAAAACGTGCGGCCGCTATAGAGACATTAATTAAAGTGACAGGTAGGGCTATAGTGGCCAGTACTGGCCAGTAATCATAAAAATTATAATAATATGAAATAATTAATAAATTGAAAAAGCCAAAACAGCTAAGGCCAGACATGATTGATCTTAAACTAAAATGTAATTTAATATCTTGCATACTGTGTACTGATGTTTCCACAAATAAAGAATCTGAATCTGAATCTGAATCTGAAAAAAAACTCAAACAAACTAAATAATAAAATAATAACCAAAATTAGGATCACTTAATTGCACTATTTTTTTTTTTATTTATTACTAAATTATGATTAGGGCAAAGGACTCATGCATGGAACTATTGTTCTATGTCAGCGGGTAAAAGGTCGTTGAACGACACCTTTTTTTTGTTCATCGTTTGTCTATTTTTCTGACCCAGCTGTGAGTAGCTCCATGAATGAATATTTTGCAAAACCCCCAGAAAAAAAAAACGAATGGCATGACCTTTTCTTCCGGTTTGTTTTAATTTCATCTCTGCGCTAAATATATACCGAGTGTAAGTGTAAACAAAAAAAATCTGCTGTTCCCTACATTTTGACGAATTATTCAAACATAAATGTACTGAAAAGCTGATTTATGTTTCACGATTTCAGGTTTGGTCGCGTAGTAAAAGTTGTTCATAATGATGAGCACAATGACCCCTTAAAAGGTTGCCACTGTTTCATTTACTCCCTGTATACATACGCTAAAAATGTTCTAAAAGACCTTCCCTGTATTCTCACATTACCAACAACTAGCAAACAGTTAGCTATAACAATTTCTTTAATTCAGTCTACTCCTAGTTTCTCAGCCTCCCGGCACTAGCTTTACGTCTATCTAAGTATAAATCTTTAATCACATCAATTAGTCCAGGAATCCGTGGTTCGTTGTTCGCGCGGAAAATTCCCTTTATCTCATTCTTTATCATTCCGTGTTTTGTAGAGAATAAGTTTGTTAATCTGTGACTGTGATTTCCAGCAAATTAATAGGTAGGTTCAAAACACCATTCCGTTTAGAGAGTGGGCTGCAGGGTCATTTTATAAATAACATACTTACTTTATTAGTTATTTATGCAACTGTTGTATAATAAGGGGTATTAAAACACGAATGTGGGTTTATCACGAGATAGAAATTCATAAAGATACCACGTCAGTAAGTAAGGGATCGAAAAAGCAAAGGAGTTGCATAATGAAATTTAGTACAACATTATTTTATTTTATTTTATTGTATTATATTCGGGAAACTTACAGCTAAAGTAGACAATATCCTTATACAATATGAATCTGAAGGCCATTTACAAGTTTCCACTGATAAAATAACACCCGTTTGGATGATATTATGGTTACTATGTCACTGGCTGTTTTTGTTCGGCTGGCTGACTGTGTTTTGTTTGTTGGCTGGGTGTTTTGTGTTTTTTATTGTTTTAACCGACTTAATGTTGGCAATAAGCTAACTGTTTCAGGAACTGTTATAGAGGATTTATAGCATGGGTGTAGATAAAGTTATATAACCAACCATTGTTAGTACTACGGCAGCTTTAAGAATGCTATAACCATCAAACCAACAATGTATGGTTCATGGTTATGGTTCATCAATATAATTATGATTGGAATTATGCATATGTCGCAGTATGATGTTTGTAGCTTTGATATAGTTATATCCCTAGGGATATAATTATATCAATCACAGGGATACAGCTATACCCACAGTAATATACTTATATGAAAACTGTCGGAGTTTTGTTACTGCGGCCAATTTCGACGTAGCGCTCGCTGACCAGAGGGTCTACTCCAGCACGAAGTCCGTAGTTCTGGCCTTCGTTACGGGCGTTTCCTACTCCGTATCAACGACGGATGGATGATTGCTTCGGGGCCCGAACGAAGTATGAATGACAACACTATACGACAGTTGTCCCTACTCGCGATGTGTCCCCCGAAAAAATTAACTTTTACACTTGTTTTGATGGATCGTTATGTCAGACGGACGGACGGACTTGGGAGTAGGCCCCTGGGCCGCGGCACAGCTCGCTTAATTCGCTCGCTCGGCTCGCGCGGATTTGATCACAGATCAAACCTAACCAAATCTATTTGGCACCTTGTTTTTATATTCATTTAATTGTACTTTTGTGTGTTGTGCTATGTCTTTTGTGTGCATCAAATAAATGTTTTATCTATCTATCTATCTATATTCCTATTAAGATAGTTATGAACTGCTTTCATCTATATTACGGTAGATAGCTATATCCTAGGGATACTACACATTTAACCGGCCACCTACATTTTGTCAATTTCTTCAAAATTCTATCATGACTACAACTATCTCTGACCCCAACATACCTAGTTAGGATAAGGCTAGGCAGATGATGATAGTGGTTTATGCCAATCTTTTTATACATGCAGCCTGTGGGCCAACTGCACGCAGCGGGTCGTGAGTGCTCTGAGAGTTCAGTGCAATAATGCCTTCAGGGTGTTTATGGGGCTGCCTCGCTATTGCAGTGCGTCAGCGATGTTTGCAGAATCTCAAGTTGATGGCTATCATGCTATCATTAGAAAAAGGGCAGCATCGTTAATGCGCAGAGTGACAGACAGTCCAAACGGCTACGCGAGGGTCATTACTGTACATATAGAGAGTCCTATCTGGAGGCTCTGGATTCGCCTAAATATAGGATTGATAATATAGTTTTGTTTTTGTATGTGTGTATTACTAACATAGTTCTTAAGTTTCAGTGTATTACTAACATTCTATGGACAACCTAGTCTGAATGAAATTGTTAATAACTAGCTTTTTCCCGCGGCTTCGCCCGCGTGGATGTCGGAGAATATCCCACAGGAACAAAAATCCGTTCCTATTGAAAAGGAAACCTGTGTGCAAAATTTCAGCTTTAAGGGTTTGGGCCCAAGGGTTTGGGCTGGGCATGAGTCAGTCAGTCAGTCAGTCAGTCAGTCAGTCAGTCAGTCAGTCAGGACTTTTATTCTTATGTACTGAGATAGCTTCTGCCCGCGACTTCGTCCGCGTAAAGTTTCTTTTTCCCACCCCGTCGCATCGCATCGGCTGCCCGCTTTATTACTTCGTTTTCGCTTAGCGTTCTTTCTGACTTTTTTTCTTTTTCCACCTAACAGTTCTATAGTGCTGTTAAATATGCCTATGGCATTGCGTGTTAAAGTCCGACTGGTAGTTCCAGAGAATAGCGCATTCAAACAAACAAAAAAAAGTGTGTGTCAACTCCGACGCACGACTGGAATTTACTTCTGTTTTCTGTGCCGTTCCGAGTTTCCGACTTTCTATTTTTCGGTTATTTCTGTCGGGCTGGGTTTCTTCAATGAATCAGTGCTATACAAAAAGCAACTTTAAGGTGTAAAGACACTCGTCCCTCCTCTCACTACTACCCCTCTCCCTCTAACCACTCTTTCTCTCCCTCTAACCCCTACTCCTCTTTCTCTAACCCCCCCCCCAAACCCTCCCCTTCTTAACTCCTCCTTTTTTATCCTCCCCATCCAGCTCTCCCTCTCATACCTCCCCCTTTCCCTCTATCCCCCCTCTTAACCCTCCTCCTCTTCCTTTAACACCCTTCCCACCCTCCCCTATCATCCCCCTCACCGACCCCTCTCTCCCTTCCCTCTCACCCTCTCTCCACGCCCTGCCCCTCACTACACCCTCCTATGCCTCTCCTCCTCCCTCCAGCATCCTCCCCCTCTCCTTCATCACCACCCCTACCCACCTTGTCCCCTTCACCACACCCTCCCCTTTATTACTTGCTAAGGCAAGTATTTGTGCCTAGTTTCAAATTAATTAAACGATAATAAGATTTTCCATATAAACTATATTCCGTGTTTTCACCCCCGCAGGGGTGGAATTTTAAAAAATCATTGGGGATATTTCTGTAACTTGACTGAAAGTTTATTTACACCAATTTTCTTGTTAATCAAGCCCCGCACTAAAATTTGCACTGTAAAATTTACTACCCCTTTTCATCAATTTAGGGGTAGATTTTCGAAAAACCGTGATACATGTTGTTCTTCGTTTTTGGTCTCAAGTATAAATACTGAGTTTCAAGTTAATCGGACCGCGCGTTAAAATTCCTCCATACAAACTTTGACACCCCCCAATACCTCCTTATGGTACTTTAGGAAAACTAAGAATGAAAAACTTTATAATTTACTTAGATAAATGTTCATACCAAGTTTCAACTCAAGGAATAAGATTTTTCATACAAACTTTGGACCCCCGTTTCACCCCCTTAGAGGGTGAATTTTGAAAAATCATTTCTTAATGCACCCCTAGACCTCATAAGGAACCTACGTGCCAAATTTGGAATCTCTAGACCCAGCGGTTTGGGCTGTGCGTTGATATGTCAGTCAGTCAGTCAATCAGTCAGTTTAAACACATTAGCAGCATTTGAGGATTGTCGTAGGCAAAGTTGGGATAAATTCAAGTTAACCTGGGGGCTTACTATGAGCTCTTATAGCAGGGCAGAAGTTGAACGTTTCCAGTGAGAGAGAGAGACGGTGCTATAGGTCGTATATAGCACCGTCTCTCTTTCTCACTGGAAACGTTCAACTTCTGCCCTGCTATAAGAGCTCATGGTTAGCCCCCTGTACCTACACAAAATCTCAAGTTAAGACTTTTCATTTTATGTTAGTAAAGTGTCTTGGCAGCAATATTCCATTCCTCTTCGGAAGTTTCAGTGGTGATAAGGAGCCAGCCATGCATAATACATGGGTTCACAAAAGTGCCATGTTTGGGCTGCTCGGCACTCCTGCTGCGGACGTGCCTCGCCGGTGCCTTATATGTGGGTCAAGCTCGATAAAGTATCGTGGTACGGTCTTAAAATAGTCTAGTTTACTGTCTACGATGGGTAGCACGAGCTTAATTCACTAATAAGTCAGTGTCATCAATATCTAATAGATGTGTTTGACAAGACACTTTTAGTTATTTTATTTGAACAGTTCAATGATTTAATCCTAAATGTCACAACTCTTTCGGCAAGTGCATTTTAGTGAACTTTCTTTACCAAGTTTACTAAGAAAATTCGGTGAAACAACACCAATGAATACTTAAATTATACAATTTCCGCAAATTACAGGCAGAATCATAATTTTGTATTAATGTACACTAATAAACTTTGCCACGAATAATGACGCAGATAATTAGGCTAAGGTGCAACGCAGTGCAAAGGCATAGAGCTTTGAGATATCTACTAAATGTACTCTAAATCTGTGCACATATTCCATGTATATTCACATTTACCTGTGACAGTATACATACATATGTTATGTATGTTATGTATACCTAGTATTTATGTATAAGTTGACACGTCTGCTAGCACCGTAGCGTGTTTGTCTTACACGGTACAATATCTGGAGCTCGGCTACCGGTGACAAAGCGGTTTTAACCCTGACACTGCTACATATATCTGTATACATTACGTACGGCTGCATAAATTTCCGGGTTTACGATCGGCTTGTGGCAGAATATCGGAATTTCTTACCCTAACCCAACATGGCTGCAATTGGATCTACAAGACCACAACCTACGTAAACCTACATTTTTGCTGTGAAACTTTCGGAATTCTGACGCCCTTATTCTAACAACACTATAATTTATTTACCTACTATGCTTCTGCCGTCGTAAAGCACAACAATAATTATACTAAAATAACAGTCACATTTTCATAGAACTTCCCTGTATACGTTAGTAGTTTTGGTCTCAGCAGCTAAAATATAAAGAGAGTCAGGATTGGTGACGCGGAAGCAAGCGACGTATGTTGTCCGTGTGAGAAGCAGCTCGTCACGGGTAGCATGACGACATTTTGTCGACGGAAAAATAGACAAAACTACACATTGCCATGCTTAGACGCATAGAATGCGTACAAATATTTCTACTCTCTGCCATTTTGTCTATTCTTCCGTCGACAAAACTCGTTTCTATGGCTTCATGCTAAGCGTGCTGAGGTCAACATCACCCGCAGTCTTCAGTAGCAATTTCCCATTGCTTGCAAAGTTTTTCGATTTTAGTAAATTAATGAACGCCTGTTCCTGCCTTTTACATACATTTATATGTACTACCGAATGGCACAACACTGATACACGCATTCTTATGCTGCGGTCCCACGGCCCTCTTTCTCACAGACCAAATCGCGCCAGGTCACGCCGAAAGGCTGTGTTTACCTATAACGATGTTTGGTGCCACTGGTGATACCTATATTTTTTCGGTAAATTTCTTTAAGAACTACAAACTAACAGAGACTAGGAACTATATGTTTTCACAGCAAAACAATTTTAGGTTCCCTAGAATTATTCGAAAATCATTGGCTATTAAATCGAGTCCGATTTTCGCCTAGAGTAAAACATTCCAGCCCAGATTATTCAGAAACTTTAACTACTGACAAACTTCATTAATCTTTGTTCTGCTGTAGGTACTGATCTACGAAGAACTAATATATTTTCTAAATGAATATTCATAAACAATATAGCACAAAGGGATGCCCGGATGATTTGGATGCCTTCCTTAATATGTAATATAATAACGGGAAAATATTATGTATGAACATTCTATCCCTTGTGCTCAAATGAAAAGACTGACCGACACGACACAGCCTTTTTTTTTCTGTGGATAAACCTCATGGATGGTTCCAATTAGCGGAAAAGACTGAGCTGTTAAGACAAAACATCGTTTATTTGTAAAAACATGAGTAGGTATATGTTATGAGTATACCTACAGTACAAATTGGAGTTTGTAAGGTAAGATTTACATAATAGCCAACACACATGCTTGGCCATAGATAATAGCGTACTAATTAAAAAAAGAGCCTAGAAGAAGAGAAAAAGACTAACTTAAATATGAATTCCAAATATTTACTAACTCATTTTTAAAATGCAAAAGCATCCCATTTCATACCAAAATTCTACAAATTCTAAAGTGTTTTAAAGCAACCCGGGCTTGCTCACAGCTAATTACAACTACCAAGTATGATCCCATTCACGTACAGCTAAACTTGATACACAAGTACCTACGAGTGAGCCACGAGCCACCCGGTGCTCGCTAATTATTATCTGACATGAGGCCGGTGTTGCCAACTTAATTAAACTATTGCTACCACGAATATATTCCTGCAGTAGGTACTTATGGGTAGTTAGTTAGCACTATAAGTAATTACTTACGTTACTCATCGTAATTTAGGGATTATTATTTTAGGGCAGATTAATTATTTTGTCTAAGGAGTTGTCAGTTACCATCGTGTACTATTTGTTCTTGGGAATATCAAGAATTCTGTGTTTATTCGTAGAGCTCGCTATTATTACGCATTTTATTCTTGAAGGCAGTTAAATTTACATCTAGTATTGCGCATTTTTCCAAGTAAAAGAACGTTAAAGTTCGAGGCTTTTTTTACTGTTAGCTTGAACCCATTTGCATAGCAAGAACGGACTAAGTGTCGTAATAAGATACAAACTTTTTACTCCCCGCCTTATTCTTGTTTCGTCTCGATATCTTAGCTTGTACAAGGAATTGAATTCGCAGAA
Organism: Cosmia trapezina; assembly: GCA_905163495.3. Classification (NCBI taxonomy): domain Eukaryota; kingdom Metazoa; phylum Arthropoda; class Insecta; order Lepidoptera; family Noctuidae; genus Cosmia; species Cosmia trapezina. Next base: position 10,740,722 of record LR991042.1, read on the forward strand.
ACACAAAAGGGACCCCTAGATCTGCCTATTTTAAGATGGCCGAGACAGAATTTCTCTGTATTAGATACGTAAATGTTTAATGCGGTAGCGGCCAGATGACTCGACAGGGACGCTACCTGAAAATAAATGACAACTGACGTGGAATGGAAACTGGAGGCGACGGATAAATAAAGGTTTAAGCGAATTCTGTCAGTTATCATTTGATCGTGTTGATAACGAAAATTAAAATAAACCTTGATGAAAATTGGAGTTCTGGACAGCTTTTCCTCAAAACTTTCGCGGAGGAAGTGAGTAAAAACAGATTAAAGTTTCGAGATGGTTTTCGGTCGGCGTTTGATTTTCTTTGTCAAACTCCAAAACGTGACTTGAAAACGAACCAACTTTTTACGTGTTAAAAACTGAACATGAGTCTTCGGAAATAGTGGACCGTTTTTTTTACTATTCCACGAAACCAGATCGAAATTCACTGAACTGTTTTTCATTGAATGCACATACGGATGGACGGAGTTTTATTTTATCTTTTTATGCAAACGGCGTCTATCACCATTTTTGAATTTATAGTAGTTAGTAGCACTTCCTACGCTCATAATTTTATTTCACACTAGCTTTTGCCCGCGACTTCGTGCGCGTTTCCGTCGTTTTTCGTAAAAAAGTACCATATGTCCTTCCTCACGGTTCAGTGGTTTTGATGTAACAGACAGATTAACTTTCGTATTTTAGTAGGGAAATATAATATAGTCAATCCACACTACTGTTGACAAATATCGCAAATGCCGTTCGCGGTCAGCTGTAAGCCGTAATTCCCGTTGTGAAGCAGTTTCAGCTTCTCGGGATAACGCATGTTGTTCTCGGTCAATGGTACGCCTTAGCTCTCATTGAGAAGAGCTTTGAGACGCCCGTGATGTAGCTCGTCTTGCTCTGTCAGCTGCTAATCGCATCTCTCTCTCTGGAGAGCTTTCATTGGCTCGAGAAGTTGAGGCACTAACTCTCATAGAGTTTAACCGATGTGCTCTTTCCTCTGCCGATTCTTGAGAACGCTTAGTTCTCATTCTCTTAGCTTTACTCGAAGTTCGAGATAAAGATAATCGTTTTTTAGGTGGCATTGTGTATTTTATTTTTAATCGACGGTAACGGAAAGGCTGTCAGTTACCTAACAAAATAACCTACGTTAGAGGTCCTAACTATAGCTACCTTACACTTAAAATCTAAGTGCCTATTTAAACTAAAATATTCTAATAGAATTATACCCAGAAATATGTACAACTTACAACAAAAAAAGAAATGAAAATAAAGCTGAAACGCCTGTGCAATACTATCTACCTATACCTACTTCACTTAAAAATAAATACCTATAACTACTATAATTAATAAAAGTATCTACGCTTTTACCTACTTAATACAAAAATAAAATTGAACATAAATTAGCCAAAACTTACCTATCGGTATCTCAAAATCTATGCGTACTACTTCTACTTCTACTACTACTTCACCTAAAAAGAAATAAAATGCAAACTATTAATAATTTGTAATTTGTAATTTAATAAATATTTAAACACTTCCAAAACAACTAATACCTATTTTATAAAATAACAACAAAAGAAATTCAAATAAACTATTTAAAGACTAAAAGTCGCGCTGATAAGCACGGTTTGTTAATATCAATTATTGTCTGTCAATAAGGTCGAACGCTCTGAACGCATCAACAGCCAAATGTTGAACCTCCCGCCTTTTTACAACCTACCGCCACGACCCGCGTCGAGCGCGGCAACCGTTACGCAAAAATAATCCTTATGGCATGATTCAGTATTCACGCGCGACGCGACGGCGCGATGGCTTATTAGCGTATTTCATGTATAAGTTTGGTGTTTCTATACCGATTACTATGATTCTTTTTTTATTGAATAGGTACTAATATTAACTTCTTTTAATTAGGGATGAGTGAGATTATTATAAACATAAGTGTAAACAAATATAATCAGAAAGCTCCGAATTGCTAAGCTATCGGGAGTTACACGTGTTATTGTGAGTCAACCATAAAAGATAGACATATGCTGTTGTGGGATATTTTTTAGATAATTTTATGAAGAACATTTCCGTCATAAATGATTTCTATGTAGCTTTAACCATTAAGGCTGCACACGCGACGGAAGCTTAAAAAATGGAGCAACTTCTCCCGTTTTCCCAACATTTCCCTTCACTGCTCTGCTCCTATTGATTGTAGCGTGATGAAAAGTATACTATAACCTCCCCAGAAGTATGAAGAATAATTGTACCAAGTTTCGTTAAAATCCGTCGAGTAGTTTTTGTTTCTATAAGGAACATACAGACAGACAGACAGACAGACAGACAGACAGACAGACAAAAATTTTACTGATTACATTTTTGGCATCAGTATCGATCACTAATTACCCCCTGATAGTTATTTTGAAAATATATATCATGTACAGAATTGACCTCTCTACAGATTTATTATAAGTATAGATAAAAAGAGAATGGTAGGTTTATTATGTTATTCTATTTCAGGAGAATTTAAAGATGTCCAATGATAAATGGTTTTATTCCTGTAAGTAGGTTTGTACAAACACTTTTACAGGTCAATCATATTTTAAAAACTAGATGAGGTCGGCGTTTCCTATCTCACTAGGTACTCTGAGAAGAAAGGCCGAAACAAACACAGAGGTCACAGTCTCTTTTAAAGTCCAGACATAATCTTGGTCAGATCATGTGAAAGCCAAGTCTCTTTTAAAGTCCAGACATAATCTTGGTCAGATCATGTGAAAGCCATGTAGATTGATGTCTGAAATGGTCTTTTCAGCTGCTGGTGGAATGGTCTGAAGCATACACAAAAAAAAAACAGATTTTTTAATTTTTGTCTGTCTGTCTGTTTGTTCCGGCTAATCTCCGAAAAGGCTACACTGATTTTGACGGGACTTACTGGCAGATAGCTGATGTTATAAGGAGTAAACTTAGGCTACTTTTATTACACAAAAATAAATAGGGTTCCGCGCAAAAAAATGAAAACCTATGAAATAGTGGACAAAATCCGATTCAATTAAGGAAATATTGTCATCCACGCGGGCAACAGCTATAAATTGGCTGCCGCATCGTTGTTACCAACCTCAAAATATTTCACGAAGACGTACCCAACTACCACAAACTTCGCACCGCAGTAATTCTACCCAACCAACTATAACATTACCAATTCCACCGTCCGTAGACTTTGCATGACATGGCCACAAATAAACAAAGGCTATAAAAACCTACAACTGAATGGACTCACGCCAAACGTAGTCCAGTTAAAGCCATTAGTTTCGTTCGACCAAATAATTCGCTTTTATTAACTCTCTGCAGTTAGAATTTATGTCGAGTTGATTCCAGCTATGAGGCGTTTTGTATTGCTAACATACCTACATTTTCCTGGCGTTATTATTAACCATTGGTACGAGGAACGGTTGGTTATTACATTGATTTTATATACTGGCCTAGATTTTATGAAAATAACAGCAATCTTTTTAAGTGTTTCAATGGGAGTTCGATCGCCGTTATGTGGGTTTGAATAGGCCACACCTGATTTAAAATGTATAGAATTTGGCATAAATGCTGTGGAAATGCATTTATTGCGAAGCTTGTGTGGTGTGACTATGAATGATAGGCTGAGGAATGATGTGATAAGACAACGGTGCGGTTTAAAACATCATCATCATCTGCCTAAACCTTTTCCCAACTATTTTGGGGTCGGCTTCCAGTCTAACCGAATGCAGCTGAATACCAGTATTTTACATGAAGCGACTGCCTAACTGACCTCTACAACCAGTTACTGGGTAATACGATACCACTTGGTAAGACTGGTTGTCAGACTTTCGGGCTTCTGACGACCCGTAACGACTGTCAAAGATCCACGAATGACAGCCGAGGAAAACGGTGCTTTCCGAGGCACGGAGAGGGTCTCGGTATGTAAAGATAGTTACCCATCCACGGACCAACCGCGGCAAGCGTAGCTTAACCTAATCGATCGACCCTTGTGGCTGTTATTACTTAGCCACGAGCGGTTTAAAAGAAGATGTAGTGACAAAAATTTAAAAGAGTATGCTTTATCTGCTCCAAAATTGGTATTTTATTCCAAAATTCCTATTAAAACTTCAATTGACTTACTTACCGTACCTAAACAATGTTTCGCGACTGTGGCCAATCCGAGTAGTGTCGCGAACACCAGGACAATAAGCGTGAATGTTGGATGAGGGTCAGGTCTACCGTCTGACCTACTTGCTTAGCATATTATTATTTCACCGGCTTCTCCTGTCGCCTCACCTTAGCTTTATCTAATGACTGGAGGTATAAACAACGTCTGGATGGAGTTTTGAGTTAAATATTTTATCTCAACCATATTTTACTCGACTGCTGCGCCATTCTCTCGCGTGTTCGTACAAACCTGAATATCCCATTTTACCCCCGTGAGGAACATCTTCCACAAATTTAGCTCATCTTTCTGTATAGCCGACTGCGGCGAAGCCAAAAAGTAGGGTTATGTGTTTTTTACTGTTTCTTCTGTGCGATTTATCTGAACAGTGGAACTGTACGGTGAAATCGTTATGTGTGTAGAACAAACAGTTGAACTGTACAGTCAAAATATGAATAGATAACTGTACAGATAAATCGCACAGATAAAACTGAAGGTGTGTAGCGCGCATTAGCTACCAAATCGATTTTGACAACACCCTCGATGATAAAAAATGTATCTATCAAACCACCCAAATGGCTTTTAAGAATGACAGTAAGCAGGCACCTAAAGATCCGCTTACACTTCGGATAAGAGGGTGAGCGTGTGTAGTATTTTATGTACGTAATCTCTTTACTTAATCTTAGCTTATACATAGATTACCTACCCTTGGAGATGTGGTTTCGCAACCGAGACCGCAAAGTGCTAATAGCATCACAACTCAGATTTTCATAAACCTGGCGGATACTTACCTGGTTTGAACTTAGGTACCGATGTAGTTCGTATGAAATTGGTTCCAAAGTATCGGACTTTGGTCTAAAACTACTTATTTTTAACGTGTAGAAATCCCATAATCATGTCTAGGCAAGGTGGAGAGTTTTACCGATCATCTACTGACTAAAACCACAAGGTGGCCATCCTCAGTAGGTTGGTACAGTCAGCCACAGTATTAGCTGACCCACCCTTGCATAAATGGTTGAGATTTTTTAGAATACGAATCGATAGAATTTTATCATTCTTTTATATTGTATTTATTATAGGTATTTAAATAAAATATAAAAGAATTATAAAATTCTATCGATTACGAGTATTCGATTTTTATTTTTAGAATTGTATTGATTCGTATTCTAAAAAATCTCAACCATTTATGCAAGGGTGGGTCAGCTAATGCTGTGGCTGACTGTACATGAGGTGTGTTTCCCTGATCTCCAGTGAAACGGTGCCCCACCAGTACTTCGCCGATGGCAGAGACGTGCCATCGACGAAGTACTGGTTGGGCACCGTTTCACTACAGACTATTAGACTACTAGTCTACAGACGACAGCAAGTAAGTATTGTGGAAGTAGGTGTGTGCGTCTTCCCAGATATCGCTTAAAAGTTGGCTTCCAATCAGTGTTGCCATATATACAGATTTCTCCGTATTTATACAGATTTGCGATACAGATTAGCATTGGATACAGATTTTTATACAGAATTTTCACATTCTACACAAATTGCCGTAATCTGCGTTTTTGTTAAGGGGTATGCGCAGTGGTAGCCCGTGAAATTCAATTTTTTTTTTAGTTTTTTGCAATTTGCAGGTCCGTTTCAGTTTGTATCTTGATCAATGTAGCAGATTGACATGCAGATTCTTCAAACGAACGAAATCTAACGAATCTTCACGAAATCTAACTTAGAGAAATGTATTGATGATTTTTATGGTTAAATTTATATAAATACATATGTTTTATTGCCGCGTATCATACTTTGATGAAGATACAACCTGACACAGCCCTGCAAATTGAAAAAAACCCAAAAAAAATTGAATGTCGCGGGGTACACAGCGCAATCACCTTAACAAAAATATGTGTGACTGATTAATGGAAATTAGGTATAAAGTAATTATTTGTTCGGTCGTTGTAAGTTTAATTTTTGATTTGATAATTTGTTTTTTGTTTTAATTATCTTTTTAGTACATATATGACAATTTTATTAATTTGTGTCATTTTTTATTTAATGCTACCTAATGTTTTCCCTTGATTTTCACAGATTTTATAAAGATTTCATGATAAAAAGGCATACAGATTTAATACAGATTTTTGCAGTTTCCACTACAGATAAAAGGTTCAATGCATCTGGCAACACTGCTTCCAATGTACATCTGAGTCACACTTACCTGGATTGAACTTACCTGATTAGGCTATACCTGGTGTGAATATACCAATTTATTCTATATGTTATGCTGGTAGGTTACGTGTGCTGAATTCTCTTGCTAATTAGACATTCGATGTTCCTAGCACGCGATGTAATAAACATAACGGAAGGTCTGTTTATTCTCGGCCCCTAGTTACAGGCATACTCTTAGCTATGGCAATCCAATATTCTGGATACGGATCTAATATAGGGCCAAATCTAGGTCATTCAGAGATATTGCTGGTAATAATTGTATAGCAATTAACTGTTATGTTGCGATGTGACTATGACTATTAAGTTTATTAGCTTATAATAATAATCTTAATGATGTCTCTAGTGGTAACTTAACATAATAGATTTATGTTTCCTCTTATTGTCCCAATTCAGGGTAAAAACTTCTTCTCTTGCACATGAAAGGAAGAGAAAAGAATAATATACGCTTGCTCCATACGTGGTGGTTATGTCTGGCCATTTAGTAATAAATAATAATAAAATAATAAAAATATTTATTTCATAAAACAAGAACACATTGCACTGTATACATTGTAGATTTTGTATTTAACATTTGTCACACTATAAGCACAATTAATAGACTCTATCCCTTAAACTAGGTCTAACTTGTATTTTAAGAGATAGTGTATTTTAAGAGATATTGCAGCGGGCCTAGACAAAGTAACATTCGATTAGCGATGACGCCAGTAGAAAAGCCAAAAAATGTATGGTGTTGACACAAGCTATCGAAATGTCACTGATCTTAGGTCAACGACAACGATAATTTCCATAGAGATGCGTCGATGACGATTGTAGAAATAGAATCCCTCGGAGGCGAATGCCATTTGTCTAATTGGCCTACAGGTTCTCTCACAATTAAGGCTGCTTTTCCACCAGACATGTGCTATGCTACGTTGTTATGGATGCGTTTGATATCCACCAATCATGTTCATTGGTTCACATAGCACCGTTGGAAACGGGTTCAACTAAGCTATGTATCTAAGCAAAAAAACACAACACTGAACCTCCTAAGTTGGAAGGTAACGCCAAAACGACCGCTTTTGGCGTTTTTGATACAAAAATTTTACCCCATCTGACTAAAAATGTGAGCATAGGTAATTTCAAAACATTCCATATTCCCTGACTTACTAATTTTTTCCCCAATGGTGGCGCAGTTAGCAGCTATATGTATACTCATCCGAATTTGCTCCCTTCATTTCATTTTTCGATCATTCAGTAGGCGAGTGAAAGATGTCGAGTGCCGAAATTCAGTAAGTAAAGAATTCTTTTTCACTTTTGAATCATTTTGCATTCAGACGTTTCACTTGGTGGAGTAAAAATGAACAGAAAGTACAGCGTCTGATATCTGCTTGAACGAAAACAAAAGGAATAGAGGATGAGAGCCAGGATTTGTCATTGTCCATTCCATATTTAAAACTACAGCATCAGGAAATCTGCAAAATGTTTTCTTTTTATGAAAGGTTAAAACTACCCTCATTTTTAGAGTTCCGTAGCCAAGTGGCAAAAAACGGAACCCTTATGGATTCGTCATGTCTGTCTGTCTGTCTGCCTGTCCGTATGTCACAGCCACTTTTATCCGAAACTATAAGAACTATACTGTTGAAACTTCGTAAATAGATGTATTTTGTGAACCGCATTAAGATTTTCACACAAAAATAGAAAAAAAAACAATAAATTTTGGGGGGTTCCCCGTACTTAGAACTGAAACTCAAAAAAATTTTTTCATCAAACCCATACGTGGTGGGTATTTATGGATAGGTCTTCAAAAATGATATTGAAGTTTCTATCAAAAAAAAAAATGCGCGAGAGACACTTCCGAAGTGGTAAAATGTGTGCCCCTGTAACTTCTAAATTAGGAGAATGATAAAACTAAAAAAAGGAGTGTATGTGGTACGGAACCCTTCGTGTGTGAGTCCGACTCGCACTTGGCCGGTTTTTTAATATAATAACGTCGGGTTCTCTCATTACTCCATGCCAGTTACATTTTATTATCACGAGAATGAAAAATAATACGCATTTAATTGAGTTGTAAAATCCTTTTGTTAAAATTAAACAAAATTAGAAACTTGATATATTAAGATTGAGGTGTACTATTATTTTAGCTCTGAGCTTAATTCTATGAATTAAGTATTCAGGGATTTTATGTCTAACTTTTTAGCACGGTTTTGCTTGCGGAAAAACTGGAAAACAACAGTATTATGCAACAATTAATTTGGTTTTACCAAACAATTTATTGGGATCAAGATGTATTGTGTAATTTGTGACTTACTTTTATAACAATAGCCGCAATAGCTTTGTTTTGTCCGCGGCTACGCCAGCGTGGAGGTCGGAGATTATCCCGCGGGAAAGTATTACCTGGAATAAAAGTACCTATCCTAGGTCCTAATCCAAGTCATGGTCTACCCATCTGCCAAATTTCATCTATATCCGTTCAGGCGTTTTAGCGTGAAAGAGTACCAATCCAAAAAAACAAACTCTTTTTTGAATTTATAATATTAGTTAGGTTTAGGATTATCTACTGATTAGTTTCTAAAAAAAAATCACTCAAAAACACAAGATTTTTTTGTTAGTGTTTGTCTGTTGACGAACAAACAAAACAATCTTGCTATCATATTTGTTTTCAGAAGTAACATGTTCAGGCATCAATGTGTTCAGGAGTTAAACATGTTTAATGAAATCAAATACCGAATGTATCACTTCAGAACGGTTGCAGATTTGGCTTTGGGATTTGACAAGGTTTTTATGATAGATTTTTTTCGAAAATTTACCGAAAAAGAAATTTGGATGAAAAACTTTTGTATGAAAAACTTTTTACAAAAAAAAAAACAACCGACTTCCAAAAAAACACTACAAAGTGAAAAATAAGTTTAATTTCGGAAGTCGGTGTCTGGTTTTTTATTTACCATTGTTTTTTTTTGCCACCGACTTCCAAAATTAAAGTTATTTTTCACTTGTTTGTTTTTTTGGAAGTCGGTTGTTTTTTTTTTTTGTAAAAAGTTTTTATTTTTCACTTTTTAGTGGTGCCTACCCCACACAAATCTGAATACCACTCTGCAATACAAATAAGAGGAGCATCATCCACATAGACTAAATGGGGAAAATACGTATTAAATTATTGAAGCTAACTCAAGAGCCAAAATAAAAACTTTTCAAAAAGGCAATACGTCGCGCAAAGTCGTGTCAAAAATTTGGTAGGCGTAGTTTTAGTTAAAAGAGGTAACGAGGCTACGAAATCTGCCTTCTGACAATCAAGGCAATGATAACATACAACAGCGGCATACAGGGCTATTTTTAAATGACTAGCTAAATTTTCACAGGATGAATATGAACAACTTTCACTATGGGACCAACTTTGAAATCGCAAAAAAAAAAAATCAGCTGTTTCATACATTTTGATCGAGTAGGTATGGAACTTTTGTAGGAAACCGCTAATTTTTTTTTCGCATTTAAAGCCAGAGTGCACCTCATGACAATTCCAATAAGCCCAAACACGGCTAGGATTCATTGTTTTATTACTGAGTTCCGATGCCGACCTCCGGCTTCTTCATCAGATCGGTTCGATGGTACCATTTTCATCAGAACCATTTATTCAAAGCTTCGTCATAGTCGCTTAACTATTTTAATCGAGATATCTTATCGCCACCCGTGAAATACTTATCATCGTTGAGGAGTTCCCGTGGCCATCTGTGGTCTTCTTCATCAGTTCCATTTCACTAGATGATACTTTTTGAATGCAAACGCTTGATTTGTTGATGAAAATACCAAAATCGCTATATGTATGCCTATAATATTTGAGGAGTTCCCTCGATTCCTCAGGGATCCCATCATCAGAACTGGATTTTGATAAAAATGGGACCAATCTGGAAGTATACCCTTTCAAATAAAAAAAGAATTTTCCAAATCGCTTCATAAATGACGGAGCACTGAGGTAACAAACATACAAAAAAAAAAAATACAACTGAATTGATAACCTCCTCCTTTTTTGAAGTCCGTTAAAAATACAACCGAATTGATAACCTCCTCCTTTTTTGAAGTCGGTTAAAAATATACAACACACAGCTTAAACCACTGGAGATAGACACATGAAATTCACCCGGGCGACGCCGGGCGCTTACCTACAGCTAGTAAAATATACATTTCACCCGTAACAGTACCTGTTAACATTATTGACGTATTTCCTGTAAATAAACTCAAAAGGATTAATAACTGTAGGTAGGTCCATAAAATATACAAGCACTAGCGGACCCGACAAATGTTGTCCTGTCTGAACCCGACTGCAGCGCCACCTGTCCAATTGTGTTTTAAAAACATCCAGGAACCAATTGAAATGTACACATAAATTTCATTTAAATCGGTCCAGCCGTTTTGGAGGAGTTAGGTGACAAACACACGTACAGAAGAATTATAATATATAGGGTGACTGGTAATTAGTGGCCGATACTTAAACACATGATAACAAACAACTTTTACTATGGGACCAAACCTGAGGGGCAATTCTCGTACCTAAAAACGTTCGCAATCTCATGCCAGCGTCAATCAAATGTCAAAAATTTAGGTAAACGCTATACAATTTTTGACAGATTGAGTCTTGAGATGATATTGCAAACGTTGTTAAAAATACGAGAATTGCCCCTCTAAATCGCGAAAAAAAAATCAGCTGCTCCCTACATTTTGAAGCGAACATGTTATGCGGACGTTATGCGAACATGAATGTGTGGGGCAGCTGATTTTTTTTTCGAGATTTCAGGTTTGGTCCCATAGTAAAAGTTATTTGTTATGATGAGTATAATCATGTGTTTATCGGTCACTAATTACCAGTCACCCTATATACAGGGTGTAAAAAGACACATCACAAAGCCGTCAACTACGTATACTGTACATCTAACTAAGTCGCTTTGCGCAAAATTTATTGCTGGGAAACGACTTTTATTTTTAGGTATAAAAAAAGCAGTTTTTTTATTGCGCGCAATGTAACGCGAATTCAGTCAAATAAGCGCCCATTCGCTTTACGGTACGCGTGTAGTACTTGTCGGAATAAGTTTAGTATAACATTCGTTTTTGAAAAAAAAAATGCGACTTTGACCTTCAATATCTCCAGAACCAGTGTATTCCCAGGTATGGTCTGGTGGAAAAAAACGATTCAAATAATGGGCAAAATATGTGGTTTTCAGCTTCGGCAGTGCTTTTTACACCCGGTTTTAAGATAAGCATAATTACCTATAATGTTCCCACTGCTAGGACACAGGCCACCTCTCTTAGAGAGGGAGTGGTCTGCAATGCACCATGCGGGCACAGTGGTTGGTAGATGTCACATGTCTACGATGTTTTGGTTCTAGGTAGGTCATGCCAGTTTCCTCACGATGTTTTCCTTTACCGTTTTGAGAGCAGTAGTGATGAAATTATTTACACAAAGTAAAGCGCCTGCCTGGGTTCAAACCCACGACCTAATACAACTCTAAGTCGGGGCCTTTACCACAGGGTCACCTCGGCTCAAAAATAATATACAAGGTAAGCTCAAAATAATTTTAAAGCTGTATTAAAATTTAGTACCGAAAAAATATCAACGCAAGAGTGCCTAATTGGGCATGCATAATTAGGTGCTTGTACAACATACATACTCGTAACTCTTCAAAAGAAAGCGAGAATAAATTACAATATTTATAATAAAAGGCCTGTTTCCCCGACTTTTGAACAATAACATAGCAAGTTCAGCATTGAATGCCTGAAGAAGAAGTTTACTATCTAAGTAATGTATACTAGTACTTTAACAAGTGAGGTAACAGCGTTGTTTTACTCCGTCTGTGGAAAGTAGGGTGGTGTATTCATGGCTTTACTTTTTAAGGTACAGCAGTTTACGCTTGCTTACTTTGAAATTTTATAGTTTGCTTGCAATCGGGAGTTATGCGTGTTTCATTGTCATCTTTCTTTCTGTTTTTTTTTAATTTTATTTTAATTTTTTTTATATAAGTAATTATGTTTCTTTTTTTTTGTTTTTAACTTTTATCATTGTGTTTTTAATTTTAGTTGGTGATCTTCCTGTGCGAGTCACAATAAATGCTTTTTCTTTATTCCTTTCTTTTTATCTTCTTAGCTAAGTGCTTGTCGCCGTTAATTACTCTCATTATTCTTTTTAAGTATTTCATTACTTAAGTACTATCGACAAATCGGACGCCTTTACACCTTAAAGTTGCTTTTGTATACACTGATGCATTTAAGAAACCTTGCCCCTATGGTCCTTTGTTCTCGTAAAACAATAGAAACTCGGAACGGCACAAAACATTTGCAAGCAAAATTGTTTCAAACTTGGAAAGACTAGCTTATTGTCGATGGTAAAGGAAAATGTAAATTTGGGGAAATTAATTATTTAGCTAATTGACTAGCAACTGAACTAGTCCATAAGTTTCAATCTCAACTGTCATTCTTTGACAGTTGTGATTTGACAGTTAATTTCCCTGACAGTACTTTTAATTTTAACCGACGAAAAAAAGCTAGGAGGTTCTCAAGTCGACACATATATTTTTTAATTTATTTTCACGCATAACATTTTACAAAGTCGTCCGATTTTAAAGATTTTTTTTTTATTCGGGAGGGTAACCTCGAAGTTGGTGAAAAATGTAAATGTAAAATTTATTAACTTTGCTTTTGTAGTTTTTGAGTTATCTTCAATAATACGTATTTATCCCACCTATGTGGACGATGTTTTTGCAGGTAGCGGTATTTGGATTTGTGTGGTGGGGTAGTAGGTACCACAATTAAAAAATGAAAAATAAAAACTTTTTTACAACAAACAAAACTTTGTAAGTACCTAGTGTTTTTTTTGGAAGTCAGTTTTTTTTTTTTTTTTTGTAAAAAAGATTTTTAAAGTAATGAATGAACAAATAAATAATTATGAATAAGATGATAATACACGAACCTAATGAAATATTTCAGTTTATTTCGTATCTCGTATTTAAATCTGGCGTAATCGTATATCAATTCAAATAAAACTTTGTCTTTGAACTTAATAACTTAGTTTTACTACAAAGACAGACAATACAAATAAAACTAATCTCCTAGACAATTCCTTTAAACGACTACAATTTCCTTTTAGTATCGATAACCTAAGTGTCGGCCGCGTGAACTTTAAGTAACGGACTTTGACAAAGTTAGTCCAACTTGCCCGAGCGATATACAATCAGCCTAAATAGTGAATGCTGATTGGTCGATATTATTACACTACTTTTCATTCCTTTTGGAACCTTAATGTCTCGAGAATAGAGTGCAGTTCAGGTTTGATGTTTGAACGCAAAGTGAACATCTGTTACTTGCCATGGTTTAATAGCGGCAGGGTATTTTTGTACGGAGAAAAGAAAATGTGAGAGTTCTTATTTACTTATTATTATACTCGCACAATCATGAAAGTTAAACTCGTGCAAACATCTGCTGTATAATTTTATTGCGGCCTTGGGAAAATGGATCACTAAAAAGATACGTAGTTGTTTTTCTTTTTATTTAGGTACTTTATATTTTAAAAAGGCCTTCCCCACCTCCTTATTCAACTTTTAAATTAAATTTAAAAAAAATAAAATCAACATATTTATTAAAACAGGTGACATGCAATTTGACAAGTTACTTTTAGACAATTTCTGCTTTACTGAACAGCACCTGTTGTGAAAATGTGACAATTGTTTCTTGTTGCCCGCGAATTCGTCTGCGCGCGAATTCGTCTGCGATCTAGGATGAAACGTTGCCTATATCCTTCGCCATATTATGGTCTACACATGTGCCAAATTTCATGCAAATCCGTTCAGCCGTTTTAGCGTGAAAGCGTAACAAACAGATAAACTCACTTTCGCGTTTATATTAACAATTTATATTAGGATACTACTCTAATTACAACTTAATCACACTAATCTTATAAAGGCGAAAGTTTGTGAGTTTGCATGTTTGTTACTTCTACACGCTCAAATGGCTGGACCGATTTGGATTAAATTTGATATGTAGATAGCTTATACCCTGGATTAACACATAGGCTACTTTTATCCCGGTCTACGCGTGTGAAGCCGCGGGGCGCAGCTAGTAAAACCATAATTATTATCACAAGCAAGTCTTCCGTTATCCACACCACTTTCAACCATTGCAATAATTAATAGTTTCAAAAGAAACATTAAAACAGTCTGCTGCACCAAAACTAAGGCAAAACATAACTCTGCAACTGCAGCCACATGTCAACGTCTCCAGCTAACATTTCTCTCCAACCGAAAACTTATCCAATTACATAATTCAAGCTGCATAACAAATGCAATGTTACTTAAGGCGCGGTGTTAGCTCAATAATCACAAAAATTGGTTTCTTGCATTGTCGAGTATGACGTAACGCAATTAAACTATTCGACGCAAAAAATGCAGTGGACAGAGAAGGGTTTAAAGAAAAATGTTAACCGAAAATAATAGTAAAAAAATAGTTTGATATTCCCAATAAAAAAATTGAAAGTTGCTCCACAAAAATAAACTTTGGCGTTGAACATCTCTGTATTTTCAAGGTTATCGACGTTAATTTTTTTAAGAATTTAATAGAATTAGCATTTTTTTTAAACTTTAACGGGATAATTATTTCATTTATTCTGTATATTCTGAATAATCTAAAGAAAACCCGGAAAATAAATGCACATTCGCAGATTAGTCACATCTCGGCAACACAAATATTGTTTTCAATTTTCAACCTTACTTCAAGCCAGCTAATGGTGACAATAGATTACGCGGTTGTGAGCCGTTTAAAATCGCATCGACCGCGTCTTAAGAGTACTTACAAGTTCGTCTCACAGAAATGCGATTCACTTTGGAAATATTTTTATTCAGGCTATACAGGATGTTTCTTTTGAGGTGTCAAGCCAGTGCGAGCTGATAGCAGAGTACCATACCTATCGATTTAACCCCCATGTATGTTCTACGATTGTATTTTTCGAGTTATAATTTTTTTGTATGACACGCTACAGGTACCACCCTAATCCCTATAATTTTGGCCGTAAAACGATCATAAATACCATATTTTGCCAAAAGCTAATCCAATTACTAAACTAGCAGAACAAATGCAGCGAATCAACATCTCACAACTGGGTCACTGTCGCCGTATTTTTATACAACCTTCGTAAATCTCAACCCTCCATGACTACCACAAAGGTACTTCACAGAGTACTATGGAAATGGAGTGATAACGTGAGTGTACACTCGCCGTTGAAATAATACCCCATAGAGAAACGATATTTACAGAAACTACCTGCTCACGTGTAGCAATGTTTATCCTTATGAACCCTGTAGGTTCATATGTCAATGTGTGCTCGAATTTTAACCGAACCCCATAGGTTCACAACTACTGTAAGCCCGCGGTAGCCAACAGATTTTACGTTTATATACGTTTATATACATATTATATAAAGGTTTCTCTTTACGTACCCCATGTGCACATGCACTCTGTTTTTGTTAGGTTGGATTCTCAACGCTCGGCTCAACAACGAGAGTTGAAAATCTAGTGCGCGATAAAATCCCGCCGCGATTTTATTACGCTCGTGGGAACGCCGACTTACGGTGTCTGAAATCGAAAGAGACGCTGCATAAACTTATCTTGAGAACATAAGATTGCACTGTATATTAACGCTTTCAAAGAAACTATAAGACCCTAACAGTAATAACAATAAAACTTCTATTGTGTCTCGTTAGTGTCCTACAAAGCGTTATTAACGAAACCAGCAAATCCTAAACCCTAAAGTTAGGCTTTCCAAAGACCGCAATTTACCGGCGAATGACGTCACTAAAACTTTATTTATGAAAGTTAGTTGGTGTGTATTCCAAGCAAGTTTCTTGACACCGTGAAGTGAAACAAAAAAAAATGATCATTTTTATAATAGCCGTCACTGCGGCCGGCACCCCTCTTCTAGGAAACCGTGGCTTTACTTTTTTCGCTTTTTCCGTACACGTCGGAAATAAAATGCGATTATCCCCAACATAGAAATAAACCTTCCATTTACTGTCTACTCCATGGCATACAAACACGTCGGTCCCTTAATCCCACGTGAGCCGTCCGACACTGACACGACGTCAGGTATCAATAATTCAGTACACAATCTGGCCGCCCACGAATATTATTTGAATAAAACAGCTTGTTATAAAAGAGACATGTACTCTGTTATTCTTGTTGATACTCGTATCAACTGGGATGCTACTTTTGTTATAATTAACTTTGCAGCAGTAAATTTTTCTGAAAAATGTATGCCGCTCTTTACTTCGTCAAAAATCTCTCTTCTTGGGTTCCTTTGAAATAAACACATACCTATCTCAGCTTTATTTCCCAGGAGTAAAAGAAAACATCATCCGCCTAGCCCTTTCCAACCATGTACAAATAAATATTTTTTTTTTTTTTTTTTTTTTTTTTTTTTATGTTGGGGTCGGCTTCCAGCCTAACCGGATACAGCTGAATACCAGCAACATCTCAGTTACTGGGTAATACTATAACCCTTGGTAAGACTGCAGGTTGTCAGACTTTCGGGCTTCAAACGACCCGTAACGACTGTCAAAAATCCTCGAATGACAGCCGGGACTATCGGCTCAATATGCTTACCGAGGCACGGAGGGATTCGGTATGTTAAGATGGTCACTCACGGACCAACCGCGGTAAGCGTAACTTAACCTGATCGATCGACCTGTGAGGATGTTATTACTTAGCCACAGTCCACGGGGGAGCCACACGCAAAGCTGTTTGTAGATGGCGCTCTGAACGACTGTACATTGTTTTACAAACAAATCCATACAATTTGACAATCGTTCGTTATGTCAAATCAATGAAAAAAGGACAGTCGATCATGTGCCACCTAGCGTGATAAAAAGTTAGTTTTCCTCCCCATTCTAGTGAACGTTTCCATGCAGCTAAATGGCAAAGGCATTCATCTGAGAAGATTATACTCGTACTAATCTAATCTGCATGTAAGATTAGACATAGCAATTTCCTCACACAGCTGATGTGAGTGGTATCTGTGTTCTGGAGTAGGTAAACTAGAGATGGTTAGGTATGTACTAACTCAGACAAGCGTTGATGCCGGGGCTAAACTATACGTCAACGTCAATGCCCATAAACGCTTTAAACATCGCGGTAATTGTTCCGTTGTTCAACGCGATGAAATTGAGTGGCCACACTTGAACGGTCAACGTCAATGCTCATTGAATTCACACCTCTCGTCCATCGGCAATGTGAATGTCGTTGTTAAATTATCGCCGTATGGCTACATCTACGGTTATCGCCATTCAACGCGATGATCAACGGCGATGTCCGTATAGTGTAGCCCCGGCATCAGAAGGACATTGATTTCGTTTCTTCTCCATTTGTCTTGTATCTGGAATTCTTTTCAGGGTTTCACTTGCGAATAAGAAGTCTGAAAGTGATACCGCTAACTGAAAAGTTGTGTGGAAATTGGTTGTCATGGTATGGGCATGTGATGCGGAGGAATGAGGAAATTGTCGTCAGGAAAGTTTTGAGTATGAATGTGGATGGCTATACGAGTAGGGGAAGACCAAAGAAACGATGGATGGACTGTGTGAAAGGTGATATGGCTAGAAAGGGAGTGACTACCGAGATGACGACTAATAGAGAAGTATGGAAGAAAAATACATGTTGCGCCGACCCCAAATAAGTTGGGATTTATAAGGGCAGGAGAATGATGACAATAATGACTTGCAGTTGTGTTACTAGCCTTATGTTATACAAACCACACTAGGTCTAATAGAGGTTTTCGATCCTTAGGTATAACAAATAGGATCAGTTAGCATCAAAATTAATGTTTTGTAAAAAAAATCATTTTCTTGATGACTGTAATTTTCTTTCAAAATCTGTAAATGTATACCAAAATTTCTTAGAAAGTTAAGGATAGTCTGCTAAGACAGTTTTCTTGTAGCTACAATTTACTACCTACCGTACCTACCTATATCAAAAATCCACCATTTATACAGGGTTATTGGTAAAACACCAGCAACCTATTAAGGGGTCATTGTACTCATCATTATGAACAACTTTTACTATGGCACCAATCCTGAAATCGCGAAAAAAAAATCAGATGCTCCCAACATTTTGACGAGTTTGATGTAGATAAATGTACTGAACAGCTGATTTTTTTTTCGCGAATTCAGGTTTGGTCCCATAGTAAAAGTTGTTCATAATGATGAGTGCAATGACCCCTTAAGAGGTTGCTCGTGTTTTACCAATAACACTGTATAACAAAAACACTTAAACCACAAATAGATAACTAATGATTGTTAGGATTTGAACTCCTCAGACACTGAACCAACTAAGTTATTTTACGTCAATATGGTCGTATTGTATTTTCGTAAACATCTGCGGAACTTACAAAGTAGATTTCCAAGGGTTAAGTTGAAGGGACTTATACTTCTAACAGCTACTTACTTACTTTTTATTTTCCGCAACACTTGATCTTTTCCAAAAAGGTTTCATGCTTGAAAACCTTAAATAAATTCTAACATCATTTCTTTAAATGATGTTTCATGTTTGAAAACCTTAAATAAGTTCTAATCAAGTAAGTATTAAAAAACGGTCAAGAGCGAGTCGGACTCGCGTACCGAGAGTTCCGTTCCGATTTCGGAAAAAGTGTGCTATTTAGAGACATCGTTTTATTTTTCCTGTAATCTTTACATAAACTCCTATCACATAGAACAATAACAGATTTTTCTCTTTGCAAACTTCGGAGAAAAGTCGAAAACTATGCGGCCTAAAAAATAGAAAAAAAAATTTTTGAGAATGTACATTAACACCGCTCTTTCATATGATACCCCACATGCCCTAGTAGCCCCACTTTGAATTTTTAAGACACCCTTTCAGTCCCTGTTGCAAACTTTCTTATTTGCAAAATAGTTGGGTAAACGTCATCTAAAACTGTTCCAAATTTCAAGTAGATAGCATTAGTAGTTCTTGAGATATCCAGCTGTGACAGACAGACAGACTGAGTCACACCATAAGGGTTCCTTTTTTACCATTTTGGTAAGGAACACTAAAAACTCGGACTAAGGCCTCAGTTGTAAAAAATAACGGTCAGTCATTTTATTTTCGGCGGTTGGTGAACTAGTGTGACAGTAAAACAAGAACAGTAATAAAAAAGAAAATTGGTCGGTTATTTCATGCTACAATGTCAGTACAAAAAATACTCAAGAGTAAATGAGGGGCCAGTATTCAATAACCCATTTTTAGGGTTCCGTACCTCAAAAGGAAAAAACGGAACCCTTATAGGATCACTCGTGTGTCTGTCTGTCTGTCTGTCTGTCTGTCTGTCTGTCCATCTGTCCGTCTGTCACAGCCAATTTGCTCCGAATCTAATGGACCGATTAAGTTAAAATTTGGTACACATATGGATTTCTGTGACCCAAACACGTACAGCTAAAGTAAATATATGAATTTTGAATATGAGAGTCACTTTTAGGGGGAAAATAAGAAAATTCAAAAAAAAAAAGTTTTGTAAACTGTACCGTGTGACATATCAAATGAAAGGACTTAAGTACTATGAGGGTCTCAAATATTTTTTTTTTATAATTTTAAAATATATTGTTTTAAAGTTATTTAAGAAAATTGACGAAAATTGACGATTCCCCCCCCCCCCCCCCCCCCCTTATCTCCGAAACTACTGAGCCTAAAATTTTGAAAAAAATATAGAAAATAGTTCTATACCTGTAGATTACAGGAAAACCTATAAGAAGTCTGTGATCTTAAAATAACATGGTAAATCTATATATATAAAAAATCAAAGTCCTGACTGAGTCACTGACTAATATATCAAAGCACAGCCCAAACCAATGGACCTAGAGACTTGAAATTTTGCACATAGATACCTTATATAGTTTTAACATCTACTAAAGAAGGATTTTTGGAAATTTCATCCCTAAGGGGGTAAAATAGGGGATGAAAGTTTGTATGAAAAATCCTATCCCTTGAGTTAATAGACTTGAAACTTAGCACGAATATTCATCTAAGTAAATTATAAAGTTTATCATTTTTAGTTTTCCTAAACTACCCTTTAAGGAGGTATTGTGGGTGTCAAAGTTTGTATGGAAGAACTTTAACACGCGGTCCGATTAACTCAAAACTCAGTGTTTATACTTTAGACCAAAAATTAAGACTAACGTGTATCTGGGTTTTCCAAAAATCTACCCCTAAGGGGTGAAAAGTTAATTTTATAGCGGAGGATTTTATTGGGGGCTTGATTAACTCTAAAATTGGTGTAAATAATGTTTGAGTCAAGTTATGGAAACACACCAGACGATTTTTGAAATTCTTTATTTGTGTTCGTGAAAACAGAGATACAGTTTATATGAAAAATCTTATTAATTTGGTTAATGAACTTGAAACTTAGCACAAATACTTGCATAAGTAATTAATAATGTTTGCCATTATTAGTTTTTCAAAACTACGCCTCAAATGAGGTTAGGGATGATAAAGTTTGTATAGAAGAATTTTAAAGCGCAGTCCGATTAAAAAAATGGTACTTTGAGTCAAGTTAGGAAACTTGCCAAACGAATTTTCACCGATTTTGACAACATATAGCTGATGTTTTAAAGAGTAACTTAGGCTATTTTTATTTTAGAAAAATAATTAGGGTTCCGCGCAAGAAAATTAAAATCCATGAAATCAGACAACCACGTACAGTCCAGTACAAACTTACTAAGCCTCCGCTGTCTATTACGGCTATAACAACAAATAATAAAAATAAAGCAAAGTTAAAAATGTAAGGGGTCGATCCCCATACAATAAACTTTTCATTTTGAAAAAAAAAAAAAATAATAATCTAGCATGTGGGGTGTCATCGTCTAGAACTCATTGTAGTTAGGGAGGCGAGTAAGGGAATTTCGGTAATACTCGAGCGTGGCAGTTTAAGATATGAGAGATACCTTAGACCTAATAGAACAACCTTGTAAAGTATTTAGCTCTATATGTAGTGACGCGCGCCTAGGATAGACGATCAGATTAGTAAAAAAAAATCGATACTCTGAAATACTCGAGCGCGTCAGATTAAGATATTGGCGGTTGATTTTAGTGTTTTAAGGCTAAATTTAACTAATCTGACGATAAGTCCTTGACGCCGCCGAGTTATAGGGTCGCGAACTTGTAAAAAAAAAACGTTAATCCGGCATTCTCGAGCGCGATTTTTTTATTTTTTATTTTGAAGAATATAATCTAAAACTTACTAAAAATACAAAATCTGCCGGTTTCCGCATGACCCGAAGTGTGGAGGAGCCATTTCGTCTTCCGAAAAACGCCTTGCGGCATATAAGTCGCGAACGATACATTTTACAAACAAAAAGTTTAAATAAACAAAAAAGGTAATTTTATTTTACACAAAAAAGGTCTCTTTACATTTTTGTCCGAAGTTAAAACTTTTTGACTTGAAGCATCATAAAAACTCAAACTCCCGGTTTTTTGAGTATATCTCGAAAACTGAGGGTGTTAAAAAAAATTGATATGAAATAACGATGATTAAGTTATGTGACTTTTATTATATCTCAAAAAAATATTTTTTTTTCTAAAGCTTCTCGACAATTTTCATGCCAGTCAGAGCTATACCAACATTGCCTCAGAACTCGGTACATCGCCAATTTGTGGAGGAATGCTTACAAATCCGACATCACTGACCTTGCACCAACCGATCATGGGTGGAATGAAAATAATAATAAATTCGAGTTCACGTGGTTTATCGGGAATCAATTGCCCGATGCGTATGAAAATGTTGTTGTATCGCCGGATATTCTGGGCAACGAGAATGACACTGAGGACAGCAATGACGAGACGCTTGATTCAGGTAAATTTTTGTACTTCTATAATATTCTCTCAACAAAATTACTGAATAGAAATAATTGTTACGGATGTTGCAGGCACTCAGCAGGAAAGAATTGTGGATGAGGAGCCACAATATGAAAGTTCCAGTGAAGAAGAAGATGAATTGTATTGAGCAAAAATGTAAAGGCCATACATAACAATACAATTATAATACAATTTTTATATCATTTCATTTTTTTATACAATAAATAATACAATTCGTACTACATTTCATCTACATTTACGTTGGTTGTATCTATCGCTTTATTGTCATTCTTAAATTCCCCGTTTTATCAAGGAGAAAGAAAGGAAAAAAAAGAAACCAAAAAACCTTTTTCGGTCAGATTAAGAGAACCCACCAACATTTTTGTCAGATTAAGAAAATATGCTTTCAGGATACCGAGATAAACCTCCTCTATGAAAATCTGACGCGCTCGAGTATTTCAAAAAAACTTTTTTTTTTGCATTTTCAAAAATTCATCGTAACTTATCGTCACGCCGAAATCGTCAGTTTTTTTAAAGGGAGCTTCCTTGGGGCCTACTTAACACCCCTTCCGAAAATCTGACGCGCTCGAGTAAATTTATTTTTTTTGCATTTTTGACTACTTTATATGCCTACCCCCACCACGCAAACCGGCAGATTAGTATACCGTTGTTATCAGAAGCACTTGGGGCATACGTAGTATGAATATCTGACGCGCTCGAGAATGCCCAAGTAACTGTTTTTTTTTACATTTTTGAAAAACCGTACACGCCAAACCCACCGCTAAAATGGTTTTTACCATACGAGCTTTTCTTTTCGAAATTATTTTATCTTTCGATTTTGATAGGTCTCGACGGCGCCGTTGAATTACGCCATTTAGCTACCTCGCCTCCCTAACTATTGAGTAGAGTACAAACATATTTTTTTAAATCTTTTAAAATTAAGAAATAGGGGGCCGCAAAATTTGTAAATTTTAGACCATTTTTGTACGAGCTCTAGCGCAACAATTCAACAAATTAGGAATTTGAAACTTCTTTATACCATATAGGTACTGTGAGGGCTCGAACCTTACAGCGGGAGGCTAACTACTTTATAATAAAAGACAGTAGTATACTGAAGAAATGGGGCTGAAGCCCGCTATATTAAAATAGAAATAAAATTATAATTCACTCCCTAGGTCCTACGCGGAGCCCTAGTTATTCGCTATCTGTCAATCTTATAAAAAGCGACCATCACTTTTTATAAGAATATTCGATGTTTGAATAATCGAATGTCAGCCAGTTACATACTTGGGCTTGTATAAGGTAAAACCTCTACATGAGCTACGCCCACCCTTGAATAAAAGGATTAACGTAGTCAACTTCCAAATAAAACTTTTATTCAGACCAAGACATTCGATCATACAGACAAAACCTACCTAAACCTAAAAATAGACACCCTACCTAACTCCGGGAAAATGGCGACAATATGAGGGATTGTACTTCTAGGTACAGGCTCAGCTCTGGACAAACGAAACGCGAAAAACTAACACTATGCTAAGTGTCAGTCAAAGTAATATTAAAGTGTGCCATTGTGCACCCAAAAATATCGCATTTATCCAGTCTGAGCCCCGTCAGACAAAACCCGGAGGGAAAAGAATGACGTGCCTCTTTCGATAATAAAATGATGTGGCAATTCACATCAGCCCAGAAGGGGTTGAAAATCTAAAGAACTCAACATCGTGATTCATTAATCCATCGGACAGTATCGAGCCAGAGGGAGGAATGCGCCAGGAAGTCAAAATTCTACCGTAGAACCTAACTCATGGTCAATCTCCAGCAAATTCAAAGAAATATATCGCGTAATGTCAACACTGAACCCTTACGTATTACTACTGGTCCATATTGACCAAACTGTGGATACTCTGATATAAACTGCACCAATTGTGTCAACTCAACACTCTTTGCAAGGACTATGTCCCGTCAGCAAAGTTGGTTACAACTCATACCAAAGTCACCCCCCCTCTAGAAGGTATTCACAGTTTCTCAAAACTTCCACTACTCCTAATACGTCATACTAAATGCTGGAGGATGTTCATGCTAACCGGCCCTATCGACCCGTAACGAACCGACGTTGTCGTAGGTTTCACTCCCTCTTGCTCTTCAATGTAGTGGCCAGCGTTGTGGGGTAGCTTAACCTCACACGCTGTTGGTTGCGTCCGATGTCTCACCATATGTAAAATTGCACAAAAAAAAACAATATTAGAATATTTGAAAATATAATACATTAATACTTCATGCCCTGCTGATGTCATAAATGTAATGCAGTGACATGATAAACTAAAAATAATGACAATGACAATTAAATAATCCTTAAAAGAAAAAGTTTCCATCTAATAATATTCTTAACAAAAATATCACACAACCTACTTTTATTCACTTTAAAAAACCTAAAATTCAAAATAGAAAATTTCACTATAAAATGTTCATTGGTTATATTAATCCTTTTTAAATTACTTATTTTAGGAACCAAATTTTTAAATCTATTCTTCTTTACAGATAAACACTTTTTCTTTTTCTGTACAATACGTCTTGGATTATACACGACACTTCGGTGTCGTAAAGGGATATTGGGGAACCTAACACAACTTTTAATAGTTTTAATTTCCACATGCGCGATATCAATCATTGTATCGACTGCGCATGACTCCACTTCATCTTCACTTAACTTCAAATCGACTTTAAAATTACTAAACTTGCCAATCTCCTTTATCTCCGACGACAGATCGGAATGGGCATTCTCCTTTGAAATCGGAAATTTTAAATTAAAATTATCTTGAAAAATTTGTTCACAGGCGATGCTATTTTTATTGTTTTCCACATCGTGAACATGATCGTGTTGACACACAGACAAATTAGATATAATAATAACAGGATTGGACAGTCCCGAGTATTCCAGTGCTTCTTGGTCTTCCTTCATAAGCACCTCGTCTGTCTGCACATCGTTTTCGGTCACCATTGGGCTGCTCTCTGCGCAGCTGAGCTCAGCAATGACCTCAACTTCATCTTTATCTACTTCACTGCCTGCATTGCATTTTTCTAACACATCAACTTCCTGCTCTCTTTCACTAGAAATTAATTGCATGTTATCATCTACACATAAAACATTTTCCTGTCTGTCTTCAACAGACCTCTCTTGTGCGTCCGCCTCTTGTCGTGCACAACTAATAATCTTTCCCTTATGGCATCTACATGGGAATTCTGCCCATAATGCGTCACACAGTGCCTCAAAGGACATACCGTCCGACCATGTATAATTGTAAAAAGATCTTGCAGCACTTGCAAGAAACGCACCCAAAATTAGCGACCAATCGCTTTCTCGCCATCCATTGATGTTGGCTATTCGCAAAAAATCGGCAATAAACTTTTCAAGACATCGGGCGTCGATGCCCGTGAAATAATAATCCAACATCAGCACCATGTTGAACACTCTCTAATAATAATAATATTCAAAACCACTTAGTCTGTTTAAGGGGATCCACTGCTCCTCATATCGCTAGGCGTGCGATAGTGATGCGTCCGGCGGAATATCCTCTACGCCAAACACATATAGCTCAACTATTTCGCTCAGCAAAGCTCGGCCGTATCGGCGCACTCCAAAAAACCTTCGAGAGGTACCGCGGGCGTACTCGCGGTCGCTATGAAGCTTCAGCTATGGCGGCGGCGGCGCCTCCACCAAATGTGAGGGCTCGAACCTTACAGCGGGAGGCTAACTACTTTATAATAAAAGACAGTAGTATACTGAAGAAATGGGGCTGAAGCCCGCTATATTAAAATAGAAATAAAATTATAATTCACTCCCTAGGTCCTACGCGGAGCCCTAGTTATTCGCTATCTGTCAATCTTATAAAAAGCGACCATCACTTTTTATAAGAATATTCGATGTTTGAATAATCGAATGTCAGCCAGTTACATACTTGGGCTTGTATAAGGTAAAACCTCTACAGTACCATGAATACTGTATTTAATCAACAATACTGAAAACGGCGATTCATAAGGTATTTTGTTTAAACATGGGTGATTTTCTGCAACTGCAAAAAATAACCTTGTAATTCACAGTATCATTATAAAATAAGTAAAAAGTTATCTTTGCGATTGTTAAACATATAATATGGTACGGAACCCTTCGTGCGCGAGTCCGACTCGCACTTGACCGGTTTTTAACATTTGTTATTACTCATTTTTATTTTAGTTTACTGTTCAGCTTTTACTAGCAAACTTGTTAATTAACATGCATTTTTTATTTACCAAAACTAAAATAAACAACCGCTTCAAAACAGTGCCTTTTCTAAATTAATATTTGCTGTTCTCAGTTTTTCATTAATTCCACTTTGCATTTTGGTTTTTTCCTGTTTTATTATTTGTCTTTGTTCTGTTTAGCTGTGAAATTTATTACACCTAAGAGGATTTAGCTTTTTTTGTGAATATTTATGATAATTTATGAAAAAATCTTTAGGGGTTGTACCACCTGCTACTTAGGTCACACTGAATGTTTATGGATTCTAAAAAATAAGACCAGATATTAGACCGTCCTCCATTAAACTTTTTACGGCACCACTCTGTTAAATCATGCGGTATCCATCGAGAGCAAAGTTTTCGAACCTTCAGATGCACATGCAAAATTTTTTACACTTGGCTCATTCCAATGCCTAATAGGTACAGTACGAATTTAAAGTAAGTAATAGTAATAGCAAGTAATTTTTTTTCAGTTACAATCAGTATCAATAATGGATTTTGTAACCACCGTCGCCAGCCGACCTTCACGTACATCGTCATGGAGATAATCACGTCCACGTCTAAATTCTCCAAACCACGAATAGACAGAGCTGCTACATGGGGCTTCATCATGCACCAAATGCCAATTGAAGTCTCTGATGCGAACTCTCTTGTTCACATAAGCCACAGCGAGAATCGTAAAAAATCACGAATCAATGAAAATTTTGCAATGAAATCTAAGGCAATGAGTTTAACTCGTGAAAATTTTGCGACACACAATTTTCTAAAGGACGCCACAATGAAAAAAACAAATGACAGTCTCGCAAATTAAAAAGTGACATGTTCCCAGAGAGTTCCATTTTCGAATTCCGTAATTGCTTTTTTTTATTTTTTTATTGTAAGTGGCCAGTATCAGAAACTTTCAGTATACCCCACGCGTATAATGCGATGCTATAAATAATAACATTGAAGTAGTTGAAATACTCGTAAATTATCTGGTAAAGTGACAAACAAAAATCTCACTACATGATAGAATTGAATACCTACTCTATAATATTATATAATAACGCGTTGATCAGTCTCAGGCCATGGCATGCTAAGACAGACCCCAGAGGTCTAACTGTGTGCTTTGTTACACCTATGTAAGGAACTTGTATTTTATAAATAAAAAATAAATAATAATAATAGGGTGACACAATGGCCGGTCTTATTGCTGAAAGCGATCTCCTTTGGATGGTTTTAAAGGGAGAAGGAGGAGAGACAACCTACCATATTTACTTAGATAATAATCAGCAGATGTGCCGGACGGGCGTGATCGATAGACACGGTGAGGTGAAAGGAGTGTGTAAGCCTATCCAGGTGTATACCTATGTATGTGATTAGGCCTCCTAGTCCATACGGCGCTGACGTCCTGCACCTATAGGCTCGGTTATCTGCAACCGATGACCAGCAGCTATGTTCTTGTGAGGGTTCTGAAGGATTATTTTCAATGAAACAGCATCTTGATAAGTCTTCAGCGGATTTCAGGAGACGACTGGCGCACTCTTTAGAAAACAGATGGTACCATATCATTAGGGAGGTTATTATGATTTGTGGCCATAGTACGAGTTTTTTTAATTACTTGATTGATGCTTGATTGCGTTTCGTTGGAATAATTGTGTTTCCCATTATTCAGTTACCAGACGGCGCTTATTTAGTATCAGGTACAAAATGAAGCTTACATTAACGTGATCAAGTAAGTAGTAAAAACTCGACTGACCATTATTTTTTACACATGAAGCCTAGTGGCCTCATGTGTAAACGGTCGGCCTATAATAATAGGATGACACAATGGCCGGTCTTATTGCTGAAAGCGATCTCCTTTGGATGGGTTTAAAGGGAGAAGGAGAGACAACCTACCATATTTACTTAGATAATATCGTAACATATTTTTTCTAGGTGAAAAGATAACAATATAAAACCCGATCGTATAAAATAGAGGTGTTCTTATTACTCTAGATAGCTTATGTTATGCTTATGAGTTATTTGAAGCATCGACAAGATTTTATCGCATCGATAGTCTTAGGATCGATAGATGCCCCTTTTGATAGACTAAATTATTAGGTACTACTACTACTGTTGTCAGACTTTCGGGCTCCTGACGTCCCATAACGACTGTCAAAGATCCAGGAATGACAGCCGGGACCAACAGCTTAACGTACTTTCCGAGGCACGGAGGGGTCTTGGTATGTGACTCTTGGTATGTCTTGGTATGTGTCCTGACTAATCTTAAGAAGTACATACATGAATATGAGACAGATGAGGAAAGACTGGTTAGAGAGAGCACACGTAGGAAGGATTTGAGAAATAAGATAAGTCCTCACTTCAATGTTGTGAAGCACAGTTCACAATATCAAGCAGTGAAAATTTTCAACAATAAGTTGCCACTACACTTAAAGAGCTTTTTTATACATCTGAGTTTAAAACAAAACTTCAGGCATTCCTACTAGATAAGTGTCTTTACTCCGTTGACGACTTGTAAATTTATGTATGACCATGTTTTTCTCTCCTGTCAACTTATGAGTAGGTATAGGTATTACTAAAGTCGACTGAAATTACTGTTTGTTTGATGTACATGATAATTATGGATATTATTTTTAGTGACAAGTGTTCCATTCCCTTTATTTTTTTTTAAATTAATTATTATTACTTATTATTATTATTTTTAAAGTTGATATTGAATAATATTGTATTTTTTTATGTGTTGTATTGGTAATTTTTAAATTATAATTGTATGTGTATTTGTGTTTTTTATTTTTATTATGTAAAATTATTTCAAACACAATGTAAATTGTTAATGAATAAATTGAATTGAATTGAATGTAAAGATTATCAACCATCCACAGACCAACCGCGGTAACCCGCGCTTAGCCCGATCGATCGACCCGTGCGGGTATTATTACTTAACCAATAAACCACATATTAAGTACCTAATTTAAACATTTAAACAGATTCAATTTTATACAAAATGGCCGCGCTTAAACCAGATTGTTTAAAATTATCTCATAAAAGCATAATATTGAAATACCATTGTGTACACTTTAAATTTTAATTCAATGATGATCTGTTAGTTATTATTATGCAGAATTAAATATTATGGTTGGTTGTATCAACACGTTTTATTTATTGTTACCTATAATATGCACAACGTATTCCTTTTGATCTCCCATAACTCTAGGGTAGGTATTAATGAGACCATCATTTTGAACAACTTTTGCTATGGGACCAAACATAAAATTGCAAAAAAAATCAGCTATTCATTTATGTTCGCATAATATCTCGTCAAAATGTAGGGAACAGTTGTTTTTTTTCCGATTTCATGTTTGATCCCATATTAAAAGTTGTTCATAATGATGAGTACAATTACCCCTTAAGAGGAAAATCGAGTTGTAGGTATGGTATATACGTACCTATGTGTAGGCATGAAGCTCTAGAAATAGAGTTTTAACATCAGTCTTGTTGATTCGTAGATGAGAAAAATTAAATGTAAAATAAAAATTAGGTACTTACAGGTAACTAATATTCTTGCCTAAGATGACAACATACGAGTAGTAAATAAGTATTAATTTCTGAGATGACAGTTAATAGCGTAATAAAAAGGTTGAACATACTGTACCGACCGTAAACTAAATTAGGATAAATAAGGAACAAGGACGGCGACGCTAACCAACTTTTAATGACTTTAAACTGAAGATCACGTCTAAATCGAACAGTGTTAATGATTTGGAAAAAATATAATTATGTTAAATTAGTTAAGTGAATATTTTAAATTATGTTTATATGTACAGTGGACTGCATCAATCGGGTACATTGCTTGTCGAACTAAAGGCCTGTCGCACTAACGACCTGTCGAACAAACGACCTGTCGAACTAATGACATGTCGCACACATGTTTGTCGCACTAATGACATACACTCATCAGGTACCCCAGTTGTATTCAAATTTTAATACAACTGGGGTACCCAATTGATGCAGCCCACTGTACATACCTAGTGTAATCAATTTGTAAAGTTATGTCTAATGCGGATAAAAAACTGAGAATCACACAAAAACTATCAAGCGTATTGTTATGAATACTTCACGATTTTAAAGATAATTTAACAATTTTTCTTTTAGTATACGATCTTTTAATAAAATACCTTTTGTTTTATCTATAATAAATTAATAATGCGACTAATATGGGACAGCGCACCTTGATGGGCGAGTCCTATTACTGGCTGGACGTACGACGCGTTGCGTGAGCTCAGCACAGAACACGCAAGCTAACCACTCAACGCCGTTGCCATATTATATCTGCATCTTAATATTAATTTTCTTTTCTCCAGGAAGACGACGATGACGGCCGCCCACCCATCAGTATGGAGGTGAAGAAGCATGACAAGCCCGGCAGCCTGTCGCCCGTGAAGCTAGCAGTGAAGAGAGACAGTGGAGACGAAGGCAAGACTTCCAGGTCCAGCAGTAGATGTGACAAGGAACTGAGGCTACCACCAGAGAAGTCGCCCAGTGAAGATGCTGCGTTGAGACGGGAGAGGAAGCTCTCCAGGGCGAGTGATAGCTCCAAAGAGACTTTAGAGAGGTAGGAATGATGTTTACTTTGTTCTAAAAACATTATTAGCCCAGTGGGACTTCCCGCTGGAGCAGTAATTGCGACAAGGAACTGAGGCCGCCACCAGAAAAGTCGCCCAGTGAAGATGCCGTGTTAAGACGGGAGAAGAGGCTCTCGAGGGCGAGTGATAGCTCTAAAGAGACTTTAGAGAGGTAGGTATGATGTTTCTTCCATCTGTACATCATTATTAGGCCAGTAGGACTTCCCGTTGAAGCAGTAATTGCGACAAGGAACTGAGGCTACCACCAGAAAAGCCACCCAGCGGAGATGCTGCGTTAAGACGGAAGAAGAGGCTCTCGATGGCGAGCGATAGCTCTAAAGAGACTTTAGAGAGGTACGTATGTACGGTGATCCTTTTGATCTAAAACATTATTAAGCAAGTGGGACTTCCCGTTGAAACGGTAAATGCTACAGGGAACTGAGGCTACCGCCAAGTCTCCCAGTGAAGACGCTGCGTTGAGACGGGAGAAGAGGCTCTCGAGGTTGAGCGATAGGAGACTTAAGAGAGGTACGTATGGTGATCCCTTGATCTAAAATCATTATTAAGCAAGTTGGACTTCTCGCTGAATCAGTAAATGCGACAAGGAACTGAGGCTACCACCAGAAAAGCCACCCAGCGGAGATGCTGCGTTAAGACGGAAGAAGAGGCTCTCGATGGCGAGCGATAGCTCTAAAGAGACTTTAGAGAGGTACGTATGTACGGTGATCCTTTTGATCTAAAACATTATTAAGCAAGTGGGACTTCCCGTTGAAACGGTAAATGCTACAGGGAACTGAGGCTACCGCCAAGTCTCCCAGTGAAGACGCTGCGTTGAGACGGGAGAAGAGGCTCTCGAGGTTGAGCGATAGGAGACTTAAGAGAGGTACGTATGGTGATCCCTTGATCTAAAATCATTATTAAGCAAGTTGGACTTCTCGCTGAATCAGTAAATGCGACAAGGAACTGAGGCTACCACCAGAAAAGACACCCAGCGAAGATGCTGCGTTGAGACGGGAGAAGAGGCTCTCTAAAGAGACTTTAGAGAGGTAGGTATGATGTTTACATTGTTTTAAAAACATTATTAGTCCAGTGGGAAATGCTACAAGGAACTGACGCTACCACCAAGTCTCCCAGGGCAGATGCTGCGTTGAGACGGGAGAGGATGCTCTCCAGAGCGAATCGCTCTAGGCAGCCTTTAGAGAAGTACGTATGATGTTTCTTGTGGTATCATATTTTACTAGCCTATTTAACTCATTTAGGGGATGAACTAAAAAATATCCTTCCTTTGTAACGAACTCTTGCGCATAATTTCATGCTTCTAGACCAAACGTTTAGGCTTTACGCTTAGCATTGTCTATCAGTGAATGAGAGATTCCACTTTGATACTAAAAACAACACAACTATTTTGAATTAGCAAAATGCAGCAATTATTAGCAAAATAGTGTTCCTCTAAAAGTGGAAACCATGAAGACCCTCAAAAGAAAAACTGCAACGTACTCAGGTATTAATTTTCAATTCTACGTTAAGTCTACAGGGTGAAATTTTAATCGTTTTTATCCTCTTAAGGTGTTATTGTACTCATCATTATGAACAACATTTACTATGTGACCAAACCTGAAATCGCGAAAAAAAAACCAGCTGCTCCTTACATTTTGACAAGTTTGACATAGATAAATAACAGCTGATTTTTTTTGACGTTTTCAGGTTTGGTCTCAAACTAAAAGTTGTTCATAATGATGAGTACAATTACCCCTTAGAGGTTAAAATCGTTTAAAATTTCACCATGTATTCTGAGATCAGAGTCAAATATCTATGCACACAATAGACACCACCAATACGACAACAAGTACGACACCTCGTAGACACGAAGTTACTAGGCGCTTATAAACCCCCAAGCAATACTCGATAACACTGTTGGTTCGTGTATATCAGCAAAACGGTTCTAGTCTCCTTTGAAATATACATCGATGCTCCTTTGAGCCCCATCAGCAGCGAATATTTCAAATGTAACCTAGATATTTGAGCAGACTGGACACAAAAGATCCAAGATGGCGGTGAACGAGTATAAAGTTCTTCGTTCATTATCGCTGAAACATTTTCAAAGAGCATCTCATGTTACAGTTAAGAAAAGTTAAAAGCGTTATTTTCATTTCTGTTACTTTTATAGCTCGATACTTCAAAATAAACGCATGTTCAACTAATAACAAAACTGAATAGGTTGGTACCCAAAATCACCGATTAGCCCCGTTATCATCAACAAAAACATAAATAAAGGGGTTGAAAAGCCTTAATTGAGAGGTATCGCGTAATCCATCAAGTTAGCCAGATGATCGATGACTTACGTATTTAGCAGCATGCCCTAATAACTGGCATATTTCGTGACTAGAAATATTCGTAATCAGCTTAGTTTAATCTTGATACCATAGTTTCACAGCTTGGCTGTTATAACTTTATGATTTATTAATTATTTATTTTATTTATTTATTATTATTATATTTATTTATTCAGATAACATAGATCCATTGGGTTAGTAACAATAGCCTTAACCTATGTTAGTACTTAATTGATAACACAGACAGTGTACAAGCGACCAGTGACCTCACCAACGGGCTGTCATGTCTCCCGGCTACAGCGCGCAGAATGCTGCTGGGGCTGCCACGGAGTCTGTTAAGCAGCGAGGCCGCTCTCTTACGCCGTACAGCATTGAAGCAGTCGGTACGTGCCTCAGCGAACATAGATGACGCGCTACAGAACCGAGGCAGACGCAACAGCACTCTAAATGCGTTGTTATACTGGATCCGCAGAGCATTGTAGGCCTTTTGGGTGTAGCTGAACCACAGGCTCCCCGAGTACAGCGACATGCAATATGCTTTGAAAAGTGTTATTTTGACCGCGGCTGTACATCGGAAGAACCGGCGGGCCAGCATATTAGCCCGAACCGACAATGCTCTGCGCTCCCTCTCCATATCTGCATCGTCTTTCAAATCATCCGTCACCACGTGACCCAGGTATTTAAAAGAGTACACCCTGTGCAACTCTACACCGTTCAGTAACACAGGCGGGACGGTGGAGGGACACTTGGTATCGGACTTGAAGACCATGTATTTTGACTTGCCTTCATTGTATAAAAGGCCATGAGAAGCTGCATACGACTCGCAAATATCGAGAAGCTTACGGAGCGCACCGATCGAGGGGGCCAGCAGCACCATGTCGTCTGCATAGCTTAAATTATTGAAACAGACTCCATCAATAAAGCAACCGACACGTGTGCTGCTGAGCTGCTCGATCAGTGCATTCACGTACAGACTAAACAACAAAGTTGAGGTCAGACCACCCTGTCTGACGCCACACTCTGGCCTACTTGGCTCCGAGAGCTCTCCTGCCCAGCGCACCCGACTCTCTTGCTTCATATACCAGAACCGTAGAAGTGAGACGAGCTCCGGCGGCACCGCGGTATCAGACAATTTCTTCCAGAGAACGTCAAAAGAGACAAGATCAAAGGCCCTGGACAGGTCTAGGAAACATGCATAGACAGGTGTTTTCCTGTCTGTGTAATACCTGACAGCGTGCTTTAAACTAAGAATAGCGGTTTCTGTTGACAGCCCTGGCCGAAACCCAAACTGGGCATCATGCAGTTTGATGTGGGTATTCAGGTGTGAATTAAGCACACTGTCAAGTATCTTTGCCACGACAGTAGCCAAGGAAATCGGCCTATAGTTTGACCTGTCCGAGATGTCTCCGGTCCTACTCTTGACCACTGGTACCACCAGAGCCCGCAACATATCAGGAGGAAGGTACGAATGACCCAGGCACAGATTAAACAGAAGAGCTAACACGCGAGGTAAATGCTTCCCACCATGCTGCAAGTGCTCGATGCTGAGCCCATCGTGCCCTGGGGATTTGCCCCTCTTCATGTTTTTAATTTTTGTCTTGATATCTTTTGCTAGAATGAGCGTAGTTATTTCTATAGCACTGTCCCCAGCATCAACCTCCTTGCACGGTGGACTCAATCGCGACTTCACATCGAAATGCATACTAAATAAATCAGCAACATCTTTCGAGTTGGAGACACCATCAATACTCACAGGAACGCCAGGTCTAGGATTAGGCTGTTTAGTGCTTTTCCAAAATCCCCCAAAATCTGAACTCGAATGGCGTTTAGCTAACAAATCCATTCGAATCTGATCCTGGTTGTTCTGGCACCATTTGAGCTTCCCTTTGAAGATTTTACGAGATTCTATCATTGCGTCAAATATGGCGCCGCAAGCAGGTCTACCATACCATAGCCAAGTATTAAATTCTATCTTAGCGTTCCTGTGAGCCTCGCTTACAAATTTATTCCACCCAGCCAATGGTTTCTTACACTTAATTGACTTACACTCATACGTATTGCTTGCACTATTGCATAAAATGCTAACAATGTCGCAATACATGTCATTTATAAAGCTACTATGACTAGCATCCCTACAATACCTACCACAACATTTTTGTAGCTCGACAGGCAAGTCAATATGTTTTAGCTGTTGATTACATATATTTTCATAGGAACGACATTGTTCTACGCTTCTCTCTCCCCACTGTATTTTACTACGTAAAGGGATTTTAACATTCGTTTTTTGTCTTATAACATTAAAGTCACATGTAAGAACCAATGGTAAATGGTCAGACCAGAAAACATCGTACTTTACGTGTACGTTCAGAACACTGGCCAGGGCTGCTTCTGTCGTGAGACAGTGGTCTAGCCAACGCTTGCAGCCATGGGCCTCACTGATGAAAGTGAACGTATCTGACGCTAATTGCAACATATTAGTGTCCACACAAGTCCAGTCCTGTTCCTTTGAAAACACCACAAGTTCATGATAAAATCGCTCACCTGGATGGGCATTGAAATCGCCCAGTATGAACACTGACTCGATACCACTCTCGTCAATGATAGCACTGATTGAACTGAGACAATCCGTGAACTCAGGCACATTTTCCACTATGTCTATTGGCATGTATACGCAAATCACAAGCACTGGACGATCTTCCGTAGTGATACGTATTGCGGCAATACGTGGATTATCACACGGTATTATTGACACGCACTTAAAAACCGACTTACGCCATAGCAGCGCCACACCACCAAACGGCCGGCCACGGAGAATGCCAGCAGACGTATCCACAGCAGACGTACCCGTGCTCGCGAAGTCGTCGTGAACATTCTCCAAGAGAGACAGTTCACCCGGCAGCAGCCACGTTTCTTGTAAAGCGATAATGTCCGCAAAACAACACAGCTGTTTTACCGCGTGTATGGAACGCTTGACGCTCTTGCAGTTGTATGTTACAATAATTAATAGATTCCAGCAGAATTTAGGTAACGACAGTTCCTAACAATGCGTGTAACGTCACATACTTAAAATAGATAATTTAGCGCTGTTCCGAAATTTTAGAGGTGTCATTAAGTTTAGATAAATAAAATAAATATAAATAAATAAAATAATTAATAATTATTTATTTATTTATTTATTTATTTTATTAAGTTTAGATGAACAGTTTATGTTGTGTGAGTAACGAGGGGATGAACATGAAATTAGAATAAGAGCGAGCGCGCACTGCGGTGCGTTTCCGGTAGTTCTGCCGCACTGGGCGGGGCCTTTTTTTTTTTTTTTTTGAGGGTGGGAAATCATCAAATAACTTCTCCCGCTCTGGGTGGAGCGGAAGGGCGTGTCAGACTTTTACTGACTAAAACCCACCCGTGTTCCTTCAGTTGCCTATGCCAGGGCCGCGGTAACCCCTTCGGATAATCCGCGACCCCAGCGGCTACAGTAACAAAACGCATGACCGCAGTGCGCGCACTTCAAAGACATTCCATACTTCACAGATTATGCGGTAGAAAAACGCACCGCAATGCGCGCTCGCCCTAACGGCGGTCTTAGTTCGCAAGCAAGTTATGACTATGTCTCTGTAGTAAACCTTAAAAGTATCTCCTTATTTTCTTTATTGAAGGAGGTGCACATAAACGTCTCTGGCCATACTATACTTGAACTTATAATATACTTGGACTTTTAATCGTATTCAGTAACTTGACAGTTGAAGAGATAAGTTCCTGACAATAAAAAGGAAATGAGGTGGAAAACTCTCTACATGGTCTTCACATGATCTGACCAAGATTATGTAATAATGGACTTTAAAAGAAACTGTGACCTCTGAGTTTGTTTCGGCGTTTCTTCTCAGAGTAGTCAGATAGGAAACGTCGATCTCATCTAGTTTTAAAAAAATATGATTGACGTGTAAAAGTGTTTGTACAAGCCTACTTACAGAAAATAAATCATTATCAAAAAAGAATTAGTGAAACTACCTTGATGCGGTGTTTTAGTTTTAATTGAAACACGTTACTTATATTTGTTTATACCATAATACAGGTGAAATTTTAATAGTTTATTTCCTCTTAAAGGGTCATTGTAGGTAGGTACTCATCATTATGAACAACTTTTGCTATGGGACCAAACCTGAAATCGCGAAAAAAAATCAACTGTTCAGTACATTTCTCTACATCAAACTCGTCAAAATGTAGGGAGCCACTGATTTTTTTTCGCGATTTCAGGTTTGGTCCCATAGTAAAAGTTGTTCATAATTATGAGTACAATGACCCTTTAACAGGAAAATAACCATTTCAATTTCTCTCTGTTTAAACGATAAGTAATTTAAAAACGAAAATTATTTTGCTTCGAACTTTTAAATTACCTACTGAAAACCATTAAAAGTCCAAGTACACATAAGTTTTTACTGCAGTATCCAATGAATCGTAAATTGCAGCACAAAACACAACACATTTTTTTTTCGCGATTTCAGGTTTGGTCCCATAGTAAAAGTTGTTCGTAATGATGAGTACAATGACCTTTTACGTGGAAAATAACCATTTAAATTTCACTCTGTATAAACGATAAGTACTATAAAACGAAAATTATTTTGCTTCGAACTTTTAAGTTACTGTATACGATTAAAAGTCCAAGTACACATAAGTTTTTACTGCAGTACCCATTGAATCGTAAATTGCAGCACAAAACAACACATTTCGTTGGCTGGATGTGATCGCTAGCCGATTTGTCAGTGGCGACAAATATACATGGAAATATTGCCTACTGTTGAGCGTTTTTCATTGTCACTAGCTGTTTACATATTCACAAGGGAAAAATCAATACAACAACACAAACACGCAGCCGTGACGTTCACAAATAATGTTCTTGAAATATTCTTGGTACCACTGTTTGGTATTAACTTACTTCAGTAGGTACCTATACAGATCATACTGGCACATGACAAAGTGTGTTCTCTATCCAACGTCAAGATGCAATCAAATAATAAAAAACTATCTATTTAAAAAACCTCCGATACAAATTTACCCTCATTTCTTTTTGCTACTCCATCATCAGACCCTGACTACCATATACCTATAACCTATTCATTGAGACCATTCCAATGAGCCCAAACACGATACCTCTCAATCAACTCAGCCTATCGCAGTCCACTGCAGGACATAGGCCTCTCCCAGTGTGCGCCACAACACCCTGTCCTCCGCCTTCTGCATCCAGTCTGTCCCAGCCACTTTCTTCAGGTCGTCGGTCCATCTAGCTGGGGGCGTCCCACACTACGCTTACCGATACGCGGTCTCCATTCCAGGACTGGTCTGCTCCACCGGCCATCGGTCCTTCTACAAACATGGCCAGCCTACTGCCACTTCAGTTTGCTTATTCTGCAAGCTATGTCGGTTACTCCGGTTCTTTTCCGGATAACTTCATTCCTGATTTTATCCTTCAAAGAAACTCCGAGCAAAGCCAGCTGCTATGCAGCGCGTAGCGATACCTCTGATCGGGTAAAAAATATAGAAAACGATTTTTTGGTTAGCTAAGAGACCTAGCTGATCGATTTTTGCCTCTTTATTGCAACCATCAACGAAATCGTTAGAGCCGTTTTCGAGAACGTGTTAACAAATAATAGTTAGATACAAATATTGCACAATAATAGTATAGGATAGGATATGATAACCTATGACTATTTAGCATCGTTCAATTGTCCAATTGCTAAATCGTTATGACTGTTAAAGGGTTTAGGCTTAAGATAAACTAACGAATCATTTTGTTGTCAGACAAGACTCGAAGTCCACGTCGCTGTCAAGTCCTAAAGTCTCTCGGAAGTACTTCACGAACTGGCGTCAGGCATGTGACAAGACGAAGGACAAGACCAAGGAACTGCTGAAGCGTTGGAGGACGTTGCCGGAGTCCGAGGGGGCGGAGTCACCCATGCAGGCCGCCGGGCATAGCGACGAGGACAAGCATCGAGGGTGGAGCGTGCATGTGTGGAGTGAGTGTTTCCTTTTGTTAAGATAATACTCCTTTGCACTTCTTAGGTACTTTTAGGGCCTTAGCACACCTCCGCGCGAAACCATAGCAGTGAAATTCAACTGACTCGCATGATGTTCCGCTACTCGAGTAGCGGAAAATCATCGGATGTGTGCTCAGGCCCTTAGCTAAAAATTTAAATAAAGTGCTTGTCTTCTGTCGTAATAATGTATTCAAGTTTCTTACAAAAGCTCGAAGAATGCCGCGAAAAAATATAGTAAAACAAAATTTATCAAAATTAGAACCATAGATTAAAATAGAGTAGCATCATAAATTGTATAAAGTTGAACAGTTTTTTTATAAGCGTGAAGAGTGGAAGTTTTTTGATCCAGTGTTGCCAGCTAGGTATCCGGACTTCCTGAGTTTTATGCCCGAACACCTTTTATTACTATTAATTTGTCCATCCACTACAGGACGTAAACCACTCAGTTACGCCTTAACAGCTATTGTACCATTTTTTCGGCAAAGACTAGAAGAACCTTCGCCTTTCTGTAACCGGTCAATTATAATTGCAAAGGAATATTGTCAACGGTGCAGAAAATCAGTCGTTCTATTTCAAACTGGTAATCAGCTGTCTACTGGTAGGGTTTTATAGTCATTGACTGGTAGTCAGTCTTTCCACGAGACAGGCCTGACCTAGTGTGGAGTTCATAAGCAAAGTATCCTTTGCGTCCTTAAATTTAATCAATGTAAACCTAGCTAGGTATTAAAAAAAAACCGGTCAAGAGCGAGTCGGACTCGCGCACCGAGGGTTCCGTACCGTCATTTAACTTTGGTTGATGATTTCTGAAAAAGTATGCTAGAGACATCGTTTTATTTTTCTTGTAATCTTTACATAAACTTCTATCAGATAAAATAATTTCAGATTTTTTTTCTATGCAAACTTCGCAGATAACGGGGGGGGGGGGGCGGTATCTTTTTTAACATTTTTCATCAAAAGTCGAAAACTATGCGGCCTAAAAAAAATTTAAAAAAATGTTTGAGAATTTGCAAACAGCGCTCTTTCATATGATACCCCACATGCCCTAGTAGCCCCACTTCAAATTTTTAAGACCCCCTTTCAGTCCCTGTTGCAAAAAAATAATATATTTTTACTTCTTTCGTATTTGCAAAATAGTTGGGCAAACGTCATATAAAATTGTTCCAAATTTCAAGTTGATAGCATTAGTAGTTATTGTGATATCCAGCTGTGACAGACAGACAGACAGACAGACAGACTGAGTCACACCATAAGGGTTCCTTTTTACCATTTTGGTACGGAACCCTAAAAAAAGACTAGAAGCTGATCCCAACATAGTTGGATATTACCTTATAATAGGTATTTACCTATGAAATTACCGTTTTGTATGAAAAAATTTAAACGAATTTTTTTCATGTATTTTTTATTTGTATTAATCGAAGTAATCACCCATGCAATCAATGCATCTTTGCCAACGCAGTGGCAGTTTATTGATGCCCTTCTTAAAGAAATCAGCTGGTCGGTAGGCAACAAATTCTTCAAAGGCATTTTGTACTGCCTCTCGGGTATTGAATTTTTTTCCCGCCAAGAAGTTATCCAAATTCTGGAAAAAGTAGTAGTCTGTAGGCGCAAGGTCTGGTGAGTAGGGTGGATGACGGAGAGCTTCCAACCCCAGTTCTTGCAACTTGGAGACCGTCTGCTGTGCAGTATGAGGTCGCGCGTTGTCGTGCAGGAGCAGCGGAGACGAGCGATTGACCAATGCTGGTTGGAGATGTGCCAGCTTCTCCATCATTGTGTTCAGTTCTTCACAGTACACATCTGCAGTAATGCTCACCCCGTTTGGTAAGAAGCTGTGATGAATCACACCGACGCTAGACCACCAAACAGTGACCATCACTTTTCTAAGGGTAAGTTTTCGTTTAGGGCATTGTTTAGGTGCTGAACCAGGATCCAACCAACTTGCTGAGCGCTTGCGGTTATCAAACAGAATCCATTTTTCATCGCAGGTAACAATGCGGTTCAAAATTCCTTCATTTGTGTGTCTGTTGAGCAGTGCAAGGCACGTCTCGACGCGTACTTCGCGCTGGCGATCATTGAGTTCGTGGGGCAACCATTTGTCAAGCTTTTTTACCTTGCCAATTTGACGCAAATGGACCAATATTGTTTTGACGCTAACGTCGAAAGCTTCAGCCGTAGATTGTGTATCATCAGCTTCCACAATCGCCTTTAATTCGTAATTGTCGACCAAGCGAGGTTCATTTTTCAGGTCGAAATTTCCAGAACGGAAGCGAGCAAACCAATAACAGTTGGTGCGTTGGTTTGTAGTGTTAGCTCCGTAAACGTCGTTGATGTTGCGTGCCGCTGGTGCCGCGTTGCTGCCACGACGGTACTCATATTCCAAAATTACTCGAATTTTTAACGTATCCATGATGACGAAAAAGATTGAAATGCGATGAAAATGTAACACTAATCAATAAACAAATGAAAAAAAAATCCATGTTTTTAAAATAAAATTAATTTGAAATTAGAATTCTTAGCCAAACAAAAATTATTTTGATTTGAAATGGCCAGTACTGCAGAACGGCAATTTCATAGGTAAAGACCTAATATTATGACCTGTTGAAGCCTTAGAGTGACTTCAATGTTCCCACATAAAAACAAACTAAGTACCTACTAATTGACTAATTTACAAGTACTTTCATTTTATCGGAACGTCCACATTATGACTAGGGCAAAAACCTTCAAATCTTCGATATTCATCGACGATGCCTCATAGTTTCGCTAACAAAACAAATGACCATAATTTACGCGAACAAAACCTTCACAGAAGCGTTTCCGCACCAAAATTTCTGGAATATTCCCCTTTATTACGTTACTAATTCCCGGAATAAAGGACAAAACGTGTTCGCCGGGCGCGTGCCGAAATATACTATAACTTAATAGGAAGTTACTTTAAAACGAAAGTGGGGAAACGACATTTACATTAGTTCTAACTTTGCTCGGGTCTTTGGTCACGGAATATTAATTTTACGAGGCGCAGTGGACCGGTGAGAATAGAATCTGTTCATTAACAGTTCACTCAGTCTTACCAAGGGGTATCGTATTACCCAGTAACAGGGTTGTGGAGGTCAGATAAGCAGTCGTTCCATGTAAAATACTGCAAGTATTCAGCTGCATCCGGTTAGACTGGAAGCCAACCTCAATATATTGGGAAATGGCTAGGCAGATGATGATGACAGTTCCTAATTTATTTAAACTCGTTGCAGCATATTATGTTGTCTCCTTATACATATACATCTCTATACTGGTCGTCATCTCAGTATTTAACCTATAGAGACATGAGGAACAGGGTGTAAAGTTCACTCATCCTCCATAGAAAAGGGAGTATCCTCCGACCAGACGGGTGTCGTGTCTGGTGGGCTACCCCGACGATTGATGTCGGGACGTTGATATATGCTAGTCGTGCGGTAAACTCTGATTGTGCGATGCAGGATTTTGCGTGACGGCAGTGTGATGCGTAGTTCGCATGTGACGATGTAGATGCCGCCACAAACCCCAATCCTCTTTGTTGCCGTATCATCTTCGTGCCCCCACGCTTTATTTTTTACATACAGTGTGAACGAAGCCTCTTTACTAATACGCTATCTAAGGTAAACGCAGGTACAAGGGGCAGTCGGTTTGACGCAGTTTCATTAGAATGCCTACTGGTGAATCAGTGCCTGGTGTGATGGTATTATCAACGGACGACGTGCTGGAAAATTTACCGTATTACCGATCACTCTAAACACAATCCATTCATGGTTTATTTGGACT
The DNA here is from genome assembly GCA_905163495.3 of Cosmia trapezina. Lineage (NCBI taxonomy): Eukaryota > Metazoa > Arthropoda > Insecta > Lepidoptera > Noctuidae > Cosmia > Cosmia trapezina. The sequence goes on from LR991042.1 coordinate 10,783,976, forward strand.
TCTCCTACTCCTATCTACATTCATACTCACAATTCCTCACGACGACGTGTCCTTTAATATATTCCAGTAGCTTTTGCCCGCGGCTTTGCCCGCAATTATGTAGGAAAATATCCCACGGGAACGTGCTATGGAAATCCTTCCTTATAAAGGGAACATCTGTGCAAAATTTCAGCTTTCTAGGTTCAAGGGTTTGGGCTGGGCGTTGATGAGTCAGTCAGTCAGTCAGGACTTCTCTTTTTATTTATATATAGATCATATCAAAATCCATTATTACCTGCATTATCACAGTTTGTTAGTTACTAGTAATTTGCGCTCTCTTTTGGGCAGACATTTTGTGCATCTAAATCGACAGTAAAGTCATGCATAATTACCCTATAACATTCCCACTGCTGGGACATAGCACCAACCTCCACTCTCTGAGAAGGAGTGGGCTGTGCAATCCACCACGCGGGACCAGTCCGGGTTGGTGGACAAATTGCCCAATATGATCTCAGGCTCAATATAATAAATGAAAGTCATAATGCCTTGGTTCGTTATGTCGTGTGCTGTGATTTCAGCCGCTGAACTGATTCCACTGAACTACTGTTGAAATATGATAATCAGTGTTATATATGCTAATGAATTCTGAAACAATGTTGGCTGGTTTCATGTGTTTTCATAATATTTCGGGCGCATTGCGTGCTGTGGATGGATTTTGATCATGTATTATTGTCATAGAAGATTAGGGTGTATTCAGTAGCCACGAATGTATTTTCTTAATAAAACTAGAGTAGGTAGTACCGTAACATTGGTATGCTACGCGCCCCTGGGAGCCTACTCCCTAAGTCCGTCCGTCTTTCCGTCCGTCCGTTCATCCGTCCGTCTGACATTACGATCCATCAAAACAAGTGTAAAAGTTAAATTTTTCGGACGGGCAATAACACATCGGGAGTACGGGCAACTGGCAAATCATGTTGTAATTCATACTTCGTTCGGGCCCCAAACCAATCATCCATCCGTATGTGATACGGAGTAGGAATCGTCCCTAACGAAGTCCGAAACTAGGTACGAGCTTCGTGCTTAGGGAGTAGGCCCCCTGCTTCGCACGGTTTTTACAACTTGACAAAAGCTATGTATATATTTTATTATTAGTGTACTTATACTATTACACGTTGGCTCTTTCGTTATTATCATTTTTTTTTTATTTACCTTTCCTGTACCTTTATTCATAATCATAAGATAAGTCAAGTGTATATTTGCTTTTTATCATTTCATCTTATTTTTGTCTTCTTATTTGCGTTATTGTAATTTTAAATACTGTGTCTACACTTTATCTTGTAGGCTCTTCTTTGATAAAACTCACTTTTAGACACAAGTAACACTTACATGATATCACTTGCTTGGAGCACAGCTAGTAACCGACTGACCCATGAGCTAACGCGCTGCGCCGGCAACCATCAAGAGTGGGGACCGGATGCAACGCGTAACCTCGTTTGGTAAAACAGTATCATTAATTGACATCTTAAATACAAACCTTTTCTAAAATTCTTTTAAATATTCGATTTGACGTTACTTATAATATATTCCTATATTGAATATATATTCCTAATGAATGCATAACTTTAAATGTAAAATCAATGTTTGACAAAAGTAATGGATCGTAGCTATACCAAAAGTAACGCCATCTAGTGGTATAAGATGACAATCATATCCAACGTAGAAATTAAGTATCATACCCGCACAACAATAGCCAACAGATTAGTACACTTCAAAAATCAATAGCCAATCTTATTTCAACTAAATTCTAACAATCTTTAACTTAGTAATACACATATTACTAAGTAAGTATTACAAAATAAGTTCTAAGTACAATTGTTGGTACTAAGTAAGTACAATTGTTGGTTTCCCCAAATAAATAAATAAATAAACCTTCCGGAATAAATTCTCTAAATGATAGTGAAAATCGCACCAAATTCTGTTGCGTAGTTTAGAAGAGCAACGCGGTCACACAGACAGACACTATAAACGCAACTTTAATTTATAATATGTATATGTAGATACCATGTGGGGTCTTCAATACGACAATAAATGGAAAACAGGAGTATTTTGAAACCATAAAATACCTAAATCCAATTGGAGTTGCGGATACCAGCCCGTAATCCAAACATTGAAATAAAATAAAACAAACAATCATATATACCTACCTAAGTATGTGTACGTCTATGCATACAATATAAATAGTAGAAATGGGCCGAGTATGGACTTGGATTGGACCGTGAAAGCGATTCTTTGATAGGTATACGATTTATGAAGCTTCTATCTTCGCCCCCCACCCTGATGTTTATACATATTATTACATACTAGCCACTGCCCGCGACCTCGTCCGCGTGTTTCGACCCTGACCAACCGCGTCTGTGCATCGCCTGCCCGCGATATTTACTTCGTTTTCGCTTAACGTTCTTTATGACTTGTGTTCTTGTTGCTCGGCTCCTTAGGGTCGTTGCGTGATGTTAAATAGCCTATAACCTTCCTCAAGAAATGGACTCGGAAAAGAATTTTTCAAATCCGACAGGTAGTTCTGGAGATTAGCGCGTTCAAGCAAACAAACTCTTCAGCTTTATTATTAGTATACATATAGATGTCACTTTTACGGTGGTACCTACGTGTGTGTGTGTGTGTGTTAAAAAAATTAATGTAATGTCGTAGTGTAAATAATCTCATCACTAATACTGCTCTCAAAATGGTGAAGGAAAACATCGTGAGAAACTGGCTTGTCCTGGAACCAAAAATTCGAAGACGTCTGACATCTAACAACCCGCACTGGGCTCGCGTGGTGGATTACGGCCCGCTCCCTCTCGAGGAGGACTTCTCCCGCTCTGGGTGGAGCGGAAGGTCGTGTCATACTTTTACTCACTAAAACCCACCCGTGTTCCTTCAGTTGCCTGTGCCAGGGCCGCGGTATCTTTTTAAACAACCAGGCCTGTGTCACAACAGTGGGAACATTATAGGCTGATTATGCTTGACGTCCCCAGCCTGTACATATATTTATACCCACGTCATTAACCGCCCACGCTAACATAAGTCTTACAAGAACCAACAAAAAAGAATAACTTTACAGACTTATCAAAACACTGCTTTCAGCCATATTTCGTCCCAAGTAGGTACTCCAATGTTCTCAGATATTCCCACGGGATCATAAAACAACGCTCCTCCACAAAAAAGAATATAAATTATTTTGATACAAAAGACTTCGTACAACATCCACCTAAGTACTGGAGAATAAAAGATATGAAAATATATAAGTAATCGTATTATTTAACTTTACATAATAAACCTGAAGGGAACTTGTAACTGTAATCCTCCTAGGTAAACGAATCTCAATGTTTGTCTAGTCTAGATCAAAGAAAGAAAGAAAATACGTTTATTTGTGGTAAATATGACGCAAAGAAATAACACTAACACAAAATAAATGATTTATGCGTCACATCCACGCAAAACGGCCATCGCTCACCATAATGCTGCGACCCCATGCGAGACAGAGCCCCAGCGATGGTTTTCAGCGATAGCCGTCGTTGACGTGATGACGTTGACCGGTGCAGAATACAATGAAATATAACAAATAAAATAAAATAAATACACAATACTTAATTCTAAAAGTTTATATAATTATAATATTGAAAATGACAACATTCCGTTTTGTCAGCACCGACTCACACGCCGCCGGACGCGTTAAGAGGATATATCGAAGCGTAGTGTTGTTTATTTTTATGATGTGTTTGTCACCTCCCTTCGATGTCATTGTAAACGGATTCTCCCGTATTTGACTTTCATTCTTTCTATCAGCTTCTATTTTTTTTTTTGCTAACTGTGGAGGCTTGAGAATGGCTTGTCGTGAATAACCTCACTGTTACTTTTTATTGATAGCTGTAAGCCAAAAAAAATAAAAATAAAATTTTCAGTATCACCATCCAATTAGCTTCCTCTGTTGGACCTAGGCTAGGCTATGTTAGATAGTCACCCAGTCTTCTATTTTTACCAAGCTAGCGCTGACGTAATAAATAACTACGCTACACGGTTCGCCTCTCAATTTTGTTTACATCGTATTTTTGACTCTCGTGTTTCTAGTTTGTTGATAACTTTAGACTTTTGAATACACTATAACAAACAGAAATTCCCGGACCTACACAAATATAATACGCTTAGAGCATTTAAATGCTCTAAGATAATACGTCGTAAGTCGATGGGGTATTGGGTATTGTATAAAGATGTAATCGCCTCTTTGCGAGAAAAACGTAACATCTCGGAAAATGTGTCTTTTTATTGTTCGATATTTGAATATTCGATTGTAGAATCTTTTTGTGTATTTTTTAAAAGTTTATTAGGATAACTCATTTACCGTAAAAACACATTAATTTACTTGTCATAATTTTATTTTAATTGCATTTTTCGAGATAACACGTTTTTGAAATGAAATGAAATTTTAATTGCTAGAATTATAGTACATGTAGATGGTCGGCTATTTAAGAGTTTCTAATACTAGGTATTCGCTAAAACTAGCATGCTAATTTTCCCGCAAAGATGCGAAATATAGTTCGCGTCACATAAAAAGACCGCTGCCCAGCGGACAATGTAACTTTGTATAGATCGTGTCACGTAATAAGAGCGCTGGCCAACCGCATAACCATGCCATACCATTTTTACGTGACGTGAACTAATACAACGTATGCTTTTGCGGTTGGCCAGCATGCTTTTTACGTGACACGATCTATACAACGCAACGTTACAGTTGTGCGGTTGGTCAGCGGTCTTTTTACTTGGCGCGAATTGTACTCTTCTGGACTGAGATTCAGTACTAAAACATCCAAAAACGTTTCCCATTTGTTGTGCGTTGTTGGTTTGTTTTAGAGACTTGACATGTGACGGTATGCTATCCTTGTTTTTTTCCCTACACTTTGTGCAAGTGAGAGCAGTAAAAATTACGAAAAATACAGTTTAAAAAAGAACAGTCAAACTAATGTCGGGAGCCGATAGGACCACTGATGGGGTTCGATTCACAGACAGGAACGATTTTGACATCGGACCTTTTGTGGTCCCTCTTGCAGTTGGACGGGTATAAGTACAACCACTATAAATATTTTTAACACGAACATGAAACCATCGGTCGATAAATTCTATCGTCAAGAAAATTGACTATAATTTGGTCATCAATCAACTCCAATAAAGTATGTTTAATCGTTGGTATAATTGTCAGTCTTTTGAAGGGGAAGTATGTACTCGTAACTAAATTGAATGTCAATCAGAACGGACATTCGTCAGACCACGATAATAGAAGTGGTTCTATGAATTTCCACTTTCAGATCAATAGTCTCAAAAATTCAAAGTTGCTCCCATAGTGAAAGTTGTTCATATTCATGGGTAGGTCGATAGCCCAGAGAACAGCAGCTCTTTTTAGGGTTCCGTACCAAAATGGTAAAAAGGAATCCTTATGGTGTGACTTTGTCTGTCTGTCACAGCTGGATATCTCAAGAGCTACTAATGCTATCAACTTGAAATTTGGAACAGTTTTAGATGACGTTTGCCAAACTATTTTGCAAATAAGAAAGACAAAAATACATATGGTTTTTAGGCAACAGGGTCTGAAAGGGGGTCTTAAAAGATCGAAGTGGGGTTACTAGAGCATGTGGGGTATCATATGAAAGAACGCTGTTTCCACATTCTCAAACATTTTTCTTTCTTTTTTTAGACAGCATCAATGTAAAAAAAAAATACCGTCCCCCCCCCCTTTGATCCGAAGTTTGCATAGAGAAAAATCTGAAATTATTCTACGTGATAGAGATTAATGTACCTATAGATTAAAGGAAAAATAAAACGATGTCTCTAAATAGCACAGTTTTTCAGAAATCATTAACATAATTACGTATGGAACCCTCTCGGTGCGCGAGTCCGACTCGCTCTTGACTAGTTTTTATTTATGACGAGCGCCACTAATTTGAAGCCTATTTTAAGCAGTGAACGCCTAATGAGTTGATGACGTTTATGTAAAACGATAGCAATTCCACACACACATTTTTGTTCATGTTACATTACATTGTTCATGTTACATTTGTTCCCTAAAGGCAAAAAAAAAAGGCAAAATAGGCCCGACACGCGATATAATCGCACGCAACACAAAGACACCGAGTGTCACGCAATAGGCCTTAAGAATATCAAGTGCTTAGTGCCAACAAGAATTAAACCCGCAGAAACCTCAAGTTGAAACTACGGAAGACACAAAATCCCGATGGTGACATCAAAAATGATACTACTCCAGTCTCCGCACGTTAACCGTCCTGGTAAGCAAGTAATAAAACCACTTCTATGCCGGTAACGGGCCCACATAACTCTGATAACGTTAATAGCTGGAACCGCCACAAAATGGAAGTAGGTACCCACCTCTTATGTGCGTAAACACCAAATAAAATTTAATTCAAACGTCAGGGCTTTTAAGGAGTCGCCGGGGTTGCGGGTTGTCCGAAAGAGATACCGTGGCCCTGGCACAGGCAACTGAAGGAACTCGGGTGAGTTTTACTCAGTAAAAGTCTGACATGTAGACGCGGGAGAATTCATTTGATGATTTCGCATCCAGGTAAAAAAAAGGGTTTTTAAGGTGTGTAGTCTTCAAAAGTCCATACTTATTTATACTTACTAATATTATAAACTAGCGACCCGGCTCTTCTTCGCACGGTTTTTACGACTTGACAAAACATGAAGGTTGATTTCTGTATTCGATATAAGTTAAATACTAATGTGTTATACATACAAGGTGAAATTTTAATGGTTGTTTTCCACTTAAAGGGTCATTATACTCGTCATTATGAACAACTTTTACTATGGGACCAAACCTGAAATCGCGAAAAAAAATCAGCTGTTCAGTACATCTATCTACATCAAACTCGTCAAAATGTACGGAGCAGCTGATTTTTTTTCGCGATTTCAGGTTTGGTCCCATAATAAAAGTTGTTCATAATGATGAGTACTTTGACCCTATAAGAGGAAAACAACCATTAAATTTCAGCCTGTATAAACCTTCCGGAATAAATTAATTCTCTAAATCACAGTGAAAATCGCATCAAAATCCGTTGCGTAGTTTAGAAGAAAAACGCGGCCACACAGACAGACACGAAAAGCGATTTTATTTTATAATATTTTATGTATAGATGTGAAAGTAACTCTGTCTGTCTGCCTGAGTATCTGTTACCTTGCACGCCTCAACGTCTGAACGGATTTATTTGGCAGGAAGACCATGACAGGGATACCAAATTTCATGGCATGGCATGGTATCTGGATACTTTTTATTCCGGTACCTATTACGTTCCCGTGGGATATTTGCACAGCACATGGCATGTGTGAGCACCATGTATCTAGTTACTATAAAGTACGTCAAAGTCTTTCATTGACTTGAATGTATAATAATGACCTGGCGGCTGAGAGTATATTTTCAACATGATTGATGGATGTAACCAATATTTTGTAACAATATTTTTATTTATAAGAGTGTCCGTAGAGTTTCTTGATCGTTCTTCTCCATAGGAACCTACTACGCTTTGGAATGGGCAACTAGCTTCATATTTCTGACTGACCGAATTATTGGCAATTCAAAAGTGCCTGTGTTAATAACCGACCTCTAAGCTATATAATATAGTAAATTATGATTGAAACCATCGGGTATTTATTTTCTAATTAGGTACGCTTACATTAACGTAAAGTGTTATAGATAGATAGATAGATAGAATACTCTTTATTATGCACACCATAAAAATTACAGATATAAATGTTGAAATTTTACATAGGGTGACACAATGGGCGGTCTTATCGCTAAAAGCGACCTTTTACAGACAACCTTTGGATGGATTATGGGGAGAAAGGAGAGAATACTGTAGGTAGTCTGTGGTGTACCATAATATGGTACACCACAGACTACTACTACTATTATATACATACAATTTATACATACATAAATACAGATAAGAAAGAATAAGAATACATTGTAGACTATAATAAAAATTATTTTGTTCTTTTACAACCATAAACAAAAAAAATATATCGATTCAAAGGCGAGATTTTGGGTAATTCAAAGAAAGAACAAAAAAAAACATATCTCAATTACCGTCACACTTAGGACATGGAGGTCTTTAGGTGAAACCTAGCAAATGACACCCCCAATGCCCCAAAAAATTGTGTCGGTCCATGCGCCGAACACCCTGTATAAATATATACTTATATATCCTACTTGAAAAAGAGCAAGGAACTATACGTGTTATAGGTTAGGCATTAGGTATTTACTTAATGATACATAATAAAGGAAAATAATTAGATCTTCATTTTTGTCCACTGACAAAGTATTTGTCGGTATGATTGTGTTATATCGCTCTGTTTAAGCCCACCATTCACTAGTACGCATGGACTTCAATAATCGTCTTTTATGAAAACGTAGTGGTGACCTAATTCTTTTTAGAACTGCAGTTAAAACACCACATAAGTGCGATACATCAGAACTTTCAAGTTAAACTCAATTCGCAGCTGCAACAAATTGAGTTATAGGAAAATCCGAAGCTTGCTTAAATACATTATGCTCCCCTTGCAGACACTGTATATCGACTTATGTATACAGCATTATGTTAGGTTTAGGGTTCCGTACCTCAAAAGGAAAAACCGGAGCCCATAAAGGATCACCTCGTTGTCCGTCTGCCTGTCTGTCTGTCAAGACCCTTTTTCACAGGAATGCGTGGAGGTATCAAATTGAAATTTATATCAAATACGTAAGTTTATGGTCCCTTAGAGTCCTAAAAAATCTTCTAAGTCAAGGCAATAAAAAATACAGCCATTTTTGCGACATATTTTAATACTCGCAAGTAAATCAAAACCTATAGGCTACTTCCCGTTATCCTAGAATCATGAAAGGCAAGAAGCAAGGTCTCACAGCAGACGTAAAGGAAAAAGTCCGAAAATTGTTAATTTGTAATTTTATCACACACAAAAATTGCTGGGATTACAATGTTAAGTTTGTTTTTGGGATAAATTCTTTTCAACTACGGAACCCTTCATTGTACGTAGTCCGACACGCACTTGGCCGGTTTTTTAAGCCTAATACATTTTTGATGTCTGGCGGTATGCACTAATCTTCCCAATTTTATACCTGTCTAAAACATTTTTGGAAGTATCCTTATCAAAATCTTTTCCATTAAGGTAAACGCCTTTGAGTTGGACACTCAAAGGATAGTTAAAGGTTATAGAGACCCGAAATTTGAAAATCCCTGAAATATTTTAGGTTACCACTTCAAAGCATTTTCTTGCTTCCAGGAATTTACAGAGAAACCATTATCTATACTTGTACTAATATTAAAGCTGAAGAGTTTGTTTTTTTTTTGTTTTTTCGCAATTATGATGTTGTTCTCATGAAGAAAGTTGTTCAGTTTGATGGTCTGTACCACATCCTTCAAATTGACCACCTTTGAGGTAGGTACACCGTATAATTACTAATATAATAAAGCTGTAGAGTTTTTTTGTGCGTTTGAACGCGCTAATCTCTAGAACTACCAGTCGGATTTGAAAAAATATTTTTGCATTTGATAGCCCACTTCTTGAGGAAGGCCATAGGCTATATAGGATAGGATAAAAAACAATATCTTGGTAAAGGAACAAAAAGGCTTTGGACCTAATAAAACCATAAACATGGCCATATATGACTTTTTGGACTTTGTTATGGTTAATATTGACAAAAGAATACCCGTCTGCTCTATCTTTATGGATATGACTCAGGCTTTTGATTACGTTGACCATGATATATTAGTTAACAAACTCAATGCCTATGGAATAAGAGGTAATGTTCTCAAACTAATTGAATCATACCTCAAAGGCCGTTACCAGTACACTGAAGTGACTAAAGTGAATGTTCTTACTAAACAAGAAGAAACCTTTATGTCACATAAACGAAAAATAAACTACGGTGTACCACAAGGTAGCGTTCTGGGTCCACCGCTATTCATCATATACATTAATGATCTACCCAATGCCACAGACAATCCTATAGCTCTGTTTGCGGATGATAGCACTGTTAGCGTCAAATGTAGAGACAAGAATACTTATGAAGATGACTTAAATAGCACTAGCTCTATTATGAATTGGTTGAATTCAAATAACTTAAAAGCCAACTTAGGAAAAACAAAACTACTGAACTTTAGACAGCGCATACCAACACAAAGCACCCTAAATGTAAATTTTAACAACCAGCCTATTGAGGAAATAGACACAACAAAATTTCTTGGCTTGTATATTGATAATAAAATGACTTGGAAACCACATATTGAACAATTATGCAAGCGAGTGAGTCGTTCAGCTTATGCCCTACATGAACTTGCATATAAAGTGAACCTTAGTACACTCTTGACTGCATATCATGGGCTTGTAGCGTCTATAATCAGATATGGTATAATTTTTTGGGGGAATTCCACCAACAAAGATCTTGTTTTTAAGGCACAGAAACGGTGTGTTAGGGCCATGTTTGGTTTAAAATCCACCGAGAGTTGTGTACCTTTCTTCAAGAAGTACAGTATCCTACCATTGCCTTCGTTGTACATATTTGAAGTAGCTGTCTTTGTGAAACTAAATCCTCAACTTTTTATGTTAGCATCTGAAGCTTATAATCGTACTCAAAGGGACGAAAGTCGTCTCTATGTTCCCAAAACGAATACTGCCTTAATGTATAAGAGTATATTTCATATGGCACCAGTCATTTATAATAAATTGCCAAAAGAGCTAAGAAAATTACATAATAATTTATTTAAGCAAGGATTGAAAACTATGTTATGTCAAAGATGCTATTACTGTGTCTCAGATTTCTTAACAGACAAAGGAGACCGGCGGATTTCGGCCTGAAGCCCTACAGCATTGAGACTTTTACATAAAAGAAGTCTATTTTTCCTAGTTTCCGATAATGTGGCTAACACTTGTAGAACTTCGTGAACTGTAGAAAAACATTTTTTTCTAATTATATTTAATCGATACATCTCACGAACTGATTTATACGAATTGTCCATTTTTTATGTAATTATACTTCAAATGTTATCGCATACGCGTAGATTCTTTATTTACTGCTATATTGGTTTATATTTTATTATTAATTATTGGTTTTAATAGGTTTACTAACGTAGTATAACAATCGATTGATCCATTAGATTATTAACGATTTATAACATATGGCAACACTGATGGTTTACTTCATCGTCCGAGTCCTGAAAGGTTTTGTATCTATGGTCAAGAAATAAATTATAAAAAAAACAACAATGTCACTGTTCATTCAATTCTTAATCTGTGATTCAATTCATTGCCGTTATTATTCCAATCCTGTATTTCAGTGTTGAGATATCTCTGTGCGATCGATTTATTTTCTATTGGCTTTGGCTTTCACCCACCCGGATTCTGCATCTTGTATGAACGTTGACTTGGATATTCCCACTGGACTTTGTTGTTTTGAGCGATTTGGACTTTTTGTAATGGATCGTTTACGTTGTGCAAATTGTACTTTATCAGCAGTACGATTGAGGAGACATTTACTGTCGGATCATGAAAACGAAGAAATACTGACTTTAATAAGACAGTGGCATCCTAGTCGATTGGTAAGTTGTTAGAAAGTAGCCTGTGTATTACCCTCAGAAGAACGACTCGTTCTTCTGAGGTATTACCTATCACTATTATCAGATTCTGTATGGCGGCCCGTACACACGTCAATTTCGATCACGGTCCGCGATCGAAATCAATGATCGTGATCCAGATTGAAAATGTACGAATTAGATTGACGGATTGATGCATATCAATCTGAATCGCGATCATTGATTTTGAACGTGGATCGCGAACGAGATTGATTATGTACGGGCCGCCTATAGGGTCTTGAAACTGACCCAACATTTGCTACCCACAATAAGAAAAAAAATCATTTGCTACTATTAAAGAAAAGGTTCAAGACAATCGGTGAGGTTTTGGATTCCCATTGTAGAATTATTCCAACAGATTATTGAGTTTACCTAAATACTTTGATGTTCTAATCTATGAATTGCATGTTGGGTTACGAGGTTATTATACGTAAACAAGCAGGACTGTATGTCAGTTTCGTATTTTTATAAATGACTTATTCATTTTCTGGACTACTGCAATTCATTTTGCTTACAAATCAATTCTCTAGTACCGCCTATCCTGTCGAATCATAGTAATAAAAACAAATTACCTATACCTAACCTCATTTCTTTGTCAAAAGTCAAAACATTATAACTAAATTCCCCCAAGTTCTTGGGAAAAATGACGATATTTTTTGGGTTCCTTAAAGAATAAACTGTGACAAGACGTTAACAGCTTTCGTGTAGGTTACAGGCCGACCTCTCCTTACAAACCCGCCAGTCTCCTTTTGACATTATGTATTATTTAACTTTTTGATTATATACATTACATTACATTTTGAATTTATTTAAAAATTTGTTTATGTAATTCTAATTGAACATCATGACATAATTTTGCAATTATCTGACCAAAGCATTTATTTTGACATACATTTTTGTTAATTTAATTTTTTATTTTTTATTAATGACATTTTTAATTTATTATTTTTTGGCTACATTCACTATTTATTCATATTTGTACGCCGTCATCGGCAAAACATAGTGAACATTATGTTTTATTAACAACACCTGTCTTTTACACCACCTATGTTTTACAAATAAAACTTTGACTTTGACTTTGACTTTGACTATTTAACATCACGCTATGACACTTAGGAGCCGAGTAAACATAAAAAAAAGTCAGAATGAACGCTTAGCAACAACGAAGTAGATAATAGCGCGGACAGGCGATTGTGATACGACGGGGTGGGTCAGGGTAGCAAGACATTTCACACGAACGAAGTCGTGGGCAGCAGCAATTACCTATTAATAAACTTTGAATTAAGCTGTAAAGTGTAAGAATTTCTTTCTCCAACTCGAAAGGATATCAATTTTCACTCGCGAATTTAATCCGTTCATTCGATTATAACTGGGTCGATTCTATACGACGACGTCGACTGAACGTAAATGGGTAAAAAATGGTGCTTATTTTGTTGTGCAACTACTTAAGGGATACATAAATTTTGTATTTTTTAAATTCCTATAGAACCAAATGTACTTACATGGTTAAATCATTTGGATTTTCATGTGTGTTATTTTACTATATGTATTGTTTACTGCTGTACCTGTACCTACTAGTTAAAACCGAAACCTACTTGAAATTTTTACGATAGAAAAAAGTTCCAAAGTAGCAACGTCTATTTTCTGATTAATACGATTAAGTTCCTAATTGAGCAGTAAAAAATAAAATTAGCTTTCAATGGAAAGTACTTAAATATTCACCGTTTTGAGAGCAGTAGTGATGAAATTATTTACACAAAGTAAAGCGCCTGTATGGGTTCCAACCTACGACCTCGACTCAGTCGCTTCCGTTTCCACTGGGCCACCACTGCTCTCAAAACGGTGAATTAAAACATCGTAAGGGAACCGGCACGTCCTAGAACCAAAAATTCGTAGACATCGTGACATCTACCAATCCGCAGTGGGCCCGGTGGATGCTGCCCACTCACTCTCACCGAGAGGAGGCTTTATGTCCCAGCAGTGGGAACATAATAGGCTGATTATATTTAAATAATAACATGTTAAGAACTTACTAAGCTAAAAATTGATTTAAGTAATAGCATTTTGTCATAAATCTACATCTACGAAGCGCGTTTAGTTCCGATGCGCGAGAGAGTCTTCTAACTCGCTCGCACCATTTCACTTATATACACCGAGCTAAACCACGCTTCAATGTATCCTTTTAACTTAAGCTGTTTGCCTTGCCATGCCTTTTGTAAAGCGTATTTTTGTAGTGTATAAAATCTGGTTTGAAGTTTCATAAATCCTTGTAGCTCTAACATTTTTCCATTTCTCTTCCACTCAATCTGCCTAGCCTTTTTCCAACTATGTAGGGGTTGGCTTCCAGTCTAATCGGATGCAGCTGAATACCAGTACCTATTTTACATGGAGCGACTGCCTATCTGACCTCCACAACCCAGTAACTGGGTAATACGATACCCCTTGATAAGACTGGTCGTCAGACTTTCGGGCTTCTGACGACCCGTAACGACTGTCAATGATCCACGAATGACAACTGGGAACAACGGCTTAAGGTGCTTTCCGAGGCACGGAAGAGTCTCGGTATGTAAAGATGGTCACCCATCAACGGACCAACCCTGGCAAGCATAGCTTAACCTAATGGATCGACCCGTGCGGCGTTATTACTTAGCTTATTATATGCTGACATTTTATAGTACATTATGATATAAGTGCGGTAAGTTGAAAATTACAGCCGAGGCGATATTGCTAGCCCGAGCCGTAGGCGAGGGCTACAAGAAAGCAGAGGCTGTAATTATCAAAGCGCACGTATGTCATACGACGTTTTATAACATATTTGCGAGGAAATAAATGAAACTAAATAAATAAATAAATAAATAAATAAATAACTCGGACTTTCTTAAACGAATAAATCTTTAAAAACACACTTTCTGAAAATGAATTTGCATCTTTGCTTGTTTTCCATACGATGAAATTTTGATCCGCTTGTAAGTATCTATCTGTCGATTTTTCAGGCAAGAGGCATAGAGTAGCCTTTTTCGCTGCTTTTGAGACTTCTGGCGGTGTCGAATGAATAAATTCATAATTACTTGACGACATTTTCAAATAAAAACAATACAGCGAAAAAGAAAAGCGCGCGGAATAATTTTTACTTGTTCACAAATTAGCGATGCGCACGCATTAGCGCTTTTTTTAAAGGCAAAGGCACAAAAACAGCCAGTATTATTAAAGTAAATTTATATATTTTTTGTTTTTGTTACAGATAAATGGTTGTAATTTATTGCCAAAATTAATTAAATCAAAGAATGAAATGTTTAACATTTAATTCTTTAATTTTATTTTATCCCAAAGTTAATTTTATTCATAAAATGTTGACCACTTTTCTGACATAAAAACTCTTTGCTTTGCTTTTTTTTCTTAAGATTTAAAAAAGTACCGTTGGTTTTAGACGGAGCATCATGATAAACCGTACGTGTTACCTTATTAGAAAGAAACTCGTGCGTTTTACTTTACGATTACGCACAAGTACGTAATGACATACATTACGATATTGAAATTGGTGAAATAAGAGGCCCTTTACGAGCAAATGTGTTATAAAATACTTTACATTATTAGGTACATTTATTTTTAAAATGACTTGACCTTTAAATTTTTTGACATGAACTGAAATTGACTATAAAATTGTAATAAAATTTAATTCGCATTCATGCGTTTATACAATTACGTACTGAAATAATTATATTGTAATAAATTTATCATTGTAATTTAATAGTACCCGTGCAGTCATGTAATCGTTTTCAATCGTGTGTTGTGTGTTAATCATTTTGTATGGCAATATTGCAAAGCATAGCGCACTACTTAACTTTTAAGATCTTTTTATGTAAATTACCTATGTTTCACCAATAAATTATTCTATTCTATTCTATTCCATTTCTCTTCCACTGTAGCAAAGAAAGCTATATTTTTAGTTACCTAAAATATTGTTGGTGTGTAACAAATTATCTCGTGATTGCCTTCGTGGAGTACTAAATTATTCGTGCTATAACGTCAAATCCGTGTGGCGTCACGCACGACAATCGATTGTCACCTATTTCTGTCGCACGCTAATGGCAACTGGCGACCGAGCCTCTTGTTTGGATTTCAGTTGGCGCCTACTTATAGCACGACCAACAAAACGCAAAGAGCTCACAAAAATGTTCAAATAAGTGTGTTTTCTTTCTTATTCGCACTATTTGTATAAGGGCCCAGTATTAATCCACGTGGTCGAAGGTTTCGCCAAAAGTATCCGAGATGCAACCTATTCCGGATTTGGCGAACCCTCAAGCTCCAAATTAAGCCCCGATTTTGCCCCTAAAGCCCCCATTCTCTGGATTAAACTGCAATTTCCTGAACTTAGTAACAATACTCCGAATTAAGTCGCATTTCCCCGATTTAAGCCACAAATGTATGGCTTAAGTGCGGTTTGGCTAAAAATACTAGGGAAAACCACAATTTTCGGAATAAGCCCCTACTTGAGTGAAAATTGGAATTGGCTTTCAAGTTGAAGGTAGTAAAATGTGGTTGATGTCAAAGTTCGCAATCCAATTATGCTGGAGTGTGATGTTGGAATTAACTACTGGTTTTTTTGCACACAAGACCTGGATAGGTAGAGTACAAATATAATATTACCTACTAGCTTTTGCCACGACGTCGTTTTGGACGTCGGAAATTATTTTGTTGTTAGAACCTTCTTGTAATAAAACGCCTTCTTATATCGGGTGACTGGTAATTAGTGACCGATCCTTAAACACATGATCAAGTGCTCATGATAACAAACAACTTTTACTATGGGATCAAACCTGAAATCGCGAAAAAAAAATCAGCTGCTCCCTACATTTTGACGAGTTATGCGAACATGAATGTATGGGACACCTGATTTTTTTTTCGCAATTTCAGGTTTGGCCCCATGGTAAAAGTTGTTTGTTATCATGAGTATAATCATGTGTTTATGTATCGGTCACTAATTACCAGTCACCTGTTAATGATGTACTCACATTGCTGATAACTTTAATGACCGGAATTAAAATGTCGTTCTCAATCGGCTTTTGTTTGAACACTTAATAACATTTAACACCAGAGGAAGACAGGGCTAGAATCTTACTGTCGAATTTTGTCACCTCTCTCGCTCACACGGAACCAAATTTTCAGGAATGTATGAAAATAATGCTTGTTTGAATAATGTAATCAATTAGCGGACTAGTAAAAAATATTAATTTAATATGTAGGTACCTAATTTTAAAACACATTTCTATTGTGTTATATAAACTCAGCTCAAAAAGCTCAATCTGTTTATGAGATGAGTTAAATAAATACCTACAGATAGCGCGCGAGTTGAATGCAGTCGGGGTCTGAGGTAAAGAGCGGGAGCATCTCCCCCCGCTATCCGCACGCCCCACCTCACGCGCCTGCAGTGTATTGTAATTATAATTAGGTCACAGCACTACCGCATTCCTAAGCTCTGCATTCAACTCGCGCGCTATCTGTATATAAAAATGTGTTTTTAATAATTACCTACCTGAAATTAATATTATTTACTAGATCGCTCATTGATTATATTTTTCAAAAAAACACAAATGCCACAAAATGCGACAGCAAGATTCTACCCCTGTCTTCGTCTGGTGTTAAATGTTATTAAGTGTTCAAACAAAAGCTGACTGAGAACGCCATTTTAATTCCCGTCATTAAAGTTATCAGCAGCAATGTGAGTATATTAACAGCGTATATATGAAGGCGTTTTATTACAAGAAGGTTCTAACTAACATAATAAAGGATGAAACATATCGGCTTCACCCGCGACTTCGTCCGTGGTTTCGGATATTCCATACAAACTTTCAACACCCTATTTCACTCCTTCAGGGATCGCTCTTTTTCGATCGAGATTTTTGATAGGGCGGAATATTACAGGTTCACGTCACCGCGTCACCGCGAAACCACGACATTAGGTTTAAGTTTTCACTTCTGACTATTTTTTCCATTTTCGAGAATCAATTTGCTCTATGACCGTCAAAATCAGTTCAGTGGTTTAACAATGAAAACGTAACAAACACACAAAAGCACATAGGCATTTTTTATACGTTTATATTGGATTTGGTGACGTAAGCGGGACCCGCGTCGTTTTACATAACCCTTTACTTCCCTATACTGAAGTTGGATTCCCTTTGAATTGTTGACTCAAACAAAATATTGGTAAACACACCCTTTTAAGGAAAATGTTCTCGGTTTTTGTAATTCAATCTGTTTTTGTTGTTTTTGGTACCTAGGTGTATATTATTGGGAAACTAGCTTCAAATGTCGTTAAAACTAGCCTATGTCCTTTCCCAGGGTTCAAAGTATTCCCATACCAAATTTTATCAAAATCGGTTCAGTCGTTTAGGCGTGAAAGCGTAACGAACAAACAACCCCACATTCGCATTTCTATAATCTAATTAGGATTATTGAAATCTTTTTTCTTTATAATATTTATTGCGAAACTAGCTGACCCGACAGACGTCCAATAATTCATACAAAATTCCCATAGAATATGCACATTCAATTTACCTTTTCCAATGTTCCCGGCAACTTTTCCATTTTTTCTCGTAGAAAAACGTATCTATTGGTCCAGCCGTTCTCGAGTTTTGCGCTTAGCAACACATTTAGCCATTCATTTTTAAAATGTAGATAGATAGGCCTGCTCTTGACCTCGATCTCGCCTGGTGAAAAGCGTCCGGTGAAGATTTGAGATCTCAAAACATGTCCTCGTTCATTTGACGATAATTTCTGCCTACATTGATAAAGCTTTTACCAGACCAGACCATGAAAAGAAGAACTGTGACCCATATTCTTGGTCACAATCAATTGGTATCTACGGCGCTTTAAAATAAGCATGTAGGTATGTAATAGACCGTAGGTATATAATATGAAATAGACCGTTTCCACGAACTATCAACCCATTCAACTAGGTTGATGGTCTTTTTGGCAAAAAACCTAGTTGTGGACTCCGTTAAAATTATGTTCAAAAATAGAATTTGGGACCAATCAAATTCTCTAGACATTCTAGAGAGTCTCTTCAACTAGATATTCGTTTAGCGTTAACAATGAAGCCTAAGCGAATCCTTTTATTGAAAGAACTGCTATCGATAATGTCGAGTGCTCAGAACGATCGATACTCAATAATTAGATACTTCGTTCAGTTCGGAATGGATGTTTAATGAAAATTACATAATTTTTCAACTGAATAAAAACTTCACAATCAACTTTCTCAGCTTCTCGCCTCCACTTCGGAGCGGGAACCGACGATTTAAATAAAGAACACGAAACGCTACGACTAAAGTTACATGCTCTGTGCTACGACAACTGTGCTCTATGGTTTAAATAAAAACCATGTTGCGTGATGCGAACTCATAAGATTTTCCGCTACCAAAAAATCGCTTAAAGAAGGTCACTTCAAAAATACATGCAAGAATTCTGCACAGGAAGGAGACATTTACGACTTTTACACACCAACGCGTTTCGATGCGGATTCCTTGCGAAACGCGATATTTTCGGTACAATTTTACAAGTTACCTCCAGGTTTTCGATTACCGTGGCGTCGCGCGTGAAAAAGGCGTTATAGTTAGGTAAAGAAACTGTTCAACTGACAGGTGTCGAAACGCATTCTCTCAACGGCCGGTCTGTAGAGTGTGCGTTTCATCAAATAGTTCCTCTGCTTCACTTTGGAGGACGAACACGTTCATTGTTAAAGTTTAACAGTGGAGCCAACATTAGGTACGGCAAAGGAACTATTTGATGAAACGCACTCATAACTATCCTGATGTTATGACATTTAGCCGTCCCATATTGTATTATGGAGCTAGCCTATTTACATTCATTGGGCACAATTCCAAACTTCGGGCTTGCCGATCAACAGACGAAAGCGATTTTCTCGATTTTCAGTGCAAGCTAAGTGTGATTACACTTAGCTTGCACTGAAAATCGAGATCATTGCGACCATTTTACGTTGATACGTAAAGTGGTCGCAATGATCTCGGTTTTCAGAAAAGTATACATCTGTACAAATGTTGCCATTGTTAAAAAAATACTAGTTCTAAAACAAGCTAGTACTTAAGTATTTAGTTTTCTAAAATCTAGAATACAAACTATCAGAAAAGTTTAAGTAAGTATTTTAGATCATGTGGTTTTAATGCGTTTATTTAACTGCGTCATATTCGTTTGTTAACAAAAAAATATTATTTGTTCCATGACGCTGCTCAATAAGTTTTCACATTACATTCTGAGCTCACCCTCATTTTGCCAGAGATTTTTATTGCTGCAGGACGGCTCGATTTTCTTGAACCTTATACCATTTTTCCGATTAACTTCCTAAACCACACGCATTTTCTAGGATTAATTTTACTTTCCGTTTATCTAAACCAATTTTGTTGAACAAGAGTTTCTTTTTCTATCACTTTCGCAAATGTTGTCAACTTGAATCTGGCAACACTTACCGTCCTGAACAAGGGCCCTTGAAACGTTTGAAAGTTTCTCCGTCGTTATTTTGTAAGGCACCTGCTAAAGTTAAGCCAAGTTGCATGCTCAGTAGGTATTCAGACGATATTTTCGAGCTTTGTTCTTCGATATATTATGTATAGGTAGAGATGAACTGTTCAAAAAATTAACGGCCCTCCACAAAACGTAATTATTTCAATGTGTTAGTTAGAGGAAATACTTATTGCAACACTTTATTTGTGTGCGTGCGGCGACTTTACTGTCAACATGGACTAATCGCCGCACTTAGAGGTCAACTAATCGTGCGATCAGTCCAGGTAACAACAATGTACGGCGGGGAGCATGCGCTTTGTATGGAACGACACGTTCGCTCTGTCGCGCGTTCGTGTCATTTATACACTAGTTGGCCGACAAATCCGGCTGTTTGACGTTTGGGCAAGTCCAGTAAGTACCGTTTGCATAAAAAAAATCCAGTGTTATTGTGTACATTTTTATGTATGTTAGTCTGTAAGGTATTTAATTAGTTTAGTTGTTGATCGTACTCGCCGGTGACTGAGCAACCAATGATGACTAAAGACCAATTAAGTGTAGGATTGCGTCTAAAAACTTCTTTGCATGTGAGTGTAACCGCTGTCGAGGGGCGTTCATTTTTAGAATGGTTTATCTCTACTTACATATTGTGTTCCAAACAGTGAGCAGTATATCGAAACAAAAGATTTTGATTTATTAATAAAAGGTGCGATCATATGGTATTTTATCTACACCCATGCTATAAATCCTCTATAAAAGTTTCTGAAACAGTTAGCTTATTGCCAACATTAAAACAGCCAGTGTCATAGTAACCATGGTAACCATAATAGCATCCAAACGGGTGTTTTAATGTTGTACTGAATTTCATAATGCAACTCGTTTACAAAAAAAGAACATTGTAATGCACGCGCGTTTTACTACAACAGCGCCGTACACGGCCGCCATGTTCGATACGAGTATTAGTAGTGCAAAAAACTGTTTCAAAACCTTTAATAGAGAATTGATAACATGGATGTAGATAAAGTCTTGTATGCAACTGTACATAATTAGGTATTAAAACACTCATGTGATACTATTATCACACGAGGCGAATACCACTTATTTTACGTCAGTTGCATAATTAACTATTATGACAACAAAGGACCATAATATATTCTCACCTTTATTAGCTGAATAAGTACCTATAATTAGGTAAGTACCTACTTGGTTTATTTATGTTCCACAAGCAAATGGGCAAAATAACTGTTTATTACTTTTATGCACAGATTATTAATGACATAGATGTGCATTAGAGAACAAACCGCAACACTAGGAGTCTGGAGAGAACAGTAAGCTATAAAACGCAGAAAACAAATATTCTGTAAGGAAGAAAATAATTAAATTCAGGCCGCAGTAGCTGTTCTTTGTCGCGATTGAAAAAACTCATTACAAAGTTTATAGAACGGGAGGAAGAGTCAAAGCATGCATAAAAAGAAGATTTAAAATTAATGGAATATCGATCGCTGCTTATAGTCCGGTCAAAATAGACATTTCAATTAACAAAAATTCCGACAGAGCTAAATTTTGGTGGAGACCTTGGGTACACCATTAGAAATAAAGTGTCAAAATTCCCCATGGATCCCATGAGTGCTAAAAAAGTTATTGGGGGTCAAATGTCAAAACTTGAGGATTTTTGGATTTTTCTCGTAAACGGTAAGTTATATCAAAAAAATATGTGAGACAAAACCGAAGATCATAAAATTGTCTTCAAAAATTGTTTGTATACTTTTTTTCTAAGAATTACCGTTTCTGAGATATCACGATTGTAAAAGTTGAAAGAAGCACGTTGTACATGATATGCACACATTTCCTCACCACCTGGAAGAAGTGAACTTTGGCGCGTTTTTTTTAAAGTGGTTTCTTCGGTAGGCCTACTCCACGAACTGTTATGACGGAATTTACAGGGACAATAATTTTTTAACTGCATTATGATTATTGATATTGGTTACTGACTTTAACTGTGGTTCTGATTTCTTTTGATATTTCAATCTGATTCATATTCTTTGAAGTCGAATTCAATAGTCATGTCTTCTTTGATTTCTTCTTCTTCCTCTTCTTCTTGAATCTTCTTCTTCATCGAAATCACATGAATCTTCGTCTGTTGTATTCAATTGGACATTTGAACAAGACTGGCCTTGGCAATTAGTACACGCTGGATAACAAAGTAACCCTATTCTTCTACAGCCATATTTCGCACAACAACTTTTTTTGCAATTGCAAAAAATTGTGTTTAGGAGTTTTTCCGGAGAAAGAAAAAGAAAGAAAGAAAGAAAAACGTTTATTTGGACACAGTTCGTGAAACACGAAAATACAAAAGAATAAAACAATGCGAAAATAATATTATAACCACAATAGTGTGTGCCTCACGGCTCACACGCAGCGGTGCGCGGCGGCGGGCGGTGTGCGGCGGAGCAGGTGGAAGTAAAGTTTTAATCGGTTCCAAAGTATTATCTGTTAATTCCTAACCCCAGTCTTCTGAGTTCAGTTGATTGCCTAGCCATGTCTGAACTTCATAGTATACTCGATACAAGCGTTGATTAGCAGAAGCCGATGTTGGAGGAAGACAAGATAGTTGAACTTGTTTCTTGTTTCATGTATATCAACTGAACCCAGAAGACTGGGGTTAGAAATTAACAGATAATACTTTGGAACCGATTCAAACTTTACTCCCACCTAACCCGGAAAAACTTCTAAACATTAATTGCAAAAAAAGTTGTAGTGTGAAATGTGGCTGTAGAAGAATAGGGTTACTGTGTTCTCCAGCGTGTAGGTACTAATTACCAAGGCCAGTCTTGCTCAAATGTCCAATTGAATACAACAGACGAAGATTCATGTGATTTCGATGAATAGACAGCTGATTCATCTTCATTTGAACAATTTTTGAACATCCAGCAAGAAGAAGAGAAAGAATAAGAAGAAGAAATCAAAGAAGACATGACTGTTGAAGTCGACTTTGAAGAATATGAATACGATTGAAATAGCAAAAGAAATCAGAACTACAGTTAAAGACAGTAAACAATATCAATAATCATAATGCAGTTAAAAGATTATTGTCCCTGAAAATTCCCTCATAACAGTTCGTGGAGTAGGCTGAGGAAACTACTTTAAAAAAACACGCCAAGGTACACTACCTCCAGGTGATGTGGAAATGTGTGCATATCATGTACAACGTGACTCCTTCAACTTTTAGAATCGCGATATCTCAGAAATGGTGATTCTTAGAAAAAAAGTATACAGACAATTTTTGAAGACAATTTTATGATCTTCAATTTTGTCTCACCTATTTTTTTGATATAACTTACCGTTTATGAGAAAAATTCAAAAAACATCAAATTTTGACATTTGACCCCCAATAACTTTTTTAGCACACATGGGATCGATGGGGACTTTTGGCAATTTATTTCTAATGGTGTACCCAAGGTCTCCACCAAAATTTAGCTCTGTCGGAATTTGTGTTAATTGACCACTACTTTTATGCCTATTTTGACCGGACTATTAGTTAATTTTTCCATGTAAAAGGAGCAATACAACCTTTTTTTACCTCTTTTTTTAACAACCCTTTAGAAAACGGCCTGTTCTTGTTTTAAAAATAAATAATTAAGTCGCACGTTCGTGTTTCTTCCGCCCTTTTCATTTTGTATTGTAGTAAAGCGATTACGGTCGTCATAACAAAAAAACCGGTCAAGAGCAAGTCGGACTCGCGCACCGCGGGTTCCTTTCCGATTTCTGAAAAAGTGTGCTATTTAGAGACATCGTTTTATTTTTCCTGTAATCTTTACATAAACTTCTATCACATACAATAATTTCAGATTTTTCTCTTTGCAATCTTCGGAGATAACGAGGGGGGGAACGGTATTTTTTTTTACATTTTTCATCAGAAGTCGAAAACTATGCGGCCTAAAAAAAAGAAAAAAATGTTTTAGAATGTGCAAACAGCGCTCTTTCATATGATACCCCACATGTCCTAGTAGCCCCACTTTGATTTTTTAAGTCCCCCTTGCAACAGGGACTCCTGTTGCAAAAAAAATATAAATATTTTAATTTCTTTCTTATTTGCAAAATAGTTGGGTAAACGTCATCTAAAATTATTCTAAATTTCAAGTTGATAGCATTAGTAGTTCTTGAGATATCCAGCTGTGACAGACAGACAGACAGACAGACTGAGTCACACCACCTCCTTCCTTCCGGGTTCCTTTTTTACCATTTTGGTACGGAACCCTAAAAACTTGAGAGTAAATAACAAGTGGCATGTTTCCCGTGATTTGTGCCACGGCACGCATAACACCCGTATTCTCATATCGATTATTTCCCACGTTTACTGCTAAAGTATACTATTTTCCCGGCGAGAGGTTCCGACCTTTACGTGTATTGAATTTTAAAAAAGAAATAACTGAGAACGGTTTTTTTTTTTTCACGCAAACGTATTCGTGAGCGTAAAATATGAGCGGAAGTGCGTACTGAAAACTAAATTCTTTTCGTGAAATTCTGGAATCAAACGAGTGAGAACTGTAAATTGCCTTTTTACTTGAGATCTAATACATGCATAGACTCATGGCTTCTTCCCATGGGGGTAGGCCGAAACTACAGAATTAAATCTAATAATTTTACTGAAATGTTTTGAATCTGACGAGAGAAACGCTGACTTCATTACTTCATCTTTTCCTACAGGCTTTCTGGTAGAATGCAGGTATACGTATATAACCTACTCACTTCGAGACATCCACTAGCTAGATACGAGACCGAAAAAATACTTAAGGCGCTACTAGCGTTGCAAAACTTCGCAAGTTTTCGCAAGTATTCGGAATAATTGCGAAATATTCAAAGGAATACTTCGATTTGAAGGAATACTACTAGTAAGAATGTAGTAGGTAACCTACTTTTTATTACCTATTAAGAATGAAATTATTGCCAGTAGGTACCTAGTTACGAATGTATGCGTACTTGCGTAGGTTGCTTGATGAGACTCGACTCGCCGAATATATTACGCCGTACCGTTACTTGAATTAACGCCATCTAGCGGGCAATGGTAGAATTGTAAATGAACACCTGCTCTCGTTAGTCGCTTGGCGACGCCAGCGCTCGCCTGGCATTGGCTTGATAGTAAAGTGGCACACCACCGAGCTTCGCAGCCATTCATTCATGAGTCAACGAAGTATTAGCGCTCCTGTACACGTTTTTATGGCGAATCCAGTGCCGGACAAGTGGGGGTTCAAGGGCAAAAATGCAGTGCGCCGACTATTCTATTGTTATCGCAAGAATCCGCAAGATGGTGCCACAGAAGCGTAGCATTAACTAGCGTGATTAGTCGTGTTAATGCGACGCTTTCTGCTACTGCAGTGACCAAGGTTTGCTGATTAGCTTATGAATGGTGGAAGATTGATTCGTGGGTATTAATGAATGCACTATCACCAATGCGGGACATAATATATGTAATTTGCAATGAGAACTGCGCCCCCATCTAGCGGTCAATAGTCGCATTTAAAAGATAATCCAATAAGTACCCGAAGTTGGTCGGCGCGCGGTGCCAGCAGCGAGCCGGCGGCGTTCACTTACACACGTGATTTATGAAGCTCGAGCCCGTTCATTCATAAAATCAACGAGTATTATTCGATGCCTACGTACTAGCGCGAATATTTCCGCGTAAGTAGTTATCTACTAGCGGGAATAATTCCCTGTAAGTAGTTATCTACCAGTGACTCGGTAATTATTGTTTTATTTTTGTATGGTTGAGTTTAAAATGTCTATTTTGTGCCGATATTAGTGTCGATTCTCTTGTACATGGAGGGGCGCTAGGAGGGGGCAGCTTCAACGTGTTCTTTATGGTTTTTTTTTGGTACCTACATGTAGAGGTTTAGGGGTTTATGGGTTTTATAAAGGGGGGCCAAATTTTCATTATTTTTGCGATAGGACACACCGTTTTCGAGATATAAGCAAAAGAAAAAAAAATGTACTGTATTTTATATCTCGAAAACGGTGTGTTTTTGCACTTGAAGTCAAACCTTGACTTCTTTCTTGATACTTACTTTAAACTATTTTATAAACTCAGTAATCTACCTATGTATCTACCTCTCTACCACTTTCACACCTAAACCGCATACAAAAACTTATTACGTAAGTACTTATCTAAGTAGATGTAAAGAAATATTCGGAAGTATTGCGAAGTTTTCAAATCGAATATTACTCGGAGTCATGAATGAACGCAACATACTCATACGACAACAGCACACACGACACACACACGACGTAATGTTAGTTTGACTATTGACCGCTAGATGGCGTTAATTAACGCCATCTAGCGGTCAATAGTCAAACTTTAATAGATAAACTTGCGTGACCGCACATGTACTTAGCTCGGGGAATACTTGCGAAAACTACTCAAAACTTGCGAATACTTCCGAATACTTCCGAAGGGAATACTTCGGAATATTACTCTCCGGCAACGCTAGGCGCTACCCCGAGCAAAACCTTGCGATAGTGCGTTATTCATAGGCTAATAAGAATAACTCTTTAATGAAGAGTAATAAACTACATCTAAAAGCACATTATTAACGTTCGATATCCTATCATAAAACAAATAACAACGTGTAGTATTATGAGCACGTTCTTATTTTTTTATATGTTTTTACATTTTAAAATCACCTTTTGAATTGAAGTTGCATGCATCTTTTGCTAAAGATGACGTTCTATTAATTTGAGGATTTTTAAACTATCTATCCATTAGTGTAAAGTAATGGATAGATAGTTTGAAAATGTAAATAATTCACGTTTTATTTTATTTCAAAATGTCGCTTTTCTTTTTACACGACTGCCCAAAAAGGAGTGTAATGTATTCAGGGTTGATGTATGTTTGTATGTATGTATGTATGTGAGTTTCTTTATTCCACCATAACTTTTAAATGCCTGAACCGATTTGGATGTATGGGGTATCGTTAGAATCCTTACATCATCCCGAGTGACATGGGCTATTTTTTTTTTAAATCAATAGGGCGGCAGTATGGCTCCATTTTGAAATGTGAAAAAAAATTTTTTCTTCAATTCTTACAATATGGTATCAAATTGAAGGCCTTGAACAGCACATTCCAAAAATATAATTTATTGGCATCAACCACGTTTCATACATTTTTGGTCCAAATGTGAAAGTGCCGGCCAAACAAAAATTGTGCTACATTCTATTAGAATTTGTCAGACTGAGCATTTAATCAGGCTTTAGTAAGACTGCGAATGTCTACATTGTCACTAAAATGTATAAAATAAAAATAAATAATTAAAAAAAATTAAAAAACACGACTGTCATTGCAGTCGGGGGACCATTCTGTGGACCACTTTTTAATCTAAGAGGTCCCGAGGAGAATTTTATTATTTATCTGTTTAGTCAGCGAATATGACTTGTTTTTTTACTTTTTAGTTCATTTTTTGGCAGGGCAGTCATGTTTTTTAATTTTTTTAAATTATTTATTTTTATTTTATTAAAATAATTGTAAAAAAATTGTGAATTCTATGATAAATGGGCGTGCTGAGGGAGAGGGACAAAGTGGGTCGGAGCGGCGGGACAAAGAAGGACCGAACGCTCTAGGTCGTTCGATCGGGAAAGTGCCTTAAGCCTAAACAATCCTGACTTCCTGTGTCAAAACCGGAAAAATTACAGTGGTACAGGTATTTTAATATTTCGCATTATGTCGGCCGTTCTAAATCACATTTTTTACGACCTTTATTATGGTATAAGTTTTATTGTTCAAAGCCTAATATAACTAACTGAAAAAGGTTATAGATCATAATTTTATAAGTACTTGCATTTGGGATTTAACTGGATGCAGTAAAGTGCAAGTAATCGTATATCGGACGGCCGAAATATCTAGATCGAAGTGTGAAATATGTAGGTAATACATATATTTTTTCAAAATTTAAATGCTAGTTTTCTGCCATTATAACACAATAGAAAACGACGTTTATCCGGATATCCCAGCCTTAAGTAATCTTAACACGCATGAAAGACTGCATTCCCTGAACGCGATAATTTAGAAGGAATGACTCCGCAGGAAAGAAATCTATAAAATCAACGGCTTAGAACAAAAATGTTTCAAACATTAAGTTTGAAACATTGTCGAGTTTCCTAAAATTACATCTTTGTAAGTTGGATGAATAAGTAGTTTTCCCAAAAAGTTCTTCAAAACTTTTAAAAAACTCTTTGCAGAGCAGCTCTTTCGAAACTTTTTACAAGAAACTTGAAACAAGTCGACTAGATTTAAAAATAAATGAATACGTCATGTGTTCTGACATTGACATACAAACAACTATCCCGTAGGCTTAATTTAAATGATGATCTTTAATTAATTAAACAACTCAAAGCAACCGCATAACGTGGGTAGTTGCAATAATGGCGAAAGAAATAAAAAGGAAGGAGAAAGGCAAACGAAAGCAAAGCAAAGAGAATGGTAGCAAGGTAAAGAAAGCGTTGTCGTCCGACTGCGATGAAATCAATAAACGCACGAGGACGAGCAATATCAAAGAGCAAGGATACTACAAATTCAAGAACATGATGATACGTAACATAAAATTACAATCAGAACGTATTCCACGGAAGGTGACCAAACGAGATAAAACGCGTGTGAAAAAAAATGTCAAGTCCCGAAAGTAATCTCCATCTATCAAGCTAAAGGATTCGAGACAGCAAATGTGCTGGCGAGATCGCTTACCAGTGAATCTTAAAAAGATACGTTTTTAAATTTATTACCTACTTATGTTACAGTATTTGAATAAATGATTATCTTGTACCAAAACACGTTTTTCACAGCATGGATTACTCTAGACAAAACACAAGCGTTGTGTAGATATTATGGCTCGTGAAAGCTTCCGCTCAAAAATTGTGAAATAGAGATTTTAAGCCGCTTTGGTTAAAATATTACACAATCCAACAAGAGTGAAGCTTCGAGCGAGCTCCCGCCATGTTTTATTCTTTTGCTTTTATCCGAAGTGAATAAAGGAATATCGGAACCGAACTAACGTTTGATTCGTTTGTGTTTCATTCATGAAATATTAATCGAAGCATCCAGCATCAGCATCGGAAAGTGGAGTCTATGTAAATACGATCTCTGTTTGTTAACGTTGCAAGACTTTTGAACTTGCTAACAATGTAGTTTTTTTCCAGCAATGGTACTAAGATGGTAATACGCTTCAGATGATTTAAATAATTTTTCACACCACCTGCTCGAAAATGTCAAATTATATGTCAAGCAACCTTAACCTAAAGTGAGTCATTAGTGGCCGGGGGCACAGCCGGTCAATAATGTTGTACTGGATTTCATTATGACCCGCTGGTCAATAATGTGATTTGAATGTGAAATCTCACATGCTCAGCTAAATTGGCAGTATAGTACTAACAAACACCTTTTGGTGCCAGAAAGAGGAAAGCTATTCTCGAAACCCTTACTACGCGTGGATGATATTCTCGATTTCCTACAAAATCATAACGACTGCTTCTTCATATCGTTGCCATGTTTTCGAAGACATAATATTGTAAGAATAATTAGATAACTACGAAACATTTTTCATTTTTTTTTTTATTTTTTTTTTTTATTATTTTTTTTTTAAATTCCACATCAACATCTATAAACGTACCAAATAAAAACTTAACTTTATCTTTGCACAACTGGACTAATGTCTCAAATGTTACCATTAACTTCAATTAATATGTAAGTGCATATAACTAACTAGTTCTAAATATGTTATTCTTACTGTTTGTTTATTTAATAAATACTTTGTTTTTCGTACTATGGCTATTATTTTCTCACAGTAGGTGTAAAAAGTAGAGTATCCTCCTCTGGGCTAAAGGTGTCTTTGCCTTGGGCTAGCTTGAATCCCTCGCTGCATTCAGGATTCTTGTATTAACTCCCTCGCTTCGCTCGTGAGTTAAACTCTTAACTACCTCGCTGCGCTCGGGAGTTAAATCCCGAATCCTTCATTGCGCTCGAGATTCAATATGACGCCCATGACATAAGACACAACTTTAGCCCCTCGGTGCATAATCTACTATTATCTACACCCATGCTATAAATTCTCTTTAAAAGTTTCTGAAACAGTTAGCTTATTGCCAACATTAAAACAGCCAGTGTCATAGTAACCATGGTAACCATAATAGCACCCAAACGGGTGCTTTAATGTTGTACTGAATTTCATAATGCAACTCGTTTTCAAAAAAAGAACATTGTAATACACGCGCGTTTCACTACAACAGCGCCGTAATTTAAAAAAATAACTTATTCGAATTCACGTCGTATACTATGACGCCGGCCGCCATGTTCGATACGAGTATTAGTATTGCAAAAAACTGTTTCAGAACCTTTTATAGAGGATTGATAACATGGATGTAGATAAAGTCTTGTATGCAACTGTACATAATTAGATATTAAAACACTCATGTGATACTATTATCACACTCGGCTTCGCCTCGTGTGATAAACCCACATTCGTGTTTTAATACCCTTTATTATACGTCAGTTGCATAAATAACTATTATCTGTAAGTTCTTTTATTTTCGTCACAAAACTTTGGAGCGGATACATGAAACACGTCGAGCTCTCGGTGCGGCCCGGCGAACTTTATTGAAAACCTCTGTCTGAATGGAAAAATACGAGGGTACAGTCTCAGTTTACGACATCAAATAATAGACTCGCCCGAAATATACGTCATTTTACGCGAATACTTAATATGCTCGCAATAAACCGCTTTGTCTGGGTTTGAACAACAGTATTTCAGTTACATCATGAATGCAGTGCCTAATTTAACAGAGTGGATTTGAATTCACCGGAATCCTTTTAAGAGGTTATTGTACTCATCATTAAGAACAACTTTTACTATGGCACAAAACATGAAATCGCGAAAAAGAAAACAGCTGTTACTTAGGTAAAGGGGAATAGCAGATTTTTTTTCGCGATTTCAGATTTGAACCCATAGTAAAAGTTATGACCCCTTAAATGGATGCCCATGAATTCAATCTCATCCTGTATATAGGAGGTGGCCTAATGAGTCTTTACAATCCTTTCATAAAAGATATGGTTTGGAAAATCCTCAAAGGTAAATATTTGAGAACTGTCACGTTTTGTAGTGTAATTTTTAATAGATTTATTAGCTGATAGCTAAATTAAGTCACAAATAAACACAGCCGTGCCCCCAAAGGACATAATATTTGCCAAACGTGTGTGCCATATCTCGCAGGTAAACATTACAAAGATTACAATTTGCATTTATCTCCTACGTCAACTGTTTTCACATCATATTAGTGGTATCCTAACATAAACTGTCTACGTTTGCGGTTATATAATTGTCGCGAAATCTCGACAGTTCGTAATAGTGTGCGAGCCTCCACGGAAAATGTACGACAGGATTCCCAACGGTTGTGTTCTGAGTGAGTTAATTTTGTGTTCCGTTAATACCTAATTGTCTATGGTACTCAGCTTTGTAATTAACGTCTTTAAGAGGCCTGTGGCTAAGTATTACTGCAGCCCAGGTCGATCGATAAGGTTAAGCTACGTTTGCCGCGGCTGGTCCTAGGATGAGTAACTATCTTACAAAGGGGTATCGTATTATGGGTGATCATCTTTACATAGCCCTCCGGGTCTCGGAAAGCCGTTGGTCCCGACTGTCATTCTTGGATCTTTGACAGTCGTTACGAATCGTCAGTAGAAGCCCGACAGTCTGACAACCAGTCTTACCCAGTTACGGGTTGTGGAGGTCAGATGCCTCAGTCACTCCATGTAAAATGCTAGTATTCAGCTGCATTCGGTTATACTGGAAGCCGAACCCAACATAGTTGGGAAAAGGCTAGGCAGATATCCTCTTGGTATGTAAAGATGTTCAACCATCCACGGACCAACCGTGGCAAGCATAGCTTAACCTGATCGATAGACCCGTGCGGCTGTTATTACTTAGCCACAAGATGTTCCATCGTTGGAATCTTTGAATAAACGGTGAACAGCATATCTAACTACCTACTAAGGTGTTTTTGCAACGCTGCCCTAACAGTGTTCAGGAAGCAACTATAAGTTACCCCCGCTATGAAAGGATAACTTTTAGAAACGGCAGGGAAACTGATAATATTAGTTTATGAACTGCAGAATGTTTTAGAAGATAAATTGAAAGTTTAGATGCGATCATAAGAGAACAAGAATGTTTTGAAACAGGTTCATAGTTTTGCTGAATTTTTATTAAAAACTAGCTGACCCGCCAGACCAGAGAATTAAATTTTTTTTGGTTTCCTATTTTTTTTCTCTCTCTTATAACACCTCAGTAAAGAGGAGAATAAAACAAATAAAAATATTTAAATCGGTCAAGCTGTTTTTGAGTTTTAGCAAGTCTAACGGACATGCTTTTAGTTTTGGCTTTAGTCAATGTTATTTTGTCTACCTTATAGAAAAAAATTAAAAAAAAATAAAAAATACGTATGACCGTTTTACGATTTCAAATATTATTCACAATATTATCCTATTATGATTCTGCCAAAGTGGCCGTTTTAGCCCCCGCCCCCCCCCCCCCATCTTTCTTCGAAACCGTTTGAGACCCGGAAAGTAACTTGAAACCATAAACATTAAAAATCGTCATCATCTACCTACTAGCCGTTTCCCAACTATTTATTTTTAACATAAACTGGTTACATTACCTAGTGCTGTGGTCGGCTTCCAGTCTAACCGGATGCAGCTGAAGAGCAGTAGTTTACATGAAACGATCTGACCTCCACAACCCGCAGATACTGGGTAACACAACCCTTGGTAAGACGGGGCTACCTGACGATCCGTAACGACTGTCGATCCAAGAATGACAGTCGAGACCAACAGCTTAACGTGCCTTCCGAGACACGGACTTGGTACGTAAAGGTCATCCGTCAACGGACTAACCTCGGCAAGCGTAGCTTAACCTGATCGATCGACCCGTGCGGCTGTTATTACTTAGCTATACTAAACTTAAAAATTTCTACAATAAATTAAACATCGTTTTTATCCACAAGAATTGTCCGAAAGAGAAAGAGTACCTACGTTTACTCCAAATCGAGATTTTGTCAAAGCACAATGGGTTCCGCAGTGCGGCGCAATAATTCGACCGCCCTTAAAACGAGAGGAACCAACCTTACCGCGCTTGTTTTAATAAGTAATCTTCACGTCCCTACAGAAGGTGTTTTCCTGGTATTTCCTGGTAATTTATCGTGATGTGGAAGCAAACCTTGAATTTAAATTACACCTGAATTTTGTCGTAAGTCTTCGGCAAACTTCGAGTTCGGGCT
The DNA here is from genome assembly GCA_905163495.3 of Cosmia trapezina. Classification (NCBI taxonomy): domain Eukaryota; kingdom Metazoa; phylum Arthropoda; class Insecta; order Lepidoptera; family Noctuidae; genus Cosmia; species Cosmia trapezina. The sequence goes on from LR991042.1 coordinate 10,817,462, forward strand.
TTTATGAAGATGAAGTAATTTACAGTGAAATGAAAACTTCGGGAGCGATTGATGAAAAGTAGTTTCAGTGCGCGTAAGGCACTGTTTCACCACCTACGATTAAGTTCCTATTAATTTACTTGGCACTGGGCAGATAAATTCACACAAATTTTGTTCCATTTTTTAATTTATTCGGTAAGTAAGTAGTATCTATACAACGTGCCGTTTTGCATCCTCCTCTTTAAGGCTACTCTTTCGAAAAAAGCTTAAAAACAGCGTGCAGATGAAGCAGTTTTTCGCCGGAACCTACAGAGAAATTACATCTGAAAAAATTGTTAGTAATTTACATTATATGAATCGTAATTTGGTTTAGCCATCATTTTTCTATCGGTATCACATAATAAGAAAAAAAAACCCCAAATCACCTCCAAATCGTTAAGATGAAACCATTTTACTCCTTAATTTTTTATCAAAACAATATAAAAAAAATATCTACTACTTTGCAATACAAACGAAAATGATTTGGTTTTGTTACTTTTTAAAAACATGTATATTTTTTACTATAATAAATTAAAAATGCGTCTAATTTGGGACAGCGCTCCTTGATGGGCGAGTCCTATTGCTGGCTGGACGTACAACGCGTTGCGTGAGCTCAGGCCAGAATGCGCAAGCTAACCACTCAAGGTCATTGTCGTATAGTTCGGCCTTAAGGGTAGTATCACGTAATCACGAAAAAATTTTCAACTGTCCCATAGAAAACTTCAATACCTACTCAACGCAAATGTATGGGACGGCTGATTATTTTTTCGTGATTACGATGTTGGTGCCATGGAAAAAGTTGTTCGGTTTGATGGTCTATATAGGGTGACAGGTAATTAGTGACCCATACCTAAACACATGATTGTGCTCATGATAACAAACAACTTTTACTATGGGACCAAACCTGAAATCGCGAAAAAAAATCAGCTGCTCCCTACATTTTGACGAGTTATGCGAACATGAATGTATGGGGCAGCCATTGATATAAAAAGTATATAAGTCAATTGGGGCAGCTGATTTTTTTTCGCGATTTCAGGTTTGGTCCCATAGTAAAAGTTGTTTGTTATCATGAGCACAATCATGTGTTTAGGTATGGGTCACTAATTACCTGTCACCCTATATAGACCATCAAACCGAACAACTTTTTCCATGGCACCAACATCGTAATCACGAAAAAATAATCAGCCGTCCCATACATTTGCGTTGAGTAGGTATTGAAGTTTTCTATGGGACAGTTGAAAATTTTTTCGTGATTACGATGTTGTTCCCATAGAGAAAATTGTTCGGTTTGATGTTCTGTATAACACCCTGAAATTTGATGGAGATGCAAAACGACACGTTGTATATTCGGACATAGAGAAATAGGTCCTTACTGTCATTTCAAGGCAGCTAAATTATAAGCCAATCAATCGATCGTGTGAGTATTCAAACGTACAATCAAAGGCATTATTTTATTTTTCGCTGGCTTTTACCCGCGACTTCGTCCGCGTGAAATTTCTTGTTTTCACTTCGGCAATTCGTTGAGCTCCTTAAGTCCTGCGTTGAGCTACATGATTACTGACAAATGCTTGCACTGACTGGACAGGTCCACTCAAATATGTGTGGTCCGTTCCTCAAAAGACCATTTCAGACATGGATCTACATGGTCCTCGCATGATCTGACCAAGGTTATGTCTGATGTCTGGATTTTAAAAGAGACTTTGACCCCTGAGTTTGTTTCGACGAATTTTTCGAACATACGAAGCAATGTATTAGCAATTTGCTTCAAAATTATTCAAATTCCGATTGATATTGTGTTACGCAATTAGGGTGCAGAAACCCTAGCGTTAAGGCGATTAACATACGGCACCGCGCACCGCCGCGGTGCCGTGTATTAATGCCGCGCGGTCGGGCGGTGTACGTGTGTTAGGCATCTACGGATTTAATAAAGGCCAATGCGACATGAGATCCGCTTCACCGCCTACCGTGGCGGTGTGCGGTGCCGTGTGTTAATCGCCTACAAATTTCCATCGGTTATCAAAAAAAAAATGTATGGAACAGGAATTTTTTTTTTATAAGTACCTAACTTATAAGGTTAATCATGTGAGTAATGAGTCCATGGTAACAGTTTGCGCGTCGATGCTAGCCTGTATTATACCGTAAAGTACTTACAACAAAAAACCGGTCAAGAGGGAGTCGGATTCGCGCACCGAGGGTTCTGTTCCGATTTCTGGAAAAGTGTGCTATTTAGAGACATTGTTTTATTTTTCCTGTAATCTTTACATAAACTTTTAATTATTCTATGTGGTAACATAGAATAATTTCAGATTTTTGTCTATGCAAACTTCGGAGATAAGGGGGGAAACGGTATTTTTTTTTTTACATTTTCATCAAAAGTCAAAAGCTATGCGGCTTAAAAAAAAGAAAAAGATGTAAGAGAATGTGCAAACGGCGCTCTTTCATAATTATGACACCCCACATGCCCTAGTAGCCCCACTTCTAATTTTTAAGACCCCCTTTCAGGCCCTGTTGCAAAAAATATATACTTAATTATATTTTTATTTCTTTCTTATTTGCAAAATAGTTGGGCAAACGTCATCTAAAACTGTTCCAAATTTCAAGTTGATAGAATTAGTAGTTCTTGAGATATCCAGTTGTGACAGACAGACAGACAGTCTGAGTCGCACCATAAGAGTTCCTTTTTACCATTTTGGTACGGAACCCTAAAAACGATACAAAATTATACCGTGGAGCAATTACTTTTTCTAACCACCCCATGGGGAGTATAACTTTACAATGGCACGCATGTTGTAACATATTATGTAGATACATATATACAGTGTGTACCTATCAGAAATGAGTGGACATATTTACATAAAGGTGTTGTAAGTACCTACTGACCATCAAATTGAACAACTTCCTTCATGGGACCAACATCGTAATTGCAAAAAAAATATTAACCGTCCCATACAAAACTTCAATACCTACTCGACCCAAATGTATGAGACAGCTGATTCTTTTAATATCCCATTAATGAAAGAATTTTCAGAATCGAATCTGTAAGTAGTTCCGAAGATTACCTCCTACATACAAACTGTGCCCGACTGGGTCTATAATTGTTTCTAAAACTATTACTTACCACCTGTACCATATTATGGATTGCAATAATAGTACATTATGATATAAGTGCGGTAAGTTGAAAATTACAACCGAGGCGATATTGCTAGCCCTCGCCTACGGCTCGGGCTACAAGAAAGCAGAGGCTGTAATTATCAAAGCGCACGTATGTCATACGACGTTTTATAACATATTTGCGAGGAAATAAATGAAACTCGGACTTTCATAAACGAAGAAATCTTTAAAAACACACTTTCTGAAAATGAATTTGGATCTTTGCTTGTTTTCCATAAGATGAAATTTTGATACGCTTGTAAGTATCTATCGGTCGATTTTTCAGGCAAGAGGCTTAGAGTAGCCTTTTTCGCTGCCTCTGAGACTTCTGGCGGTGTCAAATTAATAAATTCATCATTACTAAACTACATTAATAAATTTATCACGTTACTTGAGTACATAAATAAAAAATAGTAGTAATGTAATAAAAATGACATGGAATATCATTAATAGCGAAACAGGAAGGTCAAGCAACCGAAGTAGTGACTACAGCCTTGCTATTGATGACAACATAATTAAATCAGATTCCCAAGTCGCCGCGGCCTTTGAAAAGTTCTTCGCTGAGATTCCCGTATCAACTACTAAATCTCTAAGGTCATCACCCACTGCTGCAGAGTCTTTACTTAAAGAAAACGTTTCAGTTTGTGATTCTGAGTTTAAATTCCAATATGTTACCTGTAGAGACATAATTAAAACCTTTCACACGTTAAATATTAAAAAGACTGCTGATCTATGGGGTAATTCTGTGGACGTTGCTAAATCAATTATAAACATTGTAGCACCTACTTTAGCAGTTATTTTTAACAATTGTATTGACCGTGGTGAGTTTCCTGATCTTATGAAATATAGTAAAATAATACCGTTGTTTAAATCGGGTAGTACATCTGACCCTACTAATTATAGACCTATTTCAGTGCTACCTACCTTTAGTAAAATTTTTGAAAAAGTTATTTTAGATCAACTGCAAAGATTTTTTAATAAACATAAATTATTACATAACAAACAGTTTGGTTTTACAAGGGGTCGTTCGACTACTGATGCCGGTGTTGAACTTTTAGGTCATGTTTATAATGCATGGGAGGATAAATGCGATGTTTTGGGCATTTTTTGTGATTTGTCCAAGGCATTCGACTGCGTTCTTCATGAAACATTAATCAGGAAACTGCATCACTACGGAATCCGGAACGCCTCTCTGGATCTTCTCACTTCTTACTTGAGTGATAGGATTCAAAGAAGGGAAAAGATCACCCGGATCCGTAGTAACAATGGGGGTCCCCAAGGCTCAATTCTTGGCCCGTTTTTGTTTCTTATTTATATTAATGACTTGCCTTACCTCATAAAGGATAATCATGATATAGTGTTGTTTGCAGATGACACTTCACTTTTATTTAAACTCAAACGTCAGCAGCTGGTTACTGACAATGTAAATAGCGCCCTCGCAAAAGTAGTTAACTGGTTTAATGTTAATAACCTACTTCTTAACGAGAAAAAAACTAAGTGTATTAAGTTCCCTATACCTCATGTTAGACAAGTAAAAACTAGTGTTCTCATAAAGGGTGAAGAGTTGATTCCCGAAGATACCACAGTGTTCTTGGGCATAACTTTGGATGCCAAACTTCAATGGGGCCCCCATATAGATAAATTGTCGAAAAAGCTTAGCGCTGCAGCATACGGCGTTAGGAAAATTCGTGATTTAACTTGTTTAGAGACAGCCCGTTTAGTTTACTTTAGTTATTTTCATAGTGTGATGTCGTACGGTATTCTGTTGTGGGGAAATGCCGCCGATATTCAGACAATTTTTGTTTTACAAAAAAGGGCTATTCGTTCAATTTACAAATTAAGTCCCAGACACTCCCTCAGAGATAAATTTAAAGAAATTAATATAATGACTGTGCCTTCTCAGTATATCTATGAAAATCTTTTGTATGCTCATAAAAATATCAATTTGTTTAAAAAATACAGTGACGTCCATAATGTGAATACTAGAAACAAACACAAATTTGTTGTTCCTACAACCAGGCTGAAGAAAATAAGTGGTTCGTTTAGTTGCCAATGTATACGTTTTTATAATAAACTACCTAGCCACATTCAAGAACTAAGCCTTAATAAATTCAAAAATTGTATAAAGCGGAAACTTTGTCAGAAAGCCTTTTATACTGTCAAAGACTATATTGAGGACAAAAAGGCTTGGGATTGAGCTGCTCCAATAAATTTACACTATTAATGTTGATTTAAATACCTTTTTACATATTCTATACAATGACATGAATATTTACTTTGTAAAGTATTACTTATACTATTTTTAATTATTGTGAATGTGAAGACTACGTGGATCATTGTTTTTTATTTATTTTATCCTTTTCTCAGTTTTAGTTATAGTCTGACAGTTTGAGTAATTTATGCGGCCTACCCAAATGTCTTTTCTTTGGTATTGTTCGTCGAATCGTTAAGCTCCTTAAGTTTTGAGTTGAGCTGCAAGATTACTGACAAATGCGTGCACTGACTGGACAGGTCCACTCAATCTGTGTGGTTCTTTCATCAAAAGACCATTTCAGACTGCAATCTACATGGTCTTCACATGATCTGACCAAGATTATGTCTGGACTTTAAAAGAGACTGTGACCTCTGAGTTTGTTTCGGCGTTTCTTCTCAGAGTAGTCAGATAGGAAACGTCGAACTCATCTAGTTTAAAAAAAATATGTTTGACGTGTAAAAGTGTTTGTACAAACCTACTTACAGAAAATAAATCATTTATCATTTATCATTTATCATTCATTTACTTGACGACATTTTCAAATAAAAACTATATAGCGAAAAGAAAAAGCGCGCGGAATAATTTTTACTTGTTCACAAATTAGCGATGCGCGCGCATCAGCGCTTTTTTTTTTTAAAGCAAAGGCTCAAAAACAGCCAGTAAGTATTACTAATAAAGTAAATTAATATTTTTTTGTTTTTGCTACAAATAAATTGTAATTTATTGTCAAAATTAGTTAAATTAAAGAATGAACTGACAGTGTATGTAAACGCCTGAGTCAACATTCATACGCTTTACGTAATCTCGCAAAGGAGGTAAATTCAAAAGTTTTGGTTACGGCGTATCATGCATATGTTACGTCTGCATTACGATACGGGATCATATATTGGGGTAACTCCACCAACATGGAAACGGTATTCAGAGCGCAAAAAAGGTGTGTTAGGGCGATATGCGGTATTCAAAGCACGGAAAGCTGCAAACCGTTCTTTTTGAATTTCCGTATATTAACAGTACCCTGCCTATACATATGTGAGGTGGCCGTATTTGTTAAAACAAACTTCCACCTATTTGAAAAACTACACAGTTCTCGACATAAAAATAAAATAAGCAGTAGGCAACACAAAAAAGCAGTATTTCGTAAAAATTTCCTGGGAATGGCACCTCATATTTATAATAAATTACCTAATTCTTTGTTAAGTGTTAAAGATATCGATGTATTTAAGAAGCAACTAAATAATCTACTGATAAGTAAGACATACTATACAATTGATGAATACCTGTCTGATAAAAATTGTGTGTATAATAATAATAATACATAGAACGATGGTGGATACTTGAGTCCGATTTATTTTATAAAAATTATTGTTGACTGTATTAGACATTACTTATTTATTATGACATTATGATACTCTGACATTGCTTAACTACTTATTAATTTTAATTTATGACAGCGCATAACTTATTGATTTGAATCTATGACATTAGAGAGAGAGTATTAATAATGCTTTTATGAATTTTTGGTATTAATTGTAATTTAGCTCATGGTATAATTTTTAATGATACTTAATTTTGCATGCCTGTATTGGTGCAACACAGTGGACTGCGCATTCACTTTTGATCTTGAAATGTATGATTATGTACTGTGTTGAGCATTAAAAGTTTGAATTTGAATTTGAAATGTCTATTTTTTATATTTTATCTCCCAAAGTTAATTTTATTCATAAAGTGTTGACCACTTTTCTGACATAAAAACTCTTTGCTAAGATTTAAAAAAGTACCGTTCGTTTTAGACGGAGCATCTTGATAAAGCGTACGTTTAACCTATTAAAAAGAAACTCGTTGATTTTTTTTCGCTATAAAATATTATTTTTGTTTGTTCATAATTATGAGTACGGTGACCCCTTAAGAGAGTTGTGCGTTATTTAAATTACACCTAGTATTATGTAGTATAGATCCAGTTTTCATGAAAATGTCAAGCCTCGAGGTTGTCAACCATTTTTGAGGTGATGTCACACTTTTTGTAAAAAATATATATATAGGTTTTGCGGATTGCGTGTTGATTGCAGAGCATTGACTGAAACCGCGAGGCAATAAAAATTGCTGGATTTTTGAAGCTTACCTACAGCTGATACATGTGTCCCTACATATACAGGGTGACGGGGAAATTCGACCCGTTCCAAGGGGTTATACTAGAGGTCATTGGTGCCGATTCTCTTGTTCAATAACTAAACCAAAATTAGAGAATCGCTATCTTTTACTAACAGGCAGCGCGAGAAAAGGACGGCTATAGCTATGAGCTAAGTTAGAGATGTCAAACTAGTTTACTCCTTGCGCTTCATCGTGTTTTTAGTCGACATGTTCTTACGTGTCGTCTAAATCTCTATGGAAATAGTAGTTCAACTAAATTTGACAGCTCTAATTTACGTCCGTCTCTTTCTTGTTTTAATAGAAAGAAAAAGTTAGCAATAGCCTAAATTAAGTTTAGTTTGTGCACAACAGAATCGGCACCATTAGCAACAAATTAAGTCCAGTTAACTAGTAGTCAAAACTGCAAGGTTACCGAGTTGTGACGGTTCTTCGTTTTTTTTTTTGTTTCTGACTTGTTACCAAAAACAATTACTTAATTATGAAAAAACTACTCCACTCTAAACATTTCATTGATACTTTTCTGAAAGCTGATAAATGAGTGATAATTAAATAAAAACTGCTTGCCTAAAACTTACATAATCTCAGAAATAAAAGGTCTTTAATAGCAATAATTTTTATTATTACAAATTAGTTAAATTACTAACTGGTTTTATAAGCTTTCCAAAAAGGTACAAAAGTTACTAACTTTCCCAGCGGTTTTTTTTAGTTTTTTGCATCCCTACTTAAATTTGTCGCTAATGACCTCTAGTGTAACCCCTTTCTAGGAATAGGTCGAATTTCCCTGTCACCCTGTATAAATTTTCTGACGATCGTATCGTAAGTACTGAAAACTCGGTTTTTTTATAAACGTTGATTAAAGTTAAGAGCGTTGTTAAAACGTCAATTAATGTATGATTAAGCGTTATGAAGACGTTATTCATTTTGCATGAATGAAAGCTTATCAGCGCCGGTCACATAATTTAAACGTTGTTCAGCTATCGATTTTCGAGATCAATCCATTTGCTAGCCACCAATCATCCAGTCCACCATGAATTTCTATTTAGATAGATAGATAGATAAAACATTTATTTGGTGCACACAAAAGGCAGCACAACACACAAAAGTACAATTAAATTAATATAAAAACAAGGTGCCAATAACAAAAAACCGGTCAAGAGCGAGTCGGACTCGCGCACCGAGGGTTCTGAAAAAGTGTGCTATTTAGAGACATCGTTTTATTTTTCCTGTAAACTTTACATAAACTTCTATCATATAAAATAATTGCAGATTTTTCGCTTTGCAAACTTCGGAGATAAGGGGGGGGAACGGTATTTTTTTTTACATTTTTCATCAAAAGTCGAAAACTATGCGGCCTAAAAAAACATAAAAAAAATGTTTGAGAATGTGCAAACAGCGTTCTTTCATATGATACCCCACATGCCCTAGTAGCCCCACTTTGAATTTTTAAGACTCCCTTTCAGTCCCTGTTGCAAAAAACAATATAAATATTTTTATTTCTTTCTTATTTGCAAAATAGTTGGGTAAATGTCATCTAAAACTTTTTCAAGTTTCAAGTTGATAGTACTAGTAGTTTTTGAGATATCCAGCTGTGACAGACAGACAGACAGACAGACAGACAGACTGAGTCACACCATAAGGGTTCCTTTTTTACCATTTTGGTACGGAACCCTAAAAATAGAAGAAAAACATACATATTTATACAAATAAAAGTGACATTATGACATAGGTACTTAATAACCGCAAAAATATTTCCGCTTACCAAAAATATTAAACGAATTTTCATACATTTGATTTAATTCGCAAACTATTTTGAACATTAACTGTAAGCTGTGAAAAGCCCAGTTCCTGAAATATTCACTTCATATCAATATACTTGTCAGGAAAACTGAACGTAGGTACCTATAGCAAAACTCATACGAAATAGTTCACAGAAAATATTTTCTGTAAATTGAAACATCGAACGGGCTTGCCGGAAATATCGCGAGCGAACGATTACATCGACCGAACGAAAATACACGTTATTTTTTTCTTTATCTTTTACATTTTACTTTAACTTTGTCCGAGGCAGCAATTGCTTACTCTCATATTCTTGTACAGTCAGAGAAATTAATTGTTGGGACCATATCAGTAGGTATCGTGCGTTGGAGAGCGTAAACAGTCCCTGCAGATGCGAAAGGCGTTGACATCCCAGGTCCATTTCTCCAACTAATTTTTGAAATTGCCTTTCGGCACTCTCCTGATACGCCGTCAATAGGCTGTGTTTCAACGTACCATATTTGCTATCGGTAGCGGCCTTAAAAATCAAATCGACTAACCTAACCTAACCTAACCTGTTGTAAAACATCTTTGGTAAGCTTTGCTATCACCAAATGAAATTTAGCTGCATCCCCTTGCTTCTGTGGTGCCATGGCGGACTCCAACTGTGCAATCGACGCCCCGAGGCATGTCGGTCCAAAACATCGGAATCCTGTCAGTAACATTAATGCTGGACATGAGTTGAACTACCGGTGGTGGTGGTTGACTCATACGGGAACTCGGACCTATCGGCGGTGTTGTATAACCTTGATATTCCCGCCGATAGGTCCTGAGTCGACGGGGAGTCACACTGATGCCCTTCGTCAATTTATCGCGTTCTGTAGCCATTTTTAAGGTTTCCATATATCTATATTTATATCTGTAGTTCACATGGTGTATAATAATAAATTCTGTTCTATACAATGTGGAGACGACAATACGACAGTAAATAAAACCACTGGAAATACTAATGCATGAGTACATTGGAACTATCAAATAAATCCTAAAGATTTGGTTTCGGAAAGTGGCCATAACGGCCGTCATGAAAATCGGTCATTCTCACCAGTATTTGACATTAAGTCAAACCACGCCCCCCAAACATTTTAATCGCTAGATTTGCCCTCACCGTACTTAATCACAAGAAAAAGTATCCATACTGAGAAGAGCGAGTTCACACATTATCAAACAGCGTTTCCATTATAATAAAGTGAAGTCACTGCGTCACGCGTGTCAGAGGTGTCAAAACGAAACAGAAATGCGACTATCTTTTGTACGCGGTAGGGTGAATCTGACGATTTAAATCTTTGCCGCTGTCATCATTTTCATGACAGCCGTCACTACTGCCGTAAAGTGCGGCCACCGCTCTTCTAGGAAAGAGTAGTTAAATCGAAATTAAAAAAAAGTATTTTATTTAAACAAACCAACTAAATAGGTAGTAGTTACCTACTAGGTAGTGATGAGCCAACGTAGTAGATGATGTATTGTCGTTTCCATCTTGTATGACTGTCAAAGACAGTTGTGATTTGATTTTTTATAATTGAAATTTACTTTTTCCGAGGCAGTAATGGATCTTGTGTAATTATGCTTTAGAGTTAGGTCCTGTTTCACGATGTCCGAATAGCCACTACACTACTATCAACTTATCTGTGAAATGGCGAAAAATGGAACTACAGCCGTCATGTTGAAATGTCATTCGATTGTCGAACATACAATTATTTGATTGTATTGTTGAATCGACGGTGCCTTCAATTCACAGATAAGTTGGTAGGACTGTACTCACCGAATAAATTCAAATATGGAACAGCATTTGTATGACATCATCTGCCAAATAAGTAAACTTAATCGTAGGTGGTGAAACAGGCCCTTACTATCATATTCTTGCACAAAGACGTTAGGTCATGAGGGAGGTTCGTCAGTTATTCAGGCGTAACTAGGCAGTTCCCAATGGATTCGTAAAGCCAAACTAAGTTAACTGATCTATTACCTATTAAATGTAGCTTTGGGCCCATTTTGGATAGCCTAAGATATACGTACCTACCTATATGAATTGCCCTGGTTATTCTAGAGAGTTTTTCTTTTCAGTTACACATAAAACAAGATATTGAAATACCTACAGCTACTTTAAATCAGATTTTCTACATTTATAAGCGGGGAATACCAATTTTCTAGTACATGAGGGTAGGCAGAAACTACATATCGCCACCTGATACGATCTTTACATATTCCTTTTGTTTCCTTTTACGCTGTGGTCATACACGCTCGCCGGTTGCGAGTACTACGCACCTGACCTTTCTGACGAACATCACCAAGGTCACACAGAGTGTATCAGAAAGGTGTGGTCAAATCATACAGAGCATAAAACTGAACAACTTTCTCCATGGTACCAACATCGTAATCGAGAAAAAAATATCAGCCGAGTAGGTATGAAGCTTTGTCAGGACAGCTGATAATTTATTTCTCGATTACGATGTTGGTTCCACAGAAAAAGTTGTTCAGTATGATGGTCTGTACCACACCTTTATTAAGTTTGACCACACGTTTTGTGATACACCCTGTATAATAATGTCCTTCAAGGCTTCAAGGGCCAACTATAGAAGAAAACGAATATAGTTCAGTCATCACAGTTCTAGAACATAGAATCTGCATTAAAAGCACCAACACAAAAGCGAGACCCAGACTTGAAATAGCTTTGAATATATTCATATGAGTCGACTATTTGACTCCGCACTAAATTCATGCACGGTCAAACTTAGTTTTATTTGTGGCGAGCAATTCTCGAGGGACGAACGAACACAATCGTACTGTCATTCTATTTCAATCGAGCAATCGATAGTCCCACATTTTAGCTGGTAAAACCTTAAGGTTGATGCGCCACGGTAGCCCGCGAAATTCAAAATTTCTTAAGTTTTTTGCAATTTGTAGGTCAGTGTGAGCTTGTATGTTGATTAAAATATGATTCGCGGCCGTAGCTAATATGGCTTTACAGAATTATAATCATTAGAATCAGTAATACAACTCCATAAGTTAGCATTTACCTCAAATCTAGCGATTTCATGAAATAATGAGGTTTGAGGTAAATGCTAACTTATGGAACTGTATTGCTGATTCTAATGATTATAATTCTGTAAAGCCATATCAGCTACGGCCGCGAATCGTATTTTAATCAACATACAAGCTCACACTGACCTAGAAATTGTAAAAAACGTAAGAAATTTTGAATTTCGCGGGCTACCGTGGCGCTTTCGCCTTAAAGTTTTATGTTAGAGTCACATGTCTGAGTTTGGGCTATTTTTAGACCCAAAACCCCAGCGGTGGGGGGTTGCGGGTTAATTGCGAACCCTATAGGTTCACAACTACTGATGAGGATATGTTTTCCATCGGATGATGTTTTTTTACGTATATGCGATATAAGCTTATATACCTACTATATAAAGTTTTGTCCTTATGCACACATAAAGTGCATTTGACACGCGGGGGGAGGGGGGGTTAGTTGCGAACTCCATCGGTGCACAACTACTGATGATGATTGGTTTTCCATCGGATGATGTTTTTTACGTTTATATATTATGCGATATAAGCTTATATACCACTATGTAAAGGTTTTTCCTTATGCACACATGGGGTGCATTCGACACTTGAGGGGTTAACGCGACGGTGCGACGGGATTCTGGTGGAACAATTTTCATGACGTATTCATAGAAATTATTCTACAAGAGTCACGGCTGTCTGCTGGGCTCCTCCTTTATGTATATTGGCTGTTTTCATCATATTATTCCTTACTAGCTTTTGCTTCACCCGCTAGTAGGTTGGAAGTTATCCCACGGGGAAATACTACAGTGATAAAAAAGTATCCTATGTCCTAATCCCTATCATGATCTACCTAGAGTGCCTTTTCATCGAAAGCGTGAAAAGGTACTATGCGTGCCAAATAGTAATAGTACTGTCAAGACGCCGTTTTGTTCCGCAATACTATGGCAATACTCGCGAACTTCATTACAAATGCATACTAATTTGACAGCTATCGTGTGAAGTTGAAGCAAGCGCGATCCTATTCTTATTTGGCACGCATCAGACAGACAGACAGAGTTACTTTCGCATTTACCTTCGAACTGTCATGTTATGAGACACAATTACCTAAACTATTGTTACCGATCTCGGGCAGGTCGGTGGACAAGTACATACATATAATCTTTACGCCTTCTTCCCATGGGAGTAGGCAGAAAGTACAGAACGCCACCTGCTACAATCCTTACATACTCCTTCTGTCTCGTTTACGTTCATACATTTGGTGAAACACGCACGCCGGTTGCGAGCACTATCTATATACGCACCTGACCATTCTGAAGAACATCACCAATAAGGTCACTATTAAGTCTTCCTAGGGCGTCCCCTCCCGGCGTTTCCACTCACATCTGCCTTGTAAATAATGAAGATCAAACCATCTCTAAGCATACTCTTTTCAATTTGTCAAAAACATGGCAACTTCTTTTAAATCTAACTTTTTTTTCTTTTTTAATGTATCGATGTATCGATATATTGCAGGTAGGTACTTAAAATAGGCATCTAGTATAGAGCAGTCATTAGATCTGATGACATTTCCAATGTTAACGGTAGTGATTGGGTCACTAAAAATACAACAGCCAATAAAATCATTTGACGTAAGAGTTTACAACAGATCAGAATTGAATAGGATTTCAGAAAGTGAGGGATGGTCGCCTTTTACGATATACCCAACGCAGAAAACGGGTTGAGCCTATTCTTTGGCGGAAATCATACTATGTTTACTTACGTATTTCTTCCGAGTCTTGTGAGGTAAGCGAAAGGGTTTACGATAACAATAAAGGGATGAAATGGCTGCGGACGCCGATATATCCAACCTTATGCGTCATATAACTTTCGCCATGAAACTTAATATGTTTCTTTGTTTGTTTTCTTTACATTAGTGCTGAACAGACATACACAGTACACAAGTACCTACACATCACATCACACACAGACACTTTGATTTTCTATATTTATTTAAATCGTAACGGCTTTTTATTTTATTTCATTCAACTTGACACTTTTCTTTGTTTACAAAAACTTGTTATTACTAAGCAATTTAATCTATGTCCACACGACAGCGTGAATTATATTTAATGTCGTCACAACGCGGGTAACCCAAGATACAAGTACCTACCCACCAACACCAGGACACATACCTAGTTTGGGGACAACCGTACAAACTGGTTGTTTGGTTGTCAGGATAATTACAGATAAAATAATTATGTCACAGTAATTGAGACCTTACTAATTATTTTATCTTTTGTAAAATGAACAAATAATGATTATACTTATTTTACTTCTCCCTCAGCAACATGGGTCAACCGGTGCAGCGAAGACCTAGAATGTCTGGACTTGGAAGACGAACAACCCCTTGCCCAGCTCAGTTCCATGCAAACAGACAAGATGACCCTCTTCTTCACTGAACTGTTGGACCACGACCGCGATGACGTCATCATTGACACCGACTTCGATCAATTCTTCGAGGTAGGAAGGTATCAAATTTGTCACATATTGTCTTAATAAATCCGATTTGTCGAAGTTGATAGCCCGGGTAATTGCCTTCGATCGATCCAAAAGTGTCGTGTTCGTGACAATTTCAATCATTATTATGTTCGAAGTGTATATTTACGTTGAGTAGAATGTATGTATGTAGGTAGCATTAGATAGAATCCATAATGGAATGACAACAATACCTAACTTTCATAACCCACCATTGAACTTCTTGCTGAGATTTGAATAAAACTTTCGTAGTCACCAATTTATTGAATAAAGTCTTAATTACTTCAATCATAGTCAGGACAGGACCGTTCTACTTAAATACAAACAGCTCCTACTTTAAATACAATTAACTCGGCACAGTTCAAATAACTCAGTTAAAAGTTCAACGGAATTAAATAACGAAGTTATATCTCAAAAGCCCTCGAGTTGGGGCGAAGTCAACACGACTCCAGGGCGAGAAACTGACGAGCTTTACCTGGCAAATAAAGCGGAAACTGAACGCAAATAGTCATTTCTACCTCACATAACTAACAGAGAGTAATGAAAGAGAATAATTAAATTCGTTTCTCGTCGTATTTCACAGAGGCTGGCACATTTTGCGGACTGGTCGCCAAACTCGTCGGAATTCCACATACTGCTTGAAGTCAAGCGGGAATTTATAGACAACTTCATCAATCCACTGCCGGCCAAGTAAGTTAAGTCTCTTATTTTTAGGAATCAAAATATGAGCTCTACAATGGGTTTATTATTATATCTTGGAAATGGGCACACATCAGTCGAAATTATCACCTTTCTAATCCTTTAAAACTCTTATTACTAAAGAAAATCTTCAATGCTTTTTATAATTAAGAAAAAAAAATAAGACCAGCACCATAATTACGTAACACACTATCGATCGGAATTTGAATAATTTTGAAATAAATTGCTAATCCATTGCATCATGATGTGTTCAAAAATTTGTCTGCTCGACAACGTAAATGACGCAATGAATGTTGGTGAACAGTCAAAATGAAACCGATTCCGATTGATAGTGTGCAATTAGGGTAAGTAGTAATTAGGGTAAGTACAGTTTGTAGTTTTTGAGGACAAAAATTGATTTTGCGTGAAGTCGAAATGCGTCAAAACATCTTCTTTGGGGCCCATTTCGCCTTAGCAAACACATTATCATTGTTAAAATAAAAGACGTCTTTAAAGGCAATAAAACTGAAATATGCCCGAACAAATACGTGTTGTAATGTAAACCGTCATTTTGCACTATGATATCCCATAAAAATGAATGTCTACCAGCTGCTGACATTTCATGAAAGTGGCCCAAAAATATGAGCACTTTGTAATGTAATACGCAATTCTGTAGGCTGTATATTTCCCTAACTGGCATTTTCATGGAAAGCCGACCACTTATATGATACAGTATCACACACTTCACACTATTTGTTAATATTATAAGACGAAAGTTTGTGAGTGTGTGTGTGTATGTTTGTTACTTCTTCACTCTCAAACGGTTGGACTGATTTGTATGAAATTTGGTATGTAGATAGTTTATACCCTGGATACATACCCTCTTACAAATAACACAAAGAGTCGGAATAACCATACATTTTCATAGGTTTAAACTTGGAATAACTTTATTCTGTGTTTATTTGTAAGACCTATATATATGGATAAAAGCCTATCCTTTTATCCCCGTCTACGAGGGTCAAACCGCAGGGCGCAGCTAGTAGAAATATACATATAAAAAAACAGTTAATAAGCACTTCTTTATTATAATAATATCTATGTACATACAGTATCATGAATTCATGATACTTGAGAATAAATGTATGTCGGACACAAGAAAGTTCAAGCAGGAAGCTAATGAAAGAAACATAAAGTTTACGACAAAGGAACAACAGCGAACTATAGACTACAGAGCCCACCGCCGCAGCGCAAGAAATATCACTAGGGACTGTATCCGACGTCATTCATTCTCGAAGTCGCGTGTTTTGTAACTTTCTTTCGTTATTAAATTCCCCGTGTTATGCAAAACTTTTTTATACCCTATTGCATGTTCTGTTAAGAAAAGTATGCGGAAAATCTGTTATACAAATTCATGTGCTTCTTTCTGTAATTTTTGCTAACAAAACCTACGTCGGATTCCTTTCTTTTCCTGTCTTTTAAATTCTTGTTACCTTTCCATAATTTAATTTTGTGTCCCTTTGCTAGATGGGGTGACCTGCCGTACTATAGAAGGGTATGCGGTCCGGAGTCAAGCGGCATCAACATACCGGGGAGGACTACCCTGGAGGGATGGCTAGCGCGGTGGGCGTTACATCTGAGTGATATGAAGAGGTTCACTGACCTGCCACTGTACCTGCAGTACCTGTGCAAGATACTGTTTCATGTGGTTGATAGGACAAGTAAGTACTTGTGAATATCAGTTGATATCTTGCGAAAGTGCTCTCTCTTATAAGTCTTTAGTATTTTTTCGTACGCAAAATTACTTACAGGGTAAAATTAACGCAGGCGTGATGGGTACTTACTTATCGATATCTAACAAAATAAAAATAAAAAAGATTTGATGTTTTTTTTGGTGTCAATGACCGCTGTTAGTTTTGTTACTTGAAGTGTGAGTTGATAAAATTTGTTTTATCTTGTTGAGATATCGATACCCATAACGTCAAAAAAAAAAAAAAAAAACGTTACGTTACGTTACGTTTTTACGTAAACGTTACTAACGTTTACTAAAAAAAAAATATTTTAAGTAACACTACCGGTGGTTGATGTTCAACAAAACATGATCAAATTAATTTTATTTTTTGTTTTAGATATCGATACTTAGTTACCTACCCATTACGTCTGCTGAGTTTCGCTAGCTAATTTAATTTGACCCTGTACATACAGGGTGTAAGGGACAGCCCTCCGCAAACTAACAGGGTGCATTCAGAATTTCAGATCCTTATTTTGAATCATATTAAGAAAAGTATGCGGAAAATCTCCTCCGACTCCAAGTAACATGGGACAAAGGTCAAAAGGAGATGATGATTTTGAATCTTAGTCCATCGGAAAATTTCTCAGGAAAATTTTCATTTCTATCGTTTTTTTAGTTACCATTCCTTAACATTACATTATCTGTACGCATTTGCGTAAATAACACAGCTAAAATCAAAAAATCAACAATCGATGTTGAAATACTCTAACGAACGGCGCGTGAAATGGCGGGGAAGGTTCGCTGCGCTGCCGTTCGTTACGTGCGTTTTGCCACAGTAACAATACATTGCGTGTTATGTAGTAAAACAAACCAAGTTTATTGGATTCCCATAACGTTCCTGAAATAATTTCATAGTACCTACCGATCATCTTAGTAGGTATGATATACTGAATTCACCCCATCAGTCTGCGGAGGGCTGTCCCTTACACCCTGTATTCTAGAAACTGTCCAGATAAAAACACACTTCAGAAAAGCCACTACTTAGCCCCAGAATCCCTCACAAGTTTATTTATTCACGAACTGTCTAAACTTTTCGCTCTCTACTTACTTCTTACTGCCGAAACAAAGTTAACTTCTTCTTTTAGTTATTTTTAGCAACCTATTTTCCGCTTGATTGTGAGTAAACTTCACCCTGCTTACGGTAATAGAGAGGTACAAGTGACGTGTGTCGATTCCCAGGATGGCTTGATAGACGGGATTAATTTGACGTGGGCGAGCGCGGGCGGGTGACGTCACCGCCCCTTCGGCCTCCTGAATCACGATAATTGTACTACATGAAATGTTCTCCTGCACCATAGGGTCGAGCCTGAATTTATTACTAATTTCAAGTTAATTAGTATCGTAATTTAGCCAGAATGTTTGCTAACGACGCTATTGTTGCTGCATTGCTGCTAAAATTATTCTCGCTCGAGTTATTTTATGCGCAACATGAAATTGTAATAAGAACTTTAATTTGTAACATCATAGGGCTCTTTGCTGCTATGAACTTGCACACTAAATCATTTCACGTTGAAGCAATAACATTGTCTAACGTTTAAATTTATTGCGCCATAAGTATTCAAAAACGAAATAAAATGACGTTTGGTTGTTCTCCAAAGGTTTAAAAATTTGGCATCTTGCTCGACATTTGTAGCCAAAATCACAGTTGGTGCACCCTGAAGCGATACAGCGCGCTCTTTTCTGTGCCACACTTATTTTTATATCGTCTGCCTTCGCCTTTATTTTAAGTCAGAACGCTGGTAGTCTCTAGTCGCGCTGTTCCAGGGAAGAGTTATCGGAATAATATTCTGTGTCAATATTTTATGTTACGTGACTTTATTTTACTGGACGTTATTAAAATTGTGCAACATTCCGTTCTATAAAGGACTTGATATTGATGGAACTGAAAGAAATATAAAGTAATGTTCATTGATGTTTTATAGTTTACTAGCTTTTGCCCGCGGCTTTGCCGCATGGAGGTCGGAAATTATACCACGGGAACGTACTACCAGGATAAAAAGTATACTATGTAAATAAAATAAATGTTTATTCAAAAACTTTGTAAAATAAAAATCCTATGTCCTAATTAATCACAATCTACCCATCGGTACCAAATTCGTCTAAATCCGTTCAGCCATTTTAGCGTGAAATCGTAACAAACAAACTAACTAACAAACTCACTTTCGCATTTATAATATTAGTTAGGATATAAAAATAGCTATAAGTATTTTGTTATACTCACGAAGATTTACAATAAAAGTAAATGGGTAGGAACATCATGCCTACTTGAAAAAATACCCTCACAGACAGTTTTTTTCCTAAATTGCTATATTCTGTCATGCTGATTTAGAAAGCCGAAACGATTTATCACGAAGATATTTCCAAGGTGAACGATCTCATTTGCTTTAGTAACATCGTCGTATTTCACCAATATGAGGTAAAAGCCGAGCTTCTACTTCATTTGTCACCATGATGGATTTGAAACATGTCAATGTTTTGTAACATGCTTACTTAACTACCCACATGATTTTTTACAGCTACAGAAATTTATTCATCCACTTTTATTAATTAAACTGTATCGCAAACGCTAGTCTTTCATAATGTTTCCGAGTTTAATTTCCAGACCGAACAAAATTGCATTTTTTTAACGGAATTTCCAGTAAACCCCGATTTTTGGAACAGTGCCCGGTTAATATCAATAGGCTCGCGGTATCACACGGGATCCAATACCGGAAATGTCGAACAGAGGTTGTATGGGTGTACCAATAAATCTCAACCGATCCTTTAGGGATTCAGGCCTTTGTTGCCATTAAAATATATGTTTTTTTTTTCTTCCAGGTACAGGTGCTATAACGAAACCGGCGTTGGCTGCCTTCTATCGGTCCGTAATCGGATTAAATGCGACAAGAGTTGAAGAGATCATAGACACGGCTTACGATCGGATGACGAGCGTGAGTTTTCTATGTTCTTCATGTTCTCTCGCCTCGGTGCGAACTACTTATTTGTGATTAGGTCATGCTGTGATACTTTTACAGCAAGTACCTGTACTGTAGCATGTAAAAGAGAAACTATTACACTACAGGGTGCAAAAAGAACAGCCCTCCGTAAAGTAACTGGGTGCATTCAGCTCCTTAGTTTGAATTATATTCCACCGGAAAAAATTCACGAAAATTTTTATTTTTTTTATCGTTTTTTCAGTTACTTCAATGTAAAATTACATTATCTGTATCGCAGCACTCCATTTATATAAAACAACTAAAATAAAAAAATCAGCAATGGATATTGAAATACTCTAACGAACGACGCGCTGCGCTGTCGTTTGCTACGTGCGTTTTGCCTCGGTAATATATTGCGTGTGAGGTAATAAAACAAATCAGGTTTATTGGATTCCCATAAAATTCCTGAAATAATTTCACGTACCGGTCATCTTAGTATGATATACTGAATTCACCCCATCACTCTGCGCAGGGCTGGTGTCCCTTACCTACACCCTTAGAGCTTAGGTTAAATGCTCTAAGCTTACACCCTGTATAGTTTGTTATGTTCAATATCCCCGAATAGGATAAAATGTAATACATTTTGTAGGATAACATTAAACTAGCTCTAAAGTTGATGTTAAACTATCCTGTTCTAAATTCGTAAAGTTGGGTTTTCAATTTAAAAGTAAGGTTGTTCTGATAAATAATCTAAAAACCGTTGGCGTGACCTATGTCGGCCGACTTTTTCTCAATTTTGGCTGACTCGCTGTGCCGTGTAGCTTGCTGTAGCCTTAGTGCGAGTTTTTATACTTACTCGATCACGTTAACGTAAACTTCAATTTGTACTGAAAATTAATAAGCGCCGCCTGGTGACTATAATGAGAAACACAATTATAAAAGTAAGTACAAAACTCGCACTAAGCCAGTGGGCTTAGTGCGAGTTTTTATACCTACTCGATCGCGTTTACGTTATCGTTACCTTATGTCAATTCGTATGGAATAATTGTGTTTCTCATTATAGTCACCAGGCGGCGCTTATTCAGTTTCAGTCACTGACCTCTATTGTACAAGTACGCTGGACTAAAGATACTATAGGAAATGACAGTTGATTTTTGTGCCGATTTGAAGCGCTACCTCGAGGGTCTCAGGAACTAAAATTGACATGTACCCATCGATGACGCATGTACCCTGTTAACCCTTTAGTGCATGAATTATCAAGGAAAATAGAAAAATAATATTTTGTTGTTATATGGTGTTTTATTTGGGTAATTAGAAAATACAAAGTGTAAAAAAAATATATACTTTGATTAGTTTGGAAAATAATTTTCGAAAAAATGGCTTAGTATGCATTAACGCCTGTATGCAAATGCCATTTGTGGATGCAAATGTAATAATTTTACGAAATCATAACATTTGAGGGCTTTGTGAACTTATGGAGGTGGAAAGCGATAAACGCAACGAGAGAGATGGATGCTCGATAGTTTCCTCTGTCTCTGTCTCGCTGAGCTGCGATTGGCTCTCGTGGGCTGCGTATGGTTTTAATCGTGATACAGGCGGGAGATTAGAAATCATGCAAACGATTACCGATTACGATATACGATTAACGATTACGATTAGTATGTAATTCAAGGTTCCAAACTTCATAACTCAAAAAGTTCTTAAATCGCAATCATTTGGAAACCTGGTAAATTACGTAAACTTATGTTAGAATCAATGGGAGGAATGAACAATAATAAGGTTAAGAATAATAATCTAACTTAAGTGCATAAACGGGTAAAAAAAGGAGGACTCCGCGCCACGCATATCGAAAGTGAAGCACAGTAAGTATGGACCGTTTGTACAAACACGCCTCACGCACACATTTACATCATTGTATGCCGATCAGCCGCCATTACGTGAAACGAGCGACGGCGTCTTTGCAGGTACTCAAATCACGCACATAAATCGGTACGGTGCTTCACTTTCGATATGCGTGGCGCGGAGTCCTCCTTTTTTATACGTCTATGATTTTTCATTTAGAATAAACTTTTTTACTCAAATTTCATCACATAGATACTTAGTGTAATTATAATTACAGCTCAGTTTTTAATAACTCTTTAAAATGTTGATTGCACACCATATTATGTGCGGATAACAATAAAAATCTAATGTGTCTAGTAATTTGCGTGCGACGGGTTAGTAACAAAATACAATCGTATGAATAGGGCTGCGAATGTTCCATTATCGATAATGTGTCGATTGATGTTTTTCTTCCAATATTGAGTCATTTTAAATTGACGTCATTCAAACAAAAATTAACTGTTGTCAGATATGCAATTTCAGTAGCTAAAACAAATTAGCAAATAAGTTTCTAATTTAAAAAGATAAAATGTATGTGTAATTTAACTAATAATTAAATAATTTTAACGACCGTAGGCGTTCTAAGCATGACATGGCTGAAATTTTGTCGTTAACGCAGTCCGATAATATATTTTGTGTCTGCTTATCAATCAAAATTTGCTTTGGCCGAAGTCTTGTTTCCTCACAGTGATACTCAATACTCAATACTCAATATCTTTAATGCTTTACCATAATATGTATGTGTACTTAGGTGATATAGTATATAATTGAGATCATTATGGACCCTGTAGGGCACAGCAAAAGGGTAGGAGAGAGGAAGCCCTGTTTTAGGAGATCATGAATAACTATTATTGCTATATTATTTAATTTAATTTATTATTACTCGTATTTCTAAGTATTTTAATTGCATTATTATTTTTGTTATATTATTTTATTATTATATTAGATTATTTATTACTATCATTTATTGTTATATTAATAATTACCATATCATACCATTTTTATTTTAAACATATCTATAAATTGCGTGACTATCACTAATTTTTGTTATCAATTATTATTCTTATGTCATTTTTTATTATATTAGTAATTTCCCTAACATATACTTTAAACATTTCTCCTATTATTTATGTTTATCATTTAAATATTCATCTAAGGAATAATAGCATTTTTTTATTAATACTACTTAGAGACTTCTATTTATTTTGATTCCTTTTTAGTGTTTTGTATTTCAAAAGGATAAAACGGAACCCTTAAAGGATCACTCGTGTGTCTGTCTGTCTGTCTGTCCGTCTGTCACAGCCAATTTGCTCTGAATCTAATGGACCGATTAAGTTGAAATTTGGTACACATATGTATTTCTGAGACCCAAACACGTACGGTTACAGTAAATAAATTAATTTTGAATATGGGGTCCCTTTTAGGGGCCAAATAAGAAAGTTTTGCACATGGTACAGACCATGTGACATATCAAAGAAAAGGGCTTATTAAGAGTCTAAAATATATATTTTTTTATAATTTAAAAATAAATCAATTTACAGTTATTTAAGAGAATAGATGAAAAGTGACCATCCCCTCCAAAACTACTGAGCCTAATTTTTTTTTAAAAATACAGAAAATAGTTCTATACCTGTACATTACAGGAAAACCTCTAAGAAGTTTGTGGTCTTAAAATAACATGTTAAATCTCTCAATATTGTGAGTACAAACTTACATTTACTGTTGGAATGTATGGAAGAACATGTTTTTCAACTATAATCTAATTTTGTTCCTGGAATATTTAATTTAATACCAAATATGGAACCCTTCATTGTGCGTAGTCCGACACGCACTTGGCCGGTTTTTTAATAACTGTAGAAACAAAAAAGGGATGGTTATTTTGGCATCAATATTTCCTTTTCACAGCACAATAAGTTCCTACAAAGCGAACAATCCTTCAATATATTATTAAGTAACTATAGAATTCGTTTTATTATTATTTGATAGTCTATACTCTATACCAATTTCAGATCAAATAAATAAAACCGTAACTCACGGTCGATAAAGTCCATAAAAGTATTTTTTTATCTCAGCTGTGTCCCATCTCTAATATTAGTTCCATGGGTACTCACATTGCTTTCAGCGCCAAAATGGCGAAAATCAAATGTCTTCATTTTGTCATCGCTAATATGAAGTCCAGCGTACTTGTACAATAGAGGTCAGTGGTTTCAGTACAAATTGACGTTTACGTTAACGTGATCGAGTAAGTAAGTATAAAAACTCGCACTAAGGCCTCTGATCTCTCCTCCCATTTTTTTTTCTCTATTACTGACCGTATCCGAGTAAAGACGATTAGGTTAAATAGAGTATCTTCTTATTGCGATTACTTAATTAACTCCATTTCAACAGAACGGCTACCTAATACTGGACTACGGGACCTACGTCCACTGCTTCACCAACTGGCTGATGGGGAAGAACCCCAACGGACCTGGCCAGTGGGTGCTCGTGCCACCTAAGGACTCGCTCCCCGCGCCCCCTTTCCCTGTCGACTACAGCGCCCTCAACACAGAACCCGCGAAATTAGAACCTTACGCACCAGACAAGAAGACAAACAGACATTCAGTCATTGTTTAAAGACTTAAAAACATTCCTACGTATCCCTAATACCTAAGTCAATTTTGAAAGTGTTCCATTTTTGGTAAGTTTTGGGACACTCGACTGCGTTATCAGTGTTATCATAGATCTGTAGATCTTTAAAATAATGTTGACTTAAAAGAATCCTCGGCACATCGCTTGTCGAAAAACCTGCCATTGTTAAACAAATTCTGTGAAAAACTTAGGAATTGATGCACTGAGCTTCTTCAAAAGGACTTCTGATGTAGTGCAAAATCTTAATTCAGGACAACTGAACTTTGTATTTATAATGCTAGAGTAATAATTATAATATTATAAGTTCCTAGTTTAATTTATGTACATCAGCAATATCCTCTGCCGATATCAGTGTAATTAAGCCTAATCAATTGATGTGTGCAATTACCTACCTAATGTAATTAGATAATACCTAAAAATGATTTATTGAGTCGTTCTACGGAGAAATTTAACAGAATTACTTAGGTACATTGAAATGAGACCTAATTTGTTACCAAAAGAACCTACATTTCTTACTGCAAAATTACCAGTCAAATGCTAATAATATTCTCCGTAAAATATCTCCACCTCGTGAAAAAAGTTCACTATATTACTTAGGTACATCTGTAACTGCCTTAAATCTAATGATTTACTATAAACCTACTCTAGATTCGCTTGAACGTAAAATGGAACGCTTTATCTAACGTCAAAGTGCTACAAGAATCTTTTGGCGCCTGAATGACATTGGCAGGGGAGCGTTGTTGATAAACATTTGTGAAATTGTCACAGAAATTATATTGACAAAACAAGATGGCCGCTTTAGTTCCGATTTTGGCCACGCGCCAAAAGAATCTTGCAGCGTTGTAAACGTGCAATTCGACCAATTCTTGTCTCTATTTCTAGATTTAGCCATAAGTCGGTGTAAATAGTAGTTTGTAATGATGCACGGTATGCAGAACTGCCTTAAAGTAAGCATATTCACATCTCACGACATAGCCTTATTTTATACCTTAGATGTAATATAGGTATTATAAGTTAATTTAAATATATTAGATATCTACACTTTGATTCACTGAAATAAACCCTTTCGTTTGTTTACTTGTATTTTTTTCTTATTCGTCATTAGGATCAACAACCAATTCAATTTGCAAATCCCAACGGACTGAACTCATTTCTCTGAATGCCAAGGACTTGAAAACTATCCCTACACTAAGAAATATAGTTAAAAAAATAAGTAGAGAGGTATGACAGACCATGTCGATGAAGATTTTCGATGAGATTTTCGATGTTAAATTGTTAGTTGTTTAAGGAAATATTTATCATCGAACATGTTATTGAAACTTGATCAGTAGATTGACACCCTATTTAAAGTTAAGTCACAAGATAAACTCCTTCGTAAGTACTAACCTAACCATAGTTTCCTACTTATTTTATTTTAACCGACTTCAAAAAAAGGAGTAGGTTCTCAATTCGGTTGTATGTTTTTTTTTTGTATGTTTGTTACCTCAGTACTCCGTCATTTATGAACCGATTCGGATTGGTCCCATTTTTATCAAAATTCAGTTCTGATGATGGGATCCATGAGGAATCGAGGGAACTCCTCAAATATTATAGGCATACATATAAGTACCTATTTTGGTATTTTCATCAACAAATCAAGCGTTGCATTCAGAAAGTATCATCTGGTGAAGTGGAACTGATGAAGAAGACCACAGAAAGCCACGGGAACTCCTCAACGATGATAACTATTTCACGGGTGGTGATAAGATATCTCGATTAATAGTTAAGCGACTATGACGAAGCTTTAAATCATAATCATAATCATAAATCTTTATTTTTCTCATTCAGTATTACAGGCACTAGATAATTATTATATGCACAATCTTATATGGAGAAAGGTGTCTGAAGTAGGAGGGCCCTGAGTTACAGATCACCCGGCTCTTTTGTTACACATGTTACATTACAAAATGGTTAGTATATATATACTATATACAGGGTGTAAGGGACAGCCCTCCGCAAACTCACAGGGTGCATTCAGCTCCTCATTTTGAATCATATTCCACCGGAAATTATCTCAGGAAAATTTTCATTTTTTCAATTTTTTTTTCAGTTACATTTTCATTATTTCAATGTAAAATTGCATTGTGTGTTCGCAGCACTCCATTTATGTAAAAAAAACTGCAAAAAAAAAAACAGCAAAAAAAACCATCAATGGATGTTGAAATACTCTAACCAACGACGCGTGAAATCTGCTGTTCACTTTCTGTCTAGCTACAGAGTTCATCGAACTCACCGCATACCTATTACCTACCGCTCCCAACCAGTAATATACGCTCCAATTTGTGCACAAAAACACAAACAAATCAGGTTTATTGGATTCCCTTAACGTTCCTGAAAAAATTTCATGTACCGGTCATCTTAGTATGACATACTGAATTCAACCTATCAGTTTGCGGAGGGCTGTCCCTTACACCCTGTATATATATACTTTCAATGAAATGTACAAATTATAAGTAGATATATTATTATTAATGATACGTTCTTAGACAAAACAAAATAAACTACAAATGGGCTTAACGAAAAATTAAGAATAAAATGAATGAGAGTAAGGGTGAGTGTATGAATGATTGTAAGTGTAGGAGTGTGAGTGTAAATGTGTGGGTGTTAAGACACTGGTTTTAATAAGTTTTCAGTGGCAGTGTGGTCGAGATTTAAAAGCCAAATGCGTAAATTTCTTTTACAAATAGCTTTTGTATCTGTGTAAATAGATATTTTGTTATTGATAGAGTTCTATAGAAAAGTGCCAAGAAAACAGAAAAACTTATGGGAGAAAGCAGTGTTAAATCGGATGATAGAATAAACATTTGATGATCGTCTATTTAGTGAAAAGAAATCGTGAATCATGGGAAGTTCAGAGTGTTTTTTTAATACTGTCATGAATATGAACAACTGCCGGACCGTTAACACTTGGCAGTGTTGGTAAAGTTCCAGAGTTGGATATAGCCTTGGAAAAAGCAACAAACTTTTAATACAGCTCTTTGGGCTCTCTCTAAATTTATCATATAAGTTTTATAACTACCGCCCCATGTGGTAATGCAATATACTAGCAAAGATTGGCATAGTGCAAAGTAAACTGTCTTAATAACTGATGTATCAGATATATGTCTTAGATTTTTAAAAATGAAGATTAATTTTCTGATTCTTTTAACTAATGTGTCAATGTGTTGTTGGAAGCTGAGACGATAATCTATGATTATGCCAAGATATTTAATAGAATTAGTTTTAATGAACACGGGACAAGAACAATGGTTAATAAAATTGCATGAGTGGGCTTTCAAGTTGAAATTTGGTTGGTCCGGGGGTCTAAGGGAATATGTCATGTATTTTGTCTTATCGACATTGAGGGTAAGCAAATTGGAATGTAACCATTTATAAACAGTATCAAAACCTTGCTGAGCATAATTTTTAACCTCTTCCCATGTGATAGCATCGAATATCAAGGCAGTGTCATCGGCGAAAGTGATGATTTTACCGTTTTGCAGCTTGATTTCACATAAGTCGTTTATATAAACTAAGAATAATGTTGGGCCAAGGATACTGCCCTGTGGAACGCCGTACTGATTAGGAAGCTCGTCGCTAATCCAACTATCTATTTAGTAGTTTGTGTTCTGTCAGACAAATTTAGCCAAATGTAGGTAAATGGCTAAGGTCTTTTTTTTATTGTCTAGTTTGTTAACTATGTGATCTGTTAATTCGTGGTATATCACCCACGTGTGGTTATTCGTGGTATTGTGTCACCCTATGTAAAATTTCAACATTTATATCTGTAATTTTTATGGTGTGCATAATAAAGAGTATTCTATCTATCTGTTAATTCGTGGACGGACGGCTTCAGCTGTTGACCTGCCAGATCGAAAGCCAAATTGAGATGGAGCTAAAAGTGAATTCTGTTCAAGATATTTAGTAAGTCTGGTGTTCATTAATCGTTCTAAAATTTTTGATAACGTTGGTAGTATGGAGATTGGTCTATAGTTATTGACACAGTATCTGTCTCCGGACTTGAATATGGGTACAATTTTGGATTTTTTAAAGGCACGCGGAAATATTCCAGAGGAGAAAGCAAGATTGCATATGTATGTAAGTGGAGGAACAATAATATCAATAAATCGTTTTAAAAAAGATCCATATATATTATCAACGCCAACTGCACAGTCGTTTTTTAAATTAATAATTAACGACCGTATATCTTCTTCATCAGTAGGAAGAAGAACAAAGGAATTTTGTGAAGAATTAATAGGCTGACGATTGGGTTCTGCATTAGGAAGATTGATATTTTGTGAGAGTAATTTTTCTGATAAATTTTTACCTACATTTGCAAAAAAAGAATTTACTTAATTAATTGATTCAATGGGATTGTCTATTGAAATTAGCTGTGTGGATTGCTGTTTGACTTTATTAGTATAGGTTATATTTTTGATTGCTTCCCAAAGTTTTTTGTTGTTTTTCCCTGCTTTTTTAATCATATCTTGCTCGTAACTTTGTCTGACTTTATTTAATATATCGTTACAAAAATTCCTGTATCTTTTGTAAGTGCACAGTACTACCTCATTACTAAATAAATGGTTCTGATGAAAATGGTGCCATCGAACCGATCTGATGAAGAAGTCGGAAGGTAGGCATCGGAACTCAGTAATATAACAATGTATCGTAGCCGTGTTTGGGCTTATTGGAATCGTCATGATGTGCACTCTGGCGATTCAAATTGCGCTAGGTACTTGAGTTGTATGTTATGTGTGGCCTTGATTGTCAGAAGGCAGATTTCGTAGCCTCGTTATCTCTGTCAACTAAAACTACGCCTACCAAACTTCTGACACGACTTAGCGCGACGTATTTGCTTTTTGCAAAGTTTTTATTTGAAATGGTATACTCCTGAGATGGTCGCATAAAAATATCTTCAAGTTCTGATGAGTGGCTTTTGAGTTAGCTTCAATAATTTAATACGTATTTTTCCCATTTAGTCTATGTGGATGATGCTCTAATTTATTTTACAGAGTGGTATTCAGTTTTGTGTGGGGTACCACTAAAAAGTGAAAAATATTTTTTTTTACAAAAAAAAAACAACCGACTCCCAAAAAAACACTACAAAGTGAAAAATAACTTTAATTTCGGAAGTCGGTGGCAAAAAAAAACGAAAGTAAATAAAAAACCAAAGACACCGACTCCCGAAAATAAAGTTATTTTTCACTTTGTACTGTTTTTTTGGGAGTCGGTTGTTATTTTTTTGTAAAAATTTTTTTAATAAATTCATTTTCTGTAAGTACCTACAACGGAAGCAATTAATTCGCTTAAATTGTAAAACATGAGAAAACATGTCGGGTCTCAGCCTCGACCTCAGGAACAGAAGCTCTTTTAAAAGCTTGTTATGATTGATGGAGGGAGGGCTTGAAAAGATTGTTGCGACGACCGCAACGCAACCCGGTTACCCGCCGCGGCTTGGTTCCCCTTCCCTCTCGGACATTTTCCCAAATTATCATTAATCATCCAACGCTCTGACAAATTCGTTATACTAATCTAACATTTTTTTACTTTTCTTTATTTGACTGAAAAACTGTTTTCAAAGGACAGGAAACCTTTTTAATAAAATTAGGCTCGGTAATCAGTCCCATCTTTTTGAAAAATAAATTCTAAAAATGAAAACAAGAATGTTCGTTCGTTACCTACGTTACATTACTCCACGTAGACGTAGCTAATATTCGTGTTTTGTTTTGCTTCATTCGGTTATTCGGCGAGAAATTCGTATTTTTGCTGAATGGGGTTTGAGAACGTAATGCAAATGAAATGCTATGAAGCAGAGACGCGTTAATGAATCATGTAGATACCTACCTACCAAATATTAACTCCTGAAAAAACTTTTACAAACAAGAAAATATATCTGACTGACGATAATAGGTAGGTAAGTACACGAAAGGTATTTAGTATAATGACAAATAGCTTAGGATAAGAAATGCCATTACCTTCTAACTAATTAGCTTCTCTATCACGTCTACACAAAGTATTTCAATCAATCGTTGCCAACTAATGGATGGGAAGCGATTTCCGAAGAAAAGTGTGTTCATTCAACCGGAAAATTCAACCACATTCACAGACCCGGAAACAAAGGAGCATCGTACAAAACGGCATAATTTATTTTGCTACAATATCACAAATCAAATCATCATCATCAATCGAAATCAAATAAGTACTGGCCAGAGGGAAATCTATTGATCGGAATCTGAACTATTTTGGAACAAATTGCTAATCCATTGCTTCATATAATATGTTCGAATTTGTTACGCAACGAATTTGAACGCAATGAATGTTGTTAAACTGTCAAAATGAAACCGATCTCGATTGATAGTGTTAGGTACGCGAAAGTGACGGAGTAAATTACTTCCACATGCGAAAAAAACCGGTCAAGAGCGAGTCGGACTCGCGCAACGATATTAGTAATTTTTTTTATGATTTCTAAAAAAGTGTGCTATTTGGAGACATCGTTTTAATTTTCCTGTAATCTTTACATAAATTTCTATCACATAGAATCATTTCAGATTTTTCTCTATGCAAACTTCGGAGATAAGGAGCACACAAACATTTTTCATTTTTAAACATTTTTCATCAAAAGTCAAAAACTATGCGGTAATATATAAGTCAATGATGCGGCCTAAAAAATAATTTAAAAAATTTGAGAATGTGCAAACAACGCTCTTTTATATGATACCCATCATGCCCTAGTAGCCCCACTTCCAATTTTTAAGACCACCTTTCAGTCCCTGTTGCAAGAAAATATTTTTATTTCTTTCTTATTTGCTAAATAGTTGGGCAAATATCATCTCAAATTTCAAATTCCAAGTTGATAGCATTAGTAGTTCTTGAGATATCCAGCTGTGACAGACAAACAGACAGGCACAGATAGGCTGAGTCGCACCATAAGGGTTCCTTATTACCGTTTTAGTACGGAACCCTAAAAAAAGGTGTTCGTTTCGACCGCGCGGCCATGGCGTTAAAAAAAAAAAAAACTATACCAACATTTTGTAACAATTTGTAAAAGTTGACTCCCAAAACCTCAAATTTGTCAAAGCTATGGTTAAAAAGTTAGAAGGGTTTGAACGTGGCCGCGCCATCGAAACGCGGAGAACCGCGCGGCCACGGAGATCTCAGAAACTAAGCGTTGCACAGACCTGAAATTTTGGTAAATAACAGATTCAATTTGTAAACAATTTGTAAAAATATAGAAAAAAATCCTAGGTTAATATTTTAGGAGCTGTGAGACTAAAACCCCGTGGCCGCGCCATCGAAACGGTGACAAAAACGTTATCACCGATATCTCGCTGAAAAAGCATTGCAGAGGTCTGAAGTTTTTTGTAAAACCTAGATTTGAATTTGTCAAAACTTGTAAAAATACAACAAAAAACCCTAGGTTTATATTTCAGGACCCGCGCCATAGAAACGGTGAAAAACACGTTATCGCCGATATCTCACTGAAAAAGCATCGCAGAGGTCTGAAATTATTTGTAAAACCTAGATTTGAATTTGTCAAAATTTGTAAAAATATAACAAAAAATCCTAGGTTTATATTTCAGGAGCCGCGCCATTGAAACGGTAAAAAACACGTTATCGCCGATATCTCACTAAATAAGCAACGCAAAGGTCTGAAGTTTTTTGTAAAACCTAGATTTGAATTTGTCAAAATTTGTAAAAATACAACCAAAAATCCTAAGTTTATATTTCAGGAGCTGTAAGACTAGAACCCCATGGCCGCGCCATTCAAACGGTGAAAAATATGTTATCGCCGATATCTCGCTGAATAAGCATCGCAGAGGTCGGAAGTTTTTTGTAAAACCTAGATTTGAATTTGTCAAAACTTGTAAAAATACAACAAAAAATCCTAGGTTTATATTTCAGGAGCTGTAAGACTAAAACCCCGTGGCCGCGCCATCGAAACGGTGACAAAAACGTAATACCCGATATCTCGCTGAAAAAGCATCGCAGACGTCTAGAGTTTTTTGTAAAACCCAGATTTGAATTTGTCAAAACTTACAAAAATGCAACAAAAAATCCTAGGTTTATATTTCAAGAGCTGTAAGACTAGAACCTCATGGCCGCGCCAGCGCAACGGTGAGAAATACGTTATCACCGATATCTCGCTGAAAAAGCATCGCAGAGGTCTGAAGTTTTTTGTAAAACCTAGATTTGAATTTGTCAAAACTTGTAAAAATACAACAAAAAATCCTAGGTTTATATTTCAGGAGCTGTAAGACTAGAACGTCATGGCCGCGCCATCGAAACGGTGAAAAATACGTTATCACCGATATCTCGCTGAAAAAGCATCGCAGAGGTCTGAAGTTTTTTGTAAAACCTAGGTTTGAATTTGTCAAAACTTGTAAAAATACAACAAAATATCCTAGGTTTATATTTCAGGAGCCGCGCCATTGAAACTGTGAAAAACACGTTACCGCCGATATCTCGCTTTTTCAGTGAGATATCGGCGATAACGTGTTTTTTACCGTTTCAATAGCGCCACTCCTGAAATATAAACCTAGGATTTTTTGTTATATTTTTACAAATTTTGACAAATTCAAATCTAGGTTTTACAAGAAACTTCAGACCTCTGCGATGCTTTTTCAGTGAGATATCGGCGATAACGTGTTTTTTACCGTTTCAATGGCGCCGCTCCTGAAATATAAACCTAGGATTTTTTGTTGTATTTTTACAAGTTTTGACAAATTCAAATCTAGGTTTTACAAAAAACTTCAGACCTCTGCGATGCTTTTTCAGCGAGATATCGGTGATAACGTATTTCTCACCGTTTCGATGGCGCGGCCATGAGGTTCTAGTCTTACAGCTCTTGAAATATAAACCTAGGATTTTTTGTTGCATTTTTGTAAGTTTTGACAAATTCAAATCTGGGTTTTACAAAAAACTCTAGACGTCTGCGATGCTTTTTCAGCGAGATATCGGGTATTACGTTTTTGTCACCGTTTCGATGGCGCGGCCACGGGGTTTTAGTCTTACAGCTCCTGAAATATAAAACTAGGATTTTTTGTTGTATTTTTACAAGTTTTGACAAATTCAAATCTAGGTTTTACAAAAAACTTCAGACCTCTGCGATGCTTTTTCAGCGAGATATCGGCGATAACATATTTTTCACCGTTTGAATGGCGCGGCCATGGGGTTCTAGTCTTACAGCTCCTGAAATATAAACCTAGGATTTTTGGTTGTATTTTTACAAATTTTGACAAATTCAAATCTAAGTTTTACAAAAAACCTCAGACCTCTGCGATGCATTTTCAGTGAGATATCGGCGATAACGTGTTTTTTACCGTTTCAATGGCGCGGCTCCTGAAATATAAACCTAGGATTTTTTGTTATATTTTTACAAATTTTGACAAATTCAAATCTAGGTTTTACAAATAATTTCAGACCTCTGTGATGCTTTTTCAGTGAGATATCGGCGATAACGTGTTTTTCACCGTTTCTATGGCGCGGGTCCTGAAATATAAAACTAGGGTTTTTTGGTGTATTTTTACAAGTTTTGACAAATTCAAATCTAGGTTTTACAAAAAACTTCAGACCTCTGCAATGCTTTTTCAGCGAGATATCGGTGATAACGTTTTTGTCACCGTTTCGATGGCGCGGCCACGGGGTTTTAGTCTCACAGCTCCTAAAATATTAACCTAGTATTTTTTGTTGCATTTTTATAAGTTTTGACAAATTCAAATCTGGGTTTTACAAAAAACTCTAGACGTCTGCGATGCTTTTTCAGCGAGATATCGGCTATCACGTTTTTGTCACCGTTTCGATGGCGCGGCCACGGGGTTTTAGTCTCACAGCTCCTAAAATATTAACCTAGGATTTTTTTCTATATTTTTACAAATTGTTTACAAATTGAATCTGTTATTTACCAAAATTTCAGGTCTGTGCAACGCTTAGTTTCTGAGATCTCCGTGGCCGCGCGGTTCTCCGCGTTTCGATGGCGCGGCCACGTTCAAACCCTTCTAACTTTTTAACCATAGCTTTGACAAATTTGAGGTTTTGGGAGTCAACTTTTACAAATTGTTACAAAATGTTGGTATAGTTTTTTTTTTTTTTTAACGCCATGGCCGCGCGGTCGAAACGAACACAAAAAAAGAGCACAACAATGCGCTGGAACCAAAACAAAAGCGCCAAACCAAATAAAAATTGTTAAAAAATAAATTAAGCTATATATCAAAAATATTTTCAGCCAGTGTTTTCAATAACATAGTACACACGGCTACACATCAAGCTATACATTTCCAGTTTACACTGACCTCTCATTGTCAGGAAATCCTATACAATGCGAGATCAGCTTATACTGGAATTTATAGCTTGATCTGTAGCCGTGCGTACCTACCCACATTTTGAATGCAATTTTAAAATTAAATTACTTAGGACTTTAGAATTACAGAAAAAAAAACAGGAAAAAACAAATACAAACAAATTAGGTACATGAAATTTAACCCTTACTTACCCATAAGCATAGATCAGTCGTTTTTAAAGGAGATAATAATAAAATTGTTTATTGATTAGTAGACCCACGTAGCACATTTAATTTGATCTATGAAAGTGTAACGAGATTAAGACGCCTTTTGGCGCGCTTTTTTCTTAATCTGTCGTCTGTCGACAGCTTGCCCATTTTCAAAACAAGTAGGCCTTTGCGCGTCATTAGCAAACTGTTAAAAAAGTTGGCTGTATAAAGGCAGGTCATCGCAATTATTATAGGATCGTCAGCCCGCTCCTGATATTGTTTCCCCGACTCAGTAATAGCATCATTAAACGCGGGCGGGCCAGCATTTTTCCTCTGCAATATACCGCTCATGATAAATGGAGCGCAATATTTATCGATGTAGCCATGTTGTTAGGAAACGCTAGCAAGTTTTTTGTGATGCAACGGCAGATGGGAGAAATGCCTATGCTGGAGTGAGTTGGACCGTAATGGTGGTATGATTGGACTGGAAAAGGTTTTCTGGAAAGCTGTGACAATTAGGTCATTGTAATTTAAATACCTATACCTACTTATGATAATGATGGTTAGTGATGCATCTAATAAGAACAACTACATACAGTAGGTACTACAACGTTCAAGGGGTTCAACGTTCATTGTTTATCTTCGGAAAAACCGAAATATAGCGAGAATAAAATGTGACTATTGACCAATAGAAATTGATTCATGTTCCCACCTAAATGATTATAGATTGAAGCACTAATTCCGTCACTCCCTTATTATAGGACCAGTCACATTTAATTCGGCGGTTCGGTTTTTCCGAAGATAAACGATGGAATCACCTTTGAACGTTGTCGTACTGTCTGTATATACCTACATAATCTCAAGTCTTTTTCCCATGGCGATAGGCAGAAACTACAGAACATCACCTGCTCCTTACATACTCCTACATAAAAACAACTACAACATATCTACCTAATGAAGCCATACTGGCAAACATTTAAACTCCAAGTTTCACCACCTACGATTAAATTCCTATTAACTTTTGGCAGATAATTTCATACAAATTCTGTTCCATTTTTGAATTTATTCGTGAGTATAGCGGCTATTTGGACATCGTGATATAGGCCCTTAAGACTCTCTAGAGACAAAGCCTTAATAATATCTTGATATACTTATGGCCATCACGCTAGATGAAAGGGTTCCACGTTTGAGATGACACAGAAACGTGATTGATAATAAATCTCCACTAGTATAAAGGAACCAAGGGAACAAAGCGTTGGGGACTAGAACGAGGCCGGTTAAAGATAAAATAATGACACCCTTATTGACTCGATCGATAGTGTGTCGTTTATTCATTTTCTTCCACAATAGATACATTTTATTAAAAATTAAAAAGATATGAAAAAGATTTAAAAATATAAAAATAATAGTGCCCCACCGCCACCGGTACGGGAACAAGGTCCACGCTACAGGCGCCGGGGCTCCAGAGAGAGGAACCTTCTAACAATACACGCCGTGTCCAGAAATATCCCTTTCTCAATCAAGGCCAACCCAGCGCAGCTTAAGCCAACTGCACAACGAAAGCCTCCTCAGGTGTTGGTCGAGGCGCTTGGACATCGTGTTACGGGTTTTGGATAAGTTTATATAGAAAATTTAAAGTGTAGTAGCCACGAAAAAAACTCCTGTCTTTTTTTTTCGTGGCTACTACACTTTAAATTTTCAGTCAGTGAAAAAACGGATTGAGGATTAACCTTGTAGATGATTGTTTAAAAAAAAACATATTACTAAAAACGTGCAAAAAGCACTGCCGTATTTTGATTTTGGCGTAAATAAGAAGTCACATTGGCTGTCCGATCTTGAATTTATTATATAAAAAGTAATTATTACGGAATTAATCGTTTGAATTTTGATTAATAATCTCTTTCATCTTCTTCACAATATTCTCATCTGTGACAAAAACGTGTTCGCTATCACTGGTCCCCATACTTAAACCATTCTTAATTTGAGGCAGATATCTAATTCTTTTGCACGAACTGTGGACTATCTTACACCCAATAACAATAAAAGTCTTCGCATTACCCAGATTTATTCCTGCTCCCGGCATAATCTCTACTTTATCACCAAAACTGCTGGTAAGTGACTTTATTAGTTCAATAGCTTCGACATCATTAGCAGTCGGCTTCTGTCCGCTTGTTAACACTCTGTTAAAACCCAGTTCAGCTATTTTTATAATAGACAAAACAGGATCTAAGCACACATCAAAGGCTCTATGAAAAGTAACAGCAGTGGGATCAGCCTCACGTATAAATCTTTGACAGTTTATCACATCCATCTGCTGTGTTTCAGTGAGAGCGCCAAAAACAAATCTGTCTACGCCAAACGCTTTGAACACATCTACATCAGATAACATTGTATCCATCTCCTCCTCAGAGTAATGAAAGTCGGAGCCCGTGCGACATCTGATCATTACGTTCACTTTTGGCCTCTGAAATAAATAAAGACTTTAGCAGTAAATAAACAGGGTTCTTGTATGAACACTCCATTTATCAAGTGGACCTACCTTCGTTAATTTATCGCAGCCGCAATCGTGACATGATTTACGGATTGGTTTCCCGGCCGCTATATTATTCACCTAAAATATAAAAATATTGCAACTGTTACACTGATTTGAAGTTAACTGCAATGGATAAAATATAATTTAGTGCCCCGATGATCTAGTCGCAATAGCAACTGTGGGCCAATTGCATAACACACTATCAATCGGAAACGGTTTAATTTTGACAGTTCAACAACATTCATTGCGTTACATTGTTGAGTAGACAAATTTTTCAAACATATGGAGCAATGGATTAATAGCAATTTCCTTCAAAATTATTTAGTTTCCGATCGATTGTGTATTACGCAATCAGAGTGCGGAGTGTATAAATATACCGTGCGTTATCAGGACAATTTTATTATTAAATATTTTTACCATTTCCATGATTTTTTTGACGAGCCCCGGTGAAGGAGTGAGTCCCCCTTCTGTGAGTGAGCTGCATATTTCTAGCTCGTCCGCTCCGCCGTGAATTGCGTTTATTGCAGACTCTAAACTGTCTATACAAACCTCTATCATCGCCTGGAAAATAAAAAAACTAAGTTTAGAACTAGAAGAGAAACAAGACAAAACAAAGAAGACGCACCGAGAATGCCTAGAGGAGTTATTGGGCCATGAAAGATATAATGAAGGCCGTTCTTCCTCTATCCCTCAAGAGAAGACTCATCGACATCTGTATTCTTCCCATCCTCACGTATGGTTCTCAAACATGGTCTTTGACAATTCAGCAGAGGTCCACGCTCTGGGTTTGCCAGAGAGCTATAGGTATGGAATGCAATATTCTGGGTAGTAGGTATTATTAAACTTCTGGACCGGGTTACGAATACAACAATCTTATGTTCCATCACTAAAATAACTGATAATTGGGCTGGACGCATCTGCCGTTAAGCCCGACCATTGCCATTGCCATGACCGCGATGTCGTTTGCCACCCTCTGTGTCGTAAGTTACGACCTACCAGGGCATGACAAACGACATCGCGGCAGGCCAACGGAGATGGCGGGATGAGCTAGACTGGACTCCTATAACTTGTCAGTCCCGGAGGACGGAAGACGTTTGTAGTAAATGGATATCGGATTTGGGGATTTATTATTCTACTTGTATGCTTGTACGTGCTTGAACGTGCTTGTGCGTGCTTGTGCGTACGTGTGCTTGTGCTTGTTATTTTAAATTTGTATTCCGCTAACTGGCGAACTATCCTTGTTTATTTTTGCGACCGATAGATCGCGCTGAATACAATAATGCCACGCTCATATATTTGTTTGTCTATGCGATAGATAGATGGTGCTGAATACAATTTATTGCCACACTCGCTCAGGCAGTGTCTGTGTCAGTGACAGTGTGACAGTGTTGTGTGCTGTTTGCAGGGCGTTCAATCTTAGTACAAAAAACTGGGGACAGGAATGGGTACAATGTTACAAAATCACGAAGTATATGTAGTCCCTGTACAAGAGAAGTGTAAATGTGTTTTTTAATTTTGTTGGATTATATTAGTACGGTTAGCACCTACTTAATATAAGAGATGGCGGCTCTGAAGCAATGTTCACTTTAATTCGAATAGATGGCGCTAAACAAAGCCGCAACTTATCAACATTGCGTAACTCCGGTAGCTCATTACTACTAAAATAGTATATTTTTAAACGACTTCAGTTTTAATGTATCCAAAAAACATTTTCAATTATGGATCATTGTCAAGGGTTTTAATTACATTTATCACACAGTATAACATTTTATTATTTTTTTATCAATTATAACACCTAATGCAATAGTTTATACTAACATTTTGCAAACATTCATTGGGATGGTGGTAGAATTCCCTTGGTGGTTTTATTAACAATAAACTGGTAGCCCTTATACAAATGTCTGCTAATTTCTGACGCTTGCGCCGGTGTTTTGCGATATTTTGTTTATTTTTGTCATCTTTCTGTGTTATGTTGTGCGTTTGTTGTTGAGTTGAGCCAAAGCTCCTCCGACTAATCCATATTTGTGACCAGAAAGTAATTTTGTGAGTGGTTTTGTCAAAACTGAGATAGGACTCCAGTGTAGTGTTAAGTTTGAGATAGGACTCTTTTGGTGCATTATGTCTTCGGATAAGCACTGCTGTGTTCCTGGGTGCAAGGACAGTGAAGGTATGTCACATTTTTATAGCCAAATCTTTCATCTTGGAACTTTTCCTATAACGCAATTATTATTCAAAATTACTTTTTTTCATGTGTTATTTTCTTCGTATCTCTTCAATATAAAATTGACTAACTGACTGACTCATCAACGCCCAGCCCAAACCTTTGAACCTAGAAAGCTGAAATTTTGCATGGTTCCCTATAAAATGTAGACAAGGAATAAGGAAAGATTTCCTGGTAGTACGTTCACGTGGGATATTTTCCGACATCTACTCGGGCGAAGCTGCTGGCAAAAGCTAGTAGACATATAAATGAATAATTACATGCAATTTGTTTCAGGAGTGCATGCAGTTCTTCATAGATTTCCGAACCCAGAAAAAGACAGATTACGTTTTAATACCTGGCTATATTCGATTGGAAGTGATATTTTGGGACTTAACAATGAACACATATTTAAGTACCGACGAGTGTGTCACATACACTTTGAAAATAAATATTTATGTTGCAATAACAGAATAAGCAATATTGCAGTTCCAACATTATATTTACCAGGTTTGTTCAATACATAATATCACTTTGTAAGACATAATGTTTACATTATATTATAAGAATAAAATTACTAATACTAAACATATTCAGCGCAGTTCAATCAATCTGCCTAGCCTTTTCCCAACTATGTTGGGGTCGGCTTCCAGTCTAACCGGATGCAGCTGAATACCTGTATTTTATATGGTGACCTCCACAACCCCAGTAACTGGGTAATACAATACCCTATATTAAGACTGGTTGTCAGATTTTTGGGCTTCTGACGACCCATACCAACTGTCAAAGACCCACGAATGACAGCGGGGACCAATGGCTTAGCATGCTATTTCAGCGCAGGTCTTAGACTTAAATCAAATGATATGACATTCATATAGCTAATTAAAATTATGTTGACCACATAATTATATGAATGGCCACTAATGCTTTAACTAATTAAAAAACTATAAAACATCTTAGCAAAATTATTA
Organism: Cosmia trapezina; assembly: GCA_905163495.3. NCBI lineage: Eukaryota > Metazoa > Arthropoda > Insecta > Lepidoptera > Noctuidae > Cosmia > Cosmia trapezina. The sequence continues at coordinate 10,858,469 of LR991042.1, forward strand.
ATGCAGTTTTCCTTTATAATTTTTTCAGGTTTTAGTCTAGTAACACAACCAAAGTTACCATGTGTTGGGAGAAAACCATTGCAAGGACTTGTAAATCAGCCAATTACTTCAACTTCTACAGGTATTATTACATTATGATTTTTAGGATTCTGTACCAAAATGGTAAAACAGGAACCCTTATGGTGTGACTCAGTGTGTCTGTCTGTCACAGCTGGATATCTCAAGAACTACTAATGCTATCATCTTGAAATTTGGAACAGTTTTATATGACGTTTACCCAACTATTTTGCAAATAAGAAAGAAATAAAAATATTTATATTTTTTTTTGCAACGGGTACTGAAAGGGGGTCTTAAAAATTCAAAGTGTGGCTACTAGGGCATGTGGGGTATCATATGAAAGAGCGCTGTTTGCACATTTTCAAACATTATTTTTCTTTTTTTTAGACCGCACAGTTTTCGACTTTTGATGAAAAATGTAAAAAAAAAATACCGTTCCCCCCTCTTATCCGAAGTTTGCAAAGTGAAAAATCTGAAATTATTCTATGTGATAGAAGTTTATGTAAAGATTACAGGAAAAATAAAACGATGTATCTAAATAGCACACATTTTCAGAAACCCGAACGGAACCCTAGGTGTGCGAGTCCGACTCGTTCTTGACCGATTCCATATTAAAATATGTGTCAATAATATGGCCTCTATCATAGCAAATAAAATGAAGGCAATGTGTAAAAGTTTTGGTGGAATGGAACCCTTAATGCGGAACTCAGGTTTAAAATTGAATATTTGTATAAGTGTAATAATCCTACCCAGTAGAAATTGAACTTTTTTACTTTGAGGAACTTAATTATGTACCTATGTATTTATGTTTTTATATTTTATTTTAGTTCCTGAATCTCATCAGCAGTTGATGTACACATCTACAAGCATTGTAGAAAATATAATGCAAAAAGAAAATATTGGTAAGTACATACTATGGCCCAATGTTATTGCACAACCTACACACTTGATCAGCCTTGTGTGATAAAGATTTATTTATATTTCAGATCCAGAAACAGTGGTATGTGAGCAAGTGCCACCTTCTACTTCTCAAACTACTGAAAAAAAATTAGGTAAGTTTTGCTATGATATATACAAAACAAGTTTTGTTTAACATCTTCACAATTATCTTTGATTAGCTGCGCCCCGCAGTTAATCAAAGATAACCCGCATGGACCAAAAGGAACCGTTAATTTAGTAACAAAAAATTTAACTTTTAAAAAAGATGGCGTGACCAAAACTGCCAAATGGTCTCATTTATTACAACTTCATAAAGAAAACCCTGGCTATAGAGGCATAAGACTGATACCAAAGCTAACATAATACCACTTGAACCCTGAAAAATTGAATAAAATGAAAGTTAAATTTGCATCTCAGGTGTTTAGTCGCACTGTAGCATCCAATATGGGATACCTAGCAGGTATATATTTAGCCATTTTTTTTTCTTATTTACATTTATTGTACAGTAGAGACCAGATTCCAGGCAGTTTGTTATCATGAAATGTTAGGTACCCCACACGTAACACAGAATTACTGAAACATCCGATTTGCTGCCCTATAAAGTTTTACGGTCATACTATGACAATAATTAGATGTTTATATGAATGAATAACATTTTTTCTTTTCTTTTTTCAGATAAAGGAATTCTACCCGCAGAATGCAAGGAAACCGCAGATCTGCTGTTATTTATGGACAACGTCTTCGACTCTGTCAATGGAAGTCATAACAAAAATAAAAATGCTAAGCCACTACTTGGCCCAGCTACGCCAACATCTGCCCATAAAAAGACATGGGCAGAAGCAAAAAGAGTTTTTAACTCGATGGAGTTTGTGACTTCTGCTGGCAGGGTCGAAAACGTTTCTACCTTAAAAAATTGGGTGTGGACACTGGATGGAATTCAAGTTTTACTTGAAAAATTACGTGTTGATTATGGGGTAACATCAGTCTGGTTGCGGCACCTTAATCAAGATCCCCTAGAGAACTTCTTTGGGGCGGTTAGAAGTCACGGGTGCCGCAATGTTAACCCGACATGCGACCAATTTGAGTCTGCTTTTGCCACTCTGCTAATTAATAATTTAAACTGTCCACACCCAAGGAAAAAATTGTGAAAATGACTTTTGTGATGCTTTATGCTCCTTCGTACTCAACGAAAATACTGAAGCCACGTCGACCTGTACAATTAATCTTGAAAATATTTTAGAAATTAATTTTGAAAATATAGAAAATAAAGAAAAAGACCCAAGAATACTGGCACCTCTACAGTACGTCAGCGGATATTTTTTGAAAAAAAAAACAAAAACAAAAAATTTTAAAAATTGTTCTGTCTGCAAAAATGATTTCACAAGTGAAGATGAAATTGAATATATAAGATACAGGGAATACGCAGGTCGACGATGGCTTTGTACTCCCAGTAAAAATTTAATAAAACTTATATCCAATTTCCAAGACATAATTAATCATATTCTGCAGGAAAACTTAGAAGCTTATTATTTAAAAGATATAAGTAAAATGTATTGTCCTTAGTAAATTTTGATTTTATAAAATGTAATACACATAAAAAAAGAATGGTAGATTATTTAATTAATACATATTAGATTTATGAATTTTAATTATTGCAAAGTAATAAATAAATTTTTATCTGGGAGAAGACAAGTTGATGACGAAGAAGATGAAAGTACAAATAAAAGCTAAAAAATATCACAGTAAATGTTTTAAAAGGAAAGTGTAAATGTACACACGGCTACACATTAAACTATACTTTTCCAGTTTACACTGATCTCTCACTGTAAGGAAATCCTATACAATGCGAGATCAGCTTATACTGGAAATGTATAGCTTGATCTGTAGCCGTGCGTACTTATACCTACTGAATTCAGTATTTATAATTGTAGAACCTATAAGTACTATATTAGAAAGGTTTAGGTGGTGAAATAAAGGTAAACAATCTTGCTGTGACTTTTACACAAACACATATTAAACAAATAAACTACTGCTTAAACTAATGGTTCAATTGATTTAGTAATCATTATTGTTGTATTTACATTGGTTTTTAGTTGCATTTTATTTTTAATGAGGTTTTAAAATAAAAAAAGATAAAAGACACATCAAGATTGTTTACCTTTTTTTCACCACCTAAACGTTTCTAGTATAGAAAGGTTTTGCTAGTTAAACGAAGGTAAACAATCTTGATGTGACTTTTTACACAAACAATCATTATTGTTGTATTTACATTGGTTTTTAGTTGCATTTTATTTTTAAACTGAGTTTTTAAAATAAAAAAGATAAAAGACACATCAAGATTGTTTACCTCTATTTCATTACCTAAACCTTTCTAGTATAGAACCCCTCAGCGTGGAAATTTCACATCGGTTTTTGTTAATGTTTACTTTTAATATTTATTTACATTGCAAATTCGTACTAGTAGATAGGTACATTACGGGCTGTATCAGAAAGGCGTGGTACAGTCTATCAAACTGAACAACTTTCTCCATGGAACCAACATAGTATTAGAGGAAAAATGACCAGCTGTCCCGCACAAAACTTCAATACCTACTCGAGCCTAACATATGGAACAGCTGATTATTTTTTCTCGATTACGATGTTGTCCCATAGAGAAAGTGGTTCAATATGATGGTCTGTCCCGCACCTTTTAACTTGACCACACCTTTCTGATAGACCCTGTGTACCTACATAGCAATAAATATTGTATGTATAATTTGCTGCAAATTTAAGAAATACCCAATGTAAAATTTCAATGTTTTAATTTATAATCTTGTACTGGAATCCGTAGTATAAGTTTATGTAGCCCCCGAAATTAAAATATTCTTGCGTTTTTTGTAATTGTCAGGTCAGTGTCAGGTTGTATCAAAATATGATTCGCGACAATAATAAATTTGTATATTTACATAATTATAACCATAGGAATTAGATTTGCCATGTTTCGATCTGATTTCAATTAGAAAACATTTCAATCAGATCGAAACACGGAAAATCTAGCTTAGAGAAATATATTGATGATTGTTATGGTTATAATTATGTAAATACATGTTTGTTATTGTCGCGAATCATATTTTGATCTAGATACAACCTGACACTGACGAGCCAATTGCAAAAAACGCAAGAAAATTTGAATTTTGCGGCGACCACTGCGGATCCACCTTGAAATGTCCCTTCCTTCCGATATGTTGCACAAATCCCTTATAATAAGCAATTTTCCGAAAGTTCTATGGATCGTCCTTAGCTTTCAGAGGTACATGTTGTAAATGACTTGGTTGTATAAAGAAATTTTGCAAAACTCTACCATACTAAGTTAAATCTTTACATAAGTCATGTCATTGGATAATTATTTAATAATAAAAACATGATAAAAACATTGTATTTTATTTTTATATCCTTGAAATGAAGATGAATACTACATTACTACAGAATACAACCTACCTATAGGAGTATACTTATACATAGCTATAGGTATACCGGTACCATCCATAACAAAGGTGTAGGTCCCACTCTATATATCAGATGGCGCTAGTTTCTTCACGAACGCAAAAGACCCGTTCCACGGAACAAGATTGGTCTCTATTTCAGTATAGTATAATGTACTCTGTGGCTGTTTGTTACCAAAAAGTCAGAGATGTAAATCGATGCAAAAAGTCGAAAACAAGTTCAAATCAAAAACAGAAACATCGTGCAAAAACACGTGATATTGACTTATGACTGACGGAATAAATTCAAATTTTAAAAACTCACACTAGATGATCAAGGAAGTAGTTGGCGAATATGCTAAGCTATATATTTAATAAGCTTTATTTTAATGTACTCCGTGCTTTATTCTTTGTTTTGATCAATAAGTCAATAACTGGATCACGTCACGTATTTGACATTGACAATGACAAAAAACTGTGCTGCCAACGCATTTGTCCTCATTCTACTAGAATTGTGAGAAATGCTCCCAAATAAAGTATTTTTGTTTGTTTTGATCAGTATTAGATCACAGTATTAAATTATAGGTATAGACGGTATCGTGTGACGATAATAAATCGTTCAAATATTATAGTAAAGATCATTAACAAATTGCAATCATTGTATAAAAGGTCCTGTAGGAAAACAAGTAGGTAACCCATAGTTTCGCCAAGTCCTCTATCTGTCAGTCTGTCCACGGTTTAACTTGGAGACCCTCAGACCCTTCTTGATACTAAAAAGCTGTAATCGGTAATCACGTCTACAAAGTAGGGTTTTTTTTTTGGAAGGCACAACACTTAGTTACTTACTTTCAAAAATTATTAGTACTTACAAAAAAAACATTTTTTGTACTCACCATTTTCGCTGTCTAAATTGAAAAAAACCGCCATGAAATCATTGATGTCAGATTTCAGTGTTACCAGAGTAATTATATGATAGCTACCAAACAATAATCAAAATTATATTATTTTGATTATTTTACTCATGGAGCTTACTTATAAAATTATTGACTATGATATACAGATTGTAAACCTATAAATAAAAATATTTAAAACTAATCTAAATGCTAAAAAAAATATACGTAACTTATTTTACCTACTTGTAGTTGGTGAAATTTTTCTACCAACTTTATTATCTGTTGGCAATTGAGCAAAAGGGACAAATTACTCAAGTCGGGCTCTCTCTCTCGGCTCGTTTTGTCTCAGCTAAGATATCCTATCAAAAGTAAACCTAAAGTACAATAATAAGGTTAATTTTTGTATGATACGATTTTTGGAGAGCTCAGTCCTGTTTATACAGGGGCAACGCGGGTTTGTGTCGGCGCATGGACCGACACAATTTTTTGGGGGATTGGGGGGGTCATTTGCTAGGTTTCACCTAAAGACCTCCATGTCCTAAGTGTGACGGTAATTGAAATATGTTTTTTTTGGTTCTTTCTTTGAATTACCCAAAATCTCGCCTTTGAATCGATATATTTTTTTTTGTTTATGGTTGTAAAAGAATAAAATAATTTTTATTATAGTCTACAATGTATTATTATTCGAAATAAAATAAAAAAATATAATTACCGTAATAAGTCTTTTCTTAAAACACTCCATAACTGACTCTCTAACTAGTATTTTGACTACATTTGAATTGTTTTTCATAGCGTGTAGCATACCCTTAGAAAGGGTACAAGCTAAAGAACTTTTTGACATAAAAATAAGGTCAAAATGGCTTCATTTAAAAAAAAATAATAATTTAAGAGTAGTAATTTTTCATACATTTAAACATTTTTAAGATTTTGGAAGCACATAAGTCATTTTCTACTGATCAATTACATCAAATAATAATTTATTTAGAATAAAAATACATTGCAGACTATTATAAAATTTATTTTGTTCTATTGCAACCATAAACAAAAAAAAATATATCGATTCAAAGGCGAGATTTTGGGTAATTCAAAGAAAGAACAAAAAAAAACATATCTCAATTACCGTCACACTTAGGACATGGAGGTCTTTAGGTGAAACCCAGCAAATGACCCCCCCAATTCCCAAAAAATTTTGTCGGTCCATGCGCCGAACACCCTGTATAGTATATTAGGTCCATGGGTGATACCCAACTTGACAGGGCTGGATGAAACTTCGTTCAGAAACCATACACCTTGATATTGTTTTGATGACGAAATTGTGTTCATTTTCTATGGTTAGATTATTTCAGGATCCGCCCACCCCAGAAAAAAATGTTACAATAATAAATTCGTTTAGAAAATAATAATTTTAGAACGTAATGCCACTTGGCCAAATGGTGCTATGTTCAGAATGGTTAGTTCCTTTTGACATTTCGAGTTCGATGTAAAAGGACACGCGAACGTAGGCAAATTATCGCCAGCGTTCGCTTTATTTTATCAGGTATTAAAATTTTTCCCCATTGTTCGGTAGCAAATGACAAGATCAAATAATTTTCTGAAGTGAACCTACACGGACCATTTCATATTAAATAATTAGTCACGTCCTAGAGATTGAGGTTATATCGAAGTCTGTGCCACATATCGGACGGTTGTTTTCGTATATTTTCAATTAATTGTGGAGAAAATTTGGTGCTAAAGTGTGGTTTTTCGGTAAACAGTTATGTCTCGACATAGACACCATGAGGAGACCGACAAACTCACACGTATCGCTATCGTGAATGCGGATCGCTGCAAGCCGAAGAGATGCAGGCAGGAGTGCAAGAAGAGCTGCCCCGTGGTGCGTATGGGCAAGCTGTGCATTGAGGTCACGCCCAACGACAAGATCGCCACCATCTCCGAGGAGCTGTGTATTGGATGCGGTATTTGTGTCAAGGTAAAACTTTCCACAATGTATTTCATTTTTGCTGACCAATGTAAACACTTGGTGACTTCCTTCCTCATGTGCCGTTCTTAGGTAAAACACAGAGTTGCTTTTAGCTTGAAGTAAGGTATTTCAGATATTTTCTGTATATTTTATTCTAATAGGAAAATCTGTAAGTCAATATGCCTCTAAATTAACATAACACATTCTAATTTAAAAATATACCAACAAACAATACCTTTTCAGAAATGCCCCTTTGATGCAATCACCATTATCAACATCCCATCCAACTTGGAGAAGCATACCACTCACCGGTACTCAAAGAATTCATTCAAGCTCCATCGTCTGCCCATCCCTCGGCCAGGTGAAGTATTGGGGCTGGTTGGTCAGAACGGTATTGGCAAGTCAACCGCTTTGAAGATTCTTGCTGGAAAACAGAAGCCCAACTTGGGACGTTTTGCTGTAAGTTGTATTATTTTAGTAACTCTTTCTATTTTGTTGATGTTAAAATAGTAAATTCAGGTACTTTTAATGTCACTAAAGTTTTGCTGCTAAGCATACTAAGCATGTAAACCTTATAAATTATGCAATTTACCTGTTGACTGTCAACTCAGAAAGTAGCAACATACCATTTCCACAATATTAGCATATTAACAAAATGACCTTGTTTAGCTGAAAGCTTGCAAAATAAATGCATCAATATGGTATCAAAAGAAAGATACTATCTTAGCAAAAATGGAAATCCCTGATTGCTAGCCTTTGTAATCTGTTTTAACTATAGTTTAATTTGCAAATTTTTTAAATATCAGATGTTGCTCCTTTGTTAGTAATAAGATTGGTGTCCTCTAAATAAATTATATGTGTGTGCTGTATAATATAGAAACAAACAAACCACACAGTGTATCTTTAAAGTCAATTCATTTATTTCAATAAGGCACATAAAAGCCACTTTTGACTGTCAAAATTTACAAGAAAATAAAATTGATTCCAAAAGGTATGGAGGTGGTGGAAGGGATGGTAGGTGTATGGAGAAGAATGGGCAAGAAACTCCGTAGTTACCTTCTTTTTAGGGTTCCATACCAAAATGGTAAAAAGGAACCCTTTAGGGTCTGTCGACTTGGTCTGTCTGTCTGTCACAGCTGGATAACTCAAGAACTACTAATGCTATCAACTTGAAATTTGGAACAGTTTTAGATGAGTTTGCCCAACTATTTTGCAAATAAGAAAGAAATAAAAATACATTTTTTTTTTCCAACAGGGACTTTTTTTTCTTTTTTTATGCCATTACATACAAAAATTGAAAAAACAAAACCTCCCGAAACGTGATAGAAGTTTATGTAAAGATTACAGGAAAAATAAAACGGTCTCTTAATATCGCACTTTTTTAGAAATCGGAATGGAACACTCGGTGCGCGAGTCTAACTTGCTCTGGCCTGGTTTTTTTTTTAATGTTTTCTATAAATTATAATTAAGTATTATATTTATATCAGGACCCTCCAGACTGGCAAGAGATTCTGTCTCACTTCCGTGGCTCAGAGCTGCAGAACTACTTCACGAAGATCCTCGAAGATGACCTGAAAGCCTTGATCAAGCCTCAATATGTGGATCAAATCCCTAAAGCCGTCAAGGGCACTGTCGCTCAACTCCTTGACAAGAAAGATGAACGGAAAAATCAGACTGAAATCTGTAGAATGTTGGGTAAGTTAACTTATTTTAAAATCAATACCCACATGTGTGTTGTGTCTGCAGCGCAGCACCTGAGTGGTGCGTCGTCGTATAAATTTCAATGACATGCCACACGGTGCGTTACGACGCCGACGTCTTATCTTGCGGTACCAATTATTGTTGATAACAGACTAACATTTTACACTTGTAGGCAACTATGCTATTTGCGGTATAGCCTAGTATAGCATGTTGTGGATGACAGATGACAGTATCGCACTTGTAGGTCAGTGATATTATGCAATTCAATTTGATCAATAACAATATTATCACAGTAAAAATTTCGTTCTCTTTATTGTAGGTAATTTATTTTAACATGTATTTAAGGAGGATGCGCTAAGAAAACCCGCAAAATTCTTCTTACGTTTTTTGCAATTTGCAGGTCAGTGTCAGGTTGTATGTTGGTTAAAATATGATTCGCGGCCGTAACTAATATGGCTTTACAGAATAAGAATCAGCAATACAACTCCATAAGTTAGAATTGGCCTCAAATCTTATGATTTCATGAAATTATGACATTTGAAGTCATTCAATCATTCAATAGGGTAATATGAACATAGAAAGTTGTATTGATGATTTTTATGATTATAGTTCTATAAATAAATATTTGATACGGCCGCAAATCATATTTAGATCAACATACAACCTAATACTTACTTCCAAATTGCAAAAAACGTAAGAAATTTTGAATTTCGCGGGCTACCCTGGCGCTTTCGCCTTAATACAAAACATCTGATTGTCTAATGTTAAAAAAACTAGCACTGGAATGTGGTACTGGGATAAAAAGTATCCTATGTCCTAACCCAGGTCATGGTCTATCTGTGAGCCACAGTTCAACCAATTCCTTTCAGCCATTAAATTGTGAAAAGTTGACAGAGTTACTATTGCATTTATTTATAATGTTATATTAGTAAGCATTTTACTGTCAAATAAATAAATATTCCTTGATGTTCTGCTCAGATCTATCCCACATTCGCGACCGTCAGATCGCCGCGCTATCTGGTGGAGAACTGCAGCGCTTTGCTTGCGCCATGGTGTGCATCCAGAATGGAGACATCTTCATGTTTGACGAGCCTTCCTCTTACTTGGATGTCAAACAGCGCCTTAACGCTGCCCGTACAATTCGGTCTCTTATTCATCCTGACAAGTAAGTTGTTATTATTCTGCATCGTATTTAAGTAGGCACAAAATAACTTGGATAAGTGAGATTTCCAGAAAATGAGAGACAAAAATAGTAAACTAATAATGCTGCAAGCAAAATTCTGGTGGGATTCAGGATTATTACAACTTCTGGCAGTTATTTCATCCTGCACTGCCTGAGGTGGGCCCAGCCACCCCAAAATCTTTTTGATCTACCCCAGAATTAGAGTCAACCATTTACTATACAGTACTATAGTGGTATGTTAGTTATTACAGCCTAACTCAGAATAAATCATTGCTGTCCTCTAGGATTTACTGAATATTATTTATTCAATTCAATTCATTTTATTTCAGATTAATTACAAGTACACACACAGTTATTGTAAATCATCCATAGGTACATTCAAATTACGACAAAATACTAATACGAACACAAGAAACAGACATAGACACAAAACAATAGAAATAGGATTGAGGAGGCTTGGATCTGGGGGCCTACTCCCTAAGTCCGTCCGCCTTTCCGTCCGTCCGTTTATCCGTCCGTCTGAAATTACGATCCATTAAAACAAGTGTAAAAGTTGATACGGAGTAAGAAACGCCCGTAACGAAGTCCGAAAGTACGGGCTTCGTGCTTAGGGAGTAGGCCCCCAGGACCGCACCACTCGCAGATGTAGTTTTGTCCAATGCTGCATGAAGGAGCAATCCACATCCATTCTCCCTGCAATAAGCTGCAGGACGCTGTTGGGGCTGCCCCGTATGCGGCGCATCAGAGACGCTATTCTTTTGCGCTGTATCGCTTGAAAGCCGTCGACTTGAGCGTCCGCAAACATACCTGAGGGGCAATTCTCGTATTTTTAACAACGTTCGCAATATCATCTCAAGACTCAATCTGTCAAAAATTGTATAGCGTTTACCTACATTTTTGACATTTGATTGACGCTGGCATGAGATTGTGAACGTTTTTAGGTACGAGAATTGCCCCTCTGATGCGCTACAAAAGCGTGGCAACCCCATCAACATCCTGAACGCATTATTGTACTGGACACGCAGGGCACCGTAAGTCTTCTGCGTATGCTTCACCCATAGGCTGCACGTATAAAAAGACTGGCAGTACGCCTTCAATAAAGTTATTTTTACCTGTGCAGTACAGCGTGTTATTATTTGTTCAGGTTCATTATCGTAGTGGAACACGACTTGTCAGTATTGGACTATTTGTCTGACTTCATTTGCTGCCTGTACGGCGTACCCGGTGCTTACGGTGTTGTGACTATGCCTTTCTCTGTTAGGGAAGGTAAGCTTTTCGATAATAGAAATGCAGTAGTCTTTAGTAATGATTTTTGTTTATGTTTAATCCTTTTTTTTTTTAGGTATTAATATATTCCTTGATGGGTTTGTACCCACTGAAAACATGAGATTCAGGACTGAATCGTTAGTTTTTAAAGTTGCTGAGTCTGCCACTGAGGAAGAGGTAAGTTTAGCACAATCAAAGAACATGTAATTTTTAAACTGATTTATGAGTAAGTAATTGAATTGTTACGCCTTTTTATTGTTTTAACAGATCAAAAGGATGAATCATTATGATTATCCTGAAATGTCGAAAAATATGGGTGACTTCAGTTTGAATGTACACCCTGGTGAATTCTCGGATTCCGAGATTCTGGTGTTGCTCGGAGAGAACGGTACTGGCAAAACTACATTCATTAGAATGTTAGCCGGCAATTTGGAGCCCGATGACGGTAAGATTCAACAAATTTTCTAAAAAAAAAACTGCTTTATTATTCTCCGTATTATTGTTATAGACGGTTTTGTTACGTCTCCAATTTATTTTTTGGACGCGTATCCGAAACTCCTTTGCTTTTGCACGAACAAATACAATTTTAATGGCAACACCGAGCAATGAAATGTCAAAATTGTGAAAGTTGTCAAATTGTCAATAGGCTTCGGTTTTGTTGTAAAAAATTCTTATTTCAACAGATTTATGTTTAATCCTAGCTTTTACTGTGATATTTAACCGAAAAGAATCGTTTACTTTGAATCTCCAATAAATATGCGTTATATAACAATGTAGACATTGCTTGAAAAATGAGGTTATAGGTGTATTGCAATAAGTGTATTTTAATGAATTTAGACATATTTAAGCTATTGAAATGGCTAGAACTGAGTTATTTGATTTGTTTTTCCATCCCGTTTTTCAAAAATGTTTGAAACACGCGGAATCCTGTGCTACAAACGAAGGTATGACATAAAAATGTTTGACCACAAAACTCAATATTGTAGATTCGTTGTCGACGTAACTATTTATTTGTGTATCAATGAACTAATGATCATTTACTTTCTGGTTAGAGTATATTTCATAGGTTATTGTTACATTTGTAAAAGATTCTTTGTAACTGTCCTTTGTTGAAATAATTATATCTTTACAATGTTATGCTAGCATTGAAAACAAAAATAGTTCTAGAAACGAAAGAAAGCCTACTTGATGCTGTCTGAAAAAGTCTCAACATTCCACACAACATATTTTTTTTCACTAGTAACAGAATTTGAGACTCCTTAGACATTTACATTCTTTCTTTTTTACTATGTCTGTATGTACCTATTCCTACCTTATATTTCTTTCCCTGTATTTCTTAAAATAGTTCTTGTACATGTTTAGTTTTCTGTTTATCCTGTCCGTGTTAGAATAGTCTCTATCTTTATTTTCTTATTACTGTACACCCTAGCGGTATGTTGTAGAGATACTTTTTTTTAATTTTGAGGAGCTTTATTTGATATTGTTGTCACCAGGTTCGGGCCAGCTACCACAACTGCATATTAGTTATAAGCCACAGAAGATATCCCCTAAGTCTCAGGGGCTGGTACGGCAGCTGCTGCATGAGAAGATTAGAGATGCTTACATTCATCCACAGGTAATTATTAACATTTTTATGGAAAAAGAAAAAGAACTTTTGAAGATACTGTAGAAACTGACTTATTTGTTAATTTATTGCATAGTATACACAATGTTACAGAATTCTGCATGGCCAAGGCTGGCTTACTTTATTAAGCTACTACAGTTTAATTTAGGTAAAGCTACGCTTGCTGCGGTTGGTTCGTGGATGGGTGACCATCTTTAAATATATTTCTTGGTATATACCAAGACCCATCCGTGCCTCAGAAAGCACATTAAGCTGTTAGTTCTTTGTTGGTTGGATCTTTGACAGTTGCTATGGGTTATCAGAAACCTGCATGTCTAACAACCAGTCTTACCTAGGGGTATTTTATTACCCAGTAAACGGGTTGTGGAGGTCAGACAGACAGTTGCTCCATTAAAATACTGGTATTCAGCTGCATCCGGTTAGACTGGAAGCCGACCCCAACGTAACTGGGAAAACACTAGGCAGATGGATGACTGGTACATCCATTATTTAGATGAGAAAGTTTGTACCTATATGTAATACCATAATTGTAATACCCATACATGCAGTATGTATTGCAAAAATATTCATAACACAGAAAATAAAATTACTCATGCCTTTTTTCCATGGCTCAACGCCAAATGAACATCTTGACAAAAACAATTAAATCCTAATTAGTCCCTTTTTTGTCTTCCAGTTCATCACAGATGTGATGAAACCCATGAAGATTGAAGAGATAATGGACCAGGAGGTTCAGAACCTATCTGGTGGTGAGTTGCAGCGAGTAGCCTTGGTGCTCTGTCTCGGCAAGCCAGCCGATGTGTACCTCATTGACGAGCCCTCTGCCTACCTAGACTCTGAACAGCGTTTGGTTGCTGCTAAAGTTATTAAACGGTGAGTGTGTTATTATAATGGGAAGGAAAATAAAGTTTTGTTATTATAATGGGTAGGAAAACGAAGTTTTGAGCATAAGATATTATTATTTGGAAAAATAAGGGATATGAAATTCAGTTTTACAATAAATAGCCGCAATATCTCAGATGAAGCCTGATGAGAATGATTGATTGTTAATTTTGCTTGGCTAGTGGCTTAGTAATAACAGCCGCAGGGACCAGGCATTTAACCATTTTACATACCAAGACCCCTCGGTGCTTCGGAAAGCATGTTAACTGACAACCAGTAAAAAAATAAAGCAAAGGCAAAGGGGTATTGTATTACCCAGTAACTGGGTTGTGGAGGTCAGATAGGCAGTTGTTGCATGTAAGGTACTGGTATTCAGCTGCATCCACTTAAACTGGAAGCTGACCCCAACGTAGTTGGAAAAAGGCTAGGCAGATGAGATGATGATGATGTTACTTAGCAATCAATCATACCAGTTGTCATGGTATTTGGTTTGATTTAGTTAGCATGATACACTCAAAACATTTCTTCAATAACTAATTTACCACCTTCTTCTTTTCCCCAGGTTCATCCTCCATGCAAAGCGTACCGGCTTTGTAGTAGAGCACGATTTCATAATGGCGACGTACTTAGCGGACCGCGTCATCGTGTTCGAAGGCACGCCCTCCTCAAATGCCACTGCGCACGCGCCGCAGTCGCTGCTCAACGGCATGAACAAATTCTTAGAGCTGCTTGGCATCACCTTCCGAAGGGACCCTAATAACTTCAGACCGAGGATAAACAAACACTCTTCCGTTAAGGTTAGTACTATAAACCTAGATTTATAAGGTCTATTAGGTATGATTATACGAATCCGTGTCCTGCCCCACTTCAGTGTACTCCAGAAGAAAATTGTGTGTGTTCATGCTATATAAAATCATTCATACACTTTCGTGTTTGTGTTAGTACCGGCGTCGTGCCAGAGCTTCAGTAAATGTGAACAAGAGGCCATAGCCTGGCTACATACCTACATACATACATACGTCACGAATGTGTGTGCTTAGATTATAGAATTAGACTATAATGACACACAAATACCGCACAGTAAGGGGGCATCCATAAATTAATTCACGATTTTTTTACCCCTACCCCATCCTTGTCACAGCTGGTCACATTTGTGAGACTCCCGCTCCCTAGTGTGACGTCACATATTTTACAATTTTACATCTAGAAACTATTAATTTAAAACAGTAGTTCCGAAATTACTTTTATTTCCATTTAAATTATTTTGACAAAAAATAAATAAAAATTTCGTGTTTTAATACTTAGATATTATATAAATAAATTTTTAAATGTGACGTCACGAAATTTAGGACCCTTCCCACCCTTTGCCACAAAATGTCATAGTTCGTCGACCACGAACGTGTGACGTATGTTACCCTAGAACCTAAAGCTTACGAGTATTTACCTTTGCTGTCCCTTAGAGCAGTTCTTACTTTGTTTTTAGCCAAGGTACGCCTCACTGTAAATTCGACAAGATTGGTTCATGAAGACTGAAGAGAACAACAGACATAACCACTATCTTAAACATTAAGATATGTATTGATAAATAATTTCTTTTTGTTACAGGACATAGAACAGAAACGAGCAGGCCAATACTTCTTCCTGGAAGACTAGTGCTAAAGACAACTGTATTTATATATGTATATTGTATCTGTCACAATGGTCATGGCCTGCCACCCGTGTATTTCCAATTAAATGTATTAATGTAATAAATCATGTTTTATACAACCAGCCATTCCATTAACTTATTTTTGTCATATTATTTTGGTGATGGGTGACTCTAATAGTGACCATATTTGGCTTACACATCGTGAGTATCCGAGAGCCTCGACTAGCTTGACGATACATATGTAGGTATATTCCCGATGTCCACCACTGGTTTGGCAACCACTTGGGGATAGTGAAACAACTTCCCGCTGTCCGCTTAAAATAGGTCGAATCTGTTCCAAAACCGAATCGGGGCACCCCGACTTTACGTAGTCTTTCGGCTGCTACCCCTAGAGTATATAAAAACCGGAAGTGCGAAGGGAGAGCAACCCCCGCCTGCTGTAACAAAGCATGGGTGCCTATACTTTGTTACGTAAGGGCGAAGGGACGATGCGGAAGCAACTTTATAGTGTTTGAGGTTAGGTCTGGCCCCCAGTGGTGGACAACGAGAATAATTTTAAAAAGTTGTTTCGCTGTCCCCCAGTGGTGGACATGCCAGACGGAAGGCTGAAAAGTGTTACATAACAACTGCATGCAAACCTTTCTATAGAAGACCAGTGACCAGTACTGCCGTCATAATGAAAAAAGGCACAACTAACATTTTTGTCAAAATTGAGTTATATACATATTTAGAATCAGAAAAAAAGGCACATCTACTCAATTTTTTATAGAATTTTAACAAAAATGTTAATACATATTTAGAATCAGAAAAAAAGGCACATCTACTCAATTTTTTATAGAATTTTGACAAAAATGTTAGTTGTGCCTTTTTCATTATGACGGCAGAGTAGAGGTCTGACTCTTCTTTGTGGTCGACACAGGCAGGTAAGTTCGTTTAGCTTCGCTCATTCATAGTTCGCGGTGTGAACCGAAGTAAGAAAAGACGCGGTAAAGATTCTTTCCTATTTACCCGACTACGGCGAAGCAAAAAGGAGCGTTATGATTTTGACCGGTATATATGTATGTTCATCTGTTCCCTCATAACTTCTAAACTGCTTATCATAATTTTACAAATGAGGTATCATTGGAAGAGTTTTGATCGTCCGCTGGTTATAGGCTATGTGACGTCACATTTAATTGAATATGGCGCCCTCTAGAGGACATAAAGTAATGAACTGAAAAAAATAATCAAATCAAATCAAAAGTTTATTTGCGAGAAATACATTTTTATGGTAAAGGTGAGATCTTATAACCTAAGTGTTATTGTATTCTGCCTGCAAGCAGGCGTGCAAAAATTTTATTAAGTTTATACCTACATATTATATTCATATTATATTACTATTATTATTATACATATACTATAACCATAACCATTTATTAACAATTTAATTTATATTGAATATTCTTATGATACTAATTTTCAATTCTTATGTTCCATATATTCCTTAATACTATAAAAACAACACTTCAGAAGCCATTCTTTCAATTTTGTCTTGAACACATTACCCTGTAATAATTTTAATTCGTCTGGCAGGTTATTAAAAACTAAGACACATATTATACACATTTTTCTTATATATATCTTTATGACAGGGTGGTTGATACAGTAGGTTGCGAAACTTTGCCCTTTTTTGTCTAGTTAAGACCTCACTACGTAGCTTAAAGTAGTGCATGTGATTTTTTGTAAAGGTGCAGATATCATTTATATACATACAAGGAATCGGAAGAATTATACATTTTTGAAATAGAGATTTACAACTATCAAGGAACCAGGCCTTGTTGATAACCCGGATGCATCGTTTTTGAATTTTAAAAACTCTGTCGGTATCGGTAATATAGGTATTGTTAGCTAAAAAAACCGGCCAAGTGCGTGTCGGACTACACACAATGAAGGGTTCCGTAGTTGGGATGAAATTATCCCAAAAACAAACGTAACAACATATTCTAACAACTTAGTTGAAAAACATGTTCTCCCATACACTCCAACAGTAAATTTTAGTTTGTACTCACAATATTGAGAGATTTACCATTTTATTTTAAGACCACAAACTTCTTATAGGTTTTCCTGTAATCTACACTTCTACAGGTATAGAACCATTTTCTGTATTTTTTCAAAATTTTAGGCTCGGTAGTTTCGGAGATAAGGGGGGGGGGAATGGTAAATTTTCGTTTATTTTCTTAAATAACTTTAAAACGACGTATTTTAAAATTATAAAAAAATATATATATTTGAGACCCTCATAGTAAGATTCCCATTCCGATTCCAATTTCGTTAATTCCTCATTTGATAGTCACACGGTAGTATGCAAAACTTTTTTTTTTTTTTCTTATTTGCCCCCTAAAAGTGACCCCCATATTCAAAATTAATTTATTTACTATAACCGTTCGTGTTTGGGTGACAGATATCCATATTATGTGTATCAAATTTCAACTTAATCGGTCCATTAGATTCGGAGCAAATTGGCTGTGTGTGACAGATAAGGGTTCAGTTTTTTCCTTTTGAGGTACGGAACCCTAAAAAAACGCGAAGTTTACTGTTATTTTATTTATCTTTGTTAAAGGGTGACTGCATTAATGAGCGATACTTGAACACAGGATAACAAACAACTTTTACTATGGCACCAAACCTAAAATCGCGAAAAAAATCGACTGTTCCCTACATTTTGACGAGTTATGCGAACATAATAAATGTAGGGAACAGCTGATTTTTTTTCGTGATTTCAGGTTTGGTGCCATAGTAAAAGTTGTTTGTTATCATGAGTGCAATCATGTGTTCAAGTATCGGTCACTAATTATCAGTCACCCTATAAGTAGTTAAACCATTTTACGACTGCAACAAAAATGCAACTATCCCATGCTTAACTGACTTTCATTCCTTCTGACCTTTTTTTGTGAAATGTATAGGCCAACAGCACCAAAATTGCGATATTGGAGGACAATAATTATTTGGTTGACGTATGACACAACCCACCATAGCCAGGCATGACATAGGCCAGTGAACGAAGATGAATCGATAAATAGCTATGAAATTATAGGTCAGCGCTGTGGACTCGCCGATTAAAGTGACCATTGTCATCTAGTAATTACCTCCTGGTAGATAAAGATCTAGGTCATTGTACAAAATTAGTACCTAACTCATACCTAACTTAATACTTAGGTACTTACACTCGTATTTATAGTCAAGTAAAAGTAATTGCTTGAAGTTAGAACTGTCAAAGCTTAGAATTCTCAGCCAAGTAATAGTCACCATTTTCTTTACTTAAGAATTCTACCCTCAAGTATGAAATTACTTAGTAGCAAGTAATTACTTTGATTATAAATACGAGCCTTAGTTGTTTCCTGTACCTAGGTATAGTTAGATTCGAACATGGTAAAATTACACTGCACACCTACAGGTTATCTACTCCACGCGATACTTCCATTATTTGTATGAATACGGTAGGTACAAACCATACTCTGACCCCATTTTTTAGTTATACAAAGGTAATGAATAGGTCAACGGTGGTTTTCCGGTTATTGACACCACATATTGATCCAAAGCCATTTCGCGTTAATTTATAATTGTGTTCCTTTTTTGCTGGTGGGGAAATCCCCATGGGTATACCCGTCTGGAGACAATAATTAATGGAGTTATGTTGGGCTACACTGTTCCTGTTACCATAACTCAGAAGCGCGTTATACAGGAGTTTAAACACCGTTATCCTTTCAAGGGGTCATTGTACTCATCATTACGAACAACTTTTACTATCGGGTCAAACCTGAAATAGCGAGAAAAAAATCTGCTGTTCCCTACATTTTGACAAGTTATGCGAACATAAATGTAGGGAACAGCTGATTTTTATTCGCGGCCCAGGTTTGCTCGCATAATAAAAGTTGTTCATAATGATTAGTACAATGACCCCTTAAAAGGATGGAATTATGCCCAAGAATTCAATTTAACACTGTTTAGGTACTCGCACATACTCCGCTTCCCGAGGTTCGAGAGAACTGCTAACCACGACTAGAGCAGCGCGCTGAAACCAGCCCACCAAACAATAGGTAACCTTAGGAACACGTGGAAAAGACAGTTACCGCAGGGGGTCATCGATTCCCAAAACAAAATCCTCATTTCTTATCTTAGTCAGGCATATCATCGACATCATCTACAGGGTGGCCGGAATATTGACGTCCAAAAATAAAATTTCGGTCCCTCGTATCGTGGGGTATTCGAATCACCCCCATGTATGTTCCGCGACTTTTCATAGTTTTCGAGTTATGATTTTTTTTCTGAATGTTTGAAAATTTTCGACCTGACCAACCTAAAAAAATTCTAAAAAAAAAAGTAGAGGGTTTTATCGAGTTTCTTTTTTTGCAACTGAATTTTCATAAGTAGTACTTTTATGCATAAAATAATCAGCTTCGTAACTGTGATGAAAGTTATGAAAATGTTGATCTAAAGTGAAAAATTTACGTTCGGTAAATTATGACTCAAATTTTCAACTTTAAATTAAAAATCTTAACAGGTGACTTCATAATTCCTAAGTAGGCTTCAAGAATGCGCCAGACTCTCAGCTTTCATAATCATAAAAAAAATGAAGTACTTAATAGGGCTACTTTGTTTAAAATCGGCCTTCAAAGACAGCGAGGTGGAAAAATTCTTAAAATTACCCATCTGAGTAATTTTTTTTTTTGGCTATTTTCTCGTTCCTAAGGTTAATTAATGATAAGAATACTGAAAACTAACCAACAAATAGTTTCAGAGTTGGGTAAGAAAAGTTTTACGTAAAAAGTGGTTTTGAATAAAACACAGATGATAATGTGAAAAAAGTACTTAATTTATTTTTAACATTTACAAAAGGTTTTCAAAGTGACCACCACCAGCAGCAATACACATTCTACACCTACGTAAGAAATTGTCTGGCAATCGTCTAAAAGCGTCTCTGTTCTCTCTCACAACACGTTCAGCTTCTGCAATCAACTGCCTCAGCTCTTGTTCACTTGAACAGTCTCGGGCGTATGCTATTTCCTTGTAATAGCCCCAAATAAAGAAATCGATGGGGTTGAGATCAGGTGAGCGTGGAGGCCACCTAATTGGTCCGCTGCGTCCGATCCATCTGTTGGGGTATGTTTCATCTAAGTAATTTCGGACCTGGGTTGCATAGTGACACGGGCGCCGTCATTTTGCAACACCATGGTTCGTCTGAGTTCGAGATTCACATCTGCCAGCAACAATGGAAGTTCATTTTCCAAAAAGTTTTTGTATGTTTCTACATCAAGTCTGGACGGCAGTTCAAACGGACCAATTAGTTCGCCATTGAGGATACCAGACCACAAGTTAACGCTGAAGCGATGTTGAAATGTCGAAGCTCTCACTTCGAGTGGATTTTCATTCGCCCACGTGTGGTAATTATGAATATTGAATATAATGTGGTTAGTTTTCAGTATTCTTATCATTAATTAACCTTAGGAACGAGAAAATAGCCAAAAAAAAATAATTACTCAGATGGGTAATTTTAAGAATTTTTCCACCTCGCTGTCTTTGAAGGCCGATTTTAAACAAAGTAGCCCTATTAAGTACTTCATTTTTTTTATGATTATGAAAGCTGAGAGTCTGGCGCATTCTTGAAGCCTACTTAGGAATTATGAAGTCACCTGTTAAGATTTTTAATTTAAAGTTGAAAATTTGAGTCATAATTTACCGAACGTAAATTTTTCACTTTAGATCAACATTTTCATAACTTTCATCACAGTTACGAAGCTGATTATTTTATGCATAAAAGTACTACTTATGAAAATTCAGTTGCAAAAAAAGAAACTCGATAAAACCCTCTACTTTTTTTTTTAGAATTTTTTTAGGTTGGTCAGGTCGAAAATTTTCAAACATTCAGAAAAAAATTCATAACTCGAAAACTATGAAAAGTCGCGGAACATACATGGGGGTGATTCGAATACCCCACGATACGAGGGACCGAAATTTTATTTTTGGACGTCAATGTTCCGGCCACCCTGTATAATGGTATGATGACTAATACAATATTTGCATATATTTACCGCGATGACTGAATGCTAATATAATATTATCTACTTACGTAGACTGAAAATTTCAAGAACACTGACGCGTCTGCTTTCTAATTACACGATTATCACGCGCCGGGTGGCTTTCGAAGAAAATATGCCCCGATAGTGTCAAGATTGTTTACCATAATTGTAAGGCGAAAGCGCCTGGTTAGCCCGCGAAATTCAAAATTTCTTACGTTTTTTGCAATTTGTAGGTCAGTGTGAGCTTGTATGTTGATTAAAATATGATTCGCGGCCGTAGCTAATATGGCTTCACAGAATTATAATCATTAGAATCAGCAATACAACTCCATAAGTTAGCATTTACCTCAAACCTCATGATTTCATGAAATCGCTAGATTTGAGATAAATGCTAACTTATGGAGTTGTATTGCTGATTCTAATTATTATAATTCTGTAAAGCCATATTAGCTACGGCCGCGAATCATATTTTAATCAACATACAAGCTCACACTGACCTACAAATTGCAAAAAACCTAAGAAATTTTGAATTTCGCGGGCTACCCTGGCGCATCAACCTTAAGGACGCTGTTACAAATGGGTAGTCAAATCATTACTCTTTTACATAAAAGTGTGTTTATTAAATAAAATGCTTTGCATTCTTAATATGTTTTTTGGTTACATTGTTGATAAATGTGCATGGTACGATTCTGAACCATAAATATAATTTTAGATAGGTACAGTTTCACAATAATGGTACCGAAGTGAAATTTTTTACTTCGGTACCTACCGTTATTGAGAAGCTGTACATATCTAAAATTACGTTTATAGTACAGGATCGTATCATGCACATTTATCAACAATTTGGCCAAAAAACATTTTAAGAATGCAAAACTTTTTATTTAATAAACACACTTTTATGTAAAAAAGTAATGATTTGACTACCCATTTGTAACGTAGTTTTTGTAGTTTTTTTTTTATAGAGCAAGATCGAAGAGTTTACGATAAAATCTTTGATCTAGCTTTTGGAGTAAGTACCTATACTTAAAAATTGAACTCATTATTATCTTCTAAACTAAGACCCGACTAAATCTATGACTTGACGAAAAATTGCGACAAATTAGCGACTTATCAAAATTAAAATTCCTGACGGTGGCCATGGCAGTGTCAGTCACATTTTTTCTAACGCATAATCTGTGAAGTAAGGCATGTAATGTCTTTGACAACTACCTACAGTAAAAAATTGACGAAATTGGGGATTAGGGAGTAGGTATCGATCTAACCAACCCCCAGCGCGATCGCGGTGCTCCCACCTCCTACTTGCTGGAGTTTTGCAAATGTCTGTCTACCTGCACTTCCGTTGATCGGAAGCGCCGCCGGCCGTTGAGAACCTCCTTTTTTTGAAGTCAGTTAAAAAGTAGAAGAACACGGACAAAACAATGCAACCTATATAGTTACGATGACAAAAGCTTGGCCACGAAGAAACCGCGAGTGAAGGTAATTATAATTTACAAACATGTTTATTTTAACTCCTATCTTATTCATAGGTAACTCATAAAGTCGTAAGACATACAAACGAATAAGTAACTATAGCCAATCATTTACTCCATATTACATCTATCCACCATGTTAACGTAAACTGAATGAATAATAGGTCTTTACCTATGAAATTGCCGTTTTGTATGAAAAAATTTAAACGAATTTTTTTCATGTATTTTTTATTTGTATTAATCGAAGTAATCACCCATGCAATCAATGCATCTTTGCCAACGCAGTGGCAGTTTATTGATGCCCTTCAAAAAAAAATCTGCTGGTCGGGTCGGGAGGCAACAAATTCTTCAAAGGCATTTTGTACTGCCTCTCGGGTATTGAATTTTTTTCCCGCCAAGAAGTTATCCAAATTCTGGAAAAAGTAGTAGTCTGTAGGGGCAAGGTCTGGTGAGTAGGGCGGATGACGGAGAGCTTCCAACCCCAGTTCTTGCAACTTGGAGACCGTCTGCTGTGCAGTATGAGGTCGCGCGTTGTCGTGCAGGAGCAGCGGAGACGAGCGATTGACCAATGCTGGTTGGAGATGTGCCAGCTTCTCCATCATTGTGTTCAGTTCTTCACAGTACACATCTGTAGTAATGCTCACCCCGTTTGGTAAGAAGCTGTGATGAATCACACCGGCGCTAGACCACCAAACAGTGACCATCACTTTTCTAGGGGTAAGTTTTCGTTTAGGGCATTGTTTAGGTGCTGAACCAGGATTCAACCAACTTGCTGAGCGCTTGCGGTTATCAAACAGAATCCATTTTTCATCGCAGGTAACAATGCGGTTCAAAATTCCTTCATTTGTGTGTCTGTTGAGCAGTGCAAGGCACGTCTCGACGCGTACTTCGCGCTGGCGATCATTGAGTTCGTGGGGCACCCATTTGTCAAGCTTTTTTACCTTGCCAATTTGACGCAAATGGACCAATATTGTTTTGACGCTAACGTCGAAAGCTGCTGCTAATTCAGCCGTAGATTGTGTATCATCAGCTTCCACAATCGCCTTTAATTCGTAATTGTCGACCAAAGTCTTCGGACGACCGCGAGGTTCATTTTTCAGGTCGAAATTTCCAGAACGGAAGCGAGCAAACCAATAACAGGTGGTGCGTTGGTTTGTAGTGTTAGCTCCGTAAACGTCGTTGATGTTGCGTGCCGCTTGTGCCGCGTTGCTGCCACGACGGTACCCATATTCCATAATTACTCGAATTTTTAACGTATCCATGATAACGAAAAAGGTTGAAATGCGATGAAAATGTAACACTAATCAATAAACAAATGACTACTTTTGGAAAAAAAAATCCATGTTTTTAAAATAAAATTAATTTGAAATTAGAATTCTTAGCCAAACAAAAATTATTTTGATTTGAAATGGCCAGTACTGCAGAACGGCAATTTCATAGGTAAAGACCTAATATTTACTTCCACTCTTAATTACGTGCTCACGTATGTATGAATCAGAGGGTTCCTACTACTGACGAATGATCTAATGATCATGAATAAGATCTGTGACGACACAGTATCAAGAACGGAATACTTAACTTAAATGACGTGTTTGTCTCATAAAAATATCAATGCAATCGTTGAGTCAGTTCATTTTCAAACTTTTATGACTGATTCGCCTGATGATAAAGAGGTTCCGGAAATTGTCAGTTGGAATAATGATAATGGTATGAATGGTATGGTATGGAAGTAGCAGATGATGCACACTTAGTCGTTTGTGCATAATATAGGAATGCCACAAGGGTCTACAATTGAACCGGTATTCTCAATATTGATTTTACTTGAGGGTTTCCAAGTTCGTGTTTCTAAAAACATATTACTTACATACCTATCTAGGCATTATTTTTCGCATTTATATTTACCTATCATAAGACAACGCTAAAATAATCCTGTCTAAATCTAGGACAACCAAAGTTAATTAACGAATTCTGTGGAAAGAACTACCTACATTATATTACATAAAGCTTTTAGCCGCGGCTTCGCCCGCGCATGTTTTATACATAAAAACCTTCCTCTTGAATTACTCTCTATGTATAAAAAAAAACAAAATTATTTTACTTTGATATCTATGTAATATTTAAATCTACTTACTTTATTGATACAAATTCTTACAATATGCTTAATATCTAGCTAAAGATGACTATAATTAAATAATTTAAAAAGTTGAATCCCTGACTCCTAAACTAGGAATACCTGTGACTTAGGAGTCAGAATTACAGGAAAACACATTGTAACAACCTTTTGACTGAAGCTCCACTATCCTGTTACAGATTGAAGAGAACTATAACTTATTAAAATTGATGGGTAGGTAAATAAATACCTACCTTCGGTAACTACTACCTACTAATAAAATAGTTGGGCTGCAGCTGCACCTACCTACTCTGGGAATAACTTTCACTTCAAAGAGTCAAGCAACGCTCCCAGAATCCAACAGTAAACTGGGATCAATAACCTATGCACATTTGCCTCCTACATAACAATAATATGTAACAACAAATCTGTTGAAAGAAACTCTGCGGTAAACTTTCCAATTTGACCGGGGACAGGCCACTAATTACAAATAGTATGAAAGATCAGAAAACAAAAGAACCTCTATTATTTATAGGAGTATTCAATTGCTTAGGGACGTTTGAAGTAGTCGGAAAGCCTGGCAATGTGGTTAGCTGCGTTGAGAGAATCCACGGAGCCTCGGAGACAGCGAGCCGGTAACGCAACGTTGTGGTGGACGTGGACGCGGCGCGGTGGCGCGGCGGGCGGCCCGCGCGGCGGCGGGAGCCGACGGTGATGTCATCGGCTGGCGAATAATACGTGGACCAGGGGTTGGAAGACTAGGGATCTACATTAAACATTTGTACCTAAGTATTTTTTTTTGTTTTGTAACCACCACAAAGATGCTGGATCACAAAGATGCTGGAACTCAGAGAATAATTAGTAGTAATGGCTACTAATAAAAATATTATCTGATAAAAATGTATAGGAGATCTTCTTACTCTTTATCATGAAAAGTTGAGATTTATGACTTAGGGATTTGTCTGATAAATATTTGTTGATAAGCCTAATCAATAAGTGGAATGTCTTTAGATAAGTACGGAATGTCTTTTATTTTGTTATTCACATGTCTTGACGACCTACTTATCGTGCAGTTACTCGAAAAAAACGTGTTAACTTGGCTGTTGCATTCAAAAAACAGCATCACGGTTAAACCTGCAATAAACCGAGCCAAAGGTTTGTAACCACTGAAGGGAGCGAGAGGCGAGAGGGCGACGAACAAAAACGGCTTCGACCGACCTCACCGTGTTTCATTCGAGTTGAACGTATTTCGGAATTCGGTCTGTAGTGATTTGGGTGTGTCGTGTCGCTGACTAAAGTACGTACCATTTTACTGCATTTACCTAGCATTATGCTATGAAAATATGCTAGTAAGCTTTGTAGTAACAGTTTAGTGAGTTTATATTAGTAGTAGCTACAGTATTACAAGTGTAGATTGATATTTACCGGCAGGCGGTGGCATGTTTGTTAATCGCTAAAAGCCGGTCCGCGTTGATAGCAATTCAGTTTTATTTTTAGCGCATACGTGAAAGCGACTGTTTATAACATTATTTTCTATTCTTCAGGAATCAATCAACATGAGTGGACAACAGTACTACCCCTACAAGGTAAGCTATCCACCTACTTACTTAACTACCTACATGGCTATAATTCTGTACATTTCTCACGGGATGATGTCATCCTTTCAGCCCGAGGTTACCTACAGATAGGCACAAGGTGAAAAAATACATTTCAATTGGCTATGATATTCATTTATTTAACGACAATTTCAAGTGGTTTTTGCATGACAAAAGAAGAAGAAAAAAATAAAAGTTGGTAGGTAGGGTAGGTACGGTTGCTATAGGCCTACTTTGTGAACTTCCCCTTTCCCCAAAAACGGGCAAACTAAACAATTAGATATCTATAGAGATAGGTAGGTAGCTGTAAAGTATAGGGAGCTTTTATCGTTAGTGGAGCGGGCCGAATCACGCCCTTTCCGCCCTATGACATGACTAAGCCAAACCATGCCAAGGCCAGACATGACTGCGGGGAGGAAATCTCCATAAACATAAAGATATCTACTTAATGACGTAATTCTCGGCCCTGTTTAGCGGTTCCATGATAATTTATAGCAGGTGGTTAAATGATTAAATACCTACCTACTAAATACCGTAGGTATGTAGGTAGGTGCTTATGTGTTTTAATATTCTACCTGCTTTGCCTTAAACTGGGGCAAAAAGCAACCACCACAATATTATATTGTGCTCATAACGTCATCTATAGAACGAAGCTAAGTTTCAAGTTTGCCCATTACTCATCAATGAATACTATGAATTGAATAGGTGAGCCAACTGAGCCAAACACTTATGATGCGGGACCAATGAATAGGTACCTGTTCATCCTCTCATCTGATGCCGTAATAAATCGAGATTGTTTTGTTTTGACTTCTAGTTACACAATGGTCTGTATTAGTAATCTATTATTATTTAGGTATACTTTGTCCGTATCTTAAGTAGGTATGTAGGTACTTAGTTTTGCCGGCTGTTGAAACTTTTAGCTGAAACTTGGAAGACCCATACATAACTTTTCGTAAAATGGACCCGAGGTCTTCAACTTAAATCCCTAACCCCAAAAATCATGTTTCTATTTATTGCATAGTGCACCCCAACGGTGTACCCAGCGGAGCCCTTCGACCCCGCTGCGGATGCCGAGACCCTGCGCAAGGCGATGAAGGGCATCGGAACCGATGAGAAAGCCATCATCGACGTCCTCTGCAGGCGCGGCATCGTACAGCGGTTAGAGATCGCCGAGACTTTCAAGACCAACTACGGCAAGGTAAGAAAGAAGAAAGAATAATTGTGTTTTTCTGCTCAAAGCCAAAAGCCTCGTATTCAACAAATTAAAAAATGCTCTTTCCGAATCGATGATAGTTTTTAAGGGCTGTGAAGGCCGCAGGAATCTGATGGATGCGAGCACAGATTCGGACCGTTCAACGAGGCAGTGCTTGGGGAAAGCCTATGTCCAGCAGTGCACGTCTTTCGGCTGAAATGATGATGATGCAGGGCCCATAGGCCACGCAAATCGCAGCATCAGTGAATTTCATTAGGTCCTTAAAAGTTCAGGAGTATGGACACTTAGGACAATACATCAAGCTTAGCTGAAACTATCCCTTCATTATTTTAGCTCAGACCAGTAAAACATTGATCTGAGCAGTCTAGCCTTTATTTTGTTTTGGCCTCCAGTTTGTTTCGGTTGAATGTCAGTGTTAAGATTATTATCTGACCTCCACAACTCACGTTCCTAATGGGGTAAACATTAGATAGCATCATAGGAGTTTTATTGAGTTGGACTATCAATCGGTTTGCAAAGGGATCCTAATGTTACAAAGGAGACTTTTTCGCCACAATTATCTTGGGTTTAACGCCAAGATAATTATGTTTTCCCCGTAGGTACTTCGCCGTGGTTTTGAAATTGAGATCAGCATCAAATATAGTTACATTAAGAGGATATTATTGAAGCGTGGTTTAGCTCGATGTGTACCTAAGTGAAATGGCGTTATGGATGTCTAGTTTGACTCGCGAGATAGAAGACTCACGCGAACCGGAATTTAAACACGCTTCGTTTGAATGTAGCTTTACTTATAAATAACTAAATAAAAGTGAAATAAAATAATCTTTATTTGTGTTTTATGGGTTAGTAAACAAAATGAAAACAAAAAGATAACTTATAGACACCTATGTTAGTAAACTTATAACCTATTTAGCGACAAGCCTGTTGTTCGAAATGCATCTTGAACAACATCACCTCACAGAGAATCATACCTCCGCGCTGTGATCTTCAGGATGGAGTTGGAGCTCTCCCGCACTCTGCAGAGCAAAGAGACAGATTTCTGTCTGACGATGGCGTGGAAGCCCTCGACGTGTGCTTGTGCAAACATACCTGATGTACTGCAGAAACGGGGCAGCCCGTCAACATCCTGATCCCGTTATTATGCTGGACCGGTAGGGCGATGATAGTCCGCTGAGTATAGTCCACAGGCTGCACGTGTAAAACACTTGGCAATAAGCTTTAAAAAGCGTTATTTTAACTGCCTTGCGTGCAAACCTGCAAGCCTACATGTTACACCGGACTGCCAGCGCCCTACATTCCCTCTAAAAATCCACTTGGTCATTGAGGTCGTCGGTTCCATAATGCCCCATGTACTTGAACTGGTACACTCCCAATATGTTATTCCCATTTAGTTGAATCGGGGGTACCTACATACTAAAGACCAAGAACTCGCTTTTTTGACATTATAAATTAGGCCACGCTCTCGATCACAGAACAGCTAAAAGAGATTTTATCTGTTCTGTGACGAACTCACACTTATCATAATTATTTAAATACCTTCGATTTAACGCAAATTTTACTGCACAAAGGGAACTGTTTACGTAAAGTCGTATAAAATAGAAAATAGACGATGCTACTTTGGATTTTTTTCTTTAGAAAAAAATTTAAGCAGGTACCTACTTATTCATGTTTCGGTTTTAGTACAACAGTAGACAATAGTCAAATAACACTTAAGGAAAATCCAAATGATTTCACCATATACATTTATTGGTTTTATAGGAATTTTAAAACCACAAAATTATCGTTCCTTATGTATAAGTATAGAACCTTAACGAGCCTGAAAATTACCAATACAAGTGGAGTGTTTGCAGACAAGCCAAACTAGGACCAACTTGCTGGCCAAAACCTCTCTGACTCGAGCAATTCGCACCATCAATCATATTCAGGTCGAAATTGATGTATTTACATGTTACTGGGGTGAATTCGCAAAAGTACTAAATAGATTATGTTATATACCTAAACAATGATTTTGTAGGTACTTTAATTTTAATTTTAGGCGTGTGACTTAGCTATCGTATTAGGATAAGTCCTGTAATGGTAGTTTTAAGGCATTTCAATAAATAAATAAATAAAAGCCATATTTTTTAGAAGTAAGAGGTACAATAATATTAGTCACTGAAAACATCATTTGGATTGACCTTTCTGCTCTGTCCAGTGATGTTACTAGCATGATAAGATTTCATGTGTCAGTCACCGTAGGTATAGGTACCTACACGGATGCTACAGGTTTCTATCAGTGCAAACTATGGCTAAATATAGCCGTATACAGAGACAGTACATAAAGGAAGATTGATTGAGCAGACAGTAAAGGCTACAATGAATCTTTCTTTACTGCAAAAACAAATAATTAATAAGATTATTCTTTCGTGAGACGCAAATGAAGTAATTAATTAAGTATTTACAATCGGTTGTTTTTCTCCATTATCTGCCGAAGCGCCATTTAAAATACCCAGTTGTACGCCCTTAGAAACTAGAGGTAAAACTGGTAAACAACTGATCCCACGTGTTACGTCATTCCTAATTATCTTAAATTACGATTGTTATATTTTGAACTAGCTGTTGCCCGCGGCTTCGCCCGCGTGGATGTCATCATTATTTTCCTATTTGAATCCAATTTTGTTCACAATTTCATGTGTTTTATTTTTTTGCGCGGTAATTATCTACCCTAAAGTAGCCCAAGTTACTTCTTTATAACATCAGCTATTGCCAGTGAAAGTCACGTCAAAATCTGTTGAGCCGTTTCAGAGATTAGCCGAAACAAACAGACAGACAGGCACCATTTTTTTTTTGTTTTGTTAAGAGTAGGTACCGTATATACTTTCATAATATTAGTATTCATAGTATTAATTTAGTAAAAAGCTGTTATTTTGACATTACAAACGGACACTTCAATTTTGTTTATTTGTATAGATTTTAGGCCTCATACACACAAAACCTTGTAATGTCTTGTAAATGGTTCAACTTTAGGTACCTACTTGGCCTTGCCGGCATCAAGTCAGTCTTCCGTTCTTAGTCATCGTTGATTCATCATGATTCTTAATGCATTGACATTAGAGCAATGATCATTTTGTTTTTTTTTTCACGGACGCGTTGAATCATTAAAAAATGATACTGTAGTATTTAAAGTTAGTTGTTTTTATGGGAGCATTTCCTCATTTTCAATGAGTATAATCGTCCGTTGTATCAACTACAGTACGACAAGTTCAAAGGTCCCCCGAATTAAATGTGACTGGGCCCAATATTCGAATGACGGAATTAGTGCATCAATCTATAAGTTGGGAATACTTATAAATCAATTTGTATTGGTCGATAATCAGTTAATCACATTTTAGTCACTATATTCCGGCTTTAGTGTATGGATCCGAATGCCATGAACAAGGTTACATAGGTACCAATGAAATGAAGATGCTTAGATGGGCAGGTGGTGTGACCAGACTCGACAAAGTCCGCAATGAGTCCATACGGGGCAGCTTTAAAGTCACACCAATCACGGAAAAAAATACTGAAAACCGTCTAAGATGGTATGGACACATTAAAAGACGCAATGAAGATCATGTGGTACAAATTGCACTAAACCTGTCGGAACAAAAGAGAGGCAGAGGCCGCCCGCCATTGACTTGGTGGTCAAATATAAAAAGAGACATCAGGAAAGCCCAATTGCCAGAACCGACAACCCAAAACAGAATCACTTGGCGCAGGAAAGTGAGGAGACCCGACCCCAAAGAAAGGGACCAGGGACAGAAGAAGAAAAATTCGCTATATTTCGGTTTTTTCGAATATAAACGATGTAACCTTTGAAAGTAGTCGTACTGTACTCGCAGATGTATTTTCTAGCAGATGAGATACAAATGTGTCTGAAAGATTTACTTACAACATGAATGATGTTATTATCTGCTGGGTATCTACATTTTTGTTTGCATTTGCAATCTAATCACATGTTACATTATCATGCTATCTATATTTTTAGCTGGTTATGTACGTACCTAGTTAGATCTGTTTCCTTTACTTACCTATTATTTGTGCCTATTTCCATACTCAGAAACCCTATAAATAAAAATGAATGGCTAATTGTGTTGCTAAGAGCAAAACTCGAGAACAATATTTTTTTTTTCAAATATTCGTTGAAGTCCGTGGAAGGTTCCTAGAAAGAGAAAAAATTTAAAAGTTGGAAAATTGACAAATTCAAGGAAATTTAAAGTGCATTTTCTATGGGATTTGATTGTCGGTCTGTCTGTTTTTGTCTGTCGGGTCAGCTAGTTTGTGATAAAATAAACGCCAATTGCAAAATGGTGCAGTTTCGTTTAACGTTTTATTTAAACTATAATCCTGATTTAATTCGTTCAATTTTCATTGGTGCTTACATTTCCATTCATGTTTAGTATGATAGGTAAAAGCGTCTAGCTAGCGCTTTGCTTACATATTTGTCCGTCTGGGATTTCAGTTTTTTCCAATACGAATTTCCATACCTTTGAAGTTTGTAGGTAGGTAGGTATTGCTTATTTATCTCCTTTATAGCCGAATTATACGAGAAAACGTATACCAGACGCTTTTGCATTTAAGTACTTAGACATAGGTAATTATAAATTAAACTACATTTATATACAAGATAGACATGTTCCCAACGATATTTTAATGGAATATCCACATTTAAAATGAAACCGTCAGCTTTGCACTAATTACTCTAATTTAATTAAATAGCCAAGTAGGTACATACAACAGGAAAATTTAAAACAGGAAAAACTATACAAAATATATAAAACAGATTCTATTTCCAGTTTACACTGACACTGTAAGGAAATCCTATACAATGCGAGATCAGCTTATACTGGAAATGTATAGCTTAATCTGTAGCCGTGCGTACCTACTTCCACTGACTCCAGTTGACTGTTGAAATGTTAG
Organism: Cosmia trapezina; assembly: GCA_905163495.3. Taxonomy (NCBI): domain Eukaryota; kingdom Metazoa; phylum Arthropoda; class Insecta; order Lepidoptera; family Noctuidae; genus Cosmia; species Cosmia trapezina. The sequence continues at coordinate 10,891,464 of LR991042.1, forward strand.
TGACCTGACCTATCACTGTGGTACAGATAGCCCCCACGTCAGAGGTAACAAACCAGGGGCTTACTATGACGTGAAAAAAGATCATGGATCCACCGTGGTTCCAGTGTGACCATAGCATCATGCTTTTTTCTCAACGGATTCATGATATATTTTCACGTCATAGTATGGCCCCAGGTACGACAACGGCGGAGTAGGCCCCCACGTCAGACGTAACAAATCAGTAAAACTAGCCTCGAATTCTTTTGAAACGCCGTAGGTACTAGGCTAAACTTGCTCAAGGCCACAGTGTTACCTTTGACGTGCGGTCAACTGTACCTAATACCTCAATCCTTCAGAGTTCTACACAATATTTTCCAACTCCTTTTTTTTTCAAGTTTAAATAAATCTAAAATTAAGACAGAGCGTTATATGAATTCTAGGAAGCCTATATTTTACTTCTAGGCGCAAGTAGGCGTTTAATTATGCACGGCTGAAATAAAGATTACCTCATTATGTGTGCAGTGCCACTTCGTAACGTTGCCCACGATTAGACAGCGCCAGCGCAGCTCAAACGAGCGAACAATGACTGACAATTACTCATTGTTCAAATATTCCATTTTCCTCCATTTTCTTGGCATAGGTACGTCGCCTATCAACGTTCAACACAGCATTGAGAACCATTGAGTCAGTATCTCGTTATCAGTCAGAAATAAAGTAACCAACATTGCTCTAAGCACTTCCAATTTGATTCGCCTCCGTTGGTAGTCAGCAACTAAAGTCGATTAACACTTGTGCTTTCTAAATCTTAATTATTGAGAAAAATACTTCATTAAAATCAGAACAGATGTAAATAAAGAAAATTAACTCTTATCTAATAAATGAAATGCTAAAAACAGGTTATCGTATCAATTTACATGATGTCAAAAAGTAGCAGTGTTAACCGACTTCTGTTGCTGACCGTTCCTACATAGTAGTTGCATAACTTACAATGTTGTGACTTGTGACCGAGTTAGTAATGTCGCGCCTGGTACCGGCAGGTGAATGGTTCTGATTGAATGATTACGGGGCCATACGTGGAGTTCGTATCTTCTTATATATAAAATCAATTGCCGTGATATAGTCTCGCCAAAAACTTGAAAATTGCTCGACCGATTGTGATGAAATTTTAACAAATTGTTATGTGCGCGCCGGAGAAGATTCCTAACAAAAAAAAAATATGAAAAAAAAGGCATCGCAACGCCGAGCTAGTTTCAAATAAAAACTGCTTTTAGCGAGATGATAAAGTAAATTATAAGTATACTCCATCCTTTAGCGTTTTCATATTTTGAACCTAGGCATTCTAGTATTACAAGCGTCCGTATTAAACTGAAATAAAAGCTAAAAAAAAGCCATATGACCTACTTACATGCTAGTGCAAATGCACGGAAACACGAGTTGCACGCTAATGTTAAAGATATGAACAGAAGCTGCCAGTGTCCATAGCATTGGCATCCATGCCACATGGATGATTCAGATTGGTAGTTATCCAGAGGAGTGCTTCATTTCGCTTGCGACGTTGCGACCTTCCTCCTTCATCCCTTGATATCACCCTCAATGTCTCTCATCAATTCCATTGCTTAATATACAGTGCATACTGGGTAGGGTCCTTATCCATATCCTAAAGGCACGTCTTCTCTACCATTACCGCGCCCCCCGGTCGACTCCTTGGTATACAATGGTCTCTGTTGCAACATGTAACATGAGGCAAACAGGGGCTAGTGTGAATCTTTGGGTTCATTCGAGAAATCGAGTCTGATTAAACCACGCTGGGGTCGGTGCATTTCATTTATTCATGAACGGAAACTGCCAGTGTCCTTCTAAATTTTTAGGTGTTCAAAGCCTCATATTAGGTGATTCAGATTGGTAGTTATTCAGAGGGGTACTTCGTTTCGCTTACGACCAATTCTACTGCAACGTGTCATCAGCACTGTTGGCCATTTTTTGGCCATTAGTTCAGATCAGCCCTTTGACAATAAAAATAAATGCTTCAAAAAATTACAAACACATAATTTTCTCTTGTAGGACTTAATCAGCGAACTGAAGAGTGAGCTGGGCGGCAATCTGGAGAACGTGATCGTTGCTCTGATGACCCCCCTCCCCCACTTCTACGCCAAGGAGCTGCATGACGCCGTCGCGGGGATCGGTACCGATGAGGAGGCCATCATTGAGATCCTCTGCACCCTCTCCAACTACGGCATCCGTACCATCTCTGCTTTCTACGAACAGCGTAAGTACCTACTTAGAACTTGAGACAATCGGTTGAAAGTCGGTTGTTTAGGTTTGGTTTAGCTCGGATTTGTAAACCTTTTGTAGACCACACAAGTTTGACCGAAAACCCGGTGATGGTCGCAGGAATCTGCTGGATGCGGAACGATCGTTGTGGCGTTGGAGAGGCCTTTTTCCAGCAGTGGACGTCTTTTGGCTGAATGGTGATGATGCTATACGGATATACCTACTTAAGTCGGGAATTCGGGATGATACTTCCTTTCTGTGTCAAGAAATATTAACAAGAATGTTCCGTTTTCACAGCTCACTTTAAACTTTACTACGAGTCGTTAAAAAAATAATACTTTACGTTTTTATCGCTGCATTTGACCAAGTTATTAACCAATTGAATGCCGTAATTACAGAAACTATTAAAAAGCCTTAGATCCGTGTTTCCGGCAGTCGAGTCGTTAATCGTGAGTGCAACTTCAAAGCAATGCGTTCGCATAAAATAACATAAAACGTTTAAAATACTATTGTTTAAGTATGTGTAATCGAGGAAACCTGATTACGAAATGGCCTGAAGGTCAATTTTAATTATTATGGCATTTCAACAGATTTGTAGTTTTCATATGAATCATAGTTTCATAGTACCTAGTGAATGAAGTATTTTAGTACCTACTCCTTACCTACTCGTTAAATATAAATAAATCATGCGATAACGCAGCAGTTCTCATTTGAATTTCAATTACTTTTTATAAGGCTCTCGGCCATGAGTAGGGCAGTCAAAGGATGCCATGAGTACGTCAACATTTGTGACACTACACTGGGTGCCAACTGCCAACAAACCCGACACGCCCGCAAATAATGTTAACGTTCATGAAACAAACGCTGTTTAATTAATTACTATAAAGGCTAGGCACAGTGATAAACATTGTTAGTTAAAATAAGAATAATAAAATTGATATTATAATGTGAAAATTGTGAATTAGAACTATTTTAGGCGCTTTAATTAATGGCAACCAAAATTAAATAAATTGATTTCCAGATTCAAACTGTTAGATGGTTGGTTAGATGTGACTTTTACAATTATGTATTTTTTGTTTGAAATAGGCATCTTATTGCAATCGGACGTTGATCGGACATTACACTATTTTTTTGTCTGTCCAGCCAGAACCTATTTATTAGAAACAAAATCCTAAGGTCCGTTTTTTTAACAGTGTACAACAAGAGCCTAGAGTCAGACCTGAAGGGCGACACATCCGGCCACTTCAAGAGGCTGTGCGTGTCCCTATGCATGGCCAATCGCGATGAGAACCAGGGAGTTGACGAAGGCGCTGCCAAGGCTGACGCTGAGGCACTCGCGGGTGCTGGTGAAGGACAGTGGGGCACTGACGAGTCGGTGTTCAACTCCATCCTTATCACACGGTCTTACCAGCAGCTTAGACAGGTGAGGAAAAAGCACTGATGCGGAACGGAACGCTTTATAGGCGCAGTTGATTTGCTACGCAACGCAGGATCGCTTTCCGGACAAAACAATCCCGGTACCATTACCTGTAGCCTATATCCAATGCAAATGTATAGCCAGATAGGATACAGATAATTGTTCCGGGTCTGGCTGTTTGTATACGAAAGATTAGTGTGTGTAACGCACCACGAGAAAAATTACTAGTGTGACAACTTTTTTTAAAAAAAAAAAAATACTAAGTAGGTACGTAAAAGTGGTCAAACTAGGCTTGCTAGATTATTATAAACTGGTTCTTTTAAAAGGGTTAATGCCTGGAAATCATTGCCTAACTGTAGCCAATAAGTGGGTTAACTTAGATTTGATACAGCTAACCTACACTACGGCCGAAACATTTTTGCGAGTCTGAACATAGGTACTACGAACTTTCGCGCATGCTCTCTCACTCACACTCACCTCGTATCACCATTTGGTTGCTAAAAAATGTTACTGCGCAGCCTTCTGCGCGAAGTTCGGAGTCGCCAAGATAAATCGGCCGTACAGGCCATACTGTACTCGGGTAGTATCTGAAGAAAATGATGCAAGAAAAAGTTGTGCATCAATGATTCTTGTTATCTGTTTTAAAATCGTACCTCCGCACGCTGTACGCTCCGATAAACAAATAAAATAAAACTGCAATTCTAATACCGGCTTTTCTGGTAAATTGTTTGAAATGGTAATGTTGCAAAGAATTTACACAATAGTTTTGTTACAAATATGCATTATTCATGCGTTGTAGTGTAGCATTCTAGCAGAACTTGAGAACAATGCTAAAATGCTTTAATTATAGCAGAAACGAGAATTTTAATAACTACACTCGTGTAAGATGCACATACTGGGTGATTTTTTAATGACCAGCCAAATTTTCACAGGGTGTTCTACCCATGAATATGAACAACTTTTACTATGGGACCAAACCTGAAATCGCGAAAAAAAAATCAGCTGTTCAGTACATTTCTGTTAGCATAATTCGTCAAAATGTACTGAACAGCTGATTTTTTTTTCGTCACCCTGTGAAAATTTGGCTGGTCATTAAAAAATCACCCTGTATTTGTTTGTAATACTTAACTAGTTGTTTGATAAGAGCTAAAACTGTGATAAAGGCAGATGAAGGTGACATTATACTCACAAACCATTACCTACAAAGTCATTTATTTTATTAAAACGATGGCTCGTTGTTTTTTTTTTTATGAACATAATTTCTAAAAACACGAGTCGTTCTGTTGGGTTCTGCACAGCATAAAAACATTCATTACTTTATGAGTCATAAAATCTAGAAAGCGCGATACAAGTGGGGCTGCAGACTTCAATCACATCAATTACTCAATATTAATCTGACCGTCTGACGCACACGTCTAATTGTCTGATGACTTCCAGATCTTCGCTGAGTTCGAGGCTATGACCGGCAAGGACATTGAAGAGTCCATCAAGAAAGAATTCTCTGGAAGCATCGAGAAGGGCATGCTTGCTATCGGTGAGTCACTATGGACCAATCTGGGCGGAAAAAATGCGGTAGTATTCAGCTCCGTCGTAACGACCTCAAATGTTGCGGAACTAAAAATCTAGGCGGAAAAAGGAAAAAATAAAGGCCTCAAAATTCTGCCACGTTTTTCCGCTCAGTTTTATCCCTAGCCTAAACAATCAATCATAACACTGTATATTTTTCATGATAACAAACCTCTATGCTTCATACACTAAACCACAAAGTGACTATAATGTAGTGCCAAAAAGATTCCATTAGTCGCCTCTAAACAACAGTCAAGGTCATGTTACAGGAAGTTAGTGCTTTGGCCTTGTCCAGTCGTTCAACTTTTTGTACTAACTGGGAATTACCGCCGCAATGTTCCCAACATTGTGATTTGATACTTGAGGATCAGTTACAATCTGAATCTGACCTTACATAGTTAGGTACATGTCTAAAAGCCCTTTGGGCTATATTACAATTTAAGGCACTTTGTATCCGGAAAAAAAAATACAAGCCTTCTAATTGTTATTTTCGAAATAGAAATAAAAAAATAAAAATACTATTGCTGTTAACTTAACCTAAATATCTGCACCCTGTATAAATCAGCAATTTCCAATTTACATTGTTTGATCAAAATTCACTCGGAATTTTCGCTCTCAAAAATCGTTATTCTTCTCACCCACAGCATTACATTCATTAATTTAACATATTAAGTATTATTTTCTCCTATCAGTACCCTTACAACTCTAAAGAATTATTTATATTTTCGAAGGACCTCGGCAAAGAAACTTTTGGTAGTGTTTAACCTGCAGCGATTTCGTCTCTTTCCATTGTATATTGGCAAAATGGAGCCCTTTAGCATGCTTGCATTTTACAGATTCGGGAATAGAAACAAATCACAGGGTTTCCACGTACAGGAAGGGTTGCATCATAAAACAATGATCAGAGTACTGTCCATATCTAAATTTGATCCAATTTTGCAAAAATGAAAAGATCGCATGACCACACCATAATTCGTGTTACCTTTATGCCAGTCAAAATAAAAAAATGCAGTTAGACGACCCCCAAAAATTAATAATGAAACTGTATATTTCAATTTTCTAGTGAAATGCGTAAAGAGCAAAGTTGGCTTCTTCGCTGAGCGCCTGTACTACTCAATGAAGGGCCTGGGAACCAACGACAAGACCCTCATCAGAATCGTCGTCAGCCGTTCAGAAATCGATCTCGGAGACATCAAGCAAGCCTTCCTCGACAAATACGGCAAACCCCTCGAGAGCTGGATCGCTGTAAGTCATTTCTCTTTTACATCCGCATTTGTTTTGGGGATTACTTAAATTCATTTTGACATCAGTTGGGATTTTATGGTTTATCACCGCATCCATCAACTTCAATTAACTTTAATTAATGTCTCTGAGAACACATTTTTAAGACATGACCTCTAAATCAGACATGGGTGTTAACACTTAAGTTGATTGAAGAAGATGCACTGCGATCTTTCTTGTCATGTTGTTAAAATTAGACTCAATGTGATTTTATTTTGATTACTTACTTATTTATTTTTTTAGTTGATTTGTTGGCTTAATTTTTTTTATGTACATATAATTACCCTTTATAACATTTTATGTGCTAACAAGTCTATAGTCAATTAATATTAATATTAACCATTCATTCAAGTCATAATATCTACAATCATAAAATAATCGCACCTCCCCCATTGGTCAAAAACTTAAACGTTCATTCACCTAACTTTTTTCCATTATTATTTATTTACCACCAAAATATTTATCTTATTACTAACAGCATGAATTTTTGTGGTATTCTATACCTTAAGAAACTGACCCATACTTTATGATTTGTGAAGTTCCGACACGTCTAAGCTTAAATAACTAAAACTTCTCAACGCGCATGTGGGGTGTATAGCGTGTGTCGTAGAAACCCACTCGAAATCATCTAGTCGATACCATGTAGATTATGATGTCCATCTATTAACTGAAAATACCATTTTAACCAGATTATACAGATCTATTTATAATATTTATTGAAAGTAGATATATTACAACACATTTGGTTTTAGTTTTTTTTTTCTGCGAGTTTTTGTCCGATTTGTGTTTACGTGTATTTGCTAACAATGTGTTCATAAAAAGTGATAAAACACTAAATGTGTCTGAATATGATAGCCGTTTAGAATAGTGCCCCATTTTGATTACAGGATGACACTTCCGGAGATTACAAGAAGGCTCTGTTGACTCTTGTTGAATAGATTGAGAAAGGTGTCTCCAGTCTGCGAATGCGATAACCACCTAAACTCGTTAATTTAAGTTTGTCTGTGTCAATTTGTTAGGAAACTAAGTGATCTGTTAGGCTACCGGCACACCGACGACTTTACCGTCCGATGCTCAAACACCACAAACCGGAGGGCCGTAACTACACCGTAGCGGTCAGTTCAGTCATCAGTGTGCCATTATCTTTAGGTTATCTCGCCGGGTGTAAATTTTATTTAAAAAGATCTGTATATTTTGCTTCCTATTAGCCTTACTCACGTTCATGTAATATCTTTGCACTGTAGCTAACTGCTTCGTGTCGTGTGCGTGCATGAGGGTAGCGGTACACGTCGCCTGCTCGTGTATCATTGACTAGATTTACATGTAGCTGTTACATTTTCAGGAGGACTTAGGAGGTCCGATCGGTGATCTCCTGTCGACAATGTGTTACTAGCTCAGCAATGCTAACATATAACACTCAGTATTACGAGCGCCATCTAATGTGTGACCATGCTGCAGTGTGAAGTTATATTCTAATCATATGATACGCGTGTCAGCATAATCGACCGAGTACAATCACCTTTGTTGCATTTTAAAGACATTTATCTGATAATTTTAAGATTTATCTTCGTAAGATTTTTTTGTGATACAATTTCGAATACACGTGTGAATAAAATCATAAGTGATGGGCCAGTTTCTTTAAATATTTCTCGCAAACTGTGCAAGTGGTAGATTTATTTCGGTCTTGTTTCCAGGATGACCTAGGGGGTGACTTCGGATATACGCTAGTCACACTTTGCGCTTAATCCTGCAGAATGATTGAATTATATTTTTTTAATTAGAGTTATTATTTTTATACAAGTAACTGTTTTGGCTTAGCATGCTATTTTAAATAAAACTGAGCTAACGTTACAAAGTACAATGTAATAATTTGCAGGATGATACGAAAGGCGACTACAAACGCGTGTTACTCACTGTAGTGTCGTAAGAACGCATTATACTACGCGAAACGCGATGAGATCCTACTGGATAATAATATGTTCCGTTAACTTAACTACTGCCTTTACATTGTATAACTGTTGAGATGTTGTAGAAATTAAAGCTTGATATTTTTGTGAAAAATGAGATATTTATTGGTGCTGTAGTTTTGTTTACAATATACACATATTTACATTAATTATTAATTAAACTACTATGTATGTTGTTGCGTGTTTTATTCAACGTCCCTTATTCCCTCTGATGTGATCTGAAAACATAGGTTACATGTAATTTTCTTGTTAAGCCTTATTTATAAGAAAATGGGAGTTCAACGGTTTCTAAATAATATTATCATTGATAGAATATTTTCCACATAGTATTTATTAGCGTACGATGTGAACTTGGCACGGTGTCAAGTAGTGAGTCAGCCATTACTAGGAAAGCCCTGTTTATTTTGGCTCGGCTCCAAAATGTTCATCAATGATCTGCCTACATCGAATATTGATTTGTGCTTTCATAGAAGGCATTTGGGTCAGCCATAATGGCCTTTTTCTACTGCATTGCGCCTTTCAGTTTACTGGAGGGTTACATAGTTGCGCCCTGTTCAAACGCAAGTGGGCAAAAATTTTGTTCGTGGTGTTCGTGGCTCTAGTTTACATTGGGTGCTAATTAATGCAACTTCTTTAAAATGTCATTCTCGTCTTCAAATATAATTAGTTGTCTAAGAAATTAATAGGTCAGCGACAAACTTATAACGTCTAATAAATGCTTTTCAAGCGACCGTATATTGTAAAACAAGCTACTGTTATTATGACGCAGCATCGTGATTATTTTTAAGCAACAAAATTTTTGATATGTCTACGCATTGACAGCTTCTAATAAGTATATCAACTGCATCTATAAAATAATTTCAATGTACTCTAATTTCATATAGTCACCTATATTTTTATACGTTAGCATAAGTAATTGATGTGTGAATCTTTTGAAATAAAAATTGAACATAAAATTACCTTATTATTGTTACCAAATAATGGTCAATGAAAGCTCTAATTACATGTAGTCTCCTATTCTATTAATGTTACCTGTAATTTTACTAGAAGACAGATGTTAAATCTCTAAAATATATAAAGTAGCCCACTTACAACATTAGTCGCTGAGTTATTAATTCAGAAGTAAATATATTTATCGGTAGCTCTGAGTCATATTAAATTGACGCTGGTTTTTTGATATTCTGTTGGAATAGTAAAGATGATGACTTATATAGAGGCTGTTCTATTAACTCGTTGATTACATACAAAAAAAGACGTTAGGTTGCAGGTGCTAAAGAAAATTTTTGATGGTGCACTTATAATTTCCCGTTTACATTGAACCTCAATGTTCCCAGTTTTTTAATTAATTGTGCAATTTTATAATTTATAACGTGACGATATTATTGTGGACGTCCACTTCCATAAAATGTATGGAAATACGTGCACGTTTATTTATTTAATTATGGCACTCCAACGACTTAGTGCTCATTTACGAAGACGCGGGGCGGCCCGCACTAAATTCAAACATAGGGCGTTCTATGAGAGCGTTTACGGAGAAGCGTTTAATATTTCTTACACTTGACGGCCCGCAGCCCGCACCGCGCTCCGCGCCGCGGGACGCCTCGCGTCTCCGTAAATGAGGCCTTATTCACTAATACATTTTCGGGGTATCAGAATTTTTCAGTCACTGGTTCAAAAGTTATAGGGGTTCATAAGTGGCCTACCTGGAGAGCATCTCCCCAGCTTGGCCACATTTATATCTCAAAAACTAGGCCACCTAGCGAAGATCTGATTTCTCCCAACTTTAGTCGCTAATTAGTCGTAATTTTTCGCCAAGTCACAGGTTTAGTCGGGTCGACTGTATCGATGCAAACGCGCGACGACATCGCTACTACATCGCTACAAAAAGTCGCCGTGAGCGAGGGCCCTTAGTCCCGTATTAAGTATAGACCAAGAGCTAGATCAAAGATTTTATCGTAAACTCTTCAATCTAGCTCTTGAACTATACTTAAAAATTGAACTCATTATATCTTCTAAACTAAGACCCGACTAAATCTGTGACTTGGCGACAAATTTCGACTAATTAGCGACGAAATCTGGGAGAAAACAGATCTTCGCTAGGTGCCCTAGTTTTTGAGATATAAAGGTGGCCAAGCTGGGGAGACTCTCTCCAGATCGGCCACCAATGACCCCTTATAACTTTTGAACCAGTGACCGACAAATTCTGATATTTGGCGACAAATTTCGACTAATTAACGACTAAATCTTCGTGTTATCAAAAGTAAAATCCCTGATGGTGGCCAAGCCAGTGTCAGCCACACTGAAAACAGACAATACACAGACTAAACCACTGGAGACATGAATCACCCGGGCAACGCCGGGCGCGAACAGCTAGTTACAGATAAAATGAGGTGTTCTGTTTTGCGGGAATGGGTTATTTTTATAAAAGGAGATAAAATAGCATTTTTACCCATGACATCATTGAAGTGGAATGCACCTATTTATATTTTTGACGATGCTTCCACCGGTGTTACGCAAATAACTTATTCTTCACACGCCCAAAGCGATTTTTTTTTAAATATTTATTATTAAGATTACTTTTCACATAGTAACATCTTTATTAAAGAAAGAAAATACGATCAAGGACGACATACACGCTTTTGTACCTACATAGGTAAAAATACTTACATTTTTTTATAATTTGTTTTTTGTTCGCTTTATAGATGAGATCTATAAAGCGAACAAAAAAAAAATTATAAAAAAATGTAAGTATTTTTGTTACTTTCATAATGTTCGCATTTATAATCCGTTTGTATTTTGTAAAGCTCAATTTCACTATTCTCAAAAAACTCAAAACTCAAAGCATTTATTTCAAATAAACCATTTACATGCCCTTTTGAATTATCAAGGGGTCGGTCAGTCAGAAATATAAAGCTAGTTGTCCATTCCAAAGCATAGTAGGTACCTATAGAGAAGAACGGGCAAAAGAAACTCCACGGACACTATCAAATCAAAATATGGTTACAAAATATTGGTTACATCATTCATGTTGAAATTATACATGTGAGAACGATGTAGAACGTTAAAAGCGTCCATAATAAAATATTAAAAACAATTCTAAAGTAAAATAAGCCATGGCAGCTAAGTTAGTACCATTCTCCACTGACAGCGCCCGTTCACGAACCTGACGCATGGATTAGCACCATTCAATTGCAGTTCTCGATGGAGGCCTACTCCGAAGCGAAAATCCGAAGTATCGACCGAATGTTTAGACGTTTACTCCTACACTTCATTCTACTTCATTCGGTCCAGGAATATAATATGTTAATTTAACGCACTCTGTAGAGACGCCAGCACATCAAGCTAATACAATCTGTCAAATTTCTTTAATAGATTTTCATCTTTATCGCTAACGCATTAGGTTCAAAGTTGATTTTGAAAATTTGACAGTTTCGGGTGGCTTGACCTGCTGGGTGCTGGCGTCTGTAGGTACCTACATGCCTTTAATTTAACACTGATTTCCGTGGAGGGAATTCTTTCGTGACACGAACGTTAGACGAATCTGTGGCAACAATGCCCCCACTCATCTTTGAAGGAGTCCAACACACTGATTTCCCAAAAACAATACAGTAAGTATTCTCACCTGAAACCGTGCCGCAGTAGTTGCAGCTACATTGCTCTTCATCAATAACGCTAGTCTTTGCTTCGGATCCTGCGCTGCATGCGGGCTACTCAACAATACGCGCACGTTACAACGGTGCGCCCACGCATCGCCTAAAGAGCCGACCACTGCGCCGCCTTGTAGACCGATGCGGGTACTCATCTCGTTTGATAGTACTACCTGGAACATTACGCTTCATATACCAAAATTGGGCTGTAGCAGACCACGGCTATGGCCTAGGTTGTGGGTTCAAATCCGGGCAAGTACCAATGTGACTTTTTCAATTCATATGAATAGGTACTACTCATTGACAGTCGTTAAGGGTCGCCAAAAGCCCGAAAGTCTGACAACCAGTCTTACCAAGAAGAATTGTATTACCCAGTAACTGGTTTGTGGAGGCCAGATAGGCATCAGTCGCTCCATAGAAAATACTGGTATTCAGCTGCATCCTGTTCACCGGAAGCCGACCCCAACATAGTTGGGAAAAGGCTAGGTAGATGTTGATGTACTTACTAAGTTTATCTTGGACATTACTGACATCGGTGAAGGAAAACATCGTGAGGAAACCTTTTTAAACTTTCGCGATTTGTACACATTATAAAACAATATCGGCCGGTCGTCCGACGAAGTCCGCCAGTGTGTAGACGTCCTTAGTGTTGTGTGTAGAAGTACCGACAGTGACATTTATAAAAATTGTGAAGACCAAGTGAGGGTAGATGCACATACCCGCACTTTACGAAGACGTCGCTGAGCTGTCATCAGTCCTCCCGTGACCACGATCGCTGCAAGGCGGTCGAAACGTCGGGAAACAAGTAGGTACCTGTTTACCTCGTTAAAAAGAATATCGCGATAAGACCCGTTTTCGATATTGTTTTATAATGTGAAAACCTGTTCTCATAGTACAAGTCCGAAATCTCCAACACGTCTTCAGCAAGCGTGATGGTGTGGTGAATAATGCTCGTGCCTTCTCTGTATGAGAAGAGGTCTTTGTCCTGCAGTAGGACAATAATAGGCTGGTATTATTATCATGAGAGCAGTGCATGGTAGCCTAGTGGTAACGGCCGCGAGTTGTAGGTCGTAGGTTCGAACCCAGACAGGCAATTTATTTTGTGTAAATTATTTCATCACCACTGCTCTCAAAACAGTAAAGGAAAAACTAGATCCAAATATTCGAAGAATTGTGAAAGCTACCAACCCGCACTGGGCCCGCGTGTTGGGATACGGCCCAATCCGTCACAACGAGAGGAGACCTGTGTGGGACAGTGGGCAGTGGTAATATTACAGGGTGTAAGTGTAAACAGTGGCAATCTTTTAAGGGGTCATTGTACTCATGATTATGAACAACTTTTACTAGGGGACCAACCCTGAAAACGCGAAAAAAAATCAGCTACTACAGCAACAAATTTTACAGGTACTGAAAGGGGTCTTAAAAATTCAAAGTGGGGCTACTAGGGCATGTGGGGTATCATATTATTATGAAAGAGCGCTGTTTGCACATTCTCAAACATTTTTTTAATTTTTTTTTTTTGGTCGCATAGTTTTCGACTTTTGATGAAAAATGTAAAAAAAAAATACCGTCCCCCTTATCTCCGAAGTTTGCATAGAGAAAAATCTAAAATTATTCTATGTGATAGAAGTTTATGTAAAGATTACAGGAAAAATAAAACGATGTCTCTAAATAGCACACTTTTTCAGAAATCAGAACGGAACCCTCGGTGCGCGAGTCCGACTCGCTCTTGACCGGTTTTTTTAAACCGCACCGTTTCCTTATCACATCATTCCTCAGCCTAACATTCATAGTCACACACACCACACCTGCTACGCAAGGATAAAGTTGTCTGCTATAAGTGTAACATTCAATTTATCATGAAGCATAGAAAAATGAAGCCATGGAGCTTTTCTGTGTAAATATTAGAAAGTTTCTTACAGCAATTTGGTGTTGTACAGCAATATTCTGTAGCTCTGCCATCTGTCTGAACAGCAGTCCTGTTCTCTGCTTGGTCGAGATGCCATCTTTGAATGGGTACCCTATTGAGTCTAATGCTATTAGTTTCACCTGAAAAAGATATGCACCAAACTTTAGTTATTATTTATACTAACTTTTAGTAATTAATGATACCGCGTGTCTGCAAAACGATCCAAACAGTTTGATTGAGTGGTGTGAGCGTAACATGGCAAAAAATGCTTTCACAACAAATTCTCAAGAAGAGGAACACAATGAAATTATTGAAACCATAGACCAAATAAAAGATTTAGGCGTATGATTTAGGCGTCCTTTTGAGGTACGGAACCCTAAAAAGCGGTAAACGAAGTAATAGCACAAGCTAGCTAGCCGGTAGAAGCTAGTGTTTTATATGCAGTAAACATAAAGTCTTTAATGATTATGGCTGATGGTAGGTACGAGTAGGTAGTATAGAGGCATGAGGAACAATGTGTAATGTTCACTCATCCTCTATTGAAAAGGGAGGATCCTCCGACCAGACGAGTGTCGTGTCTGGTGGGCAACTGCCCGACGGTTGACGTCGGGACGTTGTATACATATATAGTCGCGCGGTAAACTCTGATTGCGCGATGCAGGTTGCATGACGTCATGTCATTCTGATGCATAGTTCGTATGTGGCGATGTAGATGCCGCCACAGTAGTTTATAAGAATTAATTAAAAAATATAATATCTTACATTAGGATGTTGTAGCGCGGTAAACTGATTGCGCGATGCAGGTTGCATGACGTCATGTCACTCTGATGCGTAGTTCGTATGTGGCGATGTAGATGCCGCCACAGTAGTTTATAAGAATTATTTTAAAAAATATAATATCTTACATTAGGATGTTCCACAACAAACTTAGGCAGTCTATACATGAATGCGCAGAACTTCTCCAGACCAAACGCATTGACATAGTGCAGCTTGTTCAACGCATCATCTTCTGTTATCTCTAGCGGCTCATCCAGTATACTTTGACATTTCAGTAAACTTGCACTCAGGATCTCTGAAATAATACATGGTCAAATTTAATTAGCTAGCAAAACTCCACAGGAGTGATGGGCATTGATATCTAAACAAGATAAAACAAAGATAAAAAAAATTATGTTTTTTTTCTGGGGTCTGGGGTTTTAAAGCCAATTAAGTACGAAAAAAAAACTGTCTTAAATTTTTGTAATTGGTTTTAAAACATTTGAATCAAAGCAAATCTATAAGTACATAATAAACAAACAATAACAAAACAAATAAATAAAATTGAAGTGTTCGTTTGTAATATCAAAATATGTTGCTTTTTACTAAATGCTTATGAAAGTTTAGAGAGTACTTATAACATCAAAAAAAATAGTTTTCAAAGTTTCTGTCTGTCTGTTTGGCTGGACCGCTTTTGACGAGACTTTCACTGGCAGATATGTGATGTTCTAGGGAATTATTTTAGATAAATAATTAGGGTTCTGTGCAATAAAATTAAAACCCATGAAACTGTAAACAAAATCCGATCCAAATAGGGAAGTCCACATGGGTGAAGCCGTGGACCCATGGGTAACAAGTAAATAAATAAATATGTCAGGCACATCTGGGCAGTCAGCTCGCTATAACTTAACCTTTCTGACTGGCCAGTCCACCAGAGACCACACCATGAGATACCATGATACCATGATATAACAGCAACAAATGGATAGGAAACTGGTGCCAAGAAGCTGCAGCTGCTGGGTTTAAGTAATAAATAATGAAATGTAAGATTACCTCTAAACCTAGATAAGGTGAAGTTAGTATTTGTGTCAATGTACAGAGCCTCTGCATTTAGTCCACCTAGTTCTTTAGGTATTTGTACTGATGCACACAATTGTAGGCTGCAAACAAAAATAATTTAGGACAGATCATCATCATCTGCCTAGCCTATGTAATGAGGGTTAGGTTTACGCACTTAGTCCTTCGAGTTCACCATTGTGCATGCTCCATTTCAGCTTTCAGTGATTATTCCAACCAGCTCTGCCTAGCCTTTTCCCAACTATGTTGGGGTCAACTTCCAGTCTAACCGGATGCAGCTGAATACCAGTATTTTACATGGAGCGACTAGTTGATTATTGAGCACAATACTTGTGGGGCTAAGTAGCACAAGCAGGTATGTTAATATTTTCAATCATAGCCTTCAATACCAGTCTGTGTTTAAAGATTTGTAGGGAGGCCTAAGCAATGTCACATAACATGTTGGGACATCATGGCTATGAGAAAATAATTTAACACTAATGGATCTAAGACTTTTTTGTTTTATTCAGACCTACTGCCACATATTGGAGCATTTGAAGCATAGCAGATATCTTCCACGTTCCGGCGCGGTATACGGCTACAGCCGTTATAACAATAAAACTTCTGTCTCGTTTACCGCGCGGGAACCTGCTTTAGAGTGAGTGCATACCACAGTTGCGTTTTACCGGAGCCAGGCAAGCCCAATAGTTCAGTGATACAACCAAGCTGGAAACCATCAGTTCCCAACATATTATCCAAGCTTTGGCTGAAGGATGCCACTGCAGGAAGACTTGTTTCCCTCTGCAAATAAAGTTTATATTGTTTCAAAACTCACTGTAAGTACTATTTTCTGTTAAATCGAAATAAAGTTCTTTTTTGTACCCTATAGTCCTATACGGCCTGTACCTGCCATAATTCCGTTGCGTTGGATATTTTGAATGTTTTCATGTTTTGTTTTATAATAACGCTTTCGCAGACAACAAGTTAAAGTAAAAAGAAAAAAACAAACAACAATACAATTTAAACAAAAACTTTTCCCTCCCTCCAAAGAATCTGTCACTGTCTGTCACTTTGAGGAGTATTTATTTGACTATTCGAGTAATCTACTTTTTTACCATAGACTAGCAGCCACAGATGCAATTATCAATCAATTTCGGACTGCTTATCTGACTTCCACAACCCAGTTACTGGGTAATACGATACCCCTTGGTAAGACTCTGGTTGTCAGACTTGGACTTTTGACGACCCGTAACGACTGTCAAAGATCCATGAATGACAGCCAGGGCCAAAGGCATACTATACATTTCCAGTTTACACTGAGCTCTCATTCCTATACAATGCGAGATCATCTTATATTGGAAATGTATAGCTTGATCTGTAACCGTGCGTACATACATAACGTGCTTTCCGAGGCACGGAAGGGTCGTGATATGTAAAGATGGTCATCCATCCACGGACCAACCGCGGCAAGCGTTGCTTAACCCTGAGCAATCGACTCATGCGACTGTTATTAGCTTACCAAATCAGGGCCCTATTTCTCAAAACTTATTAGACTAATAATAAGAGTACATGAACGAATATTTTTTACTAGTTTACTAGTGTGCGTTTCTCGAAGCTACGGTAGTACAATATTAGTTACTAGTTGCAAACGAATAAATATTATTAGCTAAAATTACCTGAGTAAATTCAATTTGGTTTCATAAAAAAATGTGTCATTAGTTACTCTTGTAAATTACACTGCTAAAGCTATTATTCTCAGAAGGCTTGTAAAAAATATTAGCCAAAATTGTTAGACTTGATTTACCAAACAAAAGATAGTGGGCAAATGTGGTCCAAGCGTCGCCAAGGATGAATCATAATACCAAATTAAAGGGTACAATGTACTGTTCAAACATGCAGAAGGGAATCAAAATCTGTCCGAGAGATTTCGAGAAATGATAAGCTGATTTTTGTCTTAGAAGTTATTACTGATTTTTATTATTTTGTATCACTGTCAATGTCTTTGACATATCTCGGGACCCTGGGGGCCCGGACCTTTGCAAGGCGTACGAGGGGCCGAAGCCAACTATACTGTGCGCTGTGTACTGTGCGCTCGGCCCGTATCCGGAGGCTTTAAGTTCGCTTAAAGCATCCACAGGATAATCCGGTTAAGTAGTCTCGACCTCAATAGTCAACGACGAGACGCCATGCACAAAAAAAAAATGTGCGCTCAGCTGTTTTGTTCATATCTGATTTTTAAGGTTATTTAGTTATACTAGGGCATGTGGGGTATCATATGAAAATGTCCGCTCAGCTGTTTTGTTCATATCTGATTTTTAGGGTTATTTAGTTATACTAGGGCATGTGGGGTATCATATGAAAGAACGCTGTTTGCACATTCTCAAAAAAATTTTTTTCTTTTTTTAGGCAGTATAGTTTTCGATTTTTGATGAAAAATGTTTAAAAAAAATACCGTTCCCTTATCTCCGAAGTTTGCATAAAAAAATCTGAAATTATTCTATGTGATAGAAGTTTATGTAAAGATTACAGGAAAAATAAAACGATGTCTCTAAATAGCACACTTTTTCAGAAATAATCAACAAAAATTACATCAAGACCCAGCAGTTATCGAAAATAGAAATATCTGGGATCAATATTGTTGCCAATAAACCTGATATAGTGGTGGTGGATCGAACAGAATGGCGCGCAATGATTATTGACATAACGGTCCCGTATGACGGGAACCTCGTGAAAGCCGAGAAAGATAAACAAATCAAGTATCTTGACTTGGCTCGCGAGGTTGTCGACATGTGGGATGTGGACTCTGCAATAATTGTGCCGATAGTCGAATCAGCCAATGGCTTAATTGCCAAGAGCCTCGACTAATACTTATGGAGGCTCTCGTTTGGCAGCTGGATTAAGGGCCTGATTCAGAGAGCGGTACGTAAGGACAAGGCGCGCATTGTTAGGAGGTTCTTCTCTCTGGAGCCCTGACCACCGGTATCTTGGACCCTGTTTCCGATACCGGTGGGCTACTATTTTTATATTTTAAAATGTTTTTTATATTTTTTAAGAAATATTTAAAAATGTATTTTATAAGGATAAAACTATAAATACTAAAAATAATAATAATAAACATATCCAACAATGTCGCTAAATAAAATAAGTAATCTATAAAACTTCTAAGGCAAAAATAAACTTACTACTGCTTTTTACTCAAAGATGATGATGATGATGATCAACGATGATTATAAAAATATGATGCGAAGATTTTTAACTATACGTAATACCTATCTATAACAAATAATATACCAACAATGTAGCAAACTATAAAATCTATCATTACTGGATGATGATGATGATGACGATGATGATGATGATGATTATAAGACTGAAGTAATGATTAACTATAATTAACAAGAAAAAACTATAATAATACTCAAAAATGAAGCAAAATAAAAAATCCGTAGTATCTTCTGAGGCAAAAATAAGCTATCATTTCTCGTTTGAACATTACATTGTACACTTTCATTTGGTATATGATTCATCCTTGGCGACGCTTGGACCAACTTCCATACATGATTGCCCACTATCTTTTTATAAAATGTGGTCAGATTCGGATATCTACACTACACTACACTGTATAAAGAATAAAATTGCTTGACAGCAATAGGCATCTCGTACGTAGGTCCTTGGCGGCAGAAATTACCCCAAGAGAATGACACAGTTTTGTAATTTCCACTCACTTTTTCCGCTTATATCCTGCTTCGATAGAACGTTTGAGAAACCCCCGAACAGGATGTCTTTTGCTTCTAATACACTTTTATAAACCATTAGCTTTAGATCTATGGTAAATTGTATTTAATTAAATAATTTACTTTAATTATAGATGGGATCCCACGGGTGGATCGATCAGATTAAGCTACGCTTGCCGCGGTCGTTCCGTAGATGGGTGACCATCTTTACATAACGAGATTCCTTCGTGCCCCGGAAAGCACGTTAAGTCGTTGGCCCGGTTGTTCTTGGATCTTTGACAGTCGTTCGGGTCGCCAGAAGCCCGAAAGTCTGACAACCAGGGGTATCGTGTTAACCAGTAACTGGGTTGTGGAAATCAGATAGGCAGTCGTTCCATGTAAAATACTGGGACATAGGTGGGACTAGGCTGGGTGGATTGATTGATTTTAAATAAAACAATCCACTTTTACCGCCAAACTTAGAGCATTTATAGGTTAAATGCTCTAAGCCGCCAAAGTGCAAACGGACAAAATCAAACGAATCCAAAAGAGGCGGAAACTTTTCCGCATTTTTTTTAATCAGTAAAGAGGCGTGGATACTATGGTACGTGTATTCAGCGAAGCCCTTAGAGTAAGCCGAAGCCAGACTAATATTTTTATTAGTTTACTACTATTAGTTATTAGTCCAGTACCTGTTTTTGAGAAACAGAAAATATTAGGACTTGTAATTTTTACATTAGTAACTAATAACTAATATACTAGTAAACCTTAGAGCATTTATAGTTAAATGCTCTAAGTAGTAAACTAATAGTTTCCAGAAATAGGGCCCAGAGAACATGCATCGAGAATAAAAGTGTTATAATTTCTAAACATCACAATACTTTATCAATCTGCGGATCTGCGGCTTTCAAATGTCAACCAAACGTCACTTTTGACGTGAAGAAAGTGACGTTGACGTTTTTTGCAAACCAAGCAGGCACCAAGCACAAGCATCATCGGTAGCCAGCCCAGTACATAAACAAAAATAAAATTACCTTTATAAAGATAATTATCATCATAAAGATGAATCATAATCAAATGAACATGCATGTGCCTATGAATGCTGTTGGCTCGACACCAAATGTAGGGATGCAAATGCCAGTACCAGGCACAATTATGCAGCAACCATCTCCCCAACAAATGCAACCTGCCATGCCACAGCAGCCGCAGCAACAGGACAAAATGGATAACATATCTAGAGTAAAGACTCTCATGGGCTCCCTCCGTGAGTCAATACCAGTAAGTATAACGCGGCAGTGTATAATTTTCAATCTCCAAGATCTGTCTGATTTTTTTTATAAAAAATGTTATTTTCAGATGACTCTGAAGTCTGCAGCCCAAATTTTACATCAAAATCATAATATTGATTCAAACTCTCAGTAAGTATCACACAAAGTAGTTAAGAAATGCATAGCCACAGTAGGTACTTATCTCAAGAAATAATTAAAACAAAATTATATAAAATTAATTGCATTGCATCTTGTCTGCTGTTTATTATTCTAATGGGACTAATGGGTAAGTACTACGTACCTAGATACTTACCCCGATTACATTAAGTACTTAAATAGGGGATTGTGCTCATGATAACAAACAACTTTTACTATGGACCAAACCTGAAATCAACCAAAAATAATCAGCTGGTCCCTACATTTTGACGAGTTGTGGGAACATTAATGTATGGGGCAGCTGATTGTTTCATCTTAGGGGCTGTTCCAGTGTCTGGATCTATCCAGGCACTGGAACAGGCCCTAATATGAATCTATATACTTAAATATAAGAAATGCTATTAGTTGGCAAGCAAATCACTTGAGAATGGCTGGCTTGGCTATTTTTTGTATTAAAATGTTTGTAATAGACAGAATTAGGTTTTTAAGGAAAGAAAAATTGACAAATTTCCTGGAAAATTTTCAAATTCGGGAATAACTGAACATCCTTATCTCTATAGGGTTCTGGTATGAATTATTGAAATTTTGACAGGACCATGTCTGTTGGGTCAGCTAGTAATTACTTAAAAAAAATTACATGCCATTTCAACAATAAAATAAATTAGTTACTTGATTAATATCAACTTTACATACAATACCTGCTTCAATGCTAAGATTCCCAATTTATTTTTCCAGGAAAGGTATTGACAACCCGGTGCCAAGGTTTGACAAGAATTTAGAAGAGTTTTTCTCAATTTGTGATCAAATGGAACTGCATCTGGTAAGTTGAGGACATGTCATATGTGTGTCATGTGTGGGGGTGTGTGTGTTGTGTGTGGACAAGTTCTTTGCATTAACTTTATAAATTATCAATAAGCATGTTTTAGGCATGTTAAGGTATGGAGATGCATATGCATCCATTCAGGTTTCCGCGTCTGAACGGATGCATACGCATCTCCATACAAAACTGTTGTTTTTGTGGCGGCATCTACATCGCCACATGCAAACTACACATAACAATGACGTCACGCAAAATCCTGCATCGCACAGAGCGACAACCGCGCAACTGGCATATTTACAACATCCCGACATCAACCGTTGAGCAGTCGACCCATCAGAGATACCCGTCTGCTTGGAGGATCCTCCCTTTTTAATAGAGGATGAGTGAACTTTACACCCTGTTCAAAAGCTGAAATGAGCTGAATAAGTGTAGTTAGTCCCTAAATGATAGATGGACTGTAAAATGTCCTAGGGCACAGAGACACCATGTTCTAGTCCAAAGAAAACGTGACTAACATAATCACAATGGAAAAAACATGAAGATTACATAATACTAGCTTTTGCCTGCGGCTTCGCCTCCGGAAATTATCTCACGAGAATTTACAGTGGGCTGGCTGCATCAATTGGGTACCCCAGTTGTATTAAAATTGATGCAGCCCACTGCACAGTCAGCAACAAAAGTCGATTAACACTTGTGTTTTCTATATTTTAATTAAGTATTGAGTAAAATACTTCATTAAAATCGGTACATTTTACATTACGGTATCGGTAATTTTGGTACGGAACACTAAAAAAAAACAACCAACGTCTTTAGCTCTATTACAGTTTTAATATCTGACCCGCCAGACGTTGTCCTGTCAAATATTTTTTTCCTATTTTTTTTCTTTTAAACCACCAAAGTAATAATAATAATAATAACCCCACCGTAGTATCTCTACGTTGACGTCGTGGTGGGGCTTGCGCGCTCCGAATTCTAGGTCTGTGCCGGTAGAGTTTACTTTGCCGGAACAGATGGCCAATTCTCGTACCTAAAAACCGAAGACAGTGAATTCTAAAAACGTTCATAATCTCATGCCAGCGTCAATCAAATGTCAATAAATTAAAAGCAAAAAAACCTTTTTTTTAAAAAAGCTTTTATTTAAATGCTCTGAAAAGAAGAAAATAAAATTTTCTTTTAAAATTTTAACTATCAACTTATAACCTCATTATACACAATTGATAATTATGACCATAAAAGCTTGTCGCGCGCGTCGCGATTTATTTGTGTAAATAAACTAGTACCTATTTAATTGAGTAACTTAATCTGCTATGTTTAATTTTTTTATAACTTCAGTTCAATTAAATACTTAAGTATAGGTACTTACGCAAACCTCGCGACAAGCTTTTAAAAGAAAATTTTATTTTCTTCTTTTCAGAGCATTTAAATAAAAGCTTTTTTTAAAAAAGGTTTTTTTGCTTTTAATTTATTTTTTACTTTTTAGTTATCGCTGGCTAGGTTTCTGAGTCTGTTCATCTCATTCAACGCATCATTGTTTTTAAAACATCATAAGTACAACCCGATGCCACTCAGTCCTCGGCACAGCCTGAGCGTATGTTCCCAGTCGCCCCCGCGGGGATTGCCACCCGAGGCAAATGGGAATAAAAATTCCTAGTCGCCACCTGCGGTGACTGGGAAGTCATTGCCCCCACTTCAGTTTCGCTGTACATTGCTTTCTCCATCGTAGAGGTATAAAAGGATGAGGCAACAATGTTTGGTTTTAGAGGGTGCTGAAAACGATACTGAGGGTAAAATGAAATTCCAAAATGGCAGCTGCAAAAATTTCCTTTTTTTTCGTCATGGGTGTCATTTCTATGGTTTGACATGAATGTCAATAAGGTCTAAATTCGCTTGACACCTCAGAAAGTGTCTAGATCTTTTTGCACATCATTTCTAGGGTGTCAAGCGAATTTAGACCTTATTGACATTCATGTTTTACTCCCGTCAGCAAAGAAGTTCTTCTCACGTATTATTTAAAACAAAAACATACTTATTTTCGCAGCCGCCATCTTGAATTTTCTATTTGACTTCAGTATCATTTTCAGCACCCTCTAAAACCATGAAACGACACCCATGACAACAAATTAGGAAATTTTAGCAGCCGCCATCTTGGATTTTCATTTTGACATCAGTATTGTTTTCAGCACCCTCTAAAACCATGGAAACGACACCCATGACGAAAATTTTGATAATTTTCGCAGCCGCCATCTTGGATTTTCATTTTGACCTCAGTATCATTTTCAGCGACCTCAAAAAGCATAGAAACGACATCCATGACGAAAAATTAGGAAATTTTAGCAGCCGCCATCTTGGATTTTCATTTTGACATCAGTATCGTTTTCAGCACCCTCTGAAACCATGGAAACGACACCCATGACGAAAAATTAGGAAATTTTAGTAGCCGCCATCTTGGATTTTCATTTTGACATCAGTATCGTTTTCAGCACCCTCTAAAACCATGGAAACGACACCCATGACGAAAAATTTGGAAATTCTAGCAGCCGCCATCTTTGATTTTCATTTTGACCTCAGTATCATTTTCAGCACCCTCTAAAACCATGGAAACGACACCCATGACGAAAAATTAGGAAATTTTAGCAATTTGCCTCCGGTGGCAATCCCCGCGGGGGCGACTGGGAACATACGACCTTGACATGGGTGTTTGGAAGAATGCGCCACTTATTTCAGCTTGGAGCTTACTTGTGCCTGACGAAACACAGTTCCGGGTTTGATTTTGGAGTTGTCCTTCTCCTAGGAAGGTTGCAGACCAATGCTGATGACGCCCATCTTGCCAAATCACAGAAGCCAAAGTTAATCAACCGATGTTACAGACTCAAAAAATTCTATCTCAAGAATAATCGAGGTCTCTACACCAAATTTCAGGTGGATTAGAGCAACAGAGCTTATAATCACCATCTTTTTTTAACCTGCATTTTTTTTATTCTCAGCGAACCCTTTCATTTAATACCCATACTATAGGAAAGCATAAAAAACTTAAAAGTCCGCCATATTGGATTAAGAGTGATGTCAGAATATTTTTCTTATTATTCTCGGCAAGACCTTTCATTTGATACCCATATTGCAGAAGTGCATAAGAAATAACAATTCCGCCATCTTGGAAGTTCCGCCATATTGAATTTAGAATGACGTCACATTATTTTTCGAGTTACTCTCAACAAGCCCTTTCATTTGATACCCATATTGTAGAAATGCACTAAAAATAACTATTCCGCCATCTTGGATGGTCCACCATATTGTATTTAGAAAGACGTCACACAGCTTATCGTGTATTGTCATCTAAACTCAACGTGTATACAAAATTTCAGGTTGAAGATATCTGCTTCAAAATTGAGTAGCAAGATTCCACGCGAACATACATACATTCATACATTGCAAGTTAAATAAAAGCTTTTAAATTAAATAAAAATGTAGGTAAAGATTGCGAGCGTTGTTAAAAATACGAGAATTGCCCCTCAGGTCTAGGATGAGGAGCCAGACCAAGAGAGATACAGAAACCCGCAGGGCAGCATGCGGCAAGCTGTTGGGCAGTAGCGACCCCACGGACCCTATCCCCCGGGACAAGTCTTGTTCTGAGGAACAAGACTTGTCCCGGGGGATAGGGTCTCTCGTTTTCCTTTATTGGCCGGCTGGAGTGAACTCTGACGAGGAACAGAGCTCCCATCCCTTTCTTGACTTTATTGGCCGGTTTGAGTGGGGATTCGCAAGAGCAAACGTGCTTGGAGGAAGGAAGTATCCCAGTAAGATGCTGGTAGGGATCTTGACCGTACTTCCGGGATTGTCCTGATAGCCGTGGGATACCTCTCCACTCCTCACAAGCGCCTCAGGACATGTTGCCCCCTTGCCGCTACGACACTATCTATGTGCTAGCGACCGTTTTCGGGGGCCCATTATTGAGTGTGCAAGTCACCCCCTGCCATTTTATCCGTGTATTATAAAACATTGATCCGGCAGGGGCCATAGTCAGTTCATAGTTTTAGGTAACCAGTCCACAACCACCCAAATCCATAGCCCAATATGTTTTGTATCCATGTTCTGCAATAGTCCTGCACCAACCGGGGGTTGTCCTTGGGTGCACATGCATAGTGCATACAGGGATAATCGTCGGCTGGTGCCGCCTCGTCGTTTAAAATTGTCTAAGGGGCCTCTGCGAGTTGGCTTCGGCCCCTCATACGCCTTCCAAAGGTCCGGGACCCCAGGGTCCCGAGATATGTCAAAGACAAAAAAAATAATAATAATAAATAATAATAATAATAAATATCCTTGGACATTTCACACAACGCCATCTAGTCCCAAGCTAAGCAACCTAATGCTTGTGTTATGGTAACGAGATGGCTGATAAACTACTTATATATATTTTTTTGTAAATACATACATATTATAGATAGAAAAACACCCAGACTCGGAACAAATACTTGTAGGTCGTACAAATATTTGTTACGTGCGGGAATCGAACCCGCGACATGATGCGCAGCAGTCAATCGCTCAACCACTGCGCCAACCGTGTCGTCAAATAATATACTTTATTGATATAAATCCTTACAATATGCTTAATATCTAGCTAGAGATCACAATAATTAAAGGCGCATAAAAGTTGAAACCCTGACTCCTAAACTAGGAATACCTGTGACTTAGGAGTCAGTGTTCTACTGCTACTTGGACACTATAAACCCTTTTGGAAATTAAGAGCTAGTAATCTGATGCTATACAAAAATAATATATTATTATGTAGAAAAACAATTTGGAAAACAAAATAAAAATAAAAATTAAATTAAGATTACAATTAAAAAATAATTAAAAAGTAAAATGACTGTGTGGATGAATCTGTACAAAATGACTGTCTGGTCTGTGAGTGTGTGTGTGTATGACTGGGAAACTTGTGTATTTTGTGTTGAGTGAGTGTGATATGAGGAGCGTAGTAAAGAGTAGAATAAAACAAAAAAAATTCAAATCGGTCAAGCCGTTCTCAAGCTTTAAGTTATCTGATGACCTTAAAAATTTCGTGTGGGAAACGCAAAGAAATTGGAAACGTTTCCTTAACTAAAATATAGTTAAAAGCAAAGATTAGCAAGGATTCAAACTAGAAATTTCCTGCAGCATCTAGGAATAAGCGGTAAGTAGCATGTTACATTGTGTGCATGTTAAGTAAACATTATGTAATTATCTAAGGACAATAATTATTAACTTCTTGACCTGGCAACCGTCTCTAATCACTATTATTATCAATTCCTTATCAGTGATGTCTTTGCGTGACTCCCTATCGATCGTAAACACCATCATTATGATATAAAGGGCCATTTATGCTACTAGAGACGACAATGTGAATGCTAAAAAAAAAAACTAAATAAAAAATTAAGGACATTAAAAATAAACCGGCCAAGTTCGTGTTGGACCACAGATAAGGGTTCCGTTGTTGGGATGAACTTATCCGAAGAACAAAATTATTAATTATTAGTAGGTAGTTGAAAAAATGTTCTCCCATAGGTAGGGTACATCGATATACATATTATTATGTAACTGTCTTTCCAACTGCTAATGTAAGTTTGTAGCCGCAAAAATATATGAATTTCTTTTTCCCCCGACTCACCCCGTCGCCGTCGCCTCGCCTCGCCTACCCGCGCTATTGCTTCGTTTTTGTTTAGCGTTCTTTCTGACTTTTTTTTTATTTTTGCTCGGCTTCTAAGGGTCCTAGCGTTATGTTAAATGGCCTATAGCCTTCCTCGGAATCGGGCTATCAATTACCTAAACCGATGGAGTATAATTTTAGAAAATTCTGTTGCATACTTAGATTCATCAACACGAGGAGAACCTGGCTAAGTAATAAAAGCCGCACGGTACGATCCATCAGGTTAAACGACGCTTTCCGGGATTGGTCCGTGGATGGGTGATCGATCACCTTTACATACCGAGACTCTGAAAGCACGTTAAGCCGTTGGTCCCGCCTGTCATTCGAGCATCTTTGACAATCGTTACGGGTGGTCAGAAGCCCGAAAGTCGGACAACTAGTCTTACCAAGGGCAGGGTCTTACTGCATCCGGTAAGACTGGAAGCCGACCCCAACATAGTTGGGAAAAGGCTAGGCAGATTGATTTGAATTACATTTAACAACTCGTATGTAGTGTCGTATTTTTAGACAACCTTAGGATTTCAATGTGATGGATCATCCGATGTAATATTACAACGTAAACAGTATCATTAATAAGTATCATTATCATTCTGTGTCCAGGTTGTTTACGTACATAAACTAATCCACTATTAAAACTATTGGTAGGCACCTACTTACTGTACTTAGTTGCAGGATGTTGTTTTAACCTAGGTCAGTATGTTTTCAGTTAAGACGTTAAACATGGATATGGAATGAAATTGTTTTTGACGTGGGTGTTTCGTAACATGACTACGATAATCTAGTTACTACCCAGCTGCAAAACTTGGTCTTACAAATATCCTAAGACTATATTTTTCTTAAAGCTAATTTTTCAACCGTCAGATTAATTTTATTCATGGAATAAGGTGGTTTGACAGCTTTTGTATAGAAAATATGTCGAACTGACATATTTATTCTTCAGATAAAAGTTATCTGACTATTGAAAAATCAGCCCTTAACCCCCGTTTCCACGAGCGTAATAAAATCGCGGCGGGATTTTATCGCGCACTGGATTTTCAACTCTCTGCTTAGCGCCGTGAGTTGAAAATCCAACAGTGTGTTTTTCGTCGCGCCGGGATGCACTCTGTTTTTGTTATAGTATAGTTAAAATCTCGCTGCAGACTTGGTCATAAATCATAATCGGAGTAGGGATGTGCGCTAGTTGCGCGCGCTCAAGGCCATTATCGATAACAGATGATGACGATGACTCAGACGAAGAATTTTAATTTTCTATTTTTAGTTTTATATATACGTTCTTTTGTTTATATATTTAATAAATGCTTTGTAGTAAATTTGGTAATAAAATAAATAAAAATGTGTATTTATTTCTATCACCCATTTATAAATATATAAAACTATCGATATCACTCATCGACTGCAGTAATGCACAGGACTACGTGTGGGCGTGGCCTGCCCATAAGGCCCGTGAGTGGGAAAGAGAGCGAAACACCAGAATGATTTATGACCGAGTCTGCAGCGAGATTTTAACTATACTATAGGTTGGATTCTCAACGCTCGGCTCAACAACGAGAGTTGAAAATCCAGTGCGCGATAAAATCCCGCCGCGATTTTATTACGCTCGTGCGAACGCCGACTTACTCTTTTACTAAACTTACAAACGTTGTTAAGTGTGGAATTGGGCGCACTTTATAAGAGCGTTTGCCCTTACTGTTATTGTATTAAGGTCTTAGAAAAGTGTTTTCAATCTTACAGTGATCTGCCTAATGCTGTTGTAAAAGAAAATAGTCTTACAGTGGCATGGTGTAAGGGTAAAAAGCCATTGTGTAGTAATGCCGTTCTAAGTGTGATTCGCTTTATTTGCCTCTTTGTGATCTCAATGTAAGAGTTTTTTAAGCATGTCGAAAATTACAAGAAAACGTTGTGCGCACGTTGTGAATTTAATAAAAAAAACCTTTAAAAATGCTTTATATTTTAATGCTAATAATATTTCTTTGTTACCTGTATCTTACTGTTGTTATATGAACTATCTGCGGAGTACATTTATTCGAAGGATTTTTAATATATTTATATAATATTAAAATCTCGGGCCATTTCTGAGATGTGTTTTTGTTAAGTGTTATAGCGTCGCTAATTTAGCTAACTGACGTATCTGACATTTTGGACTAAGCCGATAGCCTATAGTAATTTGATACATTTTCCAAGTCGAATCGATCTGTCTAATCGGCGTAAGTACCTATGCCTTACGGTCCCTATGATGATGCAAAAATCGAGACAACACAAAAAAAAAAGAAAAATAGCTTGCCCTGTAAAATTTTCTTCGAATCAGTTACGTCACTTAGTTAGATTAGCGACGACATGTTGCGCCGACCTCAAATAAATTGGGAAAAGGGCAAGAGAATGATGGTGTTGTTCTTTTCGACAGCGCACGGCCATAACGTGCATCCAACAAGCGCAGTCTGCGGCCCACTACCTCCCTATGACCATCATGCCGTCGAGGCTCGACACTGGACCGACTACCGGGGTAAGAATAAACAATATTACTAAATAGCTTCGCCCGCGTGGAAATTATCACACGGGAAAGTACTACCGGGATAAAAGTATCTTATGTGCTTACCCAGGTCATGGTCTACCCATGTGCCAAATTTCATCCAAATCCATTCAGCCGTTGTAGTGCGTAACAAACAAACTCACTTTCGCATTTATAATATTAGTTAGGATTCCAAGCATTGGCGTACCTAGTCAAAATTAGTTTTGGGGCCTTTTTTAGCCGACTGCGGCAAACAGTGGCGTGCACTCCATACATGCAAATAAGCTCTGCATACCCTGTAGTCCCATACATACATGCCCCTCTAAATGATAAATAACTATTTAAATTTAAAAAAAAAACATGGTAGGTATTAATTAAAAAATTATAAAATCTGTCATTTGAATTCCCGTGTTTATAATGCGATTCCGCGCCATCTATTACTTTTTATGGAACTAACTAGTTGGAGCGGCGAACACGCGCCACCGATTCACCGCGCAAGCAGCGCTCCCGTGTGAGCAAAAGCACTACTACGTCTTGCTTATTTTTCATACTACGCATCTCGTGAATTCTCGTGTAGTACACAGCAAAAGTGTGACTGTGTGCGTGAAAATGTGTGCGCGTGTTGGAGTTTTAGAAGCAGAGCTTACATTGCAAACCGTCCGAATTGAGAAGCCGTAAAAGCACCGCTTATTTGTTGATTGTAGAGAATCAACTTTTTTTAGTCGGATTAGACAATTTATTTGTTCGTATTAGTTGTAAGTAGTTCGTAATTGCTATGTTTTTCGCCATATTTATTGTTTCGATTGATTTAATATCATTGTTCGGTTGTATTTCTGGGCGGAATGATTGATTGTCTAAGTAAAGTTTATTGTAAAAACGAAAAATTATACCCGTGAGACCAGTGCTGGCCAAGTGTGTTCAAATAAATTAAAATCTGCCGCTTTTCGACGTCATCTTTTGAGGAAGAAGTTAAATTGATTGCAAAGGGGTCCGTGTGTACCCGGGGTTTGGTTTAACACAAAAAAAGGTAATGCTACTTACTCGTTATTTATATAAAAAGTATTATGATAATTGTTACTGGCTAACAGCTAAAGGTTGTGTACACACAAACATATTGTATTTTTTACCTTGCATTTTATTTACAAATCAACATAAAAATTATATATTTGGATCTACATATAACGGATGTTCAGATTTAAATAGTTTAGATATTTTTGGTGGTCGCAAAGAAACTCCATGCGAAGCCAATGGCGCCGTGTGGTAAGAGTCGGGTATGTAGGTAACTAGGTACTGGGTAGGGTATCTAGTCGGTGGGACTCCGACCGAAAGAAGCTGAAACTGGTACTTAAGTTTTTTATTTTATTTTAACCGTGCATACCCTGTCTGAAATCTCTGTGCACGCCACTGGCGGCAAATCTCCAATAGGGTATTGTTTTTTTTTTCAATAAAATAAAAATAGCATAATGAGCTCTTGAACGATCTCATTCAAGCCACCTTTCGAACAAAAAAAAATCAAATTCGGTTCAGCCGTTTGGGAGCTACGATGCCACACATACACACACGTTAATCTTATAAAACCCCCCCGTTTTCGTCGGGGGTTAAAAAGGCAATGTTCTTTACAACCCTAATCGCCCAGTCTAGATGGCAAATAATGTCTTGTGGCGTTGCACTCCTAAAAACCTTCCGTCCAGACGGTCCAGAGTACTTGGTACTGATATTGCATCCTCGCTGCCTTCTTCCAATCGTTACTCCACCCAGCTATGGGATAGGGAGATAGGAGAACGTGAAGCTGAGTGGCCATGTTTGCTACATGGCCACTCAGCTTCCTTACTCTGCAAGCTACCAGTGTTTCTGTATTTTTTTTTGTTTAGTTTATACTGTCCCAATGCTGGGCAAAAGCCGCCCCCAAAGGTGCAAGTCCTTTCAGGAACTCTTTTCTGATTATTATTTGGAAAAAACCTTTTTGAATCTTATTCTTGTTAAAAACTCTTATCGTACCTCGAACGTCTTTCATTTAACCGCCTGATGTCCTAACTGTACGAGCCAAGAATGCTCATATAGCAAAAGTACGTTTAGTCGTTTAAGCATACCTAATTAATACTTACTAACATAACTCCAATCGACACTAACAAATATTTATTTGAAGCTAATACAATATTTGCTTTCTCATTCCAGGAATCAAATCTAAGTTACCCACAGTACCTAAACACTGTACGTCTTCAGATCGGCTACGCCAAGGATATCCACGACACGTTGGTTGCGGCCGCGCAGAACATTTCACCTACCGAGTGACGTCATTAAAGTAATGTAGCACTTAAGAATAATAATTATAACTATGGTATAAGTCTATGTGTAATAAAGCCCCTTATATTTCAATAATGGTTTTATTGGAAAGTATTTGGGATCGATAAAAATAAAATAGCAGGCAGTAGGAATTATAGTTCCATTACTAACTTCAAGGAGTAAGTCCAATCAGTAGATCTGCAGTCAAATTGATAGAACGTGATTGGTCGACCGAAATAACGTTCAGCCATGGTAGCATAGATTTAAATCGCAAGATTTGCCCTCACCATAATTAGTCACGCGAAAAAGTGTCCATACTGAGAAGAGTCGGGTCACTCAATATTAAATAGCGTTGCCATGACAATCAAGTCAAGTCACTGCGTGAACTGCGTAATTGCGAGTCAGAGGTGTCAAAACGAAACAGAAATGCGAATGTCCTTTGACGCGGTAGGGCGAATCTAACGATTGAAATCTTTGCATTGTAGTCATCTGACAGGGTTGTCTGAATTTTAAGTGTGGCTGACACTGGCTTGGCCACCATCAGGGATTTTACTTTTGATAACACAAAGATTTAGTCGTTAATTAGTCGAAATTTGTCGCCAAATATCAGAATTTGTCGGTCACTGGTTCAAAAGTTATAAGGGGTCATTGGTGGCCAAGCTGGGGAGACTCTCCCCAGCTTGGCCACCTTTATATCTCAAAAACTAGGGCACCTAGCGAAGATCTGTTTTCTCCCAGATTTAGTCGCTAATTAGTCGAAATTAGTCGCCAAGTCACAGATTTAGTCGGGTCTTAGTTTAGAAGATATAATGAGTTCAATTTTTAAGTATAGACCAAGAGCTAGATTGAAGAGTTTACGATAAAATCTTTGATCTAGCTCTTGGACTATACTTAAAAATTGAACTCATTATATCTTCTAAACTAAGACCCGACTAAATCTGTGACTTGGCGACTAATTTCGACTAATTAGCGACTAAATCTGGGAGAAAACAGATCTTCGCTAGGTGCCCTAGTTTTTGAGATATAAAGGTGGCCAAGCTGGGGAGAGTCTCCCCAGCTTGGCCACCAATGACCCCTTATAACTTTTGAACCAGTGACCGACAAATTCTGATATTTGGCGACAAATTTCGACTAATTAACGACTAAATCTTTGTGTTATCAAAAGTAAAATCCCTGATGGTGGCCAAGCCAGTGTCAGCCACACGAATTTTAATTGAAAACCTTTTCAGAAACTGGAGTTAAATCTATGAAACGATATTCATGTTTTCTGATTTATTAGTGAGTGAAACTTTCCTAGACATGATCTAATCATGACCTGTCACATAGTGTCAGGTTAATTAAACTTTAACTATCTTATTACATAAGGTATTTGTAAACAGCTCACATGCCTATAAGTGAAATATAGATACTTAGGTAGAAATTTTATCTGCAAAAACTTAGTTTCAAACTCAAAGCATTTGTTTCAACTAAACCAATTACAGGCACTTTTGAATCGTCAAGGGGTTGGTCTGTCAGAAAGGTGAAGCTAGATGTGTATACTCTATAGATGTGCATACTAAAACAACACTTAATTAAAAATAAGCCCGCGTTTACATCCATATACAGTTAGATACTTGTTTTTACGTGAGGCGTTTATGGGGCGGGGGTCGATCCGAATCTCACCCAATCTCATCTCAAATTGGGGAGAGTCTCGGCAAATATCATGTATTTTTTTTTTTCGCAAGGGACAGTCAAATTGCGGGAAAACTGGGTTAATATAAAAAATAAGTAATAATTAAGCAAATAATTATTATTTAAACAAATCCAACGCGATCAAGCACGTATTAACAACTCACATGAGATTAGAGGGGAGAGGGAGGGGGTCGAGCCAAATCTCACGACATCGACATCTCACCAAGGGTCGATCGAAAAATCGCCTCATGAAATCGGTTGGCGACCTACGCCGCAGTGTACAGCGATTTGAAGTGGGGCCAATAACTTCCCAGTCGCCACCCGGTGGCAACTGGGACTTTTATTCCTGATTGCCACCTGGTGGCAATCCGTGTGGGGGCGACAAAGAATATTCGGAAAAAGCAGCAGATAAAGTTGAATGGAAAAGTATGGGGGAGACTTGCTTTGACTGGGACAGAATAGGTTAAGAAACAAAAAAGAGGATTTTAAGAATAAAGATCGTAAAATCACGATTTTTAATTACCAACGACATACCTAATGATTTTTTTACGGAGGGTCACTGACTCCCAAGTCACAGGTATAAATCTAGTTTGGGAGCAAGGCGACTTAAGTTAGACATAACTTCTGTTTATGTATTGTAAGTATGTCATGTCTGTAACTAACAACGCTGTCACTTTCTTGAAAATAAAGAATTTATTTATTTATCTGTCGTAACTTTGACAGACAAAAGTGAAAAATATTTATTGTGTTCGCCATAGTAGAAATAATAAGCTACAATTGGGGTAAGGGCAGGAGAATGAATGAAATGAAATAAACAGGAAAAGGTATTTATCTCTAAATTTATATCTACTTCCTAATGTTAACTGACCAAATGAATGGTAAAGCAGTAGCCGATAATAGCTATGTACATAGCTATTATCGTCTACTGCTTTTAAAATATGTACATATTTTCATGTCCTTTATGCTTGTTAACACTAATATACTGTAGAAAATAGACACAAGTACCTACATAAGGTACTTGTGTCTATTTTATATTACTTTCTGTTGCACCAGGGGGGGTTTCAGTATCTTTCTCTTGAGTGCCGCATGATATAGGAGCCGCTTGAGTGTCGTATGTTGTGTACAGGTTCATGACAAGAATGTCAACCGAACCTCACAGGTGCGCAACTTGATTTACTGTTGTGGAGTACTGACAATTACAGCTCTTAAACGCGGTTTAGGTGCTATAGATTGCGTTCACTTTTATTGGTGAAATTCGCCCTTAACGTCAACTTAAGCTTACTTTTGGTTGGGTATGTTTGAGTTCGACTGTATGAGATAGGTATTGACTAATAGGTAGAGCTTAGTAGAAAAAGGCACAGTGAAATAAAACCAACAAATTATTAATAAAATATTATTAGACTGTAAAATACATATTATAATAATATGGATAAATCAATAGGAAATATTTTAACATAGTTTTATTCAGATCTTTGCAGCTACGTAGATAATACGACATTTTACGTGTTCTTTATTTACAATACATGCAGAGACACAATACATAAGCCTTAAAATAATAATAATTTACATTTGGATATATTTTCGAGATCATAAGATATAGTAACCACATTATTGCACTTATTTCATTTTTGAAATGATTATATTATAGCGGCATTTTAGATTAATTAAAGTTAATTGTCAATTAAAAACTTTCATACGATCTCTTACGCATACGCAGCATTCCACGCCATACAAAATATGTGAATGTGACTTAGAAATAAAACTTTATACTAGAACTATCACAATAGGAAGAAAATAGAATACTATCAGTCTTTAAAATTATAAGACCAGGAACATTAGTTTACTCCAATTTATTGTATGACCTGAAACAAACAGATATTGTTTATTAGATAAATTAGCTTAGTGTTCTAGTTCATGGATATTCTTTTAGAAATTTAGAGCATACACAGTACAGTTAGGGCGAGTAAAAACGGTACCAAGTTTGCTGTATACAAGGTCTAATTTAGATAACGCACAACCTCTTAAGTGGTCATTACACTCATCATTATGAACAACCAGAAGTCATGAAAAAAAAATCAGCAGTTCTCTACATTTATGTTCGCATAACTCGTAGGGAACAGCTGATTTTTTTACCGCCATTTCAGGTTTGGTCCCATACTAAAAGTTGTTCATAATGATGAGTGCAATGACCCCTTAAGAGGACTACAGGCCGACCTAGAATTTAGGACATTATTATATCTAGGATTATTGTTATACCTAGTAAAATTTTGAAATAACGTGATATTCAAAAGTTATCTCAAATATACACAGAAAGTAATGAAATGTAAAATATTTGCAGTACTTAAACAAACATCCTTAGTAAATTATCAACGCTCAGCAAAATACTAGAAAATAACCCTTTTGTGAACCCATCACTACAAAAACCCATGAGCAAACATTTTAATTAAAGACGACCGAGTAACAACCCACAAAAATAACATAATTACATCAATAGAAGCAATATACTAACAAAACAATAGTCGCACAGCATTAGATAATTATTCTAACTAATAATAATAACAACTATTAGCAACACAACCCGGTAGGTATCTACCCGAGTACCTACATTTCCCTGACAACAAGCCCTGGGGGGCTACACACAAACAATAATAAAAGGGACACATAAATCGATCCTTATCAACAAAAGAGAAATACAGGCCTCGCCTCTTCCACTGGATGTTTGTGCATCGTGACCCTAGATAAACTTATTATGATGACATTAATTATATTCTGCCTCATACATTGTGTGCTATGGAATATTACAGGTTCGTTTTGTACTCCTGAACACAACTAAAGAGTGGGTTTGTATTATTTCCACACAAAGGGATTGTATCGATAAGGCGTTTTATAATAAACGGATATACCTATTGCTGCATTCTTATAACGTGGGATGGGAGGACTTCCGGCTTTGTCCTTCGTCTCTTTTTATTGAACTTCCATTTTGCAATATTTACAATTTAAAAAAATCAAATTTTTTTTTTGGTAATCAATCTTTTGGGCCAGTTTGAACGTAGGCGCGAGGCGATGCGCAGAATGCAAAATTAAGGTATCAGATGGGAAAATACCATGCGCAGATAGCGCAAGATGGCGGTCGCGCTCACTTCAGCCCAGTCAAAAAGATTCGGGATTATTGTACCCGAGTATATACTTAGGTAAAGTAATCCCCAACCTTTTCAATACATGATCAGAACAATAAGGGACTAGACCACTAGGAGGCACGGTCGGAAAGGAATTTTTATGCGACGAATAGGAATATATTTCTAACAATATGACAATAAAGTTGAAATTTCAATGACACGGCTTGCCTAACCATACCGCAACTTTGTTTTTGCCTAAGATGATTATCATTGAAATTTCAATGATTGATTGTGCTAAGCGAAATAATCAAGGTATGGTAAGTATGGTAACTTGTTTTTTACTTCATGACTAAGAGTAGGTAAGAAAACTGTTGTTTGCACACCTTTTGGATAATAGAGAAGTTGTAGTTAGTTAAGTTTGTTTTCGCCATTTAAGACCTAGTTAAATTCAATGAAACAATTCCAACAAGAGCCAGGATAAAAGCTAGGCAAATCATAATAATTACCTACCTATCTAACTAATAACATTAATATAAAGGTCAAACTATTTTCTATCGTTTAATTAGCAGTAGGTAAGTTTAAAACCAACAATCACGAAGAATTTGTACATAACGGGATGATTCTAGATTATGATTAAATTTTCGACCAGACGCTTACTAGCCTACTGTCATAGACTTATAAAAAAAGATGGACTCCGCGTCACGCATATCGAAAGTGAAGCACAGTAAGTATGCCGGACCGTTTGTGCAATTATACGCCTCGCGCACACATTTACATCATAGTATGCCGACCGGCCGCCATTACGTGACACGAGCGACGGCGGCGTCTTTGCAGGTACTCAAATCATGCACACATAGATCGGTACGGTGCTTCACTTTCGATATGCGCGGCGCGGAGTCCATCTTTTTTTATAAGTCTATGCCTACTGTGTAGGAAGTGAACTAGGAACATGGCTGCTAGGAGTACTATGGGCAGCAACATCCTCTGGTGATGCGTTTATCTGTCTATGGTATATGTTTATGGGGGAGATTATACAGGATTATTTTAAATTGGCTAGCTGAACTCCGCAGGCGCGATGGGTATCAATATATGTACTTACATGAAAAAATAAAAATATTTGATGTTTTGATTCTGGGAGGTCAACGATCGCTGTTAGTGTTGGTACTTGAAGTATGAGTTGAGAATAACTGTATTCTTATGTTTTATCGTGTTAAGATATCCATCACGTTTATGAAGCTTACACAATAAAAACTTATTTTTAAACATATTTCAAGTATCATGTTTAGATAATCATCGATAGTTCGATACCCATCGTGTCTGCGGAGTTTAGCTAATCAATTTAAAATAACCCTTTAAAGCGGTGCTGAGAGGAAATACCATCATCCTCATTTACTGCGATCACCAGTTTGTTTTCCAAGCACGGTGGTG
This sequence comes from Cosmia trapezina, assembly GCA_905163495.3. Classification (NCBI taxonomy): domain Eukaryota; kingdom Metazoa; phylum Arthropoda; class Insecta; order Lepidoptera; family Noctuidae; genus Cosmia; species Cosmia trapezina. Next base: position 10,929,954 of record LR991042.1, read on the forward strand.
ACATTAATGTTTCAGTTACCGCCTGGCCACGGGACATTCGCTGCAGCGAAAATTCGCGCTGTGCGAACGGCGAAGCGTCTTGCTACTAAAACAAAAGTATAGAAAGGTACCAGCCATGCCACGCGTAGCGGCGACTGGCGGCGCGACCGGCGAAATTTGCCGAGCGAATCGCACGAGCGACTGGCGGCGCGGCGGGCGGCAGGAACAAAATGTATGGATCAGTACGGCGCATGCCACGGTGTCGCGCCGTAGACGCGGCGAATAGTGCAGGAACCAAAATAGTTTAGTTGTATTCGCCGCGAATTTTTCTGCAGCACTTAAAATCCTGTCGGCATTCACCGTTTTCTCCAGTTCTGGTTGTTTATTCATAAGAATATAATCAAAGGTTTCGACTATCATTCGGGTATAATTGAAAAAAAATCTGGTTATAGTCTTTATTTGCCGTACCTACTTCTTGTGGAATTCTCCATCTATAACTATACCCCTTCTTATTCAAATCATTTACTTCACAATCTCTTCCAAATATTATGTCTTGAACTAAAAAACGACTACTTTCCAAGCAATATCGAGATAATTTTGATAAAGACATTAACTACGCTCTGTATCTGGTCGCGGCGGCGAACGCTATTGCCCGTGGCCTGCAAACTGTACCGCATAGATTGTCGCCCCGCCAGACGCACCGACGTTAGCGTCGCCCGTTCCCGTGGCCAGGCCGTTAGGTAGGTACAGTCAGCGTCAATAATATCGGGACGAACAGATTGTTCAAAATGATCTAAATGCAGACAGCTAGTACCTACACGACAACTGTCATTCTGACAAGAATTTTATCCAATTAAGATATAAAGTTTAATTTTCTTATATAGTTGGTGAGATAATTTTGAACAGTCTATTCGTCCCGATATTTTTGACGCTGACTGTTCCTATAGAAACCCCATAGACAGCGGATGTTGTAAAATTGATACGATAATAATTTGTTTTGGGTTCATCAAACTTTTATTTTCAAACTATCTTAGTAGTACGAACTTTTTATACATATTTCGTCGGCTTGTCCAAATATAATAAACATGATCATTGTTGCAATTCAGATCTAGGGCTAGTGGGATTAATATTGCATTTAAATAAATGAAATTCAGTTTACTTTATCCGTCAAACGATCGCCTTGCAGTTTCAGTACTTACAGATCTACATGATTCTGGACCCCCGTCCATCATAACTTTTCGTCGGTTATTAAAAAAAAATCTGCTGTTACCATACATTTTGACCGCGTAGATATTGCACTTTTGTAGAAAACAGCATTTTTTTTTTAATAACCGGCAAAATAATTTCAACGATGTGATGTCCAGAATCATGTTCTGAATCCATGGTAAGGGCTGGTACACACGGTGCGGTGTGACGCCGCACCGGCAAAATTTCGCCGTACAAACGCCGCCATTGGCGGTTAGGTACACGTAACCGTCGTACGGTGAAATCTTACCGGTGCGGCGCCGCACCGCACCGTGTGGACCGGCCCTAACAGGCTGTACGTGTCACCCTGTATTTATTGTCGTTTCGAGTGTATTTTTCTTAAGAACAATCGCTGGTTCATACAACATTTGTCGAGTTAAATGAATAGATATTTCACTAATAGTCGAGATAAAGTTATCATTGCACTTAGCAACAGTTGATAACCGACCATTCACCCTAACAGACACATAATGAACTTACATAAGTTCCATAATACAAAAAGTAACTCGATATAGGTAACAATAACAAGTTTTTTTTTGCACTGTGATAATATTATCGCGGGCAGCCTCCGTTGCTCGTATTGCTTTCATTGCCATAGTATCCGTGGCCCGAATGATAATGATAACAGCCAGACGGAAAGAAATATATTTTTATACTACAGACCCAATTAATTATCGTTTTGATTGTAAAAAAAGTAATTGTGTATTTTATGAATCATGCGGTGTGATTGGCCGTATGAAAGACGATGAGCCCGTGAAGTGTGTGGAGAACAATAGTGTGAGTTCGATTACGTAGGTCGGAGTCCTAGCACTCATTTACTACTTACTTTAAGTAGTTAAGACGCAGATATATGCGAACGGCCTTGAGTGCACAGCTTGCGTGTTCTGTGCTGAGCTCACGCAAGGCGTCGTACGTCCACCCCGTAATAGGTCCCATCAAGGAGCGCTGTCCCAAATTAGACGCATTATTAATTTATTATACATAAAACAAAAGGTATTATATCAAAACAAGTAAGTTAAAAGATAAATAATTAAATTATCTTTAAAATGGTGAAGGTTTCATAAAAATACGCTTGATAATTTTTGCGTGATTCTCAGTTTTTTATCCGCCTTAGACATAACTTTACAAATTAATTACAATATGTAATATCTAAAATATTCTCATATTAATAAGTTATTAAGAAAATGCTCTAATTTATTTAAAATATATTTTTTCAGTTTAAAACCATTATAAAAGTCGTTTATCGTCGCCTTAACAATATTTGACTGTTGACAAAAACAGCCACAGCCACCGGTAGCCCAGCGACAAGCAGTTGACATGCTTTTTCATACGTTTTGTATGGATTCGCACACATGGCCGGTGGCGGCCACCAGCTACAGCAGTACTCAACATCGCAGCAAGAGGCGACAGACACCGGTGGTTGTCGCCTGTGGCTCGTGTGCGCTTACCCTTAAACATTTCAAGTGTAATACCACATTTACAACGTGACTGTGGTAAGGGTTACACGGTTATACGTTATAAAACGTGTAACCCCTTACAACTGCGGTTAACCCAAACAACGCACGTGCGTCCAATACGAAACTACTTAATTGCTTTAAAAACCATGTTTTTGGCGTTTTTGGCCTGTTCTTCTCCATAGTTACCTAGAGCTCGTCTAAGCTGAAACGACGCCCCACATTTACCGTAGTGTAGTAGGTACTTATACTAATTTAAGTAGCGGGGCGCGTCATATCAGCTTAGACGAGCCTACGCTTTAGAATGGGCAACTAGCTTCATCTTTCTGACTGACTGACTCATTGACAATTCAAATGTGCTTATAAGGCAACTGTCAAAATGGCGCTGTCGTAGCTAGTTCCCAACACAAGCTAATAATACGAGGCGCGAGGTAGTTTTATTTTATTTTTGCGAAAGTGATGTATTGTTAATACTCCGAAATTGGAGTCCACCATTTCCCAAACGAAGAAGAAAATAAAAATTAGAAGATTGTGGATTAAAGCTATTCGTAAAGATTTAAGGTTTTAAATTCAGACACTTTTCATGAGTACTTGATTAAAATTTTTGAAATAACTGAAAATAACGAAATAGTGAAATAAAACCAAACTCATGAATGAACGAAATGTTTTTATTAAAGGCCTTATGGACCTTGCTATGATCACGCCATCTACAATTAGCTTTGTCCAACCTTCCCCATCGGTTTAATTGAAATAAATGCTATGAATTTGTAAACATTTTAGATTCATCATTTGAACGACTTGTTATAAAATGACGTCTGAATGTACTATGTAGTCTATCAAGCGGATCTAGCACTCTAGCGCAAAGTTTATCAGTGATTCTAATAAATAGTACTTCAAGTGAAAACACATTATGAGTTTCACTAGATACTTATCATATTATATCTACAAAATCAATAACTGTTTCTGAATAACATACTTGTTTATAATCTAGTAATCCGTTGTTTATAGAAGTAGGTAGCTTTATTATATTATATGTTTTCATAGTCTCTTAATTTTATTGGTTCTCTGTAGCTGTTTTTAAACTCAACCGAAATGAGGAAGCGGACACTTATACCTAAGTATCAGTTCCTCATGTAACTTACAGTAGGTTGGTTGGTACAGAATGTGTGTAAACTGGTTGAAAATAACATGTATTTGTAATCATTTTAAAATCTTTTGCTGCCTTAGCGATAATATTAGTACTTATGAAGGCAAATTCCCAAAAGATACAGTGAAGTGTAGAAGGATATTAATAAAAAATATCAATGATTTCCTAGAATATTGTAGTATTCCGAAATTCATTAATTAAGTAATTTTAATGACTGTAGGTGCATAAATATCTCAGTAATTTATTAATGGGCATGGAACGAGGTTTCATTAACGTCTATTCAGTCATCGAAAAGACAATAATTGCACGATTATTATAAATATTAAATAATAATAAGTGTACTGACTTCACGTTAGGACATTAATTGCAGCATTTAATAACACAATATCATTTTTATCAATACTTTATTGCATACAAACGTCTAATAAATCTGAACTTGTTTTTCTACAAATTGCAACTAAGTATGTTGCAATTTAATTTAACTACCTCCGTAAATCAACGTTGTTATTGATACTTATAGTATTATCTGGAACAAATTATTCCACACCTTATCTGTTTGGTCCTTTTAAGGACTTGTATCCAAGGCTAAAAGTTAACTATGCCTACATATATAGTGTTATTATTTGTTTCTAACTATATCTATACTAGAAAGGTTTAGGTAGTTAAATAAAAAAAATAAAAAAATAAGTTTATTTCAATTACAAAGTGCTTTGACATAAATGTGTTGGAGTTCTCCTTTTAAGCAAGAGTTGCTTGTGTTAGAAGACTCCGCTCTTCCAAATAAAGGTAAACAATCTTGACGTGTCTTTTATCATTTTTAATTTAAAACCTCAATTAAAAAAAAATAAAATGCAACTAAAATCCAATGTAAATACAACAATAATGATTACTACCTAAATCAATTGAACCATTAGTATAAGCAGTAGTTTATTTGTTTAAGGTGGATGCGCTAAGGTAGCCCGCGAAATTCAAATTTTCTTACGTTTTTTTGCAATTTGCAGGTCAGTGTCAGGTTGTACGTTGATTAAAATATGATTCGCGGCCGTAACTAACATGGCTTTCTAGAATTATAATCATTACAATCTGCAATACAACTCCATAAGCTAGAGTTTACCTCAAACCTCATGATTTCATGAAATCGCTAGATTTGAGGTCAATTCTAACTTATGGAGTTGTATTGTTAATTCTAATGATTATAATTCCGTAAAGCCATGTTAGTTACGGCCGCGAATCACATTTTAATCAACATAAAACCTGACACTGACCTGCAAATTGCAAAAAACGTAAGAAAATTTGAATTTCGCGGGCTACCCTGGCGCTTTCGCCTTAATATGTGTTTGTGTAAAAAGTCACATCAAGATTGTTTACCTTTATTTCACTACCTAAACCTTTCTAGTATAGACAGTCGGAATGCAGTAAGTATTTAATAGATTGGTCTAAGTACCAAAAAATATCTGCCTTCTGGACAAAATTCGCTACCGAAACTTGGGGGGCTCTATTCTAGCGCAGGAGGCTTAGAATATTCAAACTAGGCTGAGAATCAGCATTTTTCGAACGTCAAAATTACCTATAAGATTGTCAGTCTCACAAAACGATCACCCTTCACTACTTCCTAGTGCTTTAGTTGGGAAGAAGAAGTGGCGCAACAAATTCTGCAGCAGCACGGCTGTCTGTTCAGTTAGAAAACTTGATTGACAATAGTAGGTACGCAAAATAATTTAATTATATTATTTGCCTTATGTCAGCTAGCAACGCCAATATACATCGAAAACTGTTACTATTATCTCTACACCTCTAGTCGCCTGTTTTGGATAGGTACCCAATTAGAAAAGGCAATCGAGTAATTTTTCGAACTCACCTCGATGGAGGCAAGGACGCGTATATAAAAATGCTAATTCAGTAAATCCCCTCAGGCGGAGACGAATACCTCGAGTTAGCGCATTTCCAGGCGTTAAACACACGAAAATGCTAGTATTCAGTAGCATTTACGCGGAATTAGCATTTTCTAGCATTTACGTGTGTTTAACGCCTGGAAATGACTCTATCGTCTCCGCCTGAGGGGACGTACTGAAGTAGCATTTCTATATACGCGGCAGGGACATATACCAACGTTTTGCTATCAGCCCACAAACAATAATCGCACTACTAAAATGACCACGAAAAAAAAGATAAAAATCCAAACAGCGTTCATATTTTTGTCGAAAAATATTTCGTCTATTATCTTTGCAACCATTTATTTTACTTTAGCGTCCATGAAGTATTGCATTTTTTCGTATATGGTTGCCTTTCAATAAATAAGGAACTTCATAGCGTCGACGAAATATTGCATTTTTTCGTCTATGGTTGCCTGTCAATAAATAAGGAACTTCATAGGCGTGCTTATGTCAAAAGTAAAATAAATGGTTGAAAAGAGTACCTATAGCAACTATTTCTCGAACGTCCGGTCCGTTCAAAAACTAGGAATATCGGTGTCGCGATCCACAACCACAATGTAATCGTTATCAACGCAAAATCCTTGTTATTGCGTTATTTATAGGTTCCTCTACTATGTTTTAATATTAATGAACGTAAGATGACAACATGACCAATTGACATATTCATTTATTATCTTGGTTAAACCTTGGCTGGGATCATTTAACTTTAATAACCGATGAACCCTATTTTATTGATCTCGTTCGGACAGGGTTAAACAATATTATGATACATTACCATTTTAATTTCTTTGTTTTATTTTTATTTAGGCTTTGATCGATACCGAAGTATCGAGCTCAAAAACAATTAAGATGATAATTAAAATTAAAAGGCGATAACAGTATTGTTGTTTATAATTAGCGAAAACCTTGTTATGCTTTGTTTTCAAGTTTTTGGTCTGGGTGGTCTGGGTATCGTTGTAAACGTTCCTTATGAACTTTCCGGAAATTTAAAGCTGGATACCGAGAAATAAGTATGTTATGTATGTAATAAATAGTTATAGGCACTCAAAATTATCTCTGAGTTGACCCAAATTATGGACGCAAGTAAACACATTAAGTAAATGCTTAATGATTTATTTTTTCTAAAAAAAACTTGTTATCTTATGCTAAAATAAAACCTTATTCTAGAAGTCGAAGTTGACGGTCATTAAATACTCTACAGTCCGGCCGAGAATCCGTACATGACACCTGTCAGTTTCATACTATAACGAATATATGTGTTTTGCGAATTCGATCCTTATTACTACTAGAAATTGTCCAACTGACAGACGAAAGTCGCTCTTACTGCTGCGACATACAGGCGCTGTCAATGTGAAATTGTTACCGCTGAACATGTAGTTTCAAATGAATAGTAGTTACGTGTTTATAGGTCAAGTAACGAACGCTCGCCACCTGGGCCCTAGTTCTGTGATAGAATTAGTGCCCAGTTTGCGGTGTACTAGCCGATATAATTAATTTGACACTGTGTGAAGCCCAGTAGCGCATATTACAGCTGCAACGGGTGGGGGTTGGGGGTTTGAAGGAGGAAGGCTATAGGCATATTTAACATCACACTAGGACTCTTAGGTGGAGAGCAAAAAATAAAAAAAAGTCAGAATGAACGCTAAGCAAAAACGAAGTACTTAATAGCGCGGGCTGGCAAAGCAATGCGTATGCGACGGGGTGACGAAGTCGCGGGAGAAGCTATCTCAATATTTTTGTTCCTGTGGCATATTTTCCGACATCCACGCTGGCGAAGCCGCGTGTAAAAGCTAGTAGACGAACATCGAACCTCCTCCTTTTTTGGAGTTGGTTAAAAAATGTGTTGCGCCTGTAGTCTGCGCAGGTACAGACGCAAGTACATCAAGCCACCCGAAACTATCAAGTTTTCCCAATTAGCCTTGAACCTAATACTTCAGCGATAAAGATGAAAATCTATTAAAGAAATTTGACAGATTGTAGTAGCTTGATGTGCTGGCGTCTGTACATACATAGAAAAAGTACGAAAGCGATGAAGGAAGATTTTGCAATGCATTGCGTTGTGTCCGCCCCAATCTGCGCCAGCTTTAACCGTGTGCACTTACATGGTTCATCCGAACACCTGCTGCGCGGCGTATGTGATGTGTAGGTAGCCGTCGTGTGCGCGGAACTGCTCGTACGCCTGCGCCATCGTCATACTGTGGCTCGCGAGGACTTTGTCGTTCACCAGCAAGTACAGCGCCTGATATGAAAGAATACAAGTTATACTTAGGTATTATCGCGTAGGAGTTTTATAAGGCATACGGGCTCTTAACAAACTTCTAGCATCACACGGCAAAAATTATAAAACACTGATTTCAAGAGTCCAAAAGTTAAGAAAATTTAAACAACTTGAAGACGAGTGAAAGACCAGAAAGAGCCAAAATGGAGCTAAGTAACTTTGCAAAAATAATTTGGGATTTCGGAGGCGCCGAGCATGTTTTTTTTTATTTATTTATTTATTTATTTATTTATTTAAGATATACGTATACAACTTAACAGATTTAAATAAATCTAAGGCGTTGTACAGCAAAATTTAACAAAATAATACAATTAAAAATAAAACAACATAACAAATAGAACACGAGAAATTAATAAAAAACAAAGTAGAAGTTACATGCAATCAACAAAAACTAAACAGAAAATTATTACTTATTTATCTTTCATTCATCATCTCACAGAATCTTAAACATTCACGACACACATCTATCCATCTCCCTGCAAATAAGTCACACTCCGGTGTTGATTTCAAAAGAGCATTAAGCATCGTAAGCGCCCGAACGAGGGGCGAGTTAGCTCGTGACACTGTGCGTGCTGAAGGTACGGCCAATAACGGGTGTCTTCGCGGCCTCAGTTGGTGTTTGGGCACAACAGGAATAAACAACCTCATCAATTGAGCCACAAGTGCTGGACAATCGGACTCACCGCGCATAATACGGCAAGCTGAGACAAGCAAGAAGTGATGTTGGAAATTGCGGTAGATAAATAGGTACTCCAGTACTCCTAGCACCTATGTAGGTGGTAGATGATATAGTATTTACCTGTGAATCTCTTAGTTTCATCTTCGTCCGTATGATGTAGAGGAACTGGGACATGGTGAGTTCTTGTGGCACAAGGAACTTGTTTCTGCCCAACGCGGGCACTTCCCGCTCTCTCGAGTATCGTTCAACGTATAACTGGACAAAGAAAAACATAATTACTGCACGTCTTTTTACTCACTATACTCAGAAATCATACAGCGCCCTTCGTCTTCAATACAATAAGGCATTCAGGGTGCTGATGGGGGTTGTCTCGATACTGCAGCGCATCAGGGATGTTTGATGAAGCTCGCGTTGACTACTTCTACACTGTGATGCGGAAGCCGTGCGCATACCTGGTTAGCAGGGTGCGGGGCAGCACCAACAGCATCCTGTCTATGGTAGCCAGCAGGCTAGATTGTGCGGTTGTGAGCCACTGCTGAAAGGTATCGGCTGGGCCTGTCACCTTGCAGCAGTGATGTCACAAGTTGTTTCTGTGTCAATGTTTTACTAACACAGTTTGTAAACATATTGTTACTAACACTATGAGTCACTTGTATTAAATGATTAAATTAAGTTATAATTACTTAGTAAAGAAAATGGCCGAAATCAAAGAGAAAGAAGGTGATACAAATAATATTTACCGGCACTTTATTTGGAAATCGATGTCTAATTGCTTGAACCTCTTGATTTGACTGCTTGATATTCATATCTGTAACAAAATTGTGAGTTTTAGATGAGATGGATATCAAAAGTATGTCTGAGAACTATACAAGAATGTACCAACATTAGTGTCGCAAAAACAGTAAAACGTCTGAAGCCAGTCTTCAAGGTTCAATAATGAACCTCTTGCTTTTAATTTTGGCGTGTGATGCAAGTTAACGATAAGAAAATATTATAAGTACTTAAGAGGAAATGTGGGTGCTCTTTTCTCCACACAAAAAGATATAAACGCTCTCGCCTGTTTTCTTTCTGGTTAATGACCATAAAGCAATGATTTTTTACAGAAATATAAATATCAGTTACTTGTATGCCCCTATGTTTTCCTTTTTGATGATATATTATTTTTATAGCAACTAGAACCCTCCAAAAATGCTCAAAATTGCCTATTCAGACCGCTGTCAACAGACGCCTAGTGTACCAATTTGACAACTATTAACGAAAAAAGAAAAACATAGGGGCATAGTATATATCCTTCTTATTCAGTTTATGAAATATCTTTTAAATTGGTCCAATATTGGAGGAGGAAATAGGCGAGAGCCAAACCTAGAAATGTGACTTTTTACATAGGCTATTTAGTCGGATCTGCAGTTGTCCTTATCGCACGAATTCGAGGGCGGAGCGCTCGCAGAGCGACAGCAATACCTTCTTAAAATACCTAATTTTCAAAAGTCTGGCTATCCGCCTTTCCTCTTAAGCGGTACTGTTTTTTTTTTCCTCTGGGGATGATAATACCAGTGAAATTAAGACTATCTTTATAGATGTCCAAGAATTAAATGTGTCTGTACAGGGCTGTAGTCTTGTACATAGTACCTACAGGAGCTATTAATAAATCTCAAGTAAACTTCTGATGACAAGTCACAATTAACGAAAGCGGCGGTATTTGCTAGCCATACACCACTTCCCAGTACACACTTCTTTTACGAAAAGATACGCAGTCTTTTAGCAAACGTTATACAATAATATAGATGAAGGCCGAGTGGGGCGGATTAGCGGTTAGATAGCTTGCCTAAAATTACTTTCAGCGATAAGAGCTCACGCTTTGCATTTATTATTCGTAAGTATCTAAAAAAAATGGCTCTCTGAACTTTTAAATAATTGTAGTAAAATAATTTATCTAAGGCCGGCCGAGATCTATTAACGTTACTTACATAGAAATGTATATATATCTATGGTTAATTAGCGCGAACTTTGGCTGAGCGTTAGGGCGAGAATACACATGCATGTAACTTGCAGAAAAGTAGTCAAGTAGCTTGGCCTTGCATGCTGTGTGCCCTAGCAACTTCTGATTGGTGAATGTCATAATGGTATGCCAGCTACTTGCCTAGTTTTGTACAAGCTACAGGCGTGTATACAGGGTTATTGGTAAAACACCAGCAACCTCTTAAGGGATCATTGTACTCATCATTATGAACAACTTTTACTATGGAGCCAAATATGAAATCGCGAAAAAAAAATCAGCTGTTCAGTACATTTATCTATATCAAACTCGTCAAAATGTAGGGAGCAGCTGATTTTTTTTTCGCCATTTCAGGTTTGGTCCCATAGTAAAAGTTGTTCATACTGATGAGTACAATGATCCCTTAAGAGGTTGCTGGTGTTTTACCAATAACCCTGTATACACGCCTGTAGCTTGTACAAAACTAGGCAAGTAGCTGGCATACCATTATGACATTCACCAATCAGAAGTTGCTAGGGCACACGGCATGCAAGGCCAAGCTACTTGACTACTTTTCTGCAAGTTACATGCATGTGTATTCTCGCCCTAACGCTCAGCCAAAGTTCGCGCTAATTAACCATAGATATATATACATTTCTATGTAAGTAACGTTAATAGATCTCGGCCGGCCTTAGATAAATTATTTTACTACCCCCCCCCTGACCCCTTAAGAGGTTGCTGGTGTTTTACCAATAACCCTGTATATTCCCGCCCTTTTTCCTCTCATTGTCGCACGACTGTCAAACTACAAGTGCAACATAGAGACAGGAAGATGTATAGGTAAGTCAAAGCACGAGCTATGTATCGTTTAAATAGGGCCAAATTAAATTAGCTAGCGAAACTCAGAACACGTGTGGATATCGATATCTAAACACGAAAAAACAAAAAAGAAATTAATATAATGATGTTTTTTTTTTGGGGTCATCAACCATCATCGGTAGTGTAGTTACTTAAAATATCAGTTTTTTTTTTGTGTAGGTAAACTTCACAGACGTGATGTGTATCGATATCTCAACACGATAAAACAGATTTTATCAACTCACACCTTAAGCAGCAACACTACCATGGCGGCAGCGGTCAATGACTCCCAAAAAAAATCATATTTTTTTTTATTTTGTCGTGTTTAACTAATTTAATTTGACCATATAGATCTCGGCCGTAAAGGACGGATAACTTTAAATCACAAAACTGCTCACCATCTTTATAACCAAAAACTTCTTGTGACGCATATGTGATGTAGAGGAATCCGTCTTCATCGCCGTAGTTGTCGTACGCCTGAGCCATTGTGAGACTCATGCTCAACATTGACTTGTTGTTTATTATCAAATATAAGGCCTGAAACAATGCAAATGAAGTTATTATGCTGTTTATTACCAAACCAACAATGTTAATAATTGTGCTGTTTTGAAGTGTTGCTGTTATTTTTTTTTATACCAAAAAAAAAACAACCGGCTTCCAATACAAACACAACAAAGGGAAAAATAAGATGTCTTTGGTTTCGTATTTTCGATTTTTGCCACCGACTTCCGCAATTAAAGTTATTTTTCACTTTTTGTGGTACACACGGCTACATATCAAGCATTTCCAGTACAAGTTGATCTCGAATTGTATAGGATTTCCGTACAATGAGAGGTCAGCTGGAAATGGAATTATTTTAACTTGTTAGGTAGTCGTGTGTACAAGAAATGTTAATAAATTTTACATAGGACCAACATCGACGTAAACCCTCCCGAATAAAACAAGAATCGTTCAAATAAAAAGATATGCTTGGTCATTAATGGCTGGCTTGCTGGCTCCTGTAACACAGGTGTTGCTACCTAGCACAGGAGTCAGGGCTTTAATTTACTTGTGCACCTTTTTTTTATGGCAATAAAGAATTTTATTTATTTATTATTTATTATTATTAATAAAAAAATATATGTCTCGACTTCAGAACCTCCTCCTTTTTTTTCGTCGGTAAAAAAGAGCCTGATTCGATTTACCCTATGGACATCCAGACATACTTACTAGTTTATTTCCTAACACTCTAAGGATGCCTGGCGCTGTTCTTGCGTAGGCGTTCATCAAGCGTAGGTATACCTATGTTGGGAATTGGGATGCCGCGTAGACGTTGCGTAAATACGACGCCAACCCACGTCTACGCAACATAGTTTTGAATAGGTATAGTTACAATCGCCTACGCTATAGGTACAAACGCTCTGTGCAAAAACCTTTATAACAGAGGTTTGAGTATTGGTATTATAAATTGTCCTTATTTGAAATTATTGTTTGATTAAGTAATTGCACTTTGCACATTATACGTCGTCTAAAGACACCTTTAAATAAAACATTGAGAGATCTCGTGTTAGCTACGTAAGCAGATCATTTGGGTCACTTCAAACATCTGAAGAGCTGCTCTTAGTACTTAGTACTTACTATGTAACATAATGAAATCAATTAATTCATTATTTTATCACCCAATGATGTTACATAATTGATTACGGGATTAATTATACCTTTACCCGGTGATAGTAGAGAGAGATTCAACCAGATTGAACTAGACACTAGCTACACTAGATCGAGAATCTAGACTTAGATGTTTTTTTCATTTGTGTGGTTAGGTAATCATTTAATAAGGTACCAAAATGGTAAAAAAGGAACCCTTATGGTATGACTCAGTCTGTCTGTCTGTCACAGCTGGATATCTCAAGAACTACTAATGCTATCAACTTGAAATTTGGAACAGTTTTAGATGACGTTTACCCAACTATTTTGCAAATAAGAAAGAAGTAAAAATTTTTTTTTTTTTTTAACATGGACTGAAAGCGGGTCTTGAAAATTCAATGTGGGGTATCATATGAAAGAGCGCTGCTTGCACATTCTCCAACATTTTTTTTTTTTAGGCCGCATAGTTTTCGACTTTTGATGAAAAAATTAAAAAAATACCGTTACCCCCCCCCCCCCCCCCTTTATCTCCGAAGTTTGCAAAGATAAAAATCGCAAAAAAATTGCAAAAAAAAAAAATATTCTATGTGATAGAAGTTTATGTAAAGATTACAGGAAAAATAAAACGATGTCTCTAAATAGCACACTTTTTCAGAAATCGGAACGGAACCCTCGGTGCGCGAGTCCGACTCGCGCTCTTGACCGGTTTTTTATGAAGGAGTTGGTTACTGTATCTCACGGGCGTAGCCAGGTTTTAGTATCGGTGGGGGTTCAAGAAAATAAAACGACTAAAAGTACATAAAATAACCCATTACATAGACAGGGTGACCGGAAGATTGACGTCTAAATAAAAAAATTAAGTTGCTCGTATCGTAGACTATCCGAATCACCCCCATGTACCTATGTTCCGCGTTTTCTCATAGTTTTCGAGTTATGATTTTTTTCTGAATTTTTGAGATTTCTCGACCTGACCAACTTAAAAAAATTGTTGATTGGTAAAATTTTACAATTTCGGGTGGGTTGACCTGCTGGCGACTGTACCTAAAACTTGGATACAATAAGCTAAATATTATTTTCATTGGTCTAGAACTTGATAGGTAGGTAAGTGTTAGATTTTCATGGAACCAAGCTGTCTACCAATTTTAGTTATTGGAGTAGGTACCCCAACATATCTATGATAGAGCTTTTGCAAGGAATGTACAAATTCTAAAATGAAAGTAACCTATAAAATAAAATTACGAATGCTGCAGGTGTTACCCATACTCACTTAACGTAGCGCTACAATGTTCTTTTGGCCAGTTTTGGCGCGTGACCTAAATCGGAACTAACGCTGCCACCATCTTGTTTTTTCACTGAGAGCCTGCTGTCAAATATCATGCAAAGTGATATGACTGGTTGTTGTTTTTATTTCGGTCAACTATTATGGGTGGAGTTTACCAACTTTTAAATCAACTGTTTAGATATTTAATCAGTTCATTCCTTAGGAAATTTGACATAAACCAACTGTTTCAATTCCTAACCGGTGGTTTAAATGTTGGTGAACACAGGCCTTAGGTTAAGTACCTAAAGCCAGTTAGCCCATTCTCACACGGAGTGACGGCAACTCAACCTGAACTGGTTGGCAACTGCGATGCCAGTGGTACTCTCACATGGCGCAACTTAAGTTGTATCAATGAGGGTTTTCTGAAATGACGTTCACTAGGTGGCAGCACTGAGACGTCAGGTCCGGGCAGCTGTCAGAAGTGGTTTTATTTTGGTCACCTCGTATGAGAATGGCCTTAGGAAACATGAGATTACACAACTGTTAGTTAATCTTTAATCTTTATTACATAAGGAAGTGGTTACAATTAATGTGAAGTCCCTGACACTTGTGCTAGGTGGTTAACCTGTGTTACAAGAGCCAGTGCCCTCTCCCGGGAGGAAATACTATTGAAAACTTATGCAATAAGATTAACAATGAAAAATAAAAAGACTAAAATAATACAACTTAAATAAATAAATGAAAATTGTTTAGAATGAGCCTGTAGTGGTGATTGTGTGTGTGCGTGTAATGTGTGTGGTGTGTGTGTGTGTGGGTGTGTGCTTCAAGTATGTGTGTGTGTGTGTATATGTAAATTGAATTGGAAGTACAGGAAAAATTTACTGGGATCGCGAATGTTTGTGTTCTTAAGCCTCTCAGAAACCAGGTGTAGACAGGTAAGTGTTGGTACTAAATTCTGACATATATCTACTTACTTGATTTGGTTTTATTCTTATCCTATTCCGAATAATTACTAGAAACTGCGACATAGTGATATCTTCAGGAACCAAGAACTTCGATTTGTCCAACGTTGGTAGATTTCTTTCTTTGTGATATCTCTCGACTATTAACTGCAAAGAAATACCGAAATTATTTCATGGGACAACCGTTAACCCTTTACAAATAAACAGGGTTTTTTTCGAAACTATGCTAAGTAAAACAACTGTTTTTACATAGCTTAAAAAAACAACTTCCAAGGAAATAGATTTTGAATTTTGTTTTTTTTATCAGTTCTGTAACCGGCTGGCAGACCCGGCGTTTTGTTTCACAGAGCCCTATCCGCCTATGCCTCTTCTTTTTACGAAGTTATGCATATCTAAATATACCTCAACTTAGCAATGGAGAAGAAAACTGTCAAATTAGTTCCTCGTAGATGGCGCTAAGTGTTTGTTACTTTCGTTCAGCTGTCAATGGCTTTCATTCAGGAACCTTGTTAAAACCGCGAGATGGCGCCACGTGTTTTTTCTTATCGCCGATTGGTCACTTTGTCTTCAAGATGACTTTGATAAACACACAGCGCTCTCTTGCGGCGAAGCTTTCGGGCAACAACCACATTATCTATAGTAGGAGTTTTATTTAGCTGCAGTAAAATGACACTTCTTATCTGTCATTTCGTTATTTTTTTTTAATTAGCTTCCATTACTTAGATAATATACATCTAGATCGAGCCACCGCGTGGCCGGTCATGAGACAGCAATATTAACAGTGAAAGTACTTTGTTTGGCAACATTTTTAAATTTTGCCATGCAAAGTACTTTGTTTGGCAACATTTTTAAAGCAAAAATACGGCACGCCGTAAGGGACAGAAGATACGATGCTTTGTCTCAATTTTCCTAATTATTTCGTATATATGTGTCTCACTTCCACACTTCAGTCTGTAATCATGACAACGTCTAGATGTCTAGTGTCATTGTTCCATTAGCTTCTGTAAAATGACCCTTCATATTTGTCATTTTGTTAAAAAAATGTTCCCATTTTATAACGAAATGACAGGAGAAGTGTCATTTTACTAAAGCTAATTAAAAGTTCGACCATAGGTAATGATGCTAGAACTTAATATTCAAAAATACTCACAGGTATTTTGGTGGGAAATTTACTCCTTATCGCCATGACTTCTTCTTTTCTGCTTACTGAAATGAAAAGAGCACATATTATGATCTCGTTGGATGTAACATATTGGATATTGATACCGACGGTCAACAGCAGTTAAGTTCTTTGCACTGTTATCAGTTCAGTTGCCCATCTTTCACTAATGAACTTTGCCTTTGCGTTTCACAAACACTTATCGTAGGTACCTATCCTCTTTGGTTAACAAAAAAGATTGCTCATCTTTTGGACCTTTCGCCACAAATATTATGTAAATCTATGCTGTAATTGCTGGCTAAGGGTGCGTTTCCACTGACGCGGAGCTGGGCGGAGCGGAGCGGAGACGTGCAGGAATCGACCAATCATAATGGTTGAAATCCTCATCGCGTCTGTTGCCTCGTCTGTAATTGGACGATTCCTGCACGTCTCCGCTCCGCTCCGCCCAGCTCCGCGTCAGTGGAAACGCGGCCTAATGCTGGTCTCGTAATACTTAGATACCTACAAGATATTTTGAACAGTAGACGCTAGTGCAAAATTGTGGCACAAAAAATATGTCTAGGTAAGCTCACATGAAAGTTAAAAGTTTTCTTGGTGGAAAGTGCAACGGGTGCAACGCTTAAAACTTGGAAACTTTTGCATTTTCCTTCCAATTAATAATCGTAGCGGACAAATGAGTGACAGACTATCTATATCTATAAAAATCAATGCCACTTTTCGTTGTAATTTTATAACTCAAGAACGGGGCCGATTTAGCTGATTTTGGTTTTGAAATGTTTGACGTAGTCCAGGGAAGGTTTAAAACTTTAAACGATGAGAAAAATTGTAAAAGTTGCCGGGAAAATTGGAAAATTCTGGAAAACTGAAAGTGGATTTTATATGCGAATATTGAAATTGGGACAGGACAACGTCTGTCGGGTCAGCTAGTACACATTAATTTTTTGCCCATCGACTTCAGTGTTAAAAAACCGGCCAAGTGCGTATCGCGTGGTCCGATACGCACTTGGCCGGTTTTTTTTTCACAATGAAGGATTCCGTAGTTGGTAGGAATTTATCCCAAGTATAAACTTAATATTTTAGTTGCCACTTTGTAGGTAGGTACTTACCATATTATGGATTGCAATAAAGATTTAGTATTTGAATTTGAAAAACACGTTCTCTTAACTTACATTTGCGGTTAGAATATAAGTAAGTACTTACTTATAGCGGTACATTCTAACCGCAAATGTAAGTTAGTCGACTAATATCTACTTACCTACTCGTTAACTTGTAAAGCCTACGAAACTAACTGCGATAGTTTTTCTTTTAAATTCGTTATCAGTTATCACTTACTACTACTGCCGTGATTTTTTTTCACATATCCAAAAATAACCATTTAGCTGGTGGTAACTTGACTCTAACAAAAAAAGTAAGTTTAAAAACTAAAACCCGACTTCTGGAACATCACGCTCTAAAAAGTGTGAAACAAGAAAATATTCTCATCTGAAATTAGAGAAAGACAGACAAATTAAAAATCCGGAGTTACACGTCATGTTAGGGCATACAACGAACAGATTACGTGTGACTCCGGATTTTTAATTTGTCTGTCTTTTTCTAATTTCAGATGAGAATATTTTCTTGTTTCACACTTTTAGAGCGTGATTTTTCAGTACTTAGTCGGGTTTTAGTTTTTAAACTTGCTTTTTATTTAAATTATTTTGGGGTTATAATTTCGTTTTGGCTAGAGACAATTTACATTTATAAAGAAGAATAATAATTATATATGTATTTTGGGTAGGTTTGAAGAGACATTGGTGCCGATTCTCTTGTCACAAATGCCTCTAAACTAGACTAAAAATCACTAAAATTTAGTTTATTCCTGTCAAACGACGATTTCCCATTCTGAAATTGATTAAAGTGACACAACTTAACTAAATTTTAGTTTGACAGCACTAAGATTGTACTGACATTATAATTTAGTGAAATTGGCAATTTTGCTATTCTGAATTTGACGTTTTTTCACCTAAAATTTTGATTGTCAAACTAAATTAGACTATTTTTAATCGCGATTAAAAAGGTGTGGAATACGATTAGTTGTCATGAGCTAAAATTCACACAAACACCTTGACTTCAAGTGCAAAAACAGTAGTGTATTTTTTTTTCTTTTCCATATATCTCGAAAACGGTGTGTCCTATCGCAAAAATAATGAAAATTTGGCCCCCCTTTATAAAACCCTTAAACCCGTAACCCTCAACACGTAGGTACCAAAAAAAAAAAAACCACAAAAACACGTTGAAGCTGCCCCCTCCCTGCCCCCCTCCAGCTCTAAAAAATATCTGACACGGTAACGGCGGCGATGTCGGATTGTCTGTAAACAAAATATGACAAGCCTTCTCACTTTTCATAGTGATTTCGTTAGTTCCACATAAAGCCACCGGGTCAAATATACTACGAGCACTATACCACGCGGAGTCACGATTGTCAAATTCAATTTTAGTTGTGTCAAATTTTTTTCTAAATTTAGAGGTTTTTTTTTGCAGAATAGCTCTAAGATTCTCATAGAAAAAAGTAAGGAATTTTAGTGATAGTTTAGTTAGTTTAGTTCGGTGTACAACAGAATCGGCACTAATATGTTACATGTGAGGCGTGATTTTAGAAATGATTCCCAATTATCGTGTGCATGCAAGCAAAGCCGCGTGCAATAGCTAACAATATATATATTTATGAAATGTGCTAATTTAGCCCTTTCATTTGATACCCAACACGGCATCATTAAAAAAAAAATTTCTTTAAGTTCATGACTTTATGTCTTCTAGAGGGCGCCATTTTCAATTTAATGTAACGTCACATAGCCTTTAACCAGCGGACAATCAAGACGCTTCCAATGATACCGCATTTGTCAAATTATGACAAGTAGTTTAGAAGTTATGAGGGAACAGATGAACATACCTACATACATACATACCGGTCAAAATCATAACCCTCCTTTTTGCTTCGCCGTAGTCGAGTAAAAATTACCACTTTATAGCATTACGCAAACGGATCCCTAAATCGAAAAATGGTTTCCACAGACCCGCAATATTTTTGATCGGCCTATCCAACGATAACTCACACCACGGGATAGAAGAGAAAAAAATATCACCCGTACTTTACCTACCCTACAAAAATTTTTTTTTCAAGATTTTATTACCACTGTCAGCGTGATTACCTACTATGTTTACCCGTACCAAATTACAGCTTTCTAGTCTAGCTAAGCCGCGGACATGGCGAAACTATTGTTTATTATGGAATCATTACTTATTAATAGAAAGCACAGGAACATTAAAAACAATTTGAATGGATAAAGACACAATTACTGTGAAACTGGCACTAACGCACGCCTCTAACCACAAATTGTGTTTGTGCATAGGGATTGGGGCAGCCCTTTTCAGCTTTCCACTTAGTGGCCTAAATGAGGATGCCTATGATCAGCTGTGTCCTTTTTAGGACACATGACAGCGGTCACGTTTCCGTCATTACCAAATTACATCAATAATTATTATAATTAACTGATAACTAGAGCAAACACAGATACCAACTACAAAATCTGGGAGTTCAATGAACTTCATCTATGCATAATTATGTTTTGCTAATATACCTATAGCACTAATAACAACGTTACTGTTTCGCGCTCTGAAATTGGCTATTGACATAGATCTGGGCATAATCACTCGGGGTAAACAATAATGAACTAATTGATTCTTCGTAACGTTTAAATCTATACTTACAATTAAATAAATAAATCGATTCTTGAAAATTGAAATGTCTGTTTGTAATGTCAAAGTACAAATTACAAGTACAATTTTTTACTAAATGCATATGAAAGTATATACTTACGGTAGGTACATAAAAAACATTTTTTTTTTTTAAATTCTGTGTTTGTTCCGAAACGGCTGGATCGATTTTGACGGGACTGTCACTGGCAGATAGCTGTTGTTATAAGGAGTAACTTAGGCAAATTTTATTATAGTGAAAGAATTAGAGTTGCGATAAAAAATGTGGTTAAAAAAAACGAATTTGCTGTCTTAAAAGCATTTCAGTTGGCACTTGGCACAGCTGAACTATCAGTCCCGAAAGTTCTACTTGGTAACTCCTGCGCCGAATTATAGTCACATTCGTATGTAAATGAAGAAGTCTGGTATCTTGTCGACATTCTCCTGGCACTCTGAACTTAGAATAATATAAAAACTTCATAAATAAATAGGCGAGATTTGGCTTTAGTCTAAAAAGGTTACCTACTTACTTAAATCAGCTAACCCAACGAATAAGTCAAAGTACTTACTGAAAGGCTTTTTTGACTTGAAGCACTGTTTCACATTATGATTCACATCGTGTTTTATTAAAGTTGTTATGAAGTTCAACTCCATTTTGAAGTTACGGTTCGCACAATATCGTGTGGTCTCGCGGCGGACGTGCACTATTAGCGCAGTTTGAACCCCGACTACGCCAATGTAAATATCATCGGTACTTTTATCATTTGACTGGAGCACTCGTAAACAAGCCGATAATCAGTCCCCTTTTAATTTCTATTATTCAGAGTTGCATTTCACTTAATGTGATAGTGATTACTGAGTTACTGGCGGTCGGTCACGTATTTTGTTATTGCTTATTTGCCTCATACCCGCCTTTGGAAATGATTAGCTTTAGCTTTTGCATTCAGGTTTGCTCAAGGATGATGATAGGTAGGTACCCTTTTAAAATTATTTTTTATTAAATTAGGTAGGTAAGTAAGTACCTATATTTTTAAGGTTCCGTACCAAAATGGTAAAAAGGAACCCTTATGGTGCGACTCTATCTGTCTGTCCATCTGTCACACCTGGATATCTCAAGACTTGAAATTTGGAACAGTTTTAAGTGACATTTGCCAAACTATTTTGCAAATGAGAAAGATTTTTTTTTTTTTTTTCAAGAGGGACTGAAAGGGGTCAAAAACATAATTATGAAAGAGCGCTGTTTGCACGTTCTCAAACATATTTTTTCTTTTTTTTAGACCGCCTAGTTTTCGAATTTTGATGAAAAATGTAAAAAAAAATACCGCCCCCCTTATTAACTCCGAAGTTTGCATAGAGAAAAATCTGAAATTATTCTATGTGATAGAAGTTTATTTTATGTTTACTTACAGGAAAAATAAAAAGATGTCTCTAAATAGCACTTTTTCAGAAATCATCAACAAAAATTAGGTACGGAACCCTTGGTGTGCGAGTCCGACTCGCTCTTGACCGGTTTTTTAAACAAAACAAATCATTCGATTGCGTTTAGGTTCATCAATGACTTATGTTCATCATTTACTCAATGCTGCATTTTGTTTGTGACTTTCCGAGCCTACTAACATTTTCAATGCAACCTCTTTCTTAACATTGTGTAGCACAGGACGGGCAGGCTCAAAAAATACTATAGAAGCCTTTTTTTTTCTTTTCGTTGTAATTATATTATTACATAATATCAATGGGGGCAATGGCCTTAAAATGGCTTTAAAATTATCAACCACTATTAAAAAAATTCGTAGGGGGGACGAGATTCTAAAATATGCATCATTTATTTTGAGTATTATCGCCAATGATTATCGCAGATGAATGCATGGTCTATATCAGCACCATAATTACTTCTGCTATGCTGCAATATTCCTTTCAAGGTATCTCTTCGGCCGGTGTTAGCCTCGCGTACCTAAATAGCTTTTGCATACGAAGCAAAAGAGCCATAAAAATAGTTCCCAGACGAATGAATGAAATGCACAGACCCCAGCGTGGTTTCACTAGACTCGATTACTCGAATGACCCCAAAGATTCACACTAGCCCCTATTGCCTCATGTTACATGGCATGGTGCAATATAGACCATTGCCTAACAAGGAGTAGACCGGGAAGGGCGATAATGGTAGAGAAGAGTGTGTACCCTATAGTAAGCAATGGTAATGTGGAGAGACGGGTGATATGGATGGGCTCTTTTTGCGACGTCGCTGACAGCTTGTTTCATTTCATTTCAGCTTCACCGGTGACTTTTAGCGGGGTTAAACTACTTTATCGACTCTTTCCTATGTCACTGTTATGCTTACACGTTGCTGACTCAATAAGCTTTGGATTAACCAAGCTCTTACTTTAAGGCGAGTACCTAGTGCAGGAGAAAAAATTCATAAGTCTGGAGATTTTTAGTCAGATGAGGTAGAATTTTTTGTATCAAAAAAATCTACCTCATCTGACTAAAAATGGGAGCATAGGCCAAAGTGTTCCATAAATCCAGACTTATTATTTTTTTTTCCCAATGGTGGCGCTAGTTGGCAGCACTTGCCTTTGCGATACGGACCCCTGAACGGCACCCACATGTAAACGATCTGTAACGTTGTGGTGGCGCCACAAGTGACGATTGGTAGGTAAGTGATTACAATAAACAATAATGTAAAGTGTTTACATTGTAAACAGATAGATAATGTTGTACTTGTACTACCTATACCTTGTATAGTGTACGTAGGTACCTGTACTCCTCTGCCTAACCCTTTGAGGATTACAGGCGTGATGTTATGTTATGTGTGTGTGTTAAACAGTCAGAAAGTAGACTTTTATAGCATGATCCATTTACTATACATACATGGCAGGTCGCGCATGTGTCAACATCACAAGCCAAACTACTTCTAACCAGTTAATCAATTAGCTAAGATGGCGGGCAGAAAATAATTGTAATTAATTTATCAGTTCTGCTGGGTAGCTACGTGATTTAACATTATCACATCATGAAATGATTCAATTACTTAGTCATTATTGAAACACAAAACCTTCCCTTTGATAGGCCAAAACCAGAGTAGGTTAAACTGTAAAAGGATCTTTTGGCGCGTGGGCAAAATCTGAACTAACGCCACGATGTTGTTTTGTCTATACATTTCACAAAACGAAGCTACAAACTGACTCACCGCGTGTCGAGTGCCCCAGAGGCCGAAAAAGTTTTCTTGCATGCATAGGTCCACCTTTTTTTTGTTCCGGTGTGGAAAATTGCGGGCCTCCTCAGGCACGCGAGGGAAGTGAGGTGTAGTACTCTTCCCGCGACGTCCTATAGGGGCGCGCGCGGAACACTACGCGCCGCCGCCTCGGGTCTAGCTGGATGGAGTCCGCCGTCCCTCCGGACCTGTTTACGGGGGCTGGAAGAGGGCATTGTCCGCCCTCCGCCGACGACCGGTCCACCTGCTGCGGGTCGGGAGAGTCGTCTCGATCTCCCTCTCCCTTTTCGCAGCCTCCTTCTGCGAAATTACGGTTTCACAGGAGATCACCGCATCCCACGACTCGGCGCTCCCGACCATCGAACGAGCGACGGCCGGCAGCGACAGGTCGGCTACGACTTTCGATATGAGGGCACGGCGCGGCTCCTCCCATGCGGCACACTCTGCCAGTGTATGCCACGCCGTGTCCTCCCGACCAGTGGACGCAGTGATGGCACCGAGTGTCCGGATCCCTATGTTTTCTGCTTACTGTTTCGGGCAACCCAGGCGGGTTGCCCGAAACAGTACGACAGGGAGCCGTGCCTCCTCCCGACTACTGCGTCAGTGAGCGGAGTTCGCGCAGCTGAATTTTGACCCAAACATATTTTTGAACATTTTGCTATCGATGCTAAAAAGAAGACCAAACAATTACAAAAATATTTACCAAGAGCAAGCGTGAAATGGAGGAACTGAATGAGATGAGGTGCAGTGCAGTACAGTTAGTTGGGTAGTGCGTGCATGGTTGGGTGACCGCCCAGGGCGCCAGGGTTGAAGGGGCGGCCAAGGCGCCGTAAAGGTCTCATCCCCTTCACCTTTGGCAAAATAATTCAAAGTAGATACTTTTTTAATCAAGTCCCTAACAAGAACAAAATTTATGTTCTGTAAGTCAAAGGCAGTTTGTTGGGTTGCATTTATTGATCTCGCTTCGCTTGCTCTTATACATTCTATAATTCTCCTACTTCTCGAATTTTCTGCATGGGTTGACAAAGTAACTTCTGTTTTTGTATGAATTGAATGTTCAAAAGAAAATTTAACCTAACCGAAACGGGGTGCAAACATTATCGTGCTTGCTGCGCTAGCTCTTGCATCCTGCATAATACTCCCTTTTCTGCACACGTCGACAAAGTATCTCATATTTCTGTATGAATGGACAAAAGAAAACCTATCCTTTCCGAGGCGGAGTGCAAACATTTTTTGCCTCTCTTTACCTACTCTCCAAGTTGAGAGGGGCGCCGCAGAAATCTGGCCCAGGGCATCCGTAATGCTAAAACCGGCACTGATGAGGTGCATCATTGTAAGGAAGTGAATTAGTGAACGCAGAAGTTCAGCTTAATTGCTACAGTAATCTATACATCTATACATATAATAAAACAGTAACGAAAGAAAAACTGTACATTGAGAATTTTCGAGAAAAAATAAGTGGCTTTTGTTAGAAAAACGTAACTGATGACAAAAAGTGACTTTTTAGAATTTTTGTCTGTTTGTCTGTGTGTATGGTACGGCTTCACGCCAAAACTACTGGATAGATTGAATTGAAATTCAGCAAAAATGTTCTTTGTAAACCTAGGAAGGCTTTAGGCTACATAATATCACGCCGTATGTTATGGGAGGTAAGCAATATTGATTTTAAAAGGTTTTTGTTCGTAATTGAATGCAGAAAATGACATGTTATTTAGTTAATCAAAATTTAACTCTGGGAACATAATAATCACGCTATTTTTATAAAGGAGCGGTGCAGTAATATTATAAATTGCAAGGGAACAGCTATTCAACAATATGTCAACTGAGAATTCAGCGGTAAGGTCAGGCGACCGTTTACCACACTACATGGTGCGAGTTCAAATCCCATAATATTGTTTTAAAAAATCGTAAAATTCTTTTTTTTTTAGTTTTTGTAATATAATATAATACGAGTACCTAATCATAACAACTTTTAAATCAATCTGGGTTTCACTTTGTATTTATTGTACGCAGAGCGAGCTTCGAGTTTAACCACTGTATCCGATAGATGGCGTTCAGCAAATGTCGTCTTTTTCTGAATGGTTTATCGCAGAAGAGTGACACTCTTTCGGTCTTAGAATTAAATAAAATATTTTACAATAATCTTAGTGAAAATTGAAAATAGTTTCGGTTTCGGGTAGATCATGCATTGCTATTCTGGTCTCTGGACAGGACCCAGGGGTCGCGAGCGCCACCGGGGTCGCGGGTTGTTCGAAAGAGATACCACAGGAGATACCGTGGCCCTGGCACAGGCAACTGAAGGAACACGGGGGTGGGTTTTAGTCAGTAAAAGTCTGACACGCCCTTCCGCTCCACCCAGAGCGGGAGAAGTCATTTGATGATTTCCCATCCACAAAAAAAAAAAGTCTCAGGGGTCTAGGAATATTTGGTTCTGAATTTCTCTTTACAGGTCGAGACGAGATTGAAGCAAACCGACTTCAAAAAGGAAGAAGTTTTCAATTCGTCTGTTTTTGGTACATAAACGGCACATAGGAAGGGAACTCTTATCAATTCGTCCTATCCGTCTGTCCGTTCGTATGTCACACCTTTACTATGGTGAAGATCTGACACTTGAACTCATCAATAATGTACAGTAGATAAACGTACTGTGATTTAGTTATTGTACAAAATCAAAGAAAATTACTGGTTCGGTAGTTACTATCCGTGGTAAACTAATTATGGACTTCGAATATAAGAAGGTAAATACCTACTTAAACCATGGAACTCCAGTAGTACATTATTGTGAACGGGTAACCGAACGGAAGATGAAACACAGTAGGTTAAGTACCTAGCAGTGGTCAACTGATCATGGACTGCTAAGAAACCCTACTGTCACGGAACTCCTCAATGACGAGCAGCCCGGCGAGCACGGCCTACTGTGACATGGCTTGAGTCACACATTTTATCATAGTTTGGGCGATAAAACTGTTTTGTCTTAAATGCTAGCACGGCGGCGTGAGATAATTTCTTGAATGTGACATAACTTCTTGACGTTTAGTTGGGACTCATTATGTCTTATTTGCTAATATGGTGCACCAATTATATCACAAATGTCACATTTTGACGGTGACTAAGAAAAATTTTATCACGTTCGTTCGGAGGTGGTGATAAGATTTGAAAATTGAAAAAAATAATGTTTTCCTGCTAATTACTCTGCACCATATGGCAATAAATTATTTTCTTGCATTGTGTGGTGGTGGTTTATTTGTGCGTGATAAGGATAACCAAAAAAAAATTGTAATAAATAAATAAATAATTTACTATTTTTTTTATTTTTAAACGGTTTTTTTTTAATTTTTAAAAATACATATTTAGACATGTAAATAATGCGCCTTAAAACCAACAAAAAAAATTAAAATAAATAAATAATTTAAGTAAATACAGAGGTACTTAAATACTACTATTTTTTTTGTTACCTACATGTTAAGAATAATCGGTTTATGGGTTTCATAAAGGGGGGCCAAATAGGACACACCGTTTTCGAGTTATAAGCAAAAGAAAAGAAAAAAAAAGATTTTATTTGGCCGCATATTCTGATAGTCTTAAACATTTTAATTTTTTCAATTTACTATGTCACGCTATGAATTTAGCAACAAGAAAGGCATGTCGCGGCTCTAGATTATGTCACATGGTTGACCCGTGCTAGCATTTAAGACAAATTCTAAGACATGACATAATTTATCATGTCTTGTCACAAACGTCTTGGGTACTCCCGTGCTCGCCCCGCTGTATCTATACCTACCTACATATTGTGACATGGGTTATCGCGCGGGACGTGAAAAAAAGTTGCTGAGTATCAATTTAGAGAAGTAGGTACTTACGCGAATTAGTGTGAGGTAGGTAGGTGTAATACGCGCCACGAAAGATGAGACTTGACGAACGGTGGCGGCGTACCGCGCCTCCCGCGCTGCGCGATGAGGCGTTAGCGTCAGAATGGCTGGTTGCCTATGGCAAACGCCTCTCAAAGTATATTCAAGAATTGCTACATAATTGCTTATATTTGCTACATTTCTTCAATAATTGCTACATACGATGCATTCAGAGAAAAATGAATATTTTTTTGACCAGCCATTCTGACGTCAGGATGGCTGGTCAAAAAAATATCGCCTCCGTGTTCAGCATGAAGGACGCAGAATTTCTAAAAGTTTGTTGTATCAATAATTGCTACCTAATTGCTTCATTCACGAATTTAAGTTTGAGCTTCATACATACATTAGGTAAAAAGATATAGCTTTTATTAATTTTTTTACGAAGAAGTGCCTAATAATTTGGAAAGGCAACACATTTTTTTACTACAACGCAGCGCGCGTCTTGTTTAAATCTTGCAGGCGTTCGCTTAGAGTGATGTTGTATAATGAATAGCTTTTAAAACGTACCTACCCTCAAAAACACAATACATTTACTACTTATACCTTGAAAACTGTTTTAACTTATTTGATAAGTACATCAAAAGCAAAATATTGCAATAAGTAGTGAAAGAACAAAGGCGAAATCGTAGCTGAATTTAATTTGAGCGACTAAAAGTGACTTATATACGAAGGCAGCTCTATTATTTTTCTACGTTTTTTCAAAATATCACCTTAACTAGAATGAAAAGTTATTTGTGTGAAAAGTGTTTAGTGTTGCCATTTTGTATTTATTCTTCCAAGTGACAGTAAGTACAGCATTATTGTATTATAATCAGTTTTAGTTTGTTATTGTAATAAAACGGAGTACTTAAATGAATTAACGATAATGTTTATTTCTAAGTGGTACTTGCAGGGAGGTAAAAATATTGTAGTGTAAAAATAAATAAATTACTTTCAATTAATGACTGGCGTAAAAACTATTACTTATCTCTTTAAAAAAAATATAACTTGATTTGACAAATGTTGTTAGTGACAGTCATGTCAATACCTACTACTTCATCTGTGGTCATGTCACAGACGTTTGCGCTTTATGCCTTGTGTTGTGATGCTCTCGATTGTTTTCCGATTTATTTAATTTTCTCTTGACTATAATTATGTGTATATAATAGAAAATGATATTCCTGGTCGAACAGGAACCAGTGAGCTGCTGTAATTGCTTAGTTGGTCGGCGCACAGTAGGATGTGTGACCTAATGACGCTGGAGTCTGGTACTTAGGATGGGCCAGATCAGCAAAAAATTACAGCACCTGCAGAATTTCTTGATGAAATCATTATCAGAGCCCTCTCTTATAATGATTTCATCCAGAAATTCTGACGAATAATAAATATTAATGGAAAAAACATATGCGTGTGGTGTGAGGGCCACTTTATTGAAACTCTTTGAAAATATGCTTAGGATTTAGTGAACATTCCCAAAGAATTGTGAAAGTTGGAATCAGATTTTGTGAAAGTCAACTTTGCGAGATATGGACTGTAAACTGGGGCCCTCAGTTCTCACATAGAGGATTGAGGGCCCACCTGTACCTGATAAACTATGGACACTACAGATAAAGTCTTTATGCCAAAATCTAAGCTTTTAGCAAACAAAATTTGTGAAAACAAGATATTATCGCAAAACACTGTCCTATTTGGTATATCTTCGTTGAAAATGGGCCCACAATCCTCACACACGTAAAAGATTATCACGCAAATAAAATGAAATCATTAACTTATAGCTACTGTTTGTAATCCTATAAGATACTAAATAAATTGTGAAAATTTGTGAAAGCAAGAGCAGGTCACCATTTCTTGTTGTTTGAAAGTTATGACCTTGACAAAATTCGGGCCCTCAATCCTCCATTTATTTTGTTTTCCGTTTTAATACGCCTATCGTATGAAAGATTAGACAAATACAAAATAGTCTCTTTCTGTGAAAAAAATTGTGCAACAAATTCGATACTAGAAAGAAATTAAAAGACCCTTTATTGTAAATAAAAATCGAGTTTTATTTTTGTTCCCTGAATTAGGAAATAGGGTGACCACAATACGGTATTTTACTCTATATGAGAAAAAATCTAAAAATATATTATTTAGATAGATTAGGCCAAAAGCAGTCGGAAAATATTAGTTTTAGTTCAATAACAATATAAATATTAAAATTAAATTCAAAGTTTTCAGGTATTTTTAATGTTTTCTCAAACCATGAAATCATCAAGCCGCCATTTTATGACGTCATTCGGCTGTGTAAATTAAAAAAGTGTCAAATTATTAATTGATCAGCGTATCTCTTACAGCAGGTATAGCTTTTACTTAAAAATCAAAATCTTTACCGTCCATACGTATTGTGCGTATAGAGTCATGAGGAACAGAGTGTAAAGTTCACACATCCTCTATTGAAAAGGGAGGACCCTCCGACCAGATGGGTGTTGTGTCTGTTAGGCAACTGCCCCACGGTTAATGTCGGGTTGTTTTATACCTATATGCTAGTCGCGCGGTAAACTCTCATTGCGCAATGCAGGTTGCGGGACGTCATGTCCTTGTGATGCTTAGTTTGTATGTGGCGATGTAGATGCCACCACATGTGTATTACAAAAAGTAACAGGCTAGAATGGAGATGTTACAAGGATTAAAACAACAAATGTGAAAATGAAACTTTTTAATCGCTATTTATAAATTACCAGATAAAAAAAATTAAAATCCTAAAACCCTAATAAAAAAATAACATTCTTTTTTTGGGCACTCGTGGTAACACGTTAAGGTAATTGCGCTGTGGTAGCCCGCGAAATTCATATTTTCTTGCGTTTTTTACAATTTACAGGTCAGTGTAAGGTTGTATCTTAATCAAAATATGATTCGCGACATTAATAATTATGTATTTACATAATTTTAACAATAAAATCATTAATTACCTATGTAACGCGGCCTTTTATAATGTGTGAGAACGTGCCCTTAAGCGCGGCAACGGGAGTATACACGCCCGCCCGCGCCTGAGGACCTGCGTCAGGCGGAATATGAGGACGCCGTGGCGCCTCTCTAACCACTCCTCAAAGAAGGGGCTTATCGTCGCAATTGTGGCGTGCCCAGCGCTGGGTTGCGACAGTCGCACTCTCCATGTCGCCATGATCCCGCCGGAGCTCTGTCCGCCGTGCCATGATTTCTCGCGGCAGCGGAGTTACGCCCCGCCGTTTCGCCTCCTCGCGCCACTCCCACACGGCACGGCAGTGCGCGCAGGGCCTTACCAGTGTCTGCGGTAAAATCTAGGGTTTACCGACTGAATGCCGGTAAAAGTCCGAAATTAAAGACAGTTTTAGAATAATTCGGGGTTTTACCGGTGAGATTTGGTAAATATTAGAATTTACGGGTAAATCCTAATATTTACCGCAGTTCGGGCTTTTACAGTAACATATAGGTAGATGAGTATGTATCAAAACAAACTTACATGTACTTATTTCTATGACTATAATAATATTTCAGTAACTATTTTCGTAGTTTTCTCAATCAATTGACATGACATATTATTGTAATACAAAGAACATCACTGTACTTTTTCTTTGTAGTAGTCGCATAGACAAACTAATGAGGTTGAACTCCAAAACTCCTCCTCGATTTTATGTGAAAATGTTTGGAACATAATAATCGTTAAATAAAATTAAATATCAACATTCACTACTCCAAGATAATTACCCATACAACTATGTGTATTATAATATACCTATGCTTTACATTGTTCACTGAGCATCTTATGTCAAAAGTTATTGTCACCCTACCCTACTACACCATTCAAAAATAGTCGATTTCGGTATATATTAAGATTTTTAGTTTAATCGTTATTCTTATTAGTAACAAATAACACCAATTTGTTGCACAATTTTTTTCACAAAAAGAGACTATTTTGTATTTGTCTAATCTTTCATACGATAGGCGTATTAAAACGGAAAACAAAATAAATGGAGGATTGAGGGCCCGAATTTTGTCAAGGTCATAACTTTCAAACAACAAGAAATGGTGCCTGCTCTTGCTATCACAAATTTTCACAATTTATTTAGTATCTTATAGGATTACAAACAGTAGCTATATAGATTTCGTTTTATTTGCGTGATAAACTTTTACGTGTGTGAGGATTGAGGGCCCATTTTGAACGAAGATATACCAAGTAGGACAGTGTTTTGCGATAATATCTTGTTTTCACAAATTTTGTTTGCTAAAAGCTTAGATTTTGGCATAAAGACTATCTGTAGTGTCCATAGTTTATCAGGTACAGGTGGGCCCTCAATCCTCTATGTGAGAACTGAGGGCCCCACTTTACAGTCCATATCTCGCAAAGTTGACTTTCACAAAATCTGATTCCAACTTTCACAATTCTTTGGGAATGTTCACTAAATCCTAAGCATATTTTCAAAGAGTTTTAATAAAGTGACCCTCACACCACACGCAAATGATTCCGCGTCAACAGATCTGGGGTGGGTAACCCATACCCGTTGTGAACGCCTGCAAGATTTAAACAAGACGCGCGCTGTAGTAAAAAAATATGTTGCCTCCCTGCAACGACCACTTAGAAATAAAGATTATTGTTAATTCATTTAAGTACTCCGTTTTATTACAATAACAAACTAAAACTGATTATAATACAATAATGCTGTACTTACTGTCACTTGGAAGAATAAATACAAAATGGCAACACTAAACACTTTTCACACAAATAACTTTTCATTTAAACTAGTATTTTTAACTAGTTAAGGTGATATTTTGAAAAAACGTAGAAAAATAATAGAGCTGCCTTCGTATATAAGTCACTTTTAGTCGCTCAAATTAAATTCAGCTACGATTTCGCCTTTGTTCTTTCACTACTTATTGCAATATTTTTCTTTTGATGTACTTATCAAATAAGTTAAAACAGTTTTCAACGTATTATCTGACCCAGCTATTTTACATACTGATACTAGTACCTAAATGTATTGTGTTATTGAGGGTAGGTACGTTTTAAAAGCTATTCATTAAACAACATCACTCTAAGCAAACGCCTGCAAGATTTAAACAAGACGCGCGCTGCGTTGTAGTAAAAAAATGTGTTGCCTTTCCAAATTATTAGGCACTTCTTCGTAAAAAAATTAATAAAAGCTATATCTTTTTACCTAATGTATGTATGAAGCTCAAACTTAAATTCGTGAATGAAGCAATTAGGTAGCAATTATTGATACAACAAACTTTTAGAAATTCTGCGTCCTTCATGCTGAACACGGAGGCGATATTTTTTTGACCAGCCATCCTGACGTCAGAATGGCTGGTCAAAAAAATATTCATTTTTCTCTGAATGCATCGTATGTAGCAATTATTGAAGAAATGTAGCAAATATAAGCAATTATGTAGCAATTCTTGAATATACTTTGAGAGGCGTTTGCCATAGGCAACCAGCCATTCTGACGCTAACGATGAGGCGACGACGCCCGATCCTTTCCCGTCTCTACCTCATACCGCTAAAGAAGCTATAAGTCGTCTACTGCGCAAGTCAAACCAGGTGGTGTGTCAAGTCTCTTAGTGGCACGTATTGTACCATAATGCAAAATAATAATTATTATTTATTAAAGACCGTTAATGTTTCGGTAATTCGCACTGACGTAAAATATCGCGGCGGGATTTTATCGCGCATTGGATTTTCAATTCTCGGTGTTGAGCCGAGCTTCGAGAATCCAACCTAATAACAACAGGGTGAATCCTAGCGCGTCGAAAAAACATTGTTGGATTTTCAACTCTTGATTAATGCGCAAGATCCTTGATATTTATTAATTTTCAAAAATCAAAGTGACACTTCGTCGCTTTGTCATTATAAACCGCAGTGACTGCATTCGAAAGGGCTGTGGTAGAGAACCCCAGGAATGAAGAATCTTCCGATCTTGCCTGATGGGAAGCACTACGTCCCACCAGGCAACATCGGAAGATTCTTCATTTTCATTGGAGGGGTTATAATAGGTTACCTACACCTTATCTAAGCGATACATTATTGTTTTCCGACATGCACGTGAACGAAGTCGCGGGCACAGCTAGTGTCGAAATAAAACGTCGGCGATACTTACGCCATCTAGTATTCTAAAGTTAAACTAAAGTATCCTTAAATTGACCGCGCTTAGAAGGCTAGACACTGCTTCTTCATAAACAATGCTGTATGTTTTCCGGAGGCACATCAATAAGTCGACTGGGAAAACAAACATGCATTGGAATTGGAAGACCATTTCTCTCTGTTGAAGGTAATGCATCAGAACAAGATTTAGAACTAGGTAGGTACCTACTTACTTAGGTACCTACTTACTGCATTTTATTTTTCAGAGAGACTTGCATGAATTAGGTAGGCTGTTTGAAGGCCAATGGTAGTATCATTGCATTAATTATATACCCAAACCTACCACAAGATCACAACACTGTTGTAGGTACAAAGGTTAGGCGGATGGTGATTACTGGTTAGATACCTAAGGCTAATAGGTTTAAGGTAAGAGTGTGATTGCAGCGTGTGATAAC
Source organism: Cosmia trapezina (assembly GCA_905163495.3). Classification (NCBI taxonomy): domain Eukaryota; kingdom Metazoa; phylum Arthropoda; class Insecta; order Lepidoptera; family Noctuidae; genus Cosmia; species Cosmia trapezina. Next base: position 10,963,890 of record LR991042.1, read on the forward strand.
GTGGAGAAGATGCCTCTCCGCAACGTGACGGTTATCCGTGACATTTTACTGACTTAGGTTTTTTTAACGGACGGCTAGGTTTCCTCTCGAACGGTTGAGTCTTAGTAAATAGCTACAATGTCAAGCAAATCCAATGAAACGAATGAATAGCTTGCAAACCGATTCAAAAACTCAGCCAAGTGCGTGTCCGACCACGAACAATGAACGGTTCCGTAGTTGGCATGAATTTGTCCCAAGAACAAACTTAACATTGTAGTTGAAAAACATGTTCTCCCATACATTCCAACTATTACTCCTTAGCTTGTATAGCTTACCTAGCTGTGATAGTTTTCCTTTTAACTTCGTTATATATAAGAAGTAGGTACTACTGCCGTGAATTTTTTCACATGTCCAAAAACAACCATTTAGCCGGCAGCACTTGGGCTCTACGCAAACCGGATGCCTGAATCGAAAAATGGTTTTCACACACCGCAATATTTTTGCACGGCCTATCCAACGATACCCCACACCATGTGGGATAGACGAGAAAAAAAAGATGTAATGGACTTTTCATGTGCAAGAGATATGTACTTACCTATCTTGCACGTCAAATTATAAAAAAAAATTTTCAATATTTTATTTTACCACTTTCGGCGTAATTAATATTATGTAGGTATCCTTGCCAAATTACAGCTTTTTAGTACTAAGAGTCTGAGCTAAGCCGCGGACAGCAGACGGACATGGCGAGACTAAAAGGGTTATTTGTTGACTACGGAACCCTAAAAATGGATGGCGAGCTCACGTGACTTTATAAGCGTAGATGTTTTTTTATGAATCTTTAAATTTCAGCAGACAACGCAAATTTTAAGACTCGGAATGAATATATTACAATCCGAAGCAGAGAAACCGTTGGCGAGCATGTTTTGAATTTCCAATGGCTGTGGAAGTTGAAAGTTTACCTAATCAAAATTAACAGAAACTTTTCTCCTCTTCATTTTCAGGTGAAGATAACGAGTGCAGATTAAATAATGTAAGTTAGAATATCAAAGATACGCTACGATTAGGAATAACATCAGGTAGGTATTACCGAAGCTCGATCCCTATTACAAGATAACAATTAGGTAGGTAAGTAGTAAGTACCTATTACTTTAATGACTAAGTTTTCAATAGTCAGATATATTTTATCTGAAGGATAAATAGTTATACATATTTTCTTTACTTAGGTACTACAAAAGCTGTCGAACTCCAATATTTCCAAATGGCCTAGGCAAAGTAGTGTGCGTTACTGCAGCGGAATGTTGTCGCTTTTCAGGATTTCGTCTTGACAGGAATTAGTACCCAATCTCGTGTAAATGTGCCCGAAATTTAGAATTTGTGCGTCCAGCTGATCCAAAGATATTCACGAAAAACAGATTCCGCTGGAGTAACGTTACTGCAGCGGCATGTTTTTTTACCAGTGGTCGTAGCTGAATACAAACTAGCTACTTAGATAGATATAATTTGTGCATAATTGTGCCCAAAAAATAGAATTTGTGCGTCTTGAGGTTTCAGAGTTATTCAAGATGCCGCTGCAGTAACGTTTAGCAAATTGCTGTATCTCTTAAACGGCATGACATACAACTACGATTTTTTTTACTACGGTGGGTCTTAATTTGTGCTTAATTTGTGCAATTTTATTTTTTCTATAATCGACACCATTGGAAAACTAGAAATTATTTTTCAAAAACCCTAAAATCGATCCTCGCGCTTCAATGAGAAACCCTAGAAACTTACCAATTATGGTGATTTATACCTTTCATGAACTCAAAGCATCATGTGAAATTCGATGTTTATATTCCAAGTCCTTAGAGAGTTATTCCATTTTAATTAAAATCTGGCCATGATATAATGTAACGCTCCAATACATGAGTTATTATTAAGTGACTGATATTATGATTATACTAATAATTAGTACCCTTATTAAATTGTTTATTCTTAAAGTTTCAGCTGAAAAAACCTTCTAACTACTTAGATATGAGAAAAAAACGATAGGGAAAGAAATCACACGATTGACCGAACAAATTCGAATGACTACATAAAAGCGGGCTCACAGTACATTATGCCCACCTTCTTAAATTGGTAGTATTATAATTGAATTTTGATGGGTACAGGTGCGTACAAATGGTTTAATTAGGTAACTATTTATTTACTTTTACATAAATATGTGACGTAGAGAGTCATCAGAGAGTAGGAAGTGACCTAAGGGCGAGCGCGCACTGCGGTGCGTTTTTGTAACGCATAATCTGTGAAGTATGGAATGTCTTTGAAGTACTCTAACGCACAGAAAATACAGGTGTGTCGATCTTCTTTATCACTGAACAGTTAATTTATTTCACCATAAGCACAATGTACCACAAAACCAATGCGTATTGTCCAGCCGAAATTATACACACAATTCCTTGAATTACTGGGAAAAAGATAATGTGCACACGCTCTCCACACACGAGATTGGCGGCCAATTACTCGTGTCAAACAAAGTTAACACCGAACCGAACTAACAGTGCGTTTCACGAATGTTGGTACCATTGTTTTTCATTGAAGAATGTTTACAAAAAACCATTCCATACGGCAGTTTCGAATGAAGCAACAAGCTCTGGGGATTCCCCCAAGTAATGTTTTATTATCCCGGTCGTTCTGACGGCATAGCATAGGGTAGATGTATTTTATATATGTATGAGTGTAATAGTTCCGATTGACGAATTGGCCGAGATCTAGACAATATAGACATTCACTTTCCTCAATTTGATCAATTTGTGAATATTTCTATTAAGTAGGTAACTAAATAATAAAACAAAATTTTACAGAGGTATCAATCATGCTATTTTATTTCAATTCAAAACTAAATCTATAAACGGTATTTTTTCTTTTATTTTATTGGCAACAAAAATACACTTTCTCGTCAAATAAACCTTTGGTCTTTATTAGATTGCTGTACTTACTAACATTTGACTGAGAGTTTAAAGGTTTGCAAATCCTCAATATCATTTATGGCTTACACACTGTGTGTACGTAATACCTATTGAGTTATAATGTACTACGTACTTACGTAATACCTACGTGTTTTACAAAACAATAAATTATAAGTAACACTTTTGTGCGAGACTGTTTCAAAAAACGAAATGTTGTACTACATATTTAAGAAGGTTGGCACAATGTACTGTGAGCCCGCTTTTATGTAGTCATTCGAATTTGTTCGGTTAATCGCTTGATTTCTTTTCCTATCGTTTTTTTCTTATATCTAAGTAGTTAGAAGGTTTTTTCAGCTGAAACTTTAAGAATAAACAATTTAATAAGGGTACTAATTATTAGTATAATCATAATATCAGTCACTTAATAATAACTCATGTATTGGAGCGTTACATTATATCATGGCCAGATTTTAATTAAAATGGAATAACTCTCTAAGGAGTTGGAATATAAACATCGAATTTCACATGATGCTTTGAGTTCATGAAAGGTATAAATCACCATAATTGGTAAGTTTCTAGGGTTTCTCATTGAAGCGCGAGGATCGATTTTAGGGTTTTTGAAAAAAAAATTCTAGTTTTCCAATGGTGTCGATTATAGAAAAAATTAAATTGCACAAATTAAGCACAAATTAAGACCCATCGTAGTAAAAAAAATCGTAGTTGTATGTCATGCCGTTTAAGAGATACAGCAATTTGCTAAACGTTACTGCAGCGGCATCTTGAATAACTCTGAAACCTCAAGACGCACAAATTCTATTTTTTGCGCACAATTAGGCACAAATTATATCTATCTAAGTAGCTAGTTTGTATTCAGCTACGACCACTGGTAAAAAAACATGCCGCTGCAGTAACGTTACTCCAGCGGAATCTGTTTTTCGTGAATATCTTTGGATCGGCTGGACGCACAAATTCTAAATTTCGGGCACATTTACACGAGATTGGGTACTAATTCCTGTCAAGACGAAATCCTGAAAAGCGACAACATTCCGCTGCAGTAACGCACACGCAAAGTAACATTCGATAATTCTATTAGCGGTGACGCAAGGGTGACGCTAATTTAGTAATTAGTAATAGTTAAGTAATTAGTACCTAATTGGTAGTAGTGTAGTTTTTTTAATTAGTATTCGTTTTAGTAATTTAGTAGTAAAGGCTAAAAAGCTATCGAAACCTCACGTGATCATTTCAATGTACCTTTGAAGCTATAGCGATTGTAGAAATAGAATCGCTCCAAATCAATGCCTTTGTCTAGGGCCTCTTGACTCCTAAATCGAGCCACCGTGCATTTCCATGTAAGGAATCAGGGTCTACATTAAAAATAATAAGACAAAGAATTTTTTATTGAGTTTTGAAGCAGACATATACCTACCTACTCGCCATCATTGTTCCAAAGAATTCATGACCATTGAAAAAGTCAAGACCTATATACAAAAAAAAAATAGGGTGACTCGATTTATGAGTCCGGGAGTGTGTTAGCAAAGTAGATAAACAAAAATTGATAGGTAGGTATGTGCAATACCGAAGTATAAATAAAGGAAAATTTTGATGTTTATAAGATCCGCAGTGACGACCATTGACGATAATGCGATAGTGTTCTTAATGAGGGGTGTCTAATTAGATTCTTTAAGAGAATATTTGTGGTAGATACTAATTGCTCTAAGTACCTATATACTTAACTAGCTGCGCCCCGCGGTTTCACCCGCGTATCGGGATAAAAAGTAGCCTATGTGTTAATCCAGGGTATAAGCTATCTACATAATCTTAACATAATTTAGGTGACCTGATGGCCAATTCTCGTACCTAAAAACGTTCACAATCTCATGCCAGCGTCAATCAAATGTCAAAAATGTAGGTAAACGCTATACAATTTTTGACAGATTGAGACTGAGATGAGATTGCGAACGTTGTTAAAAGTACGAGAATTGCCCCTCTCGTGTCTTAACCCCACAAGCTTGGCGGTAATGCGGTATGGTGCCTAATATGTATGTAAGTACCTACCACCTACTTACTAATAGAATTAGTATGAGTTGCCCAATGAGTCGCCGGCAGAACCATTCTATTTTGTTGGTAGATCTGCTAATCTATTAGTGTCACCGTACACTAGGCGACTAGTGAGTGGCCGAGTGCACAGCATAATCAGCCTATAATGTTCCAACTGCTGGGACATATAGGCCTCCTCTCTTCGAGAGGGAGTGGGCTGTAATCTACCACGCGGCCCCAGTGCGGGTTGGTAGATATCTACGAATTTTTGGTTCTAGGACACGCTGGTTTTCTCACGATGTTTTCCTTCACTGTTTTTAGAGCAGTGGTGATGAAAATATTTAAACAAAGTAAAGCGCCTGCCTGGATTCGAACTAACGACCTACAATTCGTAAATCGGGGCCGGTACCACTGCTCGAGTAACAGGGACGACCCTTATTGCCGAGTCTGACTTCACGCACATACTCGACAGTAGTCGGCGGTTAGTGGTTTTTCTAAGTGGCAGTATTATTTTAAAATAAAAAAAAATGTTTTTTTTTTTGTTTTGGGCCAACTGTAAAGTTTTTGTCAATAGCACCAAAAGTATGGTCATCAGTCAAGTAAAATGAAAATAGAGGAAATTAGTCAAATTATGAACGCATTTTATATTTCACTAGCTTCTGCCCGCGAGGTCCGCGTGAAATTTCTCATTCCCCCGACCCACCGCGACGAATCGCATCGCCTGCCCGTGCTTTTACTTCGATTACCACTTTTTTTATTTTTACTCAGCTCCTAAGCGTCATAGCGTGATGTTAAAGCCTATAATCATCCTCAAGAATTGGGCTATCAAATGCAAAAAGAATTTTTCAAATTGGACTGGTAGTTCCAGAGATTACCCCGTACATACAAAATTACAAACAAATTTACCTCTTTATAATATTAGTAAGTATAAGTATAGATGAATGCAGATACTTTGACAGCCAACAGACGTTTCTATAAATTCTTTACAAGTTAAAAAATTTTTGGGGAAACCAGTTAATTTATTTAGATAAAATCTTATTACAATGATTAAAATAATAATTAATGAATTAATACTAACATAACAACTTCTATGTGAATACTATGCGCCATTTGTCTGGAACTGTTGTACCCAGTAGTGTTTTTTCACAGCATCCAGTGATAACCTGTCTTTGCTTGAATGTTTCAGGAGCTGCAAGAATGCATAAACGTTTAATACTCCAATCCTATGTTTGACCACTTAGCCCACCCCTTCTAAATAAGCTCTATAGCTTATTTAGAACGGGTGGGCTAAGTGGTCAAACGTTTTCTGTCATCTTATATCTTAACTAACTTTTACCAGCGGCTTCGGCCGCGTGGATGTGTTCCCGTGAATATCCCACGGGAACATGCTACCGGGAATTCCTTCCTTATTCCTTGTCTACATTATAAAGGGAACCTCTGTGCAAAATTTCAGCTTTCTAGGTCCAATGATTTGGGCGGGGCGTTGATGAGTCAGTCGGGACTTCTCTTTTTATTTATTTATATCTTAATACATATATAATTCTTCTGTATGTGTGTTTGTCACCTAACTCCTCCTAAACGGCTGGACCGATTTAGATGAAATTTTGTGTGTATATTTCAATAGGTTCCTGGATGGTTTGAAAATCCAATTGGACCCGCTAGGTGGCAGGTTCTAGCAGGACAACGACTGTTGGGTCCGCTAGTTTCCTATAGATTAAAATTGAAATAACACCATCATTGAATTTCATACAAATTCTGTTCTAAATTCTCTGGTTAGTGGTTGATAGTACTTACTGTGGACACTTTGAAACAGACTCTACTCAAACAAGCTCTCTCTCTCTACAAGTACACAGTGACAAGTATTTCTATAGACAAATCTTTAATTATGTTTTATCCATACAATAATGCAGCCTTCTTCATGTGTCTGAATAGAAATACCAACCTTAGAAATAAGATCCTTAGCTCCTTCAGGTACGTAACTAGGAAACACCATGTCTAAAGCAAGGATCCTGGCATAGGTCTTGTCTTGTCCCTCACTCTCAAATGGAGGCTTGCCTACAAGGAACTCGTAGAGTAGCACTCCGATGCACCAGTGGTCAACGGATACATCATAGACCTCACGCTTGATCATCTCAGGAGGCAGGTAGTCTAATGTGCCACACATGGTTTTACGCCTATAACAAGTATAGAGTACAGTTATATATAAAAAAATAAAGAGCACCTTCAAAATTTAAGAAAAGTAGGCCACACACAACATTTAAAATTATCTTTTAGAAATTATAATCAGTTCTGTTCAATAATGTTTAAATTGATTTGATTAGCTTACAATTGCATCCCTGCTGAAAAAAGTACTGGTTGATAGTACTTGGGTCTATTTTTTGTAATTTTCTATATGAAATATATTCTATACTCAAGCTTACCTCTCAGAAGGGGCATGCACAGACCAGCCAAAATCAGCAAGTTTGAGATCTCCGTTGGATGCTACCAGTATGTTCTCAGGCTTGATGTCTCTGTGTATGACATGGTGCTGGTGGCAGTACTCCACAGCATCCGCAACCTCGAATGAGAGACATTATTATGCCACTAATAATAGCAAACATAACTTTAGTGAGATATAAATATTTATTAAATAAATAATAAATAAATATCCTTGGACATTTCACACAACGCCATCTAGTCCCAAGCTAAGCAACCTAATGCTTGGTAATGAGATGGCTGATAAACTACTTATATGCATTTTTTTTTTGTATTACATACATATTATTATTATATATAGAAAAACACCCAGACTCGGAACAAATACTTGTAGGTCGTACAAATATTTGTTCCGTGCGGGAAACGAACCCGCGACATGCTGCGCAGCAGTCAATCGCTCAACCACTGCGCCAACCGTGTCGTCATTTATTATTGCACTGAACAACTTCAATTTCACCTTCCCTAGGTTTCGTCAAAATTCTGAATTATTGTGACTAAAGGGCCCCACAAATTTACAGTTCGCCGACAGACCACCAGCAGGTGGTCCACTAAAAAAAAATGGACCGCCAGTTTTTATGAGAGGACCACTTGACAACTAACTGGATAAGTTAGCTTTACTTACACATACAAAAAGAGAATGTTATAAAGGTGAGTAATACCAAGGGTTACATAAACCGGGGACCAATATAAGCTTTTAATTTGAGACTTTCAGTTGTTTATTATCTATACTAATAATAAAGCTAGTTTGTTTTTTTATTTGTATGTTTGAACGCGCTAAACTTTGGAACTACCAGTCGGTATTGAAAAAATATTTTTGCATTTGATAGCCCTATTTTTGAGGAAGGCCATAGGCTATCTAACATAGCACTAGGACCCTTAGGAGCCGAGCAAAAAGAAAAAAGTCAGAAAGAACGTTAAGCGAAAACAAAGCGCTTGCGCGGGCGGCGATGCGATGTGACAAGAAATTTCACGCGGACGAAGGCTCGGGCAGATGCTATTGGTATCTATAAACTTAAAACAATAAAGTATTTATTCATTTATATACCTACTCAGTGACAGGGAAATTCGACCTATTGAAAGGGGTTTTAGACGTTTTAGTAGAGGTCAAGGAGGAGCAACAAATGAAATCCAGTTAACTAGGTGTCAAAACTGGATGTAGTTCTTCAATTTTGTTGAAATCTGGCTTGTTACCAAAAACCATTAATTATGAAAAAGCTACTACACTCTTACTTAACATTTAATTGATACTTTTCTGAAAGCTAAAAAATGAGTAAACATTTTTTTTAAAAATGCTTGCCCAAAACTTACATAAATCTATATCTATAAAAGGAAAGCGTTACTGACTGACTGACTGATCTATCAACACACAGCTGAAACCACTGAACGGATTGGGCTGAAATTTGGAACACAGGTAGCTATTATGACCTAGGCATCCGCTAAGAAAGGGTTTTTGGAAATTCGACCTTTAAGGGGGTAAAAAGGGGGAATATTGTTTGTATGAAAAATCTTATTCCTTGAGTTAATAAACTTGAAACTTGGCACGAATATTTATGTAAGTAAATTATGATTTTTGTGATTTTTTGTTTTTCTAAACTACCCCCTGAAGGGGAACTGGGGGGTCTCAAAGTTTGTATGGAAAAATTTTAACGCGCAATCCGATTAACTCAAAACTCAGTATTTATACTTAAAACCAAAAATAAAGAATAATCAGGGTTTTTCGAAAATCTACCTCTAACGGGGTGAAAAGGGGTAGTCAATTTCACAGGGGAGGATTTTACTGCGTGGCTTGATTAACTCGAAAATTGGTGTAAATAATCTTTGAGTCAAGCTATGGAAATATCTCAAACCATTTTTTTAAATTCCAGCCCTGTGGGGGTGAAAACAGGGAATACAATTTACATGAAAAATGTTATTCATTTGGTTTTAATTGACTTGAAACTTGGCACAAATATTTGCCTAAGATTGTCATTATTAGTTTTTTAAAACTACCCCGGAGAGAGGGTTAGAGGGGGAGGGGCAAGAGAGGGGTGGTGAGGAGTGGTGAGGAGTGTGAGGGGGAGGATGATGGACGCAGGGAGAAAGGGCAGGAATTGGTGAGGAGAGGAGGAAGACATGGTAATTCTTAGGGGTGCGGAGGGGTTGGTGAGCCGGAGGTGGAGGAGAAGGGGAGAGGGAGGGGACGGGGTGGTGAGAGAGAGAGAGCGAAGGGGAAGTGGTGAAGGGGGTGTGAGAGTGAGTGAGAGGGGTAGGGAGAGGTAGCGGAAGGGGATGTGGTGAAGGAACGAGCTAAACTCTGGAACTACCCTACCAGTCGGACTTTAAAAAATCTTTTTGCATTAATGATAGCCCAAATCTTATAGAAGGCATATTTAACATCACTCTAGGACCCTTAGGTGCCGAGCAAAAAGAAAAAAAGTCTGAAAGAACGCTAAGTGAAAACGAAGTAATAGCGCGGGTAGGCAATGCGATGCGACGGGGTGGGTCGAGCAAAAAATAAATTTCACGCGGACGAAGTCGCGGGCAGAGGCTAGTTCAGAAATAAAAGGACTTTATCAGCAATAATTTTTATTTTTACAAATTGGGTCATATTCATTTTAATTGTACATTTGTAATTCACAAATGTCACAGTTCTTTTTTATGATTTTTTGCAATTAAAATAAATGAAAATATCATAATTTAGTTTAAATTATGTACAACGGGGTGTTCTCTGATTTTAAATAGAATATCAAATTTATACAACTTTTAAACAATTAAATATTGAAATATTAATTTAAGAAAATTATAGATTATCTACCCACTACATTTATAATGTCACAATACGTCGTTGTAATCTAATTTTTATTATTATTTATAGACATGGGCATTATTGCTATTTTTAGAAAATCTATTGTATAAGGAGACGAGTGTGTGTAGCCACAATTGAATTGTAAGTTAATCATATGAGCGTTTTGGATGGTATGTCTGTTAGCTTGTAAGACCAATTGAATAAATAAATAAATAAATAAATACCATGGCCAATTTACTTATGCTCTAATTCTAATGCAGGACTGCCATTTGTAGTGGTGCCCTTTAATACAAATTTTATAACATTATAATAAAGCTATAGATTTATTAATAACTCATTCATGTTGTTGAATAATATTTAATAGAAAATGCATTTAGAATTCTAGTAACAGATTTTTGTTCCGTTTCGTAACACAATTCGCATGTTATTTGTTCATTTAAATCTAACTGTTTATCTTTTTTATGTTGGCAACATTGATGTATCAATGTATGAGACCTCCATAGACAGTCCGCCATTTTGCAACGTCTTTGAGCACATCAATATTTTGTGAATTTTATTTTCGGTTTAGTTACGAAAATTCTGCGATTAATGTAAGAAAACTTTGTAATTATGATAATAATTATTTGTTTTTGCAGTGCACAGATAAAGTTAGGCTATAAATCTACTTGTAAGAGTGTTTACTAATGTTTATTCAAAAAGCTAGGGTATGTTTACTTAGTTTTGTTGATGTTGGTTTAGTTACGTTTCGTTACGCAACAAAATGGAAAAGGCTGTGGATATTCAAGATACAAAAATTAACGGGATTCAAGCCCGCGGACTTATAGACTGAAAAACGTGCGCGCAAGTGCTAGTCACCGCCTTAGGTATGTGAGCGGTGAGATGGGGGAGGACACAATTGACAAGATAGACTGAGTTAGCTTGACCTTTGTCTACCTCCCCTGTCTCACCACTCACATACCTACCTCAAGCGGTGACTAGCATTTGCTTGCACACTAAACACCTATTACTTACCAAAAAAATTAAGTTCCAATGTGATATTCCATAGTAGTAATTAGTTTTTCTTTTTATTTGTAATATGATGTCTAATTCTAAAGTGCATCCGCTGAGAAAATTTGTTCCTTAGAGTTCATATTTGTAACTTTTTATCGTTTATAAATGCACTATTGATACCATATTTAATTTAAAAACTTCAACTTAAAAAATCGTAATAAACTAAAATAGTGTAACGCTAATTTTAACATTAATATAAAAGACACCAGTATATTTGAATAAGTGTCAGGAATGTATTCTCTCGGCGGCCACCCTAAAAATCACTATCAGTCACGGGCTAGTGTAGCACGGGAAATTCTTTAGTATAACTGAATTTGTGACAAGTTTCAAAAACAAAAATGGTATCTTTTTGCAATAAAGAAATAAGGTAAAAAAAATAAGTTTTAGATCTAAGAGGACTGTGGATTTTGTGACTTTTTTGACTAATAATTTAAAAAAATTGTAAATCTGTTACTTGGTAAACAGCGGAAATAAAACAGAATTCTATTAATTACTTACTGGTGTATATTTTATTTGTAACATCCACTAATGACAATTATTTTCAACAACATTAGAATATAATATGTATTTATTTATTATGTTGGTTGTGTCTGTGCCCAGACCCTAATGTTCTGTTTCGTTATTTTCGTTACTTTCTGTTTCGTTTCCGTTTCGTAACACATACAATTAAAACGAATATGACCCAATTAGTAAAATGAGTAACTGATTTCATAAGCTTTCCAAAATTGTAAAAAAATGTTATTGACTTTCTCAGTGGTGTTTTTTTATAGTCTTTTTTTTACCCTTAATTAACTGGACTTTTTAATTTGTTGCTAATGACCTCTAGTATAAGCCCTTTCAAGGAATAGGTCTAATTTCCCTGTCACCCTGTATATTAAGACCTTAAGATTGTTACCTGGTAGATGTATCTAGCAGCTTTGGGTTCCGGGAAGCGTCCTTTGGGTGAGTTAGTGAGGTGCTTATACAGCTCTCCTTCGGCTGCAAACTCCACCACTAAGTATATGCGACGCTCATCGTGGAACCAGGTCAGTAGACGTAGTATATTTGGATGTCTGAAGAGGAACAAGCGTTAAGTACATAAAGGAAGAGTGCTTGCAAACAAGTATGAAAAAGCAACTTTATTTATTGGAAACTCAGGTTATAGGGTAAGTTATAGGGCTAATAAGTACTTGCCTAAACTCGTTACTTACTTCAAATGCGACTGAATTTCAATCTCTCGCATCACTTGTCGTTCACATTTCGACCTTACAATCTGAGATTTGAAAAGTGCTTTGATGGCTACTAAATAGCCAGTTTTCTTCTCTCTGGCGACATGAACGTTTCCGAATTTGCCTCGACCAAGGGCTGAACCCAGCTCGAAGTCTCTGGGAGCCCATTTGTACCTAAAATACGTGAAGATTATATAAACAAAATTCTAATTATTCTTTTAATTAACTTTTACTACAGTACTTTGGAATCACTTACGGAGTTCCATACGCTTCGTGATTTATAATTTTAGTCTCCAATTCTAACACTTCACTCTGCATTGTCATGACTTTTAGAAATATCCGTAGTCCGTCTTTTCAATTAATTCATCAATCAAATTATTATGATTTGAGAAAACAATGGTATAGAGAGAAGAAAGGAGAAAACAAACAACAAACAACAAACACAGTTTATCGCACAGAGTACTTTTATGTCTCTATCGTCCGCGTCCGTTGCGTTTTAAAAACTTTGACCACAGAATATATTTATACCCTAACACTTTGACACACCTTTGACAGCTCACTCACAGCCGTAACCACAGAACACTATTACTCCTGCGGAGTAGCCAAGGGAGTAGCCTGCTGGCCTTAACTGCTTTAGTTATTCTTCTGAGGCCATAACAGCACCAGCATGACCAGATTTTAGCAGGATTCTGCGATTTTAGCAGGATTTGCTCCCCAATTTAGGGCTTAGCAGATTTTGTCGCAGATGTTTTCTGATCTGAAAAGATAGCAGACAAGCCCTAAATTGGGGAGCAAATCCTGATAAAACTGCAGAATCCTAAATCTGGTCACACTGAACAGCACTTAGTGAGTGAGTGTTGCCAGTGGCAGATAGACCAGGGTCATCAAACTTAGAACTAAAAGCCTGGCAGAACTTGGATAATTATACTAAAAAATTGTGGAGTACCAAAGATGCACTAGGTAGCCCGCGCAATTCAAATTTTCTTGCGTTTTATGCAATTTGCAGGTATGTACCAAAAACCACCAACAAAAAACAACCAACTGAAAAGCAATCTTATTGCAACGGCCACTGAGATCAATTTTACTGGTCGAGCTTGAGCCCAGACGCAGTCGCAAGGTCCAGCGTAGGTTCCGGCTTGATGGGCGGCACGGTTGGCGCGGCTACCGCTCCCGCCTCGGCGCCGTTGGGTAGACCTGCTCCTGCTGCTCCACCTTTGGCACATTCTCCGCTATACAAAATAAATGCCAATATTAACATGCCGTTTTTATTCAACCTTACTGTCTAAGCAAAAAAAAAAAATATTTGTTACTAACATTACTTAATATTTGTGTGAAATGTCCAAGGATATTTAATATTTATTTAACGTAGCTTATTAAAAGTAGTGTGTATTACTTTACTAGCATCATAATTATGTATTGATCAAGGTCTGAAATAAAGTAAGTATTTTTATTTATTTTTTTATTTTACGGGGATGCGCAGTGGTAGCCCGCAAAATTATTTTTTTTGGGGTTTTGCAGGTCCGTGTCAGGTTGTATCTTGATCAAAATATGATACGCGGAAATAAAACATATGTATTTATATAATTCTAGACATAAAAATCATCAATACATCTCTCCAAGTTAGATTTCGTGTACATTCGTTAGATTTCGTTCGTTCGAAGAACACGAAATCTGATAGTTTGGTAGGTACCTGGTTAGGTACAGTCAGGGGGGGCACACATAACACTGTCATCAATTTCCATAGATGACAGCGACATCTGGAGTTTGGTGTGATAACAAAACTTGGCAGCCATCTTGTCTTGCTTGTCATAAAAACATTTCGGATTTTCTAGCTATCTAATCTGTGGGATTTTCGGCCATTGTCAACTCGTTCCCGACGTTGTTGATGCGCATTTCGAGTTTATCTCAGTTAATTCTGTTATTTGTTTTGTTGAGTTTTGTTTTTATTATTTCCTATTATTGTTATACTTTGTTTTTCGTTAGCAATGTTCATTAGTCATATTAGTTGTTTTGAACGAACTCCCAAGAATGAGTGAACCCCCAAGAAGATATTGTATTTTTGGCTGTGATGCTTTATGTAAGTGTTTACTACCGTACCGTACCTTTAATAAAAGTAAGAAAAAGTTTTATTTAGCCGTCTGCTATTCATTCATTTCATTCCAATTTCAGTGGCATACGGTGAACCTACCTCTTCACCGGTTCCCAAACCCTGACAACCACTACGAGGCCCGATTTGTTCACTGCTTGGATAGCGGCTGTTGGCGGCGAGGTTAGAGAAAGTGATTGTATGAAGATTTTAAAGAACAAAAGCAGTGATCACCATTTTGATCCCACATTCAAGACTGATTGATTGGTAATAATAAACAAACATTTTCCTGAACTGCATACGTGTTTTTAAAATTATATTATATCCCGATTGCCCATAATTTATAAACTCGTACGAGAGTTATATAGATAGGTACCTACCTATAGCTATAGCTGGTATGCATACTATGAGTACCTACTCAGTATGCATAGGTAGGTATGTGTATACATTAGACCCTTAGTTCACCCACCAAACGTATGGTGGCAGCACTTTCCATACATGCAAATTTTACCACAGAGTTGCCACTCTTTCTCTCTATACTTACTTTACTCTTTGGGTACAGTATAAGCACAGGGTGGCAAATGCTATACATTTTAATTTCTTACTATTCAGCGACGTCTATCTACGAGAACATAAATTAAAAATGAACAGTGTTGCCAGCGTACATCCATGAAGCAATTTTTAGTACATTATAGTAGAAGTGTACGCGTATAATCTTTGATTTTGATGTTTTTGAGTTAGTTATTATTTTTCGTATTTTTTTTTGCATTTGTGAAAGGTCTCCGATCATAGTATTGTATTAATGTTTTGCTCTTATTGATCAAAAAAGAAACTATTAGTAGAATTTATAAATATGAAATGACTATACAGCCACAGGGTGACAGGCTGATGTTGACATTTCATTGCAAAAAATTTCTGCGGTTGCGTTGCGAATATTTTTGTAAATATTTCGTTTGCTTGCCAATTTTCAGTGTAATTTACGTCAAGTTTAGTTCGTTGCTCCGTATTTAGTAAAAATCTTGGAAGATAAACGTTCCCATCGAAATCATCGAATGTCTACTTTCTAAATCACCACGACTTGAGCCCCCGTGCTCCTCGGTGATTGCTTAGGCCCTCCAAGTGCTCTGTGGGCCCTCCGTAAATAGGAGTTTGGACCATATTATTTAAGTGTTTAACTCCGCCCTTAAGACGACCACTGACCAAGTGTTTTGTGTTTATACTTAAATAACCATGTCTCGAAACAATGTTGTGTACCTACCTGGTTGCCAAGTCATCAAAGATGACGGTAAATATGATGTTCTTTTTCTATCTACACAATGTACTGCTGGTTTGAGTTTGAGTGCAATGTTTTGTTTTACATAATAAATATGAACATGCAAAATTGGTATTTATTTTATTATCCTCGAAACAACTAGTTTAGTGTCGAATTAGCGTTACCGAGTTGAATAATGTAGAATGGTTGAAAATTCTGTTGTAGTAAAACTAAACCTAAAAATTTAAAATCCAGTTTGTAGAATTTTCAACCATTCTCCATTAGACAACTCGGTAAAGCTAATTCTACTTGGTACAATATTATTTATGTAGCTATGGTAACGTACCACGTGACATTGAATAGTGTATGTTCCCGTAACTAGATGGCGTTGCCTAAGAAAAGCTTAAGTTGCCAGTCTATCTCAGTATATATAATAGTAGTCTATGAGTATAAGGTTTTAATGGGAACTAGATTGAACACACATTATATGGTTAAATAGTATAATAGTTAATAGATGTTACACAATACGATAGTTACAAGGAATGACAAGACTGTTAGAAAAAACTCCATAGCAACGCTACATAGAGATTATGCTCTGTGATGCATACAACCTCCAACAAAATCTAACCTATAGAGATGTGTTTATGATTTTTATGGTTAAAATTATGTAAGGAAATACGTCATATGTTTTATTTCCGCTTATCATATTTTGATCAAGATACAACCGGTATTGCAAAAAACTCAAAAAAAAAATTGAATTTCGCGGGCTACCACAGCTCATTCCCGTTAAAAATCTTCTTTAGAATAAAGTAAAAAAAAAAATATATTTTTTAGTATGAGGTGTAAAAGTGATTGCGATATCCTATTTACAGAATAATCAATTTCATTTCTTTATTTCATTCATCAAAGCATCAGTCAAGTAAAATGAAAATGGAGGAAATTAGTCGAAGTATGAACGCATTTTATTTTATGAACGCAGATATACTTTGACAGCCAAAAGAGACGTTTCTTCACACGCTAGCATGTAACTTTTCACAACTTGAAAATATTTGGAGAAACAAATTCATTGAAATAGATATTCATGATATACAAAGATTTTACATTTAACTAACTAATGTTGATTTTACTTTTAATTTAACACATAAGAAGTTTTTAGTGGCTCAGTGAGCGTAATATAATTACCTAAATTGAGTCCTTTTGACTCTTGACTCGCGAATTGAAAACGGAACGCACTTGACTCCTAGCGACTGAAACTGAAAATGAATTATCGAATTTCTGAATTAATTTATTAAGAATTTATCAAAGTGTAGCCGTGTACTGTGTAAGCGTAAAAACATTTAATGCTTTAAGTATTATTAGTTTACTGTGTATTTTATACGGTTTTATTTACTAACACTTTTTGCTTCATCGATGGACTTTAGAATCGATAACCCAATTTCTTTCAAGTTTTGAATGACTGCAATTGTCCGATAGTGTGTCGCTGTAAAATGCTGCAGTGTTAGGATTGCGTGACGGTTTTGTGCTCGTTGTGACCATGCTTTTCACACCGATTTATATTGCTATGACCTTTATAAAGACATGGCGCATTCGGTCGTTCAGAGCTCGTCTACTCGAGTTTTTGAGCGGTAACACGAGTGTCGCATTCTGCAAAGTTCCTGAAAATGCAGCTGGTAAGTGTCGCAATATAATATCAAGATAATTAAGTCACACATCTCTATTTTACCTGTAATGTACAATACATAGGGTTAAAGATCATTATCACATTTACTTCTACTGCTTTTAATTTATCAACCGGCTAAATAACCTCATGTAAACATTATAAAACAATATCGAAAAACTTCAAACTCATGTACACAATTTAAAGTACTAAGTAATTAAAATTTTGTACACCTATTTACATTCTAACTAAAAAATAATTAATTAAATTTACAGAAACTCCTACGCTTAGTTCTAAGCTGTGCACAAACCCAAAAAATGCATATCTATGTGACTTACTGGACTATACCAATGCCACTCGGATCTGCAGCATGAAGCCGACTCAGATGATTGAGATCAATGACTGGGTGTCATGTTCCAACGGGCTGCCTCTGGGCTCCAGCGAACAGTCTCCTATTACTGACTTAGATGTAGATGTGCTGTTTGAATGTGAGATGGAACCTCATGATAACTCAGGACAAGATATCATTACTGTAAGTTTTAAATTTAGGTACTTATAATTGATTTTCTGGGTTACATAGTTACATTCAAATATAGTCACTTCAAGTGGTAATTTATTTATTTATTCAGCCAGAACAACATTACACTGATGAGCTTTAGGACACACATAAAATATGTATTACAAATAAATATTGCCAAACACAAAATTAGCAATATTAATAATTCTTCATCATTATCAGCCTACAGCAGTGCACTGCTGGACATAGGCATCTCTAATAGCATGCCATTCAGCTCCATATAATAATAGTAATTGCTTAAATTTAATTATTATTACACCTTTCACTCAGTCAATAACTAAATTCATTCATATGCTGTCTAGTCAGTCCCTCTACCACCTTATCTGACTCGCAATTATTTTTACCACAGCATATATTCTTAGTATTCTTTATTCACTTAAAAATTATATTTTTAAATATTAAAACAGAAAAACATTTAAAAATAAAAAATAGTAGCCCTAACTAAATTCATGCATATGCTGTCTAGTCAGTCCCTCTACCACCTTATCTGACTCGCAATTATTTTTACCACAGCATATATTCTTAGTATTCTTTATTCACTTAAAAATTATATTTTTAAATATTAGAACAGAAAAACATTTAAAAATAAAAAATAGTAGCCCTCCGGTATCGGGAACAGGGGCCAAGCTACTGGAAATCAGGGCTCCAGAGGAAAAAACCTCTTACGAATGCGAGACATGTCCAGAAGTACTGCTTTCTAAATCAAGCCCTTAATCCATCTGCCCAACAAGAGCCTCCTTAGATGTTGGTTGAGGCTCTTGGCAATTAATGATTGCAAAGTCCACATCCCACATGTCGACAACCTCATGTGCTAACTGCTAAGTCAAGATACTTGATATTTTTGTCTTTCTCAGCTTTCATGAGATTCTTGTCATGAGGGACAGCAATATCAACAAATATTGCACGGCACTCTCGTCATTCTATCACAACAATATTAGGCTTATTGGCTACAAATAGTCCTGTCAGTGATGAAAGATTGATCCCAGTACAATTTATAACACAAACAAGAGGTCTTCCTTTCTTATGACTATACTTTGAACTAGCCTGTGTTGGCAATTTAGCTTCCAAACATATAAAATAAATATGTACGTGTTTTAGATAAACTTGAATACCCAGACTTTGCTTCTCAGACTTCTTTCGTAATGACTTTTTCAATAGTAGGAATCATTCTGAAATCAACATAATTTTCACTTGTATAAAGTTGATATTTATTTAAATAGAAATAACATCAATTGTAAAAATATTTTGAATATGGTACACATATTGTTTTATCTCTAATCTGATTCCAGTTAGAGTCAATGGGTCAGCCTGTAGCGTGGAAGGCAGGCTCACACCTGGCAATCATAGTGAAGACCAACATAGAACATCTTAGTGTTATTGGTTTCAACTTCATTGGTGGAGAGTTTGTCATAGATCACAAGCTGCCTGTGGTCAGGATACAGAGTAAGTAAATTAGTAAAACATAAACGCAAAATACGCGCATTGTCGTGGAGTTGCGGATACCAGCCCGTATTACCTATTACCTAGTAAAACATAAAAATAATTAATAAAACATTATTGATATTCTGTAATGCGTTTTCATGAAAATTCACGCCACCAGTTGGCACCACTTTGATAACAGGTCTTCCGTTTCAACAATTAGGACGCTGTTACAAATAGGTAGTCAAATCATTATTTTTTTACACAAAAGTATGTTAATTAAATTAAATGTTTTGCATTCTTAAAATGTTTTTTGGCCGAATGGTTGATAGATGTGCATGATGCGATTTTGAACTATAAATATAATTTTAGGTATGGTTTCTCAATCACGGTACTGAAATTTGAATTTTTGCTTCAGTACATTTATTGAGAAAATGTACATATCTAAAATTATATTTATAGTTCAGAATCGTACCATGCACATCTATCAACAATTGGGCCAAAAAACATTTTGAGAATGGAAAGCAATTTTATTTAATAAACATACTTTTGTTAAAAAAGTAATGATTTGACTACCCACTTGTGACAGCATCCTTACTATAAAATATATGATGATGTTCATCATTCAGTCACAACTAAAGAAAATATAGGAGCTTTGATACTTTTGATAGGTTCCCGGAACTGACGTCTTAGTGCTGCCAAAAAGTCTCATTAAATGGTTTATGGATAATTCTTTTAGCTACTTTAATTATCAGCCATCAAAATTCATTATGTCATGTTACAGCTGTCCAACTATCAGGAGAGCCTAATAAGGCTTCAGACCCCTCCATGAGGAGTCTCCGAAGTGACATCCATTACAGTCTCCAACAACCAGCAACCGAATTCCAATGGCCAGTACATGCAGCCCTGCTCAGGAAACTGTCCAAAGTTGTAGATATCAAGTCTGACACTAAAAATACCATACAGATGAATGGTAGCAGTGGAGATATAGTGCTCGAAGTACCACCTCCTAGGAGAACTGTCACTTTAGCTGATGTCAGTGTCAACACTGGCAAGTCATTATCAGGGGAAGAGGCAGACAACCCTGAAGAAAGCAATAAAATAACAGAATCTGCACCAAAAGCAGAGCCCATACAGCCTGAAGAAAATGAAGTGGTAGTTGAAAATGTAACAGTAGAAATACAACACAATATCACGCCAAAGAAATCTAGTTTAAAACTCGACTTGAAGAAAGGCACAAGCCAACTCTCAACTTCTCTATTAAACATATCTAGTCAAATAAAGTCTGTAACTACTCATAAAAGGATAGTTAGTACGACTGGGCCAAAGAGGCCGCAGTCCCAGATAGAATGTTACCCAGTTGTTAAGGAAGAAGCATCAAGGAGTTCCACGTCTCAGCAGAGTACGCCAAAATCTGTGAAAAGTTCCCGTCCATTAGTGAATACGAAGTCACCAAATGTGTTGATATATTCTGATAGTGTAGTAGCTAGAGATAATTTGGAGGCGTCCCTTAGGAAAGTACTGGATTGCGATAGGTGAGTGTGAGTGTCTTATGTGTTCTTATGATATATGCTGAGCTTCCACAAAATTAACACAAGCTTGGCTCATGTCAAATTAACTGCAAAATGTTCAACCTAGTTTACGATTATTTTTTTTTAATTGGCATTTAACATTATGGCATTGCAGTATTCAATAAGAAAGTTGCACTTAGTGAGCATGCCTCAAAGCACTTCACGTCTGACATGGCAAATATTCACAGAGTAATTAGTAAAAGGAATACCAACTGTTCCTACAGCCAAATTCCACAAGTTTGACTGGCAAAAGGAAGTTATAAAGAATATTGTTGCTAATATCAATATAAGAAGTTTTTAGTAATTTAAAATTAATAACGAAATTATACTGGTACATCCACCATCAAATCCATGAAGAAATTATTCTATAATTAGTCCAGGTTCATTTTAAGAAACATAAAATAAATATGATTATTTAAAATATCAGGTATACGTTATACGTGGTGTCCCGCGAGGCGCTGGAGGGCGGCGCGTGGCGGGGACGTGCCGCACTTGTAGCTGTGGCAGGCTGTGTCGGCCGGGCCGCGCCACTGCTACTGGCACACTTACTGGCAGGCGGAAGACTGCTCGCTCTCTGCTCTGATCTACTCCATACTGTGCTGCCATATTATAAGACTGCTGAGGTACGTGTCACGATGCTACTTGATACTTCACGCCTGTTGGGACTTCAACTGCTTAAAGCTTCTAGAATATAATACGGTAAAGCTATCTATCCGTATTTGAGCATGTATGTTCTAATCGAATCCCTGCAATTCAGTACCAAGTGTACCTTACACTTGGCAAAACAACTAAGTAAGCATCTAAATATTTCGTATACCCAGCGTTTATGCCAAAGATAATAAAGCCTTTTTGTATACATATAAATTATGGCGATAACCGAGGACATTTGTTTCTCCAGGTGCGTGAGAATGAAGTAGTACAATTCACTTACGACAAATGGAAGTCTGTTAAGATGAAGCATCACATATTCTGCTACCAAGCCTCCCCTGCCAAGAAACAGTTCTCCACTGAAAGCGATAGACAGTAAGACCATCTTTTATTTATTATATCTTTGTCATTCTGTGTGTGTCATATGTGTTTCTTTCAAACACAGAGTAGTGAGCAAATGGAGTACCAATGAATATATATTTTTATGAGTGTCAGGTTTTGCGGATTGAAACGCGCATTGTCTCTCTATTTGCTTTTATTCTGTGTTATTTAATAAATATTGTGCTTTTAAATAACATTTTGATCAATTTACAGAGCAAGTCAGGAAAATAATATGTATCGGTACGCAAAACATACTATTGACTTAGAAGTCCTTTAATCCTCAGCCCTCATGTTATGACACATTATTACGCCTTAAGATTTAGGCCTACTTACATCATATATCACTAATGACTTTTTGCGCCAAACATATTTATAGCATCTTTTTATCTCTGTCATCCTTAGACGATTGACAGAAACAAAACGATGTTTTAAATTCGTTTAGCGCTAAACGTATTTAGTGATCTGTGATGCAAGCGGGACTTAGCGTTTGATTTAAAAGCAGTGCTATTTTCACGAATGGAGTACATTTTGCGACAGAACATTTAATTAATTTTTTAAATGCTTAATGACAGTTTGTTATTAAAAAAATATGCATGTGTTTGTAGATGTGTTGTCTTTCTATAATATTGATTTACATGAACTTTACCTACGTACTTCTAGATTACTTTTATCATACATCTTTACATGACTGCATAATACAATTTAAGCTAAGTGCATTATTGATAGAGTGGCTGAACAAGGACGATGGCTAATACATAATTATTATATTGTAGCTTACAAGTAACACAATGCAAGGAATGTCATTTACATTATTATAATAAATATCCACTGTATTGAACACAACTTATGACGTAGTGTAAAGAATTATAACACGATACCCGCTCCAAAAAACAAGAAAAAATACGCTTGCCCCATTTGTCACAAATAATACAGTAAATTGTCTGTGGGTGGATCACGCAACACATTATTTTAGTTGCTTAGTGAATTCGCTTTTAGACATAGATTAACGATCAGATACATCATTTCTGGTATCCATCGCCATGCACGCACCATTTGGTTATCCGAAAGCCGTTTAACGTTTATTAATGCCGACATTAATAAACGTTATAAATAAGTGCGTGCATGATGCCTGTCACGGTCGCACAACTGTTAAACTGCAAGTGCAAGACAGAGACGGGAACATATCTGAGCCAAAGTATGTGCTAAATAACATTTAATAACCTCGGACAAAGTGTACAGGATTATTTTAAATAGGCTAGCTAAACTCAGCAGACGCGATGGGTATGAAAATGGAGGATCGCAACTTCGCTCGCAAAATCTATAATAGCTTTTTTCAATGTCTAATATGTCTATAGACCTTTTTCATGCATTTTTATATTATTTTCTAGTTAAATAAATACATAATAATATGCGATAACAAAACAATAAGCTCGCTTGCAACATGCGTCGCATCGTTTCGATACAAAACTACGTTGTGTCGCTGTAGTACACAGTCAGTACTGCCCGTTAACGTGACAAATCACATTGTGGTCCTACAATTCCCCATACGAAAGGCTCTCCACCGTCCTATCTCCATCAGAACTGTTTTACATCAGTAGCATTATGCGTAGACCGTCCAAATACACGGGGCATCCGGGCCACGAGCTGGACATTCAGGTGTTGGCTTCGGAGGAGACCTGGCGCACGCCCTCGCTGCTGCAGGCTACCGACCTCACCAATAGGGGCATTGCTATCTTCTCACAGGTTTGTTTCTAAGCATAATTGTTATTGAATTGAAAACTCCTTGGTCGATCCGAAGTGTACTCTAATAAAAAAAAAGTTATTTTATAGCATTATGTTGTTAAGAAATCTGTATCATATTCATAATAAAACTGTTTCCTTGTCTGATGAAGATCGCGGGAATCCGCTGGATGCGAGAGGCACAAGGCCGGTTGTTGTGGTGATGCTTTGAGGGGCCTATGTCCGGCCATGAACGTCTTTGGGGGCCCTATGTCCGGCTATGGACGTCTTTAGTGGGCTGATGTCCGGCCATGGACGACTTTGGGGGGCCACTTCCGGCCATGGACGTCTTTGGGGCCTATGTCCGGCCATAGACGTCTTTCAGTTGAATG
The DNA here is from genome assembly GCA_905163495.3 of Cosmia trapezina. Taxonomy (NCBI): domain Eukaryota; kingdom Metazoa; phylum Arthropoda; class Insecta; order Lepidoptera; family Noctuidae; genus Cosmia; species Cosmia trapezina. Next base: position 10,988,074 of record LR991042.1, read on the forward strand.
ATGATGATAAACTCTGTCCTTCATTGAGTTTTAGAATAAATAGTGAAATTTATTGGCGTTAATGATTGTAAAACTAAATCAATAAATGAATGAAAAATAATGTATATTTTCTTCTAGATTCATTTAGAAGCAGACCCCAGTGACTATTTAGGCGACGAAGGCATGAAAAGCAATGAAGCTCGTCTAGGAATCATTCACAAAATCCTGGGTGACATCCTCGGCCTTCACGTGAAAGAACCCAAGGAACTGACCCAGATAGACTACACAAGAGGATTCTTCTTAGGAAACCATGTGGTAAGATCATGTTCTACACCGTCATTAATATCACTGTATATGTTTATTTCGCATCACCATCAATGTAGCAATTGCTGAATATTGATATTTATATTTTGATACATTATTGTGTTAGGATAACAAATTACTGTAACTCAATGGGGTTGTTTCCCGGAAGCTTCGCCGTAACAGAGCGCCGTGTGTTTGTCACTTGTCAAAGTCATCTTAAAGACATAGCGAGCAATCGGCGACAAGAAAAAACACCTAGCGCCATCTACGCAGAACTAATTTGACAGTTTTCTTTCCCATTGTTGTAAACACACGTGGTCATGATAACGCGTAACCTTCCGTTCTAATGGGCCAGTTCAAATATTTGACATCGAAATCATAAATTATGATTGGCTAAACAACAAAGTAAAGTGTGTTTTTCTTTGCTGTCTTATTTGGTAAACAAATATGGCGTACTTACTTCGATTACGACTTTAAAAATATTTGTTAGAATGGTTAATTTCGAACTAGTTTTTGTTGGTATATGTAGTTTTTTCTCACTATAAAAAAACCTATATAAAGTGTTTGATTGATTCAAAACTCGTGACTGTCATAGCGTCGTTGTTTACCAAAAAAGACATGTATGGAAAAATACACTATAAGTCAATTAACACTATAAGTCGAACCGTTGCTTATCAAAATGTAAATGTCTTCCATAAACAACAACTAGGAAATAAACATAATTTGTGATGTGCATACTTGCATACATTAGTTGTAATGTATTGTTACTAGGTTTGAACTTTGAACTAACTCTTGAATGTCTGTCACGTTTCATTGAGCTTTGTAGAAACACCGTCATTTGAGGACATTACGAAGGATATGGTAGATCATTGAATCATTTTACTGCATTGTGTATTCTAGCCAAACTTGGTTAAATAATTGTTAGCGCACATGCACACTCGTAGAGTGTATTGCAAGGCCATATTAATGGTACAAATCAACCTCGATCAACTTGAATAAAGAGGGCTGTCGCATTTTGTCACCTCTTTCGCTCACACGGGACCAAATTTTTAGGAATGTTGTATGAAAAGATGCATTTTTGAAAAATGTAATCAATTGGCGATCTAATCTATATAAATAAAAAGTAAAGTAGTAAAGTCCTGACTGATTGACTGATTAACTGACTCATCAACGCCCAGCCCAAACCCTTGGACCTAGAAAGTTGAAATTTTGCTCAGAGGTTCCCTTCACAATGTAGACAAGGAATATGGAAGGAATTTTCGGTAGTACGTTCCCATGGGATATTTTCCGACACACATGCGGGCGAAGCCGCGCGGGAAGTGCTAGTAAATAATATTAATTTCATAGGTAATTATTAAAACGCATTTCTATTGTGTTATCTAATAAACTCAGCTCAATAAATCAGATCTGTTTGAGATGAGTTAAATAAATGCGACATTAAAAATATATTTTAATGATTACATTTACACACACATTACATTACATATATTATTTATTTGATTACATTTTTCAAAAAGGCATCTTATCATTTAACATTCTTAAAAATTTGGTCCCGTGTGAGCGAGAGAGGTGACAACATGCGACAACCCTCTTAATGAAACTTTTATTGTAAAAAATATTCCGACGATTCTCTGATTTGATTTACTAACAGTTGCCGTGTTCTTGTTCTTTACTAACGAACAAACACACCATCTGAATGAAGCACATAAAATTTACAAAATATATTATTGATTTGCTTTTACTAGGTTTGTTAGATTTAAAAAAAATACAGCATACAGAGTAAAATGGAATCGGGATATAGGGAACCACATTCACAAATAAACAAACAAAAAAGTCCGCGTAGAGTACCTACAGAATGCTTCCGTCATCATGAGCCCATGACAGTCACCCTGTGTATACGATAGTGACACGTGTTCCCGGTAGGCGGCGTGGCCGAAGCGTGCGGCCGGCCCTGGCCACGTGACCGTGTGATGCCCGGTGAGACGCACTTCACGAGCACTTGTTGCTACTAACGATGCTACCACGCACGGTTTTAAGAGTGAGCACCACGACATGCTATTAAAATGCCAGGCCAAATACCAAAATAAATATGCAACATTTTAGAGGCCCTTTAAAGCACTATAATGCTTTTTAGGGGTTTTCAAAACATTGAAATGCAACATTTTTGACGCCTTAGAAATCAGTAAAATATCACATTTTAGACTCCATCGAATTTTGTCTTTGAAGTCAGTATACTGCAAAATGTTAGGTCCCATTCCGGACACTTTCTGTTTTGCAATTTATGAAACGGTTATAAAGCTCACTCTTAAAACTCAATGTAATTATATCAATTAAATTAAGCTTTTATTTTATGCATTAATAAAGATCGCAATGTTTTTGTTATTATAATAATGTGCACGCAAATCGCTTTAAAAATTTTTGTTTCTTTCACAGTTTTGATTATTATTATATTTCACAGCTATTCATGTATCAAAATTCGATAGAAGTAAATAAAACATAACATTAGAATCAATATGAATTTTATCTAAAATCATCGCTTCGTTCACCGGTATACATACTATTTCAACCGTGCTTAGTGAAAAAATGCCAATTAAGCTAAAGATCATTAATTTCTTTGTGAATATTTTGACCTTTGATTTTTTCTATCGATGTTGCATGTTGTGTTGCTCGGAATTTTTTGTCTGTAAAAATATTAAAATAACGCGGTCGCTGCTCAATAGCATTTTCTTCTTTTCTATCCAATAGCACGACAGAAGAAAAACGGAACATTATCGTTGTACCTTTGGCTATACTTATATACGTCAAATAAAACCCCTCATTAACTGACTGTTGTCTACATATTGTACGTCCGATGTGAGCCTGCATACTAAATTCTTTTGTCAAGTGTACATGCATACAGAAGTATGTAGTAGAAGCTTGCAAGTCGCTAAGTAACAACTGCCGCTCGGGTCGATCTATCAGGTTAAGCTACGCTTGCCAGGGTTGGTCCTAGTTTACATACCAAGACTTATCCGTGCCTCGGAAAGCACGTTAAGCCGTTGATCCCGGTCGTCATCTCTTATTAAATTAAATTACATCTTTGACAGTCGTTACGGGTCGAGTCTGACAACCAGTCACTCTCCACAACCCTGTAACTGGGTTGTGGAGGTCAGATAGGCAGTTGCTCCATGTAAAATACTGGTATTCAGCTGCATCCTGTTAGACTAGAAGCCGATCCAAGATATTTGGGAAAAGTTTAGGCAGATGATGACATAAGTACCATACGTACTGAAAATGGCGAACGGTAGAATGCTCTACCGGATTATCTTTCTACAAGCCCTGCACCCGATAACATTTCCCATGTCATCCCCTATTTAACCCCTTTTTTTAATTTTCAAATATCTTTCCTTAGTGCTTAGCACTTTCAGTATACAGGGCCTTTAATTAGCTAGCGGAACCCTAGACGTGAAGGGCTTGATATCTAAACATGACAAAATAAATATGTTTTTTTTTGTTTTGAGTCAATTACCTACCACTGTTGTTACTTGAAATGTGAGTTGATAAAATCAGTTTTATCGTGTTGAGATATCACGTCTGTGAAGTTTACACAAAAAAAAAGAAAGATTTTTAAACTGAGGAGAAATTCCCGTATTTTTAACAACGTTCGCAATCTCATCTCAGTCTCAATCTGTCAAAAATTGTATAGCGTTTACCTACATTTTTGACATTCATGATGATGATGATTATCGCTGGCATGAGATTGCGACTTGAATTTGAAGGTTTTTTGGTACGAGAATTGGGCTTCTGATATTTTTAGTGACTACAGGCGGTTAATGGCCGCAAAAAAAACATCATTAAATTAATTTAGTTTTTGTTTGATCATGTTTAGTTATCGATACATCACGTCTGCGGAGTTTCATCAGCTAATTATATTTGTTAAGTTATTAAAATTTCAAGCTTCCTAGATCCGTGGTTTAGGCTGTCCGTTATCTGTTAGTGAGTGAATTTAAGATCAGGTAGATATCGACTCTGTCTAGTCCTTGGATCTCAATTTTAAACAATTTTGACAGAAGATTCCGAGCACGTGTTGTCAAACTTTGTTACTTCCAACCCAACACGGAATAGAAAAAACAAATGAAAGTGCCCACGCAGCACGTGTCACAATTATGCGGAAAAATATGTAAAATAATAACAACCTTCTATAGTAATAAGTCTTAATTTTGTATGAACAACAACTTCAATATTGACGAAAAGATTATTTGTTGTTCATACAAAATTAAGACTTATTACAACTGACGAAGGTTATTTTATATGTTTTTCCGCGTCATAGTGATACGTGCGGGATATTTGCGTGGACACTTCCAATTGTTTTTTCTATTCCGTGATTAGTAACGTTCATAACTTATACGTCCCTATAGCACAAGCTGCGCCTAGTGGAGGCGTGCCCGCTGGTAGACGGCGCGCGGGTGCAGACGCTGGGCGACGTGCGCGTACAGTGGTGCTTGCGCGGAGAGGAACCTTTGCACCCCCCCGGGCCCGCCTTCTTACCAGTACACGTGTACGAGTGCCCTGAGCACTTCTCCACGCTGGAGTACTTTGATGTGAGTATTAATTACGACTTTTATGGAATGGTCTTAAGGTTCAAATTGCCATTAGGGCCTCGAACACTTCTCCACGTTAAAGTATTTGGATGTGAGTACAGTGTAAACTCTTTATAACGTCTTTCGTTAAAACGTAAAACTTCCTCATTATCTTCCTGCCCTTATCCCATATCACGCAACACGTTTTTCTTCTTTCATTCTCCCCAGTCAACCATCACGCTATCATTCACTCCTTTCCCTTTCATAGCATTCCTCACACATTCCATACATCTTTTCTTTGGCCTTCCTCTGCCTCTCCATTCATCAACATGTATATTCATCACTCTTTTAGTCACATGCGTACACAACGTAAAACTTCCTAAAACGTAGAAATTAGTTCAATTTGGTTGGTTTACCTTAAAACCCATACATTGATACACTCTTTATAGCGCAAAAACCATTATATATTACGAAGAAATACGTTCATATTTAGACGTCAGTAAATATATTACTGTTTACAAAATGCTCCGACTAAATAGGTGCCGAAATTTCTAAGAAAGATATCTGAGATCGTAAACAGCCGCCTTGTTTTTATTATTTTTAATTGTCTAGAACACGTGTGACATTACTCTTGGATTGTATGTCTTTAGGAATGTTGGGCTCACTTACTAAACATACTAAGCACCTCTCGTATTATCGTATAGTCGTAAACCAATAAATAAATGTTAAAAGTATTTTAAAGTATGTACTGTGATTATTTGGTTGTTTCTCTTTCTTCACTCCACATAACGAAAACTATAACGAAAAAAAAAAAATGCTGGGTGCCTTGAGTTTCGTTATAAAGAGTTTACGCTGTATTTCTCTTAATTAAAGAAGATCTTTAACCCTTTGAACGCCATTGACCACTAAAGTTGCCTTACTAAAATGCCTACCACATATAATTTTACTAGGCTTGGCGTCGGGGGTGAAGTAAAGTAAAATGCGCTGGCGTGCAAACGCTTAAGACACTTTTCCAGTCATAATTTGTGTTAACAATAATTCTTTTTAACAATACGTGCATAGGAGTTAGGTACAGGGCTTTGTTTGTAAAGTTTCTCCAATTAATTGATCAATAATTTTCATTATATAATATATTTCTTCTATTTTCTAGAACCTAACGTCGACAAGTCTGGGGCGCCTGGTAGTGTACTCCGACGTGATGGCGTCTACGATGCACGTGACAAGCGCTCCTCTCGCACACGGCGTGGGCTCGGTAGCAAGACGGCAGGCGGCCGGCCGGGGCCGCGGCGGGAACACGTGGATCACGCCGCCCGGCCAGGCCGCCATGTCGCTGCAGGTAACCATTGACCCAAGTTTAGTGTTAGTTATCGATAAGGCTACCGCACTTCACTAGACCCAACTATCTCCTACGTCCCGCTCTCTCGCTACCCGTATTTTTATTGTTTGTTTTAGAGCGCTTTAAACCCTATTCCCAACACCAATTGTATAAATTCTGGGACGGTATAACTGCCGGCACGAATCTTTAGCGCTCGGTGGAGAAGTGGGGGTTGTTTGAGAATACGTATTGTCTAAGGAGTAAGGTCCAAAATCGCTTAAAGTAATTCAAGGTCAGCGCTAAAGTTTCGTGCCGCCTATTATACTGACACTCGTCTTGGCCTGCAATTTAGCTGGTCTATTCTGTGTAAATCTCACCATGAAAAATAAAATTAGATCCCACGAGATGCTAGGGATTGACACTATTGATAGCTCACTTCAGGCTTACAAAGTGAGATTTTTAGAGAATAGGTAGACAGACAGAATAGGTAGATAGGTTAAAAGTGACATTGTGTTCCAGGTGTGGCTCAAGATGTCTCCGTGTCTACCGCTGGTGCAGCACGCGGCCGCACTAGCCGCCGTGCGGGCCATACGATCACAGCCCGCCTACGAACATTTGGATATTAGGTTACCTATAAATTTACTTTTACCATTTTATCTAGGAGTTATATATGTGATGCGGAGGAATGAGGAAGATGTCGTGTTGATGGCTGTAAGAGAAGGGGAAGAACAAAGAAAAGATGTATGAACTGTGTGAAAGATATGGTTAGAAAGTACTGATTTTAGCTTCCTTTTTCGACGTTATCGTGGCTGACCGAATAATGTCGGTATCAACTGAAGTCCAAAATCATGCACCCCATAATCCCTCATTCTCCTTTACTATTATGTACGTTTATTTTACAGGATAAAGTGGCCTAACGACATATACTTCAGCCGCGACGTTAAAATTGGTGGCACAATTACCACTGCGAACTGTATCGGCGACGAAGTCTACGTTAATATTGGTAAGCTTCTCATAACTGTTACACACTATAACATCTTTAAAAATTATTGAACATCGATAACATCACATTATGTCGAATGCAGCGAGTCTATTTATTCCATAAAATATTATCATTCAGTCCTACTTCTGAGTAAAGTCAAGGTGTTCCCAAATTCCTTCATACTTCATTATACTTTGGCCGATGCCGCTGTACCGCGCCTTAGGTAAGTGCGTGGCGAGACGGGGGGCAGTGCAGGCCGCTCATTCGTCAACGCTCACCGTTGTCCCGTCCCCCGCGGTACAGCGGTATCGGTCAAACTATAAGTACATAGTAGTTTTATTTTTTTGTGGTTAATTCATACTTCCATACTTTCTACTATTCTACTAATATTATAAATGTTATGAAAGTTTGGATTTTTTTTACTCAATTACGAAAAAACGACTGAATGGATTTGGATCAAATTTGGCACACAGATAGTTTATAACCTGGATTATCTCTTTATCCCGTTAGTAGGTTCCCGTGGGATAATTTCCGATTTTTTACGCAAAATATAGACTAAAAAATCATAAATTCATTCTTCAGGTACAGGTGTCAACATATCCAACAGCGTGCCCACGGTATGCCTGAACGATATAATAACCGAGCACAACAAAGCACACGGCACCTCTCTAGCGCCGATGTCGATAGAGCGGTTCCTGGCGCGGTACTGTTCGCAACTCGAGCGCATACTCGAGTATATGAGCACTGAGGGCGGGATCAATGCCTTTTTGGAGCAGTATTACCAGTATTGGTTGCATACGTGAGTATTTGATGCTGAATAATTTTATAGTCTAAAGTGCCCGACAAAAATCGAGATAAGAAGAGTATTGTCATAGTTACCATATTTCGATGTTTTAGCATTTAGCAGCCAAACTTATACCGGGTGTAAAAATGGATCGTTTTTTTCCACTAGATCACTCCTGGGAATCCACTGGTTCTAGAGATATTGAAGGTCAAAGTCGCATTTTTTTTTAACTTTTTCCGACAAGTACTACGCGTACCGTAGAGCGAATGGGCGGGGCTTAACTCTGTTTGCCTGAATTCGCGTTACATTGCGCGCAATAAAAAATAGCTTTTTTTATACCTAAAAATAAAAGTCGTTTCCCAGCAATAATTCTTGCGCAAAGCTAATTAGTTAAATAAATAAATAAATAAATTCTTTATTGAACAAAAAACACAGTATGACAATAACATTTAGTGCGATAATACCTACATTAGTAAAATACTGTGTCGTAGGAATTAACGCCCACCTCAGGAAAAGGACGATAGCGTTCTAGAATTTATGCTAAACACAGGAGATTGATTACAAACTAGAATAATAGGTTAAAAAATAATGTGAATATGTGTAGGTACGAGCGAATGTATTATGTGCGTGTGGGTGTTTGCATAGGTGTGTGGGGGTGTGTGTGTATGTGTATGTGTGTGTGTGCGTGAGTGTGTCTTAATTTATGTGTAATGAGTCTATTTCGGAAGGAAGAGGTCGATGTTGGAAACAAATCAGGGTTTCACCAAGCTCTCCAGGTCTTCATAGGTGAGGGTTTGAAGCCATTCGTCAGTGAGTTTTTTACAATCCCTATAAGAACGAGAATGAATATGGAGTACACTGTTTACCTTATTGTACAGCCTCGAACTAAAGAAATTGTATTGCCGTCGGACCACTTCAAGTTTCGCCGACACTATGCCACAAATAACTCTGTCCGATCTACACCCACGTCTACGCTCAATAGTGGCGTTAGGGTCGTAAGGCAACTCCGAGTGTTTCCGTAACATTGTGCATAGAATGAAAGACTGCCTTACAGTAGGTATCTTCCATAACGATAACGAGTTAGATGTAGAGTATGCGTAGCTGACGGCTTTGTTGCCTTTTTAAACCCTGTATACGGGGTAACAAGGGTAGGGTTTAGGGTGAAATGTTCGTAACAGTCCGAATTACGTTTTTATGGCCAGAAAAAAATTGAAAATTGCCAGGAAAATTGGAAAATTCGGGAAAAACTGAAAGTGCTTCTTGCTATGGGATTTTTGTATGAACCCAAGACCATATTGAAATTTTGACAGGACAACGTCTGTCTGGTCAGCTGGTCTGGAATAAAAAGCCTGAATACCTTCGTTGTAGAATTATTGTAGATAGTTGAAATCCTGATTACGACTTTTCATTTCCAGTGGCGAATCCATACGCGTAAAAAGCGAGATAGACGTCACTCCAGTGGACGGTACAATAAAAGGATTGGACGAAGCAGGCTGGCTTGTCGTTAGTACAGCTAACGGTGACGTCACAGTGGCACCTGACGGGAACACGTTTGACATGATGAGCGGTCTCGTCGCGCCCAGGGTATAGACAACTAGAGGAATGGTGTCAAGGAATTGGATGAAACAGCCTCTAGAAGAGGCCCGACGGTGATTGCCGGGGATTTGAAATAATAAGGTAGCTTATTCTTACTATTTGTATAATTATGTTGATATGAAACTGGTGTTATTTATGGTGACTCTGCACCAGATTCAACCTTGATTATTTGGTAAAGGTATTTTTTTTAGAAATGCTCGAAATTTGAATATAAATGATTATTATTATTATTGTTCGATTTAGATCCTCGAACTTTATGATTGTGTTTTTCGACTACTTCCTATTTCATAACCGGATGTCAAAAACTGACATGCACTGAGTTCACGTCAACTTACTGCGAGATTAAGAAAACTGTCAACTATTAAAACTGTCAAAACAGTCAACTTACAAGTGCCTGGCCTTATCATCTGCATAGCCTTTTCCCAACCATGTTGTGGTCGACTTCCAGTCTGGCTGGATGCAGCTACCAGACCAGTATTTTACATGGAGCGACTAGAGCCTATCCAACCTCCACAACCCAATTACTGGGTAACACACGATAACCCTTGATAAGACTGGTTATCAGACTTTTGGGCTTGGTCTACCTGTAATGACTGCCAAAGATCTACGAATGACAGCCGGGACCAGTGACCGATGGTCACCCATCTGCAAACTGTCCGCGGCAAGCTTAGCCTAACATGGAATCGACCCGTGCGGCTGTTATTATTTAGGCACGAGTCCGTCTTAAAATAAAATAGTAGGATAAGACTAGTTTCATTCAATGCTTAAGTTTACGGTGATATTATTATTAGTGATTATTTACAGCTCTCTCTGTGTGGGATATTTATGGGAATAGTTTTGTTAGCGGTAGATATTTGTGATATTTTCCAAATAATAATCTATGTATTTAAATATTATTTTAGTCATGATTAGGATAGGATTATCAAACTGAAACGTGAAAATGAATTGGGGAAATATAGTTAAATATACGTAAAAACGTGACTTTTATCAATATGCACATTAAAATAGTTGTTTGGTGAAATAAGTATTTTAATACGCATTCTTTGAAAATAAACACGTTTAGCAATGGGCTCTGAGTGAGACTAATCAGATGATTTGTTAATTGTTATATAAATGTTAGCTTACAATGTGTTAATTATGCGACGTTATTGTTTACTTAAAATATGCTTTTGTTAAGAGTAACAACGTCCTAAAGTTTGCTCATAATAATTAAGTTTAATCTGTTAAATATGTTATTGTTTTATGGCTATTAATTATCTACTTAAATAGGTAATAATAATAAGGAATTATGTGACGGAATATTATCAATATTAGAATTTAAAACATTAGACACTATTATTGGTTAATGTTAGCTAGCCAAATATAAAATATTTATATTACCTGGATACCGGTGTAGGTATCCTTTTCCTAGCAGTATATGCGAAGTCATATAGGCATAAAAATACGGAAACATCAATATCGTTATAAAATAGGTATACTTAGTATTAAAGTTATCGCGTAAGATTTCGGTGTGTTCACTGGATTGCTGAATTTTAAAAACGCATAACTTAAAAAAAAGGGGTCTCGCTGCTGATGGAAAGAAAATACAATGCAATGTTTTGTCAATGTTTTAGGCAAAATATACATGAATTTTGCGTTCTCTAAGAAATGTTCGTCGCGAGACCCATTTTAAAATAGTAAATAATTGTAATAAAATTAGTATTTCGTAGTATTTGGACATGGACAGCCACACCACTGCCAGTGCTCTTATATCGAATAGTTGATAGATTGCATAACTACGAGTATGAATGTGCTGTACGGATCCGTTCATAGATAATATAGAGTTGTTCTACATCTTGTATAGCCGCGTAAAGAGGGTGATTGGTTTGGTGTCAATTACTCTAAGGGATGTTATATTTACGGGATATGGGAGTGGAATTGTTTATCTGTCGTTAGCTCTTTTTAAGAAGAGGTATAATCATAGACGAACATACTTATATGTATATTTTTAGCCAGAAAATAAGTTATAACAATATATTCCACCAATGTAGTTTTGTAGACGCATATTATAATAAAGGATGTTTAAAGGGAAAAGGAGCAAAACCAACAAGTTTATTTTTTTAATGAGAATTCAGACAAGTAGTATTGTTCTTCTACATCTGTTATCTAACCTACTACTAATTAAAACTTTTGATACCTCTATGATGAGGACTTTAAGCAATTTCAAATTATACATACATAAGTGTGTATAAGTATATGTGCGTATGGGTTATACATAAGTTATTATGTTAAGTATAAGTCAGTTTAATAGAGCTTTTTATCATTCAATTACAATATTCTTTGTATGAGAAAAAATGTGCCTAAGCAAAGTTATTATAACACATGGAAAATGATCTATTTGTTAGATGTAAGTAGCGTTGTACAAAATCGCATCTTTACTTACTTACATCATTTTGGTGGGAATCTCAAAAATTTTCGATGATTTAAAATTTTACTATGTATTTAATAATAAATCGAATTAAAATTTTCCCTAACGTAAACGTTTTAAAATTCGACTATTTTGAAAATAAAATGAATCTTGTTAAATGATAGATGCAATGTCTCCCACGTTGTTGGCGCGTGGTCACGCGTTCTAGTCACTCCTCGCTGTTGTCATGTGGCGTTATGTTGTTTAGGTGTTATTTATTGATAGAGTCTAAAATGTTATACAGTCTCTTGTTACATTACTCTGGTTGTATTCATGTGCTCTAATAAATTATTTCATTAATAATTATATGTTTGTTTCATTCTACTAATTTATTTATTTATTGGTCTATCTACAATTGTTACACTGTTCCAAGTAACTAACACAAGCCATAATACAATTAAGTGCACAATATTAATCGATAGACACAGCATGCAAAGACAATATTAAAATTAGAAAACAAAAATTATAACAATAAAAAACCGGTCAAGAGCGAGTCGGACTCGCGCACCGAGGGTTCCGATCCGATTTCTGAAAAAGTGTGCTATTTAGAGACATCGTTTTATTTTTCCTGTAATCTTTACTTATACTTCTATCACATAGAATAATTTCAGATTTTTCCCTTTGCAAACTTCGGAGATAAGGGGGGGCGGGGGCGGTATTTTTTTACATTTTTCATCAAAAGACGAAAACTATGCAGCCTAAAAAAAAAATTAAGAATGTGCAAATAGCGCTCTTTCTTATGCTACCTCACATGCCCTAGTAGCCCCACTTTGAATTTTTAAGACCCCCTTTCAGTACCTGTTACAAAAAAAATCTAAATGTTTTTATTTCTTTCTTATTTGCAAAATAGTTGGGTAAACGTCATATAAAACTGTTCCAAATTTCAAGTTGATAGCATTAGTAGTTCTTGAGCTGTGACAGATAGAGAGACAGACAGACATACAGACAGACTGAGTGACACCATAAGGGTTCCTTTTTTACCATTTTGGTACGGAACCCTAAAAAGTACAGAAATGACACAATTTTTTTTTTTCACAATTTTAACAGTAATATTTGACAATGGTAATCGTGCGTTACATTTTAAATAATGGTTAACTAATAAATAGATCTTAAAATAAGCTATCCAGTAGGATAAACAAGACTTGGTAAACACATATTTTTAATTCTATATTTTAATTACTTCCACTTCCAAGGTAGACACAATCTTCTACCATGGGTCGGCGTAACATCACAAACTCGTAGCGTAGATCACAAAAATTATTATCACTCCATTAATTTCTTAATGTCCAATCCTTAAGAGGATACATCGAAGCGTGGTTTAGCTCGGTATGTAGGTGAAATGGCGTTACGGCTGTCTAGTTTGACGCGCGTGATAGAAAGACTTACGCGCACCGGAACTAAACGCTTCGTTTCATTTACTTGTAGCGTTATGACAAAATGCTTAAATAAATTTTTAGCTTAGTAAGTTCTTAGCATCGATTTAGAGCAAATTTTACTGCACATTAAAATAATCAATCTAATAATGTTTCGGTTTTAGTACAGTAGTAGACAATATAGTCAAATAACACATATGAAACATCCAAATGATTTAACCACATACGTTTGGTTTTATAGGAATTCAAAAACACAAAATTTATCCCCTTAAACACTTACCGTCTTATTACAAAACAAGGTTCATCTTCAAACCCAGGTTTAAACCATGGACCCTTTGAATTTCGAACTTTATTCCGACACATTAAGTTGTCAGTTTTGTCTAAAGAACTGTAAGTATTTCTATCACAGCTAGGCTCTTATTACAAAAACTGCCTCGATGGTTTAAACTATGACAGAAGAAAAACCTCGTTTTGTAATAAGACCGTTAATATTCGTCAGCATTACTAAAAACGAATTTATTATCCGGAACTCCCTTCGTTCCCATATTGTGTAACACAAAGATTGCACCAGCTAGTGGTTGTTCCTTCAGTTGGTCGACTTTCATGTTCCTTCGCGATGTGGTGACGATTAGGGCGTCGAGCCTTGGGCCTCCCCATGTCATGGAGGTGGTGAGGGTAACGGGTAGCTTGTAACGTTCTACTATATGACGCGCGTCGGGGTCGATGCGGACTATCTGTGGAGAGAATTAGGCTTAATTTGGACAACGACAGATATATGAGCAGAAGTGAAGTGTTCAAACGTGAGATTATCCTACTAATATTATAAATGTGAAAGTTTGTGAAGATGTTTGGATGTTTGTTACTCAATCACGCAAAAACGGCTGAACGGATTTGGATGAAATTTGGCACACAGATAGTTTATAACCTAGATTAACACAGGATACTTTTATCCCGGTAGTAGGTTACCGTGGGACAATTTCCGACATCGCCGCGGGCAACGGCTAGTCAATAATAAACAAAAATACGACATGTAGGCGACAGCCGCCGACCTAAAGCGACGCTTGCAGTCGTGGTGTGTCGCGTCCGCCATTTTATCCACTCCTGAACCTCGGACCAGATAAAAAACCAAGACATAGCGTTGTCAACAGTGACGTGAGGCCGGTTTCGTGAACTTGTGTGCACTTAGCGAGGTGTAGTTTAGCGCATGCTTCACAGTATTGTTCGCAGCGCTATGTCGTGGTTGTTTATTTGATCCGAGTCCTGAACTATTTGCAGTCCACTGACAAATCGGCGGACGCGACATGCTACAACTGCAGGCGTCGCTGTAGGTCAGCGGCGGCCATCGGCGAAGTTGAATCCTGAGCGTAACGAAGGATTTAGTGCTCCCGAGCGAAGCGAGGAAGTTCAGGGAGTTACTCCTTCTCAAATAGGTCTAATATAATTATGGGACTTAAACATAACTGATGAAATGTGGGTGTACTACTGGTATACCTCCCTCAGGGCCTAACCCTTCGGGGTGATATTGTGTTTATTTTATGAATGTCAATAATTGTTTTTCGAAAGTTACGATACTCTTGAAACTTGAGCGCTGGTACCTTGAATTACTTTAAGCGATTTTGAACCTTACTCCTGAGACAATACGTATGCTCAAACAACCCCCACTACTCCACCAAGCGCTCAAGATTCGTACCGGCAGTTATACTTACGCAGCCATGAAACATGAGTGCGAACCATATGAACCCGTCTTCATCTATTGTCATTCCATCTGCTATGACGTCATCGTCCCAGTACTCGTCTAAGTCTAGGATTGTGCGACGTTTGCCTTAAAATAGTTAATGGTAATTATCATAAACGTTGTTATAATATATCTATATAAATAAAAAGAGAAGTCCTGACTGACTGACTGACTCATCAGCGCCCAGCCCAAACCCTTGATCCTAGAAAGCTGAAATTTTGCACAGAGGCTCCCTTTATAATGTAGACAAGGAATAAGGAAGGAATTCCCGGTAGCAGGTTCCCTTGGTATATTTCCCGACATCCACGAGTGCGAAGCCGCGGGCAAAAGCTAGTTTATTATAAAATAATGTTGTAAGGCTGCGGAGTGGAGAAGTGAAGAGTTAGATGTTTGCACCTCTCTGCTCCACCCCACTTCAACATACCCACCTTATTAAAGGGCCGCACACATTTATAGTCCGCCGGCAGTCAGCCAACAAGCGATCCACTCATAAAAAATGGACCACCAGTTTTTATGAGTAGACCGCTTGCCGGCTGATAATGTGTGTGACCCCTTTATAAACGAGCAGAAAAGTTATGCCAAACTGAACTCCGAAAATTGTATGGTAAATCTGAAGATTATGCTAGTTGTAACATTATTCTGCCCTGCTAAGCGTATGAGTCCTATCTGCCAAATGTATTTTCACAGGAAAGGTAAAAACGTGTTTCGTTGAATGCCGACTTTGTGAAAGGCTAAAAATACCTAAAAATGTCAGATTTACGCTTAGCAAGGCAGTATTAATAGGGGGGGGGTCAAAGCCTATGTTTAAAAGAAATAGTCATACTTATAAGTCCCCTCTTTAAATCAAAATCGAATGCTTCAATCTTTCTTGCGAGCGAGTCTATGTAATACATTATAGTGTTATTCAGAGACCACACTAGTCCGTTGGATATGGACACTGGTTTCAATTTTACTAGCGGCATAAAGTGAGGCGGCTCCAGGCTGTATAGGGCTCCTTCGTCGTGTACCACCTCATTGCCGCGCTGACGGCCTTTAGTGCCTATTTGGAACAGGAATAAGTTAATTTTATGCTATGCAGTCAACAACAACTATACTCCATTTACAATAAGATTAGACATTTAAACAAACCTTTTTTACAGTCCGTTCAACCGATTTTGACTTCTTGTGCGTTGGTGGCCTGACGAATGGTAGCTGCAGTAAACAGTTGGTATTATAACAACTTTTTCGCCTTTAGTGCCATCCTTAAGCCTATGGAATAGAAGTCGAAATCGGTTGAACGGATTGTAAAAAAGATTTGTTTAAATGTCAGGAAAAATTATCTTTCCACTATGGCAATAGGTATTCATCCTTATTGTGCACTATTAATTTGACGCGGAATGACATTATATATAATATAGTATTAATAATATTTGCATGCCATTGTTTTGAGGCAAACGTGATGATCTGTTTTATGTTTACTTTTAACATTCCTTGCATGCTGACAACTTGTGTTGCATGTGGTGTAGGTACTCATGTTTGAGCAAATAAATGATTATCTTATCTTATCTAGCTGACCCGCCAGACGTTGTCCTTCCAAATTTCAATTTCTCTTTTTTCCTAATTTTTTTTTTGTAAACCGCACCCGTAAAAAGGAACCAACCAAGGAGAACTTGAGAACGGCTTGACCGATTTGAATTTTTTTTTAATTGACCGATTTGAATTTTTTTGTTTTATTCTCGTTTGTACTGGGGCGTTTTACAGGAAAAATAAAATATGAAAAAAAGAAATTGAAATTTTGAAAGGACAACGTCTGGCGGGTCAGTTAGGCATAATAACGATGAATACCTATTGCAAAGTTATGGCGTGACCAAGGGAAATCCCTTGGTCATGCCATAACTTGAGAACGGGTTGTCAGATTTGAATATTTTTTTTTGTTTTATTCTCCTTTTTAGGCATTACTTAATTTTCATATTTAAGTAAGTATATTGATTATAATTTTTCAAACACTCGAGAACGATGTCAATGACTTAACTACTCAGCACAGGTACAAAGTTAGCTAGCTGCTTATTACTTGGATATCACTTTTGTTGACTTTTGTAGGTAGGTAAGTACATGACATCAAAAGTACCTGCCTACACGGTTCAAGAACAGAAAATGGGCAGTCCTGTAAAAAGATCGTATTAGACAAGTTACCTCCCCAAAACCGTCCCAACGCGTCGACTTTTCCTTCGTTAAGTATATTGTCGGGTAAGCCTTGGTCGAAAGATGCCACGAATCTCAAAGCGGTGTCCCCGGGCTCGGTCCAGTCCAGCAGGAACAGCTGATTCCTGACTCCTACTAAGAGGCGGCTGCTGTTCTGTACTGGTATCACTATATTCACTTCACCATAATCTGCAAGAGAGTATGCTCATATTTTTATTCAGCCTGGTACTGTCCCGCTGTGTGGCTATGGCATTCCAATGTTCTTCCAGCTACTTTTTTTCTGCACCACTTCGAATTAGCCCTCCCGATCAGCTTGCTACCTGTTTCTGTGCCGGATTTCAATTCAATTTATTTTTTCAGTAACAATTCACATTGCCTTCGAATATAATCCAACTATACAGGATAAATTTTTAAGCAGTAACCCATGAATATGAACAACTTTCACTATGGGACTAATTCTGAAATCGCGAAAAAAAACAGGTGTTCAGTACATCAAACTCGTCAATATGTAGGGAGCAGCTGATTTTTTTTCCGTGATTTCAAGTTTGGTCCCATAGTAAAAGTGTGTGCGTTACTGCAGCGGAATGTTGTCGCTTTTCAGGATTTCGTCTTGACAGGAATTAGTACCCAATCTCGTGTAAATGTGCCCGAAATTTAGAATTTGTGCGTCCAGCCGATCCAAAGATATTCACGAAAAACAGATTCCGCTGGAGTAACGTTACTGCAGCGGCATGTTTTTATACCAGTGGTCGTAGCTGAATACAAACTAGCTACTTAGATAGATATAATTTGTGCCTAATTGTGCCCAAAAAATAGAATTTGTGCGTCTTGAGGTTTCAGAGTTATTCAAGATGCCGCTGTAGTAACGTTTAGCAAATTGCTGTATCTCTTAAACGGCATGACATACAACTACGATTTTTTTTACTACGGTGGGTCTTAATTTGTGCTTAATTTGTGCAATTTTATTTTTTCTATAATCGACACCATTGGAAAACTAGAATTTTTTTTTCAAAAACCCTAAAATCGATCCTCGCGCTTCAATGAGAAAACCTAGAAACTTACCAATTATGGTGATTTGTACCTTTCATGAACTCAAAGCATCATGTGAAATTCGATGTTTATATTCCAACTCCTTAGAGAGTTATTCCATTTTAATTAAAATCTGGATACGATATAATGTAACGCTCCAATACATGAGTTATTATTAAGTGACTGTAATTATGATTATACTAATAATTAGTACCCTTATTAAATTGTTTATCCTTAAAGTTTCAGCTGAAAAAACCTTCTAACTACTTAGATATAAGAAAAAAACGATAGGAAAAGAAATCAAGCGATTAACCGAACAAATTCGAATGACTACATAAAAGCGGGCCCACAGTACATTGTGCCAACCTTCTTAAATATGTAGTACAACATTTCGTTTTTTGAAACAGTCTCGCACAAAAATGTTACTTATAATTTATTGTTTTGTAAAACACGTAGGTATTACGTAAGTACGTAGTACATTATAACTCAATGGGTATTACGTACACACAGTGTGTAAGCCATAAATGATATTGAGGATTTGCAAACCTTTAAACTCTCAGTCAAATGTTAGTAAGTACAGCAATCTAATAAAGACCAAAGGTTTATTTGACGAGAAAGTGTATTTTTATTGCCAATAAAATAAAAGAAAAAATACCGTTTATAGATTTAGTTTTGAATTGAAATAAAATAGCATGATTGATACCTCTGTAAAATTTTGTTTTATTATTTAGTTACCTACTTAATAGAAATATTCACAAATTGATCAAATTGAGGAAAGTAAATGTCTATATTGTCTAGATCTCAGCCAATTCGTCAATCGGAACTATTACACTCATACATATATAAAATACATCTACCCTATGCTATGCCGTCAGAACGACCGGGATAATAAAACATTACTTGGGGGGAATCCCCAGAACTTTAGAAACTTTCTTGTTTTTATTTTCCCATAAATAAAGCTGCTTAGCTGCTATAAGTGTTTGCACAATTTGATACACTGGAGAAAGATGCTGCCGTGGCACCGTACCGATCTATGTGTGCGTCATTTGAGTACCTGCAAAAACGCCGTCGCTCGTGTCACGTAATGGCGACCGGTCGGCACACTATGATGTAAAGGCGTGCGTGAGGCGTGTTTGTACAAATGTTCCAGCATACTTACTGTGCTTCACTTTCGATATGCGTGGCGCGGAGTCCTCCTTTTTTCATAAGTCTGGTGGTAAAAGTGCATATTCATACATAATAATTTAAGGCAAGTGACGTCATCAGGCCATACAAACCAATGTCGGTATGGAGTTATTAATATTTTTAAAATCTACTAAGTATCAAACTTTCGAAACATTATGTTTGTAATAAACTCGACAATAAGCGGGCGAGCGCGCACTGAGGTGCGTTTACGTTAGTTATGCCGCACTGGGCGGGGCCTACAGTAACAAAACGCATGACCGCAGTGCGCGCACTTCAAAGACATTCCATACTTCACAGATTATGCGTTACAAAAACGCACCGCAGTGCGCGCTCGCCCTTAGGTCACTTCCTACTCTCTGATAACTCTACGTCACATATTTATGTAAAAGTAAATAAATAGTTACCTAATTAAACCATTTGTACGCACCTGTACCCATCAAAATTCAATTATAATACTACCAATTTAAGAAGGTGGGCATAATGTACTGTGAGCCCGCTTTTATGTAGTCATTCCAATTTGTTCGGTCAATCGTGTGATTTCTTTCCCTATCGTTTTTTTCTCATATCTAAGTAGTTAGAAGGTTTTTTCAGCTGAAACTTTAAGAATAAACAATTTAATAAGGGTACTAATTATTAGTATAATCATAATATCAGTCACTTAATAATAACTCATGTATTGGAGCGTTACATTATATCATGGCCAGATTTTAATTAAAATGGAATAACTCTCTAAGGAGTTGGAATATAAACATCGAATTTCACATGATGCTTTGAGTTCATGAAAGGTACAAATCACCATAATTGGTAAGTTTCTAGGTTTTCTCATTGAAGCGCGAGGATCGATTTTAGGGTTTTTGAAAAAAAAATTCTAGTTTTCCAATGGTGTCGATTATAGAAAAAATAAAATTGCACAAATTAAGCACAAATTAAGACCCACCGTAGTAAAAAAAATCGTAGTTGTATGTCATGCCGTTTAAGAGATACAGCAATTTGCTAAACGTTACTGCAGCGGCATCTTGAATAACTCTGAAACCTCAAGACGCACAAATTCTATTTTTTGGGCACAATTAGGCACAAATTATGTCTATCTAAGTAGCTAGTTTGTATTCAGCTACGACCACTGGTATAAAAACATGCCGCTGCAGTAACGTTACTCCAGCGGAATCTGTTTTTCGTGAATATCTTTGGATCGGCTGGACGCACAAATTCTAAATTTCGGGCACATTTACACGAGATTGGGTACTAATTCCTGTCAAGACGAAATCCTGAAAAGCGACAACATTCCGCTGGAGTAACGCACACGTAAAAGTTGTTCATATCCCTGTGAATAGCGCACTGCTTAAAAAAATATCTTGTATAAATATAATCAAGGCTGTCCATCTTCATATTAAATGCTTGTAGGCTATTGCCCTGCAGCCCTGCTGTATAATTCTACATGCGACTGATATGACCCGCCCTATCATGAATCCCCAACAAATGATAATATCTACATGCCTCTGGCTTGACCCATTGCGCCACAGACTTACCTACCGTCGAGTACTTACTGATATGTTTAACTTTATGCTTCTTGGTGGCATAGTCCAGCGCATGCACGTCCTGGTTGAGTACGTCCACCCAGTACAGCGTGCCACTTGTGTGGTCCCACACCGGACTCTCGCCATGAGTGTATGTTAGGGTCGTATACTCGAATATGTTGTAGTTGTCCGATGATAGGTATTTTACCTGGGCGGAATTTTGTAAACTTATTGTCTTTGTTAAATAGAGACCTAAACAACATGTCCAGTAATTAACGCGAATTGTCTTAAGAGGTCATTGTACTCATCATTATGGACTTTTACTATGGGACCAAACCTGAAATCGCGAAAAAAATATCAGCTGTTTCATACAAAAGTTCAATACCTACTCGACCAAAATGTATGAAACAGCAGATTTTTTTTTCGCGATTTCAGGTTTAGTTACATAAAAATTGTTCATAATGATGAGTACAATGCCCCCTGAGGAGGGTTTGCGTTAATTACAGGACATGTTGTATAGCTACAATACATTTGGATAGGCTTTAGTTGATCCTCATGTTTTCATGAAAATATATGTTTATGTATTAAGAGGGCTGTCGCATTTTGTCACCTCTCTCGTTCACACGAGACCAAATTTTTAACAAAGTTAAATGAAAAGATGCTTTTTTGAACAATGTAATCAATTGGCGAACTAATAAAAAACAAAATCTGAATTCCTCGCCCTCCTGAGTATGAGGAATTCAGATTTTTCTTTTTGACGTCACTATATTTGGACCACCCAGTATAGCTATCTTACTTAGCCTTTAAAGGTAGTTACGAAACACTTACATCAGATAAAGCAGCCGGTTTGATACAATATAAATTATAAATAGCAGCAACAGACCACAGTGACAAAAACATGACGATATTTGGTTGCAGGTCTTAGAATGAGTTTCACCAACGTTGGTATAAGCTACACGGTACGTTCCACCTTTAGTAAATTTATTCACAGGTAATTAAAGCATGCAGGTCAGCATTAGTATTAATTAGCGTTCAAATACACATGTGTAAAAATCCAATATTGATTGCCTACGTAGGTACTATTAAAAAATAAAACCGGCCAAGTGCGTATCGGCCCCCGCACAATAAAGGGTTCCGTAGTTAAAAACGAGCACTATTTGTATATATAAAGTCCCATTTAAATAGGTGGATAAATTATAAAATGTGAAAATCACAAGATTTCAGATACCTACACCACTTTCAATGACCGATTTCAATTTAATACATAAATAATGCCCTATTTAGTACATTCTTGTTCAAAGTTGACCCAAAAAAAAATATTTTTTTTTTAAAGCCATCATCTCGTTGAATCATGAAAAATATCGAAAAACAATTATAAGTAACTCGAAAATACATGGGGGTTAAATCGATAGGTATGGTACTCTGCTATCAGCTCGCACTGGCTTGACACCTTAAAAGAAACATCCTGTATATTTGTAATCATGTTCTCGAAAACGGCTCCAACGATTTCGTTGAAACTTGCAATATAGGGGTTTACAGGGGCGAAAATCGATTTTACCTAGCTAGATTGGTTTTAAAGTACTAAGTAGCTGAAGTGCGCGCGACAGACACTTGCGGTCGTTGGTATTACTTTTATAGCCTATTGCTGGCGTTTAGTTTAGTGCACGGTGGCGGCTGCACGAAGCGAGAAGTGGCCTATCGTGGCGTGGGCGACCACCGGCGTTCCGTGTGCGGCGAGTTCATATAAAATGTATATGAAAACTAGGCCGCAGCTCTGTGGCGGCGTTTTGTGTGGCTGTAGCGTGTGGCGCGTGTGCGGCAAGGCTTTATGTCAACCGACTCAGACATTTGCGGTCGCTTCAGTTTAGCGTTATGGCTTCAGAAAGATAATTGTAATAATAAAAGTATTAAGTACTTACACGTAATTATGTTCTCTAACCTTGTTTTTGTAATAAGATGTGCTTATTTGGGCATCAAATATACTATATTAACAATAAGATGTCCTCATTAATCAGATGAACCTCAAAGAGAGATTTAAAACTTTTCAATACTGTTTCGAAGATACCTAGTTTTTCAATAGCTGAAATACCTGCTGTAATTCAGCAGATATAATCTCTGTCTTTGATTGCTCACTAAGAAATCAAAGAAAAGATACTTAGGATTAAAAAAAACAAGCCTTAACAAAATACTACTTTATTTAATCTTAATTACATACTAATTACGATTTGATCAGTAAAAATCTGCATTATCGAATCTAAACATATGTGGCTCGACCCCTCTACTGCCGGTGCCTCGTATCGTGAAGATGGCGCCACCTAGCGGCTCCAACTCGCTGTCGAGTTTGTCTCGCGACGTGGTCACGAACAACTCGTCGAGGTTGGGCCCGCCCCAGCACAGTGACGTCACCCGGGATACTGGCAGCTTGTAACCGTACACTACTTGTCGCGTGTCGGGGTCTATGTGTAATACCTGTGGAGAAAAAACGAAATAAGTTGAAGAGCTTGTTGTTCTACTGGTCGCAAGTGCGACTGTTGAGCGTGGGTTTGGTTCGATCCCAGGTCCGGCAAAGTGATATTGGGTTTTTCCATATGGATTTTTTTAGTAGCAGTCTGGAGTCTGGATTAGTGCCCGCAATAAGACCCCGCCCCATTTACGTACATGCAGGACTTATTAAAGTAATTCGCGAAATGTCGGTGTACAGTGGGCTGCATCAAATGGAGACCCCCCAAAAGACTTGACTTGTGGGTTCCTATCCGTGATAGGCCGAAGTTGGTTTTTGTATTTTGCAAAAACATTTTATTATAATTAATGTATTTTTTAGTGAATAAATAAGTTTATGTTAGTATTTATTTTTAAGTCTGTTTTTATTTGTCTTTTTCAATAAAACGCTAATACTTTTATTATTGCTTATAACGACAAGCAATAATAGGGTTGACATTTACTAAGAGGTATTATTCAACGTCTAAATAGACGGGAACCTTGGTCAAGTAAGTAGACCTCTCAAGTTGATGTAGTTTCCATCAATTGTTTTGACTTTCAATGACCTATCGATATTTTTCACTCTTTGGAAAAAAGTGTCCATCTTTGACTAGCTGTATCTTCGCAAACAATAGACCTAGAGTGCTTTAGTTGGGTTCAAATTGTACCAAATCTAGCTTCACCAAAATGTAGAATAAGGATACTTAAAAACGTGTCCTTAAGGTATATCATTGACTGCGCTATCTATATCTTTGTTTTTATGTCATTGATTTTGAGCCATAAATGTCTTATAAGAACTATGTTTTTATTTTTAACTGCTATTTTTAGTTTTTTTTTTAAAGCTTTGAACGTCACTTAACGAGACACAATATAAGTTTTATTGTTATTACTGCTATTAAGAGTTAACTAACCCAATTTCTGACAGTTAATTACCAACAGTGCTGCCTCAGTTAAAGTTAGTATGTTATTTTTTTTTAATTTTTGTGGTTTGACTGATGTGTACATAATATAATAAACCTTGCTCTTATTAATGGTGCCAACTATCACCCCCAAGGCTTTGCACCAAGCTTCCAAACACCTGTATAATAATTATTTATGCTATACTTACAGTGCCACCGAACATGAGCGCTACCCACAGGTTTCCGCGGCTATCTATAGTCATACCGTCAGGTATTGCGTCTTCATAGCCCAGCTTGAATATGTCTACCACCGTCCTTCTTGCAGCTGTTAACATAAACATAAATAATCTATACATATAAAAAAGTCGTGTTAGTTACACTATTTATAACTCAAGAACGGCTGAACCGATTTGGCTGAAAATTGGTGGGGGAGGTAGCTTAGAACCAGGAGACGAACATAGGATACTTTAAAAAAAAACCAGATAAAACGTGGTATAACAACGGCTGGACCGATTTAGATGAAATTTTGTGTGTATATTTGAATAGATTCCTGGATGGTTGAAAACACAATCGGACCCGGTAGGTGGCGCTGCAGTCGGGCTCTAGGAACGTTCAGACAGGACAAAGTCTGTCGGGTCCGCTAGTACCTATCGGTATAAATTGCTATAACAATGTAGTTTGAACTGTATGTTTGAAATCCGACTACTGACGAAACATGAAGTTTACCGAGGGACATTAAGAAAATAGTTGTACTGTATGTTCATAGAAATTGATATCTTGCAAAAAATAGACTGAAGATATTATAGAAGACTGCAGAATTTTCAGTTTTTTTTTTGTTTCCAAAGGGGTCCCAAATTCTTGTGTGCCCAAGGGCGCCGGCCGCTGTTGCCTCATGTTACAAGGTGCAACAGAGACCATTGCATATCAAGGAGTAGCCGGGGGGCGCGATAATTGTATAGAAGACGTGCCCTTAGTATATGTATGGGATAAAGAGCCTACCGAGTATGCACCCTATAGTAAGCAATGGAATTGAGGGGAGACGGGTGATATACCGGATGACTTTTTTACCGTCTTGAAAAAAATAGGGTATATTAGGTGAACGGAGTAGAAGCCTATGGCATACCTAGTTTTTTTTTTTTAATACCTTAGACAGAAAAAATGATCTAAGTATCAATAAATACTACAAATTCGATGTATTTTTTTCATATTAGAACAATAAAAGCAGAAATTTTTGAAAAAATAATAAATTGTTTAAAAATATCGAAATTCAAATCATAAGCAATCTGCATATGATTTGAATATTGTTTTTTTTTTAATTAAAAAAAAAACATTAGGTACGCACGGCTACAGATCAAGCTATACATTTCCAGTATAAGCTGACTTCGCATTGTATAGCATTTTGTTACAATGAGAGGTCAGTGTAAACTGGAAAAGTATAGCTTGATGTGTAGCCGTGTGTACGTATCCCACTGGCTTCTATTCCGTTCACCTATTATAGCCTGTTTTTTCAAGACGGTAAAAAAAGTCATCCAGTATATGAATGGACTCTTTTTAGTCGTCTCCGCCAGACCGATTTATATATGAAATTGAAACAAGAAAATAATAATACGCACTCAAGTCTCCTCTCTGTAGATCAAAATCGAACGCTTCAACTTTCTGCGTGGGTGAGTCTATATAGTACAGCACTGTGTTGTTGATCGACCAGACGATCCCGTTGGAGATGGACACGGGGCGCAGCTGTATGCGCGGCCGGGTGAAGCACTCTTGTTCCACGCTGTAGAACGTCGCCTTGTCCGGAACCACGTCATCTCCTGTTTGAAGCCCTTTTGTTCCTGTTGGTGGATGAAATGTTCAGTAAATAGGTTATAGTAGAGATAAACCATTCTAAAAATTGACGCCCCTCCACCGCGGTTACGCTCACATGCAAAGAAAGTGTATAAGCACAGATTAATACAGATGGGACACTCCGCAGTTTAGGTATGAAGCTACAAGTACACGGCGGGCCCCGTCCACGGGGCTAATTCAGTAGAAATGCCGCGCGCCGAAGGTATAAGAGTTACGCGATAGAAAGAGAGGCAATGTGTAGGTGAATATAAAATAATAATATTAACTGTAGGTAATTAGCGTTCTGCGAACTGAATTGCACTTTATTGTGTCGTAGCAAGAGTAGCTTTTTATTTAAATGATTTTGCGGAGTGTCCCATCTGTATTAATCTGTGGTATAAGTCCGAAATATGTGACACTTTCGGCAGAAGTATTAACATTTGAAGTATGCTAAAGTAACCAGGTTATCAGTTATGAATATTATTCAGTGAAATATTACTAATAAAACAATATATTTTGTGAAATATATTAATTGAGAAATGCAGTATAGGACACTACTAACACTAGTTTTTTAAGACCTTTGTTACTAACATTATGGGCGTATGCCTGAAATAAATAAATATAATATAATAATATAGGTAATAGGTAATACGGGCTGGTATCCGCAACTCCACTATATAGGAATATTTGGAACATTTAGAAGACTTTTTTCCGATAGGCGCTTATCGTAGCGAATAATCCAACACGTTTGTCAGCAACACGAACCATTCCACGGATGGTATTCTCAGGAGATACTGCAAGTTTCAAGCTATCAGTAGAAAGTTATACCTGCCCAAAATCGTCCTTCGGCGTCAGGTTTGCCCTCGTTAATGACATTGTCGGGTAGGCCGACGTCCACGGTGGTGAGTAGTCGCATGGCCGCGTCTCCTGCGATGTTCCAGTCTAGTAGGTACAGCGACGAGCGACAGGCGATTAGTAGGCGGTGGGAGCCCGATACCAGGGCTACTACGTTCACTTCGCCGTAGTCTGGAATAATGGTATGATGTTACAAGCATATTATTAATGTCTATTAAGACTACTGCACAACACTACAAGCCGGTTTCCCGCCCTCAGATCAGTCCATTCCAGGACTGTAATACACTCCCGGACGCCTGAATCGAGCCACATACTAGAAAACATAAAAATTGGGGATTTCAAACATCTAAACTGCACCACAGGAACAGTGAATGATACATAATTTAATTATTTGACGAATTCATCTATTGTTCAATGTAAGTAGGGTAATGAAGTTTTTTAATATCCAAAGCAATGATCCAAAATCGAAGTTTCGCGCCAATCGTGTTTGTTTACATGTTTACTTTTCACAAATGTCACACACTCACATGTAGATATAATTTAAAATGTGACAAATATTATAAATAACAAGAAAATGTCAGATCTTAACGTACCTAATATACAAACACGGGTCCAATAATACGTAATATTAGGTCTTTACCTATGAAATTGCCGTTCTGCAGTACTGGGCATTTCAAATCAAAATAATTTTTGTTTGGCTAAGAATTCTAATTTCAAATTAATTTTATTTTAAAAACATGGATTTTTTTTTCCAAAAGTAGTCATTTGTTTATTGATTAGTGTTACATTTTCATCGCATTTCAATCTTTTTCGTCATCATGGATACGTTAAAAATTCGAGTAATTATGGAATATGAGTACCGTCGTGGCAGCAACGCGGCACAAGCGGCACGCAACATCAACGACGTTTACGGAGCTAACACTACAAACCAACGCACCACCTGTTATTGGTTTGCTCGCTTCCGTTCTGGAAATTTCGACCTGAAAAATGAACCTCGCGGTCGTCCGAAGACTTTGGTCGACAATTACGAATTAAAGGCGATTGTGGAAGCTGATGATACACAATCTACGGCTGAATTAGCAGCAGCTTTCGACGTTAGCGTCAGAACAATATTGGTCCATTTGCGTCAAATTGGCAAGGTAAAAAAGCTTGACAAATGGGTGCCCCACGAACTCAATGATCGCCAGCGCGAGATACGCGTCGAGACGTGCCTTGCACTGCTCAACAGACACACAAATGAAGGAATTTTGAACCGCATTGTTACCTGCGATGAAAAATGGATTCTGTTTGATAACCGCAAGCGCTCAGCAAGTTGGTTGGATCCTGGTTCAGCACCTAAACAATGCCCTAAACGAAAACTTACCCCTAGAAAAGTGATGGTCACTGTTTGGTGGTCTAGCGCCGGTGTGATTCATGACAGCTTCTTACCAAACGGGGTGAGCATTACTGCAGATGTGTACTGTGAAGAACTGAACACAATGATGGAGTAGCTGGCACATCTCCAACCAGCATTGGTCAATCGCTCGTCTCCGCTGCTCCTGCACGACAACGCGCGACCTCATACTGCACAGCAGACGGTCTCCAAGTTGCAAGAACTGGGGTTGGAAGCTCTCCATCATCCGCCCTACTCACCAGACCTTGCGCCTACAGACTACTACTTTTTCCAGAATTTGGATAACTTCTTGGCGGGAAAAAAATTCAATACCCGAGAGGCAGTACAAAATGCCTTTGAAGAATTTGTTGCCTCCCGACCAGCTGATTTCTTTAAGAAGGGCATCAATAAACTGCCACTGCTTTGGCAAAGATGCATTGATTGCATGGGTGATTACTTCGATTAATACAAATAAAAAATACATGAAAAAAATTCGTTTAAATTTTTTCATACAAAACGGCAATTTCATAGGTAAAGACCTATTATTAAAAATCGTGAGTCACGATTTTTGAAAAAAAAAACAATAATGGTCACGATTCGTGACCATTATTGTTTTTTTTATGGTAAGTAATGATGTGCGATAGCGATTATCCCAAACGATTTTTTTTTATTTCGCTATACTCGAGTAGGTAATTGGTATGACGAATGTCAGAAATCATTGATTTCTGACAAATTCTTAGCAATTACCTATCGCTTGGAAATTGAAATAAAATTAATAACTTTGATCCTTTAAAACTTACTTATATGCTTAGTATAAATCTTCCCGGACACGTAGTCAAGTCGATGCACGTTATTTTCTTTGACATCCACAAAGTACATGCTCTGCAACTCGGGGTCCCACACCGGACTCTCTCCGTGCGTGAACAGCGCGGGGGTACCTGGATTGTCATGCGACGATACCTAATGGTTGTATACTTATTAATTTAATTAGCATATTATATTTGCTTATAGATGCGGTTGACAACGTTGTCGACCGCGCGAGTGAAAACGGCTTTTTTCGATAACAACTGTTGTATACCATTTTTGGTGTGGCCACCTTTGTTTTTGGAAAAGGGCAGTCAGACAAGCTAGAAAGAGCTAGATTCGGTTAAAGAGGTGCAAGAAAGGGCTAAAAACATAGATACAATAATTGTAAAGGGTTAAAAATTGTTTATCTGAAACGTATTAATTTCAGAAAGTGCAAACCTAATTATAAATAGGTAATTTATTAAATTGTTAAAAATCTGAGTTTTCATCGGAATCTTCTAAAATCATAACTGCCGAAGCAGAAGAATTCCCACTCTTTTTTATAATGTTGTTTGTAAACAGTCTTTTTAGGGTTCTGTACCTCAAAAGGAAAAAACTGAACTCTTATAGGATCACTTCGTTGTCCGTCTATCTATCTGTCTGTCTGTAATTAATATCAAATACGTAAGTCTATGGTTTCTTGGAGTTCTAAAGCAGAAAGAGTAGGTAGGGTTACCAATCTTACCATAGCAAAACTAAAAATATACCCAATTAGTGATATTTACCCATAAAGTGTGAACTGACGAAATCTATACTACATGACGCGCATTGTTTCATAAGTTCGTAATCGCGGTGTGAAGTTTTCGTATCGCTTGAATCTTTTCAAGCGATACGAAAACTTCACTAGACTAGATTGCTCTTTTCGGGCAATGTTACCTACAGTAAAAAGTGCTAGATCTAGCCCGAAAAGGGCTAAGGTGGCAACACTGACCATTTTCGACGTCTTGAAATGGATAAATTGAAATGGCATCGAAAGCACGATGCACGACACGGCAACGTGGTTCACGGTCACGCTGGCCTGCGACCCGCGCGCAATAGTTGGTATCTTCACAATTGTAAATAGGTACGAGTTTCGTATTAAGGCAAAACCGGAAACCGGGTAAAACGGGATAAATAAGAGACCCACGAGTGAATCTATATACAGGGTGGATTTTTTTAATGCCACTTGAAAGGAAAGTACTCTTAATACTGTAGATAGTAAATGTTACTCAAAGAAAACATTCCTTTATTTTTTAATATAAAGAAAACTGCATTCAAAGACTTTCGAAAATTCGCTCGCCACACCCGGAAATCTAACCTAAAATCTGTAAAAATTACACCCTGAACTTTTATTGCATTGATCGTTAGGATCAATAAAATTATAAGTATGAAATCTCTCTAACAAACTTTATAAAATAAATTAAATGATAGGAAAACCATGAAATCTTACATTTTAATTTTTTAATATTTTTTAAATCTTAAAACTCAAGCGAATTTTTGAAAATTTTTGAATGCATTTTTCTTTCTATTCTAAAATGAAGGAATGTTTTATTTGAGTAAAATTTTCTATCTACAGTATTAAGAGTACTTTCCCTTCAAGTGGCATTACAAAATTCCACCCTGCCCGGCGAGCACGGCCTACTGTGACATGGCTTGAGTCACACATTTTATCGTAGTTTGGGCGATAAAACTGTTTTGTCTTAAATGCTAACACGGCGGCGTGAGATAATTTCTTGAATGTGACATAACTTCTTGACGTTTAGTTGGGACTCATTATGTCTTATTTGCTAATATGGGCGCACCAATTATATCACAAATGTCACATTTTGACGGTGACTAAGAAAAATTGTATCACGTTCGTTCGGAGGCGGTGATAAGATTTCCTGCTGCACCAAATGGGAATAAATTATTTTTTTGCATTGTTTGGTGGTGGTTTATTTGTGTGAAGAATTGCGCGTGACAACCAAAAAAAATTGTAATAAGTAAATAAATAAATTACTATTTTTTATATTTTTAAACGGTTTTTTTTAATTTTTAAAAATACATATTTAGACATGTAAATAATGCGCGTCGAAACCAACAAAAAAAAATCAAAATAAATAAATAATTTAAGTAAATACATAGAATTTTTTTTTTTGGTACCTACATGTTAAGAGTAAGGGGTTTATGGGTTTCATAAAGGGGGGCCAAATTTTCATTATTTTTGCGATAGGACACACCGTTTTCGAGTTATAAGCAATAGAAAAGAAAAAAAAAGATTTTATTTTGCCGCATATTCAGATAGTCTTAAACATTTTAATTTCTTTAATTTACTATGTCACACTATGAATTTAGCAACAAGAAATCCATGTCGCGCCTCTAGATTATGTCACATGGTTGACCCGTGCTAGCATTTAAGACAAATTGTAAGACATGACATAATTTATCATGTCTTGTCACAAACGTCTTTGGTACGCCCGTGCTCGCCCCGCTGTATATATATAAAATGATGAATTGACTGACTGACTGACTGGGTGATATATCAACGCACAGCCCAAACCGCTGGGTCTAGAGATTCCAAATTTGGCACGTAGGTTCCTTATAAGGTGT
Source organism: Cosmia trapezina (assembly GCA_905163495.3). Taxonomy (NCBI): domain Eukaryota; kingdom Metazoa; phylum Arthropoda; class Insecta; order Lepidoptera; family Noctuidae; genus Cosmia; species Cosmia trapezina. Next base: position 11,019,897 of record LR991042.1, read on the forward strand.
AAGGGTGCACTAAGAAAGGATTTTTCAAAATTCACCCCCTAAAGGGGTGAAACGGGGGTCCAAAGTTAATAGACTTGAAACTTGGCATGAATATTTATCTAAGTAAATTATAAAGTTTGTCATTTTTAGTTTTCCTAAAATACACCCCGAGGAGGGATTGGGGGTGTCAAAGTTTGTATGGAGGAATTATAACGCGCGGTCCGATTAACTCGAAACTCAGTATTTATACTTGAGACCAAAAATGAAGAATAACGTGTATTAGGGTTTTTCGAAAATCTAGCCCTAAAGGGGTGAAAAGGGGTAGTAAATTTTACAGGGCTGGTTTACTGCGGGGCTTGATTAACTCGAAAATTGGTGTAAATAATCTTTTAGTCAAGTTACAGAAATAACCCAAACGATTTTTTAAAATTTAACCCTTGTGGGGGTGAAAACAGGGAATATAGTTTATATGAAAAATCTTATTCATTTGGTTAATTACCTTGAAACTTGGCACAAATACTTGCCTTTTGTCAATAATAGTTTTTCCCCCAATGGGAAGGGTAGAGGGGAAGAGGGAAGGGGAGGGTGTTCTGAGTAGGGATAGGGGAATGGGAGGGGGTGATATCTTAAAGTTGCTTTTTGTATAGCACTCATTCATTGAAGAAACCGAGCCCGACAGAAATTACTGAAAAATACATAGAAAGTCGGAAACTCAGAACGGCACAAAAAACAGGAGTAAACTCCAGTGGTGCGTCAGAGCTGACACACATACTTTTTTTGTTTGTTTGTTTGTTTGAACGCGCTAATCTCTGGAACTACCAGTCGGACTTTAATAATTATTTTTTTTGCATTTCATATCCCAATTCTTAAAGAACGCTATAGGTAGGCATATTTAACATCACACTAGGACTCTTAGGTGCTGGGCAAAAAGAAAAATAGTCAGAAGGAACGCTAAGCGAAAACGAAATAATAGCGTGGGCAGGCAATGCGATGCGACGGTTTGGGTTGGGGGAACAAGAAATTTCACGCTGACGAAGTCGCGGGCAGAAGATAACTTAATATTTTTGTTCCTGTGGCATATTTTCCGACATCCACGCGGGCGAAGCCGCGGGCAAAAGATAGTCAACATACAAGCTCACACTGACCTATAAATTGCAAAAAACGTAAGAAATCTTAAATTTCGCGGGCTACCCTGGCGCTTTCGCCTTAATTAAGAAAAGTGTATGAAAAACGGTTGCACAAATAATTAGCTGTACACTAACTCCTGTATAACGCCAAATTAACAAGCATGACAAGAACTTACCATAGAAATTCTATAAAATGTTTGTGTGTCGTGGGCCGCTTCGTGGGTATCCGAAGCAAACGAATAATAAATTATAGAAACCAAAGAAATTATCAAAAACATTATTTATTTTAAATCTTAAAATTTAAATTAAAATAAAACTATTTACGGTACTCTCGTGCACTAGGGCACCAGGGTTTGTTTTCTGTACAACTGTGAATCAAATGTTTCCAAACCATGTCAAAGCAATAAAAAGATGCATTATAATGGTTTTTGCAAACAAATAAAAGTAAACGTAAACACGTAAACGTTAGCGGGTCGATAATGCGGGACAAAATGACAGCGCAGAGTGAAACAATGCCATTCGACTCGACACCTTTTATTTGTAACGTCCGCCATGCATTGCAGCTACCCTTACAGACGTCACAGATTAATACAGATGGGACACTCCGCAAAATCATTTAAATAAAAAGCGACTCTTGCTACGACACAAAGTGCAATTCAGGTCGCACTACAAGTAGCTACAAGTTCTCTCTTTCTATCGCGTAACTCTTTGCCTTCTGACCTACTGAATTGGCCCGTGAGAGGGTCCCGCCGCGTACTTGTAGCTTCATATCTAAACTGCGGAGTGTCCCATCTGTATCTGTGCAGACGTACACTTACAATAAAATGATTAAGAATACTCAATCGAATCAATCTTACACCGCACTCGCGCACAGATCACTCGTTCACAAAAATTCTTATAACTTGAAAGTCTAAACTTATAATAATATTTTCTTATAACTAAGTTATATCGAAACGTCGGCAGTTGACCAGTGGTACAATACTTGAATTCAGAATCATAGAATCTACATTCATTGCCACTTACAAAAATAGCTACTTGATTTACCCTTACGTAGTTTAAGTTGATTTTTGAGTGACCTATGTAAATTAAAATCACTTTTTGTGTCTGTCTGTGTGATCGCTTAGTTCTTCTAAACTACACAATGTATTTTGATGCGGTTATCACAATAATTTAGATAATTTATTCCGAAAGGTTTATATGTGTAATACATTAATGTTAAACACACATATAACATGAAAATCTCAATGATTTGTCAAGTCGTAAGAACCGTGAGAAGCAGAGTCGGGTTGCTAGGTCGCTAAATGTTGGTTTCAATGGAATTTGAACTTTATCATGTATGTCATTGAGTTTGTTTTTCCAAAACTTGATAATTATGTAAGATTCTGAATTCAAGCTAGCGTGCTGGGTGTTCGCGGCAGCTACGCGTGCGGCGGCGGCGTGGGCTCGGGCGGCGCGTCGGCCGGCGCAGCGCCCGGCGGAGCCGCGCCCGCCACCGCGCCCGGCGCCGCCACTGCGCCTGCGCCGCTCTCTGCTTGCAGCCTGCACAACACATACACTATGTTAATGCTCCCAGTGAGGTGGCATCTACAACGCGACATGCGAACACTGACGTCACACAAAATCTTGCACCGCGCAAGCAAAGTACGACGCGCGAGGACTTGAAACTTTCCACCCTGTTCCTCATAACTCTATACTTTTCGTCTTATCGTACCGTATTCAGTAACTTGACAGTTCGAAGCAAAATAATTTTCGTTCTTAAATTACTTATCGTTTATATTAAGGTATAAACGAATAAAACGTGTTTCAATTAAAACTATAAGCACATCAAGGTAGTTTCGCTAATTCTTTTTTTCACCTCATCTCATGTTGAAAAAAAAAATTGTATCTATAATAAAAGAGACAAATAAATTAATATCTAGAACCCCAAATACCTTGAAATCAAACTCAAGACTTTAGTTCCCTACAACCACGCTTACAATCTACTCAAAAAACGCTTTTATTTATAAATACTGCAGTCCAAGTACTAGGAAACAATCGGTTTTTGCCGTACAGCGAATACGATAAAACCGATTTATAGCTGATATAGGCCGAGTGACCGTATGGACCAAATGGAGTATAGATAGTACAAGTGACTGTCAAAGAGTGTCGTTATCCCGGGTATACTCGTATGCTGTTAGCTAATCAATACAATTCTCTTATCTACGGCTCTATACGATGCGTACCTCTGATGCGCTTGATGCCTTGCACGGAACTCTGCAGCCTTCAGCTGTTCCAGATGGAACTGTTGTCGCTCCTGAATCAACTGCTGACGCTGGTACTCCAGTCCTAGGACACGCGAACATAAATATTCATTATTAGTTGAAAAAGCTGAAAGAAATTATTAGGTCTTAAAAATTATGATATTCTTGAAAACCAGTAGTTTTTTTCTTAGAAAGAGAGCATTATCTAGTTTCTCGTATGATCAACTGCACCTCATATAACACTTGGAACTACAAAAGCCGCTCTACAGCCGGCGTTTAGAGCGGCTATTCGGTGTCGGTTTTTGGAGCACATAAAAACGTTCTAAGTTCAAATATGTGCGTAGCCTGCTACACGTACACAAAGTTCAGTTGCTCGTAAATCACTGAGCGGTACGCTCGTTTTGTTCAGTCTGGACTGGACTGGACTGGAGCAACGAAACTGTCCAGGAATTTATTGAGTTTCTTGAAGGAGAACCATGTATACATTATCTAAACTTTCTTGTCTACAAACAAGGGGGCGGCCCACCAGATTGTATAGAGTCACTGCCACCTATGGACATCTACAATACCAGAGGGCCAATTCTCGTACCTAAAAACGTTAAAATTCTAGTCGCAATCTCATGCCAGCGAGTCGCAATCTCATGCTAGCGACAATCAACTGTCAAAAATGTAGGTAAACGCTATACAATTTTTGACATATTGTACGTATATATATTATACTTTGTTAAAAATACGGGAATTGCTCCTCAGGGCACCGCAGTTACACTATCTACACTTTCTTGTCTACAAACAAGCGGGCGGCTCACCAGATTGTATAGAGTCACTGCCAACCTATGGACATCTACATACCAGGGCACCGCAGTTACGTTATCTACACTTTGTTGTCTACAAACAAGCGGGCGGCTCACCAGATTGTATAGAGTCACTGCCAACCTATGGACATCATCTACAATACCAGGGCACCGCAGTTACGTTATCTACACTTTGTTGTCTACAAACAAGCGGGCGGCTCACCAGATTGTATAGAGTCACTGCCAACCTTTGGACATCATCTACAATACCAGGGCACCGCCGTTACGTTATCTACACTTTGTTGTCTACAAACAAGCGGGCGGCTCACCAGATTGTATAGAGTCACTGCCAACCTATGGACATCATCTACAATACCAGGGCACCGCAGTTACGTTATCTACACTTTGTTGTCTACAAACAAGCGGGCGGCTCACCAGATTGTATAGAGTCACTGCCAACCTATGGACATCATCTACAATACCAGGGCACCGCAGCTACCTTATCTACACTTTGTTGTCTACAAACAAGCGGGCGCCCCACCAGATTTTATAGAGTCACTGCCAACCTATGGACATCTACAATACCAGGGCACCGCAGTTACGTTATCTACACTTTGTTGTCTACAAACAAACGGGCGCCCCACCAGATTGTATAGAGTCACTGCCAACCTATGGACATCTACATACCAGGGCACCGCAGTTACGTTATCTACACTTTGTTGTCTACAAGCAAGCGGGCGGCTCACCAGATTGTATAGAGTCACTGCCAACCTATGGACATCATCTACAATACCAGGGCACCGCAGTTACGTTATCTACACTTTGTTGTCTACAAACAAGCGGGCGGCTCACCAGATTGTATAGAGTCACTGCCAACCTATGGACATCATCTACAATACCAGGGCACCGCCGTTACGTTATCTACACTTTGTTGTCTACAAACAAGCGGGCGGCTCACCAGATTGTATAGAGTCACTGCCAACCTATGGACATCATCTACAATACCAGGGCACCGCAGTTACGTTATCTACACTTTGTTGTCTACAAACAAGCGGGCGGCTCACCAGATTGTATAGAGTCACTGCCAACCTATGGACATCATCTACAATACCAGGGCACCGCAGCTACCTTATCTACACTTTGTTGTCTACAAACAAGCGGGCGCCCCACCAGATTTTATAGAGTCACTGCCAACCTATGGACATCTACAATACCAGGGCACCGCAGTTACGTTATCTACACTTTGTTGTCTACAAACAAACGGGCGCCCCACCAGATTGTATAGAGTCACTGCCAACCTATGGACATCTATAATACCAGGGCACCGCAGTTACGTTATCTACACTTTGTTGTCTACAAACAAGCGGGCGGCCCACCAGATAGTATAGTCACTGCCACCTATGGACATCTACAATACCAGGGCAGCGCAGATACATTATGTACACTTTCTTGTCAACAGACAAGTTTTAACTAAATTACCTTCCCGTTCCCTCTCCATGGTGGCCTCCAACTCCTCGAAGTGCCGCAGCTTGATCTCCAACTTCTTCATCTGCGTCTCCACTAACAACGCGACCAGGGACTTGATCTTCCGTTCCTCGACGCAGTTACGTTATCTACACTTTGTTGTCTACAAACAAGCGGGCGGCTCACCAGATTGTATAGAGTCACTGCCAACCTATGGACATCATCTACAATACCAGGGCACCGCAGCTACCTTATCTACACTTTGTTGTCTACAAACAAGCGGGCGCCCCACCAGATTTTATAGAGTCACTGCCAACCTATGGACATCTACAATACCAGGGCACCGCAGTTACGTTATCTACACTTTGTTGTCTACAAACAAACGGGCGCCCCACCAGATTGTATAGAGTCACTGCCAACCTATGGACATCTATAATACCAGGGCACCGCAGTTACGTTATCTACACTTTGTTGTCTACAAACAAGCGGGCGGCCCACCAGATAGTATAGTCACTGCCACCTATGGACATCTACAATACCAGGGCAGCGCAGATACATTATGTACACTTTCTTGTCAACAGACAAGTTTTAACTAAATTACCTTCCCGTTCCCTCTCCATGGTGGCCTCCAACTCCTCGAAGTGCCGCAGCTTGATCTCCAACTTCTTCATCTGCGTCTCCACTAACAACGCGACCAGGGACTTGATCTTCCGTTCCTCGACGCCGGCGAGATGCTTCGCTTTGACTGCGGCCGCGGCCAGCGCTGCAGCGGCTGCAGATTGCAGTTTCGCGTCTACCGTCGTTGAGGCTTCGGTTTTTTCTGTATTTTTAGAATATAAATTAATGACGCTGCTAAAATAATTTAAAATTTAGGAATTTACCTTCCGCACGCTTAGCATGACCGCCATAGAAACGGGTTTTGTCAACGGAAGAATAGACAAAATGGTAGACAGTAGAAATATTTGTACGCATTCTACGCGTCTAAGCATGGCAATGTGTAATTTTGTCTATTCTTCCGTCGGCAAAACGTCTTCGTGCTACGCGTGCTGGTAGTATACTACATGGATTCGAATGTACTTTCAATCAAAAATATTTAACCTTTTTTCAGGTTTTTGAGTACTTCTTGTTAGCGATCTAAGCAGTTATGTTATATTTTGTTCCACAAATTATAATAAAATATGACTGTTCCGAAACCCAAAATTGAAAAGCACTTTTAGCGGTAGTGGTATTTAGAAAACCGTGCTGGAGTGCTTGAAATAGTTCGTGAAAACCTATTGTACTCATCATTATGAACAACTTTTACTATGGGATCAAAACTGAAATCGCGAAAAAAAATCACTTACATTTTGTCGAGTTATGCGAACACGTAGAGAACAGCAGATTTTTTTTTCGCAACTTCTAGTTTGGTCCCATAGTAAAAGTTGTTCATAATGAGTAAAATGACCCCTTATCTCTCTTAAGTTATATTTCGTGCAGATTCGTTAGATTTCGTTCGTTCGACAGACTATTATGACGTCCTGCAAGTAATACGTCGAATTACAAGTAACCCTGTATACTTTATTGTAGACCAGAAAATACATACTTAACAAAAGAAAAAAAAAAGAAAAAAACTTTAGATACAGGAACAGCTGTATACTGAAATAAGTGGTGGTGTCGATACAGGGACGGGTCATTGCTCCTGCCGATCTATTCTGTAAAAATCGATTGATTCCTGATGGCATCAGGTAGAATGAAAGCTCACTTCACCTATATAGTCTGATTTTTAATTCGACGGAATTCTGACATTTCAGAAGTGTTGCTAATAATAATACGGTCCTACTAAAAACGGAACGCATTTCATCGAAATTGTAAAATCTTCGCTTCTTGTAGCTTTAGACAGGCAACGAAAATGATACATAAATAAATATTTAAATTAAAAAAATACGTTCTTTTACTTTTTTTCCATTTATCGATATAAAATTTTAGTTAGTGTGCATGGAATGCACATAACAAATACTATTTACACTGTCATATTTTACTTGATCTCATTCTCTTTCATATTTTTTGTTATTTTATGTCCGAAAAATTCTAGTCATATTTATAACACATAAAAAGCACAAGACAGAAAAGGTTTAGGATATCTGAAGTGTCAAAAAATTACAGCTGTCAGAATTCCGTCGAATTAAAAATCAGACTGTAGAGTTGAGGTTTTTACAGAACAGACCAGCTGTACTGTGCGGTTACTTACCAGGTTGAGCAGCAGGCTCCTCCTTGGGTTCCTTGTCCGTCTCTGGGGCTGCGGGCGCTTCTTGCGGCTCGTCCTTCACCTTGAGCTCGGCCTCTTCCACCTCCATGGGCTCCGCCTTGATATCCGATGTACCCTCCTTCTTGGGTTCAGCTGAACAGATAGCAAACGTTCATAGTATTTTTTCTCACGAAGCAACACGTGCTTTACTTGTGTTTACCAAGTGTACAAACGTGAATGTGTGCGTCAAGACGAGTAGTGTCGTATTTTTTCTCACGAAGCAACACGTGCTTTACTTGTGTTTACCAAGTGTACAAATGTGAATGTGTGCGTCAAGACGAGTAGCGTCAGCACATCACGCACACACACTTCCAACTTTGCCATTGTCTCGGACGGTACCGAGAGCTCCTGCGCTTACAGACACATTCACAGCGTGTATACTCCTAGTTTAAGCCCAGTTACACTAGTTTTGTATCTTGCCATCTTAGTCTAATTACATAATAAATGTAATACTGTAAAGGTTTAAGTCTTGAACAAATAAATATTTTTTTTTTTTTTTTTTTTTTTTTTATACTTGGTAGGCACAAGAAAAGCGCGTGTCGCCTCGTAAGATACTGATACTGTATTTATTTAACAAAGTCAAACAATGTCTTTCTTAAAAGCACATAAAAGGCCCTCCTGAACGTCAAGACTTTACTATAGTATTTTTTTGGGGCAGATCAAGGTGACTGTCTGTTTTCAGTTGTTTCACCACAAATTACAAAATTGTATGACTATAAGAGTGGTGGTATGGCTCATTTTGCCCCCAGATTAGCTGTTGGGATTTGTTGTACAAAATAATTACAACTATTCATGAAAACTGACATTAAATTAAATTCAATTTACAGAAATCATAATCTAATAGCTTCATTAAACACTAGCTTCTGCCCACGACTTCGTCCGCGTGAATTTTCTTGCCATTTAATTCGTTATAATATTACGTCGTTTTCGCTTAGCGTTCTTTCTGATTTTTTTCTTTTTGCTCGTCACCTAATGGTCCTAGCGTGATGTTAAATAGCCTATAGCCTTCCTCAAGAACATGGGCTATCAAATGCAACAAGAATTTTTCAAATCCGACTGGTAGTTCCAGATACAAACAAACATGAAAAACAAACTCTTCAGCTTCATCACTACATAGTACAAAAAAGCCGCTGTCTGTCTGTTCCTATGTATGCTTAGATCTTTAAAACTACACAACAGATTTTGATGCGGTTTTTTTTAATAGATTCAAGAGCAAGGTTTATATGTACAATGCGTTTCAACTAAGAATAGGAAAGTCAATGACCTCTAACTGTCAAATGAAGCTAGAAATCTAAGGCTTGCAAAGTTTTGTAGTGTTATTCTTATCCATTTTAGTTCTGTTTTTGGAATTTGTTTTTGTTAAAATATGTCACTGACTTTGCAAATGTGTAAACGAGATGCTATTTTGCTAAATCTTCACAATATGGCGCAAGGTCATTCCTATTCTTAGTTGAAACGCATTGTACATATAAACCTTGCTCTTGAATCTATTCAAAAAAACCGCATCAAAATCTGTTGTGTAGTTTTAAAGATCTAAGCATACATAGGAACAGACAGACAGCGGCTTTTTTGTACTATACTATGTAGTGATGAAGCTGAAGAGTTTGTTTTTCATGTTTGTTTGTATCTGGAACTACCAGTCGGATTTGAAAAATTCGGAATTTGTTTTTGTTAAAATATGTCACTGACTTTGCAAATGTGTAAACGAGATGCTATTTTGCTAAATCTTCACAATATGGCGCAAGGTCATTCCTATTCTTAGTTGAAACGCACTGTATAATGCGAAGCCGCGGGCAAAAGCTAGTTATTAGTATATTGCAGCTTAGTACTCAGTGATACGTGCCATGTGTATTTGAGCACCTTAGTCAAATACACGAGCGCCACGTTGTCGACGGTTGCAGTTGTCTCTGCCGTTGACGCGTGCCGCTCGTGTGTATGAGCACTTAGTGGCTACTCAAGAAAGCTTCAGTAGTATGGTACAGTTACCTGAGGGCGCTCCCTCGGGCGCGGTGCCGGCGATGCCGGTGGCGGCGAGCGCGGCGCCAGGCCCGTGCGCACCCGCCGCCTTCACGTGCGCTTCCATCATGGCCGCGGGCACTTCGTCCTGTGCGGAACAACATATTAGTCATTAAGATGATAACTATGTAAGCGGCCGGCTCGCACGTTAGTTCGATACTCGCTCATGCGCCGCGTCGTATAAGAAGGCAACCCTAACGAGTCAGAAGGTACAAGAGCTACGCGATAGAAAGAAAAGCAACTTCTAGGTGAATATACCTGTGGGTAATAATATTAACTGTTACTGTTTTGTGTAATTACTGACCCATCCGACACCCAGTACGAATGCGGTGCGTCTGATCAGACCATGACTTCTTGCTGGAGTGTCGTAAGTACCCGTTCACTTGCAACTAAAGAAGACCTAATGAACAACACCGATGCCGCAATCAACGTGGCCACCTACTGGACTCAACAATATAAAAAAAAACCATCGACACGAAAAGAAGAAGAACCACCATAGCGGGTGGCGTTCCGTAGTTTCTGCCTACCCCTAATTGAAAAAGGCATAAGTTTATGTATGTATGTATGATCTGACCTTGATAGCAGCAAACTCTTCCATAGCTGCCCGTGTTGCCTTGGAGGCGATGCGCGGGTCCACCACAGACGCTAAGAAAGCCACGGTGGACATCACTGGGTTGCCAGTCTTGCTGAACGGGATCGGCTGGTAGGCTAGCGGGCCTAGCACGCCACCTGTGACATAACATAAAATTAATACATGTCGGATCGTCAGGATTTACTCAGATAGATTCAGACACTATGTGGGCAGAGATGGGTTTCGTGCAATGAATACACACGGGGTGCGATACACGTTGCTTATTAAACTCACAATCTAACACAATCACTCCAAATTAAAATTAACACAACTACTGATCACAGCGAATCGAATACAGTTCCGCGACGTAGTAACCCCGATGCGATCAGACACTAGCTGTCCTCCTCGCCATGAGCTTAAAACATCACGACTCTGAAGCGCGCTGTAGGTGTGGGTAGATCACGTGATGTCACCAGTGGCGCGCTTGCGATTCGTTTCGTATCCGTACCGGATCCGACATAAAAGTAAAGCAGGTTGATGGTAATAGCACAGTCTATACATCATACAGTCGTCCGACGAGAGCCCGAGCGAACTTCGTATGCAGCTCGGGCTTAGTCGGACGACTGGGTAATAGGCTCGCCCTCTATTACATCATGGAACTTAAACATAACTGGCGAAATGTGGGTGTAGTATAGGTACAGCTGCGCCTTACCCTTTGGGGATTGCAAGCGTTATGTTACGTTACAACAACTCTTTTATTATGCGATTTAGTTTTAACACATGAGTAAGACAAAAACCTTCATACAACCGCGTTATGATAAGTAGAGATGAAACATTTTAAAAATAAAAACCGACCAAGTGCGAGTCGGAGTCGCGCACGAAGGGTTCTTTATCTTTCAACACATGTTGAAAGATAAAGATTCTTAGTTCCTAGCAACAGTAAAAAAGGAAAGTAATAGTTTAGGAGTTATGAGGGAACAGATGAACATACGTCACAGCCTGTTAAAATCGTAACCCTGCTTTGGCTTTGACGTGCTCTGGTAAAAAGACAGTGTAGTGTACCAGTTTGCGCGTCGTGCAGATAGGGCTCCTCGATGGGCAGGCGCAGGAAGTGCAGGATGCACTCGTCCTGCGTGCGCGTGCCCACGTGCGCGGCGACTCGGTTCCAGTCGTCGCGGTGCAGTTCCAGCGCCTCCAGGAGCAGCAGGGTCTCTTGTTCCGTCCAGGCGCGACCGCGGACGCCGCCGCGGTACTGCAGGCAGCAACAATATTATGGTATACACAGTGCTAAATATTCGGACTGACTTATTATATTGTATGGAGATAGTTGTACCTACAGACGCCAGCAGGTCAAGCCACCCGAAACTGTCAAATTTTGCCAATCAACCTTGAACCTAATGCTTTAGCGATAAAGATGAAAATCTATTAAAGAAAGACAGATTGTAGTAGCTTGATGTGCTGGCGTCTGTATGTATAGTGCGTGTGACGTGTATTGTATACCACTTTTCAAATAAACGATGATAACGATTATATACTGTGATTTTGACAGACTTCTCAATGGCAGCAACCCAAAAGCAATCTTATTGCAACGGCCACTGAGATCACTGTAATTTTGACAGTGATACAAAATGGACGTAAGATAACTATGGAAGGTCGGTAGTCATATTCTGACCAGTCAAGGACATAAGTTTACCTGGTCGAGCTTGAGCCCAGACGCAGCAGCAAGGTCCAGCGTAGGTTCCGGCTTGATGGGCGGCACGGGTGGCGCGGCTGCCGCTCCCGCCTCGGCGCCGTTGGGCAGACCTGGCTCCACCTTTGGCACATTCTCCGCTAAACAAAATAAATACCAATATATTACATTTTTTACTAACATATCTTATAAGTAGTGTGTATTACCACAGATTAATACAGATGGGACACTCCGCAGTTTAGGTATGAAGCTACAAATACACGGCAAGACCCTCTCACGGGCCAATTCAGTAGGTCAGAAGGTATAAGATTTACGCGACAGAAAGAGAGACAACTTGTAGTTGAATATAACTGAAGGTAATAAGCGTAGTGCGACCTGAATTGCACTTTATTGTGTATTAAAATGATTTTGTTACAAAAAAATAAAATAAATGATAAATTGTCCCATCTGTACTAATCTGTGGTATTAATATAAGTATATATATAAATCATATGGATCAAGATCTGAAATAAAGTTTTTTTTTGTTTTTTTATTTTAATTTCAGATTTTTAATTTGCTAGACCAAAATTACAGCTGTGGTCGACCTTTTTTTGTCATTTTGACATTTTAGTCTAGCAAATTAAAAATCTGAGTATAGTTTGGGGCTCACTGGCAAATAATACTTCGTAACTTAGCTGTAGGAAATATATATTTTTAAGTAACTCATATTGTCTCAGACTATTTTTAACCTATGTCCCTGCTGTACTACTGCTGCTGCTGGATAATAAACTATTTATATTTTAACCTATGTCCCTGCTGTACTACTGCTGCTGCTGGATAATAAACTATTTATATTTTAACCTATGTCCCTGCTGTACTACTGCTGCTGCTGGATAATAAACTATTTATATTTTAACCTATGTCCCTGCTGTACTACTGCTGCTGCTGGATAATAAACTATTTATATTTTGACCTATGTCCCTGCTGTACTACTGCTGCTGCTGGATAATAAACTATTTATATTTTAACCTATGTCCCTGCTGTACTACTGCTGCTGCTGGATAATAAACTATTTATATTTTAACCTATGTCCCTGCTGTACTACTGCTGCTGCTGGATAATAAACTATTTATATTTTGACCTATGTCCCTGCTGTACTACTGCTGCTGCTGGATAATAAACTATTTATATTTTAACCTATGTCCCTGCTGTACTACTGCTGCTGCTGGATAATAAACTATTTATATTTTGACCTATGTCCCTGCTGTACTACTGCTGCTGCTGGATAATAAACTATTTATATTTTGACCTATGTCCCAGCTGTACTACTGCTGCTGCTGGATAATAAACTATTTATATTTTGACCTATGTCCCTGCTGTACTACTGCTGCTGCTGCTGGATAATAAACTATTTATATTTTAACCTATGTCCCTGCTGTACTACTGCTGCTGCTGGATAATAAACTATTTATATTTTAACCTATGTCCCTGCTGTACTACTGCTGCTGCTGGATAATAAAATATTTATATTTCGACTGATCTATATTTTTGTCGGTAAGTCTTGACAACAGTACTTTATCCTCGTTATTCTCCTACTTCTACCTTATTGATGCATATAAGTCAAAAACGAACACACTATTCGTAGACAAAATACTTTCAGGAATCGTGATTCCAAGTAAAAGTAGTTCTTTGCACCGTGTTTTGGGAAATAGGGTATTTGACTACTATCAAAAATGTTACAACAAAAAAAAAGACGATCTAAAAAGAAAAAAATTGGTGCAAAAATTGAGAAGTTACACGCTTTCGAAGTTATTCTTCCATCCTTGTCACGCAAAACGATAATTATTGTACTGAATGGGGCGAAGTTGTTTCTGTTTTGTGACGTCAGATGCTAGCAGTGTTGCCTCGGTCTCGCTTACAACTTCGACATATTTTGAGATATTTAAACAATTTTTTTTTCTGTTACATTATCTTTGTTCTCGGTGTCGATAAATGCAATTAAAAAAATATAACTGTTAGTGCTTACCCGGTCGCGGTTGCGTGGGCCGCGTGACGAGCGGCTGCAGGCCGGACGGCGTGTCGGACAGCACGTGGAAGTGCGACGTGGGCGGCGGACCCATCGCCGTGGGCCGCGACTCCGCCTCCAGCTGGGGAACATAACACTGTTAGTGATGCAAGCGAGATACATACGCAATGGAACTGCAAAACATGATTAGAATTACTTCTTATTTTACTACTAGCCTTTCCCCGCGTGGATGTCGGAAATATCCCACGGGAACGTACTAACGGAAAATCCTTCCTTATTCCTTGTCTACATTATAAAGGGAACATACAGCTTTCTAGGTTCAAGGGCTGGACGTTGACGAGTCAGTCAGTCAAGACTTCTCTAAATATAATTATAATGTTGTATGGTCATCAAAAGCAACAGTAGTATGGATCCAGATCCAGCTTGCATAAAGAAGCGGTACGATACGACCGTGTGATCGCCAATGCGGCGAAATTTTTGCAGTGTGGCACCGCAACGCATCGTGTGCATAGGCCCTTAGGGGAATATTTTTGTCAACATGGATTGCATGTTACACGTCCATGTTAGTAATGGCCTCACCTGATAGTTGACGAGGCCCCACTGCTCAAGGAAGCCGTGCACACGCATGATGGCGCACACATCTCCTGCCAAGTTGCGGCGACACGCTGTGCTAGTCAGGTACTCGGTTGGGTTCAGACGGTAAGTGTCTATCATGAAGTTTCTGAACAAAACAAAAATAAAAGTTTGAAGTGTCCAAAATCAACCATTGTCAAAGTCAAATCATTTATTTCTATAATTTTTCCAACCATTTATTTTACTTTTGACAGTTCGAGTACTATGAAGTTCCTTATTTATTGTCAGGCAACCATAGACGAAAAAATGCAATATGAAGTATAATTTTTTGTATTGGACAGTGTTTTTCTTTAAAATAAAATATTAATGTGTAAATCTATTATAACTTCTTCGTAAATAAAGTCGATTGTTATTAAAAATCGAATCAGTAGCGCATTAGGACATCAGTACATCACTAATTGATTAGTACTCCAGCTGTCAAAAGTAATGTAAATGTTTGGAAAGTCTATAGTACGTAAAAGGGACTTCTGGGGGCTTACTATGAGCTCTTAAAGCATGGCAGAAGTTGAACGTTTCCAGTGAGAGAGAGAGAGAGAAGGAGCTATATGCGACCTATAGCTCCGTCACTCTCTCTCACTGGAAACGTTCAACTTCTGCACTGCTATAAGAGCTCATAGTAAGCCCCCTGAACGTCAACATATTACAAGAAAATAGGATTGGTTCTTGTTCGATGGTATTCGAACACCCTTTTGCTGATCTAGCGAAGCAATTATGTCGCGTTGAGCGCGTGCCGACAACAGTGCATATTCGGATAGCAACCGGTGCATTCGCCTACATTGTCATTAGCCATCATTTTAGCGTAGCCTTTTAATCGTTATGAAATAAATTGTTTTTTCAGTGTTTTAGTAGCCATCCTAATTATAGTCCATACCACGTAGGTCGCGACCCGAACAATTCTAGTCGCCCATTCCAAAAGGTAGTTTCGTATGGAAGAAGAATATGTCCGTAAGGATTGAGTCGCCAAATTTCGTATCTTAATGAAATTTAATACTTATTTAGTAGTAAGTTTAAAAATTTTGTAGGTTCGATCCTCGATTTTGTAGGTATAATACTTCAAAAGATATATGAACTTATAGGTGGCAACTCAATCTAAATGTTTGGACTGAGTCGCCACGTCAGAACTAAGAACATCATGGATGAATGTTTATCATAATTTGGTATGATTTAGTAGTATTTGAGAGTATTTAGTAGACAAAATCTGAGCTCGGTAGTGTTAAAATTAAAAAAGTTACAATGTATTATGTGTGGCTCCTCAGACCATACACATACGACTGGTCATTTTTCAAAGAAGCAGTAGTTCAATTTAATGCGCAATTTCAACATCATTTAGTAGTAAGTATATTAGATTTGTAGGATAAGAGTCGGCAATCACAAAAGAAAGAAATGGGAGATATAGCATATTTAATGTGGCTCCTCAATTCAGATGCTTCGGTAAATAGATTTGCCTCTAATCTACATAATCATGTGACGAAATTTGGAACAAAAAACGCCAATATTTTGTATAAATTTCTACAAAATGTAGGTATAAAAAAATACAAAAAAAAGTACATATTTACGAAGTTATTAGCTATTCTTTAATTTCTTATGAATTTTTTTTTGTAGGGTGACCATGAATACGTGATTTAAAAAGAAAATGTACGTTTCGTGGCTTATAGAAACAAAATCTATTTTGTCGCATGTTTTCAAAGTCAGCCTGTATAGTCGGATTTGCACAATTATTTTTTTGTTTGAAAGGTTATGCTCTCGAGGTGGTCCCACTGTCACCAAATCAGAATCTGATGAGGAGATCTCATGGAAATCGAGGGAATCCCTTAAATTTTCGTTTATTGGCAACGACACTACCAGCCGCACTACCAGTAGTGTCGTTTCCAATTAACGACACTACCAAGCCTATTTTTTTTGGATTATATTGTACAGTCAACACAGCAAACTTCATTATCATCATGGAACTTGTGAAATTTTTTAAGGGTGTAAAACACTAGAGGTAAAAAAAAAACACCTAAAACGATAATGAGGTCAAAATGGAAATCCAAGATGGCGGCTGCAAAAATTTTCGCAGCCGCCATTTCAAGCCGACGCCGCGCGGCGCAGCGGAACGTGTCTACATTCGCCACGTGCTAACCCCGCCCTGCGTCTTTTTAATTTTATTTTTGTATTCTTCTTCCTCTTCCTCTTCTGCAAGAAGTCCGATTATAACAAGATCCCAGTCTATCATTATAATTTCACTCGAGCACTCGACCAAACTGCTTCAATTCTACACGAAGTCTGGACGGAAATAGTAGAGACTGTAGTAGAGTAGTCGCGCGGCTTCGTGAGGCGCAGCACCGCTCTTGCACAACGCGCGTACCGGCGAAGCACCGCTGTGTCGCGATGCATCGCTATACGCTGCGAGGCATCACGAGGCGCAGCGCTGCATGGTGCAACGTATTCTAAATTCTCACAATGAAATGTGTATATTTTCGTGTAGAAAATAAAGTTATATTTTGAGTCGCTCTTTTAAAATGTGCGCGCAGCGTCGCGTTGCGTCGCGTCTCGGTGTGAGCTGACCCTAACTCGCGCATTTGCTCTCGGAGACCACAGATGGGCATCGGGACTACTCAATTATTGTATTTCGCGGGTTGCGATTCGATTAGTGGACCTACCACTTATTATGTGCTGTTTTTTAAAACATATAGTATAGGTATAGTTTCTTAAGGGGTCTTAAAAATTCAAAGTGGGTTTACTATGGTATATTGGGTATCATATGAAAGAGCGCTATTTGCACATTCTCAAACATTTAAAAAAAAAATGTAAAAAAAAATACCGTTCCCCCCCCCCCCTTATCTCCGAAGTTTGCGAAGCGAAAAATGTGCAAATATTCTATATGATAGAACTTTGTGTAAAGATTACAGGAAAAATAAAACGATGTCTCTAAATAGCACACTTTTTCAGAAATCGGAACGGAACCCTCGGTGTGCGAGTCCGACTCGCTCTTGACCGGTTTTGTAACATTGTTATTATACGTAATTTGCATAATTATCTTTGTTGGCACATCTTGATTTCAATTGTGATTTGTTTTAAAACACAAAAGCGCTTCGATACAAAATCGTAGTTATAAACGCTTACCATAACATCAGAGGTATCAATGGGCAGTATGAATAGTTTTTTACAATTAGTAATAATGTGTTTATTTATTAGGTAAGTTAGTATTTAAGTGGCAATTATTTAGAACGTTTAGGATGAACACTTTATTATTTTTCTCCTTTACGAAGTGAATAATACAATTCTGTTAGAAATAAGTAGAGATTTTATTAAAAAAATAAATTTCAAAAACTAGTCATCCTGGTTTCATTTAACATCATCATCATCATCATTTCAGCCGAAAGACGTCCACTGCTCCCCCCAAAAGGGACCTCATTCTTAACTCGATCTCGCAGAAAAACACCGAGCATAACCCTCTTCTTTGGCTTTTGGGTGACCTTGAGCTTTCTTATGAGGCCCATTGTAAAACGCTACGTCTTAGTGCCGTAAATCATAACTGGCAACACACACTGGTCAAAGACTTTTGTTTCGAGACACTGCGATATTTTGGACGAGAAGATCTTCCGTAGCTTCCCTAACTTAACGAAGTTGGACTTACCTAGTTTGACCGTTTGTCCTAGGTACACACACAACATGGTCACCCTCAATAGCGAATTCTTAATGAATATCGAAAAGTATTTTTTTTTTCAGATACCGAATATATACAATGTTGATTTGTACATAAGTATTTAGTAGACATTTATACTAAATGTTAGTGTCTCTGGTTATTGATTCCGTTGTGATCTCAGGTAGATACAATCAATTATTTATTTGCAGAACGTCAGGACTGAGGAGCCAAATAAAATGCGTTTATTTACTAAATTCACTCAGTTTTACTACTTTCTCTATATGCTACAAATTCGAACACACTTACTACTGAATGTTCTTTGGAGTGGAATATAAATTGACCAATTACTTTCATGGAAATTCACGTTCTTATGATTGATTGATTGATGGATTGAGGAGCCACATTAAAAGTATTGTATATTCTTCAATATCAACAGTACAGGACTCAGATTTTTAGTAGGTACTATACACAATTACTACTAAATCATACCAAATAATGATAAACATTCATCCATGACGTACCTAGTTCTGACGTGGCGACTCAATCCAAATATTTAGATTGAGGTGCCACCTTTATGTTCATATATCTTTTGAAGTATTATACCTACAAAATCGAGGATCGAACCTACAAAATTTTTAAACTTACTACTAAATAAGTATTAAATTTCATTAAGATACGAAATGTGGCGACTCAATCCTTACGGACATAGAAGAATGGATAAGAAACTGCATAGTTATTCTTTTAAAATGTTTTACAATATTTTGAATACATTAATTTTATTATAACCATGTGTATAACGATGGACTTGGAATAAAATTACTACAACTCAATAGCTAATTAAAAAATTACTTTAAAAAAAGTAAAAACCGACTTCAAAAACCGAAAACGAATAAAATAACTTTCACAAAAAACTTAACAGCTTCTAAAGTCGGTGACAAGCCAAGCGTCTGGAAAAGATTTTTTCTAATTGTGTAAAAAATATACCTGTAAGCCAGATAAATTTCTGGTGTCTTGGACTTGTTCTTTCCATTGAAGAACTCTGTCAGCGCGCGCTTTTCAATCGTGTGTATGGAGTTGTAGTCGAACCATGCAGAGTACGACGGAACCACGATGTGATGCGTCTGGTCCGTCACGTTGTCTTCTAGCTCCTCCTTAGTTAGCATTTCCTGTAAAATTTAAGAAAGATCAGAAGAAGAAGAAGAGAAGAACAAAAAAGAAAGTAATAAGTTTTTTTTTTTTTTTTTTTTTATTTATACAGAGTCAAATTAAATTATCAAGCGAATCTCTGCATACGTGACGGGCCGATATCTAAACACAAAATCGATACCATCATCTACAGAGTTTCGCTAGCTAATTCAATTTGACAAAAACTATATTTTAAAAACCGCCCAAGTGCGAGTCGGACTCGCACACGAAGGGTTCAGTACCATATATGTTTAACAATCGCAAAGATAACTTTGTATTTCATAATTATACTGTGAATTACGAGGTTATTTTTTGCAGTTGCAGAAAATCGGCATTTTCAGTATTTGTTGATACAGTATATTTACGGTGTATGATATACAAGTTTCAAATTCCTAACTTGTTTAATTGTTGCGATACAGCTCGTACAAAAATGGTCTAAAATTTACAACTTTTACGGCCCCCTATTTCTACATTTTTGAAGATAAAAAAAATATATATTTGTACTCTACTCGATGAGTTCTAGACACACCCACATGCCAGGGTAACATTTTTTTTCAAAACGAAAAGTTTATTGTATGGGGACACCCTTTTAAACTTTTAAACATTATTTCAAGTCAAAATCGGTTGAACGGACTGTAAAATAGGTTTATATAAATGTCTAATCTTATTTCAAATGGAGTATAGGTTTGATTAAACTTTCGCCAGATACTTTTGGAGAATTAGTACCTGCGTGTTGGAGTCACTGTGCTTGCCCTGCGAGTCGTCGTGCGCGTCGAGCGGCGGCGCAGGCGTGGTAGGCGCGTCGGTGGGCGGCGGCGGCTCGCTTGCAGCAGCTGAAGCGCTTGGAGCCGCTGCACATCAAAATAATATAAATCAGCATATAATTAAGGCACATGCAAGACAAATCACTAAACGAATTTAAAACATCGATTGCTTTTGTGAATCGTTTAAGCCGACGTTCGCACGGATGTAAAAATATCACGGTGGGATTTTATCGCGCACTGGATTTTCAACTCTCGGTGTTGAGCTTCGAGAACCCAACCTAACAACACCGGAGTGCATCCCAGCGCGTCGAAAAAACACAGTGCTGAATTTTCAACTCTCAGCGCTAAACAGAGTGTTGAAAACCCAGTGCGCCAGAAAAAATCGCCGCGATAGTTTTAAGTCCGTGCGAACGTCGGCTAACAGATGAGATAGAATGATATTTTAAATGTGTTTAGCGCTAAACGCATTTTTTGCGATTTGCGGTACAAGCGGGATTAAGTACAGTCCTTTCACAGTTATTTTACCTCTGATCTTGCATCACTACTGTCAAAAGACAGTGATCTTTATTTTAATTACAATAAGGTTGCTTTTGGATTGCTGCCACTAACAAGTCTGTCAAAATCAAAGTGATCTTTAGTTTCGTTACAATAAGGTTGATTTTGCGATTGCTGCTGTCAGAGGTACAATAACTCTGACCGGACTGTATGTCCCTCTGTCCATTTTTTGAGCCGTGGTTTTTTGATTGCGTCTGTAAACAAAACAAAGTCGCTTTTCGTGTGTTCAAGGTGCGCCCTCACGTGTCTGAGTTTGGGCTATTTTTAGACCCAAAACTATAGGTTCACAACTACTGATGAGGATATGTTTATCATCGGATGATGTTTTTTTACGTTTATACATATATATGTGATTTAAGCTTATATACCTACTATGTAAAGTTTTGTCCTTATGCACACATGGAGTGCATTTGACGCGCTGGGGGGCGTTAGTTGCCAACTCCATAGGTGCACATCTACTGATGATGATTGGTTTTCCATCGGATTATGTTTTTTTTACGTTTATATACAGGGTGGAATCTTTCAGCGGGGCAGTAAGGGGAAGTACCTTATCCGTTGCAGCTACGTGAAAATATGGAATTTTGATCCCCATTCACAGATTTAAAAAAAAAATACAGTTAGCAAGAAAATAGCCATTTTACACAAAAACATTTTTTGATGCCAATCGATCCTGTTTCTAATACTGATCAAAAACTTCTTTGGGACCAACCATCGTTGGAGTACTCAAAAAGTCACAAATTGCAAAAAACTTTTCCCGTACATTTTGTATGAAAATTTTACGCAAAAGCTTTTTTAGTGACGATTGAGATCTTATGTTTTTTGTGGGGCTGTACCTGAAAACAGGTTTACAAAAAGCAATACGATAGTGTTAAAGAACTTAAAGACTCACTAAACACAATTTTCTATGGAATTCATACAAATAAATTGTCAGCAGCCACTAGGTCGGTATGTACGGAAACGAATCAATTTATGTATTCGTCAAAATGGCGGTCACTTCGAGCACTTGATATCTTGCTGTATCTTGCCCTACGGCAAGAAACAGCAAGATTTTAAATAAGAATAACATCATCAAGTTATGTTAGTTAATAATAAAAATAGAAGCTTAATACGCCTTCTTTTTGATATGTGTAAAATTCTACGTGATCATTTGTCACTTTGTCACTTTTGAAAATTACCTCCTGAATTATGGATAGTCTCCTAAGACTATTTTCGCGTAGCTGCAACGGATAAGGTACTTCCCCTTACTGCCCCGCTGAAAGATTCCACCCTGTATATGCGATATAAGCTTATATACCACTATTTAAAGGTTTTCCCTTATGCACACATGGGGTGCATTCGACACTTGAGGGGTTAAGTGGGGGACATAGCGTCTCTTTCGCTAACAGTTCGGGCGACAGAATGATCGAAGATGTGCGTCGTGTGTGTTGAGTCTGCGTACAATCCGCGACGGACTTTTTGTGTGCCATGCAGACATTTTGTGCGCCACAGACTCGATCGCACAAAAAGTGTGTTTTCTGCGTTGCATCTTAATGTCCATTCAATGTTTGTAATCTGCACAATGGGTTTTCAACACCATTTAGAGAAATTATTCCGGAAGATTTATTTGTATAATTCATTCATGTGGTACAAAACGTGCGAAGCTAGGGCGGCTCGCTAATCTATCTATACCTATTAAAAATTAAAGTCAGTCTTCGAATCTGTTTGTGTGACCGCGTTGTTCTTCTAAACTGCGCAACAGATTTTGATGCGGTTTTCACCATAATTTAGGACCTTCAACGCGAAACCGCATGATGTTCCGCAACAGTAGTACCCAACGGATATGGCTTACCGACGTACCTGCGCAGAAGATGAATTTTCAAAGCGCGGGAAATGCTATTACCAATCGGCACGCTCCACGCACCGCGCTTCTTTTTCCTGTACCGCTATTGGTTTCTCGTGGGATGTTAGTCAGCCACCATACTTGCCAGTGAGACGGAATTAACAGCTGCAGTATATTATAAACCTTACAGTAGTGATCTAAGGTTGATTGTAAGTTTTGAGCATTCTTTCATTAATCTTCGGGGCCATACTTTCTTTTCTGTGCGAACGAAGATTCATGACGCGCCTTATCAGTTGGGTACCACTGTACTCGAATCGCGATTCGAGTAGCTGAACTACATCATGCGAGTCAGTTGAACTGAACTACTGCGGTTTTCCGGCCAAGGTGTGCTATATAAGGACCTTAGATAATTTATTTCGAAATGTGTATACTATAATGAATTAGATATACCACAGAAGTCTCAATGTGTTGACGTACACACGGCTACACATCAAGCTGTACATTTCCAGTTTACACTGACCTCTCATTGTAAGGAAATCCTGTACAATGCGAGATCAGCTTACACTGGAAAAGTATAGCTTGTGTAGTCGTCCGTAAAAACCGTGCGACGCAAAGGCGGGTCCCTAATCCTACTAATCGTATCCTTCCTACTAATATTATAAATGTGAAAGTTTGTATGTTTGGATGTTTGTTACTCAATCACGCAAAAACGGCTGAACGGATTTGGATAAAATTGGGGATACAGATCTGGGGGCACGGGAGTGCCCCCGCCAAGACGAGCCAAGCGAAGCGCAGGGGCACTACCAACTCTACACCTTAGTAAAAATATGTGGCTTGGCCGTTTCGCTACCATCACATGGGCGCAAGGTGAAAAATGTATTCACTGTTCATTACTTTTCTGTTATACAATAGTTCTTGTAGTAACGAAACGGCCAAGCCTCATATTTTGACTAAGGTGTAGAGTTTGTGAAGTTAGGGCTTGGAGAGTTAGGGCGTGTAGAGTTAGAATAGAAGCTTGGCTCTACATGAGATCTGATAGCTTTTTGTCAGTGCGAGCTATATGTGGTCTCGTCTTGGCAACATTTTACATGAAAATGTTTTTGGTGGGATAGTTTATAACTTGGATTAAGACATAAGATACTTTTCATCCCGGTAGAAGGTTCCCGTGGGATAATTTCCGACATCCACGCGGGCGAAGCAGCGGGCAACGACTTGTATAAAATAAATAGTACTTACGCTCAGCAGGTCGCTCGCTCTCCGGCGTGGGCGCAGCGTCAGTGTTATCTCTTGACGCGTTGTCCTCTTCTTCGTCGACGTCATTTTCACGACGCTTCGTTGTACGACTGTTGGGACAAATTTTTATTGCAGTAGTGCTCGCATTTCGTACATTTCTCGCTCACTTTATAGATAACGGAGAAGTTCTCTTATATTTATTTTACTTCTGACAGCTCGATCAATAAGTGTTGTCCTAAACTCCTAATGCGTTACCGATTCGATTAATTATAACAATAGACTTTATTTATGACGAAGTTTTAATCGATTTAACACATTGATATTTTATTTTCGCGGGATTTTTTCGATACGAAAAAGCATTCCATAATAGCCAACACCTCAACTTAAAAAAAAAACAATCGACTTCCAAATAAAACACTACAAAGTGAAAATAACTTTAATTTCGGAAGTCGGTGTCTTTGATTTTGTATTTTCGATGTTGTACTTTTTAGTTGTAAAACACAAATTCGAATACGCACTACCTGCAAAATAAATTAGAACATCATCCACATAGACTAAGTGGGAAAAATACGTATTATTGAAGCTAACTCAAACCAAGCAAAGATATATATTTTACATGGGACCAACTTCGAGGTGTACCGTCCCGAATGAAATAAGAATAGTTCAAATCAGACTACTTTGTAAAAAGTTATGCGTGGTAATACATTAAAAAAAAAATACGTCTCGACTTGAGAACCTTTTTTTTTCGTCGGTTAAAAATGACCGTCTTCAGTTATTATAAAAGTAATTGGACCAACTTTGAGGTATACCCTCCGGAATAAAATAAGAATCGTTCAAATCAGACTACTCTGTAAAAAGTTATGCGAGGTAATTAATACATTAAAAAAAAAATACGTCTCGACTTGAGAACCTCCTCATTTTTTTTTCGTCGGTTAAAAATGACTGTCTTCTGTTATAATAAGAGTATGCACACCTCTTTCTCTTGCCATGTTTCTGTGGCGGTGGCGACGGCGAGCGCTTCCTCTTACTGCCTTTCTTGGACTTGCTCGACGGCTCCCCGCCCGGGATCAGATCGTCCACTGATAGACGCAGTTTGTGGACCTGGAAGAATAATATACTGTCATACATTTATTGTCATTAAAGCTGGCAACACCATTTAGTATTGCTCGCAATACAGTTTTGTTTTGCATTTTCACAATCAAGTTGTAGTCATGTCACCGCCTGAGGTATGTGAGCGGTGAGACGGGGGAGGTAGACAAAGGCCAAGCTAACTCAGTCTGCCAATCTTGTCAATTGCGCCCTCTCCTGTTCTCATCCAGTGGCGGATTTGCAGTGTTGGCCGCCCTAGGCCCGAGGCCATGTACCTATAGCATTAGCTGACCCACCCTTACATAAATGTTCTCAACCATTTATGCAAGGGTGGGTCAGCTAATGCTGGTGATTGTACCTAGTAATTACCAGCTGCCCCTTTCTCAGCACCCATCATATAGACTACACAGTGAATTTACTTTGTTGCCAACTTTTATCGAAATCGATTCAGTTTAGTTAACTTTAATATCAGCTAGTTAGTTACTGATTTTTTTCGCGATTTCAGGTTTGATCCCATAGTAAATGTTGTTCATAATAATGAGTACAGTGACCTCTTAACAGGATATTGGTCAATAACACCCCCTGGTTGGTTAATATACCCTGTATATTTAGATGTATATACGAAAGTGGTTTAGGAAGATTACTGTTATACGATGTGGTGCCCGAGCCTACTGGGCCTTAGGACAAATCCGCCACTATTTTCACCGTTTACATACCTCAGACGGTGACTAGCACTTGCGCGCACACTATTCTTTGTTTCCTGTTATTACAGAGCTTTAAGTTCTTTTTTAAATTTTATTTCAGGCAGAATACCTGGAAAGGAATCGGTGTCACTGACACAGCTTGCAGGGTTTGCTAGCTAAAGTTTTAATTGGCAGGTCCTGAAAATTTTTTAAACAGTGCTCAAATTTTCACAGGGTGTTCTCTCAAAATCAGCTGTTTCATATATTTTGATTGAGTAAGTAATAACTTTTATTTGAAACAGCAGATTTTTTTTCTCGTGATTTTAGAGTTGGTCCCATAGTGAATGTTCTTAATCATGGGTAGAACACCCTGTGACATTTTGCACACTGCATAACCCTTTAACCGCTTACGTCGGATTAATCCGACAAATATTTTCCCTGGCTTGAATGAATTACGTATAAAGAATTGAGTGCAAAAATTTTTTGAGTTTTATTTTAGTTTTTTGAATATCAACATTTAATTTGCGCTGACTAGTTTCTCATACCATACTACTTTACGATGCTTTAAACGTGACAAAACATAAGTGTTTAGACACAATTTTGTTTTCGAGCCAGGGGGCCTACTCCCTAAGCACGAAGCCCGTAGTTTCGGCCTTCGTTACGGGCGTTTCCTACTCCGTATCACTAACGGATGGATGATTGGTTCGGAGCCCGAACGAAATATGAATGACAACATGATTGGCCAGTTGTCCCTACTCCCGATGTGTTTTTGCCCGTCCGAAAAAATTAACTTTTACACTTGTTTTGATGGATCGTAATGTCAGACGGTCGGATGAACGGACGGACGGAAAGACGGACGGACTTAGGGAGTAGGCCCCCAGGTTGGTTTACGCGCACAAGTGATAAGTAATGCAAGAGTGCGACATGTTACCTTCTTCTTGCCGTTGGCGTCGAGCTCGTAGTCCTCCTCGTTCATCCACTCGTTGTACTGCGGCAGGTCGAGCGCCCACGACGCCGACACGCGCCACGGCTCTGACCGGCTGCACTCCCAGCTCACTGTCTCAGGCACTTCCACCTACACACGGTATAACTTGGTTAATGTGATGATTCTACAGGGTTATTTTAAATAGGATAGTTAAACTACGCAGACGCGATGAATATCGATATGTTAACACGATAAAATAAAAGTATTTGAAGGTTTTTTTGGAAGGTCAACGACCGCTGTTATCCGACGTTCGCACGGACGTAAAAATATCGGGGCGATTTTTTTTCGCGCACTGGATTTTCAACGCGCTGCTGCTAGCGCCGAGAGTTGAAAATCGAATAATTGAAGTATGAATTGAGAAAAACTGTTTTCTTATATTTATCATTTTTAGATATTGATACCTATTATGTCTGTGAAGTTTACACACAAACAAAAGCAGATTTTTTAAACTGCTATTTCATAGTGACTACAATAACTGCGGTCGATGAACCCACAAAAAAAATCATCAAATTAACTTTTTTTTTTGTTTTATCATGTTTAGACATCGATATACGTATCCATCGTGTCTGCGGAGTTTAGCTAGCCAATTTAAAATAACCCTTTATTTTGTCTCAAAGTTAAATTAATACAAAAGAAAGTAAATACTGATTATTTATTGTTCCTTGAGCTATGGTCGGACTTTTAACTAGAGTAACACTTCTATGTCATTTTTACTGTCATTTCGCTATCAAATGGGAACATTAAAAAAAAAATGACAGATAAGAAGTGTCATTTTACTGCAGCTAATTAAAAGTCCGAGCATAGGCTTAAGCGACAAAAATTTACAATCCCGTCCAGAGGGCTTACTATGAGCTCTTATACGAGTAGCAGGGCAGAAGTTGAACGTTTCCAGTGGGAGAGAGAGAGAGAGAGAGACGGAGCTATATTCGACCTGTAGCACCGTCTCTCTCTCTCTCTCAGAGCGGCAAACTTATGTGACGCGGACTATAATGCACCTATCTTTGCATGTTTCTATGAAGTTGTCATGTTACCTACTACGGAACGTCACCTGTCATTCAAAAGTTTTGAAGTTGCATAGTTATTATATACGGGTCAGAATACACATGCCTGTAACTTGCACAAAAGTATGCAAGTAGCTTCCAAGCCTTGTGCCATAACAACTTCTGATTGTTGAATGTTAGAATGGCATGCCAGCTACTTGCATAGTTTTGTACAAGCTACGGGCATGT
This sequence comes from Cosmia trapezina, assembly GCA_905163495.3. Classification (NCBI taxonomy): domain Eukaryota; kingdom Metazoa; phylum Arthropoda; class Insecta; order Lepidoptera; family Noctuidae; genus Cosmia; species Cosmia trapezina. The sequence continues at coordinate 11,047,867 of LR991042.1, forward strand.
GTATTCCCGCCCTAATAAAATAGGCAAGTATTTATATGGCTGTAACAGCTCTATATTAGATCTCATCATCGCGCGTTCGGATTTCAAAAGACGGACAATAATGGTATCGATTCTCTTGTTCAATAACTAAACCAAAATTAGAGAATCGCTATCTTTAACTAACAGGCAGCGCGAGAAAAGGACGGCGTTTTATTAGAAAGAAAAAGTTAGCAATAGCCTAAATTAAGTTTAATTTGTGCACAACAGAATCGGCACCACTGATTCCCGAAGCGCATACTTTTCTTGGAATATCCTGTAGCATACGTACCGGCAGCTCAGTCTGCGCCCAGGTGTCGTGGCTATCGGGCAGGTAGTACCAGTGCACCAGCACGTGGTTGGAGCGGCGGACAACCGGCCGCGCGTACTCCTCCTCTAAGGGGTCCACGGTCGGGTACACGATATGCGTCGCTTCCTCTTCGTCTTCTAAACCAACATTTATTTTGTTTTGTTAGTAAAGTACGAGCTGATAACATGACAATTCCTCAAAAGTCTTCACGTTGAGTTGCACGAAACCAACATTAGTTTAACGGAGACTTTAAATTCATGCAGTTCCTTACATTTTGTACCAAAAAGAAAGTGACAGCATCAATTTAAAGTCTCCGTTAAACTAATGTTGGTTTCGTGCAACTTACTGTCAGTGTCGTAGAGCACACGTTAAACTTTAGGTCCCATTTTACCAGAATACCAGGTATGACATTCTTCATCTCCGTATCTTTTCTTCGTATTCAACGTTATAGTATGACCGAGACCGCTGTACCGCGCCTTAGGTATTGTGCGCGGCGAAACGGGGGGCCAGTGGGGGGCAGTGCAGGCCACTCATTCGTGAACGCTGCCCCCCCCCCCCCCCCTTTGCCGCGCATTCCTAAGGCACGGTACAGGGATCTCGGTCAAACTGTAAGTCAAAACGCACTTTACTAGTGATGTGACGAGCTTCTATCCCCAGTATTACAAACAATATCTAATATAAAATAATTTAATTTAATCTATTTAATTGATTGCAATCAATTTAGTTTACAGTCGTGTTTACTTAATTGTGTTATCTGCGCATAACGTAGTGTGTAGATAAAAAAAAAAAGATATTATTTACCGCAAATCTCCCCCTGATGATTGACAATGATATCCTTCACTTTGTTAGCGGTCGCCTTATCAACCTCCGGTCGTATGAAGATGCACGGCGAGCGGATGACGTCAGCGCCTAGCAGTGAGGACTCAATCTCCATCATCATCTGCACGTTCAGGTCCTTGCGGGAGGGGTTCTGTAAATGTGGGAGGGGGGGAGGGGACAGAGACGAGTTTAGTGTTAGATGATCGTTTTAGAAGCATAAGCATAATCAGCCTATAATGTTCCCACTGACGGGACACAGGCCTCCTCTCGGTGAGAGGGAACGCGTCGTAGTCCACCACGCGGGCCCAGTGCGGGTTGGTAGATGCCACATGTCTTCGAATTTTTGGTTCTAGGACAAGCCAGATTCCTCACGATATTTTCCTTCACCGTTTTGAGAGCAGTAATGATGAAATAATTTACATAAAGTAAAGCGCCTGTCTTGGTTTGAACCTACGACCTACAACTCGTAAGTCGTGGTCGTTACCACTGGGCCACCACTTCTCTAAATTTCAATTCAATTCAATATGTAAAGAGAATTTAACATTTTTGACCATAAATTACTTAAAAAAATACGCCAAGTTATTAAAAAAAAAAGTGTCTTAAAAGTAATCCCAGAATTTGTAAATGAAAATAAGATTAACACATGCAATACAGACAGTAAAGGTGATTCAACATCCCACAATGTATTAGTGACATAACAAAGAGTTAAGGTTATTAATCACACAAACACACACAAGTACGTGTTATAGGAAGTGCCCATTATTTACACACAGTTCAACCACAGTTCAGTAATCCCAGAACAAGTATTCTGCAACATAATGACCCTTGCATGAAATGGAACATAGAATGAAAAGTATTGGGCACTGCTACCTTCAAGCAAGAGAAGTCGTCAAGTGTGTTACTATAAAGACTCCGTCTGTGTGATCTAGGAGAAATGTGATCAATAACAACACATCACTAGAGAAAGTATTTTAAAAATTGTGCTCTTACATAACAGAAATTCTATTACTGAATTAGAAAGGGAGCTAATTCTTATAATTATGTACTTACGTTAGTAAAATAAAAATATAAAAATTTGAAAGTAAAAGATTTTTTTTTTCTAAAATTTCTAGATTATACCTTCTTGTTAATATAATACCCTCATTTAATTTCGTGCATTTGAACTAGTGACAACACGCGTCTGACATGTGATGAAAAGGGCAGAAAAACTTTATAGCCAATTTATTTTTACATCTATTAATTTTATCTTTATACTCTAGTCACGATCTTGTTCGCATTGGGAACATGACAATAGATCTTTGTTTTATGAAGACAAAATGTCAATCAGTGTTGATCAAGTAAAGGTGTTCTGCACGCTGGCTCAGTGATAGAATTATCACCTCTATTGAGGTAGCCATACCGCATAAAGTACAGTAACAATATCACGCATTTATTTCCCTATAAAGGGTAGGCAAAAGCGTATACTTGGTGTAATTTTATTCACCGTTATACTCTTATGGGGTTATTGTACTCATCAAAAGTACTATTGTTTACACTATGTTACAAACAATGATCTTTATGATCCTGTGTATGTATTTTCAATTTTGGGTGTGTGACTTGGGTATCGCATTAGGTTTAGACCTGTAATGATAGTTTTAAGGCATATAAATAAAATAATTTAAATAAATAAATAATTATGAACAACTTTTACTATGTTCCCTACATTTTGTTCTGAGGACATAAATGTAGGGTACAGCTGATTTTTTTTCGCGATTTCAGGTATGGTCCCATAGTAAAAGTTGTTCATAATAATGAGTACAATGATCCCTTAAGAGGATAACTGTGGTTAAAATTACACCCTGTAGTATAGGTAAGTACCAGTATAATTGTAAACAGTAAATACTGGTGTTCAGCTGCATTCGATTAGACTGGAAGCCGACCCCAACATAGTTTGGAAAAGGCTAGGCAGATTGAGTATAGGTACCAGTGTACCATCGTCAGTTATGTAACAGAGATCGAGCTTATTGTGATGAAATAGGGTAACAATAAGGTTTTAATCAGTCGCATGTTGTCACAAGTCAAGTGATGCATTGTTATAGAGCCGCGGTGTGCGGGGCAAGGTCTGCGGGGCGGCGGGAGCGGCTGCGGGGACTGGCGGTGAGCGAGGCGGCGTGCGGGGCAGTGCATACCTTACCGACCTGGAAGTCGAACTTGCGCCACCGCTGCTCCGACTTGAAACGGAACATGGTGGAAAGCACCGTGCATAAGGACCCGCCCGGCTTCATGTCCATGAACGCTTTCATCTGTAATCATTAAAGAATTCACGTTACACTAAACTGCGAAATTCCAATCAATGTACTACAGTGCTACATTAATCTTTTGGCGTCTGAAAGGCATAGCCAGAGGGGTGTTGTTGCCGTTGTTTTTATTTATTTATTTATTCAGTAGTACACTTACATTTTATACATATTTAAGTTAGTGCAAACATAAACTCATTCAAGTTTTACCGTGCACCAAAATCATCGACTACATAATTTAGAGAGAATTAAAACAAATTAGATTCATAGTTAAAATGAAACGAGTACTAAACAAACGAGCGAAGAACGTCTTTAAAACCAAAAAGTGGTGGAGGAATGTGCATTCGATTGATAGGTACAGGTTGTTCCTGTTGGTAAACATTTGTGTAATTGTCACAGAAATTGTCACGCAAAACAAGATGGCAGCTTTAGTTCCAATTTTGGCCACGCGCCAAAAGACGCTAGTAGCGTTGTATGCTGTAACATAATGACGGATGGTACGAACGGAAAGCGAGTAATTTATTCCCATTTATTGTGGATCTGCAATGGTGCAAATTAAAATTATCTTGTGTTCCTTTCAATTTGCATGTCAGTGTCAGGTTGTATCTTGATCAAAATAACTATGATAGTGATGAGAAAGATGAGTATTTACATAACTAAAACCACAAGAATTATCAATACATGTCTCTAAGTTAGATTTGTTCTCTTTTGATCCGATTGCGGCAAACATGACATTTTAGAACATAGATCTAACTTAGATCATTCGTTTCGTTCAAAAAACTAAATCAATTGAATTATTTTACAGTATTAAAATTAATAGATACGCGTGTCTACAAACAACTCTCACGTCAAGTTCATTGTCAAAGACACTATTAAGTTTTCTAAAATACTTCATTGTAGACCATGTTAGGCAACAAGTGGCGATTGTTGTACAATGGGCCATTTGGCATTGCAAAATTATATTACAGTTACATATAAGGACACATGTATCACTAAATAAATCTTTTGAAACATTAGTAAGCCATTTCAACTCTTATTATGCACTTCCGTTACTCTGTTTCGGTTCGCTGTTAATCATTTCCATAACAAAATAAAATTATATACTTAATTAAATACGTCCATAATTAAAATGTAGTAGCATTATAATGAATCAGTGCCGCATATTGAAGTTATTGAAGTTTAACCATGATTTAATGAGAAAGAAATCTTCGTCTTAAATCTATAGGTAACCCTTGGTTATGCCATAGTTTGCTCAGTCTGCAATGCATAATCAGCCTATAATGTTCCCACTGCTGAGACACAGGCCTCCTCTCTATGAGAGGGAGTGAGCCGTAATCAAACACGCGCGCCCAGTGCGGGTTGGTAATGGCCATGTACTAAAATTTTTGGTTCTAGGACATGCCAGTTTCCTCACGATGTTTTCCTTCACCGTTTTGAGAGCAGTGTTGATGAAATAATGTACACAAAGTAAAGCGTCTACGACCTACAACTCGGGGTCGTTACCACTGGGCCACCACTGTTCTGGCTATTGCAATATCTCGTGGCAACACCATGATTGCTGTTAGCAATATTCGTTATGTAATAACGAAAGTAAGAATAATGAAGGGAAACTAAGTGAAGTAATAATAGGGCATGATAATTGTAAGAAGGAAGTAATGTTGATTAGACATGACAGTTTACACGGCAGGATGTGTTGCATGTCGGATGTATTGTTGATATTGTGTGCGTACGCGCAGCGGAATGTTGTTGAATTTAAAGATTTTAATTATGCAGATATTTAGTGTATGACGTCGTATAATTGTGTATGGTAAAAAAAAATTTGTGCACGCAACCATTGTGGAGAAATTCACCAAAAACTGATTCCGCTGGGCGAACGTTGTCCTGGCGGAACTTTTTTTAATCCATAGACTTTAGAAGAAAAGAGATGTGTCCAAAAATTAGTGTGTATTTGTGTGTAATTGTGTATGTATGAATAAAACTAGTGCATGCATAAACTTCGGAGACATTCAAGTTTCCGCTACGCGAACGTTTGGCCATTAGCTAGTTTTCATATAAAGCGCTTACATAGAGAGCTGTAGATTTTTACATACGTTGTTTTGAATTTGTTTATATTTGTTTAAAAAACAGATTTAGAAAAAATCGTAGGGCTTAAAAGATAAAAATATAAACGTAAAATACGCTTATTAGGTCTTAGTTCTTAAAGTATGCACTTTGGGGTCTAGATTTTCACGTTTATACAAACCTTGTAAGTGTCTGCAACATGTTGCCAAGTATCAATGATGTTCGTTAGTAACTAAAGAGTTATAGGACAAATTAACCATGAACAGATCACTGTTTACAAAGCAGTCAAATATCACGACGTTCTGAAGGAATTGCATGGTAATATGTATGTCAATAATTAGTGTATTCATTCAACTATTCTTATGCAAAATTTCATGTCATTAAATTCAGTAATTAAAGAAAAACAATTATAATACTGACGAAGCATCGAAAACCTACATAACCCGACTAAGTTCGGATGGCTACAAAAAAGCGGCCGTGCAATATATTTAGGTAACATCCCAAAATTTACAGTATAATACCGGTATTGAATTGGTATAGGTGATAACACAATTGTTGTTTCGATATAATTTATAGGTCATTTATTTTTGTACACCAACTTTTTTAAATGTATTTGACTATGACAGAAAGTAGGTACTATTTACGTAGGTACTTTATTTAAGTATGCGCTTGAGACTTGAGATATAATCTAAATATATTATTTAAGACAAATAAAATTCATACAGCTAATTTCTATTGAAGATTTCACGGATCAGGATTCTAACTATAGACCCCTTAGGGAAATTAAATATTTACCACATGTAAGTATGTACTAGTTACTGTTTAGGTAAATATTTATCATATTGTAGCTTATTACACTATTTAACCAATAGACTAGGCATGCACGAGCGTTCCCCTTTGCAACTTTAGTGGATCAAACAATCTAATAACTTAAAAAAAACTACTTCTTGAATCGATTTTTTTTTTCTTATGTATGTGAGCGTGTTTCCCGCACCCCACCAAAATATGCAGAATTATTTTGTTCGAAGTTCGGTACGCTTAATCCTTTAGTTAAATAGTGTAAGTATTGTAGTTATGAATTGATCAAAAATATTCTTGTGTGAAAAAATAGACAACGCGCTGCGCGCAACGAGCGATAGGCGGCTTCCCGCTTGAAACGGTACTGTCATCCTTGAAGAAAAGAGAGGGCAATATGTTTTCGCGCGTATTCGTTTGCTGTTGAACTTGAACCTGATTTTGTTTCATCCCCAGTCACAAACAAATAAATGTGCAGTCACGGACAATGTGCGTATGCGCTGTTGTTTTGCTATGCATCGCCAATTCTCTGTAATAATAATATCGACAAAGTGTGTTATTAATGTTATAGTGTAACAGTGAAGCATAACATAATTATGTAGTAGGAATATTGAGTGAATGATAGTGAGAAGCTGATAACAGATACAAGGTAAGATTTTATAATAAACTAGCTTCTGCCCGCGACTTCGTCCGCGTGAAATTTATTTTTTGCTCGACCCACTCCGTCGCATCGCATTGCCTACCCGCGCTATTACTTCGTTTTCACTTAGCGTTCGTTCAGACTTTTTTTCTTTTTGCTCGTCACCTAAGGACCCTAGAGTGATGTTAAATATGCCTTCTATAAGATTTGGGCTATCATTAATGCAAAAAGATTTTTTAAAGTCCGACTGGTAGGGTAGTTCCAGAGTTTAGCTCGTTCCTTCACCACATCCCCTTCCGCTACCTCTCCCTCCCCCTCTCACTGACTCTCACACTCCCTTTACCACTTCCCCTTCACTCTCTCTCTCACCACCCCGTCCCCTCCCTCTCCCCCTCTCCTCCACCTCCGGCTCACCAACCCCTCCCCACCCCTCAGCCTTCACCATGTCTTCCTCCTCTCCTCACCAATTCCTGCCCTTTCTCCCTGCGTCCATCATCCTCCCCCTCACACTCCTCAGCACCCCTCCCTTGCCCCTCCCCCTCTAACCCTCCCTCCGGGGTAGTTTTAAAAAACTAATAATGACAAACTTGGACAAATATTTGTGCCAAGTTTAAAGTCAATTAAAACCAAATGAATAATATTTTTCATGTAAATTGTATTTCCTGTTTTCACCCCCACAGGGGTGGAATTAAAAAAAATGGTTTGAGATATTTCCATAGCTTGACTCAAAGATTATTTACACCAATTTTCAAGTTAATCAAGCCACGCAGTAAAATCCTCCCCAGTGAAATTGACTACCCCTTTTCACCCCGTTAGAGGTAGATTTTCAAAAAACCCTGACACACATTATTCTTTATTTTTGGTTTTAAGTATAAATACTGAGTTTTGAGTTAATCGGATTGCGCGTTAAAATTTTTCCATACAAACTTTGAGACCCCCCAATTCCCCTTTAGTTTAGAAAAACAAAAAATCACAAAAATCATAATTTACTTAGATAAATATTCGTGCCAAGTTTCAAGTTTATTAACTCAAGGAATAAGATTTTTCATACAAACAATATCCCCCCTTTTTACCCCCTTAAAGGTCGAATTTCCAAAAACCCTTTCTTAGCGGATGCCTAGGTCATAATAGCTACCTGTGTTCCAAATTTCAGCCCAATCCGTTCAGTGGTTTCAGCTGTATGTTGATAGATCAGTCAGTCAGTCAGTCAGTCAGTCAGTCAGTCAGTCAGTCAGTAACGCTTTCCTTTTATAGATATAGATTAATAGCTATAGACTTATTCATTTACGTAGGTAGTTTATTAGGCAGATAAATTATAAAAAAATCGGAGCGTCTATTACTGGTTGGGAGGGGTAGGTAATAGGTATGCGGTGAGTTCGATGAACTCTGTAGCTAGGCAGAAAGTGAACAGCTGATTTCACGCGTCGTTCGTTAGAGTATTTCTACATCCATTGCTGGTTTTTTGTTTTCAGTTTTATTTTTTTGCTGTTTTTTTTTATATAAATGGAGTGCTGCGAACACACAATGTAATTTTACTTTGAAATAAAGAAAATGTAACTGAAAAAAATATTTAAAAAATGAAAATTTCCTGAGAAAATTTCCGGTGGAATATGATTCAAAATGAGGAGCTGAATGCACCCTGTTAGTTTGCGGAGGGCTGTCCCTTACACCCTGTATATTGTAATATAATCGTAATTTCATCATCATTTTCGTTTTTCATTCAAGAAATGCAATTGTTTTATTTTTTCCTAACGCTTGTGTACGCAACTGTACCATATTAATAAATACTATATTGGACAGTTAAGAACGTTTCTAAGATATATGGCTCGGCCGCTTTTTGGTAGCCATCCGAACTTGGTCGGGTTATGTAGGTTTTCGATGCTTCGTCAGTATTATAATTGTTTTTCTTTAATTACTGAATTTAATGACATGAAATTTTGCATAAGAATAGTTGAATGAATACACTAATTATTGACATACATATTACCATGCAATTCCTTCAGAACGTCGTGATATTTGACTGCTTTGTAAACAGTGATCTGTTCATGGTAAATTTGTCCTATAACTCTTTAGTTACTAACGGAACATCATTGGTACTTGGCAACATGTTGCAGACACTTACAAGGTTTGTATAAACGTGAAAATCTAGACCCCAAAGTGCATACTTTAAGAACTAAGACCTAATAAGCGTATTTTACGTTTATATTTTTATCTTTTAAGCCCTACGATTTTTTCTAAATCTGTTTTTTAAACAAATATAAACAAATTCAAAACAACGTATGTAAAAATCTACAGTTCTCTATGTAAGCGCTTTATATGAAAACTAGCTAATGGCCAAACGTTCGCGTAGCGGAAACTTGAATTTCTCCGAAGTTTATGCATGCACTAGTATTATTCATACATACACAATTACACACAAATACACACTAATTTTTGGACACATCTCTTTTCTTCTAAAGTCTATGGATTAAAAAAAGTTCCGCCAGGACAACGTTCGCCCAGCGGAATCAGTTTTTGGTGAATTTCTCCACAATGGTTGCGTGCACAAATTTTTTTTTACCATACACAATTATACGACGTCATACACTAAATATCTGCATAATTAAAATCTTTAAATTCAACAACATTCCGCTGCGCGTACGCACACGTTGATATTAGTTCTCAGTCATGGTAAGGCTACAGGAACTTATTAATTATGTTAAAGACTGTTTACAGGTGTAAGATAGGACCACAGTTAGCTTTTCTAAAATAGGTATGTTTAATTCAATGTAAAAGGAACACTTTAGGGGTCACCAACATTCAAACCACTGGTTAGATATTTAAACAGTTGGTTTATGTCAGATTTAAAAATAAATTTGACAATAATCAACTGTTTAAATACCTGTTCACCAACCACTGTTTCTATGTTGGTGAACACAGTTCTTAGTGACTATGTTTTTGCAATTTTGTAAGAAAAACAACTTACAAAATTGGAATAGGTTTTAACAATTTGGAAATAAAGAAAAAAGGAGCTAAAGAAAATTCCTAAGATACCACATAATGGTTAAAGGCCTTGTTTGAGGTCACACTTCCGCGGAATCGTGTGTTTTGAGCCGTGACAGGACATCGGAGTCGCGGCCTTCCTAAACTAATTAACAACAATGCGAATTGAAGTGAACATCATATGATGTGAATGTTATTGAACGATCACGTGGATATTCTTGTAATAAGCTTATTAAAACTATTGAATACTTCATATTTGTCGACTATAACAGGAGAAACAAAACATAACATAGTGGTTTGGGCAGATCTTAATTGAAGTTTCAGTGCAGCCCTTCTCTTGCCTTCTCATACATGCCCTCTTTTGCAAGCGTACTTGCAGACTTTACTATTATTTCTGTATTTATTTTTAATTTGTGTATTGACATCATTGACTTATAATAATAATAAGTCAATAATAATATATAAGTCAATGATGAACTTTTTATATCAATGATTGACATACTATGATTATTTTTGATATTTGAGAGTCGTTACGGGTCGTCAGAAGATCGAAAGTCTGACAACCAGTTTTACCAACAGGTGTTGTATTATCCAGTAACTGGGTTGTGGAGGTCAGATAGGCATCACTCCATATAAAATACTGGTATTCAGCTGCATCCGGTTAGACTGTAAGCCGACCCCAACATAGTTGGGAAAAGGCTAGGCAGATGATGATGTATTAAAATATAAACTCAATGCTTAGATACTTACCTAACCCTAAACGCATTACAATATTGATGGTATATGCGCACGTTGTATTGAGTCCTACAGAATCAAAAACGGATATCTGTATTTTGACTAAATAGTGGCAATGAAAGAAAAACGATTCATGTTTGATCTTTACAGAAAGCCGGATTTGTTACTAATCTGTGACTTTTAAGTGGGTTTTCTATGAAAGAGCCATCAATGTGAAGGACATTATCATTAACATCCTTAGAAACTATTTAAAATTTTGAATGTTGCCTTATTCACAATTCGTCGAAACGTCAATTAGCCGGATTTGATTCTATAGAATTCATTTAGTACCTACACAGGTTGTGTACCTACCTATAGCAGTATGATACGTTCATTTGCTCAAGATCACCAGTGAGTGTGACCGGTTATAACCACTTAGCCAACGGTGGGTGATTGTCGCGCAAGACGCCGCTAACGCCGAACGTTCAAGTGTTAAATTAGACTACGATAAAAATGGTTGTATTATTAAGAGAGTTAATTCTAACAGTTGTTCTAGTGAAATGTTTGGCATACAGAGCGACTACTCCGCTCATTAAAAATGTAAGTAGTTTTCTTTGTAATTTATTAGTTACTAGCTTTTGCCCGCGACTTCGTCCGCGTTTCCGTCGTTTTTCGTAAAAAAGTACCATATGTCCTTCCTCACGGTGCAGTGGTTTTGATGTAACAGACAGATTAACTTTCGTATTTTAGTAGGGAAATATACAACGTGTAATGCTAAATGCGCAAAACCTCTTAAGGGGTCATTGTACTCATCATTATGAACAACTTTTACTATTGGACCAAACCTGAAATCGCGAAAAAAAAATCAGCTGTTCAGTACATTTATGTTCGCATAATTCGTCAAAATGTACTGAACAGCTGATTTTTTTTTCGCGATTTCAGGTTTGGTCCCATAGTAAAAGTTGTTCATAATGATGAGTACAATGACCGCTTAAGAGGTTTTGCGCATTTAGCATTACACGTTGTAATATGTCAATCCACAATACTGTTGAAAAATATCGCAATAAGGAACCGCAGAATATTATTATTAATAGCTGTGCCCGCGACTCAGCGTGTAACTCCTTGTATGTTATTAAGTTAATGTATTGGACTGCTAAGCTATCGGGAGTTACACGTGTTATTGTGAGTCAACCATAAGAGATAGACATATGCTGTTGTGGGATATTTTTTAGATCATTTTATGTAGAACATTTCCGTCATAAATGATTTCTATGTAGCTTTCACCAGTAAGGCTGCACACGCGACGGAAGCTTAAAAAATGGAGCAACTTCTCCCGTTTTCCCAACATTTCCCTTCACTGCTCTGCTCCTATTGATTGTAGCGTGATGAAAAGTATACTTAACCTCCCCAGGAGTATGAAGAATAATTATACCAAGTTTCGTTAAAATCCGTCGAGTAGTTTTTGTTTCTATAAGGAACATACAGACAGACAGACAGACAGACAGACAGACAGACAAAAATTTTACTGATTGCATTTTTGGCATCAGTATCGATCACTAATTACCCCCTGATAGTTATTTTGAAAATATATATCATGTACAGAATTGACCTCTCTACAGATTTATTATAAGTATAGATTTTATGCCAGCACTGACAAGTTTTGGGAACTAGTTAATTATCAAATTGTAGAAACTTGTTAGGCACGATTATAAATACACATCATCATCATTGTCGTCATTTTGGACTAAGCCGACCTAACTATGTATTAAGTAGTACCTAATTTGATACATTTTCCAAGTCGAATCGATCTGCCTAATCGGCGTATCATGCCTTACCATTCCCATGATACTTAATGCAAAAATCGAGACCGATGTACCTATCTACAGTTTACAAAAAAAAAAGAAAAACAGCTTGCCCTGTAAAATATGCTTCGAATCAGTTACGTCACTTAGTTAGATTAGCGACGACATGTCGTTAATCTAGAATCCTAAAAACCCCAATCGGTTGTGTTCATTATAAAAATAAATTATTTTAAATGACAAACATTTTGGATATCCATTTTTTTTCTCTTCTCTCATCTCACATTATAGTTTAAATTATTATGTACTTGGAATAAAACAGTTCCCTAAACACAGGTGCAGAGGGGCGGTACACACTTCGAGGGTCCCCATTGGTCAACAACTGAGAATGCACTTTACTGGGTTGACATACATGAGCAACAGGTGTACAGATTTGATGCTGAAACTACCAATATCACCTGTAAAACAATTGGTATGTACCTACTGTGCGCAAGCTTACTTCTAACTATCTCAATTAATTAAAAACTGCGAGGCAGATGTTTAAAATAGTTATTTTTCCCCATTTGTTCCTTCTTTCGATACTGTAATAGTATAAGCTAGTTTGATTATAAAAGTGTATGAGGAATAGGGTGGAAAGTTTTTCATCCTCCATCTTATTTGCAAAATAGTTGAGTAAACGTCATCTAAACCTGTTCCAAATTTCAAGTTAATAGCATTAGTAGTTCTTGAGATATCCAGCTGTGACAGACAGATAGACAGACTGAGTCGCACCATAAGGGTTCCGTTTTACCATTTTGGTACGGAACCCTACAAACATGGATAAACAGAGCTACTGTTTATTTTTTAACTCTATATTTTCTAGGTTACGGACCAGTCTCGTTAGTGGTAACGGTGAAGGACTATCCCAAGCTGACCCTAATAGCGGTGAGGACGGAGCTATACTTCCTGCCGTGGGACGCACCGGACGGCGACAGTTCTCTCAGACTACTGAGTGTGGTGGACCTGGGCCTGCCCAACAACAGGTGCAACGACGGCAAGGTCGACGCTAAAGGGAGACTTTGGTTTGGTATGTAGTTTCTCTGTTGCCGACTAGCTTCTAAGGGTCGTAGCGTGATGTTAAATAGCCTTCCTCAAGAATTGGGCTATAAAATAAACAAAGAATTTTTCAAATACAGAGATTAGCGCGTTCAAGCAAACAAACTCTTCAGCTTTATTATATTAGTATAGATAAGTCCCATCATGCATTGCCTCCGTAATTTATGTGATTTGTAAGATTCAGAAATAAAAGCTTTCAAGAAAGCAAGTCATGTTGGTCGTGTTTTAAAAGCTTCTGTTCCAAAAGTTGGAAAAAACAACATTGAATATTTTAGTGAAATTTGAATGTTTTTCCTTTGTGTGATGTCATGATGTACTTTACATTCCTACGTATCTTCTTATTGATATACCTATTAAAATATTAACAGTAATATAAATATAACAGTAAACAATAAATATAAATATAACAGTACAAAAATAAAGCTTTCTCTTTTTCAAGTGAGATACAAATTGACCACCCATTTTGACGACACGGTTGGCGCAGTGGTTGAGCGATTGACTGCTGCGCAGCATGTCGCGGGTTCGATTCCCGGTGTTCGTTTCAACCGCGCGGCCATGGCGTTAAAAAAAAAAAAACTATGCCAACATTTTGTAACAATTTGTAAAAGTTGTCTCCCAAAACCACAAATTTGTCAAAGCTATGGTTATAAAGTTAGAAGGGTTTGAACGTGGCCGCGCCATCGAAACGCGGAGAACCGCGCGGCCACGGAGATCTCAGAAACTAAGCGTTGCACAGACCTGAAATTTTGGTAAATAACAGATTCAATTTGTAAACAATTTGTAAAAATATAGAAAAAAATCCTAGGTTAATATTTTAGGAGCTGTGAGACTAAAACCCCGTGGCCGCGCCATCGAAACGGTGACAAAAACGTGATAGCCGATATCTCGCTGAAAAAGCATCGCAGACGTCTAGAGTTTTTTGTAAAACCCAGATTTGAATTTGTCAAAACTTACAAAAATGCAACAAAAAATACTAGGTTAATATTTTAGGAGCTGTGAGACTAAAACCCCGTGGCCGCGCCATTGAAACGGTGACAAAAACGTTATCACCGATATCTCGCTGAAAAAGCGTCGCAGCGGGCTGAAGTTTTTTGTAAAACCTAGATTTGAATTTGTCAAAACTTGTAAAAATACAACAAAAAATCCTAGGTTTATATTTCAGGAGCTGTAAGACTAGAACCCCATGGCCGCGCCATCGAAACGGTGAAAAAAACGTGATAGCCGATATCTCGCTGAAAAAGCATCGCAGACGTCTAGAGTTTTTTGTAAAACCCAGATTTGAATTTGTCAAAACTTACAAAAATGCAACAAAAAATACTAGGTTAATATTTTAGGAGCTGTGAGACTAAAACCCCGTGGCCGCGCCATCGAAACGATGACAAAAACGTTATCACCGATATCTCGCTGAAAAAGCATCGCAGAGGTCTGAAATTTTTTGTAAAACCTAGATTTGAATTTGTCAAAACTTGTAAAAATACAACAAAAAATCCTAGGTTTATATTTCAGGACCCGCGCCATAAAAACTGTGAAAAACGCGTTATCGCCGATATCTCACTGAAAAAGCATCGCAGAAGTCTGGAATTATTTGTAAAACCTAGATTTGAATTTGTCAAAATTTGTAAAAATACACCAAAAAATCCTAGATTTATATTTCAGGAGCCGCGCCATTGAAACGGTGAAATACGGTTTTTTGTAAACCTAGGACTTTTGTTGTATTTGTAAAAAAAATATCTAATTCAAATCTAGGTTTTACAAAAAACTTCAGACCTCTGCGATGCTTTTTCAGTGAGATATCGGCGATAACGTGTTTTTCTCTGTTTCAATGGCACGGCTCCTGAAATATAAATCTAGGATTTTTTGTTACATTTTTACAAATTTTGACAAATTCAAATCTAGGTTTTACAAATAATTTCAGACTTCTGCGATGCTTTTTCAGTGAGATATCGGCGATAACGTGTTTTTCACCGTTTATATGGCGCGGGTCCTGAAATATAAACCTAGGATTTTTTGTTGTATTTTTACAAGTTTTGACAAATTCAAATCTAGGTTTTACAAAAAACTTCAGACCTCTGCGATGCTTTTTCAGCGAGATATCGGTGATAACGTTTTTGTCACCGTTTCGATGGCGCGGCCACGGGGTTTTAGTCTCACAGCTCCTAAAATATTAACCTAGTATTTTTTGTTGCATTTTTGTAAGTTTTGACAAATTCAAATCTGGGTTTTACAAAAAACTCTAGACGTCTGCGATGCTTTTTCAGTGAGATATCGGCTATCACGTTTTTGTAACCGTTTCGATGGCGCGGCCACGGGGTTTTAGTCTCACAGCTCCTAAAATATTAACCTAGGATTTTTTTCTATATTTTTACAAATTGTTTACAAATTGAATCTGTTATTTACCAAAATTTCAGGTCTGTGCAACGCTTAGTTTCTGAGATCTCCGTGGCCGCGCGGTTCTCCGCGTTTCGATGGCGCGGCCACGTTCAAACCCTTCTAACTTTTTAACCATAGCTTTGACAAATTTGTGGTTTTGCGAGTCAACTTTTACAAATTGTTACAAAATGTTGTCATAGTTTTTTTTTTTTTAACGCCATGGCCGCGCGGTTGAAACGAACACGATTCCCGCACGGAACAAATATTTGTACGACCTACAAGTATTTGTTCCGAATCTGGGTGTTTTTCTATTGCCTGGGCCGCACACATCGCGATGACATTCGGGCGATAAACTTCGTCTTCGGTCTACAGCGAAGCTGCGCGGCCACATAGTGCGTGTTGTCAAGTTTATCGCGATGTATGAGCGATGTACTTACAAACGAATAAAACAAAATGGACGCCGCGGTTGCTCTGTATTTTATGGCAGCAAATAATTATTTTTTACATTTATGTCGTGTAAAAAACAAATTAAAAGCAAGAAAAAGGAGGAAGTGGATGATAACTATTCACAAATTAAGAACTATATTAGCTATATTATGCACTGTAGTTTAACTTAACACTTCCACTACGCACGAAGGGTGGGGGCCGAGTGAAGTGTGGCCGCGCAAGCGAAGTTCATCGCGATAAAACGCTTTGATCTGCGAGAGTTTACCGACAGCGGAGCGAAGTCGTTGCGACTACGCACGAAGCTCCGAAGTATACGCGAATACTTGGCTACATACATCGCGATTACGCGAATCTTCGGGTTATCGCGATGTGTGCGGCCTAGGCATAACTATAATAAGTATGTATTTACAAAAAAAAAATGTATATAAGTAGTTTATCAGCCATCTCGTTACCATAACACAAGCATTAGGTTGCTTAGCTTGGGACTAGATGGCGTTGTGTGAAATGTCCAAGGATATTTATTTATTTTATTTATTTATTTTTAATACAGGTACAATGGGCAAAGAAGTTGATAACAATGTCGATAAAGATCAAGCTACGTTGTACATGATGGATGAGCACAATTATCTAAATCCGATGGAGAAGGTTCGTCCCGTGACCATTTCCAACGGAATGGCGTGGACTGCCGACAAAAAGTTTATGTTCTACATCGATACTCCGACGAGGAATATCGACGTATTTGACTTTGACCTCGAAGATGGATGTATTCGTAAGTAATTTGTATTGTCATCAAATATAGTCACTTTTCGTATCTGTCTGTATGACCGCGTTCTTCTTCTAAACTACGCAACGGATTTTGATGCGATTTTCACCATCATTTAGAGAATTTAATATTATACGAAAATTGTGTGATGTTTGAGGGTGACTCGGAAAGCACATTATGCCGTTGGTCCCGGCTGTCATTCGCGGATCTTTGACAATTGTTACGGGTCGTCAGAAGCCCAAAAGTGACAACTAGTCTTACCAAGGGGATATTACCCCGTAACTGGGTTGTGGAGGTTAGATAGGCAGTCGCTCCATGTAAAATACTGGTATTCAGCTGCATCCGGTTAGACTGGAAGCCGACCCCAACATAGTTGGGAAAAGGGTAGGCAGATTGATTTGATTTTTTTAGAGAATTAATTCCGGAAGGTTTATGTGTTTAATAAATTAATATGAAACTTACATAATATAACAAAGAAAGCTCGATATGGGTGAACTAAAGTTGTACCTCTGCCCAACCCTTCGGGGAAACAAGGGATGATGTTAAATTTCGATGTTATGTCAAATGGTAAAAACCGCTAGTTTCTTCTATAAGAAAGTTTCATAATATTTATGATTATCTTCCTAATCATTGACAGCTCGGTTAGCGGCACAAAAAAATAAACGGAAGAGTGGCGCAGTACCTGAGCGATTGGCAGTTGTGCGACGTGTCCCAGGTTCAATTCCCGCACAGAACTAATTTAATGGCCTACAGACAAAGATTTAATTAAAGTTGTTCCTGTTCTGTACGTGAGATTTGTGTCTGTAATGTAGAAAACCCTAGAGAGCAAAGTGAAGAGAAGCCTTTTTTTTGGAGGAGTAAGTAAATAACTGTATTTTTTCAAATTTCAGGCAACAGAAGGACACTTTTTAGTTTCCAAGCCAACAACGTTACAGGGTTTCCGGACGGAATGACAATCGACACTGATGGGAATCTATGGGTTGCCTGCTTCAATGGTTGGAAGGTAATGATCTTACTATTATCTTACTATCTATAAACAGTGAATCTTTCATCTGTTTAACACCTCACATGTCTGAGTTTGGGCTATTTTTAGACCCAAAACCCCAGCGGTGGGGGGGGGGGGGTTGGGGTTAGTTGCGAGCCCTATAGGTTCACAACTACTGATAAGGATATGTTTTCCATCAGGTGATGTTTTTTTACGTTTATACAGTGTCATAATTAGATATAAGCTTATATATCTGCTAGGTATGTAAAGTTTTGTCCTTATGCACACATGGAGTGCATTTGACACGCGGGGGGGGGGGGGAGGGGGCGTTAGTTGCCAACTCCATAGGTGCACAACTACTGATGATGATTGGTTTTCCATCGGATGATGTTTTTTTACGTTTATATATATGCGATATAAGCTTATATACCACTATTTAAAGGTTTTTCCTTATGCACACATGGAGTGCATTTGACACGCGGGGGGAGGGGGGGTTAGTTGCGAACTCCATAGGTGCACAACTACTGATGATGATTGGTTTTCCATCGGATGATGTTTTTTTACGTTTATATATATGCGATATAAGCTTATATACCACTATTTAAAGGTTTTTCCTTATGCACACATGGGGTGCATTCGACACTTGAGGGGTAAGGCGAAAGCTCCAGGTAGCCCGCGAAATTAAAATTTTCTTACGTTTTTTGCAATTTTCAGGTCAGTATCAGATTGTTTGTTGATCTGAATATGTATTTAATAATAAATCTGTATTTATAGAATTATAATCATTATCATATTATCATCATAATGAATGACTATTTGATTCTTATTCTTATTTGATGAAATATTGACATTTAGGATTACACAACTTTAAGTTTTATGAATAGTTCTAATGACTATAATTTTGTAAATACATATACTTATACAGGGTTACTTGTAATTCGACGTATTCCTTGCAGGACGTCATAGTAGGGTTCAAATGCAACAAATTAAGCCACCATAATGTTCTACCGAAATTCAGTATGGAATGGGAGAATATTCCCCAACATCGCCTCCGAAACCTCGTCTTCAGTATGCCAAAACGGCTCGAAGCTATAATCAGAGCCCGAAGAGGCAATACCAGTTATTGAAATGTAAATAAGGCATAAGGCATATTTAATGTTGTTTGAGTTTTTTGAAGTTAAAAGTGTCAATGTTTTGGTTTTTCTCTTTTTTTAAGTTAAAAACGTTACTAATGTATATGAACTATATTTTCAAAGAAAGTACTACTAGTAGTAATACTAAATAGATTTTTTATATCTAAAGAATAATCTAAGCATTAGTATCTCACACTCTTTCGAGTAGTGTGATTTGCAATTTTCGATGATTTTATGATATTAAATTGTTTTTATTTTAAATATTTCTTCCAATATCAAATTAATAACTACATAATTATGTAATTTTCACTTTTCATGAATTTAAGCACGCCTCTAGATATTCGGGGTGACTTGTTTCGTTAAGCATACCTACCAGTAGGGGCAGTAGGTACACGCGCGTTAACTGCCTTTTCTGGACACTAATAATCTAAATTCATTTTAATTAGAATAAGAAATAAACATTATTTTTTTTTTTTTTTTGTCCTAGGTAATAAAGATTGATTCTAGAGCTGGAAAACTGTTGGAACAACACAGGCTACCAGCTGCAAAAGTAACATCAGTGATGTGGGGTGGCCACGACCTGTCCACGCTATTCGTGACAACCAGTAAGGTGGGACTATCGCAAGCAGAACTCAACACACAACCCGAAGCTGGCTCGTTATTCGCAATTGAAGGAACTGGCGCTAAAGGACTGCCTGAAAATCAATTCGTTTTTGCTGATGCAGCAAACTATTAATGTTGTACTTTGTTGTTATTTAAAATAAAACATAATTTTAATAAACTAGATTTTTCCCGCGGCTTCACTCGCGTCTAATAGGCATTTTTGTATCCCTCGGGAACAATATTTTTTTTCTGGTTGAAAGAATGAAAGGTATGTGTCTGTTTCTGACAATGTGAATTCAAAATTTATGATGACTGGTTGAGTACTGACGTGAAATCGTAACAAAGAAACAAACATAAGTACAAATACAAACTCACTTTCGCATTTATATTAGTTAGGATCACGATAACTAGATTACTTTGTTTGTTTATTCGTTATTCTAAGGTGATGCTTGAAACTAAACTTGTCAATCATGGTTGGTTCGTCTTGGGTAATTAAACTAGACTACCCAGAAAAAAAACCAGGCTGCCCATGTATAACATGTTATGGTTTTTTTTCTGTACCCAAAGGGTGCCAACCACAGAGAAGAGAAAGAAGGTGCCAAGAACTCCATTACTAGACTAGTTGTGTTCTGTCACACGGCCAAACATTTGAACTTTCTGACTTCACATCAATACAGATAATAGGTTGGTTTTGGCCTTTTTACAGAAATGTCTGCTGTTTAACACACATTATTTTTATTTAAGATAATTTGTTAAACTGAGTTTTGCTGGTACATAACCCATATTAATTAATGAATTCAAAATCAAATTAATGTAAAGGATGATGCCACGAAATGTACCTATGGAAGCTGGTACCCGCTCCAATAGGAATAAATTATAATTTAAACTTTTAGAATTAAGTATTGCGTGTTTGTTTTATTTGTTATTTATAGTCGGCGTCGGCAACGTTGAGGCAGTAAGAGAAGCTACTTTAACCATTGTAGCTACAGAAAAACGTTCTTACTTAGGAGACTGTCCTTAACTTCTTGAGTAATTACTAACTGCATTCACAGATTTTGGAGAAACGTTACAGTAAGATAAAATGATAGAAAATCAATCAGATAGAACATTAATTCTTAAATTTTATTTTTATGATGCCTATCAATGCAGTTTTGTAAAAGTATTCAGAGACTCTTTTGGACCTACTTAGATTAGTATATTAGAAAAGTCACAAATCACTAAAAAACTTTTCCCATAAGTACCTTAAATTTTTAAAAGAAAGGCTTAATGTTATGAATTCATTCATCATGTGTCATGTGCCTAGCTTTTACCCAACTATGTAAGGGTCATCTTCTAATCTAAGTGCATGCAGTTGAACATCAGTATTTTATTTACATGGAGAGATTGCCCATCTAACCTCCATAATTCAGGAACTGGGTAAAACAATACCCCTTGGTAGGACTGGTTGTCTGACTTTTGGGATTCTGACTACAGTAACAACTGTCCAAGATCTACAAATGACAGCCGGAACTAATGGCTTAACGTGTTTTCCGAGACACGTAGGGGTCTTGGTAAGTAATGGATGGTCACCCATCTACGGACTGACCTCAGCAAGCGTAACTTAACCTTTGATCGACCCGTACGGTTATTATTAATTAGCCATGAACCACTATGCTTGTACAACATTATCTTCAAAATTTCACTTTATTAACACCTATTATAAGAAAAATACATGACATGGCACAGATCAAGTTATTCTCTCTTTTTGCTAATCATTGTGGCTACATAAACTTCACAGAAATAAATTAATCTGTGAGGTTAAGCTGTTATGGATGGCTGGGCTTTCTTTATGCCTTAAAGAACATGTCAAACAGCCTGTCCAGAATGTGACTTAAAAATCATTGCTGTCCAGGTATCAGAGCTTGAAAATCCACCAGTCTTAGAGAACTGTTCCACAAAAAAAAGTTGAAAGCCAAATGGCAATTGCACATTATAAACTAATTCTAATAAGTCAATTTGAACTGCATCTAATTAGACTGAAAACCAACCACATATATGATTGGGAAAAACTAGACTAGTAATGAATAAAAAATAAAAAACACATTGTGCAATAACAACTAAAACTTACCGGAAGCCTCAAAAATGGAGGGTCTGAAGCATTTTTTCCTAATTTGTTCTCTTGATACTGAATGAGCTGGATTACAAGTTGAGCCAAACCTTCTTTTGTAGGTGGATCTGTCTGCACATGCTGTAATAATAACAATACAGATTATTAACTGTAAGTATACATAGAAAACAAATGTAATGATAGCGTTACATAAAACATTAAAATAAGAAGTTGTTTGAGCCAATTTTCGTCAGTGGGTCGTCTTAGGGGCGGTTTATTAAAAGCTTAAATTAAAAGGTTGATTTAACATCACATTATCTAATTAATTTACACTGTGATGAATGAAATGGATGTGAAGTAAGTTTCTATAAAACATGTTCCTCATGTTGTTGTTCATGTTCCTTGTTGTTGCACAACTAAGTCCTTGATACTGTTTTGAAATCTTTGAAACGTAATACTTTATTGGTTTAGTTTTAGTTCTACTTACCTTCTTGCAATTCTTTTGTAGCCAAACGCGAATTTGGTCAAATTGTGCTAGTGATTCCGGTGACTGAAAAAACTCTATATTAGGCCCTCCATCCTTCTTCGGGCCTATAGTCGCCATTCTGATTTAATTATTTATGTTATTTGTCACAGATTTAATCGGAATTCAATCAATATTATAATGTATTTAGTATTTGAAACTCTCAAACTGTAAAAACAACAAGCACGAAGACAAGACACGGCGTCGCTGTTCACAATTTTGACATTTCTTTTTAGTGTTGCCAGCCTGCCGGACACAGACATTCGTAGATTCGTCGCAGCAAAGTTCAAGTCTACGTAGTTTATTTTATTTTCGTCAAGCTGATTGATTGACTCCCAGGGGAAACTATTTTTGCCACCAGGGTCGCGGGTTGTTCGAGAGAGATACCGTGGCCCTGGCACAGGCAGGCAACTGAAGGAACACGGGTGGGTTTTAGTCAGTAAAAGTCTGACACGCCCTCGCGCTCCGCCCTGAAAAGATCCGCCCAAAAAAGATAGCCCTACTGAGCTGAGCCGAGCGGGAGAAGTCATTTGATGATTTCCCAATCCCATCCACAAAAAACAAAAACCGGTCAAGAGCGAGTCGGACTCGCGCTCTGAGGGTTCCGTTCCGATTTCTTTAGAGACATCGTTTTATTTTTCCTGTAATTTTTACCATTAACTTCTATCACATAGAATAATTTCAGATTTTTCTCTTTGCAAACTTCGGAGATAAGGGGAACGGTATTTTTTTTTACATTTTTCATCAAAAGTCAAAAACTATGCGGCCTAAAATATAATTTAAAAAATGTTTGAAAATGTGCAAACGGCGCTCTTTCATATGATACCCGACTGCCCTAGTAGTCCCACTTTGAATTTTTAAGACCCCTTTCAGTCCCTGTTGCAAAAAAAAATATACCTACTTAAATATTTTTATTTCTTTCTTATTTGCAAATGAGATATCCAGCTGTGACAAACAGACAGACAGACAGTCGCACCATAAGGGTTCCTTTTTTACCATTTTGGTACGGAACCCTAAAAAAGGGAAACTTATTTCATTTTCATTTACTCGAAAGACTACTCCGGCTAATAGATACGCGCTCGTGCGTGTGCGCGCGGTGGCGGCGGTAGTCTGAGAAATTCAAAACTTACGTTCTTTGTAATTTGTAGGTCAGTGTAATGGCGCCTCTTCACAATATCGGCGATCAGTTCAGATTTTCAGGTAATCGTCTATACCTGAAAATCTGAACTAAACCGCTAGAAGTTGAACGGTTCCAGTGTGAGAGCGAGACGGAGCTATATACGACCTATAGCACCATCCTTATTTCTCAACGGTTACATTATGGATCCATGATGTTTTTTCACGTCATAGTACGGCCCCTGAAAGTATGTATAACTAGCTTTTGCCCGCGGCTTCGCCCGCGTGGATGTCGGAAAATATCCCATGGGAACGTTCATGTGGAAAACATAGGGCATATCCCTAACTTAAGAAATGCTGGGTTTCCCTTACAAACTTTCATCCCCTATATCAACCCCTGTAGTATTATTTTTGAAAAAAATAGTATCCAATATCCTTTCCCAGGATGCTATATAAAGCCTTGCCAAATTTTGTCAAAATCCGTGCAGTTTTGTAAATTTTAAAATCAACCCCTATTTTACCACCTTAGGGGATGATTTTTCAAAAACGCTGAACCGCATATTTCTTTATTTCCTATCAAAAGCATACATTGTAATTTTCACATCCCTAACTTAAGAAATACTGAGTTTCCCATACAAACTTTCATCCCCTATATCACGCCCTGTAGGATTATTTTTTTAAACCAAAAGTAGCCTGTGTCCTTCCCTAGGATGCTATATAAAGCCTTGCCAAATTTTATCGCAATCCGTACAGTTTTGTAAATTTTAAAGTCAACCCCTATATTACGCCCTTAGGGGATGATTTTTCAAAAATGCTGAACCGCATATTTCTTAATTTCCTACCAATAGCATAAATTTGTTATCCCTAACTTAAGAAATACTGGGTTTCCCTTACAAACTTTCATCCCCTATATCACCCCCTGTAGTATTGTTTTTGAAAGTATCCTATGTGCTTTCCCAGGATGCTATAGAAAGCCTTGCCAAATTTTGTCGAAATCCGTGCCGTTTTGTAAATTTTAAAATCAACCCCGATTTTACCCCCTTAGGGGATGATTTGTCAAAAACGCTGAACCGCATATTTCTTTATTTCCTATCAAAAGCATACATTGTAATTTTCACATCCCTAACTTAAGAAATACTGAGTTTCCCATACAAACTTTCATCCCCTATATCACCCCCTGTAGGATTATTTTTAAGTCCAAAAGTAGCCTGTGTCCTTCCCCAGGATGCTATATAAAGCGTTGCCAAATTTTATCGAAATCCGTGCAGTTTTGTAAATTTTAAAATCAACCCCTATTTTACCCCCTTTGGGGATGATTTTTCAAAAACGCTGAACCGCATATTTCTTTATTTCCTATCAAAAGCATACATTTTAATTTTCACATCCCTAACTTAAGAAATACTGAGTTTCCCATACAAACTTTCATCCCCTATATCACCCCCTGTAGGATTATTTTTTAAGAACAAAAGTAGCCTGTGTCCTTCCCCAGGATGCTATATAAAGCCTTGCCAAACTTTATCGAAATCCGTGCAGTTTTGTAAATTTTAAAATCAACCCTATTTTACCCCCTTAGGGGATGATTTTTCAAAAACGCAGAACCGCATATTTCTTTATTTCCTATCATAAGCATACATTTTAATTTTCACATCCCTTACTTAAGAAATACTGAGTTTCCCATACAAACTTTCATCCCCTATATCACCCCCTGTAGGATTATTTTTGAAAAAAAAAGTAGCCTATGTCCGTCCCCAGGATACCATCTATAGCCTTGTCAAATTTTATCAAAATCCGTTCAGTGGTTTAGGCGTGAAAAGGTAACAGACAGACAGACAGACAGACAGACAAAGTTACTTTCGAATTTATAATATTAGTATGGATATGTATTTATCTACACCCATGCCATAAATCCTCTAAAAAAGTCTCTGAAACAGTTAGCTTATTGCCAACATTAAAACAGCCAGTGTCATAGTACCCATGGTAACCATAATAGCATCCAAACGGGTGCTTCTCAGAAGAACAACTAAAGGGGTGCTTTAATGTTGTACTGAATTTCATAATGCAACTCGTTTTCAAAAAAAGAACATTGTAATGCACGCGCGTTTCACTACAACAGCGCCGTAACTTAAAAAAAGAACTTATTCGAATTCACGTCGTATACTATGACGCCGGCCGCCATGTTCGATACGAGTATTAGTATTGAAAAAAACTGTTTCAGAACCTTTTATAGAGGATTTAACATGGATGTAGATAAAGTCTTGTATGCAACTGTACATAATTAGGTATTAAAACACTCATGTGATACTATTATCACACTCGGCTTCGCCTCGTGTGATAAACCCGCATTCGTGTTTTAATAACCCTTATTATACGTCAGTTGCATAAATAACTATTACATAATTTTAACCTTAGATTCCGTGTTCAGTACAAAACGTAGCATAAAACGTGAAGCCAATTTTTATAAAGACAAAGACATTTATTCGTCAGATATGGTACAACAAAGTTGGTATTTATAATTTTAGTTCAGGACACATCCGCCGATTTTAGCGGCATACGAATATTTACAATAGGTGCACATAGGCATAAAACCTAACTTATATAATACATACCTATACCTACTCTAAAAAACAATACAAAACACTTAAAATTATAGACAGACACATTAATTATTATACTTTGGTAAAATCTACATTATAAAATAAACAATAAAAACACAACAACTTAGACAAACAATTTAACAACAATAAAAATCTAAATAAATCTAATTTAACCCACAAAATAATAAAATCTTTTAATGTATAAAAGTTATTTTGAATAAGCCATGTTTTTAGTTCTTTTTTGTAAGAATGAAATGGCAGTTCTCTAATTAATTTTGGAATGTGGTTGTAAATTTTTATGTAGTACTTATGGCAGCTGTTTCTGTATTTGCGTGTGGTGTGAGGGCCACTTTATTAAAACGCTTTGAAAATATGCTTAGGATTTAGTGAACATTCCCAAACAATTGTGAAAGTTGGAATCAGATTTTGTGAAAGTCAACTTTGCGAGATATGGACTGTAAAGTGGGGCCCTCAGTTCACACATAGAGGATTGAGGGCCCACCTGTACCTGATAAACTATGGACACTACAGATAAAGTCTTTATGCCAAAATCTAAGCTTATA
The DNA here is from genome assembly GCA_905163495.3 of Cosmia trapezina. Taxonomy (NCBI): domain Eukaryota; kingdom Metazoa; phylum Arthropoda; class Insecta; order Lepidoptera; family Noctuidae; genus Cosmia; species Cosmia trapezina. Next base: position 11,074,556 of record LR991042.1, read on the forward strand.
CCAAACAAAATTTGTGAAAACAAGATATTATCGCAAAACACTGTCCTACTTGGTATATCTTCGTTCAAAATGGGCCCTCAATCCTCACACACGTAAAAGTTTATCACGCAAATAAAATGAAACCATTAACTTAAAGCTACTGTTTGTAATCCTATAAGATACTAAATAAATTGTGAAAATTTGTGAAAGCAAGAGCAGGTCACCATTTCTTGTTGTTTGAAAGTTATGACCTTGACAAAATTCGGGCCCTCAATCCTCCATTTATTTTGTTTTCCGTTTTAATACGCCTATCGTATGAAAGATTAGACAAATACAAAATAGTCTCTTTTTGTGAAAAAAATTGTGCAACAAATTGGTGTTATTTGTTACTAATAAGAATAACGATTAAACTAAAAATCTTAATAGATACCGAAATCGACTATTTTTGAATTGTGTAGTAGAGTAGGGTGACAATAATTTTTGACATAAGGTGCTCAGAGAACAATGTAAAGCATATATTGTAATACACATAGTTGTATGGGCTTATCTTGGAGTAGTGAATGTTGATATTTAAATTTATGTAACTAATAATTGTTAAATAAAATTAAATATCAACATTCACTAATAAATACTGTTCCAAATATTTTCACATAAAATCGAGGAGGAGTTTTGGAGTTCAACCTCATTAGTTTGTCTATGCGACTACTACAAAGAAAAAGTACAGTGATTTAATTAAATGACGTCATAAAATGGCGGCTACTATTTCATGGTTTGAGAAAACATTAAAAAAACCTGAAAACTTTGAATTTAATTTTAATATTTATATTGTTATTGAACTAAAACTAATATTTTCCGACTGCTTTTCGCCTAATCTATCTAAATAATATATTTTTAGATTTTTCTCATATAGAGTAAAATACCGTATTGTGGTCACCCTATTTCCTAATTCAGGGAACAAAAATAAAACTAGATTTTTATTAACAATAAAGGGTCTTTTAATTTCTTTCTAGTATCGAGTTTGTTGCACAATTTTTTTCACAAAAAGAGACTATTTTGTATTTGTCTAATCTTTCATACGATAGGCGTATTATAACGGAAAACAAAATAAATGGAGGATTGAGGGCCCGAATTTTGTCAAGGTCATAACTTTCAAACAACAAGAAATGGTGACCTGCTCTTGCTTTCACAAATTTTCACAATTAATTTAGTATCTTATAGGATTACAAACAGTAGCTTTAAGTTAATGGTTTCATTTTATTTGCGTGATAAACTTTTACGTGTGTGAGGATTGAGGGCCCATTTTGAACGAAGATATACCAAGTAGGACAGTGTTTTGCGATAATATCTTGTTTTCACAAATTTTGTTTGGTATAAGCTTAGATTTTGGCATAAAGACTTATCTGTAGTGTCCATAGTTTATCAGGTACAGGTGGGCCCTCAATCCTCTATGTGAGAACTGAGGGCCCCACTTTACCTACAGTCCATATCTCGCAAAGTTGACTTTCACAAAATCTGATTCCAACTTTCACAATTGTTTGGGAATTTTCACTAAATCCTAAGCATATTTTCAAAGACTTTCAATAAAGTGGCCCTCACACCACACGCATATGTTTCTGTAGTGGAGAGTGCTGTTACAAAATTGGTTTTTTAACTTGGTGGGGTCTCTTTTTGTATATCTATTGTTTTCGGCTACTGTGGAGAAGAAGTGTGAATTTTTCCTAACAAAAATGGCTATTTCTAAAATGTAAATAGAAGCTAACGTTAAAACCTTTAGCTTTTTAAAAATTGGTCTACAGCTCTCATACGTGTGTGAGTGAGCGCCGTGTACTACATAACGCTTTTGCGTATGTGTGCAACACGCTAGTAATACCAGCGCATAGAGATTACCCTAAAATAGTGGGAAAATTTAAATATAAAAGGAACTTAAAAGAATAAAAGAAGACAAAGAAAAAAGTCTGAATATGGTCAAAATTAAAATCCAAGATGGCGGATACGAAAATTTTCAAATTTTTCGTCATGGGTATCGTTTTCATGCTTTTCTAGGGTGTGGAAGCCGACGAACATAACGAAAAATTTTAAAATGATTGCAGCCACCATCTGGGATTTACATTTGTAATGATTTTTAAAATAATAATTACGAATAAGACTTTTTTCCACAAGCGACAGATGGCGCTAGTGATTGCACGAACTTTATACATCAGTTTAGGTATTCATTTGTAGAATACTATTATTAAAGTATATTTCTTTAATACAGTTAGTAAATAATTATTGTTTAAGTTTTAAAATATTTATTTATAATAATCATAAGGCTAATCATAAGTCATGAAATCGTTAGCCGGCTGAGTGTTCACTTCCGTTTAAAGTGGGGATCCTTCAGTTGGCAACTGATTTGCTAGGACAGAGTTCACTGAGTCAGTCTTTTTTCTAGGCTTTGACCTGTAAGCATATCTGACGGATCCGTGCTACTTTTATTAAATTCATGATGATAAGTGATAACTGTGATAAGTGATTGTTAATAACCATGTGTTTTGGAATTAAGTGAATAAATTATATTCAATACTGCAATTGAGGTGTATGATTTCGTCACATCTCAGAAGTGGGACATGCCTACAAAAAAAAAAAAGCCTACAATAATAGTGACTTAAGAAATATTAGGTTATGTGTGCCTAAAGTAAAGCTAAGTGTGCTATATAATGGAAGCCAAGTGTAGTTAGCCAGGTGTGCTAAAGGTTAGCCAAGTGTGCTAAAGGTTAGCCAAGTGTGCTAAAGGTTAGCCAGGTGTGCTAAAGGTTAGCCAAGTGTGCTAAAGGTTAGCCAAGTGTGCTAAAGATAAAGCCAAGTGTGCTTTAAAGTTTTTGTTTGGCCAAGTGAGCTAACAAAGACTTGGGCCAAGTGTGCCCGATACGAACAAAGCTATCCTGGAGCACGTAAGTAAAGCATGAATTTATCGATTAACTCTGACCTAGATTCATCGATTTACTATTGACTAAGTACGTCAGATTTTAAAATATTTGGCCATGTGTGCAAAAGGCATCTAGGTATTTAATCAAATCTCAAATAATTCCTATTTTCTTTCCTCTAATGTAATGATTGTGCCTATTTTTGTGAACCTCAAATAATTCTTCTTGTGGAGCCTTAAAAATGCTAATTAGCCAAGTAGTGTTATCTAAGGTACGTACAAGTGTGCTTTAGTTACTAGAGGCTATGTATGCCTATTGAGCCATGTGCGCTTAGTTGTTAGAGGTTATGTGTGCCTACAATAGGAAGCCAAGTGTGCTTTAGTTACTAGAGGCTATGTATGCCTATTGAGCCATGTGCGCTTAGTTGTTAGAGGTTATGTGTGCCTACAATAGGAAGCCAAGTGTGCTTTAATTACTAGAGGCTATGTATGCCTATTGAGCCATGTGCGCTTAGTTGTTAGAGGTTATGTGTGCCTACAATAGGAAGCCAAGTGTGCTTTAGCTACTAGAGGCTATGTATGCCTATTGAGCCATATGTGCTTAGTTGTTAGAGGTTATGTGTGCCTACAATAGGAAGCCAAGTGTGCTTTAGCTACTAGAGGCTATGTATGCCTATTGAGCCATGTGTGCTTAGTTGTTAGAGGTTATGTGTGCCTACAATAGGAAGCCAAGTGTGCTTTAGCTACTAGAGGCTATGTATGCCTATTGAGCCATGTGTGCTTAGTTGTTAGAGGTTATGTGTGCCTACAATAGGAAGCCAAGTGTGCTTTAATTACTAGAGGCTATGTATGCCTATTGAGCCATGTGCGCTTAGTTGTTAGAGGTTATGTGTGCCTACAATAGGAAGCCAAGTGTGCTTTAGCTACTAGAGGCTATGTATGCCTATTGAGCCATGTGTGCTTAGTTGTCAGAGGTTATGTGTGCCTACAATAGGAAGCCAAGTGTGCTTTAGTTACTAGAGGCTATGTATGCCTATTGAGCCATGTGTGTGTGTGTCTTTTGCTTTAGTTATTTTTTCTCTTTCCCTAGACATTAATTTTACTTGTTTATTTTAATGAAATACTTTTAATTGGACATTACGTTAATGTAGGTACTAAAGTTTAAAGAGATAATTATTATAAAATGAGCTTAAAATTACATAAGTATTAAAATTATTCATGTGATGACAGTATGCCCTGGACTGGGTTATTATTATTGACTTACTAGATTATTATAAATGACTAATGGGACATTAATGTGACAGGTTACCAAATTGTGTAACTGTATTAACCAGTGTATTATTATGTTTGAGGTAAACTTCAGAAGAAGAGCCGCCTGTTACAAGACAAACCAGTAGCCCCTGTGTCGAACAAGGCAGAGACAAAGACGACACGTGCAAAGAAGCGATCTAAATGGAAGCGCAAGATGTCTACTTCGACCTCTTCGTCTTCAAGCATGATATCTGATACAACAAGTACACCACCACGACGCAAGAAACAGAAAAGGACATCAAGTTATTCTCAAAAAGAGGTACTGAATCTTTTGAATGTTTTTCAAGGAAGGAAAAGATACAAGATATATTTATTTTGTAAAACATGAGTAAAATTATACAGGTCTTATAATTAATATGAGGTAGCTAGATGTTTTGCCATTTATGGCGTATATAATTAGTCATACTAGACAAACAAATACAAAAAAAAAGCAAAGAAAGAGATTACAATGTCAATTTCAATTAAATTTTAATGTCAAAATTTATTTTATAATTACAAAGTCAAAATTCAAAATTAAAATGTCAAAATAAAAATTTAATTTGAGAATACTATACAAGGAAAATATCATTTATGAATTCATCTACGCTGTAATAGCACTTTTCTAATAATAACCCTGAAGGGACTTTGTTTATAGGCATACATTAATAGAATCAGGTATTTTACTATAAATATTTGGAGCAATACCAAAGAAACTCTTTTTTTTTAATAAAGCAGTTTTGCATTTGATTTGGCACAACAAATTCTCATATTGGGATTCGTTTTTTTACAAACAATGCAGTTTCTAATATGTACAAACATGGTAAAGTTAGTATTTTTTAAAGTAAGGAACACAACTATCCGTTACTCTCAGACCACACATTGATCGTATACATCTTTTTTGAATCCTGAATATAAGTTCTCTATTAGTTGACTGTCCCCAAAAAAAAAAAAAAAAACAACACCATATCTAAAAAAAAATAGAAGCGACCAATCCATGATATGCTGTTAATAGAATGTCAGCATTAACTTTCTTGGATAATTGAAATAAATTGATATGCAGATTTACTCAGACACTTGCAGATTTCCTCTAAGTGAGATTTCCATGTTAGTTTATTATCTACAGTTGTACCCAAGAACTTTGCATTCGTAACCTCTTCTACTATAGGGTTATTATACGTAATGTTAACTGGTGGATACTTACGACGCTGGTGGCAATGAATAACTTTTGTTTTATTTAGATTAATTACAAGATTCTTACTGTCAAGCCAAACTTACAAAGGAGTTTCCAAGTGAGCAAAATTATGGTCGGCTTCTAGAAGAAACGTTAGCTCGTACGACTCAAAGTAATGATAACTCATCTGAATATTTTTACGACAAATTAATGCTTATACACAGGTGTCATATTACTGGTCAAAGAGCCGTAGATTGTATAACTCACGGTATTATTGATTGTCTGTGTCCGCGTTGTTCTTCGTAGATACGCAACGGATTTTGATGCGGTTTCCACCATCATTTAGATAGTTTGTTCTGGAAGGTTTTTATGTGTTATCCATGTATATTAAACATAAACGTAGATAGTATTGAAATTTGCCATCAAGTCGTGAAAAATGTTTTTTTTTTTAGCACTTACATGGCGTGCGCTGACTAAATGGTAAGAGATACATAAAATTAATGTTCTATGGGATTGTATATATTAAAAAGTTCAACAGGAAAGTCTATGCAGAAAAGTCTGCATGTGTCTTTCTTGTAAGGATTATTCACAGTAACAATTTTTATCTTTTACAATTTAAAAAAAATATATATAAATTGTTATTTCCAAAGATAATTTGACGGTTATATTACTAATCCTTATCCAATAAAATACGTTAATTTAATTGGGAATTTCATTACGATTAAAATATGCTTTGACATCGTATCATTTAATCGAGTGTAGAAGTACTGGTTAATATGACTTTATGCAGACTGCTTTACTGATTGGTTAAAATTGTACTGAATTACCATCCATAGCTTTATTTAAAGACGATAGTAGGTACGTTATTCTTTTGCAAAACTCCTGGGCTCCGTTGTAACGCCAGTGATTTTGAATTCCCTAGAAATTATTTTTCAAAACCACATTCAGCTATCTAACATATCACAATAAAACATATTCGAATTAGTTCGAAGTTTTTGCTTTATGTTCTTGTTATTCTGGAGATGTTTTACATATAAGGTTAATAGTAGTAAACCTGGTAAATGATGTAACTTACATTAGGCTACTTGTCGTATAGGCACAGGTAAATGTTACCTAGTTCTGTCAAATCTTTTTGACGCCATACCAGACACGTTACAAAGTTTAAGAGATGAGGCCAGCACCAATATCCGAGTTAGCCAAGAAAAACAAAAAGCTAATTATGATGCCGAAAGGCCTGTTAGTACCTTTAAAGAAGGTTCGTGCAAAATCATCGAGTTTTAGGTAATGACCAATATAAAATTGCTGAAATTCTGGGATTTAATAAAAGTCAACATCAAATAATGTATTTCAAATAGGCACTTTTGAGCGTCAAAATTAAAAAAAAAAAAAATTGTTTCTAGCTGTCCCTTCCAAAATTTAGCGTTATCTACTCTTTAAAAAAAACTGTTTTACAATATTTTGTATACATTAATAAATCATTATTATGTGAAGATGATACAACTAGAATAAAAATTAATATACTTGTTAGGTAAAAATAATTAAAAATGAACAATGACAGATAAATTAATTATGTTAAAGATACATTGTAAAAGTATATACGATTTTCTTGAAATTTTAACAAGTAACAAGTCGTGAGTTAAAGTAATCACAGAATGTAAAATCAATGTCATAAAATAATAACGTCACGTGTCATACAATTAAATTAGCAACCAGTTTTATTTCATCTCGACTCTAGATTGTCCTATGAACAGGACCAGCATGTTTCCAAGCATTCTAATCCTGGATTAATCCTATAATTTGTATTATGCTTGTTTACAAAGCGTATTTTTAATATGAGTTTTGAATTTTCTTTTATTTAATTGCAATATGTCACAAAATATTTTGTTGTAACATTTAACACAGCAGGTACCCCATAAAAGATGTAAATAAAATAACAAAAAATCGGTATTCTTTAGCTAATCTGAAAAATGGTTGATCTATTTTATCTTTATTTCTAGTAGGTAATAAAATTATGTCTATCACTTATTTTAATTTAAAAAAAAAAAAAAACGAAAACTAAACGGAAGAATACAATATAAAAGCATAGTTTCCGATGACTGTAAGACCATAAAAGTTCATAAAATAATAATAGTAGCTCATCTTCTGGTGCTGAAAGTAATAATGTTGACGATAAACCATGCCCCAGAATCAAGTCCGAGATCAATGAATAACCGAATGTAATGATTATATAGGTATGTAAGGTTTATTTTAATTTAACTGTTATTGGAATTGTAAAATCGTGCGTCAGGAGATCGCACGATGTCGGATGGCCGAATGTAATGATTTTTAAAATAATAATTACGAATAAGACTTTTTTCCACAAGCGACAGATGGCGCTAGTGATTGCACGAACTTTATACATCAGTTTAGGTATTCATTTGTAGAATACTATTATTAAACATAGACTTATAAAAAAAGATGGACTCCGCGCTGCGCATATCGAAAGTGAAGCACAGTAAGTATGCCGGGTCCGTTTGTACAAACACGCCTCGCGCACACATTTACATCATAGTATGCCGACCGGCCGCCATTACGTGACACGAGCGACGGCGTCTTTGCAGGTACTCAAATCACGCACACATAGATCGGTAGGGTGCTTCACTTTCGATATGCGTGGCGCGGAGTCCATCTTTTTTTATAAGTCTATGTTATTAAAGTATATTTCTTTAATACAGTTAGTAAATAATTATTGTTTAAGTTTTAAAATATTTATTTATAATAATCATAAGGCTAATCATAAGTCATGAAATCGTTAGCCGGCTGAGTGTTCACTTCCGTTTAAAGTGGGGATCCTTCAGTTGGCAACTGATTTGCTAGGACAGAGTTCACTGAGTCAGTCTTTTTTCTAGGCTTTGACCTGTAAGCATATCTGACGGATCCGTGCTACTTTTATTAAATTCATGATGATAAGTGATAACTGTGATAAGTGATTGTTAATAACCATGTGTTTTGGAATTAAGTGAATAAATTATATTCAATACTGCAATTGAGGTGTATGATTTCGTCACACATTTTAACGTCACTATCGGCTACAACATCCTCGAAACCCATGAAAACAACCCCAAAGATAAAGTGTCGGTACCTTCCAGGGACAACCATTTTAATTCGGCAGCTTTGTATTTCTCGCGGGGACCACGTGTAACAAACGGAATATTTATGTGATACCGATTTCCCGGTATTTTTAAATAAATCAATCAATCTGCCAAGCCTTTCCCCAACTATGTTGGGGCCGGCTTACAGTCTAACCGGATGCAGCTGAATACTAGTATTTTACATGGAGCGACTTCCTATCTGACCTCCACAACCCAGTAACTGGGTAATGCGATACCCCTTGGTAAGACTGGTTGTCAGACTTTCGGGGTTCTGACGACACGTGACGACTGTTAAAAATCCGGGGCCGGGGGCTAACGTGCTTTCCGAGGCACGGAAAAGACCCGGTAGGTATGTAAAGATGGTCACCCATCCACGTACTAAAATAAATAAAACCACATACCATATAAGAAGTCGTTTCCGTTGTGCATTCCCGTATTTTCTGGAATCCCGGGATTTATATTAAGAAAAGAAATACTAAGAAGCCGCTTCCACAGTTTGTTAGCAAAATATTAACTTTAGGTAAATATGCACCCGATTATCCGATCCGTGTTTGGGAATTAATGATGATTAGACATCATTAATTCCCAAACACTAAAAGCCTACCTAAAAATGTATACTGGGTATTCTGTAGCAAACTATCAGAAAGTACCTATCAAAAATAAAATTAACAATAAATAATTGTCCAATAAATTAAAATAATTTTGAAGAGCGAGCGCATTCCAAATTTAAATTCAATAATATAGAAATAATTCAGCGTGAAATTCAATAAATGAGGTACCTGTGTTAATAGGTCCTGTCAGTTGACTTGGCTTCATTAGTAATCCTAAAAAGATTAAACTTGCAATAGAAAAGTGTAAATTATTATTTTAAAAAAACATTGCTTATTACATTTTAATGCATAAAACCAGATAAAACCATTTTACTTCAATTTCCAAGAACATCTGTGAGTCTGACATTCGTCATATTAATTACTGGCATTTATTTGGCAGAGTCCCGCATGCACTGACCTCTATTGTACAAGTACGCTGGACTAAAGATACTATAGGAAATGACAGTTGATTTTTGTGCCGATTTGAAGCGCTACCTCGAGGGTTTCAGGAACTAAAATTGACATGTACCCATCGATGACGCATGTACCCTGTTAACCCTTTAGTGCATGAATTATCAAGGAAAGCAGAAAAATAATATTTTGTTGTTATATGGTGTTTTATTTGGGGTAATTAGAAAATACAAAGTGTAAAAAAAATATATACTTTGATTAGTTTGGAAAATAATTTTCGAAAAAATGGCTTAGTATGCATTAACGACTGTATGCAAATGCCATTTGCGGATGCAAATGTAATAATTTTACGAAATCATAACATTTGAGGGCTTTGTGAACTTATGGAGGTGGAAAGCGATAAACGCAACGAGAGAGATGGATGCTCGATAGTTTCCTCTGTCTCTGTCTCGCTGAGCTGCGATTGGCTCTCGTGGGCTGCGTATGGTTTTAATCGTGATACAGGCGGGAGATTAGAAATCATGCAAACGATTACCGATTACGATATACGATTAACGATTACGATTAGTATGTAATTCAAGGTTCCAAACTTCATAACTCAAAAAGTTCTTAAATCGCAATCATTTGGAAACCTGGTAAATTACGTAAACTTATGTTAGAATCAATGGGAGGAATGAACAATAATAAGGTTAAGAATAATAATCTAACTTACGTGCATAAACGGGTAAAAAAAGGAGGACTCCGCGCCACGCATATCGAAAGTGAAGCACAGTAAGTATGGACCGTTTGTACAAACACGCCTCACGCACACATTTACATCATTGTATGCCGATCAGCCGCCATTACGTGAAACGAGCGACGGCGTCTTTGCAGGTAAGTACTCAAATCACGCACATAAATCGGTACGGTGCTTCACTTTCGATATGCGTGGCGCGGAGTCCTCCTTTTTTATACGTCTATGATTTTTCATTTAGAATAAACTTTTTTACTCAAATTTCATCACATACTTAGTGTAATTATAATTACAGCTCAGTTTTTAATAACTCTTTAAAATGTTGATTGCACACCATATTATGTGCGGATAACAATAAAAATCTAATGTGTTTATGTGTCTAGTAATTTGCGTGCGACGGGTTAGTAACAAAATACAATCGTATGAATAGGGCTGCGAATGTTCCATTATCGATAATGTGTCGATTGATGTTTTTCTTCCAATATTGAGTCATTTTAAATTGACGTCATTCAAATAAAAATTAACTGTTGTCAGATATGCAATTTCAGTAGCTAAAACAAAGTAGCAAATAAGTTTCTAATTTAAAAAGATAAAATGTATGTGTAATTTAACTAATAATTAAATAATTTTAACGACCGTAGGCGTTCTAAGCATGACATGCCTGAAATTTTGTCGTTAACGCAGTCCGATAATATATTTTGTGTCTGCTTATCAATCAAAATTTGCTTTGGCCGAAGTCTTGTTTCCTCACAGTGATACTTAGAGACTTCTATTTATTTTGATTCCTTTTTAGTGTTTTGTATTTCAAAAGGATAAAACGGAACCCTTAAAGGATCACTCGTGTGTCTGTCTGTCTGTCTGTCCGTCTGTCACAGCCAATTTGCTCTGAATCTAATGGACCGATTAAGTTGAAATTTGGTACACATATGTATTTCTGAGACCCAAACACGTACGGTTAAAGTAAATAAATTAATTTTGAATATGGGGTCCCTTTTAGGGGCCAAATAAGAAAGTTTTGCACATGGTACAGACCATGTGACATATCAAACAAAAGGGCTTATTAAGAGTCTAAAATATATATTTTTTTATAATTTAAAAATAAATCAATTTACAGTTATTTAAGAGAATAGATGAAAAGTGACCATCCCCTCCTTATCTCCAAAACTACTGAGCCTAATTTTTTTTTAAAAATACAGAAAATAGTTCTATACCTGTACATTACAGGAAAACCTCTAAGAAGTTTGTGGTCTTAAAATAACATGTTAAATCTCTCAATATTGTGAGTACAAACTTACATTTACTGTTGGAATGTATGGAAGAACATGTTTTTCAACTATAATCTAATTTTGTTCTTGGAATATTTAATTTAATACCAAATACGGAACCCTTCATTGTGCGTAGTCCGACACGCACTTGGCCGGTTTTTTAATAACTGTAGAAACAAAAAAGGGATGGTTATTTTGGCATCAATATTTCCTTTTCACAGCACAATAAGTTCCTACAAAGCGAACAATCCTTCAATATATTATTAAGTAACTATAGAATTCGTTTTATTATTATTTGATAGTCTATACTCTATACCAATTTCAGATCAAATAAATAAAACCGTAACTCACGGTCGATAAAGTCCATAAAAGTATTTTTTTATCTCAGCTGTGTCCCATCTCTAATATTAGTTCCATGGGTACTCACATTGCTTTCAGCGCCAAAATGGCGAAAATCAAATGTCTTCATTTTGTCATCGCTAATATGAAGTCCAGCGTACTTGTACAGACGCCAGCAGGTCAAGCCACCCGAAACTGTCAAATGTTCCCAATCAAACTTGAACCTAATGCTTTAGCAATAAAGATGAAAATGTATTAAAGAAATTTGACAGATTGTAGTAGCTTGATGTGCTGGCGTCTGTACAATAGAGGTCAGTGCCCGCATGTCATTACAATAAAAAAAAACAGTAACGGTCATCGATTTTGAACACAAATTGAATAGTGGTCAAAGAGTAAAGTAAGTATAGAGAGAATAGTGGTATATTATTGAACCTGACGTTGGCGGACAGTTAATTTATTTGAACACACTTGGCCAGCATAGGTCTCACGCTCTCACGGGTATAATTTTTCGTTTTTACAATAAACTTTACTTAGACAATCAATCATTCCGCCCAGAAATACAACCGAACAATGATATGAATTCAATCGAAACAATAAATATGGCGAAAACATAGCAATTACGAACTACAACTAATACGAACAAATAAATTGTTTAATCCGACTAAAAAAAGTTGATTCTTTACAATCAACAAATAAGCGGTGCTTTTACGGCTTCTCAATTTGGACGGTTTGCAATGTAAGCTCTGCTTCTAAAACTCCAACACGCGCACACATTTTCACGCACACAGTCACACTTTTGCTGGGAACAACACGAGAATTCACGAGATGCGTAGTATGAAAAATAAGCAAGACGTAGTAGTGCTTTTGCTCACACGGGAGCGCTGCTTGCGCGGTGAATCGGTGGCGCGTGTTCGCCGCTCCAACTAGTTAGTTCCATAAAAAAGTAATAGATGGCGCGGAATCGCATTATAAACACGGGAATTCAAATGACGGATGTTTTTCATTTGTCATTTTTCATTTGTCATTTTTCATTTAATACCTACCATGTCTTTTTTAAATTTAAATAGTTATTTATCATTTAGAGGCGCATGTATGTATGGGACTACAGGGTATGCAGAGATTATTTGCATGTATGGAGTGAGCAGAGCGGCAGAAGTTAATTGATGATTTCCCATCCTCAAAAAAAAAAAAAAAAAAAAAAAGACTAGAGCACTAGAGCTGTAGAACCATTTCCTTTCGTTTTATTTGAATACAAAAATCTGTTTAAACATTGGTTTGTTTTTGTTATGTGTAAAATAATGGATTCTGAAATTACGATTCACTGGAAAATCTCGAGTCTTGGGGTTACGACTATCGAGAAAACTTACATCTGATCAATTTGAAAACAAAATCCCGTGCACACGATGACCACATCTGTTTTCCGCCTCTTTTTGCGTCGACCAATAAAACAAAAATACACAAAAATCTGAAGCTGCGATGCTATTGGTTGATGAGCGTAGGTAATCGTTACTATAGCGGCAGAGCGCTGCAAGCAGGAATACGTATAGTCTACGTGGTCGGATGTAAGTTGCCTCGATAGTACCTACCACACATGCCGAAAACGAAGTATCAAAATGAGAAGATTCTGATGTGACGATTGTAGTTCTGATCTGAACCACGTGTCAGATTGAAACAATCAAATGCTTCTGAGCGCTCTATTGTGTGGTATGCATTTCGCAACAGCCGAAAATAATTATCTTTTAAATCTGCCGTTGACCACTTCTACCAGCCAACGACAGATCTTGATCAGTGTAGATTTATTTGCGTGATCCGTGGACTGCGTCTCATTTTGATACTTCGTTTCCGGTAGGTACGTACCTAATGTATGTAAAATGTCTGATAGGTATACGTAATCTCAAGACTTGACATTTTCCACTGAATCAAAATAAAGAAGGTAGGTACCTACTCAATCTTAAAAAAGCATGGTTTGACAATTCAGACAATGATGGTCCGCTTGATTCCAAGTAAGTACTCGGCGATGCCGATGTAGTACACGGTCTGCGCGATGCCGAACAGCGGCGCGATCACGATCATACGGCACGCGCCACCTTTATAGAACGCAGTGAGTCCCTCGGTTTTCATTATTTTCCTGTCGGAAACATATATAGAAAACTAGTGGGTAGGTATAATATAATATTTTCACCAACATTTAGAGAATTTATTCTAGGCGAGTATTGCGGAACAAAATGGCGTCTTGACAGTACTATTCTTATTTGGCACGCATAGTGTAAACTGAACACACGTCCACTATCAAGTAACAAAACGGGCGAAGAGGATTTAGTGCTTACGTGATGCAATCGAAGACGGAGCTGTACTGTCTGTCGCCGGTGGCGACAAGCGTTTGCATGCGCGTCTTCACCACGTCCAACGGGTTGACAGCAAGCGCCGCGGTAGAGCCCGACACGCAGCCTGATACGAACGACCACCTGCGGGTTACCACGCACTAGAGTTCCACCGAAAATGGATACTTACGTACGGTTTTCCGGCCGAAAATCGAAAAAGAAAAAATTGTTCTTTTTTTGTTTCTCTTTGGTAAAAGTAAAAGAAGTGCAGTATCAATCTTCTAATCATGATATTTAACCGTTTCAACATAAATAATCACACGAAACTTTGTAGTTTTATCAAAAATAAAATTATTATCTGTTAACATGTATTATGCAAGTAAAAACAATTTTTTTAGCACTTGTGCTTTTAGTTGGTGTTTGGATATTCTCTGAATAAATGAATTGAAAGTATTGATTTTTCGGCACTTATTTTTTTTTTCAAAGACATTAAATTATTTACATAACAGTAGACGGGACATAGCGAACAAAATCGTAATCCTATACTTACCTACATTTGTCCTAGAGGGCAAAAGTCGCTCAGTATATTTAATTGTGGTGTGGTACCTACGCCTGCATGTCAAGTCGCATTCATGTCCACCAAAAGGAAAATTATTTTCTAAGAAAATATCCTCGTTGAGGGAAGGTGTTTCTAAGCCCGCTCGATTACACAAACTACTGTGTAAAACACAACAGGCAAAAGAGGTATTATATCATCACACAAGTCGTTGAATAACTACGCTCTGCAATGCATGTAACTCGCGCGAGTAGCGGGAACTCGTGTAATTTGTACGTGGCCAGCACCAAAAGTAATAATCAGTTTTACCAGAAAGGGGGTGTTATTTCCTCTGGCTTCTTTCCCAGTTTGCTAAGGATGGCAAACAACGGGAAGTAGACGACACTGAAGGAAATGTCACGGCATGCAGTTGCTCCGATGCCCTTGTACAGCCCAGTGATACCCCTTTCTGCAAGTAGTTGCTGGGTCAGCTGCCAAGCAGTTATTCTCTTGATAATTTTTGCACCCGCTATGAGCAAAAAAAAACTAAGTGTGAATTTGAGGTTGAAAACCCTTGACGTTGGGTTTTCAACCTCAGTTTTTAAATCGCAACGTCTCGGCGGCCGCTTCGCATCGTAGCGCGCAAGCGCGGAGTTCCGTGCTCTGTGGCAATAATCTGCCAAGTGGCAAGTGGCAAGGCCTGCAATGCTTTTAAAGCATTCGTAACTTATTGCACTCCTACGATACGTGCTCTTCTCCCATAATCTAATTTAATCCTCCTTTGTTTAGTAGCAACTAGATATGGAACGTAGGTTTAGGTATCCATCCGGGAACTGTCGAGCCGGATAACGAATCGTTGCCTGATAACTGTTTCAATACGATACAGAAGAGAGAAAATTTGATTGCCATTATTTTACAATTGTATATAAAACAATTCTATTTTACAACAATAGGAACGTTTCCTGGGTAAAAAAAAAGAAATTCTATTTACTTAGTCCGTTAGTAAAAAAATAACACGTATTTTTTGCTTTATCTTAAATCTTAATACTTACTAAAAAATTACTTGGATAAAACCACGTATTTTTTGCTTTATCTTAAATCTTAATACTTACTAAAAAATTACCTACTTGGATAAAACCACGCAGCAAATACAAAAAGGAGACAGCCTAAGCAACTGTGCACTGTGATTCTCAACTAGGCCCTGACGTCATCATGTAGGCGAGGCCATAATCAGTGTATTGTTGACGTTCGTCCTGTGCACAACTTTGTAAACGTCCCTATTTTCCTAACATAATTCTACCCGACATTAGATGGCGACACTTTGTACCATGGAAACTAAAAATATTTAGGCACGTAGAGCTCAGTACTAACATATTTATATTTAACTTATATTTTAACATAGGTATTTAAAAAAAAAAAAAAATGAAAAAGTGTTTATTCACAGAAACAATTTTTACATATTACATTTACCTCCGCCAAACTGCAAAACAGTTTGTTGGCAGACGTAGCTCCTTTTTTTTACTATTAACATATTTAATTTTTTTATTGACACTTTTTCACATAGGTAGGTACATGTAATTAAAACTATTCCTTCATTTCTTAAATTTAAAAAACAGACATTTTTATTTTATTTCTTAGTTATTCTCTATAGTGAGGCTTTGACAAAAAACATTAAAGAGGTACTTATGTATTTTATTTTTAAAGGCGGTTTTTGTGATACATCTGTTTATCTCGTCTGGAAGGTTATTAAAAATAGTAGGGACTAAAAAATTTCTACACCTTCGACCATAATAATTATTAGAAGTGGGCACTACAAATCTTCTCATATTATTGTTCCTTTGAGATCTTGTGCGTATAATATTGTTTTTAAACTCATTGCTACAATACTGTTCCAAAGCTACTGACATCACTACCCTCTCATGGACCGGCAGCATTTTACATTCCAAAAATAAGTCTTCATAATCACTACTTTTACAACAGTTTTTTGTGTTTTTATCTACTAATAGTTTCATGAATCTGATTTGCAGTTTTTTTATTTTATCCAAATAAGTTTTAAATGTGTTACCATAGCACGCCAGCCCATAAGGAAGCAGCGAGTCCACCAGCGCATAGTAGACCATGTACAATGTTGCCCTATCCAACACAAAACTAAGGTGGTGGAATTTTACAAGTACATACCCGAGTTTGTCACATAAGTGTGTGATGTGTGTTAATAATCATATGTACTGAAATTTGTTGGCCATACTTAATATTATTTTTGTAGTTTTATCATTTTGTAGGTAAACATTTTCTGAATACGACCTTGTTGCAACTTGCACTTAGTGACATCTATTGTGAGATAGTTACGTAATTACAAAGTAAAAATGACGGAACGAGTATATAGTTTGGCTATTGACCGGCAGATAGAAAATAAAGAAGTGGGCGAGATCTAATAGTTTGGCTATCGACCGGTAGATGGAAAATAAAGAAGTGGGCGGGATCTAACACCCCCTCACTCCGCAAATTGTCACGCGTTGTTTCATATGGAAATCTAATTACAACATCTCTTTGTATTTGCTCCGTGGATAAAAGTTGGGGAGTGGGGTCTCGCTACGTCAAGTGACGTCATACCACATTTTTACTCAATGTATCGCCGTAATCTTTTGATTAAGTAAAAACAGAAAAAATACGTGTCTAATATTTTTTAACAATCCAAATGACGGACAAAAAAAATTTTGTCATCATCCCTATTATCAGAACGATACTAACCAGCTTTAGCCTCTGCCGCTATCCGCCCAGCATCCTGCATCTGGATTTTCAAAAGCTCCATAGGCGTGGTGATGATGATTTGGCAGGCTCCGGCTAAACCACCCGCAAGCATCTGACGTGGGATGGGTATGCTTCTACAATATCATATTAACGAATTGAATTTATTTAATTTCTCTAAAAAAATTAAGAGATTGAATTTATTTAATTTCTCTTTATTCAAGTTATGTCACAATCACTACTTTTGACCATCGGTAAAGCAAATCTTATTTACATAGTTTTTCCCATTTAATACTAAATTATTAGCCGTGAACCAATTTTGAAGGTATTTACGTTGTCAAGATTTGAGGCGCGTCAGTACATAACACTATTTGTAAAACACCACGGTGGACGGAGATAATATCAAGTGGCGGAAGGCTATGCATAGGACTCCATTCAAAACAAATTTGATATCACCCAGCGTATCACAGAACGCATCAATATTCTCCCAACTAGCCGACGACCATCGACATTATGGGATAAGTCAACTCAGCTGTGAGTTTATTATCTATTCAGTACTTTCGACCTACCTGGAACTAGGTACGTGTCCAATAAGTCCGATTTATCTTGGCAGGTCCGAACATAAGCACTAAGAACAGGGGCGGATTTACCTATATTGTGCAGGGTGTGCGGTGCACGCGGGCGCCGCGTCCTAGGGGGCGCCAATTGCCGCGCGCGCCGGCCGCCCCGGCCGCGGCATGTTC
Organism: Cosmia trapezina; assembly: GCA_905163495.3. Taxonomy (NCBI): domain Eukaryota; kingdom Metazoa; phylum Arthropoda; class Insecta; order Lepidoptera; family Noctuidae; genus Cosmia; species Cosmia trapezina. Next base: position 11,092,708 of record LR991042.1, read on the forward strand.
AATGACCGGAATGACCCACGTAAAAGGAGCTCCGGTTTGCATAAATTTTGTATGACACCTGGAGCCAAAAATACCGCCCCAGGACCCGACGGCTTACCTGGAAGAGCCTGGGTTCTGGCCTTTGGGGCTCTCGGGCCTCGACTAGGGGGGCTCCTAAGCGCATGCTTGGAGCGGGGCCAGTTCCCACTTCGTTGGAAGACGGGGCGCCTTGCGGACTCTGTGTCCGCTGACCGACCCATCGTGCTGCTCGACGAGGTGGGCAAGCTCTTTGAAAGAGTTATAGCAGACCGCCTCGTCGGGTGGCTGGTGCAGGAGGGGCGTGCGAGCCCTACGACGGGGGATGCTGTGGCCCGGGGTGGGGTCGTCTTGGCGGTGTCTCTAGACATCGCCAACGCCTTCAATACCCTGTCCTGGAGTTGCATCAGGGAGGCACTTAGGTATCTCCGGATGCCGACCTACCTCTATCGAGTGGTCGAGCTCGAGGCCGAGGCGAGGTCGAGGGCGCTAGGGTAATAATTGCACACGGGCGCTACATACGCTAGAGACGCCTCTGAGTCTGAGTAAGAACTTTCGCGCATGTTCTCTCACTCACACTCGCCACGTGTCACCATTTGGTTCCTAAAAAATGTTACTACGCAGCCTTATGCGCGAAGGTTGGACCTGCCAAGATAAATCGACCTTACTGTATCTCCCACGTTTACCCTCAAGACAGTAAATTCAACATTCATCTTCACAGAGGACTGAAATTAAGTTGTCGCAAAAAAATATCTCGTTAAATATCCAGCATTGTACAAACTGTACCTACATTTAATTTTTAATAAAATAAACTAAGTATTTGATATTGTATTGGATTATTTTATTTTCTTCTCGCAATCAAAGTAAAAAGTAGAGTGTAAGTCGGCGTTCACACGAGCGTAATAAAATCGCGGCGAGATTTTATCGCGCACTGGATTTTCAACTCTCGTTGTTGAGCCGAGCGTTGAGAATCCAACCTAACAAAAACAGAGTGCATCCCAGCGCGACGAAAAACACACTGTTGGATTTTCAACTCCCGGCGCTAAGCAGAGAGTTGAAAATCCAGTGCGCGATAAAATCCCGCCGCGATTTTATTACGCTCGTGCGAACGCCGACTTACACACGGCGTTAGAAGCCCATTATAATATCCACCAATGACAGCCGGGACCAACAACGGCTTCCCGAGGCACGGAGGAGTCTCGATATGTAAAGATTAAATTAACTTATTATCTTATTGCTAGCCTTTTGGGCAGATTTCCCATTGACAGCGATGTGGACGAATTTTTTGATGCCCTATGAGCTCATTTCCTTTTTATTTTTTATTATAGACTTGTACATAATATGTAAATACACTCCTTTGCAAAAAAAACGGGCGGTTTGGATTTTTCTACATTATTGGTAATCATTTAGTTCTAAAGAGGTTTTAATAGCCAAACTATGTTACTGGCACTTAATAAAGAGTCTGGGTATGAAAAAAAAGTTAATTTCAAATTCGAAACCGTTGTTTTTAAAAATAATAATACCTTTTTCAGTTTATGACTTTTTACTTACTATTCGCGGGTTTGCGGTTAAAAGGTTATCATTATCAGGCAACTAAAACTAACTTTCGTTATTTTTATTAGAATAATTTATGTTTGTCGCATATTCCTGCCTTATTGTGACTTAAAACCGATATCTTTGTGTCGATTGTAATGGCAGAAAAAGCAATAAGAGCTAGTAAAATTATAGCGCTGTTGGAAGTGGGGTGTAGCCAATGTTACGGCTCACAGCGGTTAAACGTGAGCCGTTCAACCCTCCATAGAACCCGGACTCGATACCAAGAGACAGGTTCCGTTCAAAGAAGGCAAGGTTCTGTTAGAAAACGTTGCACACAACCACGAGACGATCGCTTTTTAGTGACTCAGGCGCTGAGGAACCGCAAATGCAGTTACATAGACCTCAAAAGAAACCTTGAAGAGGTACGAGGAGCACAAGTTAGCCTATGGACAGTGAGGAGGAGGCTTTTAGCGGTTGATATACGCAGTCAACGACCAGCGCGGGCCCCCAAGTTACTCCGTGAGCACCGGATTGCTCGACTGAGGTTCACTAGAATTTGTCTATCTTGGACACTAGGTAATTGGAGTAGCGTACTCTTCTCCGATGAGGCTCGAATTTGTCTGAATGGTGAGGACCGACGTTAGCGAGTATTACGAAGACCAGGGGAACGCTATGCCGACGTGTGTTTTGAAGAAATCACCCCTTATGGTGGCAGGTCCGTTATGTTCTGGGCGGTCGTAACTTCTAGCTATCGTACCAAGATAGTGTTCATTGAAAATGACTCACTAAATGCGCAAAGGTACATAACAGGAATAATTTGTCAACATGCACAGCCCGCATTGACTGTAATTGGTGAAGATGCCATTTACATGGACGATAATGCTCAGGACCACCGTTCTGGCGACGTAGATGCTTATATGCAAGAGGTCGGTATTCGTCGTCTGGATTGGCTAGCGCGGAGCCCCGACCTTAACCCCACTGAGCACGTCTGGGACCTCCTAAAAAGGCGAGTACGATCTGTCCAACCCCTTCCACAAAACATCAGGGAGCTTAAACGTGTGATTCCGGCTGAGTGGGAACACGTTGCACAGGACACCATCAAAAGCCTGGTGGAAAGCATGCCAAGACTATTACATGCCGTAATCGCTGCAAGGGGAGATCATACTCGTTATTAATATTTATTTTTTAATGTCTTTTTTGTATTAAAATACCATAAAAAATACTCGTAGTCTTAATTTAATTATACCCTAAAAATTTCCATTTGAAGACGACTCTCTGTTTACATTGACTAAAACACCGATTCCAGGATTTAAGGGTTAAAAACTATATTCTCAATGATAATAAGAAATTTCTAGTCATTTATGCTAATGACATACTAAAAATATTAATATAATTCATAGAAAAGCCAATGACTGTAAGGTGCCCGTTTTTTTTGCAAAGGAGTTTATATTGGTGTCAGTTTACAATAAGGAAAGAAAACTTAATATCAATAATAAAATATGTACCTTAATTTACTAGCTAAGTATGTTATTATTAAATCCATTTTAAAGAACCAAGATTAAAAGTTTTAAAAAGACATACCCGTCAGGTAGAGCTAGATTCATACGGAATATATCATTGCAAGCTAATTTAATGGCTTTCTCTGGCGTAATGAGCACGATGTTAACAGCGGAGCCGCGGTACATGCCGAAGTAGCCCTCTGCTCTATATGTCTTCCTAAAGCAATCAAACCTGAAAAATGAAAATAACATGTTATGGTACGAGGTACAATAAAAATAACGTATTATGGTACGAGGTAATAGTACATTATGATATAAGTGCGGTAAGTTGAAAATTACAGCCGAGGCGAAGAAAGCAGAGGCTGTAATTATCAAAGCGCACGTGTCATACGACGTTTTAAAACATGTTTGCGAGGAAATAAATAAGACTTTCTTAAATGAATAAATCTTTAAAAACACACTTTCTGAAAATTAATTTGCATCTTTGCTTGTTTTCATGTATTGGTCGATTTTTCGGGCAAGAGGCTTAGAGTAGCCTTTTCCGCTGCCTCTGAGACTTCTGGTGGTGCCGAATTAATAAATTTATCACTACTTGACGACATTTTCAAATAAAAACAATACAGCGAAAAGAAAAAGTGCGCGGAATAATTTTTACTTGTTCACAAATTAGTGATGCGTGCGCATCAGCGCTTTTTTAAGGCAAAGACACAAAAAAGCCAGTATTACTAATAAAGTAAATTAATATTTTTTTGTTTTTGTTACAGATAAATTGTAATTTATTGTCAAAACTGATTAAATTAAAGAATTAAATGTCTATTTTTTATATTTTATCTCCCAAAGTTAATTTTATTCATAAAATGTTGACCACTTTTCTGACATAAAAACTCTTTGCTAAGATTTAAAAAAATACCGTTCGTTTTAGACGGAGCAGCTTGAAACTCGTGCCTTTTACATTACAATAACGCACAAGTACGTAATAACATACATTACGATATTGAAATTGGTGAAATAAGAGACCCTTTACGAGCAAATGTGTTATAAAATATAAATAACATGTTATGATACGAGGTAAAATAAAAATAACATGTTATGGTACGAGGTAAAATAAAAATAACATGTTATGGCTATCGGTAATACAGGTGTAATTTTAACGTTTAACATTCAAGTTGGCTCAACTCCGACTTTTCAAAAATGTTTTATGCGTTAATGCGTTTCTGTCTTTTGTGCTATTGTTAATGTTTATTGGTGCTATTTCCATTTTACAACAATCATTTCAGATTTCAAGATGTAAGATTTGGTAGAGTTAAGCCTTGTAGAGTTAGGAGCTTGCCTCTACATTAGATCTGATGACTTTTTTTCTACTTCAAGGCTGATTCAGTATTTTTGTGCACTGTACGGCTACGAGCCGAATGTTCGGCCTGCGGCCGGATTGGTTAATCGTTAGCCCGCGTTAAGCCGTGTACGCACGAGCGAACAAAAACATGGTGAACACGAACATCGAACACTTTAAATGTTCAACAGGGTCCTGAGTTTCTTCAGATGATCCGTGTTCGTTGGTCGTGTTCACCATGTTTTGTTCGCTCGTGCGTACACGCCTTTAGACAGACCAGCAGTGCGCGGGGGCGTTACCAGTTGTTACCGACAAATCGGATGATGGGAAGCACGGCCGGGAACGAATGGAGCGGGGCGGGCGGCGTGACTCGGCAAAATGTAACTTGGAATCGTGCGAACAATATTTATTCACAATCAAACATGGACGAACAAAAATGTTCGTCCATGTTCACAATGAACGAACTGGTGCAACAAAATTAAAGTACTTTATTTCACATAAACCTGTATCGTCGAGTGATGCTAATTACCTCAAATATTACTAAGCACATCACTAAACAAAAAGTAAGTTTAAAAAGTAAAACCCGACTACTTACTGAAAAATCACGCTCTAAAAAGTATGGAACAAGAAAATGTTCTCATCTCAAATTAGAAAAAGACGGACAAATTAAAAATCCGGAGTAACACGTAACCTAATCTGTTCGATAAGCCCCGGATATACTAAGTGATATTTTGTCCCGCAACATGAACCGGAACACTCAATCTACGTAATGCTTTTTTTTTTTTTTTTTTTTTTTTTTTTTTTTATTACGCTCGTGCGAACGCCGACTTACACACGGCGTTAGAAACCCATTCACGAATCACACACACATTCACGATTCATCCACGAATGACATCTACGTAACGCTGCAACAAGTACCTACTGCACAGTGACCCGCAACATTTTACGTGACGCGGAACATGTCGCTCCATTAATGTCCCCTAGTGTATTCGAGGCTTTACATGACTGTGACTATGTGCTAGCGATAGTTTCCGGAGGCCCGTTATTGAATGTAGGTATATTATGTATATAACATTAGTCAGGCAGGGGACATAGTTCTTCTATAGTTCAAGGTAACTAATCCACTATAGCGTCATAGTCACCCAAAACCAAATTAGTTCCCAAAAAGTTCTGCAATAGTCTTACACCAACGGGGGGTTGTCCTTGTGAGCACTTGCATAGTGCATACAGGGATAATGGTTAGGGAGTTGGTGCCTCTGCGAGTTGGCTTCGGCCCCTCGTACGCCTTCCAACCGACCGAACCCCACAGTCCCGAGATATGTAAACATTGTAAAAAAAAAATAATAATAAATACCTTCTTTCCTTTCGGGACCCGCTTCAACTTTCCACCCTGTAGGTTATAGGTAAGGTAACATTGATACTTACATGTTTTGATATTGTCTCTCGCCCTTTGGGCCAATGGTTTGGTTCTGAAGTCGCGTTTTCACTAAATCCAACGGAAACACAACGGAGACACCGACAATACCAGCAATACCGCCATTGATAATCTTTGGTATTAAACTGAAAAAAAAAAAATACAAAAATATTACCGATTGAAACAAATTAAATTATTATTTGGGTGAATGCGGTTACACAGTACCTACGGTCATACATAATCTAGCTAGGCACGTGTGAGGAACAGTGTGGAAAGTTTTTCCTCCTCCATTGAGAAAGGAGGATCCTCCGAACAACCGGGTGTCGTGTGTGGTGGTGTAGGTACTGTCCGATGGTGGTTGTCGCTGTTGTATACAGAGGGTGTAAAAAAAAAGCCGACATAATGGGGAGGAAAACTAACTTTTTATCACGCTAGGTGGCACATGATCGACTGTCCTTTTTTCATTGATTTGACATAACGAACGATTGTCAAATTGTATGGATTTGTTTGTAAAACAATGTACAGTCGTTCAGAGCGCCATCTACAAACAGCTTTGCGTGTCGCTCCCCATTACATGCATGCTCATTGTTTTCGATGGACAGAAGTCCATCGAAAACAATGAGCAAAAAATAGTTGTCGGGAAACAACTTTTATTTTAAGAGTCTCTGTTTACACTAATAGAATTTGACGGAGAGGGGATAGAATGAGCATTCGCTCGTCTGATATAAATCGGCCTTTAGAAAACATTGTGCCTATGGGTGCAGCATGCAATGGTAGATGGGTCGTGGACTTGGGGATATTCAAAGTGCAGTGCAGTTATAAAAGTTAAAAAATTTGGTTTCGTGAAAAAAAAAACCTTAAAAAAGTTGGAACTTTGACCGCTAAGGTATATATAGCTATAACTCCGCAAAGGCTCATTTTCATTGGTCGATGGGGCTCACATACGAGGTGTGGGGATTTATTTCATCCAATCTGTCCAGTCGTTTGAGCGTGAAGAAGTAACAAACAGACAAACACACCCCCACACACTCACAGACACACTCCCACACACTCACAAGCGGTTTTTTGTGCCGAAGTCAAAGGACGGGCAGCGCGAGCGGCATCGGCAGTGCGTGTTTACATTCAGCTCCGTCGCTCACTTCTCGCCGAGCGCCTGAACGAATCGGATGTGCGTGCCGCCTTATTTTCTTACTGTCAAAATGAAACAAAAAAACAGTTGTTTATGGGTCATTAGAATTTAGTTTACCCACCCGAGTGTATGTGCACACAAAAATCAGTTATGTAGGTGGTTAGGTACTTACAGAGTTCTATTACGATGGATAGATGTCATCCACCATCTTCTACGACGACGAATTTTCTTTTTTTGAATTTTATATCTTTTTAAACAATGAACATAATTATGTATTGTAAGAAGACACAGAGCGGACGCTGTAATTATTTCGACGTCTGCCATTGCCGAAAGTCGAAAGTGATGTGAGTGGTAGGGCAGTATGTAAACACACACTTCTCTCGATCCTGCTGCGGCAGTATTTAGGGAAGTATCGCCGGCAGCGCGAGGAGCAGCGGCAGGGGCTGAATGTAAACGAGGCAATAGACACAGAAATGAGAATGCTTTTATGATTGTATCAGTGCTGTATACTTACAATTCTATGTCGCAGGATAATTGGAAAATCGAATCTTTGTGAAAATATTATGATTTTTTGCATTAGACAAGTTATTTGGAAACTAAGAAAGATTTTTGAAATAATATAAGCTAAATTCTTAATTCAGAATGTATGTATGCGGGTTCAGTATGCGGGTTATATCACAATAAAATAGTACTAACACTTGAGGCGATACTGTAGATTGCTTTGGCAGTTCTGCTGGCTGCTTCGCCATTCTCAATTATTTAGAACTGTAAAAAAAATTGTTTACACTACTTTTTTACATTTAGGTTTGTTAGGAAAAATGCTCTCTATTTGCACACCAAATAAAGGATAGCAAATATGTGACAGTTGCCAGTGGTTTGCTTGGAAAAGTCTTTCAGATCGCCAACAATCATCAGTAATTTGAGCAGTATATTTTGTCCCTTTAGTTTAAAATATGTACCAGTACCAGTTGAAGAAAGTAACTGATCTTTGTCTCCTGACGATAAATGTAGACTTCTACCTACAGCGAAATTATATACTATATTGAATTTAATAATTATGCTGTCTGAGGCCCAAAGTGAGGTGGAGAGAGGTGTCTTGAATAAAACTAAATCTGTAAACAGCAGCGGCGCGCGGGGCGGCGTTAGGGCAGGGCACGGTTAGACGAACGCCCAAGGGCGCCAGGCATGGAGTGGCGCCTTAGGCACCCCTTCATATCTGGTTTCAATTCTCGTCTGTCTCAACTGCATTGTCCTAAAGCAATTACAATACAGTGTTACATAAATAAGTACGTGATATCCTTTAACTTAAAGGCTTCAAGGGTGTGTATGTGCTCTTGATATCAAACAAATTTGATATTTTCCCAAGAATGAAATTCCTTCGGTTGAATTCCTTTTTTTTACCGATAAACAGATTTTGTAGCCACTAAGTATAGAGGCGCCATCTATTTAGTTAGCTACATCGAAATCCTTTTAAAATCCCTAAGTTTTGATGCGCAATAAACGTGACACGGGTAGTCCCCGATCTTGATTACTAACGTGCTACGTACGCACCTCTGCCGTAGGTATGATGGATATGCGTGTGGTGTGAGGGCCACTTTATTGAAACTCTTTGAAAATATGCTTAGGATTTAGTGAACATTCCCAAACAATTGTGAAAGTTGGAATCAGATTTTGTGAAAGTCAACTTTGCGAGATATGGACTGTAAAGTGGGGCCCTCAGTTCTCACATAGAGGATTGAGGGCCCGCCTGTACCTGACAAACTATGGACACTACAGATAAAGTCTTTATGCCAAAATCTAAGCTTATACCAAACAAAATTTGTGAAAACAAGATATTATCGCAAAACACTGTCCTACTTGGTATATCTTCGTTCAAAATGGGCCCTCAATCCTCACACACGTAAAAGTTTATCACGCAAATACAATGAAACCATTAACTTACAGCTATTGTTTGTAATCCTATAAGATACTAAATAAATTGTGAAAATTTGTGAAAGCAAGAGCAGGTCACCATTTCTTGTTGTTTGAAAGTTATGACCTTGACAAAATCCGGGCCCTCAATCCTCCATTTATTTTGTTTTCCGTTTGAATACGCTTATCGTATGAAAGATTAGACAAATACAAAATAGTCTCTTTTTGTGAAAAAAATTGTGCAACAAATTCGATACTAGAAAACAATTAAAAGACCCTTTATTGTAAATAAAAATCGAGTTTTATTTTTGTTCCCTGAATTAGGAAATAGGGTGACCACGATACGGTATTTTACTCTATATGAGAAAAAATCTTAAAATATATTATTTAGATAGATTAGGCAAAAAGCAGTCGGAAAATATTAGTTTTAGTTCAATAACAATATAAATTTTAAAATTAAATTCAAAGTTTTCAGGTTTTTTTAATGTTTTCTCAAACCATGAAATAGTAGCCGCCATTTTATGACGTCATTCGGCTGTGTGAATTAAAAAAGTGTCAACTATTAATTGATCAGTGTATCTCTTAGAGCAGGTATAGCTTTCACTTTAAAATCAAAATCTTTTATCTTTATCTTTATCTTTCTAATCCAAAACTCCTCGATTTTATGTGAAAATGTTTGGAACATAATAATCCTTAAATAAAATTAAATATCAACATTCACTACTCCAAGATAATTACCCATACAACTATGTGTATTATAATATACAGGGTGGAATTTTGTAATGACACCTGGAAGGAAGTACTCTTAATAATGCAGATAGAAAATTTTACTCAAAACATTCCTTTATTTTTGAATAGAAAGCAAACTGCATTCAAAGATTTTCGAAATTTCTCTTCTCCCACAACCGGGAATCGAACCGGCTAAAATCTGAAACAATTATACCCTGTACTTTTATTGCATCGATCGTTAGGGTCAATTATAAGGATGAAATCTCTCTAACAAACATGATAAATTAAATGAAAGGAAAACCAGGAAATCTTAAATTAATTTAATTTTTTACAAAAAATGGTAAACTAACTAATTAGTTGCTCGAAATGGGCTCCATTCTCTTGGATACACAAATTTATTCTTTTAACGAATTCATTTCTAGTAACCTTTAATAAAGTGTTGTGGTGAATATTATAAATCGTATTCTGAACTTCAACTCTCAACTCGTTGTCATTCGCATAAGATTTCATGTAAATTTGATTTTTTACATATTCCCACAAAAAAAAATCTAATGGGGTGAGATCTGGCGATCTCGCAGGCCATCTGATTGTGCCGTTTGTACCAATCCAGGTATTAAAATGAAAGTATTGTCACCCTACCCTGCTACACACTTCAAAAATAGTTGATTTCGGTATCTATTAAGATTTTTAGTTTAATCGTTATTCTTATTAGTAACAAATAACATCAATTTGTTGCACAATTTTTTTCACAAAAAGAGACTATTTTGTATTTGTCTAATCTTTCATACGATAAGCGTATTCAAACGGAAAACAAAATAAATGGAGGATTGAGGGCCCGGATTTTGTCAAGGTCATAACTTTCAAACAACAAGAAATGGTGACCTGCTCTTGCTTTCACAAATTTTCACAATTTATTTAGTATCTTATAGGATTACAAACAATAGCTATAAGTTAATGGTTTCATTGTATTTGCGTGATAAACTTTTACGTGTGTGAGGATTGAGGGCCCATTTTGAACGAAGATATACGAAGTAGGACAGTGTTTTGCGATAATATCTTGTTTTCACAAATTTTGTTTGGTATAAGCTTAGATTTTGGCATAAAGACTTTATCTGTAGTGTCCATAGTTTGTCAGGTACAGGCGGGCCCTCAATCCTCTATGTGAGAACTGAGGGCCCCACTTTACAGTCCATATCTCGCAAAGTTGACTTTCACAAAATCTGATTCCAACTTTCACAATTGTTTGGGAATGTTCACTAAATCCTAAGCATATTTTCAAAGAGTTTCAATAAAGTGGCCCTCACACCACACGCATATGTATGATGGTTATGTGTTGTGTGTGTGATGAACTCATAAGCCTGAAACCCTTTTTGCCTGATGAAATCGCGAAAAAAAAATCAGCTGTTCAGTACATTTTGACGAGTTATGCGAACAGAAATGTACTGAACAGCTGATTTTTTTTTCGCGATTTCTGGTTGGTCCCATATTAAAAGTTGTTCATAATGATGAGTACAATGCCCCCTTAAGGAGTTTTGCGCATTTAACGTTACACGTTGTATAGAAATGTTTCATCGGTTATTGAAAAAAAAATCTGTTCTTCCATTCATTTTGACCGTGTAGGTATTGCACTATTGTAGGAAACTGCAGAATTTTTTTTCAATAACTGATGAAAAATTTCTATATAGGGGGGCTCAGAATGATGTACCTACTGAATACGTGGTAACCGTTTGTGCGTCGATGTCCCTTCCACCCTGTATATAGCATTGAGAATATTGGTCACTATAGGTACCTGTAACGGTAGCGAGTGGGGAGTTATGGAGTTTTTCTAAGCTTAGACTGATAAAAACCCATCTGCGAGTTTAAAAACTTGCGAACTTTGTCAATCGAAAATTAAATTGCAGAAAATATAGACTTCGATGCCTTAATATGAGAATTTGGAGATAGAACTGCTAGAAAAGTAATATATTTTAGAAAAACTTTTATTGAATTTTTTATAAATGTTACGGTACGAAAATTTTGAACAGTTTTGAGTTTGACAATTATGACATTATGATTATTACCACGGCCACGTTACCACTTACAGTATGAAAGTTTCTACCATTTTCGAAGCCATTAATTTAATTATTATTACTAAGTACCTAAAGTGAAAAGATTATTTTATAGGTCTTCTCTATATTTCAGTCAACCATAAATTATAATTTATTTAGAAAGATTTCACACGAATATTGTAAGAAAATAATGTGTAATAATGTGGAAAATGCATTTATTTATTTATTTATTTATTCATGGTTTACCAACAGATGTTACAGCTATACATACACAAAAAATATAACAACAGATCTTAGTTCTACTGCACACCCAATTACAGGTAAACACAACATGCGATTATTTTAGTTTACAAAGGACAGCAATTTATTGTACAATATTGGAGATATATCTATATAAACGAAGTGACAGCTTGAAAGTAGGCTTAAACTATAACTAAATTGATGCAACCTAACTTATTTGTTTATGTTATTATTGCGGATGAATGTTTCTAGTGTTTCTGTGTGGATATCATTGAGATCACTGTATTCATTAACTAATTTACACAGCCGTGGAATTGGGGAACTAGTACCTGACTTAGTTCGACGGAAGGGTGGGACTAGAGGAGTGATCGGCTTTCGTGGTTGTCTACGTGAGACTCGAAAATAGAATTTGCTTAGGAGTTTCGGACAGTCAGTTTTATTCCTGAGTAGCTTGTAGACAAACCTTAGGTCCAGGATATCTCTCCGTTTCTCAAGAGACGTCATTTTGAAAAGGCCCAGCTTATAGCTATATGGTTTCCTTTTGATTTTTTTCCCTACTGAGAATCCGAGGTAGTTTAAAAACTCTTTTTTGCACTCGCTCTATCCTAAGGCAATGAACAGCGTAATGAGGCCGCCAGGCAGTGCTACAGTATTCCAGAACACTGCGAACCAAAGTGCAGTATAGCAATATTTTCGTTTCAGATTTTTGGAATAGTTTGCTGTTACGAATCACAAATCCCAATGCGCGTAACCCTCTTTTTATAATACTATTTACATGTGGTACAAATGTCAGCTTATTGTCTAACGTGACACCCACATCTTTTATACAGTTGACTTCTGCTAGCGGGGTTTGATTTATATTGTAAATTGTATCTATGTTTCGCAGTTTCCGGCTAAATTTTATGTGTACACACTTTGCGCAATTCAACAGCATTTGGTTTCGGGCACACCATTCAGATAGTCTATCCAAATCCTGTTGCATCAAGTCAGCGTCCCGAGTCCCGTGTCACTATCTTTACAATTTTCATATTATCAGCAAACAGAAATGGAATAGTATTATCGAAGCATGTAATGATGTCATTAATGAATATTATGAACAGAATAGGACCTAAATGCGAACCCTGTGGGACTCCTGATGCGATAGCGTAACAGGCTGAACGGAAACCGTTAACAACAACATAAAACTCTCGATCGCACAAGTAAGTTTTGAACCAATTAAGAAGTGCTCCGTGGACACCATACATTGAAAGCTTGTCTCCTAGAATTTTGTGGGGAACCCTATCGAATGCCTTGCTAAAGTCCGTGTACACAGCGTCTACCTGAGCACCCGTGTCCATCGCTGCAGACAATGTCTCTATGTAAGATACAAGATTTGTACATGTCGACCTAGCTTTAACAAACCCGTGCTGGTCTTCACAAATGAATTTTTTGAAGTAACGCTGTATGTACGGACAGAGCAAGGATTCTAAGACCTTGCCAAAGATGGACAGGATGGAAATTGGTCTATAATTGCTAACTACTTATCACCACTCTTAAACACCGGCACCACTTTTGCAAGTTTCCATACCTTCGGAAATTGTCCTGAGCTAAGAGATTTATTAAATATTGCCGTCAACGGAACTACAAGACTTTGCGCACAATTTACTATAAATATTGGAGATATTCCATCGGGACCAGCACCTTTGGATGTATCCAGCTGACTAAGCTTTTTGAGTACCTCCTCGTGGCCTACTTCTATGGTTGAAAAAGTGTCATGAGTAATAATAGTCCAGTAGACAAAAGAATATGCCCTTCGATAATTCCAAAGTTTTTTATTTTCGCGGAGTGGATTACTTTCGTGAATTCATTGCTATGTACAAAAATGCTAACAGTTTAGAGTTATGCTATAGGTATTAAGTAGGTATTTCCTATTATTTCGTGTTATAACAATAATATAAAATTTAAATTAAAATACTACACTGTTTCTTAATTAGTACTATCTAAAGTATATATTACTGAAAATGCTAACAGATAGGTACTGTGGAACAATGGAAATCTGAAAATGTCCTTTAACTCATTCAATAAAAAAATTAAGTTTTTCAAATCATTTCCTATACACTTAAAGGGATTAGTTATACCTTACAACAAAAGTTCTAACAGCTAAGTAATATGCTTCACAAGTAATTGTATTTTTACTTTGCAATTAGCGAAATATTGAATTTAAGTTTATAAATTTGCGCCCACATATTCGTGATAATAAGCTCTGCTACCATACAAAAGTTTCAACTTGTACGTGCTATGCCTTTTTGTTTAATAAATAAAATACAATTTGGATATTGTGGCGCGCGGTGTAAGTACGACAATTCGTGCAGCGCGACGCGGTGACAATCAGACCCACACTCACTGCAAACGTGCACGCGGCTACACATCAAGCTATGCATGTCCAGTTTACATTGACCTCTCATTGTAAGGTAATCTTATACAATGCGAGATCAGCTTATACTGGATATGTATAGCTTGATCTGTAGCCGTGCGTACCTACCTCTATTGAATGAGGCGCAAAATCATTTCATTACAGTCACATCTCACAAATGACTAATACGAGTACAGTCAGCGTCAAAAATATCGGAACGAACAGACTGTTCAAAATGATCTCAAAAACTAAGAAAATTAAACTACTCAATTGGGTAAAGCTCTTGTCAGAATTACAGTGTAATATTATCGTATGCTGTCTTCATTCTGAAAACAGTCTGTTCGTCCCGATGTTATTGACGCTGATCCAATACAGTCGGTTATTTTTTCTGTTCCATTCCGTGACCGTGACTTCGCCAGCGCGTAATTATAAACAATTGTCAAAAATAGTCAAAATCCCGGATTCCGGGATTCACAGATTTAGAGTTCTGATTATAGGATCGAATGTATATTTATGTATTGATCGTCAAAATGTCGTGATTCCGGAATTGATAAATTAAGTATTTTTTTTACCATTACTGGGTAACTTGTTTATCACTAAATTTTCACAGGGGATCATCTACTATGAACAACTTTCACTATGGCATCAACACGTAAATCACGAAAAATAAATCAGCTGGTCGAGTAGGTATTGAGCTTTTGTATCAAACATCGTAATTTTTTTCGTGATTTCAGAGTTGGTCCCATAATGAAAGCTGCTGAAACTGTAAATCCAAGATGGCGGCTGCGAATATTTTCAAATGTTTCATTATGGGTGTCGTTTTCATTGGTTTCGAGGGTGTTAAGGCCGATAGTGACACTAAAATGTAAATCCAAGATGGCGGCTGCGAATATTTTCTAATTTTTCGTCATGGGTGTCGTTTTTTTGGTTTTCGATAGTGTTAAAGCCGATAGTGATACTAAAATGTAAATCCAAGATGGTGGATGCGAATATTTTCTAATTTTTCGTTATGGGTGTCGTTTTCATTGTTTTCGGTGGTGTTAAAGCTGATAGTAACATTAAAATGTAAATCCAAGATGGCGGCTGCGAACATTATTAAATTTTTCTTCATGGGTGTCGTTTTCATGCTTTTCGAGGGTGTTAAAGCCAATAGTGACATTAAAATATAAATCCAAGATGGCCGGTGCGAACATTTTCAAATTTTTCGTCATACGTGTCGTTTTCATGCTTTTCGAGAGTGTTAAAGCCGATAGTGACACTAAAATGTAAAGCCAAGATGGTGGATGCGAATATATTCTAATTTTTCGTCAAAGGTGTCGTTTTCATGGTTTTGGGGGCTGTTAAAGCCGATAGTGATGTTAAAATGTAAATACATGATGGCGACTGCGAACATTTTTAAAATTTTCGTCACGGGTGTCGTTTTCATGATTTTCGAGGGTGTTAAAGCCGATAGTGACACTAAAATGTGAATGCAAGATAGCGCCTGCTTTAAAAATGTTGATGGTTTTTTAATTACTATCACACGTGTTTTCAGGTTGTAACGCGATACGCTGCACTGCCGCAGGGTTAGTTAAGTAGGCATCAGCCAAGCGTCACGCATTTTGACTCCTCTATCGGCTTTAGCACACTCTAAAACCATGACGGAAAATTTTCGCAGCCGCCATCTTGGATTTACATTTTAACGTCATTCTCGGCTTTAACACCCTCGAAAACCATTAAAATGACACCCATGATAAAAAGCTTGAAAATTTTTGCAGCCGCCATCTTGGATTTACATTTTAACGTCACTATCAGCTATAACACCCTCAAAAACCATGAAAACGACACCCATGACGAAAAGTTTGAAAATTTTGCAGCCACCGTCTTGGATTTACATTTTAACGTGGCGTTAAAATGTAAATCGCCTTTGAAACCCTCGAAAAGCATGAAAACGACACCCATGACGAAAAATTTAATAATTAATAACTTCAGTGTTTAACTACTACTGTGAACGGACGTACCGATCGCCCGCGCGTGCTCTAGTTAAGAGTATTTTGCCGACGCATCACAACACCGGCGTCGCGGTCGCGTCGATCATCGGGGCCACCACGATGACCCAGTTACAAGTGCGGAAATCATCATGAAGTGTTTATTATAATTGTTTAGGTTCGCCTTAAAACTAAATAATGGCTACACAAAAGTCTATCAAAATAAAAACTGATCTGGAAAAGCAGTTGTATGACTGTTACATGCAAGAGAAAACGGACAGAGAAAACCTGCAACAAATGGTACGCCAACTGAATGGCCACATACAAAGTTTGCAGGAACAGGTACAGGATCTTCAAGGACAATTAAAATGCCTAAAGGCACAAGAAAAAAAAGAACCCTCAGATAAACAGGTCAGTGGGATCATAACATCTGCTCAGCCTACTAAAAGTGACGTTGAGTACTGCACGGATGAGGAAGAACTCGCCAAAGAGACTGAGTGGATTAGGGTGAAAAACAGGAAGAAAAGGAAGTTGAACACCTCTCTTACTCCACCACAACTACAACAAGCTACAACTAGGGCTCAGCAACAGCAACTCAATAATAAAGCAAAGCCAACCACTAAAAAAATTCTAGCACCGCCTCCAATCGTAGTGGACGGTGTTAAGAATTATCAGACTTTTTACGACTTTTTGACTGAATCTCAGCCAGTAGAAACATTTACCGCCAAAATGTTAAGCGGTAATAGTGTAAAAGTAAATGCCAAAACTGAAGAGACCTACAGAGTGATTGCTCGACGCTTAACAGAAAATAACTGTTTATGGCACTCATACGAGGATAAGCAGACCAGGCCAATAAGAGTAGTGGCAAAAAAGTTGCATTCTTCCTGCCTACCGGATAGGATTAAAGATGATTTAACGTTGAAAGGATTTCAAATAGAAAATGCAATTAACAAGTTAAGCTGGAGAACAAAAGAACCGCTGAACATGTTTATATTATCGTTCAAGAATGACGAAGATATCAGTAAAATATACGGCATTACACATATTCTAGGGTGTAAAGTTGAAATAAACCCGCTTAAAACGTCAAAAATAATACCCCAGTGTAAGAGATGCCAGGCTTATGGTCATACCCAAAAGTATTGCTCCAAAGAACCAAGGTGTGTTAAATGTACAGGTAAACACCTCACAGCTGATTGCAGCAAACCTGCGCAAGAAAAACCTAAGTGTGTCCACTGTGGCTTACCTCACCCAGCCAACTACAGAGGGTGTTTAGTTGCCAAGGAGATGCAAATGATTAAGAACAAAAACTCAAAAAATAATCCACCTAACAACCCTGCCGTTAAGCAAATTGTTAGAAATACCGAGAAGCAGGCAACAAAACAAAGTGCACCGTTTGCACAGTCAACCGCGAGAAATGCACATACTTCTAAAAGTGTCTCTTATGCACAAGCAGTAACACCAAGCACAAAACCATCAAGTCTTGAGGACAAGCTCAACCAGATCTTGAAGTGCATATCCTCATTTGACAAGAGACTAGAGAAATTAGAATCAAGCACCATACAAATCAGTCATGAATAACACACTAAAAATAATGGCGTGGAATTCCAACGGACTGCTGCAACACCAACATGAGTTGCAAGTAGTCCTAGACACAGAAAATATTGATGTGTGTTTGATCTCTGAAACGCACTTCACTAAACACTGTTTTGTAAAGTTTAGAGGCTATAAGGTATATCACTCGCTGCACCCTAACAACACGGCGCGAGGAGGTAGCGCGGTTATTATTAGAGAAAATATCTGTCACTACGAACAGTGTAAATACGAGGAGCAAGACACGCAAGCTGTGGCGATATCAATTAAAACAAATAAATTTAATGTTACATTAGCGGCCGTATACTGTCCCCCAAGACACAAGATAAACAAAGAACAATATGTAAACTTCCTCAGACTCCTTGGACAGACATTTATATTAGGCGGTGACTTTAACGCTAAGAACACTCATTGGGGATCGAGATTAACTTCAACTAAGGGAAGACAGCTTCTAAGCGCAGTGAAAGACATGCACTGTGAGGTCATAAGTACTGGAAAACCTACTTACTGGCCGACTGACCACCAGAAACTACCAGACCTTATCGACTTTTTCATAGTCAAAAATATATCGACCAACTATCTGAGTGTGGAACAGGGGTACCATATGAACTCCGATCACTCTCCGATAATACTACAATTAAGTCACAAAATATTACTAAAAGAAAACCACCTGACGTTAGTTAACAAGTTTACAGATTGGGAAAGTTTTAGATTAGACCTACAAAATATTATTGACCTAAAAACTTCATTAAAAAGCAAAGATCAGCTCGATTCTGAAGTAAACAAGTTTAGCACCAATATCCAACAATGTGCATGGAACAACACTCCACAGCTTATAAAAAAATTTAAAGGAAATACCTACCCAAAGGAAATAATAGACCTATTATATGAAAAAAGGATTCAAAGAAAAAAGTGGCAGCAAACTAGATTTCCGCAAGATAAAACTCTTTTGAATAACCTTACGAAAAGGCTGAAAAGAAAGATACAAACCTTTCAAGATGAGGCTTTAGATACTAACCTACGTCAGTTAACTAGCGACTATACAACGCAATACTCTCTTTGGAAAGCGACAAAGTCACTCAAAAGGCCAATTGTACCAATTCCTCCTATCAGGGATGAAAACGGAGTGAAAGTGGAAGTGGGCCATAAGCAATGAACAGAAAGCTCTAAGATTTGCACGTCATTTAGAAGAAACCTTTCAGCCAAATGACGGGTCTGCAGACAACCTACAGTTTGCTAATAACCTGCAAGATCAAAGAATTAAGCTTGTGACCCCGAAAGAAGTTGCTAAGGAAATTCAAATTATTAGTCTAAAGAAATCCCCAGGGTATGACCTTATTACGGGAGAAATCCTAAAACAGCTCCCGCGTAAAGCCATAATTAAGCTGACTAGGCTCATAAATGCTGCATTCGTGCTGAAACATGTTCCTGAGCCATGGAAAGTTGCTGAAGTGATAATGATTGCAAAGCCCGGTAAACCACCTCACGAAGCATCATCATATAGGCCCATTTCCCTGTTGCCTATACTTTCAAAGCTATTTGAAAAATTGTTTTTAAAACGCCTAAAACCAATCATAAACGAGAAAAACCTGATCCCTGACCATCAGTTTGGTTTCAGAGAGAAACACTCAACAATAGACCAAGTACATAGAATTACCAACATCATTGAGAGAACGCTTGAAGATAAAAAAGTCTGCTCCACTGTGTTTCTAGATGTAGCACAAGCTTTTGATAGAGTTTGGCATAAGGGTTTGATATACAAGCTAAGACTAATGTTGCCCAATGATTTTGCCGATATCTTGCAATCATACATTACAGATAGAATGTTTCGAGTAAGGCACGAGGATGCCTTTTCCGAGTTAAAAATTATTAAAGCTGGCGTGCCTCAAGGTAGTGTGCTGGGGCCAGTCCTCTACCTGTTGTACACGTATGATATACCAGAGCTGGAAAATAATACTATTGCAACCTTTGCGGATGACACTGCCATTATGGCTACAGGGTCATGCCATACGGAAGCAATTGAAAAGGTACAAATCGCTGTAAATAAAGTTCATGACTGGGCACAAAAATGGAGAATCAAGTTGAATGAATCGAAGTCACTCCACATTGATTTCACCAACAGGAATTGTGATTACCACCCAATCTTCATAAATGGTCAGCAAGTGCCATACGTAAATACAGCCAAATATCTTGGCATAACGCTTGATGCGAAACTGCGCTGGAAAGCGCACGTTAAAAAGAAAAGACAGGAACTAGACATGCGTTTTAAAAACATGTATTGGTTGATTGGACGGAATTCCTGCCTATCGATACACAATAAAATTTTATTATATAAGCATATTCTTATGCCAATATGGACATATGGCATCCAACTGTGGGGCTGTACTAAACCGACCAACATCAAAATTATTCAAACATTCCAGAATAAGGTACTCAGGAGTATTGTTAATGCGCCCTGGTATATAAGAAATGACGACCTCCATCGTGACCTAAAAATGGAACCCGTCACCAACATAATCAAAAAATTTGCTGAGGCCCATGAACACCGTCTCCACCAACATGTGAACATCGAGGCAATTCAGCTGTTAGACCAGACAAATATAGTGCGAAGACTAAAACGAACAAAACCTTTTGAGTTAGTATAGTGTAAAAAGTGTAGAAATAATAGTGACAATGACACTCATATTTAACACATGAACAAAGTGTTTATATTATTATATTATATCAGACTCTAAGAAAGTGGAACGGACTTGTGTATAGTACAATTAACACTATTCTAAGTTTTAAAATAATTATCACGTAAAAAATTAAGTTAGATTAAAATTGCTTATTAGTCTTGTAGGCTAGATTGTAATTAATTATTAAGAACCTGGTTCTTTTTAATAAAGGATAAAAAAAAAAAAAAAAAAAAAAAAAAACTATCAGCTATAACACCCTCATAAACCATGAAAACGACACCCATGACGAAAAGTTTGAAAATTTTGCAGCCACCGTCTTGGATTTACATTTTAACGTGGCGTTAAAATGTAAATCGCCTTTGAAACCCTCGAAAAGCATGAAAACGACACCCATGACGAAAAATTTAATAATGTTCGCAACCGCCATCTTGGATTTACATTTTAATGTTACTATCAGCTTTAACACCACCGAAAACCATGAAAACGACACTCATTGAGAAAAATTAGAAAATATTCGCATCCACCATCTTGGATTTACATTTTAGCGTCACTATCGGCTTTATCAGTCTCGAAAACCAAGAAAACGACACCCATGACGAAAAATTAGAAAAGATAGAAAATATTCGCAGCCGCCATCTTGGATTTACATTTTAGTGTCACTATCGGCCTTAACACCCTCGAAAGCCGTAAAAACGACAGCCATGATAAAACATTTGAAAATATTCGCAGCCGCCATCTTGGATTTACAGTTTCAGCAGCTTTCACTATGGGACCAACTCTGAAATCACGAAAAAAATTACGATGTTTGATACAAAAGTTCAATACCTACTCGACCAGCTGATTTATTTTTCGTGATTTACGTGTTGATGCCATAGTGAAAGTTGTTCATGAGTAGAAGATTCCCTGTAAAAATTTACTGATAAAAAGTTATCCTCTAATACTCGTAGTAAAAAAATACTTAATTTATCAATTCCGGCATCCCGACATTTTGACGATCAATACAAAAGTAGGTACATTCCATATTAGCCAAAGCCTAAACGTAAGTAAATATACATTCGATTCTATAATCAGAACTTAAAAATTGTCGCTCCGGAATCCCGGGATTTTTTCGATACATAAGTGCAATCCATATTAACTAACATCTGCACTTAAGTAAATTATACATTCGATTCTATGATCAGAAGTCAAAATTTGTGAATCCCGGAATTTTTTTGATACAGAAGTGCAATCCATATTAGCCAACACCTGAACGCAAGTACCTAAAAGTAAGTAAATAAAGCAAGCCTAAACGTAAGTAAATATACATTCGATTCCAAAATAAGAACTTAAAAAGTGTCGTTCCGGAATCCCGGCATTTTCTCGATGTATAAGTGCAATCCATACTAACTAACATCTGAACTTAAGTACTTAAAACATTCGATTCTATAATTAGAAGTCAAAATTTGCCGATACCAGAATTCTGGGATCTTTCAATCCAAAAGCCCACTCCATACTTAGCCAACACCTCAACTTTAGGTTAATACGCATCCGATTATCCGATTTCTAGTAATAATGTAATGTCCCAAAACCCGGGAGATTAATTATAAAAAAATAAAAATAAAAACGCCTTTTATTTCCAGTAAATTTACATTCCTTAAAATCTATGTATGTGTTAGTTTTGTTTAGTTCATTCTATGTTATTTATTTGTCTCTTACTTAGTATAATTTTATGTGTATCCTATGTATTATATCATAGTATTTATAGTTAGGTACTTCATTTTTTTTTTTAATCTACAGGAACCCCAGAATGGGTGAAGGCCTCCTCCAGTGATGCCCATTTGACTTTGTCTTCAGCTATTTTTCTCCAGTTTGGACCAGCTTTTGCTTTTATATCATCTTCCCATCTTGTAATAGGTCTACCTCTTGTTCTTTTGCCTAGTAGGCCATTCCAGAATGTTACTCTTTTGGGAGATTAATTATCCCGGAAAAAATGTTGTCCTAAAGAAGTCTCCACTGTTTGTCTCCGTTCCTCGAAGTTCTATTCCGTTCTTTATTTATTACCAGAGATCGTATGTTCGGACGCATATTTACCTAAAGTTGAGGTGTTGGCTCTATAGAGGAAAAATAGAATGGATTAGATAGGGTATAGGATATTGATAGTAGGAATTATAAATACAACTAGAACTTACTTGTTGGCTCCAATCGTCGTTATGTATTCCGGCAGCCCATAATATGGTCTCTTGTGTCTCTGATCGTCTAACTACAGAAACCTTTATTCGTTTGTCAGAGGAATATTTTTGTTGCGACTGGAACGTATGTCCTACTGGTGCGGTCATTTGTTTCTACGAGTATCTCAGATTGACTTACGCGGCTTGTTATGGAAAATAGTTATTCGCAATTTAAACAAAAGCCATAGCACGTATATGTTGAAACTTTTGTATGGTAGCAGAGCTTATTGTATCGAATGTTCAGGCGAAAATTTACAAACTTAAATTCAATATTTCGCTAATCGCAAAATAAAAATACAATTACTTGTGAAGCCTGAACATTCTTGTGAAGCCTTGTGTTGTACTTAGCTGTTAGAACTTTTGTTGTAAGGTATAACTAATCCCTTTAAGTATATACGAAATGATTTGAAAAACTTAATTTTTTTATTGAATGAGTTAAGGGACATTTTCAGATTTCCATTGTACCACTTCTACAGTATCTATCTGTTAGCATTTTCAGTAATATATACTTTAGATAGTATTAATTAAGAAACAGTGTAGTATTTTAATTTAAATTTTATATTATTGTTATAACACGAAATAATAGGAAATACCTACTTAATACCTATAGCATAACTCTAAACTGTTAGCATTTTTGTACATACTAGAGTAAAATTAGAAAATATTCGCAGCCGCCATCTTGGATTTACAGTTTAGTGTCACTATCGGCCTTAACACCTTCGAAACCAATGAAAACGACACCCATGACGAAACATTTGAAAATATTCGCAGCCGCCATCTTGGATTTACAGTTTCAGCAGCTTTCATTATGGGACCAACTCTGAAATCACGAAAAAAATTACGATGTTTGATACAAAAGCTCAATACCTACTCGACCAGCTGATTTATTTTTCGTGATTTACGTGTTGATGCCATAGTGAAAGTTGTTCATAGTAGATGATCCCCTGTGAAAATTTAGTGATAAACAAGTTACCCAGTAATGGTAAAAAAAATACTGAATTTATCAATTCCGGAATCACGACATTTTGACGATCAATACATAAATATACATTCGATCCTATAATCAGAACTCTAAATTTGTGAATCCTGGAATCCGGGATTTTGACTATTTTTGACAATTGTTGATAATTACGCGCGGGCGAAGTCACGGTCACGGAATGGAACAGAAAAAATAACTGACTGGATTGGATCAGCGTCAATAATATCGGGACGAACAGACTGTTTTCAGAATGAAGACAGTCTACGATAATATTACACTGTAATTCTGACAAGAGCTTTACCCAATTGAGTAGTTTAATTTTCTTAGTTTTTGAGATCATTTTGAACAGTCTGTTCGTTCCGATATTTTTGACGCTGACTGTACTCGTATTAGTCATTTGTGAGATGTGACTGTAATGAAATGATTTTGCGCCTCATTCAATAGAGGTAGGTACGCACGGCTACAGATCAAGCTATACATATCCAGTATAAGCTGATCTCGCATTGTATAAGATTACCTTACAATGAGAGGTCAGTGTAAACTGGACATGCATAGCTTGATGTGTAGCCGCGTGCACGTTTGCAGTGACTGTGGGTCTGATTGTCACCGCGTCGCGCTGCACGAATTGTCGTACCTACACCGCGCGCCACAATATCCAAATTGTATTTTATTTATTAAACAAAAAGGCATAGCACGTACAAGTTGAAACTTTTGTATGGTAGCAGAGCTTATTATCACGAATATGTGGGCGCAAATTTATAAACTTAAATTCAATATTTCGCTAATTGCAAAGTAAAAATACAATTACCTACTTGTGAAGCATATTACTTAAATGTTAGAACTTTTGTTGTAAGGTATAACTAATCCCTTTAAGTGTATAGGAAATGATTTGAAAAACTTAATTTTTTTATTGAATGAGTTAAAGGACATTTTCAGATTTCCATTGTTCCACAGTACCTATCTGTTAGCATTTTCAGTAATATATACTTTAGACAGTACTAATTAAGAAACAGTGTAGTATTTTAATTTAAATTTTATATAATTGTTATAACACGAAATAATAGGAAATACCTACTTAATATCTATAGCATAACTCTAAACTGTTAGCATTTTTGTACATAGCAATGAATTCACTATAGTTATCCACTCAGCGAAAATAAAAAACTTTAGAATTATCGAAGGGTAAATGGAAAAAATATTATATCTCTACTGGACTATAACCTGATGTGTATAAAATGATTGGTTAACGTTGTCTGGCGGCGTGTTGCTATAAACCTCTGCGTATGCGCTTGCAAATATTGCCTTTTCACAGCAAACAAACCAAATCTTTAAAATAAAAAAATGTATTTGCTTTTAATAGTCCTTCCATAACTACTGAAATTGTCGTTTTACATAGAAAAATTCAACAATATATGTAGGTACTTATATAAAAAAAAAAAAATAATTTAATCGAACTACCTACGGCTATCATTGTCGATGCACTTTTGCCATGTTAAGTTCGTTGATGCCTCTGCTGCAGAAATCCTGGGGACAGGAATCGCTGAACTCTTTAAAGAGTTTGAACTACTTACAAGCCGGTGTATATCTAATCAGTTTTTGCAAAAATATGCAAAACAAAGTAGACGTTTCTAAATTATATTAAACGTTACTAGATTTTGAATATTATGTAACTAACTGAATATTATACTAATTTAAAATGTAAAATTAAATTATATTAATAATTCATTAAGTATATCATTTGATTTTTTTAATAAAAAAATATTTATATTAGGTAAATGAATTTCATTTAATATATTTTCATTCAAGAAGATCATTAGAATTTTTGTTATTATTTCAAACGTTACACACCCTTGCGATATGCGTGTTAACACACTATCAATCAAGTAATTTTGAAGCAAATCCATTGCTTCATATGTTCGAAAAATTAGTCTGCTCGGCAACGTAAATAACGCAATGAATGTTGTTGAACTGTCAAAATGAAACCAACTGCGATTGATAATGTGTTACGCAATTAGGGTACAGGTCCCAGGGTGCACTGTTACGAAATGCCCACATTCTAATACAGTCGGACAAGAAGACTCTGGTCTGGTAGCATACATCCGAAATCAGGACGGAACTCGTTCGCTACACTTACTAGGGCTAACAACCGACTTATTGGAATTGACTTTTTGATTCAACATAACGATGATAGCATTCCACTTACCAGGACTCAAAAGATGGGTCGCCACTTTTCTGCGACGCTTTCGGTCAAAAAATGTTGGGTGTGTTTCAAACAGCGTGAGTATTTCTATCTCTGAGCATGATTCCCAGGGTCCTGGCACACCTAAACAGGGCAGTAGGGGCAGTAGGCAAAACAGTGCGGATCAGGTTCCTTAAATCCCTACCGGTAGCGATAGTTGGAAAAAAATTCCAAGTATGTGTCCAGTGGAGATAAATCAGTAGGGACTTAAGGAACAGGGGAAGACGCACTCATAGTAAGCCCTTTCATTTAATATATCACACGGGGTATAGTTTACAAAACTTTTTTTTTTAATTTACTTGTTTTTCCCTCAAAAGTGACCCCCCTATTCAAAGTTCCATTAGAATTTACTTTACCCGTCCGTGATTGGGTCACATAATATGTGTACCAAACAACTTAATCGGTCCATTAGATTCGGAGCAAATTGGCTGTGACAGACGGACAGACAGACAGACACACGAGTGATCCTATAAGGGTTCCGTTTTATACTTTCGAGGTAAAAACAAAAACTGCTTGCCCTGAAAGAGAAGTCCGTACCATGTCTCTGTAAGTTCTACTACTTACCTCTACCTAGCGATTGACCATGCCCTTTTTTTTTTTTTGAGGATGGAGCGGAAGGGCGTGTCAGACTTTTACTGACTAAAACCCACCCGTGTTCCTTCAGTTGCCTATGCCAGGGCCACGGTATCTTTTTTAAACTACCCGCGACCCCAGCGGCATATAAATATTAAATAAAAAATATTAATAAAATCGAATTTGAATTGTAATGGGGACAAAACTGTCACATTATAAGCGAAAGAAATTCATTTACTTAGAAATACATCGCTAGGTTACTTACTTCTTTGTATTGTATTTTTTAATTTAATGTAATGAATTTTATAAGTATGTACAAAGTAGATAAGTAATTAGCGTTTTAATGTAGAACTAATCGCCTATCTAGATTTTGTTTTTTTAAAGTGCGTAATTTAAAAGTACATCGCTGGCTAACTGTTATAGAAGAAGTAATTTTTTATAAAAACTAAAACGGAACAAATTGTGAACTATGCATAATA
This sequence comes from Cosmia trapezina, assembly GCA_905163495.3. Lineage (NCBI taxonomy): Eukaryota > Metazoa > Arthropoda > Insecta > Lepidoptera > Noctuidae > Cosmia > Cosmia trapezina. Next base: position 11,119,663 of record LR991042.1, read on the forward strand.
GAACAAATATAGATCTAATTATTTAATGTATTCGTTAAAACGCAGGGCATGGTCAATCGCTAGGTACAGAGACATGTCCGTACCATCGAATATTTTTTTATCGTTATCGATATTCATTCGGATTTATTATTTTGCTTGAGTACATGAAATAAAACAGATAATGCATAAAATAGTTAAATTTTAATAATAGGAAAATATAAATATGTAAAAACTAAATAAAAGTAACAAAGTTTATAATAATCTCAATAATAAAAAAGATTATGTAAGTTAAAACAAAAAAAAGAACAAATTATAAAAGCACTCATACAGGGTGATTGGAAGATGGGTGTAAAGCTTTAAGGTGAAGATAGTACAGACAATTTAGAACCATTTAAGCCATGTTGAGACGAAGTCTTATCATTATTTTTAACCTAATTTTTATGATTTTTTTCGAAAACTCCCAAAATTTTAACTAAACTGCTTATTTAAGGCCAAATTCAAAATAAAAAAAAACCAATAAATAAATAAATTAGTAATAGTAATAGTTCTTTATTTCTCCTCACAGTGACAAGCTTATTCCAGGTTTCACATATTATTTGTTGTTATTAGCATTGTGAGGAGCTGCACCCTAATTGCGTAACACATTATGAATCGGAGTTGGTTTCATTTTGACAGTTCAACGACATTCATTGCGTTATTTACGTGTCGAGTACACAAATTTTTCTAACATAATGAAGCAATGGATTAGCAATTTGTTTAAAAATGATTCAAATTCCGATTGATAATGTGTTACGCAATTAGAGTGCTGGTGTCTGAAGTAGGCATAAACAACCTGTATTACAAATCACGGTCCCCACCCCACGGAAGAACAGGAAGTTTTATTTACCAAAAGAATATGTTATTACAATCTAACGTTATGTATGGAGGAGATTATGACTAAAAACTTAAATTATTATAATTATGGGGGTAGAAGTTAAAAAGAAAGTATAAACAAAAAGTTAATCAAGGCGCCTGAGTCTGTGTGTGTCTATGAGAGTGTTTAATGTTAGTGTGTAGTGTTTAGTGTCAGGTGTAGTGTGACGATGTATAGGTGCGTGAGGGGTGTTTGGTGCAAGCTAAAAACAGTAAAAACTTATATCGTACTAATTTAATTTGAATGAAGTAGACTTTCTGTAAAATTATAATCCAAATTTTTCAACCAGCCTGAAACCAGTCTTACATTTGGTTTTTGGCAAGGGATATATCGTTAAGGCCCGATTTACCTTATTGTATACATTTGTACCCTGGTAGCAGAAAAACCGATGTGCAAACTTAGTCTTGAATGACGATGAAGAACAGACTGCAACGTTTGTTTCTGATTTTTTCTGGTTCAAAAGTTGTTAGAGTATGTTGTTTCATAACCGTTTTTAGGATGAAGAGCTGCCTCACAGTAAGTACCTCCCATTTCGAGTAGAGATCAGTAGTTGGACGATAAAAAGGTAGAAACATACTGACCTTTAGGAGTGCTCTTTGAGCTCTCTCAACTTTTAAGAAATTCAAATTCATTTTTATTTTATTTTATTAAATTAATGTGTACCTAAGCAATCTAGCAAAACATGATTTAGGCCTCTGTGTCGTTAGACATTTTTTTTTACAGACATTTAAAGTTCTTAAAATTTTTAAAAATTCATAAATACTTTTTGTAAACCCTATTTAAAAAAAAAACGGAGGTTGCTTTTTTTGTTCAAACGTTTTTGAAAACATGCTTGATAACCGCTCTTTCTTTTGAGGTATTATTCGTGTGGGTAACTTACAAATTATTGAAATTAGGACCAATTGTCTGTACTATCTTCGCATTAAAGCTTTGCACCCATCTTCCAATCACCCTGTATATCAATAAAACCATTACAATAGTAATTTCAAACATTGATTTTTTTTTTCTAAACAACAAAAATTACTAATTCCTATTAAGATTTTTTTAGTTTCAAACATGACGCTAACCGACGGCAGTCGCGTTAGCATTTTTAATAAAACGCATGTCAAGTGCATGTCATTTTTTGCTGATTTGATGTACCTATTATTGAATCATGGTTCAATTCATGAATCGAATGAAAAATCAAAATGTCAAAAAAGTCGAGTCGATCGTTTTCAGCCAAAAAACCGAAGTTAACTATGATGATGATTATGATTACGAATACCGTTTGGTTCACTTTTTTTTGGACACACTATTTTTGGCTGAATAACAAAAAATAATACAATTAATTTTTGTTATTCAGCCAAAAATAGTGTGTTCAAAAAATATAAAAGATAATTACAGAATTTGTACAGGATAATTTGATAGCTCGCTACAAAAGCTCATTCACCAATGATTTTTTGGTAACCTTCTGTACTTACTGATATTTTTTTAAAGGATATCATCCACAAGTAATACATTTTTGGTCCAAATGTTAAAGAACCAAAAAAAATGTGCTATAGGTACCTAGGTATTTTGTTAGAATTTGTACGCCTATGCATTTCTTATTTTGGCACTATTATGTAGAGCAATTTCCCTTGGTTTTATTTGAATACATAAATCTGTCTTTTTTAGATTAAATTAAGGTTTTAAGCCATTTTTCTTTTTTTGATGTTTTGTTAGGTGTAAAATAATGAATTATGATTCAGTGGAAAATCTCGAGTCTTGGGGTTACGCATTATACCATCACATCACAGAAATGAAGTATCCAAATGAGACGCAGTTAACCATGAATCAGGCAAATAAATCTGTTATCTCATATTTAAAAGAGATTTCCGGCTGTCACGAAACATACATAATAACAATAGGGCACTTAGAATCATGTTTGAATGTTTCAAGATCGCAGCAGCAATCCTAAATCGTTTTCATGTGTTAAATAATTGGAAATAATCCACGTGCTGCAAATTTTTTGGAGTTTATTAACATTTTCACGCGCTCTTGACTATAGGCTTCATAACAATCAAATAAGTAAAACTTCTATTCCAAATCGATTAGACGTGAACCAGATCACCGTAATGACAGCGGATACGCTAGTTTGCAGATTTTCCAAGAACGAATGACCATTAATTGTTTTATTCGCTCTAGGTGTACCTATGCCAGTTGAAGCAAGCAAGAAGTTACGGTGAACACATCCTCGATAACGGATCATTTGCATATTGAGCTAAGTAATGATTTGTCATGTGAACGCCTGACAGAGTTACAAGGGACGGATTTATGGATGATTCGTGGACGACTTCAATTCACACGACTTCATGTCACAGCCCGACAATAATAACATTGTCATAAATAAATCAGGACGAGAAGCAATCGCTCAGTACTATTTCACATGCGTCACGCGTCATAGGCAAAAGAACAATGCTTGGTGTTCTCATGTCATCTGCATAATATGTATAGTTAGTGAGCTATGCACGACATTTGCAAGATATTACTCCTCCAACTTATGGATTAGAGAATATTATTTTACTGACAGATGATTACGATATGATTGTTAACACAAGTTAAATAAATTGTAAATATTTCATATATTTATCGAAGCGTTAACCTACATGTAGAAAGAAAATATGCCTGTTTTTTTAAAATTAAAAGTAAAAAATTGGCTTTTTCATTTAGTAAAAAAAGTAAATTTTTGAACTCAAATAAAACCAAGGACAAAGGTTTTACAGCTTTGGTGCCATAATAAGAAAAGCTAAGGCGAAAAAGTTCTAACTTTACTTTAGTTCGTACTTATCTTAGCACATTTTTTTTTGACTCACATTTGGACCAAAATGGATGATGTCCTTTGATACTTTATTTTTTTCCTTCGAATTGCTGCCATAATTATAAGAGTTTGATTTTTACATCAGTTTAAAGCCCTTTTTATGCGCTATACGCACAAAAATAATCACTCACGGCTGTAAAGAATTATTTCGTTCAAAATGCTCTTATAAATTCGGCCTTCAACTTGTGGCGTACCTACATACCTATAGATTTCGTTTATTGTTGGAGTAGGTATTCTACAAATAATGTAAGTACTTATTAAGTAAGTATCTACATTTATTTAATATTTATAATTTAATAAATATGTAATTCGGTATGGGTATAGCTAATAAATATAAATAACAATAAGTATTGCAAATTCTGAAATTCCATATTATAGCATACCTACCTACTGTATCATTTTAAAACTTTTACGGATTTTCGGCCTTGTTTTCGACTTGTAAGTGAAAACCCTGAATATTTTTTTTATTCTAAGATATTTTCCTTATTCCATGATATAGGTAAGTGATTATTTTTGTGCGAATAGTGCATAGCAAGGGCTTTTAATTAATGTAAAAATTGGACTAGAATTCGACAGCCATAAACTTCGAGTAGGTACTCGAAGTTTATGGTTATCGAATTCTAGAGGTGAGGAGAATAAATTAAAATTACTTTAAAAAAAATCAGCACCTGGGCCCCAAGTCTGCTATTTTTTACATTCCAACACGATCCCATTGTCACTGCATTGTCATTTTGCTAAAAGTTCGTAATCTGCTAAATTCATAATTTCTTACAATGGAGTGTCAGTGGTTGACCATTGGAAAGTCATAATGACGCCATTATGACGCCATTATATTAGTAGATTACCAAACTTGTCAAAATCAACAATTATGAAATCAATGATAGACCATTCTGACACTATTGTAATAGCAGACTTGAGGCCCAGGGCCGGTAGTCTCGACATTATTAACGTTGCCCTAACGATCGTTACGTTGCTCTGTGGTCTGATAAATTTTAAGGAACGGGCTCGAAGATGTGTCTGTGTCATCACATGACACACACATGATTTTACACAACACACATGATGATGACATGATTTTATTAAAGACACACAGATGACACAGACACATCTTCGAGTCCGTTCCTTAAAATTTATCAGACCACAGAGCAACGTAACGATCGTTAGGGCAACGTTAATAATGTCGAGACTACCGGCCCAGGTCTACGACGACGAAATGATTGCAGTCAACTAATGGGCGTAGGTAAATGTTATCGTCACTTCACCACGTTCACTTAAATCGTCGCTAATTTAACTAACTGACGTATCTGACATTTTGAACTAAGCCGATAGCCGACCTAACTATAGTAATTTGATACATATTCCAAGTCGAATCGATCTGTCTAATCGGCGTATGACTTACGGTCCCCATGATAATGCAAAAATCAAGACCGATATATCTTAAGTTAACAAAAAAAAAAAAGAAGAAAATTAGCTTGCCCTGTAAAATTTTCTTCGAATCAGTTACATCACTTAGTTAGATTAGCGACGAAATGTCATGATGACATAAAAGCGTAAGTAAAACATTAAAAGTATTAAAAGTAAAATAATAAAAGTCAAGTACAACCAAAATAAAAAAGAAAACTAGATTAATTATACGAAATAATATATACAGGGTGTTTGGCGCATGGACCGACACAATTTTTTGGGGGATTGGGGGGGTCATTTGCTAGGTTTCACCTAAAGACCTCAATAGTTTTTTTTTTTTTTGTTCTTTCTTTGAATTACCCAAAATCTCGCCTTTGAATCGATATATTTTTTTTGTTTATGGTTGTAAAAGAACAAAATAATTTTTATTATAGTCTACAATGTATTCTTATTCGAAATAAAATAAAAAAATATAGTAACCGTAATAAGTCTTTTCTTAAAACACTCCATAACTGACTCTCTAACTAGTATTTTGACTACATTTGAATTGTTTTTCATAGCGTGTAGCATACCCTTAGAAAGGGTATAAGCTAAAGAACTTTTTGAGATAAAAATAAGGTCAAAATGGCTTTAGTTAAAAAAAAAATGAATTTAAGAGTAGTAACTTTTCATACATTTAAACATTTTTAAGACTTTGGAAGCACGTAAGTCATTTTCTACTGATCAATTACATCAAATAATAATTTATTTAGAATAAAAATACATTGCAGACTATTATAAAATTTATTTTGTTCTATTGCAACCATAAACAAAAAAAATATATCGATTCAAAGGCGAGATTTTGGGTAATTCAAAGAAAGCACAAAAAAAAACATATCTCAATTACCGTCACACTTAGGACATGGAGGTCTTTAGGTGAAACCTAGCAAATGACCCCCCCAATCCCCCAAAAAATTGTGTCGGTCCATGCGCCAAACACCCTGTATACCTACAGTACCTACTTACACAATAAATATTGTAGAACATGTGCTCATATTACTAATTAGAATAATAATAACTGATTCAACACTGTGTGTATTGAGTGCAATAATAAATTAACAAAGTTTCAGTTGGGATCTATGAATGTGAATGTATTGTAGTTATTTTTAGCTATTATAAAATGTGTTGTCAACAAACAATAAATAATTACAGAAAAATGCATTGTACTATGAAATAAGAGTTTTAGAAAAAGCTGTAGGTACCTAAATTAGTAGGTAGGTATCTAAAAAAGCCGGGAGGTGTCGTGAGACACTCTGTTGGAACCAAGTTCGTTTCGCAGTAGGTATATTATGAATACAGAGCCATATAATAGGGTCTCAAGTTTCAAGTGTCAAAAGTTTTTGTTTTTTAGTACAGTGCCATCTAGTATAAGTTTTTAGCAAGCTTACAACTTATTACTTACTAGATGTCTCTATATTAGAAAACAAAAACTTTTGACACTTGAAAATGAATTATCGGGCATACATAACGCTTTTTCCTTTGTGTCGATTTCTACCAGTTTACTCTTACCGCAAGCCATTCATTCGTATTCGCATTCGCATGCATTCGGGTCTTCGATCAATAATAGCTATTATTGTGTGTGCTATTATTGATCGAAGATTCGGGTAAATGTGATTGCATGGATATATTTCACCTTTCCCTCCCAAAATTCAAGAAGTCTGTCAAAGACGTTCTTGCAGCAAAATTATGATTTATCTTTTTAATATTGTTGTTCTTTTCGTTTTCATTGTTGAATCATTTTCATATATATTTTTCCATTTGAATAGCGGCTGTCGTAACTGTCTAAATTGTCAAAATTTGTATTAATAATGTGTGGAAACTGTTTTGGATTATGTACTTATTGGTATTTTGTACCGTTTTCTTATTATATTGTATCTGTTTGTTTCTCAAATAAAATAAAATAAATAGGCACTATTAATTATTATGTTTCATTGTTGAATTTGTGGTGTTTCATTGTTTACACCCCTGTGGACACAGTGAAACATTTCCCATTTTTTTAGTTTGGAATTTTATGCTGATTAATTACACATTAATTTAAAAAAATATAAATGCCATCCGATACCCAATAAAATTACCTATATGCCTGTAAAAAAATAGACTTCTATCTGTAAAAACAAAAGGTGTATGAGACTTTGAATTTTTAGTGTTTCATTCGTGACACCTATTAGATGTCTCTGTATTAAAAAACAAAAACTTTTGACACTTGAAACTGAATTATCGGGCATAACGCTTTTTCCTTATGCGTCGATTTCTACCAGTTTACTCTTACCGCAAGCCGCGTTAAAGAACTTCGTCCCAAAAAACAAACAATTCAAGTAATCTAACAAAAACATGGTTTGACAATATTAGTTCAGATAATTTTGGTTCGCTGGTATCCAAATAAGTACTCAGCGATGCCGTAGTAGTACACGGTCTGCGCAATGCCATACAGCGGCGCCATCACGATCATACGGCACGCTCCGCCTTTAAATAACGCAGTGACACCCTCGTGCCTCAGTATTTTCCTGTCGGAAACATTGATAACATAAGCATAGAAAAATAGTAAGTCTTTAAACAATATTTTTACCAACATTTAGAGAATTTGTTCCAGAAGGTGTGTACTAAGTATATATATACCTAATATTACCTATACAGCATAATTTTTTAAGCAGTGCACAAATTTTCACGGGGTGTTCTACCCATGAATATGAACAACTTTTACTAAGGGCCCTCGCTCACGGCGACTTTTTGTAGCGATGCTGTCGCGCGTCCGCATCGATACAGTCGCGAAGCGGTCGCTAGCTGTGTGCCCTCGCCCACGGGCCCAGATTCAGTCGCGATGCAAACGCGATACTGGTGCGCTTCTGTCGCGATGCAAACGCGATTTAGTAACGGCACAAAAATACCTGCGATCGCTACAGTTGCCAGATGGACTCCGTTGAGGCAACATTAGTCACGTTGTCTTTGGTGCTGCTTTTACGTAAGCAGCCGAAGCGTAGGCAACGAAAGCTCGGTTCTCCACTCACGCGCCACCCTCCCTCTGTTCTCTCCCCGATGCAACGATGTCGTCCGACACGGTCGCGCGTTTGCATCGATACAGTCGCGATACTGTAGCGCATTAGTAGCGCGTTGGCATCGCTTCTGTAGCGCGTTGCAAATGCGACTAACGCGCGTTAGTAGCGATGCAGTAGCGCATTTCGTAAACGCGCGACAGCATCGCTACAAAAAGTCGCCGTGGGCGAGGGCCCTATGGGACCAAACCAGGGCCGGTAGTCTCGACATTATTAACGTTGCCCTAACTATCGTTACGTTGCTCTGTGGTCTGATAAATTTTAAGGAACGGGCTCGAAGATGTGTCTGTGTCATCTGTGTGTCTTTAATAAAATCGAACTATTACCATTTGCCCGTCTCGAGGGTCGAGGGGAGCCCATTAGGACCACAGAGCATGTAATTAGTTAACGAATTTCGTAACGAAAATCGTAAAGAATGTCGAGACTGCCGGCCCTGAAATCACGAAAAAAAAATCAGCTGTTCAGTACATTTCTCTACACCAAACTCGTCAAAATGTAGGGAGCAGCTGATTTTTTTTTTCGCGTTTTCAGGTTTGGTCCCTTATTAAAAGTTGTTCATATTCATTGGTAGAACACCCTGTGAAAATTTGCGCACTGCTTAAAAAAATATCCTGTATAAACCTGCACACATAGAAAAATTTAGAGAAACGCAAAAAAGTGTGTTTACAAGATATCATGGATTCATTATTACAGTTTATTAATTTGGATTTTGCCTCTTATTCGTTAATTTAAAATTGCAAACGTCGAAAAACAAACGAATAAATGACAAAAAATTAACCAATAGTCAAATCATGCAGCGTACTTAAGAAAAAAAAAATTTGAAAACTAGTCACGTAGGTACGGCCTAGGTAGGTAGGTAGGTATATTATATTTGTCTAATCAACGTGCCTTCGTTAAGTCATACGCAAGTTAGTGTACTTCCTGTTTGCTGCTATACTGAAACTGTTAGGTTGTTAAAATACTTAGCTATAATTAACATTTGAGGCACCAAATTAATAATGATTTCTTGAAATAGATAATCAAAATAAATGTCCTTCAAGTCTTAATTAAAGCACTTTCAAGAACCGTCATATTTTTTGTTTCTTTTTACTTTTCTTTAACCTGACTCCTGAACTATTCGCACTATTGGGAAAAAATGTCACGTTCTTCAACACTGTTAACCAGTAGAACGCATCATTCCCAGTAGTTAAAAAAACCGGTCAAGAGCGAGTCGGACTCGCGCACCGAGGGTTCCGTTCCGAATTCTGAAAAAGTGTGTGTGTGTGTGTCTCTAAATAGTACAGACATCGTTTTATTTTTCCTGTAATCTTTACATAAACTTCTATCACATAGAATAATTTCAGATTTTTCTCTTTGCAAACTTCAGAGATAAGGGGGAGGGAACGGTATTTTTTTTTACATTTTTCATCAAAAGTCGAAAGCTATGCGGCCTAAAAAAAAAAACCGGCCAAGTGCGAGACGGACTAGCACACAAAGGGTTCCGTACCATAACAATCGCAAAGATAACTTTGTATTTCATAATGATACTGTGAATCACAAGGTTATTTTTTGCAGTTGCAGAAAAACGCCCATATTGAAACAAAATACCTTATGAATCGCTGTTTTTAGTATTTCTTGATTAAGTACAGTATTAATAGAGCTCGTACAAAAATGCTATAAAATTGACAACTTTTACGGCCCCCTATTTCTTAATTTTAGAAGATAAAAAAAATAAAAATATCTTTGTACTCTACTCGATGAGTTCTACACAACAACACCCCACACACAGGTTTTTTTTTTTTTCAAAATGAAACTTGTATGGGGACAAAACCCCAACTTTAATTATAACTTTACTTTATTTTGATTAATTTTTGTTATAGTCTTAATAGAAATACACAATCGGTGAAAATTTCAACTGTCTACCTATTAAGGTTTATGAGATACAGCCTTGTGACAGACGGACGGACAGCGGAGGCTTAGTAAGTTTTACGCACAATATTGAGATACTGGCTAGACTGACCGCGGCTTCGCCCGCGTGGATGTCTGATTTCATGGGTTTTAATTTTCTTATTATTGTTTATTTTACATCAAAAGTAAAGCTGAGTATCAAGTTAATCGAACTGCGCATTAAAATTCTTCCATACAAACTTTAACATCCCTAAACCCCCTTTGAGGGGTAGTTTTGATAAACTAATAATGACAAACTTTATTAAATAAGCAAGTATTTGTGCTAAGTTTCAAGTTCATTAACCAAATTAATTAAAAGATTTTTCATATAAACTGTATCCCTGTTTTCACGCCCACAGGGGTAGAATTTCAAAAACCGTCTGGGATGTTTCCATAACTTGGCTCAAACATTATTTACACCAATTTTCGAGTTAATCAATCCCCAATAAAATCCTCCTCTGTAAAATTTACTACCCCTTTTCACCCTTTAGGGGTAGATTTTTGGAAAACCCTGATACACGTCAGCTAATCTTCATTTGTGGTCTCAAGTACAAAAACTAAGTTTTGAGTAAATCGGACCGCGTGTTAAAATTCCTCCATACAAACTTTGACACCCAGCAATCCCGTCTTCTGGGGTCGCGGGTTGTTCGAAAGAGATACCGTGGCCCTGCCATAGGCAACTGAAGGAACACGGGTGGGTTTTATTCAGTAAAAGTATGACACGCCCTTCCGCTCCACCCAGAGCGGGAGAAGTCATTTGATGATTTCCCATCCACAAAAAAAGGGGGTAGTTTTGGAAAACTAAATATAATTAATTTTATAATTAACTTAGATGAATATTCGTGCTAAGTTTCAAGTCTAATAACTCAAGAGATAAGATTTTTAATACAAACTATCATCCCCCATTTTATTCCCTTAGGGATGGAATTTCCAAAAATTCTTCCTTAATGGATGTTTACACTATAAGGTATCTATTTGCAAAATTTAATGTCTCTAGGTCCAATGGTTTGGACTGTGCGTTGATTATTATCAGTCAATGAACCAGTCAGGACTTTGAATTTTATATATATAGATTTACAAGACCATAAACTTCATATAGGTTTTCCTGTAATCTATAGGTAAAGAACTATTTTCTGTATTTTTTTCAAATTTTTAGGCTCAGTAGTTTCGGAGATAAGGGGGGGGAATGGTCAATTTTCGTCTATTTTCTTAAATAACTTCAAAACAATTTATTTTTAAATTATAAAAAAAAATATATTTAAAACCCACACAGTAAAACCTTTCATTTGATATATCACACGGTACAGTTTGCAAAACTTTTTTTTTAATTGTACTTATTTTCCCCCCAAAAGGGACCCCCATATTCAAAATTCATTTATTTACGTTACATGTCCGTGGTTGGGTTACCAAAATACATATGTGTATCAAGTTTCAACTTAATCGGTTCATTAGATTCGGAGCAAATTGGCTGTGACAGACGGACAGACGGACAGACAGACAGACACACGAGTGATCCTATAAGGGTTCCGTTTTTTCCTTTTGAGGTACGGAACCCTAAAAATGTTTGAAAATGTGTAAACAACGCTCTTTCATATGATACCCCACATGCCCTAGTAGCCCCCCTTTAAGACCCCCTTTCAGTCCCTGTTGCAAAAAAAATAAAAACATTTTTACTTCTTTCTTATTTGCAAAATAATTGGGTAAATGTCACCTAAAACTGTTCCAAATTTCAAGTTGATAGCATTAGTAGTTCTTGAGATATCCAGCTGTGACAGACAGACAGACAGACTGAGTGACACCATAAGGGTTCCTTTTTTACCATTTTGGTACGGAACCTTAATAGTGTTAACCCAGTATTAACCAGCGGGAAGTACCCCGCATTTACGCAGTACGCACGATTTTTTTTGCGTTCGTCTAAGTAACTGAAGGATGGTGGGAAAAAATTTATGGGAGCTGGTCCCACTATACCGGCTCAGTTAAAACCACTGTAGTTTTGAAGACATTACTTCTCCCCTTACTGAGGCCAAGGCGCATAAAAAATCTGTCCCAGGGTTATTGTGTTCTTACAATGTTAGTTTAGGTTCATTAATTAATTAATTAATTTATTTATTTAGGGTAGGGGTAAATAAAACAGTTAAATTTAGATTAGGTGTTAGTTTCAGTTAGGTTAAATTAGCAATTAGATACATTCATGTTTAATTAAATAAAATAAAAATGAATTACAGTACCCGGCGATAAATATTGCACATCGACCTTTGGAAAGAGACAATCGGCTAATTTCGGCTTCGTAGAGCGTTATCTCTGTCGCACACTACGTATGTGACGTTTTGTCAGTCGTTGTTCAAAATATATATTTAGAGTTGTTAACACCCCCAAAAAATGATTTAAAGTTGTACTATGGCATCTTTAGGAAAAAGAGGGAAACCTTTACGAGGTCAGTCACGCGAAATTATCTACAATGTTTATAAATATTTTATAACCGAAGCTGACAGAATAAAAAGAAATGAAGATGAAAATGTAAGTTGTTATTTTAAGAAGGTTCAAGAGCGAGTTGCAAATGCCACTGGATTTTCAAGAAGAAAATTGAACAATATACTAAATGAAGTCAGTACTGAAACACATTCTACTGAAATGAAGTTCAGCACTCCAAAAAAAGGGAGACCAAAAAAGCAATTTCGTTTATACAAAATAATTAAATACGTAAACAATGTGAACATGTTTTTTTTATTTTATTTTACCCCAACCTAAAGCCATCACTTATGGAAAAAAACCGGCCAAGTGCGTGTCGGACCACGCACAATGAAAGGTTCCGTAGTTGAAAAGAATTTATCCCAAAAACAAACTTAGCATTGGATCCCAAAAATATTTTTTTTATGTCAAAAAATTACAAATTCACAATTTTCGGACTTTTTCCTGTAGTTGTGCTGGGAGACCTTGCTTCTTACCAAATTTCATTATTGTAGGTCAACGGGAAGCACCCTATAGGTTTTGATTTACTTGCAACAGTTGCGAGTATGAAAATGTGTCGCAAAATGCCCGTATTTTTTTATTGCGTTGACTTAGACACTTGATTTTTTTAAACTCTTTAAGGGACAATAGACTTACGTATTTAATATTAATTTTAAGTTGATATCTCCACGCGTCCTTGAGAAAAAGGATCTTGACAGACTGACAGACTTAAACATTTTTTTTATATGATAGAATTACAAATTAACAATTTTCGGACTTTTCCCTTTATTTGTGTTGTATGACCTTGCCTCTTAACAAATTTCATGATTCTAGAACAATGGGAAGTACCCTATAGGTTTTGATTAACTTGCGAGTATGCAAAATATGTCGCATAAATGGCCGTATGTTTTTGTTGCATTGACTTAGAAGCTTGAGTATTTTAGGACTTCAAGAGACCACAGACCTACGTATTTGATATTAATTTCAACTTGATACCTCCACGCGTTCTTGAGAAAAACGGTCTTGACAGACTGACAGACAGACGGACAAACAAGTGATCTATCTATAGTGAGTTATTTATAATATGTATGTATTTACAAAAAAAATATATATATAAGTAGTTTATAAGCCATCTCGTTACCATAACACAAGCATTAGGTTGCTTAGCTTGGGACTAGATGGCGTTGTGTGAAATGTCCAAGGATATTTATTTATTTATTTTATTTATTTTATCCTATAAGGGTTCCGTTTTTTCCTTTTAAGGTACGGAACCCTAAAAATTGGTGAATTTTAAACAAAGAATAAAAAGAATTATCAAAAGAAGCAAATCATAATTGTTTTAACAGCTCCTAATAGATACCGGACTGTTTGTATTTCGTGCGACAGAGATAACGCTCTACGAAGCCAAAATTAGCCGATTGTCTCTTTCCAAAGGTCGATGTGCAATATTTATCGCCGGGGACTGTACTTTAATGATTAAGAATAGTACTTTATTTGTCATGAGAAAAAAAAAACTAACATTTTTATTTATTCAAGCTTCTGGGTCGATAATTATGGAGTCCAGCAACAATGCCGGTTGAAAAAAACAAAAATAAAAACGAAAAAACTTAACAGAAGAGACCGCACAGCGCAAAGCGAAGAACTGCGCCGAGCCGACGACGAGCGAGCCGGACCAACGCCGCCAGCGCATGGTGCGAGGAAGGGATTGAGCCACGCCAATCAACACGCAGCTTGTGTCCATGTATTTTACAATCTTTCATTTTGTACTCTTTGTTTCTTTCTTTGTTTTCGCACTGTCTTGTTAACCTTTTATTTTTGTTAAATGTTTTCTAAAACCGATCAATTGATTTAAAGAAAAATACTTTTTATTATACACGTAGATCAGTTCCTCTCGGATATATTTTGATGGTGACATATTATTATTATTATAAAATATTCAGTACTGTTTGCTTTTTTACCAACCACAATCACCCACCATCCTTTGTTTACGAGTGTATGTCATGTACCTACCTATATTATTATAATACCGTACCTACATTCGTATTAAATTTAAATATAGTACGGGAATCTCTTTAATTTGCCTACTTTTGTTACTTATTTACTTTTGTTTATTTTGTTCACGAGGTGTGTAATCTGTGTATTTTCAGGCAACAATAAATATTATGGCGCTTATGCGTTTATTGCATTGCTTAAAGTTAAGAAACGTTTAAACGTCAGAAATGTATGGTTAAACAGTTGTTATTCATTACTTATAATAAACCCCTAAGCGCCATAATAATTATTGTTGCCGGGAGAATGGAGGTTAATCTAGGTACCTACTTATTTAATACTCACGTCATGCAATCGATTATGGAGGTGTACTCTCGGTCGCCGGTGGGGGAAATTGTTTGCATTCGCGTCTTCACCACGTCAAAAGGGGTAGCACTGAACCCCGCGGTGGCGCCCGACAAGAAGCCCGCAGCGAATGAACGCCTACGGGTACCATGAATTACTGACGACACACTATGCCGAAATTACGTTGCGTTCTAGCGTACAGCCGAACTTCGGTCGGGCGTAAGTTCAGTGGCAATTCGGCGGCAACGTATTCTGTAGAGCACACATTATACGCGACCGAACTTCCGTTCGATTACCGAAAGATCAGGGCGGAGAGCAGAGGGAGGCAGTCATGCCCGCGCCCCGCGTGTCGGCCCCACGGTGCTATAGCTTAAGAGGAAATGTGGGTGCACTTTTCTCCTTACAAACAGATTCAAACGGTCTCGCCTGTTTTCTTTCTGGTTAACCCCTCAAGTGTCGAATGCACCCCATGTGTGCATAAGAAAAATCCTTTTTTTGTTAGGTATATAAGCTTATATCACATATACAGGGTGGCCGGAACATTGACGTCCAAAAATAAAATTTCGGTCCCTCGTATCGTGGGGTATTCGAATCACCCCCATGTATGTTCCGCGACTTTTCATAGTTTTCGAGTTATGAATTTTTTTCTGAATGTTTGAAAATTTTCGACCTGACCAACCTAAAAAAATTCTAAAAAAAAAAGTAGAGGGTTTTATCGAGTTTCTTTTTTTGCAACTGAATTTTCATAAGTAGTACTTTTATGCATAAAATAATCAGCTTCGTAACTGTGATGAAAGTTATGAAAATGTTGATCTAAAGTGAAAAATTTACGTTCGGTAAATTATGACTTAAATTTTCAACTTCAAATTAAAAATCTAAACAGGTGACTTCATGGTTCTCAAGTAGGCTTCAAGAATGCGCCAGACTCTCAGCTTTCATAATCATTAAAAAACGTAGGACTTAATGGGGCTAACTTTGGCCTTAATCGGCCTTCAAAGAGCTGCGAGGTGGAAAATTCTTAAAATTAGCTATCTGATTAATATTTTTTTTTTCCATTTTCTCGCTCCTAAGGTTATTTAGTTTGCTAACCAAAAATGACTGCAGGAAAGCTAAGATTTAAACACGGAGATTTTTTTAAATGTTAGTTTAATGAATTTTGCGCGATCCGTTCTCGTGGACTATGGGTTGTAAACGAGGGTGCAACTCTTTTACCTGCAATAACAATCCACTCGAAGTGAGAGCTTCGACATTTCAACATCGCTTCAGCGTTAACTTGTGGTCTGGTATCCTCAATGGCGAACTAATTGGTCCGTTTGAACTGCCGTCCAGACTTGATGGAGAAACATACAAAAACTTTTTGGAAAATGAACTTCCATTGTTGCTGGCAGATGTGAATCTCGAACTCAGACGAACCATGGTGTTGCAAAATGACGGCGCCCCGTGTCACTATGCAACCCAGGTCCGAAATTACTTAGATGAAACATACCCCAACAGATGGATCGGACGCAGCGGACCAATTAGGTGGCCTCCACGCTCACCTGATCTCAACCCCATCGATTTCTTTATTTGGGGCTATTACAAGGAAATAGCATACGCCCGAGACTGTTCAAGTGAACAAGAGCTGAGGCAGTTGATTGCAGAAGCTGAACGTGTTGTGAGAGAGAACAGAGACGCTTTTAGACGATTGCCAGACAATTTCTTACGTAGGTGTAGAATGTGTATTGCTGCTGGTGGTGGCCACTTTGAAAACCTTTTGTAAATGTTAAAAATAAATTAAGTACTTTTTTCACATTATCATCTGTGTTTTATTCAAAACCGCTTTTTACGTTAAACTTTTCTTACCCAACTCTGAAACTATTTGTTGGTTAGTTTTCAGTATTCTTATCATTAATTAACCTTAGGAACGAGAAAATAGCCAAAAAAAAATAATTACTCAGATGGGTAATTTTAAGAATTTTTCCACCTCGCTGTCTTTGAAGGCCGATTTTAAACAAAGTAGTCCTATTAAGTACTTCATTTTTTTATGATTATGAAAACTGAGAGTCTGGCGCATTCTTGAAGCCTACTTAGGAATTATGAAGTCACCTGTTAAGATTTTTAATTTAAAGTTGAAAATTTGAGTCATAATTTACCGAACGTAAATTTTTCACTTTAGATCAACATTTTCATAACTTTCATCACAGTTACGAAGCTGATTATTTTATGCATAAAAGTACTACTTATGAAAATTCAGTTGCAAAAAAAGAAACTCGATAAAACCCTCTACTTTTTTTTTTAGAATTTTTTTAGGTTGGTCAGGTCGAAAATTTTCAAACATTCAGAAAAAAATTCATAACTCGAAAACTATGAAAAGTCGCGGAACATACATGGGGGTGATTCGAATACCCCACGATACGAGGGACCGAAATTTTATTTTTGGACGTCAATGTTCCGGCCACCCTGTATATAAATGTAAAAAAACATCATCCGATGGAAAACCAATCATCATCATTAGTTGTCAACATAATTATGGAGTTCGCAGCTAACCCCCCCCCCCTCCCCCCCCTCGTGTCAAATGCACCCCAAGTGTGCAAAAGGACAAAACTTTACATAATAGGTATATAAGCTTAGATCACATATATAAACGTGAAAAAACATCATCCGATGGAAAACATATCATCATCAGTTGTTGTGAACCTATGGTGTTCGCAACTAACCCCCAACCCTCCCCACTCGCTGGGGTTTTGGGTCTAAAATTAGCAAAACTCACACACTTGAGGGGTTAATGACCATAAAGCAATGATTTTTTACAGAAATATAAATATCAGCTACTTGTATGTCCCTATGTTTTCCTTTTTGATGATATATTATTTTTATAAGAACTAGAACCCTCAAACAATGCTCAAAATTGCCTATTCAGACCGCTGTCAACAGACGCTTAGTGTACCAATTTGACAACTATTGACGAAAAAAGAAAAACATAGGGGCATAGTATATATACTTCTTATTCAGTTTATGAAATATCTTTTAAATTGGTCCAATGGAGGTGGAAATAGGCGAGAGCTAAACTTCGAAATGTGTGGCCGAAAATTGCCGAAAACTTGAAAATGAAATTCGGTCGGACTCTATCACTCAATATTATGAATCATGTGCAGTGCCAACTTGACCTGTTCTGCTAATTAATAAGATAAGGGCCTTGATGCTAAACGTAAGTATACGCAATACCAGTGGTAGGAGCCCAAAGGGTTTTTGAGCAAGCATATGCAGGGCGAAAAGTTAATAAGTAGCTGAATAGGTGCGGCATTTGTAGAGGACACTGACTATACAGGGTGTTAGTGTAAACACCGTTATCCTCTTAAGGGGTCATTGTACTCATCATTATGAACAACTTTTACTATGGGACCAAACCTGAAATCGCGAAAAAAATCTGCTGTTCAATACATTTATGTTCGCATAATTCGTCAAAATGTACTGAAGAGCTGATTTTTTTTTCGCGATTTCAGGTTTGGTCCCATAGTAAAAGTTGTTCATAATGATGAGTACAATGACCCCTTAAGAGGATAACGGTGTTTACACTAACATCCTGTATATTTGAAAAGTTTTAGTAGGAGCCCGGTGGTCAGGAGTCCACTTTCAGATTTCGAAAATGGACCAAAAATAAAGTGATCTTCAGAGCCGTTGATTTTCATATGATCGTGTGCGGCCTAACCCATAGTGACTTAAATCGGCAAATCTGATGAAGAAATTGTGAGCTTTCCCTAAATCTGACGACTTTGAAAACTCAGATTTGGACAATTTTTAAAAGGAACGAATAAAACTAGGAACGTTGATGAAAACGTGACGATGTGAAAGAGCTGAATGCTAGCTAAGAGAGACAGATGACATATTATGCCAAAGACGTTTGTTTTGGATGACGTGGAAGGTATTTAAAAAGGTAGAATGACGGTAAAAAGGACGATAAGATAAACCAGCTAAATATATTTCTCTGACCTCAGCTCTTTTATTCCTACAAAGGGGGCTCGTACGGGACATGGGACCGATCAAAGAAAAAAAAGACGACCGGAAAAAAATGACAATCACTCGAATTTTTCCTGGAAGCATTGATGTATAAATTAGAAAGACATGGTTCGCGCTCCTCGACGTGCTCTGCATAAATTGTGCTCACGGACACAATTGACCTTAGTCACAATCGAACTGGCGTTTGTGTAGTACATATGTGTAGCACGTAACATTACTGTAATCGTCTAATTAAGCAGCAACAATGACTTCAGCAACAATGCCTTTTTAATTTTATTTATGTAACACGATTAGCGTCTTCTTCACGAGACCTAGAATTCTTTAATTTCGGTATTTTTTTTATAACAAACGGTGCGAAGACGCTAAATAGATGTTGAGTGGTTGAGAATGCGCATGACTATCGACAAAAATCGACTGAGTATAAAATATTTTTTCTCAACTTTGTGCATGAATTGTGACAACTATGCGTAACTTAACTACATGTGTAAATTACTAATCTCGAGGACGAAGGCAAAGTTTAATCGGTTTTACCAGAAAGGCGGTTTTATTTCCCCTGGTTTCTGTCCCACTTTGCAAAGGGCCGCGAGCATCGGGAAGTAGATGATAGCCCAAAAAATGTCACGGCATGAACATGCTGCGTAGCCCTTGTATACCCCAGTGATACCCTTTTCTGCAATTAGTTTCTGGGTCAGCTGCCATGAAGACATTCTCTTGAATGTTGTTCCCGCTATAAACAAAAAAAAATGAACTGTGAAATTGACTCGTTCGCCAAGGGTTTTCAACCTAAGATTTCAAATCGCAACGTCTCGGCGGTCGGTACGCATCGGTCGCAGCGCGCAAGCGCGGCGATGCTCTGTGGCAATAATCTGAAAAGGCCTGCAATGATTTTAAATTTAAAGCATTCGTAACTTGTTTATATAACAGTTCTATTCTACAACAATTATCACAACGATACTAACTAGCTTTAGCCTCTGCCGCTCTCCGCCCAGCATCCTGCATCTGGATTTTCAAAAGCTCCATAGGCGAAGTGACGAGGGATTGAAATCCCCCGGCTATACCACCCGCAAGCATCTGACGTGGCATGGTTATGGTTCTACAATATACAAGGTGTAAAATAAATAACCCACAACCTCTTAAGGGGTCATTGTACTCATCATTATGAACAACTTTTACTATGGGACCAAACCTGAAATCGCGAAAAAAAAATCAGCTGTTCAGTACATTTTGACGAATTATGCGAACATAAATGTATTGAACAGCTGATTTTTTTTTCGCGATTCCGCGAATTTTTTTTTTTGTAATGTGTTTGTTTTTCGATGTCGAGTATGTGGACGAAGTTCTTGCAGTTAATTTTTTTACACCTAATATATTAACGAAAGTTAATAATTGTGTGATGGGGTTAAAACTGAAAGCTCGCTCGTACGATGGCAACTCTATTGAGTGAGTTTGTTTCCCTACTGCCATAAAAAATAAAGCAAAAAACTAAAACCCATCTGTCTGTCTGTCTGTCAAGAGCCATTTTTTCAGGAACGCGTGAAGGTATCAAATTGAAATTATATCAAATACGTAGATCTATGGTCCCTTGGAATTCTAAAAAGATCAAGCTTCTAAGTCAACGCAATAAAAAAATACGGCCATTTATGCCCTTACGCCTTAGGGTGTACCTATTCACGTAGAAAGCTGATAAAGGTTTACCTACTTTTTAGGGTTCCATATTCAACAAGGAACCCTTATAGTTTCGCTATGTCCGTCCGTCTGTCCGTCTGTCCGTCCGCAGCTTAGCTCATAGGCTCTTAGTACGAGAAAGCTATAATTTGGCATGGATACAAATTCATCAGGCCGAAAAAGTGGTAAAATAAAACCATGAAAAAAAATTTTTTTAGGGTAGGTACCTTCTGAACACGTAAAGTGGGGATGTTTTTTTTCTCGCGTCTACCCCATAGTGTGGGGTGTTGTTGGATGGGTCTATCAAAAATATTGCGGAATTTTTTTTCGATTTAGGGATCCGTTTCTGAAGTATTAAGCTAATTTTTGTTAGAGTCAAGTTTGTGGTGCCAGGTGAACGGTTAGTTTTGAATGGGTGAAAAAATCACGGTAGTAGTAGGTATAGTTATAACGAAGTTAAAAGGAAAACTATCATAGTTAAATATTCATGAAACAACAAAAAGCCCTCCTCTTCATTATTGTGCAACTACGGAACCCTGCGCGTGGCCCGACACGCACTTGGCCGGTTTTTAAAGATATTATTGAACTTGGTGTGCTGTGCACTACCGAAAATAATTAAATAAATAAAATAAATAAATAAATAAATATCCTTGGACATTTCACACAACGCCATTTAGTCCCAAGCTAAGCAACCTAATGCTTGTGTTATGGTAACGAGATGGCTGATAAACTACTTATATACATTTTTTTTTTTTGTAAATACATACATATTATAGATAGAAAAACACCCAGACTCGAAACAAATACTTGTAGATCGTACAAATATTTGTTCCGTGCGGGAATCGAACCCGCGACATGCTGCGCAGCAGTCAATCGCTCAACCACTGCGCCAACCGTGTCGTCCTCATACAATCCTTAAAAATTAATTTACATAATATGGCCGGTCTTCCGGAAGACTTCATTTACTAGTTCAGTTATTATTAATTCCATTTCCAAGTCTAGTTTGAGCCTAGTTTAAAAGTTTAAAAAAGACATACCCATCAGGACGAGCCAGTTTTATACGGCATACGTCATTGCTAGCAAATTTAACGGCTTTCTCTGGTGTGACGAACAGGATGTTAACAGCAGAGCCGCGGTACATGCCTAAGTAGCCCTCTGCTCTATATGTCTTCTTAAAGCAATCAAACCTGAAAATAAAACTAATTAAGGTACTTACGAGATAAAATAAAAATTATCTGTTATGGGCATGGCTATTGGAAATACAGGTGTAATTTTGTCGTAGGTATTTGAGTTTTTTCAACTCCGACTTTTCAAAAATGTTTAGCGTTTCTTTCTATAGAAAAAAAAATGTTTCCTTTTTACATTGGTTTATTGGTGACATTTCCCTTTTACAACAATCACCTCAGATTTCAAGTTGAGGGTAGAGTTAAGCCTTGTAGAGTTA
Organism: Cosmia trapezina; assembly: GCA_905163495.3. NCBI lineage: Eukaryota > Metazoa > Arthropoda > Insecta > Lepidoptera > Noctuidae > Cosmia > Cosmia trapezina. The sequence goes on from LR991042.1 coordinate 11,141,697, forward strand.
GGAGCTTGCCTCTACATGAGATCTGATAACTTTGTAAGTCTCTCGTCCGCTTTTCTTCTACTTCACGACTGAAATTTAGGGTGTGGCACCAACATCGTAATCGCGAAAAAATAATCAGCCGTCCCATGGATACGTTTGCGTCGAGAAGGTAGGTACTTATTGAAGTTTTCTCTTTGGGACAGTTGAATTTTTTTAGCGATTACGATGTTGGTCCCATGCAGAAAGTTGTTCGGTTTGATGTTCTGTATCACACGTTGTATATACAAATATTGCTCATTTAAGTAATAGTAGATATAGGATTGGCCAGGCTGTGGACACCTGAGTTCTTCCACAGTTCAAGGTAACAAATCCACTACAGGGTCTATTAGCCCATAGCCACCCAAAGCCATAGTCCAATATGATTTGTTTCCATGTTCTGCAATAGCAACACCAACCGGGGGTTGTCCTTGGGTGCGCATGTAAACGCACCCAAGGACAAGGACAGTGCATACAGGGATAATCGTCGGTTGGTGCCTCATTCCATTTAAAATTGTCTAAAGTACAATAATGGACAGGATTGTTCCAAAGGACAGGGACCCCATGTCCCGGGATATGTACCTAAACAAATAATAACATACATACAAATACATGAAAATTGGTAGCATCAATATTAAGGTAAGTACCTACTTAACCTCCGGGGCCCGCCTCAACTTTCCACCTCTGTAGGGTAAGATAACAGTGATACTAACATGTTTTTATATTGTCTCTCGCCCTTTGGGCCAATGGTCTGGTTCTGAAGTCGCGTTTTCACTAAATCCAATGGAAACACAACGAAGACACCGACAATACCAGCAATAGCGCCATTGAGAATCTTTGGTATTAAACTGAAATAAAATACAAAATTATTATTACCGATTAAAACAAATAAGTACTTACTTACCATGTTACTTACTTATTATTTGGGTGAATGGCTACACAGTAGGTACGCTTTATGTATAAATTATTATACAGTACGTATTATTATTATTACGTATGCATAAATTGTATGTATACAGGGTGAAATTGAATAGATGCGACAAAATTTAAGGGGGTGTTATACGCATCAATATGAACAACTTTTACTAGTGGACCAAACCTGAAATCGCGAAAAAAAAATCAGCTGTTCAGTACATTTAATGTTCGCATAATTCGTCAAAATGTACTGAACAGCTGATTTTTTTTTCGCGATTTCAGGTTTGGTCCCATAGTAAAAGTTGTTCATATTGATGCGTAGAACACCCCCTTAAATTTTGTCGCATCTATTCAATTTCACCCTGTATATGGTACACCACAGACAACCTACAGTATTCTCTCCTTTCTCCCCATAATCCATCCAAAGGTCGTCTGTAAAAGATCGCTTTTAGCGATAAGACCGCCCATTGTGTCACCCTATGTAAAATTTCAACATTTATATCTGTAATTTTTATGGTGTGCATAATAAAGAGTATTCTATCTATTAATCAACTTTTATTCAACTTAGTTATGCTAGAAATTAAGAGCCATAGACGTATAAAAAAGGGAGGACTCCGCGCCACGCATGTCGAAAGTGAAGCACCGTACCGATCAATTTGTGCGTGATTTGAGTACCTACCTGCAAAGACACCGTCGCTCTTCGTGTCACGTAATGGCGGGCGGTCGGCATACTATGATGTAAATGTGTGCGTGAGGCGTGTTTGTGCAAACAGTCCGGCTTACTGTGCTTCACTTTCGATATGCGTGGCGCGGAGTCCTCCTTTTTATAAAAGTCTATGTTATGAGCAGTATGGTCCATCAAATAGGTAGGTACAGATTCTAATGCTTACTGCATTGTGCTTAATGCCAGACCTGTCAGAAGTCATTGTATTGAAGGCATTAAGCATAATGCAGTAAGCATTTCAATCTGTATTTGAAAACTGATGGACCACAGCAAAATGAACTCTATATCTTGCCACAACAGGACTTATTCTCAAAAGAGATTCAGATTGCTCTCATTACAATCTGATCATAACAGAAATGAGAATACTTTGTATGATTGTGATCACTTGATCAGTGATACTTTTATGTCACGGGAAAAATGGAAAATCGAATATTTGTGAAAATCTTATGATTTTTTTGCAATAGACCAGTCTATTGGAAACTAAGAAAGATTTTTAGGGTTCCGTACCTCAAAAGGAAAAAACGGAACCCTTAGGGTCCGTTCACACAGACCGGCTCGGAGAGCATCGGCACGCATTTTTCTTTTTACACAGACCGGATCGTATGCGCTTGGAGTTGGTCGGAGCGGAGCCGCCAACTATTTCACATAGACCGGCTGGAAGCGACTCCAGCCGATCGGATGATCTCGCAGCCGGTCGGAATCGCTCGCAGACGGTCGGAATCGCTCGCAGCCGGTCGGATACGCTCGGAGCCGGTCGGATGCATTTGAAGCCGGTCGGATGCATTTGAAGCAGGTCGGATGCGCTCGGAGCCGGTCGGATGCGCTCGCAGCCGGTCGGAATCGCTCGCAGCTGGTCGGATGCGCACGGAGCCGGTCCGGATGGATACACTACAAAGGCAGTACCAGTCTTCCACGCAGTCCAAGTTTTGTTTTCGGTGTTAACGTGTTCTTTTCGGAACATGGATTTAGATAGCTCCGATGAGAAATATATTTGTTAGCAAGATTGTTTGAAGCAGAACAAAACAAACGAAAGCGCAAGCGGAGACAAATATGGGCAAAAAATATTTGGAAGAATCGATTAATCCATGGTGAGTTTCACACCATTTTCGAGGAATTCAAGAATGATAGCCTTAAATTTTATGAGTATTATCGTATGGAATATAGGCAATTTTTGAAATTGACAGATTTGTTAAGAGTACATATCGGAGCCGATCGGCTGCGCGAGCGAGAAAGAGCACGCAATCGGAGCCAATCGGCTGCGCGAGCGAGAAAGAGCACGCAATCGAAGCCGATCGGCTGCGCGAGCGAAAAAGAGGACGCAATCGGAACCAATCGGATGCGCGAGCGTTAAAGAGCATGCAATCGGAGCCAAACGGCTGCACGATCGAGAAAAAGTACGCGATCGGAGCCGGTGAGCTCCTCTTATTATTTCACACCAATTATTTCACGCCTTCAAGCATTCTTAATCACAAAAGCAGTGCACATGCAAAAATAAACCTTAATACAAATACTAAAAACTCTGTTTTCAACGTGATAAGAATCTGCTATCCTCTCCGAGCCGGTCTGTTTGAACGGGCCCTTATAGGATTACTCGTGTGTCTGTCTGTCTGTCTGTCCGTCTGTCACAGCCAATTTGCTCCGAATCTAATGGACCGATTAAGTTGAAAGGACCATGGGTGTTTTGGGCTAAACTCTCAACAGTGATGAAACCCATGCCATGTGAAAACTTTTGGGATATTATTTAATTCATTATATGGCAGCCAAGTAGAAATCGAGCGCGAACATGGTGTTTTAGAACTTTTTTATTTTTATGTTTGACCACACATAACTTTGCAGAGTTGTCCGATTTGAAAGATTCTTGTTTTATTCGGGAGCTTACACCTCGAAATTGGTCCCATTAGAACTTTTTTATTTTTATGTTTGACCACGCATAACTTTGCAGAGTTGTCCGATTTGAAAGATTCTTGTTTTATTCGGGAGCTTACACCTCGAAATTGGTCCCATGTAAAACTTTGAGTTAACTTCAATAATACGTATTTTTTCCCACGTTTTATGTAGATGATGATCTAATTTCTTTTGCAGGTATTCGAACTTGTGTGGGTTAGTACCAGAACTAAAAAGTGCAAAATATTTTTTTTTTTTACAGGAACAAGTATTTTTACAAAAAAAAATACGTATTATTTTAATAAATAAGTTAACTTAAAAACTACGCAAGCAAAGTTAATAAGTTTTACATGGGACCAATCTCGAGGTATACGAGGTAGTAAAACAAGAATCTTTCAAATCGGACAACTCTGTAAAAGTCATACATAAAAATAAAAAAAGTTCCAAAACACCATGTTCGCGCTCGATTTTGACTTGGTTGCCATAGAATGAATTAATTACTACCCCAAAAGCTTTCACATGGCATAGGTTTCATCACTGTTGAGAGTTTAGCCCAGACTCCATACAAATTTGCCCATAGTCCTTTGGTACACACATGGATTTCTGTGACCCAAAAACGTACGGCTAAGGAAAATAAATGAATTTTGAATATGGGGGTCACTTTTAGGGGCCAAATAAGAAAATTAAAAAAAAAAGTTTTTCAAACTGTACGGTGTGACATATCAAATGAAAGGGCTTACTATGAGGGCCTCAAATATATTTTTTTTTATAATTTTAAAATAAATTGTTTTAAAGTTATTTAAGAAAATAGACGAAAATTGACCATTCCTCCCCCACCCCCTTATCTCCGAAGCTAGTATGCCTAAAATTTTGAAAAAAAATACAGAAAATAGTTCTATACCCGTAGATTACAGGAAAACCTATAAGAAGTTTGTGGTCTTAAAATGACATGGTAAATCTCTCAATATTGTTAGAGCCAACTTACATTTACTGTTGGAATGTATAGTAGAACATGTTTTTCAACTATAGGTAATGTTAAGTTTGTTCTTGGGATAATTTCATCCCAACTACGGAACCCTTCATTGTACGTAGTCCGACACGCACTTGACCGGTTTTTTGGAAAATAATATTAGAAAAAATTCTTAATTCAGAAACAGGGTGTAGGTAGGTATAATAATAAAATAATAATAAATATCCTTGGACATTTCACACAACGCCATCTAGTCCCAAGCTAAGCAACCTAATGCTTGTGTTATGGTAACGAGATGGCTGATAAACTACTTATATACATTTTTTTTTGTAAATACATACATATTATAGATAGAAAAACACCCAGACTCGGAACAAATACTTGTAGGTCGTACAAATATTTGTTCCGTGCGGGAATCGAACCCGCGACATGCTGCGCAGCAGTCAATCGCTCAACCACTACGCCAACCGAGTCGTCAGTATGGCATATAGGATCACAATAAACAAGTACTTACACTTGACGCGTTATTGCATTTGGGTTTACGATGTCTGCCATCTTCGACACTTTCTATGATCTGTAAAAAAATGAGTTTTAACAATATTGTTACACTACCTAATTTTTTACATGAAGGAGTAGGTTTGCTAGAAAAAATGCTCTCTATTAATTGCACACCAATTAAAGGATAATATTATACAATACAGTGGTATTTCTTTTTAGTTTCTGCCAGCAAGGTGTCCCTACTGACTGAATTGAAGGATTCTATAAGTCAACCTTCAATATGACGTCGAATCTTTTGCCAGAATTTAGGTACTTAGGTCAACAAGGCGTGTACGGCAGCCTCACAGCCCCTTTTGGAGCCGTAACCTAGCTGCAGGGACTGTTTTTCGAAACTACTTCATTTACAACAAATCATGACTGCCACACGGCAAAGGTAGGCTGAATGCCACCATCAAATAGTAAGTAGGTAGGTACCTACCTACTTAAATAGATTAATAGGTATAATTTTAATATTAGAGATAAAGATAAGATCGATCCGTTTGATCAGCCAAATTAAATTAAAGTACATACTGAGATCAGAGCACTCTGTGCGGCTGTCACTCAGAAGAATAACTGAGGGCTGTCATCAGGGCGGCGAAAGGCGAAACCCTTAGAGCCACAGGGTGGCAAATGCTATACATTTTAATTTCTTACTATTCAGCGCCGTCTATCTACGAGAACATAAATTAAAAATGAACCGTGTTGCCAGCGTACATCCATGAAGCAATTTTTAGTACATTATAGTAGAAGTGTACGCGTATAATCTTTGATTTTGATATTTTTGAGTTAATTATTTTTCGTATTTTTTTTTGCATTTGTGAAAGGTCTCCGATCATAGTATTGTATTAATGTTTTGCTCTTATTGATCAAAAAAGAAACTATTAGTAGAATTTACAAATATGAAATGACTATACAGCCACAGGGTGACAGGCTGATGTTGACATTTCATTGCAAAAAAAAATTCTGCGGTTGCGTTGCGAATATTTTTGTAAATATTTCGTTTGCTTGCCAATTTTCAGTGTAATTTACGTCAAGTTTAGTTCGTTGCTCCGTATTTAGTAAAAATCTTGGAAGATAAACGTTCCCATCGAAATCATCGAATGTCTACTTTCTAAATCACCACGACTTGAGCCCCCCGTGCTCCTCGGTGATTTAAATGCTTAGGCCCTCCAAGTGCTCTGTGGGCCCTCCGTAAATAGGAGTTTGGACCATATTATTTAAGTGTTTAACTCCGCCCTTAAGACGACCACTGACCAAGTGTTTTGTGTTTATACTTAAATAACCATGTCTCGAAACAATGTTGTGTACCTACCCGGCTGCCCAGTCATCAAAGATGACGGTAAATATGATGTTCTTTTTCTATCTACACAATGTATTGCTGGTTTGAGTTTGAGTGCAATGTTTTGTTTTACATAATAAATATGAATATGCAAAATTGGTATTTATTTTATTATCCTCGAAACAACAAGTTTAGTGTCGAATTAGCGTTACCGAGTTGAATAATGTAGAATGGTTGAAAATTCTGTTGTACTTAGTAAAACTAAACCTAAAAATTTAAAATCCAGTTTGTAGAATTTTCAACCATTCTCCATTAGACAACTCGGTAAAGCTAATTCTACTTGATACAATATTATTTATGTAGCTATGGTAACGTACCACGTGACATTGAATAGTGTATGTCCCCGTAACTAGATGGCGTTGCCTAAGAAAAGCTTAAGTTGCCAGTCTATCTCAGTATATATAATAGTAGTCTATGCTTAGAGCATTTAAATGCTCTAAGGCGAAACCAGATATGATATTAGTGTATAGTCTATGGCTGTCATTCTTGGATCTTTGACAGTCTAAGTGTGCGTCCGTCATTATGGGTCGTCAGAAGCCCGAAAGTCTGACAACCAGTGTTACCAATGGGTAACATGTTACTCAGTAACTGGGGTGTGGAGTTCAGATAGGCAGTCGCTCCATGTAAAATACTGGCATTCAGCTGCATCCGGTTAGAATGGAAGCCGACTCCAACATAATTGGGAAAAGGCTAGGCGGATTGATTGTTTAGAAATTTGTTTTAAAAACAATTTGGATTCTTTCCATCGGCATTTTACGTAACCGCAACAAATAAAATGTTACTTACCTAATATAGGTACTTGGTTACTCTATTTTGTAGATAGCCCTATAAATATGAAAGTAACATAATTACAATAATAAGTCGTGTTTGTCTGAAAGCCACAGCACAGTCCAATATTTGACGTCTGCGAAGCTGGCTGGCAGGAGAACAGAACATAGATGACAGAAGAAGTTGTAGTACACGCAAAGAGTATCTATAGTAATAATAGCGCACGCACTGCGACATCATCTGTGTCCAGGCCGCAAATACCGGGACTACCACACCCTAAAATATGGCAGTGCCATGTTTACAAAACCTAATGTTACATGATACCCGCTTCCTACAACTCTGAAAGTGAAAACTTGGTAAAACTTTAGTATTCGGTCGCACGAAAATTTCTTTGCAATATCTTTTAATAAGACGAAAATTTCTTTGCAATATCTTTTAATAAGAGTGATATCGTTACAATCAGGGACCCAACCCCAACGACCTTCAACCACTGTCACCCCATTTTCGTGCGACCGGATACTAAAGTCAACCCGTTCGCGCTGCTGTAAAACCAACCATAGGCGTAGGTTCAACTTCGGTGGGTCGGGCGGGTGGGCCTCGGCCTCGGTATGAATTTAGACAAGACGAAAGTCATGTACAAATTCACTCGGCTTGCCGGGTCCAATCCGCATCGAAGGGTCGCTTCTTGAAGTTGTGAAGGAGTATGTCTACCTAGGGCAAGAAGTTATCCAGCTCGGTAGACACAACTTTGAGAAAGAAGCCGACAGAAGAATCCAATTGGGTTGGGTAGCGTTTGGAAAACTTCGTCAAGTCTTTTCGTCACCCATCCCGCAATGTTTGAAAACCAATGTTACCAATCAATACATCCCCGGTCTCTAAACTCTAAGTCTTCTAAACTACTTGAGTTGTACGAACACCTGTAGGTACTTTAGTGACCCTTTTCCAGAAGAAACCATCGTAGCGAGAGAGGAACTTATATAAAAGGTCAGTGAAAATCGCAAGGAAATGTGGATTAACAATTTAACACCTTAATAGCAAAAAACCGGTCAAGGGCGAGTCGGACTCGCGCACCGAGGGTTTCGTTCCGATTTCTAAAAAAGTATGCTATTTAGAGACATCGTTTTATTTTTCCTGTAATCTTTACATAAACTTCTATCACATGGAATAATTTCAGATTTTTCTCTTTGCAAACTTCAGAGTTAAGGGGGGAACGGTATTTTTTTTTACATTTTTCAATCAAAAGTCCTATGCGACCTAAAAAAAATAAAAAAATGTGTGAGAATGTGAAAACAACGCTCTTTCATATGATACCCCACATGCCCTAGTAGCCCCACTTTCAATTTTTAAGACCCCGTTTCAGCACGTGTACCAAAAAAAAAACAAATATTTTTATTTCTTTCTTATTTGCAAAATAGTTGGGTAATCGTCATCTAAAACTGTTCCAATATACAGCATTAACAATAACTATAGCATTAGCAGTTCTTGAGATATCCAGCTGTGACAGACACACAGACTGAGTGACACCTTAAGGGTTCCTTTTTTACCATTTTGGTACGGAACCCTAAAAAGCATGGTCCACATTTCGAAAGCTCACTGGCGACCCCCTGATCCAAATAACCAAATCAAGCTACTGCGAAGAAGCTCATAAACTTCTTTTAAATGGCAAACCCCCAAACAAACTTCCTAACGTCCCCAAAACTGTAACACAGTCGACCGACAACACAGATATCAGCAATTAAAAAACTTGGGGCCGGTAGCGGTACCGTGGTTGCTCGCCCTTTTTAACTCATGTCTCTTGGAGAAAAGCTAAAGTGATATCGCTCCTCAAACCAGAAAAGTCTCGCTTATTTCTCCCCCGTTGGCACCTCGTCGAGAATATTCGCGAAAACGCGAATTGCTTCGTTCACTCTCACATATATATTATAACGAAAACAAACACGAAACAATTCGACGTTAACTTATTATAGGTACCTATTATAGGTACCTACTTATTTACAAAAAAAGTCAGGAATTTTCTTCAAATGTCCGGAATTTACTCCGGTTTTTTTTTTTTATCTGGTAAGTAAGAAAAAAAAGTCTGACGCTTTTGGCGGGGGACGAGGAAGCTAGTAGCTACTACAAAAAAAAAAACTGCTTACTGAGAAATCCGTGCCATCGAATATTTTTTAACGGGTATCGATATTCATTCGGAATTTTACTCGAGTCCATGAAATAAAATAGCTGATGAATAAAATAGTTAGATTATAATAATAAGAAAATATAACTAAGCACAATCTTAAATAAAAGTAAGTTCTTAACAAAATTTATAATCTCAATAAAAAAACTAGGTGTTAAAACTAAACAAAAACGATTTTCAAATTATTAACCCACCCATTTAACAATAAAGTGATTACAATGAAAATATAAAACATTGAACATTTTTTTTAAACAACAAAAATTACGTATTAAGAATTTATCGACATGTTTTTTGTTACAAACATGAGCCCAACCCTACGGTAGTCTTATAAACACATAATCCTATGTCAAGTGTCATGTCAATTTTGCAGAGTATCCATACTAATATTATAAATTCGAAAGTAACTCTGTCTGTCTGTCTGTCTGTTACCTTTTCACGCCTAAACCACTGAACGGATTTCGATCAAATTTGGCAAGGCTATAGATGGTATCCTGGGGACGGACATAGGCTACTTTTTTTTTCAAAAATAATCCTACAGGGGGTGATATAGGGGATGAAAGTTTGTATGGGAAACTCAGTATTTCTTAAGTTAGGGATGTGAAAATTAAAATGTATGCTTTTGATAGGAAATAAAGAAATATGCGGTTCAGCGTTTTTGAAAAATCATCCCCTAAGGGAGTAAAATAGGGGTTGATTTTAAAATTTACAAAACTGCATGGATTTCGACAAAATTTGGCAAGGCTTTATGTAGCATCCTGGGGAAGGCCATAGGATACTATTTTTTTCATAAATAATACTACAGGGGGGGATATAGTAGGGGATGAAAGTTTGTATGCGAAACTCAGTATTTCTTAAGTTAGGGATGTGAAAATTAAAATGTATGCTTTTGATAGGAAATAAAGAAATATGCGGTTCAGCGTTTTTGAAAAATCATCCCCTAAAGGGGTAAAATAGGGGTTGATTTTAAAATTTACAAAACTGCACGGATTTCGATAAAATTTGGCAAGGCTTTATATAGCATCCTGGGAAAGGACATAGGCTACTTTTTGTCTTAAAGTAATCCTACAGGGGGTGATATAGGGGATGAAAGTTTGTATGGGAAACTCAGTATTTCTTAAGTTAGGGATGTTGAAATTAAAATGTATGCTTTTGATAGAAAATAAAGAAATATGCGGTGCAGCGTTTTCGAAAAATCATCTCCTAAAGGGGTAAAATTGGGGTTGATTTTTAAATTTACAAACCTGCACGGATTTCGACAAAATTTGGCAAGGCTTTAAGTCTTAAGTTAGGGATGTTGAAATTAAAATGTATGCTTTTGATAGGAAATAGAGAAATATGCGGTTCAGCGTTTTTGAAAAATCTTTTACCCCCTTAGGGGATGATTTTTCAAAAACGCTGAACCGCATATTTCTCTATTTCCTATCAAAAGCATACATTTTAATTTCAACATCCCTAACTTAAGACTTAAAGCCTTGCCAAATTTTGATACTTTCAAAAACAATACTGGGGGGGTGATATAGGGGATGAAAGTTTGTAAGGGAAACCCAGCATTTCTTAAGTTAGGGATAACAAATTTATGCTATTGGTAGGAAATAAAGAAATATGCGGTACGGCGTTTTTGAAAAATCATCCCCTAAAGGGGTAAAATCGGGGTTGATTTTAAAATTTACAAAACTGCACGGATTTCGACAAAATTTGGCAAGGCTTTATATAGCATCCTGGGAAAGGACATAGGATACTAATTTTTTCAAAAATAATACTAGAGGGGGTGATATAGGGGATGAAAGTTTGTAAGGGAAACCCAGCATTTCTTAAGTTAGGGATAACAAATTTATGCTATTGGTAGGAAATAAAGAAATATGCGGTTCAGCGTTTTTGAAAAATCATCCCCTAAAGGGGTAAAATCGGGGTTGATTTTAAAATTTACAAAACTGCACGGATTTCGACAAAATTTGGCAAGGCTTTATATAGCATCCTGGGAAAGGACATAGGATACTAATTTTTTCAAAAATAATACTAGAGGGGGTGATATAGGGGATGAAAGTTTGTAAGGGAAACCCAGTATTTCTTAAGTTAGGGATAACAAATTTATGCTATTGGTAAGAAGTTACGAAATATGCGGGTCAGCGTTGTTTAAAAATCATCCTCTAAGAGCCTAAAATAGGGGTTAATTTTAAAATTTACAAAACTGCACGGATTTCGATAAAATTTGGCAAGGCTATAGATAGCATCCTGGGAAAGGACATGGGCTACTTTTTGTCTTAAAACATAATCCTACAAGGGGTGATAAAAGGGATGAAAGTTTGTATGGGAAACCCAGCATTTCTTCAGTTAGGGATATGCCCTATGTTTTCCACATGAACGTTCCCATGGGATATTTTCCGACATCCACGCGGGCGGAGCCGCGGGCAAAAGCTAGTTATGTATATTTTCGTAATGCAAAAGAAAAATATTATGAACTATAAGAGCGCTTTCAATTTAGACGTTTCGTGTCGCACGGCTGCGGTGCCGAAGCGGTGCGTTTGTCGTACGTCGTACGGACGTTCGTTTGTTTTCATACAAAGCGCGCGGTGCGGCAACCGCGCGGCGTCGGTACCGCGATCGCTCGACGGACGGTAACGTCACAAACTCCACGTGATCATTTCGCTGTTGAATAGTGCGGGGAAAAGACGTGAGACCTTTTCTTCTAATGTTAATTTATTTATTTCTTTAAAATGGATGACATAAATGTGGAAGAATAAATGATTTTGAAGATTATGGAAATCACCAAAATTACATGTTAATGCCTAAACATTGGTGATGCTCTTTTACGGGGGCGTCATTTTTGTTTCTCTTTGATGTTTTTCAACAAGAGCTCTAACAGTTTCTTCGTCAGAGTCCATGGCTTGACTGCTCTCAAAAATATAGGGTGACTGGTAATTAGTGACCGATACCTAAACACAAATGATTGTGCTCATGATAACAAACAACTTTTACTATGGGACCAAATCTGTAATCGCGAAAACATTCATCCAACAAATGTAAGTGGCAGGAATCATTACACATCCTGTCTGCACACTGACTAAATTCGCTTGGAAAATCAATTTGTTTTAATTCAGAATGACAATAATCGTGATATTATGTCCGTAAGGATTGAGTCGCCACATTTCGTATCTTAATGAAATTTAATACTTATTTAGTAGTAAGTTTAAAAATTTTGTAGGTTCGATCCTCGATTTTGTAGGTATAATACTTCAAAAGATATATGAACATAAAGGTGGCACCTCAATCTAAATATTTGGATTGAGTCGCCACGTCAGAACTAGGTACGTCATGGATGAATGTTTATCATTATTTGGTATGATTTAGTAGTAATTGTGTATAGTACCTACTAAAAATCTGAGTCCTGTACTGTTGATATTGAAGAATATACAATACTTTTAATGTGGCTCCTCAATCCATCAATCAATCAATCATAAGAACGTGAATTTCTATGAAATTAATTGGTCAATTTATATTCCACTCCAAAGAACATTTAGTAGTAAGTGTGTTCGAATTTGTAGTATATAGAGAAAGTAGTAAAACTGAGTGAATTTAGTAAATAAACGCATTTTATTTGGCTCCTCAGTCCTGACGTTCTGCAAATAAATAATTGATTGTATCTACCTGAGATCACAACGGAATCAATAACCAGAGACACTAACATTTAGTATAAATGTCTACTAAATACTTATGTACAAATCAACATTGTATATATTCGGTATCTGAAAAAAAAAATACTTTTCGATATTCATTAAGAATTCGCTATTGAGGGTGACCATGTTGTGTGTGTACCTGGGACAAACGGTCAAACTAGGTAAGTCCAACTTCGTTAAGTTAGGGAAGCTACGGAAGATCTTCTCGTCCAAAATATCGCAGTGTCTCGAAACAAAAGTCTTTGACCAGTGTGTGTTGCCAGTTATGATTTACGGCACTAAGACGTAGCGTTTTACAATGGGCCTCATAAGAAAGCTCAAGGTCACCCAAAAGCCAAAGAAGAGGGTTATGCTCGGTGTTTTTCTGCGAGATCGAGTTAAGAATGAGGTCCCTTTTGGGGGGAGCAGTGGACGTCTTTCGGCTGAAATGATGATGATGATGATGTTAAATGAAACCAGGATGACTAGTTTTTGAAATTTATTTTTTTAATAAAATCCCTACTTATTTCTAACAGAATTGTATTATTCACTTCGTAAAGGAGAAAAATAATAAAGTGTTCATCCTAAACGTTCTAAATAATTGCCACTTAAATACTAACTTACCTAATAAATAAACACATTATTACTAATTGTAAAAAACTATTCATACTGCCCATTGATACCTCTGATGTTATGGTAAGCGTTTATAACTACGATTTTGTATCGAAGCGCTTTTGTGTTTTAAAACAAATCACAATTGAAATCAAGATGTGCCAACAAAGATAATTATGCAAATTACGTATAATAACAATGTTACAACCGGTCAAGAGCGAGTCGGACTCGCACACCGAGGGTTCCGTTCCGATTTCTGAAAAAGTGTGCTATTTAGAGACATCGTTTTATTTTTCCTGTAATCTTTACACAAACTTCTATCATATAGAATATTTGCAGATTTTTCGCTTCGCAAAGTTCGGAGATAAGGGGGGGGGGCGGAACGGTATTTTTTTTTACATTTTTTTTTTAAATGTTTGAGAATGTGCAAATAGCGCTCTTTCATATGATACCCAATATACCATAGTAAACCCACTTTGAATTTTTAAGACCCCCTTTCAGTCAATGTTGCAAAAAAAGTATAAATATTTCTATTTCTTTCTTATTTGCAAAATAGTTGGGTAAACATTATCTAAAACTGTTCCTAATTTCAAGTTGATAGCATTAGTAGTTCTTGAGATAGCCAGCTGTGACAGACAGACAGACAGACTGAGTCACACCATAAGGGTTCCTTTTTTACCATTTTGGTACGGAACCCTAAAAAGGAACTATACCTATACTATATGTTTTAAAAAACAGCACATAATAAGTGGTAGGTCCACTAATCGAATCGCAACCCGCGAAATACAATAATTGAGTAGTCCCGATGCCCATCTGTGGTCTCCGAGAGCAAATGCGCGAGTTAGGGTCAGCTCACACCGAGACGCGACGCAACGCGACGCTGCGCGCACATTTTAAAAGAGCGACTCAAAATATAACTTTATTTTCTACACGAAAATATACACATTTCATTGTGAGAATTTAGAATACGTTGCACCATGCAGCGCTGCGCCTCGTGATGCTTCGCAGCGTATAGCGATGCATCGCGACACAGCGGTGCTTCGCCGGTACGCGCGTTGTGCAAGAGCGGTGCTGCGCCTCACGAAGCCGCGCGACTACTCTACTACAGTCTCTACTATTTCCGTCCAGACTTCGTGTAGAATTGAAGCAGTTTGGTCGAGTGCTCGAGTGAAATTATAATGATAGACTGGGATCTTGTTATAATCGGACTTCTTGCAGAAGAGGAAGAGGAAGAAGAATACAAAAATAAAATTAAAAAGACGCAGGGCGGGGCGGGAGCACGTGGCGAATGTAGACACGTTCCGCTGCGCCGCGCGGCGTCGGCTTGAAATGGCAGCTGCGAAAATTTTTGCAGCCGCCATCTTGGATTTCCATTTTGACCTCATTATCGTTTTAGGTGTTTTTTTTTTAACTCTAGTGTTTTACACCCTTAAAAAATTTCACAAGTTCCATGATGAAACTATGATGATAATGAAGTTTGCTGTGTTGACTGTACAATATAATCCAAAAAAAAATAGGCTTGGTAGTGTCGTTAATTGGAAACGACACTACTGGTAGTGCGGCTGGTAGTGTCGTTGCCAATAAACGAAAATTTAAGGGATTCCCTCGATTTCCATGGGATCTCCTCATCAGATTCTGATTTGGTGACAGTGGGACCACCTCGAGAGCATAACCTTTCAAACAAAAAAATAATTGTGCAAATCCGACTATACAGGCTGACTTTGAAAACATGCGACAAAATAGATTTTGTTTCTATAAGCCACGAAACGTACATTTTCTTTTTAAATCACGTATTCATGGTCACCCTACAAAAAAAATTCATAAGAAATTAAAGAATAGCTAATAACTTCGTAAATATGTACTTTTTTTTGTATTTTTTTATACCTACATTTTGTAGAAATTTATACAAAATATTGGCGTTTTTTGTTCCAAATTTCGTCACATGATTATGTAGATTAGAGGCAAATCTATTTACCGAAGCATCTGAATTGAGGAGCCACATTAAATATGCTATATCTCCCATTTCTTTCTTTTGTGATTGCCGACTCTTATCCTACAAATCTAATATACTTACTACTAAATGATGTTGAAATTGCGCATTAAATTGAACTACTGCTTCTTTGAAAAATGACCAGCCGTATGTGTATGATCTGAGGAGCCACACATAATATATTGTAACTTTTTTAATTTTAACACTACCGAGCTCAGATTTTGTCTACTAAATACTCTCAAATACTACTAAATCATACCAAATTATGATAAACATTCATCCATGATGTTCTTAGTTCTGACGTGGCGACTCAGTCCAAACATTTAGATTGAGTTGCCACCTATAAGTTCATATATCTTTTGAAGTATTATACCTACAAAATCGAGGATCGAACCTACAAAATTTTTAAACTTACTACTAAATAAGTATTAAATTTCATTAAGATACGAAATTTGGCGACTCAATCCTTACGGACATGTGATATTTAGCTATTTGGTCAGCATCACGCTCACCCCAGACAACTTTATTTACATGTGCGTACGGCTCCGTCACCATAGTGTGCATTTTGATGTTATTAAACTTACATTCTAACATAACTGGCAAGTGGTCCGACCAGTATGAGTCACACAATACCGACACATTGACAATTGCAGGCAGTGCGGCACCTGTCACTACGCAATGATCTAGCCAGCGCAGGCACCCGTGTGCGTCGCTCACATATGTATAGGTGTCCGACGGAAGTGTATTCATATCAACGCACGACCATAACTGCTCCGCACAGAAAGAAAGCAGCTCGTTAGCAAACAGTTCACCCGGGTGTGCGTTAAAGTCACCCAGAATAAAAACTGACTCGACACTATTATTCTCAATCACTGCGTTAATCTCGCTCAGGCACTCTGTGAATTCTAAGAGATTGTCACTACAGTCAGTAGGCATGTACACTGAGAACACCACGAATGACCGATCACTGAGCGATACTTTAATAGCTGCAAGACGCACACTACTACACCTGATCACTGACACAGCAGGGAACGCACTTTTTCGCCAGAGGAGGGCAACTCCTCCGTGTGGCCGCCCCCGCAGCACACCGACCGAGGTATCCACTGCCGACGTACCCGTATAGGCAAAATTGTCATCTAACGTACCCAGAAAAGACAGGTCATGTGGCAGCAGCCATGTCTCCTGCAGCGCAATTAAATCGACTTCTCGACAAAGTTGTCGTATACACTCCACTGACCTGACAACGTTTTTACAATTAAAAGTTATTATTTTAGTTGTCGTCATGTTGAGTTGTTAGTATTTATCTCGCTAACCCGTAAGTCGGTTTTGTTTCTAAATTCAACAAAGCGTCGGTACCCAATTCCAACAGACCAAAAGTCGGCATCCATAAATAAATCTAACTTTTCTTTAGGCACATAAATTTTGAAGGAATTGTATTCTTTTTCCAATCGCATCTTCATCTTATCAACAGTGAAATTTAAGTTCGACTTACTTGTTACATAATTAGTGATGTCACACACGGACACATCCTTCGCCACGTTATAAACATAAATCGGTACCTTTATTTCGGCCGCCTTGAAGTTCATATTTAATTCAGCCACAGCTTTGCCCCTATTTCCCTCAAAACGGTTTCTATGTCTTCGCCTTTGGACCGTAACCCAGTCATCATTCTGTTTGTCACGCTTCCATTCACCATCCTTCACTATGTCCGCCATAGTCTTGTGAACGTTCATCGTTGCAGGTTTACCGAGCGCGTTATCCGTGTGTCTCGAGCTATCGGTAGCCGGGCGCACGAACAGCTGAGTTGGGTGAGTCGTGGTATCGCACGTCGAGCGCGCGGGCTCAGTGACATCGCCTATCGAATGAACAGGATTATGATACCTGTTGCGTTTAGAGTAATGTTGAATTTCACTCGTTGTTGGGTTGTTTACACCTGCTTGAATAACCGGCGACCGTTGCGCGTTTATTGATCTTGAAACAGAAATACCCTCAGATGAAAGTTTATTCTCCACAATTTCACAATATACTGTTTCTGGAGAAGATATTAAATGACTCTGATTGCTCACTCTAACATCACCCAGTTGAGATCCCAGAGGATCATCGGCACCTTCAAAACTATCCATTCGACACGCTCCACGTCGAGTGTTTATATTGCATTCATACTTATCGATTGGGGAAGTATGCTTCAACAAATCTATCTCACATTTTACGACATCTAACTGTTCAGTAGTAACAAACTGTTCCTTGATACGGCTGATATCTTGCTGCATAACCAATAGATCCTTCAATATCTTCGTTACATCCACATGATCAAAGAGGATTGGGGTAACTTTTGAAGCTCGCGAGCCACGAAAATAGGTATTTCCTCAGGATCAGTTTCCTTGAGAGTACAAATAATATCATCAATATTTCTGAGCGTTTTCCCGTCCCTCTTCCTGGTTTTCTTCTGCTTTTTTATTGTTGGTATGGAATCAAAAAGCAGATTCTTAGCTAGCACTATATCATCCTCAGGGAAAGCGGAGACGCAGATTCGACTAATACTTTCTTCGTCCATCACATCCAGTTTATTGTTCACAAACGCTAGTACTTCGTTAATCACGATGTTGCACTTTGAACATTTCACACGATTGGAAGCCATATTCGCTTACGTACGGTGCGCGCGACCGTATCTACGCTCGGTGCGTGCGAGACTGACATTGACATAAACTAACATTTAAAAAAATCTCCGTGTTTAAATCTTAGCTTTCCTGCAGTCATTTTTGGTTAGCAAACTAAATAACCTTCGGAGCGAGAAAATGGAAAAAAAAAAATTATTAATCAGATAGCTAATTTTAAGAATTTTCCACCTCGCAGTCTTTGAAGGCCGATTAAGGCCAAAGTTAGCCCCATTATATCCTACGTTTTTTAATGATTATGAAAGCTGAGAGTCTGGCGCATTCTTGAAGCCTACTTGAGAACCATGAAGTCACCTGTTTAGATTTTTAATTTGAAGTTGAAAATTTAAGTCATAATTTACCGAACGTAAATTTTTCACTTTAGATCAACATTTTCATAACTTTCATCACAGTTACGAAGCTGATTATTTTATGCATAAAAGTACTACTTATGAAAATTCAGTTGCAAAAAAAGAAACTCGATAAAACCCTCTACTTTTTTTTTTAGAATTTTTTTAGGTTGGTCAGGTCGAAAATTTTCAAACATTCAGAAAAAAATTCATAACTCGAAAACTATGAAAAGTCGCGGAACATACATGGGGGTGATTCGAATACCCCACGATACGAGGGACCGAAATTTTATTTTTGGACGTCAATGTTCCGGCCACCCTGTATATTATTTAAGAATAATTATTCGTCAGATTCAGATGTTTCCATTTCTGTGTCAGAATCAGTGACATGTATCACGTACGCATTCGAAACTCGAATGACGCGTTTATTTCCAAATGGCGTCCCGATAGTTTACAATCCCTGCGACGGACGCGTTCCGGTACCAAGAAACACACAAACGATAGCGCTTTGCGTCGTTAAAATATGATCCGACTAAATTAAATAGGTTGTTACTTTCATATAACCCGTCTATATTTCATGTCGATTGAATATGGTCAATTTATATTATCTCGCAGTATAAAATGTTTACTTAGTAAAAGATGTTTGTTTACATATATGATATATCCCCGTATCAATTGAGGGACCAGGTCTAAAACTCTTTCTTCAGTTGCACCGCGAAGTGGTCTTCCGGCGCCTTCCTCATTGGGAACTATGGGCTGGTTATCTAGCACTCGTTGATAGGCATTGGTAATTATCCGGGAGTCTGATGGATGCCGACGGTCAGGATACCTATCAATGTAATTTCTGAACGCTTCCCTAGCATTTCCCCGAGCTTCCTCGTAGCATATTATCATTTCGCCATACTCACGACCACTAAATGTAGCCATTTCTCACAGACAACACAACAAAAAAACAATCCAAATGGGTACGTAAACTTCACAACGCGAGCGACACACCGACATGATGCGCGTGCGACAGTCACAAAACAACTGAATTGTACATAGTACACGAACGAAAAATCACACACAAAAACACGGTGTTGTCAACTAAGTCGAAAAAATTTCCATGTTTGCAAAAATGTTGTACAAAAAAATACCACTATTTTAAGCTTGACTAAATGGATTAAAAGTTGGCTGTTATTTTTTGTGGAGAAATGAAACGATTAATTTGACAATTTAATTAAAATTTTAAGTTAAGCAAATTAAGAGTAGCGAAAGCCCAGTGTGATAGAAGACTGGGCTTCCATTGCAGAGGGTTTACGTTCGATTCCCGACTCAACAATCAGTCGGTAGCTGTCGTAAAGCCACGTAAAAGACTCTTGGTTGGCTTGGAAACTGGATCCTGTGATCGCTTGAAAAGTAGAATTAATTAAGTAATTCGGTAGCTACGTACCACGAATACTCAAGGGCACATTATGTGCGTTTTTCCTTTAGAAATTAAGTGCACGAAAAGATTTGCATTTAACATTAGAGGAGTTCTTATGTGAACCAAGTTTGATCTAACATTTTCGTTCACAAATTGAGGTTTATTAAGTTGGCAATACTGTTGCGACTCGGTAAATCGGAGCGTCTCGCTTGTAGTATTTGTATTGTATGCAAGTAGTATACGGTGAGTTTGATGAACTCTGAAGCTAGGCAGAAAGTGAACAGCTGATTTCGCGCGTAGTACGTTAGAGTATTTCGACATACATTGCTGTTTTTTGGATTTTAGCTGTTTTATATACATAAATGGAGTGCTGCAAACAGAGAATGTAATTTTACATTGAAATAAAGGAATATTAGCCGAAAAAACGTTAAAAAAAATGAAACTTTTCCTGAGAAAATTTCCGGTGGAATATGATTCACAATAAGGAGCTGAATGCACCCTGTTAATTTGTGGAGGGCTGTCCCTTACACCCTGTATAAGTATTAATATCGTTTGTGCTTTGAATGTGATTTTTTTTGTTTTGTTTAGACACAGATTTTAAAATAAATTTCATAATAATAAAATATACCTATCAAAGGCATTTTTAAAATTATAATAAAGAGAACGCGATTTTTGCACTAAGAATCGTTATCGATAAAATTCAATTGCTTAAAAATGTCATTGACGTAGTCATGCGACCATGCGACAGTGAAATCTGTCACCCGCACCATGCTACAGCGCAGGTACGTGAGGTACGATAACATGGCGCTGCGGACCCGGCTTATTGCTTCTCCACTGTTATATTTTTGCTCTAAGCAAAAAACGTAAGAATATTTGAATTTAGCGGACAACTCTGGTGCTTTCACCGATAGAATTTTTAACAATACATTTTTAATTTAGCACACTGATATGTATGACTTCATAGGTACGTAAATAATTTGATCCAAAACTCATAAGACTAGTGCTTTTTCTGAATTGTAATTTATTTTGAAAACAATTGTCAACTACAAATGATTAAATATTCGTAATATTAAAATTGACAATACATCAACATCTGATAACGCTCAGCACATACTAAGAACTACATGTATACATTATTGTCTTGAAACATTGACCTAGAGTCATCAGGCTAATTACACAAACTTGAACAGTAACCGTAGTCAATCGCTAATGACCACCTGGAAGACTCCATCTCCAATGAAAAAAAAAAACAACGTTTACGTTAAAGCTTGATGAATTAGACTGCAGCAAAGCCAACAGCAAGAAACTGAGCATTTGATCATTTTATAACATAATAGGTACTTGTGTAATATTTAAGAGAATGCTTAAAACAACAGCATGGTATGACACACAAAAAAACATCGTTTTCAGCCACAAACCGACAGTAATTACGATTAGGAATGCAAGAGTAGAACTCCCGGGTGCCAGTTCGCGTTTTTAATTGATTATTAATAAATGCTCAATTATTTACAATTTCATATAGTAAATGACTTTATACGATTTTCTCAGAATTTCAAATTCAAATGAGTCATAAAAAAAATATGTGCCAGTTTTTGAATATTTTTTCAATCCTTACTATCAATTGACTATTCTAGATACCGAATCTAGTCTTAACTCTCAGTCTTAACTCAATACCCCACTACTAGACCCTTTTTGCTTGACGCCCACTTATTAACTTTAAATTAGGTTTTCTCGTGAACCAAACAGAACTGGCACACGGGAGTTTTGCACTTGCATTCCTAATCATAATTCCTGTCGGTTTGTGGCTGAAAACGATGATGTAATTATTTTGGGTGTCATAACATACTGTGAAGAAATGTCTTTCAATAATGCAAACAATTCATTTATATACACCTATCTAAGCAAATACTAATGAATACCTATTATTTTGCTTAATACGATGGTCATAATTACATATTTAATGGGCGAGCTTTATGTTGACAAAAATATAACATAATTTCGTTCAATTAACATTACTAGCTTCTATTACCCCACATTACAGTGAGTGGTACCCAACTGATAAGGCGCGTCGTGAATCTTCGTTCGCACAGAAAAGAAAGTATGGCCCCCGAAGATTAACGAAAGAATGCTTAAAACTTACAATCAACCTTAGATCACTACTATAAGGTTCATAATACACTGCAGCTGTTAGTTCCGTCTCACTCGCAAGTATGGCGGCTGATAAACATGCCACGCGGCGCGCGCTAAACATGGCGGCAGCTGCCGACCAATAGCGGTACAGGAAAAAGAAGCGCGGTGCGTGGAGCGTGCCGATTGTCAATAGCATTTCCCGCGCTTTGAAAATTCATCTTCTGCGCAGGTACATTGGTAAGCCATATCAGTTGGGTACTACTTTTTTTTTGTAATGTTATGGAATTATTTAATAGGTATAAACAAGACATGCTTCTGTCAAATTATAAATTCTCTGTGGAGTAATTACCAGTTCGAAGGTTGTGTGGAAGAATAATTTCAGAGAAATATAGAATTTGTTATGATTATAAAACTTTCTTGACTAGCACCTGTAGGACACTCGTTTTTTGGTATTTGCTCCTCAGAGTATCAACTAATTTTACTGAATTACCATGTCTTTTTAAATGCTCTAGTTTCATACATTATATATTTATCATAATATTATATATTTATCATAATATTATATATTTATAGGACTGTAATTGATTGGATTATTGTCTCTTAATATTAATTTTGTTTCTACTTTGGACATTAGGTACTTATAGATAGGCATTTGTCCCTTTGCTAGTTTTTTCAATCAATAAAAATACATTTATAATGCAAAAGCATATGTTTTTAAAGCAACTCTAACAAATTCACACATTGTGTTACATAATTCTATTCAAATACAATAAAGATTTGAAATAAAATGGTTTAAACATTCCAAGTAAAATTGTCTTGAGGTTTTCTCTTGACCGTCCAATATCATTTCATTGCTATAATATCATTGACATTCTTTAAATAGCTGCAACATTTTATGAACTGTACAGTGCGTTTCACGAAAGAATTCCCTTCGCCGTAATGTTGGCACCATTGCTATCATTGAAGAATTGCTTGCAAAAACCATTTCTTCAATGAAAAGCAATGGTTCTGGATAAGGGATGTTCTATCCTTTCTTGGGAGGTTATAAAGGTAGGCTCAACATTTACAAGCTTTTGTTGAACACCGCCTATGCATACCACCATTGGTTTTCATTGAAGGAATGGTTTTTGCAAGCAATTCTTCAATGAAAAGCAATGGTGCCAACATTACGGTGAAGGGAATTCTTTCGTGAAACGCACTTTAGCAGACGTGCAAGGGATTGCCATGGTTAAAAATAAAGAATTAACAACATTATGTATGAACATGGCACATTAAATAAGTGGCGCCCACGCGGAGCTGCAAAGCCACCAACCAAATAAAATTAAATATTCTAACAATTCTAACATTACCATACTAAATGCATAGTTCAGTTATAGTTACTTACAGCCGAATAAACTGTGGTTACTCTGCGGCTTGCGCTTGCAAGTCTGCTAGTGGAAAACTACAAACAGATTATCGACTATTGTTAGACACACATTATTTTACAGAACATGGAAGAAAAGTTAATCTTAAATAATAAAAAAATTGTTAGCGACAGTTCTTCAAATTGAATTAGAAATTAAAAGTAAAAGAACTTTGGCGCGAGACGGTACTTGTAAGGGTCAGTAAAGTTCGGAAGTTAGCTGCGAGTGCAGGTATAGTACGATTCAAACTTAATGAAGTAAAAAAAAACCCAATAAAATCTAAAATTTAAAAAAACTAGAACCTAAATTATTGTCGACTTAACTGTACCTGCACGGTCTGCACTCGCAGCTAACTTCAGAGCCTCCATTAAGTTTGAATCGAACAGTGCGAGCCAGGCGCCGCGAATGCATTTTTAACCGACTTCTAAAAAAGGAGGAGGTTCTCAATTCGGATGTTTGTATTTTTTTATGTTTGTTCGCGCATAACTCCGTCGCTTGCCAACCGATTTGAAAAATTATTTTTTTGTTGGAAAGGGTGTACTTCCCAAATGGTCCCATTTTTGTCAAAATCCAGTTCTGATCATGGGATCCTGGAGAAATCGAAGGAACTCTTCAAAGTGTAGAAGTTTTTTATAGTAGCTCGTGCATTTGCTCTCGGAAAGCACCACTTGGTGAAGTGGAACTGATGATGAAGACCACAGATGGCTAACGGAACTACTCAATGATAAATATTTCAGTGGTTGCGATTCGATTACTTTAATTATGGTTGCTAAGCAATTTCCGCTCGTCACACAATGCGTGTGGTGAGTGGTTGTTGAGGAGTTCTCCTGGTTCTTACCAGCAGAACTCCTCAACAATTAACGTCCCAGCATCGGAAAAAGCAATATTTTGTAACATGTGATGAGCAATTGACATTAGACTATTGTAAGTTATACAAATTATAAACAGACCCACTAAAAAGCGAGAAATAAAAACTTTTTAACAAAAAAAAAACCGACTTCCAAAAATCACTACAAAGTGAAAAATAACTTTGATTTCGGAAGAGTCGGTGGCAAAAAAAAAAGAAAGTAAATAAAAAACGAAAGACACCGAGTTCCGAAATCAAAGTTATTTTTCACTTTGTAGTGATTTTTGGAAGTCGGTTTTTTTTTTTGTTAAAAAGTTTTTATTTTATATGTAAGATGCCTCAGCTCAGATGCATCTGACATAAGAAACTCATTTGCGGAGCATGCCTCACACTGTCTGAAAGACCTACCGTTGAGTTCACCTAGAGTTGATCGTCATAGAAGAAGGCTGCTCTCCAAAGCTAAAGCTTCCACACGCCTTTTATTTACCTTCCCTTAAATCGCTAGATTTGTCCACAACGTACTTAGTCACAAAAAAAAAGTGTCCATACTGAGAAGAGTGAGCTCAATCATAAACATTATTAAATAGCGTTTCCATGACAAACAAGTGTAGCCGCACTGCGTCATTGTGTGTCAGAGGTGTCAAAACGAATCAGAAATACGACTATCTTTTGACCGCGGTATGGCGAATCTAACGATTTAAATCTTTGCCACTGCCATCTTTTTCATGACAGCGTTATTGTGGCCTTTAGTGGCGAATGGCGAACATCGCTCTTCTATGCTCGGACTTCTAATTAGCTTCAGTAAAATTACACTTCTTATCTGTCATTTCGTTAAAAAATGTTCCGATTTGACAGCGAAATGACACTAAAAGTATAATTTTACCGCAGCTAATTAAAAGTCCGACCATAGGAAACCGTTACTTTACTCATAGTAATGAAACGGCG
Organism: Cosmia trapezina; assembly: GCA_905163495.3. Classification (NCBI taxonomy): domain Eukaryota; kingdom Metazoa; phylum Arthropoda; class Insecta; order Lepidoptera; family Noctuidae; genus Cosmia; species Cosmia trapezina. The sequence continues at coordinate 11,167,014 of LR991042.1, forward strand.
GAAGTAAAAGCACCGTCTCTCAATAATCCAAGTCCTTTTATGGTTATTTTTTACAAAACAACAAATTGTTAAACAACTACAATTTTGCAACAACAAAAAATAAATAACAATAATATCACTTGCCTATAAATCATTCACTTAAAGTGTAACAAAAATAAATATAATTTTTGAGCTAAACTTTGCTTTAAAAGCCTAGGATTGTATCACGTAATCCTGAAATGGTATAATATTAATAATGGCTAATAATTAAATTAGTTCATGATGTATCTCATATTCTGGCACGTCTATAACACCACTGTTAATTATTATTATTTAAGTTTGGTAATAAATACAAACATTAAGACATGTAGGCGAGTGCAATTAGACCAAAAATACTCGAATTTTATGGTTATGTAATTATTCTAGAGGTGAGGAGAATATTTTTTTATAAATCGGCGCCGACGACTACGATATTATTGCACTCAACTAATGAGCGTAACTATATCCTCGCCACATTAATTAAATGTCATGATTACATGGAAACGTTCCGTCTAATAGCATTAGTATAATAGGTACAGTAAGGGCAGGTTACTTTGACTCTAGGCATAACTTTGGCCCAAATCCAGACAGATATATCGAGATTTCTTTATTTTATCGTGTAAGTTTAATATAATTATTCCTACCTATAAACTTATTAAAAATTTACTCGAATTCTTAATCTATATAAATGCTAAATATCGTAAACATTAATTTCGAAAAACTTCTTTTCGAAGAGCGTGGAAGTGGAATTTTTGTCATTAAATCCACACAAAGTTCCGCAAGTATGCATCTCTTTAACGCCATTTATTAATTACCGAAGGACATACGACGTTCGGTTGTGTGGTCGCGACACTTCGTGCAGTTTAGACATTTGTCTCGATTTGGGCCAAAGTTATGCCGTAGGTCAAAGTTTAATAACCCGCTCTTACGGTATTGATAATTTAAGTAAAACAATACCAGTCAAGTAAACCAAAATAAAAAGAAAATCAGATTACCTAAACGAAATATGTACAGTACCTACCTACTTAATAAATATTGTAGAACATGTGCTCAAATTACCGATAACAGACAATCACTGTGTGTATTGAGTACAATAATAAAATATCAAAGTTTCTAAAAGGATCTATAAATCTGAATGTATTGTTATTATTTTTAGCTATTATAAAATGTGTTTTCAATTAACAATAAATAATTAAATAAAAATGCACTGTACTGTGAAATGAGAGTTTTAGAAAATGTACAGTATTATTTCAAAAATTAATTCCCTTATTTATTCCCGTGTCGTGGGACACCCGGTCAGAATAAAGTTCCTTTCGCTGTACATTATGTATTAATACCACAGATTAATACAGATGGGACACTCCGCAGTTTAGGTATGAAGCTACAAGTACGCGGCGGGCTCATCTCACTGGGTCAATTCAGTGTGGGCTGCGCGGGGCCGGCTCGTACGTTAGTTCGATACTCACTCACGCGCCGCGTCGTAAAAGAAGACAACCCTAACGAGTCAGAAGGTATAAGAGTTACGAAAGAGAGGCAACTTGTAGGTGAATAACACTGTAGGTAAGAAGCGTTGTGCGACCTGAATTGCACTTTATTGTCGTAGCAAGAGTCGCTTTTTATTTAAATGATTTTGCGGAGTGTCCCATCTGTATTAATCTGGGAGTGTCCCATCTGTATTAATCTGTGTTTAATCTGTTACATAGCCATCTAGTATGGTATCGACTTTTTCGGTCAAAACGCTTTTTTCTTATGTGACGATTTCTACCACTTTACTCTTACCGCAAGCCGCGTTAAAGAACTTCGTTCCAAAAGAAAACCGATTCAAATAATCTAACAAAAGCATGGTTTGACAATTCAGACAATGGTGTTTCGCTGGTATCCAAGTAAGTATTCGGCGATGCCAATGTAGTACACGGTCTGCGCGATGCCGAACAGCGGCGCGATCACGATCATACGGCACGCTCCGCCTTTAAAGAACGCAGCGGGACCCTCGTGCCTCAGTATTTTCCTGTCGGAAACATTTATAAACATAAGCACAGAAAAATTGTAGGTATAAAAACAAAAAAGTCGGTTACCGTGTCTGTCTGCTTAAAGCTTAGCATTTTTAGCCTATGAAATTATTTTTATGCTATTTTCACATTGATATATAAATTAGGAAGATATGGTTCGCGCTCCTCGACGTGGACAGCATAAATTGTGCTGACGTACACAACTGATCTTAATGACAATCGAACTGGCGTTTGTGTAGCACGTTGAGTAAAATTACCGTAATCGTCTAAATAAGCAGCAACAATTTCCTGTGTTTTCAAAATGTGCACAAATAGTTCAAAAACCAAAAACAAGTTCCACAAGATTACTTTTCACTCGTAAGTACAGCCAACAATATTAATTTGTTGAAAATTATAATAATATTTAATGTTTGCTTCGCCATGTGAAAGCGAGATAGACATGCAATGTCATTCATAATCGTAAACATTCGGCGGCTAACGCGATTTCACTTGCACGACAGCGCCGGCTCCTATCCGTATCCTTGTCTTTAGGTAACTGTAGGTTTGCGACTGTGATCTCAGATGTACGAGTTTCAGTGCATTTAGTCGTGCGCCGAGTCCAGGTTTAGTGATTACGATGTTAGTGCGTAACATATCTTCCTCTAATGTATCAATATATTTTCACCAACATTTAGAGAATTTATTCCAGACGGTGTACTTACTATAATATACTATGTACCTATGTTATCATACCTACATTCGTATTATACTTTAATGAGGTCTATCTCTTCATACACGAAATATTTTAAGTGATACACATATAGAGGTACAGCCATAGCAACAGAAAAAAATAGTTAAGTGTGTGTGTATGGTGTCTGTGTGTGTGATAGACCTTTTAAAGTACGGAAATCTCGAGTTTTGTCAACTTTTGTTAACTTATCACGAGGTGTGTATCTGTGTATTTTCCGGCTACACCAATTATTATAGAGCTTAGGGGTTTAGTTATAAACGTTGCTTAGTTAATTAATGATTAACGACTGTTTAACGTTTAAACACATTTTGACGTTTAAACGTCTCTTAGCTTTAAGCAATGTTTTTAAGAAAGGGGCTAATCTAAAATAGTACTTATTTAATACGTACGTGATGCAATCGATGACGGAGCTGTACTGACGGTCGCCAGTGGCGACAAGCGTTTGCATGCGCGTCTTCACCACGTCCAACGGGTTGACAGCAAGCGCCGCGGTGGAGCCCGCCGCGCAGCCCGATATGAACGACCACCTACGGGTTACCATACACTAGAGTCCCAACGAAAATGGACTCTGGTTTTCGGCCGAAAATGAAATGTGGTCTGTCTTGCTTGCATTATCAGCCGAAAACGAAAATTGTTTTTTTTTTTTTGTTTATCGATAGTTATTTCTTTGGTAAAAGTAAAAGAAGTCCAGTGTCAATCTTGTAATGATGATATTTAACAGTTTAAACTTAAATCACACGACACTTTGTAGTTTTATCAGACATACCTAATTATTAACATTATTAATAATCAAAAAACCTGATATTATCAGCGAGAAAAAGAAATTTTTCAGCATTTTCTCAATTATTGATTTGTCGGCACTTCATTTTTTTTCGATCGAAGACGAAAATTGGCGAAAATGGATATTTCGGCCGAAAATTGCCGAAAACTGCATTCGGTCGGACACTATCATGCACTTAAATAATTATGAATCACGACGTGCAGTGCTACTATTCCTGTCAACTTGACTTGCCCAGCAAATGATTATGATAAGGGCCTTGGAACGCCGAATACGAAATACCAGGTTTAATTAATAGTTGTAACTGTGTGCGTAGTAACCATTATAAAAACACTCACTGGACCCGCGCACTTCTTTACACACTTTAATTTACACACTGTTGGAACGCACGGCTACAGATCAATCATTTTCAGTATAAGCTGATCTCGCATTGTATAGGATTTCCTTACAATGAGAGGTCAGTGTAAACTGTAAATGTATAGCTTGATGCGTAGCCGTGTGTACCAACAGTGTAAAGTAAAGTATGTAAAGAAGTGCGCGGGTCCAGTAAGTTATGCTTCCTCTGCACGTAACTCGCGCGAGTAGCGGGAACTCGTGTAATTTTTACGTGGCAAGCACCAAAAGTAATAATCAGTTTTACCAGAAAGGGGGTGTTATTTCCTCTGGCTTCTTTCCCAGTTTGCTAAGGATGGCGAAAGTCGGGAAGTAGACGACACTGAAGGAAATGTCACGGCATGCAGTTGCTCCGATGCCCTTGTACAGCCCAGTGATACCCTTTTCTGCAAGTAGTTTCTGGGTCAGCTGCCAAGCAGATACTTTCTTGATTTCTATTGCACCCCCTAGAAACATAAAAAAAACGAAGTGTGAAGTGTGAATTTGACTCGTTCATCAAGGGTTTTCAACTTAAGTTTTTAAATCGCAACGTCTCGCCGGCCGGTACCTACGCATCGCAGCGCGCAGGCGCGGCGATCCGTGCTCTGTGGCAATAATCTGTCGAGTGGCAAGTGGCAAGGCCTGCAATGCTTTTAAAGCTTTCGTAACTTATTTTATTTTATTTGGGTGGCTTACAGCTATCAATATAAAAGTAACAGTGAGGTTATTCACGACAAGCCATTTACAAGCCTCCACAGTTAGCAATGGAGTCATGTTGTCATTGTTATTGCACTCCTACGATACTGATCAAGTCCTCTTCTCCTCTCGTAATCTAATTTAAACCTCCTTTGTTTATTCGGGCCAGGAGAACCCTGCATTTTAGATATGGGGGGGAGTTGTAATAAACGCCACGCATGGCAGGCGGGTGGTTTTTAAAATGCATAGAGAACGCTGCTACCCATTCTCTAGTAAGTCCCTTAGTCGTCTTTTACGACACCTACGGGAAGAAATAGGGAGCGCGGTGGTGCCATTCTTTAAGCCCGACACCTCACGGAACCGTTATATTTAAATTTGATTGCCATTATTTATACAATCAGTGTAATAACAATAAACAAGAAAATAACAATAATTGTTACAATTGTTTATAAAACACTTCTATTCCAAAACAATTATCAGAACGATACTAACCAGCTTTAGCCTCTGCCGCTATCCGCCCAGCATCCTGCATCTGGATTTTCAAAAGCTCCATAGGCGTGGTGATGATGATTTGGCAGGCTCCGGCTAAACCACCCGCAAGCATCTGACGTGGGATGGGTATGCTTCTACAATATTATATTAACAAACATTATCATTCTGTAATGGGATTAAAACTGAAAGCTCAAACTCAAACTCTTTATTGCATTCATGTGTAGTTAGTTGTTAGGTACAATTAAAATAGTTCCAACATGAAACCCGGTTAGGGCACGGCAACATAACAACAATTTTAAACAATTATGTAATACTAGCAATAACATAATAGTAAGATGTATGTAATTACTTACTTACTTTATGTTACCACTACCATTACCATCGTACGCTCGCTCGTACGATGGCAGCTCTGTTGAGTGAGAGCCATAAAAATAAAGTTAAATACTAAAACCCAACTATGACATAAAAGCCAACTAAAAAGGCATAAACGACATCGATGTCGATGGTCCTATGGAGAAGGACGGACAACGCGTGTTGAAATTATATGTCTTGATATTAATAAAAACTAGCTGCGCCGCGCAGTTTCACCCGCATGTCTCGATACCGTGGGAACATCGGTATAAAAAGTATCCTACGTCCTAACCCAGATCATGGTCTACCCATGTAACAAACAAACTCACTTTCGCATTTATAATATTAATTAGGAATAGAGTGCATAGATTAAAGTTTAAATAAGACATACCCGTCAGGTAGAGCTAGATTCATACGGAATATATCATTGCAAGCCAATTTAATGGCTTTCTCTGGTGTAATCAGCAGGATGTTAACACCGGAGCCGCGGTACATGCCGAAGTAGCCCTCTGCTCTATATGTTTTCCTAAAGCAATCAATCCTGAAAAATAAAAATAACATGTTATGGTACGAGGTAAAATAAAAAGGGAACTAATTTTTTGAGCTGTTATTTAAATATTCGAGATGTTATTATGATCAGTTGAAAAACATATTGAGCAGTTATTTAATTTAATGGCGGTTGATTAATTATTGCGAAAATAAAACATGGATAGTAATAAAAAATCAATTAGTCGGTTATTTTAACATACAATGTCAATTCTAAAAATAATTGAGCACTCCAATAACTGAATGAGCGGTAAAAATGATGGAATGAGCGGTTCGATAAATAGTTCGGCAAATCATAGCGAGCGGTAAAACCCGAACTGCCATACGCCTGGCCTGTCCATACGCTTGAAGTACGCCGCACCTCCAGTTGAAGCTAAAAACATTCCACTCGGACAAAAAAGGAAGAGAGGCAGACCGTCGGCGTCGAAAGCCAAACCTGCTCTTATTATACAATAAGTTTATTTTAGCTGCTACTAAGCAAATTCTATGTCTTTTTCACGATAAAAGTTCCTATTATTATTACAATTTGTTTTATTTAATTCCTTCAGTCAAAGCAAAAGTAATTTAAGTTTTCATTACTATTTAAGTACTGTTCTTAGGGTTCGGTACCAAAAAGGTAAAAAGGAACCCTTATGGTGCGACTTCGTCCGTCTATCCGTCCGTCACACCGCTATATCTCGAAAACTACTTTACCAGACTTTTTCTTCTCAGAGTAGTCAGATAGGAAACGTCGAACTCACCTAGTTTTAAAAAAAATATGTTTGACGTGTAAAAGTGTTTGTACAGACCTACTTACAGAAAATAAATAATTTATCATTTACCACCTCATTGTTTATAGAATTGCTTAGAATGAGATTTCTTACCGACAAATTCAGATTTATTATTACTTACTGCCCACACGTAACCGCTCGTTCAATAATTTTTACCGCCTATTTAATTATTTTCCTGCTCAATTATATATTCACTGATCCATTTCATTATTTTTTATTACTCATTTTTGTTTACTTTACTGCTTAGTTTTAACTGCTGAACTAGTTATTAAACGTGCCATTTATAATTTTTAACTTACCAAAACCGTTATTTACAACTGCCTCTTTAAATCAGTGCCAAATAAAAATAACATGTTAAGGTACTAGGTAAAATAAAAATAACATATTATGGCATTAAGTCCGCCTTTGTACAGCTCTTAGTGCGAAAAGTTTAAATAAATAAATAAATAAAAATAACATGTTATGGTACGAGGTAAAATAAAAATAACATGATAAGGTACTAGCTAAAATGAAAATAACATGTTATGGTACTAGGTAAAATAAAAATAACATATTATGGTACGAGGTAAAAATAAAAGTAACATGTTATGGTACGAGGTAAAATAAAAATAACATGTTATGGTACCAGAGGGGCAATTCTCGTATTTTAACAACGTTCGCAATATCATCTCAAGACTCAATCTGTCAAAAATTGTATAGCGTTTACCTACATTTTTGACATTTGATTGACGCTGGCATGAGATTGTGAACGTTTTTAGGTACGAGAATTGCCCCTCAGGTAAAATAAAAATAATATGTTATGGCGGATAACGGAGGCCTAGTACTTAGTAGCGGAGCTTGGTTCCGTTTGGCATCCCTCGGGTACGGAACCCTTTTTTTTTTTTTGAGGGTGGGAAATCATCAAATAACTTCTCCCGCTCTGCAGCGGAGTTAAGCCCCGGCATTTCACCTCCTCGCGCCACTCGGAACACGTGCGCGAGGACCTTTGCCTCCAGATCCCACGGCGGCAATCCGGCAAGGAGGCTCGCCGCCTCCCGGGAGACCGTGCGGTATCCCCGGACTAGCCGGATGGCCTCTGGGACGCGTTCAACCGTTGGGCTGGCCGCAGCCTTAGGGAACGCGCCCACACCGGTGCCCCGTAAAGGGCCATGGACCGCACGACCCCCGCGTAGAGCCTCCGGCAGGAGGCGTTTGGACCCCCAAGATTGGGCAGGAGCCGCCTCAAAGCAGCCCCAGCCCGCTCCAGTCTGGGAGCCAAACGTCGGAAATGCTCCACGAAGTTCCACTGGCTGTCGAGGACGAGTCCCAGGTACTTCATCGTCGACCCGACTCCGATGTGAACCCCTCCTACCGTTATTTGGGAACCCTACGGTGGCGCATTCCAAGGACCATGAAAACACATGGCCTCGGACTTGTGCAGGGCCACCTCGAGTCCAACTGCCGGATCCTCTCCACGACTATCGCAACCCCGCGTGTCGCTAAATCAGCCGCCGCCTGGTGCGATCTCCCCTGCGCCAGGACCAGCGTGTCGTCAGCGTAACATACCACGCTGACGCCGCTAGGGAGGTCGGCGCGCAGCACCCAGTCGTAACCGATGTCCCACAAATGCGGCCCCAGGACCGATCCCTGTGGGACACCGCACGACTTCTCTCGCCGGTTCCACTCTCCCTGATGACAGAGGTAGATGACGGCCCTGTCCGTCAGATAGGCCTCGACCACTCGACAGAGGTAGGTCGGCATCCGGTGATACCGGAGTGCCTCCCTGATGCAACTCCAGGGCAGGGTATTGAAGGCGTTGGCGATGTCTAGAGACACCTAGACACACACACCAAGACGACCCCACCCCGGGCCACCGCATCCCCCGTCATGAGGGCTCGCACGCGCATGATGGCGTCCACCGTAGAGCGCCCCCTGCGGAAACCAAACTGGCTCTCCGCCAAATCCGGCCCCTCCTGCACCAGCCACCCGACGAGGCGGTCTGCAATAACTCTTTCAAAGAGCTTGCCCACCTCGTCGAGCAGCACGATGGGTCGGTAAGCGGACGGAGAGTCCGCAGGGCGCCCCGGCTTCTTAATGAGGACCAGTTTCCCCGTCTTCCACCGAAGTGGGAACTGGCCCCTCTCCAAGCATGCGCTTAGGAGCCCCCCTAGTCGAGGCCCGAGAGCCCCAAAGGCCAGAACCCAGGCTCTTCCAGGTAAGCCGTCGGGTCCTGGGGCGGTATTTTTGGTCCGCAACGGGCACCGCATGAAGCGGAGCCATAGGCGGGGGGGTATGTTCCCCTCGCGAAGGGAACAGAGCGCTCACCACGTCCTCCACGAGCTGGGGCCGGAGACTCTGCGTCAGCGGGGGCGCCCCTACTGGGGGGGTACAGAACCCTAAAAATTGGTAGCATCAATATTTTCTCTCCGAGGCTCGCTTCAACTTTCCACTTTGTAGATTATAGGTAAGATAAAAGTGATAAGTACTTACATGTTTTTATATTGTTTCTCGCCCTTTGGACCAACGCTTTGGTTCTGAAGTCGTGTTTTCACTAAATCCAACGGAAACACAATGGAGACACCGACAATACCAGCAATACCGCCATTGATAATCTTTGGTATTAAACTGAAATAAAATAAAAAATATAATTACCGATTGAAACAAATACATTATTATTTGCGTGAATGGCTACACAGTACGCTCATAATCTAGCTAGGCACGTGTGAGGAATAGAGTGGAAAGTTTCTTTAGTTTTCTCCAATGAAAAGGGAGGATCCTCCAAACAGCCGGGTGTCGTGTCTGGTGGGGTAATGCCCGATAACAAAAATACAAAGCCGACATCCACGCTTTCTTGCATCAAACAACATTGAGCAAAAATAATTGTGGGGAAACAACATTTAAAGTTGTAAAGCACGCAATACATTGTGCTTATGGGTTCATATAGCGGTACTTGCTTGGTTGGGGTTATTTAAAGTGTACCTACTTAGCTATAAAAGTTTAACATGTTTTTGTAAAAAAAAACGTTAAAAACATTGACCTTCAATATCTCCGTAAAGGCTCATTTTCATTGGTCGATAGGGCTCGTATGCGGGGTGCGGGAGATTTCTCTAACGCATGCCATAGAGCCCGCATGCAGGCAACCGTTTTCATTAGTCGATGGAGCCCGCATGTGGAGACTTCTGTAAAGCATGCACAGGGCCCGTATTCGGGGAACCGTTTTCATTAATCGATAGGGAACGATTCCGCTATACGGAGAACCTGCACCACACGTTCGGCAGTTGCTTTGAAGGCTCATTTTCATTGGTAAAAAGCGCGCGGGGACTGCGCGCTTTTTACCGACTGATGAATTTCATTGGTCTTTACTCCCGCTACGGGGATTCCTCAAAGAAAGTGTACCGAACTACCAACCGGGACCGCTTTATCAACTTTTGACTTTCATTAGTTACAACCCGGCCTGCGGAGAGTCCCTGCATGCTGTATATCGACCGAGTTATCGACTAATGAAAATGAGCCATAGCCAGACGGTTCCCAGGTATGGTCCAGTATAAAATTATCGCAATGACGGGAAGAACATGGTGACATAAATGTTTTTATTACACTCGAATAGAAAGAACAATGGCAGCCGCCCATACATTGTTTTAGCTGAGATTAAATGATTGCGTCTTTAAATGAAAAATATCTTGTATAACTCAGCGTCACCTTCTGAATTACTTTGTGCAAGAATTTTTGTTCGAGAAGGCCGAGAATAATAGATATTCAGTCTTGAGCTTTTTTTCAAAAATGCACTTGACAAGTCTTCGTGATTGAAGCGAGTCGTTTAACACGTACACTTGACGCTAGCGTCAAGATACAATACACGGTACGTTATAGGTATCTACAACAGCTCTGAGGCTGCCACCGTGAGCATTGTTTTAGGTATTGAGACAATAGGATTCAGTCTAACATAAACACGCACAGCCCGGCGAGCACGGCCTACTGTGACATGGCTTGAGTCACACATTTGATCGTAGTTTGGGCGATAAAACTGTTTTGGGTTAAAATCTAGAATCGTTTTGCAGGAGGAGGGGGTGGGGGTGGTGTGGGGGGGTGGAGGGGGGTACCCTGAGCCCCCCCCCCACCACTCCCATGAAAAGGTAATCTAACCTCAAAACACTTTAAAGTTACTTTTAGTATCGTATGGCAGAAGTAGGGGTTGAGGGGGCGTGGGGGGTACCCTAACGCACCCTCCCCCACCACTCCCATGTAAAGATAAGCACCATTCTTGAAAAAAAAAAACTAATTATTGCAACCTAACCTCTAAACACTTAAGTTGCTTCTGCAACGTCTCCGGCGCTGCGGGAAGTGCAGCCCCTTCGCCCTTACGTAACAAAGGACAGGCACCCATGCGAGCCGCAGCGGCTGAGGTTGGTCGCCGGAGGCGACCAGCAAACCGAAGCTGCGGAGGTGAGCATAACCTTTGTTACAGCGGGCGGGGGCTGCTCTCCCTCCGCGCCTCCGGGTTTTTATATACACTCTAGTATGCCAGCCAAAAGACTACGTAAAGTCGGGGTGCCCCGATTCGGTTTTGGGACAGATTCGACCTATTTTAACTATAAAGTGGGGTGCACACTAACTTCCTTCTGAGCAGAATTTCTAGGTTGAATGACACTGACTTTTTTTTTTGCGTTTCGTTTCACGTATTTTACACGACATTTTACACCGCAGATAATATATTGATACATATTTGGTTGTCAATCGCCCATTTTGACATTTCGTTTCACTGTTTATCTGATTTGAGGTTAGAAATAATTTTTATTAATTTCTCAAAAAATATGCATTACCTTGTAATGAGAGTGGTAGCGTTATAATCAGGGACCCAACCCCTACCAACTTTCACCCCATTCACCCCCCTCCTCCTGCCAAACGATTCTAGATCCAACCCGTTTTGTCTTAAATGCCAGCACGGCGGCGTGAGATAATTTCTTGAATGTGACATAACTTCTTGACGTTTAGTTGGGACTCATTATGTCTTATTTGCTAATATGGGCGCACCAATTATATCACAAATGTCACATTTTGACGGTGACTAAGAAAAATTGTATCACGTTCGTTCGGAGGCGGTGATAAGATTTCCTGCTGCACCAAATGGGAATAAATTATTTTCTTGCATTGTTTGGTGGTGGTTTATTTGTGTGAAGAATTGTCACACTATGAATTTAGCAACAAGAAAGCCATGTCGCGCCTCTAGATTATGTCACATGGTTGACCCGTGCTAGCATTTAAGACAAATTCTAAGACATGACATAATTTATCATGTCTTATCACAAACGTCTTGGGTACGCCCGTGCTCGCCCCGCAGGAGTCCTTAAACACGCACAGGGTCACACAGGAAAATATCACAGTCCATAAGCAATGCAGGTCGAGTAAAAAAATAAAGAAAACGGGAAAAAACAATCGAAAGCAAAACACAAAACACAGAACGCAAGTGTCAGTGATTGAGTATGATCAACTGTCAACAGCAACCAATGAATAACCAAACTATATTTTTTTTAGATTGGGGATACTAGTCTTTTTGCAGTTCGTTAATAAAAAGTAATACATTTATTGTCACACCACAGTGTTTTTACCTCTCTGCAAGGAACACTTACACTTAGAAATAAACTGTATTGTAATTCACATATTTAGTTACTGTGATACTTTGAAAAAATTTAGAAAAAAAATGGATCTTCCTTCATATATAAGTCACTTTTAGACGCTCAAAGAAGGACGGCCAAATCGTACCTGACTACGAGGCGGTGGTGTACAGATATGCCATATATGTATATGAAAAATCTAGTATTTTTTAAGGTCTTAAAAAACATAAGAAATAAATATTTAAGTCCCCAGAAAAAAAAAGCACAAACACATTTTTTTTAATAGCATAATTTGCAAATTATTTAGAATAACATGTTCAGAACGTACCTTTGACGATTCATTTTGCTTAAGAAATGATTTAGTACTCAAAGATTATAATTACTCACGTTTCTTCTGAATAGTTATTAGATGTAAGTAATTCAATTCTATATACTTGTGTATCAAACCAACTAGTGCTGTTTTTATTATGTATTGGATTCTTGTCATAAAAATAATTATGTGGGTTCATAGTAAGTATCAGCATTTTGTTCAATTGTGTACAACGGAACGTCATAATATGTCATCGACGCGCGCCATGGATTGACAGTGTCAATACTGTCAATTACAACGGGTGTCAATTTGACACTAATATACTGTAGTGTGTAGTCTTTGCACCCGGCGATCTCGCATTGTTGTATTGTTGTTGTTAGTGTGAATATTGTGATAAGTACTGTACTGTTTTGGATTTCCTTCTGTTGTTTGACCTTGGCATTGTTTTACAGACTGATAACTAGGTACCGCTTGTGACGATTATTCTGTGCTTTTGATTTCCGGACACCGATAACCTCAAAAGTATTTTTTGCATTATTGAAATATCTTGGCTATTCAGATATTATTTTCGAAAGGGATGGTGTTTACTACATAAAACAATCAAATCTCACTATAATTTGCTTCTGTACACTGAAAATAAAACTCAGGTCCAGCTTCTATAGAAATTTGGCCGATGTTCTTTATGTCATCTAAAATTTCGCCATTGTTCTTTTCACGATAAACTTGCGATGCGATGTAGGATTTCTGTGACGTCAGATGATATGCGTAACTCGTATATCACAAAAGTGTCGCCACAAATCTTTGATTTTCTTATGCGATTGTAACATTTGTAACACGTAAGTGTAGCACAGCGCCTGGCTCGTGTATTGCCCATGGTCCACCCGCCTGGTTCACCTGGATGGACTATGGGAAATTATACGTTAGACATTAAAAAAAGTTAACTAATTTAATTATATAGGTAGGCTTGCCACATTGAAATAAAAATAAAATTGCATGTGTTGTATCATATTAACGGAGTTTTCCCAAAGCCTCTCCTACAGTAATTTCCCCGGATATGAGTTGCATCTGAATACTTACCAGTAATGTAGTCATCATTTTCGATGTCCATTTTTCGTCTTTTTGAATTTAGATTTTTAATTTCGAACAGAACATTTATATAGCCTGAGTAGAATAGTCGTGTTTTTTTTTTTGTTCAATTTTGAATGAAACCCCTCCAATACGTTATTTGTTCTATGCCTTTCCCCAAAAAGTGATAAAATTTTGCTAAAATACTTTTTTTTCCAGAAACTGTCAATGTAAATGTCTTATATTCTATTCGCAGCCTTCCTTTTTAGGGTTCCATACCTCAAAAGGAAAAAACGGAACCCTTATAGGATCACTTGTTTGTCCATCTGTCTGTCTGCCTGTCTGTGAGTCTGTCAAGACCCTTTTTCTGAGGAACGCATAGAGGTATCAAGTTGAAATTAATTAACAAATACGTAGGTCTATAGTCTCTTGAAGTCCTAAAAAACTGAAGCTTCTAAGTCAACGCAATAAAAAATACGGCCATTTTGCGACACATTTTGATACTCGCAACTGTCGCAAGTAAATCAAAACCTATAGGGTACTTCCCGTGGACCTAGAATAATGAAATTTGGTAAGAAGCAAGGTCTCCCAGCACAAGTAAAGGAAAAAGTCCGAAAATTGTGAATTTGTAATTTTACGACATAATTATTATTTTATTTTATTTTGATATCCAATGTTAAGTTTTTGGTATAATTCTTTTCAACTACGGAACCCTTCATTGTGCGTGGTCCGACACGCACTTGGCCGGTTTTTTATATACTCATAGACATCCAACGTAGCTTCAGCTGGTAAAAGTGGAAGAGCTGCAGTGAGACCGATTATCCTCGTTTGGCCTTTTGATTTTAGTTTTAATGATTTGTATTGTTATAGAGATTAGTATTTTGGCTTTACAATTTAAAATCACTATTATTCATTCGTAATACTACGATAAAAACATAATTTATGGACTTTCTGGTGGACTATGGGAAAAATTGTTGCCCATAGACCACCTAGGTGAACTAGGCGGGTAGACCATGGGCAATACACGATTCGTAATACTACGATGAAAACATAATATGGACTTTCTGGTGAACTAGGGGGAAAAAAAATCCCATAGTCCACCTAGAAAACATAATATGGACTTTCTGGTGGGCTATGGGAAAAACAATTTCCCATAGTCTACCTAGGTGAACCAGGCGGGTGGACCCACACGCATACGGCGGTATACACGGCCTGGCTACATCAACCTATCAGCGAAATTGAGACCACACAATTAATCTAATTTAGCGGCCTTCGCATCTGACCGACCGTAACGTATCCCGCATTCGCAACGTAGTTCCGATATAAAACAAAATGCTATATTCAGGAGTAGGCCAAATAGCTAACTCCTAAATAGAGCATAATTTGATTATTCTTGTTGGTCGACGTCTCATGTGGCTAAGTAATAACTGTCGCACGGGTCAATCGATCAAGTTGTAAGCTACGCTTGCCGGGGCCGTGCATGGATGACCATCTTTACATACCAAGACCCCTCCGTGGCTCGGAAAGAACGTTAAGCCCTTTGTCCCAGCTATCATTCGTGGATGTTTAATTGCCGTTACGGGTCATCAGAAGACCGAAAGTCTGACAACCAGTCTTACCAAGGGGTATCGTATTACCCAGTAACTGGGCTGTGGAGGTCAGATAGGCAGTCACTCCATGTACAGTACTGGCATTCAGCTGCATACGGTTGGACTGGAAATCGACCCCAACATCGTTGGGAAAAGGCTAGGCAGATGTTGATGGTCGACATCTCATCTTGCCAGAAATATTTGTTTTCCATTTGGAAAAAAAGAAGGGAAGAGAACTGAAAACTTCCTGTTTTTTAAAACTCGTTAAAAAGATGAAGGCATTCATATTTTTAGAATGTTCAGATCTTAAAAGATAAATAGCTCTGCCGAGTTTATCTAGAGATCACTTGAAACCTGATTATTTATCTGATACGGCTTCTCCTAAAATAATGCGAATTTGAGTTCATAAACTGTATAGTATACAGATTTGTGGGACATTGCATTTTCCATATCAATCTAACTTCCTTTACTGTATTTACAGATTTATTAAGACTGTTTAATCCATACTAAATGATTATAACTCTGTCTGTCTGCCTATCTGTTACGTTTACATGCCGCAACGCGCAAGCACGCACACGGCTGAATGGATTTTGATGAAATTTGGAACACAGGTAGACCTGGGACAAATGCGATACTTTTTAACCCGGTAGTATGTTCCCGTGGGATAATTTCCAACCTCCACATGGGATAATCCGGAGACAAAATCTATTAAGTATTTTTTTATTTATTTAAAGTTTTAATAATAAAATAATAATAAAATCATTTATTTGGGGTAACAATGACCCATAACATACAGACTATTATGCAAAATATTTATAAAAACCACAATTAAACACCTCATTTAAGAAATGAGGGTACTAATAACTCTGCCTGTCAGTTACATTTCCACACCTTAGCCACTGAACCAATCATTAAGGAATTTGAAAGATGAGATCTTGGGATCATCCTGGCGTTTCATCCTGGTTATTTTTGTGAAAAAAAAAATAAGAAATATAATATACGCGCAGACGAAGTCGCGGGCAACAGCCACTATGTACCTAATAAATGTACGATTCGAAAATGTTTTCAAGCAGGTCTGTCATTATCCTATCGACCGGATTAACTTCTTCAGATATTCTGAAATATGTATTTACACAAACACACTTTTACATTGTTGAGCTGTTTCATGTGTAAAAACGTTACATACTTTATCTGCCTTATAAGGCCCCGGTTATAACCGGGGCCGTACTATGACGTGAAAAAACATAATGGATCCATTGAGAAAAAAGGATTGTGCTTTAAGTTGTACACACACTGGAACCGTTCAACTTCTGCCCTGCTATAAGAGCTCATAGTAAGGCTGCCTGTCCACCGGAGCGGAGCGAGGCTGCGGAGCGGAGAAACGGAGAAATAATAACCAATAGGAGCGCAAGCGGACGGCGGAGTGGAGCGGACTTAAGATTCTATTGGTTAATATTTCTCCGTTTCTCCGCTCCGCAGCCTCACTCCGCTCCGGTGGACAGGCAGCCTTAGCCCCCAGTATTTCATTTCTGTAGGTTATACATCCAATTGAAAAACATTTTAGATTTGCATGTTTTTAAATAGTAGAGTGGACATCTACACTAATCTACAGTAAATATCAGGAAGTCATTTAAGACCAGTTCAGTCAGAAGCGATTGTATTGAAGGTTACTGTATTAGAAGCTGTCTTTGAAAACTGATGTACTTACCACAGCAAAATGAACTCTATATCTTGCCACAACAGGCCTTATTCTCAAAAGATATGTTCTCATTACAATTTAAATAAAATCAATTTGCTTAACGTTAATGTAGTCATTATGGCTGCTCATAACAGAAATGAGAATACTTTGTATGATTGCATCAGTGCTGTATACTTCTATGTCGCAGGATAATTGGAAAATCTAAGCTTTGTTAAAATCTTATGATTTTTGCAATAGACCAGTTTATTGGAAATTAAGATTTTTGAAATAATATGAGTTATTAAATTCTTAATTCAGAAACAGGGTGTATGGGGTATTATCACAATAAAATAGTACTTACACTTGAGGCGCTATTGTAGATTGTTTTGGCAGTTCTACTGGAGTCTTCAGCGACATTTTCAATTATTTAGAGCTGTAAAAAAAATTGTTTTAGCAATATTGTTTATACTACTTACTTTCTTACATGAAGGAGTAGGTTTGATAGAAAAAGACTCTTTATTGCAAACCAAATAAAGGAAAACAAACATGTGACAGTTGCTAGTGTTTAGCTTGGAAGTCTTTCAGATCGCTAACATTCATCAGTAATTTGAACAGTACAATATATATTTTGTCCCTTTATTTTAAAACATACCAGGTGCAGTATTACGATGACGTTTTCATGCCATCATGATTCCAGGTTGTGAGAGAGACAGAGCTATATGACCAATAGCACCACCCCTTTTTCAGACTGGAATCATGATGGCATTAATACTTCATAAAATGGCTCTAGTACCAATTGCAGAAAGTAACTGACCTGTCTCCTGATGATAAATGCAGACAGCTAAAATACATACTATATCGAATTTAATAAGTATGCTGACTGAGCCCCAAAGTGAGGTGGAGAGTGAGGTGTCTATATTTCTTGAATAAATACATAACTTTGAATATTAGGTGCTGTTTTAATCAATATAATTTATCAAGTAATTTATTTGTAAATTTTGTTTACTATAATGTACTTACTTATGCTCTAAGTAAGGCCTAAGCTTAGGTATTATCAGCAATTACGTAGGTATTACCCATAATTTAACACTCGGTAAAAACTGTAGCAGTGTTCTGCAATAGTAAAAAATCAATAACTTCGACCACACAATACAATACAGTCTGATACCAATAGGATATCACACAAAAACACAAAATCACATATGTTGTGAACAATGTACCAATGTACCACTCTTATTAAATAAAATTCGTATTATTTAAAAATTCTGTCTAAACAATTTGGATTCTTTCCATCGGCATTCTTTACGTAACCGCAACAATTAAAATGTTACTTACTTAATACACTTGGTTAGTTTATAGTAAACAGCCAGCCCTATTTAATGAGCCAAATGATAAATAATAAAATATAGTTTTTAATAGGTTTGGAATTAATAAAAAATCGTGTTTGGCTGAAAACCACAGCACAGTGCCAATCACAGGTGCCAATATTTGACGCCGACGCAGTGACGCACAGACTACCAGTGTTGCCAACAGTTAATCTAGCTCTCCACCAGATTCAACTTCTAAAACTACCAGAAAACCACTAACAAAAAACAGCCCTACTCTAATAAATCCCTCAAATCTAGCGATTTCATGAAATCATGAGGTTTGAGGTAAATGCTAACTTATGGAGTTGTATTGCTGATTCTAATGATTATAATTCTGTAAAGCCATATTAGCTACGCCCGCGAATCATATTTTAATCAACATACAAGCTCACACTGACCTACGAATTGCAAAAAACTCAAGAAATTTTGAATTTCGCGGGCTACCCTGGCGCTTTCGCCTTAACGATAATGAGACTTCAGGCACTGTACTGCAACCGGTCAAGTTTGTTATGTTTTTGACGATTAAGGGCGAGCGCGCATTGCGGTGCGTTTCCGGTAGTTCTGCCGCGCAGTATGGAATGTCTTTGAAGTGCGTTTGTTACTCATGCGTTTTGTTACTGTAGGCCCCGCCCAGTGCGGCAGAACTACCGGAAACGCACCGCAGTGCGCGCTCGCTCTAATAACTTACGCCTCGATGGGGTTAAACGTATTGGTAGAAATCGTGTCTCAGTTAAATTCAAGTCGCATCAAGACGCGAACAGTTTCTTAGTTAATAATTTACTAATCCAACACAATTATACTGCCGCCATCCCACAATTTAACATAACAAGAATGGGTATTGTTAGGGATATCCCTACTGAATGGTCAGAGGAAGAAATTATTAAAAATGTTAAGGTTCCGGAGGGATGTGGTCCTTTATTAAGGCTAGGAGAATAGCGCCCTCCACACGTACAGTTCGGAGCGAGGGATGGAACGGCGCGTGCTGTTTCCCGAACTGTACAACGTGTGGAGGACGCTACTGAGCCGTAAGGTTACGTCTTCCGGTGTGTGTCATATGAGACTAGGCTGTATAGCCTTCAGCCTTTGTCATGTGAAAAAGAAGTTTTAAAAAATAAACAGTGTGTCATGGCCTCTTGTGGAAAGTGCATTTTTATTTTATTAATATTTCATAAACCTGGTTAACACATGGTGTCAGGTGTGTCTACGATGGACGGAATAAAACCTCCATCAGGCCTCCAACTATCGGGAGATGGAGCAAACTTTAAACGCTTTGTGCAGCAGTTTAACTTGTATTTACAAGCTGTGAATCTTGATGATACGGCTGAATCAAGAAAAATTGCATTGTTTTTGAACTGTGCTGGGGAAGATGCATTGGAAGTGTACAATACATTTAGCAAAGACAAAGTTAAAAACTTACAAGCTCTGATTGATCAATTCAAAGAATACGCCGAGCCACGAAAAAATTTGTTGTGGTTGTCATATAACTTGTTCACTATGAAACAGCAAGATGGCGAAGTATTTGATCACTTTTATACCAAAGTTCTCACTCAAGCTAAAAAATGTGATCTTGGAGAGCTTGAGGATCGATTGATCACTATGGTTATTGTTATTGGCATCAGGGACACAAATGTCAAAGAAAGGCTTCTAAGAGAATCGGAGTTGAAGCTCACTGCAGCAATTGATATTTGCAGAGCAGCAGAATTAGGCAAAGAAAAAGTACAGACATTACAAGGAAATAAAATGGAAGATCAAGTGAGCACCTTAAGTCAGAAAGTGATACCATACAACAGAGGGGCAAGGCCCAAAGAAAAATTAATAGACTGTAGCCGATGTGGAAAAAATCACGAGTTAAGGAACTGTCCAGCCTACGGCAGAAAATGTATGGTATGTGGATTTTATGGACATTTTGCTAATATGTGCAAAAACAAGAATAACAGAAGTGAAAAACTCAGTGATACTAGGAAAAGTCGAGTTAATGTAATTCAAGAAAATACAGATGACAGTGACGAAGACTTTACAGTTGGAAGCATTTTTACAGTAGATGGAATTAAATTACAGTGGAAAGAAAAAATAATAGTGAATGGATATGAAGTAGAATTTAAATTAGACACTGGTGCTGATTGCAATACACTATCATTGGAATTGTTCAAGAAACTGAGAAAAACAGAAAGTCTTTTGAATGCTGGGATAATTCTATTAGTGTACAATGGCCAACAAGTGGAAACAGCTGGGACAGCTGAACTAGATTGTATCATAAAAAACAAAAACTAAAGTTCACAGTAATAGACTTACCAGTTCAGCCAGTATTAGGACTGCCTGATTGTAACAGGCTTGAATTAGTTAAAAGAGTGGATGTTACACAATCAAGTTCAGAAAAAGAAACTTTTCTCAGAAAAAATATAGAGGTGTTTACAGGATTGGGAAATATAGGAAAATACAGGATTAAAGTAAAAGAAAATGCTGAACCAGTAATCAAGCCCATCAGGAGAATCCCACAGGCATTAAAAGGTAGACTGAAAGAAACTTTAAATAACTATGAAAAGAGAAATATTATTGAAAAAGTAACTTCCCCGACTGACTGGTGTAATAATTTAGTGATAGTAGAGAAACCTGACAAATCACTTAGACTTTGTTTACATCCACAAGATCTTAATAAAAATATTCTACGTGAAAATTACCCAATTGCTAGTCCCGAAGAAATTTACAATAGTTTATCAGGTAAAGAAGTTTTTACAGTTCTTGATATGAAGGACGGGTTTTTTCAGATTGAACTTGATGATCCTCAGAAATTATGCACATTTGGTACTCCATTTGGAAGATATGCATTTAAAAGAATGCCTTTTGGCATATCATCAGCGCCTGAAGTAATGCAGCGCATAAATTGTTCAATCTTTGGGGATATTCAAGGAGTTTATGTATATTTTGATGACTTAATTATTGCAGGTAAAGACCAGTTAGAACATGATATAATACTTAATAAAGTTATTCAGAGATCAAGAGAGTATAATGTAAAATTTAACAGTAAAAAGTTACAGTATAGACTTGATCATGTAAAATATATAGGGCTCATAATATCAAAGAATGGAATACAAATAGACTCTGAACATGTATCAGCCATTCTTCAATTAGATTCACCAAAAAACATCAAACAGCTTCAGAAGTTCCTTGGTATGTGTAATTACTTAAGTAAGTTTATACCTCACTATACAAAAACTACAATGCCCTTGAGACAGTTACTTAAAAAAGATACTTTGTGGGAATGGGATTCTTCTCAGCAAGAAGCATTTTTAGAACTGAAAAGAAAATTGAGTTGCACACCTACTTTAGCAATTCTGAGTGACAAGGGTACAGTTGTGCTACAAACTGACAGCTCTAAATCTGGTATGGGTGCATGCCTGATGCAAGATGGAAAACCAGTGTCATTTTACTCCAGAGTTTACACGGAGTGCCAAAGTAGGTGGGCACCTATAGAAAAAGAATTATTTGCTATTTGTGCTGCTATGGAAAAGTATCATCAATTTGTATATGGTAGAAGGATTGTGGTTGAGACAGACCACAAGCCATTAGTGGCAATAATGTCAAAGGACATCAATAAAATATCAGCCAGACTTCAAAGAATGGTCTTAAAATTGCTAAAATATGAATTTGAAATTCGCTATGTACCAGGTCCTAAAATGTTTATTGCTGATTATTTGTCAAGAAACTACTTGTTAAATAATGGGAAAAATGACTCCGATTTACAAGAGTTAGTTCATTCTGTTGATACTGAAGTTGTGTATGGATGTGAATCTGATTTAGCAATTACTGATGAAAAACTTAAAAAATTACAATTTGAAACTGGGTGTGACAACAATTTAATGCAAATTAAGACATGGTATTTTAATGAGTGGCCATCCAATGATAAAAATATTTTGAATAAAGAGTTGAAAATATTTTACAAACTGAAAGATTTTTTAAACTTTAAAGATGATGTTTTATACTATAATAACCGGGTAGTGGTACCTTATTGTATGAGAAAAGAAATACTTACTATTTTACATACTGCTCATGCAGGTGTGGTCAAGTCCAAGAAAAGGGGACGTAGGTCTTTATTCTGGCCAGGAATGTCCAAGGACATTGAAAATTTTGTTTTGTCATGTAAGGAATGTGAGAAATATAGGTCAAGTAACTGCAAAGAATCCCTCATGAGTCATGATGTGCCAGATATTCCTTTTTATAAAGTAGGTATGGATATTTGTTCCTTTGCTGGCAAAGATTATCTAGTGGTTGTTGATTATTATTCAAAGTGGATTGAGTTGAAACAAGTTCAACAAAAAACAGCAAAAAATGTTATATTGAAATTAAAAATAATATTTGCCACACATGGAATACCTAAGTATGCAGTTTGTGATAATAATCCATTTAATAGCTTTGAACTTAAACAGTTTTCCAGAGATGTTAATATGCAGTTGTTGTTTTCAAGCCCTCATCATCATCAGTCGAATGGCCTGGCAGAAAAAGCTGTAGGTATTGTAAAGAGTTTAATGAAGAAATGCAGGGCAAATGATGAGAACTTGAATATGGCTTTGCTACACTATAGAACAACACCGCTTGCTGGCTTAGACTATAGCCCATCTGAACTTCTGATGTGCAGGCTATTAAGAACTAACTTACCTTGTACTTACACAGATCTTCAACCCAGACTGCCAATCAATATCAATGAAAAAATGCAAATAATGAAAGAAAAATCTAAAAGTAATTATAATAAAACAGCCAAAAATAGAGCTTCTTATAGTAATGGTCAGAGTGTGTTAATACAGAATGGGGATGATAAGGATTGGCAGCCAGGAAGGGTAGTGAGGAAGGATAGTCCTAGATCCTATATTGTAAAAAATGAAAAAGGTAATTGTGTTAGGAGAAATGAAAAACATATGTTACTAAGTAGAAATAAGTTTAATGAGAGACCAGAAGTTGAGTTTGATACCCCAATTAATGTCAGACCGGTGAATGATTCAAATAATGGGGAAACTGTGAGTACAGATGGCTCTATGCCTAGTCAGCACAGAGTGTTTAGAGATGCTTGTGAAGCAGGCAGTTCATATGTTACTCGTAGTGGAAGGTCTGTGAAACCTCCTTCCCATTTAGTTGATTATGAATGTTAAAGGGGGGGATGTGTCATATGAGACTAGGCTGTATAGCCTTCAGCCTTTGTCATGTGAAAAAGAAGTTTTAAAAAATAAACAGTGTGTCATGGCCTCTTGTGGAAAGTGCATTTTTATTTTATTAATATTTCATAAACCTGGTTAACACACGGTGTAGCTGAGTGGAAACCTACTCAAACAGTTGTAGTGACTTTTGACGGACAAGTTTTACCCAATCGGGTGCATTGTTTCTACTCGGCTCTTCCGGTTGAGAGATATACACTTACCCAACAATACAATGTTACCACTGCTGTCGGTTTGATCATAGGTACCCGTTCACTCTGCAGGTCGAAACCACGTTGTTTTAAATGCGGTGAAGATCACCCAGGTGATGGGTGTGAAATCACACCTGAGTTGGGTTTTTGTATTTCATGTTCCGGTATCCATTTTGCAAATGACAGTGCTTATCCTGAATTGGGCCGACAGAAGAGCATAAAAGCTCTGATGGCGGAAAATTCAATTTCATATGCTGAAGCTAGTCGGGTTTTCCCTCCCGTTTCCAGATCATATGACGATGTTTCAAAATCCTCCCCTCGTAACAAGGTTACAATAAATAAATCCCAAACCCTGTCCTCAAGCCCAATCCCTACTACCCAAAGATTGTATTATGTTTATTCTAATTAAACAATTATTAGATAACAGGTACTTTTATTAAAGGTCACAATTACACAGTTACAATAAAATTACAATCCATCGAGAATGATGATGACAATTCTCCCTGTCTCTATCTCTAGTGTTGTCCATCTATAATAAACATAGGTACATACTACAAAGATCATACCGTAAAACGGTTTCTCTTAATCCTAAACCCCGTGCCCCCCTTTCTCTTGGCTATAATAAGCAAGCTCATCAAGCACTTACCCAAAACTACTCATTTTCCCCCTCCAAAAATGGCTGCGCCTTCCCAACGGAAGCCGCTGAACCAATGATTTACAGACGGGAGGACAACTCGAAGAATATTTTGGAATTAATTACAAATATGTTAATGACTGTTCTTACAAATTCTAATCAATCGATACCACCACGTTGCTTTAAAATTGACCTCAATCTTAGACTACATTCATAATGTCCCATCCCCTGACATTCCTTTCCTGTTTAATTAATAAGTTTAAACCATCATGCATCAGTTTGCGGCATTGCCGAGACATGGCTTTTACCTGAAAGTAATTTCAGGATGCCGTGTTTCGGCAGCGTTATATGGGGGAAGTGCTTTGCTCATCAATAGCAAAGTATCTTTTTCCCCGATTCCTCTACCCTTTGTTGGTGATAGCATAATTAATGTTGTTGCTGTTAAGGCTGAGGATATAAATATTTTTTCTTTTTATATTGCGCACCCACAACTCGAATATCTTTCGGTAATTAGAAATTTGTTATGCAGTGTTAGCGGCCCAATTCTTGTCATGGGTGATTTTAATTGTTAACATTATCGTTGGGGATCAGACACTTGCGATAACTTTGGCAATGGCTTACTGGATATATTGGATGATCTTGATCTTTGTGTCATCAACGACGGCAGTGCCACACGCAGATATCAGCACCAAGGCAGAGTAATAGTTGTGTTGACTTGACGTTCTGTTCATCCAATATATCTAGCCTTCTCACCTGGCGGCGCTTGGATATGACTTATGGAAGTGATCACTACCCCATCGTGATTGAATTCCCTTCTAAAAATATTCCCACTAAAGTCTCCCCTGCCCTTTTAAAATACCGACTAAGCACAGCAGATTGGGATTTATATTCAAAGATTTTAGATTTAAGAGTATCTTCCCTTCCAAAAGTTACCGGGAATAATGCCCAGGAATGTTTTTTGTCCTTTTCCTCTGCTGTATCTTCTACAGCAGATGACTGTTTCCCTTCCAAAAAACCCCAATCTGGTAAAATTCCTTCTCCGCCATGGTGGGATAGGGAATGCACTGACATGGTCAGGGCCAGGAATGATGCTGAAGAGACTGTTAACTGTGATATGAACCTGGATAACCTTATCGCTTTCAAGCGAATATTAGCTAAGTCCAGAAAAGTACTTAAAAAGATGAAACGAGAAGGTTGGTCAAAGTATTGCAGTTCTTTGAGTCCATCCACTCCAGTTTCAGTAGTATGGAAGAAAGTTAAACTTTTTAGGAATAGTTTAGCACCTGCTTTCTCGAACAACCTCTCGGAAGAACTGGGGTACCAGTTTTTCTCTAAAATCGCTCCAGCTTATATTGGCATCGATGATGTAGACAACACTAATACGGATTTTTTATTTTGCTTCATTTTCGAGTATTATTATAGTTTTTTCTTGTTAATTATAGTTAATCATTATTTCATTCTTATAATCATCATTTTTCATCATCATCATCATCATCATCATCATCATCATCATCATCATCATCATCATCGTCATCATCTAGTAATGATAGATTTTATAGTTTGCTACATTGTCGGTATATTATTTGTTATAGGTAGGTATTACGTACGTACCTATAGTTAAAAATCTTCGCATCATATTTTTATAATCATCGTTGATCATCATCATCTTTGAGTAAAAAGCAGTAGTAAGTTTATTTTTGGCTTAGAAGTTTTATAGATTACTTATTTTATTTAGCGACATTGTTGGATAATATGTTTATTAATATCTTCTTTATTTTATTTATGTACCTACTTACATATCATTTACATTTTTAATTATTTCTTAAAAATATATAAAAAACATTTAAAAATATAAAAATAGTAGCCCACCGGTATCGGGAACAGTCTGAATCAGGCCCTTAATCCAGCTGCCCAACGAGAGCCTCCTTAGGTATTAGTCGAGGCTCTTGGCAATTAAGCCATTGGCTGATACGACTATCGGCACAATTATTGCATAGTCCACATCCCACATGTCGACAACCTCGCGAGTCAAGTCTAGATACTTGATTTGTTTATCTTTCTCGTCTTCACGAGGTTCCTGTTATACGGGACCGTTATGTCAATAATCATTGCGCGCCATTCTATTCGATCCACCACCACTATATCAGGTTTATTGGCAACAATAGTCCTGTCAGTGATAAATAGGTACAGAGAGCTTAAACACCTCTCCTCGCCTGTTTGCCAATATCCAATTCTCCCTGTCTTTTCGACTGCATTGCATATGAAACGATTCACTTCGAACCAAAAGCCGTTTTGGTATTAGGTATATCAAAGAATTCCGAAAATGCGAGACGAGACTTTGAGTTAGCCGTCAAACGTTTCTGGGAAGGATGGAATTTTTTCTTTACTGATGCATCAAAATTATCACCAACAGAATTTACAGGAGTAGCAGTATATTTTCAAAATTCAAAAATTGCCTCACTTTTTCAATGTCCACCAGAAGCATCAGTTTTTACAGGAGAGTGTATTGGTATTTTAGAAGCTAAAGCTATACACTTTATCAAATCACATCAAATAACAAAAGCAGTCATTTTTTCGGATTCCCGTAGTAGCATTCAGGGCTTAAAATCAACTCCATAGTCAAACTATTGTTGCAATTAAAAAGCCTGTTATTTGAATGTTCCCAAAACGGCTTGGACATCGAAATAGCCTGGATCCCTGGTCACTCGGGTTATAGCGGATGTGGACGTTTAGGTACAGTGAAACGACAGATTTACGAAAGGGTGAAGGGTTGGGAGACTCAAACGACAAATACGTCCGTGTTAAGTAAACAATAGAAACCTAGGTACTTATACAATGACATAATTGGGCAAATTAAAAAACATCAATAGGATCACGCGTCGCCTACACGGGTATTGTTGGCAATGAGTGCGCTGATTCGTTAGCAAAGTATGCCACATCAAATCCGGCTGATCGAAAGCACTTCGTAGCTCATAACTAGGATTTGCGAAATGGTGCCAAGCCCAAATTGTTCGACTCGTGGACAAAAGCGTGGAATAAGACCTCAAAAGCCAAGGGCGTCTACTACGCAGCTATACAGCACGACATCCAGCGGAAACCTTGGTTTTTCAAATATCCGAAATTGTCCAAGAGTTTCGACGCTTTGCAGACTAAGACTCGGACATTGTTGCAGCCAAAGAGAATTAAACCAGAGGTTTTATAGTCATTGGTTGCAGCCCAGTGTTTCTGAATAAGATACATGTTAGGGACAGCTCCCTGTGTCAATGTGGTCTTGCGGAAGGTACTTTGGTTCATATATTTTTCTCCTGCTCCTTGAATACCAAATCCTTCGATCTCTATCGAAAAATTTCCAAATGTTCCTCTTCCAACTAACTTCCATTGTTTTTTATCCCACTTCTCTCCCAAAATTATTAAAATTTTAACTACTTTTATAAACGAAAATGGTATTAAATTGTAGCTGGTGCGTAACATAATAAGTAAATATGTATTGTTTTTTTTTAGCGCTATTTATCATCCTATTGTAAATATGATTGTAATTTAGATTATATTATTTGTGTTGTCCTTAAGGGGCCTACAGGACCTAAATCGCGGTCACTGTCAGACTGCATATAAAAGAAAGAGAAGCGCGATGACACAACCCTGGTAATCTATTGCAAAATATGAAGCAATTATCTATTTACAAAAAATTTATTGATTGGACTAAAAAAATAAAACACTATTACGTTAATATGTTGCTTCTAGAATAATCTGACAAAAATCAGAATGATTGCATGTTTAATAGTACGGTTTTTATTCGTTAAAAAAAAATTTAGAGGTATCTTCGTGATTTTTAGGGTTCCGTACCAAAATGGTAAAAAAGAACCCTTATGGTGTGACTCAGTCTGTCTGTCTGTCTGTCACAGCTAGATATCTCAAGAACTACTAATGCTATCAACTTGATATTTAGAATAGTTTTAGATGACGTTTACCCAACTATTTTGCAAATAAGAAAGAGATAAAAATAATTATGTTTTTTTTGCAACTGGGACTGAAAGGGAGTCTTAAAAATTTAAAGTGGGGCTACTAGGGCATGTGGGGTATCATATGAAAGAGAGCTGTTTGCACATTCTCAAACTATTTTTAATTTTTTTTTAGGCCGCATAGTTTTCGACTTTTGATGTAAAAAAAACACCGTTCCCCCCCCCCCCCCCCCCCTTATCTCCGAAGTTTGCAAAGCGAAAAATCTGAAATTATTCTATGTGATAGAAGTTTATGTAAAGATTACAGGAAAAATAAAACGATGTCTCTAAGTAGCACACTTTTTTAGAAATCGGAACGGAACCCTCGGTGCGCGAGTCCGACTCGCTCTTGACCGGTTTTTTTTCTATCGCATCAAATTGGTTGTATTATGTTTTCAACACACGAACTATCTAACTAGCATTTATAACACATTTGCTCGTAAAGGGTCTCTTATTTCACGAATTTCAATACCGTAATCACGGATATCTATGATCGTAATGTATGTCATTACGTACTTGTGCGTAATTGTAATGTAAAACGCACGGGTTTCTTTTTAATAAGGTAAAACGTAAGGTTTATCAAGATGCTCCGTGTAAAACGAATGGTACTTTTTAAATCTTAGCAAAGAGTTTTTGTGTCAGAAAAGTGGTCAACATTATGAATAAAATTAACTTTGGGAGATAAAATATAAACAATAAACATTAATTAAATTATAGAATTAATTCTTTAATTTAATTAATTTTGACAATAAATTGCAACAACAATAAACAAAAACAAAAAATATTAATTTACTTTATTAGTAATACTGGCTGTTTTTGTGCCTTTGCTTTAAAAAAAAAAAGCGCTGATGCGCGCGCATCGCTAATTTGTGAACAAGTAAAAATTATTCCGCGCCATTTCCGCGCGCTTTTTCTTTTCGCTGTATTGTTTTTATTTGAAAATGTCGTCAAGTAATGATGAATTTATTAATTCGACACCGCCAGAAGTCTCAGAGGCAGCGAAAAAGGATACTCTAAGCCTCTTACCTGAAAAATCGACCGATAGATACTTACAAGCGTATTAAAATTTCATCTTATGGAAAACAAGCAAAGATCCAAATTCATTTTCAGAAAGTGTGTTTTTAAAGATTTATTCGTTTAAGAAAGTCCGAGTTTTATTTATTTCCTCGCAAATATGTTATAAAACGTCGTATGACATACGTGCGCTTTGATAATTACAGCCTCTGCTTTCTTGTAGCCCTCGCCTACGGCTCGGGCTAGCAATATCGCCTCGGTTGTAATTTTCAACTTACCGCACTTATATCATAATGTACTATTATATCCTGAAGAATATCATATATTTTTCTGATTTTGTTTACTGCAGTGGATCATATACTTTTAGCCATTATAAAACTTGCGTTTAGGTCCTGTAGTCCCCTTAATAAATTAACCTTTGTCCTCGTTTTTCTTTTAGCGACTAACATCTACCACAAAGTATAAAGTCGACGGCCCGCTTTTCTCTGCGCTGCACTGCTGTCTAAACGTGACACTGGCGGAATAGTCGACATCGGCTCAATTGCCAAAAAAAAATAAAAAAAAATAATGAGTTGCCGCATTCACGGAGCTATTGTTTTTAGAGAGTGCGGTATCTAGGCGAGCGCCAGCGAGACCTATCATTTATGTAAGGGCATGTAAGGGTATCAGGTTGTTTAGTTGTGTGGTTGATCTGAATATGATTCGCGACCGTAACAAAATGTATAAAACTCTCTAAGCTCATAATATTGCCCTATTGAATGACTATTGCCTAGGTGAAAATTCATGGGATTCGAAAAAACCCAATTTTTATGAAATTTCCCAGAAATAAATAACTAAACTATCAAATTGAATGGCCTTCATTTGCTATTCCATTGGGAACCTACGAGTAACACAGATACCTACGCCTACACCTACTTTCGATGTAGGTAACTAAATTTTCTAAAACGTCAAACAGCTAAAAGTTAATGGCAGAAGCTAAGGGCAGAAGTTTACTAACCATTTTCAAAAATCATCTACCTACGTTTAATGAACTTTGACACCTTATCTCAAAATTGTCAAATTACGGGGAAAACATCTTCATTTAATCAGTTAGCTAACGAGGTAGGTACAAAAGTTAAACAAATACCTATTTTAAGTTGCTGATGAAACAGTCGAATTATCGACTGTTCCAATGGTTCAATTGCAAGTTGTTGATAAAAACATTGTGTGATAATCGAATTAATTAACTGGTTTATGCAATCCTAGTACTTTCTAACCTTCCAGCAATCCATCAAACGTTAAGCACTTAAGACTGGTTGTCAGACTTTCGGGCTACTGACGACCCGTAACGACTGTCAAAGATCCACGAATGACAGCCGAGACCAACTGCTTAACGTGCTTTCCGAGCCACGGAGGAGTCTCGGTATGTTAAGGACTATCTTTACATACCGAGACTCCTCCGTGCCTCGGAAAGCACGTTAAGCATTTTATTACCATCCACGGTGACGGCGGACTAACAAGCATAGCTGAAGGATCGATCCGTGCGGCTGTTACCTATGCTTAGCCACGAGCTCCTCTTAGTCTTTTTGCGAAAAATGACACAAAATGCAAAAAACCTTATAAGTACATAAACCTTATAAACATTTGTTTTCATACACAAGCTGTCTCCACTTACACATTTTGTATAGATGTCAGTAGATGACATTTTGTGTAGGTTCGACGAGGAAGCGTGCTATTAGTTTGACAACAGAAGCGCGCGGTGCGCGCGGCAGTTGAAAACATAAATCAATCTGCCTAGCCTTTTACCAACTGTGTTGGGGTCGGCTTCCAGTCTAACCGGATGCAGCTGAATACCTATTTACATGGAACGACTGCCTATCTGACCTCCAGTAACTGGGTGATTACGATACTCCTTGGTAAGACTGGTTGTCAGACTTTCGGGCTTCTGACGACCCGTAACGACTATCAAAGATCCACGAATGACAGCCGAGACGACGTGCTTTCCAAGGCACGGGGAGTCTCGGTACCCATGTAAAGATGGTGACCATTCCACGGACCAACCCCGGCAAGCTAAATTAAAATGAAAACATAATTTCTATGGTACAAAATGACACAAACCCTTCCCTGTTAGGTACCCTCTTCCCACACGCGGGGAATGAGAATGCTTAGGTACTTTATTATACTTTGCTATACCTAGAGTTTAACCTTTAAAAGATTCTACCTATTATAGTAAGTACTGGTGTGGTCTTTCTTTTTTTTTTTTTTTTTTAAATTTATTTACTGAAATTACAATACAGCGGTGTTTCTTAAATCTAAACTCGCCAAAATTTACGTTTGATGGCGAGAGGCGACTTAAACTACCTGAAGGACAGTAAGTAGGCAGTAACGCATACGGTAGGTGATGTCTATTACCTACCTACTTATTAAGCAAACACAGACAGAACTCATGCGCAGCGAGCTTGCGACCCTAGACCTACTAGACATGACAGTTACGTAATGAACTAATGATACTCGACAGTAAATTAGAGCATTCCCTTAAAAGTAGTGAAGTAAAAATCAAATCAAATAATCTTTATTGCAATCCATAAGGTAAACAAAGCCAAACTAATCACCACCAAATCAAAATAACCAATAGTAGGTGCCAAAATAGTGTTTGCTACCAAATCATTAGTTCATAATAAATAAAGTGAAAGAACATCGATGCTAGGTTCTGTTCACATTTAGACAGGTAGATACTAGGTCCCTATCTTTCATTATCCCTTTCTATAATACGGTGCAGTCCGGACAGTCTTTTCCGGATTCAACAATATAAAATGATCCATGTCCATCAGTAGTGTATCATAGTATCTCGTGAAGACGTGAAGTAAACAACAATAAATAATAAAATGGGTTTTATTACTTTGGTAAGTTTAATTTAAAAACCGGCCAAGTGCGTGTACTTACTTATTCGTAGTTCGAAAGAAAATTTTGGCTGTTTGGTCAACTGATCCCGCTTGAACTCATCCCGCGGGATGAGTTGATCAATAGAAAAAAAGCTGACTTTGGTGGCTTCTCATTCCTTTGTGTTTCAATATTTTTTAAAACAAAAAATACAGCATCAGCATCTACTTGACCAGCTCTAAACAACGATAACCTATTCGATGGGGTAGGTCAAAATGTTTCTTTCGCACCCCCCTTTAGTTGTATGGGAGGCTCCCTTAAAAACATTTAAAAATATTTTTTGACAATTTGTATGGCTTTGGGTCAACAAGATCCCACCAAAAACATTTTCATGTAACAAAATGTTGCCAAGACGAGACCACATATAGCTCGCACTGACAAAAAGCTATCAGATCTCATGTAGAGCCAATCTTCTAACTCTACACGCCCTAACTCTCCAAGCCCTACCTTCACAAACTCTACACCTTAGTCAAAATATGAGGCTTGGCCGTTTCGTTACTACAAGAACTATTGTATAACAGAAAAGTAATGAAAGTGAAAATGTATTCACTGTTCATTAATTTTCTGTTATACAATAGCCCCCCCCTAGCTAACATATATAATCTCTTAGGCATGTTCATATTATCGTCATTGTCTACAGCTGTTGACGATATGTCTGGTCGCGGCTGTCGCAGCCAGCAGCCAAGACAAGCGGAGCATCATCAGTGTGGAGCCGGCTGCGTGGCCCGGTATGGCCTGGGTGCAAGGAGGACATGGTAATGTTTTTGGAATTAATAGTTTCATACACATCATCATTTCAGCCGAAAGACGTCCACTGCTGGATATATAGAAGCCTACCCCAAGCACCGCCACACCAAAATCATGTGGGTACGTACAGTCAGTGCCCTGCATTGCTGAACCCTTTTCCCCTCTTCTCCTTCTATGTAAGATGGGTCAGGTAATGCAAGGCACTGATTGTATGTACCTACAGGGAATGAACACCTCGATAAATCGAAATGGTTTGCTCTAAGATGGTTCTACCTAGTCGACGCGTCTTTTTCTGTCATAGGATTGTCATATTACAACATTATTTTTTGTTCATTTTGACGAGTTTGATGTAGATAAATGTACTGAACAGATGATTTTTTTTTCGCGATTTCAGGTTTGGTCCCATAGTAAAAGTTGTTCAAAATTATGAGTACAATGACCCCTTAAGAGGTTTAGTATAAACAAAAAATAATGTTGTACATATATGCTTACAGCTTGTTACTATGGCCACTATCATACATAGATACCTATAAAGAAAGAAGTTGTATAATATATTTCTACTATGGCCTCTACCCTGGCAAACAATAAAAAGAAGGTAAGTATGATAATAGCATCTGGCGCTTCAATACATTTTCCAGGAACATGGTCGTCAGACACTAGCTCAGACGTGGCTGGTGCAGTGGCGGCTGCAAAGGCAGCTGCAACGGCAGTCATGGCGGCCCAGCATGAGGTCGCCGCGGCCAAGCATGCTGCCCTCGAACAACAAAGTGTTGCCAGCGCCAAGGAAGCAGCGGCCGCTCGTGCAGCTCATAAGAGGTTCGTTATTTCTAGCAATATTTGTATTTATATTTGTAATCAGAATCACGTTCTCGAAAACAGCTCTAACGATTTCGATGAAAGTTGCAATCATGGATCATCTACGGTTGCATTAGTTACATATACCTAGCGGTTTACGAGGGCGAAATATCGATCTAGCTAGAGTGCGTTTCATCAAATAGTTCCTATGCCGTAATATTGGTCCACTGTTAAACTTTAACACATGGACCTATCAGGTCCATCCATTCCAACAGTAGCGTATCGTGTTCGTCCTAAAACAGTGGAGCCAACATTACGGCATAGGAACTATTTGATGAAACGCACTCTAGATCTCATATGGGAAAATTCATTTTCTCTATTTTCACCCGAGCAGAGCTCGGTCTACCAGGTAAAAAAAAAAACTGCTCCTCGGTTGCTTCTGTTACTCGTATAATCATATAACAGAAGCAGCCGAGGTTCAGCAAGTCTGTAGTAATCAACATTTTGTCAGCCTAGAACTTAGTCAGTCAGCACTCAGCAATCATGGTGATATGAAGTCGTCGGGTCGCCGTGCTGTCGCGAGCAACTTTTATTCTTATAGTAGGAGAGAACAGTTGACAGATTGTTCGGTACAGATTATTTCTTTAGAAAGAAAAAAAGAAAGAAGATACATTTATTTGCGGTAAAATATGACGCAAAGAAAGAACACAAGTACAAAAATGAACAAATTGGGGGAAAATATGCGTCACATCCACGCAAAACGACCATCGCTCAGCATAATGCCGCGACCCCATGCGAAACAGAGCCCCAGCGCTGGTTTTCAGCGACAGCCAGCGTTGACGTGATGGCGTCGACCGGTGCAGCATACAACACCTAAACGCTTTACCTAACAGTCAGTTGCTCAGTGACGGATTTCATTCCAGTGAGGAAGCAGCAAGGAACGCCCGCGCGCACGCGCTGGAGGCCGCGCAGGCTGCAGTACAGTCGCAGGCGCAGCTGGCAGGGGCGAAGGCCCGAGCCGCTGCAGCACAGAAGATCGCCGCAGCGCGAGAGGCTGCCGCTGCCAAGGCCATACAACGTGCCGCGAGCAACCAGGCAGCTAGGCTGCAGAACGCTGGTTAGTCTATCAATCAAATCAGCCTCTCACAATCCACTGTTGGATATAGGCCTCTAGCAATTTGCGCCACAGGACTCGGTTGTCTGCCTTTCGAATTCAGTCCGTCGTCCCAATCGCAGTCGTCATCTAGCAGCCTAGCAGGAGGAGCCAACGATACCAATCAATGCTGCCAGAGTAGACATAAAGCTAAATAGCATTAGGTACATAAAAATTAAACTTGGCGTACCTATTTGTATTTCGATCGTTTCTGGAAATTTTTCTTTCACGTCTAATTTCTCACTACCAATCTTTTCTATTTCAGATTTAGAAGCTTTAAAGCTGTCCGTGATCCAAAGCTCTGGCGCGGCAGGAGCTGCCGGTGCTGCTCAGCACGCTGCCACGGCCGCCGCAGCTGCACTGCGCCCACAGACACCGGAGTGGCCTGCCAAGCCCTGGGCCCCATCGGCGTGGGTACCTGCCGCCTGGGGTTGGGCTTAAGCACAAACACCACAAATCACAAAATAGGCAACTGCGAAGGAAAATCTGTACCTACCAAGGAACTATGTAGTTATTTTAGATTAAATTTGTTAAACTGTCGAAGACCTGTCTAGAATTTTAAGATTTTGTAGCTTGCTTGGACCACCTACAATATTGTGTAAGTTTCTAGTAGTTGGATACAAAAATAAATATTATTGAGTTTTAAAAATCCCATTTTTTTATCGTAAAATGTATTTTAAAAAATAACTACGGCCAAGTGCGTGTCGGACCACGCACAATGGTGGGTTCCGTAGTTGGAATGAATGAATTCCGTACTTAGGATAACCCCAAGTTGAAAAACGTGTTCTCCCATACATCGATATACGATAAGTAACGATCAATTTTCCAACTGCAAACTTATAATCGCAAAAAAAAAATGTGCTACGACAATTTTCGGACTTTTTCCTTTACTTGTGCTGTGAGACCCTGGCTTCTCGCCTAACCGCCTAACATGATTCTATTTTGGTCAGCGGGAAGTACGTACCTTATAGGTTTTGATTTATTTACGAGTATTAAAATAATAATCGGCCTTTAATGTTCCCACTGCTGATGCTGGGACCTTCTCTCACAGAGAGGAGGCCTCTATGTCCCAAAAGTAGGACTTAATCTGCTGATCCCTACATTTATGTTCGCATATCTCGACAAAATGTAGGGAACAGCTGATTTTTTTTCACGACTTCAAGTTTGGTTCCTTATTAAAAGTTTTTCATAATCATGAGTACAGTTAAATAACGTTAAGTTAAATAACGCGCAACCTCTTAAGGGGTCATCCCTTAAGAGGTTACGCGTTATTTAAGTACACATTGTATAATAGAAAATATAGGTATAAGAATCTTCTCTTTAAAGGTAAACGTCCAAAGAGCTGGTACGCACCGGCCGCACCGCAAACACGGCACGCAACGGATTTTGGCTTGCTTTGTATGAATTCCTATAACACTGCGTCTACTACCGGTACCGCCCACATTTTAATTTTTTCATACAAACGAACCCAAAATCCGCGTTGCGTGCCGTGGGTGTGTTGCGGCTGGCGCGGACCATGCAGTGGACGCTCAGCTTAATAGTACCTACACTATGGCCATGTTCAAAAGTTTCAGGTAACCCAAGCTCTATTTGCACTTAGCTAGGTAAGGCAGGTAGGTACTAACACTAACACTAATAACGCTGTTTGAATACATGTTATACTAGATAATTACATTGTCTTTATGTAGGTACTAGTAATTTAGAATGTTACTATGTCCATGTATTGATTTGATATTTTACCTACGCCTGCGCGGCGCGGTTCAATTCGAGACGACTGAGATGAAACTCCACAGATCGCGCTTTTACAGCATCCGTTCCTCCAGAATAAAATGATTTTGTAACTTGGTGAATTTAACTCTTTTAATACCGAAAATGAGCCGAAATTAAGCATAAAGAAGAGGACAATAAGGTAAGATTAAAGTAACCAGTATGTTAGCGTCCTTAGGATGTGTTAATTCGAGTTGGGAGTACGAAAAGGGGTGTGTCTGAAATATTCATACTCAATCTAAAGTTGAGGTGTTACGTAATTACTAATTTCGTTTATTTAGACATAGTAGCGGTTAGCTTTGTTCATAAATCGTAATGGCTAGGTAAGTATTTTAGGATTTTTTAATTAGTTCAACTTGACCTAGATTATTTAAAGTTGGTAAGTACCTACTTGTAGGTGTTAGATAAGATATAGAGGTAGCCTAGAGGTAACTAACCAACTTGGTTACAAGTTTTTTTTCTTACTACTTACCTACAAAAAAATCTTATGTAGATAATCTTGCCATCTTAGCTTGCCATAGTCATAGCGTAAGTAGGTATAGGTAGATACATAATTAAACATAGGGTTTTTGTTACCTAGGTCCTTCTTCTTTTTCATCGACAATGACTTTAAAAGTCCCCTCCGAACAAAAATCGTGTTTCTTCGTAACTAAGTACTTAGGTACTTATTCAGTTTCACATTTTTTTCCTTCACAAAAAAATCTTTTGAAAATAAAATCAATAAAATAATCTTAAACACTTCCGTTTTTTTTTTACAAAATAATTGTGACGGAGAGGTATTGTCGCTTGTCGGTTAATAGAAATGAAGAACGATCCACGTACTTACCT
This sequence comes from Cosmia trapezina, assembly GCA_905163495.3. Lineage (NCBI taxonomy): Eukaryota > Metazoa > Arthropoda > Insecta > Lepidoptera > Noctuidae > Cosmia > Cosmia trapezina. The sequence continues at coordinate 11,204,626 of LR991042.1, forward strand.
ACTTAACCAGTTTTTTTTTTCTTATCCGATCAATATTCCATTCGGAAATCGCTCCACATGATGCGAATTCGGGCGCCTAGCACATCCGTCATCATTCGACGAATGCCGTGCTAGTAGCACGAGCCTGAACTCGCCCACGTCATCTCATCATCCGGTCGGTTGAGGCAGGCTTCCGACAAACCTCGCGCATGCGTTCTGCGGGCCCCGATAGCTAAGCAAAGAACATCGGCAGAATCTTGGCAGAATTCACTAGATTGCGTGAATTTCTAGCGTTTCTGTCCACTTAGCCCGCGAAATTCAAATTTTCTTGTGTTTGATAAGGTGCAAACAGCACTCTTTCATGATATCCTACATGCCTAAGTAGCCCCACTTCGAATTTTTAAGACCAGTTTCAGTCCCTTTTGCAAAAAAAAAAAAAGAACATGTATATTTTTATTTCTTTCTTGTTTGCAAAATTGTTGGGCAAACGTCAACTAAAACTGTTCCAAATTTCAAGTTGATAGCATTAGTAGTTCTTGAGATATCCAGGTGTGACAGACAGATAGACATACAGATAGACTGAGTAGCACCATATAGGTTCCTTTTTACCATTTTGGTACGGAACCCTAAAAGACGCGGAACAAAGTGAAATGAACTTAGCTTCGTTTCGCTTCGCTCCTAGTGTGGCCTGCGCTTTAAAGTTGTATTGGATTCTAATGACTATAATTCTGTATCTACATACATATACACGTTCGCGAATCTAGGATTGTTACATTACAGGCGGTTAGGTGGCTGGGACAGACTGGATGCGGAAGGCGGAGGACAGGGTGTTGTGGCGCAGCCTGGGAGAGGCCTATGTCCAGCCGTAGACTGCGATAGGCTGAGTTGATTTATAAGAGATAAGAGACATTTATTTATAGAAACACGAGTATACATACAAGGCATGCAGGTTGTTATAAACAAAGAATATCCGTCATGTTCGGCCTTTGTGGCATACAAATTGATTGACAGGGAGTGCCTTTAGATCTAAATCAAAAAATCAAAATCAAAATCAAAAGTCCTTTATTCAAATTAGGCTGAGAATCAGCACTTTTTGAACGTCAAAATTACAGTAAGACAGTCCCCACAAAACGCCCGCCCTTCACCACTTCCTAGTGCTTTAGCTGGGAAGAAGAAGTAGCGGAACAAACTCCCCAGCAGCACAGCTGTCTGTTCAGTTAGAAGAACTAGATTCCATACAATAGTACCCATGCAAAATAGCCTTTAGATCTCATATCCGATTCCCAAAGCCCATTCTTTTCTTGGGAAATCTCTGGAAATCTGTACCTTGGTACATACAATTGACGATGTTCCATTCTGTGGTTAGACACCAGGATGTGGTCGCACCACATCCTCGTCGCAGTGCTGTGCTGCGCCGCTCGGCTGGTGGCGGCCGACATAGACCGGCGGCGCTTCTCCAACCCCACCTACTACAACGTGGGTGGGGTGCTCTCCAGCAACGAGTCGATTGCCTTCTACAAGGATACTATATCGGTAAGTTGATTAGTAAAACCTATCATCATCTGCCTAGACTTTTCCCAAGTATGTTGGAGTTGGCTTCTAACCGGATGCAGCTGAATACCAATATTTTACATGGAGGGACTGCCTATCTTACCTCCACAACCCAGTTACTGGGTGATACGATACTTCTTGGTAAGACTGCTTGCCAGACTTTCAGGCTTCGGACGACACGTAACAACGGTCAAAGATCCACAAATGACAGCCATGCTTTCCAAGGCACGGAGGAGTCTCGGTATGTAAAGATGGTCACCCATCCACGGACCAACCCTGGCAAGGATCGACGCGTGCAGCTGCAAGAATCGAGAAAAAAATATCAGCTGTTCCATACATTTGGGTCGAGTAACTACTGAAGCTTTGAACGGGACAGCTGATAATTTTTTCTCGGTTACGATGTTGGTCCCATGGAGAAAGTTGTTCAGTTTGATAATCTTCTGTATCACACCCTTCTGATACTTAGATTCTGTTTAACCTGTAAAAATGCACATTTGTATTGCATGCGGCATTATACCACAATCCTAACCTAACCCGCGACCGGGTTAGGATTTCGGGTTAGGAGGCCTACTCCCTAAGTCCGTCCGTCTTTCCGTCCGTACGTTCATCCGTCCGTCTGACTTTACGATCCATCAAAACAAGGGTAAAAGTTAATTTTTTCGGACGGGCAAAAACACATCGGGAATAGGGACAACTGGCAAATCATGTTGTCATCATTCATACTTCGTTCGGGCCCCGAACCAATCATCCATCCGTAGGTGATACGGAGTAAGAAACACCCGTAACGAAGGCCGAAACTACGGGTTTCGTGCTTAGGGAGTAGGCCCCCAGGTTCGGAATAAACCTGAATATTTCATACTGTATGTCATCAAAGAATACAATATTTATTTATAGTACATGACTACAGAGTGCTAATAAACCAACTTGTGAGTTGTGCCCGTTACTAACGTTTTAGTTCAACGCAGTTAATAGCAATATTAATTTCCTTTGATATATGCATACGAAACAATTTATCCAACATGAGCCAGTTTTTATCATGTGCATAACTCCAGCTTCCTCATAGGTGATAGAATAATTCTACCTATGCCAATATTTAAAGCATAATAGCTGCCATTGAAGTACCCAGTCTTAATTTAGCTGCCGCAAAAACTTCGTCAATATGAGTCGTTTAGTGTGTGTTAGCTAGAGTGACGTCACCCCAGCTTCCTCATTCAGAACAGCCAAACCAGTGAGGTTAGAGTTTTGGAGTAAAGTCAGAAAATTAAAGCATAATTGCTGCCATCGGCAGCAAAATTTTCAAATCTCTGGTCATAATACTCTATGAGTTATTAAACTTTTAAACATGTGTAAGCTGAAGTGACGTCACCCCAGCTGCTCAGTCATATCTTCCGAACGAAAGAAGATATGATTATGTATTATAGCTCAAATACTAAAGCATAATAGCTGCCGAAGGCAGCAAAATTTTCAATTCTCTGGTCAAAATACTCTCTGAGTTATTAAACTTATAAACATGTGTTAGCTGACGTGACGCCACCCCAGCTCCTCAGTCATATCTTCCGAACGAAAGAACATAGGATAATGTTTTACAGCTCAAAAGCTAGGTCATAATAGCTGCCGTAGGCAGCAAAATTTTCAAATCTCTAGGTCTCGTAATTTCTACGTAATAACTAAAAATAGTTTCCGCGCCAAAAAATTCAAATTATTACCTCGGAGCATGTAAGGAGCGGCGTTGCCGTTCCGTGCGCTACATTATTGCAATCAAGTTTGTACTTAGCAGTAATTGTATTAGAAGTCATTATAGCTTGCGCTCAAAACAATTTTAATTTTGAATATTGAAGATCTTAGACTGAGAGCCGACTGAACTATAGTGGAACTAATAATCTATATACCTATACAACGTGTAACGTTAAATGCGCAAAACCTCTTAAGGGGTCATTGTACTCATCATTATGAACAACTTTTACTATGGGACCAAAACTGAAATCGCGAAAAAAAAATCAGCTGTTCAGTACATTTCTGTTCGCATAATTCGTCAAAATGTACTGAACAGCGGATTTTTTTTTCGCGATTTCAGGTTTGGTCCCATACTAAAAGTTGTTCATAATAATGAGTACAATGACCCCTTAAGAGGTTTTCAAATTTTTCGTCATGGGTGTCATTTTCATGGTGTTTGTGGTCGCTGAAGACGATAGTTGGGTCAAAATGAAAATCTAAGATGGCGGCTGTAAAAATTTTGCATCCGCCATCTTGGATTTTTATTTTGACCTCATTATCGTTTTCAGCGACCTCAAGAACCATGAAAATGACACCCATGACGAAAAATTTTAAAATTTTGGCATCCGCCATCTTGGATTTTCATTTTGACCTCATTATCGTTCCCAGCGACCTCAAAAACCATGAAAATGACACCCATGACGAAAAATTTGAAAAATTTCGCTTCCGCCATCTTGGATTTTCATTTTGACCTCATTATCGTTCCCAGCGACCTCAAAAACCATGAAAATGACACCCATGACGAAAAATTTGAAAATTTTCGGATCCGCCATCTTGGATTTTCATTTTGACCTCATTATCGTTTTCAGCGACCTCAAGAACTATGAAAATGACACACATGACGAATAAGGGGTGTCCATGACGAAAAATTTGAAACTGTTAGTTTGGATCCGCCATCTTGAACTCAAAAACCATTAAAATGACAGGTCCATGTCATTATTATTATTTCCTATAAGTAATTCATTTTATACATGTTACATGTTTTAATATTAGACAAGGGTCGTGACGGAAAAATCTTAAATTGTACCGGCGGCGTCCGTACATAGTACAATATTAAAGTGTGTAGTCGGCTCCCAGTCTATAATCTAGTTCAAACTACAACAAACTGATAACGTAGCGCACGGAACGGCAACGCCGCTCCTTACCTGCTCCGAGGCAATAATTTGAATTTTTTGGCGCGGAAACTATTTTTGGTTATTACGTAGAAACTACGAGACCTAGAGATTTGAAAATTTTGCTGCCTACGGCAGCTATAATGACCTAGCTTTTGAGCTGTAAAACATTATCCTATGTTCTTTCGTTCGGAAGATATGGCTGAGCAGCTAGGGTGGCGTCACGTCAGCTAACACATGTTTATAAGTTTAATAACTCAGAGAGTATTTTCACCAGAGATTTGAAAATTTTGCTGCCTTCGGCAGCTATTATGCTTTAATTTTTGAGCTATAATACATAATCATATCTTCTTTCGTTCGGAAGATATGACTGAGCAGCTGGGGTGACGTCACTTCAGCTTACACATGTTTAAAAGTTTAATAACTCATAGAGTATTATGACCAGAGATTTGAAAATTTTGCTGCCGATGGCAGCAATTATGCTTTAATTTTCTGACTTTACTCCAAAACTCTAACCTCACTGGTTTGGCTGTTCTGAATGAGGAAGCTGGGGTGACGTCACTCTAGCTAACACACACTAAACGACTCATATTGACGAAGTTTTTGCGGCAGCTAAATTAAGACTGGGTACTTCGATGGCAGCTATTATGCTTTAAATATTGGCATAGGTAGAATTATTCTATCACCTATGAGGAAGCTGGAGTTATGCACATGTTTTTATCAGTAACTAACACGATAATAAAATAAGTACCTACCTAACTTGTTTTACAGAATCTAAACTTCAAAGACCAATATGTGCCTCGAGGAGTCACATATCATGATTATTCCATGCTCATGGATCCGAACCCTATAAAAACTGCGCTGAATGTCTGCAAAGACCTGATAGCTCATCGAGTGAGTATAAAAGCAACAAAAATGAAGCTTAAATCGATAAAAGACTCGATATTAATGATACAACACTTTTTAGGTGTACGCGATCGTGGTATCTCATCCACTAACTGGGGACCTGTCCCCAGCAGCCGTATCGTACACCAGCGGCTTCTACCACATCCCAGTCATCGGCATATCCTCAAGAGATTCCGCTTTTTCCGATAAGAACATTCACGTGTCGTTTCTTCGAACGGTCCCGCCGTACTCCCACCAGGCTGACGTATGGGTGGATGTGTTGAAACACTTCAATTACATGAAGGTCATATTCATTCATAGTTCTGATACTGATGGTAGGGCTATTTTGGGACGGTAAGTTGACAATGTCATTATCAAGTACCTACTATATTAAAATTAGAGCCTGTACCTATGTTGCTGTAGATGTAGAGGCAACTAAAATTATTTCTTGGTTAAAATAACCTTGCGGGAGATAATAGGCGAGCGAGACTCTATGAATGTACCTAATTATGCTGAATACGTAAGGGCGAGCGCGCACTGCGGTGCGTTTTTCTACCGCATAATCTGTGAAGTATGAAATGTCTTAAACTGCGCGCACTGCGGTCATGCGTTTTGTTACTGTAGGCCCCGCCCAGTGCGGCAGAACTAACGGAAACGCACCGCAGTGCGTGCTCGCCCTAATATCTAAGGAAAAAATACAGTGGCTCTTCGTGTTTGTTTCTGTATGACCCTTCTACTCGTAAACTACACAATCGATTTTAATATGGTTGTCAACATGTTGTTACCATAATTTAGAGAATTTGTTCCGGAAGAGTCTTGTGTAAATATGTTTAGAAGTTTAGTAACATTAATGTTTAACTTAGATATACCACAAAATAGGTTTGCTCCCGAATGAAACAAGGGCGGGTCACAATTAATATTACAAATGCGAAAGTGAGTTTGTTTGTTACGCTTTCACGCTAAAAAACAGCTGAACGGATTTGGATGAAATTGAGCACATGGATTGCCCATGACCTGGATTAGGTCATAGGATATTTTTTATCCCGATAGCACGTTCCCGTGGGATCATTTCAGACCGCCACGCGGGCGAATTCGGAAGCAAAAGCTAATATTTAAAGCTAATATTTGTAGGTTCCAGACGACTTCTCAAAGCGTTGATGAGGATGTAGACCGAAAAGTTGTGGTGGAGCAGGTGATAGAATTCGAACCGGGACTTGATTCCTTCAGTGATCGGCTCATGGATGTCAAAGGCGCTCAGGCGAGGGTGTTTCTTATGTATGCCAGGTATGTCACGATTTAATACCTTCTTCATACCCTACCCCACACGCCTCTATTCTCAACACCCCTGACTACATTCTCAAAATATTCTTCAACACTTCACACCCCCATCCTTACAACTTACAATCATAAAACACTACTTATTCCCAAACCCACACCCCAGTCACCGCAAAACACACCACCATCTAAACATCACCCCTACACATATTACCCTCATCACCACATTAACCCCCACCCCCACACCCATCCTCACAATCGTACTGTAGGTACACCTCTAAGCTATTATTTCCAAATTCCAATCCGACACTCACACACTCCCATCATCTCGACAACACACCTTTATCCTCACCACCGTCCTCACCTTTACACATAAGGACGGTAAACACCAACTGACCTGTTACTTTTTTCTTCAATAATTCTTCAACTAAGCTCCTGAAGAGTCCCGCAAGTCGCTTCCTGAAATCTCATGAAGACTTATCGTACTGGTGTTATTATTTTCAACGTCAAGAAACCCTTCCCCGTCAAGACTTCAACACATAGCAACCGAACGTTGTCCTGAAGATATCATGAAGCTGTAGCAGGTGCAGGGCGTCAGCGCGTCTGGACTGGGAGGCCTACCCTCGCACCGGGATCTACCTGGATAGGCACACACCCTCCTTTCACCCTTTGCGTCCAGCGATCACGACCGTCTGGCTTTTCTGCTGGTCCACACCGGAGTTACTTTTTGTGGAGCAACGTTTACAAGGTGTTAGTTGGCAACAACGAATAACAAAAAGTTAGCTAAAGCTAAATTATGTTACAAAATGTTGTTATACAAAAATTAACTTCGGTGTGGGTGCACCTGAACTCTAAATAAAAGTGCACGTATCGTGACATGACAGAGTTTGTGCAGTTACTGAGTAATCATGATGTTTTCCGCAGTAAAACAGATGCAGAGATAATATTCCGTGACGCAACTTTCCTGAACATGACCACTGTCGGATACGTGTGGATGGTGACGGAACAGGCCCTGGATGCTGCCAACGCACCCGAGGGTTTACTGGGACTACGACTTGTTAATGCTACCAACGAACACGCGCACATCCAGGATTCTATGTAAGATAAGCTACGCTTTATTTAAAACGGCGTTTGTCTGAACAACATTTTTGAACTAAGACATGATAACAGAGTTAGGTCTGACATAAAAAAAAACTCATTGCTATATTTTAATTACTTACCAACTACCCAACTACATAATGCCTGGAAATTAAAGCAGCAACTGCCAACTGGCCTGAAATGCCTTTTAAGTTTTTTTTTTCAATATTTTATGGCCTCTATATGACCAAACTAACTAATTTATGGCCTCTTGGCCACTTTTCATCAAAATATTTCCTGAAATGCCTTTAATGTTACCTGTTGCCTTTTTTGTGTTGTTGTTTATTTTCAATCATTTATGGCTACGGGGCCATTAATTAGTTAGTTTGGTCATTTAATGGCCATAAATTATTTAAAAAAAAAACTTAAAGGCATTTCAGGAAATATTTTGATGAAAAGTGGCCAGTTGGCAGTTGCTGCTTTACTTTTTACAACCAGCTAGCTAGAAGGAAGTTCTTATACATTTACAAGACTAATTTTTCGGAAGCAGCAAGTATAATACACCCAGGATTTTGTAATTTGGAATTTATTGCACGTTCTTCTCCAGTTAAATCTACGGTGTGGTCGGTTTGAAATGGACAATTAGCTTCAACTTCCTAAATAATTAATCGACTCCATGACAATATTCAACCTTCACCTGAAAATTGAAATAATTGCTTTGAGATTCAGTTTTGCCTATTACCTCTTGTATCCAGAAAAAGATAAAGTTAGTTGCGATTACTGATAAAAGCCTACTTATGCCCATGCTATTTTCAGTTACGTCCTGGCATCAGCTATTCGTGACATGAACACATCAGAGGAGATCCACGCCCCTCCATCAGACTGCGACAACTCAGGGTCTATCTGGACCACGGGACGTCTTCTGTTCGACTACATCAGGAAGCAGCGCTTGGAGAGTGGTGCCACTGGCCATGTGGCCTTCGACGACCATGGAGATCGGGTGCATGCGGAGTACGACATGGTGAATGTGAGGGCCCAGGGGGAACATGTCGCCGTGGGCAAATACTTTTACTCTAAGGTAAGACGATGATTTTCCAAAACTGGCTACCTACTCCATTCGGCTTACCTATCTCGAAAATTAAATCCGAAATCAACTTTAATTCTGTGTCCTTTACTCGAAGTGCAACGTCTGAACATGAAATGAAACAAAAGTTAAAAATGAATTCACTAATGAACCGATGGCGATCCAACCATTAGGATTTCGGCGCTCGGCATCTTCCAATGAAATGAAAGTAGCAATGGACGTCCATCTTATACCTACCTACAGGGTGAAATTGAATTCATGGGCAATATTTTAAGGGATCATTGTACTCATTATTATGAACAACTTTAACTATGGGAACAAACCTGAAATCGCGAAAAAAAAATCAGCTGTTCCCTACATTTTGACGAGTAGATGATGAGTTGATGTAGAGAACAGATGATTTATTTTTCGCGATTTAGTAAAAGTTGTCTATAATGACGAGTACAATGACCCCTTAAAATATTGCCCATGAATTCAATTTCATGCTGTATAATTTTGTCGGTGTTGTGTGAAGGCTCATCTTTGTTTTGGCTCGAGAGAAGTTCTTACTTTTGTGCCAAAATGGTCTGATGACATCAGCACACCTGCTCCAAATAGAAGGAACCTTTTCATCATTTTGCAGGAAACTCAGAAAATGAGATTGGAACTAAAAGAGCAAGAGATAATATGGATGGGCCGCAGTACTTCGAAACCAGAAGGGTTCATGATACCGACGCATCTCAAGGTGATATTAATCAACAGTATGTTAGGACAGAGACAGCATAACTATTTGTAAGATAGAAAGAGATGAATATATTTTTATAACTTCAGGTGTTGACGATTGAGGAGAAGCCCTTCGTTTACACTCGTCGTATTGATGATGGCAGTGACTGTACTCCTGAGGAGATCCCTTGTCCCCATTACAATGCCACTGAGGATACAGGTACAAAGCAATACCCTAAGTACTAATATTATGTTTACTAGCTGACCCGACAGACGTTGTCCTGTCCCAATTTCAATATTCCCATATAAAATCCACGTTCAGTTTTCCAGAATTTTCCAATTTTCCCGGCAACTTTTACAATTTTTCTCATCGTTTAAACCTTCCCTGGACTACGTCAAACATTTCAAAACCAAAATCAGCTAAATCGGCCCAGCCGTTCTTGAGTTATAAAATTACAACGAAAAGTGGCATTGATTTTTATAGTTAAAGATTATAGAGAAGCTGCTGGTTGCATTTTTAGTGTTCCGTAGTCTAGTCAACAGGGAACCCTTATAGTTTCGCTATGTCCGTCCGTCTGTCCGTCCGCAACTTAGCTCAGAGCCTCTTAGTACTAGAAAGCTATAATTTGGCATAGAATACATATTCATCACGCCGACAAAGTGGTAAAATAAAATCATGAAAAGTAAAGTGCAGACCACGTAAAGTGGGGATGTTTTTTTTTTTCTCGTCTACCCCATGGTGTGGGGTGTTGTTGGAAGGGAAATATTGCGGGTTTGTGAAAACAGAAAGAAATAAAAATATGTAGGTATATTTTTTTCCAACAGGGACTGAAAGGGGGTCTTAAAAATTCAAAGTGGGGCTCCTATGGCATGTGGGGTATCATAAATGAAAGAGCGCTGTTTGCACATTCTCAAAATTTTTTTTTTTTTTTTAGGCCGCATAGTTTTCGACTTTTGATGAAAAATGTAAAAAAAATACCTCCGAATACCTCCTTATCTCCGAAAAATACCTCCTTATCTACGAAGTTTGCATAGAGAAAAATCTGAAATTATTCTATGTGATAGAAGTTTATGTAAAGATTACAGGAAAAATAAAACGATGTCTCTAAATAGCACACTTTTTCAGAAATCGGAACGGAACCCTCGGTGCGCGAGTTCGACTCGCTCTTGACCAGTTTTAGGGTTCCGTACCCAAATTGGTAAAAAAGGAACCCTTATGGTGTGACTCAGTCTGTCTGTCTGTCTGTTACAGCTAGATATCTCAAGAACAACTAATGCTATCAACTTGAAATTTGGAACAGTTTTAGATGACGTTTACCCAACTATTTTGAAAATAAGAAAGAAATAAAAATATTTATATTTTTTTTTGTAACAGGGACTGAAAGGGGTCTTAAAAATTCAAAGTGGGGCTAATCATATGAAAGAGCGCTGTTTGCACATTCTCAGACATTTTTTTTTTTTAGGTTGCATAGTTTTCGAATTTTGATGAAAAATGTAAAAAAAAATACCGTTCCCCCCCCCTTATCTCCGAAGTTTGCAAAGCGAAAAATCTGAAATTATTCTATGTGATAGAAGTTTATGTAAAGATTACAGGAAAAATGAAACGATGACTCTAAATAGCACACTTTTTCAGAAATCGGAACGGAACCCTCGGTGCGCGAGTCCGACTCGCTCTTGACCGGTTTTTTTTATTTTTGTTAGAGTCAAGGGATCCTCTGCCATCTAAACGATTAGTTTTGGATGGGTGAAAAAAATCACGGTAGTAGTAATATAATAACGAACGAACGGAACGGTAATATTATAACGAAATTAAAAGGAAAACTGTCACAGCTAAGTAGGCTTTTCAAGTTTACGAGTACCTAATAGTCAAATATTCATGATACAAAAAAAACCGAGAGCGAGTCGGACTCGCGTACCGAGGGTTCCGTTCCGATTTCTGAAAAAGTGTGCTATTTAGAGACATCGTTTTATTTCTCCTGTAGATACTTAATGGTACAAATTGTACCTAACCGAATAATTTTCAGACGAACTTTACTGCTGCAAGGGTTTCTGCATGGATCTCCTCAAACATCTATCAAAGGCGATCAACTTCACCTATTCTCTGGCTCTGTCGCCTGATGGTCAATTCGGAAACTATATTATACGTAACTTTTCCCAACCGGGAGCCAAAAAGGAATGGACAGGGCTAATAGGTGAGTGTACCCGAAATAGCCATAGATAGACAACGGGTGTAACCGTGTAATAATATGCTTAACGATTATGTCTCATAGCTAACACCAGCGGCTACTTTTATATTGCAGAAAAGTTTGAGAAGTAAGTAGGATAGCGAGCGAAGCGAGCTCGAAAATTTTAGCACCCAGTGTCAGGTAAAATTTTCTTTTAAACATTTATACAGAAATTATTTTGTCGACCTATGCAGAAAAGTTTGAAAACGAAGAAAATGAACATACGGTTTTAGCATGCTACGTCTAATTTATACAACAATTATGCTACCCGTAAAATAGAGGGCAGTGGGGCCTCTAACTAGAAACTGCCTATTTTCTTTTTTTACTGAACATATTTTGGCCTTGTTTGGGAGTTGACTAAAAAGTACTTCTCGAGATTTGAGGACCCTCCAGGACCGGGAGCTGGGCGGAAATCAATACGAACACTTAACTAAAACTTTTTTGCGAGACCTCAAGCGCGAGGCCGTCAGTCAGCGCTCGCCGACGACGACGTCGCCGACGCCTAACGCCGCCACTTGACAGTGCACACTTATCCCCGAGGGCCGGGCACCGTTTGACGGTATTCCCCATGAAAACAAAAAAGGTATACAAGAAGAACACAGTTATCAATTAAATTACAACGTTGGTGAATTTTCAGGAGAATTGGTGTATGAACGTGCAGACATGATTGTGGCTCCTTTGACAATAAATCCTGAACGGGCCGAGTTTATTGAATTTAGTAAGCCTTTCAAATATCAAGGTATTACCATTTTAGAGAAAAAGGTATGTATAGAAGATAACAGATTTCCATACCTACTATGTTTGGCAATTGCTGAAAGTCTCTTACCTACTTACATCATCATCTGCCTAGCCTTCTCGTATGTTGGGGGCGGCTTTCAGTCTAACCGGATGCAGCTGAATACCAGTATTTTACATGGAGCGACTGCCGAACGACGTCCAAACCCACTGGGTAATACGATACCCCTTGGTCACTTACCTACATAGTTGCTATTATTTTGAGAGAGGCGTAGGTATTGTTTGAATATATCACTAACTTTGATGTTAATGGATTTTTTGATGTTACTTAGTTAATTTCCAGAGAAATTATGAAAAAGGTTGTGTTTGAATATACTGAATAAAAGGTACTACCTACTGGTATAACCAGGAGAACTAAGCTAAAAAATATAAAGGGCAATGAATGGCATCAATCACGATATTTTCGACGAGTAAATAGCCATTTGTTAGCTTATTTTCATTGAACCTTATAAAAAAGAGGTTGATAATGTTGGTATGGGGATAGTGCCTACAAAAAAATTGTCTTCTATTCATGGACTGGACCCCAACATAAACTGCCAATATGTATAACCGTTCGCGTCACGTCGCACGTCGTAGAAAGTTAGAAACACTTTCTGACAAGGCGCTCTCTACTTTTTTTATGCAGAACGCCTTGTTACAGACGGCTCGTCACTTCGACACTTTGCGCAATGACAGGCGCTAACAGTTAACTTAGTGAACGCGTAAAGCTTAGTGGAGCCTCTAGCATGGTTCCCATTTTAATTTCCCTGAAGACAAAAGGCAAAATTAAACTATTTCATTCCAAGTGCCTTGATTAGCGCTTGCGTGTTATTACTTAGTATAAAAGTTGCCCTATGTTTTAAACAGTCGCTAATGATTAGTTAACTTTAAGCAACGCTTAAACCTATAAACCCCGTCATGTCATCTGTCAATGTACCTACTCCGTGTATAGGTACACCCCTGCCCAACCCTTCGGGGAAACAAGGCGTGATGTTATGTCATCTGTTGAAATTACCTGTTTAACCGTATAACTGTTATGTGTGTTTAACAGTTAAATACTTACTTTTTGCGTTGATACATAATACATAACATACATAATCATGCAGCCTATAATGTTCCCCTTGCTGGGACATCCCTCCTCTCTTCGAGAGTGCTGTAATCTACCACGCGGGCCCCGTGCGGGTTGGTAGATGTCACATTCACATAACTTTGAACGTTTATGGTTCTAGGACATGCCGGTTTCCCCACGATGTTTTCCTTCACCGTTATGAGAGCAGTGGTGATTAAATTATTTACACAAAATAAAGCGCCTGCCTGGGTTCAAACCCACGACCTACAACTCGTAAGTCAGGGCCGTTACTACTAGGACACCTGAAACAAGTCCCCACTTGCTCAATCAGTAGCGCCTTAGGCCTAGGTTCGAGTCCCACTATGGGACGCCCGCCCTTAGCTGTGCTTCTTAAATATTTTTTTAACACGGCGAGAGGACCTTCTGGCCTCGCCAATGCCAGGTTAAGCAATAAAGGCTCCCGGAGCCAATTCCGAAAAGATCCGTACAAAAAAAAAACATAATTCTAATTTTTTTTTGTTCAACTTTCAGCCGTCACGTTCTTCAACGCTGGTATCGTTCTTGCAACCATTTTCCAACACGCTCTGGATCCTGGTGATGGTATCAGTCCACGTAGTGGCTCTTGTGCTGTACCTACTCGATCGGTTCTCTCCCTTCGGACGGTTCAAACTGGCCAATATTGATGGGACTGAAGAAGATGCTTTGAATCTTTCGAGTGCTATCTGGTTTGCTTGGGGCGTGCTTCTGAACAGCGGCATTGGTGAAGGTGAGGTCAACAATTAGCTATTACTTATATCTTATACCGATTTTATTAAAATCTCACGTTAATTTGTGTAGGTGATTGCCTTTTTTATTTCCGTGGTATCGTGGAATAATAGGAGCCAATCATTGATTTGCCAATAGATTCAAATGATCAGAGGCTTTCAAAAACTGGGGGTATAATTCTGGGTAATTCGCAGCACCAAAGTTCTTAGTACGATTGTTGTTACTATTTCAGGCACTCCTCGTAGTTTCTCGGCACGCGTGCTCGGCATGGTGTGGGCAGGATTCGCAATGATCATCGTTGCCTCCTACACAGCCAACCTGGCTGCCTTCCTCGTGCTCGAACGCCCTAAGACCAAGCTCACCGGAATCAACGACGCCAGGGTACGTAAATCATTCCTAATTAGTTAATGATGTTCAATATCAATTATTAGTTTAGTTAGAAGCAGTGAGGTTTCGGGATTTTCGGATGTCGTCAAGAAAGGTGACGCAACCATAAATGCGTTACCAGGGGGCTAAATTTTTGACTAGGTATTAATCACTTATCTAACAAGTACCTATCCATCAATCAGACCACATACCAAGATTAATTGATTATAGCAATATTTCCCTAGGACTGTTCGATGGTGCAGTTTGAGGGGGAGGTACAACTTCACTGATTAATATTTTCGGGCTAACGTAGAAGCATAGACTAGCTTAGACAGTAGCTAATGCTTTATTTTTTTTATTATCTTTAGCTTCGCAATACCATGGAGAATCTGACGTGTGCCACGGTTAAGGGATCAGCTGTTGATATGTATTTTAGACGACAAGTTGAACTGTCGAATATGTACCGAACGATGGAAGCGAATAATTATGATAATGCTGAGCAAGCTATCGAGGACGTTAAGCACGGGTAGGTTCATCCTATACTTTGTTTCTGTAGTTGCAGAATTACGTAGATATAGACAATAGAGAATATCCATGGAACTTTTTTTTAGTACCTATGTAGTTCAATTTAGACCATGGAGAGAAAAATTCAAAATTGAACAAGTAGTTTAGGAGATTGAAGTAGGTTTTTTTACTTTATTATTTAATTATTCAATAGCCTGTTTTCTTATTCTGGTTCATGTTTGCAGTAAACTAATGGCATTCATTTGGGACTCATCTCGCTTGGAATTCGAGGCCGCTCAAGACTGTGAGCTAGTGACCGCTGGAGAACTGTTTGGTCGTTCGGGATATGGCGTTGGATTACAGAAGGGCTCTCCTTGGGCAGACCTTGTTACACTAGCTATATTGGACTTTCACGAAAGTATGTACCTATACATATATCTTTAAAGAAGAGTCTGCAGGCGAACTGTTTACTGAAAGATGAAAATATATTCAATGTGTCTTTCAGGCGGTATAATGGAATCTCTGGACAACCTATGGATCCTCCGAAACAACATGCTAAACTGCGAAGAGAACGAGAAGACACCGAACACTTTAGGCTTGAAGAACATGGCAGGGGTGTTCATACTTGTGTTAGCGGGTATAATAGGCGGCATAGTACTGATAGTGATCGAGGTGGTGTACAAACGACACCAGATCAAGAAGCAGAAGAGGATGGAGATCGCGCGCCACGCCGCCGATAGGTGGCGCGGAGCTGTCGAGGTAAACAGAGCAAAGGCGGAAGCCGTGGATGTGGACCACTGCGATAACGTCAAACAGCAGTTAGAGAGTAAAATATAGACCCGTGGCCCGTGCCCACTGACGACTGATACGCACTTGTATGTAGCTCAGGGATTGCGAATCATTGCTACTCAAATATTTTTAGTCAATCCCAATTTTTAATACTCAATAGTAAAATTGAATAGTACCTACAAAGACTTACAAAAAAGTAGGACTCCGCGCCACGCATATCGAAAGCATACTATGATGTAAATGTGTGCGTGAGGCGTGTTTGTACAAACGGTCCCCGCATACTTACTGTGCTTCACTTTCGATATGCGTGGCGCGGAGACCTCCTTTTTTATAAGTCTATGACTACCTAGTTAACATATCTTTTCAAGAAAATTCGTAGAATACTCATTTTAGTGTTAGTCTGCTTATTGAGGTTCGCTATCCCTGATGTAGACATCAAAATATTGTTAAAGACCAATATTTAACTTATATCCAGAATAAACACTTTTCATGTTCATGTACATTGTTAATTTTGATCACAATAAGTCCCCGCTGCTTTGTGGAGCTTGTACACCAACTCGCTGGACACGGTAATAGTCTATTGCTGTTGTAAGTAGATGTCATTGTGTTATTCATGACTGTACAACACAGATTAGTAAACAAATGGAGAGATACAAGGCATAGATTAAGTCCACCCTAGAACTCATATTGTGTTCAACTTATGCTTATTGACAGTCGCATAGATGATTTTTTTCTGTTTTATCTGCATGGCCAGTGTCATCATTTCGGCAAGTGCGTTTAGTTTCGTATTATCACTCCACTTGTTTACTCGTCAGTGGTGTACAGGGTCAGTTGGGTGAACATTGTAACTTTTCAGAAACGCAAGAGTCTTCGAGCCGCCATCATGCCGTCCCAGCGTAGGGCCAAGTCCAACGGAGTTAAGGAAGCTGGCACTATCAGCCTGGCTGTGGACAGGGGCGCACGTCGCCGTGATGAGGCGCGTGTGCCAAGATACCTGCCGGCCTACACACCTGATGTATCACATCTTGTCGTGTAAAGCGCATTAGAATTATTTTTTTAACCTTTTGAACGCCACCGTCGCGTCTGCTATACACGTAGCCGAAACAAAATTACAAGTGCCCGCACCCACAAAAAATACGGTTCACGAAATTACGAAACAAAGAGACTTATTATTAATTACTTATCTAACTTTATCTTAAAAATGGAACCTCTTAAAATTCTGTGGCTTGGGACGCGCCGCGCCCCGTGGTGTTCAAAGGGTGGTCTCTTTATAAAGTGCGAGAGAATTATGTAGTAAGCTTGCTAATTAGGTACATGCATGAAACGAATTCTGAGTTGCTGCATCCTATGAACTTATAAGTCTCGCGTGAACATCAGCGCCATCTATGTAGGTAACCTTGAAGTGCCGTCATAGAGTCTAAACTAGACCAAGCGGAAAAATCCTCGCAGAATTTACTGGCTGAATTGTAAATAGGACCGTATTACCATAGCCTAAAGTATAAAATTTTATGAATATAGACACAGTCGGCTCGACTGTGTCTATATTCATAAAATTTTTTCGCTTGGTCTGAACTGACCTTACCTACTCTTAACACCCCAACTTGACTAAATAGCTAGACTGCATTACTCGAAATCGCACTGTGTAAACGAGACCTATGTTGGTGTTGTTCGTCCTGAAGTAGTTAGAATTTGAATCGTTGCTGTGACTTAGCTTATGATATTGAGAAGAATTTACTAAGCTCAACTTAGAAATTTAGTAATTAATTAATCTATTGTCTGTGGTAGCACCTTCAACGAGGAGCTCGACCACTATGCAGTCTAGACAAAGCGCATTTAGATCATAGACCAAGCTCTGGCCTACAAAATTTAGTGCACTGATTACCATTATACTGCCATGCCATTACATTTAAGGCCTAGATCTGAATGGTGCACTATTTTTGTTTGCATAACTAGTCCTTAAATTCTTCAATGTGCTGTAAACTACAGGGTAAGGCCTATAAACTAAGTTCTAAACTCCATTATAGTTGTGATTAATTGTAAGGTTTGCAGAAAAAATCTTTTTCTTATGATTTTATCAAATTTTTCTTTCCTGAAGGGAGGAATCTCGACTCGAGGCCCCATTTATTTAAGTTTAACTAAATGTGGTACTAAATGGATGTCTAAGAATACTCTTTATATATAAGACAAGCTAGTTATTACCATTAAAGTGGTTTAAATAAATAAAAAGTAACGGCCATTAAAATGGCGCTTACTCCGAAAGATTAGATTTTTTATACCATTATTATTGTCCATTACTATTACTTGTTTACTATTGAATAATGATATTGTTGTGTAGTTTATTGAATCATCTACATGTGCCATGAAATAAATACTGATTACTCCATGTGGTTTATTGATTGTTTTTTCTATAATTTAGGTACTTATGTATTAATTTAAAATGAAAGACAATTTTCAACACATCTATATATTTACATAAGGATTTTAACAGTGCTGTATGGGAATAATATATAGTAGGTAACAAGAGCTACGGTGCTCTGTATAGTCACTGTCAAAAGCAAGCCAGAATGTTAGATTGCCAGGATAAACACAATTAGTAGGAATGTGTTGCTGCGCTGCAAGGTTCAAGTGTCACACCACACTGCGCACAGTCAAATCTTTACGTCGATTTGAGTGAACATAGCGTGGGATGCTGCCGTGACACGACAACCTTACAGCCCTCAAGGATTCCTTACTGATAACATGAATGGTACAGACGAACAATATTTATCCAAAACATTCAGTAACAACGATCATAATACATAGAAGGAAGATTATTAAAATACAATTATATACTTCACATAGAAATAACACCCATCTACCATTGCGTGTTCTTGTTGTGCTATAGTAATACTGCAGGACAAGTTGCTGTGAAGCCCAGTTTCAACAGTATCAACTTTAGAAAATGGTTATTTGCATGACCTAATAAATGGTAACATCTTAATTAAACCGTCTCCAAATCCTATAAACTACGTCCTCTAAAATACATATAACATTATGCTATATGAATGAATTGTTATAATAAAATATTTTATGCTCAGTAAATAGGTGTTGACATTATTGAAGCAGGCGAAACTAATGCACAGTATAGATTACAAGCAATATGGTGGTACGATTCCCAGAAATCAGAAACTCACATGATCACACATTGTCAGTTGTACATTTTCTGGCGACTTAACGGGACCACTCATCAGATTACATTCTAAACAGCGATAAAATTGTACGCATTATTACGATATAATTAATTAGGCAAAGGAAAACACTTATTATAATATTATTTTAGTTCTACAAATTATGAACTTTAAATAAATTGTTAGTATAGTAACAAGTGAATATGAGTCACCGCTAAGGGTTTATTCGGTGAATTTACGGTTAGGGTTGCGGCCGAAGAGGGCGGTACGGATCTCCGGCAACAGCTGCTGAGCTATAAGCTCCAGGCGAGACTCCAGGGTGTTGCAGATCTGGACAAACACACGTTACTTTGACACTGCCTTATTACGATAAAAATGCACGACACCATTATTCTCTCACACTTCAAGGTGTAGCTAAACAATATAGCTTATCAAGCGTGACCGTTCCACTATAATACTAAGTACTCAAATGTAAGTTTCACTTCATCAGTGCGAGATTCACTAACAAATGTGATCACGTAAAATAAAAAATATTAATACTTAAATATCGATAAAGTGATGGTAAAGCGCGGTTCTACGCGGTATGAGCGGAACAGGAATAACTACCGGGTAAGTTTATATTTACTTTTACACTACTGTTCCTTTTGTTTTTAATTTAATCAACAGCTGTTTTACGACACGAAGTTATCATAATAGATTAGTTAGTTTCATTCATGTGTCTTCCATATCATGGAGGCCTGAGATTTTATTTCTGAAAAATATGTAAGTTCAAAAGAAGATAAGTAAAAAAAGTTTTCATACCTTGATGCGTCCCTTGA
This sequence comes from Cosmia trapezina, assembly GCA_905163495.3. Lineage (NCBI taxonomy): Eukaryota > Metazoa > Arthropoda > Insecta > Lepidoptera > Noctuidae > Cosmia > Cosmia trapezina. The sequence goes on from LR991042.1 coordinate 11,224,541, forward strand.
GAGCGACAAGTTCAATCCCGCCGCAGGTGTCAGGTGACAGCCAGTTGTCAGCGTCGATCTTCAGGGAGGTGTCCTTCTTGATCTTAGCCTTGTAATCACTCTGGGCTTTGCCGAGAACAGACTCTACCAGGGACTTGTCTGCCTGACGCACGCGGAGCGTTACTGCGGGCTCCATCAGCTGAAATGTGCGGTTGAATTGGTTCCAATATGTCTAAAATATTTTGCTTTCATATTTTATGTATGGCGAAAGAGAGTACCTCTGCCGAACCCTTCGGGGAATACAGGCGTAAAGTTATGTATGTGTGACTAAATTATTTGGCAAAAACAAAAAAAAAAAACATTTCAATACTATTATTTGCGAAAGTGTTATAAGGGCATGTCCCGAGTGGCCTTACTGCAGCTCGAAATACGAGTCTAAATGAGAAACCCGCTCGCTGAGTGGTTGTATTCACGAATGATATTAAATTAGATAGTATAGACTGTGGATGATCTAGTAAAAAGTAGTACAAACCTGGAAGAGGGCCTGGACAGTGAGAGTGGTCAACAGTTCAGCGTACAACTTCTGGTCTTTGGGGACCTCAGCCAGGCGCTTGCGGGCCTCGTCCAAGAGGTTGCGTACATGGTCTTCACGTACTTTGAGCACCCTCAGACGGGCCTGGTTCAGCATATTCGAAGATTGGCTGTCAAACAAGTGTTAGAATGTACTCTATTGATCATAAGTTACTAACATTCACTTTAATGTTTTGTTGCGGATATTATTCAGTAACATGACTGAATTTAAAGAATATCAACATCCTAGATCTAAGATCTACAAACTATTCGAAAATTTTTGCTTGTCTTGGCAGCTACTTATTTACATTTCAAAGATTACACTAATACAGGCATGGTTTGTAAGTTTCTTTTTTTGTTTGTTTAATTAATATTTTGCCTATTTTTAGAGAAAGGCGTGAATGATAGCGTTCCATTCTCCCCTGTCAACCACAGGGGAGAATGGAAGAAGAAAACATGTTGCGCCGACCCCAAGTAACATGGGATTAGGGCAGGAAGATGATGATGAATTAATATTTTGCCTCAAATCGTAATAAGTTTCCAAGTGTACAAGTCATTCTACATACGAGATCTCAGTTTCTATATCAGTATGTAGTGCCAGATCACTACGCCATTGTAATTACGTCACAGAGTGACCTACTTTCATGCGAATCTCTATCGTATTTGCCATAGGGTCAATGAACCTCTTTCCACATAAGGACCAGTGTCCTTACGTGGTTGACGTAAATGAGAAAGGTCAACTTTTTAAAAGCATGGTAGTAACCATAGCTGTTAAAAAATGCCCTTTAAAAAAATATCTTCCTTTCTTTTTCTTTTCCTTAAGTCACCTTTGGTTATGGATAGAGACAGACCAAAGAAAAGATGGATTGAGATGTATGGAAGAAAAACCAATGCAGTTCCACATAAATAGGGTCATCCCTATTTATGTGGAACTGCATCGGTTTTGCTGCCTTCATAGGCAGGAGGATAACCCTTTCCTAAATTAGATCTTCAATTTACTAAACCTGGTCACTATACTATTTGGAGTGTAGCATGGTACAGGTGACAAGTGACAGAGAGGGCAAGTTTATTTAATTAACTATAGTTATTATATTACTGATTCCGTATTTTACAACTATGATATTTAGTGTGAAGCTAAAATATTCAGTCATGATTGTAAATCGCTTTAACGCTAATTCGAGAGTGAAAAAAGGATCGGCTAATGTCACCCGCACCATGCTACACCGCAAATAGCAGTATTAATAGTATAGTAGTATGACAGTTTTATCAATAACAGTAGTAATAACAGCCTAAGATTCAGTCATTGCTCGTTTTGGTACAACGGATGCACTTATAAATTTTCATTTAAATTCAACAAACATTACATATAATTAAAATGTGATTTAAAGTTCTGTCAAATCAAAACATACTTCAAACGTAAACTATAACATTCAGGAATGAATAAAAAACTTATTCTCAAATTTTAAGTCTTATCAACTAAGATAACTTCTGTGTAATCATTGTTATCATTTTATTCTGTTCAGAACTACAAGTAAAACATAAAAAAATTAAATTGTGAATTACATAAATCTTAACACGTTGGCATACAGTAACAACCACACATATAGAGTCAAGTCAACATCTGAGTTTTTACTTGCATAAAATCAGTACGCCACACGACAACCGATTTTCCATACTATCATAAAGAATGGCATGTTGTACTGTCACCACAGGTATAATTAATACTTTCGTACTGTCACTACACAATTTTTGTTGTTACGTCAAAGAAAGCACCCCTGCACACATTCAAGTTTTTACGAAAAATATCATGTGTTGTGACACTACGCCCGTGGGCAATGTATGAAAATAAGTAGTGTCTCAGTAGCCGCAACCAGTGAGATAGTACTGTCCGCCAACATGTTAAATAAAGAAATAGCCTTCATCTGTAGAATGAATTTGTTTGAATCTCTTGGAAACAGTGTTAGGTATAGTCCTGTCTGAAATTTAAAACTGTAACATGATTACTACAATTGTTTATGGTATGGTCATGTGACAATCTATTATTATATTTCACTACAAAATCAAAGTAAATGAAAAGAAGTACCTACCACATAAAAAGATTTCATTTACAACAAAATTGTGTAGTTTATGTGATAGAGAATTTCATTGATTTGTATGACATAAGAATTAACACTTCATTCATGAACTTACAAAATTATCTGATCACATGACCCACCAATAGAATTGGTTATAGATTAAAATTACGTAGAATGACCAGTGTGATGTCTGCAACATAGTAATGTAAAATGTACTAAAGACAGTAAGATTTTAATAAACAAATTAATTGTACTGTCTGAAAGGAGATGTTGAACAGTCATGATTGAGCAATATTACTTAGACGTAACAGAAGATTCTATGTCATATTGATTGTAAAGATCTGCTATTTATCAAAATGAAAGTCTTAATGTATGTAATACTTCTGGATTAGTCTGACAGAAATTACCATTCAAGGCCATGTTCAATTACTTAGAACCCTAGTTGGTTTTAAGTACTTGATCACAAAGACACTTATGCAAGTATAACATGTAAAACAGGAAAGGCATTGTAGCATATAGAATTCAATGCAACGGAGCACTTGATATTATGAGAAGTCTTGTTTGCTGCTATGGTAAGATGGCATTACCCCAAATGATATAACAGAATCAAGAGTTTTAGCTGATATCAGTCAAGCAAGTGTTAGAAACTTGGATTGGTGTGAAATACTTTTACAAAGGGGAACCTACATCTTTTTTTGGAGTTCAACCTGCTTCTCCTTCTTCTCGTAGTACTCCATGATCTTCAGCCGCTGCTGCTGCACCAGACGGCCCTTTTCGATGTTGAACTCCTCCTCTGCCTTCGCATCGATTTCCTCAGCCTTTTCATTGGCCTCTTGCTCGATGAAGGCCATCATGTGCTTGATCTAATAACAAATAATGCCATTTTTCATTCAAACATACGACTATTTAAGATTAAGACGCATTTCAAGTCCATTCTGTCTTCAGAAGTAATTTGGAACAGAGTCTGCAAAGTGCCTCATTTTGGATCAATTATTCTGACAAATCCATGTCGACACATTTACGTTGCTGCTAAATTTCAGTTACATACCTGCTTTTGGACATCTGCATCGCTAAGCGCCATGGCTGTAGGTTAATATTTAGCACCACTAACACGAAAAACAACCGATATAGAGCCAGAAAACTAAAAACTGGCCCAAAGAAGTAAGTCGACGCCTATCAGACGTGCTTCTTCATTGAACAATCATATGATCCCGGTGTTACCAAGTAATATAAAATTTTCACTCCATACCATAGATAGTTTAGTCAAGTAGTGTCGTGCTTAGATTCGAACCTTGGCCTTGGTCGTATTTGCAATATGCAATTATATCATATAGCTATATCATAATAACGAAATATCGACTTCAAAAAAGAACCCCTACAACAAATCCCTCTTTGTTGTAGGTATTTATTTTTCGATTCACTTTGCCGGGCGCTAGGGGCACGACAAACTGATATAAAGTCGGGCGGTTAAACGGTTAAATTCAATTTATTCGAACTTTTATAAAATTCAATTTTATGAATATGTAATTAATGTAAGTAATAATTAATATTTTGCACAAAGATTAAGCATTGCCATCCAGCGTGGCAATGCTGCCAGCATTTTGGGTACGTTGCCAACTGGTAGCGGTTTCATAGATTTATAATAAGTAATTTATAAGTTTAGTTTTAGTTTTTTTTTTTTTTTTTTTTGTATATTCTGTAAAGAAAATTAACTGATATCTAATAAGTAATAATTAATAAAAAAATATGTAATACTTTCTTCTCAACGCAGGGCTATTTAGATAAAAAGTATAATGTATTTGCTGTTCTATTATAATGCGATCAAGTCAAGTAACATTTAGCTAAGCATTTATTAGCAATCTACTGCTTGGGTGACAAACAACACCTGGTTTTCCGACTTCCGTATCCAGTCTTTATGGAATAATCTTTGTGAAGTTTTTAGGTTTTTCGAAAATCGACCCCTAATGAGGCAAGAAATGATTCTACTGCACGGCTAGGATTTGACTCCAAAATTTACCTCCAAAATTGGTATCAATAATCTATACAGCAAGTGGAACTGTCAAAGTCAAATAATTTATTTCAAGTACCTAGGGCATTAGGGCATGTTTGAACTTCATAATTTACAAGAAAAGAGCATTCTGGGGACTCTTTGAAAATTGACCTTATGGATAACATTAATCTCCAAAATCTATGACCCAGTTCTGACTCAGTCATACTCATCAAATGTTTTTGAAGGGTTTGTGCCAATGACATATTGTATAAGGTTTGTGCACAGTTTTACTTTTTTGTCTAAATGACGTTTCACGTCGCCAAAAGCACCTTTTTTGACGTCTTTTGCAGAAGTTTGTGAATAATTTTATAATTAACTTTCGTATTTATTTTGTGTGCTGGAGTGCCCACGTGAAAATGACATTTTAGTAGCTTTTGCCCGCGGCTTCGCCCGCGTGAATGTCGGAAAATATCCCTTGGGAAAGTTCATGACGAAAACATAGGGCCGTCCGCTATAACTGTGCAAACTCAAATCGCTACGATATATCGCTGCCATGTATGGTGGTTTTAAAGTCGGCATGATTTCTTTTCGACATCTTCAACAATCGTCGTCATATTGCAGACAATTTACACAAAACCTTAATGAATTATACACTGAATCACTCCGTTCATTGGTTAAAACCGTATAAAAATCCGTTCGGTACTTTTTCACTCTATCGCATTCAAACAGACAGACATACGTGGCGGGCGGACTTTGTTTAGTTAAAAGTATACAAACATTTTAAAATTATTTGTGAATTTTAAAATCAACCCCTAATGTACCCCTCAGGGGATGATTTTTTAAAAACACTATAGTTACCACACTTACCACATATTTCTTTATCTCCTACCAAAAGCATGAAAGAAAGAAAGAAAGAAATGCTGGGTTTCCCATAAAAACTTTCATCACTTATATCACATAAATCCCCCTGTAGGATAATTAATTAAGATAAAAAGTAGCTTATGTCCTTCCCCAGGATGCTATTTATTAGATTGAAATCCGTGCAGTTTTGTAAATTTTAAAGTCAACCCCTATTTTACCGTCTTAGGGGATGATTTTTTAAAAAAAGTAGCCTATGTCCTTCACCAGAATGCTATCTAATAGATCGAAATCCGTGCAGTTTTGTGAATTACAAAATCAACCCCTATTTTACGCCCTTATGGGATGATTTTTCAAAAACGGTGAACCGCATATTTCTTTATTTCCTACCAAAAGCATAAATTCGAATTTTCATATACCTAACTTAAGAAACACTGGGTTGCCCACACAAACTTTCATCCCCTATATCTCCCCCTGTAGGATGATTTTTGAAAAAAAAAACGTTGCCTATGTCCGTCCCCCCAGGATACCATATAGCCTTGCCAAATTTCATAGAAATCCGTTCAGTGGTTTAGGCGTGAAAAGGTAACAGACAGACAGACGGACAGACAGACAGAGTTACTTTCGTTTTTTTAATATTAGTATGGATAGTATGGATTAGTATGGATTGGGAATCATAGACTAAAATTGTATTTATTTTTTTCCTCTTATTTACGTGTGGTAATTAAATTGAGTGTTGGTCACAAGAGTCAAACTAAAAACTATTTATTTAAATTGTGTTTGAATTTTTAAATTATAGTTATATCGACATGTATAAATAATATTAAAATTAAAAACAAAAATTGACAAGTTGTCTTAATTTCCCTTTTTCAACGTGGCTCGTGCAGTTAAATAATAAGTTACTAGACCGAAAATTGTTACAGTTTTCCGTCCGCTTTCAACAATATGGCCGCCAGTTGTTTAGGGTAATGTGGCGTTCGACAAAACTGAGTGAAATTGTTAAAATATTTATAAGTGAAGTAAAGATGTATAAAGTTTTTAGCGTTTTATAGCAGTGTTTCATGTATAGACGGTCTTGAGCATCTTTTTAGTTCGTCTTAAAAATTTTGAATGCATAAAAATCGTCGTTTAAATTGGACAGTCAACAAACTTTTGTTTATTTCATTGGAGTGAATTTATTCGTTCCTGCAGAGAATACTCGATTATGAACCATTTATACTGGTATTGAAATAGTGGAACAAGAACTGACGTCGACACATTAGGTAAAAATTTGTAATTTTTGAAGAATCGAGTGTACCAAAAACAGGGGTCGCCATTGTTTGACAGGGGACGAATAACCAAACTTATGTTAAAATACTGATAGAATATATGATACCTACTTCATTTGTTGTTATTAGCCAACGTTATCTCGTATTCCTATCTCTGTATTGAACACCTCAATGCTACGCATTGAGGTGTATGAAAGGTGTATGGAATTCATTTGGTTTCGTTTTATAAACACCTCATACTGATAGTTGTCAAGTCAACACAAAGTTTTACAGTAAGGTATTGTAAATTTTACTGAAAACCCCTGATGTATTTGTAATAACATTGGTCGTTACTTTAGCTAACTGTTACAGGTTCTGTTTAAGCGGCTTTAACTTGAATGGCTATTTATGTTCATTATGAGTTGTTTTGACCTACCTTTACCTTATATACATTGTCCTGTGAAATCTGTTGAACAAATGGCTAAAAATTAAATAGAATATTTTCCATTTAGGGTTTACTTAGCTCAAGTAAATGCCTTACATAGCTGAATGCAATACACTCATGTCCAGCCAGGATATTGGAAAGTGGGTATTGAAAATATATCAAGTTGGAAGACTTTTGAAACAGACTTTCTTTAGTTCTTTGTATGAAATGTTAGTATTCATGTGAATGTATTAATAACTTGTGACTTCTTGTATTATTCAGACTTTCTATTACTGAGAAAATTGTCATCATCACCTCTCAATCATTGGGTGATCATTCCATTACCATTACCAGTCTATTAATGTAGAGACATTGATATTACTACCACAATTATCATCTTCATAGTTAATTCAACAGTACACCCAAGAGACTGGCTGTCTCAAGGAAAGCTATTGCTTTTAGATACTGTAATTGGTATGAACAGCACTTTGTAAACAATAGTTAGTTTTTCAGATGATTATTATGCTATGGATTGCTTTGTTTAATAAAAATTATAAATTGTCACACAGCTTCACAAACATAATAGCTCTTGATATTCTAGTAAAATCTCCATTTAATTGTAAGATAGTTGCCGAGTTGGTCACTGGCTAGAACATGTAAGTGGCCTAGATAAAAATTATTCAGTAAAGCGTAACTGTATTGTTCAAATTGTATTGTGAGAAATTTGTTGCTAAGAATTCACATATGAAACTCAGGGTTATTTATATTGCAGGTTATGGCAAACTTGAATTTTCAACAAGCACCTAGAAGCCTAGCGAGCGGCGGTGTGGGCGGTCGCGTGAGCTCGGGCCTGGTGGGTGGCGTGTCGGGCCATGTGACGCCCACGTTCGGAGGCGCACTGTCGCCCGGCCGGAACTCCACCGCCATGCCCGGGGGCGCTCCGCCCTCTATGGCATCGCGATCCACACTATTCGGCCAGCGGGCGTTTGCCGACCGCAGGGTACCCATACCAAACGCGCTATCGCAGCCTAACTCAAATTCCATGGTGAGAATATGAATTTGCATTAATAATAGTTTGTTTTTGTTTGAATGCGCTAATCTCTGGAACTTCCAGTCGGAGAAAGGGTCTAGGCTATTTAAGACAAATATATATGCCAACAGCCTTGAGTGCTTAGTTTGCGTCTTCTGTGCCGAGCTCACGCAACGCGTCGTACGTCCACCTAGTAATCCATCAAGGAGCGCTGTTCCAAATTGAGACGCATTATTAATTTACTATTTTAACAAAAGGTATTATTTATTATACATAAAACAAAAGGTATTATATTAAAACACGTATACTAAAATGTAAATAATTAAATTATCTTTACAACGGTGAAGGTTTCATAAAAATAAGCTTGATAGTTTTTATGTGTCTCAGTTTTTTATCCATGATAGACATAACTTTACAAATTAACTACACTATGTAATATAAACATAATCTAAAATATTCACCAGTTATTAAGAAAATACTCTAATTTAATGTTAATGATTATCGATATAAATAAAAAGAGAAGTCCTGACTGACTGACTCATCAACGTCCAGCCCAAACCCTTGAACTTAGAAAGCTGAAATTTTGCAGAAGGAATAAGGAAGGATTCCCGGTAGTACGTTCTGGTGGGATACTTTCCAATATCCACACGGGCAAAGCCACGGGCAAAAGCTATTATAATATAAAGCTTTTGTGTGGATGTCGGAAAATATCCCACGGGAACATACTACCGGGAATTCCTTCCATATTCCTTGTCTACATTATAAAGGGAACCTCTGTGCAACATTTCAGCTTTCTAGGTGCATGGTTTTGGGCTGGGCGTTGATGTGTCAGTCAAATCAGTCAGTCGGGACTTCTCTTTTTATTTATAAGATTTATCCAAATCATAAACATTACTTGTTTAGACGTGATTTTCAGTTTAAAATCATTAAAAGTAGTTATCGTCGCCTTAACATCGCACTAGGATTCTTAGGAACCAAGAAAAGAAATAAAGCCAGAAAGAGCGCTAAGTGAAAATGAAGTATTAGGGCGGGCACAAGAAATTTCATGCAGACGAAGTACAAGTAGAAGCTTGTAATTTATAAATGCGGGTAGAGAAGAAAAAATAAATGACTGCTTACCTACCTGTGAATAGTTTGAATAGAATTCTCTTGAATCTCTGTGAGAGAACTATATAATAATTTGTGATTAATTTGCTTTTTTGAAGTACCAAGTGAGCAATTTTAACATAATTAGAATGTGCGAAATCCCAAATATGTATAAGTTCCTAATGCATAGTATTCTCTAAAAAGTCCTTTACTGAATTGCTAAGAAAAATAACCTAAAAAGTGTTCAAAATTACATCAATATAGTGCGGGCCTACCTACTTTGGTTTTCAAATAAACCTAGCAAGATTTGTGTCAATATTTGTATTTAAATAGAGTTGCTTCCGAGTTTCAGCTCTTTATTTCGGAATTTTATTGTTCGTGTCTCAGACCAAGAAAAAAAGATCTCTTTTTCTTGGTCTGAGGTTCGTGTGAACTAAGAAGTACGAAAAATATCTGGTTTTGAAGTGTAAAGTACTGTAATAGTCTTTTTCAGTGGGTTTTCAATCCACATTAATTTTTCAACAGTTTCAAGTTTGAGTACTTAATATGTGTGTGATTGTTGTCTCCAGTCGAGTATGGGCAACCTGTCTCGGTTCAACACCAGCAGCAACTACCACTCGGTGTTCGGCGAGGGCGGTGACACATCGACGCCTCCCCTGCTAGACCTCAGCGAGTTCCCGTCGCTCACGGCGCGGGGGGCCGGCGACCAGGCCCCCGCCGCCGCGCCGCCGCCACCCGGCTCTAAACCTTACGGTTAGCTAATTTCCCAGGCCAAAAGAATAGAAACATTTTGAAAAAATAATTGTTTATTCTGCTTAAACAAACGCACGTTACTAAAAAGACCTGACCAGGAAGAGATTATGCCTTTTCTTTGATAATTATAAAAGTATGAAAAGTAGTCATCTTTCTTTTTGGTCTTCAATTGTTGGATTTATTGAAAGTAGCAACAGGTGCTGATGCTCATTACATTATTATTGTAGTTGTCATTGCATATTTGTATTAAATACTTGACTAGTGTGCAAGGATGAATGAAAGGCGACTAACAAATGTTATTTACAAGGAATCTTCAGGAGGGGCTCCCTAGAAGGACATAACATAGTGACTGGTCATGTTTCTTGCCTGTTCTTCTCCATAGAGATCTACGTTTTGGAATGGGCAACTAGCTTCAATTTTCTGACTGACTCTGACAATTCAAAAGTGCCTGTAATTGGGTTAATTGAAATAAATGCTTTGAGTTTGAGTTTGATGTTCTTCAAAAAGGTCAGTTGCATAGTAGTCGCAACCGGCGTGCATGTATGACTAGATATATGAATGTAAACAAAGCAAAAGGAGTGTGTATGGATGGTAGCAGGTGGCGTTCTGTAGTTTCTGCCTACCCCCATAGGATAAAAGCGTGAGTTTTATGTACCTTACCTGTGTATATGTATGACATATGTACTAGTGTATAATTAGATGTTGTTATTTTGCGGCAGTGGGTATGGTGAAGCAGCCTACATCGGAGCAGTCAGAGTTCACAATGTCGTCGGAGGACTTCCCGGCGCTTCCCGGCACTTCGAGCACGGGTGGCGCGGCCCCCCTCCCGCCGCCTGGCCCCCTGCCTCCCCCGCCCGACTTCAGCAACCACTCCAACGACAAGCCCCGGAAAGGCATACAGACTTCACCCGATGGTAAAATATCCACACATATACAAATAAGCCTGTAACATAATAAGATTTTTTGTCCACTAAAATATAATCTTTTTCTTTTGGGTTCAGAATTCTTATCTAAAAAGCACAATAATGTTGGTTTCAATAACACAGAAATGCAATTTTTTTAACGTCTCATGTTCTGCAAATGAACAAAATATTGTGCTGCATTTCTAATTAATAACACAAACTGTGTTTATCTATTTTGTGTTTATTATAATTAATGCATGCCATATTTTAACTTGTGGAATTTTGATTTAGATAGTTAATTAAACTGAATTTGCACCTGACATGTAATTTTTTTGTCCCTAAAGTTATCAGTCAAGGAGCACATACGGAATTCTACGGTGTGTATACTAAATAAGTGCTGGAAATATATTAAAATGCATGCATTTGTTGTTATAGCAGTTTTAATATATAGTCCAGATAATATTCCATTAGAAATAGTATTTTTGTTCTGACAGTATGTTAATAATGTGTAATGTTTTAGGTAAAGTAACGAATATACCAGAGACGATGATACCTAACCAGTTTGGTATTGTGGGACTATTGACGTTTATTCGCGCGGCGGAATCGGATCCCAGTTTAGTGTCGCTGGCGTTAGGGCAGGATCTCACTGCGCTCGGACTGAACCTAAATTCACCAGACAACCTTTATCTCACTTTTGCTGGCCCTTGGGCGGATACCCCGTGCAGGTAACTTATATTATTACAAGCCGTATGCCCGATGGGATATCCCATCGGCAAAAATTACGAACTTCCAACATTCCTTCCATTTAACTTTTAAAATATCCTTCCTTACTAGGTGTTCCTTTTATAATAAAGGTGAGTGCTCACTGAACCTTCGTTATAAAAGGAACTCCTGTGCAAAATTGTATGAATCAAGACCCAGCGGTTTAGCCTGTGTTGTCTCAGTGAATGAATGTAACTTTTAAAATATCCTTCCTTACTAGGTGTTCCTTTTATAATAAAGGTGAGTGCTCACTGAACCTTCGTTATAAAAGGAACTCCTGTGCAAAATTGTATGAATCAAGACCCAGCGGTTTAGCCTGTGTTGTCTCAGTGAATGAATGAATAAATAAATACATAAAATATTTTTATTAAGTAGATATGACAATATTGTCTGATAGTATGAAATCAATCTCTCAGGTAGTGCTTTGTCTTCTGCATTTAAACCTTCCCTGAAACAAAACCAATGTAGATTTTGTGAAATCCTTGAGCAGTTATACTAACAGAATTTTAATTTGTTTCAGACCACAGGATATGGACTATCATGTGCCTCCCGAATATCTAATCAATGGTTCAATAAGAGAAAAGTTGGCGCCTCTACGACTGAGTCGATATAAGGAAGACCTCTTATTTTATATGTTCTACTGTTTCGTGGGTGACGTGCTGCAAATCGCAGCGGCAGCCGAACTGTGAGTCAATCTTATTTTTTTACATATTATATGTTACAGTTATCATGGAGTTAGGTTCGCCCGTCTACTAACGGGCAATAAAATCAGCACATACATACAAAAAGTAGATAGTCCAACAAAATATTATTCTATGTTCATTATAAGTTTTAAACAGTTTGATAAAAATGGGTTCCTCAAAAGTATCAGAAAATTACTTCTATCATAGTATTTTGATTATTCATCAAGTTGATAGGTATACAAATAATTTAAAAAAACCCAAACACACCTGTCAACGTTTTGACTACTTGTTCAACAATGCTCTGACGATCGACAGGTGGAGGGATGTCCATCCGTCTGGCCTGCCCTATGCTCCTTACCGGTGACGGGTAGCAGCGTCGCCGGCACAAGAGAAGTAGCTCGCCACTCGACAAGCTTCACTAATTGTATTTATATGGGTTACAAGTGTAAAGGGGAAAATTCCTTCTAAATCAGCAAATAATTCGAAACTGAAGGGTAGTTAGGCTATAGCCCAATTTTGGTTATGCATTGCAAAGCAATTTTCAGTCATAGCTGCATTGACAGTGGCAAGTAAAATGCTTCAACATACTGAATGAAGTATATTCTGCCAAATTATTCTTGCTGCAAAATGGTACTTTTAAAACTCCACTGAAAATGTACCCAACAAGGTTACTAAGTAATTTATTTTTACATGTATATAATTTTAAACGTTTGTTCCAGCTATAATCGAGAATGGCGGTATCACACGGAGGAAAAGGTGTGGATCTCTCAAGCGCCCGGCATGCCTATGGTGGAGAAGACCTCGACGTACGAGCGCGGCACCTATTACTTCTTCGACGCGCACAACTGGCGTAAGGTACTATTGGCGTTTATTTAGATATACACTATATGCATGTGGCATGACATTTCAAGAAAAGCATGACGATATACAGGGTTATTTTAAATTGGTTAGCTAAACTTCGCAGACGCAATTGGGTATCAATATCTAAATATGATAAAATAAAAAATAAATAAATTAGATGTTTTTTTGTGGGATCAACGACCGCAGTTTTTTCGATGCTCATCACGCCTACCCGTGAAGTTAACACAAAAAAAAACCGGTTTTTTAAACTGACATTTCGAGTACCTACCACTCGAAATATCAGTTTAAAAAACCCTTTTTTTTGTGTTAACTTCACGGGTAGGCGTGATGAGCATCGATATCTAAACACGATGAAACATAAGAAAATAGTTTTTCTCTTATCTCATACTTCAAGTAACAATAATCGGTCGTTGACCTGCCGAAAAAAACATCAAATCTTTTTATTTTATCGTGTTTAGCTATCGATAGCCATCGCGTCTGCGAAGTTTAGCCCGTTAGTTTAGATATTATGCATGAACAGTATAGTGTGGCTGACACTGGCTTGGCCACCATCAGGGATTTTACTTTTGATAACACAAAGATTTAGTCGTTAATTAGTCGAAATTTGTCGCCAAATATCAGAATTTGTCGGTCACTGGTTCAAAAGTTATAAGGGGTCATTGGTGGCCGATCTGGAGAGAGTCTCCCCAGCTTGGCCACCTTTATATCTCAAAAACTAGGGCACCTAGCGAAGATCTGTTTTCTCCCAGATTTAGTCGCTAATTAGTCGAAATTTGTCGACAAGTCACAGATTTAGTCGGGTCTTAGTTTAGAAGATATAATGAGTTCAATTTTTAAGTATAGACCAAGAGCTAGATCAAAGATTTTATCGTAAACTCTTCAATCTAGCTCTTGAACTATACTTAAAAATTGAACTCATTATATCTTCTTAACTAAGACCCGACTAAATCTGTGACTTGGCGACTAATTTCGACTAATTAGCGACTAAATCTGGGAGAAAACAGATCTTCGCTAGGTGCCCTAGTTTTTGAGATATAAAGGTGGCCAAGCTGGGGAGACTATCCAGATCGGCCACCAATGACCCCTTATAACTTTTGAACCAGTGACCGACAAATTCTGATATTTGGCGACAAATTTCGACTAATTAACGACTAAATCTTTGTGTTATCAAAAGTAAAATCCCTGATGGTGGCCAAGCCAGTGTCAGCCACACAACAGTATAATATATCAAGTCATCGCAAATAAAAGCACTCTTTGTTATTAGTTAAAGCAATGCGAATTGTAAATGCGTCGGTCTCTAGCTGCCTATTATATGCTTATCCTTTAACTGCATGAAGCAACGCCCGTTTTTGTTGGAGCTGTCTTTTGTATCTTATGACGTCCAAAAAGTTGTTTCTTATTGATTTTTATGGTGTAAAACATGATGTTATTTGTCATCAGGTGGCGAAAGAATTTCACTTGGACTACAGCAAGTTGGAGGGGCGGCCGCAACTACCACCGCATGTGCTCACGTAGCCTCCCCGCCGCGTCCTCTCTCATACACCTATTGTAGTTTTGTTATATAAAAAGTACAAGTTTAAAAAAAGATTCATTTTTTTTTTTTATGTAACACCCCATTGTTCACTTAGCAGTAGCACTATGCGTAAGCCAATCAGAATGACTTATAATAAAATAAAGTTATGCAATCAATTTATTAGAAAGAAATTGCTTTCATACCACACCTCCACACCACATAAACAAGCAAGGTGAAATATAAATAGCCTCTTAAGGGGCCATTGTACTCATCATTATGAACAACTTTTAAGGTGGGGCCAAACCAGAAATCGCGAAAAATTATTAGCTGTTCTCTAGATTTTATGTTCGCATAACTCGTCAAAATTTAGGGAACAGCTCATTTTAGGGTAAGAGGTTGTGCGTTATTTAAATTCTCCTAGAAAAATGTTCAGTTTTAAAAGTTTGGGAATCAGGATGGTATCGTTCTAGAATGCAGATCTTGGTCCCAGGATAAGTATTTATTATTTATTTAACAATTCATGTAAATCACACAAATAGACAGACAAACAGAAAGGAACAGAAAAATACGTACAAAGGTAACGTAAGGTAAGGTAAGGTAGGTATAGCATCATGACTTATTCATTTTGTTGCGTGCGGGAATCGTACACGCGACTAGTAGCGCGAAAGTCAACCACTGCACACACGGACCACATTGTTCGAGCCTGAATTCGGTCTATCATGCAGTGTATGATGAATTTGAAATGAACTCTGAAAATAAGCATTGAAATGGATTCTACAGGATTGCACTTAGCTAGTCGTATACGGGGATAGGCTGCATATAAAATAATGATTCTCATATCACTAAATAGCAGTAGGCAACATGACTACTCCATAGGTTGCAAATTTTCTCACATTTATTTTGGTCCCTTTTAATGAACAATCAATTTGTTTGTCTTTCATAATAACTTTAACGCTATATGAATCGATAAGATGGTAGCAATCAGTACTCGTAGCAGTATGATAGCTGTGGCGGGGTTTTACCTACTCAATCTGCCTAGCCTTTTCCCAAAGTATATTGGGGTCGGCTTCCAGTCTAACCGGATGCAGCTGAATACCAGTATTTTACACGGAGCGACTGCCTATTTGACCTCCACAACCCAGTAACTGGGTAATACGATACCCCTTGGTAAGACTGCCCGGCGAGCACGGCCTACTGTGACATGGCTTGAGTCACACATTTTATCATAGCACAGATAACTATATATAAGTCAGAGAATCATAGTTTGGGCGATAAAACTGTTTTGTCTTAAATGCTAGCACGGCGGCGTGTGATAATTTCTTGAATGTGACATAACTTCTTGACGTTTAGTTGGGACTCATTATGTCTTATTTGCTAATATGGGTGGTGTGCGTACGCGCAGCGGAATGTTGTTGAATTTAAAGATTTTAATTATGCAGATATTTAGTGTATGACGTCGTATAATTGTGTATGGTAAAAAAAAATTTGTGCACGCAACCATTGTGGAGAAATTCACCAAAAACTGATTCCGCTGGGCGAACGTTGTCCTGGCGGAACTTTTTTTAATCCATAGACTTTAGAAGAAAAGAGATGTGTCCAAAAATTAGTGTGTATTTGTGTGTAATTGTGTATGTATGAATAAAACTAGTGCATGCATAAACTTCGGAGAAATTCAAGTTTCCGCTACGCGAACGTTTGGCCATTAGCTAGTTTTCATATAAAGCGCTTACATAGAGAGCTGTAGATTTTTACATACGTTGTTTTGAATTTGTTTAAAAAACAGATTTAGAAAAAATCGTAGGGCTTAAAAGATAAAAATATAAACGTAAAATACGCTTATTAGGTCTTAGTTCTTAAAGTATGCACTTTGGGGTCTAGATTTTCACGTTTATACAAACCTCGTAAGTGTCTGCAACATGTTGCCAAGTATCAATGATGTTCCGTTAGTAACTAAAGAGTTATAGGACAAAGAACATCGGTCATATTTCTATAGAAGCTGGACCTGAGTTTTATTTTCAGTGTACAGAAGCAAATTATAGTGAGATTTGATTGTTTTATGTAGTAAACACCATCCCTTTCGAAAATAATATCTAAATAGCCAAGATATTTCATTAATGCAAAAAATACTTGAGGTTATCGGTGTCCGGAAATCAAGAGCACAGAATAATCGTCACAAGCGGTACCTAGTTATCAGTCTGTAAAACAATGCCAAGGTCAAACAACAGAAGGAAATCCAAAACAGTACAGTACTTATCACAATATTCACACTAACAACAACAACACAACAACAATGCGAGATCGCCGGGTGCAAAGACTACACACTACAGTATATTAGTGTCAAATTGACACCCGTAGTAATTGACAGTATTGACACTGTCAATCCATGGCGCGCGTCGATGACATATTATGACGTTCCGTTGTACACAATTGAACAAAATGCTGATACTTACTATGAACCCACATAATTATTTTTATGACGAGAATCCAATACATAATAAAAACAGCACTAGTTGGTTTGATACACAAGTATATAGAATTGAATTACATCTAATAACGTGAATAATTATAATCTTTGAGTACTAAATCATTTCTTAAGCAAAATGAATCGTCAAAGGTGCGTTCTGAACATGTTATTCTAAATAATTTGCAAATTATGCTATTAAAAAAAAATGTGTTTGTGCTTTTTTTTCTGGCGACTTAAATATCTATTTCTTATGTTTTTTAAGACCTTAAAAAATACTAGATTTTTACATATATATGGCATATCTGTACACCACCGCCTCGTAGTCAGGTACGATTTGACCGTCCTTCTTTACCATGAACAGATCACTGTTTACAAAGCAGTCAAATATCACGACGTTCTGAAGGAATTGCATGGTAATATGTATGTCAATAATTAGTGTATTCATTCAACTATTCTTATGCAAAATTTCATGTCATTAAATTCAGTAATTAAAGAAAAACAATTATAATACTGACGAAGCATCGAAAACCTACATAACCCGACCAAGTTCGGATGGCTACAAAAAAGCGGCCGTGCAATATATTTAGGTAACATCCCAAAATTTACAGTATAATACCGGTATTGAATTGGTATAGGTGATAACACAATTGTTGTTTCGATATAATTTATAGGTCATTTATTTTTGTACACCTACTTTTTAAATGTATTTGACTATGACAGAAAGTAGGTACTATTTACGTAGGTACTTTATTTAAGTATGCGCTTGAGACTTGAGATATAATCTAAATATATTATTTAAGACAAATAAAATTCATACAGCTAATTTCTATTGAAGATTTCACGGATCAGGATTCTAACTATAGACCCCTTAGGGAAATTAAATATTTACCACATGTAAGTATGTACTAGTTACTGTTTAGGTAAATATTTATCATATTGTAGCTTATTACACTATTTAACCAATAGACTAGGCATGCACGAGCGTTCCCCTTTGCAACTTTAGTGGATCAAACAATCTAATAACTTAAAAAAAACTACTTCTTGAATCGATTTTTTTTTCTTATGTATGTGAGCGTGTTCCCCCGCACTTCACCAAAATATGCAGAATTATTTTGTTCGAAGTTCGGTACGCTTAATCCTTTAGTTAAATAGTCTAAGTATTGTAGTTATGAATTGATCAAAAATATTCTTGTGTGAAAAAATAGACAACGCGCTGCGCGCAACGAGTGATAGGCGGCTTCCCGCTTGAAACGGTACTGTCATCCTTGAAGAAAAGAGACGGCAATATGTTTTCGCGCGTATTCGTTTGCTGTTGAACTTGAACCTGATTTTGTTTCATCCCCAGTCACAAACAAATAAATGTGCAGTCAAGGACAATGTGCGTATGCGCTGTTGTTTTGCTATGCATCGCCAATTCTCTGTAATAATAATATTGACAAAGTGTGTTATTAATGTTATAGTATAACAGTGAAGCATAACATAATTATGTAGTAGGAATATTGAGTGAATGATAGTGAGAAGCTGATAACAGATACAAGGTAAGATTTTATAATAAATTAATAGCTATAGACTTATTCATTTACGTAGGTAGTTTATTAGGCAGATAAATTATAATAATTGTGTTATGTTAACATTGGACAGACACCATAACCCCAAGTTAATATCTACTGATTGATCTAATTCTATATCTATTTACTTAAATTTATAATAATAAATTATACTAGACATATATTGTAATATAATCGTAATTTCATCATCATTTTCGTTTTTCATTCAAGAAATGCAATTGTTTTATTTTTTCCTAACGCTTGTGTACGCAACTGTACCATATTAATAAATACTATATTGGAAGGTTAAGAACGTTTCTAAGATATATGGCACGGCCGCTTTTTGGTAGCCATCCGAACTTGGTCGGGTTATGTAGGTTTTCGATGCTTCGTCAGTATTATAATTGTTTTTCTTTAATTACTGAATTTAATGACATGAAATTTTGCATAAGAATAGTTGAATGAATACACTAATTATTGACATACATATTACCATGCAATTCCTTCAGAACGTCGTGATATTTGACTGCTTTGTAAACAGTGATCTGTTCATGGTAAATTTGTCCTATAACTCTTTAGTTACTAACGGAACATCATTGATACTTGGCAACATGTTGCAGACACTTAGGTACAAGGTTTGTATAAACGTGAAAATCTAGACCCCAAAGTGCATACTTTAAGAACTAAGACCTAATAAGCGTATTTTACGTTTATATTTTTATCTTTTAAGCCCTACGATTTTTTCTAAATCTGTTTTTTAAACAAATAAACAAATTCAAAACAACGTATGTAAAAATCTACAGTTCTCTATGTAAGCGCTTTATATGAAAACTAGCTAATGGCCAAACGTTCGCGTAGCGGAAACTTGAATTTCTCCGAAGTTTATGCATGCACTAGTTTTATTCATACATACACAATTACACACAAATACACACTAATTTTTGGAAACATCTCTTTTCTTCTAAAGTCTATGGATTAAAAAAAGTTCCGCCAGGACAACGTTCGCCCAGCGGAATCAGTTTTTGGTGAATTTCTCCACAATGGTTGCGTGCACAAATTTTTTTTTACCATACACAATTATACGACGTCATACACTAAATATCTGCATAATTAAAATCAACAACATTATATCACAAATGTCACATTTTGACGGTGACTAAGAAAAATTTTATCACGTTCGTTCGGAGGTGGTGATAAGATTTGAAAATTAAAAAAAATAATGTTTTCCTGCTAATTACTCTGCACCAAATGGCAATAAATTATTTTCTTGCATTGTGTGGTGGTGGTTTATTTGTGCGTGATAAGGATAACCAAAAAAAAAATTGTAATAAATAAATAAATAATTTACTATTTTTTTTTATTTTTAAACGGTTTTTTTTTTAATTTTTAAAAATACATATCACATATATCACGTGTAAATAATGCGCCTTAAAACCAACAAAAAAAATTAAAATAAATAAATAATTTAAGTAAATACAGAGGTACTTAAATACTACTATTTTTTTTGTTACCTACATGTTAAGAATAATCGGTTTATGGGTTCCATAAAGGGGGGCCAAATTTTCATTATTTTTGCGATAGGACACACCGTTTTCGAGTTATAAGCAAAAGAAAAGAAAAAAAAAGATTTTATTTGGCCGCATATTCAGATAGTCTTAACATTTTAATTTTTTCAATTTACTATGTCACACTATGAATTTAGCAACAAGAAAGGCATGTCGCGGCTCTAGATTATGTCACATGGTTGACCCGTGCTAGCATTTAAGACAAATTCTAAGACATGACATAATTTATCATGTCTTGTCACAAACTTCTTGGGTACGCCCGTGCTCGCCCCGCTGGTTGTCGGTCAAAGATCCACGAATGACAGCCGGGACCAATTCCCGAGGCACGGTGGGGTCTTGGTATGTAAAGATGGTCACCCATCCACGGATCAACCGCGGAAAGCGTAGCCTAACCTGATCGATCGACCCGTGCGGCGGTACTTAGTCACAAGTCCCTCTCAAGGGGTTTTACCTACTGTAAACCAAAAAATTACAATAGAAGGCAATAGTGATTCTCATAGTAATGGGCATGTAAGTAATAAATAAAACATTTCTAGAGACATATATTATATTATAAAATCTCACATGGGGTTAACTTGCTGTTAGCAAAATATACACTGAACTTGCTGTTAGCAAAATGTACACTGCTTGAAAAAATATTAATTTAACAGCACTGAGGAGTTTTACATTTATTGCAGTGACAAGTAAGTATATTCATGGGGGCACTTAGTAAAACATTTCATCCTTTTAGATATCCAACACAACAGGGGGCTAAAACGGCCACTTTGGCAGAATCATAATAGGATATTATGAATAATATTTGAAATCGTAAAACGGTCACAAACTGACAATATATTATGAATTGTCAGTTTGTGACCGTTTTACGATTTCAAATATTATTCATAATATCCTATTATGATTCTGCCAAAGTGGCCGTTTTAGCCCCCCAGATATTATGCATTCTCAGTTATCAGAACTCATTTATAATTTATTATTGTGTCAGTAAAAATCACACTTGGCCATCGCCAACCACTGATGCAAAAAAGTATGGTTTTATCATGACAATGTCACAATGATGGTATAATTACCTATGTAGTTTGCATAATAATGTAGGTCAATAAACCTAAGAGTTAAAAAGAGTTGGCAACATATGATTTGTCTCAATGGAGATGGATATAATTGAATTGTAAATTGTTTGGCCACTTTATACAACACCCGTTTTCTTTTTAGCTTTTTCGGAGATAATTTTTGATAGAATTAACACTATTATCCCTTTTATTTTAAGCACTGAAAGTGCACTGGCAAAGTTTGAATGCCATTACAAAAACCGCGCAATATTGGCTTATGTGGAGCTGACCAAAGATTAGACATTTTGAAGGGAGATGGCTGGGTTTGACTAACATAATGGCCTTTTTTCTTTATATTGCAGTGGACATGGCGTTATTTGATTTTAATGACAGTAAAAAAAATTACAGCATATCAAAAGTTTAAAATATTTTGTATAATGAGATGGCCACGTCCGATTTCTACTGTCACATTTTGAAGATACAAAATTAATATTATATAACATAAACTTAATCTAACTTACGTCCAGAACTCATAATGGAAAATGACAAAATTCTGGTTCTAGCATTTCAATGATCTTCAGCAGACTTATGCCTAAAGCGCAGACCACACTGGGAAACAAAGTAAGTAGTTTAGCTTCGCTCATGTAGATACCGCGTGTTTGCATTTGTTTTTTTTTCACACTGCAAACTATGAAAAGACGCGGTAGCTACATGAGCGAAGCTTCGTTCCCAGTGTGGCCTGCGCTTAAAATATTAATAGGCGTTGATTGTGTCTCAGTCAAGATCATCAGTGCTTGCTGAGGGGGTGGGGTTGGGGGCATCACCGGCAGGCGGTGAGGAGCCAGCAGCATTCTCCTTCATGGTAGGTTCATCATCACTGTTCATGCCGGGAACCCACAGTCCTGCGTCCACACATCTTTTCATGAAGTAGATGGCTTCTTGCTCAGGCATTTTAGCAATTGTTGCTTGGAGCAATGGCACATCTTGGGCATCAAAGCATTTCTTCAATTCCTGTAATATTGAGAATACAAAAAATCTTAAGTAATTTATCAGCCATCTCGTTACCATAACACAACACAACACAACATAACATAACACAAGCATTAGGTTGCTTAGCTTGGGACTAGATGGCATTGTGTGAATTGTCCAAAGATATTTTTTTATTTTAATAATAGTAGAACATCATGTAAGAAATACTATATCCAAAAAATAAGTTTAACCTACAGAACTTTTAATCAAATAAATCATAGCTACTTACATCAGGTAGCTCCTCATACACCTCAACAGGGTCCAGACCACCAGGTCCCAGCCTGGCCTTCCGTTCCTCTTCCTCCTGCTCTCTGATAGCCTCATTAATTTTCTCAGCAGCTCGCTTCTTGATCCTTGCCTTAAATTGCTCCAATTCATCATCAAATGAGTCTTTGTATGTCTTCTCTGCAATTTGAATCCTGAAAAACAGAAATATTTGTAACATTGGATCTAAAAGTGTTCATAAAACAGCAATGAAACTAGTGATTTACTTGGAGAAGAAAGAGCTGACACAAGCCCTGGGATCCACATCCAGTTGTTTTGAGAGCTCCAATATGTACTGCATGCAGATAGTTTGGTGAGCTACATGAGCCATCAAATCATGTTTCTGAAAATAATCAAAAATAGACAAAATAAATACAGTGAAAATCATAAAGAAGTTACAAATGTATCATAATTGCACAGCAATAATAATTATAAATAATACAGATTACAAGCAAATTGATAACAACGCTGCAGTGCACCAAATCAGCATACTACTGACCTCTTCCATTTCCAAGTTGATGCACCAGATGACAAGGTAGTTGGCCGTTTCGTCACACACCAGTTGACTGTGCTCCTGTAAAAACGACCGTGAGTCCTCATAACGCCGCAGCATACCAAACTGCTTCAGAATCTTTTCATTTTCTTTGATGAACTTCTTCATCTTGGCTTCCTTCTCCTCCTCAGTCAAGTTCTCATCCTTGGCTCTGATGGGCTTGGTGTTGATGACGGTTTTGGTGAAACCCGGCTCACTGATTGTGTCCACGTTCCAAGGCGTTTGTCGTTCTTTCTTCTTAAGATCATCTTCTTTTTGTTTTAATTGTTTCTCTTCTTTTTCTAGATCAGCTAATGCTTTCTTTAAAGAATCAAGATCGGGACTGTCGGGGCTCACTTCACTGATTTTTTTCCTAGTTTCGTTTATCAATCTGAAGTTTTCTGTCTTTTTCTGGACGTGTTCATCTCTCTCTTTACGCCGCTCCTCCATGCGCTCGACACGCGCTTGGTGCCGCCAGCGAAATAGCGACGGAGTGTCGATGTTAGGGTGGGTCTCGTCTTCATCATCGGATATCTAAAATGGGTTATCAATCCAGGTTAACGTAGGAGTAAAAACAACAGTGGAGCTAATTTTGAATGATAGGCAGTAAGTACTTACTTCTATGTCCTTCCACTTGCTGTAGTCAACCATTTTAAGTTATTAATAGGGATTCCACTTACGATTTGATGTTTTAACTTTCTATTGTCTTTGTAAGATATACGAATAACTTCGAGAAACAGTAAAAAGTCCGGAAAATTCTCTCAATACATAACGCTTGCAACAGATAATAAACAGAATTTAACAGAAACGTCACGTCATACACGTCATAGATAAAATGGTTTTCTTCGTTTTCATAGATAGTAGAGTTCCAGCAGGATGGACTGGAGGACTGGAGGATGGACGTAGGGAGGACCAAAGGTAGAATATGTCGGTAGGCTGTTGCCAGTATACTATAGTACTCTTTGGTAGGATGGTAGGATCACAGAGCATGAGATATTAATAGGTCTTTACCTATGAAATTGCCGTTTTGTATGAAAAAATTTAAACGAATTTTTTTCATGTATTTTTTATTTGTATTAATCGAAGTAATCACCCATGCAATCAATGCATCTTTGCCAACGCAGTGGCAGTTTATTGATGCCCTTCTTAAAGAAATCAGCTGGTCGGGAGGCAACAAATTCTTCAAAGGCATTTTGTACTGCCTCTCGGGTATTGAATTTTTTTCCCGCCAAGAAGTTATCCAAATTCTGGAAAAAGTAGTAGTCTGTAGGCGCAAGGTCTGGTGAGTAGGGCGGATGACGGAGAGCTTCCAACCCCAGTTCTTGCAACTTGGAGACCGTCTGCTGTGCAGTATGAGGTCGCGCGTTGTCGTGCAGGAGCAGCGGAGACGAGCGATTGACCAATGCTGGTTGGAGATCTCAGAGAGCTTCTCCAACATTGTGTTCAGTTCTTCACAGTACACATCTGCAGTAATGCTCACCGCGTTTGGTAAGAAGCTGTGATGAATCACACCGGCGCTAGACCACCAAACAGTGACCATCACTTTTCTAGGGGTAAGTTTTCGTTTAGCGCATTGTTTAGGTGCTGAACCAGGATCCAACCAACTTGCTGAACGCTTGCGGTTATCAAACAGAATCCATTTTTCATCGCAGGTAACAATGCGGTTCAAAATTCCTTCATTTGTGTGTCTGTTGAGCAGTGCAAGGCACGTCTCGACGCGTACTTCGCGCTGGCGATCATTGAGTTCGTGGGGCACCCATTTGTCAAGCTTTTTTACCTTGCCAATTTGACGCAAATGGACCAATATTGTTTTGACGCTAACGTCGAAAGCTGCTGCTAATTCAGCCGTAGATTGTGTATCATCAGCTTCCACAATCGCCTTTAATTCGTAATTGTCGACTTAAGTCTTCGGACGACCGCGAGGCAATGATATATTACCTTTAGATGCGTTACCCGGGCTCAAAAATGGGAAATTAAATGAAGGGTAATTGCCCGGCGTGATATCAGTCACGCACGCGCGCCAGTGAACATGCAGCAGCTAGTGACGTAATTAAATAAGTATATTCATCTCTTTCTTACAACAGGTATCGGCATGCGTCTTTCCTTTTCTTTGCGGCCAGTATATACTGGTATGTTGGTACATCATGGCTTACGCTGTTTTTGAAAGCACTGATGTTCGTGTATGACGCGTCTATTTATAATACGTCATTGCCGCGAGGTTCATTTTTCAGGTCGAAATTTCCAGAACGGAAACGAGCAAACCAATAACAGGTGGTGCGTTGGTTTGTAGTGTTAGCTCCGTAAACGTCGTTGATGTTGCGTGCCGCTTGTGCCGCGTTGCTGCCACGACGGTACTCATATTCCATAATTACTCGAATTTTTAACGTATCCATGATGACGAAAAAGATTGAAATGCGATGAAAATGTAACACTAATCAATAAACAAATGACTACTTTTGGAAAAAAAAACCATGTTTTTAAAATAAAATTAATTTGAAATTAGAATTCTTAGCCAAACAAAAATTATTTTGATTTGAAATGGCCAGTAGAACGGCAATTTCATAGGAAGACCTAATATTTGTACTCTGCTCAATGAGTTCTAGACACACCCACATGTTAGGGTAAGATTTTTTTTTTTCAAAACGAAAAGTTTATTGTATGGACACCCTTTAATTTTAAACTTTATTTCAAATCAAAATCGGTTGAACGGACTGTAAAAAAGATTTCTTTAAGGCTTGTCCGCCGTAAAAAGCGCGGCCGTAAAGACCTAATATAAAGCTTCGGCCACACCTGAGCGATCAAAAGTACTACGAAGCGGGAGTGTCAGCCGCGCGGGCGGACGCTGCTGCCCGTGTTATCTGAGCTGACCCTAAAATGTCATTTTGTATGTATTTACTTAACCATAAAAGTTATCAACACATCTCTCTAAGTTAGAAATCTAAATATCTAAGATGTATTCATAGACTTATAAAAATCCGGCCAAGTGCGTGTCGGACCACGCACAATGAGGGTTCCGTAGTTGAAGAGAATGTAACCGAAAGAGAAACTTAACATTGAGTTTTTTATTTGTAAAGTTATAGATATTTTTATTTTGTAAAAACATGAGTAAGTACAATACATGTACATTGTGGATGGAATTAAAAAATAATAAAAAGGAGCTACATGTTTTGCCAGTTAAAGCGTACAAAAAATCCATAATTTATTGTTAGGTACAATGACCTAACTAAATCATTAATACTTACAGCTGTTTAGAAACAGCTAAAATATCTAGCCTACAACAGTTTAAGAAAAGAAACTAAAATAGAAAAACACAAGAAAGAACAAATTAACAATTAGTAACTATATAGGAGAAATGTCGCAATAATGTGTCTATATGTACTTAATTTCGCTCATTTAGGAACTCTGTTATGCTGTAGTAGCATTTGGCTATAAGATTTTTTTTTTAATGCTACTTAAACAACCTTGTGGGCAGCTGTTTCAGAGATGTTGGGAGCTTATTATAAATTTTAGGGGCTAAACAGAATATGCTTTTATGCATTAAGGCCGTGTTTGACCTTACTGAACATAACTATAAACTACTATTTACACCTACTAAAGTAAACTAAATATACAAATAAATACAAAAACAAAAGGACACTTAGGCGTCGAAGTACTCGTCCGCATCGATGTCATCCGGAAACGTGCCCAGAAGACTGGCAGCATGGCCACGTTGAATGACAATGCTAATTCTTTGGCCAAAGAACGAGCCAGCCCTCTGGTCACGTGAAGTCTCG
Source organism: Cosmia trapezina (assembly GCA_905163495.3). Taxonomy (NCBI): domain Eukaryota; kingdom Metazoa; phylum Arthropoda; class Insecta; order Lepidoptera; family Noctuidae; genus Cosmia; species Cosmia trapezina. The sequence goes on from LR991042.1 coordinate 11,251,494, forward strand.
ACCAGTCGGCGAGAAATTTCTTTAAAATGTTGACGCGCACTTGGCCCCAAACGGCTCAAAACTGTAGTTACCTATAAGGTTACACATTTCATAATCTAAGGTTACAGTATTTGCGCCGCTTGAGGGTGGGTCTCAGCGGCCGCAGCAGGCAGCGGCGCCAGCACAGCGAGTTGCAAAAAATATTGTTAAACATATCACGCCTTGTTTCCCCGAAGGTTTGGCCAGAGGTACACCCACACACACATTACACACACATTTTGCCAGAAAAAAAAAAATCTATTTTTTTATGTGATAAAACTACAAATTAGCAATTTTCGGACTTTTCCTTTATTTGTGCTGTGAGACCTTGCTTCTTACGAAATTTCGTGATTCTTGGTCAACGGGAAGTACCCTATAGGTTTTGATTTAGGGCCCTCGCCCAAGGCGACTTTTTGTAGCGATGCTATCGCGCGTTTACGAAATGCGCGACTGCATCGCTACTAACGCGCGTTAGTCGCATTTGCAACGCGCTACAGAAGCGATGCCAACGCGCTACTAACGCGCTACAGTATCGCGACTGTATCGATGCAAACGCGCGACCGTGTCGGACGACATCGGGGAGAGAACAGAGGGATGGTGGCGCGTGAGTGGAGAACCGAGCTTTCATTGCCTACGCTTCGGCTGCTTAAGTAAAAGCAGCACCAAAGACAACGTGACTAATGTTGCCTCAACGGAGTCCATCTTGCAACTGTAGCGATCGCAGGTATTTTTGTGCCGTTACTGAATCGCGTTTGCATCGCGACAGAAGCGCGCCAGTATCGCGTTTGCATCGCGACTGAATCTGGGCCCGTGGGCGAGGGCACACAGTTAGCGACCGCTTCGCGACTGTATCGATGCGGACGCGTGACAGCATCGCTACTGCATCGCTACAAAAAGTCGCCGTGGGCGAGGGCCCTTACTTGCGAGTATTAAAATATGTCGCATAAATGGCCGTATTTATTATTGCGTTGACTTAGAAGCTTGATTTTTTACAGCTCTAAGGGACCATAGACTTACGTATTTGATATTAACTTGAACTTGATACCTCCACGCGTTCCTGAGAAAAAGGGCCTTGACTGATGACATAGGTACTTGAAAATATTGCTTTATTTGATAAAATTATAAATTAACCATTTTCCGACTTTTTCCATTAATTGTGCTGTAAGACCTTGCTTCTTGCCAAATTTCATGATTCTAGGTCACCGGGAAGTACCCTATAGGTTTTGATTTACTTGCGAGTATCAAAATATGTCGAATAAATCAAGAATAAATGGCCGTATTTTTTATTGCGTTCACTTTTATTTAAGCTTGATTTTTTTACAGCTCTAAGGGACCATAGACTTACGTATTTGATATGCTACCTCCACGCGTTCCTGAGAAAAAGGGTCATGACAGACAGACAGACAGACAACAAAGTGATCCTATAAGGCGCTATAAGGGTTCCGTTTTTTCCTTTTGAGGTACGGAACCCCGAAAAAGGGATGTATTGATGATTTTTATGATTAAAATTATGTAAATACGTATTTCTTATTGTCGTGATCCACCTTAAGTGCGTTTTCACACGTCCCGGTTGCCGGGTAGCCGATGCCGGGTATCCAGCGGCTAAATGTATAGGCATGTACGTTATCTTTCACATGTACCAGCATAATTTGCCTGGCATGCCCATATATTTAGGCACCGGGTAGCCGCTGCCGGGTACCCGGTGGCAAAGTGTATGGTCTTGTACATTATCTTTCACATGTACCGGCGTAACCTGCCTGTCATGGCCATACATTAAGTGCTTTTTCACACGTCCCGGTTGCCGGATAGCCGGTGCCGGGCACCCGATGGCAACTGTATGGGCATGCTGGACAAATTACGCCGGTACGTGTGAAAGATAACGTACATGTCCATACACTTAGCCGTCGGGTACCCGGCATCGGCTATCCGGCAACCGGGACGTGTGAAAAGGCACTAAGAGTATCTAACGAAGCGTGCAAGTGCACGGCTCGAGCCCGAGCTTGAGCGGGAACTAGTGTGGTGTAAGTGAAGTCTAGTCTAGTCGCGCGAGGTAGAAGACTCTCAGGCGCACCGGAACTTAAACGCGCTACGTTTAAATGTAGATTTACTCGTATGACAAAGTGTTTTTATTTAAATGCTTTATTTGGCTTAGTAAGTTCTTAACATACTTAAATACATTCTATTTAAAGCAAATTTTATTATACTACCTACTTCTATGGACTTCCTTACTTACTTTTATAGCCTTGCTATTGATGACAACATAATTAAATCAGATTCCCAAGTCGCCGCGGCCTTTGAAAAGTTCTTCGCTGAGATTCCCGTATCAACTACTAAATCTCTAAGGTCATCACCCACTGCTGCAGAGTCTTTACTTAAAGAAAACGTTTCAGTTTGTGATTCTGAGTTTAAATTCCAATATGTTACCTGTAGAGACATAATTAAAACCTTTCACACGTTAAATATTAAAAAGACTGCTGATCTATGGGGTAATTCTGTGGACGTTGCTAAATCAATTATAAACATTGTAGCACCTACTTTAGCAGTTATTTTTAACAATTGTATTGACCGTGGTGAGTTTCCTGATCTTATGAAATATAGTAAAATAATACCGTTGTTTAAATCGGGTAGTACATCTGACCCTACTAATTATAGACCTATTTCAGTGCTACCTACTTTTAGTAAAATTTTTGAAAAAGTTATTTTAGATCAACTGCAAAGATTTTTTAATAAACATAAATTATTACATAACAAACAGTTTGGTTTTACAAGGGGTCGTTCGACTACTGATGCCGGTGTTGAACTTTTAGGTCATGTTTATAATGCATGGGAGGATAAATGCGATGTTTTGGGCATTTTTTGTGATTTGTCCAAGGCATTCGACTGCGTTCTTCATGAAACATTAATCAGGAAACTGCATCACTACGGAATCCGGAATGCCTCTCTGGATCTTCTCACTTCTTACTTAAGTGATAGGATTCAAAGAGTTGATGTTAACGGGAAAAGATCACCCGGATCCGTAGTAACAATGGGGGTCCCCCAAGGCTCTCAATTCTTGGCCCGTTTTTGTTTCTTATTTATATTAATGACTTGCCTTACCTCATAAAGGATAATCATGATATAGTGTTGTTTGCAGATGACACTTCACTTTTATTTAAACTCAAACGTCAGCAGCTGGTTACTGACAATGTAAATAGCGCCCTCGCAAAAGTAGTTAACTGGTTTAATGTTAATAACCTACTTCTTAACGAGAAAAAAACTAAGTGTATTAAGTTCACTATACCTCATGTTAGACAAGTAAAAACTAGTGTTCTCATAAAGGGTGAAGAGTTGATTCCCGAAGATACCACAGTGTTCTTGGGCATAACTTTGGATGCCAAACTTCAATGGGGCCCCCATATAGATAAATTGTCGAAAAAGCTTAGCGCTGCAGCATACGCCGTTAGGAAAATTCGTGATTTAACTTGTTTAGAGACAGCCCGTTTAGTTTACTTTAGTTATTTTCATAGTGTGATGTCGTACGGTATTCTGTTGTGGGGAAATGCCGCCGATATTCAGACAATTTTTGTTTTACAAAAAAGGGCTATTCGTTCAATTTACAAATTAAGTCCCAGACACTCCCTCAGAGATAAATTTAAAGAAATTAATATAATGACTGTGCCTTCTCAGTATATCTATGAAAATCTTTTGTATGCTCATAAAAATATCAATTTGTTTAAAAAATACAGTGACGTCCATAATGTGAATACTAGAAACAAACACAAATTTGTTGTTCCTACAACCAGGCTGAAGAAAATAAGTGGTTCGTTTAGTTGCCAATGTATACGTTTTTATAATAAACTACCTAGCCACATTCAAGAACTAAGCCTTAATAAATTCAAAAATTGTATAAAGCGGAAACTTTGTCAGAAAGCCTTTTATACTGTCAAAGACTATATTGAGGACAAAAAGGCTTGGGTTTGAGCTGCTCCAATAAATTTACACTATTAATGTTGATTTAAATACCTTTTTACATATTCTATACAATGACATGAATATTTTGTTTGTTATACTATTTTTAATTATTGTGAATGTGAAGACTACGTGGATCATTGTTTTTTATTTATTTTATCCTTTTCTCAGTTTTAGTTATAGTCTGACAGTTTGAGTAATTTATGCGGCCTACCCAAATGTCTTTTCTTTGGTATTGTTCGTCGAATCGTTAAGCTCCTTAAGTTTTGAGTTGAGCTGCACGATTACTGACAAATGCGTGCACTGACTGGACAGGTCCACTCAATCTGTGTGGTTCTTTCATCAAAAGACCATTTCTGACTGCAATCTACATGGTCTTCACATGATCTGACCAAGATTATGTCTGGACTTTAAAAGAGACTGTGACCTCTGAGTTTGTTTCGGCGTTTCTTCTCAGAGTAGTCAGATAGGAAACGTCGAACTCATCTAGTTTAAAAAAAAATATGTTTGACGTGTAAAAGTGTTTGTACAAACCTACTTACAGAAAATAAATCATTTATCATTTATCATTTATCATTTATTGTTTACTAGCTTTTGCCCGCGGCTTCGCCCGCGTGGATGTCGGAAAATATCCCAAGGGAACCTGCTACCGGGAATTCCTTATTCCTTGTCTACATTATAAAGGGAACCTCTGTGCAAAATTTCAGCTTTCTAGGTCCAAAGGTTTGGGCTGGGTGTTGATGAGTCAGTCAATCAGTCAGTCAGTCAGTCAGGACTTCTCTTTTTATTTATATATAATATAGATAATATAGATGGATGATGCGCAGTGGTAGGTGGTAGCCCGCGTAATTCATTTTTTTTTGAGTTTTTTGCAATTTGCAGGACCGTGTCATATTGCGTAGGTATATCAATCTGCCTAGCCTTTTCCCAACTATGTTGGGGTCGGCTTCCAGTCTAACCGGATGCAGCTGAATACCAGTATTTTACATGGAGCGACTGCCTATCTGACCTCCACAACCCAGTAACTGGGTAATACGATACCCCTTGGTAAGACTGGTTGTCAGACTTTCGGGCTTCTGACGACCCGTAACGACTGTCAAAGATCCACGAATAACAGCCGGGACCAACGGCTTAACGTGCTTTCCGAGGCACGGAGGAATCTCGATATGTAAAGATGGTCACCCATCCACTGACCAACCCCGGCAAGCGTAGCTTAACCTGACGGATCGACCCGTGCGGCTGTTATTACTTATCCACGAGCTCCTCGTGGATAAGTAATAACAGCCGCACGGGTAATCGTGGCAAAAGCTAATATAATCGTATAAAACAGAAATTAGACGGTGCTACTTTGGAATTTTTTTTTATCGAAAAATTTCAAGTAGGTACTTAAGTAATCATGTTTCAGTTTTAGTACAGCAGTAGGCAATAGGTATAATATAGTCAAATAACACACATCGAAAATCCAAATGATTTCTTGATTTAACCTTATACATTTGGTTATACAACGTGTAATGCTAAATGCGCAAAACCTCTTAAGAGGTCATTGTACTCATCATTATGAACAACTTTTACTATGGGACCAAACCTGAAATCGCGAAAAAAAAATCAGCTGTTCAGTACATTTTGACGAATTATGCGAACATAAATGTACTGAACAGCTGATTTTTTTTTCGCGATTTCAGGTTTGGTCCCATAGTAAAAGTTGTTCATAATTATGAGTACAATGACCCCTTAAGAGGTTTTGCGCATTTAACGTTACACGTTGTATAGGAATTATAAAAACACAAAAATATCGATGTATCGATAAGGTAAAAAGTTAAGTTAATTTGGTAATTTCAATGTTTCCTCTTCTTTTTCGCAAGCGTGGTAAGAATTGTTGTCATGACCGTAGTGGTGGTGGTCATGGCTTCGGTTGTTGCACTGGTGATGTTGAAAGGTGCTTCCTCATCTCCATCTTGGTTCTGGGACTCGTCGGGAATACTAATTTGGAATTGTAGTAATACTACTAGATATGTCACCATGGTTGCCAGTAACTGTAACAGAAAAAAATATTTCAAAACTTGTCTCTAATGATATCTAGGTACGAAAGAAAAAAACGGGATTAGACATCATGTAGGTACACTAGCCTTAATTGGATTTTTCGAGAGCGAGGACAATCGAGCCGTTCTGAAGTGCAAGCTACAAGGCTTCTCGAACGTTGACTTATGACCTAGAGCTCTAGAGCTCTTGAACGTCGTCATGGTAGACCGTCAACATGTACCAATGTCACAATATCTCATGGAATTAAGTAGGTAGAGGAGACCGGGGCTGGTGCTAACGGGGATAAGAATTAACTTGATTATACCCGCTAAACGGTAAGAGTTACAATCATGATACTCGGTTTCCTAGCACTATTTACGCCGCCTAACATGTCACGACTCGTCAGTCCGCACCCGATTGCCTCTTGTAGCGAAGCAAGCCCGGATTGACAGGTAAACGAACTTTTCGTGGTTTGCAATAATTTGACTCAAGGCGTACCTAGTCATTCACTCAATCGACTATAATATTGCCCAGAATGAAGCTTAACTTTATTGATAATGTTACTGTGCTATGCGTTTTTTATTATTCCCATTGATTGATTTTATGTGATTAATTTTGTAAAAAAATTGACCTTGGGGTTATAAGTAACAAATTGACCCTGGTAAATATTAACATGCACCCCGTATTTGGGGCAAATGTTAAAAAGAAGAAAATTAGTCAGGAGGAAATTAAGAGTAAGGATAAAGGTAAAGGAAAAGGGAAGGGGAAAATAACTGGAAGGGTAGAAGTAGAAAAGGTGAAGAAGAAAATTCTGCAAGAGGATAGTGATACAGATACAGAAGAAGAAGACTGTTTCTGCTGAATGGTTTCTCAGACTTATGATTATGAGGCATAGGAATCATTGACAGATATTGCCAACTCGTTATGTATACCTATGCACAAATGTATTTTTTAGTTTTTGATACAAATTGGCTATAAGTTGAAGCTAGTTTGAAGCAAGTTACTAAAGACATAAACAAGACAAAGTTACTAACCTATTTGTTACTATGGTATTACTATTAAGCTATTACATTATATTTCTACTCTAGTTCTAGTTACTTGACTTAGCTTAGATTAGCACTTAAGGCTGCTCGAATATTTAGCGTCTTCATATAAACTAAAAATCGCTCTAAATTAGTTTTTTGAAAATGTTCGTAATTTAATATGTTGTTAGATGTGTCTTGCTCATGCATGTAAAGTTGCATTACTGTCCGCCTTTTCATTTTTAAGAAATTTTATGGCAATTTTTTTATGGAGACGCAATAGCCTTAGCGGAATAGATAGTGAACTTATATTTTGTATCTGTGATTGAAAATAGTTTAATTTGATAGAACATAAGTTGATTAAAGACTTCTTTCTTCTTTTATTTACGAATAAAAATGGGGTTTTCTTGGAATTATTTAATTGAAAAACTCCCATGTTACATCTTGCCCCTTGTGGTAATACTTGCCTCAGCCCTGTTAAAACTTACCCCGAATACGGAGTAAGTATGAACAACTGATTTTTTCTTTAAAAATGCATCTAATTCTGAAAGTATCTGTCTTATTCACGTTTTTTGTAAGTATATTAATAGCTGAATAACGAACGTATGCTATTAATCGAAAGCAATGTCGGAAAGTGTATTAAGGCGGGGTGAAAGCAAGCGCCGTAGGTATTAAATGCTTACCGCAGCCCCCGCAAGGAGTAGCGATACGTAATAAATTACGATGCGCGGGAAACGCGCGCCAAGCGCACCGCTCATGAGTTCATGAACTCGAGTAGGTACTATGTTGCGTCACAGAATAGAGCAATGCAGTAGATAAACTTGAACTGATTAGTATACAAGTTTATTTTGTTTTATTTTTCTAGTAAGTATTTTTTAAAGTTTTAGACAGATTAGGTATGCATTGTAAACTTGAACAGTTAAAATAAATAAAAATAACTACTTATACATATTTATTTTCGTGAATAAGGTGGATTTAAAATCTGACTGACACGAAGACCTTTACCCGTACGATTCAAAACTACGCGCCGCGCACCATTTTACTTTACGAAGGTGTCGCATGGCGTGGGGAATAGTAGTTTCTGTCATTCCCCACGATACCACACCAGTGGTATCGTTTTCAGTGGTGTCGCTGTCGTGGGGAATGACAGAAACTACTATTCCCCACGCCATGCGACACCACCGACTGTATTGTGCTGTTAGTGATGTCCAGCTACATAACAATGATGTGTTACATAACAATTTAGACCTTATTGACATTCATGTTTTTTTGTTAAATTTAGCTTCCAGACCATTTACCAAGTATCTTGGACCAAAAAAACAAATGGTTTGTAAAATGTCTATAAGGTCGAAATTAGCTTGACACCCTAGAAATGATGTGCATAATAATCTAGACACTTTCTGAGGTGTCAAGCGAATTTAGACCTTATTGACATTCATGTTTTTTTGTTAAATTCAGCTTCCAGATCATTTACCAAGTATCTTGGGCAAAAAAAACAAAGGGTTTGTAAAATATCAATAAGGTCGAAATTAGCTTGACACCCTAAAAATGATGTGCATAATAATCTAGACACTTTCTGAGGTGTCAAGCGAATTTAGACCTTATTGACATTCATGTTTTTTTGTTAAATTCAGCTTCCAGATCATTTACCGAGTATTCTGGACCAAAAAAACAAAGAGTTTGTAAAATGTCAATAAGGTCGAAATTAGCTTGAGACCTTTATCGTTTTCAGCGAACTTAAATACCACGAAATGACCGTTCATTCCCCACGACACCACTGGTGGTGTCGTCGGGAATGACAGAAACTAGTATTCCCCACGACACCAATGACTGCATTGTGAGTGATGTCCAGCTAATTTTTAAACGTAACAATGATGTGTTATTTTTAAACGACTTCAAAAACGGAGGAGAATATCAATTCAGTTGTATTTTTTTTTTTTTTATGTTTGTTACTGCAGTACTCCGTCATTTAGAAGCCGATTTGGAAAGTTCTTTTTTTATGTTATTCGTTATGTCAACACAAAAAAAAAAACGGAGGGGCATAACTTCTTACGCTCTAGTTTTTTTTTTTTTGAGAGGATGTGATTACGGTCAAAATGAAAATCCAAGATGGCGGCTGCAAAAATTTTCGAATTTTTCGACATGGGCGTCAATTTCGTGATATTTGAGGTCGCTGAAAACGATAATGGGGTCAAAATGAAAATCCAAGATGGCGGCTGCGAAAATTTTCTAATTTTTCGTCATGGGTGTCATTTTCGTGATATTTGAGGTCGCTGAAAACGATAGTGGGGTCAAAATGAAAATCCAAGATGGCGGCTGCGAAAATTTTTAAATTTTTCAACATGGGTGTCATTTTCGTGATATTTGAGGTCGCTGAAAACGATAGTGGGGCCAATATGAAAATCCAAGATGGCGGCTGCGAAAATTTCCTAATTTTCGGTCATGGGTATCATTTTCGTGATATTTGAGGTCGCTGAAAACGATAGTGGGGTCAAAATGAGAATCCAAGATGGCGGCTGCGAAAATTTCCTAATTTTTCGTCATGGGTGTCATTTTCGTGATATTTTAGGTCACTGAAAGCGATAGTGGGGTCAAAATGAAAATCCAAGATGGCGGCTGCGAAAATTTCGTAATTTTTCGTCATGGGTGTCATTTTCGTGATATTTGAGGTCGCTGAAAACGATAGTGGGGTCAAAATGAAAATCCAAGATGGCGGCTGCGAAAATTTTCAAATTTTTCGACATGGGTGTCATTTTCGTGATATTTGAGGTCGCTGTAAACGATAGTGGGGTCAAAATGAATGACTATCGTTTTCAGCGATCTAAAATATCACGAAAATGACACCCATGATGAAAAGTTAGGAAATTTTCGTAGCCGCTATCTTGGATTTTCATTTTGACCCCGCTATCGTTTTCAGCGACCTAAAATATCACGAAAATGACACCCATGACGAACAGTTAGGGAATTTTCGCAGCCGCCATCTTGGATTTTCATTTTGACCCCACTATCGTTTTCAGCGACCTAAAATATCACGAAAATGACACCCATGACGAAAAATTAGGAAATTTTCGCAGCCGCCATCTTGGATTTTCATTTTGACCCCACAATCGTTTTCTGCGACCTAAAATATCACGAAAATGACACCCATGACGAAAAATTTGGAAATTTTCACAGCCGCCATCTTGGATTTTCATTTTGACCCCGCTATCGTTTTCAGCGACCTAAAATATCACGAAAATGACACCCATGACGAAAAATTAGGAAATTTTCGCAGCCGCCATCTTGGATTTTCATTTTGACCCCACTATCGGTTTCAGCGACCTCAAATATCACGAAAATGACACCTGTGTCGAAAAATTTGATAATTTTCGCAGCCGCCATCTTGGATTTTCATTTTGACCCCACTATCGTTTCCAGCGACCTAAAATATCACGAAAATGACACCCATGACGAAAAATTAGGATATTCGCAGCCGCCATCTTGGATTTTCATTTTGACCTCACTATCGTTTTCAGCGACCTAAAATATCACGAAAATGACATCCATGACCGAAAATTAGGAAATTTTCGCAGCCGCCATCTTGGATTTTGATTTTGACCCCACTATCGTTTTCAGCGACCTAAAATATCACGAAAATGACACCCATGACGAAAAATTAGGATATTCGCAGCCGCCATCTTGGATTTTCATTTTGACCTCACTATCGTTTTCAGCGACCTAAAATATCACGAAAATGACATCCATGACCGAAAATTAGGAAATTTTGGCAGCCGCCATCTTGGATTTTCATTTTGACCCCACTATCGTTTTCAGCGACCTAAAATATCACGAAAACGACACCCATGACAAACAATTAGGAAATTTTTGCAGCCGCCATCTTGGATTTTCATTTTGACCTTGAAATACAAAAAAAAAATAAGAAGATACCTAATTAGAAAAAAAACTTAATTTAAAAAAAAAAATCTTATTTATGTAGGTATACAGAAAAATACATTTGAGGGCCTACTTATTTTCTGAACATCCCTGCCCAACCCTTTGAAAGAATTCAGGCGTGATGTTATGAAGAAATCTCATTTCCTATCCGATATTCATTATAAAACCACCCGTACTAACTTTATTCTGTGGCACCTACCTATTTGAGATTTGAAAATAGTGAACCAGAAATTTGCGCGTCAGGCGGCTTTATAAGCTCCAGTGTAGGGTTCAAATTCAACTGTTTTACACACTTGATGCGATTGGTAAACATAGGCCGTGATAAAAATAAATACCAATAAAGCTTTTGCGCGCGTGACGTCTTTATTTACATAGGCATAGCGTTCAAATTCAACTGTTTTCAACACATGTTAATTTGTGCCGGTCGCAGCCGGTGACAGAAGTTAGCGGGGGTGGCGGGTTCGAAAAATTGGCACACGTCCGACCTCCATCACGTTCCGCTCGGGACTAAACGACACGGAGCGAGCGCAAAACACTTGACATTGGAATTAGTGATATAAATATTTTGATATTTCAAATTATGATAGCCGTTATAAATTACATTTTTTACGACCTTTATTATGGCATAAGTTTTATTGTTCAAAGCCTAATATAAATCAAATGAAATAAGATATAGATCATAATTTAGACTTGTCTTTGCGATTTAATTGGATGCAGTAAAGTGCAAGTAATCGTGTATCGGACGGCCGAAATTTGTAGATGGAAGTCTGAACTAAGTAATATATTTTTTTCAAAATTTAAATCCGTGTTATCTACGAATAAAACACTAAACAAAACGACGTTTTTACGGCTCTCACCGCCTTAAGTTAGAAAATATAAACCAAAACATAAAATTTGTTAGAACTGGCCCCGGTCTCCCCTATCGTAAGTTCAGCCAAGTTATTTTGCAATCATAACAAAATTAAACGCTAGGAAAGTGGTTACTACACCAACCATACCATGATATCTACCTCGGTATACAGGGTGTAAGGGACAGCCCTCCGCAAACTGATAGGGTGAATTCAGTATGTCATACTAAGATGACCGGTACATGAAATTTTTTCAGTAACGTTAAGGGAATCCAATAAACCTGATTTGTTTGTGTTTTTGTGCACAAATCGGAGCGTCTATTACTGGTTGGGAGGGGTAGGTAATAGGTATGCGGTGACTTCGATGAACTCTGTAGCTAGATAGAAAGTGAACAGCTGATTTCACGCGTCGTTGGTTAGAGTATTTCAACATCCATTGCTGGTTTTTTTTTTGCTGTTTTTTTTTTGCAGTTTTTTTTACATAATAAACACCGTAAAATTGCATTGTGTGTTCGCAGCACTCCATGTGCTGCGAACACACAATGCAATTTTACGGTGAAATAATGAAAATTTAACTGAAAAAAAATTTAAAAAAATGAAAATTTTCCTGAGAAAATTTTCGGTGGAATATGATTCAAAATGAGGAGCTGAATGCACCCTGTTAGTTTGCGGAGGGCTGTCCCTTACACCCTGTATATAAATAAACCGAGGTAGATAACATGGTATATATGGTTGGCTTTTTGATTTCCTAGTTTTATGAATATATTATTAATTATTATTAATTTTTCCACTCGTGTTCAATCAGCAGTTTCAACTTAATCTGAATACCAAATTATTGAAAAGAATATTTAAAAATTCTAAGTATTAATTTTCGACAGTGTTACGTACTGATTTGAAAAGAGTCCTATTGACATTAAAGAATCCTCCGAGGCTAATTTGTGACGGGTTCATCTCGGTGGCTCGCAGAAACATGTTCACTTCAGTTTGAGCGTCCGTGTTCATCCACGATAGTTCCACCATCAGCAGCTTCTTTTGGAAGTTTGTTCGCACCTGTGCAGAGACAAAATGTAGAAGAAACACTAATAAGTATACTAAAACAATCTTTAAAAAATAAGAACCACCCTTTGCATCTGGTGTATTTCGTCGAGCGTTTATTATGACACGAACCTTACGCTAAGCTACAACCGCGTCAACCAACGCTACTCGTAGATACGAATACACCCTTTACTTTGTAGTTTTATGGTAGGTAATAAAGGTCGCTAACTAGTTACTTACATTATGAGAAGCGTAATGAGCTTCATCGCAAATAAAGAACAGCAGAAAAATACTGCAAAACGCCGTCAATGCAAGACCAATGTCCTTGATACCGAATCCCTCGGAGATCTGACTGAGTAGCCCGTAAATAGAGAGCGTGATGATCAGGAAGAGATATAGGTTGACGAAGGTAAACGTGTAGCAGTTGGCAATGCCCGTGTCTCGAGAGAGCTTGCTCAAACGTAACCAAAGGGCACGGTACTCGGCAACTTTGCCTGCCGGGCCGATGTGGCGGAGAGCCTGAAAGAAATGGAATATTGAGAGATGGTCGCATAGTCATATAAGAGACAGCCAGGCCTGAGATGATGTGAATTTATTACATCGTGTTGTACCCAAGGACCGATCTCAAGGCCCTAAAAGATATGAAGCCACAAATCTATAGTGACAGTCAAATAGGAAATATTATGACCATTATCTTTTCTCCCATTTTTGCATCACGCATTGGTCCTGTATCAAGGTTAGGAGTACAATTAGATCAATATTCGCATATTTGAGTAAATTAATTGCTTAACTTACATTTTGAAAATCCTCAGCCAAGATATTAGCACAGATGCTGAGCGTCTCGCAGAGTAGATACCAGTAGCCGCCGAGCATGTAGGTCAGGATCTCCAGGAACACATAGGGCACCAGCTGTAAGGGCTTGAAGTGGACCATGGTGATGTGCGTCACGATGACCGTCGTAGTTGATAGGATCGGTATGATGACAGCTATGGCTAAAGCTTTCTTGTATAGTTTCACTGGGAGCGTACGACCCGATAGCTGCTTGTAGACCATCTGGATTGATGTAAATGATTAGCTATGTTTTTACCTAAATACTAGAATGAGACCTAATTTTCTAGTTCCATAATATGACGCCTCTGGGCCCGAAGTTGGTAGTTAGACCGATACGTTTCTTGTAAATAAAACCACATAAGCATAGTAATAAAGGAAGACTCATTTGAAATGCAGTTGTTATGAAAAAAACTTACCTCAAAATCCACCCATCCATTGAGAACGTTGGCAATTTTCCTTGTTTCGTACCATAAGATCGGGACCGCGATCAACGGGAATAAGTATACCGTAAATAAATATTCAATAACAGCTTCCTCGAATTTGCCTTCCGCAGTTCGTAAGATCTGGACTTATGAAAAAAACTTACCTCAAAATCCACCCATCCATTGAGAACGTTGGCAATTTTCCTTGTTTCGTACCATAAGATCGGGACCGCGATCAACGGGAATAAGTATACCGTAAATAAATATTCAATAACAGCTTCCTCGAATTTGCCTTCCGCAGTTCGTAAGATCTGGACTTTGTGCAACGACAGATAAAGCACGTAGCTGACCAGAGAAAAGAACACGAGGATAGAGTACAGCATCGAAGACGATGCTATCTGGAACTGGTTGACACACGACGTCGGTCTCGTTATCGGCAGAACTCCCATTATTCTCAGTATGGTAAACACTGGCTTGATGTTCTCATAAATTATATCATTAGAGATTATTGGTTCTACAAAGTTATTTCTCTTTGGAGCTACTGCATTTGAAGAAATCGGTTTCACTGGCGTCCGAACTGGCGTAACATCCAAAAAAATTATCTTATTTTTCGGCGTTTGATTCATCTGAACAGGAAATCCATTCGGTATGGGTACAGTCATAGGAAATAAACTGTTACTGTTATAGTACGTCATCTTTGTGGCGTATCTTTTCAGTCTATGACCGCCGTTTGAATGTTGATGTTCTAAACTGACTGAATAGAGTTTTTACTTGCAGGAGGAAGCCTAACGAGGCAAGGGCGGCGGCACATCATCATATTTCAAAGCTGACAAGTTGATTGTGGCTATGTAAGCACTGAGGCAACCTTGCATTAAATTTTCATTGGTTGCGTCACCTTGAGCGAGACCTTCATTGGGTACACTCCGTTTGACAACATGTCATCTGGTACCTCATGCAGGTACAAGTGTATGGTGCTTGGAGGCACGTGGACACTGGCCGGCTACTAGCTCGTTAGTTTCCATGAGACGTAGAATTCAAACAATTGAACTTGACCATTCGACCTTTAATGAATTAAATATAAGATAAATATGTCGATGCAATTGCACAGTTTCATCGCGGATAGCAATGTAAATTGTGCAATTGGATCGACATATTTTTTTAGACAATCTTTTATTATGCTTATAAATTGTTCTTTAGAATAAAATGAATTTTAACAAGTGACTAAAACTTCTCTGAATTGAATGGAACTCAAAATAAATAGAAGAACGTAATGAACTGCTAGTAATAAAATACGCGAAGATTTATACTGTCGTTGCAGAATCTCCTAAGGATGTTAATTACATTATTAATCAACCTTGGAAAATGAAGGGAGATTTTCCCATCAGTGTATCCGGGCCAATTTACCTAATCCTCGATTAACCCGGCCGCGATGCAGCTAAATTTGATTGTGAGCGGCTTAAGAACGCCCTGCGGCCAACCTTTCTTCATGATTGCTCTCTAAGGAGCGGACCTGTATCTCGTGGATGCTCTACAAACAGACCTCTACGTTTATTGGTAGGTTTATCTTGGATTACATGAAATAAGGCAGGACTCAGAAGTTACGACTATCACTGCACTAGGGATATATTTTTATCCGAATGTTGATCATTCATGTAATTAGGTTTTCCGAGAGTTTTGTTTGATTACAGTTGTAATAAAAAGCGAAAGCGTGCTTAGTACGATGCCTTTGTAAAGTGCAAAATTACAATACACACTTTCGCAAAGTTACTGTCAATATGTTTTTGTCAGATAATTCCCTCAATATAGATAGTACCTACCTCAGGCACTCGATGGTGTAATATTACGAGAGTTTTTCATCTACATCACGCGATTTTTGCACTGCGTACGGAAAAGTACCGTAAATTTCTTGGTCGTATTATAGAGCGATGCGACGGAGGCTGGCATATTGAAATCTCAGCAAATCTCGAGCTTCGAGTGGTCCCCGTCAGTCACACTCGCTCTCAGGTTTGATCCTCCATTTCTCCCGTTCGTTGATAATATTACCTCCGTATGATATATAATATCTACTGATATATGCTGTCGTTTATATGAAAACAATGACTGGCCTCCCTTTTGTTGTAAAAGTTGTTTTGTTTGGGTTTCCGGCTAACTATTTTTTCTTTTAAAAACTTCGAGGATTGTGTTAACCCGTTGAGTTTTTGTGTTTTTTATATGGATTAAAAATTATGTTTGTGTTGCGGTTATTCTAAGCTTTGAAAAACATTTACTTACCTACATTGTTTGTTTGTAATGGCATTCTGTTTCACAGTTAGTTTAAATTTATTTTTATTTTGTCGCGTTTTCATTTCTTGCAATAAAGTTTGTGCTATGTAAAGGTAAGTTAGGACTTTCCGAGCAATACCTAAGTTTCCGGACAGCAGAAAATGTTGGGTTTTAAAAACTAAAAATTTATATAGCGCGAGCAAACTTGACTTTATATGCTTGGTTGCATCAAGTAGCGTATGTACTTCGTCTACGAAAAGTTTTGTGAAACAAATCTGTCTTTTACAGGATTACCTACCGAAAGTAATTTTCCTATTGTTTTCCATAATTTTCCGGGCTGTAGTTACTCGTGCCACAGAATACCTAATTAATGACTAAAAATAATGATAAGTACTTATCAATTTATGAAGGATCAGGAGGAAGCACTTCAATCTTATGCAGTCTAATCCAACTAGGTAGTAACTAAATGAATGAAATAACGGGATTATTTCGTCAGTATGTTATTTAAAAGTTTGCTAGCGACGTCAGCTTCCTAACTCTTTGTTACCGAAAGTTATGGGCAAAGTGTAGTATCGCCAACTTTATAACAACCGCCATGAATGACGTTACTTTGTCATCCGCTATAGCTTGTTTATATTGAAGAATATGCTGAAAAATAGCACAGGGAACGAGATTTGGGAAAGAATACGGAATTTCACGAATAGGTAGAAAAGAATAGGTAGAATACAATAGAATATCTTAGGTAGAATAGAATAGGTACCTACACAATGTGGATTTTCATTTTCACTAGAGTAAAACACAATAAATAGTTTACAGATTGTAGATTGTTTTTTTTTTGTTACTAACCGAATTAGTGGAAATGGAAAATAAACAAAAAACAATTGCAATTCAACTTGTAATTTCGTGAACGCAGGAAAATCAGCAAAGTTTTTTTTAGGTACTACATTTTTTTATACTTATCTTTTGATAGCTGGATCTATCTAGCCAACAGACAGATGAATGAGTTGTTTTTAGGGTTCCGTACCAAAATGGTAAAAAAGGAACCCTTATGGTGTGACTCAGTCTGTCTGTCTGTCTGTCGCAGCTGGATATCTCAAGAACTACTAATGCTATCAACTTGAAATTTAGAATAGTTTTAGGTGACGTTTACCCAACTATTTTGCAAATAAGATAAATTTTTAAATGATAAATCGCTCTGAAGATCCTGACTGATTATATTCTATTTATTTTGAATCGCATGACTATTGACCTAATTTTTTATTTAATTGAATGTTAATGTTAATTGTTGGTTTATTTAAATTATTATTTTGTGTATTTTTATTTTGAAATGTTAATGTCTTTCGACCTAATTTGTACACCAGCCATGGTCAAACATGTTGAGCCAAAAAATAACTTGTAACACCTATAATAAGCATCATACCATGTATATTATCTACACATGTTTTTGCAAATAAATTAAAAAAAAAAAAAAAAAAAGAAAGTAAAAATATTTATATTTTTTTTGTAACAGGGACTGAAAGGGGGTCTTAAAAATTCAAAGTGGGGCTACTAGAGCAGGTGGGGTATCATATGAAAGAGCGCTACTTGCACATTCTCAATTTTTTTAAAATTTTTTTTTAGGCCGCATAGTTTTGATGAAAAATGTAAAAAAAATACCGTTCCCCCCTTATCTCCGAAGTTTGCAAAGATAAAAATCTGAAATATTATTCTATGTGATAGAAGTTTATGTAAAAATTACAGGAAAAATAAAACGATGTCTCTAAATAGCACACTTTTTCAGGAATCGGAACGGAACCCTCGGTGCGCGAGTCCGAATCGCTCTTGACCGGTTTTTTTTAAATCTGTCACTTGTATCTACACTTGTATGTTTTGCAGAGGTACAAACAGCCTTCAAAAGTGCCAGTTTCCAGTGGATACTACTGATACCAGCGCTGATTTGAATTCTGAAAATATTGCAGAGAAAAATAACGTTTGGTAGGGACTTTAATTATTTTTTAATTTAACTTTAAAAATTATATTATGATTTTAAAATATTATTATTTTAACTCATTTATAACTTGTTGATGGTTACTCACAAGAATAAGTTACATTTCTTATAAAAGAAATTTCGAGGGTTAACATAAATGAACAAGTTCCATATTGCAAGATCAGAGAAGATTAGGTACTACTAGGTAGGTCAAGTACCTATGTAAGACATTAAAGTTCCGAGACCACGTAGAGTTAATTCCGACAATAAGGTGGTGAACGGTCCCCAGTGTGGGAGTGTAATGTTGTGCCAGATGAGCTAGGCAACTAGGGTTTATAAAGGTTTATATCTGACTAGTATATTGTTGGGATCATGTGGATGGTCGTATGTGGAAATCGATTTGATTTTAACCGACCTCAAAAAAACGAGAAGGTTATTTATATGGCGAAGGTTACAACTTTTTTTAAGACTTACTTATGTAGATTTTAACTTGAGTAGGTAACTAAAATTAATTTTGGCGTTTTTTTTTGTACAAAAGCATGAAAAAACTTAAGTCAAACACAGACTTCCGAAACTAAAGTTATTTTTCACTTTGTAGTCGTTTCTTTGAACTCTGTTAATTAATATTTTATATAAAAAGTGTTTACAGAAAAAAAAGATATAGATGAAAGGAGCGTCATAGACGAAACACGCTATTCTAGATCTAGAGTAATGATAAGAATAAGAAGAAGACAATGTGCTAGCGACCGTTTTCGGGGGCCCATTATTGAGTGCGTCAGTCACCCCTGCCATTTTATCTGTGTATTGTATACAAAACATTAGTCACGCAAGGGCCATAGCGTTTCCATAGTTCTAGGTTACCAGTCCACAGCCACCCAAACCCATAGTCTAATATGTTTTGTTTCCATGTTCTGCAATAGTCCTGCACCAACCGGGGGTTGTCCTTGGGTGCACTTGCATAGTGCATACAGGGATAATCGTCGTTTGGTGCCTCCTCATAATTTAAAATTGTCTAAGGGGCCTCTGCGAGTTGGCTTCGGCACCTCGTACGCCTTCCAAAGGTCTGGGACCCCAGGGTACCGAGATATGTCAAAGAAGAAGTGACATACTTAATAATAATTATGTGTTTACTTGATATTTCCTGCCTGTTTATTATGTTAAATGTTACATAGGTCATAGGTACATGATAATAACAAGCGGTAACAGAATAATAAATCTGCTGCGTAAACATCTAGGTAACTTCTTATATTTTTACCAATAAAATTTTATGAACTGTGCAGTTAAGTGCCAGCAGGTGAGTCGTATCTAATAGAGGTGAAGCATTGATGTTAGCTAAAAGCCAGTCGAGGCTCATTAAAAGGATAAGCGGGAACCTTTTTACCTTTTCATGACAGGACGGAATCAAAACCCGCCTAAGATGTTATTTTTTCCAATGGACCAATCGGCACCAATCGACACCGTTGGGTTAATTTATTTCAGGATCTTTTACGACACAATGGTAGGTACTAAAAAAGATTTAAAACTTACTCAAAGTGAATGGAATTCCACATTAGAAAAAGAAATGCTCTATGGCTGGCGAGCTATGTCAGTGTCGTAGCCAGATCTTAGAATTGATCATTTCATAAAGTGTTTGGTAATTTCTTGAAATGGTAGTGTTTCATGAAATGGCCAGCTAAAATTGACCATCGTTTAAACGTCAACGTTTAATGATACGTCAACGCACGTGAGCCGAGCGAGCGAAGCTAGCGGTGCCACGGCAGCGGCCGGCGAGCGGTACATCCAAGTTGGTCGCAGTTACTTAGTTATTTAGTAATTTTAGGACTATGCACAACAAAAACAAAGCGACATCAACGCCGCTACCAGTGAATAATCTAACTATTTTACGATAATGATCACTACTATTGTGGCCAACATCATGAAATAGTACATCGTCAAACGTTGAGTATTCAATGATCTGACCAGACCACATCATGATGTGAATAGTAGTCGATGTTCTATTTAATGAAATACAACCATTTCATAAAATGGTCGAACGCTTCATGAAATTATAAATTCTAAGGTTTGGCTACGACATCTTTAAAACGAATTGCCAAATTACTTACAAGAAAGATTTACTGCAGTAGAGAGTTATATATAATTTTAATTCTTTGCGAGTCTGTGTTACGTTAGGTACGTACCAAGGCAGGCTGTCAATAAAAATGTTATGTCATTGTCATTATTCAGCCGTAATTATCACACGAAGACGTTCGTGATCAAAACTATGGGAGAACTAAAACGTAACTAGACAAAACAGGTTTTTCTTGTTTTGTTATCCGTACTAATTGTAATACTCATAGATTGGTTAACTTTAGTTCATAACACTTGCTCTGCCTGCAATTTATTATGTGAAATTGAAGTATGTATGGGCTTGTACCACTGCCCTTAATACAAGTTTTTCTATAACTTAGTAAGGGTGCTGGTTGCAACACCTATTTATTTTGTTAACTATCACAAGTCGAGTGTACATTTTAATGTTAACATTGTAATTCTGATTAAAAAATAAATTATTATTAAATAGATATCTACCAAAGTGTATAAAATCTGGAAACTGCAGTAACTTCGAATTCTGGTCATAAAACATCTTCAAATAAGAAGCACGAAGGCTTGTTCCAGAGAAACGGTTAATGGTACAAACCGTATTTATCGCGTCTGTCCCATGAGATAAATTCCCCATTCGTAGGGGAAGGCGCACGACGTTTTTGCTCGCCACTGTAACTCGGTGAGGGACCGCTGGTATTATCACGGGCCCTTCGAGGTTTATCGCTGAACCGTAGTTTCTCTGATATGAATTAACTATAGTATTGATATAGATGTGATGGTGCGTAGTGGATAGATAAGATATAGTGCTATAGAGATAAATCATTGTTAAAGTTAGTTCAGTTTTATTGCGAAAAGATAATTACATTTCTCATATTCTTTTTCCTTTGTTTTATTTTTAAATTTTGCAATTTTTGTGTCTATGATCCTTTGTTGGTCGAAATAAACGTTTAATTTATATTTTTTATTTATTTATATTGATTGACTTCTTCCAATTCCAAGATGCTTTTGTGGAATTGTGAAACAGCTAGGTTTATGAACGGGAACAATTATGTTTTTGTGTAAAATACCCATAAGAAAAACAATAAGAGAGATATAGTGTGAGAGACAGAGAGAATTATATCTTTCTTCTCTCTCATGTGATGAAATGTCCTTAACGTGACGCGTCATTGAAATTTTACTCAAAATTCTCGTCCAATTATCGAATGCAGCCTAAGAAGTTTTACTTCAAAAACAGTCTAGAGACATCTCTAGACAGTTTTTGAAGTAAAACTTCTCGTGGGACTTCTCGTGGGACACCCGGTTGACACGAAGTTCCTTTTCCGTTTTTATTTGCACAGTAGCCGAAAATAGTGTAACATTTTGTACGTAACAAAAGAGTTTTGTCGGTCAAAATTTTACACTTTTTTTGGTGGAACTCATTCGCCAAATGTGAGAAGCACGCATACGTGCATGCGCGGATCTAGGTTTTTCGCTCAAGGCGGGGTATATGTTTCTCTCTCGGGACAGGGAACGGGATCACGGGTACGGGATCACGGGGACGGGGAGGTTGATTTCCCAAGCCGTGAAAGCCCTTTTAAAAAAAACCTTCGGCATCTATTTTCCGTAAACTGAACAATGTGCCCCCTTTTCGCGGATCACTACGATTTATCTCCAAATATCTTTGTATTATACTGTGTACAAAATAAAAATCTAATTTAGAGTTATGTGGTGGACAAAATAAAGGTTGGTCAAAGCACGGGGACGGGGCAAGGGGCGCAGTTGCCACCCCTGTATCCGAGCCTGATAACGTGAGATAAGGAACATCGGTACAAAAAACCTGCCAAGTGCGTGTCGGACCACATACAATGAAAGGTTCCGTAGATGAAAAGATTTTATCCCAAAAACAAACTTAACATTGTAGCTGAAAAAGAAGTTCTCCCACACATTGATACTTTAAACGTCATTGTCAATTCTGCAAATTTCGATCCATCAGGTTAAGCTACGCTTGCTGGGGTTAGTCCGCGGATGGGTGACCATCTTTACATACCGAGACTCCTCCGTGCTTCGGAAACCACGTTAAGCCGTTGGTCCCGGCTGTCATTCGTGGATCTTTGACAGTCGTTACGGGTCGTCAGAAGCCCGAAAGTCTGACAGCCAGCCTTACCAAGGGGTATCGTATTACCCAGTTACTGGGTTGTGGAGGTCAGATAGGCAGTCGCTCCATGTAAAATACTGGTATTCAGCTGCATCCGGTAAGACTGGAAGCCGACCCCAACATAGTTGGGAAAAGGCTAGGCAGATTGATTGGTCAATTCTGCAAATTCTCAAACTGCAAAAAGTTTGAATCTCAAATTTTTTTTTTAAAGTATGTGAATTTAAATTACTTAACTATTTCCGGACTTTTTCCTTCTTGCCTTCATGATTATATACCTAAGTCAACGGTTTTGATTTACTTGCGAGTATCAAAATATGTTGCATAAATGGCCGTCAGTATTTTGTTATTGCGTTGTCTGAAAAGCTTGATTTTTTTAGAGCTCCAAGGCATTATAGACCTAAGTACCTATTTGGTATTCATTTCAACTTGATACCTCCACGCGTTCCTGAGAAAAAGGGTCTTGACAGACAAACAGATGTCTATCTGTCACGGACAACGAAGTGATCCTATAAAGTTCCGTTTTTTTCCACTTGAGGTACGAAACCCTAAAACTGGTTTTTAACACATTATCCTATATAGTACCTAAGAGCTTTAATATAAACAGTTTGGGTTCGGGGGAAAGATCTAGTTTTGTAAATCTAAAAATGTGCACAGCCTAGTTGACGGTTGACATACGTCTCTCACTGCAAGTCAACGACAAGACTGAGCATCAATTGTTTTAATGGAAGCTTCTTTAACCTTCTAGAAGCTTTGACTCGACCTTATTGGCCGAGCGGATTGTGGCGGGAGCGGTTAGAAAAGGGTTTGCGTTAGGTTTTAATTGAATACGCAACTCCTTGGAGCCACCATCCGACGGAAACGCTTGCTTTTTATTAGAAAAGGCATGTGAATGTTAGTAAACACATTAGTACGACTATGTCAAGGCCTAGCCAAGGTCAGCATACCGAATGATATGTTCAAGGCGAAACACGGGGAGTTATTGAAACAAAATGAATGTCAAAACCAATTGGCTACGAGAATAATTTATTATTAACAGTAGTGACAAGGTCTTGTCCATGGTTTCACTCGAAAGGTACAGAAGAATGGGACCAAATTAAGATAAGGGCAGGATAATGATGGTGCGGACAGAACTATCTACTGTATGACCCTGGATAAAAAATATTATTATGTATGTGTTATTTCAAGACGTCTAGTCTAATAGTGAATATTTTATTCAGATCCGTTGTGTCACTATTTAAAATATTAGAAAGGAAGTCAGTCTGCCTAGCCTTTTCCCAAATATGTTGGGGTCTGCTTCCAGTCTAACAGGATGCAGCTGAATACCAGTATTTTACATGGAGCGACTCCCTATCTGAACTCCACAACCCAGTAACTGGGTAATACGATACCCCTTGGTAAGACTGCCTTGTCAGACTTTCAGGCTTCTGACAACTCGTAACGAATGTCAAAGATCCACGAATGACAGCCGGGACCAACGGCTTAACGTGCTTTCCGAGGCACAGAGTAGTCTCGGTATGTAAAGATGGTCAACCATCCACTGACCAACCCCGGCAAGCGTAGCTTAACCTGATGGATCAATACGTGCGGCTGTTATTACTTAGCCACGAGCTCCTCGAGAATATTAGAAAGCAAATAAGGACTAAAAATAGTCAAGTGACTAGTTTACACAGTGCGAGCTGCTAACTAGACAGCTGCTCGCACTGTGTGCTCGCATGTCAGTAGCTCGGCTTGTCTTGGCTCACAGTGCGAGTTGCTGCACTGCAGCTACTCGGTATGCAGGACTCGCACGCTATATAGCTCGCACAAAAATAAAAAAATTTGAAGTTACTCGGCTGTGAGCTACTATCCAACTCGCTACTACTAGTACGAGTAACTCGTATGATACGTCAACACAGTGCGAGTTGCTGCACTGCAGCTACTACGGTAGGCCAACTCGCATGATAACTCGCACTGTGTAAAATCAATCTGCCTAGCCTTTTCCCAACTATGTTGGGGTCGGCTTCCAGTCTAACCGGATGCAGCTGAATACCAGTATTTTACATGGAGCGACTGCCTATCTGACCTCCACAACCCAGTAACTGGGTAATACGATACCCCTTGGTAAGACTGGTTGTCAGACTTTCGGGCTTCTGACGACCCGTAACGACTGTCAAAGATCCACGAATAACAGCCGGGACCAACGGCTTAACGTGCTTTCCGAGGCACGGAGGAATCTCGATATGTAAAGATGGTCACCCATCCACTGACCAACCCCGGCAAGCGTAGCTTAACCTGACGGATCGACCCGTGCGGCTGTTATTACTTAGCCACGAGCTCCTAAATAAAGTTCCTAAATAAAGCTCCTAAGTAAACAGCTATAATTCACCAAAGCGTTCTACAAACAAATGCAATTGAATAGAAAAAAAAAAGAAAACCAATATTGCTAAAACAAATCAATCCTGAGTTAGACGAGTTGTTTGCCTATCCTATATAATATATCAGGGGTGTCTCCGGGCGTGTCAGATGCGGAACTAACAATATCCGCCGCCGGTCCGGTCCCGTGATTAATAAACATCAAATATACACATAAACACTAGATATGTTTGTACATAACGCTACTGTACAGTCACGAGTATATTACCTACTATGGACAGCTCGGCAATAATATCTGATTTCGTGATTCGTCCATTAATAACTGTCGTCAAGATGACGTCAAATATGTTATCATTTGTGCAAGGCTTATACAAGCATATGGCATTTATGAGAGCAGTGGTAACCCAATATGGTAACGGCCGCGACTTACAAGTTGTAACGGGTGATTCATTTAGAGGTACTTTTTTCATAATTAAAAGAAAAGTGAAAACACAAATTTTATCTGATTATCTTTATTATCATACAAAAGAACCATTCATGACATGTATTTTTTAAAGATTAGTTCTTTAAAATGTTGGCGATAACTGCGGCTAACATGGTCCGTTCTGAAGTTCCAATTTTATTGACGCGTCCGAGCATTTCGAGTGGTATTTGGCGAATATCGCGAGTAATGTTGGCTTCCTATTCCTCAATCGTACCCGAGTTATCCATGTAGACTTTGGACTTTACATAGCTCCAAAGGAAAAGTCTAGAGGTGAGATATCACACGATCTAGGCTGCCAATTCAACGGTCCGAAGCAAAAAATTAACTGTGCACCGAATTGTTCTCGCAATTGGAACTTCAGAACGGACCATGTTAGCCGCAGTTATCGCCAACATTTTAAAGAAATAATCTTTAAAAAATACATGTCATGAATGCTTCTTTTGTATGATAATAAAGATAATCAGATAAAATTTGTGTTTTAAATTTTCTTTTAATTATGAAAAAAGTACCTCTAAATGAATCACCCGTTAGATCGTAGGTTCGAACCTAGACAGGCGCTTTACTTTGTGTAACAGTGTAAATTATTTTATGACCTCTGAGTTTGTTTCGGAATTTCTTTTCATAGATTAGTCAGCTAAGAAATGCCGGCGCGATCTAGTTACAAAATGTTGACTAAAAATATTGACGTGTAAAAGTGTCATAAAAGATCTATTTACAGAAAAAAACATTTCTTAGAACAACTGTTTACTAACAAAAATTGTCTCGTCCTTTCAGCTACTACCATATAAATAGGTAACTACCACGAAGTGCAAAGTTCGACGGACGGCTCACCTCACTACGTCGCCGCCGTCACCACATGACATCGGCTCAGTTGCCAAAGAAGAAAAAAAAAAAAAAACATTTCATAATTTCATTTCATCTCCATGTAAAATACTGGTATTCAGCTGCATCCGGTTAGACTGGAAGCCGACCCCAACATAAGTAGTTGGAATAGACTAGGTAGACTGATCTTTATATCTATATCCATAAAAATCAATGCCACTTTTCGTTGTAATTTTATAACTCAAGAACGGCTGGGCCGATTTAGCTGATTTTGGTTTTGAAATGTTTGACGTAGTCCAGGGAAGGTTTAAACGATGAGAAAAATTGGAAAATTCTGGAAAATTTTAAGTGGATTTTATATGGGAATATTGAAATTGGGACAGGACAACGTCTGTCGAGTTAGGTAGTCTATAAGTATAAAAATCAATGCCAGTTTTCGTTGTAATTTTATAACTCAAGAACGGCTGGGCCGATTTAGCTGATTTTGGTTTTGAAATGTTTGACGTAGTCCAGGGAAGGTTTAAACGATGAGAAAAATTGGAAAAGTTGCCGGGAAAATTGGAAAATTCTGGAAAACTGAAAGTGGATTTTATATGCGAATATTGAAATTGGTACAGGTCTGTCGGGTCAGCTAGTCACTACATATTATAAAACAAAGTCACTCCGCTGTCTGTCTGTCCCTATGTATGCTTAAATCTTTAAAACTACATAACGGATTTTGATGCAGTTTTTTTTAATAGATAGAGTGATTCAAGAGGAAGGTTTATATGTATAATACATGCATAATGTAGTAGAGGAACACTAATAATTTTAGAGGTTTCTAATGTGATGTCGTAAATAAACACATTTTTTTGCGCTTACATTGCAAACGCTGGCTGAACCCAATGAGATAGATCAAAATAATGTACTACAGTATTGTACACCTTAAAAAGTTCTGCAAAAAAGTCCGGGATAGCATATGTCTATCTCTTAGGGATAACCCACAATAACCATTTTTTATGCTTTTCTTTTTACGAGAAATAATGGCTTATTTACGAAGCGATTTTAAGCAATACAGCATTAATCCTTATCCAATTAAGTACCTTAAATAAATTGTGCATTTACTATAGATCAATAAAGCCCTTTACAGTATGTAATTTAAATGAATATTTTCGAAGATATTACAGATTTAAAATGCAGGGCGGCGGTACATAAATAGCGCGTCGAACGCCACGCTTCATGATTAGCAGAGATCGCACGCGTTTGTCGGAGCTCTCTAGCGAGGAAAATAACAATTATCCATACTAATATTACAAATACGAAAATAATTATGTCCGTCTGTAACCTTTTCACGCCTAAACCACCGATCAGATTTTGATAAAATTTGGGAAGGCCATAAGGTGACCGGTATCCTAGGGAAGGACTTAGGCTACTTTTTGTATCAAAAATAACGCTCTCTATCTACTCTCTCTCTATCTAATATAGGGCATGAAAGTTTGTATGGGAAACCCAGCATTTCTTTAGTTAGGGATATGATAATTCAAATTTATGCTTTTGGTAGGAAATAATGAAATAAGTGGTTCAGCGTTTTTGGAAAATCATTTCCAAAGGGTGTAAAATAGGGGTTATTTTAAAATCTACAAAACTGCACGGATATCGATACAATTTGGCAAGGCTACAGATGGCATCCTGGGGAAGGACACAGCCTATTTTTTATCTTAAACAATTATCCTACAGGGGGTGATATGGGGGATGAAAGTTTGTAAGGGAAACCCAGCATTACTTAAGTAAGGGCTATGAAAATACTTTATGGTTTTGGTAGAAAATAAAGAAATGTGTGGTCCAGCGATTTTGAAAAATCATTCCCTAAGGGGTAAAGAAGGGGATGATTTTAAAATTCACAAAACTGCACGGATATCGCTAAAATTTGGCAAGACTATAGATGGCATCCTGGGGAAGGACATAACCTATTTTTTGTCTTAAAAAATAATCCTACTGGTGGTGAAAGTTTTATGAGAATCCCATTTCTTAAGTTAGGGATATGAAAATTCAAATTTATGGTTTTGATTTATGAAAAAATCATCCCCTAGGGGGGTAAACTAGCGGTTGATTTTAAAATTCACAAACACCATTAAAATTTTTGTGTAAGAGGGATTGGGTAGTTTGTATTTTGAAGTAACACTTACTTAGTCTTAATATTTTAGTAATTCTCATAATAAATAGGAATAAAGAGGATTTATATTTTCGCTCTAAAGTTGCTTTCAAAGGCAAGTTGGTAATTTTCCGTTTACTATTGTTTGGTTTTAAGATTTATTATCCTCCAGCAATATCATTCTGCGCGCCGCTCCTCGAGTACTATACAGGATATTTTTTTAAGTAGTGCGCATATTTTCGCAGGATGTTCTACTCATGAATATGAACAACTTTTACTATAGGACCCAACCTGAAATCGCAAAAAAAAAATCAGCTGCTCCCTACATTCTGACGAGTTTGGTGTAGATACATGTACTGAACAGCTGATTTTTTATGCGCGATTTCAGAGTTAGTCCCATAGTGAAAGTTGTTCATATTCATGGGTAGAACACCCTGTGAAAAATTGCGCACTGCTTAAAAAAATATCCAGTATAAGCAGTGCGAGAAGATTGTCTAGCCGACGTTCGCACGGGCGTAAAAATATCGCGGCGGGATTTTATCACGCACTGGATTTTCAACTCTCTGCTTAGCGCCGGGAGTTGAAAATCCAACAGTGTGTTTTTCGTCGCGCTGGGATGCACTCTGTTGTTGTTAGGTTGGATTCTCAACGCGCTCGGCTCAACAACAAGAGTTGAAAATCCAGTGCGCGATAAAATCCCGCCGCGATTTTATTACGGTCGTGGGAACGCCGACTTAGGGTACTTTTAATCCCGGTAGTACACACGGCTACACATCAAGCTATACATTTCCAGTTTACACTGACCTCTCATTTATTTATTTATTTATTTATTTAACACTTCAAGCACAAATGTACAGAGGCGACTTAATGCCATAGGCATTTTCTACCAGTCAACCTTTGGGTGATGCAGAGACAAGCAGTGGCAGGTGCAATTTCGAAAAATTCAGGAATAAATATTTATTTAAATATAAAGATACACATAATACCTATTACAAACTATAAATATAATAATATATACCTAATTATATATAAATACAAGCACAAATAAATATACATAAATATACTAATACAAATAATACCAACAATGGGGAAACATTACCGTTGTGATGACACTGCCAGCTTCTTGCGAATGTGTTCACGAACTTTAACTTTAAAGGATAATCGGTTGGTTGCCATCCTGATCTCATTGTAAGGAAATCCTACACAATGCGAGATCAGCTTATACTGGAAATGTATAGCTTGATCTGTAGCCATGCGTACGTTCCCGTGGGATATTTTTCAACATCCACGCGGGCGAAGCCGCGGGCAAAAGCTAGTCTATTATAAAAAGTCCTGATTGACTGACTGACTCATCAACGCACCTAGAAAGCTGAAATTTGGCACAGAAGTTCCCTTTATAATGTGACAAGGAATAAGGAAGGATGTGATGACAAGGACTAAGGAAGGATTTTCATGCCCGTGGGATATTTTCCAACATCCGTGCTAGTTGGTAATAATTACCATAATACTTAAGTTCTGTACCTCTAAATTGTTAGTAAAACAATATTGCGTGGGAAGACAGAGGTTCGCTTCTCTCGGGATATAAGTAGGTGCAAACTTTTGAAGTCAGTAGAATAGACTCAGAATGAAGTTGCCACAAAACTTCCCCGGGTAATATTAAACAGGCAGGATTTATTCCATGTATTTTCAGAAAAGTATATGTAGAAACTGCAAATCATTTAAATGCATGCATGCAGAATAAGGGATGAGGTCTGTCATTATGGTACAATTTTTGTTTTCAAAATAAGACCTTATGTTATGAGTATGTGTGTAGTACTAATTGTTCACTCTTCAACACACTTCAACTTCAGTTAAAAAAAAAAACCGGCCGAGTGCGTTTCAGACCACGCACGTTTACTTCCCGTTGATCTAAAATCATCAAAGGCATGAAGTAAGGTCTTACCTCACAACAAGTAAAGGAAAAAGTCCGAAAATCGCAAAAAAAAAAAAAAGTTTGGGATTTCTAGGTTTTCAACTACAATGTTAAGTTTGTTTATGGGACAAATTCTTTTGAACTACGGATCCCTTCATTGTGCGTGGTATGACACGCACTTGGCCAGTTTTTTTCTCTAACAGTAAGGTGCGATGTTTGTTATTATTAAAGTAAGATGGCGCAACCGACCCTTAATGAAAAAGGCCAAAAATGAAAGACAAAAAACCAGCCAATTGCGTGTCGGACACTCGGACCACGTACACTGAAGGGTTCCGTAGTTGAAAAAAACTTATCCCAAAAACAAACTTAATCTTTGTAATCCCAAAATTTTTTTTTATGTGATAAAATTACAAATGAACAATTTTCGGACTTTTTACTTTACTTGTGCTGTGAGACCTTGCATCTTGCCAAATTTCATGATTCTAGGTCAACGGGAAGTCACTACAGGTTTTGATTTACTTGCGAGTA
This sequence comes from Cosmia trapezina, assembly GCA_905163495.3. Taxonomy (NCBI): domain Eukaryota; kingdom Metazoa; phylum Arthropoda; class Insecta; order Lepidoptera; family Noctuidae; genus Cosmia; species Cosmia trapezina. Next base: position 11,282,240 of record LR991042.1, read on the forward strand.
TCAAAATATGTCGTACAAGTGGCCGTGTTTTTTTATTGCGTTGACTTAGAAGCATGATAACTATACACTTACGTATTTGATATTAATTTCAACTTGATACCTCCACGCGTTTCTGAGAAAAAGCGTCTTGACAGACTAAAATACTTGAAAATATTTTTTTATGTGATGAAATTATAAATTAACAATTTTCGGACTTTTTACTTTACTTGTGCTGTAAGACCTTGCTTCTTTCCAAATTTCATGATTTTAGGACAACGGGAAGTAGGTACTCTATAGGTTTTGATTTACTTGCGAGTATCAAAATTTTTTTAGAGCTCTATAATTAAGGGACCATAGACTTACGTATTTGATATTAATTTCAACTTGATACCTCCACGCGTTCGTGAGAAAAAGGGTCTACTTATAAACGTCAAAGCATGTTCTCTTTTTGGACAAGTACTCAAGTATAAGTTGCCAGCAATCGGCTCGTTAGATCTGGCTGTGTGCCGGCTAGAGCTGCGCAGCTCTAATTGCTCCGACTAAAGGGGCCCCTCTAGCGTACTATTGTTGTTGGAATGACGTATTTGCCTTACTCGTCTGGGATTCGGTATTGGCTGTCGTATTGGTTCGAACAGAATGTCGAGTTGTTCGGTTTTATTTGTGCACATGGTTATTTTATTTTCTCTTATCAATGGCTTTGTTTAAACGCTCATTGCAATCATTCTTAATTTATTCTGCCTAAGTTTGTTATTCTAATTAGGGCCAAACAATATAATAAAGTATCTAAGTAATATTTAATAATATTAAGCAATTTATTTGATACTAGCTTTTGCCTGCGGCTTCGCCCGCGTAAATGGCGGAAATTATCCCACGGGAACCTAATACTGGGATAAAAAGTATCCTATGTGTTAAGTCAGGTTACAAACTATCTGTGTGCCAAATTTAATCAAAATCCGTTTATTAATGTCACTGTCGGTACTTCTACACACAACACTAAGGACGTCTACACACTGGCGGACCTCGTCGGACGACCGGCGTTGCTTGCACTTGCTAATGACTGGATTCCAAGTTGTAGGCAGTCGGTCGCTGGGGTCGCGGGTTGTCTGAAAGGGTTACCGCGGCCCTGGCATAGGCAACTGAAGGAACACGGGTGGGTTTTAGTCAGTAAAAGTCTGACACGCCCTCCCGCTCCACCCAGAGCGGGAGAAGTTATTTGATGATTTCCCACCCTCAAAAAAAAAAAAAAAAAAAAAAAAAAAAAAAAAAAAAAAAAAAAAAAAAAAAAAAAAAAAAAAAAAAAAAAAAGGCAGTCGGTATCCATCCTCTCGGTTGAAATTTTTATATTTCCTGATTTCAACCGCTTCACTATTCTGGAGTAATAATAACGATCAGAGGAAAGAACCTGTGGCTTGTGTAGTTGAATCCAATGGTTTGGACCAGCCTCCAGCAAATGCTCAGCTATCGCGGACTTGTTGGTTTGACATTTTTTTACAGCTGCAATATGTTCTTTTATCCTTTCGGCGATTGTCGTTTTCTTGTATATATGAACTACCACAGCTGCAATCCACCTTGTATACGCCAGGTGTCTGAAGGAGAATTACGTCTTTCGGAGAACGTAGGCACTTCAAAATGCTGGAGAGTGGACTATATACAGTCTTGATGGAATATTTCTTGTACTGTTCCAACTTTGTCCGTCAATCCATTCAAATACGGCAAGAACGCTGCTACTCTGCTAACTAATATCTGACCCGCCTTCTTCTTTGGATGTCTGAGGGGCAATTCTCGTATTTTTAACAACGTTCGCAATCTCATCTCAGTCTCAATCTGTCAAAAATTGTATAGCGTTTACCTACATTTTTGACATTTGATTGACGCTGGCATGAGATTGTGAACGTTTTTAGGTACGAGAATTGGCCATTGTGGTGTCGTAAAAAAGGAATATCGCGATAAGACCCGTTCTCGATATTGTTTTATAATGTGTACAAATCGCGAAAGTTTAATAAGTAACAACATCTAAACATAGAAACTTTCACATTTATAATATTAGTAGAATTAAGCTCGAAACTTGCCTATTACGTAGAACTTAGAAATCAAGCACTCTGTTTATCTAAATGTCATTTTAATCTTATCACAAGGCCAATACGAATAATTACCTTAATTAAAATTATACAGTGAATTTGAATTTCAAATCAAATTGCAAAAAAAAAATATCCACAATCCGGCGAGCTAGTAAAGTTTGGCGTCTAATTAGCGGGACTTGTCTTCGAAAGTTCCCGTTCAAGTATTTTAGGTATATATATCTGATAGGGGGAAATCGCTAAAACCTTTTAGGTATTCGCCTCTGGCTGCCTAAAGAGCACTGACATTGTCATTGACCGTGCTACGAGGTGCGTAGCTGCGTAGACCGTGCTACGAGCTACGAAAGACTTCAACGATATACAACGATATTATTTCCTTTATTTATTAGTAGGGATTAGCAACACTGTCGACACTATTCATCAGGGTTGTCTAATTTAAAACTTTTCAATGACATTAAAAGAGGGAATAAGTTAACGAAACAAGCTAACTCCTTTGTTGTCTTATGACTTTGTCAAAGCATTGATTGAACTTGCCGAGATTCTGTTGTATTTATTATTCCGTTGATTGTTGTTCTTCTGTTTCTATTGTATTGCCGTCATATACTGTAGACGTATGTCTCTCTTTAGGTACTGATAAAGTTCATTCGTTTGGAAAATTGTGCTCAGTGTCACCTGAGTGGCTTTCAGTGCTCACACTCATCATTATCAATTTGGTTTAGTCTTATAATACCTTTGCATGTGTGTATCCGTAACCCGTATAGAACCTTGTCTATATCGATGATGTTCAGCCATCGATATTCAGAAAGGTCAGGTGTGTAGCACTTAGCAGGCAGGCATGCATGAAAATATGCATTATAGAGCGAGGTAGGAGAGGTGTAAGGGCACAGATTGATACAGATGGTGCACTCCGCAAAATCATTTAAATAAAAAGCGACTCTTGTTACGACACAATAAAGTGCAATTCAGGTCGCACAACGCTTATTACCTACAGTTATATTCATCTACAAATCAAATCAAATCAAATCAAATCAATTTATTCGCCTTAAGTGTTGGTACAAATTTCGGTCTTAAAATTAATAATTATACAGATCCATAACACTCAGTCACAATAATGCGACATGCAAACATTTGGGTATAATTATTATTAAGTCATAAGTACATAGTTCAGTAAAAATTAAAATTAAAATTGAGAAATTGATAATATTATAAATAATACATTTAAAAGAAAAAAACAAAAAAATACTATTAATGTCCGGGGGATGGTGTTACTTACTGTCCAATCTCTTATTAAATATGTCATTTACTGAGTAGAAGTTCTTTTCCCCCAACCATACTTTGAGACACCTTGCAAATTTATTAGCCGGTAAGTTTTTAACACTATCAGGTATAGCATTAAATATGCGAGTACACATTGCATAGCTATTTTTACTGTATAATGCTGTCCTAGGAATTATGGGCAAAACTATTCTATTCCTGTGCCTAGTACTTTTTGCATACATTTCATGAGCTTTTTTAAATAACTCCGGGTGCATTTTAACAAATTTAGCGCATTCAAAGATATACAGACTTGGAAGGGTTAGTATTTTGAACTTTTTGAAAAAGGGTTTGCAAGATTCCCACGGGCGTATTCCCGCTATGGCGCGAATGCATTTTTTCTGCGCGATGAACACTCTTTTACTTTCTGTTGAGTAACCCCAGGTAATAAGACCATATCTCAACACAGAATCCACGTACCCATAGTATGCAGATAATACGGTTTCTAACGCTGATGTTTTGGAAAGTTGGTATAAAACGTACACAAATTTATTTATTTTATTGCATACTTTATTGACGTGGGCCTTCCAGTTGCAGTGTTTATCAATCGTGATACCTAGAAATGTCGTTTCTACAAGTTTCTACAAGTTGCCTCTCCTTCTATCGCGTAACTCTTACACATTCTGACTCATCGCGTGAGTGAGTATCGAATTAACGTTGCGAGCCGGCCGGTGCGGGGGCCCACACTGGATTGACCCAGTGAGACGAGCCCGCCGCGTATATGTAGCTTCATACCTAAATTACGGACTGTCCCATCTGTATTAATCTGTGGTAAGGGTAAATTCATACAGGGAACATGATGTGGACGGGAACTGCGGACGACGGGCAGTCGATCGTCAATTGTTTGCATTATATTATATCGTACAAATCGGAGTATCATGACTTAGTTTATGCTAATATCTAACACAGTAAAAGGTTCATTGATGACGTGAACGTACGTGTCTAACGACAGAATATTGCACGTCCGTATCACATCATGTCGAATGAACTAGCCTAAAACATGACGTAGAATATAATGCATTTAAAAACGGCATAACAAACAGGAAAACAAACGAACCCAGGAACGATAATCCAACAGGTAAGTAATACAAACTCGTAAAACTCGTAAACCACCTGAATTAAAGTGGCAAAGCTTTTAATGTGTGCTCGGAAACTTCCAGCCGGTAACAAGGACGTATAGAGGGATTGGAGAACGGGTGTATTGTAATAAAAACAAATAGTCGAGTACTCCGTAGTGAGCCACTTACTGCAAATAGACTGGCTCGACGACGTGGGCCGAATCGGTTTACTTTTCAATCTGTGCGGAGCGGGCCGCGTCCTGAAACAATTTGCACTGTGTTGGTGCGAATTGTTCGTTTAGGATAACGTGTTATACATACATACGTACGTGAAATTTTTGTGTAAATAACGGGTTGTGTTATGAAAATGAAATGAACATCCTCAAAATGCTTTTGATTCATTTAGTATTGAAATGTGTGAAGTAAAGCGTCTATTTACGTGGAATACAATCAATTTTAACATTTATTTAAATATACTTTGTTTAATTATGATTTAATGATAAGTATAGAATTGTGTGGGACTATCGTTGAGTTGCACGAAACCAATCTTTAAATTCATGCCATCCCTTACATTTTGTATGAAAAAGAAAGTGACAGCATCAATTTAAAGTCTCCAATAAAGTAATTTAGGTTTCGTGCAATTCAGCGTTAAAGTGCGTATTATTAATTTGCTCCACCCCTCAAGTGTCGAATGCACCCCATGTGTGCATAAGAAAAACACTTTTTTTGTTCGGTACATAAGCTTATATCACATATATATAAATGTAAAAAAACATCATCCGATGGAAAACCAATCAAATCATTAGTTGTGAACTTATGGAGTTCGCAGCTAACCTCCCCTCCCCCCCCGCGTGTCAAATGCACCCCAAGTGTGCAAAAGGACAAAACTTTACATAATAGGTATATAAGCTTAGATCACGTATATATAAACGTAAAAAAACATCATCCGATGGAAAACATATCATTATCAGTAGTTGTGAACCTATGGGGTTCGCAACTAACCCCCAACCCTCCCCACTCGCTGGGGTTTTGGGTCTAAAATCAGCCAAACTCAGACACTTGAGGGGTTAAAATTACACATTACAACCAAATATATTTTATATTATAAGAAGTAAGTGTAGGCTGGTGTCTTGTTTCCAGTAAATAATCATATCTTACATGTGGGTGGTATGCCTTTAAAATTATATTTTCAGTGTTCCTAGTAAGTACTTACACAAGTCGAGAGTACGTCTTCATTATCAGGGCACATCCGCAGAAGTGTCTCCAACGATCTTGATATTCTATTGTAAGAGAAAAATACTCTGAAAATTTCATTTGTGGAGTCGAGGACTTATAAATATTCATAAGTGAGGCAACGCGACGCGACGGTTTCATTCCAGTGCAGGTTACATTAGTCTGCTTACTGCCTTACTGTGCACAAAATGTCCACTCAACCTGATTTATATGCACTTTTGACTGCATGTTTTGATATAAACCAGGTCCATGCAAAATTTACTCTAATATACAGGGTTATTGGTAAAACACCAGTAACGTCTTAAGGGGTTATTGTACTCATCATTATGAACCACTTTTACTATGGGACCAAACCTGAAATCGTGAAAAAAAAATCAGCTGCTCCCTACATTTTGACGAGTTTCATAAGATAAATGTACTGAACAGCTGATTTTTTTTCGCGATTTCAGGTTTGGTCCCATAGTAAAAGTTGTTCATAATGATGAGTATACCCCTTAAGAGGTTGCTGGTATTTTACCAATAACCCTGTATATTAAATCTAGCCGTATTTCAAGAGATTTGTAGGTACAATTTGAGTAAAGAGTTAGGCTAGAAAAAGTATTAACTCTGAAGCGTCTCTGGGTAATTAATTTAAGTGTCATAATTTCAAAAAACTTGCCAAGTGCGTGTCGGACCACGCACAATGAAGGGTTCCGTAGTTGAAAAGAATTTATCCCAAAAACAAACTCAACATTATAATCCCAATTTTATTTTAATTTCAACTTGATACCTCCACGCGTTCCTGAGAAAAAGGGTCTTGACAGACAGACAGACAGACAACGAAGTGATCCTATAAGGGTTCCATTTTTTCCCTTTGAGGTACGGAACCCTAAAAAGTTAAAACGATTTATTATAAAAGTTTTTGCATTTAAAGGCTTCTCCATAATTGGCCGTAGAAACTTGAAGCAATTCAAATGTAGTGAGGTAAGTGAATTGTTGGCAAAAAAACTCTACAATAACATAAATATATGAAACTCCGGTTTCAATATCACTGGCCTAGAGAGGAATATTTTACTCCGATTTATTTATTAAAAGATGGTTTTCATTCATTTCCGTTGCTCGGTCTTACGATTGTTGGGAATGTAGTCTATTGTGAAAACCCATTCTAAAAACTACAGCCGAATCCCTAAGGCTTATAGTACACTGTACACTTTCTACTGCTGGAGACTTCATTTACATTTTTACCATTCCCTTAGTCGTAATGAAAATAGTATTTATTATAATGTATAGTTGACTGAGGGTGTCTTGTTCTTCGTTAAACAGTCAAACTAGTTCCTAGGCAAAAGGTAGTAGATATATGATGCCTACCATGTCAAATCCAAAGTTGCAGTTGCAAAAAGGTCTATGCCTAAGTGCCTATTGAATCACAAATGGCTTGCTGAAACGTAACGTTTGTGTTGTTAACTTAATCAATCAAATCAATCTGCCTAGCCTTTTCCCAACTATGTTGGAGTCGGCTTCCAGTCTAACTGGACGCAGCTGAATACCAGTGTTTTACATGGAGCGACTGTCTGACCTCCACAAACCACTTGCTGGGTACGATACCCCTTGGTAAGACTGGTTGTCAGACTTTCGAGCTTCTGACGACCCGTAACGACTGTCAAAGATCCACAAATGACAGGCGGGACCAACGGCTTAACGTGCTTTCCGAGGCACGGGAGAGTCTCGGTATGTAAAGATGGTCGTCCATACGAAGCAATCGAATGTGATCGATCGACCCGTACGGCTGTTATTACTTAGCCACGAGTTTCTGTTGTAAACTTAATATCTATAGCAACATAACATTGATTAGTAATTAATTACTTATTTAGCTGAGATACCTCAGATATACCTGAGATATCATTGAAGAGGTGTGTGTTGTATAACTAGTATATTTATCACAAAGCCAAAAAAAAACTATAATGTAATGCAAAAATGACCTGCACCCTAATTGCATAACACACACGATTGATAAATCGGATTCGATTGATATCGATTGATAGTCAGTTACGCAATTAGGGTGCTGGACTCGCACTTCTTCAGTTTACTCTAAAATTTTTTATCAAATACCATGACCGTCATTGTGTCCGAACCTAACCCAAGGGTTTCGTTAATATTCACGCCGCGGTCGTGCACTCGATCTTACACGGCCTTCGTCGTCACCCTCCCTGGACGGTGACGTGGTCACGTCCCATGGGGTCTATGTAAGGAATGCGTGGTCTCATTAGCGATAACATTGATGTTGCTCAGGAATTTGCAACTTTCTTTACAAATATTCCAATTAAAATTACAGAAACTCCCTCACTCTATTCACTAATATTATAAAGGCGAAAGTTTGTGAGTGTGTGTGTGTGTGTGTGGGGGTGTGTTTGTATGTTTGTTACTTCTTCATGCTCAAATGGCTGGATAGATTTAAACGAAAATTGGTATGTAGATAGCTTATACTCTGGATTAACACATAGGCTACTTTTTCCGTACCAAAATGGTAAAAAAGGAACCCTTATGGTGTGACTCAGTCTGTCTGTATGTCTGTCTGTCTGTCTGTCACAGCTGGATATCTCAAGAACTACTAATGCTGTCAACTTGAAATTTGGAACAGTTTTAGATAACGTTTACCCAACTATTTTTCAAATAAGAAAGAAATAAAAATATTTATCCTTTTTTTGCAACAGGGACTGAAAGGGGGTTTCAAAAATTCAAAGTGGGGCTACTAGGGCATGTGGGGTATCATATGAAAGAGCGCTGTTTGCACATTCTCAAACATTTTTTTTTTTTTTTTAGGCCGCTTAGTTTTCGACTTTTGATGAAAAATTCAAAAAAAAAATACCCTATCTCCGAAGTTTGCAAAGCGAAAAATCTATGTGATAGAAGTTTATGTAAAGATTACAGGAAAAATAAAACGATGTCTCTAAATAGCACACTTTTTCAGAAATCGGAACGGAACCCTCGGTGCGCGAGTCCGACTCGCTCTTGACCGGTTTTTATACCGGTGTACGCTGTATAGCTAGTTGATTTAATAAAAGCGCATGTTTCAGTCTGCCCTGTGGAATTTAAATTTAAACCCTGTGGTCGTTGTGAAGGTTTTTAAGCAACTTAAGATCAAAATTACCAAAGATCGGTGGGGCATATCTACTAAAGTTTGTCAATCCATTATTAAGACATTGCACCCTATTTAGCTTTAATATTTTAATATTTGTGTACTTAACAGTTAACAGTCAGTGAGTAACGAAGACTCATCATCTGCCTAGGCTTTTCCCAAATAAGTTGGGGTCAGGTTCCAGTCTAACCGGATGCAGCTGAATACCAGTATTTTACATGGAGCAACTGCCTATCTGACCTCCACAACTCAGTTACTGGGTAATACGATATCACTTGATAAGACTGGTTGTTGGTTGTCAGACTTTCGGGCTTCTGACGACCCGTAACGACTGTCAAAGATCCAAGAATGACAGCCGGGACCAACAACTTAACGTGCTTCCCGAGGCGCGGTAGGGTCTTGGTATATAAGGATAGTCACCCATCCACGGACCAACCGCGGCAAGCGTAGCTTAACCTGATCGATCAACCCGTGCAGCTATTATTACTTAGCCACAAGCCCCACAATTATTATTTTATAGTTAATTTTACGTTGACCTAAGAAAACACATTAGTGAGATACTCAGTTTATTACCGAATCTATTATAACTTTAAACATTTTGAATTTGGATGGGCATAATTTATTCTCTCTGTTTAACTCTAATTCTCTTATTTAAAATGTACTTATAGTGAGGGAAAAATAAATAAAATGAAACCCGGTCCATGGCGCGGCGGAGATTTCCATTCCAGACGTTTTCGCATCATTCTTAAACGGAATGTTTAACAATTCTCAAATATTTACTTTGTCATAATGGAAGCTTTATGTTAAGCGGGAATACTTATTCCATCCTTTACCTGAGATTCAGAGGGGTTTCGTAATACCTACCACTTAAATTAGTGAACATTATTTAGCGTTTCCTAGTATTTAAGTGCTGGACATAGGCCTTGTGGGTCGCCTAATAGCCTATAGGTAAATTTGGTCTCGCAAATAGAATAATCCTACCTGGAGGCCTTAATTTACTGAATTCCCAGCAATTCATTATGATTGTGCTATTTGACGTATTTGACATTAAACTTCAATAATACATAGTTATTTATGCAACTGACGTATAATAAGGGGTATTAAAACACGAATGTGGGTTTATCACACGAGGCGAAGCCGAGTGTGATAATAGTATCACATGAGTGTTTTAATACCTAATTATGTACAGTTGCATACAAGACTTTATCTACATCTATGTTATCAATCCTCTATAAAAGGTTCTGAAATAGTTTTTTGCAATACTAATATACTCGTATCGAACATGGCGGCCGGCGTCATAGTATACGACGTGAATTTGAATAAGTTCTTTTTTAAAATTACGGAGCTGTTGTAGTGAAACGCGCGTGCATTACAATGTTCTTTTTTTGAAAACGCGTTGCATTATGAAATTCAGTACAACATTAAAACACCCGTTTGGATGCTATTATGGTTACCATGGTTACTATGACAATGGCTGTTTTAATGTTGGCAATAAGCTAACTGTTTCAGAAACTTTTATAGAGGATTTATAGCATGGGTGTAGATAAAGCAATTTATAATTTGTGGACCATTTTATGAATCTCCATACAAAAATGTGAAGCAGATGAATTAGGCTATGAATTGTACGTAGATAAATTATGAATCGTCAGTTTGTGACCATTTTACGATTTCAAATATGATTCATAATACCTATTATCCTATTATGATTCTGCTAAAGGGGCCGTTTTAGCCCCCCCCGATATTATAAATGCGAAAGTGAGTTTGTTTATTTTTTGTTACGCTTTCACGCTAAAGTGGCTGAATGGATTTGGATGAAACTTGACACATGAGTAGACTATGACCTGGATTAGGACATAGGATACTTTTATCCTGTTCCCGTGGGATAATTTCCGAACTTCACGCGGGCGAAGCCGCAGGTAAAATAATGTTAGTTTTACAGCTTTAAGTAGCTTAATCTTTTGATTTATAAAGGTTCTTACTTAAGGTTAATTAGTTAGATGCCTGAGGGTAATTCGGTGCCCTGTTAGTGGCTAAGAGGAGATTATGTTACAAAAGCGAAGTAACAAACAACTTTGTTTTTTAAATGAGTCCTTCATGTAATCATATACTTACAAAGTTACCGCAAATTGCGAAAAAAAATTGAGTTTGAATAGGAATACCTAGTCAGTTGGTTTAAAGTTTAAAAACGTGTAGCATTTAATTTATTTTTTATAAACAACGCGTCGCCAACCCACGTATTGAATAGTTTGGCTACATCGATTTACATGCCTTATCCAAGAGGTTGCTCCCTCTCACCAAGACGAGGCCTGTGTCCCAGCAGTGGGAACATTATAGGCTGATTATGCATCCAAGACGAACAAAATGCAAAATAGAATAGTTAGCTATTTAATGTTCATCTAAGTGGTACTCCAGTTAATACAAGCATTTAGCTTTGTTAAGAAATACAACCTCATCAGCTTCTTACCCATATCCCATGTTACTGGGATCGATCGGCGCAATACGTTTTTTCTTCCATTCTCCCTGTCAACCGTCACGCTATCATTCAATCCATTTTCTTTCACATCCACAACCCTCACAACAGGAATCCAAAATTAATAGAAGCAGCCAGGATGCTGTACAGGCTCGTAAACATTGGCATTAGTCGCAGAGGCAGTGTAAGATATTTTTTTTTTTGTTGAGTAGTAATGTAAAAAGTTGATTTGTAACTACGAGGGTGGCATAATCTGTCTACATTAAAACCCTCTTTAAGTAAATAAAGAAAAAAAACCTAAATGTTTAAAAAAAACCGGTCAAGTGCGTGTCGGACCACGCACAATGAAGGGTTCCGTAGCTGAAAAGAATTTATCCCAAAAACAAACTTAACATTGTAATCCCAAAAAAATATTTTCTTACGTGATAAAATTACAAACTAACAATTTTTTGACTTTTTCCTTTACTTGTGCTGTGAGACCTTGCTTCTTGCCAAATTTCATGATTCTAGGTCAAGCGGAAGTACCCTATAGGTTTTGATTTACTTGCGAGTGTCAAAATATGTCGCATAAATGGCCGTATTTTTTATTGCGTTGACTTAGAAGCTTGATTTTTTAGAACTCTAAGGGTCTGTAGCCTTACGTATTTGATATTAATTTCATCTTGATACCACCACGCGATCCTGAGAAAAAGGGTCTTGACAGACTGACATACTTGAACATATTTTTTTATATGATTAAATTGCAAATTATCAATTTTCGGACTTTTTACATTACTTGTGCTGTGAGACCTTGCTTCTTGCCAAATTTCATGTTTCTAGGTCAACGGGAAGCACCCTATAGGTTTTGATTTACTTGCGAGTATTAAAATATGGGCCGTATCTTTTTATCACGTTGACTTAGAAGCGTGAATTTTTTAGATCTCCAAGGGACCATAAACTTACGTATTTGATATTAATTTCAACTTGATATCTTCACGCGTTCCTGAGAAAAAGGGTCTTGACAGACTGACAGACAGACAGACAGTCAGACGGACAACAAAGTGATCCTATAAGGGGCCGTTTTTTCCTTTTGATGTACGGAACCCTAAAAACGGTTGGCTTCACTAGTTTCACGTGTTTATAGGAAGCACATCTTCAACTCCATATACTGGTAGCTACTGAGCAACGCAATCGTGCGACGCGATTCGTGATTTCCGAAAGCTGCTCCTATACTTCCGGATTTAAAACAGTCATTTCCGACTCCTTTAATACATTATTAAAATGAAGGGGATCATTTAAATGTAAAGTATACTCATGAACTCGTCTACTTACCTTTTTGTCCTTTTGTAGGACGCTAGTACAGTCCGCGAGGCCTAAGATGAGCTTTGGCCTCTCGTACTAAAAGAACAAAAGCCGATTGCCAAACCGGTTTTAAACCAAGCAAGGAACGCGTCGCGCTCTATGCCGAACGTCACACCTACACTCAGTGGCGTAACTACAGGGTGGCAAGTCGGCAAAATGCCACGGGCCCCCCGCCGGAAGGGGCCCCCGGTCAGAGGAGAATCCCAACTACCAACATTTATTATTACTCATTTAGTAAAAAACCGATGAATTTGCCACGGGCCTCGAACGGTATAGTTACGCCACTGCCTACACTATCTATGTGCACTCACATGCATAGCTCAGCTTAGACCTCGCGGACTGTAGAAAGTTCTAAGGCTGTGGTTGGCTTTTTTTACCTTGCGTTTACACCAAAGTATAAAACATTGTATTCCTTGTGGTAATCAAGTGTAAAAACACGCTGTGAATGTGTGCGTGATGACGAGTAGCGTCAGCACGTAACACACACACGCATACACACTTCCGACTTCGCCATTTTCTCTGACGGTACCAAGAGCTCCTGCGCTTACACACACATTCTCACCGTGTTTGTACACTCGGTAAACACAAGTAAAGCGCGTGTCACTTCGTGAGATAAAAATACTATATTTGACTGACTGCAGACTTGCTTTGCGTGACTGCAGTGGAACAATTTCTATCAAAACTGCATTAAAATTGTTCTACCGGAGTCGCGTTTCGCCGTCGCGTCACGCCTGTCGGCGGGTGCCTATACGAGTAGTTTACACCTTTTTAGGGTTCCGTACCAAAATGGTAAAAAAGGAACCCTTATGGTGTCACTCAGTCTGTCTATCTGTCTGTCTGTCTGTCACAGCTGGATGTCTCAAGAACTACTAATGCTATCAACTTGAAATTTAAAACAGTTTTATATGACGTTTACCCAACTATTTTGCAAATAAGAAAGAAATAAAAATATTTATATTGTAACAGGTGCTGAAAAGGGGTCTTAAACATTCAAAGTGGGGCTACTAGGGCATGTGGGGTATCATATGAAAGAACGCTGTTTGCACATTCCTAAATTTTTTTTATTTTTTTTTTTAGGCTGCATAGTTTTCACTTTTGATGAAAAATGTAAAAAAAAATACAACGTTCCTTATCTCCGAAGTTTGCAAAGGGAAAAATCTGAAATTATTCTATGTGATAGAAGTTTATGTAAAGATTACAGGAAAAATAAAACGATATCTCTAAATAGCACACTTTTTCAGAAATCGGAATGGAACCCTCGGTGCGCTAGTCCGATTCGCTCTTGCCGGTTTTTTTTTTTGTGGATGGGAAATCATCAAATGACTTCTCCCGCTCTGGGTGGAGCGGAAGGTCGTGTCAGACTTTTACTGACTAAAATCCACCCGTGTTCCTTCAGTTGCATATGCCAGGGCCGCGGTATCTCTTTCAAACAACCAGCGACCACGGCGGCTTATAGTTTACACCTAAAACAAGTTTAGTTGTAAGGACTAGTTGTAGGTAGGTATACAAAACTTATCAAAAATGTCAAAAAGATGAACAAAATAAAAAACATGTCTGAAACAACGTCAATACACGATATGTTCTTGACAAGTCTTTTACAAGGATTGTCGAACATGTATCACAACTTGTATGTGCGTGTAAATGCAAACACTGGATCAGTATCACAGACTGGAGCATCACGATATCCATACCTAGTATACCAACTACAGACAGCCAGTATTTTAAACCTTCAAGAAAAAGAACCTATGTCATCTAAACTGGAAAATATAATCTCACAAATGTTTCCAAAACACGTGCTTCTAGTCTTATCCAACATTATAAATGCATTACTGAAGGAAACACACCTCGTACGAAACAACTGTACCCGAAGCACGGAACATAGAAGAGATTTTCTTGGGTCATGCTCTGCTATTTAAGTAGGTAGGTAACCAACCTCATTCCTAAGTGAAAAACCGGCCAAGTGAGTATCGTCGGACCACGCACAACAATGGGTTGAGTAGTTGGGATGAATTATTTATCTCAGGAACAAACTTAACATTGTAGTTGAAAACATTTTCCCCATAGGTAAATTCCAACTGCAAATGTAAGTTTGTAAGCAAAATATTGTGTGATTTACCATGTTATGTTACATACGACCATAGACATCTTATATTTTTTATGTAAGCTACCTAATCTATAATAGTATAGATTTATAGAACTAATTTCTGTATTAAAAAAAATTAGGCTCAGCAGTTTCGAAGATAAGATAAGTTTATAAATGTTTTTTTTTAATTATAAAAAATATATTTGAAATCCTCAATCCCTTCCATTAGTTACACGGTCACACGGTACAGTTTACAAAACTTTTTTTAAATTTTCTAATTTTTCCTCTAAAATTAACCCAATACTTATTCAAAATGCATTTATTTACGTTACACGTTTGTATTTGGGTCACAGAAATTCATATGGTACCAAATTTAAACTAAATCGGTCCACTAGATTCGGAGCAAATCGGCTGTGCCTGTGACAGACAGACAGACAGACATATACGAGTGATCCTATAAGGGTTCCGTTTTTTCATTCGGACGAACCGACGTACGGGACCCTAAAATAGAGATAAGTAGAGAGAGAGAGATAGTACGAGATCGCGTACGTATCTTCTTTAGACTATTTCCCACCGCGTATCGATTATGTACCTACCATAGTTTCTCATATATATAGGTACATCATAAAAATAGTCAATTTTTTTTTTGTTAGGTTTTACATTAGTATATTAGGCGGCACGAAACTTTAGCGCTGACCTTGAATTACTGGACCTTACTCCTTAGACAATACGTATTCTCAAACAACCCCCACTACTCCACCGAGCGCTAAAGATTCGTGCCGGCAGTTATACCTAAGTTTTATTTTTTCTTTTACAAAATTCGTAGAACGAAAGACATGGTTTTGAACAAAAATCCAGCGAAAAGTTTAAATGTGTCCTGAAACCTCCTGAAACGTGTACTAAAGTAGGAAAGAGATGATTACAATCTGGAAAAAGTTTTGATTAGTTTGTGGTTTAACAATATTATGAAGTTTATGGAATTTTAGTCGTTCGACTCTTTACATTGTTTGATCAAAAAACATCACATTATTTTTTACATGTGTACAGTTTTGCATATTCATTTTTTATTTATTTAAACTAAAGAGTTGAGAAAAGTTTTCTCCAAGTTTAACTCGAAACATATTTACTACGAAACATATTGACGACACGGTTGGCGCAGTGGTTGAGCGATTGACTGCTGCGCAGCATGTCGCGGGTTCGATTCCCGCACGGAACAAATATTTGTACGACCTACAAGTATTTGTTCCGAGTCTGGGTGTTTTTCTATTTATAATATGTATGTATTTACAAAAAAAATGTATATAAGTAGTTTATCAGCCATCTCGTTACCATAACACAAGCATTAGGTTGCTTAGCTTGGGACTAGATGGCGTTGTGTGAAATGTCCAAGGATATTAATATTAATTAATTAATTAATATTAATTAACTAATAAAATCACATAGTTGAATTAAAAGACGGAACTAAGCAGGAAGTACGGTAAAACTTTCTGATTGCAATCATTTTATTGCTGTTTTTTCTGGCAAAGTTTGTGAAAATTTGAATGTTTCGCGTGACCGGGTCTATCCTATCAAAACTCTGACTCACTGAAGCATCGGTTTCAAACTTTTATTATTACCTAATTCGCGAGCATTTCACTTTAATTGTTTGATGGTTCGAAAGCCTGCAAACACTAAAGTTGCTAGTTAGGCTGTATGATTGATTAGAAGTTTGTGCATAAGTAATTTAGTAATAGAAATGTCGCAGCAATGTGGTTGAATTAGCCGTTTGGTCAAACGCCTAAGCGATTTCACTAAACGCCGCCATTCAATCAACGGCCTGAATGATAGTCAGCCGATACGACTAATACAACATTTAATGAACTGGCTGCCTGGTGCTGAGGCCATTTATACAATAGGGCCATGCAATAAGGTACCTTGGTAGAGTTGGTAGGTCGTCGACCGAGTTCTGTTCGGGTGAAAATAGAGAAAATGAATTTTCCCAGTTAAGAGACCTAGCTAGATCGATTTTTCGACCCCATAAACCCCTAGTTTCATCGAAATCCTTGGAGCCGTTTTCGTGAACGTGATTACAAATATATATAATTACCTATAATTATATAAAAAATATTGCTCGTTTAATAGTATAGGGATTTCATTCCAATTAAAAATTACAGTATAAAGATAACGCACCGTTCTTGAGAAAAACCAATTATTGTATCTTAACCTCAAAACACTTCTGCAACGTCTCCGGCGGCGGCGGCGGCGCTGCGGAAAGTACAATCCCTTGGGCATTACGTAACAAAGGATGTGCACACATGCCCACCTCCGCAGCTTCGTCTTGTTGGACGCCTTTGGCGACCAGTCTCAGGCCCTACGCCTCGCACGGAGTGCTTATGCTTTGTCACAGCGCGGCGGGGGCTGCCCTCCCTTCACGCCTCCGGATTTTTATGTAGGTACACTCTAGAGCCAGCCAAAAGACTACGTGGAGTCGAGGTGCCCCGATTCGATTTTGCGTAAAAACATTTAAACTATGAGAAAAACTAGAAATATTGTGGTTTGTTGACGCCATCCATATTGACATTGTGATTTCAACGACAGGTGGCAGAAAATGGGACTAAATTTAAATTGAAATGTCTGGACGAGGCAAGTAGTTAAACACTTTCCAAGTAATTTGCGAAGCCATTTGAATTTGAATGGCTGAATATCATTTAGTGCGTTTAGTGAAATGGCTAGGCGATTGACCAAACGACTAATTATACCTATTGGCTGCGACAGGCATACCCTAATGTAACAACACGGTAAGTACTTAATATTTGTAATGAATCAAGAAATGTTTGTAGCGTTAGCGATCCTTAATTCATTATTTAAACAAAACCTACCTACTTCATTGTCCTGTATTTAAACCACAGGTAATTAGAATTACTAGAATATGCCAATCGGTACCTAGAGATGTTTTATTCACGTTTTTAGCTACATACTAGAAACCGAATTTTCCCTACTAAATTCGAGATTATTCAAATCAATACAGTAGGCAGGGACTACGGCTCATTGGTCGGGAGCTCAATTCTCAATACAAATGAGCTCAATAAAGAAAGCCAAAGGTTCTCGAAGTGATGTAGGTGGGTAGGTACTCGTACGAATTGGACAAATCACTTCAATTCTTTCTTTTATACACTCACAGATACGACCGGCTTCATTCGATTTACTCTTCATTTTATATGAAAATGATTACCCTAGAGTAGGTACCTATTTTTAGGTTTCCGTAACAAAATGGAACCCTCTTGGTGCAACTCGGTCTGTCTGTCTGTCCGTCTGTCACAGCTGGATACCTCAAGAACTAGTAATGCTATCAACTTGAAATTTGGAACAGTTTTAGATGACGTTTGCCCAACTATTTTGCAAATAAGAAAGAAATAAAAATATTTTTTTTTCAACAGGGACGAGTTTCTTAAAAATTCGGGCATGTGGGGGTATCATATGAAAGATATGTTTGGACACTCTCAAACATTTTTCCTTTTTTTGAAGTCTCATATTTTCGACTTTTGTTGAAAAATAAAAAAAAAGATATCGTTCGCCCCCCAATCTCCGAAGTTTGCATAGAGAAAAATCTGAAATTATTCTGTGTGATAGAAATTTATTTAAAGATTACAGGAAAAATAAAACGATGTTTCTAAATAGCATACTTTTTTAGAAATCATCAACAAAAATTACATGGTACGGAATCCTCCGGTGCGCGAGTCCGACTCGCTCTTGACCGGTTTTATTTACATTAGTTTAACAAAATATTTACGCTCACAAACATTAGGGAAAATAGCAACACCTAATTTATATTCACTCCTTCTTCATTGACACTGATTTAAACCCGTTATTGTTCAACTCCAATGGCTACCAATAGATACTGTAATCACTACTGTGAATCCTGTTTAATACAACTATTGTCATTTGCATTGTCCCATAACTTAGCGGCTACAAATCAGGTCATAAATCTAGCACATTGGAAACATCACCTAAGCAGCCTAATTGCGTAACACATTATCAATCGGAATTTGAATAATTTTGAAACAAATTGCTAATCCATTGCTTCATATGTTCGAAAAATATTAGTGTGATTGTATACACAGATACTGATTATAGCGATACAATATTCTAGTTGATCGCATTTCGCAATCCATTGTTTTTATTACACAGACCAAGAGACGTCCTCGGGGCACAACGCTCTGTTATATCTTTGCATTATTGTGTCGTTTATTTAGGACATTGTTGGCATTATCATTAAAATTATACCGAAGCCACATGTTTTGGAGGTAAAAGAAATAAAGGAACCATAGCAATTTCTTCAGAGAACAATAAGTTTAACTAAGCACTTAAGTCTATTGTACATATTCATAACTGGTGAATGTGTAAATTCAAAGCGACTTTAGAACTGTGGCTAGAACTTGGAAGTTTTATAAAACAGTGACTACTTGTGGCTTCTTAGTTCTTAATGACTGGGCAGTAGGCGGCGACACCGACATACGCAGCCAAGCTAAGTCACATCCTAGAATGCATCGCAATCATGGAATTATTATGTACTTTAACGGGTTAAAAAGACCTTAGGTACCGAAGCCGAGAGTTACTTGTTCATCCGTCATTGTGATAATTTTATTGTACAGGACCATAGCGGTGAACTTCTGGTTTCGGATATATTAAAGGTAAACGTAATCGTTAAGTAACGTTTTTTTTACGAAACCAAGTTTTAAATGTTATAAGTTATAACTACCTTTAAGTTAACTTTAAATATATACCCACGACCCCCGCGTGTGTTACATTGCGCATCAACGGAAATAGCGAATATTCACACCAAAAATAAAAGTCGTTTTGGCAGCCAGCGCGGCGCACGGCGGTGGATCGAAACTGCTATCTTAGGGACATTGTAAGTATTTTTACAAATTCCATTTTAAAAAACCGGTGAAGATCGAGTCGGACTCGCGCAGCGAGGTTTCCATTCCGATTTCTGAAAAAGTGTGCTATTTAGAGACATCATTTTATTTTTCTTGTAATCTTTACATAAACTTCTATCACATAGAATAATTTCAGATTTTTCCCTTTGCAAATTTCGGAGATAGGGGGGGCGGATTTTTCATCAAAAATCAAAAACTATGCGGCCTAAAAAAAATTTAAAAATGTTTAAGAATGTGCAAACAGTGTTCTTTCATATGATACCCCACATGCCCTAGTAGCTCCACTTTGAATTTTGAAGACCCCCTTTCAGCACCTGTTACAAAAAAAATATAAATATTTTTATTTCTTTCTTATTTGCAAAATAGTTGGGTAAACGTCATATAAAACTATTCCAAATTTCAAGTTGATAGCATTAGTAGTTCTTGAGATATTCAGCTGTGACAGACAGACAGATAGAGACTGAGTGAGACCATAAGGGTTCCTTTTTTACCATTTTGGTACGGAACCCTAAAAACACCTGTCGAAAGATCTGTCATTCTGATGAATAATTGTTATGAAACGTTTTTCTCTAAAACTGATAGTTTGCCCGGAAAGAAATATTTTCAATTTTTGTTGTATGGAATGAAACAGAAACTGCTAAAATTTGGCCAAGTCTTGACGGGTCTTGCAACTACTTACTTTATTCTTATTAAGATTTATAACATAAGATTTTTTTATTTGCTTAAACATGTATGTGTATACCTACATAGAAAGTGCATACAAGATGATAAATTAAATGAAGTCCAACATGTTTGCCACTACGTGACGTACAAAGTAATGGAATTAGGTAAGTATACAATTTGAAAACAAAAAAGAAAAAAAAACAAATTTACAAAATATTAAAAGTTATCGTACTTAAATTATTATGGGTTATTCTTTGGCTTGTTGGCTATAATTCTACGCTATCGCGCTGATAGCGTAGAATTCGAGGTCACTGCCAAGATACTACTGTAACATTATTATTCTGTGCCAATAGTACAAAACTTGAACCATCAGGATAATTTGTTAGATGGCACAATATTATCAAGATTATCCGGGCGTAAGATTGCTTTAAGATCTCGTTATTGTGTGACTCCATTACGGAGCAATTTTCTCGTGCGTATAATTGCGCTCGCAATAAAACTGCTATCCCACGTGTTTCTGTAAAAGTTTAACTTGTTAATACACTGCCAACTGTCTTAACATTAAAACTATAATGCTAGCTTACCTTATTATTTCAGTTAAACTTCAGGTAGGTACTTATTATACATAGGTAGAGCTTGTCCACTCTGAAATGACGTGCTCATACAAATATAAATATCTATGGACGCGCCAAGAGGCATAACTACTTTTATTTCGAGTTTTATAATATTTTTTTTTTGTTTAAAGTGTGAATAATTTATTTCAGAACTAAAGTTATATTAACGTTACGTTACGTACCTCTATTAGGAGAAGTTTATTTTGAGCGTTTTTATTAGTAGTGGTTTTAAATGGGATTTCTAAATAAGTACATATTCCGTATACCTACCTAGGTACATATTTAAAAATTCTGAGGCCGATATGGACTAAATAAACCACTATTTAGGAGATTATTAATTTGTTATATATTTTTCATTTCCTTTTCTTTTTTATGTAGTTTAATCCACGTGCTCAATAAAGTGCAGTCGCGCATTTTATGAAAAAATTGCTTCGGAATTTTGGCTTTATTTAATTAGATAAGATTAGATTGCGAAAAGCAAGGCCGTTATGGACTATACTATACTAATAACTATTCTCTCCACCACTAAATAAGTCAAAGTTGTCGAAGTTTTTCAGTGTCTCAGAATAAGAATGACAAAGCTGGCCATTTACCGCACAAATCACGGTCGGAATGTACCTAGGTAATAGCGCCCTTAAAATAGGTACACTGGTACACTACCGGTAATGCGGTAGTTGGGCGCGACATTTCAGACGACTTTACTCACTTTTTTATTTGCCTAACTGGGTACGGTCAGCAAAGAAAATCGAACATTATTTTTAACCGACTTCCAAAAGGAGGAGGTTCTCAATTCGTCGGAACCTTTTTTTTTTTTTTTATTTTTTTTTTTTATGTACCTATGTTCCCCGATTACTCGAAAATGGCTAGACCGATTTGGATTTTTCTTTTTTTGTTCGAAAGGGTATACGTCCCAAGTGGTCCCATGATCATCAAGTCAGGATCTGATGATGGGATCCCATGGAAATCGAGGGAAACCCTCAAATTTTATGGGCACACCTATATCGATTTCGGTATTTTTTATAATAACTCGTGCATTTGCTCTCGGAAAGTACCATTCGGTGAACTGGAACTGATGATGAAGACCACAGAGGGCTATCGGAAATACTCAATTATATCTAAGTATATAACAGGATAGGTTGCGATTCGATTACTTTAATATGGTTTATGCTCGTCAAAATAATGGTAATGGTGACTTCACCATGAGCTCCATTTCTCCTGGTTCTTACTAGGAGAACTCCTCAACAATTAACGTCCCTGCATCGGGAAAAGCAACATTTTGTAAAACGTGATGAGCAGTTGACATTGGGTTATTGTAACTTAGATAAATTACAAACTGAACCACAAAAAAGTGAAAAATAAAAACTTTTTTACAAAAACAAAAACCGACTTCCAAAAAAACACTACAAAGTGAAAAATAACTTTAATTTCGGAAGTCGGTGGCAAAAAACTAAAATACAGATCCAAAGACACCGACTTCCGAAATTAAAGTTATTTTTCACTTTGTAGTGTTTTTTTTGGAAGTCGGTTTTTGTTTTTGTAAAAAAGTTTTTTGAAGCACAATATCATAAACTCAGACAAAACAAACTTTTGAAAAGTACCTAGTGTATGTATAACAATAACATAACTTCACGCTTGTATTCCCCAAAGGGATGAGCAGATGTGCACCTTTACCACCCACGTTTCGCCGACGCCGTTAGGGCGAGCGCGCATTGCGGTGCGTTTTTCTACCGCATAATCTGTGAAGTATGGAATGTCTTTGAAGTGCGCGCACTGCGGTCATGCGTTTTGTTACTGTAGGCCCCGCCCAGTGCGGCAGAACTACCGGAAACGCACCGCAGTGCGCGCTCGCCCTTAAGGCCCAGGTTCCAAGATTGGTTTAGCTCGGTGTGTAAGTGAAATGGCGTTATGGCTGTCTAGTTTGACGCACGAGATAGAAGATTCTCACGCGCACCGGAATTATGTCGTAAAAATGCAAATAAAATCGTATAAAATTAGAAATTAACTATTTAATAAAAAGTAATCCATCACTGGATGCAGTTTGGAATTTGACATTTCATGGTATATCTTTAATTATAATTATAATTGTTAATGAAGGGATAAACTGCTTTTAAAGATTATTAGGAGGTATGTTTAAAGATTTTTTTGGTGCATTAAAATATGTATAATTATGTTTTGGCTTCCATCACTGTATGCGAAAAAGACTTGAAAATATCATATTTTTTTTACATGTCAAAATTATTTACGGTTTATGAGATACACTGCTTTAAAAACCACCTTTTTGATTGTTTTCAGGAAATCTGGGCCTTAAGTCCCATGTCATGTAGTAGGGGTACCGTACTTAGTCACAAGAAAATGTGTCCATACTGAGAAGAGTGAGCTCACACATTTAAACAGCGTTTCCATGACAATCAAGTGTAGTCACTGCGTCATTGCGTGTCAGAGGTGTCAAAACGAAACAGAAATGAGGCTAATCCAGCTAATCTTTTGACGGGGTAGGGCGAAATATAACGATTTAACCTCTCAAGTGGTTTAATTCTCTTTGACTTTTACATTATTAATTTCAGCATAACTTGTCTAATAAAATAACAAAATGTATGTGTTAGATGAAGGTGAATTCCTTTGGGTACTAATACTATTTCACGTCTTCCTTTTACCAATCAATCTGCCTAGCCTTTTCCCAACTATGCTGGGGTCGGCTTATTTTTTTCTTGTATCTAGGTACTCTCATTGATGATCAGCTATCGTGTCTATAACCCAAATAATTTTACTAACCGACGAGATGTTAAAAAATAAAAATATTAGATTATCTGACAATTAATTACTATTCCTATCAAAATATGCTAAGGAGTAGAAATATTAATTAAAACGTTGGGTTAGGTTAGTCAGAAGGGTCAAGCGCTAAAAGATTTTAATGAATGCAAAGCGAAAATGATTATGTAAGAGAACATTCATTTTACTGTTTTTCCGCTTCTATCATCCAAATGTTACCTACACCTAGTTTTATGGCAACATTGATGGGAATGGATAGATACCTAATTTACTACGGTCAGCAACAGACGTAGAACACTGTTAATTAAAACTAGTTATTCTTCTGAGATTAAAACACGTACCTAACTATAGACCAAAAATATTGGATAGATAACTTCCAAAACTACCTACGGTTTTCTTGAAGAGCGGTACTTAACGGCCGTAGTGCTCAGAACAATAACAAAGCATAGAAGTAGAGCTAAAATAGCAACTGAACTCAATATATTTGTTTCATTTTGACTTATGGAGCCGCTATGATGTTAAAGAAGGACACGTATACAGAAGACGTTTCGAAATTTTGTAGGTTGTCATTCATTTTATTTCGACTAGTGATGTACCCACTAAATTTCAACGTCGATAGAATTTACAATAACATTCTTTCTTATACTGCCAAGAATAATAACCGGTACACACGGCTACACATCAAGCTATACATTTCCAGTTTACACTGACCGCTCATTGTAAGGAAATACTATACAATGCGAGATCAGCTTATACTGGAAATGTATAGCTTGATCTGTAGTCGTGTGTACCAAAAATTTTGAAGTAACTAAGCATACTTATGATCCCAATACTTAATATATTCGTTCAAAATGAAACAATACTTTAAGTATGAACTAAATAGTTCGTCATCATCATCACCAAAGTCTTCCTTGGTTCCCGACAGCTCTTCATGTATTAAATCTGACCCGGCTAAACCCGAATGTATTTAATTGCCATAATAACTGATGAGTTTATTGAAAAGAAGTGGGAGACATTCGGTTTTGCAAATGTTTTTAGCAACTTACTTTCTCATATTTATTTGAATTTTAGATTACATCATAGTCTACTCAACAAAGTCTAGGGAACAAGGGTATTCAAAGTAACTAATAATTTTTATTTTAATACTTTTTATGTAACACATTATTTTAAATCAGTAGAAGCGTAATTTAATAGAGATTTGAATTATTTGATTAAATAAAATGGTTGTTAGTGAAAAAATAAAATTTATTATGAAAATTCAAAATGGTACCAAAGCGACAAAAACTTTTCGTACATAAAAAAATAAATAACGACCAGATAATATTTTAAATAAAAAAATAAAATGCCTAGCAACTTTAATAATCTGTTACGCGAATTCCAGCCCACACGATAATACGGATGAACTTCCTGAGGATTCTGGAGTCGGCTCTGGCGACCAGGAACTCGCCAAAAGCGCAGTCTTCTTGAATCGGGATGGAATCCAATTATTTCTGAATTTGTTTTTGTCATCTGTGTCAAGGATTCCTAAAACGAACAGTTCTCAATAAAATTTATGTAAGATTTTTTATCATCATTTTTATTTAGGTAAATAGTTTTATTTGTATGTCTTACCTGACTGATGTGAGATGATTTCACGAGATGTCAATATCAGTGGCGATTCATTAATCTGTACCGATGTACTAGGTCCTGTTTCAACTTCCATTGCTACGGGATCCTACAATTACGTATTTTTTATTAAAAATAAATTTGCACACGATTATATTTCCGACTGGGATAATTAGAAGAATAATATCGCATCAATGATATTTTTAATATAATATCATTGTATCGCATATATCAAGTGAACATATTTCTGAAATGTTATACCTGTCTTCATGTTAGATTGCTGTTGATGGTGAGCGGTTCTTTTAATTTGCAGTACTGCGCTATGTCCTTCTTCGCAGACTTCCATAAGTATTTCCTGTAATGTAATAAATCAAGTTTTAATTTGAACGGGATACTATTTATTGCCAATAAAATACCTTAATTATATCATAATACTGGATGATTTTTTTATCATGCACCAAATCGAAATGGGAGATTGTACTCATCATTATGAACAACTTTTACTATGGGAACAAACCTGAAATCGCGAAAAAAAAATCAGCTGTTCAGTACATTTATCTACATCAAACTCGTCAAAATGTACTGAACAGCTGATTTTTTTCGCGATTTCAGGTTTGGTCCCACAGTAAAAGTTGTTCATAATGATGAATAAAATCTCCCATTTCAATTTGGTGCATGATAAAAAAATCATCCTGTATATATATATCAGACTATTTCATCTGTTCTATCCATAACAAATAATGTAGGAACATCATGTTCTCTAAGTGACGACTTAAAGAACATGCTACATACATTTCATAGGTTCATTACCAAATGAATACAAAGTAAAATGCTTGGAGCATATTATGTGTATTTTGTCCAATTTCGTCTACCAATACAATTTATCCATTTTTTTTCACATCGTCTAGGAAATCTGTAAAAGAAAAGTATCGACAACATTATTTACGTCACTATGGCTGATCAAGATAACCCCAAAACAATTTCCGAATATTCGCTAATAACTTCTATTGGAATAAATATTACGACTGGTTTCAGCTATATAGTGACACAGCAATATTTGTTATGTATTTATATTCGTTTATCAGATCATATGCAACAAGAAATTGAGCAAAAACTTACCGATGGAAGGTCAATATTTATTGTTCATTTTATTTTCGCTATGAATGGGACTGGCAGCCCCCAACCACACAAGAAATTGCTCCACAGCGTCCACACACTCACTGTTTGTAGTTAAACAAAGAATTCATGCAATCTAACAGTAGAAATATTATTAAAACATCGCAAAACCATGGAAGATTACGACAAACACGTAAACAATGAACACGCGAATAAGTCAGGTAGTTCAATGAACGAACTGTCAGACATTGAAACAAAGTACTATCAAATTTGGCCGCGTCATACTATAACTTTTTTAACCAAATGACAATTGATCTTGTGACCATGCCAAGAAAGTAAAACAAAGAGTAAAACATTCATCTCTTTCCCACATCCTTTATCGTACCTAATAATAGAACGGGAATAAAGGTAGTTACAGAATTCTGTTTTTATCCTTCCTTCTATGCTTTGTTATTGTTCTGAGCCGTAGTGAAGTCTGTCATGAAAATGATGACAGCGGCAAAGCTTAAATTATACATTTATTAATTATACATTTTTTTAAACTTACTGGTAGGGTGCTAACTGGGTGCAAATAAAACACTGACGTACTATCGCGTTTTCGCAGATTTGAGCCTTGACGACATTTATCTACTATTTTATTACTATTATTACTATTTTATTATTTTGCCCAAGTTCACAGAATTTAGATAATCTGTAACATTTTATTCCGAACTGTTTGACAGTGACAATTGCAGTGACGGTGACACGATGACACTGACAGACAGGCTGACAGCCTCAGCCGGCTGGTCAACAGCAGACAGACAGATTGTTTACATTTTGAAGGCCAAAATTTTGTTTACCGTATTTTAAAATCCTAAAGGCTTTGGTTAAATTACCGAAGCTTATTTTAACCAAAGCGTTTACTATTACCTCATCATCAACATGACTGGTTTTTCTGAAGAATATTTAGGTGCAATCTTACGTAAAATAACGATCGTGAATCACATAGAAGATTGGAGTTTTAACCAAGTAAAGTTTGAAAGTATCGCGCAGAACTACTTTGGAGTATTAATTCCAGTTGTTTTGTCGGGAACACGTAAAGGGAAGGAAGTTAAATTTCATATAGTTTTAAAATTGGCTCCAACCAAAGAGCAGTTTCGAGTAAGCGGCGCAGTAACAGTCATGTTCGTCAGAGAAGTCTTTATGTATTCTGTTGTACTAAAAAAATACCAAGAATTGCAGGAGCATGTCCCGAAAAACTCACAGTACATCATCCCTCAGTGTTATTTTACTCAGGAAGACTATCGCAAAGAAGTCTTAGCTCTAGAAGACATGTGTGCGGAAGGCTACAAGCCTTACACACATGAAATGTTCCTAGACCTAGATCATACACTGATTTCTTTAAAGTCTCTAGCTAAACTACATGCCTTATCATTCATTCTTAAATATAAAAATCCTGAGCTGTTTATAGAGATGTCAAGAACTTGTAAACCTTTAACCGAACATACAAACGTAAGGTACATGGAAGTAGTAAGAGATAGATTGGATAAAGCACTGAAAAAGTTTGAAGGCACAGAATATATACCGCTGTTACAAAAGTTGAAACAGAACTGTGCTAAGTATTTTAATGCAGCAGTACATTCAGTAAAAAATACATGTATTTGTCATGGAGACATATGGAAAGAAAACATTCTTTACAAATATAAGGTTTGTTTACTTAAGTTTATTTATTTTGGGTTAATACACAAAGGGAGCGGGGAATGAGTCTTTCAAAATAAGAGTATATTTTTTATTATTATTTTGGTCATTTCTAATATTTTGTACCTACATTAAGATAAGATAAGATAAGATAAGATAAATGTTTATTTCTCACCACAATATTATTGAAAATACACAATACACCATGAATGCATTATTTGAATATTGTGGGAGACTGGTGCCTGAGCTAAGCTCTAGGCCTGTATTTCAGGACACCAGGTCTCCGCCCTTTTACAAAATAAAACTTTTTATGTATGTACTTGTACACTGACAAAAATTTAAAAGATAAAAAAAAGAAAAATCAAGATTTTGTAAATATTGGTGGCTCGAATGAAAATTTCAAACTTTACATGTACTTAAGCTAAACTTTTTTTTTCTTTTTTTTTTTTTAATTAGTGTTACTAACACAGTGTGTGTTGTGTGTGTGTTGTGTGTGTGTTGTGTGTGTTTGTTTGTGTTTGTGTTACATTGAATTTAATTTATTTTAATATTTTCTAGGACAACAAGCCAGTGTCAGCCTGTATAATAGACTATCAAACAGCCCGAATATGTAGCCCAGCATATGATACAATGTACCTAATCATAAGCAGCACCACCACAAAATTGAGAAACCGATATTTCCAGCAACTATTGGACATATATTATCGAACATTTGAAACGGCATTGAAAGACGCTGGATTGGATTCTGAAGAAATATATTCTAGACCAATGTTTGACAATGATTTGAAGGTGGTTTCAGCGGCTTGTTTGATAACAGCTAACACTGCATTGTGGTTGTCAAATGGTCTGCAAGAGGACGGTCATGTGAGAAGCAAGCTAGTTTGGAACACTAAAGAAGAAAAAGAGATTGCTGTGAACAAATACAAAGAAATTGTTAAAGCAATGATAGATGATCTTTCTGGTTATGGTTTTCTTTGTCTAGGCATGTGATACTCTATGGATCTAATAGAAATATTGAATTTTCTTGAAAGCACAGCAGCTATGTAAGCAAGTTGATGTCTTATCTCCATACAAAATATTATTTACCCAGGTAAAAACAAATTTCAGTTTTGTAAGATTCTGACCTAATAACAAAAAGCGGCCATAGCGGACTCACATACAAAGGGTTCAGTTCCATCATACAACATTTAACACCACATATTTTTGTAAGTACTTTTCTTGGTAGGTAAAATAAAATAAAGTTAAAAATTAATGAGGGGATCACCTTCCTTTAATTTTAAATTAATTTCATTTTTATTTGTTGTTATTAGCAACCTTAGTAGTACACCGTCTGTGAAGATTTCCAGTGTCTACCTATTATGGAGTTTTGTGACAGATGGACAGATAGTGTAGCCTTAGTAATAGGGTCCGTTGGCATCCTTTGGGTATGGAACCCTAAAACCTATTTATCGAAATTTACCAAATATTATTTTGTATGGAGAAGGAAGATCTATCACAAAACCTATTTCTCGTTGCCTGTTATGAACATCTGGTATTGTACAATACGGCTGATGAATCATTGGCTCTCCGAAATTTCGCGCATGTTCTCTCACTCATACTCGCCTCGTGTCACAATTTGGGTCCTAAAAAATGTTATTGCGCAGCCTTCTGCGCAAAGTGCGGACCGGCCATGACTCTTCGGCCGTATTGTAGCATCGCGGATATTTGCGGTGAAACACTTTTCAACCTTATTACCTTAGTACTAAGGTTGAAAATTCCGCAAATGTCCCGCGGTTGTACCTACAAATCTCAAGATTGATTTTAGTATTTATGCAATCTCATATAAATAACCAGTGGATAAACCAACACTCAATTGTGATTAATTGATATATTATATGCTAATTAAATAATTATTATATTCTATGCCAAGCCATATTGTTACATATTTTTACATACATTATATCAATACTTTGTTTGTTAGATGCTTTGTTTATTGTTTATCCTGTTCCTGGATTGTTGAAATGTTAATAGAATTTGGATTTTAAATAGGCCTTGTGTCTATGATATTGATGTACAGGATGAAAAGAATTATGTCCCACTCCAAGTGTGTTGTAGGTATCCAGTCTATTAGTCTGTGAATGGTGAAACATGGGTTTTATCATTCACAGATTAATAGACCGGATATCTATACAGGGTGAAATTGAATAGATGCGACAAAATTTAAGGGGGTGTTCTATGCATCAATATGAACAACTTTTACTATTGGACCAAACCTGAAATCGCGAAAAAAAAATCAGCTGTTAAGTACATTTTGACGAATTATGCGAACATTAAATGTACTGAACAGCTGATTTTTTTTCGCGATTTCAGGTTTGGTCCCATAGTAAAAGTTGTTCATATTGATGCGTAGAACACCCCCTTAAATTTTGTCGCATCTATTCAATTTCACCCTGTATATACAACGTGTAATGCTAAATGCGCAAAACCTCTTAAGGGGTCATTGTACTCATCATTATGAACAACTTTTACTATGGGACCAAATCTGAAATCGCGAAAAAAAAATCAGCTGTTCAGTACATTTTGACGAATTATGCGAACATAAATGTACTGAACAGCTGATTTTTTTTTCGCGATTTCAAGTTTGGTCCCATAGTAAAAGTTGTTCATAATGATGAGTACAATGACCCCTTAAGAGGTTTTGCGCATTTAACGTTACACGTTGTATAAAAAACAGAACAGTATTTGATGAAATGATATCTGCCAGTAAGTTAACCAGAACTTGTCAGAAGGTCATGAAACAGGCTGTAATATTTACTGAAATCTCTATTGGGAACAATGCAGTAACCTTAGGGATGTGTAGGTGCTGTAGGTACCTATTTGATTCTAAATATTAATGTAAGGTTTGCTACTCATGTTCGGGTCAGTATTAAGCGATTCTGATTAATTATTGAACAGTAAAGCCGAAGCAATTACTGCACATATTCGGCTTTCATTCGGCTCGTGCGGATTGATTTTCGTTCGGCATGTCCTCCCGTCTCGCTTAATTCTGTTCGGGTCATCACGGTACAAAAGCAGCTCGGCTTTTTCCCGAATTTATAATTACCTAGGTACGTATATTCGATTTTGCTGCCTGGCTGTGCCGATTCACCCTATACATGTTAGTAGGCTGGTATTCGATTTTAAACAGTAGGTAGTGTAGGTCAGCTCAAAGCGGCTATCTTAACTTTGAGTTAAAAAAAACCTATTCTACGATAGACCTTTGAAGATAATTTTATACTTACAGTAGTACTCAACTAATAAGGCGCGTCGTGAATCTTCGTTCGCACAGAAAAGAAAGTATGGCCCCGAACATTAACGAGAATACTTAAAACTTACAATCAACCTTAGATCACTACTATAAGGTTCATAATACACTGCAGCTGTTAGTTCCGTCTCACTCGCAAGTATGGCGGCTATCAAGCGGCGCGCGCTAACATGGCGGCAGCTACCGACCAATAGCGGTACAGGAAAAAGCGTGTAGCGTACCTATTGGTCAATAGCATTTCCCGCGCTTTGAAAAGTCATCTTCTGCGCAGGTACATCGATAAGCCATATTACTTGGGTATTCCTGTACTAATAACCAGAGAATTTGTAAAATTTTCATAATGTAAACTTAAAATTCGCGCAAATTTAAAAATAAACATGTGTTTTGTAAATTACGAAAACTTGTCAAAAAACAATTAGGTTTATAGGCTATGGGTGAGCAGCCACCGCGCCAAGCCAACGCGACGCACTCAAATCCTCTGCATAATGCAGGATTCCTCAGCGCCCCGCCTCGCAAATTTATAAGGCAGTCGGAATGGGTTAAATTAATGTACTTACCTAGTTTAAAAATTCTTTGAAGTTTCCAGTACGACAATATTGTAGGGAAGTAATTGTTTTCCTAATTCGAAGTTTTGGCGGATTACCACAGAACAATAAAGATAAAGATAAATTTATTTGTTAAAACATGTGTTTTAACATGCATCATACATGAATGCACATATTGATGGAAAAATATTTTTGTTGGTCGCCTCACTCGGCGTACAAAATGTTTTTGTTATTATTATTATTATTAAACCTTTATTCTCAGACCACAGGGATCCATACAGTGTTAGTAAAAAACAAAAACTTAAAACTAATGTTAGTATCCTAATTATAAAACGCTATAGCCTGGAGTCGAACCTCACACTATCCACGTAGTATGTAGTACATACTTGTAGACGTATGAAGTCCGACCCAGTGACGCAGCATCGGACAATCCCACCTACCGCACAACGTGCTCAGGATGCTGTGGGAGCTGGCACGCATTCTGTGAAGGATCGAGGCAGACCGTTTTCGGATGATGGCATGAAAGCCATCAATCCTCGCCTCTGCAAACATCCCCGAAGCGCTACAAAAACGCGGGAGCCCCGCCAGCATCCTGAACGCATTGTTATACTGTACACGCAGGGCGTTGAATGACCTTTGCGTATACCTAACCCACAGACTGCAGGTGTAGAATGACTGGCAGTAAGCTCTAAACAGTGTTATTTTTGCCTGCTTGCTACACCGTGCAAATCTGCGAATGAGCATATTACATCGGACAGCCAACGCCCTGCGTTCCCTCTCAATGTCAAGGTCGTCACTCAAGTCATCGGTGATCCAGTGACCCAGGTATTTAAATTGTGTGATTCTATTTAGAGGAGTATTACAAATAGTGACTTGTGGCACGTTGGAGTAACACTTGCCACGTGCTTTAAACACAAGTAACTCGCTCTTTTCAGCATTATACCTAAGTCCCCGAGCCACCGCATAACTTTCACAAATTTGCAAAAGGCGCCTGAGAGCACTGATCGAAGGACTCAGCAACACCATATCGTCAGCCTAACTAATATTATTAATACAAACCCCATCAATGTGACAACCGATATTTGTGTTGCTGAGTTCCACAATCAGCTGATTGATGTATAGATTAAAAAGGCGAGGTGAGGTTATTCCCCCTTGCCTCACCCCGCATTTCAATCGATACTCCTCAGATAGTGCCCCCCCCCACTTGACAAAGTTAGTCTGATTTTGATACCAGTATCTGAGCAAAGATGTAACAGCATTTTCTACATCAGTTTCCCGGCACAGCTTTTCCCATAGAATGTCATAAGACACCAGGTCAAATGCCTTCGATAAATCGAGGAAGCAAGCATTGACCGGTGTCTTCCTATCTGCATAATACTGGACGGTCCGCTTGAGACACAAAATGGCAGTTTCTGTCGATAGACCGGGCCTAAAGCCAAATTGTGCATCATGCAATTTTATGCGGCTGGCCATGTGTGTATCAAGCAGACAGTCCAGCACTTTAGCTGTAATAGTAGCCAAGGAAATTGGCCTGTAATTCGAAGGATCTGCCACATTCCCCGTTTTATTCTTCACTATTGGGACAACTATGGTTTTCATAAGGTCATTCGGTAGGTAGGAGTGTCCCATGCACAATGAGTAAAACATAGCCAATACCCTCGGCAAGTGTACACCCGCATACCGTAGGTGCTCAACGCTGAGGTGATCATATCCCGGAGATTTACCCCTTACCATGTTTTTGATGATATTTGCAACCTCCCTGGCAGAGAAAATCAACATATCAAAAATCAATATTATGTTATTAATTAAATTGGCAATTATAAATTATTTAATGTCAGTTTCTTAAATAAAATTAGAGTCAGTGCAAAATATAGTCAATAATTCAATGTTACAAAATATGTCCAACTTAAAAATACAATTAAATCCACAATAAAATTCAAAATTCATCATTTAAAAAATCAGCAATGTTGTAGTAGCATTTAACAGTAAGCAACTTTTTGAGTGTTTTTTCTTAAATAAATTAAAATTCAATTGCTTAACCCCTCAAGTGTCTGAGTTTGGCTAATTTTACACCCAAAACCCCAGCGAGTGGGGAGGGTTGGGGGTTAGTTGCGAACCCCATAGGTTCACAACTACTGATAATGATATTTTTTCCATCGGATGATGTTTTTTTACCTTTATATATATGTGATCTAAGCTTATATACCTATTATGTGAAGTTTTGTCCTTTTGCACACTTTGGGTGCATTTGACACGCGGGGGGAGAGGGGGGTTTAGCTACGAACTCCATAGGTTCACAATTAATGATGATGATTGGTTTTCCATCGGATGATGTTTTTTTACATTTATATACAGGGTGTAAGGGACAGCCCTCCACAAATTAACAGGGTGCATTCAGCTCCTTATTGTGAATCATATTCCACCGGAAATTTTCTCAGGAAAAGTTTCATTTTTTTTAACGTTTTTTTGGCTAATATTCCTTTATTTCAATGTAAAATTACATACTCTGTTTGCAGCACTCCATTTATGTAAATAAAACAGCTAAAATCCAAAAAACAGCAATGTATGTCGAAATACTCTAACGTACTACGCGCGAAATCAGCTGTTCACTTTCTGCATAGCTTCAGAGTTCATCAAACTCACCGCATACTACTTGCATACAATACAATAGAGACAAGCGAGACGCTCCGATTTACCGAGTCGCAACAGTATTGCCAACTTAATAAACCTCAATTTGTGAACGAAAATGTTAGATCAAACTTGGTTCACATAAGAACTCCTCTAATGTTAAATGCAAATCTTTTAGTGCACTTAATTTCTAAAGGAAAAACGCACATAATGTGCCCTTGAGTATTCGTGGTAGGTACATACCTAATTACTTAATTAATTCTACTTTTCAAGCGATCACTGGATCCAGTTTCCAAGCCACCCAAGGGCCTTTTCATGGCTTTACGGCAGCTACCGACTGGTAGTCGAGTCGCGAATCGAACGTAAGCCCTCTGCAATGGAAGCCCAGTCTTCTATCACGCTGGGCTATCACTACTATTAATTTGCTTAACATAAACTTTGAATTAAATTGACAAATTAATCGTTTCATTTCTCCAAAAAAAATAACAGCTCTAACATTTAGTCAAGCTTAAAAATAGTGGTATTTTTGTACAACATTTTTGCAAGAAACATGCAAAATTTTTTGAGTAGTTGACAACACTGTTTTTGTGTGTGATTTTTCGTGTAGTCATTAGTACAGTTTAGTTGTCCTGCGACTGTGTCCTGCGCAGTATCGCTCGCTGTTGTTCGCGCAGTCGCGTCGTGAAGTTTACGTACTTACCCATTTGTGTTGTTGTCTGTGAGAAATGGCTACACGAGCACTAAGCTCGTGAATATGGCGAAATGATAATGTGCTACGGGGAAGCTCGGGGAAATGCCAGGGAAGCGCTCAGAAATTACATCGATAGGTATCCTGACCGTCGGCATCCATCAGACTCCCGGATAATTACCAATGTCTATCAACGAGTGCTAGATAACCAGCCCATAGTTCCCAATCAAGAAGGCGCCGG
Source organism: Cosmia trapezina (assembly GCA_905163495.3). Classification (NCBI taxonomy): domain Eukaryota; kingdom Metazoa; phylum Arthropoda; class Insecta; order Lepidoptera; family Noctuidae; genus Cosmia; species Cosmia trapezina. The sequence continues at coordinate 11,317,659 of LR991042.1, forward strand.
AAGACCACTTCGCGGTGCAACTGTAGAAAGAGTTTTAGACCTGGTCCGTCAAAATCCACGCCTAGGCACACGCACTGCAGCTCGACTATTGCGCCGGAATCATGGAGCCCGCGTCTCACACTTTTAGACTTCTTTTTGTGGGGCTACGTAAAGGAAAAAGTGTTTGTTAGTGCATGTGCGAGTGAGGAAGAAATGCGAGATTGAATCACAGACACATTCCAGCAGCTGCGCTACAGCTGCAACGAAGATCCCAACTTGCTGACCCGCTTGCACGGGGAGACCCTGCGCCGTGCCAATGTGTGTGAAGGTCTCGGTGGAGGTCATTTCGAGCCGTATCTCATACGACCGGAGCGATTCTAAGGTAGGATTAATTTTTGATACCTATTGAAATAAGACTGATTGATTTACATTATTTTTCTATGTAATAAGCATTGTACTTATGGTAAAAACACATAACGCTCCTTTTTTAACTTGCCGCAGTCGGGTAAAAAAACGAAAACCACTTCAACGTTAGTTGTAGCTATTGTTTGGCACAAAATTAACTCTAGTGCTTATTATTTTGTTATCTTTACTCGCTTTACCAAAGCGGAATTCCCGCTGTGTGAAAGGGCAGCTAATGAGAAGCCTGAATGCATGTTTGCAAGTACTTAGTATTTTTTTATTTTTATTGACAGGTTTGTTTCATCTGCTTGTTATTTTCGTTAAGTTTTAGACTGTTGTTGGTTGAGCGGAAAATACTTTTGTATTAATTTGTTTAAAAATGCCTCGCAGACGATACAACGTTTTACGTAGGCAAGCCAGAAAAGATAAAGGTTTTTGAGGGAATACAGCCATCATCGTAAATACAAAATAAAAACATTATTCCTTATTTCATAAAACCTACTTATTTTATTTTTCATTGAACCCTACCCGTACTTGACAAACTGACCAATAAGTAGGTACCATACACCACTTTAAACATCTTTCAGTTATAAAAATAATTAAATGAAGGCTAAATTATTGTCGCTTTTACTGTACCTGCGCGTAAGTATCTACCTACTCAACTAACTTGTGCACTACGCTGTCGCTAGTTTAAGCCAAGTGGCGCGAGAATTGACCCCGTGGCGGGTGGGGCAGCCGAACACTCACTGCGCTACCGTTCGCTACGTGCGTTTTGCCACGGAAGCAATACATTGCGTGCGAGGTAATAAAACAAATCAGGTTTATTGGATTCCCATAACGTTCCTGAAATAATTTCATGTACCGGTCATCTTAGTATGATGTACTGAATTCACCCTATCAATCTGCGGAGGGCTGTCCCTTACACCCTGTATATGTGATATAAGCTTATATTATACCTAACAAAAAAAGAGTTTTTCTTATGCACACATGGGGTGCATTCGACACTTGAGGTGTTTTAATATCATTCGGAATTTTATTGTATATTAATGGGGCCATGCATTATGCATGGCCCTTTGAAATCAAGTGTTGTATGCATGATGCATACAACACTTGATTTCAAAAGCCACAGAATAAATAATAGTTATCATCGTATAGTTATATCCTGTAGATAGTGGGCGTGGTGGACGTGGCGGGCTACATTAGGTACCTACTATAATATCATCAAACAAACATGGCGTAGGCAGAAGTATTAGTGTCATCGATGTGTTGACTACATTGATCCCTCAGAAACAATAAACCAGTTTTTTCATTCTCGGTTTATGTAGGTTAAAGTCAGGGAAATAAATTTTTAAGCAATTGCTTTCCAACTTAAATTATCCACTTATTCAAATCACAACCGTCATTCTTGACAGTTCTATGAAATGGCTATCACGGCAAACTGACGTAGGGTTTCAATTTGTTAGACAGTGAATTTCTCCTACTGTACTCTCGAATAAAACCACATTGGAAATGTGACCGCTAACCCCGTCATCGCGGCCGCAGGTAGCGATGAGGGGGTTTGGCGATCCACGCCGCAATGTAGAGCGATTTGAAGTGGGGGCAATAATGTCCCAGTCGCCACCCGGGGGCAACTGGGAATTTTTTTCCCAATTAATTAATTAATTTATTAATATTTTTTTTTTGGGGGTGACTGGGACTATTCGGTATTATTTTGGCCATTAGTTTGGTTGTTATTGGTTACTGGTTATTGATCTTTATTGCTTCTAAAGCAGAAAACTGTACCTACCGTAAATCGAACATATTGAATATGGACCTATGAATCATCGCTCACCCAAAGGTACCTTTTATTGTATGAATGGATGAACGAATTAATGAAATGCACCGGCCCTAGCGTGGTTTCCAGACTCGATTACTCATATGAACCCATAGATTCACACTAGCCCCTGTTGGTTGCCTCATGTTTAGGTACATGGTACAACAGAGAATGGCCGAGTGTATGTCATTTGTGCGACAGGTCGTTTGTTCGACAGGTCGTTAGTGCGACAGTCTTTAGTTCGACAAGCAATGTACCTACGTTTAACAAATATGACTTATACATAGTGTTTTTTTTGATTTCCCATAACTCTAGGGTATTAATGAGACCATCATTATGAACAACTTTTACTATGGGACCGAACCCAAAATCGCGAAAAGAAAATCAGCGGCTCCCTACATTTTGACGAGTTAAGCGAACATAAATGTAGGGGGCAGCTGATTTTTTTTTCGCGATTTTGGGTTCGGTCCCCTAGTAAAAGTTGTTCATAATGATGGTCTCATTAATACCCTAGAGTTATGGGAATTAAAAAAAAAAAACACTATGTATAAGTCATATTTGTTAAACGTACATTGCTTGTCGAACTAAAGACTGTCGCATTAACGACCTGTCGAACAAACGACCTGTCGCACTAATGACATACACTCCATAATCAAGGAGTAGACCGGGGGGCGCGATAATGGTAGCGAAGACGAGCCCTTCGCAGGAATTAAAAAAGTGTTGAATTTGAAAGTCTTGATCCAAAACAATGCAGAGGCCAAAATAATATACCTACAGCAGTAATTATGCGTACCTTGTGTAATTTCTTATATTACATAAGTTTATGTCCTTGCCAAACACAGCACTAACTTAGATTGTTTGGTGCAACCCAACTAAGACAGTAGATACGAGGAGCTTCAACATTGAAATAAATTCACTTCCACCCTGAGTGACTGCTTGCCGGGACGTTGAGCAGACTATTTAGATTTATTAAGTGGTCTGGCCGCCCTCCGCGACAGATGGAAGAAACGTTATTAGTTTCTTGGACTCCCACAGCGAAAATATTATTATAATAAACTTTTATTGGACTTTATTTGGTTTCAGCGTTATTCTGGGAGGGAATAGGGTAAAAGACGAAAATTGGAGTATCGTCGGCTATGACATTTATTAATAGTACCTGGGCGACTGAGCTCTGTTCGGGTGAAAATAGAGAAAACGAATTTTCCCAGAAATGAGAGAGGATATCGATACCTATATCACGTCTGCGGAGTTTAGCTATCTAATTTAATTTGACTTTGTAAGGTAGCTATGGTACCTGTAAAAAAAACTTAATTACTTACTAACCAATTGTAAGTTCCAGTAAAGTTATAAATTAAAGAAAAAAGATAAATAGGTAATAACCACTTGCGCCTGCGATGTCAGAAAGTTTTTTTTTGTTAATTCATTAATATTAGGTCTTTACCTATGAAATTGCCGTTCTGCAGTACTGGCCATTTCAAATCAAAATAATTTTTATTTGGCTAAGAATTCTAATTTCAAATTAATTTTATTTTAAAAACATGGTTTTTTTTTTCCAAAAGTAGTCATTTGTTTATTGATTAGTGTTACATTTTCATCGCATTTCAATCTTTTTCGTCATCATGGATACGTTAAAAATTCGAGTAATTATGGAATATGAGTATCGTCGTGGCAGCAACGCGGCACAAGCGGCACGCAACATCAACGACGTTTACGGAGCTAACACTACAAACCAACACACCACCTGTTATTGGTTTGCTCGCTTCCGTTCTGGAAATTTCGACCTGAAAAATGAACCTCGCGGTCGTCCGAAGACTGGTCGACAATTACGAATTAAAGGCGATTGTGGAAGCTGATGATACACAATCTACGGCTGAATTAGCAGCAGCTTTCGACGTTAGCGTCAAAACAATATTGGTCCATTTGCGTCAAATTGGCAAGGTAAAAAAGCTTGACAAATGGGTGCCCCACGAACTCAATGATCGCCAGCGCGAAGTACCTACGCGTCGAGACGTGCCTTGCACTGCTCAACAGACACACAAATGAATGAATTTTGAACCGCATTGTTACCTGCGATGAAAAATGGATTCTGTTTGATAATCGCAAGCGCTCAGCAAGTTGGTTGGATCCTGGTTCAGCACCTAAACAATGCCCTAAACGAAAACTTACCCCTAGAAAAGTGATGGTCACTGTTTAGTGGTCTAGCACCGGTGTGATTCATCACAGCTTCTTACCAAACGGGGTGAGCATTACTGCAGATGTGTACTGTGAAGAACTGAACACAATGATGGAGAAGCTGGCACATCTCCAACCAGCATTGGTCAATCGCTCGTCTCCGCTGCTCCTGCTCGACAACGCACGACCTCATACTGCACAGCAGACGGTCTCCAAGTTGCAAGAACTGGGGTTGGAAGCTCTCCGTCATCCGCCCTACTCACCAGACCTTGCGCCTACAGACTACTACTTTTTCCAGAATTTGGATAACTTCTTGGCGGGAAAAAAATTCAATACCCGAGAGGCAGAGGCCTTTGAAGAATTTGTTGCCTCCCGACCAGCTGATTTCTTTAAGAAGGGCATCAATAAACTGCCACTGCGTTGGCAAAGATGCATTGATTGCATGGGTGATTACTTCGATTAATACAAATAAAAAATACATGAAAAAAATTCGTTTAAATTTTTTCATACAAAACGGCATGCGGCAATTTCATAGGTAAAGACCTATTAAATCATAATAATTAATAAGTAATATTTTTTTCTAACGTTGTTTTATAAAATCAGCGCAGCAACCGCAGTCGTCGGGACACGCAAGTGGATGATAAATAAAAACCGGTCAAGAGCGAGTCGGACTCGCGCACCGAGGGTTGCGTTCCGATTTCTGAAAAAGTGTGCTATTTAGAGACATCGTTTTATTTTTCCTGTAATCTTTACATAAACTTCTATCACATATAATAATTTATGTTTCTCTATGCAAACTTCGGAGATAGGTCCCCTCCCCCCCCTTAACCCCTCAAGTGTCGAATGCACCCCATGTGTGCATAAGAAAAACTCTTTTTTTGTTCGGTACATAAGCTTATATCACATATATACAGGGTGTTCGGCGCATGGACCGACACAATTTTTTGGGGGATTGGGGGGGTCATTTGCTAGGTTTCACCTAAAGACCTCCATGTCCTAAGTGTGACGGTAATTGAGATATGTTTTTTTTGGTTCTTTCTTTGAATTACCCAAAATCTCGCCTTTGAATCGATATATTTTTTTTGTTTATGGTTGTAAAAGAATAAAATAATTTTTATTATAGTCTACAATGTATTATTATTCGAAATAAAATAAAAAAATATAATAACCGTAATAAGTCTTTTCTTAAAACACTCCATAACTGACTCTCTAACTAGTATTTTGACTACATTTGAATTGTTTTTCATAGCGTGTAGCATACCTTTAGAAAGGGTACAAGCTAAAGAACTTTTTGAGATAAAAATAAGGTCAAAATGGCTTCATTTAAAAAAAAAAATGAATTTAAGAGTAGTAATTTTTCATACATTTAAACATTTTTAAGACTTTGGAAGCACATAAGTCATTTCTACTGATCAATTACATCAAATAATAATTTATTTAGAATAAAAATACATTGCAGACTATTATAAAATTTATTTTGTTCTATTGCAACCATAAACAAAAAAAATATATCGATTCAAAGGCGAGATTTTGGGTAATTCAAAGAAAGAACAAAAAAAAACATATCTCAATTACAGTCACACTTAGGACATGGAGGTCTTTAGGTGAAACCTAGCAAATGACCCCCCCAATCCCCCAAAAAATTGTGTCGGTCCATGCGCCGAACACCCTGTATAAATGTAAAAAAACATCATCCGATGGAAAACCAATCAAATCATTAGTTGTGAACTTATGGAGTTCGCAGCTAACCTCCCCTCCCCCCCGCGTGTCAAATGCACCCCAAGTGTGCAAAAGGACAAAACTTTACATAATAGGTATATAAGCTTAGATCACGTATATATAAACGTAAAAAAACATCATCCGATGGAAAACATATGATTATCAGTAGTTGTGAACCTATGGGGTTCGCAACTAACCCCCAACCCTCCCCACTCGCTGGGGTTTTGGGTCTAAAATCAGCCAAACTCAGACACTTGAGGGGTTAATGGTACCTACGGAACGGTAATTTTTTAAACATTTTCATCAAAAGTCGAATACTATGCGGCCTAAAAAGAGAAAAAAAATGTTTGAGAATGTGTAAACAGCTTTCTTTCAAATTTAATAATTTTCGATTTTTTAAGACCACCTTTCAGTCCCTGTTGCAAAAAAAAAACATATATATTTTTATTTCTTTCTTATTTGCAAAATAGTTGAGCAAACGTCATCTAAAACTGTTCCAAATTTCAAGTTGATAGCATTAGTAGTTCTTGAGATATCCAGTTGTGACAGACAGACAGACGTATAGACTGAGTCACCCCATAAGGGTTCCTTTTTACCATTTCGGTACGGAACCCTAAAAAGGCGATATAAAATTACAACGTCACATAAACCAAAAACAAAGATTACCCTTCTGGTATGAAATGAAAAGGGACTTCAGCTTAGAAAATACGTTAAAGTTTAAAGATGTCTTATCTAAATTAACCTGCACCCTAATTGCGTAACACATTATCAATCGGAGTTTGTTTCATTTTGACAGTTCAACAACATTATATTACAATCTTTGCTTCCCAATAAATAAAGTTAAAATTAATGCAAATGTTAACGCTCCCAAATGGATCACTAAAGGATTGAAAGTATCAGCCTGTCACAAAAGAACAATAAGATACCGTTACTACAAAAATTCCACAGACGACAACAAAAAAGCCTTCATAAAATATGATAAATTATTTAAAAAATGTACCTATATCTAACTCTAAAAAACAAAACTATAATTCATACTTAAAAAATGCAAAAAGTAAGTGTAAAGCCACTTGGGATATCATAAAAAATAAAACAGATGATACAAAAACATTTGAAACAATAAAATCAATAGATTACAATAAAAAAAGCGTTGAATGCCTAATGAAAATTGCGACTGCCTTTAACGATTTCTTCATATCCATAACAAATAAAGAGAACAACTCACATCCAAATTACGAGTTAATAGATTCATCAAATTCGACTATTTACCTGAGACCCACCCCTTGTGAAGAAGTTTCAAGAACCATAAATTCATTAAATAACACACGACTTGTTGGTTATGATTGCATATCAACAGCCATATTAAAATTTGTAATAAAGAACTAGCGGACATTTTAAGTCACCTTATAAATCTATCGTTTACGCAAGGGGTCTTTCCAGAAAATTTAAAATCATCAATCGTAAAATCATTTCACAAAAAAAACTAAACAAGATGAACAACTATTAGGCCTATCACGTTAATTCCAATTTTATCTAAAATTTTTGAAAAAGTCATGCACTCCCGAATAATGAATTTCTTAAATAAATTTAACATAATAGTAAACAATCAAAATGGTTTTCAAAAAGATATATCTACAACACTTGCTGCATTCTCATTAGTACAAAAAATAACAGAAAATATCGATAAACGCAATAGAGTTGCTGCCATTTTCTTTGATATGAGCAAAGCATTCGATTTCGTAGATCACAAAATCTTGCTCAATAAATGTGAGCTTTATGGAATCCGAGGTAAAGCACTCGATTGGATTAAAAGCTACCTAAGCACTAGAAAACAATGCGTTGAAATAAACTAATTAAATGATCAACTTGTGTCTACACCATTCAGGTCTACTCTTTTAATAAATAAGTTCGGTGTTCCTCAGGGAAGTGTACTAGGCCCTCTGCTCTTGCTTATTTACATAAACGATATTCCTCAAGTGACATCACACCAATGCATTCTATTCGCGGACGATATTTCAGTTATAGTACCGGAAAATTCAGATAGCAACTACGAAAATTCATTAAACAATACTATAGAATCAATAATGAACTGGTTAAAGGACAACAATCTAACAGCTAATGTATCTAAAACTAAAATTATACAATTCTCTAAGTATAACAATTCCCAATTAAAACCCTTAGACTTAAACTATAAAAACACTAAAATTGAAGAAATCCTTGAGACCAAATTTTTAGGTATTACCTTAGATAGACACTGTAATTGGAAAGCACACACAACTCGCATATGCTCTAATTTAAATAAATTTGTTTTTGCTCTTAAAAAGCTTAAGAAATTATCAAGCCAAAAGACTGCTATGACTGCGTAAGTACCATGGGTACGTCGGGTCAGTTCTCAGATACGGCCTTCTTGTATGGGGTAATTCTTCTCAGGCTAAAAAAGTCTTTATCAAACAAAAAAAATGTGTCACAGCAATTTGTGGGGTCGGACCGTTTGAATCTTGCAGACCTCTATTTAAGAAATTAGGATTACTAACTCTACCTAGTCTGTACATATTGCAAGTAGGAATATTTGTTAAAAAGCACTCTCAGCTATTTAACTAAAGCTAATGAAAATAAAAAAATCCTTTCAAGAGATCCAACCCGACTGACTGTCACAAGATGTAGAAGCACACTATTCCAGAACAACTGTTATAATATGTCTGTCAAAATATATAACCAAATACCTAAACAGATCAGAGAGCTACCATTAAATTATTTTAAAATAAAACTTAAGAAATGGCTCTGTATTAATGTGTTCCACAATTTAAGTGAATTTTTAAATTATAAGCTAAGTATAAAATAATTAAGCTAACTGAACTAGGTATACTCGTATTTAAATTCGTGGAATTTGTGGAAAATGTTGTGGGTACCTAGTATATTTGTAAAGTTTTAATTGTAAGACAACACTGTTTATGCTTAGTATACTACTGTTTGTTTTCCCAAATGTAATAAATAAATTCATCAATTTATGACTCATTTGTAATTTTATAACTTAGATAATATTTTTAAATATTTTCTTGTTCACATGATCTCAGTAGGCTAGTAATAAGTGTTTTTGTTTATATTTTTATTTTTAAGGTGTTTTTTGCATGCTGAAATAAGTAAGCAAAATATGTGCAACTATTTTTATATTTAAGACCTTTTATGTACCATATTTTATGCAAAATAAAGATATTCTAAAGATATTCTATTCTAATTACTTATTTTCATCTGCATATTTTATTGACGACGCTGAAAGTTACAGTAGGTACCTACACCAATAAATTGTGTGTTAATGACAAAGGGAAAGTTATCTTGCTTTCATTATCCCATAACTGCTTAACTAAGCCCATTAAAAGATATTTAAGCGTCCAAACCAAGTGTAACGGTTGCCTTCCACTGCAGACTTAGGTAGGTAATGTTATTTTAAAGTTCATTAATTTTCATGATACTGTTGATCTGTATCTCGTAATTCCGGGAAGATACAGTTTCTGTAACTTATTGGTATTTATAATTAGATTATCGTCAGTTAAATGTGCTGGGGTCGGGAGTTCGGGGTTCGAGTTACCTAACCTACTAACAGGCCGTGGTTGAATATCAGTGTTTTTATGGAGCGATTGGCCAACTGACCTTTGCAGCCCAATTAACCGGTTATATAAGGGCAAAAGCAAAAGGCTTACCAGGTTTCAGACGGGTTACTGACATGACTGCCCGCAAAAAACACTGGTCACGCCATTAGGACCCTCCCAATAGCATTTAGTCAGTTTAAATTCAATTTGAGCTGTGGATGGGTAACCGTCTTTACATACCAAGACCCCTCCGTGACTCGGAAAGCACGTCAAGCGTTGGTCCCGGCTGTCACTCGTGGATCTTTGACTGTCGTTACGGGTCGTCAGAAGCCCGAAAGTCTGACAACCAGTCTTACCAAGGGATATCGTATTACCCAGTAACTGGGTTGTGGAGGTCAGATAGCCAGTCACTCCATGTAAAATACTGGTATTCAGCTGCATCCGGTTAGAGCCGACCCCAATTACTGCACATTAGATGCAGAAAACGGCAACGTTACATCGTTAAAAAGTCAAGAAAAAACGAAACAAAATCTAAAAAATTCTGGCTACCATGAGGCACATTTAAAAAATACTTCTTAAGCTTTTGTAGTGTCATAAATTGTTGCTGGATCTGCGTACAAATGACGACAAAGTGCTGCCTGGCTCGTCGCCAGAGAGTTGGAGTTACTCGCGCGTTAAGACACGTTGCACCGCTTCTGAGCTTCCGAGGCTCATACCAGTATACGTATATGGTCATAGCTTGAAATCCTTGTAGGTAACACTTCTTGCGATTGACTGCACTTACTTAATCTTCATCTCTTTGCAAAATTGGACTAGCTGAAAAGAAGTGTGTGGATAAGGCATGATGGCACAGCTGCAGGGCCAGAGGTTCCTCAGTGGACTAAATAGAAGGACCTAAAATTTGGCATTCCTAGTTATATGTTGGAGATTTGATATCAAATGTGACGAAATCAAGATTTAATTTGATGGGCATTCGAGGTAGAGTTATTAATCTGTGGTAGAGTGCAGTAGCTCAGATCAACAAAAAATGGAAGATGGAGTGCTGCGAACATAAACAACATAACAAAAGTGAAACCACCTTTTTTATCTATGTGTGTGTCGAAGGGTTGCCATTGTTGGAGTTGTTATTCCCCAAATTATAGGGAAAAAATCAAAAGTGATTTCGTGAGACTTTTTATGTGAACATGAAGGCATTGTTCTATTTTTATAACTAGGTTGACTAGTCGACGCGACGACTCTTCACGTACTAAGAGCGGTGAGCGTGGTTTTAGTTGTATGTGTGTGCGTGAGCGTGTATTTTACTTGCAGGTGCACGGTTTTGTGGCTTCACTTTTGATGTTCGCGGCGCCCATCTTCCATTTTTTGTTGATCTGAGTGCAGGGTAAGGTACTGGTGAGGCAGGGGGGGATCTGAGTGAGTGAGGTGCAGGGGGGGTGTCTTAGAATAAAATTCACAATTACAAAGAGAGTAACCCACAGTTAAGTGGAAACTACGAGTGTTATAATATCTAAAAATATTTCGTATCCTATTTTACCTACGTAAACCTTTTTCCCCGCTTTTCAATTTTCATACACTAAAAATCTTTGAGCGGGTCTTTATATAACAAACGTGCTACGAATAAGTGTGCAGGATTTTCCTGTCCATAATCTAAAAAAATCCTTTTTATATTTCTAGGAACTACATAATATTTAGACTGTAATTTCTGTATTTAGAGTTCTGTGTGTCTCTTTTGCCTCGGGGACCAGCATAAGGCAAATTAGTGCAGCCACACAAAACGTTTAACTTTAAATGTTGCACAGAACGTGCTCACAGCGTAAAAGCAACGTAATTATAACTCCTATCTATGAGTATTAAGTTGGACATTTAGTCTAATCGAGTTGACCCACTGGGGGGATAGTTTTATCTGGAAACGGAGAACACTTTGTCCAATGTGTGGATGTGCCACAAGTTTGAGATTAAAAAACTTTCTTGGAATTACTTTCGGTACAGTACGACAAAGTTCAAAGGTTCCATCGTTTATCTTCGGAAAAACCGAAATATAGCGAATGAAATGTGACTATCGACCAATAGAAATTGATTTATATTCCCACCTAAATTATTATACCTACAAAGTGTAGATCCTTCACTCCCATATTGGACCAGTCACATTTAATTCGGCAAAGTTCGGTTTTGCCGAATACAAACGATGAACCTATGAACTTTGTCGTAATGTACCTATAGCTACACATACAGGCTGAGCGTTTAGCACTCGGGATCTAACTCGGAACTATTATTTTTATGTAACATCTCTAATGTGAGCATAAAACTTTCACTTCTACTTTTCTCGTGTCGCAACGAACTACTTATCTATACTGCATACAAATAAATAAAAAAGTATACACGGTATCTACTTATATAAAAAAAAAATTGTCTGTGTCTGTCTGTCGGTTTGTTACGGCTAATCTCCGAATTTAAGCGGCTGGACCATAGAAATATGGGCTTGGACCAATTTTAAGGGGACTTTCACTAGCAGATAGCGTATGCAGCATGATATGATGGTAGCGTGTGTAGCAGTAGGGTTCCGTGAAAAAAAAATTAAACCCATGAAATTATGAACAAATCCGATTCAAATAGGGAAGTATTGACATCTACCATTATAATAGAATAGCTATTAGAGAATAGCGTGAGATGGCGCTAAGTATTTTTTGCTGTCGCCGATTGGTCGCTTTGTTTTCAAGATGACTTTGACAAGAGAAAAGACGACGCTCTCTTTCAGCGAAGCTTTCGGGAAACAACCCTATTATGGAGCAGCTGCTGTCTATGACAGCTAAAGTACAAATTACTTCCAAACCATTCAGGCTCTTCCTTTAATTCCAAATTTGAAGGGAACGGTCACTCGCCTACCCATTCAAAACATGATCACATCAAGCTCAACTCGACCCCAGATCGATCGACCTCGGTAGCCATGAGCCACGAGCCACGAACTACAATAATAGTAGTTAATTACGTAACGACTCGTCGTATGCGGTTAGTATTGAGTTCCGCAGATTGTATCTGCATTTTAGATTGGCTGCCGTGCTTGGAACCGTACCGGGAAGCTTAACACTTCAGTACCCTGTTTCATTTTCATTATTAAGGTTCCGTATCTCAAAAGGAAAAAACGGTACCCTTAAAGGATCACTGTCTGTCTGTCTGTCTGTCGGTCTGTCAGTCTGTCAAGACCCTTTTTCTCAAGAACGCGTGGAAGTATCAAGTTGAAATTAATATCAAATATTTAGGTCTAAGGTCCCTTGGAGTATCAAAATATGTCGCATAGATGGCTGTATTTTTTTACTGCGTTGAGTTAGAAGTTTGATTTTTTTAGAGCTCCTAAAGCACCTAAGACCCGTATTTGATATTGATTTCAACTTTACACCTATACGCATTTCTGAGAAAAAGGGTCTTGACAGACTGACAGACCAGACAGACAGACAGACGGACAACGAAGTGATCCCATAAGGGTTCCGTTTTTTCCTTTTGAGGTACGGAACCCTAATAATAACAAAATTATATCCTAACTTATTCAAATATTCACAAATTAAAATATGGCGTCACAAAACTTATCTGCATCTCTGTCGACTGGTAATGTACCACAGAGACTGTCGGCATTGCCACGTTGTATGGCAATGCCCTCCTGGCCTCTGGCCAAGTTAAAAGTTTGTTTTTGGGATACATTCTTTTCAACTACGGAACCCTTATTGTGCGAGGTCCGACACGCACTTGACCGGTTTTTAGTCGCACCATAAGGGTTCTTTTTTACCATTTTGGAAAGGAACCCTTATGGTGCGAGTCAGTCTGTCTGTCTGTCTGCCTATCTGTCAGTCTGCCGGTCTGTCTGTCTGTCTGTCTGTCTGTGTGTCACAGCTGGATATCTCAAGAATTACTAATGCTATCAACTTGAAAGGAACAGTTTTAGATGACGTTTAACCAACTATTTTGCAAATAAGAAAGAATGTTTTTTTTTTTGCAACAGGGACTGAAAGGGTGTCTAAAGAATTCAAAGTGGGACTACTAGGGCATGTTGGGCATCAATGAAAGAGCGCTGTTTACACATTGTCAAACATTTTTTTTTATTGTTTTTTAGGCCGCATAGTTTGCGACTTTTGGATGAAAAATGTAAAAAAAAAACTTATCTCCGAAGTTTGCATAGAGAAAAATCTGAAATTAAAGTTTATGTAAAGTTTACAGGAAAAATAAAATGATGTCTCTAAATAGCACACTTTTTGCGCGAGTCCGACTCGCTCTTGACCGGTTTTTTTCTAATACCTAGTTACTCTTTGTCTGCAGTGCTAAATCGACGTCTTTTAACGTTTTAATTGGACATGTTTCAATTAAAGAGGAAGGAATCAAGGCGCTTTTATTATGTAAATTTACGAAAGCCTTCGTTTTGTAGATCAATTTGATGTATTTTTAAATGAGTTCCAGCCGGTAAGTGGGTGAAACCTTTTGCCCTGAATTGTTGAAATTTGACCAGATCATGCAGTGAATTTCTCCTAATTTTCTGCATACATCAGACAGGAACAATAATGTATGTAATAAATAAAATGTAATAATGTAATGTATGTGTGTGTGTGTGTGTGAGGGTGTCTGTAGAAACAAGCGTGTGTGTGTGTGTGTGGGGTAATGGTACAGGAACGATTGTACCATTTTGCTGGTTGTTAGTCTTTTTACCCGACTGCGGCGAAGCCAAAAAAGGAGGGTGATTTTGTCGATGTATTTATGTATTCTTACATCTCACAAACTGAGAATTTAAATTTGAGGAAATATTACACTTGCTACTGGATTTGATCTTAGCGTAATCCTACATAAATACACCGACAAAAAAACACTAGGTACATACAACCAAAACAGAAAACGTAATTACACGAGACAGTTTGAGAAATCCAGCAAATTGTAAAACAAAGCTGCGGTATGAGATAGCAGGGGCAGAGGCGAGCTCGCAGACTGATGCTTATTACTAAAATCTTTTAAGCTCGCCTGCTCCCTCCACCCAGGATATATAGCGATATATTTCGCTCTAGCTGGCACACGATCCACGAACAAACTGAGAATTTCAATTTGAGGAAATATTACACATACATTTTACGTAGAGTTGGTGCTGCGGAGTTGATTTGGTGCACGTTTTGGATAGTTTATCTTCGTCGGTTACATCTTAGCGGATATTAGTGGTGTTTTGTGTAGTAGGATATATCCAACACTAGGTATGTGGGACATAATTATCTACTTCAAATATTTTTTGATTAACAAAGAAGTACGGAATACGGGACACGGAACGGGTACGGAATATTGCCATTTTAAATACACACATCAACACGGTCTAGGGATATTTCATACTCAATTAAATAACTCGAAAATTACTGGCCGCATTGGAATCTTTTAAACACCGATTTGTTTGAATTTATCTTAGACTAATTCCAAATTCAAATTTTTGAAAATTCTTTTGTTTCGGTGGCATAAAAATGTCTTGATGTGTAGGAGAGGGAATTTTCATTTGTGCGAAATTTAGAAAACAATACGAATTACGTTTAGTTACAGTTTTTTTTCATTTTTAAACGAAAGATAAAGTTAAAATTGAGGTATTGCAGCCATGCAACGCCACCATTTGACGAGGGCGGAGATGTTATGAGCTGTGGGAATGCTGGAAGCTGGGTCTGTTCAGCGTAATGTTGCTGAGGCCATAGGGACCCACCAAAATGTAATTTCAAGATTGTGGACACGCTATCGTGCCACAGGTGAAGTAGCGGAGAGGCACCGGGGGCCAAGTCGCATCACTACCCCCAGACAAGACCGATTTTTGCAAATTACTGCGCGAGCTCAAGCAGCTCAACCAAGTGCAACGGCGACTCAATTGGTCCAAAGGCTGCGAGTGGAACACCAAGTGCTTGTGAGTGACCAAACTGTAAGAAGGCGACTGCATGAAAGCAATCTACGCTCTCGTAGACCACTCCGGGTCCCACCTTTACGGAGAGGCAATCGTGGACGACGATTAGAATGGGTTCGGACCCACGTGGACTGGGGCCGTGAGCAATGGTCCAATGTGCTGTTCACGGATGAATCCAGGTTCGGCTTCCATCCAGATTCACGAAGGACGCGTGTTTGGCGAGTTCCTGGACGATGGAGCCGTCTTCAGAACCCTCAGGAAGTTCACCCATACCAAGGAGGAACAATTATGGTTTGGGCAGGAATTCGTCTTGGAGGACGGACGGATCTCGTTTGGGTGCGGGGCAATATGACGGCAGAACGATACGTCCAATAGGTGCTGGGGCCCGTAATCTTGCCCCACAGAACACAAATGGGGCAAGATTTCCTGCTCATGCACGACAATGCCCGGGCACACACGGCGAGAACGGTAGCAGCTTGGTTACATACACACAATGTTAGGGCCTTAGACTGGCCTGCTCAATCGCCAGATCTAAATCCCATTGAGCATGTGTGGGATATGCTGCAAAGAAGAGCTCTGAAGGAAGTTCCTGAAAATCTGGCTACAGAAGATCAACTTTTTGCGAACCTCAGAAGGACATGGGACAATATTCCGCAGCAAGACATTGACAACCTTGTTCTGAGCATGCCGAATCGTTGCCGATGTGTTATGAACATCATGGGCGCTTTCTCAGACTACTAACTTCAAGTTTATAAACACAAATTAAATGATTTTTCAATTTTTTTCAGTTTTTACTCACAAATTAAAAGTTAATTCATATACGGTTTCCGTCTATGCTTCATTTTTTTCCATAAAATCCTGAAATTTTAATCTAAGTACCTTAACCATTATTAAAAAATGGTAGAATATTAAATAACGTATCTTTTAAATATATACATGTCATATAAATAATGAACACATTGATAGTAATTCGCTTTTTTAAAAATATCCCTAGACCGTGTTGAAGTGTGTATTATATTTATACAGGGTTATTGGTAAAACACCAGCAACCTCTTAAGGGGTCACTTTTACTATGGGACCAAACCTGAAATCGCGAAAAAAAATCAGCTGCTCCATACGTTTTGACGAGTTTGATGTAGTTAAATGTACTGAACAGCTGATTTTTTTTCGCAATTTCAGGTTTGGTCCCTTACTGAAATTTGTTCATGTTCATGGGTAGAACTCCCTGTGAAAATTTGTCCACCTATTTTAATGGGACCATATACACCAGCTTCCGCCCGCGGCTTCGCCCGCGTGATGTGATGTCGATTAAAAAGTATCTTATGTCCTTTTCCAGGTCATGCCTACCCGTGTGCCAAATTTCATACATATATAATTTTCCCCCAATTTTTTTTTGTGTTGTGAGGCTATTCGGACATCGTGAAATAGGCCCTTATTTCACGATGTCCGAATAGCCACTACTCACCGAATAAGTTCAAAAATGGAATAGAATTTGTATGAAATTATCTGCCAAGTAAGTTAATAGGAACTTAATCGTAAGTGGTGAAACAGGTCCTTAGTGTTTTTTCTTTGCGTCATGTTTAAGT
Source organism: Cosmia trapezina (assembly GCA_905163495.3). Lineage (NCBI taxonomy): Eukaryota > Metazoa > Arthropoda > Insecta > Lepidoptera > Noctuidae > Cosmia > Cosmia trapezina. The sequence continues at coordinate 11,334,816 of LR991042.1, forward strand.
ACCGCAAATAAACGTATTTTCTTTTAAGTATGAGTTGATAGTAGGTAATGTACCTAGGTACGAAGAAGATTTAGAGGATGGTGTGACACTGAAATGCATGTTTAAGGACAACAAAAACGGGTTCAGATTTCGACAACATATCGGTCCAATCCGTTTACGTGTATGTGTTTTCAAAACTGAACTGCCGAAATTGAACGACCGAATTGACGAATAGTGTTCGTCTGAATTATTGATAGCACCGTGGGGATAGTGACTGTGAGTGAATGGGTTCTGTGTTACCTAAGGGTCGTTGGGTCCAATTCCAGACGGAACAAATAGGTGTTTGTTTTGTATGGCTTCCTGAGTTGGTAGTACAGATACAAATGACTGTTCTCAGTTTCTGTGCAGATGAAGTTTGAGCCTGTCAACGCATCAAAGATTTTGGAGAAGTCCCTAAAACTCGGTTTTATAAATAAGAATTTGTTTCTGTCTGGGGAAAACATAGTTTTGAGACGCAACTTGGATGATTTCGATTTGAAAAAAACCGTTTAAAATTAATCAATTATTTAAGTAAATCGGTTTCGAGTTCAATCATACATAATCAGCTTATAAAGTTCTCACTGCTGGGACAAAGGTCTCCTCTCGGTGAGAGGGAATGGGCCGTAATCCACCACGCGGGCCCGGTGCGAGTTGGTAGATGTCACATGCATTCGATTTTTTTTTGGTTCTAGAACATGCCAGTTTCCTCACGATGTTTTCCTTCGCCGCTTTGAGAGCAGTGGTGTTTACAGGCCGCTGGGGTCGCGGATGCCGCTGGGGTCGCGGATTGTCCGAAGGGGTTACCGCGGGCCTGGCATAGGCAACTGAAGGAACACGGGTGGGTTTTAGTCAGTAAAAGTCTGACACGCCCTTCCGCTCCACCCAGAGCGGGAGAAGTTATTTGATGATTTCCCACCCTCAAAAAAAAAAAAAAAAAAAAAAAGAAAAAAAAAAAAAAGAAAAAAAAGTGGTGTTTACAGAAGTAAATCGCCTGTCTGGGATCGAACCTACGACATACAACTTGTAAGTCGCGGCCGTTACCACTGGGCCACCACTGCTCTCAAAGTTCAATCGACTCACACAATTACCATTAAAATCGAAACGTTAATTTAAACATGGCCAGTTTTGAAAAGTTAATGAACGTTTACTGTGTTTACTTAAGCGCACTACGAGCGTCCATTAATATTATCCTAACTAATGGCTAAATACGAGAGAGCCGGATTAAATGCGAGAGAATTACTTAAAATAGCAAGTCTTAATTAATTTAATCGTTCGCCCTTTCATCGAATGTACCATTGGAGAAAGATTCTTGTTTTGCATCTGACCTCTGCCTTTTGGCCTTCCATTGTTGTTTATTGTGCTGTCAAGAGGATTACAGCAATTTTCTTTGTATAAATAATAATATTATTATTAGGTATTATGAGAAGGTATAACGGATTGTTGAGCGTCGGTAATTGTAGAATAATTCGCCCACAAGGCGCAACTGTTCATTGTAGCTTTTGTTCTGTAGTGGGCGTTCACGCAATGATCGTCATATTCAAGTTCTACCAACTTTCTGCTGGTCTTAGAGCACCTCTTTTGCCGGACTTCAACTTTTTTATGGCGAGTAGAGCTACTTCCCGGCAGCGCTTCCATTGAGAAATTAATAAGTCTGGAGTTAGGGCGCTTTCAATTAGACAGTTCGTGTCGCACCGCTGCCGCACGTTTTCCGTGCCGATGGTTATAAGCCGCTGCCGTGCCACTGCAGTACGTTAGACGTCCAACACCAAACGCCTAAAATGAAAGCGTATCTGACTGCCGTGCGTTTAATTGTATGCTAGTGATGTTAATATATTTGAGAGCAGTCAAGCCATGGACTCTGACGAAGAAACATTACTGTTAGTGATCTTGTTGAAAAACATCAAAGACAAACAAAAAAGACGCCCCCGTAAAAGATCATCACCGATGTTTTCATTAACATGTAATTTTGGTGATTTCCATAATCTACCCTAAGTTAAACACGATCCAAGCAAATTTTTTAATTACCTATAATAGGTAATTTAAAAATTTGCTTGGATCGTGTTATAAATTCAGCGGCAAAAAACTATTTTAGTTAACTAACTAAAGTAGTTTCTTGCCGCTGAATTTTACTATTAACTAATTCAAGTAATTCGTAGAAACATTCTCTAGAAATACGTCCTGCTTTACGGAACTAAAATAGTTTAAAAAAAAAAACAAAAATAGTTATTTTAGTTTTTTTTTAAGTATTTTATTTCCGTACAGGACGTATTTCAATTTCATTTATAAATTCTTCCACATTTATATCATCCATTTTATCATCCTTTTTGCAATATGTATTGGTACAGTGTTGGTCTTAAGTCAGAATAAAAATAAGAATTAAGGTAACATTTTTTGTATCAAAAAAATCAACACTAAACCTTCTCCTACCTACTATAACTTCGAACCTAGGAAGTTTAGTGTTGATTTTTTTGATACAAAAAATTCTACCTCATCTGACTAAATTCACCTTGTCTCAGCCACCTCATTAAGATTTTATTTTTAGTCATGTCGTATTACCTGTGATAGCCAAGAACACAGAGCTTAAAACATGGCCAGCTTTTCGGCCCAAATAGTATTAATACAGGGTGAAATTGAAAACATGCGACAAAATTTAAGGGGTTGTTCTACGCATCAATATGAACAACTTTTACTATGGGACCAAACCTGAAATCGCGAAAAAAAATCAGCTGTTCAGTACATTTATGTTCGCATAACTCGTCAAAATATACTGAACAGCTGATTATTTTTCGCGATTTCAGGTTTGGTCCCATAGTAAAAGTTGTTCATATTGATGCGTAGAACAACCCCTTAAATTTTGTCGCATGTTTTCAATTTCACCCTGTATAGTATACCTACATCTGTAGATGTGTCATCTTCTAAGCTATTCCGATCGCCTCGTTAAATTCAATTTGGAACCTTTGCATGCCCGTCGCAAACAGCAAGACTTAATAAACCTGCATAAGATCCTATCATTCCACGCTGGATTCTTCAGCTCTGCTGTCTCTCATTAACATTAATACTAGGTACAACACCCGTACACCGAAAACTTTTACACTGCTGGTCTTTACAAATAACACCTCTTATTACAACCCTATCGTTAGAATGTGTCGACTTTACAATGAAATTTCAAAAGACAATAACAGTATTGACATCTTCGATTCCCGTGCCGCTGCTTTCAAAAGACTTGTTTGTACTCTTTCTTTTTAATCTTGTAATGTTTTATTTTAATAATGTAATTTTTTGGTCTATTATGTAAGTACTTTACCAGCTGGTGTTTGGTCTCCTACACATTCTCTGCCTAAGTAGAAGTGTGTCGGACGGCAGATGACCTTGTGGCTGTAACTTGTGAACTAGTTTCATTTTTTACTGTAGTTGTGTTAATTATATATTTATTGTGCTGCTGGTCATGTTGTGCGATTACGTTTTGGGTGATAATCAGGTCGAAACCTTTAATGTGAATTTAGTTATATATCTACCTTGTTTGTTACCTATTGTAGTTGCCATAAGAATAAATAAATAAATAAATCTAAGATACAGCCGTGCAGCCGTGGGTGGGCCTTAGCCTTGTCAAATATATTTCTCCAACGTGACCTATTCCCGGGTTTTTCTCTCCAATTTCTCACTCCAACAGTTCTTAAATCTTGGTCTATGCCATCCAACTATGTGACCTTGGGCCGCTCTCGACTTCTCCTGCCATCCGGTTTATTATCCAGTAAACATTTGAGTGCTCTGGTCTCGTCCATTCTTGCGACATGTCCTGCCCATCGAAGACGTTCTATTTTGTTGGTTTTAATTTAATTAGGCTCGTCGTACATCTCGTACATCTCATGGTTGTATGTACCACATTCGCCGTTGCCCGTTTCCAGCACTGCATAAAATATGCGCCTAAGGATTTTCTGTTCGAATACTAACAGAGCGTTCTCGTCTTTTTTACTTAGTATCCAGCATTCCGAGCCGTATGTCAGTATTAGTCTTAAGAGGAGAAGTTATAGATGTATCGCCGATACGAAAAAAAGAGCTTTAATGTACCTAAACAAAACCGTGCCCTTTTTATCTTATAGTCCATCGGCTACGGTAGCGAAAATTGTCTCGACAGTTAAATGCTAAAGGTGAGTCGTTCTATTGGATTCGTGATACCCTGATTCGGGTTGTAGTAAACCGATTTACGCTGCTGAGCCGTGGTAATCTGTGGATTCCTTCGGAGAGCACGCACAATATTGAGCAGATTGAAAATAATCAGCTTACGGGAATCACACTTCAATTGGACGTGGAACGTAAAGGAATTGGATCGTTTTCGGTTAATACAATTGAATTTAAAACGGGTTTTTACTGACTGTGGGAAGATTGGATTATTCTATTCTATTTCTTCCATGTAGATCGATCGTTCGGGGAACCAAAGCCACATTTGTCGGTTTCATTTCACAAACGAATAGCTGCCCTTTACTGATCGTAACATTGTATCTTTCATTGCTCGTGAAACCGTATCATTATATGAATAAGATTTCTATTGAAGACGTGACATTATATGGCATCCACCAACCCGAATCGGACTGCGTGGTGGATTACGACAAACCTCTGATAATGGAGAGGAGATCTGCGTGAGTCCCAAGGTGAGCCATGAGCATGTGACTGGGAGGATTAGTCTGAATATGTTATGGTATAAGTATGCAAAAGATCAAACGACATCTTTAGGCTGCTTTTCCACCAGAGATGTGCTATGCTACGTTGCTATGGATGCGTTTGATATCCACAAATCATATTCATTAGTCCACATAGCATAGCACTGGTGGAAACGGGTTCAACTAAGCTATGTTTCTTATATGGAAGGACGCGTGCTATGAATGGGAGCTATGAATGCGCGAGTAGTGTAGCTCGAGCTGCGCATCTACCTCGCACAGCTACCCCGCGGCGGCGGGCTGATCTTCATACCACATCTTACTCGCTCCGCTACACAGTTTAGCATTAGTGGAAATGGTCACATAGTTTCGTAGCTTAGCTTTCACATCCTCGCAGCATAGCTGCATAGCACACCTGGTGGAAAAGCACCCTTATCCTGGTGTATAGAGTTTCTAAAGGACACTTAACGCTTACATTGCTTTATTTTATAACATGAGCAGACACTCCAAAAATTCAAGCTGTCTCCAAGATTGAAACGCGATACATCAAACGTTCTAAAATAATATTTTCTTGTTTACACACTTTTAATATAGGTAGGTATATGTAGAACAGACTAATTTCAGGGTGACTTACTAACTCATTTATCAACGTCTTTCTTAAACAGCTGAACCCACTAAAATGAAAATTTTGCAAGGGATGTATCTTTAACGGACGAGAGAAAGTTTTACAACATTTTTACTCGGAGGAAAATTACCAGTGTAGCTTCACAACTTTGTGCAGAATATAAGTAGATTAGGAGTGTCCTTCTTATACATATATAACATACGAACTTTTTGCATGAAAAAAAGCAACAAGTAAGTAGAATATTTCCTGAAACATGTCTCACACACTACAACAAAATGTATGTCATTTTGTTCTAACATATTTCCTACCCTAAAAACTGGTAAATCCTGTTTTAAATGACTGTTACATCCTACAACCTGCAGTCTCTATGAAGACTCGTATTTAGTATTCAAGTGCTTGTCATCATATCACTTCACGGCGACGTGAAGCCACATCGTTTACAGCGGGCCTCGCGCCACGCATGTTGATGCCTTGCTATAAAACGGCGTCGGTAGCAACCTTGGGGCTACGTATAGTAAGATAAGGGGTGCGTTGTGTTCTGTGGGGACGTCTCAGTAGGCTGTTTACACACTTGGCTAACAGACCAGAGGGCTTAGTGCGAGTTTTTATACTTACTCGATCGCATTTACGCTAACGTAACCTTACGTCAATTTATGGAGTAATTGTGTGTCACATTTTAGTCACCAGACGGTGCTTATTCAGTGTCAGTACAAATTGAAGTTTACGTCAACGTGATCGAGTAGGTATAAAAACTCGCACTAAGGGCTGTGTGGGATTAGTGCGAGTTTTTATACTTACTCGATCGCGTTTACGTTAACGTTGACGTACGTCAATTTGTATGGAATAATTGTGTTTCCCACTATAGTAACCAGGCGGCGTTTATTAATTTTCAGTACAAACTAACGTGATCGAGTAAGTATAAAAACTCGCACTAAGCCCTCTGTAGTGCTATTCTGTAAATAACTCACCGTGACCACTTAGGTGAAGTGATCTTAAAGTGAACTGTCAATAGTGTCGGCTCACTTCACGCTCACTCCACCTAAGTTGTCAAATCAAATCAAATAATCGGCAATAATCGGCATACAAATATAATATTAGTAAGCAGGTTATTTTTACTATCATAATTAATAAAGTCTAGGATAAAAGAAATGAAGTAATTGAAAAATGTCATGAGCCGCATAAAATAAAGTAATTGAATTATATTATTAATTATTAAGAATGTTAAAGAAAATTAAATTTAGTCATAATTTGTCATTTAAAAAGTCTTTTTTTTTTTTTTTTTTTTTTTTTTTTTTTTTTTTTTTTTGGGAATATCAAACTATTTTTTACTATAATAACATCATCATTATATATCAACATATTAACTTGTCTTAAATATTACAATTTAACAATATAAACTAAATATAAACTAAAACTAATCTAAAACTACTATAAACTAATCTAAAATTAAAAATAAAACTAAAATTAGTCTAAAAGACCGCTACCACTTGGCAATGTTCCCAAAATGCTGGCAGCATTGCCACGTTGTATGGCAATGCTTAACCTTTGGGCAAAATAAAGGCCAGCATTTTGGTCACATGTTGCGTCGACCAGACGCCCAGATAATTCTTTGTAAATTCGATGGGCTCCTGGTCCCCACGGCCCTAGCGTCTCGACCCCAAAAGGCTCAAATATGTACCCGCTATCGAGGGTACTATATTTGCGCCTCTTAAGTCCTTCCGCTGATTCAGCCGCAGCACCAGCCCTACTTTGAGTTCCTTGAAGATGAGACGGCGCAAGGGTGTCTACGCAAGTAGCATCCCACACCAAAGGTCGCCCCATCTTCCAAGGAATAAGAGTCATTCCATCAGGTCTTTTGCCATCATCACGCATGAGGCCAACAGGTTCTAAAATGGCTGCACAATTAGCAGTGGCAAAAGCCCGACGGATTAAATCATTAAGGCTGGAGTGGCGGGGAATCCTACCTGCGCTTCTGCAACAGGACAAGCCGTGGTGACCAAGCCGGCCAACAGCAATGCCACAGTGGCAGCGGTGAGGAGCACAGCACGATGCACCCAACCGGAGTGATGCTGCAATGCGGAAAGCTGAGGAATCTATGAGGGTTCCAGTGTTAGGCGATGGGAGAGCCTGCAGCCACAAACCTGATTCCCACTCACCAACGGCTAAGAGACGAGCACGGTCTGCGGAGCTTAAGTACGTATGCAAAAGGTTGTTCCGTATTAGCTCGCAGAGAGGCCTATCCCATAGCCGCTGAGAAGACGATGTTTGTGGTAATTCGTAACTTGGGCAGGCTAATATCCACGTGTTCTTGGCCTCGTTCAGAAAACTTATATCAATATTGTCCAAAGAGGCTGCAAGAATTTTTTTGGTTAAATTTAGAGTACTATGGACCGAGGACAGGAAGGCGGGTAGAGCTACACCAGAAATTGATCTGATGCCGAGGCCTCCAAAACGTATATGAAGTGAAGCCTGTAACCACTCTCGCTCTCCTAAATTTATGTTCAAAATTGAAGCCAAAGTATTTCTTATGATGTTATCTAAACTCTTAAGAAGCTCTGTGTGCTTCCAGAGTTGACAACATCGTATATTATAAGTAAATTTAGGAACAAAAAGACAGAATCTAATGATGGTAAAAGCCATGTGTACGTTTATTTTAGATAAACGATTAGAACAATCTACAAAATTTTGAATTTTTTCTTCAAAGAAAAGGGGGAAGGATTCGTCGAGAATGGGGGAACCCAGTAAACGTAGCGAAGATTTGTCAATAATTGTAATATTGGGGGCCAAGCTATTGAATTTTTGTACAACCAAATCTTTTGAGGGGTATGTGTCTGAAATAAAAAGTTCACACTTTGAAAAATTTAGTTCCAAACCGATCTTACGAAACTCGTCTATTAAAAAGGTAAGATCGTTATAGACTGTATTTATGTCACCACCTAAAGTCCCATCATCCAAGTACCAAACATTAAGCTTGGAGTCAAGACGTTGGATGATGGGATGGATGGCGAGGCCAAATACAGCTGGACCTAAGGGATCACCTTGCTGACAACCAACTGCAGATAAAATTTCGTTACCATGATAAGTTAATTTAGAGGAAGACCCGTAACATTGCCAAAGGAAATTGTATAGTTTTGGAATTTTGTCTTTCACTTGCGTTAATAGAGCTCCCCTATCTACGGAATTGAAGGCGTTCTTCACATCCACTTTCAACAACACCTCTCCACAATTTTGATCTAAAAAAGTTCTCGCGGAATGAACAGCGGCCTCACAACCACCTCGCGAGCCAAACCCTAACTGCAAAGGTTGAAAAAGATTTGCCAACTCAGAAGAAGATTTTTTGCAGCAGATTTTGGCTGCGAGACGACGATAGGTTGTCCCAATAACTATTGGTCTGATACCGCCGTCTTTCTTTTTTAAAGCACAAAGATTAGCACCGTATAGAGTCTCAATAATATCTCCGTTGACCCGCCCTGATAACATAAGGTTAACTAGAGACGTCAAGTCCTTAAGAAGGGATCCACCTGTTTCACCATTCCCGCTGCACAAAAGGTCTTTTAAATGTTGCGGCGTGAGAGCATCTAAACCACCAGCGGAACCCTTCTGAAAGGAAGCGACGGCTGCAGATATATCCAGGTCGTTAACCTCAACGGCGATATCAGATCCACACGGTGCTTCAGGAAGTAGGAGAGTAGCTGTGGGAGGCGGATGTTTTCCTTCCAGAGCCGAGAGGGTTTCAGGGGTAGCAGGTGCTATTGTGTCACTGGAAAACAAGATACGTGATGCTCCTTTTATATCTCCGTCACCAAGTTTACTTTCCACCAATCTGTAGGTAGCAGACTCAGAGACGGGTTTCGCAGTAAATTTAGAATTTTGATTAGATACCGAGTCAATGCCTGACAATAAAATTGGTTTTTCCAGTGTGCTGTACTTCACACAGTTCTCTTTAACTCTAGTTGTCAGAGATTTTTTATTACTAGGCTCAGGAACAACATAAAGTACAGCATACGGAAAGTATAATAAATGTTCCCAGGCATGCTTAGAATTTTGTAATATAACGGCCCTGATAGCCTGAGACAAAACAGAGGCGACAGAAATACGTGCTCCACGGGGAATGCGCTTCAAAACTGGTATTGAAATTTTACAATGAGCCAAAATTTTCTGAAAAGGGTGAGCCGAAAGAGAAGTGCTTGGAGAATTTAAAATACCTGTATTTAAATTTGGTGCTGAAAGGGGGATGGTATTTATTTTGTGACATTTACCTTGGTGTATTTTTAATCCTTTCTGGCCTTTAAAATAACGTTCCTGGGAACATTCGGAGCATCGAATCAGATTTTCCTGTGACACAGTTCGATAGACACTGTCAGTAATATCCGCCTGAACACATCGTTGCTTAACACGCGACGACAAAACACGTCCTCCAAGTCGGCGAGCAGGTGTTGGTGTCGTGGGCGGGGAGAAATACTCGTCGCTCGAGCTCGACGCAGCTACCGCGGCCGGTGTCGTCACAGCGCTCATAGTGGGGCTGGGTACCGGCGACGGCGGTGAGGCGGAGCTGAGCGACGAGTCAGAGTCTGAGGAGATTCGAGTCGGTGGTGGGCATGCTCTTTGCGAGGCTGATCTTGTCAACATTTCTTGATCATTTTCATTTTGTTTTTCTGTGCTTTTCGGAGATGACATTATAGATGTCATCTCCTTTTCGGTACTTTTTGATTCATGATATCGCTCTATTTCTAATTAAAAGAGTTTGCGAATGTTGTGAGTTTTTTTAAGCACTGTAAAATATCGTCAGAAACGATTAAAACTGTATAAATATGGTTAAAGGTTAAAAATAAGAAAATGTATGCAAATTCCAGTTTTTCGAGACGTCTGTTGACGTTGACGTTTTTTTTTTTTATTTAAAAAGTCTTCAATCGAGTAATACGTCTTTTCAACTAGAAACAGGAACAACTTTTTTTTAAAATGGCTGACATTTTCCTCACTTCTGATACACTTTGGCAATTTATTGTATAATTTTGAAGCCATTACGAAAATACTGTTCTTGTATAAAGCAGTTTTAGATCCAACAGTTTGTAGCCGGTCAGCTCGACGCTGACTACCTACTCGGTCAAATTTATACATATTATTTTTGACGAACATAGATGTCTGGTATATGTACAATGAGGGCACTGTTAAAATTTTCATACTTTTAAAATATTGTTTACAGCTGTCAGTGGTTTGCAGGTAACAGATCGCTCTAATACACCTTTTCTGACACTTAAACACCATATCTTTACCCGAGGCGTTTCCCCAAAACATAATGCCATATCTTAATGTTGAGGCTACTAGACCATGATATGCAGTCACGGTGACGTGTTTACAGAATAGCACAACTGAGGCCTTAGTGCGAGTTTTTATACTTACTCGATCACGTTAACGTAAACTTCAATTTGTACTGAAACTGAATAAGCGTCGTCTGGTGACTGTAATAGGAAACACAATTATTTCATAAAAATTGACGTACGTCAAAGTTATCGTAAACGCGATCGAGTAAGTATAAAAACTCGCACTAAGGCCACTGAACTTGACTGTAAATAAATAAATAAAAAAATTTTATTTAATTCAAGCTCCCTCATCATCATCTGCCTAGCGTTTAGCGTCCCAACTAAGTTGGGGTCAGCAACTGGATACCAGTATTTTACGTGGAGTGATTGCCTATCTGACCCAACCCAGTTACTGGGTAATACTGGTTGTCAGATTTTCGGGCTTCTGACGACCCGCAACGACTGTCAAAGATCCATGAATGACAGTCGGGACCAAACGTGCTTTCCGAGGCACGGAGGGTTCTTGGTATGTAAAGACGGTCACCCATTCACGGACCAACCGCGGTAAGCGTAACTTAACCTCATCGATCGATCCTGTGGCAGTTATTACTTAGCCACAAGCCCCTCAGGCAAGGCAATTCAGGCAAGACATAAAATAAAATAAAATTTCACAATACTGCCACGGAATAGATCAGAATAAAATGTCAATAAAATTAAAATAAAATGTCAATGCAATTAAAATAAACGAAGATTAAATAAAATATACTAAATTGTCACAGAGTTCAAAATTAAATAAAAAAACAATACAATACAAAAAAAAAAACTGGCCAAGTGCGTATCGGACCACGCACAATGAAAGGTTCCGTAGTTGGGATGAAATTAATCCCAAGAACAAACTTAACCTTGTAGTTGAAAAACATGTTCTCCCATACATTTCAACTGTAAATGTAAATTTGTCCTCACAATATTAAGAGATTTACCATGTTATTTTAAGACCACATACTTCTTATAGGTTCTCCTTTAATCAAAAACAAACAAAACAAAGAACAAAAAAACAAAGAACTATTTTCTGTATTTTTTTTCAAAATTTTAAGCTCAGTAGTTTGGAGATAAGATGTGGGAGAACGGTCAGTTATCATCTATTTTCTTAAATAGTTTTAAAACAATTTATTTTAAAATTAAAAAATAATAATTTGAGACCCTCGTATTAAGCCCTTTAATTTGATATGTCACACGGTACAGTTTGCATTTTTTTTTAAATTTTCTTATTTGCCCCCAAAAGTGACCTCAAAATTCATTTATTTACTTTACCCGTCCGTGTTCGGGTCACAGAAATTCATTATGTGTACCAAATTCCAACTTAATACGTGCATTGGATACAGACGGACAGATAGACACACGAGTGATCCTATAGGGGTTCCGTTTTTTCCTTTTGAGGTACGGAACCCTAAAAAGGTCAATCAAAATTAAGTGTACAGCATTGTCTAATGTAGCGGCAATCAAATCGCTCAGCGATCATCACCAGGACAGTATTGGAGCTGGCCCGCACCCTGCGCACTAAGACTATAAAAATATAGTTGTTGCATTTTAGCATGGCAATAGGGGTCAATGACCCACCTACATTTATTGACATTCTTCATTTGAAAAACGGAAATAAAGCCCGTTAACGACCTGAATCGACATTTATCTGATCATGAACATTTTTACTAATGGAAATTTATTGTTCGTGTTCCTACGAAGAGATATTTGGGAGAGGGCAATGACCTCTATTACCATCTATAACTATCTCATCTGTACATAAAATAATAAAATAGTAACGAAGTCAAAACTGTACATTGGATATTTAAAAAAAAATAGTATTTGCTGCGAGGTGTGGGAATGAGTCTGATGCCAAAAATATAGTTTTTAGAATTTTTGTCCGTTTTTCTGTTTGTCTGGATGTATGTTCCGGATTGTCGCAAAACGACAGAAAGGATTTGGAAGAACTTTGCCACACAGATAGTTTATAATCTGGATTGACACATAATGTACTTTTAATCCCGATAGTACCTACGTTCCCGTGGGATATTTTCCGACGTCAACGCGGGCGAAGCCGCAGGCAAAAGCTAGTGCTAAATTAAATTGCAATATTGTGGACTTGGCATATTCGTTTATCTTCAAGATACTCGTATATATTTCTTTGGAAAAGTTTACATGATTTAACCTGTTATGGCAGATTGTCTCTTCAATTATGTTTATAAATAACACGTTTTACGTGGTTTTTCTGGTTCCCCGCCATTTGAATATTTTAAATATTATAGTTGTTTTATCTCACGAAAGCGGGTGAGCCATACTTGTAGATGTAATGCGTATAGACACGCGCTCGACACGCGCTCTTGTGTGCGTAACTGCAGGTAGCGCGCTCCCGAGCTTACGCACACAAAGACAAAGTGCATGTAACATTTACACATACAAGTATGGCTCGCCCACTTTCGTGAGATAAAACCACTAAACTTTTTAAACTTTCGCGATTTGTACACATTATAAAACAATATAGAAAACGGGTCTTATTGCGATATTCTTTTTAACGAGGTAAACAGGTACCTACTTGTTTCCGGACTTTTCGCCGGCCTGCCGACGAGGTCCGCCAGTGTGTAGACGTCCTTAGTGTTGTGTGTAGAAGTACCGACAGTGACATTTATAAAAATTGTGAAGACCAAGTGAGGGTAGATGCACATACCCGCACTTTACGAAGACGTCGCTGAGCTGTCATCAGTCCTCCCGTGACCACGATCGCTGGAAGGCGGTCGAAACGTCGGGAAACAAGTAGGTACCTGTTTACCTCGTTAAAAAGAATATCGCGATAAGACCCGTTTTCGATATTGTTTTATAATGTTAAAACAACTGTACAACTACATAAAAAACAGTAGCTTGTTGCTACTGTTTTTTATGTAGTTGTACAGTTGTTTGGCTTTTCTTGTGCGTCAAGCCTAAATAACGTTTGTAAAAATGTGGGTAGTTTAGACATAGCCAGTGACGGCATCGTATTGTCATATAGCCAGTGACAGCGTCGTATTGCGTGAACTACGCGACACGTTTACATCAAATCTTGAACTATACTCTTACACAGTATTATGCTAAAAACACAAGACGCTGATTATTTTGTAGAGAAAAACAAACCCTGTTTATTAATTTTTAGAAATAACATCGAGATTTTCTGTACCGGCGTGACGTATTTTTTTAATGCAAATTGGCGGTTGTTTTGAGGCAAAAGAAAGTCTATATTATTTTGTAGTATTGTGTTTACTTACACTTCATTAACCATAATAAGGAAATGCTTAAATGTTAATTTGACATCATTTTGTTTTCCATCTTTTTAATTTGTTTTTCGTTTCATTCTATTTTTCTTTTCCTGTAGATTTGATTTGATTTTTACGAGCTTTTCGTCTTATACCGATAGAGGAAATAATACTCATAAAAAAACTTAGAAGTTTTAGTAGAGAACGTTAATTTCGACAAGTTATTTAAGTAGCCGTTCATTTTTTTCTTGAGTTTTTAATTTTAATTGGATGGTATTTAAAAGTACTTCAATTTATTCCCATTTCATTTACCTAATTTTGCCTGTGTTCCACCAAATATACTGAATGTGCACCAAAATATGTTCATTAAAATATGTCATAACGAGCATCTATTGGATATGGCGCTCGGCGGCCGCTGCCGCGGCACCGCTCGCTTCGCTCGCTCGCCGTCGCGCGTTAAGGGTCACTGTTCTAACCTAACCTTTTTTTTTTTTTTTTTTGACGCTGAGAAATGCGTTACGCATCCCCGCTCGTGAGGGACGAGACGGGGTATGTGGGACTCCTGTCGAAATGACAATATACCCACTAAAACTCAGCGGTGTTCCCACATCGCCGTGATGGGAGGGCCATGGGAAACCGGCTCAACCTTTACTTCCACAACCCTCCCGGCGCATGCCCGCCTAGCTGGCGGGCCCCGCATGCCCCCCAGGCTGGGGGGCTGTGGGAATGGCCGGGAACACCTGGCCATTCCCATCCGACACTGGTGGAGGCCTGTGCAATACAGGCAAAGGTGCCCCCACACCTATTGCCTGCTGGCCTCCACCTGGGAGGAGTCGGAGATGACTATCATACTGACGTCTTCTTCGACCCCTCCTCCGCCGTCGGAGCAGCGCCGCGTGAGGATCGTCCTCCCGTGCGCGCTCCGCCGCCTCCTTCTGGGACATGACGTGCTCGCAGAAGGAGGCGACTGCTGCCCATGACCTCTCATCCCCCAGCATGGCGTTAACCAAGCCGGGAAGTGAGAGGTCCGGTCCGATCACAGCCATGAGACTGCGTCGCGCCTCAAACCACGGCGGGCACACCTCCAGGGTGTGCTGCGCCGTGTCCTCTACCACGCCACACTCGTGACACGACGGCGTCTCCTCCCGTCCGATCCGGTGCAGGTACGATCCGAAACAACCGTGTCCGGACAGCACCTGCACCAGACGGAAGGAGAGGAACCCATGCGACCGCTCGAGCCAGTCTCGCAGGACTGGCCCAATCGGCCGAAGGCTGCGGTGGCGAGGTCCCCCGTCCAATGGACGACGATGGCGTCCCTCGCCTCCCGCCGGACTGCCTCCCGCTCTTCCGGTGCTGGGCGTTCTCCTCTCGCCCTCCGCCCCGCCGTCCATTCATATACTCTGGCGAGCACCCACGCCTCGAGTTCCCAAGGAGGGGTGCTGGCCAGAATACATGAGGCCGCGAAGGCCACCGTGCGGTAGGCCCACGCCACACGCTGGGCTATGGCCCTTTGGGGTGCCCGCAACGCGGTGGCGTTCTCCCTCCTGTGGAGGGAGTCCTCCCAGATAGGAGCCCCGTAAAGGGCCATGCTCCTCAAGATGCCGGCGTAAAGTTGCCGGCATCGCGCGCTGGGCCCCCCAGAGTTGGGAAGCAGCCACGAGAGGGCGCCCGCGGTCTTCAGCAGGCGCGACGACAGCCTGCCAAAATGCGGACCGAAGCGCCACCTGCTGTCGAGTACAAGGCCCAGATATTTCATCTGGGCCTTCACCTCAATTCTGACGCCCTCCACGAAGATGTGGGCATCAGGTGGGGGGCGCTGCCGAGGTCCGTGGAAGAACACGGCCTCGGTCTTGTGCAGCGCCACCGTTAAACCTAGGCGGCGGATCCTCCCCGCGACCAAGGACCCGCCCGCCAACCTAACCCAAATGATTCACCAATGTGAGGTTTCGGACGCGCGGGTGTTTTGTGTAACATTCAGGAATATTTGGTGCACGATCAGTATTTTGATGTACGGATAATATTTTTGGTGAACACAAAAATACTATCCATTTTAATTCATAAAATGGATAATATACATTCTACAGTACAAACTTACCTACAAAAAAAAAACTATACTACCTACATGGAGGTTGTATATGATAAAATCAAATCTATTACTAAAATAGATCAATCCAGTTCAGTACCGTGTGATCCTAACAAAATTCTACACTTAGCTTGATTTTTGTTCCAGCCTATAGAATAAAAAAGACATAGGTACATAAATGATAAATGACAGAAGATTGACCGAGTATTCGGAGAGTGTGTCCCAAAAAAATAAGAAGCAAAACTCCTTGTCACAAAACTAGGAGATTACAACGAAAAATAAACAGAAGCGAAATTCAGGCGCTAATTCTTTTCTCAAAGCGATTTACATTATTGAATGAACCGAACAATACTCAAAAAGAATTAAAACAAAAAGAAGCGTCTACTTAAGTGCCTTAGCAACCCCCGAGCCCTTGGCACAAGGCCAAAGACACTTTCAGGGTCAATGTCTGCGATATTACTTTGTTTGTCGCTTTTCCCTTCGAATCACACGATGTACTGACATCGCACTTAGGGCTTCCAAAATTACGGAAATGTCAATTACGTAACTAGTTACGCAATTTCTTTCTCCAATTCCGTAATTCCGTAATTACGTATTTTTTTCCATATTTTTTTTTAAATCGTCATAATTATTTTGTTAAAATTGTAGATACTCTAAGGAATTATCAAAATAAATACAACATTTCTAAAAAAACAAATATTATTCAAGAACTTAATGTATAATTAAGTCGAACCATTTCTTTTCGTCCCGAATATGACATTTCTTCTTCAAAATGTGATCTCAGAAATGACGGCATTTAAGGTTTTATCACCCAGAGAACTTCTTGTGTTTACTCTTGAAAGTTTATTTCCTGTCACTTTGTTTATTTGTATAAGTATGTCTAATTTTTGTGCGATTAACTCCTCGTCATCATCGTCACTGGTGATAATTGCGTCCGATTTACTCTGTTGTTGTTGTTGGTGTTGTAGATTTGGACTTTTTTGTGTGGAATTATCTATTTTAACTTTTAACCATTCCAACAGTTCCACTATGTATATTCGTAAATCATCTGAGTCTGACGATAAAAATATTGCAAAACACCGAATACATTTGTTCGTCTTTTCTTTATTCTCTGTATAAGATGTGGCTAGTTTTCCGAGTTTTCCACTGAGATCGTTTGACTGAAGATCTTTAGCATAACCATCTGAGATCTGGAGTTTCTCTAGCATAAATCGAAGCGCAGCGTCTGTTGTCAATAAGTTTGAATCATGGCAACATAATGACATCACTGTAGTTTTTATTACATGACATCCAAGCTGTAATGAATTTCATGAAAGTCTTGCATCTCTTCGTCTGTAGTGTAGTTTTCCACTGAGATCGTTTGACTGAAGATCTTTATCATAAATATCTGACATCTAGAGTTTCTCTAGCATAAATCGAAGCGCAGCGTCTGTTGTCAATAAGTTTGAATCATGGCAACATAATGACATCACTGTAGTTTTTATTACATGACATCCAAGCTGTGAATGAATTTCATGAAAGTCTTGCATCTCTTCGTCTGTAGTGTAGTTTTCCACTGAGATCGTTTGACTGAAGATCTTTATCATAAATATCTGACATCTAGAGTTTCTCTAGCATAAATCGAAGCGCAGCGTCTGTTGTCAATAAGTTTGAATCATGGCAACATAATGACATCACTGTAGTTTTTATTACATGACATCCAAGCTGTAATGAATTTCCTTATTGAAAGTCTTGGATCTCTTCGTCTGAAAATTTTTAATTTGATTTAAAATCTTGTAACACCTTAAAAACGCATGATTATTTGAGAAATCGGCGTACTATATCTTACAAGCTGCTCCATCACGTTTTACAATCCAGTATTATGTCAATTTTTTTACCATGCTCTTCTAAAATGTATTTCTGCAATAAGTCGTTTTTAAAAGATTTTATCTCTTAATTTTTTATTTACTAGTTCCCTGCAGGGGCTTTACCATAAGGTTTCCCGGCGACTCTCCCAGTTGATAACTGAAATTGAACTCTATTCTGTACGTCTTAGAACTACTTTTTGCAAGATATATCAAAGAATAAAATAAACCACAGAGAACACCCTGTTTGTACAGTATTGATGAAGTTATGTTGTATAGTGTTGCCACGTTATAAAATGTCCAAAATGCATTCTTATTAGTTGTTTATTTTGATTGATTGACGATGACAATAATTACGTAAGTACGGAATTGACATCTTCAGTTACGGATTTGAGAATACCTTAAAATTGGTCCGTAATTACGTAATTGCGTAATTACGTAATGGAAGCCCTAATCGCACTGATACGACACTTTGTTATGTTAAGACGTGCTTTACGATATTAACTATAAAGGATAGGTACTTTGTGATAGTGTCAGATCAATTTGATGGGATGTTTTATTTTTATTTTTTATTTTTACTACATTGGGACACAAAACAATTACATGTTATAATATTACTATAAAAGTTATGAGCTAAAGTGGGCTAGGGTAAACATGTAATCCACACTAATGCATCCGGTTAGACTGGAAGCCGACCCCAACATAGTTGTGAAAAATAAGTAGGTGGTAAACATTGTGGGGGTTGAGCTTATTTCAATGAACCGAGTAGTAGACATAGCTGGGAAAAGGCTAAGGCAGATTGATGATTTCAGAGTTGGTCCCTTAATGAAAGTTGCTCATATTCAAGGGTAAAACACCCTGTGAAAATTTGCGCGCTGCTTAAAAACTTATCCTGTATAAAAGCTAGGTATGTCACAATCCTTTTCGAATACCGCGTTCCCGATTTCACGTTTCAATTGAACAAATCGAAGGTCAATTCGATACAGGGCGGTGCACGGAACATGTGGCAGGATTCATTTTGTTATTCTGGTCCGCCTGCGCCATGAATAGCCACTGAGTTGTATCTGTGGACTCTGTGGAGGCTCTTTTTGTCATGTGGACTTTTTGTTCATGCGACGTGTCTCGCATCTATTGGGGAAGGGACGATTTCACTGATTGGATTGATTGCTATTACCTATACCTGTCTCAATTTAGTTCGTCTAGCCTAGTTATTTATTGTATTTTGGCTATTTATAAGGGAAACGAATTTTCCGGTAACAAAGAGGAGGTTCAACCATGTGGAATATGGATTGAAGTTGTCGTTTAGAGAAAGTTAGTATGTTGGAATTTTGGTAAGTTAACCTTGGAAACTTCATCCATAATGTTAGAGATTTTCGTTGTTGTCGTCAACCAAAATGAAGGCAAAAACTTGTATATTTAGCTGCGAAGAACATGTCGGTTTCTTATAAAAGGATTTACGAGATGAAGCTGTGTGGATGCGGGTCGTGTCACCTTTGTGTGGCCTGTCATTGGAGATAACAAAAACGCGGCCGTTTACGTCTCGTTTCAAACGCAGACGGTTCGTAGCTTAGATCGTTTGCGTCATTGCCTATATACGGTCTCAGTGAACCACAATTCCTAACTTCGTAGCTATGGATTATAATGACAATGTGGCCACAAAACGACTATAGGGACTTTCAAAGAGTAATTCCGAACTGCGGATACATAGAAGGAATGTGCAAAGTTACATGTAGGAACTCTTTTCATTCCACGCGTGGTTTAGCGTCTACGCGTGACTTGGCAGGCGTTCAGCTAAGCGTGCTTTTTAAGCTGACGGTTTATCGGCGCAATGTTTTGTTGCTCCACAACGGATACACCATTTTTCATTTTCGACAGCTCAGTCAACGTAGAGTGCACAAGGGTTTTATTAATGAAGCGACTGTTGTACGCGTCACTTTTTCCAAGCGTCTACTGCGTCCACTGGTCCGCGACGGCCGCAACGCACGCACGGCACGCAACGGATTTCGGTTTGCTTTGTCTGAGCGTCCATTGGTCTGCGGCGGCCGCACCACACGCACGGCACGCGCGTTTGGTTTGTTTGTATGAAGAAATGAAAATGCGGGCAGTAGCGATAGTGGACATACCCAATAAATAGTGCATAATTAGTGCAAAAGTAAAATAAATAGTGCATCTGTAGTTTCAGAATTAGAGACAATTTTTACTGGGTGCGCTGGCATAGCGTTATGCTAGCGTACCCATGGCAGTACTTGAAAACGGCTCATATCAAAGCAACGGAATATACACGAAAGAATAGTGTACAAACAGTGCGCCGGCTATGCAAAATTTCATATAATGTCGCGAGAGACACTTGTGCAAAGGACACCTGCGCGAATCCACTTGCGCGAAAGACATTTGCACGAATCCACTTCACAGGACAGTTGCGCGAAAAAGTTGCGGAAATGAGATTTCTTCATAACACCACGCCTGTATTCTTTCAAATGATTGGGCAGAGATGTATAGTATATTTTTTTTTTCTTATTTAGGCACACAGAGAAATACATTTATTTACATACTACTTTTTTAAAAAAATAATTATTTTATAATTTTTCTTTTTAGTTTATTTTTATTTTTTCGATATGGGTGTCATTCTCACGGTTCATCAGGTCGCTGAAACCGATAATGAGGTCAAAATGAAAATCCAAGATGGTGGCTGTGAAAATTTTAAACTTTTTCGTCATGGGTGTCATTTTCATTGTTCTTGAGGTCGCTAAAAACGATTGTGGGGTCGAAATGAAAATCCAAGATGGCGGCTGCGAAAATGTTTAAATATTTTCGACATGGGTGTCATTTTCATGGTTCTTGAGGTCGCTGAAAACGATTCATCATTCTCCTGCCCTTATCCCAATCTATTTGCGGTCGGCCCAACATGTCCTTTTTTTCCATACTTCTCTATTTATCGTCATCTCAGTAGTCACCCCCTTTCTAGCCATGTCATCTTTCACACAATCCATCCATCGTTTCTTTGGTCTTCCCCTACTCTTATAACGCTGTAATGAAAATCAAATATTGGACAAAATAAAATTGAGATAAAATAGATAAAACATTTATTCGGTGCACACAAAAGACACAGCACAACATACAAAAGTACAATTAAATTATTACAATTTACATGAATTCCACAAAAAATTTAAAAACAAGGTGCCAACATACAAAAAATAAAAGAAAAACATACAACAATAGGGAAATAAAAGTGGCAATAGGACATAGGTACATATCTTCTAATAACGAATATAGGTGAATAATAATATAATAAATAACAATAATATACACAGTGCGGTGTGCGTCTCAAGGTTGCACCAAATGGGAGTCCAGCTCAGCATGTGACAGGCAAATATACCTGACGCTGATATTCTACTGGATCCCTGCAGTGACGTTCGGACGCTGAGCAGTCGTGATTATGTTGGTGTTGTGACAAAGTGTTATGCGCGGAGTGAAATTAAGGCGGGGTGAAAGCAAGCGCCGTAGGTATTAAATGCTTACCGCAGCCCCCGCAAGGAGTAGCGATACGTAATAAATTACGATGCGCGGGAAACGCGCGCCAAGCGCACCGCTCATGAGTTCATGAACTCGAGTAGGTACTATGTTGCGTCACAGAATAGAGCAATGCAGTAGATAAACTTGAACTGATTAGTATACAAGTTTATTTTGTTTTATTTTTCTAGTAAGTATTTTTTAAAGTTTTAGACAGATTAGGTATGCATTGTAAACTTGAACAGTTAAAATAAATAAAAATAACTACTTATACATATTTATTTTCGTGAATAAGGTGGATTTAAAATCTGACTGACACGAAGACCTTTACCCGTACGATTCAAAACTACGCGCCGCGCACCATTTTACTTTACGAAGGTGTCGCATGGCGTGGGGAATAGTAGTTTCTGTCATTCCCCACGATACCACACCAGTGGTATCGTTTTCAGTTGTGTCGCTGTCGTGGGGAATGACAGAAACTACTATTCCCCACGCCATGCGACACCACCGACTGTATTGTGCTGTTAGTGATGTCCAGCTACATAACAATGATGTGTTACATAACAATTTAGACCTTATTGACATTCATGTTTTTTTGTTAAATTTAGCTTCCAGACCATTCACCAAGTATCTTGGACCAAAAAAACAAATGGTTTGTAAAATGTCTATAAGGTCGAAATTAGCTTGACACCCTAGAAATGATGTGCATAATAATCTAGACACTTTCTGAGGTGTCAAGCGAATTTAGACCTTATTGACATTCATGTTTTTTTGTTAAATTCAGCTTCCAGATCATTTACCAAGTATCTTGGGCCAAAAAAACAAAGGGTTTGTAAAATATCAATAAGGTCGAAATTAGCTTGACACCCTAAAAATGATGTGCATAATAATCTAGACACTTTCTGAGGTGTCAAGCGAATTTAGACCTTATTGACATTCATGTTTTTTTGTTAAATTCAGCTTCCAGATCATTTACCGAGTATTCTGGACCAAAAAAAAAAGGGTTTGTAAAATGTCAATAAGGTCGAAATTAGCTTGAGACCTTTATCGTTTTCAGCGAACTTAAATACCACGAAATGACCGTTCATTCCCCACGACACCACTGGTGGTGTCGTCGGGAATGACAGAAACTAGTATTCCCCACGACACCAATGACTGCATTGTGAGTGATGTCCAGCTAATTTTTAAACGTAACAATGATGTGTTATTTTTAAACGACTTCAAAAACGGAGGAGAATATCAATTCGGTTGTATTTTTTTTTTTTTTATGTTTGTTACTGCAGTACTCCGTCATTTAGAAGCCGATTTGGAAAGTTCTTTTTTTATTTTATTCGTTATGTCAACACAAAAAAAAAAAACGGAGGGGCATAACTTCTTACGCTCTAGTTTTTTTTTTCTTGAGAGGATGTGATTACGGTCAAAATGAAAATCCAAGATGGCGGCTGCAAAAATTTTCGAATTTTTCGACATGGGCGTCAATTTCGTGATATTTGAGGTCGCTGAAAACGATAATGGGGTCAAAATGAAAATCCAAGATGGCGGCTGCGAAAATTTTCTAATTTTTCGTCATGGATGTCATTTTCGTGATATTTGAGGTCGCTGAAAACGATAGTGGGGTCAAAATGAGAATCCAAGATGGCGGCTGCGAAAATTTCCTAATTTTTCATCATGGGTGTCATTTTCGTGATATTTTAGGTCACTGAAAGCGATAGTGGGGTCAAAATGAGAATCCAAGATGGCGGCTGCGAAAATTTCGTAATTTTTCGTCATGGGTGTCATTTTCGTGATATTTGAGGTCGCTGAAAACGATAGTGGGGTCAAAATGAGAATCCAAGATGGCGGCTGCGAAAATTTCCTAATTTTTCATCATGGGTGTCATTTTCGTGATATTTTAGGTCACTGAAAGCGATAGTGGGGTCAAAATGAGAATCCAAGATGGCGGCTGCGAAAATTTTCAAATTTTTCGACATGGGTGTCATTTTCGTGATATTTGAGGTCGCTGCAAACGATAGTGGGGTCAAAATGAATGACTATCGTTTTCAGCGATCTAAAATATCACGAAAATGACACCCATGATGAAAAGTTAGGAAATTTTCGTAGCCGCTATCTTGGATTTTCATTTTGACCCCGCTATCGTTTTCAGCGACCTAAAATATCACGAAAATGACACCCATGACGAACAGTTAGGGAATTTTCGCAGCCGCCATCTTGGATTTTATTTTGACCCCACTATCGTTTTCAGCGACCTAAAATATCACGAAAATGACACCCATGACGAAAAATTAGGAAATTTTCGCAGCCGCCATCTTGGATTTTCATTTTGACCCCACAATCGTTTTCTGCGACCTAAAATATCACGAAAATGACATCCATGACCGAAAATTAGGAAATTTTCGCAGCCGCCGTCTTGGATTTTCATTTTGACCCCACTATCGTTTTCAGCGACCTAAAATATCACGAAAACGACACCCATGACGCAAAATTAAGAAATTTTCGCAGCCGCCATCTTGGATTTTCATTTTGACCCCACTATCGGTTTCAGCGACCTCAAATATCACGAAAATGACACCTGTGTCGAAAAATTTGATAATTTTCGCAGCCGCCATCTTGGATTTTCATTTTGACCCCACTATCGTTTTCAGCGACCTAAAATATCACGAAAATGACACCCATGACGAAAAATTAGGATATTCGCAGCCGCCATCTTGGATTTTCATTTTGACCTCACTATCGTTTTCAGCGACCTAAAATATCACGAAAATGACATCCATGACCGAAAATTAGGAAATTTTCGCAGCCGCCATCTTGGATTTTCATTTTGACCCCACTATCGTTTTCAGCGACCTAAAATGTCACAAAAACGACACCCATGACGAAAAATTAGGAAATTTTTGCAGCCGCCATCTTGGATTTTCATTTTGACCCCACTATCGTTTTCAGCGACCTAAAATATCACGAAAATGACACCCATGACGAAAAATTAGGAAATTTTCGCAGCCACCATCTTGGATTTTCATTTTGACCCCACTATCGTTTTCAGCGACCCAAAATATCACGAAAATGACACCCATGACGAAAAGTTAGGAAATTTTCGCAGCCGCCATCTTGGATTTTCAGTTTGACCCCACTATCGTTTTCAGCGACCTAAAATAACACGAAAATGACACCCATGACGAAAAGTTAGGAAATTTTCGCAGCCGCATCTTGGATTTTCATTTTGACCCCGCTATCGTTTTCAGCGACCTTAAATATCACGAAAATGACACCCATGACGAAAAATTTGGAAATTTTCACAGCCGCCATCTTGGATTTTCATTTTGACCCCGCTATCGTTTTCAGCGACCTAAAATATCACGAAAATGACACCCATGACGAAAAATTAGGAAATTTTCGCAGCCGCCATCTTGGATTTTCATTTTGACCCCACTATCGTTTTCAGCGACCTAAAATATCACGAAAACGACACCCATGACGAAAAATTAGGAAATTTTTGCAGCCGCCATCTTGGATTTTGATTTTAACCCCACTATCGTTTTCAGCGACCTAAAATATCTCGAAAATGACACCCATGACGAAAAATTTGGAAATTTTCGCAGCCGCCATCTTGGATTTTCATTTTGACCCCACTATCGTTTTCAGCGACCTCAAATATCACGAAAATGACATCCATGACCGAAAATTAGGAAATTTTCGCAGCCGCCATCTTGGATTTTCATTTTGACGCCACTATCGTTTTCAGCGACCTAAAATATCACGAAAACGACACCCATGACGAAAAATTAGGAAATTTTCGCAGCCGCCATCTTGGATTTTCATTTTGACCCCACTATCGTTTTCAGCGACCTCAAATATCACGAAAATGACATCCATGACCGAAAATTAGGAAATTTTCGCAGCCGCCATCTTGGATTTTCATTTTGACCCCACTATCGTTTTCAGCGACCTCAAATATCACGAATATGACACCCATGTCGAAAAATTTGAAAATTTTCGCAGCCGCCATCTTGGATTTTCATTTTGACCCCACTATCGTTTCCAGCGACCTAAAATATCACGAAAATAACACCCATGACGAAAAATTTGGAAATTTTCGCAGCCGCCATCTTGGATTTTCATTTTGACCTTACTATCGTTTTCAGCGACCTAAAATATCACGAAAACGACACCCATGACGAAAAATCGGAAATTTTTGCAGCCGCCATCTTGGATTTTCATTTTGACCTTGAAATACAAAAAAAAATAAGAAGATACCTAATTAGAAAAAAAACTTAATTTAAAACAAAAATCTTATTTATGTAGGTATACAGAAAAATACATTTGAGGGCCTACTTATTTTCTGAACATCCCTGCCCAACCCTTTGAAAGAATTCAGGCGTGATGTTATGAAGAAATCTCATTTCCTATCCGATATTCATTATAAAACCACCCGTACTAACTTTATTCTGTGGCACCTACCTATTTGAGATTTGAAAATAGTGAACCAAAAATTTGCGCGTCAGGCGGCTTTATAAGCTCCAGTGTAGGGTTCAAATTCAACTGTTTTACACACTTGATGCGATTGGTAAACATAGGCCGTGATAAAAATAAATACCAATAAAGCTTTTGCGCGCGTGACGTCTTTATTTACATAGGCATAGCGTTCAAATTCAACTGTTTTCAACACATGTTAATTTGTGCCGGTCGCAGCCGGTGACAGAAGTTAGCGGGGGTGGCGGGTTCGAAAAATTGGCACACGTCCGACCTCCATCACGTTCCGCTCGGGACTAAACGACACGGAGCGAGCGCAAAACACTTGACATTGGAATTAGTGATATAAATATTTTGATATTTCAAATTATGATAGCCGTTATAAATTACATTTTTTACGACCTTTATTATGGCATAAGTTTTATTGTTCAAAGCCTAATATAAATCAAATGAAATAAGATATAGATCATAATTTAGACTTGTCTTTGCGATTTAATTGGATGCAGTAAAGTGCAAGTAATCGTGTATCGGACGGCCGAAATTTGTAGATGGAAGTCTGAACTAAGTAATATATTTTTTTCAAAATTTAAATCCGTGTTATCTACGAATAAAACACTAAACAAAACGACGTTTTTACGGCTCTCACCGCCTTAAGTAAGTATACCCGCAACTCTAATTATATGTTCAGTAAAGTTTTGCGTTTTGATTACTTGATTAGATATTTTATAAAGTTAAAAGTATAATGTATAAAATAAATGAATAATCACAAATAAATAATAAACAATGGCGTAGGTGCGAATAAAATAAAAATGATTTAAAAATAAAATTAATGTGTTTACAATTGTTATGTCTTGACGTGTGCGGGACGCAGTAGGAGCTTTTCAATGAAATATTTTAATATGACGTGACTCGAATATTTAATACTTTAGGTAGTACATCAAAATTATATTAATAAAACGTATAAGGACGACGCAAACGCACGCATCCGTCCAGAGGCTCTCCAGTGAAAGTGAGGGAGGCGGAAGCGGATGCAGCAGACGACATGTTGACTCGCACGTCGATGATGTGGAGCGCGCGAGATTCAAGATGTGGAGCCTTGCTGCCCGTCACGCTGTATAGATGGCGTCAACAGTAGCTTCTTAACAACAATAAATAAATGTAGGTAAATAATATGTGTATATTTATCATAATAAAATTAAAGTATTTATTAGTATGCAACAAAAGATCCACAAATTATTCAATTACCAAGTGCCAACGCTAGCTATAGCTGCACGCCTCATCTATATTAAGTGAATAATATCAAGTGAAGTATTGTAAATATTGCAGAAATAGTAACGGAAATAGCGCGCGCTCTGCAACAAGTCGTCGCGTACTGCGCGCCGCGCCAGGCGCACCACGATGCGGCGCCCGCGCGCTGTCACAGCCGGTGCTCCGACCGGGCTCGCTCCGCCGACTGGATTCGCGCCGCCCGCAGAGCTCGACTGTACCTCTCGTTCAGCTCGCAGGCCCACCCGCTGCGCGAACACTATGTCCCGATCGTCGAGACTCACCCCAAGATTTGCCGCCACCAGGCCGACGGTGTGCATCACGTTTTCACCAGGAATCTCCGGGATGTTGGCGATCTCTAAATCTGAGCCAAGTAACTCCTGCTCGCGGTCATTGAGGTCAAGCTGTAACTGCAGTACTATCTGCTCCAGCCGGCCCACTTTGCCGTCTGGCACTGCAGCACTCTGCCTACTCTCGAGAGCCTCGATCCTGGCGTCCAAGCTATAAACCCGCTCGGTACAGACTCCCATTGACGAGTGCAGGCCAGCCATTTCACGACGAAAATGCCTCATTTCATCCCGCACCTCCCGCAGCTCCGAATGGAAAAGCCTTATTTTCTCACGTAGGGTAAGCTGTGTGTCCGGCGAGGGCCCCCCATCAGTACCATGTACGCTCCCAACCTGAGACAGTTCACCAGACACCGCAGCGTGGGGTTTAGTCACCGCGACAGGGGACCTGATCATGCCGCCCTGGACTGGTCCAACAACCGGAGCTGACGACGCTGCTGAAAGAGGGGCCGCTGTGGTTCGCGGCACTACTGCTGGTACTACAGGGGGACCACTACCCAGATCCTTGACGGGAGTGGCACTGTTATCACCCCTGGGCAGCCTTCTTCAACAATCTGGCAACAACAGGCAAGCGAGGTGATACCTATTATGGCACGTAGAGCTGCTACACGCAGCAGCAGAATTAAGTTGTTTTTTTAAATATTTATTATTTGTGTTTGTAACGTTTTACATTTATCTATTTAGAAAGAAAAGAAAGAAAGAAAAAACGGTTATTTGCGGTAAACATGACACAAACTACAATAAAATAAAATAACTATTTAATTATATTATTTTATTATTATTTTATTTATTTGTATCTATTTATAATTATTTATGTATTTTTGTATATCTGCCCGTGACATCACAGCGGGCCCTATCAGAATACCAGCGCTGCGACACTCATGTTAAGTACCGCAGTATCATGCTGAGATAGGGACCTTTTGACCTGGTACAGGACTTTTTGTTTTTTAATTACTTATTTTTATTTTTTTATATATTTTGTTTCACTTTTGTTTTCAACTTTTATTTTGTGTTTCAGTTTTAGTTCTGTGCGAGTCACAATAAATACTTTTTAACCGACTTCTAAAAAAGGAGGAGGTTCTCAATTCGGATGTTTGTAATTTTTTTTTTTTTTATGTTTGAAAGAAGAAGAAAGAAAGAAAGAAAACTTGTTTATTCTGCACAAATAAAACGCACATAGACAAAGAATAATATTAAAACAAGAAGACAGTACACTCAAAAAGCAATATGAGCAAAAGCCTCATATTTAAGTTCGCAAATATTTTTTTTATTGGTTGGTATGAGACCAAAGACAATTTACACGTCTACATTGCCTCTGCTCTGAGTGGTGCTGTGTACTTGTGACACTAGTAAATCAAAACAATGAGAACAACAAACAATCAAACAAAAGTGGAAAAATCATACTTTTTTAACAAGAATAACACAAACATATTGATCCGTGCGTCGTATCTGCGCAAGAAAAGGTCGTTGCTCAGCTAAATGCCATGACGTCGGACGAGCCTATCGTCAACGGCGCTGATTTTCAGCAACTACCTATCGAAAGACGTAAAGACGTCCCCCCTGTGTGACCTAATAACTCAGGTAAGTTTTATTCACAGAAATACATACATGCGAGTCTAGCTGAACTTATTATACTAATATAAATAAAAAGAAATAAACAAAAACAAGAACAAGAATACACTACAGTTTGTTCGCGCATAACTCCGTCGCTTGCCAACCGATTTGAAAAATTATTTTTTTGTTGAAAAGGGTGTACTTCCCAAATGGTCCCATTTTTGTCAAAATCTAGTTTTGATGATGGGATCCTGGAGAAATCGAAGGAACTCTTCAAATATTATAGGCACACCTATATTGATTTGGGTATTTTTTATAGTAGCTCGTGCATTTGCTCTCGGAAAGCACCATTTGGTGAAGTGGAACTGATGATGAAGACCACAGATGGCTACCGGAACTACTCAATGATAAATATTTCACGGGTTGCGATTCGATTACTTTAATATGGTTGCTAAGCAATTTCCGCTCGTCACACAATGCGTGTGGTGAGTGGTTGTTGAGGAGTTCTCCTGGTTCTTACCAGCAGAACTCCTCAACAATTAACGTCCCAGCATCGGGAAAAGCAATATTTTGTAACATGTGATGAGCAATTGACATTAGACTATTGTAACTTATACAAATTATAAACAGACCCACTAAAAAGCGAGAAAAAAAACTTTTTAACAAAAAAAAAAACCGACTTCCAAAAATCACTACAAAGTGAAAAATAACTTTGATTTCGGAAGTCGGTGGCAAAAAAAAAAGAAAGTAAATAAAAAACAAAAGACACGACTTCCGAAATCAAAGTTATTTTTCACTTTGTAGTGATTTTTGGAAGTCGGTTTTTTTTTTGTTAAAAAGTTTTTGTTCTTTCTTTCTTTTTCTTTTATTCTGCAGCAGATTTACCAGCAGATTT
This sequence comes from Cosmia trapezina, assembly GCA_905163495.3. NCBI lineage: Eukaryota > Metazoa > Arthropoda > Insecta > Lepidoptera > Noctuidae > Cosmia > Cosmia trapezina. Next base: position 11,364,658 of record LR991042.1, read on the forward strand.
ACCAGCAGACTGTGCAGCAGATTTACCAGCAGATTCTGCTGCAGATTTACCGGCAGGTTCTGCAGCAGATTTACCAGCAGATTCTGCAGCAGATTTACCAGCAGATTCTGCAGCCGATTCACAAGCAGGTTCTGCAGCAGATTTACCAGCAGATTTACCAGCAGATTCTGCTGCAGATTCACCGGCAGATTCTGCAGCGGATTTACCAGCAGATTCTGCAGCAGATTTACCAGCAGATTTACCAGCAGATTCTGCAGCAGATTTAATTTTGATTTTTGGTCTCATACCAACCAATAAAAAAAAATATTTGCGAACTTAAATATGAGGCTTTTGCTCATATTGCTTTTTGAGTGTGCTGTCTTCTTGTTTTATTATTATTCTTTGTCTATGTGCGTTTTATTTGTGCAGAATAAACAAGTTTTCTTTCTTTCTTTTTTTTCTTTATTTACCGGCAGATTCTGCAGCAGATTTACGAGCAGATTTACCAGCAGATTCTGCAGCAGATTTACCGGCAGATTCTGCAGCAAATTTACCGGCAGATTCTGCAGCAGATTTACCAGCAGATTCTGCAGCAGATTTACCAGCAGATTCTGCAGAAGATTTACCAGCAGATTCTGCTGCAAATTTACCGGCATATTCTGCAGCAGATTTGCTAGTAGATTCTGCAGCAGATTTACCAGCAGATTCTGCAGCAGATTTACCAGCAGATTCTGCGGCAGATTTACCGGCAGATTCTGCAGCAGATTTACCGGCAGATTCTGCAGCAGATTTACCAGCAGATTCTGCAGCTGATTCACAAGCAGACTCTGCGGCAGATTTACCAGCAGATTCTGCTGCAGATTTACCAGCAGATTCTGCAGCAGATTTACCAGCAGATTCTGCGGCAGATTTACCAACAGATTCTGCAGCAGATTTACCAGCAGATTCTGCAGCAGATTTACCAGCAGATTCTGCAGCTGATTCACAAGCATATTCTGCAGCAGATTTACTAGCAGATTTACCGGCAGATTTTGCAGCAGATTTACTAGCAGATTGTGCAGCAGACTTACCAGCAGATTCTGCAGCAGATTTAGCGGCAGATTCTGCAGCAGATTTACCAGCAGATTTTGCTACAGATTCACCGGCATATTCTGCAGCAGATTCTGCAGTTGATTCACAAGCAGATTCTGCAGCAGATTTACCAGCAGTTTCTGCTGCAGATTCACCGGCAGATTCTGCAGCAGATTCTGCAGTTGATTCACAAGCAGATTCTGCAGCAGATTTACCAGCAGATTCTGCTGCAGATTTACCGGCAGATTCTGCAGCAGATTTACCAGCAGATTCTGCGGCTGATTCACAAGCAGATTCTGCAGCAGATTTATCAGCAGATTTACCAGCAGATGCTGCAGCTGATTCACAAGCAGATTCTGCAGCAGATTTACCGGCAGATTCTGCAGCAGATTTACCAGCAGATTCTGCAGCAGATTTACCAGCAGATTGTGCAGCAGATTTTTAGTCTGTGCTAAATAAATCTATTTTCTTTCTTTCTTTCTTTCTTCTTTCAGATTCACCGGCAGATTCTGCAGCGGATTCTGCAGTTGATTCACAAGCAGATTCTGCAGCAGATTTACCAGCAGATTCTACTGCAGATTCACCGGCAGATTCTGCAGTTGATTCACAAGCAGATTCTGCAGCAGATTTACCAGCAGATTTTGCTGCAGATTTACCGGCAGATTCTGCAGCAGATTTACCAGCAGCTGATTCACAAGCAGATTCTGCAGCAGATTTATCAGTAGATTCTGCAGCAGATTTACCGGCAGATTCTGCAGCGGATTTATCAGCAGATTCTGCAGCAGATTTACCAGTAGATTCTGCAGCAGATTTACCAGCAGATTCTGCAGCTGATTTACAAGCATATTCTGCTGCAGATTCACCGTCAGATTCTGCAGCAGATTTACCAGCAGATTCTGCAGCTGATTCACAAGCAGATTCTGCAGCAGATTTACCAGCAGATTTACTAGCAGATTCTGCAGCAGAGAGAAAAAATACACAAAAAGGTTCTACAATCGAATATTAAATTAAAAAAAAACATCAAATATAAACATAACATAATAAACATCAAATATTAAATTATAAAAAACACCTTTTCCGAAATGTCACGTTTTTTTCGCAAAGAGGCGATTTCGCCATTTTCATTTTTGCAAAACAAATTCGAATCCAGATTAGCGCGTTCTAACAAAGTTAACCAAACACCAGCGATTTACCGGCAGATTCTGCAGAATCTGCTGGTAAATCTGCTGCAGCAGATTTACCAGCAGATTCTGCATTAGATTTACCAGCAGATTCTGCAGCAGACTTACCAGCAGATTCTGCAGCAGATTTACCAGCAGATTCTGCAGCTGATTTACCGGCAGATTTTGCAGCAGATTTACCAGCAGATTCTGCAGCTGATTCACAAGCAGATTCTGCAGCAGATTTACCAGCAGATTTACTAGCAGATTCTGCAGCAGATTTACCAGCAGACTGTGCAGCAGATTTACCAGCAGATTTACCAGCAGATTTACCAGCAGATTCTGCAGCTGATTCACAAGCAGATTCTGCAGCAGATTTACCGGCAGATTCTGCAGTGGATTTATCAGCAGATTCTGCAGCAGATTTACCAGCAGATTCTGCAGCAGATTTACCAGCAGATTCTGCAGCTGATTTACAAGCATATTCTGAAGCAGATTTACCAGCAGATTCTGCATTAGATTTACCAGCAGATTCTGCAGCAGATTTACCAGCAGATTCTGCAGCAGATTTACTAGCAGATTCTGCAGCAGATTTACCGGCAGATTTTGCAGCAGATTTACCAACAGATTCTGCTGCAGATTCACCGTCAGATTCTGCAGCAGATTTACCAGCAGATTCTGCAGCTGATTCACAAGCAGATTCTGCAGCAGATTTACCAGCAGATTTACTAGCAGATTCTGCAGCAGAGAGAAAAAATACACAAAAAGGTTCTACAATCGAATATTAAATTTAAAAAAAACATCAAATATAAACGTAACATAATAAACATCAAATATTAAATTATAAAAAACACCTTTTCCGAAATGTCACGTTTTTTTCGCAAAGAGGCGATTTCGCCATTTTCATTTTTGCAAAACAAATTCGAATCCAGATTAGCGCGTTCTAACAAAGTTAACCAAACACGCTTTATTATTTTTTTTAATTAGTCTTTTAGACTTTTATATTTCTTTATTATGGATTAAGACAACTTTGGTCCACAATATGTGTTAGTAGATAATGCTTAAAAAACTAAGAAAAACGAAATTACATAAAAAAAAAACAATTTAGTTACGAGCGTATTATTTGCCAGTCCCATCGTATCTTATTTATATACCTAAAACCTACTTACCAATCAGCTAAAGTGCAATTTTGCGAAAATAAATGAAATACCTACGTTAAACAGGGACTTACTTTGGATATTTTACAAATCTATTCAAAAGAAAAGCAATTTAGAAATGAAATGAATTAATCAATCACATTTTTAACAATACTTGCGGTAATCAAATCAAATAACTAAATAAATGTGTCCATTAATTAAACTCCCTCGAGTACCAGAGTTCTTATCTAAAGCGCGCAGATAGTTCTAAGCGCTCCAGTGCTCAAGATGGCTTTAAAATGAATGTCAAGGTCACTATCGATTCAACGAGGCTGCATTGTACTTCGCGCTGAGCTTAGAGCAGATTCGTCTGCTAAGACGTACTCAAGGACCCGAGACCGTACTATGACGTGAAAAAGATCATGGATCCATCATGGTTCCAGTGTGAGAGAGAGATGGAGCTTTATACGACATATAGCACCATCCTTTTTCACGTCATAGTACAGCCCCAGTTTATCACATAACATCACGTCAGTATTTATTACCGAAAATGAAGGCAGAAGTGTATAAAAAACCCTTATTTCACCAGTTAGGGGCTTGTGGCTAAGTAATAACAGCCGCGTCGACCGATCAGGTTAAACTACGCTTGCCGCGGTTGGTCCGTGGAGGGTTGACCATCTTTACTTTACATACCGAGACCGTGCCTTACCTCGGAAAGCACATTAAACCCAACGGGTCACGGCTCTCATTCTTGCGGATCTTTCACAGTCGTTACGGACCGTCCCCGAAAGTCTAACAACCAGATATAGAGGCACGAGGAACAGGGTGAAATGTTCACTTATCCTCCTTAGAAAAGGTAGGATCCTCCGACCAGACGGGTGTCGTGTCTGGTGGGCAACTGCCCGACGGATGCTGTCGGGACGTTGTATATATGCTAGTCGCGCGGTAAACTCTGATTGCGCGATGCAGTATTTTTCGTGACGTCAGTGTGATGCGTAGTTTGCATGCGGCGATACAGATGCCGCCACACAGTTTTACTGAGGCGTGGCGTATTACCCAGTAACTGGATTGTGGAGGTCAGATAGGCAGCCGCTCTATGTATAATACTGGTATTCACATGCATCCGGTTGGAAGCCGACCCCAACATAGTTGGGAAAAGTAAGTATACTTACCTTGTTGGGGTTGAGCCTATTTCTATGAACCGAGAACAAATCCAGGCTCCGGGTTACTGCGGAAAATTCCTTACTGCTTGCCTTCTTTTACGTATTAGTAACCAGCAACCCGCCCATGTTTCGCACGGTTTTTACGACTTGAAAAAACATCGGAATTTATTTATTAATTTAACTTAATTTATTTGATTTTATTGGAGCTCGTGGCTAAGTAATAACAGCTGCACGGGTCGATCCATCAGGTTAAGCTACGCTTGCCGGGGTTGGTCAGTGGCTGGGTGACCATCTTTACATACCGAGACTCCTCCATGTCTCGGAAAGCACGTTAAGCCGTTGGTCCCGGCTCTCATTTGTGGATCTTTGACAGTCGTTACAGGTCGGAAGCCCGAAAGTCTGACAACCAGTCTTACCAAGGGGTATCGTATTACCCAGTTACAGGGTTGTGGAGGTCAGATAGGCAGTCGCTCCACGTAAAATACTGGTATTCAGCTGCATCCGGTTAGACTGGAAGCCGACCCCAACATAGTTGGGAAAAGGCTAGGCAGATTGATTTTTTTTTATTTAACTTAATTACAGAATGTAACAAGACCCATCACGAAGCCATCATCTACGTATTCTGTACATGAAACTGAGTAACTTTGTGCAAAAATGCTGAACATTCGCTACTTACGGCAGTGCGCAACGTAACGCAAACGAAACATTGTACTAATGGGTGTATGCAACGCCAACGGTACAGGGATCGTGTCGTGGGAGTATATAAAGATGGACATTTAAAACTTGTTTTCGTTAAAAAACTTTAAAAAAAGTTGGAACTTTAATTTTCAATATCAAACCAGAGGGTTCCCAGGTATTGTCCAGTCCAAAAAAAATATAATAACGAGAAGAACAAGTACTCTCGGCTTCGTTAAGCAAATTTTTACACCTGTCATGTAAGTTTAATATTAATGTATTATACACATCAATCTTCCGAAATAAAGCTACTAAATGATGGTGAAAACTTTATCTAAATCCGTTGTGTAGTTTAGAACAACATCGCGGTCACACAGACACACACGAAAACCGACTTTGCTCATTTCAGAGCAAAGATTTAGAATTCATTTGATCGTTCGCACAAATCATATCTTAGTTTCATAACTCCACTAAATAATAGTCATATTTCGCTCGATCTACCTTAAGGTGAGTATAGTCGTGAAATGGACGTTTTTGAGAGCCTAATGCTTTTAAATGAGCCTACAGAATATTCCAGAAAAAATATATATGAAACTTTGATATGTATTCTTACTTCAATCTGAGCATTTGAAAATTTTAAGCAACATTAAAATAAGAGTACCATGCAAAAAAAAATTGAAATGAGGTCGATTTCAACTTTAGGCGGACGTAAAAATATCGCGGCGATTTTTTTCGCGCACTGGTTTTTCAATGCTCTGCTTAGCGTCAAGAGTTGAAAATCCAACGGTGTGTTTTTTCGACGCGCTGGGATGCACTCTGTTGTTATTAGGTTGGATTCTCGAAGTTCGGCTCACCACCGAGAGTTGAAAATCCAGTGCGCGATAAAATCACGCCGCGATATTTTTACGTCTGTGCGAACGTCGGGTAAATTCACCACTGCTTCTAAACTACAAGAGATATTTTCATGGCTTAGCGACGATAATATTTGTAAATCACTTGTCTTACAACTGTGCATTTTTCATTTTAAAATAACAATTCATTTTTACAAAACGCAACTTTAACAGCGGATATTTAGAAATATTCGCTGTCTGTGCGACGACTGCGGGTCGACGACTATACTCACCTTAAGCCGCGTAAGTGAAATCCTAGATTCGCCGGTAATCGTCGCGCTGTCAGCGGTAACTACGTCTTCTGGCTCCACCTATGCGGGTTAATGGTTTTGATTCGATAATTGAGGCGCTCAAGTTCCCTCGAGCGTCGTATTCGCGGAGTACGCTTCACCTATTTCGATTTTAATGTTCTTGCCGGCAGCCGGCAGGATGTTGAGTATTGCTGAGTTGAGTGTTACCGCGACTTAGCGTAATCTGTTTGTGTGTTTGTAATTGTTCAGATAATCTTACGACATTTAGGTTAAATAACAGTGTATTAGTTTGAGAATTAGGCCTGTTTTATTAGATATAGGTACCTAGGTATTACTCGAGTGTATTCCAAAGTTAATTACCTAAGTAAGTATGTTTGGGGAGTAATTCATGAGTGATTAAGCTTGCGGATTTATTGTCAGTTTGATTGAAGCAATCGTAAATATTTTATTGAGATTGTATTGGTGAATTACTGTTTAACCCGTCGCACGCCAATTAGCAGACACAATAGATTTTTTTATTGTATGCACACCTGGGTGTCAATCGACGTTTAAAGAGTTAAACTACCTACGTAGTTTAAACAGTAATCCACCAATAGTATCTCTGTCCCGTATAATTTTAATTTAACATTCGAGTCAAAATTTAAAATTAATTCGAATACAAAGCAAACAAGGGCTCTAAATTTAACAAATTTTATTTAATTTAATTATTGGATTGTATCGTAAATAACGCTAAACCGTGGGTAAACCGTATGGCGCGTCCAATCCCACGGGATTCAGAAGATCAAATTAATTGGGGATGAATTAAAATGACCGCGCGCTGATTGAATGCTGGCTCACTTTCACTAGAGCTTTTCAGGTATATGTGGTGCCAGTAATGTGACTCTGCGAATATTATTAGGTTAAGGATTGTACCTGGAAATAGTGTTATGGGTTTTGGATAAGTTTATGTAGGTTTTTTTTGTTTTTTTTTTGTTTTTTAGCCAAGAAAAAAAAATGGCTAGCTCAAGAGTTTCACCAGTCAGTGAAAAAATCGGATTGAGGATAAACCTTGTAGATAATTGTTAAAAAATATTGAATATCACTAAAACGTGCAAAAAGCATTGCCGTAGCTTTTTCCACGTTTTTAGTGATATTAATTTTTTGTATAGATTATTTTAGACCTATCTCAGGTTTATTTTTACTTTTTCAAAGATGAGCCTTATTTCGGGAAAGTATGTCATCGTTCTAATATTCTTATTTTATTTAATACTAGCTGTTGCCCGCGACTTCGTCAGCTTTTTTATATAAGTACAAATGTTCAGGTTGAAAAGTAGTCTACGTCCTTCTCAAGGTCCCAGGCTACATAATTGTCTAATTTCATAACGATTGGTTCAGGATAGTAAAAAAAAAAATATTAAAAATAAGCTATGAGGTATACAGGGTGTAAGGGACAGCCCTCCGCAAACTAACAGGGTGCATTCAGCTCCTCATTTTGAATCATATTCCACCGGAAATTTTCTCAGGAAAATTTTCATTTTTTCAAAAAAAATTTCAGTTACATTTTTATTATTTCAATGTATAATTGCATTGTATGTTCGCAGCACTCCATTTATGTAAAAAAAAATGCAAAAAAAAAACAGCAAAAATAAAACCAGCAATGGATGTTGAAATACTCTAACCGATGACGTGTGAAATCAGCTGTTCACTTTCTGCCTAGCTACAGAGTTTATCGAACTCACCGCATACCTATTACCTATCCCTCCCAACCACTTATAGACGCTCCGATTTGTGCACAAAAACACAAACAAATCAGGTTTATTGGGTTCCCTTAACGTTCCTGAAAAAATTTCATGTACCGGTCATCTTAGTATGACATACTGAATTCACCCTATCAGTTTGCGGAGGGCTGTCCCTTACACCCTGTATAATTAAATTTATATTTTTATTTATTTATTTTTTTTATTTTTATAATTTATATCTTTTGTTTCTGTAGGTCAATTTTGATGAAATAACTGCTAAAATAATGTTATTCACAATAAAGTTTCTTAGTTTCAGTAATTCGATTTTGAATCCAATGAAACCAACATCGTAATCGCGAAAAAATGATAACTGTCCCCATAGACTTTTAAAAAAAGATGGACTCCGCGCCACGCATAACGAAAGTGAAGCACCGTACCGATCTGTGTGTGCGTGATTTGAGTACCTGCAAAGACGCCGTCGCTCGTGTCACGTAATGGCGGCCGGTCGGCATACTATGATGTAAATGTGTGCGTGAGGCGTGTTTGTATAAACGGTCCCGGCATACTTACTGTGCTTCACTTTCGATATCCGCAGCGCGGAGTCCATCTTTTTTTATAAGTCTATGACTGTCCCATAGAAAACTTCAATACCTATTCGACGCAAATGTATGAGACGTCTGATAATTTTTTCGTGATTACAATGTTGGTCCCATGTAGGAAGTGTTCAGTTTGATGTTCTATACCACACCCTTAAAGACCACACCTTTCTGGTACACCATGTTTATACTCGTAGAAGACATAATATTTACATATCGTACCTCAGATGGGAGACCCAAATATGTTTTGTTAGTTCTTTTCTTTCTTACTCGTAATTACTTTCGAAAACACAAATTCACTTTTACAAAGTGTTGTCAACGTAACTAATAGTCTATCAAAGAGTTTTGAATGCTTAAAAGATTCAGTTTTTATTATAAATACTGAAGCAGGCAGCTCTTGGAGTTTTTTTGCTCCACAAAGCGCCTTAAGCGCTTACCCGTTCTCGCTCGGTGGCGCTGCAAAGGTCATTCTCCTTCAACAGAAAATATCTCTTTACATCCTGTTAAATTTTAAAGTACAAAGAAATGCTTTATTTTTTTTAACTTTGCTTATTTTTAGAGGTAAAAGATAGAAGCTTGGCAGTATAAATCCATGGATGTCAGTGGTTTTCAAATCAAATCAAATCAAATCCATAGTATGTATGTATTTGCTCGAATATGGTGACGAAAATAATTATAAGACAATCCAACTTGCTCCAGCGGCTTAAATGGCCTAAAACTACCGAAGACATTTACTAAATTACTTTTTACGAAATGTAATTTCATGTCAACATTTCGACGGCAGCAAAGTAGAAAGGGTCAACTGCACTTTTTACGAAATTCACTTTTCTAAATAATTCGACTCAGAATTCATTGTTTTATCATAGGATTATTTTTTCTGTTTAATTCTCAATTTTTACCAATATTTGGTCACGTATAGCTACAGAGTGAAATTTTAATCGTTTTTATCCTGTTAAGGGGTCATTGACTCATCATTATGAACAACTTTTACTGTGGGACCAAACCTGAAATCGCGAAATAAAGTCTGCTGTGAATCAGTATATTTGTTTACATCAAACTCGTCAATATGAACTGAACAATTTTTTTCGCGATTTCTGGTTTGGTAAAAGTTGTTAAAAAACGATTAAAATTTCAACCTGTAGACAACTACGCCTATTTTTCATTAAGTGACGAAGTAGACACGGATATATGTTAGTGCAATAACAATGGTACGTCACGTCAGCGTTTCAAATAATTGTTAAAAATAAGGAAAATTGTTACTTAGCCTTGTTTATTATAGCAATAAACAATGTAAAATACAAAATAATACTAATAATTGTCATAATATTAAAAATGAAATAAGCAAACAATTAGGAAGTCCCGCGTAGAAGCGGATATATATGGCAGTTGACTTATTTAGTTTACTTTTTTATACGAAGTAGCTAAAGACATCTATTGTATTTTGGAAAAAAAAAGTAATTGACCAGGCCTAGCTTTGTTCTTCTATTAAGTATCACAGTTTTGCGTTCAAAAGTCTCTCCTGTAAAATCATGAATTTGTAGTTATCCGTTTATACTTTGCAGCCGTCGATTTGTGCAAGATTGTGGTAGCATGTACCCAATTTCCGCGGGAAAAAGCTCGCTGGTCCTTCGGGAACCAATTGCCGCCTAACAAGCAGCCCCCGGGACTAAGCTGTTAAGCCTTGATTTAATGCCGACCCCAGGATTTGTATAACTTGACTCAATTTTTAGTTTATTCTACTGTTTAATTCTAAACACCGAAAGGTCCTTTGGATGTGGGAGAATTTGCGGCCGATCTATGGGATAGTTTGTGTGTATGTATTTCACTTTACATTTACGAATATTTTGAGGGCTTGGAACGGTTTTATTATCATCCAAATAAGTCGTTTGTTATTTTTTCTGTAGGTATGTAGTTATAGCTAGATACTGTAAAGGTTACATGCAAAAGGCAACCTTCTGTCGTACAGGCTGTTAGGAAAATAACTATTTCTCAAACATGCATGGAAATGTTGTCATTATTTTCGAATAAAGAACACGCGAAGTATCGAATTTACGGTCAAAGAAAATCAAATCCATTGCAGGAGCGTTTTTTGAATTTGGAACATTACAGCGCTCCAGCAATGTCAACATTGCTGGAGCGCTCCAGCAATGTTGTATGAAACGGCGTGCTGGGTTAAATACTCTTTCATTGGCATTGACATATATAGAAAGGACTGGGCGGACGGCATGTTAAAATGACGCCACGAACGTGGTCCTCGAATGATCCTCCCCTAAACCCAAGTGAACTAGTCCGCGATCGGCTATCTTCGGGTGCGGTCGTAAATTTTAAAGGCAAAAATGCCCGGTTGTGTCGTGAAGGGTTGCGTGAACTACGACAGAAAATACAACAAAAAAAATGATAACATCTCATATCACCGGTAAGTCAAAAATATGTCATTAAATCAACTTCTAACATTATTTAAAACAATTTTCTTTCCTACTTTCCTACTAAAAGTAAATTGTCATGGCCGACGCGAGGCCACGCCCACAAGACCGTACCGCTGTGCGACATAACTTTGCAGCGGCGTGCGTTGTAATCGATGAAATAAAGATTTAATTATATTACATTATGATTAAATTATAAACATAACTAATTATTAAGAAAACAATAATAATCAGTTTTGTTTATAATTAAATTTAGAAGCAAATTAAAATGTATTTTTATGTACCTACTGGTAAAAAATCTATAAGTACAGTGAAAATACGTATTTAATTTGCAGATTTCCTACTGATTCCGTGCGAAATGAAGCTTGGAGTCGTGTCATAAGACAGGAACGTGGTGAACCATATTTTAAGCCAAATAAATATTTACGTATTTGTTCCGCACACTTCAAAGCGGACGATTTTTATATTTCGGGATCTAGAAGAATGTTGAAGAAAACGGCAATACCAAGTGTTAATGTTAGTATCTATTTATTGTTGCATTAAAATCAGCAATTTGTGCGTCTTTTATGAAATATCTTTTTTTACATTGTTACTTTAAATTAGAACTTTATTAAACTTATTTAATAAAGGAGGAAGTGGCAAAACAGTCCAACCCACCAATACTAACAAACAAGTCATGTCCACCGAAAGGTTCTTTATTTAGTAAATTGTTTGTTGCAATGGCGACTAAACTATTAGATAATAACAGAGTTTTTTTTAACAGGTTCAAGCATTTTTTGTTGAAGCAAAACATTTAATAGAAACAAACAACGAAACTGATGTGACTAAATCAAAGGACGATTTAATGGATGTTGACATTAGTGATTTACAATCCATATTCGACACACCTCGTAAAGTTACTCTGAAACGAAAAATAAAAAAATATGTGTTGCTTAATTTGGCGAAAAATAAGAAAATTAAAATTCTTCAGAGAAAAAATACTAGATTGAAGAAAAAAAACGAATCTTTAGTTAATATTATGAAAGAGCTGAAAAATAAAAGATTTATCAGCACTGAAATTGAAGCAGCTCTGGGAGTAACGCCAGAACTGGCTGAGATTTATAAACTGCTACTAAAAAATAACAAAAATCGTCCTCGCAAAGAAAGAAGAAGGCCTTTATATCCACCAACTATAAGAAAATTTGCTATGACATTTAATTTCTACTCCCCGGCTGCCTACAAATATGTTCGGAGAACGTTTAATTGTTGTTTGCCCCATCCTAGGACATTGTCAAAATGGTAATTTATTTTGTAATACCCGCGATAATGCAAAAAAATAGTATGTCATGTCACCTCTACGAGAACGGATGATGCAAAAAAATAGTATGTCATGTCACCTCTACGAGAATGGATGTTATTGTTTCAAATACGTTTCAACCACTACACAACTAATAAAAAAATATTATTATTTTAGGTATTCTTCTATTGGCGGGGAACCTGGATTCACCGAAGAATCATTTGATTTAATAAAGGTGAAAAGAGCAAGCATGACAGCAAATGTGGAAGGTGCTGTCATGTTTGATGAAATGAATATTCGTCAGGCAAAACTGTGGAAGGGAGGCCGTAATGTCGGGCATGTTGATATGGGAAATGATAATATAAATAAAGAAAGAAAGGCCACCAAGGCATTTGTCATCATGCTGGTTTGTATGACTGAAAACTGGAAAATTCCGATAGCATACTTCCTAGTTGATAATCTATCAAGTGAACAAATAGCCAGCATACTTAATATTTGTTTAGAAAAATTACATCATGCTGGTGCTAATGTTAATACTTTGGTGTGTGACGGTTGTCCTTCGAATATCAGGGCTCTAAACATATTGGGTGCCAACATCAGTAACGTTGGAGTATTAAAAACAACATTTCAGCACCCAATCACCTCTGTAGATGTTACAATATTTCTAGATGCGTGCCATATGATAAAATTAATTAGAAATGTGTTTGAGAAAAAAAGAATATTATTTAATAGTCAGGGACAGAGTATAGAATGGAAATTCTTGACCCGTTTAGTTAAATTACAAACAAATAAGAAATTAAACTTTGGGAACAAAATAACAGCTAGACACATTTTCTTTAAAAACCAAATTATGAAAGTTCGCTTAGCAGTACAACTGCTTAGTAAAAGTGTTGCAGATGCATTAAAACTTTGTGAGACAGAAATAAAGTCTTCATATTTTACAAACAGTGCTGCAACCGTGGAATTCATTGAAACCTTTAATAACGTTTTTGATATTTTAAACTCACGTCGCTTCAACCAGTCTGGATTTAAAAAAGCTATTTGTGAAAAAAATAAAACAAAAATATTTAATTTCATAGAAAAAGCTATTGAATATATAAAATCTCTTAAAGTGTACTCAAAGGTCAAGAGGACCATAAAAAAGAAGAATAGACAGCCTCGCATCATTATAACTATTACTAAGAAGCCAGTTTTGGCTTCTCAGAGTAAAACTGGATTTTTGGGTCTGATAGTGTGTATGGAGAGTCTCAAAATACTGTACAAAAAATTAGTCGAAACAGATTTTAAGCTAAATTACATATCGACATACCGGTTATCACAGGACCATCTGGAATTATTTTTTAGTATGCTACGTAGGCATGGAGGTTATAATGACAATCCGAACTGTATCCAATATAAAGGAGCTTATAGAAGGGCTTTAAATCACCTTTCACTAAAATCATCTTTTACTGGAAATAGTATTCCATTAGATAATTTTCCAATCCTGACAATATCTTCTGAAAAGGCTATTAATTCTACTGCTAGTGCACAAGCATTATGTCAAAACGAGGAAGTCGAAAATTTTGAAGGAACAGTGCAAATAGAAGACGGTGACATTTTTTCTAACAATTGTGATATTTTTTCACAAACTTTAGACACCTATTCAGTAAATAACATAGATGTTGACGTTGAATTAATCGTAGGATACATTGCTGGCTGGGTCGCCAGAGTTTTATGTAAAAAACTTAAATGTGAACCATGTGTCGACAGTTTGCTTAGCAAGGAAAAACTCCGCTTTCATAAGATGATTGAGCTTAAAAATATGGGTGGCCTTACTTTTCCATCAGTAGATCTGTTTACGGTTTGTTTAGAGACAGAGAAAAATCTTAGACGCCTAAAAACAAACTACCTGGATAAACGTGAGTTCAAACATTTTATTATCAAAAGTTTGGAAAGTTTGAAAGGAAAAGACATATTTTCTATTTTGGACTCTCACTCAATGGAACAACCTGTGACACTTAATCATAGATTACATTTAATTAGATCAATCATTGAAAGATATACCAATGTCCGAAAACACTACGAATCCAAAATGGAAAATATGTCAAAAATAACAAAAAGGCAAAAGTTTAAAAAAATTGTTTTATTTGAAGGCCAATGAAAATTTTATTATTACTTAAAATACAAACAAACTGCATTAAATATAATTTTTGGAAAATAAAAGTTTTTTAATTTCTTTATACCTCGAAAAATACCACGCCGCTCTTACAAGGTTACGTTTACGAGCAGCCTGCGCCGATCGACATCGTAGTTAAGAGTAGTTCTAATAGATGGCGTTAGTGTTTCTACACTAACGCCATCTATTAGAACTACTCTTACGGCTCTTTTATTAGTACGGCGAACGCGTCAGGCAAATGTTCCAACGACCGTATCTTTACTTTTTATATCAATGTTCATTGGATCTCTTTTATCATTCTTGGCATACCAATGGCAGTCTCTTTGCTTAGTATAAATTGCGTTCACGTGGCTGTATAGATAGCCACAAATGCCTTTCGGCACAGATGTTAGATAGAAAATTGGCGGCAAAGCTGAAAATTCATCTTGATTTGAAAATTTATATTTAAGTATTATGTATGTAAATAACAAATTTACATTCATAATAAATATAAAGTGAAATGAAGATTGATTGTAGGTACTCCACAGATTTAAGATCAGAAGCAAAATTGGCAATGGAAAACCTGCTTCCAGCGAAGTCAAAAGAAAAATACATGAAACTAGGTAAGTATTTGATAATTTTATGATTTGGAAAAACGAGAAAAAAGTGAACATTTTCTCTGAAACAGTATTTTTGTCGTATTTTAATGAGATTGCTAAAACTAAAAACCCATCTACATTATGGACAATTTATTCCATGCTGAAATGTACAGTTCATATTAAAAACGGCACTAACTTGAAAAATTATGGAAACTTAACTACCTACTTTTATTTCCCTGCATTCTTTTGAGAAAAGCACTATATATGCCTCGGCGGAAATAGCAATTGCCTGTCTCGTATTAGTGAAGTCCTCGCCTACGGCTCGGCCTTCAAACTCATACTCGACCTGCAATTGCCTATTTCACGGCCTTTGCAATAATGTACTATTGTTGCATTCGAACATTCAAGAAAATATGGAATAATTTTTAATTGTAAATTATTAGGTTTTTGTTTCGGAAAAAACGACAGCGAAGAGTACGTTTCTTTGAGATAAATATATTTACAATAAAAAATATATTTGAGACTCTTACAGTAATCCCTTTTATTTGATACTAGCTTTTGCCCGCGGCTTCGCCCGTGTGGATGTCGGAAAATATCCCACGGGAACGTACTGCCGGGAATTCCTTCGTTATTCCTTGTGTACATTATAAAGGGAACCTCTGTGCAAAATTTCAGCTTTCTAGGTCCAAAGGTTTAGGCTGGGCGTTGATGAGTCAGTCAATCAGTCAGTCAGTCAGTCAGTCAGTCACTCAGGACTTCTCTTTTTATTTATATAGATGTCACACGGTACAGTTTGCAAAACTTTTTTTAAATTTTTCTTATTTTCCAGCAAATTCAAAATTAATTGATTTACGTTACACGTCCGTGTTTGGGTCACAGAAATTCATATGTGTACGAAATTCCAACTTAAACGGTCTATTAGATTCGGAGAAAATTGGCTGTGACAGACGGACAGACAGACAAACGAGTGATCCCTATAAGGGTTCCGTTTTTTCCTTTTGAGGTACGGAACCCTAAAAATAAATTAAATTTATCATCTATTATTGTACGCCCCATATACAATACATTACACATCACAGAGAAAATACCAAACTTGATTCATAATTTATTTTAAGCTTACCAGATTAGTGACGTATATTACTACGAGACTACGACGTAGCCGGCGTAGCAGTGACGCCAGTTTCATAGGATGTCCATGACGTCATCGCTACGAGCCAGTTGGCTACGGTACGGAAGATGCACCAACGGACGGCCAACGCGCAACGTATTGTTTGTGTATCTTGTAGATATGTTCACCAAGTTCAAAGTAACTATTACTTAGTTTTATTTTTTTTTAAAGTTTGTTTATCTGATATGTAAGTACACCTCTGCCTAACCAATCGGAGAACACTGGCTTGATGTGACATCTTGTATTGATACATAGTTATACTTTATGTACACGTTTAAAAAGCAAGGTTCTTACTTTTGGAATCGCATTGTTTATGTTGGAATCTATATAAATAAAAAGAGAAGTCCTGACTGACTGACTGATTGACTGACTCATCAACGCCCCGCCAAACCCTTGGACCTAGAAAGCTGAAATTTTGCACAGAGGTTCCCTTTATAATGTAGACAAGGAATAAGGAAGGAATTCACGGGAACACATCCACGCGGGCGAAGCCGCTGGTAAAAGCTAGTGTTGAATAAGAAAGGTTCTTACATTTGGAATCGCATTGTTTATGTTGGAAGTAGATATAAAGCCGTGTCTCCTGCGCATCTTTTTGCGAAACATAGAAACTTTATGTGATAAAGCTACAAATTAACGATTTTCGGACTTTTTTCTTTACTTGTGCTGTGAGAACTTGCTTCTTGTCAAATTTTATGATTCTAGGTCAACCGGAAGTATACTATAGGTTTTGATTTATTTGCGAGTATCAAAATTTGTCGCATAAATGGCCGTATTTTCTTATTGCGTAGACTTAGAATCTTGATTTTTTAGAGCTCCAAAGGGTTCCTACTCATTTGATATCAATTTCAACTTGATACCTTCACGCGTTCCTGAGAAAACGGGTCTCGACAGACTGACAGACAGATGGACAACGAAGTGATCCTATAAAGGTTCGGGTTTTTTTTAGGTACGGATCCCTAATAAAAATATTAAAAAATAAGCTAGATGGAGTTGAAATTTCCTATCTGACTACTCCTGAGAAGAAATGGCAAAACAAACTCAGGGTTCAGTCTTTTTAAAGTCTAGACATAATCTTGATTAGATCATGTGAGGACCTGTAGATCCCTGTCTTAATTAATGGTCTTTCATTTTGACAGTTCAACAACCTCTTGTCGTTTATTACGTTGCTGAGCAGATGGATTTTTTAAACATAATAGAAGTAATGGATTAGCAATATGTTTCAAAATGTTTCGGATATTGATTGAAGGTGTGTTACGTAATTGGGGTGCAGGCACAGAATAATAACGATACAGTAGTAGATGGGTGTTTCTCAATTTTAATGCATATTACGCGTCCAGGTTAAAAATCATTATTTATTAATTAAAAATCTGTATTCCTTATTATGGAAACCAAACATAATCAAGTTGTGCTTACATGCATGGAACATTTACAGGTCAAAACAACACAATTATTAAATTATAAATAAAAAACTGAATGTATTGTCATTTCCTTCGGTGTCCATTTCCTAATTTCCCGGTATTATTGAGTGAGCATTTATGATAATAATTATTCAACAGCTAATTATCATTTCTAATAAGTACCTTCGTGGTTTAGAATATGCATGAAGTTCGTAATGTTGATATTTATTTAAAAAAAAAAAATCAATGTCTCACACCTCATTACCTTCTTCCTCATTGCCTTCGTTTACAGTCGTTTTTTTTCTATGTAATTTCTTTGCTATCCGTAGAAATGAGGTATAAATCACAAAATCTTGAAAGATTATCTATAGGTATATTAATTTATTATATCAGAAAAAAAACAACGTTATTCGTCAATTAATCTGAAACTTAGAAATATCACGGAATATGCACGAAATTTAAGAAACACCCAGATATTCATAGAAAACAGCCAAAACGACGCGCTTTGAAAACTCAGTCTAGAGGGTGGAAGGGATATATCGACGCGAAAACGGTTATCACGTATTCAGCCCCCTAAATACAATTTTTTCATCGGTTATTAAAACAAAAATCTGCAGTTTCCTACAATAGTGCAATACCTACACGTTCAAAACGTATGGAACAGCAGATTTTTTTTCAATAACCGATGAAAAATTTCTTGACTTACAATGGTGTACTGAATACGTGGTAACCGTTTTCGCGTCGATGTCCCTTCCAACCTGTATACCAGTAGGCAACAGTTCGAGTGCACGGCACTTACGCACGGGTCCGGATTTATATATCGAGCGGCCGTAGGTACCTAATCAATTCAAGGTCACTGCCGAGATGTACTACTGAAGAGGGTTAAACGGCATTACTTTTTATGATTTACATTAAACTTCTTTCAAGCTGTGAATATCTTTGAAACCATAAAACAGGGATATATTCAACATATATATATATAGGGATATATTTATAGGGATAGGGGTAGGTATTCAACGCTTGAAGCTTGCTGAACCGATACAGCTATTGTTCACACGGTACTAGCAATTAATTTGAGGTTTACCCGACCACTTCAGTGGCGATTAATTAGTACATAACATAAACATAGGCTGACATGTGTTAAGTAAACCTCAGACCATGTTGTACACACATGTAACTATAAATATTAATGTTATTAAAATGTATGCTGTGGCCGCCGTAATGATTGGTGACCATCTTTACATACCAAGACCCCTTGCCTCGGAAAGCACGCTAAGCCGTTGGTCCCAGATGCTATTTGTGGATGTTTGGCAGTCATTATTTGTAGCGCGTCGGGGATGTTTGCGGATGCACGCGTTCCGGATTTCGGCTCGCTGCTGCGTCTGCGAATCGCATCACTGATGCGTCGGGTGCGTGACAGCCCCAACAGCCTCGTAGCTACTGTGGCCGGCAGAGTGGATGGCCAAATCATGTGTCACTGGATAGCGGCTCACAGGCCGTCATTCAGATATGACAGGTGATTTTTAGTGACAAGTTTTGACTGTATAATTATAGTGTTTTAGAATAAGTGCCAAATTGTTGCTCGCATAGTATGGATCTCCTGGTCTGAAAATAAAGATTTATTTATTTATTTATTATTTATTACGGGTCGTCAGAAGACCGAAAGTCTGACATCCAGTCTTACCAAGGGGTATCGTATTACCCAGTTACTGGGTCGTGGAGGTCAGATAGGCAGTCGTTCCATGTAAAATACTGGTATTCAGCTGCCTCAGGTTTGACTGGAAGTCGACCACAACATAGTTGGGAAAAGGCTAGGCAGATGATGATGCCATGACTTTGGCCGCAGTAAAAGGATAGACTACACTTATTACACGGTGCGATTTCCTTGCCTGTGGCATACTATAATTCGAAGCAACAATACAAGTGTAAATAGTGTAAATCAAATGTTTTCGTCGCGCTGGGATGCACTCTGTTGTTGTTTGGTTGGATTCTCGAAGATCGGCTCAAAACCGAGAGTTGAAAATCCAGTGCGCGATAAAATCCCGCCGCGATAATTTTACGTCCGTGCGAACGTCGGCTTACTTGGATTAACACTTAGGGTACTTTTAATCCCGGTAGTATGTTCCCGTGGGATATTTTCCGACATCCACGCGGGCGAAGCCGCGGGCAAAAGCTATAGTACCTTATAAACCGCGCTGTAGAAAGGACGAATACAACACTGCCGGCCGTGCCTACAAACGGCGTACAACTGCACTGTAGAAAAACGTGTCTGTCAACAAGCTTCTAGTGATCCATACAACACTGATGTCTGTGCCTACACACGGCGTATAAACGCCGCGTAGTTTTTCACGGAAAGAAGAACGTGCGTGTACAAAGGCCCTTAGTATCTGTCACTTTAAAATGTTTTTTGTTTATCGTTCGTTTTATTAAAATAATATAATGTTTGAATATGAGTGTTAACAGTGTCATTACGATGTGAGATATATTCGTTATAGAACACAGTAACGATGTATAATTATTTATTGGAGGTTTGTCTATGGGCTGTTGTTTATGATTGAATTGCAAATTTAATGCGTTCTAATGTACCATGACGATTATTATTTAGACCTGTTTTTCTTCTAGACAACTAATTTAGTATGCAAACAACACATTGTATCCAATCTCCTGAAATGCTTCAGCAAATAATTATATATTTTGAAAACGTAGAATAACAATGATTTTAGGCTAACAATCTTTTATTAGCACAGATTTCTGTTTTATACACAAACGGACTAGGGGCTCATATTGCTCGTGTCATTTGTTTTCATTAAACATTTCATTAACTTTCTAAATGGTGTTGATTTTAAACGGGCGGGCGGGCGTCGCTTTGTGTGTTTATTTTAGTATTTACCGAATCGGCAGCAATGATAATGGATATAAATAGCTTTGGACAACGTTGCATGGATTTTTAATGGCGAGACACACCTTCCGCACTTAAATAATTGGTGTGTTGTTTCGAAATGGGGGTGGATCATGGCAGAAAGACAAATCGCATAGGAATTAGCAAATATACTTAGTATAATTCTGGTTCTTTTTTGATGGCATGATAAATAAAAATGATTAATTTTTTTTTTCTATAAGTAGGTTTTTAAAAACACTTTTACAGTAGTACCCAGCTAATATGGCTTATCGATGTACCTGCACAGATGATGAATTTTCAAAGCACGGGAAATGCTATTGACCAATCGGCACGCTCCACGCTTTTTCCTGTACCGCTATTGGTCGCAGCTGCCGCCATTTTAGCGCGCGCCGCTTGACAGCCGCCATAATTGCGAGTGAGATGGAACTAACAGCTGCAGTGTATTATGAACCTTATTGTAGTGACCTAAGGTTGATTGTAAGTTTTAAGCAATCTCGTTAATCTTCGGGGCCATACTTTCTTTTCTGCGCGAACTAAGATTCACGACGCGCCTTATTAGTTGAGTACTACTGTACACGTCAATCATATTTTTAAAAACTAGATGAAATCGGCGTTTCCTAACTGACTACTCTGAGAAGAAAGGCCGAAACAAACTCAGAGAATGAATCCGAAAATTCTTCGTTTGAAGTTTCAAATTCTTCTGTGGCGGCATCTACATCACCGCATACGAACTACGCATCACAATGACATGACGTCACGCAATCCTGCATCGTGCAATTAGAGTTTACCACGCGACTAGCATATATACAACATCCCCACATCAACCGTCGGATAGTTGCCCACCAGAAACAACACGCGTCTGGTCGGAGGGTCCTCCCTTTTCTATGGAGGATGAGTGAACTTTACACCCTGTTCCTCTTGCCTCTATTAACTTCTCAACAACTTAGGGCCGCTAAGTATGTAAAGTATTACTGTATCAGCTCGCTAACTAATCTCGGAAATGAAATACGAGATCAAATATGTAAACATAGAAATTTCATTGTCAAAGTGACATTTCAGGGGTAGTCAAAATTTCACTAGTCTTTCTAATTATTTGATTTTAAAATTTTGATATCGTGAAATACAACAAAGTAAAACGTAACAACAAATAATCACGACAAACGTCAGAAACCAAATGACAGTATTACTTTCCTATATGCGAATGACGAAAACAAAATGGCGACAAGTAGGGACGCCCAATTTGAATCGATGGTTAGGATAACACAATATTATTAAATATGATTTTTTGACGATTCTCTTGTTTCGAATGAAAAAAATTTTTTAAATAAAAAATAATAATAAAGTCCAAATGTCAGAGCTTCTGCCTTATTGCCAGTATCATAAAAATAATGTGCACGATTTAGGTTCAAACAGTTATATTTTATTACTTTTGGATCGTAGTTTACGTTACTTTATAGTTGAAAACTGTGTGCAATATTATTTTTTTGTTTGTAGGCATATCTTAAGATATGCCTACAATTTTAACACTATACTATAGTACTTTTCGACAAACTGCACAATTGAGTTTATTATTTTAAATTTGCAACACATTTGTTTACATTTTTGATCTCGAATTTCATTTCCCAGTTTAGCTATTTAACAAGTCAGTCGCAAGTGAATACTGAAAACCGAGATACTGTGAACTGTGATACCTACTGTGAGTGAGTGAAAACTCCTATTTGGGGAGTAGCTTCTCTCAAACTCAAAGCATTTATTTCAAACAAACCAATTACACGTACTACTGAATTGTCAAGGGGTCGGTCAGTCTTATAGATGAAGCTAGTCGCCCATTCCAAAGCAAGAAACTCCACGGACACTTTTTAAATCAAAATATGGTTACAAAGTATTAGTTACATTTTCATGTTGAAATTATACAAGTGAGAACGATGCAGAACGTTAAAAGCGTCCGTAATATAAAGAAAAAAAAACAAAATATAAATTACTTAAGTTAAAATAAGCCGTGGACAGCTAAAAGATGACCAGTCCCAACTGACGGCGCCCGTTCACGAACATGATGCATGGATTAGCACCATTCAGCTCAACCATTTTAAAGGGAGCTAAATGATCATCAGTGAGACATTTGAGTAAGCATGACATACTCTCAGTCGCCAGGGCACATTCAAGTCATTGAAAGACGTACCCAGTAAATGTGCTGTGCAATTAACCAGTACAGATAGATTGAATTTATACAATGCATTACTTCCCATCTTCTTTATAAACTCCTCTGATCGATTGAAAAGCTCGGGAAGCATATTATTCCTCGTAGATACAAGACATACGGTGAAAAGTATAAACATCGTATAATAACAATAAATCACTGTACATGTTGTAGTAAACAGCTGAGTTATGATCCAAGTTATCGCAGAACAAGTCCATAACTCGTTTGATAGGTTGTAGTCAAGTTTTTATTCCCAATGTTTTATTTACACAACAGTAAATGCCCCATAAACCGCGAAATTCGTTTCTAAGTACCCTGAGATAAATCTTCTTAGTACTTGAAGACGAATCTACTCTGAAGTATAAATAAGTCAAGCTTTATGACGCTCACGACATACTCAATACTCATATTATATTTTGTGTTCAGCATCAGCATCTTACGTAAAAAGAAAGATTAAAATAATAAGTTCCTAGTGGTGTAAGTAGGATAGGTACTGAAAGACATGTATATATTGTCCGTATTACCTAATAGTGAAGTGTAAACCGTCATAAAAACACACGGCCATATAAACTCAAAACTTAGGCTTTTTGCTTTTTAATGTTTTTTCTCTTACTTACTTCTCAAATCTTACTTCTTGAATCATACTAGTCTAGTTATACTATTTATTACCATCGTGAATGATGATGATTCTCATTCTCTTTTGGATGTCTCATTCATAATTTAAAGCGTTACAAAATTGAAGAACCTTAGTTGTTCTTAAAACTTAGTTACAAACCTCTTTAATTCTATTTATAATTCTTGTTTTGTTGTTTAATTGTTCACGGGTTGTCAACCTTCAAAGACTTTACCGGTCTCTTTATTCAAAATTAACATTCGATTTTATCAGCATCCAAACAATTAATCATCTATTTCGGGATTAAATACTTTTTCCATCCATTTTGTTGACTAAGGTTGTATAAAAGTTCGAAAGGACTTTACACAAAGTAATTTATTCGTTATTTCAGGGATAATGTACATCCATCAGGCTGCGTGCCAGTTTGATTAGGCAATTAATCAACCAGCGTTGAGCAATAACATTCCAGTTATTTAGTTTGAAACAAAAACAATCAACACACACACGGCTTAGCGAAAACAAAGTAAATTGTACTTTATGAGTGTTGTTTGGACTTTAAAAAAAAGTATCGATACATTACTTTTGATAGTTTTGTTTAGCAAATTTTTACTCAATACTCCTTAGGAACTTACGCATGTTCACGGATTTGGTGGCGGAAAATTACGTTCGCGGTTTTGGATGACTCGAATAACAGTGTGACCGGATAACTTTCGGCCAAAATTTAAATGTAGGTTCACGTATTTGAACGTGTAGAATGAGATAAAACAAAAATCTGACTTACGTCAAAAATGTTATATTTGTGGTATTGGATGTCGAGCGACGATATAATGCTTTAAAGATGACAGTAAGTTGAACCTCGGCTGAACGTCCTAATTTAAGAAAATCGACTATAATTAATGTTTCAAGGCAATCGTTTTACTTTTTAAGTTATTCGGCTACGACGACATTAATTTATAATTATGTAGGTTATGATATGTAGATACTAACAGACTCCAAGCGCCGCGCGCCGGAAACAGGTTCACAGGAGATTGGCGGTCCTGGCTTCGATGCTGGTTAAAAATACGCTTCAGCTCACGGGCTTCTAGAAGATTCTAGAAGGTTCCATAAAAACAAATGACGCGCAGTCTTGTCGTTGACATTTGTGAGGTGTCTGTCAACCGTCAACTGGGCTGTGCACATTTTAGAAATTTTTACAAAACTTACTTTACCCCGAATCCTATTATTGTTTATTAAAGCACTTACTGCAGAAACACCAGAGGCACTGGGCTGAACCTTCGGTAAAGAGAGCGAATAAGAAAATTACGTACTAGATTTTAAAAAGATTATTCCATACGATTTACGATTTACATAATTATGTGCACAGTTTTTCATACACTTTACATCATTACGTTAAGAAAACGATAAATTAATATAGATAAGTACCACATAATTTTGGCATAATGGCTCGTTTATTAAGCTCTGCTTCAGTCGCCCAAAAATTATTTTTTAAAATATGTAAAAAAATAGATCTTGCAAATTTTAAAAACTAAGAATAAAAACTATAACCAGCCATATTAACTAGAAATAGTACATTTTGATACAAGTGGAGAACGTTTGTTATTGCATTCGAGGCGGAATTAACACCCGAGCCGTAGGCGAGGTTGTTTTTGTGCCGAGATCTGCAATAACAAATGTCCACGAGTATCAAACGACGTTTTTCAATACACTTTTGAAGAAATAAAACAAAATAACGAACAACATTTTTGTCATGAATTATTATGAAACTATGATTTAAATTTTCTTTTTTTTCCGCGCTTTGCTTTCGCCAGGTTGAAGGAGAAGCAAAGGTATAAAGCCAATAAACAGCCTAATATGAAAAATAGAAAATTCAAATATTTTTGAGTTTAGAACGCAAATAAATGTTAATTTGTTCATAAACGTTTCTTTTATTGTAATAATCATAGTTTTTGATGATATTCAATATATAAATATTCAAAAAAATATTAACGCCGTAAAGACGCATATCTCTTTGCCGAGATTAAAAAAAAACATTCACCTCCGAATAGAGAGTTGTGAATAGAGGCATTGAACCAATTTGGACTAAGTGTAGGTATAAGTTATCTGTGGCAATTTTCATTCCCGCACGCGTTCGGGAAAATAAAAAATCGTAGTGCGATATGAACCAGTTTTCGAGGAAGTGTATTGAAAAATATATATTTTTAATGCAGGTGAAATGCTGCACTCTAGGTATGTATAGAACTGATTGTTGGGTTAGGCAAATTGTTTTTTTTTAAGTTGAAAAACTGTACATTCTTAAATACTCTTTAATATTTCGTAAACATCGATATGTTTGTAACGTTACACATTGCTAGTATCAAAACATATTGCATCGATACTTTTCATTCGGTTCTTATTACACATCTCTAAAGTAGTTACAACTACATTAAATACCACACAAAAGGCTTATTTGTCTATTCATTAGGGACGTTTTAATTAATGCATTGGTATTAGTTGAATCGGCATTTTGCGATTATTCTGCTTTACATTAGTTTACATAACTAAGTAATTAACTATGATCGATCATTTAGAAAAGGCATGTATTTAATCGAACCTCTAACCTAATTCCCATTTTGCACTCCTAAAATTATGACTTAACTCTCTTATTATAATGGCTGCGCCTCTTTTTGTGAACCTCAAATAATTTCGGGGTCCTAAAAATACTAAATCGCCAAGTGCGACCAACATGGATGGCCGGCGAACAGTACTCGCCGGCCGCAGCCGCCAGCCGCGGCACCGTTCGCTTTGCTCGCTCGGCTCGCGCGTTGTTGTTGTTGGTGTTGTTGGTCAATTTATTATGGATGAATTCTCTGATTCCTTCTTCTTTCTGATCATTTGGTTTTAAATAGTCAACTTTCTAATACAGAATTACTCCGGTGGAGTTTCTTGCCCATTCTTCTCCACATGAAAAGAACTACCATTTGGAAGGGGCGACTAGATATTTTTTTTTGTAAATTTTTACGTTCGAAAGTACCTTTCATGTGCCTATTAAAAAAAAAAAAAAAAAAAAAAAAAAAAATTCACTTTGACTCCGTAAACTTTCGCCCGACTTTAGAGCATTAAATACAGCTAAAATCTATTTCGCTCAGATGACATAGTTTCCGCGTGACGAGTTCCGGTGGCCACGGCATTCCCATTTCCGGCCTGAACGTTTTCAATAATTAACTTCATTTGTTTACCAAAACATTTTATTGGCAAATCGTTTTCACACACCATGTAGTACGATAAATTGCATTTGAAATTGAATAACATAAGTACTGAATTATACTGGGCGTGATAATATACGAATTATCGGGAATTAATGTAGTTTGTGTTAATGTGCTGTTAACCTATTTGTGATAGGTAATTATGAATATTAATTGAGGTTATTTAAGTTAATATTTTGTTCCAAAGTCGTTTATTTACCCACTAGCTGTTGCTCGCGGCGTCGGCCGTGTGGATGTCGACATACTTCCCTATTTGAATCGGATTTTATTCACAACTTCATGGATTTTAATTTTTAATTCTTTTTCTAAAATAAAAGTAGCCTTATTACCTACTCCTTACAACATCAGCTATTTGCCAGTGAAAGTCTCGTCAAAATTGGTCTAGCCGTTTCGGAGATTGGCCGGAACAAATAGACAGACAGACAAAATTTTTAAAAATTGTTTTTTTCTGCTATAAGTACATACTGTTATATAAATATAGTAAAAATCTGTTATTTTGACATTACAAACAGACATTTCAACTTTATTTATGTGTAGATTACTTAAGAAATACTTAATTGAAAAGTTATGAGTAAGGAAATATTGTTTATACTTATTTGATTCTCGTGGCTAAGTAATAACAGCCGCACGGGTCGATCCGTCAGGTTAAGCTACGCTTGCCGGGGTTGGTCAGTAGATGGGTGACCATCTTTACATACCGAGATTCCTCCGTGCCTCGGAAAGCACGCTAAGCCGTTGGTCCCGGCTGTTATTCGTGGATCTCTGACAGTCGTTACGGGTCGTAAGAAACCCGAAAGTCTGACAACCAGTCTTACCAAGGGGTATCGTATTACCCAGTAACTGGGTTGTGGAGGTCAGATAGGCCGTCGCTCCATGTAAAATACTGGTATTCAGCTGCATCCGGTTAGGCTGGAAGCCGACCCTAACATAGGAAAAGGCTAGGCAGATTGATTTATTTCATTAAGAAACTAAGAAACAAATATCGCTAAATACAAAACGTTTAATAATCTAAAGAATCCACGAAGTGTAGCTGATTATATTACAAACAAGCTACGCGCTACGCCGTAGTACCGTAGCACCGTAGCAGCGCTACGAGACTATCTATTTGAGAAGTGGAGTGTCGCGAAGGCAATCGAAGTCGCTTTGAGCCGCGCTTCAGGTAGCAAAATACTTAGAGAAAGTGCAAAACTCTGCATAAAGCCACTGTGCAACGAACTGAACTAAAACCTTTTGAACTCCTTTGATTTGTGGAGGGTTTACGATTTGACGGCGGGTGGCGGTGTCATTTACCTTCAACGTCTGAGTTTTCTTGTAAATCTTGATAGAGGACGTCTGCGAATAGAAAGTAAGTTTTTGTTACTTACTGCTGACTTGACAGGTTAAGTTAGCGTTTGAGGTTTGCGTTATGTTTTGTTTGAGGTAGGTAGGTTATGCCCCGAATAGCTATAATATGTTTGCAATAAAACGTAAGTACTTACACGTGTTGCCCCACATGCGATTAAAATTTTTGAATAATAAAATATGAATAAACGCGAAAAAAAACGCAAACACGTATAAAAAGCAATCTACTCGCAAACCAATTACGAAATTGCCATGTTTATGTAAAAACGTGTTCAAAAGAATTTAACACAAACATTACTTTGTTTTTCAGTTAGAGTTACCGTCTGTGCGCCGCCAGAGGGCGCATAAATCAAACTTTGTTCAAGCGCTGCGATGTACCGCTGTAGCGCTGTAAAGCAGTATTTACGACGTAAAGCCTAGGCCACACTAGGGCACAAGTCATAGCCCGCACAGTCATGAATATGTCGTGAGATAAGGGGTGGGCAAATATATCTGAAATAATTTTTAATGGGACATGTCGTGCTAAATGTGTCGTGACTTGTGACCTAGGGCGAACAGGGATTAACCCTTCGTATGCCGTGAACGCGGATCCGCGCGAGACACAATAGCTTTTTAATTGTGTCTGTAATTACGGCATTCAACTACTACGTCAAACATTTCAAAACTAAAATCAGCTAAATCGGCCTAGCCGTTCTTGAGTTATAAAATTACAACGAAAAGTGGCATTGATTTTTATAGATATAGATGTAGTAATCATCAGTACCATTTGCTGTCGCAACAAGTTGCCGAAGTGTGAAGAAAAAAGCACGTGTTTTTGCACCAAGCAAAATTTTCTGGCTTTATTGGCACACAGTACATCAGTTTTGAAGTTCGAGATGTATATGTGCATTACTATCCCTTTTTACCATGCTTTTTAGGATTCCGTACCTTTGGAAACTTCGTTGTCCGTCTGTCAGTCTGTCAAGACCCTTTTTCTCAGGATCGCGTGGACCTTGGAGCTCTAAAAAAAATCAAACTTCTAAGTCAACGTAGTAGAAAAATACGGCCATTTATGCTACTTATTTTTATACTCGCATAAATCAAAACCTATAGGATTCTTTCCGTTGACCTAGAATCATGAAATTTGACATGAAGCAAGGTCTTAGGTAATAGGCAATACGGGCTGGTATCCGAAACTCCACGTCAATGCGCGTATTTTGCGTAAGGGTAAGAGATAATCATGAAATTTGGCAAGAAGCAAGGTCTCACAGCACATAAGTAAAGGAAAAAGTCTGAAAATCGTTAATTTGTAATTTTATCGCATAAAAATTTTTTTTTTGGGATTTTTAGTTTTTCAACTACAATGTTAAGTTTGTTTTTGGGATAAATTATTTTCAACTACGGAACCATTAATTGTACGTGGTCCAACACACACTTGGCTGGTTTTTAAGATTTAGTCTTACGATTGACGGTCTTTTGGATAATTTAAACCGTTCCTGTCAATGTTCGGATACGAAAAAGGTAACACTATAACAGAGGGGCAATTTTCGTATTTTTAACAACGTTCGCAATCTCATCTCAGTCTCAATCTGTCAAAAATTGTATAGCGTTTACCTACTTTTTTGACATTTGATTGACGCTGGCATGAGATTGTGAACGTTTTTAGGTACGAGAATTGGCCATCAGAGGGGCAATTCCCGTATTTTTAACAACGTTCGCAATATCATCTCAAGACTCAATCTGTCAAAAATTGTATAGCGTTTAATACAATTTTTGACAGATTCAGTGTTGAGATGATATTGCGAACGTTGTTAAAATACGGGAATTGCCCCTCTGATATCAGCACAGTAAAACCAGTTCCTTTGTGAATAGAACTTTTGTTTTTAAACTTTAAGTATTCCGCTCTATTTGTTAGTTTGCAATGCAGGACAGCAGGACAAAACAAAGTTGGCGCCACAGTTTGCATGGTATTAGCAGGATGTTGGAACGTGGGCTGCAGGACCTTTGTGTGGCCGTGGCCTGAATGCATGGAAATGTTCTGTGCATACAGGTTTGCGTAGCCACGAGAATGTCTGTACGTGAGTATTTTTCTAAATTAGTGTAAAGGCTAGGTCACGATTAGTACCTACCTAAAGTCAGATTTTGCTCTCAATTTGTTCTGATTATGCATAATGATATGTTACATTGACTTTTAAAAACCCTTGAAAGATCTACCTCAGACGCATTGCGAGATGCATGATTGTAGGTATTTACAAAAATTATAAGGTAGTGTCACGAACTTTTTTAAGCCCGTAGTCAATATTAAAAATAATAATGTTACAGATAAAAAAATAGGCAATAACAGGGAGCCACGATACCAAAGCCGTCACCACAGGGTCAAAAAACCTAATTCAAACTTCTTATCTGTGACCTCAGCCTTACATTTCGCGCAGCAAATCGTTTTTACATCCAATAATATCGTACGCGATATTCACAATAAGGAGCGCAGTGATATATGGGAGTAAATGATCCCATTTATCCGCTCGAGTTTTTCATGAAGTGATATGAATGCTATGTACTGTAGTACATCTGCTGCTTTCAATGCAGACAAATTACTCTGTAACAAGAAAAAATTTGACGATCTCAACTGGATGGGACGTTTGAGTTTCATTCTCGTATTTATTCAGAACACGACGCTAAAACATTTATCTTTAGAATTGCGGGTTATTAAATTACAATCAAAATTCATTGTTCGAATGTAGCTAACAAAGTTGCACGTTGATTACATTATTAAGCACCTAATCTATTTAATCTACCCTCTGTAATAATCGTAAACTCTTTATTTTTCGCAGTTACAGCCTAAACAAGTTATGTCGTCTTCGTTTAATGATTTTCGCTAATATTTCCGAAGGCGAGGGTGGCAGCAATCAGCGCTAAAAGCACCATTGTCAATTTTAATGAAACACCCCCGAGATATCAACTTTGTTTTGGCCCATTGTTGGAGACGGCGGCGTCTACCGACGAACCGACGAGTTTTGTGTTGCTGACAAACTTTTATTTGACCAAATTGTTCATAGTTAGTTCACTTTCTTTTTGTGTGGAGACGAAATATAAATCGTATTAAGGTGGATCCGCAGTTGGAGCCCGGTCGTAAAGTTAGATTTGCTGTGTTTTGATCTGAATTCGGAAATCAGATCGAAACACAACAAATCTAACTTAGTAGAGAGATGTATTGATGATTATTATGGTTATAATTATGTAAATACATATTTGTTACTGTCGTGAAATATATTTTGATCAAGGTACAACCTGACACTGATCTGCAAATTGCAAAAAACGCAAGAAAATTTGAATTTCGGTGGCTACTACCTGCGGACTCACCTTAAAACTATACTGTTTGTTGCGATACCTACTGTAAGAGTTGTCTGGTAAATTAAACGTAGCTTTAGAGCTGGTTTTTTGATCCGTAGTTAACTCAACCAATAGTTAAAAACATTTAGTTACAATGTTAAATTTGGTTTACATTTTGCCAAAGGGTTCCCATTTTAACCATTAACCATCCATACTAATATTATAAATTCGAAAGTAACTCTGTCTGTCTGTCTGTCTGTCTGTCTGTCTGTCTGTCTGTCTGTCTGTCTGTCTGTCTGTCTGTCTGTTACCTTTTCACGCCTAAACCACTGAACGGATTTCGATAAAATTTGGCAAGGCTATAGATGGTATCCTGGGGACGGACATAGGCTACTTTTTTTTTCAAAAATAATCCTACAGGGGGTGATATAGGGGATGAAAGTTTGTATGGGAAACTCAGTATTTCTTAAGTTAGGGATGTGAAAATTAAAATTTATGCTTTTGATAAGAAATAAAGAAATATGCGATTCAGCGTTTTTGAAAAATCATCCCCTAAGGGGGTAAAATAGGGGTTGATTTTAAAATTTACAAAACTGCATGGATTTCGACAAAATTTGGCAAGGCTTTATATAGCATCCCGGGGAAGGCCAAAGGATACTATTTTTTTCAAAAATAATACTACAGGGGGTGATATAGGGGATGAAAGTTTGTAAGGGAAACCCAGTATTTCTTAAGTTAGTGATAACAAATTTATGCTATTGGTAGGAAATTAATAAATATGCGGATCAGCGTTTTTGAAAAATCATCCCCTAAGGGGGTAAAATAGGGGTTTATTTTAAAATTTACAAAACTGCACGGATTTCGATAAAATTTGGCAAGGCTTTATCCTGGGGAAAGACACAGGCTACTTTCAAAAACAATACTACAGGGGGTGATATAGGGGATGAAAGTTTGTAAGGGAAACCCAGTATTTCTTAAGTTAGGGATAACAAATTTATGCTATTGGTAGGAAATTAAGAAATATGCGGTTCAACATATTTGAAAAATCATCCCCTAAGGGGGTTAAATAGGGGTTGATTTTAAAATTTACAAAACTGCACGGATTTCGACAAAATTTGGCAAGGCTTTATATAGAATACTGGGAAAGGACATAGGATACTTTCAAAAATAATACTACAGGGGGTGATATAGGGGATGAAAGTTTGTAAGGGAAACCCAGTATTTCTTAAGTTAGGGATAACAAATTTATGCTATTGGTAGAAAATTAAGAAATATGCGGTTCAGCATTTTTGAAAAATCATCGCCTAAGGGGGTTAAATAGGGGTTGATTTTAAAATTTACAAAACTGCACGGATTTCGATAAAATTTGGCAAGGCTTTATATAGAATCCTGAAGAGGGACATAGGATACTTTCAAAAACAATACTACAGGGGGTTATATAGGGGATGAAAGTTTGTAAGGGAAACCCAGTATTTCTTAAGTTAGGGATGTGAAAATTAAAATATATGCTTTTGATAGGAAATAAAGAAATATGCGGTTCACCGTTTTTGAAAAATCATCCCCTAAGGGTGTAAAATAGGGGTTGATTTTAAAATTTACAAAACAACACAGATTTCGACAAAATTTGGCAAGGCTTTATATAGCATACTGGGAAAGGACATAGGATACTTTCAAAAACAATACTACAGGGGGTGATATAGAGGATGAAAGTTTGTAAGGGAAACCCAGTATTTCTTAAGTTAGGGATAACAAATTTATGCTATTGGTAGGAAATGAAGAAATATGCGGTTCAGCATTTTTGAAAAATCATCCTCTAAGGGGGTTAAATAGGGGTTGATTTTAAAATTTACAAAACTGCACGGATTTCGATAATATTTGGCAAGGCTTTATAGCATCCTGATGGACACAGGCTACTTTTGGTCTTAAAAAATAATCCTACAGGGGGCGATATAGGGGATGAAATTTTGTATGGGAAACTCAGTATTTCTTAAGTTAAGGATGTGAAAATTAAAATGTATGCTTTTGATAAGCAATAAAGAAATATGCGGTTCAGCGTTTTTGAAAAATCATCCCCTAAGGGGGTAAAATAGGGGTTGATTTTAAAATTTACAAAACTGCACGGATTTCGACAAAATTTAACAAGGCTTTATCTAGCATTCTGGGAAAGGACATAGGGTACTATTTTTTTTAAAATAATACTACAGGGGGTGATATAGGGGATGAAAGTTTGTAAGGGAAACCCAGTATTTCTTAAGTTAGGGATAACAAATTTATGCTATTGGTAAGAAGTTAAAAAATATGCGGGTCAGCGTTTTTTAAAAATCATCCCCTAAGTGGGTAAAATAGGGGTTGATTTTAAAATTTACAAAACTGCACGGATTTCGATAAAATTTGGCAAGGTTATAGATAGCATCCTGGGAAAGGATATGGGCTACTTTTTGTCTTAAAACATAATCCTACAAGGGGTGATAAAAGGGATGAAAGTTTGTATGGGAAACCCAGCATTTCTTAAGTTAGGGATATTCCCTATGTTTTCCACATGAACGTTCCCATGGGATATTTTCCGACATCTACGCGGGCGAAGCCGCGGGCAAAAGCTAGTTAGTTAATATTTTTAACCGTTGTTTGAGTTCATTACGGATCAAAAAACCGGCCCTTAGTAAAACAACTACCATTTAATTGTGACGTAATAGCTACGCTATATAATGAGAATAAGTGCCAAGTTAATTGTAATAATGAAGGGTCAACGTTCATGTCTAATCATTACATTAAAGCTGCAGATATCGAGGACGAATGAAAATGAATGTAAGCTAGCCTTGCCATCTGATTATCCTGTACATAGCTTTTGCCCACGGCTTCACCCTGCCAGGAAATCCTTCCTTATTGCTTGCCTGCATTATAAAGGGAACCTCTGTGGAAAATTTAAGCTTTCTAGGTTCAAGGGTTTGGGCTGGGCGTTGATGAGTCAGTCAGCAGGACTTCTCTTTTTATTTATATATAGAAGATTGACAATATTTATATAGATTGTGTGACAAACTTACTTTTAAAACTGTAAAAAGTCTGTGGGTGTGCGATTTACATCATACAGTAGACTAAAGACTGCCTTAATATACTTAAATGAGCTAGCGAAACTCCGCAGACATGATACAATACAATCAAATCGTTCGAGTAATACACACATTACCTAATAAAAATAAATAAATAATGATATAAAACACGACAAAATAAAAATTATTTCAATGACCGCTGGTAGTGTTGTTACTTGAAGTGTGAGTTGATAAAATCTGTTTTATCGTGTTGAGATATTGATACCTATTCCGTCTGTGTAGTTTACAAAAAAAAACTTTATCACTTTTAGTTATCGGTACCCATTACGGAGGAGCTTCGTGGCTGAGTAATAACAGCCGTACAGGTAGAACTATTAGGCTAAGCGCCGACGCTTGCCGGGGTTGGTCCGTGGAGGGGTGACCATCTTTACATACCGAGACTCCGTGCCTCGGAAAGCATGTTAAGCCGTTGGTCCCGGCTGTCATTCGTGAATCTTTGACAGTCGTTACCGGTCGTCAGAAGACCGAAAGTCTGTCATCCACTGGAGACTGGTTGGGTACCAAGGGTACACACACACACAGTAACTTGGTTGTGGAGGTCAGATAGGCAGTCGCTTCATATAAAATACTGGTATTCAGCTGCATCCGGTTAGACTGGAAGCCGACCGCAACATAGTTGAGGAAAGGCTAGGCAGATTGATATCGGTACCCATTATGTCTACGGAGTTTCGCTAGCTAAATTAAATTGACCCGGTAGATGGGTTATTCTTCCAAAAATACCCTGTGTAAGACCGACATCAAGCTCTTTTCATGGATAGATAATATGACATTTATTTCAGAACATTTTTTATGGAACCCATTACTTCCAGACGGTCTTAACGGTCGGTCGGCTAACGGTGTACAAATATCAAATAATTACAATTTAAAACACTTATAATATCCACAATTCCACATACATCAAAAATTACAATTAGTCACATATTCAATTAAAAAATTGTTTTTACAGTCAAATAATTATGCAGGGTGTAAGTGTAAACAGTGGCAATATTTTAAGGGGTCATTGTACTCATCATTATGAACAACTTTTACTATGGGACCAAACCTGAAATCGCCAAAACAAAATCAGCTGTTCCCTACATTTTGACGATTTATGTGAACATAAATGTACTGAACAGTGGATTTTTTTTCGCGATTTCAGGTTTGGTCCCATAGTAAAAGTTGTTCATAATTATGAGTACAATGACCCCGTAAAAGATTACCACTGTTTACACTTACAGCTTGTATAAATAGGTTCAGTTAGTTTCAGATGTAGTTGGTTCTTTGGGTTGGCATCAAATGCAATCAGAGGTAAAAGGCATCGCTGTTGCTTTGTCCGGTCTCCCCCGGGCGGGGTCATCGTTGTAACAAACGGTTATAGCTTTCTCACGACATGACGAGTGCTCCCGACACTCGGGGGATTGGGGGACCGCACACTGTGCTCCAAGCCCCCAATACGATCATACATAATACGATCATTCGGTTGTATTGGGGGCAAAGTGGCGGATTGAGGCTAAGCTAATGGAAAGGAAACTAAGCAGATTTAAACAGTTTGAAATGTTTAGAAATAGTTTTCTATGTTTCTTATTTCCGGCTTGGTTAGACGTAAAGAGAAATGGACGGTTATTGTGGTGTTGTGCCGGTCGTAAAAGTGGAAAGAACTAACCTCACGATAATTAAAGCTTGGGGAAAATTAATTTTCAGTGGAGTTAATTAAAACTTACAAAACAGCCGCACGGGTCGATCCATCTGGTTCAGCTACGCTTAACGGGATTGGTCCGTGGATGGGTGACCATTTTTAAATACCAAACTGCTCTGTGGCTCTGAAAGCATGTTAAGCCGTTGGTCCCGGCTGTCATTCGTGGATCTTTGATAGTCATTATGGGTCGTCAGAAGCCCGAAAGTCCAAACCAGTATTACCCAGATACTGGGTTGTAAAAGTACTGTATTTAGCTGCATCCGGTTAGACTGGAAGCCGACCCCAACAAAGTTGGGAAAAGGCTAGGCAGATTGATACATACATACATATTACTCTAAGCATACATACATAAACTGACGCCTTCTTCTTCATAGAGGTAGACAGAAAGTACAGAACGCAACCTGGTACGATTCTTACATACTCTTTTTGCCTCGCTTGCGTTCATACATCTGATCATACACGCACGACGGATGTGAGTAGGTACTACGCATCTGACCTTCTTTAGAACATCACCTATAAGGTCACTTTTTATCTTCCTAGGGCGTCCCTTCCCGGCGTTTCCACTCACATCTTGGAAAAATACCTTTTGTTAGTCGCCTTTCATTCATCCTTTCAACATGACCAAACCATCTAAGCATACTCTTTTCAAACAAACCTCAAACAAACTCAAACTCTTCTCAATTAAAACTTGTTTTGATATTAAAGAATTATTCCACATCTGAGCAAAAGATTTTTCACTTACCTAAAGCGTTATTTATGAGCATTGCTGACTCCTGATTATCGCGAATTGGCAGTTAGTTGTGTGCAGGTAAGTCATTTTAGTTTTAAGCCTACAACATGATGGTTAAAACTTGTCTGTAAATTATAAAATACATAATACCTACTTGAGTTGAGTATATTTAATGAAGATCCTATCAAAACTTATGGTTTACTGCATTCACACATAATGCACTGTCGTGAATGCAGTAGCCGTAATTTATATTACAAATAGATTTTGAGATACGACTGCGGGTGAGAACCCAAATCAAAATCAAATCAAATTGTTTATTTATAAAAACAGTATTGTAGTACATGGTAATTTAGGGTTGACAAATTAGTGTAACTACTAAAACTACAACTAAAATGGTGGTGAGGTGCTGCATTCCCAGCTAGGTTACAGAATAACCTGTATAAGGGAGTGCAGTGCCAGTCCCCATTGGGTAATATAATGATATTGTACACAGTACGTGGCCTTCTACTACAATTTTATTACAAAAGGAAAAAATACATAATAAAAAGATAAACATTTGCTCAAAGGTAAGTGAGTGTGATTGTGTGAGTGTGTGTATGTATGTGGGGGTGTGTATATGTGTGTGCGCGCGCGCGTGTTTGTGGACGTGCGAATTACGAAGGCTGGAGCCGGAGGATGTAAAGAAAACCAAGTTATTCATAAACCTAGTTTAATTAAATATAAAAATTACAATAGTTAGGTCTAATTTTAGAAGATAATCGGACGATGGTTGTACCGAGAATGCAAAATCTTCGGAACGGATGCTACGCTCCGGTCGCACGAAATATGCTGCGTCGACGTCTAGTGTAATGTTAGACGGTGTCACGTCCTCATCTCACACCGTCTTGGCGTCGCATAGTCTCAGCGGTCCTTCTATTACACCGTAGCGTAACATCTCTCCCCGTAGAACAGTAACTATTTGTTAACTGCTGTTAAAAATGTTGGTGTAAGATGATTCGGGTCGATTATTATTTCAGCAGGGCTTAAGTTCCTTCTGGGTTCTACTTGAGGATGTATGTCCTGGGCTCCATCTGTTTCAGGGGATGTGGTGTTAATCTTCTTACCTTTATTTCTCGCATAATATCGCCGGTATGTGAAGACAATGGTAAGTACGGCTGCACTTAGTAGTAATAGATATATAGGTATGGTAGTATGATAGATACTGTCATCAGAGATCTGGTTGAGTCTTACTGGAGGCTGCACTGAAATTTTCTTGTAACTATCATGGAGACTCTCAAGATTGATTGAGTTGAGCTGTACCATTGATTCTTCAGTCCTTGATGTAGTTTTCAGATCCGGTGGTGATTGGATTTTAAGTACTTGCCCTTTAATTTGGTTGTTAAAGTTATCGATGGTGAACTCCGTCGTTTTTATGAAGCAGTCCTTTGGTATTGTAGCCAGGTAACTTCCTTGAAGTGTTCTGAATTGTTCCTGTCTACAGGATGTCTGTACTCTTGTTGGGGCCGGGAAACTTAATGTGTAGTGTCTTTCGTCAAGTTGTTCTAGGGCTTGCTTGTGTAAGATAATTGATGTCAATGTGCAAGAGTTGAGATGCTGTTGAGTGATGAGCTGTTGTACGCAATCTGGTTTATCCATAATTTTGTATCCAATTTTCTCTTCGCAGAGGTACCATGAGCTCAGCTTCGGACATTCTGTCTCTATGTACATAGAATATGATCCCTGAATCGCTATATAAGGTGAGGAAGGGATGAGGGCCAAATTATTTTTGTTAGGAACGATGGACAACTTATATAGGATATAGGTTTTTGGTAAGGCAATCGGCACCTTTATGACTATAACTATTTTACTATCAGTATAATATAAACCTAACCTTAAAATATTATAATATTCTCGAAGATCAATATCAATGATTTCCTCTTTCGAATATAATAACCTTAATTTACTTAACATATTTTTAAGATTAACTAAACTTATCGTAGAATGGGTAGCACTTGAGGCATGTATAAATGCTATCATAAATTCAATTTTATTTAATTCATTTGATAATGTCTCTATATTATCGTTTGAAATGAAAAGGTGCTGCGCGATATGGGCAATAGTGACTAAATCTGCCTGTTTGGAGATATCCTGACTTATAATATGGTTCAATTTTTTAGCAATGATATTCTGATTCTCTACGATGTTTTTTAGTACATTCGTGTGCTTTAACATCCATTCTTTAGTTAAACTTATGTGACTATTAAGTTCTGTTTCTAGTTTATGGTCGTTACCTTCTAAAACCTGGATGGCATTATTATATTTTGTTGCATCTGTGTAATCCAAATTGCCTGAGATGCTCTTGATAACTGATCCTAGACCATCAATGAGTCCTCGTTTAATCCGACTAGGCTTAAAACTTTCTAACTGTAAGGATACCTTTTCAAGTTTGTCCGCGAGGTAACTAATATGGGGTTCAAAAAGAAAAGACGTCTTATTGTTAACTAATAACCTAAACTCACTTAATTGTAACTTAACTAAATCGATCTTTGACTGAATGTCTTCCAGATCAATGTAAAGGAGAAAAGAATGATAATGGGATATAACTTTTGTTGTTCCCAATTTAAAAGGAAGTAATCCAGGTCCGTCTTCTAGGGGCTCAAGTAATATGTCCTCCGCTCGGACCAGGTGTAGCGATATCATCAGTAGTATTCTGAAACAATTGTTTCGTGTTAGGTGTTCTTTTAAGACGTGATTTGGCAACGGGACCACGCTTCTTTTTTGTGTAAATATGGATAGGCAGATCAGCAAGTACTATATCGGGTGTGTAACGGGGTGCGAGTTTCTGTCTGCTAGCTAATGGGTTCTTAACAAATACCTGTTGGTCTGGTTCGTATTCCTTTTCGGACTCTCTATCCTTATTCCTATTGTCTACTAACTCCGTACGCTTATGTAGAGATGTTTCATTAATAACCTCGTATACCTTGGACATCTTATCTCGATGCTCCTGCACGTATTGTTGAAGCAAGTGCACAGATAAATCTATATCCAAGGGGTCGCGGGGGTCCGTATGGCCAGTGACTACTTCAAGTGGTCTGCATTTTGTGAAACTATGTATACTACTGTTATACGCCAGTATTGCGTATGTCATAAGATTAACAATCTGTTCACTAGGGTGTTGTAATTTTAAAATCCTCAAATGCTCTAACAGCGTGGAATGTAGGCGTTCAACCATCCCATTGTCGTTGGGAGTATGGGCCATAGTCTTATGGTGGTGAATCCTATGAACTCGGGTAAATTCTGTAAACAATTGGTTAGTGAATTCGGGCCCTTGATCTGTAACTATGGATATGGGAACGCCGTGATGAGAGAAAAATTTCAAAAAGGCTTGGACTACGCTAACAGCTGTGCCGTCTCTAAGATGGTATGCCTGGGCGTATTTAGAAAAAACGTCGATAATAGTTAGATATTTCTCGTTTTGAGCGGTGAACAAATCGAGATGAATTATATGAAAAGGTTTTGACGGTGGTGGAACTACGCAGAATCTTTGCGTAATTGGGTTTCGGTCATATTTGGCTTGCCCACAGATATTGCAATCATTGATGTATTTAGAAATTTGCTCTCTCATCTTAGGCCAGTAGAATTTTCGGGACAGGGCTAGGTAACATTCACTAATACCACGATGATTTGTTTTACCCTCGTGGTATTTCTGAATAAATTCTTGCTGTTTCAGATATTCCTTAACATTTTCTACTTCGACTTTGGATAAAACAAGATTAATAGCAGAGCTTTTGAACTTTTCTTGGATTATGGGAATTATTTTATACATTGCTAATGGGGGGTGTATTATAATACCCGTTTTAACTTTAGGATTTGCGAATTCTTGAATAGCGTTTATTACGTCCTCTTCGAGGTTAGACTCTGAGAGTTGAATGGAAGTGCGAGTATGAGTCTCAAATGGCTTAGAAACTGTTGGATGTTTTTTAATATCTCCTACTACTGTAAAACATATTTGCCTATTGAACTTATTCAAGGGCTCGTCTGAAATCGGTATTTCTAAAATTGGGTTTTCAGCGCTGGTATGGGCTGTGAGTGTGGAGGAGCCGGCCAGAGATGGTGGTTTCTCAGATACGTTAACTTCTACTGAGCTAGTTTCCTCATTATTGATTTCTACACGCGATAATGCATCTGCATTTGTGTTACTTTTACCCTGTTTATAGATTACTGAATAGTTATATTCACTAAGCTTAAGCCTCCAACGAGTTAATCTCGAGCCGGGTTCTTTCAAACTCATAATCCACTGGAGTGGCTTGTGATCCGTAATAATTTTAAATTTGCGGCCGAACAAATAGGGACGAAAATATTTAGTGGCCCAGACTATAGATAAAAGCTCTTTCTCTATTGTACTGTAATTTATCTCGCTAGTGTTTAACGTACGCGAAGCATAGGCTATTGGCTTATCCGACCCTACCGGTCCCTGTGAGAGTACGGCTCCTATAGCTAAATTTGATGCATCTGTTGTAAGCAGAAAATCTTTATTGAAGTCGGGATATTGGAGAATCGGATCATTGGTTAGCAGTGTTTTACATATTTCAAAGCAATTAACATAGTTAGTATCATCATACGTGATTTTTGCCCCTTTCTTTAGACATTGAGTCATCGGCTTTGTGATTTTCGCAAAATCGGGAATGAACTTCCTGTAATAACCTATTAACCCTAGAAATCTTTTGATCTCTGTAGCTGTCTTAGGAATTGGAAATTTCTGAATGGCTGTGATTTTATCAGGGTTCGGTTTAATGCCGTCTTTACTGATTATGTGTCCAAGATAGGCTGTTTCAAGTTTTAAGAACTCAGACTTATCCATCTGGATTTTAAAGTTGGAGTCTCGGAGTCTTTTAAAAACTTTCTCTAAATTAACAATATGCTCCTGTAAACTGGTGCTGAATACGATTATATCATCTAAATATACTAAGCAGATAGAATTTTGAAGGTCTTTAAGAACATGGTCCATTACCCTTTGGAAAGTAGATGGTGAATTTTTTAGTCCCATTGGCATACGTAAGAACTCGAAATGGCCATGCTCTACGTTAAATGCGGTTTTTTGAATATCATTTGGGCTCATCTCAACTTGATAAAATCCACTCGCTAGGTCGAGGGTTGTGAAATAATGACATTTTCCTAATTTATCTAAAACATCTGTTATATTAGGGATAGGGTATTTATCATCAATAGTCTTTTCGTTGAGCTTCCTGAAGTCTACTACAATTCGCCATTTGGTATCACCTGATGCGTCGGCCTTCTTTGGAACTATCCAAATAGGTGAGCTCCAAGCTGATTCCGAAGGTCGAATTATACCCTGTTCTAACATCTTTGCAATTTGACTGCGAACCTCTTGGCGATGTATGAACGGATATCTATAAGTTTTTGTATAAACCGGGATTTCATCCGTAGTGCGAATGCTATGTTTTATCTTGTCAGTAAAAGTAAGTGGTTCGTCTTCTATATAAAATACATCAGCGTATTGTGAAACTAAGGATTTCAGATTAGCCCGCTCCTCTTCATTTAGATGATCAGTCCGTAGCCGAGATAATACTTCCTTTACACGGGATTGAATTGGTTGTCTGGTACACCCTAAATTATTTATATCTGCCCTAACGGGTTGGTCCATGGAAAAAATTAAATCATTAGATGTTGGATTTAAAACTTCTAAATAGCCGCGATTATCTTTGACGCTAGTGATACATTCGTTTATGTAACAATTTGAAATAACCTGCTCGGGAATTAATGCATCACCATCACTTATGTTAATTGGAACTCTAACCAACTTTGAAGAATTCGCTGGAATCATATCTTCATAAAAATTGCAATTACGTGAGTTATACATTACTATCGAATTAACCGCGTATTTCGTTACTAATTTACTGTTCTTAAGATCAATATTTGACTCCCATTTATTTAATAGATCCAATCCAATCAAACCGTCAAAGTAATCATGAAATTTGTAAATATAGAACGTTAAGTTGCTGACATCATTGAATTCCTGAAAACAGGGTAAGTTAATAGAATAATCATTACGGCTGGTAGTATGCACATTTGTCACCTCAAAAGGGTCATAATTGCAAGGTAAGTAGGGGTAATATTTTTTTACAGCTTCAGGACTAATAAATGATTGGTTCGCTCCGGTGTCTATAAGCAATTTTAACGGTGGGTTTGAAATTTCTATGT
This sequence comes from Cosmia trapezina, assembly GCA_905163495.3. Taxonomy (NCBI): domain Eukaryota; kingdom Metazoa; phylum Arthropoda; class Insecta; order Lepidoptera; family Noctuidae; genus Cosmia; species Cosmia trapezina. Next base: position 11,407,608 of record LR991042.1, read on the forward strand.
AAGGTAGGTAGCGCTGTGTCTGTAAGTTAAGTTCTATTTTAATTCGCTTATAGTCGGTCCCTTCTGAAAATCCTCTTTGCTAGAAGACGCTGAATTTGCAGGTGATTTTTCCTCGAGGGTTATAGAATTTACATCTGGACTTGCGGCTTGTTGCTGGTTCACGGCCGGTTCATAGTAAGTATAGTCAGGTTGATCGTACATAACATACATATACTCTTCAGGGCTACAATCGTAGTACGGCTCGTACATGTAGGGATATTCATAGCACTCATTAAAATTCATTTCCCTGCTCTTAAAATAATTAGAAGGGGGTGGATTGCCCTGCCTGGACCAATCATGACCGCGGAATAGTATTGGTTTTGGTACGAAATGGGATACACCACTCATAGGTTTTGGTGTATCATTTGGAGTTGGGTAAATTCCTAAAAGTATTATTTTGCGGATTGTAATTTAAAGGACGAGCGCCAAATATTTGTTGCGTGTGCGACGGCCCTTGTAACTGTTGAGGTTGATTAAAACCTGGTCTCCACATTTGCGGTGAACGTTGCTGTGGGGGAGGCATAGCGTAAATTGGTCTGGTAGGACCGGGCATATTAAAATTGAATGGCTTCTGCATAGGCATAGCAACATGCGGCAGGACAGGATTAAAATATGATCTCAACGGAAAATTAGGTAACTGAGGTGGTGGTTTCTTAACCGGCAAGTGTTCATTACGTTGTTGTAAATAGAGGGTGTTCATCTCCTCGTGAACGAACTCTAGCGCCTTCTCAATCGTGTCCGGTCGCATGCATCTAATACGCGAGCCTAGGGGGTCCCGAAGGCCTCGCAGGTATGATTGTAGGGTTAACTTTTTATAGAGAGAACGCTTTGAGTCTATTGTACTTTGAACCGTTTCGTGCAATGTAACGTAAGTCATGATAGTAGCAAATAAAGTTTGACACTTTTCGTAAAGTTCCTGAGGTGTAGAAGAGCCTTGAGTTAATAATGCCATGTCATTATAAAGCGAGGTCTCATCTCGCTGGTCAGAAAAATTATTCACTAGTGAATTACGTATGCCTTCCCAGGTTTCCGGAACGCCGTTAGTATTAATCAAACGTGCTGCAGGTCCCGTGATCTTATTAAGGATGCCATTCAAGAGCGCTAAGTTAATTAATTGATGTCCTGGCTCATTTGACACATAAGCATTAACTAACTGGTCACATAGCTTGATAAATCTAGTAAGGACATTCGTGTTCCCGTCGAACTCGGGAACCACACGCAAAGCTTTATATATGTCATCTATTGTCGCCATTTCACTTAGAGGCTCTATATATTCACTAATATCTAATTGCCTAAATGAATCTAATAAGTTTGAACTTAATGGTCTATCTAACCTAATGGTCCTCGATTGCCTGGGATGGAAAATCTTGGATATTTATATTAACACAGTAAGGATAAAAGGAAGCAACTCAAGAACTATTCTAGAGTACTTACATATACATAACTGGTCCCTCTGCGGTATCTATTTCTTGATACACCTCCTGGCCGCAGCTCTTGTAGATTCGGATACTCGTTCGGTGCTTGGTAGCCACCCGGGTGACCCGCGAGTCGCGTATGGTACTTATCTCGATCCTAGCATATATTCTCGCGAACCGGCCCGCGAGTATCCTACCGACTGCGCCAATTACGAAGGCTGGAGCCGGAGGATGTAAAGAAAACCAAGTTATTCATAAACCTAGTTTAATTAAATATAAAAATTACAATAGTTAGGTCTAATTTTAGAAGATAATCGGACGATGGTTGTACCGAGAATGCAAAATCTTCGGAACGGATGCTACGCTCCGGTCGCACGAAATATGCTGCGTCGACGTCTAGTGTAATGTTAGACGGTGTCACGTCCTCATCTCACACCGTCTTGGCGTCGCATAGTCTCAGCGGTCCTTCTATTACACCGTAGCGTAACATGCGTGTGTGTGTGGTGTGCGTTGTCGCATCTGTCGTGTGTAGGTATGTGGGTTTGCTTCTGTGAGAGAAATGGTATGATTTTGAAACATATTTTTATTTATGCTGTCAGAAACAAATGAGGTATGAGTTCGATTTGTGAGAAAAGTAAAACTGCAGTAGGTATATAGTATGTAGCTATATATGCAGTTTCAGTTTTCTCGTAATGTAGTAGATTCATTTTCAATAGCTATTTGACCGATACAGATATTTATTTAAGGTCGTCGGAGCGTCTACATTTAATAGTTACGTAATTCATTAATTAATTAATTAATTAATGTAGGATTTTGCTTTCGATCCCCATCTTGATTGTTGTACACAGTCATCTTCTGGACATAAGCTTCTTATAAATTACAGACATCCGTTCTAGAAAAATCCAGCAAACCGATTTATCTCGTCTTAAATCACGAGAAAATATTTCGGATTCTATTTTTAGGCACAAATAATGTTGTTAGTATTTGCCTTCTAAAAAAGCGTAGGCATACAGAATGTCAAAGGCGTCCATTGATACAGACGGCGATACATTACGATAATAAGTAGCTGTGAGAAAAACAAAATAATAAAGTGAATTATGTGTTTACTGGCCCGCCATGTTGGATGTTCAATTCTTTTTCGATATCTGTCATCATTATTTTGTAGATTTGATTTTGGTAAGTATAGGATTTTGACGGTGTTTTTTTTTCCCATTTCCGTTGTTATTAAACGCTTTGTTTCGTTTATGTAATAATAGGTATGTTGATTAAATTTTTTTGTCCGTTGCGTAGATTATTAAAAAATATTGGACACGTATTTTTACTTGTTTTTCAAAAGATTACGGCGACACATTGTGTTAAAATGTGGCATGACGTCACTCCTTGCTAGATTTTATCCTTAGTTTGATAGAGTCGTGACTTGTGACGTAGTGAACCCCCACTACCCAACTTTAATGCTTTTATCGAAGTTATTTTTAGGGTTCCGTACCTGAAAAGGAAAAACGGAACCCTTATAGGATCACTTGTTTGTTCGTCTGTCTGTCTGTCTGTCAAGACCCTTTTTCTCAGGAACGCGTGGAGTCAAGTCGAGTTGAAATTAATATCAAATACGTAAGTCTATGGTCCCTTAGAGTCCTAAAAAATTCAAGCTTCTAAGTCAATGCAATAAAAAGATACGGCAATTTATGCGACATATTTTGATACTCGCAAGTAAATCAAAACCTATAAGGTACTTCCCGTTGTCCTAGAATCATGAAATTTGACAAGAAGCAATTTCTTACAGCACAAATAAAGGAAAAAGGCCGAAAATTTTAATTTATAATTCTATCACATAAAAAAATACTGTCAAGTCTGTCAGTCTGTCAAGACCCTTTTTCTCAAGAACGCGTGGAGGTATCATGTTGAAATTAATATCAAATACGTAACTCTATGGTCTCTTGGAGATCTAAAAAAAATCAAGCTTCTATGTCAATGCAATATAAAAATACGGCCATGTATGCGACATATTTTGATACTCGCAAGTAAATCAAAACCCATAGCATACTTCCCGTTGACCTAGAATAATGAAATTTGGCAAGAAGCAAAGTCTCAGAGCATTAGTAAAGAAAAAAGACCGAAAATTGTTAATTTGTAATTTGATCACATAAAAAAATATATTTTTGGGATTTTAATGTAAAGTTTGTTTTTGGGATAACTTCTGTTCAACTACGGAACCCTTCATTGTGCGTGATCCGACACGCACTTGGCCGGTTTTTTATTAATATGATAAAGCAAAAAATACGTGTGTAATATATTTTTATTATCTGACTGGCGGACTAAATAGAATTTCTTTTTTTTTTACCTAGAAATATATCCCTATTGCTGCCTCAACGTTTGGCAATTTACTGAGTTAGTTCTGAGTTGTATGTGAAATGTTTAATTTTATTGTTACGTCCTTTTCGGCAATCTCTGCCCGAAGGTTTATGTCAAGCGGACAAGCTGCAGCGTCCATTGTGATCACCTATTCGCTTACCAACCATGTTCTAATTACGGCAACATTGGGAAGATCAACAGTAGACATTTTCGCCTCTGTATAGAAAATGCCCAGGGAGTCCTCCTTTTGGGGGCATTTTCTATACAAAGGACAAAATGAAAATGTCCATTAAACCGATTATAATAACGCATTTTTAAAAATACATTGTTTCTACTTGACATTAGAAATGTAACAAATGAAAGGCTATTTTCAGAATATTCCCCATTTATCCGCAATTTGTTTGTGTGTTTTACCGGTTTTACTCGCACGATCGATAGCGACCATTAAACGCTCGCCGGGTTTATAAGTTCAACAGGTAATCTATATTCATACATCACCGTCAATCGGGTTCGCACGCAAATTGCTTCGTCTTCGCATGTAGCCAGGAAATTAAGTTATCTGAGTTACAGAATATCTCATTTTTGGTTGAGAAAAAAAGGATGTTTATGCAGGAATTGTGTAATAAATAACGGAACAAAAACTGGGTCATACTTATGACATCACAAATTGGGAAAATAGCTACTTTAAGTCTTTGATTATTAATTAAGGTGAATGCGCAGTGGTACTCCACGAATTTTTTTTTGCAATTTGCAGATCAGTGTCAGGTTGTATCTTGATCAAAATATGTAACAATAACAAATATGTATTTACATAATTATAACCATAATAATACATCTCTCTAAGTTAGATTTGCCGTGTTTCGATCTGATTTCGAAAGTCTAATCAAAACACGGCAAATATAACTGAAAAACGAAAGAAAATTTGAATTTCGCGGGCTACCACTGCGGATCCACCTTAAGACAACTTGAGAAAAACAGAAGAAATAAACTTCTTAGTTTAGGTTCACGATAAACTTAAGCATGTTTTTAAGCGGCTTATTGTGAGGTGTCATTTAAAGCTCTTCGTCAGTAATTGAAAGTTACTTTCTTCCTTTGAATCAGTAAGTAAAAGAAAGATTATGTCTTCCAGCTAGTGTCCAACAGTATTTAGACTAAAATTCACCAGGGCAATATGGAATTGCCCGAATTAATCGAATTTCCACCTCATCGAATACCATTAATTGAATGTCCAAACGATGTTATTCATTACATCTAATGTTACTTAGGAAAATAGTTCTTGAGGCGAGTCTGTGGGTTCTTATTTCACGTACAGTCAAATAAAGAGATGAGTAAACAGGGAGCTTGCCTTTATGTACTTTTTTACCGGCTAGGCCATAATGACTTACTTTAGGTTATCGTTGCATGACATATAATTTGACACTATCGAGCCCGTGATGGGTGTGAAAAGAACAATAAATTAGCACTCCTAACGTTTTTTTCTGCTGAGTAGTCAAATCTTTAACATCCATCTTCCTTTGTTTTAATTCGTTAAGTTTAAAATGTTATTATTTTATTATCTATATATCTATATACTATCATATCTATACTAGTAATACAGCTGAAGAGTCTGTTTTTTGTTTGTTTGAGCTAATCTCGCGCTAATATTTGAGGAAGGCTATAGCCTATTTATCATTACGCTAGGACCCTTAGGAGCCGAGCAAAAAGAAAAAAAAGTAAGAAAAAACGCAAGCGAAAACGAAGTAATATTAGCGCGGGCAGGCGATGCGATGCGACGGGTTGGGTTGGGGGAGCAAGAAATTACATGCGGACGAAGTCAGCGGCAGAAGCTAATGCACACAATAAAACATATTGTCAGCATAGTGGAAAGATGATTATTTTTGCCTGTGTACCTAACTCTTTTGACGACTGTACCATCTCTGTGTCTGAAATTAGGCCAGGTTTGTGCCTCCGTCAGTTGATACTTGCAGTATTCACAGTTTCACAGCTGAATTAATTGACGGCCTCTCTCAAGCTGTGCCAGTTCACCACTTCTTGCATGCAATCCGGGCTGCCTTCTACTGTTTGTCTTTCTAATTGAGTGTGGACATATCACGGAAGCAAAGTAAATGGAGATGGTTTGTAACTCCTGGTGAATAAGAGGTCGTTAGTTCAAGGGGTAAACAGGACTAGGCTGATAAAATTTTCTTTTTAGGGTTCCGTACCTCAAAAGGAAAAAACGGAACCCTTATAGGATCACTCGTGTGTCTGTCTGTCTGTCTGTCCGTCTGTCACAGCTAATGTGCTCCGAATCTAACTGACCAATTAAATTGAAATTTGGTACACATGGATTTTTGTGACCCAAATATGTAAGGCTAAAGTAAATAAATGAATTTTGAATATGGGGGTCACTTTTAGGGGCAAATATGAAAATTAAAAAAAAAGTTTTGCAAACTGTACCGTATGACATATCGAATGAAAGGACTTATAAGTACTATGAGGGTCTCAAATTTTTTATAATTTTAAAATAAATCGTTTTAAAGTTATTTAAGAAAATAGACGAAAATTGACAATTCACCCACCCTTATCTCCGAAATTACTGAGCCTAAAACAAAAAAAAAATAAATACAGGAAATAGTTCTATACTTGTAGATTACAGGAAAACCTATAAGAAGTTTGTGGTCTTAAAATAACATCTCTCAATCTCTCAACATTGTGAGTACAAACTTACATTTACTGTTGGAATGTATGGGAGAACATGTTTTTCAACTATAATGTTAAGTTTGTTCTTGGGACAATTTCATCCCAACTACGGAACCCTTCATTGTCCAACACGCACTTGACCGGTTTTTTCTTAATCAAGTGTTAAGGATTGTAGCAGATTCCGTTCTTTAGTTTCTGCCTAACCCCATGGGAAAAGGCTTGAGTTTATGTATATGCATGTATTTATGTGTATGTGCGTTAAGATCTGCTTCCCACTAAGTATAATAATATGTCATTGTATTAAAGAGTAACATAGACAGTAAAGAAAAAAAAAACAAGGCGTAAGACAACCTGAGTAGAAAGTTGGGTTTCATTTTCATGTCTCGTTTACATCCCAAGAAAAAACACTGTAGACATACGAGAAAAAAGGGTTCCGCACTTCAAAGTGTTCTCAGACAAGTCTAAAGACAATACGACGGGTATACACCCCTTATATCCATAAAAGGGAACATTTAGGAGAAGTAGCGAGTGATGTCACAATTTAATCCCGTTTGAGGTCGTTCTGTGTTCGGTACCCGCGGGCCATTCTACATTTAAATGGTGTAGCTTCAAATGTAAAACACGTAGGGTCGCGCTTCCAGGGTCATGACAATTACTATGAAAATTTTCAATAAAATGTTCAAGGAGGAATTTGCATAAGAGGCTGGTAAATATCATTTATGAGTATGGGATTTTCCAAATTAAGGCATGCTTCCTTTAAGAGATGTCTGTGTCAATGTTGGCCCATGGAAAGCATGGTGACAACTCATATCTAATGGTTTTAAGGCAGGTAGGTTTACCTTTACCTTTGACGAAACCCTACAGCTATCGTCACGACCGGAATGCTAAGTATTATCTAAAGATATCAGCTGAACTTATATTTTTATCAAACCATCTATTTTCTATTCACAAAAAAAATACAATACCAGTTTGTTACAAGAACACGTAAATATTTTTTCTATAGCCTCATTTTCATGATAATAATAGGTTCCAGTCTCCTGTGTCTGAAATAATTGTTGAAATCGAGTACGTCCCCCGGAGACGACTCGTTAACGGGACGATCTCGTGCCGGAACGCTGCCTATGCGACTTTGTTATTATGTACACTGCGTGGGGATTATATTACTGTTGTAGGTGTGGCTGACACTGGCTTGGCCACCATCAGGGATTTTACTTTTGATAACACAAAGATTTAGTCGTTAATTAGTCGAAATTGGTCGCCAAATATCAGAATTTGTCGGTCACTGGTTCAAAAGTTAAAAGGGGTCATTGGTGGCCGATCTGGAGAGAGTCTCCCCAGCTTGGCCACCTTTATATCTCAAAAACTAGGGCACCTAGCGAAGATCTGTTTTCTCCCAGATTTAGTCGCTAATTAGTCGAAATTAGTCGCCAAGTCACAGATTTAGTCGGGTCTTAGTTTAGAAGATATAATGAGTTCAATTTTTAAGTATAGTTCAAGAGCTAGATTGAAGAGTTTACGATAAAATCTTTGATCTAGCTCTTGGTCTATACTTAAAAATTGAACTCATTATATCTTCTAAACTAAGACCCGACTAAATCTGTGACTTGGCGACTAATTTCGACTAATTAGCGACTAAATCTGGGAGAAAACAGATCTTCGCTAGGTGCCCTAGTTTTTGAGATATAAAGGTGGCCAAGCTGGGGAGACTCTCTCCAGATCGGCCACCAATGACCCCTTATAACTTTTGAACCAGTGACCGACAAATTCTGATATTTGGCGACAAATTTCGACTAATTAACGACTAAATCTTTGTGTTATCAAAAGTAAAATCCCTGATGGTGGCCAAGCCAGTGTCAGCCACACCTGTTGTAGATTGCGGTGATAATGACTTAGTGATATGCGATTAAAATCAGAACAGGACTAGTAGTGTTAAAATCATAGTGATTTGTTACTGACATATCAGTACCTACTTTAACTGAAGTTTTTTAGAGATCTGAAACGCAAAAACCGGCCAAGAACTGCCGTGAATTTTTTAGATTTTTTCTCATAGCCAAACATAGACTTATAAAAAAGGATGGACTCCGCGCCACGCATATCGAAAGTGAAGCACGGTAAGTATGCCGGACCGATTGTACAAACACGCCTCGCGCACACATTTACATCATAGTATGCCGACCGGCCGCCATTACGTAACACGAGCGACGGCGTCTTTGCAGGTACTCAAATCATGCACACATAGATCGGTACGGTGCTTCACTTTCGATATGCGCGGCGCGGAGTCCATCTTTTTTTATAAGTCTATGTAGCCAAAAATACGCATTTAGGCAGGGGACACTTTACTCTAACATAAATGAGCATTTTAAAGCTTAACATTTTACAAACGGATTCCTGAATCGATAAATGGTTTTGACATAACCGCAATACTTTTGAACGGCCCATCCAACGATACTCCACACCATGGGATAGATGAGAAAAAAAAAATACCCAATTTACGTGTAGGGAAGCCTAAAGAATTTTTTAAAACCAAATTTTTTGGCTTTCGTACCTCAAAAGGAAAAACAGAACCCTTATAGGATCACTTCGTTGTCCGTCTGTCTGACTGTCTGTCAGTGTGTCAATAACCTTTTTCCCAGGAATGCTTGGAGGTATCGAGTTGAAATTAATGTCAAATAGGTACCTACGTAGGATATATATATTTGGCGACACGGTTGGCGCAGTGGTTGAGCGCTTGACTGCTGCGCAGCATGTCGCGGGTTCGATTCCCGCACGGAACAAATATTTGTACGACCTACAAGTATTTGTTCCGAGTCTGGGTGTTTTTCTATCTATAATATGTATGTATTTACAAAAAAAAAAAAAAATGTATATAAGTAGTTTATCAGCCATCTCGTTACCATAACACAAGCATTAGGTTGCTTAGCTTGGGACTAGATGGCGTTGTGTGAAATGTCCAAGGATATTATTATATTATTATTTATATGGTCCCTTGGAGCTCTAAAAAAAACCAAGCTTCTAAGCTTCAAGTCAACGCAATAAAAATACTTACTGCCTTATAGGCGACATAATTATTATGATTGATACTCGCTAGTAAATCAAAACCTATAGGGTACTTCGTTGACCTAAAATAATGAATTTGCCAAGAAGCAAGGTCTCACAGCACAAGTAAAGGAAAAAGTCCGAAAATTATTAATTTGTAACTTTATCACATAAAAAATATTTTTTTGGGATTGCAATGTTAAGTTTGTTTTTGGGATAAATTCTTTTCAACTACGGAACCCTTCATTTTGCGTGGTCTGACATGCACTTGGCTGGTTTTTTTTTATGACCTTAATATTAATAACTTTTGTTTTATTAACGTTTAACGCAGTGCCTACCAGTTAATCATAATGAAAATATTCGCAGAAGATAACATTTGGTATTATGATATTATTAGTAACTTCCCGGAAAAAATATTACTATCTCACACAGTAAATATTACATTCCCAAAAAAGCTATTGTAACCTGTAGCATTCAGTTAACAAAACATCTCCGAAAGGAAACATATGTAACGTCAAACAGAGCAATAACGTAACGTGGTTGAAGCTGATAACTCACTTAAACGTTATTTACAGAGAGCGGGCGATTCATTAGATGAAGCCAGTGGGGCAAACAAGACGAGTGAGGGAATGTTGGCGGGGTAAAGACAACGTCAGATAGAAAGCTGCGGGATAATAGGGATGTTTCCTGGGTAAAAAAAAAAGAAATTCTATTTTAGTCCGTCAGTCAGATAATTTTCCGACATCCACGCGCGTGAAGCCGCGGGCAAAAGCTAGGAATAGTACATTTTGATACAAGTGGAGAACGTTTGTTTTTGCGTTCGAGGCGGAATTAAAACACCCGAGCCGTAGGCGAGGTTGTTTTTGAGCCGAGAACTGCAATAACAAATGTCCACGAGTATCAAACGACGTTTTTCAATACACTTTTGAAGAAATAAAGTAAAAAACACATAAAATAACGGAAAATAATTTTGTCATGAATTAATAGGGGACTATAATTTAAATTTTCTTTTTTTTTCGCGCTTTGCTTTCGCCAGGTTGAAAGAGAAGCAAAGGTATAAAGCCGATAAACAGCCTAATATGAAAAATAGAAAATTGAAATATTTTTGAGTTTAGAACACAAATAAATGTTAATTTGTTCATAAACGTTTTTTTTATTGTAATAATCATGGTTTTTGATTCATGGTTTTCTATATAGAAACATTATTTAAATAACTATTCAAAAAGTATTAACGCCTTATAGACGCATATCTCTTTGCCGAGATTAAAACATTAGAGACCTAATCGTAGTGCGATATGAACCAGTTTTCGAGGAAGTGTATTGAAAATAAATAAAAAGAGAAGTCCTGACTGACTGACTCATCAACGCACAGCCCAAACGCTTTTGGCCCTAGAAATCTGAAATTTTGCACAAAGGTTCCCTTTATAATGTAGGACACCCCTTTGTAATTCCCGGTAGTACGTTCCCGTGGAATATTCTCCGACATTCACGCGGGCGAAGCCGCTGGCAAAAGCTAGTTAATGTATAAATACACATACATACACCTTCCGGAATAAATTCTCTAAATGATTGTGAATACCACATCAAAATCCGTTCCATAGTTTAGAACAACGCGGTCACAGAGACAGACACGAAAAGCGACTTTAATTTACTCGTACAATACGAGTTTGTATTATAGTGGTTTTATCTCACGACAGCGGGCGAGCCATACTTGTATGTGTAAATGTTACATGCACATTATCTTTGTGTGCGTAAGCTCGGGAGCGCGCTACATGCAGGTACGCACACAAGAGCGCGTGTCGAGCGCGTGTCTATACGCATTACATCTACAAGTATGGCTCACCCGCTTTCGTGAGATAAAACAACTTGTATGTGTATAGTTGCCTCATATCGGCCCGCTCCCCGCTCGCAGTGTGGGGAAGGAATAAAGTTAGTTTAGTGCAAGCTCTCGACGTTCTGCGGTAACAACGGATAAAACAATTCAGTTATCTTCCACCTGTGTTAGACGTGTCTGTTTCAGATATAGCCGTCTATTTCTGTAATACTCTTGTCATATTTGATTATGACGGTTTCGTGTATAGGTATGTCGTGAGGGGTTAGATTGCCTTGTACGGTTTCATATTTTTTTGTACGTATTCACACATATCACGCTTAAATTCACCGATTGTAGATGAATATCATCCTAGCCTTTTCCCAACTACGTTGCGGTCGGCTTCCAGTCTAACAGGGTGCAGCTGAATACCAGTATTTTAAATGGAGCGACTGCCTGTCTGACCTCCACAATCCAATTACTGTGTAACACGATAATCCTTGGTCGTCTAGTCGTCAGACTTTCGGGCTTCTGACGACCCGTAACAACTGTCAAAGATTTACAAATGACAGCCGGGACCAACGCACAATGGCTTAACGTGCTTTCCGAGGCACGGAGGGGTCTTGGTATGTAAATATGGTCACCCATCCTTGGACCAACCGCGGCAAGAGTAGCTTAACCAGATCATTCGACTCGTGCAGCTGTTATGACTTAGCCACAAGCCCCTCTCTTAAGTACGAACACTAAACTTAATATGCCATCAGAGAAGCTATGACATTTTTTCATTTGTACCAGATTTGAAAAATGTAACTTCCCACGATTTTCCTCAAAATTCAATAACCTGAAAGTACTCGTAAATGGGGCGAATCACAAACCCAGACTAAAAGAACCGGCCAAGTGCATGTTGGATCACGCACAGTGAAGGGTTCCGTAGTTGAAAATAATTTATCCCAACTTAATATTGTTATCCCAAAACATTTTTTTGTTATTTGATGAAATTACAAATGAACAATTTTAGGACTTTTTCCTTTACTTGTGCTGTGAGACCTTGCCTCTTGCCTAATTTCATGATTCTACGTCAACGGGAAGTACCCTATAGGTTTTAATTTACTTGCGAGTTTCAAAATATGTCGCATAAATGGCCGTATTTTGTAATTGCGTTGAGGTAGAAGCTTGATTTTTAGAACTCCAAGGGATCATTGACCTACATATTTGATATTAATTTCAACTTGATACCTCTACGCGTTCCTGAGAAAAGAGGTCTTGACAGACTGACAGACAGATAGACAGACAACGAAGTGATCCTATAAGGGTTCCGTTTTTTCCTTTTGAGGTACGGAACCCTAAAAAGTTAAGAAATCTGGCTGCTCCTAAGAAATTCGTAAAGAGAAACCCCAAAAGCTACCTGCACTCACTTTTTATGCAAAAGACGGGATTCTATTCTATCTGAAATTACGTAGAACCGTTTCTAGTTGGTCGAGATTGAACAATGTTTGTAGAAAGCGGCTTAAGTACATTTTTATTTGTCTCTTTTCGTAATGCCCATCGTTCCATGTTCAAGTGTGACCCAATTATATGAGGGACAAAAGCATAGAATGGACTTTATTTTTCTAGACATTCAGAAAATCTGGGGCAAAGCGAGAAGCACTCCGTTTATTTGCAATTATCATGTTATTCTTACATAGTTAATAAATTAGTCTTATGTACACATTTGTCGCAAACAGACTTTTCTAAGTGTAAACTTTAGGATCGTTGAGCGAATTTTGATTGGCGAAAATGTTATGGCTTTGCGTCACCGACATGCTAATGTTAACAGTAGGTTTATCTGTAGATATAAGTATGACGTGTTGCGCTTGATCAGCATTGCAGCACCAAAATTATTAATAACAATGTCCAGCATTGAAAGACATTGTTAGTATTAGTTTAACACGTTGCACGCCAATTAGCAGACACAATAGATTTTTTATTGTTATCTGTACACCTGGGTGTCAATCGACGTTTAAGTACAAATTATGAAATTTTAACATAAACACCTTATAAACACGTTATCCTATATGGTAAGTGCTTTAATATAAACAGTATGGTTCGGGGGAAAGATCTAGTTTTGTAAAATATCTAAAAATGTGCGCAGCCTAGTTGACGGTTGACATACGTCTCTCTCTGCAAGTCAACGACAAGGCTGCGCGTCATTTGTTTCGAAGCTTCTAGAACCTTCTAGAAGCTTCGACTCGACCTTATTGGACGAGCGGATTGTGGCGGGAGCGGTTAGAAAACGGTTCGCGTTATAAAATTATTTTTTTAAAATTAATTTGAAAATTCAAAAAAATCACTGTCATTTCAAGTTAGTTAGTTTTAAGTTGCCATTTTTGTCGGCTGTCCCCATGATTGAAAACGCATGTTATAAGATGCAGCGTTAGAAGATGGAGCAGTGGTGGCCCAGTGGTAACGGCCCCGACTTACAAGTTGTAGGTCGTGGGTTCGAACCCAGGCAGGCGCTTTACTTTGTGTAAATAATTTATTCACCACTGCTCTCAAAACGGTGAAGGAAAACATCGTGAGGAAACCGGCATGTCCTAGAACCAAACATTCGAAGACATGTGACATCTACCAACCCGCAGTGGGCTCGCGTGGTAGATTACAGCCCACTCCCTCTCATTGAGAGGAGGCCAGTGTCCCAGCTGTGATGGTTTATGACAGTGTCGATAAAATATCATCGAAATAAATAACGATTTTGTGAAGGACAAAAATAATATCTTAGAGTCAACGATCTCGTAATCTTAGAAGAAAAGTAACATGTTGTATAAACACACTGTCAAGTTTATATCATTCTTATGAATTGTTCTTTTTATTTTGCTTTTCTTACAACTGGGCTGTCGAGTTAAATAAGAAAATATTTTTGAATATAATAATGTTGTGTCTAGTTTAATTATTATTTGAAAAAATGTATTAGAATACAGATATGCGTTTATTTTTGTACTTATATCAATTTGCAATGAACGCGAAGCCGAAATTAACAACTTCAGACATGTCTTGCCTAATACCTAGATAATATTATGTATCGAAAATAATATCTGCCACGCTATGGGAAAGAACGAAACATTATTTTGTAAGACATGGATTTTTAAAAGCGGTGATCTGTTTTAAAAACGCAGTTTTCTGTTTTTTTTTGGCGGCCATCAATTTATATATATATTTTATACATACACACATATTACATATTTTTAAAGTACCAACACCATTATTTTTACTATGGCGTCAAAGTCGAGGACAATTTGGGTTCGAAGATATATCAACTAAGAATTAAAACGTCAGCGACGGAAACAATTAGTATTGTTTCCGTCGCTGACGTTTGAATAATATTTTGATAGTAGGTATAAATAATAATAGTTTATTATTTATACCTACTATCAAAATACGCGGTGCACGTTATAGCGTTGTCGCCATTACAAAGAAATGATTCTATTACTGCCACCATTCAATTAAAATGTAGTAATTCACTCCTTTTAGGGTTCCGTACCTCAGAAGGAAAAAAACGGAAACCTTAATAGGATCACTTCGTTGTCCGTCTGTCTGTCAGTCTGTCGAGACCCTTTTCCCCAGGAACGCGTAGAGGTATCAAGTTGAAATTAATATCAAATACGTAAGTCTATAGTCCCTTGGAGTTCTAAAAAAATAAAGTTTCTACCTCAACGCAATTAATAAATAAGGCCATTTATGCGACATATTCAAGAAAATCAAGTAAATCAAAACCTATAGGGTACTTCCCGTTGTCCTAGAATCATGAAGGCAAGAAGCAAGGTCTCACAGCAGAAGTAAAGGAAAAAGTCCGAAAATTAATTTAAAAAAAAAAAACGAAAATTAATTAGCACTTTTATAACATAAAACAATCCCAACAATTTTGGGATTACAATGTTAAGTTTGGTTTTGGGATAAATTCTTTTCAACTACGGAACCCTTCATTATGCGAGGTCCTACACGCACTTTGCCGGATTTTTAGGGTTCCGTACCTCAAAAGGAAAAAACGGAACCCTTATAGGATCACTCGTGTGTCTGTCTGTCTGTCCGTCTGTCGGTCTGTCACAGCCAATTTGCTCCGAATCTAATGGACCGATTAAGTTAAAATTTTGTACACATATGGATTTCTGTGACCCAAACACGTACAGCTAAAGTAAATATACGAATTTTGAATATGAGAGTCACTTTTAGGGGGAAAATAAGAAAATTAAAAAAAAGTTTTGTAAACTGTACCGAGTGACATATCAAATGAAAGGGCTTACTATGAGGGTCTCAAATATATTTTTTTTATAATTTTAAAATTTATTTTCTTAAAGTTATTTAAGAAAATAGACGAAAATTGACCATTCCCCCCCCCTTATCTCCGAAACTACTGAGCCTAAAATTTTGAAAAAAATATAGAAATTATTTCTATACCTGTAGATTACAGGAAAACCTATAAGAAGTCTGTGGTCTTAAAATAACATGGTAAATCTATATATATAA
This sequence comes from Cosmia trapezina, assembly GCA_905163495.3. Lineage (NCBI taxonomy): Eukaryota > Metazoa > Arthropoda > Insecta > Lepidoptera > Noctuidae > Cosmia > Cosmia trapezina. Next base: position 11,423,436 of record LR991042.1, read on the forward strand.
AAAAATCAAAGTCCTGACTGACTCACTGACTAATATATCAACGCACAGCCCAAACCAATGGACCTACAGACTTGAAATTTTGCACGTAGATACCTTATATAGTGTAAACATCCACTAAGGAAGGATTTCTAATTCCATCCCTAAGGGGGTAAAACAGGGGATGAAAGTTTGTATGAAAAATCCTATCCCTTGAGTTAATAGACTTGAAACTTAGCACGAATATTCATCTAAGTAAATTATAAAGTTTATCATTTTTAGTTTTCCTAAACTACCTCCTAAGGAGGGATTGGGGGGGTGTCAAAGTTTGTATGGAGGAACTTTAACACGCGGTCCGATTAACTCAAAACTCAGTTTTTATACTTGTGACCAAAAATTAAGACTAACGTGTATTAGGGTTTTCCAAAAATCTACCCCTAAGGGGTGAAAAGTTATTTTATAGTGGATGATTTTATTGGGGGCTTGATTAACTCTAAAATTGGTGTAAATAATGTTTGAGTCAAGTTATGGAAACATACCAGACGATTTTTGAAATTATTTAGGTATCTGTGTTCGTGAAAACAGAGATACAGTTTATATGAAAAATCTTATTAATTTGGTTAATGAACTTGAAACTTAGCACAAGTACTTGCATAAGTAGGGTAATAATGTTTATCATTATTAGTTTTTCAAAACTACGCCTCAAATGAGGTTTAGGGATGTTAAAGTTTGTATAGAAGAATTTTAAAGCGCAGTCCGATTAAAAAAATGGTACTTTGAGTCAAGTTAGGAAACTTGCTAAACGAATTTTCACCGATTTTGACGGCATATAGCTGATGTTTTAAGGAGTAACTTAGGCTATTTTTATTTTAGAAAAATAATTAGTGTTCCGCGCAAGAAAATTAAAATCCATGAAATCAGACAACCACGTACAGTCCAGTACAAACTTACTAAGCCTCCGCTGTCTACTACGGCTATAACAACAAATAATAAATATAAAGCAAAATATAAGGGGTCGGTCCCCATACAATAAACTTTTCATTTTGAAAAAAAAAAATAAAAATTTTAATCTAGCATGTGGGGTGTCATGACATTATTTCATCACCGCTGCTCTCAAAACGGTGAAGGAAAACATCGTGAGGAAACCGGCATGTCCTAGAACCAAAAATTCGAAGACATGTGACATCTACCTACCCGCTCTGGAACCGCGTGGTGGATTACGGCCCACTCCCTCTCAGCGAGAGGCCTGTGTCCCAGCAGTGGGAACATTATAGGCTGATTAAGTGTTATGTGGGGTGTCATCGTCTAGAACTCATTGAGTAGAGGTCAAACATATTTTTTTTTATCTTTTAAAATTAAGAAATAGGGGGCCGTAAAAGTTGTAAATTTTAGACCATTTTGGTACGAGCTCTAGCGCAACAATTCAACAAATTAGGAATTTGAAACTTCTTTATACCATGTAAGTACCATGAATACTGTATTTAATCAACAATACTGAAAACGGCGATTCATAAGGTATTTTGTTTAAACATGGGTGATTTTCTGCAACTGCAAAAAATAACCTTGTAATTCACAGTATCATTATAAAATAAGTAAAAAGTTATCTTTGCGATTGTTAAACATATAATATGGTACGGAACCCTTCGTGCGCGAGTCCGACTCGCACTTGACCGGTTTTTTTTATTCCGAATCGCCGAACAAAATGGATGATAAATGATTTATTTTCTGTAAGTAGGTTTGTACAAACACTTTTACACGTCAATCATATTTTTAAAAACTAGATGAGGTCTGCGTTTCCTATCTGACTACTCTGAGAAGAAAGGCCGAAACTCAGAGGTCATAATCTCTTTTAAAGTCCAGGCATAATCTTGGTCAGATCATGTGAAGACCATGTAAATTGCTGTCTGAAATGGTCTTTTGAGGAAAGAACCACACAGATTGAGTGGACCTGTCCAGTCAGTGCACGCATTTGTCAGTAATCGTGCAGCTCAACTCAAAACTTAAGGTGATTTCCTTAACAATTGAAGTAAATGTAAACAAACACAAACTCAGACGCACCGCAGACGCGACCCAGCAGAACGTTAATCATCATGACACTTGAATAATGCTGTGCCTGCCCCAGGGAACTAACTAAATTATTCTTTATTTGCTTTTCTTTTATTATTGCTACAATAATTTACTCGTCTCTCCACTATTCCATTGCTTATTTTACGGGGCATACTGGATAGGCTGTGTATAATCCTTATCCATATCCTGAGGGCACGTCTTTCCTATCATTATCGCGCCCCCCGGTGTACTCCTTGATATTATGCAATGGTCTCTGTTGCACCATGTACTCGTAACATGAGGCAAACAGGGGCAGTGTGAATCTTTGGGTTCATTCGAGTAATCGAGTCTAGTTAAACCACGCTGGGATCGGTGCATTTCATTCATTCATTCATTCATGTTGGGTTTGCAACAGGCAGACATACTTAAATACAGGGTGTATCAGAAAGGTGTGTGAACAACTTTCTGCATGGGACCACCATCGTAATCGCGAAAAAATTTTCAACCATCCCATACATTTGGGTCGAGTAGGTAGGTATTGAAGTTTTGTACGAGACAGTTGATGATTTTTTCGCGATTACGATTTTGGTCCATGGAGAAAGTTGCTCAGTTTAGTGATCTGTACCACACCCTTAAATTTGTCCACACCATTATGGTACACCGTAAGTATATTTTAGATCCAAGTTTGAGTTATTCAACAACATTTTCGGCTTCTCTTTTATCGCAATAATGACTAAGCGCTTATGAAAAGAAAGTTGGTAAATAGAACTTTTAGAAAAGTTTCTAAATACATGCATAAATTCACGCCTACCTACTTCCCATGTGGGTGTAGGCAGAAACTACAGACCGCCACCAGCTACGATCCTATCTATCGATAATATATCAAAAATATTTATAGGAAACCACCATATTATTATGAACATTAGGAACCTTGCATCATCATCAACATCTGCCTAACTAGGTTGGCGTCGGCTTCCAGTCTAACCGGATGCAGCTGAATACCAGTATTTTACATGGAGCGACTGCTTATCTGACCTCCACAACCCAGTTATTGGGTAATACCAAAGACATTAAATATAACTTAGGTAATACGATACCCCTTGGTAAGACTGGTTGTCAGACTTTCAGGCCAAAGATCCACGGATGACAGCCGGGACTTAACGTGCTTTCCGAGGCACGGAGAGGTCTGTAACCATGGTGACGACGGACCAACCGTGGTAAGCGTACCTCAACCTCGACCCGTGCGGCCATTATTACTTAGCCATAAGCCCTTCTATTAGGAACCTTGCATAGATACACAGTAAGGGATTTTTTCTCTACGCATCGAGAATTTCTTTGCCCTTTAAGCCGACGTTCGCACGGGCGTAAAAAAACCGCGGCGATTTTTTTTCGCGCATTGCGTTTTCAACGCTCTGCTTAGCGCCGGGAGTTGAAAATCCAACAGTGTGTTTTTCGTCGCGCTGGGATGCTCTCTGTTTTTGTTAGGTTGGATTCTCGAAGCTCGGGTTACGGTGTTGACCCGAGCTGAAAATTGTTGAGTTGAAAATTCAGTGCGCGATAAAATCCTGCCGCGATTTTTTTACGTCCGTGCGAACGTTATAGTTACTAGTAGGTCCTGAAACAATAGAATGTTAATAAATCAAGGTACCTAGTAGGAAGGTACTGTAAAATTTTGTTCACATTGATTGCCGTTTGACCTTTGTATCTAATCTTTAGGGAAATCAGATTTACTCAGCACGATGTTATCAGTATACAGGGGGATCAGTGGATGCAGCACCCTTGGGGGTAAATACTCGTTTATTTTATGCTAAGAATTATACTGAAGATGGCTTACATATACCTACTTATTTTTCATATAAAGGAATAAGGTAGGAGCACAAATAAAAAGAACCAATTTAAGAATTTATTAGTAGGTAACTTATGTTATTATGGGGCTAGTGGCTAAATGATAACAGCCGCAAGATCCGCGGTCGGTTCGTAGATGGGTGACCATCCATTACATTAAAGCCGGACAACTAGTCTTACCAAGGGGTAATCGTGTTACCCAGTAACTGGGTTGCGGAGATCAGATAGGCAGTAGCTGCGTCCGGTTAGAATGGAAGTCGACCCTAACATAATTGGAAAAAGGCTAGGTTAGGCAGGCTAGGCAGTTTGATTGAAATTAATATGTTATTACTTTATTAATAATAATAATTCGTAAATTATTTAAGGATTTTTTTGTAATTATGTAATATTCATAACGTTAAAATAAACAATCAAAATTGTTTCGTTGAAAACACATAATTATACACGGTTCTCCTTCCTCGAATTTGTAATTTATAGGCTAACAGTAAATTGCTATTATTACTGAGAATCATTATGTAAGGAAGGAAGGAAGATAATAGAAATAATAATATTCCAGATAGCTTCGTACTATCTTTGTTAATTAAAACTTTTTTTTAACAAAAAAAAACAACCAGCTTCCAAAAAAAACACTAGTTACAAAGTGAAAAATAACTTTAATTTCGGAAGTCGGTGTCTTTGGATCGGTATTTTAGTTTTTTGCCACCGAATTCCGAAATTAAAGTTATTTTTCAATTTGTAGTGTTTTTTTGGAAGTCGGTTGTTTTTTTTTGAAAAAAAAAAAAATATTTTTCACTTTTCAGTGGGTCAGTTTGTAATTTATCTAAGTTACAATAGCCTATTGTCAACTGTTCATTTTGTATTAAGGTTTACAAAATATTGCTTTTTCCGATGCAGGGACGTTAATTGTTGAGGAGTTCTCCTTATAAGAACCAGGAGAACTGGAGCTGATGGTGAAGTCACCATATGCAATGTGACGAGCATAAATTGCTTAGCAACCATATTAAAGTATCTAATTAAATCGCAACCCGTGAAATACTTAGGTATAATTGACTAGTTTCGATGGCCATCTGTGGTCATCATCATCAGTTCCACTTCGCTAAATAGTGTTTTCCGAGAGTAATAATTTAATAATTTTTTATAGCAATACCTACTTGTTACTATAAAAAATACCCAAATCTCTATAGGTGTGCCTATAAAATTCGAGGGTTTCCCTCGATTTCCATGGGATTCCCTCATCAGACTCTGACTTGCTAATAATGGGACCACCTCGAGAGCATACCCTTTCAAACAAAAAAAGAATTTTGCAAATTATGACGGAGATATGCCCGAACGGATGTTTATATATTTGAGTTGAGAACCTCTTCCTTTTTTTTTTGAAGTCGATTAAAAATAATAAATCTATCTTCACATTTTCTTCGCCAGCCAGCCTCAGCCGCGGTGGCGAGCGTTACAAAACACCTGCTCCTCAGCTCGCGGGCCGCCTCGCCCCTCTGCGCCTACGCGGGCTTAAATTACACTCTAGGGGTAGGGCAGACAATACCACGTGGAGTCGGTTTTGCAGCCATTTGTGTCTGTTACTAACTTTTGTAGCACGAAATATAAATAAATATCGATATATAGGACATTCGATACTCTGTACTTCGATATTTAGGTCATAGATACTATTTACTTCGATATTTAAGCCTTTCGATGTCACGTTTGTCGATAATTAGATTTTAAATATATTGGACGTAGGTTATCTAACCATTCGACAATATAAACTTACTTTATTTAAATTTTCGGTTTAGTGGTCGTTCGATATTTTATTTTTTGATGTTTAGAACATTGACATTTTAACTGTTCAAATAAGTACCCGTAAAAAACAAAGATGTAAACAGCAATGGCCGCTCAAAATTGTCTATGGATTAGTGATGTGGTTGGTGGAATTTAATGTTCATGTGTTATCGGTGCTACAATCATATATATAATTATAAAATTTTCGCGGATAGAGTACCTACCTAAATAAAATTATTTGAATAAAGTTAGGTTTCCATTTGTTTTTATTAGTTTTATTATGAAAAGTTTACTTCAAATTAGTACATTTCATATACAGGCTGTACTAGAAAGGTGTGGTCATTAAAACAAAATATATATAGTTACCTACCTACCAATATTAAGTTTTCATTTTTAATTTGGGCAGTGCATTGTCCAGCAGTCAGTCAGTCAGTCATGGAACCATGGATGCCGCATAGACTAAAAGAATAATAAATCGATTATAAAGATTAATGATTCACTACAAAAGTTGAAAATGGAAGCCGTTACCGGGACCTACCGTTTGTGCCAAATAAATTGAAGCCTTTTTCGGTACGTTACGTTTCCCGAGCCGCTAGCTGTAATGTGATTTTGGTTGCGATTTAATGCTCAAACTAACTTTGAGGACGGATGTGCACTACTGATTTATGTACTTTCGGTTTATGGAATTTTGAGGAAAATCGTGGGAAATTACATTTTCAAATCTGTTACAAATGAAAAAATGTCATTAGCTTCTTTGATGGCATGAAAAGTTTAGTGTTTTTATTTGATGTCAGACTTAAATGGAGTTGAAACTCTCAATAGCTATTGATTCGACAAAATTACTTAGTTGAGCGAATTCCTTTGTTTTTTGGAGGTCCTCAGAATAAACCATCGATAGTACCTAATTCACTCGACTTTTAAGCTAAATTATTCCCTTTAGAAGTGTTCAGAAAAACGATATCTAACAAATAATCTCTATCGAATGGATAAACTCCATTTAAAAACCTCAGAAACCGGGCATTACACTTGTTGTTTCGAGTGCTAATCGGTAAAGCTACGTTAAATTAAATCAGGAAGGTTATATAAAAAACCAAATAACGTTTCAAAATTTGTCAAAAATTGAAATGTCATACAAAGTGTCAAGCGATTTTATTTGATAGTACAGTGCAAGAGTGCAACTATGTATTTACTGTCACTGTGATTGGCCCTGCAAATGAATAGCAGGCTAATTATTGTTACAAAACTAGATAAGATTAAAACGAAATTCTGACATTCCAGAAGTGTTGCCAATAATAAAACGGTACCACTAAAAATGGAACGCATTTAAGCAAAAAAAAAATATACATTTCTTGACTTCAATTTTCTAATTGAAGTCAAGAAATGTATTTTTTTTTTTTACTTAAATGCGTTCCATTTTTAGTGGTTTATTATAAAACTAAAACTTAAAAATTTACTGATAATTTTAAAATGGTAATCAGATTTTTTATTATCAAATTATTGTAGTTACTATTGTAACTTCAATTATTTGATAATAAAAATTATTAGTAAGGTAATTATTTTTCTTTCACAGGGAATCCCTGTCCATAGGTTACAAACCTTTTTTAGGAATATCTTTTTGTTTGCAAAATCTTCGCTTCTTGTAACTACAGGCAGACAACTATGATGATATTAGTGATAATGATATCTACATAAATATTTAAATTAAAAAAATTGTTCTTTTACACTTTTTTCCATTTAGCCATAAAAAAACACTATTTACATTGTCATATTAGTTGATCTCATTCTCTTTCACATTCTTTGTTATTTTATATCCAAAAAATTCTAGTCATTTATTATTATAACTTAAAAAGGACATGACAGAAAAGGTTTAGGATATCTGATGTGTCAAAAAATTACAGCTGTCAGAATTCTGTAGAATTAAAAATCAGACTGTAGGTAAGTACAGTAACAACTTCATATCGTCAGCATCCTAGCTCTCTAATATTTTACTTACGTCGACCTACATACATACCTACAACTACTGTGTACCTACCTCGTTTTCAACATCTCCCCTGTAACGTTCGCAGACTAGACGATGTACCCCAGCAATCTGCTCATGTTCACCCTCCCTTACATGGCACGATATCTTCTCTATAAAACATGATGCCATCACGTGATTTCTGCTCACAATCCGCTCCAGATTACAATCTCAGTGATCTGATTGCGTCCCACGACCTTTTCCAATTGGCTATTTATTTCAGACTTATCTTGAAACACTAGGCGATTTATTTCAGTTCTTTTATAACGGGTGTGTAGGTTCAATATGAATGTACCGAGGGGCTCGTGACTAAGTAACAATGGCCGCACGGGTCGATCGATCAGCCACGCTTGGCCCAGTTGGTCCGTGGATGGGTGACAATCTTTCCGTGCTTCCGAAAGCACGCTAAGCCCGTTGGTCTTAGCTATCATTCGTGGATCTTTGACAGTCGTTACGGGTCGTCAGAATCCCGAAGCTGACAACCAGTCTTACCAAGGGGTATCGTATTACCCAGTAACTTAGTTGTGGAGGTCAGATAGGCAGTCGCTCCATGTGAAATACTGATATTCAGCTGTATCTGGTTAGACTGGAAGCCGACCCCAACATAACGCAATTTGAATATTGAGAATTTAATTCACTTATTGAATTTTTGTTTTAGGTGTAGGTATTACATGAACTGTGGTTGAGGATGACTTTTCTTGCACTGAGTATCTAATATTTCGGTATCAGCCAATCAACTAGCAACTGCTGGACATAGGCCTTGTCCATAGACTTATAAAAATAAGTCTATGGGCCTGTCTTAAGTTGTGCCACATACCTACATATTAGTTGGGTATCGTACACAGAAATAAAATATGCCAGAAAAATAAAGTATTTTTAAAAGTATCGTATATAAATTTTAATCGTGGAGGAGAAAAGTAGACGATGTGATAATCGAAAGGTTTTAGTGCAAAATATTGTGAAGTAGGTACATGTCTAATACATTCAAATAATCTTTCTAAGAGGTTGATGCCTGACAGGCGCCTCTGGAAATAGCAAAAAAATGTTTGAGCAATTTTCAGCTGTTTAGGAAAAAAATAGGTACTTAATAAGGAGACACTTTTCACGCTTTTCAGACACGGCTTTCATTTTCATAATAAATTAGGTACTATCCGAATCACGAAGGTAATTTAAATGTTTAATGCTCTTAAGTGTATTTTGTCTGAAGGACTGAAAACATAATATTTAAAACAAAACGTATTTTTTATTTTTATATTATAAAAATTATAACGAGACCGATTTATTCCATTATTGTCTACATAATATTGATCGTCAATGCAACATGAATGTGAAAATACTTGGAAGTGTTATCTTGTGTTGTTTTTTGTGTTGTACATTCAAGTATTTTCACATTCATGCCTTAAATGAAGGGTCAATCAACTGTCTGAACCACTTGATCCATTTATCCTAGCAGTGGTCAAATTTGAGTAGATATCCATGTCGCAGCCAACTAGCTTAGATAATTAGCCGTTCAGTTAACCGCCAAGCCTTTGGAAGTAGCGCTGTAGGCTGCTTCCGCGGTACCACTCGCTTCGCTCGCTAAGCTCGCATGCGATTGGTCACAGTTCTAACCTTACCCATTTGGTCCGGAGCCCTGGCTTAGTTACTGCGACCAATTTGGCTCTCGCGTGGTTGGCCACAGTCCCAACCTAACCTATAACTATCATTCAGGCCGCTAGTTAGTTAGGTGTGTAATGAAATGGCTTTATAGCTGTCTAGTTTGACGCGCGAGATAGAAGACTCATGCACCCCGGAATTTAAATGCGCTTCGTTTAAATTGACAAAATGCTATACTTAAATCAATTTTTAGCTTAGTAAGTTCTTATCATAATTACCTTACCTTTACCTTACTTTACCTTTTATTTAACGTAAATATTACTGCACAGTAAGGAACTGTTTACGTATAAAATAGAAAGTAGATGGTGCTACTTTGGTATTTTTTTCTATCGAAACAATTTCAAGTTATCACATTTCGGTTTTAGTACCTACAGCAGTAGGCAATATTATAGTCAAATATAAAATCCAAATGATTTAACCATACTTAGGTATATATTTAGTTTTATAGGAATTTTAAAAACACAAAATTATCGATGTATCCTCTTAAAACTTGAGCTTTTTAAAGTATACATCGATAATTTTACTGTTAATTGAAAAGCTAATTAATGTAGTTTGCTGCAATATCCATGCCAACAAAGCAAATGTTTCCTTATTGCCAGTAGGTACGTTTACATTCGATGTCCATCGACAGAAAAGACAATAAAACGAAACGATACACATAACAATGGCGACGAACCTCGTAAAACGTATTGCAACGAAAGCTGGCTGTTTCCGAATATATATCGGACAAAATGTAGGTATATATTACTAGCTTTTGCCCGCGGCTTCGACCGCGTGGATGTCGGAAAATATCCCACGGGAACGTAGGTACTACCGGGATTAAAAGTACCCTATGTGTGTGTAAACAATGTCTTCTCGCACTACTTATATAGTATCGGAGGAGCGGCGCGCGGATTGATTGCTTGCTGGCGGATAACAATTTATAGAACGGAATATATAACGGAACGGAAAATTACCTACTTGTATGCCAAAAAAGGCAACTATAAAGCGAAAAATATAAAATCCTCTTTATTCCTGATTCCGTAGGAATTAAAAAACAATAGTTACCTAAATAATTATGGGTACGAAACTTAGTAAAATTATAATTGTTCTCTGAATGACTAAAGTGTCTTTGGCGATGGCGAGCCGGACTGAGCGATGATGAGTTTGTAAGGGTACGATTTTCCAAAAACGCCAAATCGTAATTTCTAAACTAAAAGCTTACTTACCATTTTTTTCCTTACAAATTTTAATCCCCTATTTCCCCCCATAGGGGACGATTTTCCAAAAGCGCTGAAACACGAGGTTTTTAATTTTTAACCAGAATACTAAATACTTACAAATTTTCATGGTTTAAATTACTAAAATTACGTTTTTCCATACAAACTTTCATCCCCTATTTTACTCCCTTAGGGGTCGAATTTAAAAAAAATCCTTCCTTGTTCTTTGTCTACTAGTTGTCTACATTATAAAGGGAACCTATCTGCAAAATTTCAAAGTTCTAAGTCCAAGGGTTTGGGCTGGGCGATAATGAGTCAGTCAGTCAGGACTTTTCTTTTTATATAGATAGACCAGTAAACTATCCCGGCCGACGCGCTGGGCGACCTGCCAAACGATTCAGGGTCTAAGAAAGCCAAATGAAACCTAACTTATGAGCTCTTCATTGTATTTGCTGATGTTTATCGCCACCGATATAACGTTTATGGGCATGTATTTATCTAATCGAGGAGCTCGTGGCTAAGTAATAATAGCCGCACGGGTCGATCTATTAGGTTAAGCTACGCTTACCGGGGTTAGTCCGTGGATGTGTGGCCGTCTTTATTTATACCGAGACTCCTCCGTGCCCCGGAAAGTACGTTAAACTGTCATTCGTAGATCTTTGACAATCGCTACGGGTCGTCAAAAGCCCGAAAGTCTGACAACCAGGCAGTTGCTCCATGTAAAATACTGGTATTCAATGCAGCTGAATTTTACATGGAGCGACTGCCTATCTGACCTCCACAACCCAATTACTGATGGGTAATACGATACCCCTTGATAGGACTGGTTGTCAGACTTTCGGACTTCTGACGACCCGTAACGACTGTCAAAGATCACGAATGGTAGGTAAAAAAACAATGTGGTGAACACTGTTCAATCCTGGCTGACCTAAAAAAACCTTTCATAAATGGAGTCTGTAGTCAGATTATGATTATTGATGACAGCAAAACCTTTGTATCGATTGCAAATAAAAGTCTGAAAGTACCTACCGACGACAACGTTCGAACCCTCCATGAATACCCATTATTCTTTTTTTACGACAATGTATCAGTTGTTTATGTATTTCTTTTGTTTTCAGGTCACCAGAGAAACAAATGAGAATATGTTCCATGTACTAAGCCGTAATGTTGAATAAGTGTTATTTTTTTGTCCTAACATTCTACAAGAATATTTATTTATATCAATCATTACAATATTGACAAAAAAAAACCCAAAATTCACCAAAAGTGGTGCCTAAATATTTTTCTGTTAATGTAAAATCTAATTACGGCATTATTCCGTACCTATCTCATATGAAGAAACCATTGTACGATTTCCCCATAAGGAGGTCGATTACCATGTAGCAAGTTATTCATGGCCACATAAATGAGGAAGAGGGTGCAACACAAAAGCCGTTTTAAAGCCAAAAAATTACAATTCTCGAACGCGCTCACCCTGTATTTTATGAGCCTCTTAAAAACGTTGTAAGATGAATTATTATGAACTCTCCGAACTTAAAGAGTATAAAAGGATTTCAGTTAAGATAGGAGATGCGGTCTAGGTTTAAAAGTTTGTCATTTACGTTATATTTTCTGTGGCGAAAAAGGGAAAAAGGATTAAGGTGAAAATATTTTGTTTAAAACTCAAGAAACGAAAGAAAGTTATTTTATTTTATACTAGCTGTTGCCTGCGACTTCGTCTGCGTTCCAGGATGAAAAGTAGCCTATGTCATGGCCCCGGTCATGGTCTAGCCATGTGTCAAATTTCAACCAAATCCTATCAGCAATTTTAGCGTGAAAGCGTAACAAACAAACCAATTCACTTTCACATTTATAATACTTGTTAGTATTTCATAGACTACAAGACAACCGTTCAATTGGTTTTAGTTTAAAATTGTGGTCATAAGTAGATATGATCTTCAACAACGATAAAAATATCAACATTTCTTTGGTAACAACAATATTTATTGGAAATTATATCTCACCATGAAATATTCCAAGGCTATGACACCGCCCTTCACTAAAGTTCAGATAAAATACAATATTCATTCAGCATCAAAAATAGCAATGACGCACACATTTCTCCATAGATCGTCAACATAAAGTAGAATCACAAATATATCAGCGTCGACTGATTTAAGTAAGTAGGTAATAGTAGAGATGCGTAACATATCGTGAGTAGTTAGCATTGAAGTGCTTGTCCTCCGTAAAAAGCTCGGTCACTGTCGGACTGCATAGAAAAGAAAGAGAAGCGCGATGACATAACGCTGGTAATTTATATCAATATATAATGCAATTATCTATTTTCAAAAAATGTATTCAATGGACTAAAAAAGTAATGACATGAAATCATTCTTATTATTTTGTATAGGACTGCATAAAATGAACACTTTTAATGAAAATTGTAGGAGTAATATGGTAAAAACTAGAAAAAATAGACCTGGGTTTAGTTTTTTTCCTTTCTTTACTTCTGTAAACTAAAATAGATGAAATGTCTTCTTTATGTATTTTTTCTGTGTATTTATTTATTACTGTGTATTTTTTTCTATCAAAAAGATGTTATAGGTAAATGTTAATGTTACCGACCCCAAGATAGTTGGGAAAAGCCTAGGCAGATGTTATAATGTAATGTTTACCTACTGTAAAAGATGGACAGAAAGTCACTTAGTTTCGCCGTAGTTTAGGGAGGAGGAGCCGTAAGCGGCGTTATTCCTACATAACGCTATAGGACACAATGTCCGTCTCAGTTTGCTTAAAACTCAACAACCAACTAAGTAGCTAAGTTACGAGATGTAAGAAAAAACTACGGAGATCTTATTTGGCTAGGTTTTTAATAAATATTTTGTAACATTACGTAACTCAGCGCTCAGCAATTTTATAAATGGCCACAAAAAAAAAACATATTATTGTAATGTTTGAGTTGTACGTCTGAACGACGCCGTCATCGCGAGGATTTATCTTTTGCCACGAGTTGCGTAGGCGTTTGTGGTTATTAAATTATATTACAATGTTCATTTAACACAATAAAAATTAATGAGTTACCAGATAAAAGGTTGTTTAATCGAAGTAAAACATTGGCATCCGATTGTTCGCCCCATCGACGTACAGATTTATCTTTCGTCACGACACGAGTTGCGTAGGCATACTTATCTTCAGGTTCATTCAACACTATTTATGAGAAATAACAGGGATTTCAGTATCAGAGTATTATTAATATTCCGGCACGAGGTGCGTAGGCGGCTTTCTTAGAAAATGTTACTAGTGCATGAAAACGATGTGTTTTATCCTTAAGTTTTCCTATTTGTCCTAGACTAGCGACTAGAAACGAGAGAAGAAGAAGAGTCTGTAGGTTGCAACTGCAAGCACACTCTAACATTAATTGTGAAACGTAAGTGCAATTGTCAGTGAGTGCCAACGGGCTAGAATCAGGAAATAAAAATGCAAGTTGTCCGACTCAAACCGCGTCTAATTGAACACTAAATAAATTATTGGTACAGAAAACATCATCCATGCTCTGCATGCTGCTGCTGCATGATTTTCACGCTTCCTAATGTAGGTCGCGCGTGTAAGTGCAAAGCTTACTTATTGCACAACTCATTACTTATCACATAATTTTAATCCCATGTACGTGCACCGTACAGAGTCGTCGTCGAACCAACACATTTCTTGTACGATATGCCAGCCGGAAAGTTAAACTGCCGTCCATAATGGCGTCAATGCCCTAGCAAACAGGGTGTTGTGTAACATTGTTTTTCTCAAACTTGGATCTATTTGCTTTATCCGTTGGAAAATTTAGAAACATGTTGCTTGACACAATCAATTTATGTGAATAATATCAAATCTCTCTATAGTGTTCCTTGCTGTTGTTATTTATGTATCTGGGGCTCTACATGAGATCTGATAACTTTTTGACAGTGCGAGCCTTAACCCTTCGTATGGCGGGAACGTGGATCCGCGCGAGACACAATAGTTTTTTAATTGTGTCTGTAATTACGGCATTCAACTCGTTAAGGCCGGGGCAGACCAGATGCGTGGCGTGGTGTGACGTGCGCACGCACAGTTGTAATGTATGAAAGGCGCGTGCATACGTCACGCATCTGGTCTGGTATCTTTCTTACAGTTTCCACCCACTCCACTCCACTCTTAAAGGTTTCGTCTTGGCAACATTTTACATGAAAATATTTTTGGTGGGATATTTTATTTCTTGTAAGTTCTTATCTATTCTGTCCGCCTTTTACTTTACTTATACACAGACACAATGGAGAACGTTATTGGTTGCACATTTGTATTAACTCCTTATGTTCTATTTATTTGTAGCTGCGCCCGCGTTACCCGCTTAGACCGGGACAAAAAGTAACCTATGTGTTAATCCAGGGTATAAGTTATCTACATATCAAATTTCATCCAAATCGGTCCAGCCGTTTGAGCGTGAAGAAGTAACAAACATACAAATACACACACACACACCCCCTCACTCACATACTTTCGCCTTTATAATATTAGTGTGATATATAATGTGTACTTTTTTGTTCTTCCGAATAAATAAAATAAAATAAAATATTACTATTTACCCAAATTATTTATATTGGTTGGGTTGTGGAGGTCAGATAGGCAGTCGCTCCATGTATAATACTGGTATTCAGCTGCTTCCGGTTAGACTGGAAGCCGACCCCAACATAGTTGGGAAAAGGCTAGGTAGGTATATGATAATGATGATATTATAACTTCCTTACATTTACTGTGTGACGCGCCCTTAGATAAAAAAAATAATTAAACCTACTTTTATTGCATTTTTTCTAGAAAACCATACTCCAGCTGTTGGTAGAGCTATATGGAAAATTATGGTATTGTAAAAGCATATTAGCCGAGTGCGTCAAGCGGTCGTAAAAGTGGAAAATTAATTATCCAGGCATAAACCGTGCACAGGTAATAATTGTTTCACAAAATACTTACCTCACTGTAATGTACAGGGTGCCTGAAATATGGTGTCGGAAAATTAAGGTTGTGGTACAGACCATCAAACTGAACCACTTTCTTCCAACATGGGACCAACATCGTAATCGCGAAAAAAATATCAGTCGACCCATACATTCGGTCGAGTACGTATTGAAGTTTTGTATGGGACGGCAGACTTTTTTTTCACAATTATGATATTGGTCCCCGGGAGAAAGTTGTTCAATTTGATGGTCTGTACCACAGCCTTACTTTTCCGACACCATATCTCAGACATCCTGTATGTTCGATGTGGTTATAGAACAACATGCAAGAATAAGCTCGCTTATGTTTAACGTTAGTCATTAATGGGCTCATATTATTGTCGATGATGAAATAGAGGTCGTGCTCGTGGTGGAATAACAGCCGAACTGGTCGTTCCGTTAGGTTAAGCTACGCTTGCCGGGGTTGGTCCATGGATGGGTGACCATCTTTACATACCGAGAATCCTCCGTGCCTCGGAAAGCATGTTAAGCCGTTGGTCCCGGCTGTCATTCGTGGGTCTTCTACAGTCGTTACGGGTCTTCAGAAGCCCGAAAGTCTGACAACCAGTCTTAAAAGTTGGTATTGTTTGTTCCCGTGGCCAGTCAAGCATATTTTAAACAGGGTGAAATTGAATTCATGGATAATATTTTGAGGGGTCATTGTACTTATCATTATGAACAACTTTTACTAAAAGGGAACAAACCTGAAATCGCGAAAAAATCAGCTGTTCTTTAAATTTTGACGGGTAATGTGAGCATAATATAAGGAACAAGTGATTCCATTGGTTCTCAACAAACACATCCGTCTCTACGCATCCTCGCACGTCCCTGATGGAAAGGCAGCCTAAAGCTCCATTTACACGGCGCCAGTTTATTGCCAGTGTCATACCATAAAATTGTAGGTCAAATATCTGGCACCGTCTAAACGACACGTACAATATTGTTGCACGATACGGGCAACTTTCAAAACTGGTATAAGCATGTACAATAAAATCGCACAGCACATACAATAATTGCTCGTACAATAAAATCGCATTCAATTCTGGCATGATCTGACTTTTGTGCTGTCATTGAAATATGAGTGCGGTAAGTGAGGGTGTGGTAATCGTTGTTGCTATTTTGAGGCAAGAAATCAATTCAAGAACAACTTGAAAAATATCTTGAGAAGCGTTCAATAAAATTTAGTGAAATCATATCATTTCTAGGCAAAACTTGCATGCAATAATCGCCTGTCAATTTTATTGCCTGGTGTAAGTCGCATGCGATTTTATTGAATGGCAAAACTTGCATTCAATTATTGTACATATGCCATTTTATGGAATCGCACGCGTGTAAACCCTTCATGCAGTTCTTGAATGTGAAAAAACTTGAACGTGCTTTATGGCATGCAATTATTGCTCTTGAACGTTCCAGAAACTTGCACCGTGTAAACGGCGCTTTAAGGTGATTTAAAATTAGCAAAATAATCATGTCAAAACATTTTAACTTGTACATGCCTGTACAAATCGGCACCAAAGGTACGTTTTCTGATCCATTTGTTTACATTTTCATTAGATACTTTTGGAACAGACCATACATGGTACGTCACTATACACTACGCATGCTAAAGAGTGTATGGCGACAATATGGCGCGCGGTACTCCCCGCGCTCTACTTGATGTCATTCATTGTCGATACTGTAGGTATTATCGTGTTGATCCATTTACACGGTGCAAGTTCCTGGAACGTTCAAGAGCAATAATCGTATGACAAAAAGCACGTTCAATTGTATTTCCTAGAATTACCCGTATTTGCGCTGCCAAATATTTCATTAAATTTTATTGAACGTCTTGTTTCGTTCGCTCATGTTTGAATGATAGATTTTCATGGCGGAATTGAATGCGATTTTATTGTACGTGTCTTTACACCTATACCAGTTTTGAGCGGCAACTAACTTGCCCGTATCGTGCAAAAATATTGTACGTGTTATTTAGATGGGTCCAGTTTTATTGCCCTTCAATTTTATGGTATGCCACAGACAATAAACTTGCCTATGGCATATGAGTTATTATGGGATAATGCATTCATTAGACTCCCATATTGTAACATCCGTGAGTCACAAAAGTAAATGCAATGCCAGAAAATAGCCAGCTGTGCAGCGTCATGAACTTTAAGGAACAAAACTTTGGCAATTTATTTCAAAGAATTGGATTTAAAGTTCAACTGTTCCAAGTCTCTATGAACTAATAAATTTTTCATGACAGTTACAGGAAGGCTATAGATAATTTGCGGAACTAGTTCTTATGGCCCTATGTATGGGGAAATACCTATAATTGAATCAAGGAAAATTTAGTGACATTCCATTTTACTAAATACAGTTTCAGTTTTGCATATTATTATACTCGTATGCATAGTTTCGTATAATTATTCACTCGTATTTATGTTATTAATAAA
The DNA here is from genome assembly GCA_905163495.3 of Cosmia trapezina. Taxonomy (NCBI): domain Eukaryota; kingdom Metazoa; phylum Arthropoda; class Insecta; order Lepidoptera; family Noctuidae; genus Cosmia; species Cosmia trapezina. The sequence goes on from LR991042.1 coordinate 11,441,374, forward strand.
ATAAAAAATAAATAATAATTTATTTACGTCCTTTTACAAAGTAATACATTTACAAACTTATAAATACTTACTACTGATTAATAATAATTATATAATTGGTTAATATTTATAATTACAATATTAACAAGTTTTTTTTTGTGCATGTTGCGCAAACAACTATAGGTACTCTTCGGACATATTTTTTTCTTAAGCTACTAATGTAAAATAATCCAGAACAGCAAAGGATCAAAGCAGCTCCGGCCATTCGTGGTAATTCGGAAGAGTGAAAAACGTCCCTCCAGGAGTAATCCCTACAATCCCTAGCCCCGAGATTATCATTATTCGTTGGGTAAGTTCACTCTGAAGATCATTATTTTAAATATATCTATATAAATAAAAAGAGAAGTCCTGACTGACTGACTGACTGACTAACTGACTGATTGACTGACTCATCAAGGCCCCGCCCAAACCCTTGGACCTAGAAAGCTGAAATTTTGCACGTTCCCGTGGGATATATATCCAATAAAACTATATTATTGAAATGGGGACACTTCTGGTCTAGTCTATAATCGAGGCCAGCAGGCTTGGAAATGTAGGAAATAAAGCGATAATCTTTCCGTTCGCAGACCAGATAAAACTGACAACACATGTTTGTGGTAAGTGGTATGTATGTACCTAAGTGGTTTTTTGGTAAGGTGGTATCGTGTTTACCAGAATTCGATTTTCGGATGATAAAAATAAAGTGTGTTACAAAAAAACTTAGTTACTCTGTTTCATTGTCTCCACTAAAGTATCGATATAAAATTCCTACTGAATCTAGGTCTTTTTGATAATAAATGCTTGAATTTTTTTACGTACAAAAAATGAAATTAAATGAATGACGTCTGATTTGTGCCATTTTTAGGGTTTCGTACCTCAAAAAGAAAACCGTAACCCTTTCACTTCGTTGTCCGTCCATGCGTCTCTCTGTCTGTCTGCCTGTGAAGTTATTTTCCTGAGGAACGTGTCGAAGTATCAAGTTGAGCTTTAAAAATATTAAGCTTTTAAGTCAACGCAATAAAAAACAACGACCATTTTTGCGACATGTTATGACACTCGCAAATAAATAAAAAACCTATAGGGTACTTCCCGTTGACCTAGAATTATGAAATTTGGCAAGAAGCCAGGTCTCACAGCACAAGTAAAGGAAAAACTCCGAAAATAGTTCATTTGTAGTTTTATCACATAAAAAAAAAATGTTTTTTTTTCCAATGCAACCTTACATAGAACCTGGAGGTATATCGATGTAAGAGAGAACGTTTTTTCAATTACAAAGTTAAATTTGTTCTTGGAATAAATTCATCCCAACTACGGAATCCTACATTATGCGTGGTCCGACACGTACTTGGCCGGTTTTTATATTCTGTCTCATACAAAGAAACGCCCACAGTTTAAATTCAAGTTAAAGCCTCTATGAGTTCGTTTGCTGAACCACATAATTATATTAGTTGGAACCAGCTCGCTTTGTGGGCGATTCTAGAGCGTGGGTGTAAAGGTCTGTATACTTAGGTTTGTCAGGGGAAATAAATTATGTTTCAGTGAACAAACAGATGACCATAAGACTGATATAAAACCTTAAAAGGGGAAACATGTGTCGAGAAGATTCAGTGTTGCTCTCGAATCTAGTTCTAAGAGATACTATGTAGTTTCATCTTACGAGGGGTAAAAAACCGGCCAAGTGCGTGTCGGACTTCGCACATTTAGGGTTCCGTACCAAATCTGATTTATCAATATATTGGTAATTTGCTAGTAAAAAATACGTAATAATAAACATTATTACCAAATTTCAAGTTCTTATGTCAATGGGAAGTTAAAAATTCTTCGGAACAAAATTTTGTAAAAATAGCAGACTTTGGTGGATTCCTTCCTTTGCATTCCTTTGTTTTCCAAAGTCTTTGAAACAAAAATGATCTACTCAACGAGTTCTAAATAACGATACCCCACTCAATGGGGTATGTCAAACATTTTTTTCGCCCCCCCCCCCCTTTAGCTGTATGGGAGCCCCCCTTAAAAACATAAAAATAATTTTTGACAATTTGTATGGCTGTGGGTCAACAAGATGCTTATAAAAAAAAAACCGGTCAAGTGCGAGTCGGACTCGCGCACGAAGGGTTCCGTACCATATTATGTGTTTAATAATTGCAAAGATTACTTTTTACTTATTTTATAATGATACTGTGAATTACAATGTTATTTTTTGCAGTTGCAGAAAATCACCCATGTTAAAACAAAATACCTTATGAATTGCCGTTTTCAGTATTGTTGATTAAATACAGTATTCATGGTACCTACATGGTATAAAGAAGTTTCAAATTCCTAATTTGTTGAATTGTTGCGCTAGAGCTCGTACAAAAATGGTCTAAAATTTACAACTTTTGCAGCCCCCTATTTCTTAATTTTAAAAGATTAAATAAAAATATGTTTGTACTCTACTCAATGATGAGTTCTAGACGATGACACCCCACATGCTAGATTAAATTTTTTATTTTTTTTTCAAAATGAAAAGTTTATTGTATGGGGATCGACAAGGTTGCCTGGAAGAGATCGCGGAAAGCGATAAGGCCGCCCATTGTATGTTTTGTAGTGTATATTATGTTTTCTTTTGTTATGTATTTTTGTGGTGTACAATAAAGTATATATAAATATATATCAATAAATAAATAATCGACCCCTTACATTTTTAACTTTGCTTTACTTTTATTATTTGTTATTATAACCGTAATAGACAGCGGAGGCTTAGTAAGTTTATACTGGACTGTACGTGGTTGTCTGATTTCATGGATTTTAATTTTACGCGGAACCCTAATTATTTTTCTAAAATAAAAATAGCCTAAGTTACCCCTTAAAACATCAGCTATATGTCGTCAAAATCGGTGAAAATTCGTTTGGCAAGTTTCCTAACTTGACTCAAAGTACCATTTTTTTAATCGGACAGCGCTTTAAAATTCTTCTATACAAACTTTAACATCCCTAACCTCATTTGAGGCGTAGTTTTGAAAAACTAATAATGACAAACATTATTACTTACTTATGCAAGTATTTGTGCTAAGTTTCAAGTTCATTAACCAAATTAATAAGATTTTTCATATAAACTGTATCTCTGTTTTCACGAATACAAATAAAGAATTTAAAAATCGTCTGGTATGTTTCCATAACTTGACTCGAACATTATTTACACCAATTTTAGAGTTAATCAAGCCCCCAATAAAATCCTCCGCTATAAAATTAACTTCGCACCCCTTAAGGGTAGATTTTTGGAAAACCCTGATACACGTTAGTCTTAATTTTTGGTCTCAAGTATAAAAACTGAGTTTTGAGTTAATCGGACCGCGTGTTAAAGTTCTTCCATACAAACTTTGACACCCCCAATCCCTCCTTAGGGGGTAGTTTAGGAAAACTAAAAATGATAAACTTTATAATTTACTTAGATGAATATTCGTGCTAAGTTTCAAGTCTATATTAACTCAAGGGATAGGATTTTTCATACAAACTTTCATCCCCTATTTTACCCCCTTAGGGATGGAATTTCCAAAAATCCTTCCTTAATGGATGTTTACACTATATAAGGTATCTATGTGCAAAATTTCAAGTCTCTAGGTCCATTGGTTTGGGCTGTGCGTTGATATTTTAGTCAGTGACTCAGTCAGGACTTTGATTTTTTTATATATATAGATTTACCATGTTATTTTAAGACCACAGACTTCTTATAGGTTTTCCTGTAATCTACAGGTATAGAACTAATTTCTATATTTTTTTCAAAATTTTAGGCTCAGTAGTTTCGGAGATAAGGGGGGGGGGAATGGTCAATTCTCGTCTATTTTCTTAAATAACTTTAAAACAATAAATTTTAAAATTATAAAAAAAATATATTTGAGACCCTCATAGTAAACCCTTTCATTCGATATGTCACACGGTACAGTTTACAAAACTTTATTTTTTTATTTTCTTATTTTCCCCCCAAAACTGACTCTCATATTCAAAATTCATATATTTACTTTAGCTGTACGTGTTTGGGTCACAGAAATCCATATGTGTACCAATTTTAACTTAATCGGTCCATTAGATTCGGAGCAAATTGGCTGTGACAGACGGACAGACAGACAGACAGACAGACAGACACACGAGTGATCCTATAAGGGTTCCGTTTTTTCCTTTTGAGGTACGGAACCCTAAAAAGTTATACTGTGAAAATTTAAAGACTGTAGCTCCAACCGTTTGGCTGTAAAACCTGTGTGACAGACGACGGACAGACGGACACGTGAGTGACAGCAATAGGGTTCCGTTTGGACCCTTCGGGTACGGAACCCTAAAAACTGTCTGTCTCTGTGACCGCTTTATTCTTATAAACTACGCAACGGATCTTGATGCGGTTTTTACCATCGTTTAGAGAATTTATTTAGGAAGGTTTATGTGTAATATTTTTATATTAAACTTACGTGTAATAAAGATATCTTGATGTTTTGTCACGTCGTAAAAACCGTACGAAACCGAGGTGGGTTGCTAGTCTATCTATGTAAATAAACAGAGAAGTCCTGACTGACTGACTCATCGACGCCCAGCCCAAACCCTTGAACCTAGAAAGCTGAAATGCACAAAGATTCCCTTACTAATGTTGACAAGGAATAAGGAAGGATTTCGGCAAAAGCTAGTCTATCATATAATTGGTTTGTCATCTTAACCGCATTATACTACCAATAAAAACATTTTTACAAAAAAAAAACAACCGTCTTCCAAAAAAAAAAACACTACAAAGTGAAAAATAACTTTAATTTTGGAAGTCGGTGTCTTTGGATCTGTGTTTTAGTTTTTTGCCACCGACTTCTAAAATTAAAGTTATTTTTCACTTTGTAGTGTTTTTTTGGAAGTCGGTTGTTTTTTTTTGTAAAAAAGTTTTTATTTTTTACTTTTTAGTGGGTCAGTTTGTAATTTATCTAAGTTACAATAGCCCCATGGCAACTGCTCATCACTTTTTACAAAATATTGCATTTCCCGATGCAGGGACGTTAATTGTTGAGGAGTTCTCCTAGTAAGAACCAGGAGAACTGGAGCTCCATGGTGAAGTCATCATCACCATTATCCATTTTGACAAGCATAAATTACTTAGCAACCATATTAAAGTAATCGAATCGCAACCCGTGAAATACTTATAAATTGAGTAGTTCCGATGGGCATCTGTGGTCTTCATCATCAGTTCCACTTCACCAAATGGTGTTTTCCGAGAGCAAATGCACGAGTTACTATAAAAAATAACCAAATCGCTAGAGATGTGCCTATAAAATTTGAGGGTTCCCCTCAATTTCCATGCGGTCCCCTGATCAGATTCTGATTTGGTGACAATGGGACCTCCTCGAGAGTATACCCTTTCAAACAAAAAAAGAATTTTGAAAATCCGTCGACAATTGGCGGAGTATTCGATGAACAAACAAACAAAAAAAAAACATACAATCAGCCGAACATAGTACTTCCTCCTTTTTGTGAAGTCGGTTAAAAGGGAGCGTTAAAATGCGATGTCACTTAAACTTCTCCAGTAATTAAATAAGCGTTACGTACAAACCTGCCGAGATTAGATTAACGTGCAAATATAGAAATGGTTACCTGTTATCTCGTGCGTAGGTAGCCCTTTAGAAATAGAACTCGGTCGTTGATTAACTTAGAAAGGATGGGTTAAATGTGTCCAGTTTTGTGCATTTACGTTGATTTTAGCTGTACTATTTCCGTGTTTGGCCATGGTATTTTTGGTAATGTATCGAATTTATAGAAACACGATTCTTTCATGCATAAACACTCCTGGGATATCTACTAGTAGGTCTTGTAGAAATATTCTTGTTCTAAGCGAAAATTGAGCAAGATTGAGCTCGAATAAGCAGCCTGCGTTATTCGAGTCGTCAATTGTCATGTGTTCTGGAAGACTTACAAATCAATATCAAAACAAATGAAAATCCTCCACGACCACAGTAAAAACAACGCACAGATTTAATAATTACTAAAGTCTCAAAGGATTGTAATAATACGAGCCTACAAGGATAAAATTACTATCTCAGCTTGAGCCAAAAGTTTCCAGTGTTACATAAGTGGTTAGAGCCACCCAGAGTGGCTATATTTACCCTAAGAAAAACGATCCTACCATCAGATTAAGCACTATTTATGTCGGTTCCACATCCATTACAAGACTTTTCGGCGGCCATTTAACCCCTGCCGATGTTGTATCAACAACTGAGGGGTCTGAGGGCCCTAAAAACATAACACCATGTTGGTGTGGTCGGGTAAAAAAACAAGATGATGTTTTGTTAGTGTCCCCAAGTTTGCGAATTCTTGAGTTAGTAGCTGTTTATTTACTGTCATGTTGTGGGTGGCAAGTGTTATTAATTTGTAATGTTTTGTTTGTGTTACATTCGTACTTTATTATGACGCAGATATACGCCAACAGCCTTGAGTAATAATAATAATAATAAAATAATAATAAATATCCTTGGACATTTCACACAACGCCATCTAGTCCCAAGCTAAGAGGTTGGGGAGTGGGGTTGATAGCTTAGCTGACGCAACGCGTCGTACGTCCACCCTGTAATAGGACTCGCCCATCAAGGAGCGCTGTTCCAAATTAGACGCGTTATTAATTTATTATACGAAAAACAAAATATATTATATTAAAACACGTATACTAAAAGATAAATAACTAAATTATCTTTAAAATGGTGAAGGTTTCATAAAAATATGCTTTATAGTTTTTACGTGATTCTCAGCTTTTTATCCGCGTTAGACTTATCTTTAAAAATGAATTACACTAATCTAAAATATGCACAGTTATTTGCTCTAATATAATATAAAATGCTCTAATTTAACATACATTTTTTCCGAACCATTAGCACTATTTCTTTAGACGTGATCTCCAGTATAAAATAATTAAATGTCGTTTTCGTCGCCTTATTTTACAATTTAATTTAATACTTTTAATATATGTCACGGGTAATATTAGAAGATTGAGTAGTTTAACCTAGATTTACCAGGGTTTACTTACCAAGGAGTTTGGGTAATGTCCGAATAATAATTAAAATAAATTTGAATTCGGGATTTACCCATACCTACTCACTTAGGTCTACCCAATGCTGGCTGGGTAATGTTAGAATGGTTAAACTTAGGTGTAGGCTGAAAGGTAGGTTAAAATTTATTTCAATTATTATTCGGACTTACCCAAAAAACTTGAGTAATACTAAGTAAACCCGGGTAAACCTAGGTTTACTCAATCTTCTAGCATTACCCGTAACATACCTATAAACTTCTGTTCTTTTATAAAATTAAGCTAATTTTACTCTATTTTGAATTATTGCGCGTATATCTCATCAGCTGTGTAACTTATTGACCGCGACTTTGGCGCACAGTAATTATTTGATTATGGACTACCTATATGTGGAATTCGTCGTTTCCCTGTGACTTAGTACCTATAAGAAACAACTCATTCATCAACACTAGCACCAAGACTTGGTGCTAGTGTTGATGAATGAGTAAAATAAATACCGTCAATCACTGACGTATTATTTATTTATTTGCTCTCATGCAAATCACATATTAGTAGTCTTGCAAATTATATATTGTTTTAGCGCTGCATAGAAGTTTCTTCTAGGCAGTTTTAAGACAGATATAGATAGATACTATCAATAATTATTTACCTATTAATTATGCATAGTCAATCGGTGAAGTGATTAATCGAGCTGGGAAGACCTTTAGCCGACAATCGAGCGTTACTAATTACCATCACACAACCTTGCATTATCAGGGAAGGGCGTGCATTGAATGCACACGGGGCGTGTCTCGTGTCAAGGTTCTCGGCATTGCCACGCACTATTTATACATAAAGGCTTTTAATAACCTCGGGATCGAAGGATTAAGTTGCCACAGTATCTTTGTAAACAGTATCCCAATAGGATAGCTGTCGACAATAAGAAAAATACCAAATGAATTTTGTTATGTACAATGATAGTGAGCTTAGTTTTGTAAATGATTATAGATTAATTAATATTTTTGAGAAATAATTACGTAAAGATATAGCCATTGGTCACGTGACATTGAACGCCAATCAGAGCGCGACACGTCTCACTTTTCAGTCGTGTCACTTTGACAAAATAAAATTGTTTCAGGGGAATTTTTTGAGGAAAAGTGGGTGGGAACCTCCAAAATATTTTCCCCTAAATTTAGGGGATTTTTTAGGAAAAGTAAATATAATTCGCGTGTTTATTTAACGAATAGTCAGAAAAAATATGATTGAAATGTATGATTTTAAGAAATATCAAAAAGAAAACTTCACGTTTAGAAAGACGAACTATCGAGTGTCCATTCCCATTGCGTTTTAGATATTTAGATCACTGTAATCACCTCTTTATTTGGAAATCGCAATTAATCGATTCGATTGGACAGTAATAATCGATAATATCGATTATTTCATTATTTCTGTCAAGAAGCTTCCGCAGTGATCCATACATCACTGACGACCGTGCCTACACGCGGCGAATTACCCGTAGTTTTTCATGGCAGGAAAAACGTGTGTGTATAAGGGGCCTTACGTTGGCTGTGGGCAGGTTACATGTAGGTAGGTATGTTAAAAAAATAAATGAAACAAATTTTGATATGGTAACATTGTAATATTTTTTATATAAAAGATATCCTTTACACCTAAGTTATTATTATAGTATTGAATGTTAAAAAAACCGGTCAAGTGTGAGTCGGACTCGCGCACGAAGGGTTCCGTACCATATTATATGTTTAACAATCGCAAAGATAACTTTTTACTTATTTTATAATGATACTGTGAATTACAAGGTTATTTTTTGCAGTTGCAGAAAATCCAAACCCATGTTTAAACAAAATACCTTATGAATCGCCGTTTTCAGTATTGTTGATTAAATACAGTATTCATGGTACTTACATGGTATAAAGAAGTTTCAAATTCCTAATTTGTTGAATTGTTGCGCTAGAGCTCGTACAAAAATGGTCTAAAATTTACAACTTTTACGGCCCCCTATTTCTTAATTTTAAAAGATAAAAAAATTATATGTCTGTACTCTACTCAATGAGTTCTAGACGATGACACCCCACATAACACATAATCAGCCTATAATGTTCCCACTGCTGGGACACAGGCCTCCTCTCGGTGAGAGGGAGTGGGCCGTAATCCACCACGCGGGCCCAGTGCGGGTTGGTAGATGTCACATGTCTTCGAATTTTTGGTTCTAGGACATGCCGGTTTCCTCACGATGTTTTCCTTCACCGTTTTGAGAGTAGCGGTGATGAAATAATGACATGACACCCCACATGCTAGATTAAAAATTTAATTTTTTTTTCAAAAGGAAAAGTTTATTGTATGGGGACCGACCCCTTAAATTTTTGCTTTATTTTTATTATTTGTTGTTATAGCCGTAATAGACAGCGGAGGCTTAGTAAGTTTGTACTGGGCTGTACGTGGTTGTCTGATTTCATGGATTTTAATTTTCTTGCGCGGTACCCTAATTATTTTTCTAAAATAAAAATAGCCTAAGTTACTCCTTAAAACATCAGCTATATGCCGTCAAAATCGGTGAAAATTCGTTTGGCAAGTTTCCTAACTTGACTCAAAGTGCCATTTTTTAAATCGGACTGCGCTTTAAAATTCTTCTATACAAACTTTAACATCCCTAAACCTCATTTGAGGCGTAGTTTTGAAAAATTAATCATGACAAACATTATTACTTACTTATGCAAGTATTTGTGCTAGGTTTCAAGTTCATTAACCAAATTAATAAGATTTTTCATATAAACTGTATCTCTGTTTTCACGAACACAGATACCTAAAGAATTTCAAAAATCGTCTGGTATGTTTCCATAACTTGACTCAATCATTATTTACACCAATTTTAGAGTTAATCAAGCCCCCAATAAAATCCTCCGCTATAAAATTAACTTTTCACCCCTTAGGGGTAGATTTTTGGAAAACCCTAATACACGTTAGTCTTAATTTTTGGTCTCAAGTATAAAAACTGAGTTTTGAGTTAATCGGATCGCGTGTTAAAGTGCCTCCATACAAACTTTGACACCCCCAATCCCTCCTTAGGGGGTAGTTTAGGAAAACTAAAAATGATAAACTTTATAATTTACTTAGATGAATATTCGTGCTAACTTTCAAGTCTATTAACTCAAGGGATAGGATTTTTCATACAAACTTTCATCCCCTGTTTTACCCCCCTAGGGATGGAATTTCCAAAAATCCTTCCTTAGTGGATGTTTACACTATATAAGGTATCTATGTGCAAAATTTCAAGTCTCTAGGTCCATTGGTTTGGGCTGTGCGTTCGTATATTAGTCAGTGACTCAGTCAGGACTTTGATTTTTTTATATATATAGATTTACCATGTTATTTTAAGACCACAGACTTCTTATAGGTTTTCCTGTAATCTACAGATATAGAACTAATTTTTATATTTTTTTCAAAATTTTAGGCTCAGCAGTTTCGGAGATAAGGGGGGGGGATGGTCAATTTTCGTCTATTTTCTTAAATAACTTAAAAACAATAAATTTAAAAATTATAAAAAAAATATATTTGAGACCCTCATAGTAAGCTCTTTCATTTGATATGTCACTCGGTACAGTTTACAAAACTTTTTTTTTTAATTTTCTTATTTTCCCCATAAAAGTGACTCTCATATTCAAAATTCATATATTTACTTTAGCTGTACGTGTTTGGGTCACAGAAATCCATATGTGTACCAAATTTTAACTTAATCGGTCCATTAGATTCGGAGCAAATTGGCTGTGACAGACGGACAGACGGACAGACAGACAGACAGACACACGAGTGATCCTATAAGGGTTCCGTTTTTTTCTTTTGAGGTACGGAACCCTAAAAAGGTCACAAGCTGTGTACTTCATTATCAAACAGAGTGTGAGGAAGCGTGTGCCTACAGAGAGTCACACCTTGACTACAACGTATGAATAATGCAGTACGGAGTATTAGTACACTTGTGGTTGTGGCATACACGTCCACAGGTTTAGCCGCCTTTTGACACAGGATGGCAAAAATGCCTAGAACAGTGTTATGCAATGTGGCAGGATAGCACATAATTATGGCTCTGCACAGACGAAGCAGATTGCAGATTTGATACTCGAGTTTCGGCAACGGGCAACCCTCAACTGCTTGTTTATGTCGTTTTTGATCTTAGAATTTTGGCAACTGGCAACCCGCAATTGCATGTTTATGTCGTTTTTCATATAAGTAGGTAATTTTGAGAAACTGTACAGACCCAGACGTTGGTGCAACTGGAAATCGATATCGGAAACCTTTTAAAAAGTTGACAGCTGCGTCAAATGCTGCAGAGTTCTTCAAATTCGAAGATTGTTCGAAGTTGTGCTACTGTTCTCTCTCTAGTATTATTAGCTGTGGCATTATAAGGTCAACTGCTCCCCTTATCCTTGGGATCTAGGGGATGTAACATGACTTGTCAATCTAATGTTACATTAAACTTAAAATGTCCATGTAAACAATCTCGGTTATGATCCTGAAGGGTTACCCGGAGTGACGTATGTAAATATGTATCCGTGTTATTGTCCCACTTTGGTAAACTGTCATTGTTTACTATTTGTCAAAGGTTGATAGCTTAGTTTATCGATGGAACACAAAACATTTGGAGGCATAGGTAGGTAACAGAATTGTTGATATTGTTTTATGTTCGAAAAGTGCTGATTCTCAGCCTAGGTTGATTAAATGACTTTTTGATTTTGAATTACTACCTAGGTATTTATTCATTTACATACTCAGTTCACATAAAAAAATCGGCCAAGTGCATGTCGGACCACGCACAATGAAGGGATCCGTAGTTCAAAAGAATTTATTCCAAAAACAAAGTTAAGAGCAATACCAAAAAAAAATGTTTTTATGTGATATGACTTTTTCCTTTATTTGTGCTGTGAGACCTTGCTTTTTGCCAAATTTTGTGATTCTAGGTCTACGAGAAGTACTCTATAAGTTTTCATTTACTTGCAAGTATCGAAATATGTCATAAATGGCCGTATTTTTTATTGCGTTGATTTAGAAGCTTGATTTTTTTATAACTTTAAGGGACTATAGATTTACGTATTTAATATTAATTTCAATTTGATACCTTCACTCGTTCCTGAGAAAAAGGGTCATGACAGACTGACATACTTGAAAATATTTTTTTATGTGATAAAATTATAAATTAACATCCATTATTAGTGCTGTAAGAACTTGCTTCTCGCAAAATTTTATGATTCTAGGTCAACGGGAAGTACCCATATAGGTTTTGATTTACTTGTGAGTATCAAAAGATGTCGCATAAATGGCCGTATTTTTTTATTGCGTTCACTTAGAAGCTTGATTTTTTTTAAACTCTAAAAATCTATAGACTTACGTATTTGATATTAATTTGAACTTGATCCTGAGAAAAAGGGTCTTGACAGACTGATATACTTGTAAATATTTTTATGTGATAAAATTACAAATTATTAATTTTCGGACTTTTTCCATTACTTGTGCTGTAAGACCTTGCTTCTTGTCAAATTTCATGATTCTAGGTCAACGGGAGGTACCCTATAGGATTTGATTTACTTGCGAGTATCAAAATATATCGCATAAGTAGCCGTACTTTTTTAATGCGTTGATTTAGAAGCTTGATTTTTTTAGAACTCCAAGGAACCACAGACCTACGTATTTCTTATTAATTTCAACTTGATACCTCCACGCGTTCCTGAGGAAAAGGGTCTTGACAGACTACTGACAGACAGACAGACAGACGGACAACGAAGTGATCCTATAAAGGTTCCGTTTTTTCCTTTTGAGGTACGGAACCCTAAAAAACAGTAACTACATTCTGACTTTGAAAAAAAAAAGAATTTAGTTTAATCAAACTTGTTAAGAAGTTATAATCACACAAAGGCACATAAATCTGGTGACAAACATGTCTAAGGCTGGACATAGGTCTATCTCAAAGTATCTGCTCCTACCCTGCTCGCTTAGTTTCAAACTCATATACATAACATAAACAGCATCATACAAAATTAATTAAACGTAATCATTACGTAATAAACGATCCGAATATATCAGTCAGTAAAGTATGTCGGTCCGCGTCAGTTATCTCGGCCGTATTAATCTAACCCAAGGAGGTAAGCTCGGCACAAATTAATGGCTTGTGGGCGAACGACGACGCCACGCTACCCCACGCATTGGGTAATACCACTAGGGTTGCTTGCTAACTATACTGTTAAAAAAACCGACTTCAAAAATGAAATAACTTTCATAAAAACTTGACAGCTTCTGAAGTCGGTACCAAGCGGCTTATTCCCATACCTAAGGTGCATTAAAGACTTGAAGACACCGATTTCAGAAGCTGTTAAGTTGTTTATGTAAAGTTATTCTATTAGTTTTTGGTTTTTAAAGTCGGTTTTTACTTTTTGTAAAGTAAATTTATTTTTCCATTTTTAGTTGAATATACAATTACATAAGCCCTTAACAGCTTGAACGTCAAAAGAGTGACTAAATTCAAATATCTAGGGCATTTCCTCGCTGACGACCTTAAGGACAATGTTCCCAGCCAGCACAAACCTTCTGAGAAAGTTCTGTTTAACAGCAGTCATAGAAACTAATTGCTGAATAAGACTACTGTAATTAGCTGATTTGGCGCTTACTCAGACGTTATTCAAGCAATTTGGGCACAAATTATACTGCTAATAGCTGTGTAATAGCAACGTAACAGATGAATAAGTTTTGAATAATTGTACGACAAGCTGAGTATCTTCTGCATAAAAGCATTTTGTTCTTTTGTACAAGTATTACAGATCTGTTAGCCAGATGATGAATGAATGGTGAGTGAACTATGGTTAAGTCCCTCAAACCTCAGATATTCAGAGGATACACAGCGTTTAGCTTATTTCAGTATATATTATCAAGAAGTTAATCAAATTAAATTGAAATTGACAAATTCCAACACCCGCGGTATGCGTTTGTTGGTGAACTGCGACATTGAAATATAATATGGCCAAATTATATTGCCTATCGTCAGTAAATTTTACCCTTATTTATGCTTAGAGAAGGAATTTGTTGGTGCGCATGCAACTTTACTGTGTATCTATATATACATTTCGTATAAAATTTTCACGCGCTACCTGATAAGCCGGGTTTTAGAGAAATAAACAACATTTCGTCTAATGGATGGTTTTTACGTGTGAAATATTTTTTATGTTTTATGCAGTTTATGGGTTCAAAAATAACCTTGTAATACTTTTATAAGAATATTATACCGATTTCGTTATTAAAATTGAGTATTTCAGTATAAAATTCCATAAAATTGTAATAGGTTATGTTATTCGATATGGCGACGCTCATTCTGAATAAAATCTGATTGCACAGCGGCTTATCATCTTATGTCTGCTTAACAGACCTTACGTGTCCACTTATTCAGTTGTTCTCTGGTTAAAAGAGGTCTGCACTCAACATATTTTCTATAACGTTTCTATAATCACACACATTCGTACTGTAAATCAAACAATTAGGATTCAGTCTTATATTAATGAAAACCCACACTATAGGTATATTACCTATTTGTTCTTTTTAGCTCTTATCAAATTCAGATAATTATTTAATAATCAATTTAAAAAAGCTTTTTAACAAAAATACTTATCGATGAAGTCGTTAGGTATTTTTGTTCTATAATCTAATCATATAAATAATATCTGATGAGTTTTAGTATCTACCAAACACAGCTCTTCATTCCAGTTTTTGGCTTACAATCGTTTAGGAACAATTTGGCAATGTAAAAGCTAAGAAGTATTGAAGTATCATACTATTAATCATTATGTTATCAATTCGTAAAGTTAACATTAATAAACATTAGTCTTGATTACTGTTGGCGACGACAACACGAAGAACGACCTAACTAACTGATTGTAAACTTATAATTAAGTTTGATTGAAATACCTAAATAAATAACAATAAAAGTAGTCATAGATATAAGTAAATTGTACCTACTGAAGCATAGGATTAGTTTAATTACCTACCCTATACACCTTACATACTTTAGTACATAACATATACACACATACATATATTAGTAAACTTGATGGAAGAATGTCTACTTTTCGTGATTACCCAGCAAACTTCTGCATAAAAATCTGTTACTATTGTTGTTACCACACTTAGCTGCACATGACGGTAATTTCGTACTTAAAGTGGCATAAAGCAGTTATAACAGCTATCTTAATTTCTTTTAAGTTACTATATGCTTCATAACAGAAACAGCGCCTATTTTATACAGCAGGTGAATAACTATGAAAATGTGGTGTTTAATAGAACTAAAAGAGAACAGAATATAAATTATCCAGTATCATGCTTGCTAATGGAATTTTATACCAATGTTATACAAAAGGTTACACGAACTCTTGAGTAACAGGTCTTTTTATGATGATTATTCAGTTTTAAGAAATAAAATCGGCAAATTACAAAACTTACTCAGCTAATAGCACTATTATAGCAAAAAAAATAATTAATACAGAACTTCGTAGTACACACAGCTTCTATACATATGTAATAAAGCTTAACCTTGCATAAGGTTACATTGTTGGCCAGTTATATGACTTGTGTGCTGCCTGGGTTGATATTGAAAGAGAGCGTAGGGCATTGGCGGTCCGAGGTAGAAGATTCGCTCGGTGTAGCAATCTAGTGAAAGTAACACTTTTTAAGGCGAAAGCGCCAGGGCAGCCCGCGAAATTCAAAATTTCTTACTTTTTTTTGCAATTTGTAGGTCAGTGTGAGCTTGTATGTTGATTAAAATATGATTCGCGGCCGTAGGTAATACGGCTTTACAGAATTATAATCATCAGAATCAGCAATACAACTCCATAAGTTAGCATTTACCTCAAACCTCATGATTTCATGAAATAGCTAGATTTGAGATAAATGCTAACTTATGGAGTTGTATTGCTGATTCTAATGACTATAATTCTGTAAAGACGTATTAGCTACGGCCGCGAATCATATTTTAATCAACATACAACCTCACACTGACCTACAAATTGAAAAAAACGTTAGAAATTTTGAATTTCGCGGGCTACCCTGACGCATCAACCTTAAGGCATTTTGCCAGTGCATTTTCACGGGGAATCTTTGGGTCAACTATACCAAAAGAACGCTGGATGACCTACGCGTACTATATAATAATATTTTTAGGATGCTGTTGGGACTGCCACGATGGTGCAGCGCTTCTTCTATGTTTGCGCAAAGCCGAACTGACGGCTTCCACGCCGTCATTCGTAAGAAAACCACGTCGCTGATGTGAAGGTTGCGGGTGAGTGGCAACAGCATTCTTAGAACTGTGGCGGAGAGTATCGACTCTCCGATTATTATAAGTTTTGTGAGAAGGACAATCACTAACCATTAACTGGGGACGTCCTTTTCACAACACTATCTATTTATTTATTCTGTCTTTTCTATTGTATTTTGAGTTACTAACACTAGTAATAAGTTATAATATTTTTTACTAACACGCTGGATCATTGTTGTCCGAAAAATAAAGAATATAATATAATAAGTAAGACTAAGATGAACGAAAAGAAGAATCATCAAAAATGGGCTTAGAAATGCCGAGATACAGTAAATTTATGCATATAACTTCGTACATAAGAATAATTACATAATTAATTATTATATACTAAAATCTTTCTGCAAGCATGTAGATCACGTTAGTGAAGGAATCATCAAAATTCGTTCGTTAGTTTTGAGAAAATCGCGGACATACAAACATACATACTTATACATACATACGGATCGAATACAGAATCATCTTTTTTAAAGTCGGTTTAAAAATTCTGTTTTACTTTATGTTTACATACTATTTTCACTGATATCCAGAGCTATAGCCAAATAAAACGTTTCATCTACTACGTACGTTTCTGTTTCATTATGCATGCAGGACCTGGGCATTAGCGCGGTGGTTCAGCTAGCCATAATTTCAGAATGAAACTGTTACTACCTCGAATATTCAGAACATAGTAAATAGATAAGTGTTATTGTAGTGTATACAGTTAAAAAATTATGATTTGTCTCAAGCGCATACAGATGCGGGCTGAGTGGGGAGCATTCTATGTCCAACTGCCAACCCGCAAGCACGTGGTGGTGCGTAGGCGAGCCAAATACCATTTTAATGTTGTGATTGTGTAGCTATACTAGCTAGTAGCTAGCAGTTATCAGAATACCTTTTATAAGATACAGTACCTATTATACTTGTAGTTAGTTCTGCCACCTCAGTATTCACAGAATGAGTGTTTTCAGTGCTGAATGCAAGTGGTGGGACGATAGAAAAAGAGTTTCAATACATTTAATACAAAAATTGCTACTCGTCTATTTGGTGAGGCTTACGAAGCCTTCAAAATGATCATAAATGAATTATGCATCTATTTAAAACATTACAAATCTTAAAATACTGTTTACTTTTCTGAGATACCTATAGTTTATTTTTCCGAAATACAGTTTATTTTTCCACTTTGACCATAGCATACATAGCATAGCATAGTTTATCATCTTGTATGTACAAAAGTAGCAACCCTAGATAAGACCACGAAGTAGGTATGTAGGTACAGTTAAGAAAAGTGTTTGGTATCCAGTCAAGTCAGTCAAAACATCATAGCCAAAATGAATAACGATAAATGAAAATATTAATTCGACTTTTTTTCTCAACTAAAATATGAATTTTCTGTAGTATGGGGTGACCATGTAGGCTAGATTGTTATTATACAGGGTGTTAAAGTTATTGCGTGCCATAGCTTAGGGGTAGGTTCAGTATCGATAAAGGAACCCAGGAAAAAAAAAAAAACAAAAAAAAATTGCAAGATCAACCTAATTTAGTACCTATAAACTTAAAATAGTATTTTTGTAGACCAAAAAAGACATGAAGTCGACTTGTTTAATGATATTGTATCTAGACCCAGCCGCAAAGTTTTTTTTTGTTTTTTTTTCCTTTTATCTTGCAATCGGCTTCTCAAGCCTTTAGCAGATGCGTTCTGTGCTTGTTCGCGTTTCGAGTACATTCCTCCAACGAGGGCCGACCCTCTTCTTCTTGCTTGACTAGATCAAGCTATGTCCCATGTGTACTGTCTTTTCAATCGACGTTGTTCTAGTGGGTTGGTCAGTACAGAGGCCAGCCTGTTGACGTGCTTTTCAATGCCCACTTTATATAGTTGTGTTCTGTGCTCAATCTCTTCCTTTACTGTATTGATTTTGAGGCAATCATGTAGCTCAGTCATTTTGGTAAACCACGGAGCATTTGTTATAGTTTTCAGAACTTTATTTTGGTATCTTTGCAGGATTTCAACATTGGAGTTCTTGGCTGTCCCCCAGAGTTCAATCCCATAAGTCCATACAGGCTTCAGAATAGTTTTATAAATAAGTATTTTTCTGTCGAGAGATACTTGAGAGTGTCTTCCTAGTAGCAATTTCAGTGTTTGTAGGCGATGGTTCAGATCATCTCGTTTTTTTTTCAATGTGTTGTCTCCAGGTTTGTTTCCTGTCCAGGTGCATACCTACCTAGGTATTTGGCTGGGTCATGTTGGGGCAATACCTCGTTACCGTTACTCCATTTTTCCATCCATGTGTTAATTTTGTCGAGGTGCACCTCAACTCAACTCAACTCAAAGCATTTATTTCAAATAAACCAATTACAGGCACTTTTGAATTGTCAAAGGGTCGGTCTTGGGTCGGTTAGTCAGAAAAATGAAGCTAGATTGCCCATTCCAAAGCGCAGATCCTATGGAGAAGAACGGGCAAGAAACTCCATGGACACTCTTTTAAAATCAAATATTTTACAAAATATTGGCACCTGTAGCATTAGCGATGCTTTAATCAGATCTTGGTCACTACTAAGGGCTACGGTATTGTCAGCGAAGGTTGCAGAGAGAATATTATCAGTATTTGGTAGGTTAGCTGTGTATATATATATATATTTTTTTTTTTAAATAAATGTCCTTGGACATTTCACACAACGCCATCTAGTCCCAAGCTAAGCAACCTAATGCTTGTGTTATGGTAACGAGATGGCTTATAAACTACTTATATACATTTTTTTTTTGTAAATACATACATATTATAGATAGAAAAACACCCAGACTCGGAACAAATACTTGCAGGTCGTACAAATATTTGTTCCGTGCGGGAATCGAACCCGCGACATGCTGCGCAGCAGTCAATCGCTCAACCACTGCGCCAAACGTGTAGTCTAAATCAAATATAATACCGGGCCCAATACCGAGACCTGTGGCACTCCTGCTTTTATGTCATAGCAGGTGGAGTACGACTCATTAATCTTATCTCTGAATATACGATTGTTGAAGTACGATTCCAAAAGCAGGTGAAGATTGTGTGGAAGATTACTTTTAAGTTTAAACAGAAGTACTGGGTGCCAGACTTTGTCAAAGGCTTGTTGGACGTCCAAGAAGACCGCAGAGCAATACTCCTTTTTCTCCATTGCATTTCTTATTTTGGTAACTATTCTATGGACTTGTTCGGTTGTCCAGTGTTTACTTCTAAATCCAAACTGGTGTTCTGGGATAACTTTGTTTTCCTCCAGTGTAAGATTTAATCTACGTGATAAGATTTTTTCAAATAGTTTTGAAATAACCGGTAGGAGGCTTATAGGTATATATGATGATACAAGGTGTGGTGGTTTACCCGGTTTTAGAATCATTATGATTTCTGAGACTTTCCATAATTTGGGGTAGTATGACAGCCTTAAGACACTATACTACATACTATCGCCATTCTGGGTAATTGTTGTAGTACTTCAGCTGTAATCAAGCAAAACCCTGGAGCCTTTTTTCGGTCTAGTTTCCTTATCTCGTGGTATATTTCTTTTGGTGAGCAACTTTCTATTGGTAGGCTTAGCTGAAGATCCGATTTTAAGAAGTTGCTTATTTCGTTATCAGTCTCAGCAACACTGTCATTTGGTGTAAAGACTTTGCTAAGAAATTTTCCGAAGGCTTGAGTTCGTTCCTAGTCTGCTCTGGCCCAGGGATTGTCGTCTAGCAATAAGGTATGCTGAGCTGGCATAGGTGCTGCTTTGCTTGTTTTGACAGCGTTCCAAAGAGAATAATCATTTTTGCTAGCCGCAAAGTGCATATGCTTAATGTTGGCGTAGAATTAAATTGTTCTCTAACAATGTATACTGCATATCCATAACCGACTAAAGACTAAAGATTATTCGATTCGGCCGTTTTATTCGACTAAAGATTTTATGACTGAAAAACTTATCTAAACATATTTTATAAACTTTTGCCTGAAAATCATATTTTATCTCCTTGACTACATTCAATTTTGACTTATATAATTAATCTCTTTTACTTTACTTTAATTGTTCAATTTATTTAAATTATTTGTAATTATTCTAATGATTAATAATTTGATTTAATGTAATTATGACCCATAATTTTACAAACTATAGGTAATTATTTGTACTTCGGAAACAGCAGAATATTATCATCATAATCCACAGTTTTGTACAATATTGTAACGAATAAATGCATTCATTCATTCATTCAAGCAATCATTTAGAATTAAAATGATTTTATACGCAATTACTTTAACACCCTGTTTACATCGTTGCTTTCCGAAACGTTTATGTGTATAATACCTACTAATATTTCCTTTAATAATGAAATCTCTAAGTTTTTTCAAATCGGAAAACCGTGCAAAGCAGGAGCGGGTCAATCATCGTTTCAGCCGAAAGACGTCCGTCGACTGCTGGACATATAGGCCTCCCCCAACACCGCCACTTCAACCGGTTCTGTGCTTCCCGCATCCAGCGGATTCCTGTGCCTTCACAAGGCCGTAATAAATTGCATGCGAAATATGTTTGTTTTGTAATGAATATACAATGTGTTATTAACTGGCGCTAGATTAATTAGTTTGATTAGAACACAATCCAACAAAATGACTAGGCGCATAGTTAATGGAGCGGGATTTTGTCTAACACAGATAGTAACTTAAATCTAGCCTTCTGGTCAAACACGATTTAGGCCTCTGCCTCCAATTTCGCGGGCAGCGGGGCGGTGGCGGCGGCGGCGCGTCTCGCATTGTCCCGCTCCGCTGCCGCGCCGCTGTTTTCGAGGTCCGGTCCATTTGTTTTCACGCATAAAATCCTGCCGCTCCCGCGCCGCCGCCGCCGCCGCTGCCGCCCCGTTGCCCGCGAAATTGGAGGCAGAGGCCCTAAGCAGGGCAGCGCTTGGTCACTTGATCATGATTTTGTTCAGGGTATCAGATCACTTCATTAATTCGAAGGTATATGTCGAATTAATGAAGTGATCTGATTCCTTTTAAAATAAATATTTTTTTTATTTGGCTATTTCAAACATCAAAAAATTGTTGCAAATACGTTGTTTACTAGACTTATTTACATGAATTACACAAACGTCAGATGGCTCAATTGACCTTACTAGGTGGGGTCAATTAAGCCACCCAACGGGGCTAGTTGAGCCAGTGGACTTAAAATCTTTGTTTCATAAGATAATGAATACATATAACAACAAATAAAATATATCATAAAACTTTAATAAACATTCTTCTTCTTTCATTCTTTGTTGTTCCTCTCCACTCCACAAGCACCTCACGACATATCGAGCCTTTTCAGGAAGAAGATCGTAACCGCCATTTTGCATACAGGAGAATGTTTTTTTTAATATTTCTCAAAATATTTATAGCATCAATTTGAAATTTTTACTTGGTGTTAAATGGGCACCTACCTATTAATTCAAATGTTAAGATTTGACTCAGTACTCTATAATCTATATACTCTATAATATTATACTCTATAATATTAATACCGTTTTTGGGATTTTTGGCGCTTACGATGTTCTTCCTGAAAAGGCTCGAATGTTGCCGCCTTGTTGCTACGTCACTATGTGCTAGCGTCCGTTTCTGGGGCCCATTATTGAGTGTGCAAGTAACCCCTGCCATTTTGCCTGCGTATATTATATAACTTTGTTCAGGCAGGGGGCATAGTTCTTCAATAGTTCAAGGTACCTAATCCACTATAGCCACCCAAACCCATAGCCCACTACGTTTTGTTTCCATGTTCTGCAATAGTCATGCACCAACCGGGGGTTGTCCTTGGGTGCACTTCCATATAGTGCATACAGGGATAATCGTCGGCTGGTGCCTCCTCGTCATTTATAATTGTCTATGGGGCCTCTGCGAGTTTGCTTCGGCCCCTCGTACGCCTTCCAAAGGTCCGGAACCACAGTAGGGTCCCGAGATATGTCAAAGACAATTAAAATAATAATAATAACCCTTTTACTATCAGGCAACTGAGATCCATAGAATACACAAAATTATCTTAAACGATAATAATATTATTATCGTTTAAGATAATTTATATCTCGGGACCCTACTGTGGTCCCTGACCTTACCGCAGTATCTCTACGTTGACGTCGTGGTGGGGCTTGCGCGTTCCGTATTCTGGGTCTGTGCCGGTAGAGTTTACTTTGCCGAAACGGGTCTAGGATGAGGAACCAGACCAAGAGAGATACAGAGACCCGCAGGGCAGCATGTGGCGAGCTGTTGGGCAGTAGCGACCCCACGGACCCTACCTCCTGGGAGAAGTCTTGTTCTTCACCTCTGGCTTGCCTTTATTGGCCGGCTGGAGTGAATAATGACGAGGAACAGTGCTCCCACCTCTTTCTTGCCTTTATTGGCTGGCTTGAGTGGAGATTCGTAAGAGCAAACGTGCCCGGAGGAAGGAAGTATCCCAGTAAGTGTTTGTAGGGATCTTGACCATCTTCCGGGCTCTGGGATTGTTCTGAGAACCGTGGGATACCTCTCCACTCCTCACAAGCACCTCAGGACATGTTGCCCCCTTGCCGTTACGACACTATGTGCTAGCGACCGTTTTCGGGGGCCCATTATTGAGTGTGCAAGTCACCCCCTGCCATTTTATCTGTGTATTGTATACAAAACATTAGTGAGGCAGGGGCCATAGCGTTTCCATAGCTCTAGGTAACCAGTCCACAACCACGCAAACCCATAGTCTAATATGTTTTGTTTCCATGTTCTGCAATAGTCCTGCACCAACCGGGGGTTGTCCTTGGGTGCACTTGCATAGTGCGTACAGGGATAATCGTCGGTTGGTGCCTCATTTCATTGAAAGCGTCTAACGGGCCTCTGCGAGTTGGCTTTGGCCCCTCGTATGCCTTCTAAAGGTCCGGGTCCCCCAGGGTCCCGAGAATTGTCAAGACACTTATTAATAATATTATTAAAACTATACTGTACACGTAACGTTGTCGTCGTCGCCGTCGTGTTTCGCTGCGTGGTGTCGCGTAACCGTCCTCGGAAACGTCGAAATATGACACATTTCGGCCAAAAGTCCTTTTTTAAGAAGGTCTGTAGATGGTGGGATGGAACTCGTACCACGAACGACATAAAGTTGATGTTCCAAGCCTTTCGACCCTCAGAGTCCAGTCGGTCTTCACTTTCAAATACTGCACGACTTCCTCAATCCTGGTGGAGTAATGCAGACGCGAAATGTACATCTGCGTATTGCACAGCAAATGCACAGCAGGGTGCCCCGCAGCAGCATATTGGGTCCACTCGGTGCGGTGCTATGACGCAACAGCGGCCGAGCCGCATACCACTCCCGCTTCTTGTGGCGCCCCTCACTTGTATCTAACCAACACCGTCTGTGTGGGTGGCGCAGAAGACCCCGCGGCTCATAAGGCCTTGCTCTGCCCTGACTATCTGTGTTAAAAAAAGCCGCTTTGACATATGATATTCGGGCCTTCGAAACAAATGTTAATTCTAACGCAATATTACCAACAGCAAAAAAGACACCAATTAGCCATTTAAAAGCAACAAATTCTAGACACAGCCGAAGTATGGTTTAATGAGTGTACCTTTCGGATGAAACACCACTAAACTAACACCCATACTTAAAATCTTAGACAGTAAAATATACAAAGAGGACTCAAATGCATATAAATTCTAATAAAAGTAAACGATGACTGGGTTCAGCACGTTTTGGGAAAAGGGATTTCATGTTCGATCATCTGATGGCTACTTCCATCGTCTAGCATTCTTCCCAGGGGCCACTTTCATTTATGCCAGTTCCCAGATGCACCTTAGATAAAGTTTTATATATCTCTATAACAGTCTCGCTGAGAACAATGGAGATAGTTTATTCTTTTGCATGTATGTCGTTTGTTTTTACAGTAGACTTCTATTTTATAGTTAGTGGTCTGGGAATCTGGTTTTAATGTGCAGGATTACAATTTGGAAATAGTTATTATTTCGTTTAACTTCAGAATTAATTTGTTAGCCAATAATACTTGTACCTATGTTAGTAAAATTATTAATTATGAATTCATTATTATTGTTATTTACAGTTGAACTATTTGAAATTGTAAAGGGCACCTCCAGATCCGTGGACGGTATTCCAGTGTCTCACAACCGGGCAATCAACCCTTCCCAGTATGGTATTCAGAAGGCTGTGGTGCAGCCCCGCACGCGACGTTTCAGAGAGACCACTCTTTTTTGTACTATTGCCCTAAAGCAGTCCGTGCGGGCCTTAGCAAACATACATGATATACTGCAAAAGCGAGGCAACCCCAACTGCATCCAAAAACCATTATTGTACAGGGCATTGAAAGATCTACGTGTATAACGGACCCACAGGCTGTTGGTATATAATGTCGGGCAGTATGCCTTAGAAAGAGCAATTTACACCTGTTCTGTGCACCTTGCAAACCTGCGCGCCAGCATATTGCATCTCACTGCCTCTATAGCTTATTTCTTTTTCGTGTTCTTGTTAGTGACTAACCTGGTGTGTCAGAGTTTTATGCCGCCTCTGAATTGGCTTCACATGCCGTCGAGAAATATCTCTCAAGCACTTCCTCGAGGGTTTCCTTACGATTTTTTCCTTTACCAGGAATTAAAATAAAATTATGGTTTTAATACTAGCGATTCTATTTAAAAGATCGTGGATTTTGTGTACGAATTAATGATACATTTTTGTTTAAAACTTAGATAAACTTATTTTCAAGTTTTTTTACCAGCATTCAAAACATTATTCCAAGTTTATTTTACCAGATCTTTTGTCAAATAATACTACATGAACACATTGAATACAAAGCCCTCCACATTGTCATTCAAACACCGTAAACTGCAAAGTGATACAAGACACGATTTTATTAGTTCCACACTCCCACAATATCCCCGCAGTATACTTCGTAGTCTTACAAGGACCCCGCGTGATTTCCAACTATGCAGAGTAGTAAGCACAGTTCATATCCCAGCTTAGCCCGGATTTGTGCACAGAGAGCAAACAGACCTACGTGCCGCCACTTCAAGTAGCAACGAAGATGGGAGTGCCTGTCTCAGGCAATCGTGCACTCATCCTAAAACTATATATCAAGGTATATTATACTCTATGACTATTGGATAAGGAGTATTATTGCTTGGGTTCCAAGTGAATGTCTATTAGTAGATAAGTCTGGAGACAGTTTTATGTTGAACAATCGATAGTAGCGTTTATATGAAGAATCTATGCAAATAATGCTCATATTTACCTTCAGAAATAAATAATTTGAGGATGTAATTGTAGTCACTTGAAATATCAGTTTAAAAAATCAGGTTTTTTTTTGTGTAAACTTCACAGACGTGCTGGTAAACACGAGAAAACATAATAAAACAGTTTTTCTCAACTCATACTTTAAATAACAACACCAACAGAGCGGTCGTTAACCTCCCAAAAAAACATCAAATCATTTTATTTTATAGTGTTTAGATACCCGTCGCATCTGCGGAGTTTAGCTAGCGAATTTAAAATAACCCTGTAGTTTTCAGTGATTTTTAGGGTTCCGTAACACAAAAGGAAAAACGGAACCCTTATAGGATCACTTCGTTGTCCGGCTGGTCAGTCTGTCAAGACCCTTTTTCTCAGGAACGCGCGGAGGTACCAAGTTGAAATGATCAAATACGTAGGGTCTATGGTCCCTTCATAGTTCTAAAAAAATCAAGCTTCTAAGCCGACGCAATAAAAAAATACGCCCATTTATGCGACATATTTTGATACCTACTCAAGTAAATCAAAACCTATAGGATATTTCCCGTTGACCTAGAATCATGAAATTTGACAAGAAAAAGTCTGAAAATCGTTAATTTGTAGTTCTATCACATTTTTTTTTAAAGGAGATGGTGCATAATGTATAGACCTAAACCCAGAATCGATTGGGGCAAACTGGGTACCAATAGGTTCATTATAATGCACAATTTACCCAACCGAAAGGGCAATGCTAAATTCGAATCGATTTTCAATGCTTGGCACATGAGGTTGCATAGGGTATTTTCACGGGTGCCATTTATTATAATCGTTATATCGTCGGCCTAGCCTACGATGAAATTTAGAGAAAAAATGATTGAGAGAAATAGGATCAGGCCAAATCAGTTAGCTGATTACGTCGACGAACATCGTTTGAGCCAACAAAGAATTGTTTTTACCAGACTGAATGCAACACACCCTGACTTATTGGATTTTCCAAGAATTAATTGTGATCAGCTGATTGTATTCGCAATAGGCACCTACCACGTAAAGATTGCAAGGTCATACTGTAGCGAACATATTATAGGGACTGGAGTTTTTTCAATCGAAGTTTTTAGACACCTCGAAAGAATAATTCTTAATAAAGATGATGAAGAAAGTACGCTACTAAGGTATCGAATCCATTCTAGGCACTTCGGGACAAGAACGTATTAAACTTAAATCGTACGTAGGTATTACTGTTATGTTCTATATAACGCCAACAGGGTTTTACAATACTGCTGCAGCTGTATTCATGGTCACCGTACATTGGGCAGCTGTGCTCATGTAATTAGCATTCATCATTCTCCTGCCCTTATCCCAATTTATTTGGGGTCGGCGCAACATGTCCTTTTTTTCCATACTTCTCTATTAGTCGTCATCTCGGTAGTCACACCCTTTCTAGCCATGTCATCTTTCACACAGTCCATCCATCGTTTCTTTGGTCTTCCCCTACTCTTATAGCCATCGACATTCATACTCAAAACTTTCCTCACCACATTTTCCTCATTCCTCCGCATCACATGCCCATACCATGACAACCGATTTCCGCACAACTTTTCAGTCACCGGTGCCACTTTCAAACTTCCTCTTATGTACTCATTTCTTATTCTATCCATTCGTGTAACACCACACATTCCTCTTAGCATTCTCATCTCAGTTGCATGCAGTTGCTTTTCATTCATCCCTTTTGTGGCCCAACATTCTGATCCATACAAGACAGCAGGTCTAACCATTGTTTTATATATCTTCCAGGGTTATTGGTAAAACACCAGCAACCTCTTAAGGGGTCATTGTACTCATCATTATGAACAACTTTTACTATGGGACCAATCCTGAAATCGCGAAAAAAAATCAGCTGCTCAGTTGATGTAGATAAATGTACTGAACAGCTGATTTTTTTTCGCGAATTCAGGTTTGGTCCCATAGTAAAAGTTGTTCATAATGATGAGTGCGATGACCTCTTAAGAGGTTGCTGGTGTTTTACCAATAACCCCGTATATTACCTGGCCTGGTCCAGTTACGAAGAAAATCTTATCCAGTCTGCTGGCTTTTTAGATTATACGTTAGCAGATATTGAAAACAATTGTTTATTTCAAGTGTTTGGAGGTATAATCAGAAAACAAATGGTTGATAGTAATCAACACTACAGTAATCCTGTCATTGTTATCGTTAATATATTATTGGTATTGTAAAAACTGGTAAAACACCCGTTAGTTAAGATTTTTTCATACATACTTTGTCAGCCTATAGCTCATATACCCCATCGAATTCGGCATTGCCCTTTCGGTGGGGTAAATTGTGCATTATAAATTGTGCATTATAATGAACCTATTGGTACCCAGTTTGTCCCAATCGATTCTGGGTTTTTTTTGGACCATGTCCTTTACATTTGCAATTGGAGAATTATTGATTATGACGATGTATGGGAGGAAATGTTTTTCAATTACTATATTAAAACGACGATTATAATACTTGTAGGTTAGTAGTTAGTAGTTAGTAGTAGTTTTAACATTAAGGGCCGAGTTCACCGACTTTTAATGGCTGTTTAGAAATTTAATCAGTTCTAACCTTAAGAAGTTTGATATATACCAACTGTTTAAATACCTAACCGGCTAGCGGTTTGAATGTTGGTACAGTCCTTAGAGTATTAGTAGTCTTCGAGCTATCTCGAAGAGCGCTCCGTCAGAGAAGTTTAAATGTAAAGAAACTTGAAACTGTTAAGTGAAGAAATCCGAGGAAGCTCAGATTCAGGGCTGCCTTGTTCTGCAGTGTTGTGCAAAATCGCCTGCAATTACGTTTAAAACTAACTATAATTTAACTTCCTTAGATTTTTCAAGTTATAAAGCTAAGCTAGTTAAGTTAGGATAATATTTTTGTGTTCACCAAAAATCTTTTTTGTGTTCACCAAAAATTTAAAGGTACATCAAAATACTGATCGTGCACCAAATATTCCTGAATGTTACACAAAACACCCGCGCGTCCGAAACTTCACATTGGTGAATCATTTGGGTTAGAATCATTTGGGTTAGGTTAGGTTAGGTTAGAACAGTGACCCTTAACGCGCGACAGCGGCAGCGGCAGCGGCCGCCGAGCGCCATATCCAATAGATGCTCGTTATGACATATTTTAATGAACATATTTTGGTGCACATTCAGTATATTTGGTGGAACACAGGCAAAATTAGGTAAATGAAATGGGAATAAATTGAAGTACTTTTAAATACCATCCGTTAAGTTAGGCGTGCGATTTTTGGAAGGGGATATTCTTATGTGTTCGCGCCACTGACATGCTAATGCATGCATGCTGTTTTTGTTGTTGTTGTAGCTATGAGTATGACGTGTTGCGCTTGGGCAGTGAAAGCATATATTTTTTAAATTATTAATCATTTAAATGAACAGGCGAGCTAATTATAGATGACGCCATTATCGCTGATAACGGTCAGCTATCTGTTGACGGTTTTCAAGGATATTAAAAAGTAAACCCGCTTTCATCATAAAAAAACATGGTGTTTGATAAGTAAACAACACCAGCGACGATGCGCCTCATAGCGGGATAAATTGGCAGCCTCTACCCATTTACAAAGTACGAAATTAAAATTTTTGATACTACAATCACTTTTAATTAAAAAAAAACACTGTTCTTTCATAATTTTAAGTTTTCACTTCTGTCGGCTGCCTATTTTTTTTATTAAGTACATAGGTTTTTGAATAGGTTTTAGTTAACAGAAAAAGGTTTAATTTGCAAAACATGCTAGACTATTTTATACGTTTACTAGCTGCTGCCCGCGACTTCGTCCGCATGAAATTTATTTTCTGCTTGACCCACCCCGTCGCATCGCATTGCCTACCCGCGCTATTACTTCGTTTTCACTTAGCGTTCTTTCAGACTTTTTTTCTTTTTGCTCGGCACCTAAGGGTCCTAGAGTGATGTTAAATATGCATTCTATAATATTTGGGCTATCATTACTGCAAAAAGATTTTTTAAAGTCCGACTGGTAGGGTAGTTCTAGAGATTAGCTCGTTCCTTCACCACATCCCCTTCCGCTACCTCTCCCTCCCCCTCTCACTCACTCTCACACCCCCTTCACCACTTCCCCTTCCCTCTCTCTCTCTCACCACCCCGTCCCCTCCCTCTCCCCCTCTCCTCCACCTCCGGCTCACCAACCCCTCCCCACCCCCTCAGCCTTCACCACGTCTTCCTCGTCTCCTCACCAAGTCCTGCCCCTTTCTCCCTGCGTCCATCATCCTTCCCCTTACACTCCTCACCACCCCTCCCTTTCCCCTTCCCTCTCTAACCCTACCTCCGGGGTAGTTTTAAAAAACTAATAATGACAAACTTAGGCAAATATTTGGGCCAAGTTTCAAGTCAATGAAAACCAAATGAATAACGTTTTTCATGTAAATTGTATTCCCTGTTTTCACCCCCACAGGGGTGGAATTTAGAAAAATGGTTTGAGATATTTCCATAGCACTCAAAGATTATTTACCGCAATTTTCGAGTTAATCAAGCCACGCAGTAAAATCGTCCTCTGTGAAATTGACTACCCCTTTTTACCCCGTTAGAGGTAGATTTTCGAAAAACCCTGATACACATTATTCTTTATTTTTGGTTTTAAGTTAATCGGATTGCGCGTTAAAATTTTTCCATACCAACTTTGAGACCCCCCAGTTCCCCTTTAGGGGGTAGTTTAGAAAAACAAAAAATCACAGAAATCATAATTTACTTAGATAAATATTCGTGCCAAGTTTCTAAACTACCCCCTAAAGGGGAACCCCTTTAGGGGGTAGTTTAGAAAAACAAAAAATCACAGAAATCATAATTTACTTAGATAAATATTCGTGCCAAGTTTCAAGTTTATTAACTCAAGGAATAAGATTTTTCATACAAACAATATCCCCCCTTTTTACCCCCTTAAAGGTTGAATTTCCAAAAACCCTTTCTTAGCGGATGCCTAGGACATAATAGCTACCTGTGTTCCAAATTTCAGCCCAATCCGTTCAGTGGTTTCAGCTGTGTGTTGATAGATCAGTCAGTCAGTCAGTCAGTCAGTAACGCTTTCCTTTTATAGATATAGATTAAGGTTTCGTAATAAAAAAAATGGCTTAAACGAAACCCTTATAATTTCATCTTGTCCGTCTCTCTATTATTTATTCAATCGTGTACGGATCTCTCACAAACAAATCCCAGAATAGACCAATAGCCATCGAATTATTGAAAATACTTTTATCATCTTCATTGGAACAAAAGCATTTTTTCACTTTTCTTCGATATAAGCCCCGCTGTTTCTTTCGAACTTTATTCTTTGAGTGCTTTATTTTTGTTTACCTTCGTTTATAAAATAACCGAGAGGCCGAAGCGACTTCGTTCAACTTCGGCTTTCGTCGGGGTCCCAGTTAACCGGTGTCTTGGTGCTTTAATGACTTTCAGCCACTAATTTAATTTAAATTTTCTTGATTACTTTCTCGTCTTTGTTAATACGACAGAGTTTTTCTTGGAATAATCCGATTATGTTAAATATTAGGTGTTATGTTTGGGCCGTGTTGTTAATTTCTTACTTGCATTCAGACAGGTGCTAATACTAATGCATATTTAATTTTCGGATTGAATTAATTACCAGACATTTTGTTTTGAGTTTGTGCCGAAATTAGTATTTCGTTCAGTCTAGCCATTATTTGTGAGTTACGTATATGTTTATTAGGTAATTAGGTAAAATAATTTATTCAAATATTTTTGGGAGTTATATTTTCGAGCCGTTTGGGGTTGAAACACTAGGGCCATGGGGTCCGAGTGCCCTCTTAGTTTTCCATGACATCGCTAAGCGATTGGTCGACTCTTCAAGTGACCAGAGGGCTGGCCTATTTATTGGCCAAAGAATCAGCATTGCCATACAACGTGGCCATGCTGCCAGCCTTTTGGGCACTTTTCCTGTTGACAGCGATGCGGACGAATTTTTTGATGCCCTATGATCCTTTCTCTTTAGGTTTGTCTCATAATATTGCACATTTCACTCATAAACACTAATAAACATTGTCACAATCATTGCTGTAGCTTATTACACCCATTACATCATAGTGACATCATGTTTCTGTAATTCTTTACGCCATTTTGTTTGATTACGTAATTTCCAATTTTCTGTGGTTGGTTGAGTAAGCAGGAGCACTTGTCAAAATTGACGCATACGCATATCGCGAACTCTCTGGTTTTTTGATTTTTGTCTTTGGGCTCGGAACGCGTTGAAATGTTGCCACATAATTTAATTTATTATTTTGTCTTTTGGTTGATCTTGGATTATTACTATACGTATGAAATGTTCAATTTTTTTGTTTAGTAACTTTTGTTTTTATAAAAGATTAGCTCTTATTTTAATAGTATTGAAATTGCTCATTTGTGCGCGCCGATACAGCGTCGTTTTGTGCCTAAAGCCACCTCAGAACTTGTAAGAGTATTTTTGTTCTGGCCTCGGTCATAGATAATACTTTGTTCAATCCTAATCTTTGCGGGTTCTGAGATGGCGACACGCCGCCGGTTTACGCTGAAAACCAGCGCCTTGACTCGTGCCTTCGTGCACGGGTCACGGCATTACCACAGTATAAAAACATACAGTAGGACGACGCCTTTGATCTCGTGGTAAATGCCGACAACGTCTAGACATTGTCGCAACAGCAAGGGTTGTCCCAAGTAAACGATATTAATTAATTAATTTGTTTATTTGAGATCAACATCGTCATTAACATTATTATTATTATAAACGACATTTGAGTGCCTGCATGTTTCTTAAGTTTTTTTTTTTCAAATTATTTTATTATTTTTCTTTTAAGTTATATTATTATTCTTAGAAGTTCTTTTATTTTTTCGACATGTATGTCATTATCATGGTTTTTGAGGTTGCTGATGACGATAACGAGATTAAAATCAAAATTCAAGATGGCGGCTGTGAAAATTTTCAAATTTTTCGTCATGGGTATCGTTTCTATGGTTTTCTAGGACGGTAAAGCCGATAGTGAAGTCAAAATGAAAATCCAACATGGCGGCTGCGAAAATTATCAAATTTTTCGTCATGACCTCATTATCGTTTTCAGCGACCTCAAAAACCATGAAAATGACACCCATGACGAAAAATTAGAAAATTTTCGCTGCCGCCATCTGGGATTTTCATTTTGACCTCATTACCGTTTTTAGCGAGCTCAAAAACCATAAAAATTACACCCATGACGAAAAATTTAAAAATTTTTGCATCCGCACTCTTGGACTCAAAAACCATGAAAATGACACCTATGTCATTACTATTATTTCCTTAATTTCATTTTATACATATAAGTTACAGTTCCGCCATCTTGGATTCCAAAAAGAATGCCTTTTTCGTATCAAGCATCCCAATTATACTCAGAATTGACACCCATATCAAATTATAAAAAAATTACGTCGTCCACCATCTTGGATTCCAAAAAGGATGGCTTTTTCGTAACAAGCACCCCAATTATACTCAGAATTGACACCCATATCAAATTATAAAAAAAATTCGTCGTCCGCCATCTTGGATTCCAAAAAGGATGGCTTTTTCGTAACAAGCACCCCAATTATACTCAAAATTGACACCCAAATCAAATTATAAAAAAATTACGTCGTCCGCCATCTTGGATTCCAAAAAGAATGGCTTTTTCGTAACAAGCACCCCAATTATACTCAAAATTGACACCCAAATCAAATTATAAAAAAATGACATCCGCCATCTTGGATTTCAAAAAGGATGCCTTTTTCGTAACAAGCACCCCAGTTATACTCAAAATTAACACCCATATCAAATTATAAAAAAATTACGTCCGCCATCTTGGATTTAAAAAAGGATGGCTTTTTCGTAACAAGCACCCCAATTAAACTCAAAATTGACACCCATATCAAATTATAAAAAATTACGTCCACCATCTCGAAATTCACCCTTAGTAAATAATAAAAAAGTCTACCATCTTGACACGGAACATACAAACAAACACTTTCACAATTATAATATATTTAATTATAATATATAAGACTTGCAATCACTCACAGCACACGTCGTATGCACCATTTTAAATAAACAAATAAAAAATAAACACGCGTTAGCCCTGAATAACATATCCCGAACTACTAACATCGTTTTGTTCGCAGTTCGGGATCGGCTTACCCGCGTCTCGCCCCTCACACCCCGCACGATTGCCCTGTCTAGACGTCTTCGTTGGACGACTGTATGATTTTTAGACTGTGGCATTACGCTGAGCGTTAGCCGTTTCGCGCGTTAGTGACGCATAATTAAGTATTTTGTTGTTTTTCTTTTTAACCGACTTCCAAAAGGAGGAGGTTCTCAATTCGTCGGAACCTTTTTTTTTTTTTTTTTTTTTTTTTTTTTATTTTTTTTTTTTATGTATGTTCCCCGATTACTCGAAAATGGCTGGACCGATTTGGATTTTTCTTTTTTTGTTCGAAAGGGTATACTTCCCAAGTGGTCCCATGATCATCAAGTCAGGATCTGATGATGGGATCCCATGGAAATCGAGGGAAACCCTCAAATTTTATTGGCACACCTATATCGATTTCGGTATTTTTTATAGTAACTCGTGCATTTGCTCTCGGAAAATACCATTCGGTGAACTGGAACTGATGATGAAGACCACAGAGGGCCATCGGAAATACTCAATTATATCTAAGTATATCACAGGTTGCGATTCGATTACTTTAATATGGTTTATGCTCGTCAAAATGCATAATGGCGACTTCACCATGAGCTCCAGTTCTCCTGGTTCTTACTAGGAGAACTCCTCAACAATTAACGTCCCTGCATCGGGAAAAGCAATATTTTGTAAAACGTGATGAGCAGTTGACATTGGGTTATTGTAACTTAGATAAATTACAAACTGAACCACTAAAAAGTGAAAAATAAAAACTTTTTTACAAAAAAAAAACCGACTTCCAAAAAAAACACTACAAACTGAAAAATAACTTTAATTTCGGAAGTCGGTGGCAAAAAACTAAAATACAGATCCAAAGACACCGACTTCCGAAATTAAAGTTATTTTTCAGTTTGTAGTGTTTTTTTTGGAAGTCGGTTTTTTTTTTGTAAAAAAGTTTTTATTATGTTTAAATTTAGCTACCCAATTGTTTTTATTTTTTAGGTTTGTGTAAAAAACAAATGTATGTGCGTCATTTTTCGCGGGAATAAATAGTTTTTTTTTCTTTTCTTTTCTTTCTTTCTTTCCCCTCCTTTTTTTATACAATGTACATATTATTATTTTAAATCTGTGTTAGTTTATATATTATGTACATAAAGAATAAATATCGGTAATTAGGTGTTGTATCGAATACGTACAGATTTATTTAATGTTTATATAATTAATCAAGCTTTGGGCAAATAATATTCTACGAAAACGAATTACTTAAGTATGTAAATCAGAACTATGTCAAAAACCACACCAATTTCAAAAACTAATATTCTAATTTCAAATCAATGCAGACTAATTCTGCCAAAAAAAAGCAAGAGTCCGATTATGACGGTTGTCTATGTAAGTAGAAAACTGATGTCGAGTCGTGTGTGCACGGTACACAGAACGGACAAAAAGGATTATAGTGTCCACAAAAGGAGGTTTTATGAATAACCATTTTCAGGATAAAGGCTCCTGAACCAATAGAGCGTGAAGATAAGACTACGTTTTAGTAATAAAACTTAGGATTTCTTTGATGAAGAACTTCTTTATAGCCACTCGGAGTTATTCTAATTCGGAGAGCGTGGCTTATCTATTGATATTTATTATTTTAGAGTATCTTTTAAAGTGAGTATTTTAAGTTTCTATCCCTGGATTTTTGAGGTTCTTAAATTAAGAAAGAAAATTACTTATACTAAATCTGTAACTTTAGAATACTTGACTTAATAAAAAGGAAAAAAAAATGCATTTTCAAAATCTCAGAAGTAAAGAAAAAAAAATGAAAAAAAGTTTCTTTGCAGTAAACATGACGCAAAGAAAGAACACAAACAAAAAGCTTTTTTCAAAAAAAAAAAAAAACACTTTAATTTCGGAAGTCGGTGACAAAAAACGAAAATACAAAACCAAAAACACCGACTTCCGAAATTAAAGTTGTTTTTCACTTTGGTGTTTTTTTTTTGGAAGACGGTTGTTTTTTTTGGTGTAAAAAATTTTATTTTTCACTTTTTAGTTGTGGTACTAACCCACACAAATTCGCATAAGTACCACTACCTGCAAAAGAAATGAGAACATCATCGACATAAAAAGTAGGAAAAAATACATAAGTAATTGAAGCTAACTCAAAAACTACCAAAACAAAGTTAATAAATTTTACATGGGATGATGGTACCAACTTCGAGGTATACCTACCGAATAAAATAAGGATCTTTCAAATCGGACAACTCTGTAAAAAGTTATGCGTTGTCATACAAAAAAATAATAATATATATATATGACGGCAGCCATATTGTTTAGCAGCTACGAGAGACGGCGACTAGATGGCGCTAGTGGAACTTGTACCAGACGCATTTGGCTTAAAGGACTTGAAGTCAGTCAGTAAAATATTGTGACGTTTCCCCACCACTAGCGATCGCCTTTATAAGGAGCTGCGCTGTGGAGTCGGGGGGCATTTCGTACGGATGCGTCTTGGAGCACGGACCACTGTCTCTCGACAGCCAGTACTGCCCGGTTATTGGATGTGGAACACTGTCTCTGACGGTTAGTACTGTCCTTATTGCGGTGGGTGCGTGGACCACTGTCTCTTACAGTCAGTACTGCCCTATGTGACCGCCTTCACTACTATTATTAGTTATCTAATTAATTTTATATCATTTCTATATTGCTACTGTTTCTAAATTGATAACTGATTGTTCGATTGAATTAATTTGTGTATTGCCATGTCTGACTTCTACTTCTGATGTTTGGGCCAATCCTACATCAGAAGTGGGATGAAGATTCATTCGCCCACAAGTTTCAGGTTTTAAATTTTAGGTTAAAGGAGGTAAGAGCAAAAAAAATAGTGCCCCGCGTTCTAAACGATCTTGTAGCCGCCTTAAGCGGAACAGAAGGTCACGTAGTTAGTCTCGGGATTGCGATCGCCGTTCCAGGCGCAAACGAAATCGTTTTGGGAGCCACGTGAGAACGCAAAGCCCTGCGACACTGCTTTGCCGACAATCGTTTGATACGATTGTCTCACGGTTGAAGGCTTTAGAAGATCGTTCACGGGTAACAGCTACGCCGGAAACTACAGGTACTGCTACTGATGTTTCGACTGCAACTACAGAGAAAATACTGGAAGCAATGCAGTCGCTAAAGTCAGTAAGCACCCATCATTTTTATATTTCTAATTTCGATCCAAATGTGCATGATGTTGAGCAGTGGTTTGACAAGGTTGACAGGGGTCAGGTTTTAAATAAGTGGTCAGAAAAGTGGTGCCTTTCCCGCATTGGGAACTGTCTTAAATGGGTCACAAATAATCGTTCATGGAGTAATTAAAAAAAAAAAAAAACGGTCACTTTGTGTCAAGAAGATTGATGTGGCAGGTGTTTTGTATGAAGTAATGAGCTCTGATTCAGACAGTTATCCAATCTACGCTGGCTTTGTGAAGCCCATTTCAAAGCAGAATAGTGACAGTTCACGTTCTAAAAATAACAAGAGCCATAACGTAAGCAGAATAGTGACAGTTCACGTTCTAAAAATAACAAAAGCCATAACGTTGTTTGCGCCAGACTTTATAGTGTCCGTGTCAAGTTGCTGTTTCTTTTTCATAAGGCGCAAATAAGTGGCGGTAGTTCGCGCACAAAATAAATCTGCTAAGGAAAAATTTCTACCTGACTTTAAAAAAAAAGTAAATTGACAAAAATTCTCAAAAAGGTGACACCGGTCCGTATTGTTTTTATAACATGTGTCTGAATCGTAGTAAAGCGCAGTGTAATGTTTTCTACGGTTATTTATTCAGATTAACTTCACAGTTTAAAAACTCCTACGTTTTATCGATTACCAAGCTAGTGTCTCGGAGTAGACAAACGTTAAGCGCTCTTTTAGCGGTTAGGGTCTCAAATTATTTACTTGCAGTCAGTTAGGGCATAAATAAATGAGTTGTAGTAAAAAGTCATATTCAAACCATTTGACTGAATTAAATAATTCTGAATCAAAGAAATCAATCGAATTTTGCCTGAAATAAGGCAGTGTGGTTGTTTCGCTAAGCAGCATGCAGTTCTCAGTCCCTAAATAAGTTCAATGACTTGTTAGTTGGAGTGGTTCAGGGTATACCTGTAGACATTTTGATTGATAGTGGGGCGTTAGAAGTTTTGTTGATTTCGTCATCCGCAGTCGACCATTTCTCTTGTCCGAAGAAACTAATTGAAAGGATAATGGTTCCATTATTTACGGAGTATTCACGGTTAAATCTGACGTGCAAACCAATAGTTTTAAAACTGCATTTATCGGGGAAGATCTTAAAAACTCGCAAAAATACTCGAAAAATATTCGACATTTATGATTTCTGGTACAACTACGTCTAGTTACCACAGGTTGTATCTAAGTCAGATTGAACAGTGTAATACCTATTAATTACTGTCCTAGAGAGATTATTCAGGATCTGCTTAGTAAAGGCATAATACGGGAGTCGGAGTCCCCAAGTTAAAGTCCGATTCTTAATCAAACATACCATACACCATGGCACAGCAGATGTCTCTTTTTTTTCAAATGGCATGGAAGGCATTTGCCAAAAAAAAAATTTGACACCATGAACTCTGATTTCTATAGAAGTAATGATGATAGTTGAATTGCAATAATCATGATAAATCAGCTGTAGGGAATAATAATATTCTGGACTAGGAAATAAAAAAAAATATAAAAATTATAAAAAGAGAAAGTTAAATAAAAAATAAAAAAATATATAAAAAGAGAAAGTTAAATAAAAAAAATATAAATAAAAATAATAATAATATTAAAAAGAGTAAGTTCTGAAGGGTTTTTATCCGGACCAGAACTGGTTAATCTGAAGGGCTTGTAGCCGGACCAGAAGTTGTTGAACCTGGAGGGTTTGTATCCGGACCAGAAGTTGTTGAACCTGGAGGGTTTGTAGCCGGACCAGAAGTTGTTGAACCTGGAGGGTTTGTAGCCGGACCAGAAGTTGTTGAACCTGGAGGGTTTGTAGCCGGACCAGAAGTTTTTAATCTGAAGGGTCAATAGAGACCGGACCAGAACGTATTAGTCTGAAGGGTCATTGAAGACCGGTCCTGAACTAATCATTGCCAGTCTGTAGGGCATTGCCAGTCTATAGGGTTTAGATAAGCCGGTCCAGATTGTAAAGTAAGATTTTTTTGGTCAGGATAATCGAGCGATTTATGTTTATTACAGATGTCTGAAAGTCAGCATGACGTAAAAGTTTTTGACCCTTCCTTGCCCATTGGGGTAAGGGTATAAGGCATAAGGCTTATGGGTGGCTAACGTTGACCCTATACGGTTTGGCAGATGAGAGGTCTGGATTGGACCTTAGACAAAAAAAAAGTTAGATAAATTTAAGTTTAAGTTAAGTTTTCTGAAGATACTTTATCTATAGATTCTGAGGCGACTGTATCCTGCGATTTTGTTCTGTATAAACCAGTACCGGACAAGGTCCCTTGCTGGATGACTAAATTAGTTTATACTGTAGACGTTGCAAGAGCTGTGACCTAGCCCAGTTTTAGCTGAAGGGGTCTTACCTACTTTTGTTGGTTGATAACCTAGTCCAGCGCTTTGTGAGCTGTAGGAATCTTTGTACTGTAGTTGTTTTCTATTAGGATCTCTCCTGTTGTTGTAGGTGATGATCTGTGATGCGCTGCAGGAATCTCACCTGCTTTAGTGGGTGACGATTTAGACCGATATGTAACGATGATAACGATGTGAATTAATGAAAGTCTTGTTTTAGATGAATGAATTCACTCGAGGGCGAGTGATTTATCAGAATGGCCGTGACGGCAGCCATATTGTTTAGCAGCTACGAGAGACGGCGACTAGATGGCGCTAGTGGAACTTGTACCAGACGCATTTGGCTTAAAGGACTTGAAGTCAGTCAGTAAAATATTGTGACGTTTCCCCACCACTAGCGATCGCCTTTATAAGGAGCTGCGCTGTGGAGTCGGGGGGCATTTCGTACGGATGCGTCTTGGAGCACGGACCACTGTCTCTCGACAGCCAGTACTGCCCGGTTATTGGATGTGGAACACTGTCTCTGACGGTTAGGTTAGGTTTAGGTTAGGTTAGGTTTATCCGCCATATTTAAAAAGGGCGGAGCTACTGACGCCAGCGCCACCTTAGCGCAGCGGCAACAGGGGGAACCAGAAAGGTTCCCCAAAACTACGAGTGGCGCTACTAGTATGCAGCCACCACAAGACAAAGACAAGAAGAAACACTTCACAGCCTGCGCTATACAGCTCTTGATGGACTTAATCAAGGCCATCAGGCAGGGACAGGATGTGGAGACAGTTATCCTCGATGGCCTGGCCGCCCTGCTAACGCTGTACCATGGCTAGCTCATTGAGGGTAATGCACTGGAATGCCCGCGGCCTCCGGGAAAAGGTCGCCCTCCTCCGCCATCTCCTGAGGGAACAAAACATCGACGTGGCGCTCATAAGCGAGACGCTCCTGGGACCTGGGGACAGGATTAGGTTCCCGGGATATCTCGTTTATAGACAAGATGAACGGTCGGCACAGCACAGGATATACCGTGGTCTGGCGGTACTTGTGAAGCGAAGAGTCGTTCATCAAGAACTCCCCCCGCCGTCACTCAGCAGTTTTTACGCGCTGGGTGTCCAGCTACATATAGCCGGCGAGGACATAGAACTTTATGCCTGCTACAAGTCGCCCGCGGCCCGCCTAGACCTGACAGAGCTGCGGGCCTTGCTGAATCATTCAACACACGCCACTATCCTCGCCGGGGATTTAAATTGCAAGCACCCAGCGTGGAACAGTCATACCACTAACGAAAATGGGAGACGACTCTTCGCGGATGCGGAAGCCTTCGGTTATACGGTGTCCGGCCCAGACACACCGACCCACTACCCAGATGCCGCAATTTTCATGCCAGACGTGCTGGACGTCGTAGTCCACCGAGGGCTACACCGTCAGATCACGCAGCAAGTGTTGGACGACGAGCTACAGTCGGATCACCATCCTGTACTCGTCGTCCTATCGGGGGTGCCGACCCGATTGAAGCCACTAGCGCCACGTCGATCAACGGACTGGACAGCCTTCTCAGAAAAAGTAGAGACCACTACGCCGACTCGGCCCATTGCCACCGCCGCGGACGTAGACCAGATGGCGGATGACGTCACTGCTTGCATACAAAGCGCCTTAGAAGCGGCGACGACTACAACGCAACCGCAGGGGGGAAGGCCATTGCCACCCCTGCCGACACACATTACAGCGATGATCGCCGTGAAGAGGCGCCTACGCAAGCAGTGGCAACAGCTGAGATGTCCGACGCTCAAGACGCAGCTAAACCGTCTCGCGGAGAGGGTGAAGGCCGAGCTACAGGCGCACACCGCCGC
Source organism: Cosmia trapezina (assembly GCA_905163495.3). Lineage (NCBI taxonomy): Eukaryota > Metazoa > Arthropoda > Insecta > Lepidoptera > Noctuidae > Cosmia > Cosmia trapezina. The sequence continues at coordinate 11,482,510 of LR991042.1, forward strand.
GGGCTGGGAGGAACGGATCGACGCCACGACGGATAACTGGCCGTCGATACACAAATTATGCAACCAGCTCACGAATACCCCAGCCCCGGTGCGTCCGCTACTGAATAGCGACGGGGCGTACAAGTACGTATCGGAGGACCGGGCGGAGGTCTTCGCCGAACACCTGGAGCGTCAGTTCCAGCCGAACCCGACCAGCGACCGCGAACATGTCGCGGCAGTTGAGAAACACCTGGGAGACTACTTCGCTACGCCGATAGCTCCCGATGAGGACCCCGTCTTCTTCTCGCCGGGCGCAGTCAGACGCGCCATCCTGCGAACGAAGCCCAGGAAGGCCCCCGGTGCGGACGGTATCACCAATACAGCGCTGCGCCACCTGCCGTTCCGTATGGTAGCGGCGCTGGCGCGCCTGTTCACGGGGATACTGCGCACAGGGGCCTTTCCCGCCTCGTGGAAGGAGGGGCGCGTCATTATGCTGCCCAAGGCGGGGAAGAACATTCTGAAGCCGGAGAGCTATCGGCCGATCACATTGCTGCCGACCGTCTCCAAGGTGTTCGAAGCACTCCTGCTGCGACATCTCCAACCTCACATAGCGCCACGACCGGAGCAGTTCGGGTTCCGGCCGGAGCACAGCACGACGCTTCAGCTGTCGAGGGTACTGCACCACCTCGCAGCCGCGCTTAACAAAAAGGAATATTCGGTGGCAGTATTCCTCGACATGGAGAAGGCCTTCGACCGTGTGTGGCACGACGGCCTTATTTTCAAGTTAGCCACGTCAGACGCGCCCCGTCGCGTCGTTAAAGTGGTCTCTGCTTTTCTGTCTCACAGGACCTTCAGGGTGGTGGTCGACGGAGCGCTCTCCAGCGCTCGCCCGGTGCGTGCCGGTGTGCCGCAGGGCAGCTGCGTATCGCCGGCGTGTTACTCGCGTTATACCGACGACATCCCCACCACTGCCGACGCCATGCTCGCGCTGTATGCAGACGACGCCGCGTACATCACCACCTCGCTTAACGCAAAGTACGCGGCGGTGAAGATGCAGCGCGCCCTGGACCTTCTTCCCGAATGGCTGTCGAAGTGGCGGCTGTCGGTCAACGTGGGTAAGACGCAGGCGATGGTCACTGGTGCCGCGCCGCTCCCGCCACCCTTGAAGCTGCAAGGAGCCGACGTCGAATGGTCGCCCCGGGTCAAATACCTGGGGGTCACTATCGACCGTCGGCTCTCAATGGAGTCGCACGTCCGCGCGGTCGCCGCAAAAGGTAGGGTCGCCCGCAACCTCCTGCGTCCGGTGCTCTCGTCCCGCATTCCGGCGCGCGTCAAGCTGGGCGTGTACAAGATGTACGTGCGCCCGATCTTGACGTACGCCGCCCCTGCATGGTTCGCCCTCACGAGCGAGACCAATCGCAAGATTCTACGTGCGCAGCAGAGCCAAGCGCTGCGCACCATCGTGGACGCCCCTCGCTTCGTGAGGAACGACGTCATCCAGAGGGACCTCGGGATTGAGAGCCTGGACGACTTTGTGCGGCGCCTCGCGAAGGGAATGTTCGCGCGTGCCGACGCGTCTGATTGGCCCCACGTCAAGCAGATCGCGCCCTGGCATGCGCGCCCCCCTGACGCGAGACGACCTTTGCCCCGCGACCTGGTCGCGGACGAGTGACTCCACACCGGACTGGACTTCCGAGTGAGTCGCCCTCAGTCTACACGCGGCTCACTTGTGACAAATAGACTCCACAACACTACATACACCTGCTGCGTGGCGCGTGCTAGGATAATTTAGGCGTGTCACGTAGTAAACATCAGACATTCACCTCTACACAGGCACTAAACACACATGCGAAGACGCAGCGCGGGCGTGCGCGTTTCTCGCATAGACACCGGGTGGCGCCACACAACACAATGCCACCCACACACCCACAACACGGTCCCCCTAACCCACGCAGGCTCGGCTCGCTCTGAAAGTGTGTTGGGCGGGGGCCACTCACCCTTCTGCAGGAACGTCGAGTCCGTACCTCTGTCGCTGGTCGCCTCCTGCTGGGCTTCACCCATGTAGATGGGGGTTCCACCTGGTAGGGGTTGACCGCCGGGGTACGGTGAAGAAAGCGGCGCTGACTAGCAGCGTCGTGGCGTGCCTGCAGACACAATTATAGCAATTATACACAGGGGCGCGATTAGCCGCGCCCCAGCATCTGTAGGCCGTGCTAGGCCGCCAAGAAGAGGGGCCCGTATTGACGGGTCACCGTGTTGCCTCCGCGGTCAGGGGGCTACGCCCCGGCACCGCCAGTCACACACCCCTTGAGGGGTGTCGCGACTTCCAAACGATGCGGTCGGGGGGCATTTCGTACGGATGCGTCTTGGAGCACGGACCACTGTCTCTCGACAGCCAGTACTGCCCGGTTATTGGATGTGGAACACTGTCTCTGACGGTTAGTACTGTCCTTATTGCGGTGGGTGCGTGGACCACTGTCTCTTACAGTCAGTACTGCCCTATGTGACCGCCTTCACTACTATTATTAGTTATCTAATTAATTTTATATCATTTCTATATTGCTACTGTTTCTAAATTGATAACTGATTGTTCGATTGAATTAATTTGTGTATTGCCATGTCTGACTTCTACTTCTGATGTTTGGGCCAATCCTACATATACGTGTCGACTTAAGAACCTCTTCCTTTTTTTTCGTCGGTTGAAAGAGAACAAGTCGTAGGAAACAGCTCAGCGTAATGCTGCGGCCCCATGCGAGACAGAGCCCTAGCGGTGGTTTTTAGCGACAGCCGTCGTTGACGTGATGACGTTGACCGGTGTAGCATCCAATGACATATAACAGAAGTAGTGGTGTACCTAATAGGTAGTTATTTTTCCAATTTCATAAATATAATTATTTGGACAAGAGAAGTTTTCAAGTATAACCGTACGGCTCATAGAGCCTTAGCACACCTCCGCCGCGAAACCGCATGATATTCCCATAGACTAATAAAAAAAGGAGGACTCCGCGCCACGCATATCAAAAGTGAAGCACAGTAGGTAAGTTTGTAAGAACACGCCTCACGCACACATTTACATCATAGTATGCGGACCGGCCGCCATTACGTGACACGAGCGACGGCGTCTTTGCAGGTACTCAAATCACGCACATCATAGATCGGTTCGGTGCTTCACTTTCGATATGCGTGGCGCGGATTCCTCCTTTTTTATACGTCTATGGATATTCCACTGATGTTCCGCTACTTGAATCGAGTAGCGGAATATCATGCGAGTCAGTTGAATTGAACTACTACGGTTTCGCTGCTATGGTTTCGCGGCGGAGGTGTGCTAAGGGCCATAGAGTTGCACCATTAATAACAATTCTGTCTAAACAAGATAATTTAGAGGTATTGTTATAAAGATAAGCCTCAAATTAATACAAAATTCTTTACACTCAAAAGTTCGTCTACCAATATTATAATAAATTAAAGTTGTGGATTAAACTAACCAAGTATCGTCAGATGAACTTTTCTTTTAGAGACACTTTCATAGATACTTATTACCTGTCATTTTATATTCGTGAATTTGTACTTTATTTTCGTCACGTTACAAGTTATAGCCATCCTTTAATCACGCAATGTTTTTAAGGCCACTTTTATACCCCACCCTCTCCCTTGCTGATACGTCGCGCGTCGTGAGATTGTATGGTAACCAAGCTTTTTTTTTTTTTTTTTTTTTTTTTTTTTTTTTTTTTTTTTTTTTTTTTTTTTTTTTGAGGTTGGGATATCATCAAATAACTTCTCCCGCTCTGGGTGGAGTGGGAGGGCGTGTCAGACTTTTACTGACTAAAACCCACCCGTGTTCCTTCAGCTGCCTATGCCAGGGCCGCGGTAACCCTTTCAGACAACCCGCGACCCCAGCGGCGTCGGCCCTATTGGACTCCGTCACTTGCTGACATCTCTTTGAGGCGCGCGTGGAACACGACGCGCCGTCGACTCGGGCCTGGTCCTTACCGGACGGCGAGCTACCCGCTGCTCACCGTCCGCAGGCCCGCGCCTACGGTGGCCGGAAATCGCCCCGCGATTCCCGCCGCCCAGGGCGTCTCCTGCGGCGACTGAGGGCGTGAGGCTGCCTCTCCCTCACGCGTTCCGCCTCCTCCTTCGCGAGCATCACTGCTTCGCAGAAGGAGGTGACGGCCTCCCATGCACTCTCGCTCCGCACCATGGCCTGGACCAGGCTCGGACGCGAGAGATCGCCGCCGCCGATCGCCTCCGTGAGAACACGGCGGTGCTCTGCCCAAGCCGGGCAGACCTCCACTGTATGCTCCACCGTGTCCTCCGGGCGATCTACACAATGGAAACACCCGGGCGTTTCCTCCCGCCTTATGCGAAACAGGAACCTCCCGAAACAACCGTGTCCGGTGAGGACCTGCGTCAGGCGGAAGGTGAGGACGCCGTGGCGCCTCTCTAACCACTCCTCAAAGAGGGAACTTATCGCCGCAATTGTGGCGTGCCCACTATATCACCCCCTGTAGTATTGTTTTTGAAAGTATCCTATGTCCTTTCCCAGGATGCTATATAAAGCCTTGCCAAATTTTGTCGAAATCCGTGCAGTTTTGTAAATTTTAAAATCAACCCCTATTTCACCCCCTTAATGGATGATTTTTCAAAAACGCTGAATAGCATATTTCTTTATTTCCTATCAAAAGCATACATTTTAATTTTCACATCCCTAACTGAAGAAATACTGAGTTTCCCATACAAACTTTCATCCCCTGTATCACGCCCAGTAGTATTATTTTTGAAAAAAATAGTATGCCATGTCCTTCCCCAGGATGCTATATACAGCCTTGCCAAATTTTGTCGAAATCCGTGCAGTTTTGTAAATTTTAAAATCAACCCCTATTTTACTATATTTTACCCCCTTAGGGGATGATTTTTCAAAAACGCTGAACCGCATATTTCTTAATTTCCTATCAAAAGCATACATTTTAATTTTCACATCCCTAACTTAAGAAATACTGAGTTTCCCACACAAACTTTCATCCCCTATATCACCCCCTGTAGGATCATTTTTGAAAAAAAGAGTAGCCTATGTCCGTCCCCAGGATACCACCTATAGCCTTGCCAAATTTTATCGAAATCCGTTCAGTGGTTTAGGCGTGAAAAGGTAACAGACAGACAGACAGACAGACAGACAGACAGAGTTACTTTCGAATTTATAATATTAGTATGGATTGAGAATTTGGTTGGTATTTACTGCACTTGAAGCTTTAAGCACTATGATATAAAAGGTTTCCAGGCTGACATGAAAAAATACACGTGTGTGTCACATTATCCCATCAGAAAAAAATCACGATAAATCACGATGGGGGGCATCGTGATTTATCGTGAATTTTTTCTGACCCCTTCCTCCCTTTTCGAACCTGACGTAATTAAAGGACGATCCCTTACATGTAGATTGATTTATTTATTTGTTAATAAAAATCGCAATATCCCTGGTTAGCACGGTGCGGGGCAGCACCAACAGCATCCTGTCTATGGTAGCCAGCAGGCTAGATTGTGCGTTTGTGAGCCACTGCTGAAAGGTATCGGCTGGGCCTGTCACCTTGCAGCAGTGATGTCACAAGTTGTTTCTGTGTTAATGTTTTACTAACACAGTTTGTAAGTATATTGTTACTAACACCATGAGTTTTGTTACTTGATTTGAATGATAATTAAATTATATATCTGCGTCCTATCGAAGCATTTCTGTGTGTTTTTGTGTGCAGAGCTTAGCGTCAAAACTTCTAGACAAACGTAGTTTAAATTCGCCCCAGACAAGTACACACGGTTACATATCAAGCTATACATTTCTAGTATAAGCTGATCTCGCATTGTATAAGATTTTCGTATATTATTACATTACTTTATTTTATAATGATACCTACTATTAACGGATACACGGACAAGTTCCTCAGGATACGTGTGAATCCACAGGCAATAGCTAGTTTGTAATTCCAATAACAAAAAGTATTTGGTTTTTTTTCCTAAAATTTCAACTATTCAATGCTCAACGCATGATTTAATTCAATATACATTTGATTGTTTACAGTCTGTGCCATTGTATTCGATTTACAAATATTATTTGTGCATGCCAGGAATATTGGAACATTCAAATTTTTTCATCACAACATATTATTTTTATTTGTGGGCAAAGAGTAAAAATTCTTTGAATACCAAAACTTTACATCGAGATTTATCGTGCCGCACCTATCTATTACTACATAGATAAACTCACGCCTTCCTCCCAGAGGGGTAGGCAGGCCGCCGGGGTCGCGGGTTGTTCGAAAGAGATACCGTGGCCTTGGCATAGGCAACTGAAGGAACACGGGTGGGTTTTAGTCAGTAAAAGTCTGACGCGCCCTTCCGCTCCACCCAGAGCGGGAGAAGTCATTTGATGCTTTCCCATCCATAAAAAAAAGAGGCGTAGGCAGAAATTACAGAACACCACCTGCTACGATGCTTACATAGGTACCATTTTGCTTCGTCTACGTTCATACATGGTCAATGCTAATACACACGAAATGGAAGGAAATGGCTTTCACCGCCAGAGTGGTCCTTACTACAAAACACATATATTAATCAATTAATAAGTTATACTGACATACTATGTAGATTAAACCAAACACTAACACGACCAATAATTGTATGTAAAAGTGTAAGGAATAAATAAATATACAATAAGTTCCCATTAAAATAGAAGGACAAATTTTCACAGGGTGTGAACAACTTTTACTATGGGACCAAACCTGAAATCACGAAAAAAAAATCAGCTGTTCAGTACAATTATCTACACCAAACTCGTCAAAATGTAGGTGGTGTGATGTCAAAATGTAGATGGTGATATTTGGTGGTGGTGCTACTTACCAGGAGAACTCCTCAAAAATTAACGTCCTTACACCGGGAAAAGCAATATTTTGTAAAAGGTGATGAGCTGTTGACATTAGGCTATTGTAACTTAGATAAATTACAAACTGCAGACCCACTAAAAACCGGGCAAGTGCGTGGCGGACTACGCACAATGAAGGGTTCCGTAGTTGGTATGAATTTATCCCAAGAACAAACTTAACATTATAGCTGAAAAACATGTTCTCCCTCAACTCACAATATTGAGAGATTGACCATGTTATTTTAAGACCACAAACTTCTCATAGGTTTTCCTGTAATCTACAGATATAGAACTATTTTCTGTATTTTTTTCATAATTTTAGGCTCAGCAGTTTCGGAGATAAGGGTGGGAATGGTCAATTTTCGTTTATTTTCTAAAATAACTTTAAAACGATTTATTTTAAAATAAAAAAAAAATATTTGAGACCCTCATAATAAGCCCTTTCATTTGATATATCACACGGTACAGTTTGCAAAACATTTTTTTTTAATTTTCTTATTTGCGCCCTAAAAGTGACCCCCCTATTCAAAATTCATTTATTTACTTTAGCCGTACGTGTTTGGGTCACAGAAGTCCATATGTGTACATGTGTGTAATTTCAACTTAATCGGTCCATTAGATTCGGAGCAAATTGGCTGTGACAGACGGACAGACAGACACACGAGTGATCCTATAAGGGTTCCGTTTTTTTCCTTTTGAGGTAGGTACGGAACCCTAAAATGTGACTATACAAGACATACTCGTACACTAGTAAAAGAGGAAGACTAATTAGTTTAGATTAACACGAATAAAAAACTTTTTTCTAAATAAAAATAAAAAATCGGCCAAGTGCGTGTCGGGCCACGCGCAGTCGCTCGTCGTTATTCGAGCGTAAGTATTATTAATTTAGAAATCATTATTAATAAGAATGTTATGAGTTTATTTTTGTATATTTTTACATGGTTCATAAACTTATATTTACTACCTATTTTACACAGGTAACAACGTTACACAAGTAATTTTTAATGGAATTTGTACGAAATTTTTACTGTTCAAAGTACATTTTACAAGTTGGTTGACTACTCGTAAACTTGAAAAGCCTACTTAAACTGTGATAGTTTTCCTTTTAATTTCGTTATATATACTACTATCGTGAATTTTTTCACCCATCCAAACCTAACCGTTTAGCTGGCAGGGGGACACTTGACTCTAACAAAAATTAGCATTTTAAAGCTTAATATTTCAGAAACGGATCCCTAAATCGAAAAGCTGTTTTCACGAACCCGCAATATTTTTGAAAGACCTATCCAACAATACCCCACACCATGGGGTAGACGAGAAAAAAAAAATATATCCCCACTTTACGTGTACCGAAGGTACCCTAAAAAAATTTTTTTTTGATGATTTTATTTTACTACTTTGTCGGCATGATGAATATGTATATCCATGCTAAATTGTAGCTTTCTAGTACTAAGAGTCTCGGAGCTAAGCTGCGGACAGACAGACGGACGGAGCGAAACTATAAGGGTTCCTTGTTGACTACGGAACCCTAAAAACAACTGACTTTGTAGTGTTTTTTTTCCAAAAAAAAAACACTAAAAGTGAAAAATAACTTTAACTTTGGAAGTCGGTGGCAAATGAATAAAATACAGATCCAAAGAACCGAAATCTGAAATTAAAGCAATTTTTCACTTTGTAGTGTTTTTTTTATTTTTGTTGATCTAGGTACTCTAAACTGATAATAGTCTTCCTCTTTTGCTAGTGTACGAGTATGTGAACTCATTAGTCTGTAATTTCAAGACATAATGAAACAATAATGATATTGCGGCAATCAGGTACGTATTGCGGTACCACTCGTCCATTATTCTCAGCTCGTATGACGGGGTATTGTCGATAATATGAATTATATGGACGTGCGAATCTTCTAACGAGTAGAAAATATTGTGAGATTGTATATGAAGTCGACAACAATTAATAGTAATTTAATAACTTCACTTTGTTCGTTAACAGTTTAAGGCGAGTAGTGCTGCCAACTAGCGCCACCATTGAGAAAAAAATCATAAGTCTGGGATATGGAACATTTTGAAATTTCCTATAGGTACTCACATTTTTAGTCAGATGAGGTAGAATTATTTGTTTAAAAAAAATCAACACTAAACTTCCTAGGTTCGAAGCCTTAGCAGTTAACGCGAAAAGTGGCCGTTTTTGGCGTTAACTGCTAAGGGAAATTTCAAAATGTTCCATATCTCCAGACTTATGACCTAGTTGGCGGCACTACTCGCCTTAATTAGGAAGCTATGATCATGTTTTAATTTTTCTTTTATTATATTAAATAATACTTGAGTTTTTTCATGAAAAATATGCGGGTGTCATAAAATTGTGATACTGCAAAGTTCACAAAGTATATAATGTGGTAAGTAATAATTTACTAAGTATTTATCGAGCAGTACTAATTCATAGCAGTATTAGGGAACCTTCAATTGTATCCTAACATTGAAATTAAATAAGTGTTTTTTTTTTCTATCGGACTAAAAAGGCTCTTACAGACAGAGGCGATATCGCGAGCGATATTGCGATATTATCGTGTCGCAATCGCAACACCGCTACGCGACACGTCGCGACGCGATATCGCCTCTGTCTGTAAGAGCCTAAATAGTAGTGATTAGCCGACTATGGGTTTTGCCAATCTTTGACTAGCTGTAGTACTTAACTAAACTATTGTATATTATATTTGATTGTATTTTTGTATGCAAACTGGGAACGTCATTAGATATAAGCTGTTTGATTTATCGTCGCAGTGTCGTCTCCACCTTGTATACCTATGTGATCTTAGATGCAACTGAAGAACTTAAGTAGGTATACTTACTATATCATTGTGCACGTATTGCACATACAGTTCAACCATATTCATATCATTCGGTTTTCTTCACAGAGCTCGGAATCCCGCCGGCCAGTAGCAAACAAACGACAGTACAAATAAAATTCTTCGCGCCGAAAGTGCGTTGTACTACCACTCCTCTCAAGGACCGCCTGCAAAGCCCTCAGTTTCTATCAGAAAGGTGTTTTGGTACAGTCAATCAAACTGAACAACTTTCACCATGGGACCAACATCGTAATCGAGAAAAAATCATCAGTCGTCCCGTACATTTGGGCCGAGCAGTTATTGAAGTTTTGTACGGGGCAGCTGATAACTTTTCTCCATTTGGACCCATGGATATAGTTGTTCAGTTTATTGGTCTGTCCCACATCCCTTTTGACCACACCTTTCTAATACAACGTGCATACCTACGTAATTTATCACGCTCGGTTTGTATGGAAAGTATTGACAATGCCGCCTTTAACAACGATCACCGCGGCATGTCCAATAGTCTCCATGCTCTATGGTTTTCATTCTGTAGCAATTGTTTTTCCAATAGCATTCGCATGTAGCTTGCCGACATGCAGCTCCGTCGTCGCAATGATCGCCTGGTTTCAGATTGGCTCCCGACCAACACCATTCCTACTGGGTATTGCCATTAAAGTAGATGGAATTCTAAATTTAACTGTTCAATTCAATCAGTCTTTAACACTGCTGAAAGTTCCTACAGTACTTTGTTTATCCGTGTTGATATCGCCATCGATTATTCGTCTAAAGGTCCTCTTGGCGGTCTAATAAGTCTAATAAGCATAATCAGCTTATGATGTTCCCACTGCTGGGACACAGGCCTCCTCCCTGTTAGAGGGAGTGGGCCGTAATCCACCAAGCGGGCCCAGTGTGGGTTGCTGGATTTAGGACATGCCGGTTTCGTCACGATGTCTTTTTTCCATCACCATTTTGAGAGCAGTGGTGAGTGGTGATGAAATAATTTACACAAAGTAAAGCGCCTGTTTGAGTTCAAACCTACGACCTACAACTCCTAAGTTTAATACTGATATGAAATCCACGTGCTCTGTATTTTGTGTAAAACCTGTTACCCCCTGGCCACAGCCAAGAGCGGCGCGGATTGCAAGCGGTGAGTGGCGAAAGCAAATGGTAGACAACATAAGAAGTATGCCACAGCTACCACAGGTCGCGCCGCAGTGCGCATCGCCGGTAGCTGTGGCATACTTCTTATGGTGTCTACCAATTGTTTTCGCCGCCCACTGATTGCCGCGACTCACTCATCACTCGCACCGCAATCCGCGCCGCTCTTGGCTGTGGCCGGGGGGTTAGCCATAACTTTTAGGGACACCTGAAATTGTTATACTTAGCCCTTATCTGAGATGGATTTTAACTAGTTAAAAGTATGAGTACCTAGAAGTACTATCGCGTTTGTATGAAGTTTTCATATTTTTGAATCATGTTAATACAAAAAACGCAAGTACTTCCAATGTACTATCATGTTGTAACAGTTAAATTAGGTCTCATCAACGCGCGTTCGTATTTCCGAAGATCGACGATGATTCCTGAAGGGCATACATTTCTTTACAGTACCTACGACACAACTATGTCGCACAGATTTGATTTGCAATCATTCATTTCAATTTTACGAATTTATTTAGTTACAATTAATGACTTTACAAGTTATTGAGTATGCGTAAATATCATTTTCGCCTATAAAGCAGTAATAAAGATTGTTGATGTTGAAGGCGCACTCGGTTCGGATCGTGATCGGTTTTACGAATTTTGCCGATGCTACATCTAAGTTGTGTCGTAGTACGTACTGTACCCACTTGATTTTCTGTTTTTCGCTTTCTCTACCTTTGATATTTGATAAGACATTGAACTCTGATTCAATTTCAAAGAACATGCAGGTTCAGTAATTCGATAAATAAACTTTGAAATGCGATAAGCCTATTCCATTAGATTTATGCGTTTGTTTTGATTTATTTACGATTTAAATAAAGGTATTATGATAGTAGTAGTAGTCTTAATTTGCGCGTAAATAAAGCTTTAGAGGTATTTCACAAGTGGTTTACTATCAACGGACTCAAAGTGAACGCTAGTAAAACCAACTTAATCTTATTTCGTACCACTTCCAAAAATAAAAGTCATCTAAATTGTGCTTTGGATGGAGTTCAAGTCAGTATGGTAGAGGCAGTAAAGTTTTTAGGAGTATATGTTGATTGTTATTTAAATTGGAAACCAGAACTTGAAAGTTTAAAAAACTCCATCAGCTCAGCATGTTATGTACTGAGAAGCCTACGAAATGATATTGACATTAAACAGTTAAAAAAAGTCTATTATGCGTTAATTGAGTCAAGGTTACGATACAGCATCTTATGCTGGGGAGGCAGCTACGATTACAATATACAGAGAGCATTTGTGTTACAAAAAAGGGCCATTCGCACCATGGTTTGCATTCGTCAGCAGGAATCTTGTAAGAGGCACTTCGTAAATTTGAATATTCTCACTGTACCTTCCCTATATGTAGTGGTGCTCCTGACACATTTTTCTAAATATGTGCAGCAATATGAGACTGAAGAGGTAAGAAAGCTTAGAGAGAGTACGAGAAGAAAAGATTTTAAAACCACTTATATTCCTAAACTTAATATAGTCGCACACGGTACCTACCACATGTCAGTGAAAATCTTCAATAAACTTCCCGTTGATATAAAATTGTCACTTTACAAAAGGGACTTCAAAAGTAAACTCTGAAGCGTTACCTACTGGAAGGCTGCTATTATTCTATTAATGACATTTAAATTGTAAACATACATATTATACAATAAATTTATAATGATTATTTAATTATTTCAAAATCTAGTTGTTCATTTACGTTCATGACATTTAACTGCTGTTTTTATTAAGTTATTTAATCGTGTTAAAATTCGACACAATTTAAAAATTGTTATGTATAAATGATAATGATAATGAGTACATAAAGCTCCTCTCTCCTTAAACATCGTCATTATAATTTATTTAGACTTGTTTCGTGATAATTATTATATGTATATTTATAATTATAGAATAGTTAAGCTTTATGTATGTATTTATTATTGTGTATGTCTTAAATTATCCCACGGTAACGTTCGATCCTACTACCGGGATAAAAAGTACCTTTTTATCCTAATCCGGGTCATGGTCTACCTATGTGCCAAACATCCAAACGCATTCAGCCCTTTAATCGTAACAAACAAACAAAATCACTTTCGCATTTATAATATTAGTTATATTACGTAAATGAAAAACCAGTCATCATCATTAGTTGTGAACCTATGGAGTTCGCAACTAACCCCCCCCATGTCCGTTTCTGTACAGAAACCTGACAACGTATATCAAAATTTCAGGATGATCGGTTCAGTGGTTTAGGCGTGAAAAGGTAGGTAACAAAGAATCAAACAAACTTACTTTCGCATTTCTATTATTAGTTAGGCTATAAGTTACATAGTAAATAGTATTCTATTCTATTATAGTAGCATTATAGACCGAGAGGTGACAGGATTTTTCGTAACGATCATGGATACGGTTAGATTTACTTCGATGGGTTGTAGAGTAGTCCCCTAATGTGAATGACGTCGGTCTGCCTGCTCTGAGTGGTTGCAACTTCGAGTTATAGCGCTTACAAGAGGCGTCATTGTTACCAAAAAAAAACGATCAGGGAAATGGTCAGTTTTGGTACACATTCAAAGTATGGCGTCTCCGCAGATGAAAAAAGTTGGTCTGCCGGCTCTCACTGGTTGCATTTCAGAGCTATGATGCGCGCAACATTGTTGCAAAAATAAAACGATAAGAGAAATGGTCAGTTTTAGTACCCATTCGAAGTATGGTGTCTCCACAGGTGAAACAAGTTGGTCTGCCAGCTCTCAGTGGTAGTATTTCAGAGCAATCGTTGTGTATGCAAGACGCTTATTTTTGGAGAAAGCCTAAAAAATACATCAAAAAACGGGACAATAGGCGAATTTTTCAAGTGCACGCCGGCCGGTGTCGTACCCCCACCCTACACCTGCGCCCGCTGCGTGACCGTTCCCCCTGTAAAGGAATAGGGAGAAAGCTAGAGGTGTCAAGAGGTGTCAATAAGAGAAATGGTCAGTTTTAGTTCCTATTCAAAGTATGGTGTCTCCACAGGTGAAACGAGTTGGTCTGCCGGCTCTTAGTCGTTGTATTTCAGAGCATTGTTATATGCAAGGCGCTCAGTTATAGAAAAATTCAACTTAACGGTAATCAGTCAAATAAAGAATGAAATCGAACAAATCCAATTTTTAATAATTCAGCTTATTGCTTTGGGTAAATCACAGATAAATAATTTTGTAGAATATAGCTAAGACTTAGAGTTAAATATTTACTTACTTCTAACAGCCTATATGTTTTGAGTTGTTTCATTAGCTATACTCTACAAAATGATTAATCTGTGATTTACCCAAAGTAACAAGTTGAATCATTAAAAATTGGATTTGTTCGATTTCATTCTTTATTTTATTGATTACCGTTAAGTTGAATTTTTCTATAACTAAGCGCCTTGCGTATAACAAAGCTCTGAAATACAACCACTAAGAGCCGGCAGACCAACTCTTTTCACCTGTGGAGACACCATACTTAGGATAGGTACTAAAACTGACCATTTCTCTTATTGACACCTCTTGACACCTCTAGCTTTTTCCCTATTCCTTTACAGGGGGAACGGTCACGCAGCGGGCGCAGGTGTAGGGTGGGGGTACGACACCGGCCGGCGTGCACTTGAAAAATTCGCCTATTGTCCCGTTTTTTGATGTATTTTTTAGGCTTTCTCCAAAAAATAAGCTACTTGCATACACAACGATTGCTCTGAAATACGACCACTGAGAGCTGGCAGACCAACTCGTTTCACCTGTGGAGACACCATACTTCGAATGGGTACTAAAACTGACCATTTCTCTTATCGTTTTATTTTTGCAACAATGTTGCGCGTATCATAGCTCTGAAATGCAACCAGTGAGAGCTGGCAGACCAACTTTTTTCATCTGCGGAGACGCCATACTTTGAATGTGTACCAAAACTGACCATTTCCCTGATCGTTTTTTTTTGGTAACAATGACGCCTCTTGTAAGCGCTATAACTCGAAGTTGCAACCACTCAGAGCAGGCAGACCGACGTCATTCACATTAGGGGACTACTCTACAACCCATCGAAGTAAATCTAACCGTATCCATGATCGTTACGAAAAATCCTGTGACCTCTTAGTCTATTAGTAGCTGTGATCAGATGAAACAGTTGAATGGAGCTGCTCCTGTTGTAATTGCATTAATTACCGATGCCTACAATGTATCTATTATCCTCTAAAATATTGCTTTAAAGCGCTTTTAATCCTAAGCCCCAAATAAACTGTTGTCTACAAAGTTGTCAATGTTATTCTTGTAAGTTTATCTTCGGCCGCCGGGTGTAAAATGGTCCAGTCGTGTGTTTTGGATTGTTTTGTTTGAGTTGGGGGTATATGAGGCCTTCAGGGCAGATGTGACCTTTCTTCTTCTTTTCGTGTCGATGGTTAATATACAGGGTGGCCCGTAAAATACGCGTCTAATATTTTTTTAAAGCATCACCCCAAATTAATTTAACCTACAAAGGTCACCATAACAATTTAATGATGGGCCCAAATGATTTAACAAAATTATTACTTAGGCAGACATCGACGCGCAAAGATGTTACAATGGATTCAATTCATGATTCTCGACCCCACCTGCGTTGAAAATGTTCGCCGGTTAGTAAAAATAAATTAGCTGTTCCATACATTTTGACAGCGTAGGTCTAAAAATCTGATGTTTCCCTGTTTCCTACAGGGAAACATCAGATTTTTTTTTAAATAACCGGCTAAACATTTCAACGGAGGTGGGTCCAGAATCATATGCTGGGTCCATGGTGGTAGCCTGACAGGTTTTGCGTCGATGTCTCTGCCACCCTGTATGTCATTATTTTGTTAAATTATTTTGGGCCGTAATTAAATTTTATGTGACCTTTGTAGATTATATTTTGGGGTAGTGATGCTTTTATGCTATTATTAGAGTCGGGGAAATTAATTTATTAGGTACCAACTTAAATTGTCCGTACTTATACTCCAATCACAAATGTCATTCTTTGGCAGTTGTATGAAATGGCTATAGATAACACGGCAAATTGATTTCAAACAATTAATTTCTGCCTGTACTTAAATGCCACCTTTTTGGACCGTAATTACAAAATATTGACGTGTTGGGAAAAATATTATCATACTCGCTGCAAGTATTGTGCTGGGCTTGTGGGTAGCCGCACGGGTCGATCGAAAGTTAAGCTACGCTTGTCGCGGTCGGTTCGTAGATGGGTGAAAATCCATTACATATCGAGACCCCTCCATGCCCCTGAAAGCTCGTAAAACCGGTGGTGGTACGGGCTTTGTTCGTAGATCATTGACAGTGAAAAGCCCAGAAGTCTACACCAGTCTTAACAAGGGGTATCGTGTTACCCAGAAAATGGCTTGTGGAGGCTAGATAAATAAGCAATCGCTGCCTGTAAAATACTGGTATTCAGCTGCATCCAGTAGAACTGGAAGCCGACCCTAACATAGTTGGGAAACGGCTAGGTAGATTGATTGGCTCACTGCAAATAAACCTAAAGATGCCTAACCTTTTCATTTCATGACTGTACGATACTTGGAACAAAGAAAACAATAGGACAGTTGCAAAAGACAAAAATAATACAGAAAGTTCTTTTCCTATTTTTTGTACAATATTGATCTATTACATAAAAAAATACAATCAATCTGCCTAACCTTTCCCAACTATGTTGGGCTTCCAGTCTAACCGAATGCAGCTGAATACCAGTAGGGGAGACCTGTACAAAACCGTATACCGGGGTTAAACAGTACAAGCATGTCTATTCTTGTCAATAATACAAAGTTCCCGCTCGCAAACTGCTCAGCGGCGTCGACCAATGGGAGCTATCTGTCAACAAACACTCTTGTCGTTGCAGGCACGCGCGTTATCAAAATATTCGATTTTATTGTTTTTCGGCGTTCTTGATCTTACTTTTGTGAAAATTCAATCAATAATAGTGAAATTTAGGTATACAGGGTGTCCGGTAAAGAATGGATAACCTTGGAATAGCATATATTACAGACATGATGGCCGTTCTTAAAAAAATACAAAAAAAAAATATCCCCACTAGTAGGTACACACATTTCTAGTTTAGACTGACCTCTCATTGTAAGGAAATCCTATACAATGCGAGATCAGCTTATACTGAAAATTTGATCTGTTGTCGTGCGTACATTATGATTTTTTGAGTCTCCAAAAAATATATTTTTTTTAATATTTTTTTTTTGTATTTTTTTAAGAACAGCCATCATGTCTATAATATGCTATTCCAAGGTTATCCATTCTTTACCGGACACCCTGTATAACAGGTAAGTGTCAATCAACTATGTTAAACTGTGTGTATTTATTCGTAATTAACAAATATTTGAGTAGGCAAAATTGGTTTGTGTATGTAGTAGTGAGTGATATATTTATACATTGAGCCTTGGGTCAAAACCGTATGGGGCAAAACCGGCCACTATACGATTTTGACCCGCTTCAATGAATATAAATTTATTTATTTTTTATTTTATTTTAGGTGCAGTGCAACTCAGCTTTATTTTGAATCAATCGCCTAAGACCAAAAACTAAAGCAAAAAATACTAAATCTGTAGACGAGGCGTTTCTGTACATTGCAAATATTAAAAAAAAAAATAGGTGGGGTGTTAAAAAATCACCAACAGATGCCATTTCTACCATTTTTGTCATTTTTGTCTGTTTGTCTGTTTGTCTGTTTGTCTGTGAGAGTTCATAAATTTTTTGTTCAAGTATCACGTCAAAAGTACAAAACCAATATGGTTAAATTTTATACTCAAATATTGTGTGTAACTCAGAGTTTTAGTTAGTTTTTGTTTCATCGCAATCGCTTCAGTCTATCAAAAGTTAAATGAATTTAAAGTGTTCAAGAAGAACTTTTCATTACGGTGTCTTCATACACGTAACGACATCTATTGATACCAAATGGTACTAACAATAAAAATCGCTTTATAATGGTGGTGAACCTGATGGGCCGATCCAGCAGGTTAAGCTACGCTTGCCGGGGTTGGTCAGTGGATGGGTGACCATCTTTACATACCGAGACTCCTCCGTGTCTCGGAAAGCACTATAAGCCGTTGGTCCCGGCTGTCATTCGTGGATCTTTGACAGTCGTTACAGGTCGTCGGAAGCCCGAAAGTCTGACAATCAGTCTTACCAAGGGGTATCGTATTACCCAGTAACTGGGTTGTGGAGGTCAGATAGGCAGTCACTCCATGTAAAATACAGGTATTCAGCTGCATCCGGTTAGACTGGAAGCCGACCCCAACATAGTTGGGAAAAGGCTAGGCAGATTGATTCTATTGGTGGTTGATTAGTAAAGCTAAAAGAATTTCAACTACAAAAAACCGGCCAAGTGCGTGTTGGACCACGGACAATGAAGGGTTCCGTAGTTGGGATGAATTTATTCCAAGAACAAACTTAACATTGTAGTTGGAAAACATATTCTCCCATACATTCCAACTGTAAATGTAAGTTTGTACTCACAATATTGAGAGATTTACCATGTTATTTTATGACCACAGACTTCTTATAGGTTTACCTGTAATCTACAGGTAAAGAACTATTTTCTGTATTTTTTTCAAAATTTTAGACTCGGTAGTTTCGGAGATTAGGGGATATATTGGTCAATTTTCATCAAAATATTTTTTTTTAATTATTTTAAAATTATAAAAAAATATATACCTACTTGAGACCCTCTTAAATTAATTACTTAAGCCTTTCATCTGATATGTCACACGTTACAATTTGCAAAACTTTTTTTTTTAATTTTCTTATTTGCCCCACAAAAGTGACCCCCATATTAAAAATGCATTTATTTACTTTAACCGTCCGCGTTTAGGTCACAGAAATTCATAATTATGTGTACCAAGTTTTAACTTAATGGGTCCAATAGATTCGGAGCAAATTAGCTGAGACAGACGGACAGACAGACAGACACACGAGTGATCCTATAAGGGTTCCGTTTTTTCCTTTTGATGGAACCCTAAAAATGTCCCCATTTTTCCCCATAATTGTAAGATGATAGTTAATACTAATAACTGATGTGGTGTTCTGAGTGAAAAAAAATGCAATGTCAGATAGAATTTATTATAATTCTATCAACTTTTCATACACAGAGGAGAGGCGGAGGGGCAGGGGGACGCGGTGAGGGGGAGGGAGAAGCAGTAAGGAGGTGTGAGGTGGAGGTAGGGGGAAGGGGATGCGGTGAGGGGGATTAGAGGGGAGGGTACGAGAGGGGGAAGAGGAAGGGGACGGTGTGGTTGAGAGGAGAGTTAAAGGAGGAGGGTTGAGAGGTTGGGTGAGAGGGGGGGGACGTGTTGCTTTTTGTGTAGCACTGGATTTATTGAAGAAACCCGACAGAAATGACCGAAAAATAGAAAATCGGAACGGTACAAAAAAAAAGGAGTAAACGCCAGTTGTCGTCAGAGCTGACACACACACTTTTTTTTAAATCAAACCGGGTTTCCCTTTGTAAGTTTACCGTACGCAGAGCGAGCTTCCAGTTAACCACTGTATCCGATAGATGTTGTATAGATGGAATCGCGGTGTCAACATTTTCCGCACAAGACTGACACTTTTTCAGTCATAAAATAGATGCTGTCCTGGAATTCCGGTCTCTGGACCTGGATTTCTCTCTAGAGGTCGAGATTATTTGAGGCATCTTTATAACCGACTGCAAAAAGAAAGAAGTTTTCAATTCTTTTGTTTTTAGGGTTCCGAAGCCAAATAGTACCTACATAGAAAGGGAAGTCTTATCATTACGTCCTGTCCGTCTGTCCATCCGTATGTCACACACCTTATGTTTGAAAGAGTTTTCTACAGACATGGTGAAGATCTGACAATTGAACTTTGTAATAACGTACAATAGGTATACGTACTGTACAAGTACCTCCTGGACCCCCGACTCATGGTACTAGAAGGAACACTGGTGTTTTAGTCGGTAGAAGTCCGACATTACCCTCCGTTGTTCCCAGACGGACGTTATCTATGAGGATTTCCCCACAAAAAAAAAAAGGTATACGTACTGTGATTAGGTACAGGAATCAAAGAAAATAACTGGCTATCCGTGGTCAACGAAAATAATTATGGATTTCGATCGTTTTTAAAAGTTTTGCCTCCATAAAAGTGGATGTTCACGGTACCTATAAACGAAAGACAATTTGTTGCGCAGTCCAAACCGCACAGATCCATCCGCGGTTTGGAACGCAGTCCACAGATCCGTGGTCCAAACTGTAGATACAGACGCCAGCACATCAAGCTACTACAATCTGTCAAATTTCTTTAATAGATTTTCATCTTTATCGCTATAGCATTAGGTTCAACGTTGATTGGGAAAATTTGACAGTTTCGGGTGGATTGACCTGCTGGCGTCTGTACGTGTAAACCCCGAAACGATAGTTTGGAATGGCGCGTTGTGTTTCCAGCAGTCCGAATACGTGTTAAACCCTGCTATCATAAGCCGCAGTAACTGCAGGGCTGTGGTAGAAAACCCCAGGTAGCACTTCCCACCAGGCAAGATCGCAAGATTCTTCATTTTTATTGGAGGAGTGATACCTACAACATATCTAAGCGACACATTATGTTTGTTTTCCGACATGCACGCGAACTATTATACGAGATATAGGAAACTTCTTTTTAAAAAAAACTATTATTTACTTCCTGGAAACAGGGTTTAATTGAATAAAGGATATAGTAGATATAGAACAGTTTGGGACCTCCGACCCGTACCGAGACCCAGTATGAACTGAGGTGCTAACCTAATGAATGCGCCTCTATCTCAATAAAATGCTGACCAAGCAGATCTATATGGCGGTCAGCCATTTCACTGTCATTGGCAAGGTATAACAGCCCCCCCAAAAAGACTGAAATTCGGGGTAAAAGCCGAAGTTCAGGAAATTATACAATTTCCCGTAATCTAGGCAATGGAATAGAATGGTTTTCGGGTTCAGTAATATTGCAGCTATTGACATCGTCATCGGTAGGGGTCGTTGGTTTGGTACAAAAGATAAAAAACTTAGATCTATGCTTAGAGACAATCTTATACAATTTAAATGTTAATAAAGATAGTAATATGATTAAAATACACACAGTTAAAATGGAATAATGGGTCCCATACCTTACTACAAAAGGTTCTTCGTCGATAATTTTGTTTAAATCAGAAAATATCTTATCATTTTGTTTATTTACAGTCAGATCATCCAAGTTGATGTTTTGTAGTAAAATAGGGGATACATTGTTAGTTGAACTAGTAGTCTTAGTATCTATTTTACAACATGAGTCATTGATAATACTAAAGTCTAAACTAGGAATAGGAATATCTATATTGATTTCGTCTTTAGACGGTATAAGTCTTGCACTTTTTGTATATACTGTACATTGATTAGGTATTCGTAAAATACCGGTTCCGGACACTATGATTTCGTGTAGTCCGGAGTTATTACAATCCATTGACACTTTGTTTGAACGCGATTGCACGAAAATCCACTGGTTATTTAATAGTGGTTTCCAAATGTCCAATTCGCCGATAATAGTTTTAGTTTCACATTGCGTGGGGATGGCACTAATCGTTTTCGTTAATAGTTCGCTTTCACACGTAGGGTTGCCGCTTGTCAACAATACCGTAGGTATTTCACACAGAAAGAACTCAGAGTTTATTGTCTTACATTTATCTAGATTATCTAGGTTACAGAAGTTTATCTTATCTTTAGAAATAGCAATATACGAACTAGAAGGTAAAATTAAACTAAAAGTATTTGGATTATCTGACCCGTGAGGGGTCGGTAATGCTAAATTATGATACAAGTTAAATTCATCATTAGTAACTAAAGGAATTTGTAAAACAAATACAAGTTTATTTTTATAATAATAACACGCAACTTCAGATATGCTTAATATTAAATGGATGTTATCTAGACTTAACATTATAGGAATTCCAGTATCTCTAGGTAGGTACCGGTCGTTATCAATGAGTTCCTTGTACAATTGAGCTGGACTTATTATGTTTGGATGCAGGATGTTTTGACTGCTCAACATAATAGCGTTTGTTAAATCTTCAAGCTGAAACGACAATGCTAGCAGAGAGCTTTCGAGGCTAGCAAGTATGGAATAGACTTTTGTTTCAGATATTAGAATTTTAGAAGTTTCCGTGATATTATTTAATTGTAGTATGAGTTGACTTAGAGTATTTTTGAGTGAATCTTCGTTGTCTTTTATCTTATTAATTGTTTGTTTGTAAGATTCCAGAGTAGAGGTAGTAATCAAGATGTTTTCTTTCACTAGTTCCGCGAGCTTTTTCTCGTGGTTTTGGATGGATTCAATTGCGGAATCGTATTTTAATGCGTCATCTTCATCTAGAGTGCCGAAAACATGTCTGAAAACGGTGCCTATTCCGCCGAACCATGCTGAACGCTTACTACGTTTTGACATTAAATGTGAGATTGAATCGAACTCACGTTTAATATCGTTATATCGGACTGTAAGTGGAGATAATATGTTTTCACATTGAAGATTACTCGACTTTTGACATGCTTTCTTCACTATGCCCAAAATATCGTTGAGATTGGTAAGATGAGGATTTAGAAGGGAAATGTTTACGTGACTGATAATATTTAGTTTTCCCTTAATTGCTTTAAGTTTTCCTAGACTATCGAAGTATATTCCGGAACTAGAAGGAAGTGGCTTGACAAAGTCCTGATGCGCATTGACCGAGGCGCTGAAATAGAGTGAATAGAGTTAGTTAGACTACGCTAAATACTTACTATAGTTACCAGCTAATACTTAAATGTTAATAATGAATTATATCTAATCTTTCTTATCCTATTCTATTTCTATTTCTATTCTATTTTTTCCTTCCTTGACCACTGCGGGTTTCATTTCATCGAAATGATGAGTCACATGACGTCTATTGATAAGGAGCGTGGCTGTATTATTATCGTGAACCTTGATTATTTTGTATGGTCCTTTCCAGATAGGCGAAAGTGCCTTTTTGAGCCTCAGATGGGCCTTGAGGTAGACATAATCACCAGTTTTGTAATGTGGTGGTGATTTAGTATGGGAATCGTAATATGATTTAGAAGATTCCTTGGATTTTAGTATATTTTCTAAAGCTTTTCCTCTGGTGTATTTAAATTTATGTTGTAACATTTTAATATAGTCTGAATATGTTGTACTAGGTTCACTTTCATAGATAGAATTAGGAATAAAAGGTTTATGACCGAATATTAACTCATAAGGCGTAAATTTTGTAGTTGAATGTTCTGTTGTGTTGTAGGTTAGCATAGCTGTATACACATAAGTGGGCCAATTATTTTGATTTTCGTTAACGAAGGATTTTAAATATTCTTTGAGTGTTGAATGACTGCGCTCTAAGGCTCCTTGTGTTTGAGGGTGGTAAGGTGATGACCATAATTGTTTGATTTTAAGAAATTGGCAAGTAGTTTTGAAAAGGTCGGACGTGAAGTTAGAACCTTGATCCGTTAGAATAGATTTAGGAATTCCAAATAAGGATATAAAGTGTATAAGACAATCACTAGATTCTTCGGCAGTTGTACTACGTATAGGATAGGCGATAGAGTATTTGGTTAGATCATCTTGTAAGGTGAGAATATACTTTAGTTTGGCGGGACCAGATTCGGGTAATGGTCCTACTATATCTAATGCCACTCTCTGAAACGGAGCTGTGGATGTAGTAGTGATCTCCATTGGAGCTTTATTTAATTTTCTCAGTGCTTTATTTTCCTGACATAATTTACATTTCTTGACATAGTCTTCTATGTCACTTCGCATGCCCTTCCAATAAAATTGTTCCCGAATTCTGTTGTACATTCGTGTCGATCCTAAGTGCCCGGCTGTAGGAATGTCATGATTCTCACGCATAATTTTAGGTCTCTCGCTCAAAGTAGGGTATATTGTTTTATTTAGATAAACATGGATTTTAATATTTGTATTGTTAAAAATGTGAGTTAAGATATTGTAGATTTTTGTGTAGGAGTGATGGTCAAATGGGTTTTTGAAATCGGAGATAGCAATGTCTGTTGTTTGTTCGGACTTGAGGATTTCGTTTCTTATTTGTTTCAGAGTATCAAAGATTGCAGGATATGATGATTCGTCGAAGTGGTGAACTTTTGTGAAGATAAAGTAAACAGTCTTGTTTTCGAATTCAGTTTTTAGAAAACGGTATAATTCTTTTTCAGAGTTAAGGATTTCCTCTTGTTTGCCGGAATTTAGAAGAATTTCGGAGACATAAGGGTTTGACTCATCTAAATCTATAGATGTAGGAATTAATATTATTTTGCAGGTCGTCTTTAGGAGGTTTTCGTTGTGTTCTTTTAAAATTGTGTTGTTGATATTTTCTTTATTTGGAATTGATTTTAGAAATTGAGAATAATTATGGTCATTTTTTGGTTGCTCGTTTGGTGAAGGGCTTTGTAGTGAGTCAAAGTCAAGGTTGAGGTCAGCACTATCAGGGCTAAGGTCGAGATAAGGTAAGTTCGGCCCTAAATCAATGAGATCTGGAGATAGTGCTGGTTCAACTTGTGGTATAGGATTTTGTAATGTTTCAGATTCAGCGTTTGTTTCTTGATTCAGTAGGTCGTCATTCTCGAAAGAGAACGGGATGGGAGATGGTAGAATTAGAAGAGGATCCTCCAATAGGTCACCGAATTCAATGTCAGGATTTAATAGTAGAGGATCATGGGTTGGTGAAGGTTCATCTTGAATAGGGTTAACTGGAAATCGAGACAATGCGTCAGCATTGGTATTAATTTTCCCTTTCTTGTATACAATATCATAATCAAATTCTTCTAATTTGAGGCGCCAGCGTACTAACCTAGAGCCAGGATCTTTACAATTAAATAACCATTGTAAGGGTTTGTGATCTGTGACTATGGTGAATCGATTTCCGTAAAGATAGGGGCGGAAAGCTTTAGTTCCAAAGATAATGGCTAAGCATTCTTTTTCAGTAACGCTATAGTTACATTCAGCCTTATTAAGTGTCCGAGACGCGTAAGCAATTGGGCGATCCTTTCCTATCGGACCTTGCGACAATATAGCGGAGACAGCGAAGTTGGAAGCGTCGCAAGTAAGAATGAAGGGTTTGGAAAAATCAGGATATGCTAGCACTGGCGACGTTACTAATTTATCTTGTAATTTTTCGAAAGCGAGTTGCTGTTCATTGTTCCAATTAAATGGTGTATCCTTTTTTAGAAGGGATGTTAATGGTTTTGCTATTTTGGAAAAGTCAGGTATGAAACGTCTGTAATAAGATACGAGTCCAAGAAAAGATTTCACGTCTTTCGGGCATTTAGGTATTGGAAATTCAGTTATACATTTGATTTTACTAGGATTCGGTTGTACACCGTTTTTGTTAATGACATGACCAAGATAAGCGACTTCCTTGCGTAGAAACTCGCACTTGTCTGGCTGTAGCTTTAGGTTATAACTCCTGAGCCTATCAAAAACAACAGATAGATTTTGAATGTGACTTGGTAAATCAGGGGAATAAACTACAATGTCATCTAGGTAGACAAAACAACGTGAGCCTTGAAGTCCAGATAAACATGTGTTCATAAGTTTTTGGAAGGTTGAAGGGGCATTTTTTAGCCCAAATGGCATTCTCGTGAATTGAAAATGACCCTGAGGTATAGAAAAGGCAGTTTTAGGAGCGTCTTGCTTGGATATTGGAATTTGATGAAAGCCTGAGGCCAAATCTAAAGTTGTAAAATATTGGCTTTTCCCCAATTGGTCTAGAATTTCTGTTATTTGTGGAATAGGATATGTTTCTCCTATGGTGACGTCATTGAGTTTTCTGTAGTCAATAACGACTCTCCATTTTCGTTCTCCCGAAGCGTCTAGCTTTTTGGGCACCACCCAAATAGGTGAGGACCATGGTGAATCTGAAGGTGTAATTATGTCTTGATCTAGCATTTTCTTAATTTGATTTTCAACTTCCTTTTTATGGCACTCAGGGAATCTATAAGATTTAGTTTGGATAGGAACATCTGTATTTGTTCTGATATTATGTTCGGCATTAGTAGTATATGTGAGTTGATCATCTGGAAGATGGAAAATATCGGAAAAGTCTGTGCAGACTTGTAATAGTGCATTCGATTCTTCTTTATTTAGGTGAGAAATTCTAAGATGCTCGAGAACCTTGTTAGTTCTTATAGAGGCATTAGCAATTTGCAGCATTTCATGAGGATTCAAATAAGCTTGAGTGTCTAGAGGTTCTAATGTTAGCTTAAGGTTAGATCGGAGTAAGACGTACTCTTCAGAGGTATTGACAACCGTAATGTTAATACGGTTGTTTTCTTTCACCTTAACGATGCAATTTGCAACTAATATTGAGTCGGAGATGTGTTGGTCTATTATAATACCTTCTTTTATTTTTGGGTTACGTACTGTGCATTCAATTACAGTTTCCGTGCGAGGTGGAATATTGTATACCGGTTCAGCGAATTTTAATTCTATATAATCTTCGTCTATCTGTAAGGCTTCCTGACAATAATCGATTTGACAACCTAGGTCTTTCAAGAGATCATTGCCTATGATGCCATCGAAACTTAGGCTAATATTTTTGACAACGTGAAATTCGTAGGCATAAGGTTTATTATGTTTTTTGAATATTTGCATTTTGAAGCTGCCTAGAGTTGAAGTCGTTTCATTTCCAGGATCGATTCCTTTGAGGATTATTTTATTATCACTTAACTTTGGGACTTCGGTCATGGAATCTAATTTCAGTAGGCTTATGCAGGAACCTGTGTCAATTAGGAAGGATAATGGCCTATCAGCGACGGAGGTTTGGATTATTACGTGAGGTAAGTATCTTTTTTCTATATTTTTTTTATCGATTTCGTAAACTTTCATATTGGTTTTTTGTTTCAGGTTTGGTAAGTTATCTGAAGATGAAATGCAGGAATTTGCAGCAAGAATGGAATCAGTGGATTTTGTATTTGGATTTGATACTTTACAGGATTTAGTAGGTAAATTGGCGGAAACAGCGGAATCAGTGGATTTAGTATGTGATTTGGTAGAAACAGCGGATTCAGTGGATTTAGTATGTGATTTGGCAGAAACAGTGGATTCAGTGGATTTAGTATGTGATTTAGCAGAAACAGTGGATTCAGTGGATTTAGTAATTGTTTTCATAGATACAGTGGATTTAGTACGTGATTCAGGGGCTACAGCGAGAATAGAGGCATCGGCTTCGATATAGTAGGACGAATTTCCCGCGCGACGCCGTCCGGGAAATCTTACTCGTTTAAATCGTATTGATCGACTTCGTCGATTTTTCTTTCATTATCCTGGTTTACGTTATAAACCTTACGGGCTGGTTTAAAACTTGAAGCTTGTGTCGGGTTAGGTTGACGGTTATCTGAAGTAGAAGCAGCCGACTGATACCTATTATTGTTGTATTGTCTTTTGCGACAATTTTCAATAGTGTGGCCTATATTTTTGCAGTAGCGGCATATCATGTCGTTGGTATTTACTGCTTTTGAGTGATCGGGTTGGTGATTTTGTGGAGCTGATGAACGTGGTGATTGGAAGTCACGGCGGAAGTTTGTATTTTTAACTCTATCGTTATTGGAGTAATTATTTGATCTTTTATATATGCTAGAGATGATTTTTTCTTCTTCGACTGCGAAGCTTATAGCAGAGTTTAACGAGTCTGGATTGCGACATCTAACGACTTGTGATACTCGTGGCAAAAGTCCTGTTGTAAAGGTATGAAGTGCAAGATCTTGCATTGCAGCTACACGTCCTGCTAGTTCCGTTTTCTTTTTCGTCGGAATAGAAATATTTATTTCCGTAAGTAGTTTCGCTAAGCATGTTTCTATCTTTAATGCAAACTGGTTGACTGTTTCAGCAGAAGTCTGCTTACAGTCCTGAAGTTCAGTGAGTAAGTGGGTATAATGCTTCTTTTCCGCAAACTGTTGTTTTAAGAACTCAATGAATTGTTCAAAGGATTCGAACTCTTTGACACTGCATGTAGTTTCAGCTTTATCTATTAATTGACTTAGGATGAATTTGAATAAAATAGGCTGTTGGGTTTTTGTCGCTGTTTGAAAAGCGCTCTGGCAATTAGAAATGAAGGCATTTAATTTTTCCCTGGAACCATCGTATGGTTTAATGAATTTAAATAGAATACCGAGTTCTATTTTTTCTTCGAATTCGACCTTTGGACTCTTAGAGCCACTGGAACTCTCCCCCGAAGAGACTGGTTGCAGAGTTGGAGGCATGATTCGGTTTTACAAAACAAAACAAAACAAAATAAAATATAAACTAATTAATTATAAGAAGTCGTCTCCACCTTTTGTTACCTTGTATAAGGGACTCAGTGTTATACACACGTAATCGAAACGTGTAGTCTAAACAAAACATACAGTAGTCGTACAGTAAGGTTCTTATCAGTTACAATGTAAGTAGATGTTATGAACAATGCACAATGGGATTGAATACATAGAAATAAAATGTGTCGATAGAATAATGACTCTGAGTTAATTCTGGTATTCGCCCTATGATGTAGTAGTAGTAACCGAAGTATTTTCAGGATCACTCACAGAAACGCCGTCATCATGAGGATGTTCAGGATCATCGTGACCGCTTTACCAGCGGTAAACAGCAGAACCGCAGTTGTGATGGACCTCTGTACCAACAGAGGGTGGAATCCGGTCTCGGTTGCAGGGTGCAACACACAAGACAGGGTGTCGATCAGGCACTATGATTTATTGCACTTAGACGACACAGTGTTGATTTAGTAAGCCACTTTCAGCACTTCAAGACACTTAGATAGAACACTTGGTTTCACTGGCACTTTCAGGTTTAGTAAAGTTTCTCAGAGACGTATTCGGGTAGGGGATTTTCGTATCCCACCGCTGCCACCAAATATTATACGAGATATAGGAAACTTCTTTTTAAAAAAAACTATTATTTACTTCCTGGAAACAGGGTTTAATTGAATAAAGGATATAGTAGATATAGAACAGTTTGGGACCTCCGACCCGTACCGAGACCCAGTATGAACTGAGGTGCTAACCTAATGAATGCGCCTCTATCTCAATAAAATGCTGACCAAGCAGATCTATATGGCGGTCAGCCATTTCACTGTCATTGGCAAGGTATAACAGAACGAAGTCGCGGGCACAGCTAGTTGTTTAATATTTTAATTATTCCAAATATGTGAAAATGATTATGTTCCTTATGAGACTGACTAATTATAATTGTTGAGTAGATAAATTAGTGTTTTGAAATGAAAGAACTACAACCTTAAACCCTTAGCTATACGATTTTGACCCGGTCTCCCCTTTACTTACATGGAGCGACTGCCTATTGACCTCCAAAACCCAGTAAGTGGGTAATACGATACCCCTGGGTAAGACTGGTTGTCAGACTTTCGGGCTTCTGACGACCCGTAACGACCGTCAAAGATCCACGAATGACAGCTGAGACCAACGGCGTCTCGGTATGTAAAGATGGTCACTGACCAACCCCGGCAAGCGTAGCTTAACCTGATGAATCGATCCATGCGGCTGTTGTTACTTAGCCTCGAGCTCCTCCTACATAAAAAAAAATCAAAATACAAAAAAATATTAAGTTCAATGAAAAACAACCTTAACTTTAAATTGTTCGCGAGGAGACTTCAGCCCTGAAGGCTTTATTATAACAATAATGTAGGTATGTCATTAAATGTTCCGAGCATCTCTTTAGGCTGTGATAATGGTATCGAGTTATTAAAAGTTTTTGTGAAAGAATTTTCGTATTTAATTTGAATAATACTTGAGAAAGACGCGGTGCAAAGGATGATTATATTATTGTAACAATGTTTGGGTTGGTTTCAGCCCTTGAGCTATGGCTCGTATGTAATTTTTCTCTTTTTTAGGGTTCCGTATCTCAAAAGGAAAAAAAACGGAACCCTTAAGATCAGTTTGTTGTCCGAGAGGTGAGTTATATGTATTGTTATATTGTTGCCGAAGTAAACTGCAATGCGAAAGTCCATAGTCCAAGGTGAAGTCACTCAGAAATGCAAAAACGATAACCAGAAACACTGCCAATTATATTTTTGAACAAATTACAAGAAATCACAACTAGTCCGTAACCTTGTCATCTGAAAGGGAAGGTACCTTGCGTTAAATCCAGTAGTTTTTTTGTTGACTACACAAGTCATGTTGGCCCAGTGAATAATCCAAGTTTGGAACCTCGAGCGCCGACCGCAATCTTGTCATACATCGAAAAATTTTTTTGCCTATAATTCCGGTTTTGGTGATTTTAAGTCTAAAGGAATAGTTTTTCGAATACCTTCGCAACACTTTTTTAAAGTAGACTGAATTTTCTCCAATATCGGCGTCGAGGTCGGGTGGTAAAGTCATCCGGAAAAAAATATATCTACGGTAAGTAAGCACCTATATATATTATACTATGTAGTGTATTGTGATACTTGCATAGTATCCTAAATACAGGGTGTTTCTTTTAAGGTGTCAAGCCAGTGCGAGCTGATAGGAGAGTACCATACCTATCGATTTAACTCCCATGTTTCGAGTTATTTTCGATCCCTCATTTCATATCAAAGGTAGTGGTTAAGGATAGTAGTAGGTATAAAATGTATGTTTTTATTATCAACTGAGCTCTGCTTAAACGTAGAGGAATAGTAAATATCAGGATTGACAAAAATATGCAAAGATAATTAATAATAAATTATAAAATATGAAAATCACAAGATTTCAGAATACACCACTTTCAACGGCCGATTTCAGCAAATAATGCCCTATTTAGTACAATTTTGTTCAAAGTAAAAATAGACCCAAAACAAAGATATAATTTTTTAAAGCCGTTCTCGTTGAATCAGGAAAATATCGAATAAAAATTATAACTCGAAAATTATAAAAAATTGTAGAGCATAGGTATAGATAGTACAATCCACGATCCGTCCGTCGAATCCACTAACCGTTTAAAGTATTATGTGTACAACGGTTGGGAGGAGTAGTGGGCCGCGTCTTCGTGGATTGCACTATCTATACATGGGGTTAGATCGATAGGTATGGTACTCTGCTATCAGCTCGCATTGTCTTGACACCTTAAAAGAAACACCCTGTATAAAGGATCTCAGGCATTCGGTGACGACTAGATTCATCAAATAAAACAACTTCATAGAAAAAATACTTTATATAAATTTATACGACAACCCATTTTAAATTAGTTTTACATATACATATAATTTATTCACAATATTTAAATATTTTTTTATGATCTAGCTGTAGCGAGAAGTATACATTTATATTATGTTATTAAAATGTTTTACCTGAGTAGTTATGTACAGTATTAGGTACTACTGCATACGTGTAAGACAGGCACACTGGTATGACAAAATAAGGGTTGAAATGATTGAGAGCCTAGTAAGCCCCTGTGGGCCTAGAATAATTAACAACACACAGCTTACAGAACAGCTTAATAATTAAATGTGTAATTTACATAACACACAACCACTTAACGGGTCATTGTACTCATCATTATTGAACAACTTTTACTATGGACCAAAACTAAATCGCCAAAAAAAAAATAAGCTGTTCCCATTTTGACGAGTTATGCAAACATAAATATAGGGAACAGCAGATTTTTTTCACGCGATTTCAGGTTGGTTAAGAGGTTGTGGGTTATTTAAACTACACCTTGTATTTTGTTAGCACACCGTCGAGTACCGCACTACGCTTACCGGTATCAGTTATGGTCGGACAAGGAAATAAATATTTCAGCACTGTCAAGTATTTTTTTTTTCTGAAAACATAGGTCTGTCAATGTCATAAATGAAAATGACAGTTGACAGTTGAAGATATTGGTTCTCTTGGCAGTTAAACCATTAGATGGTTCGCGTACCACGTTGATCCCGGTTGGTGTGCTAACAGTGTTCACACTACTCATAAGAGTATCAAACGATAATTCCCAAAAAAAAACCCAGCGTCGATTAAAAGTAGTAGTAGATATTAAATGTGGAATTAGTTTCTCTCAAAATAATCACCATAAACGCCACCGTGCACAAATCGGCAACATTGCAAGCGTATGACGCTTGCAGTTTTGCAGTTTAGGTTATTTGCCCAAACATTTTGGGCATTCTCCTTTTATATTTACCCCGATACATTCTTAGTGGCATGATTTTTAAGGGAGCGGTGTTATGAAGACTTGAAAATAATTTACAAAAGAAGCAATTAAAATTCGTTTTAAATATACATCTTTAGATACTGTAGGTACTTGATCATAATTTTTAGAATCTGTGTTTGAAAGTATAACTAACTGTAAGTAATATAATTATAATGTTATCGATTTATGTATAGGTAAATCATACTATCAGTGGTACCTATTTTTTTTCATTCATTTTGTTTAATCAATTCATCTATAAATTAATGTATGAGCGGGACGGGAGGACAACTACGTCGGGGTCGTTGCGAGGGGCCTCGGTGGCGAGGTCGGAATGTAGATTTTTGTGTTTGTATACTGTACTGGTGGCCTTGCTGCTCTCCTGGAGGAGGGTTATGGGGTCATCGGAGTAAAATAATCACAGTCTGTACCGCACCCTAAAATATAACTACACATTTCTTATACATCCTGTATATGAGGCTTAAGATATTTAAATAGGGCGAAAAATAAAATGACTAGGTGGGGTACTTTTGGTGGAAAAGAAGCACTAACTAAATACATAAATTTAGATCCTAAATTATTAGAATAATTAAACAATATACTTAAATACATTTGAGATCTGGTATCAAAATAAATAAAAAAATAAATTAACGGGAGCGGTCTTATCAGTCTTTAAAGCTCACCTAGAATGGAGAGGAGAGGTCAAGGTCATATCTAGGGGAGGGATGACATTGGCAAAGATTTCAGAACAAGTTAAAAATTAATTAATTACGCAACGAATGATAACGATGTTATTTTGCTGCAAGTCTTTTGGAAGTTATGATAAAACACTTGAATCATTTGAAAACACTGGAATCTACATCGTGTTTACAGTTACGATAACTTTAGTGAATTTACATCTTTGCACGAAGCTTGTGAAAAGCTTTAGAAGCCTTTTTTAGGAATGAAATATATCAAGGGAAATGCATTGTGACAATGGGGAAGAAAACTGTCAAATTAGTTCCGGCTAGATGGCCCTAAATATTTGTCACTTTCTGCCGATTTAGTTCATAGCTGAAAACTTTGCCGCGAGATGGTGCTATGTGTTTTTTCTTGTCGCCGATTGGTAGCTTTTGTCTTCAAGATGACTTTGACAAGTGACAAACACACAGCGCTCTCTTGCGGCGAAGCTTCCGGGAGACAAACCCATTTGACATACAACTTATAATTTCAAATAATCTACAATCGATGAGTTTGACAGGAGTCGAATTCCAAAAAAACGATGGTTTAACCTATCGGAATTGGGAGACCCTTTAAATATTTCCATAGAGAACATAAATACTTAGTTGGGTAGTTAACATACCAATATGAAGAATCTACTTGACATAACTGACGACATACAACGCTAAAGTAATCTTATAAACTTAAGCTACAGTTTCCTAAAAAAGAGCAGTGGCTGCCACATAGTGTTCGTAATTTACCGGTGAATGACGTCAC
Source organism: Cosmia trapezina (assembly GCA_905163495.3). Lineage (NCBI taxonomy): Eukaryota > Metazoa > Arthropoda > Insecta > Lepidoptera > Noctuidae > Cosmia > Cosmia trapezina. The sequence continues at coordinate 11,515,991 of LR991042.1, forward strand.
TTTTTTTAAAGTAAGTTGGTGTGTTTTCCTACCGAGTGTTTTTTGATGTTTTTCGGCCGAAATATCTTAGCAAGTCTGAACATAGGCACAACAAACTTTCGCGCATATTTTCTCACTCACACTCGCCATAAGTCACCATTTGGTTCCTAAAAAAATTTACAACGCAGCCTTCTGCGCGAAGTTCGGACTTGCCAAGATATTTCGGCAGTAGTGTAAAGTCAAATCCCGCTGCCTTCATTTTCATGACAGCTGTCACTGCCGCCATTGTGTGGCGACCACCGCTCGTCTAGGAAACCGTAGCTGTAACAACATATAGATGACAATAATATTTATATGATGGAAGGAATGTTTAGACCACTATGATACAATCTAAGTCATTACAACAATAATAATTATAACATTAACTAATATTTACATTATGAGTTTAACTCTAGAGGATGTTAAACAAAAGTTCTAGCTGGTTTAAAAATGGAAGAACTGTATGTATCTACGGATCTTATAAATTGAATTTAGAATGTTTTATGATAAAATTTATCGAAAATAAATCGAGATTAAACGTTGAAAACATGGCTGCCTTTTTAAGTTTCAGTGAAAATGGTAATTTATCAATATTAATTAAGTAGTTAGTAGTTATTTGCAGAAGAACATAATTTTATCATAATTTATACGCAATTTCACTAATGATACTGAAAGTGATCACCACTTTTATACCGCGTTCAGATTAATTGGTGAAATTCGCCCTAACAGCTATCAGTGTCTTTATTTTCTATAGAATATTGACAGCCCATGAATGCGGTTTGGATCGGATGTGCTGCTCGCGTTCAGTTTCATTGGTGACATTTGCACGTAGTCTGCCATCTGTTATTTTATTTTAGTTACAAACAAATAAACAGGCTTTATTTTAATGCGATGATACTGATTACTAATTAGTCACACTTACAATAATTAATGAATGCTTATTATTTCAATACTAACATCTGGCTGCTACCAATTCCATTAGCGAAATTATTTGAACTAATATGTTATTTATTTATATTAGTAAGAATAAAATTGATAAAAGCTGTTTGATTAAATTATTGAGTTTATTTAACGCTGTATGGCATTTAAATTTATCTCTATGTATTTTAGAAATATAATAGTAATTGACGATGATGTGCCGAATTTTGATAGGTACATTTGCATTGACTTTGGGCACAGATTAATACAGATGGGACACTCAAAATCATTTAAATAAAAAGCGCCTCTTGCTACGACATAATAAAGTGCAATTCAGTTCGTAGAACGCCAATTACCTACAGTTATATTCACATACACATTGCCTCTCTTTCTATCGCGTAACTCTTATACCTTCGGAATACTGAATTAGCCCCGTGGACGGGGCCCGCCGTGTACTTGTAGCTTCATACCTAAACTGCGGAGTGCCCCATCTGTATTAATCTGTGCTTTGGGTCTTTCTACTAACTGTTACAAAAACTGATTTAAAACGCAGCCAGAAAATTACCTCCTAACCTAACCTCTAATTTTCGTGATATTATGTGACGCGAGAACTAACTCTACGAAAAAAACTGAAGCCTATTTACACGATGCAAGAAACTTGCCTGTGGCATACAATAAAATTGAAGTAACATTATGACGTGCATCGTCTAAACACCGTTTACACACCACCGCCACCGTTTCATCGTTTTTTCGTTTTAGACCATGCAACTTTCATTGTTGGTTCAACTTATGGTATGCTACAGACAATTTTATCGCAACGTGTAAATCAGGCTTTATACACTACGGCTGACGTATCTTGGCGAGTCTGAACATAAGCTCTCCGAGTCTCCGAACTTTTACGCTTATTCTCTCACTCGTCATGTCACCATTTGGTTCCTAAAAAATATAACTGCGATGCCTTCTGCGCGAAATTCGGACTTCGGACTCTCTAAGACACTTCGGCCGTATCTGTATTGTAGCTAGCATTCTTTTGTTTAACACCACTGAACATATTTGGTATTGCTATGAGTATTGGAATGTTTAATGAACAGTGTTCTCATTATTTACAATGTAATGAAGCGCACTAATTCCCAATCGACATACTTACTTACAATATGGTACTATACAGGAAAAGTTTTTAAGCAGGTTTTCTACCCATGAATATGAACAACATTCACTATGGAACCTACTCTGAAATTACGAAAAGAAAATCAGTTGTTTCTTAAGTTTAATACTTAATCGACCAAAATGTATGAAACAGCAGATTTTTTTTTCGTGATTTCACAGTTGGTTTCATAGTGAAAGTTGTTCATATTCATATGGATAGTGTCAACAGCCTGTGAAAATTAGCGCACTGCTACAAACTTTTCCAGTATAAGAGTTGCATGGGTGACAACGTTACATTATGTACAATACATCAACTATATACACAGCTAATCAGTAAATCACAGCTCCTGATTGAAATATTTTCCCCGTGGAAAGTCATGACTAGAATTAATTGGCTGTTATTTGAGATTGCCTTGACTGAGAAAACTGTTGAAACTCCTCGTTGAATTACTGTGAACCTTTCACACCGTATAAAACTGCAAAAGGCTTCCTTCTAACTATTATTGAATCAAACTGTCGCTATTTCTGAGTCTGCAGTTTCTTTGAACCTGCAGTGACAAAAAAAAAAAAAAATCTGTATGACATACTTGAATGACATAAGACAGCCGCCAGCAGGTCAAGTCACCCGAAACTGTCAAATTTTCCCAATCAACCTTGAACCTAATGCTTTAGCGATAAAGACGAAGATCTAATAAAGAAATTTGACAGATTGTGGTAGCTTGATGTACTGGCGTCTGTACAAAGATTTTTAATCTTGGAATTACAAAAAATAAAAACCAGCAGCAAAACGAAACGTTTTCGGAAACGTCGCCATGACACCATGCTCTAAGCACGTTGTAGCTTTGATTTTCAACGAGAGCTTATATCGATAATATTATTATGATGCTAAATATTAATACTGGCACAGATCAAGACAATCTCACACAACCAACCATTTGACACATACACCAATCTACACTTATATACAATGAACACTATTACTAACTACTTTGAGATCACGTCCGCTTTGGTTTGGTAGGTCACTTTCTTTTTGCTAGCTTTGCGTTTAATTGAGGGGTTCCTACTCTCGCTGTCAAGGCTCACTTCACTGACGGACTCCGAATCGTGACAGTACGGTACGACGTCGGTACACAGATGTCGTTCAACGCACGGTATGGGTTCGTCGAAAGAGGTGTGGTCTATAGCCCTCATGCGGTAAAGGTCCGGGCACGGCGTCCGGTCGCCGCTGCGGCGGTGGGACCGCGACGAGCGGCGATCCCTGCATCAGGAGCAACGCCCACGAGGTGCGCGGAACGTGCCCGCGCGCGCCTGATGTCACAAGCGACACATCTCGTGCTGAGTCACCGACGAGTACATCATCGTCGACACCGGGTACTGTAATGTAAACCTCGTATTATTCATAGGCTTATATAAACAGTAACAAAAGTGACAGTAATCAAGTCTGTCGGATATACTTGGAAACCATAAAATGTGAGGAGTTTTATTGCTCTCGCAGCAGAGTTTTTATTGGAGTCGTTTGAAGTGGAAAGGGAGAATTTGATTAGAATCATGCAATTGACAACACGTAGGGACGAAGAAAGTTTACGTAAACACAACACAAACAATGGGGAAGGTCGGGCAAAACTAATTGTTGATGGCGCGATCATAACTAGGTCCCTAAAGCCTATTTAAATAGATTTGACATTTCGTTCATTCATAAGTTTGGTTTTATTTCACTTTCTTCAAAATATTTCGAGCTCTGTTTAATTTTTTTTAATCTTTATGAATAGCGTTAATCCACAAACATCTAACTTTAGGGTCTTTCGAGAAATGGTGGACTCCGCTTTCAGAGTATTTAAGAACTCAACAACGCGTATAATTTTCGCAAAAATAAAATAAAACCACCTCACGCCTTGTGTTATTAGCTAGTGTTGGGAACTAGCTACGACAGCGCCATTTTGCCTTCCCCATTACGAAAAGATAGATAATTTTTGGAGACTGATATAATGTTATTTCACTCAAAAAATTGTAGACGTGTCAAAAAAGTGTCGCCTTGTTTTGAACTCGATTGAACTCTCGACCACGAAGCGTGTGTATATTGGCGTGACAGAATGATAGATGTAATTTATTATATAAAAAAACATCATAATGAATTAAGTTTCATAATTAATACGACACAGTATAGTATCCATCGAATCCCAGTCATGCAAACCACAGATTATAAAAGAAAACATTAAAAATAAAAATAAGTTAGAAAACCATGCAAAATTCAAGCGTTGCTGTTGTTAGGATATAATGATACAGGAATGAGAAGCGTTGAAGAGTACTCAGAGAGTCGGGTTGTTAAGTTATCTCAGTTACAATGACACGAGTGCAGACAATTTGTTGTAAGAGCGTGGACAGTAACAAGGGCGAGGGCACACGAGGGCACACAGGGCACACGAGACAGAGTGCAACATGTGAGCGATAACAAGGTCTGCACGTACCTCTACACGTAGGTATGTATTCTATCCCCTACTATGAACCGTGCCAACACATCTACTAATATCACCGGCTGAGATTACTCTCCCTCACGGCTTTGAATGGCTCCTAATTCGCATAAAGTATTCTAGAAACTTTTGGAAGATACGAATTGAATTTTTTCATCAAGGCACTTGGAAATATGGAGGAGAATCGAAGTGATGTATAAAATGGAGCTGATTCGCTATATGTAAGTTTGCTCGCAGGAGTTCTGTCTGAGCTGTTGTATGCCCATCAGTTCGCTCGATGAGTAATAACGTCGTGTCGTGCGCAACTGAAAGTAAAAGAACAAATTCATGACAATCTAAGAAAAAGCAATTTAATTTGCAACCGAATTAGAAATTCCTTTTATTTAAGGGCTTTTTATTTAAAGAAAAAACTTATTTTCTATTAGATTTTGTAGGTAAAGTCGGCTACTCACTTGGGACTGTTTGAACCGGAGCTGCGGCTGATATTTCCGACGCAACTTTCTGGGGCAGCACACGCACAGGATTCTAAGGAAAGCCCTGAAACAATAAAGTTAATTTTAAAGTTAAATGCTTTTAACATTAAGTATCTTTATTAAGTTCCATTAACTGTATCTTTGTACTTTAAAACAGTTACCAAGACAATCTTGAATCTAAATAAGAATTTAGTCGTGAAGAAAATAATAAGATTATAATTTTGATAATTTTCTTAACAAACTTAAAGTTAAATTAGATCAGTTAGTTACTGATTTGTTTATAAATAGTATTTTCAGCTTGTTTCTATAAACAAGCCGTTTGTTTGTGGACTAAACGGTCGTAATGACTTTCAATTTAAACAATTAAATTGACAAACGAACGGAGTCATTGTTGAGACGTTAATTGAAATTAATGAAAAGCAAAAGTTTATTTTCACCAATTACGATAGAAATCCTGAAAATTCAGAACCAAAATAAGATTGAATTCAACTGGAAATGGCAGTATGAGGTTAGGTCGTTGACTTGTGCAACTCCCGCGAATTTGAATGAGGATCTTTACTGCCATTTTTTCACGATAGGTGGCGCATCGTCGGCATGGCCATTGAAAGCTGTCAATTACATACATTTTGTAACCTATAATTTATTAAATTTAATTTTTCTCGACAATGCCTCTGTGTGCTGTACCAGGATGTAGTAACCCCGGTGTACATTTATTTCCCAAAAATACAACCCTAAAAAAGAAGTGGGAAATGGCTATACGACGCCTATCAAAGTAACTTTGAATATGCTGTTTGGTAATCTTCGGCAGTACGGTGGAGCTATTGACGTCTTGGTAAAGGTCTATAGCAGGGACGTCAATTGCTTGGCTTTCAGATGCTTGAGGGCTTTGATTGCCGAAATTAAAATTTCGATCATAAGCTTCTAACTTAAAAAATAAAGAATACCATTTATCATTTAAAGTAATGTTCTTTAGTTTTTCGTAAATTTTCTTACCATGAGTTAAGTCAAAATCAACACGTTACAACTAAAAAAATTCCAAATCTAGAGCAAATCGCTGATAAAATATATTTTTGTACTAGTTAAAAGGCTACCTCTTAACAAGATCTGCTTTCCTTCCAGTTATCCTTCCTCCTCGTTTTTTTAGTTCGTCTTTCAATTCTTTAAGCTTCCAGGTACAATACATGTTATCGATTACGATGGTGGACCGGTTTCAACACAAAAATAGCGAATAACCTGAACGTAAACAAAGCGAAAACGATTTGACAGCAGCCGTCCCGCCGCTGGCGACATCTGCGCTGAGCTTTGCGTGTGGATCCCCATTGACAAATGCCACTCAAGAATGAGGAACGTTTATTTTTGGTTAAACATGACGCAAAGAATAAACACAAACACAAAAAGGAACAAGTAGAAGAAAAATATCCGTCACATCCACGCAAAACGGCCATCGCTGAGGACATATTTTGAAGCAAATTGTTAATCGATTGCTGATGGGCCTGACGAAAGCCCCATAATGAGGCATCTTATAAAAACCACCTTGTCTGTAGTAGAATTTAAGTACTAACATAGTAAATAAGTTAAATTGTTTACTAACATCTAGTCTTATAAGTATTTTTTTTCTGATTAATAAATAAATAATTATTACTATTGCTTCAATTGTTCGAAAAAATTGTCTTCTCACCACCGTAAATAATGCAATGAATGTTGTTGAACTGTCAAAATGAAACCGATTCCTACTGTAGGCACAGAATACATAATAGTTCAAGTACATAAGATTTTCTCCGCTAAATCATTTAAATAAATAGCGACTCTTGTTACGACACAATAAAGCGCAATTCAGATCGCGCAGCGTGGTAGATCACCGTCCGGTAAGGGTAGGTCACCGTCCGGTAAGGACCAGCAATGCTATTCTGTAATCATCTCACCGTGAAAACTTACGTGAAGTGAGCGTGGAGTGAGCTGTCAGTGTCATTTCACCTGATGCTAGGGATGGACCAAGCACATTTTTACAGTCATAATCGAGATTTTAATAACATTTTTATGCTATTCTAGTGATCATTTTATATTATTTCAAAGCTAGTATTTAAGTGTCTAAACAATACTATCTAGGCGGTTTTTAAATAAAATTGCAAAACAGAAATTTAGTTTTGTCTGAATTTCTATTTGACTATTTTATTTTAAAACCCCCTAAATAGTAATGTTTAGACACCCTCTAGCTTAGAAATAATATAAAATGATGATGTTATAAAATTAGCATGAAAAATATATGTAGATAAAATCTCGATTATGATTGTAAATGTAATTTGGTCAATCCCTAGCATCCGTGGGATGACACTGGCAGCTCACTCCACGCAAGTTTTCACGGTGAGATTTCTACAGAATCGACCAGCAGGCCTGGGTAGCGGCGCGTTGTTTTCCACGCGCGCCTGAAAGAGATGTCAGCAATGATGGGGCCCGATAGAGCCGATGCCTGCTAGGGTCGCGAGCTATTCGAAAGAGATACCGTGGTCCTGCACAGGCAACTGAAGGAACACGGGTGGGTTTTAGTCAGTAAAAGTCTGCACGCCTTCCCGCTCCACTCAGAGCGGGAGAAATCATTGATGATTTCCCACTTAAAAAAAAAATTATACTTATATTGATCTAGAAGCCTCTCTTTCTATCGCGTAGTTCATAAACCTTCTGACTCGCGGCGCGTGAGCGAGTATCGAACTAACGTGCGAGCCGGCCGGTGCGCGGTACTCCACACTGAATTGTGTCGACAAGTCGAGCCCGCCGCGTACTTGTAGCTTCATACCTAAAATGCGGAGTGCGCCTGGCCTGCTGTAGGTAAGTGACGACATAAAGATGACCTTGTCATAATTGCAAACATAAATATTGACATAACCGTAACCGTATTTGAAAAGAACGTCGTCTGCAGCTACTTTGCCAACTAACAAAAAACCAAATTGCACAAAATAAATTACCTAGTCTAATTTTATTTCAGTTCACCCGATTGAATATGATTTATCTGGTCTCCGAAATTGACCTCCCCATTGTCGGGGGTGCAATATTTCATACAAAGGTCGAATAAAAACCGGCCGAGTGCGAGTCGAGCTCGCACATGAAGGGTTCCGTACCACCGTACAATATTTAAATTTTTATCTTAATTATATTTTTGTGATAGCGGCCATTCTGTGAAAATTTCTGTGAAAGTGTCTGCCTATTACGGTTCAAACGATACAGCTCTGTGACAGACGGACGAACACTGGAGCCTTAGTAGGTAATAGGGTCCCGTTGGCACCCTTCGGGTACGGAACCCTAAAAAGTATCTGTGGACTGCTTGGGAAACAGTTTTCGAAGAAGTCCAATAAAAGCAAGTTCAGCGAACGTTTGCGAAGAAATTGAACGAGGGTGATAGGAACAGTTCATTAACATTGTAATTCTGTGTTCCATTCTGATAGGCTCGATTCGATTAAAACTCGCGATTCGAGATTTGAAATGAATGAGATGCGAGTTTACCTAATAGTGAAGATTTGCTTTATAAATTGCTTGAGGTTCATCTGCGCTCGAGATTGTCACATTAAAGGTGAATTTCACCATGAAACTGAACGCAATCAGTATACAACGTGTCGTTTTGCATCCTCGTCAAACGGGGGCTATTATGAAAAACACAAATAATCAAATAAAATTCGATACCTGCTCAATAATTACTTATTAAGTATTTGTTTTTTTAGTTATTTAAGTCTGACAGTATTTCAGAATACACCACTTTCAAAGAACAGAATCGCCCCGATGCATATGTGGTAGGCAGTGGCACACGACTTCGTCGTGTCGACGCCCAGCAGAACTCGCCCACCACGACAAAATTAGAAAAAAAAAACATTGAAAAATATAAAAAAAAAACCTTTATTATTGATTCGTGTCTAAAATCATATAGCATAGTTACCTCCTTGAATTTGACGAGGATGCAAAACGACACCTTTTGTTGAATATCTACCCGTTGTGGAATATTGACAGCTCGGGTCGATTGATCAGGTTAGGCTTGCCGCAGTTGGTCCGTGGATCTTTGCATACCATACCTCGGAAAGCACGTTAAGCCGTTGGTCCCAGCTGTCATTCGTGGATCTTTCAACCAGAGTCGGAGTCAAAGTCTGACAACCAGTCTTACCATGGGTTATCGTATTACCAGTAACTGGGTTGTGGAGGCCATATAAGCCAGTCAAAGTCAAAGTCAAAGATTTATTTGCAGGTAAATATGGTTACAATAGTTCTTATAATAGTAATATAGTAGCTTAACATATTTAATCATAACATAATGACGTGCAAATTTTTGTTAAATTAAACAATCAGATTATTTAAATTTAAACTCAAGGAATTCTTTTATATAGTCGCTCCATGTAACATACTATTATTCAGCTGCATCCGGTAAGACTGGAAGCCGATCCCAAAATAGTTAGGAAAAGGCTAGCAAGATGATGAGCTCTTGAACGCGGTTTAGATGTGCTGATCCCGTTCTATTTCGATGGTGAAATTCAACCTAACTATAATATTACCTATGCGTTGATTTCTGTGTATATTACGTATGTTATGGAGGGCATGTTTAACGGCTATGTTTAGTTAGAAATAGGGCACACATTAGCCATTAACTAGCACGCCAATAACATCTACAAAACGATTTCTTAGATGACTCTCATACCTTTAAAAGTCTATGCTACCTGAAATTTAATAAAATTGAAGATTAATGTTAAGTACTATGTTTGATGAAAACACGATTCCATTAAATTTTCTCGATAGAAAAAAAAGTTACCCCCAAACCGAACAATAAACCTCTGTTATTCAAAAAATACTTCAAATTAGATCATGAAACTTTGCATACTAACTGAACTCACTATAAAGCAAGTCTAATGATTTTTTTTTCTAATTACCATTATTTTCATCGTAAAAAGCAATTACTGAAACTATCAGCGCCCAGCACCGCACTCAGTCTCACTCTCACTCAATCTGCGAGCAGTATCGTGCGAGCGAGATAAAAAGCTGAGGTAGTATGGGCTCCTAAGAATTAAAGATTATTCTAAACTTGTAAAAATTGTGAAAAGATAGGCAACGGAGATCAAGATAAACCTTCGACTATTAAGCGGTTTCAAGAAAGGTCCAATCCAATTTCAGGTTTATCTTTTATTTTCTTCAGCTGAATAAGAACTTTTGGTGTATGCATAACATAGTCAGCCTATAATATGACCCTGGTGACCTGTAATACAGGTTTTTATATAAACCTACTTCAGGCACCTGTCTCTCACAAAGTTAGCTCCTTGTCCATCCACTATTGTAAAATTTTGGCTTCAAGTACATAACTTGTGTAGAGAAAATAAACGTTTTATATTATTTATTATTATTATTAATATCTCCACTGCTGCCTCTTATCTGTGAGTGGGAGTGGGCCGTAATCCACCACGCGGGCTCAGTGCGGGTTGGTGTGATATCATAAACATGTTCAATGTTTGTTTTGATAACGTAATAACATCGTATCTCGTGTCACGAAATTCATTTTTATAAATTTGATCATTAAATCAATCAAAGATAGACCAATAAATAAATAAATAAATAAAAAATGTCATCCGTCTGATTTTCTTATTTCTGTAGCGTGTTTCTTAATAAAAGCTCGATACGGCATTTCGATGTGAACCTCATTAATTATTTTTGTGTGAACTTTGTATCGAAATATGTTTGATTACCACACAACATCAAGTCAATCAAATATAATATACTAGCTTTTGCCCGCGGCTTTGCCTGCGTGGATGTCGGAAAATATCCCACGGGAACATACTACCGGGAATTCGTTCATTATTCCTTGTCTACATTATAAAGGGAACCTCTGTGCAAAATTTCAGCTTTCTAAGTCCAAGGGTTTGGGCTGGGCGTTGGTGAGTCAGTCAATCAGTCAATCAGTCAGGACTTCTCTTTTTATTTATATAGATCTGGTCACCACCTGTGGGTGCCAATGAATTCAGTGCCTTTGTTTCAGTTACTTTAAAAAATAGAAACAATAGGTAGTTTCCAATCTTTTTGGCCGGGCTGAAGTGAGTGCGACCGCGCCATCTTGCGCATTCTGCGCATCGGCTCGCGCCTACCATCAGCATAATTTTGCATTCCGTTCAACCCGGCCAAAAAGATTGGGGACTATTGTACCTTCCTACAACTAAAACAAACCTACTTACTCACAAAACGAGCAAAACTCCAAAGCTTCTAACATAATTAACACATTCTAGATTTAATTCAACACACTGATAAGCCTAATGACATTAATTAACAGCCTGTTTCACAAGCCAATTTCGTCGGAAATTTTAATCAGGAGATTCCATGTTGCGACAATATTGATGTTGTAAGTAACGGGAAGGTCGCATATTGAGTTTGCAGCCAGCGAGCGTGTTGTGGGCTCCGGTGTCGGAAACATCAAGGAGGCAAGAGCACAAACTCGCTCTTTAATCAAGCCTGTTCTGTACTATCTCACTCTGTCTCTCTCTATCTATTATGTAAATACCTTATTTACCTACTAACTGTTTATGCTGCCACGCCGTCCAAGTTCGTAAAAAGTTAAAAAATAAATTAACGAATATTTTTTGCATTTTCATGTGTAGTATCAGGGGTGGAAAACATTTTTAATTTTCGTTTCTGAATGAAAAAATCAGCGTGGGTGTCCGAGTTATTTTTACTTTTATGTGGATGGAACTAGTTTAGGGTTCTGCAGTTATGTAGAATTAATCACAAGAGAAAAATATTTGGTATCACAGTGTGCTACCGTACAAAGATTTCATATATGTTACTAGCAGCACCCCGCGGTTTCACCCGCGTAAGGCTTGAACCCGTAAAAATATCAGAATAAACAGTATCATAGGTGTTAATGCAGGGTATCAGCTACCTCTATACCAAATTTTATCAAAATTAGTCCAGCCGTTTGAGCGTGAAGAAGTAACAAACATACAAACACACACAAACGTTCGCCTTTGTAATGTTCGTCTTTATAATTTAATAGCCACACACTACTCAAATCTCACGTACCTAATTAGATATACCTACTTAGGTACAGTATTTTTATGTCCGCACATAAAAATACTGTTCCTCGGTGAACACAAGTAAAGCGCGTGCGACAGCGCGTGAGATAAAAATACTGTAGGCACTTATTTTTAAAGCAGGAAAATGTAGGCATATTATATTCACCAAACGCGGCTCATACACTAATTTAAAGTTACAAAGGGAAGCCCTGCAAACAAGTAATGAAATTTCAATTGTGGAGGTTTTCCTCTTTGACGGCCACGATGTAATATTAATAAAGGCTTTTATTTTAGAAGCTCCTGTACTTATAACCTCTCATATAATATTTCGTTTATAAAGACAACTTTACAGAATAAGAATCGTAGGCTTGTAATCTTTTTTGTCGCTTTATAATTTATGCATTTTGTGGGTTTTTTTTCATAGGTTTTTTTATATTTTATATTTATTATTATATTTTTTTATATTAAGTATATTTTATTATAGGATTATTTATTTTATTATACGCCTCATAACGTGAAACGTCTGAGGCGTGCAACAAGGGTCAATGTAATAGAATTGGTTATTTATCGCTTGACTAAGCAAACTACGCATCTAGATCCTTATCTGATCGATTTCCAGAAAAAAGTATAGGCTCAATCCTAATACCTATTTATGTTATTTTGTCCCACTGTAGGGCCTTTCCCTTTTATTTAGATACCGATATTTAAAAGAAAATGTACAAGCAAGGCTATCCTGTCTATTGGAAAAGCTTTTAAACTTAATGCCTCTCATTAAAATTAAATTATAAAAATAAAAAATAAATCATTTAAGTATTTGGACCAAACACTGTACAAATTATACAAACCTGCCAAACTGCAAGACAGTTTGTCGGTAGGATTAGAGCTCCTCTTAAAACATTAGATTTTTCGATGTTTGGAACTGACCAAACAGAACCGCCCAAAAAACACGTAAGTACCTAAATTATTTAAATGAGGCATACAGTCATTGTTATAGTGAATATAACCCATTCAATCTTCATAAAAAATTGCACAGAAAAATAGATGAAATGAATAACAAAACCGTTACACGTAACCTGTATGAAATTCAAAAATTTTGAAGCTCTGTATAGGCTTTACAAAAGATGTTCAGTGAAAAATCTCGGCAATGCAGCTCAGTATGCATGACGCGAGCAGTGTTGGTTTTTAATTTTAGTTATTTCGTCATTATTTTTGAAGATGAACGGGAATTGGGTATTATTTGCCTGCACGCAGAAACTTGCCTACCGGGAATAAATCCTAGGCAAAAATAACCCAATGAGTGAAAATACCTTGACTTATACTAGATATACTACAAAATTTTCAAGGTATTTTTATTCATTGGGTTAATAGATTATTATTAATAGGGCTTAAGGCGAGTAGTGCTGCTAAATAGCGCCGCCCGCGCCATTGAGAAAAAAACATAAGTCTGGAGATATGGAACATTTTGAAATTTCCTATGCTCACATTTTTAGTCAGATGAGGTAGATTTTTTTGACCTCACCTGACCTACCTCATCTGATCAAAAATGTGAGCATAGGAAATTTCAAAATGTTCCATATCTCCAGACTTAATTTTTTTTTCTCAATGGCGGCGCTAGTTGTTGGCACTACTCGCATTAATAAACAACTGTTAGTAACAATGCGCCTGCGATCCGGGCACATTCCATTGAATGCGTTTGGGCAACATATGAAGGTGGTTGATACCCCAAACTGTCTGATTTGCAATATGAAGGATGACACTTACCACGCTTTAGTGGTGCTAGGGTTGGGGCAGAATGGAGAGTTTTAGAATCAGAAGCGGGATTTAGATTGGGGGATGTTAATAGCACGACTGTGTCATTTGATCTTGTCTAAACCTACATCCAAATTAGCTATTAAGTTTAGTTATAGAGGCTGATTTTAATCACCGTTAACGTCTAAAGGTCATTGTAGGTACTCATCATTTTGTTTGGTCCCACAGTAAAAGTCGTTCATAATAATTATGAGTACAATGACCCCTTAAGATGTTAACGGTGATTAAAATGACACCCTGTATTACTTGATTGTTAAATTAATTAAGTTAAGATCTTAGGTACCACCTACTTTCTATTTATTTTGTAAAACTACGATGCTGCCATAATTGCTTCGCGTTTAGAGCTTTTTTAACCGAAGAAAAAAAGGAGGAGGTTGTCAAGACGACCCGTAATTTTTTTTTTTTAAGACCACTAATAATTTTTTACAGAATTATCCGGTTTGAATTGGGTTTGATAGATTAAACCAACGAACTATGTGTTATTTTGCCAATAAAAATAATTATGATTGTCCAACTTTGAAAACTGGGCTCTAAATAATAGGAGTCCATTTAGTGTTCAGACTTTTTTCTTATAATTATAGGTGTGTATGTATCTTACGTGCAGAAAATATCTGCACGTAAGTAACGGTGTTAATCCAAGTCCTACTCTAATAGCCTTCACCTGCTTTCTATTAGCCTATTACATTTTATCCCTTAAACACTTTATTGCCACTACGCTGGCCATTCGAATTCATTCAACTCTAAATATTTCAAGAAAAAGGTAATTATGAACAGGTTTCTAAAAGTATAAAGAGTGCCAAAAACAATTTTCCATTTCAAGTTTTGTTCTAAAAAATGCAGAGGAAGCGTCTGTGGAAAAAAAATTCAATAGACAAAATGAACACTTTGGAAATGGAATCGAGTGGCCATTTAGGTTAGGTTTTTCTTTTATTTCTGGGGCTAACCATTCGTTTAATCATGCTATGAGAACGAAATTGTAACTTAATTTTCAATAGGTACACTTCCTCGAAAACTGGTTCATATCGCACTACGATTAGGTTCACAATGCGATGTATTTCGCACACGTGCGGTTTTTCATTTTCCCGCACGTGTGCGGGAATAAAAATTGGCAAAGATAACTTATAACTACACTTAGTCCAAATTGGTCCAATGCCTCTATTCACAACTCTCTATTCGGAGGTGAATGTTTTTTTTAATCTCGGCAAAGAGGTATGCGTCTTTACGGCGTTAATATTTATTGAATATTAAATAATGTTTATAAATAGAATATCATCAAAAACTATATATTAGGATAAAAAAAACGTTTATGAACAAATTAACATTTTTTTGTGTTCTAATCTCGAAAATATTTGAATTTTCTAATTTTCATATTAGGCATGTTTATCGGCTTTATAACTTTGCTTCTTCTTCAACCTGGCGAACACAAAGCGCGAAAAAAAAAAGAAAATTTAAATCATGGTTTTCTACTAATTCATGACAAAAATATTTTACGTTATTTTATTTTATTTCTTCAAAAGTGTATTGAAAAACGTCGTTTGATACTCGTGGGCATTTGTTATTGCAGTTCTCGGTTCAAAAACAACCTCGCCTACGGCTCGGGTGTTAATTCCGCCTCGAATGCAATAACAAACGTTCTCCACTTGTACCAAAATGTACTATTTCAATACATTTCCTCGAAAACTGGTTCTTATCGCTACGATTAGGTTCGCAATGCAATGTATTTCACACGCGTGCGATTTTTCATTTTCCAACACGTGTGCGAAAATAAAAATTGTCACAGATAACTTATACAGCTATACTTGGTCCAAATTGGTTCAATGCATGCAATGCAATTCACACCGTCTCGCGCCAGAGACGGTCCTCTCTATTCGGAGGTGAATGTTTTTTTTAAATTTCGGCAAAGAGTTATGCATCTTTACGGCGTTAACATTTTTGAATATTTAAATAATCTTTATAAATAGAATATCATCAAAAATCACGATTATTACAATAAAAAAAAAACAAATTAACATTTATTTATTCTAAACTCAAAAATATTTGAATTTTTTTATTTTTTATATTAGGCTGTTTATCAGCTTTATAGCTTTGCTTCTCCTTCAACCTGGCGAAAGCAAAGCGCGGAAAAAAAGAAAATTTAAATCATAGTTTTATAATAATTCATGACAAAAATATTTTTCGTTATTTTATTTTATTTCTTCAAAAGTGTATTGAAAAACATCGTTTGATACACGTGGACATTTGTTATTGCAGTTCTCGGCTCAAAAAAAACCTCGCCTACGGCTCGGGTGTTAATTCCGCCTCGAATGCAGTAACAAACATTCTCCACTTGTATCAAAAATAAACAACTTCAAAAAAAGAGGTTATGCATTCGGCGGGTTTTTTTCATATTTGTACACTGATTTTTCTGTGATTGCTGGGCCGATTTGCGTGATTCTTTGTTTTTTAGTTGAGGAAGCTCGCGCGGAGGACCGTAAAGATTTTATTAACTTTGGTCTTTGTTAAACTTAAATTAATGGTAGGTAAGTTTAACAACGCAACGAGAAACACGGTACTTACTTTATTATATACGTATTACATATTGAGCAATATTATATGATTTTATCTATATAAATCTATATATATATATATATATATATAAATAAAAAGAGAAGTCCTGACTGACTGACTGACTGATTGACTGACTCATCAACGCCCAGCCCAAACCCTTGAACCTAGAAAGCTGAAATTTTGCACAGAGGTTCCTTATTCCTTTTATAATGTAGACAAGGAATAAGGAAGGAATTACCGGTAGCACGTTCCCGTGGGATATTTTCCGACATCCACGCGGGCGAAGCCGCGGGCAAAAGCTAGTTAATAAAACTTCCAATATTATGGCTAATTTACATTACATTAAGTGTGAATTGAGTTCAGCGAACAAAAGTAATTTTTCACCCGAACAGCTTTAACACGGGGGAAATTGTAAAACACCCTAAAGAAAAAGGTACAAATACAGCGCTTTTGATCGCTAATTTATCGCCTACAGGTGGTATAATGGCATTATGCGAGACTATGAGGAAAAAGAAGTAAATAGATATTGATGCATTGTCTCCATATAAAGTGGATACGGCTCTTGGAATAAACCACTTAATAAGAACATGAATTTAATTGGTTTGTTGTTTATTCCCATAATAATTCATGGAGATTTAGTGATTCTAATATAATTGGCGTTAATTAGCCAAACTGAAACATCGCCGTACGAGACGTAGCAATAGACAAAAAGTCCTATGAGTAAAAAAAAAAGTAACATTTTAAAATATTTTCACACAATGGTTTTTTATTTGCGCGATTAACTGACCACAATGTATGGTAGATTTTAATATTTATGGCTACTCGGTTATGATATTTGAGTTTAAATTGAAATAACGTTTTAACGCATGTTTTTGTGGTTAATTACTGACCAACCACAATTAATTAAATCTCTCACACTGAAAATTCATACAACTAACGTGAAATAGTTTTGAATTAACTTAGTAATGCGCAAATATGGTCCCAAGTAGATAAACGTGCCGAGTCTCTTGTACACCGAACTAAACTATCACTACATTTTATTACTTTTGGCTATGAGAATCAAAGCTATTCTGCAAATAATTTTCTCTAAATTTAAAAACAATTTTGACACAACTAAAATCGAGTTTGACAGTCGCGACTCCACGTGGTACTTGTTTGCCCTACGCCGAGAGTGTTTTTTTATAGCCGGAGGCGCGCAGGGAAGCCAGCCTGCGTCCGCTGTGATAAGGCGCACGCACTATGCGAGCCCGTAGCGCCGCAGAAGATGCGAATTTTGAAGACATGTTTTATATGGAATTTTTCACTTTTTGTACGGAAAATATGAAAAAATTCAATAATATTGATTATTACATTGATGTATCGTTTTTAGCAGATTATGTGCTTTGTAAAAAGGGGAAATTATTTCATTATTTTTGCGATGGGAAACACCGTTTCCGAGATATTAACAAAAAAAAAAAAGAAAAAAAAGATATACAGTACTGTTTTTGCATCTGAAGTCAAGGTGTTGGTGTGAATTTTAGTTCATGACAACTAATTTTATTCCACAGCTTTTTAATCAGGATTAAAAGAGTCCAATTTTGACAATCAAAATTTTAGGTGTAAAACGTCAAATTCAGTATAGCAAAATTGCCATTTTCACTGAATTATATAACTTAGTGACATCAATTAGTGCTGTCAAACTTTAATAATTATAGTTAAGTTGTGTTACTTTGACGACACGGTTGGCGCAGTGGTTGAGCGATTGACTGCTGCTCAGCATGTCGCGGGTTCGATTCCCGCACGGAACAAGTATTTGTACGACCTACAAGTATTTCTTCCGAGTCTGGGTATTTTTCTATCTATAATATGTATGTATTTACAACAAAAAAAATGTATATAAGTAGTTTATCAGCCATTTCGTTTCCATAACACAAGCATTAGGTTGCTTACCTTGGGACTAGATGGCGTTGTGTGAAATGTCCAAGGATATTTATTTATTTATTTACTTTAATCAATCTCAGATGGGAAATAGTCGTTTGACAGGCATAAACAAAATTTTGGTGATTTTTAGTCCAGTTTAGAGGCATTTGTGACAAAAGAATCGGCACCAATAAGCCTTATAAACCTCAAGAAAAATTGTTCATAAAAAGAAATAAGTATCTGGTGTTGCCAGTGCATGCAAGGAATCAATTTGTAAGACCATTAATTAAATAGCACCGTTAAGCTGAAGCTGACACGAATGGCCGCCAACACAGTGTGATAAATTGCGACTTTCAACCATGTTTGTTTTGTTTATTTTTGCAGGATCTCCGCAATTTGATGTCCACGTACCTACAGGTATCTAAAAGCTTTCAACTTGTTTTAAATGAATGTCCGCTGATTGTCTGTGATTGAATTTGTGTAAATTGTTAGTGTTCGCAACAATTAATGGAAATGCAAAAATATTTCATTAGTATTGAAACAATTAATACAACAGAAACAGCTTTTTATAGGTCGTAGATATGTGAAAGAATTTTATTGAAAACTAGCTTTTGCCCGCGGCTTCGCCCGCGTGGATATCGGAAAATATCCCACGGGAAAATACACCCGGAAATCCTTCCTTATTCCTTGTCTACATTATAATGGGAACCTCTGTGTAAAATTTCAGCTTTCTAGGTCTGTTTGGTTTGGGCTGGGCGTTGACGAGTCAGTCAGTCAGGACTAATTGTCTTTTTATAAATAAATATATTAAAGAATACTATTAGAAGTAGGACACAAAGGCACTCTTATTCATTAATAAAATTACTTCTTTTAATACCTATTCTATTTAATCCTACTAAAACATCTAACTAAGTACGTACATTGTAAAGTAACAAACTCTTATTTCACTAAAACAAAAAAACCGGGCAAGTGCGTGTCGGACTACGCACAATGAAGAGTTCCGTAGTTGGTATGAAATCATCCCAAGAACAAACTTAACATTATAGTTGAAATACATGTTCTCCCATACATTCAAACAGTAAATGTAAGTTTGTACTCACAATATTGAGAGATTTACCATGTTATCTTAAGACCACAAACTTTTTATAGATTTTCCTGTAATCTACAGATATAGACTTATTTTTTGTATTTTTTTTTCAAAATTTTAGGCTTAATACTTTCGGAGATAAGGGGGGGAATGGTCAATTTTCGTCTATTTTCTTAAATAACTTTAAAACTATTTATTTTACAATTATAAAAAAAAATATATTTGAAACCCTTATAGTAAGTCCTTTCATTTGATATGTCACACGGTACAGTTTGCAGAACTTTTTTTGAAATTTTCTTATTTGCCCCCTAAAAGTGACCCCCATATTCAAAATTCATTTATTTACTTCAATTGTGCGTGTTTGGGTCACAAAAATCCATATGTGTACAAAATTTCAACTTAATCGGTCGATTAGATTCGGAGCAAATTGGCTGTGACAGACGGACAGACAGACAGACAGACACACTAGTGATCCTGTAAGGGTTCCGTTTTTTCTTTTTGAGGTACGAACCCTAAAAATCAGCCAAGTGCGTGTCGGACCACGCACAATGAAGGGTTCCGTAGTTGGGATGAATTTATTCCCAGAACAAACTTAACATTGTAGTTGAAAAACATGTTCTCCTATACATTCCAACTGCAAATGTAAGTTGGTCGACTATTACTCGTAAACTTTTAAAGCCTACTTAGCTGTGATAGTTTTCCTTTTAACTTCGTTATTAACAAAAAATAGCATTTTAAAGCCTAATACTACGCGAATTAACGGATCCCTGAATTGAAAAATGGTTTTCACAGACCCGCAATATTTTTGAACTGCTTATCCAACGTTACTCCACACCATGGGATAGACGAGAAAAAAATATCATCCCCACTTTACGTGCAAAGGAGGTACAATACAATTTTTTTTTCTAGATTTTATTTAATAATATGTATACCCATGCGAACTTCAGACAGACAGACGGACATGGCGAGACTATAAGGGTTCCTTGTTAATTACGGAATCCTAAAAAAATTGTCATACAATAGTCATACGCCTCCCATTGTGAGATTTTAACCCGTGTTACTGAAAATATACGGACAGGAAAACATTTGAGCATTTTTCAGTTTAAGGGGTAAAATAAAGCATGATTTATGATTACTTTGTCACGTTTTAAAAGGTTGAGGAAAACCTTTTGACGCATTCCATTCTGCTACACATTTTTTACTTGATATTATGTAGGATGAATTTGCTTTTTAACCGACTTCCAAAAGGAGGAGGTTCTCAATTCGTCGGAATATTTTTATTTTATTTTTTTAATTTTTTTTTTTATGTATGTTCCCCGATTACTCGAAAATGGCTAGACCGATTTGGATTTTTCTTTTTTTGTTCGAAAGGGTATACTTCCCAAGTGGTCCCATGATCATCAAATCAGGATCTGATGATGGGATCCCATGGAAATCGAGGGAAACGCTCAAATTTTATGGGCACACCTATATCGATTTCGGTATTTTTTATAGTAACTCGTGCATTTACTCTCGGAAAGTACCATTCGGTGAACTGGAACTGATGATGAAGACCACAGAGGGCCATCGGAAATACTCAATTATATCTAAGTTAACAGGTTGCGATTCGATTACTTTAATATGGTTTATGCTCGTCAAAATAATGGTAATGGTGACTTCACCATGAGCTCCATTTCTCCTGGTTCTTACTAGGAGAACTCCTCAACAATTAACGTCCCTGCATCGGGAAAAGCAACATTTTGTAAAACGTGATGAGCAGTTGACATTGGGTTATTGTAACTTAGATAAATTACAAACTGAACCACTAAAAAGTGAAAAATAAAAACTTTTTTACAAAAATGAAAACCGACTTCCAAAAAAAAACACTACAAAGTGAAAAATAACTTTAATTTCGGAAGTCGGTGGCAAAAAACTAAAATACAGATCCAAAGACACCGACTTCCGAAATTAAAGTTATTTTTCACTTTGTAGTGTTTTTTTTTGGAAGTCGGTTTTTGTTTTTGTAAAAAAGTTTTTTGCGTTTAATGGTTTAATTTTTAGATGTAAATGTTTCTGCATTTTTACGCAGCATAAAAGTTGCTGAGCTTAAAAACAAATATATAAAAAATCGATCTGCCTAGCCTTTTCCCAACTATGTTGGGGTTGGCTTTCAGTCTAACCGGATGCAGCTGAATACCAGTGTTTTGCATGGAGCGACTGCCTATCTGACCTACACAACCCAGTAACTGGGAACAAAACAAACTTTTTAGCTTTATTATTAGTGTAGATTAAGTTCCATTTACACGATTGATATATTAGAGGAAGATATGTTACGCGCTAACATTGTAATCACTAAACCTGGACTCAGCGCACGACGACATACACCGAAACTCGTACATCTGTGATCACACCCACATTTTGAAAACATTTGAAAGCACTGTTGCTGCTTATTTAGACGATTACAGTAATTTTAATTAACCTGATATACATGTGCCACAAAACCCCAGTTCGATTGTGACTAAGGTCAATTGTGTGCGTTAACACAATTTATAAGGTCCACGTGGAGGAGCGCGAACCTTAATATCTTCCTAGTTTATACATCAATGATTTACACAGAACAAGTTTGTGGAGCAATAATTGCATGCCATAAAGCACGTTTAATTTTATTGCCATTCAAGAATTGGTGCAAGTGTTTACATGCGTGCGATTTCCATAAAATGGCATACAATAATTGAATGGAAGTTTTGTCATTGCATAAAATTGCATGCGACTTACACCAAGGCAATAAAATTGCCAAGCGATTATTGCATACAAGTTTTGCCTTGTCTAAACTCAGAGTTGCACGTCCTTGTACAATTGATTCAAGTACCTATTACTCGTATTTATGATGCCAAATATTCATTACTTTATTATAAAACATCTGCAAAATTGTATTGGTGCCAGTTAATTGCCCTTCAATTTTATGGTATGCTACAAACTTGCACCGTGTAAATGGAGCTTTTCTTAAGTTTATGACAAAATGAAGTCAGAGATGCCAACTTAGAAACAGCTGACGAATTGTTAACACTTGTCTTCGTGGTCAGAAGATATTAGCTTTTTCGTTTCCACTTAGGCCATGATCTATAAACGTTACTTAGCACGTGCTTTGACTTCTTAGACATAATCTCGTCTCTCTTGCACTTGTAGTTTGACAGGTGTGCGACAGTGACAGGAATAACGCTTAGCCAAAATGCGTGCTAAGTACCGGCTTCCTAGAAGAGCGGTGGCCACCTCATGCATAACATGCATTTAATCACTTCAGCCTATAATGTTCACACTGCTGGGACACAAGCCTCCTCTCTGAGAGTGGGCCGTAATCCACCACGCGGGACCAGTGCGGGTTGGCGGATGTCACATATCTTCGAATTTTTAGTTCTAGGACATGCCGGTTTCCTCACGATGTCTCCTTTCAGTGTTTTGAGAGCAGTGGTGATGAAATAATTTACACAAAGTAAAGTGCCTTCTTGGGTTTGAACCCACGACCTACAACTCGTAAGTCGCGGCCGTTAAGGCACTTTTAAACGTCAAAATTTAGTTACAAAAAAAAAAAATCAATTGAAGAATCTATTGATTTTTCTTCTTTTTTTTTTAAAGTCGCCGCTTCGTAAAGGTAGTTTCGTATGGAGAAGAATGGGCAACTCCACCGTTACTCAAACTGTTATATTATATTTTGTATAGGTACCTACATTAATTATATCATCATAATTTGAAGACGATGCTGTTTTAGGAAACCGTAACGTAAGCCAAAATACGTGCTAAGTACAGTCAAAAGTCGTTGTGCCTAACCCTTTTTAAAACTGTTTTCGGCTGCACGTTGAAATTGTAGTTTGTAACGTCCTTTTTTTGTTTGACTAATGAATGAAGGATGAGCCTTTTTTTAAGTTAATTTTTTTTGTTTGATCAATGAACGAAGAATTTTGCTTAAACAGAATGACTCTAAAATTAACAATATCCCTTTTCTTAAACGTTAATTTCTGTTTTTTCTTAACTTTAGAAGAACTTAACGTTAGAACATTTTTTTATAATGTGCGCCGAAGCTCTATTGGTAGACGAAAACAATGCAGGCAATGCAGGTGGGCTTAGCCACTGGCCCGTGCTTAAAAAAAGCACCCTTATGGGGGTGAAGCACAAAAGTCGTTGACTGTACGTGCTAACCTAATGTTTATAGATCTCGGTCTCAGACTAAATTCCTTTGCCAAGTGTAAATAACACAGTAAAGTTAATGCCTCAGGCATTCCGCCTTTGTACAGTATTTTTTTTATTTGTGCATTTATGCACAAATAAACAAAAAAATGCACAAATAAACTTTAGTTTTAATAAATAAATAAATAAAGTGAGAGCACTGCATGTTACTAAAGTACGTAAGTAGCTTGCGTGGTTGTACTTCAGACGCCGCATTTGTGTCAATTAAATATTCCTTGCCTCGTAACGTCGTGGCGCACCCTTCTTACACGGCTTGCAAAATATTTAAACAGCGCTTTGCTTCTAAATAGGGATGATGACTTCAATTTTATATGCGTGTGGTGTGAGGGCCACTTTATTGAAACTCTTTGAAAATATGCTTAGGATTTAGTGAACATTCCCAAACAATTGTGAAAGTTGGAATCAGATTTTGTGAAAGTCAACTTTGCGAGATATGGACTGTAAAGTGGGGCCCTCAGTTCTCACATAGAGGATTGAGGGCCCGCCTGTACCTGACAAACTATGGACACTACAGATAAAGTCTTTATGCCAAAATCTAAGCTTATACCAAACAAAATTTGTGAAAACAAGATATTATCGCAAAACACTGTCCTA
Organism: Cosmia trapezina; assembly: GCA_905163495.3. NCBI lineage: Eukaryota > Metazoa > Arthropoda > Insecta > Lepidoptera > Noctuidae > Cosmia > Cosmia trapezina. The sequence continues at coordinate 11,540,196 of LR991042.1, forward strand.
CTTGGTATATCTTCGTTCAAAATGGGCCCTCAATCCTCACACACGTAAAAGTTTATCACGCAAATACAATGAAACCATTAACTTATAGCTATTGTTTGTAATCCTATAAGATACTAAATAAATTGTGAAAATTTGTGAAAGCAAGAGCAGGTCACCATTTCTTGTTGTTTGAAAGTTATGACCTTGACAAAATCCGGGCCCTCAATCCTCCATTTATTTTGTTTTCCGTTTGAATACGCTTATCGTATGAAAGATTAGACAAATACAAAATAGTCTCTTTTTGTGAAAAAAATTGTGCAACAAATTGATGTTATTTGTTACTAATAAGAATAACGATTAAACTAAAAATCTTAATAGATACCGAAATCAACTATTTTTGAAGTGTGTAGCAGGGTAGGGTGACAATACTTTCATTTTAATACCTGGATTGGTACAAACGGCACAATCAGATGGCCTGCGAGATCGCCAGATCTCACCCCATTAGATTTTTTTTTGTGGGAATATGTAAAAAATCAAATTTACATGAAATCTTATGATATATAATATATATATATATAAATCTTATCGATACTGGTGACGAGACGTGGGATTTCGAGTTTGACATGCAAACTAGTCAACAAGCTTCGGAGTGGCGCCATCCAACTGAACCGAAACCGAAAAAACCACGCCAAAGTCGATCAAAAGACAAAGTCATGTTGACCGTTTTCATTGCTTATCGCAGTGTTGTGCATTCGGAATTTTTGTTGGAAGGTCAAACAGTAAATAAAGAATATTATTTGAGCGTTATGCGGCGTTTAAGACAGCAAATTCTACGAAAAAGGCCAGATTTGTGGAAAGAAAATTCTTGGATTTTGCACCACGATAATGCGCCTTCGCACAAGGCCATTGGTGAACGAATTTTTGACCAAAAACTCAACAAATACCATCGAGCAAATACCTTATCCACCAGATAACTGACCCCTATAGCTACACCCGCAGATAGCCGACTTCTTTCTTTTTCCTAAACTCAAATTACCACTTCGTGGCACCCGTTTTGTTCGGTAGAACACATAAATAAAGGAGAATTCGCGGTGAGAACTGAACTCAATTCCGGAAAAAGCGTTTAAGAGCCATTTCACAAAATTTTAATATTGCAGTCGTAGTAAAATAATGCGTTCACGATACGTGAGCTCGGACATCAGGAGGCGGGAAAAAATGACACAGGTCCTTCCTCGATGGGCACTCGCGCTGTAATAATCGGTGTCCGCTTATGCAACGTAATTTATTCTAATTTAGAGTGATGTTAATAACGTTATTATGTCTAAATAAATGAAGGGATTTTAATAAAACTTTAGAATTAGTTTTGTACAACATAGTTTATTTTGACATGTTTTTTTATATGTAATTACGCGTTATTCAAACCAAAAAATCGTGATTAAATAGCGGTATAAAACGTAAAAATTGCCCCGAGACTTTATTTTTTACTAATTAATGTTATTAATAATCGATATTCAAGTACATTAAAAGTCAACAAAATTATAGGTATTTCTGATGCTTTATGTATTTTTAAAAGTAAAATTTATGAATGTTAATGATAGATTTATGAGTCTGAAATTGACTCTGCGATGATTTTTCTGCAAACTAGTTGTGGGAGATTAATCGCCACAAAGTAAACAAATAAGTTTTTGTAAATGTGTTACAATAAGATTCAATACGAAAGATTGGTCTTTCTTTTAAATGTATTCAACAATGTCAGAGTTTTACCTAAGATGGTAAATTAGGCGACTAAATTTAAACTTTAGCGAGCGTGACGTACGCTCCCGCGTTAGTTTGTCCACTGGCGGGCTAGTGCGGGGGCGCGGGCGGGGGTGTATACTCCCGTTGCCGCGCTGTGCACGTTCACACACATTATATAAGGCCGCGTTACGTAGGTAATTAATTATTTTTATTGTTAAAATTATGTAAATACATAATTATTAATGTCGCGAATCATATTTTGACTAAGATACAACCTTACACTGACCTTAACGTGTTACCACGAGTGCCCAAAAATAGTTTTGTTTTTTTATTAGGGTTTTAGGATTTTTTTTTTTTATCTAGTAATTTATAAATAGTGAATAAAAAGTTTAATTTTCACATTTGTTGTTTTAATGCTTGTAACATCTCCATTCTAGCCTGTTACTTCTTGTAATACACATGTGGCGGCATCTACATCGCCACATACGAACTACGCATCACAAGGACATGACGTCCCGCAACCTGCATCGCGCAATGAGAGTTTACCGCGCGACTAGCATATAGGTATACAACAACCCCACATTAACCGTGGGGCAGTTGCCCACCAGAGACAACACCCATCTGGTCGGAGGGTCCTCCCTTTTCAATAAAGGATGAGTGAACTTTACACCCTGTTCCTCATGACTCTATACACACAATACGTATGGACGGTAAAGATTTTGATTTTAAAGTGAAAGCTTTACCTGCTCTAAGAGATACACTGATCAATTAATAGTTGACACTTTTTTAATTCACACAGCCGAATGACGTCATAAAATGGCGGCTACTATTTCATGGTTTGAGAAAACATTAAAAAAACCTGAAAACTTTGAATTTAATTTTAAAATTTATATTGTTATTGAACTAAAACTAATATTTTCCGACTGCTTTTTGCCTAATCTATCTAAATAATATATTTTAAGATTTTTTCTCATATAGAGTAAAATACCGTATCGTGGTCACCCTATTTCCTAATTCAGGGAACAAAAATAAAACTCGATTTTTATTTACAATAAAGGGTCTTTTAATTGTTTTCTAGTATCGAATTTGTTGCACAATTTTTTTCACAAAAAGAGACTATTTTGTATTTGTCTAATCTTTCATACGATAAGCGTATTCAAACGGAAAACAAAATAAATGGAGGATTGAGGGCCCGGATTTTGTCAAGGTCATAACTTTCAAACAACAAGAAATGGTGACCTGCTCTTGCTTTCACAAATTTTCACAATTTATTTAGTATCTTATAGGATTACAAACAATAGCTATAAGTTAATGGTTTCATTGTATTTGCGTGATAAACTTTTACGTGTGTGAGGATTGAGGGCCCATTTTGAACGAAGATATACCAAGTAGGACAGTGTTTTGCGATAATATCTTGTTTTCACAAATTTTGTTTGGTATAAGCTTAGATTTTGGCATAAAGACTTTATCTGTAGTGTCCATAGTTTGTCAGGTACAGGCGGGCCCTCAATCCTCTATGTGAGAACTGAGGGCCCCACTTTACAGTCCATATCTCGCAAAGTGGACTTTCACAAAATCTGATTCCAACTTTCACAATTGTTTGGGAATGTTCACTAAATCCTAAGCATATTTTCAAAGAGTTTCAATAAAGTGGCCCTCACATCACACGCATATTAAATTTTTTTGTCCGTCATGTAGTTTATTAAAAAAATATTGGTTTTTTCTTTTTTTACGTAATCAAACGATTACGGCGATACATTGAGTTTAAATGTGGCATGACGTCACTCCTTGCTAGACTTTTTAGTTTGTTATGTTGTGACGTAGCGAGCCCCCACTTCTCAACTTTAATGCGTTTTATCTAAGTAATTTTTTATTAATATGTAAAACCTATAGAACCTTAGGTTCTTAAAATTCTCTTAAACAGCTCATGTAGCACTTATCCTTATCACCAAAATGTTAGTTGGGTTATCCCATTATAATCATGAACATTCTACTGCCCTTATCCTAATTTATTTGGGGTCGGTGGTACTTCTTTAATACGTCTACCCCCTTTAAAACATAGTTTATTTTTCATAACATAATATAGGGATGCAATATAACAGTAGATAAATGGTGCTAAATACTACTTATGACTCCCAAGCCGTAATATGTCGCGAGTTTCATTCGTATTTTTATTTAACAAATGTGTTCGTAGCATTAATTTGTATAATTAGCAGCCGTTTCTATAACAAAGGTCAAAACAGGCCAGTTCACATTAAAAAAACATGTAAATAGGGAGTAAAACTTTTCTTTATTTAGAGGTAACATAAATGCTTGCAACATTTTTTGTATTGTGTATACTTTGTATTACGACTATACAAAATTCAGTTGTGCACATATTAAAGTCTTTATACTGAGAAAGTAATTTTCTATTGAAGTTGTAAAAGTTTATAAGCTTATTGAGTGTAGACTTGCGGTCTAGAAGGGGAAATATAAATTAATTCTTTAGAAACATATTGACCTATTTCCTTTTTCTAATCATGGACACTTTTGAGCCCCTTAAAATCTTTTTGCGCTTCTAATTGTGGTATCTGATACTACTTTCAACTTGATACCTGCATGTGTTCCTGAGAAAAAGAGTTTTTTTCACTTTTTCTTTTTTTTAGGGTTTCGTACCTCTTATGGGAAAAACCGAACCCTTATAAGATCAGTTCGTTGTCCGTCTGTCTGTCATTCTGCCAAGACTTTTTTTCTCAGGAACGCGTGGAGGTATCAAGTTGATATTAATATCAAATATATAGGTCTGCGGTCCCTTGGCGCCCTAAAAAATGTATGCGACATATTTTGATACTTGCAAATAAACCAAAACCTAGATAGGGATTTCGCCTGGGCTATATTATTATTACTATTTGGTTAGACACACTAGTTCGAGGAGCTCGTGGCTAAGTAATAACAGCCACACGGGTCGATCCATCAGGTTTAGACTGGAAGCTGACCCCAACATAGTTGGAAGAATGCTAGGCTGATTGGTTAGACACACTAGCAGCTGATTAGCTGAAGCGTATTTATCAAATAGCTTGGAGATATTTAATCTGTCCAGTCGATTCTTGAAGCAGTTCAGCGTGTATATGTGGTGCTCAAATGTTGCTAACGGGTCACAACATGACGTCCTGGAAGGAATACGTCGAATTAAAGTTCACCCTGTATGTCGCAGGTTTGAGAGTCGCGGGTTGTTCGAAAGAGATACCGTAGCCCTGGCATAGGCAACTGAAGGAACACGGGTGGGTTTTAGTCAGTAAAAATCTGACACGCCCTTCCGCTCCACCCAGAGCGGGAGAAGTCATTTGATGATTTCCCATCCACAAAAAAAAACCCTGTATAAAAATTACACCCGTCTTTTTGATAAAGTCGGAAACAGCAGTCTAATTTTACACTGGGTGAACGAGTGCTAAATATGAACTAATATCAAAACAGAGTAGCCAAGCATGTACCCGAAATTCTTGTAATGAAACAGAGCGACCACGAAACTTGTGTATTCAGTGCTCGCGGCCTGAAAGTTTACCACTCCGTTATCTAGTTGCGATATTTACCAGCAAAACATTCCATGTAAATGTGCTACTGTAAAAGCCCGAACTGCGATAAATCCTAGAATTTACCGGTAAATCCTAAGATTTACCAAGTCTCACCGGTAAAAGTCCGAATTGTTCTATAATAATCTTTGATTTCGGACTTTTACCGTCAGTCTAGTATTCAAACCTAGGTTTTACCGCAGACACCGGTAAATGTCCGAAATCAAAGATTGAAATATGTGTAATAATAGTCGTGTCAACTAATAATAATAATGAATGTAGGTACCGAATAACGAAATGATTATCAAAAGACTGTTTAGCTTACTTAGCCAAAGTAGGTGTTAACTAGTGAGAAGTACCTACTTAATTTTTATGTGTTATTTTTTCTGCACTGTATTTTTATGAAGCATGTTAAAGACTTGACTAATAACAATAATAATGATAGGTATGTTATGTTGAATAAATAGTTTCTGATTATTAACTGCATTGTTTTACTCTGAAAACTAACATTAACCGGTATCTGTGGTAAAACCTAAGATTTACCGACTGAATACCGGTAAAAGTCAGAAATTGATAACTAATATAGAACAAAATTCAGACTTTTACCGGTAAGATAATCCTAGATTTACCGCAGGTCGTTATTTTACAGTAACAATTACATCACATACATAGATACTACAGCTTTATAGTATGCAAACGTTGGAAAACATATTCTAGGTAGAGCTTGTCTACTCTAAAATGACGCTCCCCACTACCGCCTTTACCGTAGTGTACGTAGTCTTTAAGTAGTGGGGCGCTTCATTTCAGAGTAGACAAGTTCTAATAGGTACGAATTAGTTGCTAGGCACATTTAGAAAGGTCTGTTAAAGTTAATGAACTACCCATTCAGGTTATCTTCGGAAATGCTAGTATATTTAGCGGTAGGATTTTTAGTCTATCTTAAGGCGCTACCCCGACCAAAACCTTGCGATAGTGCGTTATTCCTAAGCTGAACTCACTAATACTTAGTTTCTTTTTAAAAACTAATAAGCAAAATGTATTAAAACCGTGTTTATAGACAGCGGTATTCGTAGCGAGTCAGTAATAGTAGTCTACGTAAACTACTATGTGCCTTTATCATACTAAACCCTATTATAACTGATAAAACGATATGCAGGGTTAATTTTTGAGATAAGACTGGGGCTTAAATTTTGTACAAACATAACACATAACCAGTTATGTTTAACGTAACTGGCGAAATGGGGAGGTACAGCTCTTCCCAACCCTTAGAGGAAATACAGGCGCAATGTTATGTTATGTTACTTCCATTTTATTAGGGTTCCGTAGTCAACAAGGAACCCCCGTTTCGCCATGTCCGTCTGTCGGTCCACGACTTAGCTCAAGTATTCTTAGTACTAAAAAGCTGTAATTTGGCATGCGGTTACTGATTGATTTTGATTGATTGATCCAAGGTCTTTATTACTACAAAGGTTGTTACAGTGGTGTTTACAAATGATCTTATTCTATTTGTACACAAATCAATTAATTTTGTTACATAGGCTAATAATAAACATATTAATCACGCCGACAAAGTGGTATAAAATAAAATCTTAAAAAAAAAAAATGTAGAGTATGATCCTTTTTTTTCTCGTCTATGCAATGTGGTTCAATATTATTGCGGGTCTGTGAGAACCATTTTTCGATTCAGGGATCCGTTTGCGTAATATTAAGCATTAGAGTGCTATTTTTTACTAGAGTCAAGTTTCCCCTATCCCTGCCAGCTAAAAGCGATTTTTAGTAGTTTTCGAGTTAAATAATAATAATCTTTATTGAAAAATAAATTTTGAGTTACAAAAATATGAAGCCTCTGAAACCCGAACTAGGTAATAACATAATAATATATAAAATAATAATATGGTATATACATATATACCATATTATATATGTATATATTATATATGTATTGTGTGTGTGTGTATGTGTTATTATGTATGTATTATATATGTATGGTATGGTAATATGGTATATGGTATAATAGGTAGGTAGGTTATAATTTTTTTTCGATATTTTTCCTGATTCAACGAGATGATGACTTAAAAAATTATATTTTTTTTTGGGTCAACTTTGAACAAAAATGTACTAAACAAGGCATTATTTGCTGTAATCGGTCGTTGAAAGTGGTGTATCTGGAATCTTGTGATTTTCATATTTTATAATTTATTATTATTTTTACATATTTTTGTCCTATAATTACTATTCCTCTACGTTTAAGCAGAGCTTAAGTTGATAATAAAAACATAAATTTTATACCTACTACTATCCTTAACCACTACCATTGGTATGAAATGAGGGATCCAAAATAACTGGAAAACTACAAAAAATCGTAGAACATACATGGGGTTGAATCGATAGGTATGGTACTCTGCTATCAGCTCGCACTGGCTTGACACCTTAAAAGAAACACCCTGTATAACGAAGTAAAAAGGAAAACTATGACAGCTAAATAGGCTTTACAAGTTAACGAGTAATAGTCGGCCAACTTACATTTGCAGTTGGAATGTATGGGAGAACATGTTTTTCAACTACAATGTTCAATTTGTTCTTGGGATAAATTCATCCCGACTAGGGACATACCCTTCATTATGAGTGGTCTGCCGTGCACTTGACCGGTTTCTTACCTAAGATTGATTATGTATTTACAGAATTTTATTATTATAAGTCATTCTATAAAATCGCATGTTCCCGATGAATTTTTCTATTGATCAAACAGCTACTTTCAATTTTCACAATGTAGTCACGTCTTAAAAATAACTTTCTACAATAATAAATATTTACTTTGAACCTTTCAATCTCTCCTCCGCCGTTTCGCAAAGGTTTTATTTATAATTTAATTTAATGCCAAAGGTTTTGATACGTGTAATTTAATACGTTATCCCGAATCTCCCTTGAAATCCGGAAGCTTAAGCAAATGGCCGGGGAGGAAGTTTTACGATTTCATGGATTAGTGTTTTAGGCTAGAGGAGATAATGTACGATATAAACTGAAATGGGTAAAGGTTTGTAGTAGTGTGGGTAAGCCTAGCTTTTATAGTTTGAAAAGGCTCATAAATAAGATTAGCGTTTTAACACCGGCTAGCTATTGCCCGCGGCTTCACCCGCGTGGATGTCAATACTTCCCTATTTGAATCTGATTTTGTTCACAATTTAATGGGTTTATTTTTTTTTGCGCGGTACCCTAATATTTTTCCTAAAATAAAAAAGCCGTAGTTAACCCTTAAAACATCCGCTATCCGCCAGTGAAAGACACGTTAAAATCGATCCGGCCGTTTTGAAGATTAGCGGGAACAAACAGACAGACATTTTTTTTTATAAGTAGGTACTCTAAATACTTTCCTATGCATTTAGTAAAAACTTTTTTACAAAAACAAAAACCGACTTCCAAAAAAAACACTACAAAGTGAAAAATAACTTTAATTTCGGAAGTCGGTGTCTTTGGATCTGTATTTTAGTTTTTCGCCACCGACTTCCGAAATTAAAGTTATTTTTCACTTTGTAGTGTTTTTTTTGGAAGTCGGTTTTTGTTTTTGTAAAAAAGTTTTTATTTTTCACTTTTTAACCGACTTCCAAAAGGAGGAGGTTCTCAATTCGTCGGAATATTTTTTTTTATTTTTTTTAGTGGTTCAGTTTGTAATTTATCTAAGTTACAATAACCCAATGTCAACTGCTCATCACGTTTTACAAAATGTTGCTTTTCCCGATGCAGGGACGTTAATTGTTGAGGAGTTCTCCTAGTAAGAACCAGGAGAAATGGAGCTCATGGTGAAGTCACCATTACCATTATTTTGACGAGCATAAACCATATTAAAGTAATCGAATCGCAACCTAACCTGTTATATACTTAGATATAATTGAGTATTTCCGATGGCCCTCTGTGGTCTTCATCATCAGTTCCAGTTCACCGAATGGTACTTTCCGAGAGCAAATGCACGAGTTACTATAAAAAATACCGAAATCGATACCTATAGGTGTGCCCATAAAATTTGAGGGTTTCCCTCGATTTCCATGGGATCCCATCATCAGATCCTGACTTGATGATCATGGGACCACTTGGGACGTATACCCTTTCGAACAAAAAAAGGAAAATCCAAATCGGTTTAGCCATTTTCGAGTAATCGGGGAACATACATAAAAAAAAAAATAAAAAAAAAAAAAAGGTTCCGACGAATTGAGAACCTCCTCCTTTTGGAAGTCGGTTAAAAAGCTGTTATTTTGACATTACAAACAGACACTTCAATTTTATTTATTTGTATAGATAGATTTAAATAACCAAACTTTTGATCAAAAACAACTGTCATAACATAACAGGTGAATCTAAAAAATTCTAGATTTTGTGACAATCCGATAGTTTTATAAAATCTTTTCATAGTTTTCTGCTTTATTAAACCGCCCCTTTATCAAGCTTTATCATGCATATTGCCATTTTATCATACTACTAGCTTTTGCCCGCGGCTTGGCCCGCGTGGATGTCGGAAAATGTCCCACGGGAACGTACTACCCAAAAATCCTTCCTTATTCCTTGTTTATATTATAAAGGGAACCTGTGTGCAAAATTTCTGCTTTTTGGGTTTAAGTGTCTAAACACACTATGCCGAAGTTACGCGACCGAAGTTCGGCATGATTACGCCTGCAATGCTATTTGAATTACTGACGACACACTATGCCGAAATTACGTTGCGTTCTAGCGTACAGCCGAACTTCGGTCGGGCGTAAGTTCAGCGGCAATTCGGCGGCAACGTATTCTGTAGAGCACACATTATACGCGACCGAAGTTCGGTTCGATTGCCGAAGAAGATCCAGGGCGGGGGACGGGGGGTGGTGGGTGTTCAAGACACTGAAGTTCCGCAACTGAATTTCCGCCGCGTAAGTTTGGCACTTATGGTGTGTCATATCAGCCAAACACGTCGGAACGTAACATCAGCCGCGGAACTTCGGTCGCGTAACTTCGGCATAGTGTGTTTAGACACTTAGGCCGTGCGCTGCGTTAGGCGTGCACAATTATGCCTCGATGTAGCAGTAGGCTCACTGTTCGGCTGTTCGTCGAATTACGAGTCGTAATTTTCTTTTTAGGAAGCACAAATAAAAAAAACCTGACAAAAGAGCGGATTCCGTACCATCATTTATATTCAATTTTTGTTGAACATTTCTGAAATAGTGTGCTATTTAAAGACATCGTTTTATTTTTCCTGTAATCTTTACATAAACTTCTATCACATAGAATCGCCGCTGTGCCAAGACTTTGATAACACAATAGCCAAGACCACCAATTTTGACATCTGTTAATCGTTAGTTATACAAAATACTTCAATAATTTAGCTAATTGTTAATTGTTTGAAATTGTTTTTGTTTTAATCTTATTTTAATTTTATTACCGAATGTGTTTTGATTTTTATTTTATTTAATTTTTTAATCCTTTTATTTTATATGCTACGACAACTTTGTTAGCTTAGTTATATATTATTTTATGCATGCTGTGGTGTCCTGTAAGTGAAGGAGTACACCTACGTGATACTTTTGTTGTTAATACTTACTTTTTTCTTATGTTGGAGATCTTAAATAAATAAATAAATAAAAATAAAATAATTTCAGATTTTTGTTTATGCAAACTTCGGAGATAAGGGGGGAACGGTATTTTTTTAAACATTTTTCACCAAAACTGGAAAACTATGCGGCTTAAAAAAATGAAAAAAATTGTTTGAGAATGCGCAAACAGCGTTCTTTCATATGATACCCCACATGCCCTAGTAGCCCCACTTCAAATTTTTAAGACCCTCTTTCAGTCCCTGTTACAAAAAAAATAACATATATATTTTTATTTCTTTCTTATTTGCAAAATAGTTAGGCTAACGGGGAGTGATACGTAGGTTCGAATGACGCCAAGGTTCTTGCGAAGGTCGCCATTTCGAAAAATTTTGCGAGTGGTACGCCAGTGTTCGAAAACTCAATAGATCGAAAACCGCTATATCGAATGACGTTATCGCGAAGGTCGACATTTCGAAAAATTTTGCGAGCTGTAGGTACGCCTGTTCGAAAGGCATGGTATCGAAATCCGATGTTGAGTTAATTTGTTTGGGAATCGAACTCACGACCCCAGTGAGACGAGGCACAGAGAGCATGGTCTTTTGATTTGATTTGTAAAAAAAAAAAAAAAACAAATTAACTCAACATCGCCTTTCGAACAGGCAAAATTTTTCGAAATGTCGACCTTCGCGATTCGATTTAATGAGTTTTCGAACTGGCGTACCACTCGCAAAATTTTACGAAATGACGACCTTCGCAAAAACGTCATTCGAACCTACGTATCACTCCCGGCTAACGTCATCTAAAACTGTTCCAAATTTTAAGTTAATAGCATTAGTAGTTCTTGAGATATCCAGCTGTGACAGACAGACAGACAGACTGAGTCGCACCATAAGGGTTCCTTTTTACCATTTTGGTACGGAACCCTAAAGATAAGAAATCTAAAATTGTTTTACCAGAATTAAACATTATGAATACTGTACTGATATAATAATAAGTTAGAATGTGAATAATTTATTATCCTAACTAACTCATCCTACAGCAAAACACTCAACTTCACAACTTTGACAATGGGCTAATGTTGGCAATACTGCGCTAAGCAAACTTGTCAGTTCCGCCAACACTCGGAGTCCAACCGGGACCGGAAGCTCGTCTCTACACAAGTTTGTGCATGTACTGATGTTGTACTGCCAACCGCACGACAACCTTCAAACTTGTAGTACAAAAACCGACCTTACAGCTCCAACATAAGGTCACTTTTAACGTAATTTGTTTGCTATTTCTGCCCGGTTGGCAGTACAGGAAGCATTGTAATCGTTTGGTGAAAGTCTGCGCGTAGTTGAGAACAATGTCACAATACAAATTATTTGAATTGTGGGGATAAAGTGCTAATATAGTGACAGTCTGTGATGATATATTACTTTCTATACTAGTTTTGAACTAAAATGAAACTAGATACCTACCTACTATGAGTTTGACCGGCCAAGTGCGTGTAGACTACGCACAATGAAGGGTTCCGTAGTTGAAAAGAATTTATCCCAAAAATAAACATAACATTGTAATAACAAAAAAAAAATATGTGATCAAATTACAAATTAAGAATTTTCGAACTTTTTACTTTACTTGTGCTGTGTGTACCTTGCTTCTTGCCAAATTTCATTATTCTAGGTCAAAGGGAAGTACCCTATAAGTTTTAATTTACTTGCGAGTATCAAAATATATTTCTAATATTTCTTCATGATAATTCGCTGAATGATTGATATACCTACTGATACATAATTTATATTTTGTTATTCTAGTTGGCATAATTTCATTTCGTTTGACATTACTGATAGATTTTTTTATTTTTTTTATTTACATATATATTTTTTTTTTTTATTACTATGACAAGGCTGACATTTTTTTTGTTAATATTTTTTTTTTTTTTTGTTATTTAATGTAATTCTAATGACATGCTACATAATTTAATTTAGAACAAGATTATAAATGTTCCTACTATTTGCATGCCCGTGTGTCGGTAAAATATGGAGAACCTTATTATAAAAGAACATCTTATGTATCAATAATACCCATGTTTGCAAAGTAATAAATTGATTTGATTTGATTTGATTTGATTTGAAAATATGTCGCATAAATGGCCGCATTTTTTTATTGCGTTGACTAGAAGCTTGATTTTTAGGACTCTATGGGACTATAGATCTACATATTTGATACTAGCTTTTGCCCGCGGCTTCGCCCGCGTGGATGTCGGAAAATATCCCATGGGAACGTTCATGTGGAAAACATATCATATCCCTAACTTAAGAAATGCTGGGTTTCCCTTACAAACTTTCATCCCCTATATCACACCCTGTAGTACTGTTTTTGAAAGTATCCTATGTCCTTTCCCAGGATGGAAATACTGAGTTTCCCTAACAAACTTTTATCCACTATATCACCCCCTGAAGGATTATTTTTTAAGACCAAAAGTAGCCTGTGTCCTTCCCCAGGATGCTATATAAAGCCTTGCCAAATTTGATCGAAATCCGTACAGTTTTGTAAATTTTAAAATCAACCCCTATTTTACCCCCTTAGGCGATGATTTTTCAAAAATGCTGAACCGCATATTTCTTAATTTCCTACCAATAGCATAAATTTGTTATCCCTAACTTAAGAAATACTGGGTTTCCCTTACAAACTTTCATCCCCTATATCACCCCCTGTAGTATTGTTTTTGAAAGTATCCTATGTTCTTTCTCAAGATGCTATATAAAGCCTTGCCAAATTTTGTCGAAATCCGTGCAGTTTTGTAAATTTTAAAATCAATCCCTATTTTACCCCCTTAGGGGATGATTTTCAAAAACGTTGAACCGCATATTTCTTTATTTCCTATCAAAAGCATACATTTTATTTTTCACATCCCTAACTTAAGAAATACTGAGTTTCCCATACAAACTTTCATCCCCTATATCAACCCCTGTAGGATTATATTTTAAGACCAAAAGTAGCCTGTGTCCTTCCCCAGGATGCTATATAAAGCCTTGCCAAATTTGATCGAAATCCGTAGAGTTTTGTAAATTTTATAATCAACCCCTGTTTTACCCCCTTAGGCGATGATTTTTCAAAAATGCTGAACCGCATATTTCTTAATTTCCTACCAATAGCATAAATTTGTTATCCCTAACTTAAGAAATACTGGGTTTCCCTTACAAACTTTCATCCCCTATATCACCCCCTGTAGTATTGTTTTTGAAAGTATCCTATGTTCTTTCTCAGGATGCTATATAAAGCCTTGCCAAATTTTGTCGAAATCCGTGCAGTTTTGTAAATTTTAAAATCAACCCCTATTTTACCCCCTCTGGGGATGATTTTTCAAAAACGTTGAACCGCATATTTCTTTATTTCCTATCAAAAGCATACATTTTAATTTTCACATCCCTAACTTAAGAAATACTGAGTTTCCCATACAAACTTTTATCCCCTATATGACCCCCTGAAGGATTATTTTTTAAGACCAAAAGTAGCCTGTGTCCTTCCCCAGGATGCTATATAAAGCCTTGCCAAATTTTATCGAAATCCGTGCAGTTTTGTTAATTTTAAAATCAACCCCTATTTTACCCCCTTAGGGGATGATTTTTCAAAAATGCTGAACCGCATATTTCTTAATTTCCTACCAATAGCATAAATTTGTTATCCCTAACTTAAGAAATACTGGGTTTCCCTTACAAACTTTCATCCCCTATATCACCCCCTGTAGTATTATTTTTGAAAAAAATAGTATCCTATGGCCTTCCCCAGGATGCTATATAAAGCCTTGCCAAATAATGTCGAAATCCATGCAGTTTTGTAAATTTTAAAATCAACCCCTATTTTACCCCCTTAGGGGATGATTTTTCAAAAACGCTGAACCGCATATTTCTTTATTTCCTATCAAAAGCATACATTTTAATTTTCACATCCCTAACTTAAGAAATACCGAGTTTCCCATACAAACTTTCATCCCCTATATCACCCCCTGTGGGATTATTTTTGAAAAAAAAAGTAGCCTATGTCCGTCCCCAGGATACCATCTATAGCCTTGCCAAATTTTATCGAAATCCGTTTAGTGGTTTAGGCGTGAAAAGGTAACAGACAGACAGACAGACAGACAGACAGACAGACAGACAGACAGAGTTACTTTCGAATTTATAATATTAGTATGGATTAATTTCAACTTGATACCTTTACGCGTTCCTGAGAAGAAGGGTCTTGACAGACTGACAGACAGACAGACAGACGGACAACGAATTGATCCTTTAAGGGTTCCGTTTTTTCCTTTTGAGGTTCGGAACCCTAAAAAGTAGGGGGGAGAGGGAATCATAAGGCATCAAAAATTCGTCCGAATCGCTGTCAAGTGCCCAAAAAGCTTTGCCACGTTGTATGGCAATGCTGATTCTTTGGCCAAAATAAGAAGAATATTATTAGAATATCTGTCCTTATCTGCCAACGCGTTAACTACCTACTTTTCTCACCATACAGCCTCCCGTTACAGGCTTTCAGCAACACAATAGTTGTAACAATAGGCCGGCTACAGATGTAGATAGCAATTGCGAGCATTCGTTATTAACTGGTCGGAAACAATGGCGTGTAGTGCCACAGTCACCGTAATGGCGACGTTTAAACAGCTGCTCAAAGAGCGCGGTGTTGCTAGTGTGAAGCGGAGAAAATTATAGCGATAATATATAAAGTAGTGTTAGCTATAACGGATGTAAAAAAAGGCACTCATAGTCCCCGTCATTGTGATATTTTTTTGTACTAGACCATGCCTTTTATGTGGATGGGAAATCATAAAATGACTTCTCCCGCTCTGCGTGGCCGGAACGGGAGGAGGGCGTGTCAGACTTTTACTGACTAAAACCCACCCGTGTACCTACAGTTGCCTGTGCCAAGGACACGGTATCTTTTTCGAACAACCCGCGACCCTGGCGGCATATTATACCATACCTGGGAAATGGGAATGTTCTGGTTACGGAGATATTGAAGGTCAAAGTTATATAATATTCAAGGCTCGAAAAGAGTATTCAGTCACTGGGAAGGAGCAGGCAGCAAAACGTCAAGATGGTTGCGAAAAATAGATTACTTAAACTTTTGAGTTTTAATTGTAAGTCTATAAAAAGATCAGTAGATTATGTGAAAAAAATGTGTGACGATGCGGATATAGTTGCATTGCAGGAGACGTGGCTGCTACCTCATGATTTGTCCTATCTAAACGACATTCACGGTGACTTTGCGGCCGTGGGCGTCTCAGCGGTGGATACAGGGGTAGGTGTGTTGCGGGGGAGGCCCTATGGCCCTTCTATGGAGAAAGAGTGCGTTTAGTGTCGTCGAGGTTATTAAGTGTAGTAGTGTACGTATTGCGGCGATTAAATGTGTGAGTCAGTGTCAGTCAATGCTAGTGTTCACAGTGTACATGCCTACGGACTGTCAGGACAATCTATCTGAATTTACTGCGTGTTTATCGGAGATTAATGCGGTAATTGACGATTGTAATGTAGATACAGTATTTATTCTGGGCGACTTCAATGCGCATCCGAATGAAGTGTTTTTTAGTGAAATGATGAATTTCTGTAGGGAACAATGTTGGTCATGCGCGGACGTAGATCTTTTAAGTGGTCTGAACACATATACATACCTAAGCGAGGCTCATGGAACTGTCAGATGGTTAGACCATTGCCTGGTTACGTCAATGGCATTTCAAACAATTGAAAGTATTAAAGTATTGTATGAAGTGTCATGGTCTGACCATTTCCCAATGGAAATTAGTTGTAATCTTAAGAGTTTGCCTAGAAAAACCGTTGTAAACAAAGTCGTGGATAACAAAACAGTATGGGGAATAAGAGACGATGACCAAATTTGTATATATAGGGAGCTATGTAACGAGGCATTACGAAATATAGATTTTCCAGTGGAATTGCGGGATATGTGATAATGTAGATCATAGGAACATAATTAATGCAATGTACGCGAACATTAAGTCTATCTTGAGTGAGGCCTCTGAAAAAACTCGAAGTGTCAGTAAGACGAATAAGAGGAAGTGTATTGTAGGATGGAACAAGTATGTAAGTGACGTTCATAGGAGGGCTCGGCTTAGTTTCAGTAACTGGGTTTTACTAGGGAAGCCGCGTGCAGGACCACATTACGTAGATATGTGTGAGACACGTAAAGTGTTCAAGAAAAAATTAAAATGGTGCCAGGATAATGCCAAGCAAATACAAATGGACATACTGGCAGCAAAGCACAAGGCTAAAGATTTTGGCAGTTTTTGGAAGAATACGGGGCATCTGAACCCTGGGCCGAGCATTCCTGTGAGCGTTGATGGTGTAGTAGGTGATCAAAATATTGCAAATGTTTTTAGGGATCTGTTTACTGTAGAACCAATGCCCTGTGAGAGTGACAACTTATGTAAACCAGACGTCAGACCTGGTGATAAGTTCACTCGGTTTATGCCAGTAGATGTGAGGAATGTCATATTATAGATGAAACGTGGAAAGTCACCAGGTCACGACGGCATAAGTATCGAACATTTGAGATACGCAGGTGTACATCTGCCCAGAGTCTTGAGTCTACTGTTTAACTTTTGTGTAGGTCACTCTTTTATTCCGGATGATATGTTGAAAACAGTAGTAGTTCCTATAGTAAAGAACAAGACCGGGGATTCATCTGACAAGCGTAACTACCGCCCGATATCATTGGCCACTACCATGGCGAAGGTCCTCGACAGTCTCTTGAACGCACAGCTGAGCAAACACCTTCAGATCCATGACTTGCAGTTTGGCTTCAGACCCAACCAGTCAACGGAAATGGCGATTATGTGTCTGAAACAAACTGTAAGGTATTATACTGACAGGAATACACCTATATATGCGTGTTTTCTTGATCTGTCGAGGGCGTTCGACCTGATTAATTATGATATTCTGTGGCATAAACTACTTGAGGAAAGCACTGTGCCGAGGGAGACGGTATCCCTCCTCAAGTACTGGTACAGTAATAAAAAAAATGCGGTCAAATGGGTCAGCTCGCTTAGTCAGGAATATCCTCTGAAATGCGGTGTCAGGCAAGGTGGTTTGAGTTCTCCGAGTTTGTTTAACCTATTTGTTGATCAGCTGATTGGCAGGCTCAGCAGAGCTATGGTCGGGTGTTCGATAGACGGAACCATGATAAATAATATTAGTTATGCGGACGACATGGTTCTGCTGAGCCCGTCAGTGAGTGCTCTAAGAAGACTTCTGGGCATTTGTGAAGTGTATGCCACGTCGCATGGACTCAAGTATAATGCGAGTAAGAGTGTCCTCATGGTATTTAAGGCGGGGAACAAAACACCATCAAATGTGCCGCCAATTAGGATCGGGGGGGCGTCACTAGTAAGGGTGACTGAAGCAAAATACTTGGGTCACATGCTGTCGGATCGCCTACAGGATGATGCAGACTTAGAGAGGGAAAGGAGGGCGTTGGCAGTCCGCTGCAACATGTTGGCCCGCAGATTCGCACGATGTACTACAGATGTAAAACTGTTACTTTTCAGAGCATTCTGTCAGTCATTCTACACGTGCAGTCTGTGGATCAACTATACGCGGCGGGCTTTCAATGCCCTGCGTGTACAGTACAATGACGCTCTGAGGGCAGTGTTGAGGAAACCCAGGTACTGCAGTGCCTCAGAAATGTTTGCGGCAGCTTCCGTCGATGATTTCTTCTCCATCATCAGGAAAAGAACCGCATCGATGATGAGCAGGGTCCGTGGTAGCACCAACACCCTCAGAACGTTAGCGTGCAAAATAAACGGTCCGTTTACTGTTTACTGGGCGAGTGTTCACTTGCTCAGAAATAGGAAATAGACTATAGTATAATGTACTCGTACTATACCTACTGATTTTGATTCTGTACTAACAAATTACTAACACCTTGTTATTTGTATTTTTATGTGTTCTACTAACAAGCTTACTAACGTTTCATTTGTTAAAAATGTATGGACGTATGTCTGAAATAAAGATATATTATTATTATATTATTAAAGTTTCAACTTTTCTTTATTTTTTTCACTAAATCATGTTATCATCTATGTATATAAAAGGCAAAAGTGATTGACTGATGTATCAACGCACAGCCCAAACCGCTTGGTCTAGAGATTCCAAATTTGGCACGTATAGGTTTCTTATGCGGTCTAGTGTGTTTTCTTAGTGCACACTAAGAAAAGATTTTTCAAAATTCATGCCCTAAAGGGGTAAAACGGGGATTCAAAGTTTGTATGAAAAACCTTATACCTACCTTGAGTTAATAGACTTGAACTTCCACGCGGGCGAAGCCGCAGGAAAAAGCTAGTATAAGATATAACTTAACTTTAAATTGACTCGTAAATCATCAGAAGTGAGCTTCTGTTTGTTAGCTCCGTTTTCATGGAAAACTCGCGAAACCAATTTAGTTAATTTTGCCAGAATTAGGTATTAGCTTCTTTTCGAGGAATAGGATAAAGGGTACTTTCCCAGAAAAATAGTTATATACTTGGCTGAATGGCAGGATACCTACAGGCACCAAATTATTAAAGCTAAGGCACAGAATAATATAGATACAGTAGTTTATCTGGGCAGTGACCTTGAATTAATTAGGTACCTGCGGCCTATCGGTGGATAAATACGCGTCCGTCCGTGCGTAACTGCCGCGCGCTCGAACTGTTGCGTACATATGTGTGGCGGCATCTACATCGCCACATACGAACTATATACGCATCACACTAACGTCACGCAAAAATCCTGCATCGCGCAATCAGAGTATATCGCGCGGTTAGCATAGGTATATACAACATCCCGACATCAACCGTCAGGCAGTTTCCCACCAGACACAACACCAGTCTGGTCGGAGGATCCTCCCTTTTCTATGGAGTACGAGTATGAGTGAACTTTACACCCTGTTCCTCATGCCTCTATATATATGAGATTGTACTGAGATTTCGAAGCGTCGTATAATACTGCTTACTTTATTATACTGTGGTTAAGGTTTCTACACATTTCTAAGGCTGTCATGAAAAGACTGGCTGTAATTTGTATCTATTGTGAATTACTTTTTGTAAAAAAGTCCTTTGAAATACTTGTTCAGTCGACTTTATCCCCACGACAAAAATACTTTTTACCTATAGGAATTCCGGTACTGAAAGTTTCAATCCAATATTGGGTTATGTGTTTTTCCGAGCGCTCCCAACAAACAAAGCCTCCCTTTACACGACAGAATAACCATATTAAAGCTAAGCCAAAAACTCTGAAACGTCCAATAAAAACAGCAAGTTCAACATAACGGCATTTTCAATACGTGCGAACACTGACAACAGTGGCACGAGATATTGAATTTGTTTTACACTCTGACTGGTCAAACGAGGGACATATCGAAGAGGGGTATTCATTATTTGATAACATTAACTCTTGTCACTTCTTGTTCTAAAACCCATCGGCTTGGCATCTGCCGCTGTACAGGGTGCAGGCCTATCCTGGATGCCTTCAAAAGTTTTGCCACAGACACCGACACTGGACTGCAGAATAAGTTACAGGTATTTGTTAGAGATACTCCGCGACGATGGAAAGAGACCTGACGGAATTACCATAATACCCTGGAAGGTCGGTTGGCCTTTGGTTTGGGATGCAACATGTGTCTATAGACTTGTGCCATCTTCGGCTGCTGCAGGTGCGGAAAACCTCAAACAGCGAAAATATTAAAATATTTTTGGGAGTTTAATTTTCAAGCCGTTTTGGTGTTGAAACACTAGGGCCATGGAGTCCGAGTGCCCACTTGGTTTATTTTCACAATATGAACAACTTTCACTATGGGACGAACTCTAAATCGTGAAAAAAAAACTGCTGTTTCCTACATTTTGATGAGTTGTGCGAACATAAATGTAGGGAAAAGCTGATTTCGGAGTTGGTCCCATAATGAAAGTTGTTCATATTCATGGGTATATGGAGGCATGAGGAACAGGGTGTAAAGTTCAGTCATCCTCCATTGAAAAGGGAGGATCCTGCGACCTGACGGGTGTTATGTCTGGTGGGCTACTGCCCGACGGTTGATGTCGGGACGTTGTATATATGATAGTCGCATGGTAAACTCTAATTGCGCGATGAAGGATTGCGTGACGTCATGTCATTCTGATGCGTAGTTCGTATGTGGCGATGTAGATGCCGCCACAGGTAGAACATTGTATACAAGGCATAACTGAAGTGACTGAAAACCTGAAAAGGGTCATTGAAATCATCAATAAGAACAACTGTTACTTTTTTTTTATTTTTTTTATTTATTTTTTTTTAAATCGTACGAGGACTTTATGGTCCGTACGGACGCGCCTTTAAAACATGTCCCAGAATTGATGGCACAACCGCTTAAAGGGCTTAAATTGTGCTCATCATTATGAACAACTTTTACTATGGGACCAAACCTGAAGAACTTAATATGGAACCAGAAGGAAAACTGCGTAACCGCGACTTTGTGAATCTTATCACGATAATTTGTTAATAATAATGTGTTATAATTATGTTTCTCGATTAATATAATACTTGTCATATTGTAAACGTAAACTATATATTTCATAGAAACTACTATTTCCCTTGTTTTACCATTGATACTTTATAGACACAAGCGCGCTTTCAGTTGCTTGTAATGTAATACGGGTGGCGTCCCGAACATTCATCATCATTTTCCTGCCCTTATCACATTAATTTATGGGGCCGGCGCAATGTGTATTTGTCTTCCACACTTCTCTATTAGTCGTCGTCTCGGTAGTCACTCCCTTTCTAGCCATATCTGCTTTCACACAGTCCATCCATCGCTTCTTCGGTCTTCCCCCATTCGCCAAACACCACACATCGCTCTTAGCTTTCTCATCTTAGCTGCATTGCCTTTCAATCATTCCTTTTGTGGCCCAACATTCTGATCCATACAAGACAGCTGGTCAAAACATTGTTTTATAAATCTTCCCCTTAGGTTTAAACGGAATGCGGAAGTTGCAGAGTGTTCCCATGACCTGCCGACATTTCATACATCCAGTGTTAATTCTCTCAGCTGGTCAAACCATTGTTTTATAAATCTTCCCTTTAGGTTTAAACGGAATGCGGAAGTTGCAGAGTGTTCCCATGACCTGCCGACATTTCATACGATCTACTTCGCCATTGCTTTGCACAAGTTAACCGAGATACCGAAAGTCGAAGCAGACCGGGAGGAGTGCGCCCCGAACATTCACAATTTACATTCATATTTGTCTCCAATTCCTACCAAATTAGATCATTCTTTAGGTTCACTTACTACGTATTACGAAGCACATATTTTCACAACTTTACCACTCCCCGCCCAGGCTATAAATAGCCTTGTTTTGAGCCGAGAACAATTACGTTATTACCACCCGTGTAATTATTTAAATAGGCACCTGAATTGAAATGTATGTAGTAGCAGGTACTCGGTGGTGTAAGTATAATATTCATGTTAATTAAATTCTTAACGTTTTTGAGGTAAACAGAGGCCAGCTTTTTCTCTTTACTTTTTTAAGAAAATGGTCGGTAAGTTTTTTTCTGCGAGATGGATCGAATTCTGAGCTAAGTCAGTAAAATTCAGGGTCATCACTCAATAGAGCCTACAATATTCTGTTCACAACAACGTAACAAGAAATATTTATGAAGATTTTCGAATAAGATTAAATAAATAATGACGTTGTTGTGTGCAATGTTTGTCAATACCCTAATCTGGCTTAAATTATCGCCTTTACTGACTATAAAAATCATATCTTTCATAATACAACATTTGATTTATTAACACAAAACCCCGCACTAAAAAACTAGTATATTGGCAGTGTGCGTACAAAACTGCGCAATTTGTGGTATTGTCAGATGACAAAAAGCCGTCGTTTGGCCTCTCGAGTCCTCCATTTGGAGGGTAGAACCCCTCGGAGGTCGTAACACTTTTTTATTCTTAAGATTACGATGGCAGTAAAATGTAAAGTGATTCCGTTTTTCTGAACACGATAGCTGTGTTGTTAACATTGTTATGAAATGCATTAACTATTACAAAGGTCCTGGTATAAGATTAAAGTGATGCTTCAAGTGGAAGCGCGGTTATGTTAATGGGCTTAACGGATTGTGGAGTGAAAATTGTGGCGAATTTAATGCGCTTGCGGTGATAATTTTGTAGTTGTAACTGTTGATTAAGTTTATGTTGAGGTTATTTTTATGATTAATATTACGTGTACGAAATAGGCGTTTTTCAGAGTAGTGTTTGATGTTTGGACGGATTTGACGATAGGTGCTCTTCTTTTCTTCAGGTACTTGTCGTGTATGAAATCTCTTATTACTGTACAGCTAGCCGTGAAAACCTATAATTGGCTTCATGTTTCTTATTCCAGTATATTTATTGTATATAAGTAAAGCTTTTGGTTTTCCGCATGATAAATAAATAAATAAGTAACGTTGTTGCAATGGCGATTCCTCTGTCATTACTTCCTATTCGGTTTTTACGACTTGATAATAATGAGATCGAGATTTCTTATAATATGTTCGTTTAGTATTAATGTTATTATATACATACATAAACCATATTATTTATTTATTTATTTATTTATTTATTTAAAACACACACATACAACTATCATCACAGGCTTACCTAATACGATAGTGTAGTTATAATACAAAGAAAGACTTATTATATGTATTAAATGACTTGACAAAACAACAACAACTTGACAAAACATAAGGTTTTTATAGGTAGGTAGGTATATAAATGTAAAAAACAGGAGAAGTGTCAAGCGGGCGAAAATGTGTCCGCGCGACATGCTCAGTATGAGCCGTTCATAGTACAAATCCCGTCTTTGCGAACTAGTGCGCTTTGGACTGTGACCCTGACAATTTATAAGAATGCCGTGTTGTTCAGTGGTTTATTGTAAAAACCGAAGCCATGCAAATCATGGAATCACTTTCCATATGTAAGTACAAGTATTTTATCGTATTTGTCGTTCAATCAAAGGGTTTTAGTGGAGACACAGGCTTCCAATACATTTTAACATACTGGGCACATCTCCTTCTTTCTTATATCTATGACATAAACCTTCCGGGCTCCGGAATTAACTGTCTAAATGATGGTGAAAACCACAACAAAGTTCGTTGTGAAGTTTAGAAGAATAACGCGGTCACACAGACCGACGCGAAAAGGGACTTTAATTTATAATATGTAGATACGTATAGAAGTATCAAAACCTACCACCAAAAAAGGAATTGTGGTCGAAACAGTTTGTCGTTTGAATTTCGATTGAACTGGATTGAACATAGCCTAAGATTTATTTTATTTTTTTAAAAAAGTGAACACGGCGTTTATCAAAAACATTTTATTCACCATCCATTCTAGATCTTCCATAGATTTAAAGCGTCAAAGCGAGAGCTGAACTCCTTTCATAAGACAATGGCGGCTGTATGCTCGAGAATCCGTGGCCAACACTTGACGAACAAAAGACAACTTAGCCGTCTTGTTCACCCAACATGGCGGCAAAAACTACTAGTGCTCTAACTAAAGTAATTTGGTTTCGTGCCTGCAAGGCTACAATAAGGTATAGGTAGATCTATTAAATTATGCAGGACGAAAATTGGGTTTATTTAAGCACATAAAACTAACGCCTAAAAATATGGCTGTAAAATCATCTATGACATCTTTTCATCACATGAGGTTTTTAGGCCACTTCTAAATCCTGTCAAGGGGAGAGGCCCCTCCCCTTGTTATGATTTTTTCAGACCCCCTCCCCGCCGTTGATTAAATTATATTATTACTAAATAAATGAGGAATACCTATATTTATTTAGTAATAATTAATTAATTTTAAATTGGAAATAAACAAATTCAAGTCTGAAGAAAAATAATGATGTTCTTATAACTAATTGTTGTCGAGTAAACAGGCAGATTTTTAGCTAAACTATTTTTCTCATGTGAGGTATTAGATGGCAAATAAGCTGATATTAAAGCCCACCTGATATTAAAGGCTCCCACATACCGCGCGACGCTGCTGCTAGAACAATTTCTATGAAAACTTTATTGAAATTGTTCTATTTCTATATACCAGAATCGTGTTGCACCGTCGCGTCGCGCCTGTCTGCGAGTCTTAAGTGGTTACTGTTGAAGATTGTAAACTATATAAACGTCAATGTCGCAATACTGCTTGTGTCAGCTGTCAAAGAACACACCTGCCGTACTTACTTGTCATTCATTGTAAACTGTCTGTGATGCTATGAGATTAATTAAATCTATCCTCATTATACAGGCTGTAAGGGACAGCCCTCCGCAAACAAACAGGGTGCATTCAGCTCCTCATTTTGAATGATTTTTAATAGTTTTTTCAGTTACATTTTCTTTATTTCAATGTAAAATTACATTGTGTGTTCGCAGCACTCCATTTATGTAAAAAAAACAGCAAAAAAAAACAAAAACTGAAAAAAAAACCAGCAATGGATGTAGAAATACTCTAACGAACGACGCGTGAAATCAGCTGTTCGCTTTCTGTCTAGCTACAAAGTTCATCGAACTCACCGCATACCTATTACCTACCACTCCCAACCAGTAATAGACGCTCCGATGTGTGCACAAAAACACAAACAAATCTGGTTTATTGGATTCCCATAACGTTCCTGAAATAATTTCATGTACCGGTCATCTTAGGATGACATACTGAATTCACCCTATCAGTCTGCGGAGGGCTGTGCCTTACACCCTGTATTATTAAGTTCTTATTTTCTTACCCATCCGTATCAGTTGCCTGTGGACATCTGCAATACCAGTGACATTGCAGATGCGTTACTAACTTAAATATAGAGCCGAAATTAATGTAAGGATCATTAGATACTTGATATGCCTAGCCTTTTCCCAACTACGTTGGGGTCGGCTTTCAGTCTGACCGGATGCAGCTGAATACCGGTACTTTATATGGAGCGATTGCCTATCTGACCTCCACAACTCAATTAATGGGTAGTACGATACCCAAAAGTAAGGTAAGACTGATGGTTGTCAGACTTTCGAGCTTCAGACGACCCGTAACGACTGTCAAAAATCCAAGAAAGACAGCCGGGACCAACGGCTTAACGTGCTTTTCGAGACACGGAGCAGTCTCGGTATGTACAAGACGATCACCCATCCACGGACCAACCCCGGCAAGCGTAGCTTAACCTGATGGATCGACCCTTACGGCTGTTATTACTTAGCCACGAGCTCCTCTTAATACCAACAAAAGTATCCTTCCAAAATAACTGCTTTACTTGGGAGACTTCAAGGTCTAAAATCAGCGAAAGCTAGTTAACTTAAGTACTAGACCTAGAAACTACAACCTACTACAGTCCGGCCGTCGAGAGAATGCGTTCCTGACACCTGCCAATTTCATACATCGAATATGAAGGGCACAGGAAAAGAAGGGGCTCAGCAACAAAAACAGTATGAATTCCGAGATAATGGCAAATTTAAATTTTCAACATGTAATTATTCTGTCAAAAATCAGATCTTATAATTATTAATTGTAAATTTTATATGTAACTAACTGCTCTCCGCGGTGTCTCCCGCGGTGTCAAGTAGAAATGGATCGTGATCGAGATTGACTCGAGAATTTTCTAGTATTTTTTTTATAAAGAAACTATAGCTTCGCTCCGCGGTTTCACCCTCGTAAACCGGGATAAAATGTATTAATCCAGGGCATAAGCTGTCTACATACCAAACATCGAAATCGGTCCAGCCGTTTGAGCGTGAATAAGTAACAAACGTACAAATACACACACACTCACAAACTTTCGCCTTTATAATATTAGTGTGATATCATATCACACATCTAGTGTGTGAACCTTCTTTACCGGTTTTGCATGCAATGTGAACCTTAAAGTCAAGTTTGGGCTGCAATCTGATCCTTTTATTCGTTTGTGGATTTATTGTTTGTGGATTGCAGCTCTTTTTATACAGTTCTGAATAAACCAAATGAAAGGCCCGCTTGTGGCATAGTTAGTTAGATTTTACGAAATATGTCGATGAGCCCCTTCTTTCATGTATTCTTCTTATGTGTTTTGCGAATATGATCCTTATTACTACTAGAAACTGTCCAACTGACAGGTGTCAGGACCGCATTCTCTCGTCGGCCGGACTGTAGATGCTATTTGTACGTAGTTCACAAATAAAACTGTCTCATTCAGTCTGTCGGGCAAAGCAACTATTATTAAATTAAAACACGGCAGATCCTGAAAACCAATAATTGGATTGCGTCCTATTTTTTCTTGGCGAATCTTGGTCTGAGGGTTTATGATAAAAAGAGTGTTTTGATGTAGGTTTTGTGCCTCTACCGTTACATGTCATATTTTTTGTTGAACTGGGTTGCTTGTTCCACTAAATATTTATTTCTTATTCTGTTTTTCTGTGATATTTGAATTTTATTTAATGCTTTCTTGAACAATAAAATTTTTATTAGTTATTTATTTATTTTATGTAAGTAAGGAGCTCGTGGCTAAGTAATAACAGCCGCACAGGTCGATCCATCAGGTTAAGGCACGATTGCCAGGGTTGGTCAGTGGATGGGTGACCATCTTTACATACCGAGACTCCTCGGTACCTCGGAAACCACGTTAAGCCGTTGGTCCCGGCTGTCATTCGTGGATCTTTGGCAGTCGTTAAGGGTCGTCAGAAGCCCGAAAGTCTGACAACCAGTCTTACGAAGGGGTATCGTATTACCCAGTTACTGGGTTGTGGAGGTCAGATAGGCAGCCGCTCCATGTAAAATACTGGTATTCAGCTGCATCCGGTTAAACTGGAAGCCGACCCCAACATAAAAAAAGAAAAAAGAAAAAAAAAAGAAAACGAAAAGGCTAGGCAGATTGATTTATTTTATGTAAGTAATTTGTAAAATGTAGGAAGCGTCTTGGAGTATTGAAGTTTTGCAACTCAGATTTATACAATAAATGTTGCAATTTATTGCCAGCAAATAATTTAAAAAGAAGCCTCAGTTGGTTGTTGTTTGCCAACATAATATTGTACGAAATTGGATTTATGTAGTTCATTCTGCTATTACTTATTTTATCATAAGCTAGGCTCACAAGTTATCTCGACGAAGGTTATCTGTTACTATTAATGAATCACGTGCGTACGAGATGAGTTTGTAACTACCTGAAATATTCACTAAATCTTGGTACTTTAATGTCCGTGTGGTAACCGGTAAAGGATATGCAAGATCCTCTATTCATTTGTAGCAGAAGTATTTGTTTGCTACTCTTGATTCCCCACCATGCAAACCAAATAATCCTTCCAACATAATGTGATGTGATTTTTGTAAATTGTAATTTAAATAGTGTTTGACCTGAAAACGGATCATTTTACTCATTTGAACTCGCGAAATTGCGAGCAAAATTAAGCTGCACTGAGAGAGACTAAGACATTTTTTTTTCAAAAAAAAATCTGTTGTTCCATATATTTAAATCTTAAATCTGTTGTTCCCTATATTTTTTCGTAAAGCGAACATAAATTTATAGTGCAACTTAATTTTGCTCGCGATTTCAAGGTTTTCAGGTCCAACTCGATTAAAATTCCTCTTTTTTTTTGTAAATTTTGACGTTAAAACTGCCTTTTATGAGTTTATTTGAAAAAAATGAAAAATTTAAAAAAAATAGACTTTGACTTTCTGTGAATTAATCACAATAGCAGAAAAACTGACAAGTAAAAACTTCTATTCAAAATAGCGATCATGTTCCCCATATGATTTTTTGCTGCGTGTTAAAAAAATAGTATATTATGCAATTAGTGAATAAAGGACGGATTTAAAGCGAGGGCCATAGATGAATCACGAGCTAGTGAAGGATTCTAACGATTGAATCACGACCGTAGGGAGTGATTCACGATGATTGAATCACGAGCGTAGCGAGTGATTCAAGTGTTAGAATCCTGAGCGACGCGAGTGATTCATGGCCCTCGATATAAATCCGTTTTATTCAAGAGTTGCATACTATACTTTATACCATGACTACGAGAAAAAGAAAGATTTAAGGGAAAATAGACATATAATGAATAAAAAGGAAAGTTAAATTGGCTTTGATGTAAACCAGCCGTGATTTTTTGGGTAGCAAGTTTTCCACTATATCGGCCGCCCTCTCTTGCATAAACGCAGGTGTTAACACATCTTCATCACTAGAATGCATTTTTAATCGATTAGAACAACACTAAACAAACACAAAAATAAAGATTAAAGTAACACTAAACTTTGTGTTCGTACAACTTACAGTATTCCAAATAGCGCCAATTTACTAAAGACAGCAAAGAACATAAAACAGTTTTTATTCTAATGCTAAACTCCGTGTCGAAAATGTCGACCAATCAAATTGAATTTAGAACACATCAATATAGGTCGAATACAAAGATTACACTTACACTAGATATGGCAAGCCACGACCAAGCGTGCCCTGCATGTTCGACTGTTCGTACTAAAAAAAGTCTGTTAGCTCAGTGACGCTTAGCGATTGAAATAATTCTGTTTACTTTGAGCACATCACTAAATGGCTGGGGTGAAGTTATCGTACGTATAAAAAAGATGACACGTTTGGTTTTCATACTATCTAATAACATGCCGTATCTAGCCTAGGTACTCTAAATCTGTGGTCGAATACATTGGTGTGTTCCATTTTCAAACATCAAAACAGTGAGTAAAAGTGCTTTTTATTCACTGTTTTCAGTGAATAAAATAAGCTTTTTAGAGGGGGAATGGTATAAACAATATTCTTACATAATCATGCGATAATAAAGCTTTTGTTTTTTTAGTAGTATGCAGACAAATCTGGTTGCGTGACACACACGCCCCATAGTCTTATTATTTATTGTCTATGTCAGGTGACCACGAAGTGATAATTTACAGCGCTTGGTCATGCATCTTGGCTATACTAAAAACAGTACACTTCACTTTCTTTTGGTATGTACTAAAATCATGCAAAAGTTAAAACTTTAACAGAAATATGTTTACTTTATATAATTCGAGACATAATAACGAATGTACATGTTTTATGCGAATGGATAGAATAAAAAATTAGTTCATAAGAGGAAGTCTGAAAGTGACACCGGTGACTGAAAAGTTGTGTGAAATCGGTTGTCATGGTATAGAGGAATGAGGAAAATATCGTCAGGAAAGTTTTGAGCATGAATGTGGATGGCTATACGAGTAGGTGAAGACCAAAGAAACGATCGATGGACTGTGTGAAAAGGGTTTGACTACCGAGATGACGACTAATAGAGAAGTATGGAAGAAAAAGACATGTTGTAAATTGGGATAAAGGTAGGAAAATGATGATGATGAATAACGACTGGTCATCATTACAAAAATCTGTGTATTTTGGAAACCAAGGAAGCTTTTGCTAGCCCTAATATTATAGGGTAACTATAACAACATACAGCTACCGACAACATATTAACGCATTTATGTGATGATTGGAGTTAAAATAAACTACCGAACACTACGAGCAACGATCCTTAAATAACATTTATTTTTTACATCTCATCAGTGAAGCAAAACATTGTGAGGAAACCGCCACGTCATAGAACCAAAAATTCGAAGACATCCCACATTCACCCACTCACACCGGGCCGTCTCGTCGTGGTGGATTGTGGTCCACTTTCCCTCGCAGAGAGGAGGCCTGTGTCCCAGCAGTGAGATCGTTATAGGCTTATTATGCATCTTCTCACACACGTTTCACAAGTTGGCAGCGAGCGTTATACTGCTGTCCTTTTTGAATGACATCACGAGTAAGGTCAGTAAGAATATAAATATGTCCTTCTAGATCGCCCTTAACATTTTGTGCTATAAATCTTTTTTGTTAATCGCCTTCTATTCATCCTCTCTGTAATGTGATTAAAACGATTAAGGCATAGATTTTACTAAGGCTTTTAAGAATGTTATCATCAGTAAAATAATATACTTGTAATTTTTCTAAATCTAACCTTTGATCTAAATCTTGATTTAGATTTAGAATTAATTATAATCACAGATAATAAAATCCAAATTCTGCGATTAAAAACTTCTTTGATCATTTTAAGCGACCAGAAGTTTTCTTAAAAGCCATTTACCCGAAACGAGATTTCGTATAATAATTAATTAACAAATATTTTTTAAGAAGTGGTGTATTAAAAGAAGGAGTAATAATTTAGTGGGTTCAGAATAATTTTTAATTTCCTTGCGGCCATCTTGGTATAAGGATAATTATTTTCCGTGCGACTTGGCTGAGTAATTGCCATCCGTCGTTTTTGAAAACGGTACATTAAGCTAATGTGACAGATACACTCGTCTGTCGGATAGACCTACCTAATTTAGGAAATGTGGTCTTCCGAAACTCATTCTTACTTATGTGTAAGAATGAGTTTCAGTTGCGACTATCCTATTTAGAATTATTAAGAGTTTTAATGCTGCCCGTTTTGACTGTCCTTTTCAAAATCAGTGGATAATACAGCCGTAGGCTAGGTATAACATCCATACTATCCATACTAATATTATAAATTCGAAAGTAACTCTGTCTGTCTGTCTGTCTGTTACCTTTTCACGCCTAAACCAATGAACCGATTTCGATAAAATTTGGCAAGGCTATAGATGGTATCCTGGGGACGGACATAGGCTACTTTTTTTTTCAAAAATAATCCTACAGGGGGTGATATAGGGGATGAAAGTTTGTATGGGAAACTCAGTATTTCTTAAGTTAGGGATGTAAACATTAAAATGTATGCTTTTGACAGGAAATAAAGAAATATGCGGTTCAGCGTTTTTGAAAAATCATCCCCTAAGGAGGTAAAATAGGGGTTGATTTTAAAATTTACAAAACTGCACGGATTTCGACATAATTTGGCAAGGCTTAATATAGAATCCTGGGGAAGGACATAGGCTACTTTTTTTTTCAAAAATAATCCTACAGGGGGTGATATAGGGGATGAAAGTTTGCAAGGGAAACCCAGTATTTCTTAAGTTAGGGCTAACAAATTTATGTTATTGGTAGGAAATTAAGAAATATGCGGTTCAGCGTTTTTAAAAAATCATCCCCTAAGGGGGTAAAATAGGGGTTGATTTTAAAATTTAAAAAACTGCACGGATTTCGACAAAATTTGGCAAGGCTTTATATAGCATCCTGGGAAAGGACATAGGATACTTTCAAAAACAATACTACAGGGTGTGATATAGGGGATGAAAGTTTGTAAGGGAAACCCAGTATTTCTTAAGTTAGAGATAACAAATTTATGCTATTGGTAGGAAATTAAGAAATATGCGGTTCAGCGTTTTTGAAAAATCATGCCCTAAGGGGGTAAAATAGGGGTTGATTTTAAAATTTAAAAAACTGCACGGATTTCGACAAAATTTGGCAAGGCTTTATATAGCATCCTGGGAAAGGACATAGGATACTTTTTGTCTTAAAACATAATCCTACAAGGGGTGATATAAGTGATGAAAGTTTGTATGGGAAACCCAGCATTTCTTAAGTTAGGGATATGAAAATTCAAACTTATGCTTTTGGTAGGAAATAAAGAAATATGTGGTACAGCGTTTTTGAAAAATCGTCCCCTAAAGGGTACAATAGGGTACCTACCTCTTTTTAAGGGATTGGAAATGTAGTCATACTTCGAATCTTGAGGTAACATTTAGTCTTTATTTCATTCGACGTTTTTACGAGGAAATTATTAGAACGAGTGGACACTCAAGACAAAAGTTATTTGTTATTAGAGCGTGACTGGCATAATAAATTTTAAGTAATTAACAAAGTCCCCCCGCCGCGTAAGTCTGTCTGTTTGAATGCGATAATGTCAAAAAGTACCGAACGGATTTTCATACGGTTTTCTCCAATGAACGGAGTGATTCAATGTAATTAATTATTTTTTGGTTTAAATTGGCTGAAATGTGACGAAAACTGTTGAAGATGTCGGAAAAAATCATGCCGACTGGTAGCTTTATGCCTACTGTACACGGTAACGATATATCGTAGCGATTTGAGTTTGCACAGTTATATCGGACGGCCCTATGTTTTCCACATAAACGTTCCCATGGGATATTTTCCGACATCCACGCGGGCGAAGCCGCGGGCAAAAGCTAGTTACTAATATAATTTAGGTACAACTACAGCTGTGCCCCGCGACATCGTTCGCGTGGAAGTCGTAAGATACACTAAAATAACAGCCGCAGATCCGCCGCGTTGCATTGCCCGCCCGCGATATTATTTCGATCTCGCTTAGCGTTCTTTCAGCTTTTTTTCGTTTTGCTCGGCTCCTAAGCGTCGTAGCGTGATCTTAAATAGCCTATAAGTAACCACTTTAAGAAAGATTTTGTTTTTTATATTTCTTTGCCTAATAAGTAGTAACCATCCTCGTGAATTGTGCTACTAAATGCAAAAATAATTTTTGAAAGCCGACTTTTTGTTCACATTTTCATGGGTTTTATTTTTTGCGCGGAACCCTAATTCTTTTTCAAAAACAATAAGTTACTCCTTATAACATCAGCTACCTGCCATTGAAAGTCCCGTCAAAATCGGTGCAGCTGTTTCGGAGATTAGCCGGAACAAACGGACAGACAGACAAAACATTTTAAAACTGTTTTTTTGTTATGAGTAGGTACCGTATATACTTTCATATGCATTTACTAAAAAGCTGTTGTTTTGACGTTACAAACAGACACTTCAATTTTATTTATTTATATAGATTTGTTACTAAGTCAGTCAACGTAGCAAACTAAGGCAAAAAATGCTTACTTTTGAAGAAGCACAAC
Organism: Cosmia trapezina; assembly: GCA_905163495.3. Lineage (NCBI taxonomy): Eukaryota > Metazoa > Arthropoda > Insecta > Lepidoptera > Noctuidae > Cosmia > Cosmia trapezina. The sequence goes on from LR991042.1 coordinate 11,573,770, forward strand.
TTTATAAATAATAAAATGCCCTGTAGTATAAGAAATCTACACTCTTTCAATGCGTTCAAAACTCAACTTAGTCAGTATACCTATAATTGCGGATCGATCACTTCTGGAGAAATGAAGACATTGGATGGGTATCTGATCGGATCGGTATGTTGACGAATTTTGTGTAATTTATGTATGTTCTAGTATTGTTATAAAGTAAGTGACATAAATATGTCTTTATTGAGAACTAGCTTTCGCCAGCGGCTTCCGCCGCGTGCATTTCGGAAAGTATCCCACGGGAACATACTACCAGGATAAAAACCTTATGGCCTATTCCAGGTCATGGTCTACCCGTGTACCAAATTTCATCTAAATCCGTTCAGCCGTTTTATCATGAAAGCGTAACAAACAAAAATGTTAGTGTAACACACTAACATTTTTCTGTTTTTGTAATATTTTGATAATTATAACCTACATACACATGGAGTTTCTCTGAAATAAATATATAATAATTTCATGAATAAATATTTAGCATTTATTACTGTACTAAAGGGTTAATGTTTTGTTTAATAGCAAGGAAATAGGGTACCTACTGACTACTAAACCCATTTACAATTTAAACCGTAATAGTCAATGATATTATAGCTGGTAATTTTAAACTTTGTAGCAGTTAAACGGTTATTATTGTGAAACGGTTATAAGCAGCAGATTAATTTATAGTTGAAATATTTTAGGGTCGCGGCTTAGCACCAGCGATGCGAAAGTGTCATCAAAGTCTGACGCATCGCGAAAAGTTGTAGATATAGAAAATTGTCATCAACAAATTAAAGTTCTAAGTAGAGTAAAATTGTTATAAAATTAATAAGTTGCAGAAAACAAAAAAAAAAACTAATGACACTCGTGATTTTTTATATTTACTTTTTAAATCCCACAGCTCAGTGGATCTATAGTAGGTAGCAATACTAGTCAATTAAGAAGTTAAACACACTTCATCAGGGCTGGCCCTGGCTCGTTCTTTGGCTAAAGTATAAAGCCTGCACTACACTACCTCGCGAAGTTAATCGAAGTTAAGCGAATACGAGAGTGTAGAAGGGCACTTTGCTTTGCGTGGTGCAACCTCGGCTCGCCTCGGGCGACTTCTGATAGTTGTTTTTTTTTGCCCGAGTCAAAGGACTAGAAGTGTCCCGAAGTTCTAACACGAAGCGTCTCACTACACTACTGGGCTCACTTCGGTTCACGACGAAACGCGAATCACGCATATGTTATTTTTTATAATACGCGAGAGTGCACATTGCAACGGCATTTATAGCTTGAACGTTATCCATAGTGCTTATAGTGCGCGAGGTGCGCGGGCGCCGGGCGACTGAGGTCCTCGCGAGGTTGCACGAGTGTATAGTCACTTACTTCGGCCTTCGGTCAACTTGGATAAGTACTTCGTCGAAGCAACTTCGCGAGTAGTGTAGTGCAGGCTTTAGCACTGCCATTCAATGTGGTAATGCTAAGTGCTAATACTCCGGGCACGTTTCCGGATGAAAGCGATGTGAAGTACTTCGATGTCCTTTTGTTTTTGTATTTATTTGTTACTTAGATAGTCATTTAATTTAGTACTTAGTGTAAAAAAGTTAGTTGTGTAATAAATTATATGTAAGCATTTTAATGTTAATATAGAAACTAATTGAATTGAATAGGTATACTTGAAGAAAAATACAAAAAGTATTCTGTGAAATAAAATAAAAATTATTCATTCATGAATTGATGTGACAGAGCCTTACTTGTCTGCGACGTGATTTCACTATCACACGCAACTAGAGATAATTTTTGAAATGATTCAATTTGTAAGCGAAAAGCGATCAGCGGACTGTGAATGTATTGTCCAAGGACTGTCCGATAATTGTGTTCATCGTTTATCTGATTCCATGTCGTCAATGTGTTCATGGATTGAATTAAGTTATGGACTTTTGCATTCCCAGCGGACTGAGAGTGAAACAAAAGAGAAAATTACAGCTGGTTTAATTTGCATTCGAGTCTTTTCTAGTATTGACTCGAACTATAGGAGAATAGCTATTAGAGAAGGGATAAAACTTAGGTACCTACTGAACTATTATCACTCGCGGCTCTTTAAATTCCACAATTTGCCGATTACCTGCTAATAAGGGCTACAGCAGTGAAAGTCTAGTGGTGTGATCATCGGAATGCTAAGTCTTGAGTTCGAACCCAACGCACGCACCTGGCCCGAAACTGCGTTAGGCGGACGCCCGCGCTACCGCCAAAAGTGCGCCGTCGCGGAGCCCCGCGCGGGTGTACGTTGTGGGGAGGCAGGCCCCGCGCCAGCGCAACGGTGCCCACCTCCGTGCGACGGATACCCGCGCGGGGGCACGCGGCCACGCGAGGGACCCGCTAGCGGTAACATGCCTGTACCGAAACTTTGAAAAATTTTTAAAATGAGTTTTCATTTTCTCTTAATTTACCGAACTTTACAATAAATTCCCCGCATAGCAATCTAGATTCAATATACGGGCTTACTGGTTGTCGTTTTTTTAGGGTTCCGTACCTCAAAAGGAAAAAACGGAACCCTTATAGGATCACTTGTTTGTCCGTCTGTCTGTCTGTCAGTCTGTCAAGACCGTTTTTCTCAGGAACGCGTGGAGGTATCAAGTTGAAATTAATGTCAAATACGTAGGTCTGTGGAGACCACAGAAGTTTGAAGTTCAAAAAAACTCAAGCTTCTAAGTCAATGCAACAAAAACATACGGCCATTTATGCGACATATTTTGATACTCGCAAGTAAATCAAAACCTATAGGGTACTTCCCGTTGTTTTAGAATCATGAAATTTAGTAAAAAGCAAGGTCATATAACGCGAACAAAGGAAAAAATCCGAAAATTGTTAGTTTGTAATTATGTCATATTAAAAAAATGTTCAAGTCTGTCAAGACCCTTTTTCTCAAGGACGCGTGGAGCAAGTTGAAATTAATAGTAAATACGTAATTCTATTGTCCCTTAGAGTTCTAAAAAAATCGAGTGTCTAAGGGCGAGGGGATTGCGATGCGTTTTTCTACCGCATAATCTGTGAAGTATGGAATATTTTTGAAGTGCGCGCACTGCGGTCATGCGTTTTGTTACTGTAGGCCCCGCCCAGTGCGGCAGAACTACCGGAAACGCACCGCAGTGCGCGCTCGCTCTAAGTCAACGCAATAAAAAATACGGGCATTTTGCGACACGTTTTGATACTCGCAACTGTCGCAAGTAAATCAAAACCTATAGGGTGCTTCCCGTTGACCTAGAATAATGAAATTTGGCAAGAAGTAAGGTCTCCCAGCACAAGTAGAGGAAAAAGTCCGAAAAGTGAGAAAGTGTAATTTTTTTAACTAAAAAATATAATTTTGGGATCCAATGTTAAGTTTGTTTTTGGGATAAATTCTTTTCAACTACGGAACCATTGTGCGTGGTCCGACACGCACTTGACCGGTTTTTTTTGCTTGTCGTCGTTTTGCCACGTAGTAATATATTAAGTTCTCCATCGACACGACTGTACCGTTAAAATTGAACTAGCGACACTGCGTAAATAAAACGCCGCGACGGGTACCCGCGACGGGGCCCGTAGCGTTCCCACAGAGCCCACTCACACGTATACACGCGCGTAGACACGCGACGGTTGCACGTCGCGGCCGCCCGCTTAAAGGCTCTAACAGACAGAGGCGATATCGCGTCGCGACGTGTCGCGTAGCGGTGTTGCGACGCGATAATATCGCAATATCGCTCGCGATATCGCCTCTGTCTGTAAGAGCCTTAACGCAGTTTCAGGCCTGACTTTTCTGATTCAAGTGCGTATTATATAATTATCACTTGCTTAAAAAATGGTGAAGGAAAACATCGTGAGGAAACCGGCCATGCCTGAGAGATATTTCTCGACAGCATGTGAAGCCACGTCAGAGGCCCATGGGCGGCTTAAAAACTCTAAAAAAAAAATTAAATAAAAACAAAAAAAAAAAAAATTAAATTGCGGCGATAAGTCCCCTCTTTGAGGAGTGGTTAGAGCAGCGCCACGGCGTCCTCACCTTCCACCTGACGCAGGTCCTCACCGGACACGGCTGTTTCGGGAGGTTCCTGTTTCGCATAAGGCGGGAGGAAACGCCCGGGTGTCACCATTGTGTGGATCGCCCGGAGGACACGGTGGAGCATACAGTGGAGGTCTGCCCGGCTTGGGTAGAGCACCGCCGTGTTCTCACGGAGGCGATCGGCGGCGGCGATCTCTCGCGTCCGAGCCTGGTTCAGGCCATGGTACGGAGTGAGAGTGCATGGGAGGCCGTCACCTCCTTCTGCGAAGCAGTGATGCTCACGAAGGAGGAGGCGGAACGCGTGAGGGAGAGGCAGCCTCACGCACTCAGTCGCCGCAGGAGACACCCTGGGCGGCGGGAATCGCGGGGCGATTTCCGGCCACCGTAGGCGCGGGCCTGCGGACGGTGAGTAGCGGGTAACTCGCCGTCCGGTAAGGACCAGGCCCGAGTCAACGGCGCGTTGTGTTCCACGCGCGCCTCAAAGAGATGTCAGCAAATGAGGGGGTCCAATAGGGCCGACGCCGCTGGGGTCGCGGGTAGTTTGAAGAAGATACCGCGGCCCTGGCATAGGCAACTGAAGGAACACGGGTGGGTTTTAGTCAGTAAAAGTCTGACACGCCCTTCCGCTCCACCCAGAGCGGGAGAAGTTATTTGATGACTTACCACCCTCAAAAAAAAAAAAAAAAAAAGGAAACCACACGAAAAAGAAAGAAGAATAATGTTAATAGTCGTAACAAAGCATAAGAACGTTGCCTGGGTAAACAAAAAAATTCTATTTAGTCCGTCAGTCACTTAATAAAAAAATATTAGACACGTATTTTTTTCTTTATCATAAAAAAAATGACTTAGATAACACGCATTAAAGTTGGAGAGTAGGGGCTTGCTACGTCATTTCTACGTACAAAATCTAGCTAGGCATGACGTCATGCCATATTTTAACTAAATGTAGCGCCGTAATCTTTGATTATTACGTAAAAAAAGAATAAATACGTGTCCAATATTATTTAATAATCTAACTAAATGACGGACAAAAAAAAATTTTTAGTCATCATCCCTATTGTTATGTAAGTTTATTTTATTTTTTTAATTTTTTGTATATAATACCTATTTGTTAAATTAAATATAAAACTAAAACTAAACCTTAGATCTAACAAAAGTGGGTGTCCATGAGGCATGGTGCCAAGAACACTGGCTGCATTTCCGCGTTGAATAGCAATAGCTATTCTCTGTGCGAGAAATGAGCCAGCCCTCCTGTCACCAGCGGCGTCGACTAGACGAGGAAACAATTGTTTGAAAAATTTTTTAGTACTGGGACCCCAAGGACCAAAAGTTTCGAAGCCAAGCGGTACAAATATGTAGTCGCTAGAAAGCGTTACATATTTGCGTCGCTTGGCCTCTTCTGCGGCTTCCGCCGCGGCTCCGGCCCTTAAAGCCGATCCGCTGAGATGGGAAGGGGCTAACGTGTCAACACATGTAGCGTCCCAAACAAGAGCCCTTCCCCGCTCCCAGGGGATCAACGTCAGGCCGTCCGGACGCCTGCCATCATCACGAACCATCCCTAAAGGTTCTAATAGAGAAGGAACATTGATGGTGGCAACAGTTTATTTGTTAATAAAAATACGTGTTAATTAATGTTGTATATTAATTCGGTGTTAATTAGTAGTTAACGCGCGTTGATATTGTCACTATAAATTATAATTAATTAATATCTGTCAAATGTCGAGCTTAGCTTCCAACGAGGTTTATATCCTTATCCGTACCTGTGTCAATCAATTGCAGAATCATCATCGTTATCGCATGACATCCTTCCAAAACATCATTATTGATACCAACACCAAACCGTCATTCTCGTAATCAATCTGCTTAGCTTTTTCCCAAGTCTAATGAGGTCCCCTAGCAGTCACAACCACAACCCTTTTCTGGGTAACACGATACTAAGACTGGTTGTCAGACTTATGAGCTTCTGATTACCCGTAACGACTGTCAAAGATCTACGAAAGACAGCCGGTACCAACGGCTTAACGTTTTCCCGAGGCACAGGATGGTCTCCCATCCACGAACCGACAGCGGCAACAGTAGCTTAACCTGCGATCGACTCGTGCGGCTCTCATTATTTAGGCACGACCCTTTAAACTGAAGCTGTCATTCTCGTAATAATACAAAAGGCAGCCAATCATCAACTGTCCATTGATGGCATAGACAATGAGCTTAAAACGGTATTCACGCCGAAACAGATCGATGGCGGGATTAGCCCGTGTTTTGACGCGGCTTATATGCACCGCTATTCTGATTTGCATCACAAAATGTCTATATCCAGAATGGTACGGGCAAAACGTCCGATTGTTTGATAGACATGTTTTGTTTGCTAATATTATTTGTTTGGTATTGGTTAATTTTGATAATTTATTGATTGTTTGAGTTGTGGGATAGGTAACTTCATTATAGATGGACAGGAATTGTGAGTACAGTCAACCGAAGATCAGTGAAAGAAAGAAAGAAAAACGTTTATTTGCCACAGTAGGCACCTTATGCAAGGAATACATCATCATCTGCCTAGCCTTTTCCCAACTATGTTGAGTTTGGTTACCAGTGCATCCGAATGAAAGAAAGAAAAAAAGAAAGAAAAACTATTTATTCCCGCGAAAAATGACGCACATACTTTCATTTTTTACATAATCCTAAAAAATAAAAAACAATTGGGTAGCTAAATTTCAAACTGCAGCTGAATACAAATATTTTACATGGAGCGACTGCCTACCTAACCTCCACAACGCTGCAGTTACCGAGTAATACGGTACCCCTTGCTTGTCAGACTTTTGGGCTTCTGATGACCCTTAACGACTGTCAAAGATCCACGAATGACAGCCGGATTAACGTACTTTCCCAGGCATGGAGGGGTCTCAGTATGTAAAGATTGTCACCCATCCACGGACCAACCGCGGCAAACGTAGCTTAACAGCTTTCCGGCTATAATTACTTAGTCAGGAGCCCTGCAAGGAACACATTTGTAAATATGTAAATAAAAACTAACAAAATTAAAAATATAGTAAAACACTTGCACTACGAAAATCGCACTTGCTGCCACGACATAAAGACGCTCTCAATATCAAATTGCTACCACTGATGTGCGGTTGACTGTACAAAAATCATCTCGCACACAACAAAATAACGTTTTGGTGACGTAACTATAAGTTGGACTTGAAGAAAAACACGAAAAATATCTTAAAGTAAAACGATAGCTATATCAAGAAGCATTTACCTGTATTCTGATATTTATCAGGCCAATAATAAAGCTCAGTATTTTTGCTCTTCTAAATAAAGATGTATAATGTCAACCACCGGAAAAAACAGCGGTCTAAAACGAGGTTTCCGCCAAACCCACAACAAACTGTAATAAGAAGAAAAATAGAAGGAATAATAAAGAACTTTCTAGCAATAACCACCAAAACTTTTACATTTTAGGTACACTATTAGGAACAAAGTCAAGTCCATAACAGATTTAGTTATACAAGGAGTAACTTAAATAAAATAACGCACAACCTCTTAAGGGGTCACTATACTCATCATTATGAACAACTTTTACTATAGGACCAAACCTGAAGTCGCGAAAAAAACCAGCTGTTCCCTACATTTAGACGAGTTATGCGATGCGAATGCGAACGTAGGGAACAGCAGATTTTTTTTTCGTGATTTCAGATTTGTTCCCATAGTAACATTTTGTTCATAATGATGAGTACAATGATCCCTTCAGAAGTTGTGCGTTATTAACCGACTTCAAAAAGGAGGAGGTTCTCAATTCGTCGCAAACCTTTTTTTTTTTTTTTTTTATGTATGTTCCCCGATTACTCGAAAATGGCTGGACCGATTTGGATTTTTCTTTTTTTGTTCGAAAGGGTATACTTCCCAAGTGGTCCCATGATCATCAATGATGGGATCCCATGGAAATCGAGGGCAACCCTCACATTTTATGGGCACACTTATATCGATTTCGGTATTTTTTATAGTAACTCGTGCATTTGCTCTCGGAAAGTACCATTTGGTGAACTGGAACTGATGATGAAGACCACAGATGGCCATCGGAAATACTCAATTATATCTAATTATATCACAGGTTGCGATTCGATTACTTTAATATGGTTTATGCTCGTCAAAAAGCATAATGGTGATGGCGACTTCACCATGAGCTCCAGTTCTCCTGGTTCTTACTAGGAGAACTCCTCAACAATTAACGTCCCTGCATCGGGAAAAGCAATATTTTGTAAAACGTATTGAGCAGTTGACATTGGGTTATTGTAACTTAGATAAATTACAAACTGACCCACTGAAAAGTGAAAAATAAAAACTTTTTTACAAAAAACAAAACCGATTTCCAAAAAAACACTACAAAGTGAAAAATAACTTTAATTTCGGAAGTCGGGGGCAAAAACCTAAAATACAGATCCAAAGACACCGACTTCCGAAATTAAAGTTATTTTTCACTTTGTAGTGTTTTTTTGGAAGTCGGTTTTGTTTTTTGTAAAAAAGTTTTTATTTAAGTTACACCTTGTATCCTTTTTTTTTTTTTTTTTTTTTTTTTTTTTTTTTTTTTTTTGAGGGTGGGAAATCATCAAATAACTTCTCCCGCTCTGGGTGGAGCGGGAGGGCGTGTCAGACTTTCACTGACTAAAACCCACCCGTGTTCCTTCAGTTGCCTATGCCAGGGCCGCGGTAACCCTTTCAGACAACCCGCGACCCCAGCGGCGTCGGCCCTATTGGGCCCCGTCACTTGCTGACATCTCTTTGAGGCGCGCGTGGAACACAACGCGCCGTCGACTCGGGCCTGGTCCTTACCGGACGGCGAGCTACCCGCTGCTCACCGTCCGCAGGCCCGCGCCTACGGTGGCCGGAAATCGCCCCGCGATTCCCGCCGCCCAGGGCGTCTCCTGCGGCGACTGAGGGCGTGAGGCTGCCTCTCCCTCACGCGTTCCGCCTCCTCCTTCGCTAGCATCACTGCTTCGCAGAAGGAGGTGACGGCCTCCCATGCACTCTCGCTCCGCACCATGGCCTGGACCAGGCTCGGACGCGAGAGATCGCCGCCGCCGATCGCCTCCGTGAGAACACGGCGGTGCTCTGCCCAAGCCGGGCAGACCTCCACTGTATGCTCCACCGTGTCCTCCGGGCGATCCACACAGTGGAAACACCCGGGCGTTTCCTCCCGCCTTATGCGAAACAGGAACCTCCCGAAACAACCGTGTCCGGTGAGGACCTGCGTCAGGCGGAAGGTGAGGACGCCGTGGCGCCTCTCTAGCCACTCCTCAAAGAGGGGACTTATCGCCGCTATTGTGGCGTGCCCAGCGCTGGGTTGCGACAGTCGCGCTCTCCATGCCGCCATGAGATCCCGCCGGAGCTCTGTCCGCTGTACCGTGATTTCTCGCGGCAGCGGAGTTACGGCCCGGCGTTTCGCCTCCTCGCGCCACTCCCACACGTGCGCGAGGACCTTTGCCTCCAGATCCCACGGCGGCAATCCGGCAAGGAGGCTCGCCGCCTCCCGGGAGACCGTGCGGTATCCCCGGACTAGCCGGATGGCCATGACCCTCTGGGACGCGTTCAACCTGCCGGCTGGTCCCAGCCTTAGGGAACGCGCCCACACCGGTGCTCCGTAAAGGGCCATGGACCGCACGACCCCCGCGTAGAGCCTCCGGCAGGAGGCGTTTGGACCCCCCAGATTGGGCAGGAGCCGCCTCAAGGCAGCCCCAGCCCGTGCCAGTCTGGGAGCCAAACGTCGAAAGTGCTCCACGAAGTTCCACCGGCTGTCGAGGACGAGTCCCAGGTACTTCATCGTCGACCCGACTCCGATGTGAACCCCTCCCACCGTTATTTCGGAACCCGACGGTGGCGCATTCCGAGGACCATGAAAACACATGGCCTCGGACTTGTGCAAGGCCACCTCGAGTCCCAACTGCCGGATCCTCTCCACGACTATCGCAACCCCGCGTGTCGCTAAGTCCGCCGCCGCCTGGTGCGACCTCCCTTGCGCCAGGACCAGCGTGTCGTCAGCGTAACATACTACGCTGACGCCGCCAGGGAGGTCGGCGCGCAGCACCCAGTCGTAGCCGATGTCCCACAAATGCGGCCCCAAGACCGATCCCTGTGGGACACCGCACGACATCTCTCGCCGGTTCCACTCTCCCTGATGACCGGGGTAGATGACGGTCCTGTCCGTCAGATAGGCCTCGACCACTCGACAGAGGTAGGTCGGCATCCGGTGATACCGCAATGCCTCCCTGATGCAACTCCAGGGCAGGGTATTAAAGGCGTTGGCGATGTCTAGGGACACCGCCAAGACGACCCCACCCCGGGCCACTGCATCCCCCGTCGTGAGGGCTCGCACGCGCATGATGGCGTCCACCGTAGAGCGCCCCTTGCGGAAACCAAACTGGGTCTCCGCCAAATCCGGCCCCTCCTGTACCAGCCACCCGACGAGGCGGTCTGCAATTACTCTTTCAAAGAGCTTGCCCACCTCGTCGAGCAGCACGATGGGCCGGTAAGCGGACGGAGAGTCCGCAGGGCGCCCCGGCTTCTTAATGAGGACCAGTTTCCCCGTCTTCCAGCGAAGCGGGAACTGGCCCCTCTCCAAGCATGCGCTTAGGAGCCCCCCTAGTCGAGGCCCGAGAGCCCCAAAGGCCAGAACCCAGGCTCTTCCAGGTAAGCCGTCGGGTCCTGGGGCGGTATTTTTGGCACTGAGCCTACGTACCGCCGCTCTCAACTCTACCTCGGTCACTTCCGGAGCATCAACGTCGTCGTCGGTGTCGTGGTCCGCAGCGGGCACCGCATGAGGCGGAGCCATAGGCGGGGGAGTATGTTCCCCTCGCGAAGGGAACAGAGCGCTCACCACGTCCTCCACGAGCTCGGGCCGGAGACCCTGCGTCAGCGGGGGCGCCCATGGGCGGAGTTTCTCCCGCACCAACTTGTAGGGGCGCCCCCATGGGTCTCTGTTCAGAGTCTCCAGCGACTCCTCGCGGCCCAGATCCCTGGACCGCAAGATCTCCGCTCGGAGGGCGGTCTTCGCCGCTCTGTACCCCTCGTACAGCTCCGCCTGAATGGCTTCCGTATCCGGAGGGCGGATACGGAGCCTACACCTTGTATCCTACAGTATATTCCACGATATATGTTTACATAATTATTTTAAATTAAAGTCGGTTTTCGTGTCTGTCTGTGTGACCACGTTTTTCTTCTAAACTATAAACGGAAAGGATTAAGATATGGTTTTCACAATCATTCATATAACTTATTCCGGAAAATTTATGTGTATTACATTAACGGGGCACCGAGCTTTTTATACACACAAACACGTTTTTATAACCGTTGTTTGAAGTACATAGTAAACAATTAAATTAAAATCTAGGGAAAGAAATTGGTATTATTGGGGATATATACTAGACAGTATACACGCTGGAAACACGATTTGATGAACCATTACCTCTTTTCGAGTATTTTTTTCCTCCATTTCGCTATTTTCTTATATAAATAAGTATTTTTTTATAATGATAAATTTACTAAAATCAAGTTCACGGATGACTGGAGCATTTATACACGATAGTTTTTTATTTAAGAGCATTATTATGAAAATAACAACGAAAACCATTGAAAAATGGCAAAAGTGTGGTTATTTTTTTTACTCTTTACACGTAAAGAAAAAGACAGACGAAGGAAAAAGCTCGGTGCGCCCTTAATATTAAATTCACATTTAATAAAGGAATCTTGATGTCACTGTGTGATCAGTATACTATAATATTCAATATTTTGGAGCGAGGTTACCATACAGTATTGTAATTTAGGAAGGACAAACAAAAGATATGCAACATGATACTCCCCTCCGTTGGCTCCATATTATATTGTGTATCTTTTATCAAAGAACAAAAGGGTTGCTGATGTACCGAACACAAAGACGTCTGAAACAGACAGGCCCGTCTGTATAACTAGTAGGTACAATACTAGTGTGGATTCACTATACAAGGTGTAATTTAAATAACGCGCAACCTGCTAGGGGGTCATTGTACTCATCATTATGAACAACTTTTACTATGGGAACACATTTGAAATCGTGAAAAAAATTAGCTTATGAGTACAATGACCCCTTAAGAGGTTGTGCGTTATTTAAATTACATCTTGTATAAGGGAATTCCTTCATGGACCTACCCGTATTCAAATATTTTTGTGTAATCCAGGTTTATCTGTGTGCAGCTTTTATGCGTGATTTTGTGAAAAAAAACTTCACAAACTTTCACATTGTGTTGTTATTATTTACAGAAAGATTTACTTGTCTCTCATTTTGATGGCTTACTAAGGAAGAACTATCTAAAAACAGGTCATCTGAAAGCAAATCACAAGATAAGACATGCCAGTTTCTTCACTATGTTTTTCTGCACGTATTGAGAGCAGTTGTGATGAAATAATTTACACAAAGTAAAGCGCCTGTCTTGGTTCGAACCTACGACCTACAACTCGCAAGTCGCGGCCGTTACCACCTGGGCCACCACTGCTGATTATTTGTTTAATGAAAAAATGATGAAGATAAGTTAGCACAAAAATACAACAACTATCAAAGTGCTCTTAACTATAAACAGCTTTCTGAGAAAACAGACTAAGTTAAGACAAACTAAAACTTAGCCTTTACTACTTAATTCCTCAACCGTTAAGTACACTAAGTACGGGGCTATTATTTATTTTACTTAAGTAGTTCTTCGAGAAGAGAACGAACCACAGAATAGTACAGAAGGTCAGCTCCGTAAACAAAGCGAAAACTCACGCACACATAGGCACGCTTCATTTACAGCGAGAGTAAAAGCGCCCACGCGACTGGTTTGCCCAAAATCGCGTTAACCCGTAACATTTTGCAACCAGCAATAGGATAAGTTTTTAAGCAGTGCGCTTCACAGGATGTGAACCCATGAATATGAACAACTTTTACTATGGGATCAAACCCGAAATCGCGAAAAAAAATCATCTGCTTTTTTTTAGCCTACATTTTGACGAGTTTGGTGTAGATAAATGTACTGAACAGCTGATTTTTTTATCGCGATTTCAGAGTTAGTCCCACAGTGAAAGTTGTTCATATTCATGGGTAGAACACACTGTGAAAATGTGCGCACTGCTTCAAAACTTATTCTGTATATAACCTTATTTAACTTTTTAACAGCCATTTGTACAGTCAAACGAGCTACTTAGTTACATTACAAATATTATTTTTTATTGTATGCGTTATAACTTTTTAAGGTAATGGCATACTTAAGAGAGTGATGTCAAATAATTGACTTCGCAGCACTTACAACTTGCATGTTTAATATCGGAAAACGTATTATGGAACTCAAGTGGAGTTGGGCAGGACACCTGGCAAGGCGTAATGAAGACAGGTGGAGTAAGGCTGTGACCGAGTGACGCCCAAGGATTGGAAGACGAGGGGTCGGACGTGTCGGTCATCTGACGGCGACACGGGCAGATGACATTGTTGCCATCGCCTATAGGTATACCAAAATATTGTTCGATTGTACAATATCCACGACTGTGTGCGTGGGTCTGTTTTCGTTTGTTGTACAGAGCAGACCTTCTGTAATAGACTGTACTATACTGTGGCTGACCGATCGCCGTCTATAAGTTTAAGTGGATTATACAGGAGTTGAAAATCGCTGGAGGCTCGGCCGCCTTTCAAGCAGATTATGATTAATAGAATTTACTTGTTAAATTAATCAGGAAAACAATGTCGCTTTCACCGCAGTATGTGATGATTAGGTTTTTGGGATATGGTGATGATTTTGTGTAACATTTTAATAACACTTTGTTGTAAACGGCTTCCTGTTACAACATTAATTTGATTGATTTGACGACATCGTAGCTGGCGTAGCAGTGGCTCTAGCTACGCCGTAGTCTCAGTGACGCCGTAGACTCAGCTACGCCGTAGTCTCAGCTACGCCGTAGCCTCAGCTACGCCGTAGTCGCAGCTGCGCCGTAGTAACGTTTATGATGTAAGCGGTTTTTTAATTCGTAAAAACGAAGTAAGAGAAGTTTTTTCTAGGTTGCCACACTAGTAAATTTGTGCGTAACTGAAAATACTGAAAGCTTGAACGCTTTTTAGTATTGTTGTCAAATCGCAGAGAGGCAATTCCCGTATTTTTAATAACGTTCGCAATCTCATCTCAGTCGCAATCTGTCAAAAATTGTATAGCTTTTACCTACATTTTTGACATTTGAACGTCGCTGGCATGAGATTGGGATTTGAATTTGAACGTTTTTAGGTACGAGAATTAGCCTTTTCTGCTTCCTGGGCTTGTATCAAGTCTATTGTTGTTCCAAGCTGACTCAATATCGCTTGCTCCATATTGCATGACCATGCCATCACATAGTACATATAAAATATTGAGCCACAAACTTGAGGAAGAGATTTACTTGAATCCGTTTGCGAAGTTACCGACACAAGAAGTTTTGTTCGTGTATTTTGTTTGTAAAAGGTGGGAAAAATATCTTTAAGAACGAAGAGACAAATGGGTGAAAAAAACCTCAAAGCCTTAGCCTGACACAGATTTTCTCTTGACGTCAAATAAAAACGTAAGAGAGCTGTTCCACATCTTTAAACAGCAGATTTTGCTTAAAGTTTAGGTGACAAAAGTATGACTGAAGACTCTCTTCACTCTATCTTTATGCATGACAGAATAATACATTTAATTTCTATCTTTCCTAAAAACATATCAATCTGCGTAGTCTAACATGTTTCGGTCAGCTTCCAGGCTAACCGGATGCAGCCGAATACCAGTATTTTACATGGAGCAACTGCCTATCTGACTTCCACAACCCAGTTCCTGGGTAATATGATACCCCTTGGTAATATTGGTTGTCAGACGTTTGGGTCTCTTAGTACCCGTAATGACTGTCAAAGATCTGGGACCAACGGCTTAAGGGGGAAGCGCCAGGGTAGCCCGCGAATTTTTTTTTTACGTTTTTTGCAATTTTCAAGCCAGTATTAGGTTGTCTGTTGATTTAAGTATTATTCGCGACCGTAACATATATCGCACACCTAGATCTAAACTGAGACAACTCAAAAAAGGTAATTTTTCAGGAGACGATAAAAACGTAGGTATATCTGCATTTTTTGTTAGGGAAGTTATACGGTTTAATTTGATTCTAGATAATAAATAGCTTGTAAAATGTGTATATAAATTGGGGCTAAAATTCAATAATTTTTATCGATAATCACTGTTTTTCAAATATAACTCAAAATTAACGATTTTTGCGATATGTATTTACAAAATTATAACATAATTCTATCAAGATTTCATGCATAAGTAATTCATTAGGATTATATGAAATTAAAGAGTTGTATGATTTTTATTCTATAGATTTGTTACGGCCGCGAATCATATTCAGATCAACATACAATCTGATACTAACCCGCAAATTACAAAAAACGTAAGAAAGTTTAAATTTCGCGGGCCACCTGGAGCTTTCGCCTTAACATGTTTCCGAGGCACGAAAGGGTCTCGATATGTAATGGATGGTCACCCATCCACGAACCGACCGCGGCAAGTATAGCTTAACCTTCAATTGACCCGTGCGGCTGTTATCATTTATCCACGAGCCCCTTTTTCCCTAAAAACACAATCTTAAAATATAGATTCACATGATCTGTAGGTATGTCTTAATTTAAGGGTTGATATTCATTAATCTATCTAACTAATCCGTCTGCGCCGAGTGACGTGAAATCTGGCGAATTAATAAACCTTCAGAAACGTAACGTGGCGTGCAATAAATCCGGGATTTACGACCCCTCCCCCCACCCCGCACAGTTAGGGAATTTAGTTTAAATTAATTTGGATATAGGTAATGCTTCGCAAAGTATGGCTTTGAAAGAGCCGGCTTGATTGGTTTGTTTCCAAGAATTCCAAATGAAAGTGGAAAAATACTGGGAACAGGTTACAAGTGGTTAAGTCATCATATTTGTTTACTGGAGTTTGTTTGTCTTGACGATGATTACTTACTTTGATAGGACTTCTTGCTACGTAAATACTAAGTTATATATGAGTTAGGTTGTCTAAGTAAAACCACCTTTTCAGTAATAAAGTATATTTGGAAGGTAAAACAAAAGTAGCTAGGTGATTCGCGTAACAATGGCGGCACGAGGCAGGCACGTGGTGGATTGCGTGGTATATTAATTTATCTCACGAAAGCGGGTTAGTTATTGCAATTTGAACCTTATGATTTACAACATAAAGGCATCAAGACACGCCTTCGTGAGATAAATTAACTATACTCTTAAATATGCGTCTACGCAGTAAGCATGTGGCAAGCAGACTGTGGCGCACTGGCGCCACTGGCGTATCGCCACGCACGCAACGGCTCGGCGAGGGAAAGAGACAGATAGATTTTATATAATATAATAATTTATATCGTGTCAGCACGCGACCGTGGGAAGCTCTGACTGGCTGAGATTGTATTCGGGTTGATACAAAGTTAAAATATCATGATCCTGGAGAACGCAGATAACGAAATAGATGATAGTTGGACTAAACATCCAAGTATCATGAATTTCGTTATTAATGCCTGCGTTTTCCAGGATCTGCTTTCTATTATTCACGTATAATATAGACCCAAAATCCTATTGACAAAAGACAAAACTGATG
Source organism: Cosmia trapezina (assembly GCA_905163495.3). Lineage (NCBI taxonomy): Eukaryota > Metazoa > Arthropoda > Insecta > Lepidoptera > Noctuidae > Cosmia > Cosmia trapezina. The sequence goes on from LR991042.1 coordinate 11,590,456, forward strand.
GATCGGCGACGTTTATTAAAAAGCAGTTTTTGTTCACTCTGGTTTGTTTTTATATACAACATATTTTATCCAATATATGAAATGAAATTGTTTATTCGGTAAATAGGATATTGCAATCAGTTTCACAAGTCAAATAAAAAAATTAAGTCAGATGGAGAAGAAAGGGCAAAATAAACTCAAGGGTCAAAGTCTCTTATAAAGTCCAGACATAATCTTGGTTAGCTCATGTGAGGACCATATAGATCCATGTCTGAAAGTGGACCTGGCCAGTCAGTGCAAGCATTTGTCAACAATGGTGTAGCTAAACAATAAATATACTCAACTATTAAATATAATAGAGATACCTCCATACATTTCCGCCTCAGGATATTTTCATACAAATTCCCCGATGAATGGTCAACACAAAATAGTGTTATTTGTTTATTTAATAAATGCTGGCTTGCTGCCAAATAGTGCTCAGTAAAGTACTAACATAAAAATACTATGGGCGGTCAGTCAGTGACCAATAAAAATTCTGGAGACAAATCACAGAAGTGTCTTCGATAAAACAGTAATACAAATGTAAATGGCATTGTGTAATAAAGTAAATAGGTCTGTTTAATCTGCTGACTGTGATTGGATAAAATGTTTGAGCGTTTATTTAAATATAGGTCTCAAAATTGACAGTTAGGGACAAAAATATAACATAACAATATCCCTTCAAAATGGTTCAGCTAAATGGTGCTGATCCACGCGTCATGTTCGTGAACTGACTGGTTATCTCTTAGCTACCACGGCTTATTTAATTACTTATTTTATTTTTAATTGTTTTTTTTTCTGTTTTCTACTCTGGCTTTTAACGAGTACGTCTTTTTTACATCGTTCTCACTTAAAATTATAAATTCAACATAATGATGTAACCAATATTTTTGTAACAATAAAATTTAAAAGAGTGTCCATGGAATTTCTTGCCCGTTCTTCTCCATAGGTACCTACTACGCTTTGGAATGAGCAACTAGCTTCATCTTTCTGACTGGCCGACTCCTTCATTGACAGTTCAAAAGTGCCTGTACATGGTTTATTTTGTTTTGAGTTTGAGTTTGAAACATCAGGCCTGTAGTCCCCGAAGCGTTAGGCAGAGTAGTACACCCACATTTCGCCAATTAACGGACAAAAAAAGTTATGCGAACTTAGGCCTATGTAAGTCAACGCGGCGGTGATCAGACTGGCTGTTTTAATTTTATGGCCCAACCAAATACGATAAAAATGGGCAATGTCTCTTCAAAAACAGTTACAAAGTTTCTTTGTTTATGAGATTTAAGAAGCTTTTTAAGTACGTCTATAAAACAAGTTCTGCTGTTTACTTAGACTAACCTAATAAACCAACGAATAATTTCGGTTAACTATGTACAAGCTGGAACAAATCCGAATTAAGCCGTAAGTAGCTCAGGCGACGCCACCACGGCGATAACGACCGTGTCAACAATCTCACATCTCCACGTCTGAGGGTAGGTTGAATTTACTGCAGACTTGAGATATTTCATGAAATTAATTTACTTATTACGTGCCACAGGGACTCGTGTTTCAGACTACGAAGATGGCTGGTGAATTAGGATGGTTTTAAGCTGAGCTTCTTGGGTCAGTGCACCGTGGAGTAAAAGTTGACATTAAATATGATAATAAGGACATAAATGAGCTAAGTAGCTGCAGTCTGATAACAGTGCTGAAAGTAAATAACCCAACCAAATAAATAATCGCGAACCTTTATTTCATATAGCATAAACAATACAGAATTATTGCTATACTTATTTTGCTTTGAGTGACATTAATTTATACAATAAAAGAAGAGGCCTTAATACGAGACAAAATCTTTAGATTAAGTAGCCATTTTATTTTGCGACAAGAGCAGTCGTTGAATTAGACATTCTTTATTAAGTAAATGAGTCCGCCCACAACTCTAGTCACTTTTAAACAGAGTTTTTTTTTAATGAATTTAAATAAAAGTCCTGGGGGGCTAAAACAGCCACTTTGGCAGAATCATAATATGACAATCTAGGTAGGTATTATGAATCATATTTGAAATCATAAAACGGTCACAAACTGACAATTCATAATTTATCTGCATACAATTCATAGCGCAATTCATCTGTTTGACAGTTTTGTATGGAGATTCGTAAAATGGTCCACAAATTATGAATTGCTTTATTGAAGTTTAATGTCAAATAGCACAATCATAATAAATTGCTGGGAATTCAGGAAATGAATCGCTTTTAGAGGAATAGCTTAATGTGGCCGTTTTAGGCCCGCAGATACTCGAATAGTTTTAGAGTAATAATTTTCAAGCATAGGATGCTTGAAAATTATTACTCTAAAACTATTACATACTGCGCTTGCAGACTAACTCCTGTAACACAGGTGACCACCTAGCTCCCGGATTCAGGGCTTCAAATGAAACGTAATACATTTTTATGTCAAAAAACAAAAACTGTATACGTATAATATTTAAAATGAAGTAGCTTTTCTTGTCAGAATTTTGATGAATTTTCACCTTCATTTAGATAATTTGTTCCGGAAGGTCTATATGTGTATAATATTTAATTATATTTAACTTAGTTAAAGCACATTTAACTTAGTTACATTCATATTTAACTTAGTTAAAGCACATTTAACTTAGTTACATTCATATTTAACTTAGTTAAAGCACATTTAACTTAGTTACATTCATATTTAACTTAGTTAAAGCACATTTAACTTAGTTACATTCATATTTAACTTAGTTAAAGCACATTTAACTTAGTTACATTCATATTTAACTTAGTTAAAGCACATTTAACTTAGTTACATTCATATTTAACTTAGTTAAAGCACATTTAACTTAGTTACATTCATATTTAACTTAGTTAAAGCACATTTAACTTAGTTACATTCATATTTAACTTAGTTAAAGCACATTTAACTTAGTTACATTCATATTTAACTTAGTTAAAGCACTACAATCCCCATGTTTTCACATGTCGCCACATGAGTAAATTGCACCCGTGTGAAGCCAGGATGCGAAAATAGTTATTTTATATTATGTAAGAACTAGGGAAATCTAAATAAATAAAAATGAATGGCTAAATTTGTTGCTAAGCGCTAATCTCGGGTACGCCTGGGCCAATTCGGCTATTTTTTTAAAAATATTCATTGTCCAAGAAAGGTTCTAAAGAAGAGAAAAAATTCTAGAAAAATTGCAAGAAAAATTGGAAAATCCAGGAAAACTGAAACTGTAATTTCTTGGGAATTTTGTATGAATTATTGAAATTTGGACACGACAACGTCTGTTGGGTCAGCTAGTTAAATATAATACCAAAGCGTCGTCCTTCAAGAGATACAATAAACAAGGTTTCAATGCTTGTTTAACTAAAGCGACAAAAGTTTCTGATACTTGATAAATCATTGTTTAACTTTGGATCCCACAAAACCCATGTTTAGCGTGGTTTCAATCCAAACTAAACACGAAACTGTGTTTAGGGTTGTACTAAGTTTTAACGATGTTTTTTGAAGTGAAAACTTCCTTAGGCGCTTGAGCGGTTTTTGGTAGAGGGAAATCTTACGGGTTCACGTCACCGCGTCCCTGCGACACCTCGACACACTATGCATAGTTTTTCATTTAAGATTTCACTTCTTTCGGCTGTCTTCATGACCGCCAATTTTTTTTATTATTGTTGTTGACAAAATGGTTAACTTTGTGTCCTTTCCCATATTTGTTTCGCATAATCAGCCTATAATGTTCCCACTGCTGGGAGTACTTTTTGAAATCATCTAAATTAACACAAAATTATACGATAACCTGCTTTTTGGCATTTTATTTATTAAATAGCAGTTAATTTTCTTTAAAATTTACATCTCTTCCGATTTTAATGAAGTATTTTTCTCAATAATTAGGATTTAGAAAACTCAAGAGTTTATCGACTTTTATTGCTGACTGTACCACATGCCTCGACTATGTGAGAGGATATGGGCCCTTATCCACGATGCGAGCTCAGTAGATGTCATGTCACATGTCTTCGAATTTTTAGTTCTAGGACAAAAATGACGTTTAGACACGATGTTTTCCTTTACCGTTTTGACAGCAGTTGTGATGAAAATAATTTACACAAAGTAAAGTGAAAGTCTGGGTTAGAATCTATGACCTACAATTTGTAAGTCCGTTTCCACTGCGACACACGTACCCGCAGTTAATAGCCTAGTGACGATATGTGACTGTCGAACTGCCAAGTCATAAGTCTCGAGTTCGAACCCAAGTCACGCACCTCTGACTTTTCAGATTCATGTGCGTATTGTATAATAATTATCACTTACTTCAAAAACGGTGAAGGAAAACATCGTAAAAAAAAAATTAAACCTATTTACTTTATAAAACTTGACGTGACGTTACACATAAAAATAGCGCTCAATCTTGCATAACAATAAGATTATGTGCACTATTATTTTAGAGTTTACTCACGACTAAAAACCTACACGCAGAAACACACAGAAGAAACATGTCTGAGAGATATTTCTTGACGGCATGTGAAGCCAAGTCAGAAGCCCATGGGTGGCATAAAAACCCTGACACCAGGTTAGTCACAAAACAAACAAAAAAAAAAACTGGGAATTAATGAATCATGAGAATGATGAGAATAAGAATAATTTATTTGTGAATATTTGTTTAGTAAGTTCATTTTTCCCGTGAACCAAGAACTGGTTTTTTTTACCTTGGCCGGAGGCCAGAGGCCAGAGGCTTGGCATTGCCATACAACGTGGCAATGCCGCCAGTCTCTTAGGTACTCTACCAGTCGACTGCGATGCGGAGGGATTTTTTCGACGCCATATTTTAGTTTGTTAACAGTTATAGTTAGGTTAGGTTATTATATTTTTATTTTAACAGTTTGTTAGTTGAATATCAAAACAGATTTAGCTACTTACCTACTCACAAAATAAACTAGTATTTAAGGATAAAAATAATACTAGCTGTTTCTTTAGTCACACTAATATTATAAAGGCAAAAGTTTGTGAGTGCGTGTTTGTGTGTATGTTTGTTACTTCTTCACGCTCAAACGGCTGGACCAATTTTAATGAAATTTGGTGTGTAGATAGCTTATACCCTGAATTAACATATAGGCTACTTTTTATCCTGGTCTACTTGGGTGAAACCGTGGGGCGCAGCTAGTTAGATATAATTCTGCACTTCCAAGAGTTTCACTATTATTTATTTCAGTACCATTTGGATCTTTGCCTAATCTTATGCTGTAGGTATTACTCATACGATATGGTAGTCAAGGCGTTCTACATCTGAGAACAATGTGACTTTGACTGACTTTGCCTGAGTATTAGCTCAGAAACCTACCAAACTGCCTTAAAACTAAGTTCATATACATGAACAGAATAGAATCTTGCGTCACTATTTTCATTGTGTAATAATTCTATAGTTTAGCAACAAGGTTTCAGTTTTATAATAGGAGTTTCAGCATTCGCTGTCAAAACCAAAACCACATTCGTGAATTATGGCGTCACGGTCGCTAGCGAATAGCGCGAGAGCCTTCTGAAATGTTCCTTTAAAATTGACAAAACATTCAGACTGTAATTTAAGGAATTTGCAATTAAGATTGAGAATAACTTCCCTAAAAGTACCGTACCGTAGTAGCGTTCCGATACTCGTTCCAAGGAACGTTTTTATATTGCAACCAGTGTTTCTCATTTTATGTGAATAATTGTATTCTGTTTTATCTGTGTAAATAATAAAAACTTTTTAACAAAAAAAGAAACAGACTTCCAAAAATCACTACAAAGTGAAAAATAACTTTGATTTCGGAAGTCGGTGTCTTTCGTTTTTTATTAACTTTCTTTTTTTTGCCACCGACTTCCGAAATCAAAGTTATTTTTCACTTTGTAGTGATTTTTGGAAGTCGGTTTCTTTTTTTGTCAAAAAGTTTTTATTTCTCGCTTTTTAGTGGGTCTGTTTATAATCTATATAAATTACAATAGTCTAATGTCAATATTGCTCATCACATGTTACAAAATATTGCTTTTCACGATGCTGAGACGTTAATTGTTGAGGAGTTCTGCTGGTAAGAACCAGGAGAACTCCTCAACAACCACTCACCACACGCATTGTGTGACGAGCGGAAATTGCTTAGCAACCATATTAAAGTAATCGAATCGCAACCCGTGAAATATTTATCATTGAGTAGTTCCGGTAGCCATCTGTGGTCTTCATCATCAGTTCCACTTCACCAAGTGGTGCTTTCCGAGAGCAAATGCACGAGCTACTATAAAAAATGCCCAAATCGCTATAGATATGCCTATAATATTTGAAGAGTTCCTTCGATTTCTCCAGGATCCCATCATCAGAACTAGATTTTGACAAAAATGGGACCATTTGGGAAGTATACCCTTTCCAACAAAAAAATAATTTTTCAAATCGGTTGACAAGCGATGGAGTTATGCGCGAACAAACATAAAAAAAAAAAAACCAGTCAAGTGCGAGTCGGACTCGCGCACGAAGGGTTCCGTACCATATTATATGTTTAACAATCGCAAAGATAACTTTTTACTTATTTTATAATGATACTGTGAATTACAAGGTTATTTTTTGCAGTTGCAGAAAATCACCCATGTTTAAACAAAATACCTTATGAATTGCCGTTTTTAGTATTGTTGATTAAATACAGTATTCATGGTACTTACATGGTATAAAGAAGTTTCAAATTCCTAATTTGTTGAATTGTTGCGCTAGAGCTTGTACAAAAATGGTCTAAAATTTACAACTTTTACGGCCCCCTATTTCTTAATTTTAAAAGATAAAAAAATATTTTGTACTCTACTCAATGAGTTCTAGACGATGACACCCCACATAACACATAATCAGCCTATAATGGCCCCACTGCTGGGACACAGGCCTCCTCTCGGTGAGAGGGAGTGGGCGGTAATCCACCACGCGGGCCCAGTGCGGCTTGGTAGATGTCACATGTCTTCGAATTTTTGGTTCTAGGACATGTCGGTTTCCTCACGATGTTTTCCTTCACTGTTTTGAGAGCAGCGGTGATGAAATAATGACATGACACCCCACATGCTAGATTAAAATTTTTATTATTTTTTTTCAAAATGAAAAGTTTGTTGTACGGGGACCGACCCATTAAATTTTTAACTTTGTTTTATTTTTATTATTTGTTGTTATAGCCGTAATAGACAGCGGAGGCTTAGTAAGTTTGTACCTACTGGGCTGTACGTGGTTGTCTGATTTCATGGATTTTAATTTTCTTGCGCGGTACCCTAATTATTTTTCTAAAATAAAAATAGCCTAAGTTACTCCTTAAAACATCAGCTATATGCCGTCAAAATCGGTGAAAATTCGTTTGGCCAGTTTCCTAACTTGACTCAAAGTACCATTTTTTTAATCGGACTGCGCTCTAAAATTCTTCTATACAAACTTTAACATCCCTAAACCTCATTTGAGGCGTAGTTTTGAAAAACTAATTACTTATTTAGAGGTATGAGGAACAGGGTGTAAAGTTCACTCATCCTCCATAGAAAAGGGAGGATCCTCCGACCAGACGGATGTTGTGTCTGGTGGGCTACTGCCCGACGGTTGATGTCGGGACGTTGTATATATGCTAATCGCGTGGTAAACTCTAATTGCGCGATGCAGGTTTTGCGTGACGTCATGTCATTGATGCGTAGTTCGTATGTGGCGATGTAGATGCCGCCACACCTCCTTAGGGGGTAGTTTAGGAAAACAAAAAATGATAAACTTTATAATTTACTTAGATGAATATTCGTGCTAAGTTTCAAGTCTATTAACTCAAGGGATAGGATTTTTCATACAAACTTTCATCCCCTGTTTTACCCCCTTAGGGATGGAATTTCCAAAAATCCTTCCTTAGTGGATATTTACACTATATAAGGTACCTATGTGCAAAATTTCAAGTCTCTAGGTCCATTGGTTTGGGCTATGCGTTGGTATATTAGTCAGTGATTCAGTCAGGACTTTGATTTTTTTTTATGTTATAGATTTACCATGTTATTTTAAGACCACAGACTTCTTATAGGTTTTCCTGTAATCTACAGATATAGAACTATTTTCTATATTTTTTCCAAAATTTTAGGCTCAGTAGTTTCGGAGATAAGGGGGGAATGGTCAATTTTCGTCTATTTTCTTAAATAACTTTAAAACAATAAATTTTAAAATTATAAAAAAAAAATATTTGAGACCCTCATACTAAGCCCTTTCATTTGATATGTCACTCGGTACAGTTTACAAAACTTTTTTTTTTAATTTTCTTATTTTTCCCCTAAAAGTGACTCTCATATTCAAAATTCATATATTTACTTTAGCTGTACGTGTTTGGGTCACAGAAATCCATATGTGTACCAAATTTTAACTTAATCGGTCCATTAGATTCGGAGCAAATGGGCTGTGACAGACGGACAGACGGACAGACAGACAGACACACGAGTGATCCTATAAGGGTTCCGTTTTTTCCTTTTGAGGTACGGAACCCTAAAAATACAAACATCCGAATTGAGAACCTCCTCCTTTTTTAGAAGTCGGTTAAAAAGAGAAGTCCTGACTGACTGACTCATCAACGTCCAGCGCAAACGCTTGAACTTAGAAAGCTGAAATTTTGCACAGAGCTTCCCTTAATAATGTAGACAAGGAATAACGAAGGATTTTCGTTCCCGTGGGATAATTTTCGACATTCACGCGGGCGAAGCCACGCGGTAAGTGCTAGTCTTCTATATATATATAAAAGGCAAAAGTGATTGACCGATATATCAACGCACAGCCCAAACCGCTTGGTCTAGAGATTCCAAATTTGGCACGTAGGTTTCTTATGAGGTCTAGGGGTGCACTAAGAAAGGATTTTTCAAAATTCACCCCCTAAAGGTGTGAAACGGGGGTCCAAAGTTTGTATGAAAAATCTTATTCCTTGAGTTAATAGACCTAAAACTTCCACGCGGGCGAAACCGCGGCAAAAGTTTTTTTTTTTTTTTTTCTTTCTTTATTTAAAGAGCTTTTTCGCTAAATGCGAATATGACACTCTGTAGGTATACAAAAGGTTAGTACTTAATTAAAATTAGAACATTTTACACCTAGGTTCTGGGTCTGTTCTTCAAAGCGAACTTAACCATATTTATTATGGGAATTATATTATCCGAAAACGGGATTGATAGATTTATGTTAGGCGCGCCAATTTGTGTTCTGAGCGATTGATTCCGGACACATCTCATCAAAATATGATACGTGTCCTCATCTTCGTTACACGTATTGCAAACGGGTGATGTTAACTTTTTCATCATAAAACCGATTTATTGAGAGGCATATGTCCTGAACGAAGCCTTAATAATATGGTTAAGTCCTCCCTGGTAACAAAACACTTATCATTCCAAGGTGAATATGAAGGTTGTGAATGGATTGTTCTATACCAAATACCTTTTTCCCTGGAACGTAGATCAAAGTAGTCTTTCCAATTTTGTAAACATATATTTTTTAGAACCGGAATGTAGTCCGTGTAATGTGAATTAGCTGCAAAATCTGTGCCCTCCGAACATGATTGTTTTGCCAAATAATCTACCCTGTCATTACCATCTATGCCTATATGGGACGGAATCCACTGAATTATTATTTGTTTACCCTGAGATTTTAGTTTTAAAATTGATTTTATGATTGTGTAGGCTATCGGTCTACCTCGAAAAGTCGAGGTGCATCGAGCCAGATGTTGAATGGAACTCTTTGAGTCTGTATAAATAACGTATTTGCCTTGATTCAGGGATTCAATATTAGTTGAGAAATAAATGTCTTAAACCATAAAAGTGTCGAATCTGTCAAAACTAGAACAGAAGCAAAACTTTTAGGAAACGGTTTCGGCAACAAAACGTTGCTTTATTCAGCAGTCCATCAATCTGCCTAGCTTTTTCCTAACTATGTTGTGGTCGACATCCAGTCTAACCAGATGCAGCTGAATACCGGTATTTCTACATGGAGTGACTGTCTATCTGACCTCCACAACCATATTATTATTAAATAAACATGACATGTTGAATAAACCACAGCTTTATTCAACACTATCCATACTCATATTATAAATGCAAAAGTAACTCTGCCGGTCAATCTGTCTGCTTTTCAACAGCTGAACGGATTTGGCATACAAGTAGTCCATGACCTGGGTTAGGACACTTTTTTTCCGGGTAGTACAGTCAGCAACAAAAATCGATTAACACTTCAGTTTTTCAAATCTCAATTATTGAGCAAGATATTTAATTAAAATTGGAACAGAAGTAAAATAATTTAAAGATCTACTAGACTCTTAGGTATTTTAGGATAAAATCAGATAATGTTGCTGACCGTACCTACGTTCCCGTGGGATAATTTTCGACGTCAACGCGGGCCAAGCCGCGTACAAAAGCTTATTATTACATTTTTTCATACATTAGAATAAGTTAAGCCATTAACAGCATCAACCATTGTCAGCTTGAAGTTTCATTAGACTACTTATTTCATAAAATATTTTAACACTTGAAATGTCGCTTTCATAACCTGCTTTTATTGCATTATTCTTTTGGGCGTATTTCGGCATTAACTTCAGAATGCCTATTAGCCGGAAAAAGCTGACTTTCACAACGCAGCGTTAATGAAAACTCGTTGAAAACTCGCGTTCGGGTAATAAAGTTGTTTTTTAGGGTTCCGTACCTCAAAATGATAAAACGGAACCCTTATAGGATCACTTCGTTGTCCGTCTGTCTGTCTGTCTGTCTGTCAAGACCCTTTTTCGCAGGATCGCGTAGAGGTATCAAGTTGAAATATCACATACGTAAGTATATGGTCTCTTGGTGTTCTAAAAAAATCAACCTTCTAAGTCAACGCAATAAAAAAAAACCGGTCAAGTGCGAGTCGGACTCGCGCACGAAGGGTTCCGTACCATATTATATGTTTAACAATCGCAAAGATAACTTTTTACTTATTTTATAATGATACTGTGAATTACAAGGTTATTTTTTGCAGTTGCAGAAAATCACACATGTTTAAACAAAATACCTTATGAATCGCCGTTTTCAGTATTGTTGATTAAATACAGTATTCATGGTACTTACATGGTATAAAGAAGTTTCAAATTCCTAATTTCTTGAATTGTTGCGCTAGAGCTCGTACAAAAATGGTCTAAAATTTACAACTTTTACGGCCCCCTATTTCTTAATTTTAAAAGTTAAAAAATATATGTTTGTACTCTACTCAATGAGTTCTAGACGATGACACCCCACATAATACATAATCAGCCTATAATGTTCCCTCGGCTGGGACACAGGCCTCCTCCCGGTGAGAGAGAGTGGGCCGTAATCCACCACGCGGGCCCAGTGCGGGTTGGTAGATATCACATGTCTTCGAATTTTTGGTTCTAGGACATGCCGGTTTCCTCACGATGTTTTTCTTCACCGTTTTGAGAGCAGCGGTGATGAAATAATGACATGACACCCCACATGCTAGATTAAAATTTTTTTTTTTTTTTCAAAATGAAAAGTTTATTGTATGGGGACCGACCCCTTAAATTTTTAACTTTGCTTTATGTTTATTATTTGTTGTTATAGCCGTAATAGACAGCGGAGGCTTAGTAAGTTTGTACTGGGCTGTACGTGGTTGTCTGATTTCATGGATTTTAATTTTCTTGCGCGGAACCCTAATTATTTTTCTAAAATAAAAATAGCCTAAGTTACTCCTTAAAACATCAGCTATATGCCGTCAAAATAGGTGAAAATTCGTTTGGCAAGTTTCCCAACTTGACTCAAAGTACCATTTTTTTAATCGGACTGCGCTTTAAAATTCTTCTATACAACTTTAACATCCCTAAACCTCATTTGAGGCGTAGTTTTGAAAAACTAATAATGACAAACATTATTACTTACTTATGCAAGTATTTGTGCTAAGTTTCAAGTTCATTAACCAAATGAACAAGATTTTTCATATAAACTGTATCTCTGTTTTCACGAACACAGATACCTAAAGAATTTCAAAAATCGTCGGGTATGTTTCCATAACATGACTCAAACATTATTTACACCAATTTTAGAGTTAATCAAGCCCCCAATAAAATCCTCCACTATAAAATTAACTTTTCACCCCATAGGGGTAGATTTTTGGAAAACCCTAATACACGTTAGTCTTAACTTTTGGTCTCAAGTATAAAAACTGAGTTTTGAGTTAATCGGACCGCGTGTTAAAGTTCCTCCATACAAACTTTGACACCCCCAATCCCTCCTTAGGGGGTAGTTTAGGAAAACTAAAAATGATAAACTTTATAATTTACTTAGATGAATATTCGTGCTAAGTTTCAAGTCTATTAACTCAAGGGATAGGATTTTTCATACAAACTTTCATCCCCTGTCCCCCTTAGGGATGGAATTTCAAAAATCCTTCCTTAGTGGATGTTTACACTATATAAGGTATCTATGTGCAAAATTTCAAGTCTCTAGGTCCATTGGTTTGGGCTGTGCGTTGGTATATTAGTCAGTGACTCAGTCAGGACTTTGATTTTTTTATATATATAGATTTACCATGTTATTTTAAGACCACAGACTTCTTATAGGTTTTCCTGTAATCTACAGGTATAGAACTAATTTATATATTTTTTTCAAAATTTTAGGCTCAGTAGTTTCGGAGATACGGGGGGGGGAATGGTCAATTTTCGTCTATTTTCTTAAATAACTTTAAAACAATAAATTTTAAAATTATAAAAAAAATATATTTGAGACCCTCATAGTAAGCCCTTTCATTTGATATGTCACTCGGTACAGTTTACCAATTTTTTTTTTAAATTTTCTTATTTTCCCCCTAAAAGTGACTTTCATATTCAAAATTCATATATTTACTTTAGCTGTACGTGTTTGGGTCACAGAAATCCATATGTGTACCAAATTTTAACTTAATCGGTCCATTAGATTCGGAGCAAATTGGCTGTGACAGACGGACAGACAGACAGACAGACACACGAGTGATCCTATAAGGGTTCCGTTTTTTCCTTTTGAGGTACGGAACCCTAAAAATACGGCCATTTGTGCGACATATTTTGACACTCGCAAGTAAATCAAAACCTATAGGGTACTTCCCGTTGTCCTAGAATCATGAAATGTGGCAAGAAGCAAGGTCTTACAGCACAATTAAAGGAAAAAGTCCGAAAATTGTTAATTTGTAATTTTATCACCTAAAAAATTTTTTTTTGGGATTACAATGTTGTGTGTTTTTGGGATAAATTCTTTTCTACTACGGAACACTTCATTGTGCGTGGTTCAACACGCACTTGGCCGGTTTTTTCTTTATGATTCATATGTTATTCACAATCCACAATTCTTTATTGCATTCCATAAAGTTGGTAAAACAGTTCGTAGGCTTAAAATTAATGACACAGTTATGGACCCTGTCGGGCACAGCATACTAGGAGAGAGGAGGAAGAACGGATAGTTTGTGTTTATAATTATTATTTATTAATTAATTGTATTTTTATTTTATTACTATTTTTTCTTCATCTTTTAATATTCAATCTATATAAGTATTTTAATTTAATATTTTGGCTTTGTCTCTTTATGTCATAAAATAATACCTGCTTGAGTAAGTACCTACTTAGGAGCAGACAAAATAGATGAAAAATAATTATTATTCTTAAAAAAACAAATACCCGGGTATAACCGGGGTGTATAGGGTTACTTGTAATTCGATGTATTCCATGCAGAACGTCATAGTAGGGTTAAAATGCAACAAAATTAAGCCACAGAATGTTGCGATGTTGTTGTTGTTGTTATTGTGTTGTTGTTGTTGTTGTTGTGATATAGATTTAACTAAATCTATATCATGTGTGGAAGGGATAAGCGATAAGAGGGGAATTGCTAATATGTTCAAGGACCATTTCAAAGTTCAGTCCCCTCTCGGTCCCTCAATCTCGGTGAATGATTGTGAGCCCATCCGTCTTGGAGAGAAACCTCTGATACGTTTTTCAGCTAAGCAAGTATGTGCAATCATTAACAACATGAAACGAGGCAAATCTCCAGGGCATGATGGGCTCAGCATTGAGCACCTGAGGCACGCGGGTGTCCATTTGCCGCGAGTCTTGTCTATGTTTTTCACAATGTGTATTAGTCACGCGTACCTTCCTGCTAATCTAATGAAGACCATCGTGGTTCCCATTGTGAAGAACAGGACAGGTGACATCTCGGACAGAGGTAACTATCGTCCCATTTCTCTTGCGACTATAATAGCCAAAGTCTTGGACGGTATGCTTGATTCTTGCTTGGGAAGTTACATAAATCTTCATGATGCGCAGTTCGGGTTTCGCCCCGGACTATCAACTGAAAGTGCTATTTTAAGTCTCAAGCATACCGTTCAATATTATAAAGATCGCGGTACGCCGGTGTACGCCTGTTTCCTTGATCTCTCCAAGGCGTTCGATCATGTTTCATATGATGTGCTCTGGAGGAAGATGGGAGACAGGGGTATACCAGCGGAAATATGCAGGCTCTTCCAGTACTGGTATGGTAACCAAGTCAATCAGGTGAAATGGGATGATACAGCGTCTGAACCGTATAGGTTGGAGTGCGGGGTGAGACAGGGTGGTCTGACCTCTCCCAGGCTCTTCAACCTGTACGTGGATGATCTGATAGTTGCACTCAGCAGCATGCGTGTCGGATGCAGTGTTGATGGGGTTAGAATTAACAACATCAGCTATGCGGATGACATGGTGCTGCTGGGTCCATCGGCAGGAGCAATCAGAGAGATGCTTAAAACGTGTGAGACCTACGCTGCCGCACATGGTTTAAAGTACAATGTAAAGAAATGTGAGTACATGGTCTTTGAGGTCGGCGGCAAACGCCGTGGAGAGGGACCCGAGTTGATTATGAACGGCTCACCAATTAATAGGGTGTCAACTTTTAAATACCTTGGTCACTGTCTTGCCGCTGACCTCAAGGACGATGTGGACATTGAGAGGGAGCGCAGGGCTCTAGCGGTCCGGAGCAATATGTTGGCCCGTAGATTTGCGCTGTGTACAGAACAAGTTAAAGTAACGCTTTTCAAGGCTTATTGCCTGTTAAGAAGCTACTGCTGACGCCATCTATGCAGCATGACGGAAAGCAAGGCTCCACATTTTGAATCCCGCGCGCTCCACATCATCGACGTGCGAGCCAACATGTCGTCTGCTGCATCCGCTTCCGCCCCCCTCACTTTCACTGGAGAGCCTCTGGACGGACGTGCGTTTACGTCGTCCTTATACGTTTTTTTTATTGTTAATAATTTGATGTACTACAGTATTAAATATTCGAGTCAAGTCGTAATAAAATATTTCATTGAAAAGCTCCTACTGCGTCCCGCACACATCAAGACACCACATACAAAACATTTGGACCTCCGAGCCGAACTTCAGAAGAATCATGCGGGACGCATCCATCTTGGCGTAACATTTTCACATTGAAATAAGAAGAACATCGTGCATCGTGGGAAGGTAGCGGGCCATGGTATCGAAACCCGTCCCATCCTCTCCTCTATCCAGCAATTTGTGTTAATAAGTGGATTTTCTCGTGTTTCAGTCGTGCGTTATCCAGTTGCCTTGCTGTGCATCGCCGTGGACACGTGCTGTGCGGGAAGACTGTAAGTACTTTTTCTCAAACATGCATGGAAATGTTGTCATTATTTTCGAATAAAGAACACGCGAAGTATCGAATTTACGGTCAAAGAAAATCAAATCCATTGCAGGAGCGTTTTTTGAATTTGGAACATTACAGCGCTCCAGCAATGTCAACATTGCTGGAGCGCTCCAGCAATGTTGTATGAAACGGCGTGCTGGGTTAAATACTCTTTCATTGGATCTCTTTTATCATTCTTGGCATACCAATGGCAGTCTCTTTGCTTAGTATAAATTGCGTTCACGTGGCTGTATAGATAGCCACAAATGCCTTTCGGCACAGATGTTAGATAGAAAATTGGCGGCAAAGCTGAAAATTCATCTTGATTTGAAAATTTATATTTAAGTACATTATGTATGTAAGTAACAAATTTACATTCATAATAGAAGCGTTTTACCTGAAATAAAACGCATATTAAAATACTTACCTCACTGGAAGCTTTATTATTGAGAGGGCATATCCGTTTCCGTCGATTTCTATCAGTTTTACTATTTGTTTTAACCTACTCAGTGGCGCCACCTGGTGTTTGCTCGCCATTTTAGTTTCGTAAATTGTAGCGAGCTACTTTTTGTTCATTGGCTCAATATAACCAGGCAGAAGTAAAGATAAAGCTTCCAGTGAGGTAAGTATTTTAATATGCGTTTTATTTCAGGTAAAACGCTTCTATTAAACTACTTGACCGTCACTGGAAGCTTTATTATTGAGACCTGTTTGTTATCGCCTGGTGTCGCCACTAGATAACGCCAATGTGATAGGAAATTTAAACACAAATTAAGTCATCAGAAAGTATATTTACTACACATGTGAATGGTAGGTTCATAATAATTCACAATAACAAAATATGATACTTAGTTAATTAATCGGATCAAACAATTGTGTAACATTTAGATTCGAATCAACACTTCTTATGACTTCTCTTCTATAGAAATTCTGGAATGTATTAGCCGATTGCCAATTTCCTCGGGATAGGATTTCGTCAAGGGGATGATTTTCTAGCCAACTTTTAGAGGCTACTGCAGATCGTGTACTTCCTGGAGTTGCTGTGATGCCAGCTTCATTAAATAGGGTTTTTACCCAGCCTGCGATGACGGTGCGTGAAGCGGGCTTCGGTACACCTCTAACTGTAATAAACAAATTAAATGATTTTGCAACATTACGTCTTTCATTTAATAATTGCTTTGTTCTTTCTATCCAGAATATAGGATTTAGGTTATGATTGTTGGGATTTAAAAGAAGTTTCCAGCCGGACTGTCTGTGATTACTGCAATCTGTTTTCGAACCAAATTGAGGCCATAATATAACATCATCATCTGATCTAATATAATGGTCAGGATCAACTCTAAGCAGCGTTAAGTCATGTATGCGTCTACCTGAGCAAAGCAGTAATATAGTTGCAGTATGGCGTGATATTTGAAAGGGATTGTCTATGTCTACAGTGTAATTGCTTAGAAAGGTAATTAATTTACTAACATCCCAAATTGGTGGCTTAGAAGACTTAGGGTTTTCCAGAGCAATTGATTTTAAAATATGTTTTACAAGAACATGTGAACTTAAGTGACTTGATCTTTCAACATTACATAAAGTGGAAACGACAGATTTATGTAAAAGAATTGTATTATAAGATAATTTATGAATTAGATGCAAATCAGATAAAAATTGGGCTAGTTGCGTACCTGTAGGATTATTCGTGTCAATGTTTTTAGCTACAGACCAAGAAGTCCAACGTTTCCAAGCCACCTCATATGTTTTCCAGGTAGACTTACGCCAGGAATTTTTGAGCAATAACTGTTGTTCAGCAGTCCACGTTTCTATGGCCTCGGACCACCCCCACATTTCCAGACTTCGAGTATGATTTTGTCCACTTGTGGCGGTGGAAGTCCCGTCGAGGTGTCGACCAGGTGCGTCTGTAAGTTTTTCAGAGTTAGAGGTGGTGCTAGCGCTCGGACTTTGAGGTCTGCACGCCAAAATACCTTCTCCCATCGAGGTACTACTATTAAAAATATTCCCGTTGATTGATTGAGGTGTGTTAGGACTTTTGGTATTAAGAACGGAGGTGGGAACACCCATGCAAGTGGATAGTTCCATGGGACACTGAATGCATCGTGAAATAGTGCTTGTTGGTCTCTCAGGTCTCGGGATACATAATTGTAAACTACGTGAGCTGTCGCTGAGGCAAACAAATCTATTATTGGGGTTCCCCACTTTGCAAACACTATTTCCGTACAGGCTGGCATTAGGTGCCATTCCGGAGGTTGGCGAAAGCGTGACAAGTGATCGGCATGATTGTTGTACTTGCCTGGGATATGGTGTATGCTGAAGTGTATTTGAAATTGGTCCAGTAAATTCAGAATTTGATAGGTTAGTTCTATTAGGGGTAATGATTTCGTACCTCCTTCGTTCCTTAAATAACTGACAGCAGTCCTGTTGTCGCATTGTATCAGGATTGAGCTGTTGCAGAGCAGGTGAGCGTTGTCTCGAAGGGCGCGAAATATGGCTAACATTTCTTTTTGATTGCAGTGCAGTGCCTGTTCCTCTTGCGACCAACTGCCCGATATAGCCAGATTGTTCAGTTGCGCTCCCCAACCCTGGTTTGATGCATCTGTTGTCAGGAAGTTTACTGGCGGAGGGTAATGTAGAGGTGTTGATGACTGACAATTCAGATTCCACCATTCCAGTTCCTTTCGAACATTTTGAGGTAGTGGGTAGGTTTTCGATAAAACGTCTGGTAGCGAGTTCATGAACATTAATAATTGCCGGTGATTGAGCCGGCCTCGAGGAACAACATAACTGGCAAAGTTCAGAAGTCCTATTATACTCTGCAACTCCTTTAGAGTTATTATTCCTCGCTCGAGAACTTGACTCACTTTTTTCATTAATGAAAAAGTCTTTTCTTTTGGCAGGGATTTTAAATTGTCCCAGGGACTCCATAATATTCCTAAATACGTTATAGTCTTTTGAGGACAAAGAATAGATTTCTCGAAATTTACTTGCCAACCAAGATTTAGTAATGTGTCTAATGTCAGCTTGACATGATCTCGAAGAACGTGTACATTTTGATGCACTATTATATAATCGTCGAGATATACGATGATTCGGATGTTCCAGCGATCTCGTAATATTTCGGCAACCCAATTCGTTAGTATTGAAAAGGTTTTGGGTGCAGTGCTCAAACCGAATGGTAGGCAGGTCATCTCTAACAGTTCTTGATTGTATACCAGGCGAAGGAAACGCCTGTGTGACTTTGAAATTTTTAAGTGGAAATATGCCTGTGATAGGTCCACTTTGCACATCCAGTCTTGTGGTTGCAGAAAGTCCGGGATGCGATACATGTTTATTAAGTGAAATGGCTGGGTCTTTACACATTCGTTTAACGCTTTTAGGTTGAATATGGGACGGGCTGATCCGTCGGGTTTTGGTATCAAAAATAGAGGGGAAATGAAACTCGGTGAGAGTTGAACCACTTTTAGAATGCCCTGAGCTTTCATTTTGTTTATTATTGCCGACATTTCTTTTGAGACAGGCGTTTGAAAGGAACCATTTTTTACATTTGGATATATCAGAGGAGGTTTGTGGGTAAACGGTATGCGATACCCTTGGATTAATTTTAGTACAATATCTGGCGCCCCCATTTCCTTCCATTTCGAGTGGTAGTGTGCTAACTGACCTGCTCGAAAATGATTCGAGTCATTGCTTGTACCGCTTTTGGTTCGCTCGAGAACTTTTTGAAATGTTTGAACGTCCTCGACCTCGGTTACTTCCACGATCGGGCCGCGAGCCTCGGTTGTGAAATGAACCTCTAACGTTGGTATATTGATCGGATTGAAAGGATGGCAGACTCTGACCTTTGTTTGTGTAATTGGTGCGAAAATATCCACCCCGCGAGGGCGAGTTGTCATAGGCATGCGTGTGCATCGGTATGCCTTGTTCATGGCAAAAATATTGAGCTTCACGCGATGAAACTACTGGTTTATGTACGCCTTGCCCCCGCGAGGGGCGGCGGTTAGATTGATTAGATCTAGTATGTGAATCAGTTTTTGGAGGCCAAAAAGCTTTACGTACACCGCCAGCCTTTTCTAAAGCTGTCGTGAAAGATTCGGGACTAAATAAATAGGTAGATGATGGGGGAATTCTGTTCAACGATGCTTTAACTAATGGGTCTCGAATTTGACTAGTAATTGTCTCTCTGCGCATTTCTATACTTTCGGCTCGATGGCCACAAACTAATTGTAGCAGGTCTGAAGAGATTTTATGCAAATCACCTTTTTGAAATAATTCTTCTACCTTCCCACTTAAATTATTAAAATTGACTTCTGTATTCTTAGCCCACAAAAGTAGATTACGAATAGCTTCTTGTAATGATTCTTTTTGTTTTAGGATGCAAAAAGTAATTGCTGCATATGATTTATCAGCATGTGCCAAGTGTCGTAAGGTATCATACATTTTTACCTCTTCGTTTGTGTCTAAGTCTATGAAACCTGGAGTGTGATTGTAGATTTTTTGAGTATCGGAATACCTTACCTCAGACCAGGCTGTGCTACCTAAGCGCTGGACATCTAGTAGCATTTTTAAAAAACTATCAGGAGTTTTCGGAACTGACGGTTCCTTAAGCTTTGTCTCGATATCAAAAGTGAAGTCTAAATTTGAGTTTTGACCTTCAACATCAGGGCACTGTTCGTCAACATTATGCTGGTCATATAGTTCCCCACTGACCTCAGAACAAACTGATACCCCATCATGGCAAGCAGTATGCATATTATTTGCAAAAACTTGTTGGCGTAGCTCACTGACTTCCTTTATAAGCTTGTCCAATGTCGGGTTAGACTGTTGGGCGCGCTTACTCTTTTTGTGACGTGCGCGGCGCGACCGCTTGCCACGTTTTGGAGAAGACGAGCTTGAAGAGCTGCTGCTCGTAGTGCTGCTGCTAGAGCAGCTAACCTTCCTTTTCCGGGTCATTCCACTCGGACCGGCCACAGCTTGTGGGTCGGCAGCCGAAACAATTACGTGGTCATCCATTATTACAATGAAAGCTACGATAAATCTGTTAAATAGACCGTATCAAATTTATAGCCTTCTCGACTCAAAATAAAATTTTTAAGCACACACATAAAATAAGTTAAAAATAACTGGTAAAAAATAAATCTTAGTAGTGATCCGAACGGAAGATCGTTCAAAGTAATGACCACTTACTTTTACAAATTAGAGGGTACTTACAGTTTCGAAGAACAACTCACCCTAAAACAGCACTATATTTTTTAAAATTTTAATTAAATATTGAATTTACTTAACTATTAATTTACAAGATACTGATCCGAACGGAAAAACCGTTAAACTTTAGGTATGATCACGTACTTTTATAAGAAATATAACAAGTATTCAAATTTAGAAGAAAATATAGTGCAATTTTGGCATCGGCCATGCATGAACCGATGACCGATGCGCAGAAGTTGCTTCGACGGAGAACGAAACGCCAATGAACAAAAAGTAGCTCGCTACAATTTACGAAACTAAAATGGCGAGCAAACACCAGGTGGCGCCACTGAGTAGGTTAAAACAAATAGTAAAACTGATAGAAATCGACGGAAACGGATATGCCCTCTCAATAATAAAGCTTCCAGTGACGGTCAAGTAGTTTAATAAATATAAAGTGAAATGAAGATTGATTGTAGGTACTCCACAGATTTAAGATCAGAAGCCAAATTGGCAATGGAAAATCTGCTTCCAGCGAAGTCAAAAGAAAAATACATGAAACTAGGTAAGTATATGAAAATTTTATGATTTGGAAAAACGAGAAAAAAGTGAACATTTTCTCTAAAACAGTATTTTTGGCGTATTTTAATGAGATTGCTAAAACTAAAAACCCATCTACATTATGGACAATTTATTCTATGCTGAAATGTACAGTTCATATTAAAAGCGGCACTAACTTGAAAAATTATGGAAACTTAACTATCTACTTTTATTTCCCTGCATTCTTTTGAGAAAAGCACTATATATGCCTCGGCGGAAATAGCAATTGCCTGTCTCGTATTAGTGAAGTCCTCGCCTACGGCTCGGCCTTCAAACTCATACTCGACCTGCAATTGCCTATTTCACGGCCTTTGCAATAATGTACTATTGCCTTTCTCAACCGCCAAAATGAGTGACGACGAAACATTTCAGGATGTTAGTCAGGATCCCGTTAAATCGAAAAGACTCGGGCAATTAAAGAAAAACCGAAGCACGCTAAAGGGCAGGCTAACTCTTTTCGAGAAGTTTCTTACTAAATTAGAAAAGGTAGATTCCTTAAATATTGCTACACGTAAGGAACTTGAGTTACGAATACAGTCAATTTCTGATATGTTTAAACAATTTAATTCAGTTCAAGATGAAATTGAGCAATTTGATTTACAACAGATAGACTATCGGGAAACGTTTGAAGAACAATATTTTATTCTTATGGCTACCGCGAAGTGTTTTTTAAGCGATAACGATAATCAAACTAGAAATGTAGGTAGTAGTAATTCAAATCATTTGTCAGTAAAACTCCCAGATATTAAATTACCTGCTTTTGACGGTTCATTTGATCAATGGCTTGAGTATCGAAACTCGTATATTACCATGATTCATAATCGTAACGATTTGGATAGCATACAAAAATTCCACTATCTTAAATCATCACTTACTGGTTCTGCTTTGCAAGTGATCGGTGCATTAGAGTTTACAAGTGCAAACTACGTTCACGCGTGGAATTTATTAGAAAACAGGTTCCATAACAATCGTTTATTGGTGCAAAACCATATGAAATCGTTGTTTAAATTCAAACCTCTTCAAAATGAATCGAGTGAACAAATAAGAAAACTTATTGATTCGACTTTACGAAATTTACGTGCACTAAATTCTTTAGACGAACCAACTGATAATTGGGATATTGTTATCATTTATTTAGTTGTAGAAAAATTAGACCCAGCCACCGAACGCGAGTGGGAAACGCATACGGGTTCACTAGTGTCTCAATTGAGTGGTGAAAAAATAAAACTTCATCATTTAATTGATTTTTTGAGAAACCGTGCAGATATGCTTGCAATGGTTAACTTTAAGAAGAATAATGTCGAATCAAAAGGTTCTCATAAAAAAGATAAACCATCAAGTCAACCTCATCACTCGCATTCTTACGTCGCCAAAAGTAAACAAAACACGGATAACAATAAACGGAAGCGCGTTTGCGAATTATGCGGTAATGATCATAATCTGTATTCGTGTGCACAATTCCTTAATATGTCGGTGCAAGATAGGTTTACAATTGTTAACAATAAAAAATTATGTCAAAATTGCATTCGTTCCAGTCATTCGTTGAATGACTGTTCGTATGGCCCTTGCAAATTGTGTCAAGGGAAACATAACACGTTATTACATGGGATGAGCGCGTCCACGTTAAGTTCGCCCCCCGTGTCAACAGCTGATGCGCAGGTTCACTCGGAACGTAATGCACTGACGTGCAGTGCCGCGGTACAACCGGTATTGTTATCGACGGCTCTAATCGATGTTCCTGATGCTAACGGCCAATATCATACTGTAAAGGCGCTTCTTGACAATGGAAGTCAGAATTGTTTTATTACAGAATCGTTATGCAATCGTTTAAAGTTGCCGATTATACAGTCCACTCTTCATATCTCGGGTGTAGGACAAAGCGTTTCTAAAAGTTCTCACACCTGTAAAATAAATATAAAATCTAAAGTTGGTAATTTCAATACAGAAATCCAATGTTTAGTTCTACCTCGAATAACATCAAAGTTACCTTCGTTGAACGTTAATTGCGAGTACATACGTATACCTAAACATATGTCGCTCGCAGATCCCACGTTTAGTGTCCCGTCTGATATAGATATACTTTTAGGCGCGGATATATTTTGGGACTTATTAAATAATAAGAAATTAAAGCTCGCTTCGGGTCCTACGTTATATGACTCGAAAATAGGGTGGATCATTTCTGGCCCTATTCGTAGTAAACATTCGTTCAAAATAGACCGAGTACAATGTAATCTTGTTCACATTGATTCCCAGTTACGTAAGTTTTGGGAATTAGAAGAAATAGTCGATTTACCTTTTGCGTTATCAAAAGATGATCGTTATTGTGAAACATTGTTTACAGAAACTACACAACGTGATACCCACGGTAGGTTCACGGTGCGCATTCCTTTGAAGGAATCGGTCGATACGTTAGGTGACTCATACACCACGGCAAAGAATCGTTTTTTGTCTCTTGAAAGAAAATTAAATCGTTCACCTCAATATAAACTATTATATTGTGAGTTTATGCGGGAATATGAGGCACTTGGTCACATGTCCCCGGTGTCTAATGATAACGATGTATTAAATAAACCACATTACATTTTACCGCATCACGGTGTTTATCGTGAACATAGTCTCACGACAAAATTACGCGTTGTGTTTGACGCGAGTTCGAAAACGTCGACTAATAAATCGTTAAATGATATACAATACATAGGTCCGCCATTACAAAATGACATTTTTTCAATTTTACTTAGGTTTAGGCAGTACAAATACGTTGCTTGTGCTGACGTTGAAAAAATGTACAGGCAGATTTTAATTGATTCAGATCAGCATAACTTACAGTTAATTTTGTGGAGAGAAAATCCTGATTTACCGTTAAAATTATATACTTTGTTAACTGTAACGTATGGCACTGCGTCAGCGCCTTTTCTTAGCATGCGTTGTTTACAACAATTAGCACAGGAATGTGATAATGATTTAGTCGCTAGAACAATCCATGACGACTTCTACGTTGATGACTTGATCACTGGTGATGATGATCTTGATTCACTAGTGGATTTATGTAATAAAACGGCTTTAGTTTTGCGTAAAGGTTGTTTTCCGTTGCATAAATGGACATTTAGTCACAAAGTCTGTCCTGAAAGTACTAAAGATCTAAACATAGGTAACACCCATTTATCTAAAACATTAGGATTAGGCTGGTCCACAGAAAGTGATGAATTGCATTTTACTACTGAATTCACTCAAAGTGATTCAATAGTTACCAAGCGTATAATGTTATCAATCATTTCGCAGGTGTATGATCCGTTAGGTCTGCTAGCCCCCGCAGTTATCACAGCAAAGTCGTTGTTACAAAACTTATGGCTTCAAAAACTAGATTGGGATGAAGAAGTTCCCGTTAAAATTGCAAATGCGTGGCATAATTTCGTTTCTGGTCTGCAATATTTACGTAATATTAAAATACCTCGTTACATAACAACAACAGATTCGCGATATAAAGAACTACACATATTTACAGACGCATCTCAACATGCGTACGGTGCATGTGCGTATATCAGATCTTGTTATGATAACTGTGAGCATTCTATACCTATATCTGTACATTTATTATGTGCAAAAAGCAAACTAGCACCAATAAAAACCGTAAACATACCTAGGCTCGAATTATGCGGCGCATTAGTAGGTGCAAAGTTATACAGTAAAATTAAAAGTTCCCTACGTTTAACTTTCGATAAGGTTTATTTTTGGACAGATTCAACCATAGTACAAGGATGGCTACGTATGTCTCCGCACTCACTCAAAACTTTTGTACAAAATCGTGTAGTACAAATCAACGATCTAACTGACGATATCATTTGGCGGCATGTTAAGGGTACCGAGAACCCTGCTGACCTCATTACAAGAGGAGCTAACTTAGAGTCATTAAAATATAATAACAATCACATATGGTGGACCGGTCCAACTTTCCTACGTGAACCTAGCACATTTAATTCCTCAAATAATAATGAAGAATTGATACCTACCGATTTACCGGAAACTAAGTCACAAGCGATAGGTTTGAGTTGTAATCAGTTCATTCAAGTGATCGACATTGACCGTTTCTCATCGTTCATTCGTTTACAACGGGCTTGCGCATATATGTTGCGATTTATATATAACGCGCGTGCACACACTCTCGGTGACGCGAATGATCGTAGTCGCATAACCGGTACGTTATCTGTAACTGAACTACAACATTCACTTACCGTTCTGACTCATTTAGTTCAACAACAGTCGTTCAGTGATGAATACTATAACCTTAAAAATAACATACCGTTAAAACATAAAAACAAATTATTTAATAAAATAGCGGGTTTAAATGTATTTCTAGATAAATTAAATATTATTCGTGTTGGCGGTAGGTTAAACAACGCAGTTGACTTTAGTTATGATAAGAAACACCCGATATTGTTAAGTGCTAAACATCGTTTCACCAGGTTGTTGTGTGAATATGAACATAAAAAATTACTTCACGCGGGACCTCAGCTTCTGGTATATTCCATGCGTGAGCGCTGGTGGGTACTGGGAGCTCGAAATTTAGCTAGGCAGGTAGTACATAACTGCGTTACATGTACACGCATGAAAGGTAGGACATTGACCCCGATTATGGGTAATTTACCATCGGAAAGATTGGAGCCAAACTTTCCTTTCATGCAATGTGGCGTCGACTACGCAGGGCCATTGCTCATATTGGACCGCAAAGGCAGAGGTGCCAGGTTAATAAAAGCATATATTTGTTTGTTCATTTGTTTTACCACTCGAGCCATACATTTAGAGTTAGTTGGTAGTTTATCCACACAAGATTATATCTTAGCTTTGAAACGCTTTATATCACGTCGCGGTAAGCCTTATCAAATCTTTTCAGACAATGGAAAGAATTTTGTAGGCGCTGAAAAAGAATTATCAGTCATTTTTGAAAATTCGAATGATATCTCTGATTTTATTAATCAAAATCAAATTCGTCTCACGTTCATACCTCCTTATAGTCCTCATTTTGGCGGGTTGTGGGAGGCAGGAGTCAAGTCCTGCAAGTACCACCTGCGGCGTGTACTGGGTGACGCTCGGCTGACACGTGAGGAATTTGAAACTGTATTAACACAAATTGAATCCGTCCTCAACTCCCGTCCTTTGTCCCCTCTCTCCTCCGACCCGTCCGATTATCTCCCTCTGACTCCAGCTCACTTTCTGATCGGCCGACCGCTGACCGCACCAGCCTGCGAAGACCTGACGACCATCACGCCTACACGACTGGGGCGCTACGATCGAGTGGAGCTGCTGAGACAACACTTCTGGCAACGCTGGTCCAAGGAGTACGTATCCGAACTCCAGCAACGTACGAAATGGAAGGTCGACAGTGAAGACATCGCCCAAGACAGCCTCGTCCTAATTAAAGAGGAAAGACTTCCGCCCTTCAAATGGAAACTGGGACGAGTCACACAAATATTCCCTGGGAAGGACGGAATATCACGTGTCGCTGACATCCGTACAGCGACTGGCACCATCCGGCGGGCCTTCTCAAAGATCTGCCCGCTACCTACACAATGATCGTCTTCTTCGTGTTGGAATGGTTCTTCCAAGGCGGCCGGCATGTTAAGAAGCTACTGCTGACGCCATCTATGCAGCATGACGGAAAGCAAGGCTCCACATTTTGAATCCCGCGCGCTCCACATCATCGACGTGCGAGCCAACATGTCGTCTGCTGCATCCGCTTCCGCCCCCCTCACTTTCACTGGAGAGCCTCTGGACGGACGTGCGTTTACGTCGTCCTTATACGTTTTTTTTATTGTTAATAATTTGATGTACTACAGTATTAAATATTCGAGTCAAGTCGTAATAAAATATTTCATTGAAAAGCTCCTACTGCGTCCCGCACACATCAAGACACCACATACAAAACATTGCCAAAGTCTGTACACGGGCAGTCTATGGGTCAATTGCACTAAGAGATCGCTGGATGTCCTGCGCGTCCAGTATAATAATGCTTTCAGGATGTTGTTGAGGCTGCCTCGTTACTGTAGTGCGTCGGCCATGTTTGCGCAAGCCCGCACCGACGGCTTCCATGCACTTATACGCAAGAAAACAGCGTCGCTACTGAGGACAGTGAGGGGCAGTCGGAACAGCATCCTGAAAACTGTAGCCGAGAGCCTCGGCTCTCCGATTGTGCAGCAGTTTGTGAGGAGGCTGATTTTTACTAACACTAGGCAATAAGTTATTTTTGTATGTTACTAACACTATATGGATATTGTGTGTCCGAAATAAAAAGATTCTATTCTATTCTATTCTATTCTATATCAAACTCGTCAAAATGTAGGGAGCTTTTGATTTTTTTTTTTTTTTTCGATTTCATGTTCGGTCCCATAGTAAAAGTTGTTCATAATGATGAGTACAATGACCCCTTAAGAGATTTCGTGTATGAATAGATCACACCTTATTATAATGATTGTCAAATATTTATGCGTGGGTTCAGAAATTTATTTTTCAATACACTTTCTCGAAAACTGGGTCATATCGCACTACGATTAGGTTCACAATGCAATGTATTTTACACGCGTGCGATTTTTCATTTTCCCGCACGTGTGCGGGAATAAAAATTGCCACAGATAACTTATACCCATACTTAGTCCAAATTGGTTCAATGCCTCTATCTATTCACAACTCTCTATTCGGAGGTGTGTTTTTTTTTTAGTCTTTAAGGCGTTAATATTTTTTGAATATTTAAATAATGTTTATAAATAGAATATCATCAAAAACTATGACAATAAAAAAACGTTTATGAACAAATTAACATTTATTTGTGTTCTAAACTCGAAAATATTTGAATTTTCTATTTTTCATATTAGGCTGTTTGTCGACTTTATACCTTTGCTTCTCCTTCAACCGGATAATTCATGACAAAAATATTTTCCGTAATTTTATTTTATTTCTTCAAAAGAGTATTGAAAAACGTCGTTTGAGACTCGTGGACATTTGTTATTGCAGTTCTTGGCTCAAAAACAACCTCGTCTACGGCTCGGGTGTTAATTCCGCCTTGAATGCAATACTAAACGTTCTCCACTTGTATCAAAATGTACTATTGTGTAAACTAAGTCTTTTTTATAATTTTTACCTTTTTACTTTAAATTTATTCCGGTATTCTACTTTTCAGCAAAAAATCGTAGTTCAATTCTTAAAATATAAATGAAAAGTTTTCCTACAATTCAAAATGTTCTCAGCTTGCGCCTTCGGGAACTTCGCGCGTTTACATTAGAATATTCATAGCTAAGAAAAGACAACGTCTGTCGGGTCAGCTAGTAAATCATATAATGACAACTCAGTAAACTCATCTAAGCTCAGGCTACACTGGGAACGAAGCGAAACGAAGCTAAGTTCGTTTAGTTTTTTTCCGCGTTTTTTCATACTTCGGTTCACACCGCGTACTAATCGAAACGAAAATTGAAGTATGAAAAGACGCGGAGGACAGATAAACGAACTTAGCTTTGTTTCGCTTCGTTCCCACAGTGTGGCCTGCGCTTAACTGTCTATAAAATGTTCAACACAACAAAACTTTTTAAATTCCATCGCACAGAAACAGGGTGCTGTTAAAATGTGAATTCAATAGAAGGTTCAAAGTAAACTTTGTAAATCCGAGAGGGGGGATGGGAGGCGGGAGGGGCGCAATATTCGACGACGTTTTATAACTGCTCTGTCGTGTAATATTTTCAAGTATTTTGCTAGTGTTGTGCTGTTAGAGAATTTAGTGTTGTATTATGATTGTATATGTTGTTGAGTTTGTATGAGCGATTGTAGCTGCGATTGAGTTGAGGTTTTGTATTTCTAGTTTTACATATTGTTCATGAAATTAACAGGTACAGGTATGAAAGTATTTCTTAGTGTATATCTGCTGGAAGTTTATATCTATTCAAAATCAATCTGCCTAGCCTTTTCCCAACTATGTTGGGTTCGGCTTCCAGTCTAACCGGATGCAGCTGAATACCAGTATTTTACATGGAACGACTGCCTATCTGACCTCCACAACCCAGTTACTGGGTAATACGATACCCCTTGGTAAGACTGATTGTCAGACTTTTGGGCTTCTGACGACCCGTAACGACTGTCAAAGATCCACGAATAACAGCGGGGACCAACGGCTTAACGTGCTTTCCGAGGCACGGAGGGATCTCGGTATGTAAAGATGGTCACCCACCCACTGACCAACCCCGGCAAGCGTAGCTTAACCTGACGGATCGACCCATGCGGCTGTTATTACTTAGATGTTTTATTATCGAGATCCAAATATGTTTAGTATCAGATTTATACCTTTTAGTACCCATGTTAGTTAGAAAATATGGTTTTACAGTATTACCCAACTAATATGGCTTATCGATGTACTTGCGCAGAAGATGAATTTTCAAAGCGCGGGAAATGCTATTGACCAATCGGCACGCTCCACGCTTTTTCCTGTACCGCATTGGTCGCAGCTGCCGCCATTTTAGCGCGCGCCGCTTGACAGCCGCCATACTTGCGAGTGAGATGGAACTAACAGCTGCAGTGTATTATGAACCTTATAGTAGTGATCTAAGGTTGATTGTAAGTTTTAAGCAATCTCGTTAATCTTCGGGACCATACTTTCTTTTCTGCGCGAACGAAGATTCACGACGCGCCTTATTAGTTTAGTACTACTGTACCCCTCTATGTGTACAAACAAATTGCTTTCCAATCAGCTGTATGTTTTTATTACCAGGAATCTAAATAACAAACTTACTACTGGGTTGTAACACACTGTAACCTATATTTAAAAACAATATTATCGTAAGCCGCGTAAAGCCTCATTCCAATTTTAAACCGTACAGTGCTAACTTCTAAGTGGTATTTTGTAAAGCATAATAGTCGATTACAACGTTCTTCTTTTAAATGCTCGATATGTTATGGTATCGAGTGCGTTCCCCTTGCTACTTGGCTGCCAGTGACTGGCGCTATTAACTGGGTCACTAGTACGCTGTCAACCTACTAATGGGTTCATTCGTCGTCTAATCAGTTACACTAATTTATTCACTATTAGCTTTTGCTTTTAACTATGATTTGTGAGTGTGAGATTATGTGAAGTACTTAAATATTTATGATGGTGTTTGGATTATTGTTATTGCCTGAGTAGGTATCTATCTATACAGGGCGTTAGGTTAAACGAGGGACATACTTTAACGGAGTGTAGTACTCATCATTATGAACAACTTTTACTATGGGACCAAACCTGAAATCGCGAAAAAAAAAATCAGCTGTTCAGTACATTTTGACGAATTATGCGAACATAAATGTACTGAACAGCTGATTTTTTTTCGCGATTTCAGGTTTGGTACCATAGTAAAAGTTGTTCATAACGATGAGTACTACACTCCGTTAAAGTATGTCCCTCGTTTAACCTAACACCCCGTATATTAATCTATACTAATATTAAAGCTGAAGATTTTTTTTTTTTGTTTGTTTGTATGTTTGAACGCGCTAATCTTCAACTTCGATTATAATGGCACAATCAGAAAACACGTTAACTCAAACATAAACATACCCTCACACACAACATCTTACATTTACACAATTTTATTTCACACATGCACATACAATTACACACTACACAGAGCTAATAGCGAACAATTTTTCTAGGTCATTGTTTCTTTTTGTTCTGTTTGAATTAGTACTTTAATTTTATCTTTTTAAATTTTTGTTTTACTTTATAGTCTCAATTTTGTCTAACATCCTGGGAAGGAGCGAGACAACCCCAACATGAGTATTATTAATAACTTACTGGGGCTGTTTCATTTAAAATTCCGAAAATGTAATCGTTTGAGACCAAACAAACAATTTTTTTATTTATTAAATTTTTGGAACTATCAGTCGGATTAAAAAAAATATTTTTGCATTTGATAGCCAAATTCTTGAGGATGGCTATAGGCTATTTTACACCACGCTAGGACCCTTAAAAGCCAAGTAAAAATAAAAAAAAGTCAGAAAGAACACTTAGCAAAAACAAAGTAATATCGCGAACGGGCAATGTGATGGGACAGGGTCCGGTCGGGGAGCAAGAAATTTCATGCGGAGGAAGTCGTGTGCAGAATCTAGTTTATTAATAAAATAGATTCTATTTGGTGGAAACAAATAATCGCCGTCTATGCGTACTTATAGACAATTCTAAAGGATTTGCGGAACGTGCCAAACTTATACTACACAAGAACGAACTGTGTTAAATAAACGATATTCTTTATTTAACTAGCTAAAATAAAAATTAACATTTGAATTTAAATGCAACTGCAAAAGACTAACCATATTTTATTCACAGCAAATAACACCATGTGTTTTCTGAACTTGTAACAATCATATTTCCCAATGTTGTGTGCATTGGGAAATATGATTGTTCAACGAAAAAACCAATTCATTCTACTTAAACATATCAGCTGCGACAAAAAGTCGTCAGTGGAAATGATTTAACGGGCTCTCATCCATATCGTAATCAGGCGCATGATTTATCACCGGATTGTTATTCCACGCACGATCACATACACGTCACGTGATCCCTCGGAATCTCACGTAATTGACACCGTGCGCTCTGCGCTGTCATTTTAATGTAACGTGGATTATGGAGGCGCTTCTAGCATGGATATGTGGGTCCAAAGTAGCTATGTAGTAACTTATACTTCAATTGGGACTTTGTAATTTACGTTGACATTAGGAAGTTGTGCAAAATTAACATAAATGGTCTGTCCCAAAACTAACTGATGAAAATGATACTTTGGAACATACCAAAAAAAAAAATGGTTCAGAAAACCTACCCGTGTGGATGCCGATTTGTATTGCCACTTGCAAATTGAGTGTTCTGATTTTATTATTTAAAATTTAAATACTTAAACCCGAAATTCTAATTTTACATCACCTTAAAAATGTTTTTTATTTGACCATTCCTCTTAACACTTGTTGATTCCCCATTAATTAAAACACTCCAAAAATTTATTTAATTAAATAACATCAAGTTATAACATAATATAGCAATTCTTGTAGTGATTAATTCCTCGTCAGTTTCATCAATCAATCAATCTGCCTAGCCTTTTCCCAACTATGTTGGGGTCGGCTTACAGTCTAACCGGATGCAGCTGAATACCAGTATTTTACATCGTCAGTTTCATAATAAAGTTAATTTGTGTTGTCTGCTTATTGTGCTTTGTGTTGTTTGTGTTGTCTGCTTATTGTGCTTTGTGTTGTTTGTGTTGTCTGCTTATTATTTTTATTAACAAATATACTGTGTTGTCCTTACAGGCTACTCAAACAGATCCAGTTTTAATTAAACCGTACTGTATAACCGATCAACCTAACCGAATACTATTTGTTTTCTTCAACCTTGACATTGGCAGAATAATCGTTAAAACTATGGAGCCACTAATATAAAATTGGAATTGGAATTGGACAATGGGGAAGAAAACTTTCAAATTAGTTCCGTGTAGATGGCGTTAAATGTTTGTTATTTTCATTCAGCTTTTGTTATTTTCACTCAGATGTCGATGGAGTTCCTTGCTGAAAACTTTTCCGCGACATGGTGCTAAGTGTTTTTTCTTGTCGCCGATTGGTGGCTTTGTCTTCAAGATGACTTTGTGACAAGTTTAATGACAAACACACAGCGTTCTCTTGCGGTGAAGTTTCCGGGAAACAACCCCATTGGGGTTAATTTTATAACCTCAATGTTTTGGATTATGTCGATGATTTTTCAATTTAAAGTTAATTAATCAAATAATTTAGATTTGGAAGAAGTGGTAGAATATAAAGTAGCAACCGTCTTAATACAGATTTATGAGTTACTAATTACCTTAAGGGCCTATTTCACGATGTTCGAATAGCCAGTACTTACCGAATAAATTTAAAAATGGAACAGAATTTGTATAACAGTATCTGCTAATTAAGTTAATAGGAACCGAAGGAACCTTAGGAATCGAAGGTGGTGAAAAAGTGTAAGGGCCATCCTTAGTGAGTCATTGCATAAGAATTTAGCAGAGTTTGGGTACATTGTCATCTGATACACTTCTAAAACAGACAGATTCTATTATGTGAAGCTACATAAAAGCCTGTAAAAAAATGTTTTGTTCAATTCATAAATCGCATGCTTAGTGGAATTCTGACTTAACTCAAAAAGACGGTTTTTGGGAAATCGTAAAAGAAGATCTTGTTAAGAGGACTTATCGTAGGTATTTGTTAATGTATAAAAATAAAACTGATTTATTAATCATGAATGCTTGTATTTTGAACGTCTATGATTAACTATTGATGAGATCTGAATTTAAAAAAAAACAGGTAATAAGTTGTATCTATTTTTTTTGACCTATCCACTAATGGGTCAATGTTCCATTAAGCATGCGAAATGTTGACAGAACATTTTTGATAATTTTTGTGTAGATCAAAATACCTACGTAGGTGCTGTACCACCCTGAGATATTATCACCCGCCTCTCCACAATTCCATGGCCTTCTCTAGGATGCATATCCGGTACGGCTCACAAATCCTTCCATATCTTATGGGCACGTTTTCCCTACCATAACCGCGCCCCCGGTTTACTCTTTGATATGCAATGGTCTCTGTAGCCCCATAAAGCATGAGGCTCCATGGGATATCTTTGGGTTCATTCGATTAATCAACAACAAAGTAGTCCGATAACTTGTTATTCACTGTTCCTTTTTTTCCTGGGGGTGCAAAGGATGTTAAGAGAAAGTAGGCTAGCATACATCTTTGCCCCGTAGCAAATACTGGGAACAGCCAACCATTTGTGTGACGAAGACATTGGTGTGTGGAATTTAACCGTGCTCTTAGTGTCTTAGAATTTTAACGTAAGACGAACGAGTGGAAAAGTATTCAATAGTATGCATAACACCGTAGGTTAGTAGGTAGGTTCGTATTTGTAATTTGCTGTGGTGTATTTTATCCCTCGAGTACTCAAAACTGTAAGATATAACAAAAGTTTGCTCTAGATTGTCGGAACAATGTTTTACGTTTGATATTCCCCAGTAGTAGTCCCCAGAAAAGGCTTAATGAAGCACACGAAACGGGCTCTCTGTAACTACACCGTCGGGCCTCTGTGTACAGTTACGAGTAACAACCTTTGTCGTGAAATGTTGCCACAGCTTAAATTAAAACCAGTCAAGTGTGTTTTGAACTTTGAACTTGCACCTACTGTTTAGGGCTGAAATTAGAAGCATTTTTCACTGGCTTCAAAAAAGTAAGAGGTTTTGTTTCGACTTTTTTTGTGTGTATTGTAAGCCAATATCTAGTAAGCGAGTGTGAGTAGGTATTCTTTCTATCAATACGGATCCGTACCACTTAAATTGGTGAAGATCTGACAAAGGCATAAAACAGGTAGTAAAGTTATGCCAAATCTCGAAAAATGTATGGTTAATCACAAGGCGATTCTGGTTATAATTTTACTCCGTACTTTTTATTAGTAAAGGGGTTAGAGATTAAGAATGAAACTCTTTAATAGTTAACACTTTTGTTTTTGTGTTTATTTGTATAGTTAGTTAGTTAGTTAGTCATTTAATTTAGTAGCTAGTATTAACACCTAATCACTCGTGATTTTATTTTAATGTCGGGTTGCGGACACATTTTCGCCCGCTTGCCACTTCTCCTGTTTTTAGGGTTCCGTACCTCAAAAGGAAAAAAAACGGAACCCTCGGTGCGCGATGTTGTCCGTCTGTCTGTCTGTCAGTCTGTCAAGACCCTTTTTCTCATGAACGCGTGGAGGTATCAAGTTGAAATTATTATCAAATACGTAAGTATATGGCCTCTTGAAGTCCTAAAAAACTCAAGCTTCTAAGTCAATGCAATAAAAACATACGGCCATTTATGCGACATATTTTGATACTCGCAAGTAAATCAAAACCTATAGGGTACTTCCCCTTGTTCTAGAATAATGAAATTTTTAAAGAAGTAAGGTCTTACATCACAAATAAAGGAAAAAGTCCGAAAATAGTTAATTTGTAATTCTGTCACATAAAAAAAATGTTTAAGTCTGTCAGTCTGTCAAGACCATTTTTCAAGGACGCGTGAAGGTATCAATATGAAATTAATATCAAACACGTAAGTCTATAGTCCCTTAAAGTTCTAAAAAAAACAAGCTTATAAGTCAACGCAATAAAAAAATACGGCCATTTTGCGACACATTTTGATACTCGCAACTGTCGCAAGTAAATCAAAACCTATAGGGTACTTCCCATTGACCTAGAAAAATAAAATTTGACAAGAAGCAAGGTCTTACAGCACAAATAAAGGAAAAAGTCTGGAAAATGTTAATTTGTAATTCTATCACTTTAAAAAAAATTTCAAGTCTGTCAGTCGGTCAAGCCCATTTTTCTCAGGAACGCATGGAGAATCAAGTTCAAATTAATATCAAATATGTAAGTCTAGTCTATGGTCCCTTAGAGTCCTAAAAAAATCAAGCTTCTATGTCAACACAATAAAAAATGCGGCCATTTTGCAACATATTTTGATACTCACAACTGTCGCAAGTAAATCAAAACCTATAGGGTATTTCCCGTTGACTTAGAATAATGAAATTTGGCAAGAAGCAAGTTCTTTCACTACAAGTACAGGAAAAAGTCCGAAAATTGTGAATTTGTAATTTTATGATTTAAAACTTTTTTTTTTTGGGATCCAATGTTAAGTTCGTTTTTAGGATAAATTCTTTTCAACTACGGAACCCTTCATTGTGCGTGGTCCGACACGCACTTGGGCGGTTTTTCATATTTCTTTGGATACACCCAATCCATAGAAATATAAAAAACAGGAGAAGTGGCAAGCGGGCGAAAATGTGTCCGCGCGACATGCTCAGTATGAGCCGTTCATAGTACAAATTCCGTCTCCGCGAACTAGTGCGCTTTCGACTGTAACCGTGACAATTTATAAGAATGCTGTGTTGTTCAGTGTTTTCTTGTAAAAACCGAAACCATGTAAATCATGGAATCACTTTCCATATGTATGTGTGTAAGTACAAGTATTTTACCGTATTTGTCTTTAAAATCATGAAAGTGTTAAAAGGAAAAAGTGGAGATACAGGGTTCCGATACATTTTAACATACTTGGCACATCTCCTTTTTTATATCTATAGGTTTAACCAACCAAATTTTCCCGAGTCTGTAAACGTCGGGTCCATTTATTATTGGACAGTTCTCAGACGCGAAGTATTAAAGTTAAGCAATATTAATTGAACTCTTGTCTAAGATATATGTATGTATTATGTATTATGTCGGGCCGGATTAGAAGAAGGTCTTGTGGCTAAATAATGAGACGCACGGGTCGATCATAGGTTAACCTACGGTTGCTGCGGTGGGTTTGTTTGGGATGACTATCCTTTTCTTCTGAAAAACGCCATTCGTGGATCTTTAACAGTCGTTGGTTGTCAGAAATCCGAAAGTCTGACAACCCTTACCAAGGAGTATCGTATTACCCCGTAATAATGGGTTTGTGGAGATGATATAGGCAGTCGCTCCATGTTAAATACTGGTATTCAGCTGCATCCGGTTAGACTGGAAGCTGACCCGTTTGGGTCAGCTTCGTTGGGAAAAGGCTAGGCAGATGATGCAGATGAGTCTGGCCGGATTAGTTGTTTTATGTATGGCTAAAAGATTTTCGGATAATTCAGTTACTTTGTAGGTTCAAGCGTTCAAGATTGTTTTTTGGGTTCCGTAGGTACCTCAAAAGGA
This sequence comes from Cosmia trapezina, assembly GCA_905163495.3. Classification (NCBI taxonomy): domain Eukaryota; kingdom Metazoa; phylum Arthropoda; class Insecta; order Lepidoptera; family Noctuidae; genus Cosmia; species Cosmia trapezina. Next base: position 11,627,631 of record LR991042.1, read on the forward strand.
AAATATGGAACCCTTAAAGGATCACTTCGTTGTCCGCCTGAATGTCTGTCTATCGGTCTGTCAAGAACCTTTTTCTCAGGAATGCGTGGAGGTGTCAAGTTGATATTAATATCGTAAGTCTATGGTCCCTTGGAGGTCTAAAAAAATAAAGATTTTAAGTCAACGCAATATAAAAATACCGTCATATTGTGATGCTTACAGGTAAACCAAAACCTATAGGCTACTTCCCATTGACCTAGAATCATGAAATTTGGCAAGAAGCAAGGTCTCACAGCAACTTAAAGGAAAAAGTTCGAAAATTATTAATTGTAATTTCATGTCATAAATATTTTTTTTTTTGGATTAAAAACTTAATTTTGCAGTACAAGAACATATTTTTAACTACAATGTTAAGTTTGTCTATGGAATAAATTAATAATATAAATTGCTTTCAAATACGGAACCCTTCATTAAGGTGTAAGAGCCTTAATGAAGGGTTCCGTATTTGAAAGCAATTTATATTATTAATTTATTCCATGACAGCCTTGTTTTTATATACACTTAATTGTGCTTTTGTGTATTGTGCTATGTCTTTTGTGTGCATCAAATAATTGTTTTATCTAAAGTAACCGTCATGAGAAGCTATAAATTTTGTAAACAAGTGTTCAGGAGTTCACAATATTTGGACCAACAAAAAAAATGAATTTGTTTAAGATTTAATAAATTATTAAGTAACAAATATTAATTAACATATATTATTTAAGAATAATTATTCGTCAGATTCAGATGTTTCCATTTCTGTGTCAGAATCAGTGACATGTAACTCGTACGCATTCGAAACTCGTATGACGCGTTTATTTCAAAATGGCGTCCCGATAGTTTACAATCCCTGCGACGGACGCGTTCCGGTACCAAGAAACACAAACGATAGCGCTTTGCGTCGTTAAAATATGATCCGACTAAATTAAATAGGTTGTTACTTTCATATAACCCGTCTATATTTCATGTCGATTGAATATGGTCAATTTATTATTATCTCGCAGTATAAAATGTTTACTTAGTAAAAGATGTTTGTTTACATAATTTATAGCTTCTCGTGACGGGTACTTTATCTATCTAGACAGAGGCGATATCGCGAGCGATATTGCGATATTATCGCGTCGCAACACCGCTACGCGGCACGTCGCGACTCGATATCGCCTCTGTCTGTAAGAGCCTTTATGCGTGGACCGAGACGCACTGGGGCGTTTTTTTGTTTTATTATATTAAGGTTATGGCCTAATTCGGTGTCTTTACTATTAAACTGGTAAACTTTGTCTTCTTTTAAAAGAATATTGAACGTCAAAATTAATAAATCAACAACGTAAAAATCCTTTAAAAGTGTTTTGAGAATCCGTCAGTTTAAAGTGGCTATAAAACTAAGTGGTCAATAAAAACTTGGGACATGAAACGTTATCCTTAGAAACTTGACTGAAATGTTTCAATTTAACATCACTGTAAACTTGTAACAATGTGGCTACTATCCACTTTACAAGCTTCTCTGTTTAACCTTATATTCTACTCGTTATGAAATATGTAAATCAAACCATTATGAACCACGATTTAGACGTGACAGTTGAATGGCATTATTTACGTATACCCACAGTACAGAAAATACACTCCGGAAAATCATTTAAATAAATAGCGACTTTTGCTACGACACAATAAAGTGCAATTCAGGTTGCACAGCGCTAATTACTTACATTTATATTTACCTAGAAGTTTCCTCTCCTTCTATCGCGTAATTCTTATACCTTCTGACTCGTTAGGGTTGTTTTCTTTTACGACGCGACGCGTGAGTAAGTATTGAAATAACGTACGAGCCGGCCGGTGCGCCTATATGTATAGAAATGCTAATTCAGTACGTCCCCTCAGGCGGAGACGAATACCTAGAGTTAGCGCATTTCCAGGCGTTAAACACACGTAAATGCTAGTATTCAGTAGCATTTACGCGGAATTAGCATTTACTAGTATTTACGTGTGTTTAACGCCTGGAAATGACTCTATCGTCTCCGCCTGAGGGGACGTACTGAAGTAGCATTTCTATATACGCGACCGGTGCGCAGCAGCCCACACTGAATTAGTCCGACAAGTCGAGCACGCCGCGTACTTGTAGCTTCATACCTAAAATGCGGAATTCGCCTGGCGTGATACTAGCCTAAACTGAATTATGAATCACTAATTATGAGTCACTAACAAAACGATCACAGCTCATTGTTATAAGTTATAATATATGTATTAGGTATACACGTCTCTGATTATGTACATTTTAAACAAAAACAGTTGAGAATACAGTCGGCCTATGAATACCTTGACCATATTTAGAACATTGTCACAATTAATGGCGAAAATAGTAAAGTGAAAAATTATATAAGTTAACAGTTCAGCTCTCGGGCCTTACTATGATGTGTTAAAGCCATCATGGTTCCAGTGTGAGAAAGAGAGAGAGAGAGACGAACCTATACACGAACGATAGCATTATCCTGTTTTCACGACGGAACCATGATGGCATTAACACGTCATAGTACGGCCCCAGTTCAGCAGTGGCAAGTAATAAGTTAAAATGACACAAAGTCCAAAAGTGATCGCAGTTTTACGTACCTTCTAAAATCTCTGCTCCAACACGCGTAGATGACGGGGTTCATGGAGGAGTTGACCCAGCCCAGCCACGTCACCACCACGTTCACAATCTCCTCGTGCGCGATGCACGCGGAGCAGATCCCCGAGAGTAGGTTCACCACAAAGAACGGCAACCAACACACTATGAACACACCCATCACTATACCTAACGTCTTCGCCGCCTTCTTCTCTTTCGCAAACTTCGCCAACTTACGAGATAGCGAAAAGTTTTTCGGTAGATGTTTACCGTGTGTTACGTTCGTCAGGCGTGTTGACGAACGAGATAACCCATTGTTTTGTAGCGCGGTCAGAGGCTCCTGGTCTGCCTCCTCCGGCGTACACACACCGTGACATGCGTCACTACGCTGCCGCACTGTCCCACCTCTATGTATACGCAACGTCAACTCCAATTCACCACTAGGTCTCATCACTTGCTTAGTACCAATTTTAAGAGACCGCGTCTGAATAGTCGCAGCACGGTATATACGATAATAAGTGAACACCATCACAAACAGTGGCAAATAAAACGATATTGTCGATGAAAATATTATGTACTCTAAGTTTTCCGTGAACGGACACTTGTAGTCTGGTACTTCTTCCATACGCACGGCTCGCCACCACGCGATTGCGGGGAACGATATGGCGCCCGAACACACCCACACGGCCGCGATTAGGAAAGCGGCCTTCCGTCCACTCATACGCATCGGATATGTAATGGGGTCCGTAATGGCCCAGTACCGGTCTAATGAGATCACGCACAGATTCAATATGGAGGCCGTACTAAACAACACGTCTAGAGATCGCCACACATCACACCAGTCCACTCCGAAGAACCACGTGTGTTCTAACACTTCATATAGCGCAGAGAAAGGCATCACCACTAGACCGACAAGACAGTCGGCAACTGCGAGTGACGTCACGAAGTAGTTGGTTGATGTGTGGAGGTAGCGCTCGCGTACCACGGCGAGGATGACAAGCATGTTGCCGAAGACTGTTGTTAGCGAGAACAGCAGGAGGAAGGAGACGAGGAGTGCTCTGTCTTGGAGGAGTTTGATATAGTCGTTCCACGGCTCTTCGGGGTTACCGGTCACGTTGTAGGCGGAGGTGTTGTCAAAGGAGATGTTGAAGTCGATGCCGTTGATGGCGTTGATGCCTTCGACGGCGGCGCGGCCGGTGTCCAGGGTGTACTCCACGCCGCGGTACAGGACGTCCAGTTGGCCTCTTGCCACTAGTACATCCGGATCCGTCGCGTTCATATTTTTCCGATAGTCACTTGCTCACTAGCGCCATGGTGAGTGTTTATGTTTCCCTTGTTTCGCCCGCAGCCATTTCGAGATTACGTTCTTGGCAGGCATTGTATTCCAGTATTCCAATTTCTGGCACATGTTTCGTTGGCATATTTTTATAGCCCGCAGATATGCTTAGCCACGTTCTGAAACAAAAAAAAAACTGAAATTAGAATCTACACAGAGTTTTTATTAGAATTTTAGATTAGCTCATGAAAATGAGATTAAAATGTGCTGTATCAAAAGATTACAAGAGAAAATTAGATTGGGAGCAGTTAATTTTATCGCTTTGTAACTTTTCTGAAGTTTAATGATATCAGAAGTTGAAAGTTCTGTGTGTTAGCTGTGTCATTGTCACGGGGGTGATCGTCACTTGTTTAGCGTCATCATCGACAGGTGGCCTTGCGGGACATAAATAGCGCTCAGAGCAACTGGCGAGATCAAACGAATTGTGTGCCGTGGGCCGTGACGGGTCCGTCCACATGAGGGCGTCTGAACCGCTCCCCAGCCTCCCCTCGACCTTCCCACCCCCTACCCCCCGAACTTTACGTTAACTCGTAGCTTGAGTCATCCTACGTGTAATATAAATAAACAGGTGGGTTTCATTTACGCAATTAAGGCATAGGAACACTGGTGGAAACTGAAAGAGGCTCGATTGATTACAGCCTGACCCTTTCGGTGCTCAATGAGTGCGTAACCTTCAGACCTTTTAATATTCATAGCTGTTTAGTATACCTAATATTTTGACTGTGATTATCCAACGATACCGAGAGAAAACTTTGTGCTAAAGCCTTCGTGGCTAAAGCTATGTGTAAAGGTCAACCAGAAAAAAAAAACTATTTATTTCCCTAAACTACCTCTCCAAATTTTTTTTTTAAACAGGACCTTTAAAATTCCTCGTAAATATTCATGTTTTAATAGAAGTTCTTCGATTTTGGAAAAAGTTGACGAAAAAAGCAAACATCATCATAAACTTCTAATTGACAATTTACGAGTTAGAGGGACTTGAGAAAATATTATTAAATCCTAAACTCAGTATTTTTAACAGGGACGCCGCTGAATTATATTATTTTTATTGTTCGGTTTAACGACGTTTCATTTAATAAGCTAAAGTTTCTTTGTAACAAATTATTGATGATATTTCTAACACGATATCTACGATTTACGTGGTGAAGTTACTTGAAACCATGCTTGAAACATAAAATAGGGACAGCAATAAAATAGTTTAAAAGTCATTTGAACTACTTTTAAACTCTATAATAATTAACTTATTCATGAACATAATTGTCAATTTAAACTTAACTCTAAAACAACTAACTTGTAAATAGAGCTAAGTTGAATCCAAAAATAATATCATGCATTAATAAATTATTCAAAAGCAATTAAATTTCACTTATTAAGTTAGTCGAAAGTAAACGGTTTTTGTTTATTTAATCTTGTTGTTTTACGTTATGAACTAAGATAGTAAACACAAATGTCTTGGTTGAAACGTGACTTATTAGTTGTAGGAAGTTTAAAACATTAATTTAATGTTAAAAAAAATAGCGAGACAGTGCGCGCTACGTTATTGCTACGATCGCGTAGCTGATTGCTACGACGCACTACGCCAATTGCTACGACGCGCGACGCCAATTGCTACGCGGTTTGCTAAGTTGACATTAAATATATTTTACTAGCTGCGCCACGCGGTTTCACCCAAGTAGACCGGGATAAAAAGTAGCCTATGTGTTAATCCAGGGTATAAGCTATCTACATAACAAATTTTATCCAAATCGGTCCAGACGTTTGAGCGTGAAGAAATAACAAACATACAAATACACACACAAACTTTCGCCTTTATAATATTAGTGTGATTATTGATGTTTTAATCTTGGTTGCTATAGTAATCGTCTAACAAACGAACTGCGACAATAATAGTATTTTTAAAAACAGACCCCCAATAGTAGTTCTATTGGGGGGTCTGTTTTAAAAAATATTCGGCAATTGGTGACCCCTGCCATAAGTAATATAGCCCTTAGTTGCCAGGCCTAACCTAAATAGAGTTTAAATATTGTACCGTTAACTACCCACCCGTAACGTACGGAAATCCTGTTTGGATGCCTCCAGCTAACTACTGACTGCTGTTAAATGGCCGCCCGTCCCCTTTAGATTAGTTTCGACTTGAGGACACAAGTATTGTTAACTACCTACCAAAGTAATAGCTTTTGTAACTTCCAAGTTGGCGGACTGTTGGTACGTTCGTTGAGTGAAACGTTAGTATTTGTGTGGAGAGTTGAAGCACTGGACTTAGCTTTAATTGTTTATTTAATAGCATTTTTTGTATCAGCATCGTAGTTACGTACTAAAAAATACAATCTGAATGATTTTGAAGCATATTGCTAATCCATTGCTTCAGATGTTTGAAAAATGTGACTGCTCGACAACGTAAATAACGCAATTAATGTTACTACTATACTATAAGTGTGTTATGCAATTAGGGTGCTGATTCATAACAAAATTTTCTTAGGTCCTATGTCACGATGGAGACATCTATACTTACCGAATAAATGCAAAAATTAAATAGATTTTTTTATGAAATTATCTGCCAAGTAAGGTAATAGGAACTTAATTATAGGTGGTTCTTTTAATTAAGAGGTGAATGGGTAAAGTTTTTTATTTTTGAAAAAGAATTAGTGTTCCGAGGTGAGTTTAATCCGTCAATTTCGTAATCAGCCGAATATTTAACTAAGAAATCGTAACCCCACATTTGGAATGTCTCCTGTAACTATCACTGGTACATTTATAAACGCCAATAAGTATCAAATAAACACCTTGACTCGAAACATCTATTATGATAAATAAGTCCTATTTGTGCAGTGCGAGAAAAGAAACATACAACCCACGCAAAATCATACCGCTCACCAACTGAGCCATATGAATAATACTATTAGCCGACCTAAACATATTCGGTTTACTAAGACAACAATTAACAATGTGTTCTGCATGAGTTATACACTCGATCAAATCAGCCAAGCAATCGAGTTGTTGACTCGATTCAACTCAATACAACATCTACTCGAATGAAGTTAATACAACATTCATGTGGGACTCAATAAGCATAATTGCTTTGTTCTATCAATGACTTAACAGCTGATTGTGAGGCGACTGGTTGAGAGGTCATGGTCAGCAGTTGACATTTTGTGGAGTAACAAGATAATAATGACAATGTCATGGAGTTTAACTTTCATTGACTTTGTTACGGATAACATCAAATTACACAACACAAATTACACATCGACGTGCAACCTGATACCGTGGATTCAGGGCATGATTCTGGACCCCTGCGTTAAATGTTTTTGACGGTGTGATGTGGGATGCCATAGTGTATTTCTCCAGCAACACTGCTGCAAAATCTAGCATCACACGTCTGTCGCTTCAATACAAGAACAGTCTATTCTACAAACATCTAAACAACGCATTACACAAAAGTGAACATCAAAATTCACTTTGACCGGGATTGGAAGGAAAGCGTCTGGACCATTAATTCAACACAGCGCTGTCTCGTGTACCCGACTGCTCCCGACGCTACCCGATATTACCCGACATTACACGAAGTTCTCCGAATGCGCCCGAGTGAGGCGCGATTACAGTCGACACGCGAACAAGCTATCAATCACGGAATACCCAACTACCAACTACGATTTTGTTTATTCGTTTCTTATTTTGTTCTGCAAAGTTTAATGTGATTTCGGAGTTTTTTGGATTCGTCAGTTCGATCAGATTTCAGAGCCGCCTTTTCGTCCGTAATTTAAAGTCAGTAGCCAGAATTCTTATTTTTGCCAATTTGTAGGTACGTAGAATAACCACATCTTATTTCAATCGCTCTGTCATAATAACATTAATGGTATTAAGTGCTCTCCCGACTCACTAAATTGATTGTACTCTTTGTTTTATTTATGTTTTGTTTTCCACAAAATTCAGTGTTAATTCTACTTTTAGTATTCCGTGTCAGACAGGTCATGTTTACTCACTATAATAGAATTAGTGAAACCTGAACAATCTTAGCCGACGGCGACGTTCACATGGACGTAAAAATATCGCAGTGGGATTTTATCGCGCACTAAGATTTTCAACTCTCGCTGTTGAGCCGAGCATTGAGAATCCAACCTAGCAACAACAGAGTGCATTCTAACGCGTCGAAAAAAGACTGTTGGATTTTCAACACTGGCGCTAAGCAGAGCGTTGAAAATCTATTGCGCGAAACAAAATCGCCGCGATTTTTTTACGTCCGTGCGAACGTCGACTAAGACTGTAAAAATAAGACTTAAACGAAGTTAAGAATACTTCGCAAACCCATACAAAAAAACTCCACATGTGAGACACCACCGAGTTCCCCCTTCGTGGTAGTGCCCCAAATGATTGATGGTCCTACATTCTTGTGGTGGTGGAAGACAATGTGGTCGACACCGATACGCGCGGTGGTAGGATGTCCTAATTTGAAAGAGGGTATGCGTGCCATTCATTACTGTCAGTGTATTTTACGTGGGTAGTATGCAATGCCATGATTAGGTTAAAGCGTTCTTCTTCTGTAAGCGAGAAATTCGTTTATCGTCGCCATAAACAAGATATTACAAAATCCTGGGTACATTATTATTGTTACTTCTATAAGTGAGAACAATATCAATCTGCCTAGCCTTTTCCCAACTATGTTGGGGTCGGCTTCCAGTCTAACCGGATGCAGCTGAACACCAGTATTTTACATGGAGCTACTGCCTCTCTGACCTCCAAAACCCAGTTACTGGGTAACACGATAACCCTTAGTAAGACTGATTGTCAGACTTTCGGGCTTCGAACGACCAGTAACGACTGTCAGATCCACGAATGACAGCTGGGACCAACGGCTTAACGTGCTTTCCGAGGCACGGAGGGGTCTCGGTATGTAAAGATCTCCTAAAACCCATCCACGGACCGACCGCGCCAAGAGTAGCTTAACCTGATCGATTGACCCGTGCGACTTTTATTACTTAGCCACGAACATTTTTATATGTACATAATACGAAGGTGAGATAATATATGATCATACCTATCCGCTCATTTTATTTTATTAAATTTCTTAACTGCTGCATCAAAGAGTGCTCGCCATGAAAGGCGAGTTAAAAACTCAAAAAGATGGAAAGCGAGAGGCATTCATGAGCGAAGTAATTAGGTACCTAGTTACGACTAGGGCTATTTGAAAAGTAATATGACTTATGCGATCGTTCAATTGACGGTTTTTATTCGATTATTGATATCGATACTGTTTATTCGATGATATTAAAATTATATAATGAGGTATGATGTAGTTCGTAGTGGATAGGACAACTCAATTCCATAAGATTATATTTAAAGTATACTTAAGCTGTTATATTAAAAGAGAGATTGAGAAAAGTATTTATATCTTCAGTTTCCGTGGAAAATTAGAAAAATGTCGATACGTGTCTTCAATAATAAGTCTCTTTCAATTAAATTCCATCCATCTTTATCCGGCATTGCATAAACCCTATCCATCTCGTCGGAGCGTGGTAGTATTTAGCGCTAATTCGTGTGCACTTCACTCGATCTTGAGTGTCCCTTCACTCTGAGAGGCAAGCCAGCAATTATTGAGATGACGGGTCACGCATACACCCAGCTTTCACGAGAAAATAAATCTACGACCACCCATCATGCTGCTAAATTGGTAATGTAGTTGGAGATTTACGTTTCATAGTCTCGTTATGGGTTGAAGGAGATTCAAGGGTTCTTGGATTTTAAACTATCTTTGATGAATTATCCTTTATTAATCGTGGTTAGTTATATAGGGTACTGCTACAATTTATTGTGTGATTCATCTGATTTTTTTTTACAGTTTTCAATTACTTTTCGACGTGATTAACTGTAAATACTTTTTGTAAGTAGGTACAAAAACAACAAAAGTCGAAATAATTATTGAGAAAAATACTTCATTAAAATCGGAACATATGTAAATTTTACAGAAAATTAAGTCTTATCTAATAAATGAAATGCTAAAACGCAGGATCGTATAATTTTGTGTTAATTTAGATGATGTCAAAAAGTGCCAGTGTTAACCAACTTCTGTTGCTGACCGTACTTATTCATATATTGTGAGCAGTATAAAAGCCGTATATAGGCCAATCTGTCTACAAAATAAACATATAATTCTGATCGAGTATCTTAACATGGGTATTTGCGAGCTAATCCGACACTCGTCCCACACAAATTGAAACTGATTTACGCGTGTAATCTGATGTAAACTGAGACGAACAACCAAAAGTTTGACACCAAAGTCAACAAACAATATTATAATATCAGTAACAATACTGTTTACTTAATTAAATCTCAACAATAACCAGTTCAAACTAGTTTGTCGTGAATTATTGTGAACATTTATTTTCCCCTTCAGCGATTCTTTTATCCGGGTCCACTCATTTTGGGAGCGACAGTAACAAATCTGTCAGTTTCGGCAAGGGGAGGCCTTGCTATGATTTATATAGGAACCCGTAGGAACAAGGACTAACAAGGCAGCTAAATCAAAGCTGTCATTCTACTTAAATTGAGAGTTTTGTTTATAATTTTGTTTCTGGTTACAGCATTTTGTTTGTGATCTTGTGATTTTGATGCCTATATTGAAAACTTGTAATAGATTGAACTTTTGCTTCTGCACTGACAGTAAATAGGTACAAATACTGTCAAGTATATCTATTAACTTGTTTGAAACATTAATAAAACCAAATGTAGGTAAGTACCTACTTCTAAAGGAGTTGCCCAGAGAACCTACTTTTTTGTTCATTTTCATTTAAGTTTTCATGGTGCAGGGTGAAATTTAATTCATAGGCATCCTTTTAAGGGGTCATTAAGCGGGGTATTCATCATTATGAACAACTCTCACTATGAGAAAAAAAACAAATCACAAGATCACAAACAAAATGCTGTAACCAGAAACAAAATTATAAACAAAACTCTCAATTTAAGTAGAATGACAGCTTTGATTTAGCTGCCTTGTTAGTCCTTCCTAGTTACCTTGGTTGCCTTGTTAGTGCCTTGTTAGTCTCATAGTAAAAGTTGTTCATAATGATGAGTACAATGACCCCTTAACAGGATGCCTATGAATTCAATTTCACCATATAGATTTTCTACACGTAAATGAAAGACTGAACTTAACCTTTCTCACAGAGCATAGTTGGAAGTAACATCGAATATTATGATTAATGACCCTAACCTCTTACTTGCTGATCCGTTGCCCCACCTGTTCGGTTAACCTATTTCTCAGAAACCCCGGTCTAATTACGGTGAACTAATCATCCGCTTTGAATACCGCCTTTTTTGTAATGAACGGTATGAATCACGGGATTTGGGAGTAATTGAAGAAGGATTAATTAGGAATGAGGCCAAACCAGTTACGTGCGTATTGTGTTAATGATGGTGATAGACAATTCGTTTGTGTCAATTTTCTGGCTGTAACATGAAGAGAAAGAAACCTACCCAGACGTGATTAAATTAGTATACCTAGACCTACCTACATCCACAATATACACAATAACAATATACATAATAACATTTTGAATCAAAAGTTTGCTGTGACAACTTCACATTTGCGTCGCATAATAAACGTGAATACGTGATGGTATCGGTACTAGCGTCGCATTGAAGAGGCTTTGATAATATTTTAAAATGCCCAGAATATGCTTACAGCATTATAATAGACTGTATGGATTCCAAAGTTTAACCGATCTCTATGGTTTCTAAACATGTTTTTTTTTGCACGGAAATCTATTCTTCGTATTTTTATTACCAAACGACCATTCTAGACACCAATCTACATGGTCTTCACATGATTTGTCCAAGATTATGTCTGGACTGAGAGACTGTGACCTCCGAGTTTGTTTCGGCCTTTCTTCTCAGAGTAGTCAGATAGGAAACGCCGACCTGCTGGTGGTGTTTGCTGGTGGCAAAATAGCTAAATATTAATTGATATTAAAATAGAATAATTTTAATTTCAGATTAAATACAAATGCTGAGCTGCATCCATCCTCCGCAACATCGGAAAATCCCACAAACCTGCACACTGAGAACTTTGTTGGTGCTGCCGCGCACACGAGACATCAGGGATCTTTTAGCTACTCATCACGTTGCTCGTACTTGTCGTATTAACTACGACCAATAAGAAATTAAAAGTAGCTACGTATTTTCTAGTAATGTCGGTCTAGTAACCAATGACGCAATTTGGTAGTGTAACCACACTAAAGGTTACCCCGATCGATTTCATTAGACATTTAAACCAGAGGAACCGTCAATAAATAGAGAATCCTGTGAACTTTTGGTGGTTGTTTGCATTCATACATTTTAAGAACTTGGTCATATGAATTAGGTTCCCAATGAGCTTTGTGTAATGTTTGTTTGCCACTTCTAACTGGCTTACAGTTCCATACTATTTTTATCTCAAGAAGTGGTTACCAAGTGTACAAATACGTTGTGAATAGAGCAGGGTTTACATGTACAGTTCGAACCACGGATCTGTGGACTGCGTTCCAAACCGAGGATGGATTTGTACGGTTTGGAATGCGGATCAAACTGTCGTGCTAATTAAGATTAAAATTATGTCCCCGGTTTGGAATGCGGGCGGATCTTACATGTTGGAAGAATACGGTCCAAACTGTGCGTATAAATATTTTTTTGAGAGTTTCGACTGTAGTTCGGACTGGCGATGGCGCGTGGGTCGTGATCGTTTTTAAAAGTTTTGCCTCCACATGCATGGATGTTCCTATTCGAAAATTCTATTCCTAAACGAAAATATTAGAGAAAATTGGCAAATAATTGCTTTTGCTTTCGGCTACTTACAACTCTCGTTCATAAAATGAAAACAACAGAAACAAACTTCAGTTCAAAATCAATCCATTTCCTGAAAAAAAAAATGCAAAAAATTAAAAACATTTGGCATTCAAATATCTTTTAAAACAACCTAATTCTCGCTTTATAAACTCGACGCAAAATGAAAAAGTACCTCATTCATTAGATAATAATTTAAATGATCTTTCATTTCGGGCATTAAAACTTATAGAAATACAGTAGTCTGCAAAATCACGCAAATCAGCGAAATTGGCAAAATTTCGTATACGGCCTCTTAAACAACAACAGTAGGTACAGCTTTGCGTGATAAATAGTCCAAGCTCTAATTATTATTTAATAGGAGTAACCTCAGTGTTCACCACGAAGGAATTATCGGCCAACCGGAAAATTAAGTTTGTATACTAATTAATATTTTCTGTGTAGCTGAAATGTTTTAAATAGAAAAACAATTATTATACTCTCATTATTAGGTTTCTGTTATGTACATGTTTGTAAGAAAATATTGTTAATAGGAAATTTTGTAATCTCATGAAATTATCTTATGTTGTTAATGTTATTTATACCGTTTATTTACTTTATACTCAGTTTATTTTGCTGTTTAGTATACAGGGTCAAATTAAAATAACTAGAGAAACCCCGCAGGCGTGATGGGTATCGATATCTAGACAAGTTTTATGTGGCTTTTTGGGTTGCAGCGTAATTCAAATATCAGTTTAAAATCTGTTTTTTTTTTTGTATTTTTATAATAATGTATTGGGGCAAATAGGTACATGATATCTGATCATCACTTATTTAGGTAAGATGAAGGCCATCAAGAGCTAAACCTTGTGGTTAAAGAAAAATTGCTTGTTAATTAAGTAGATACCTACTTAACATTGAAAATACCTATACATACTATATACAGGGTCAACTTAAATTTGCTAGTGAAACCCCGCAGACGTGATGGACATCGATATTTAAACACTATAAAACAGATTTTATCAATTTATAGAGACATGAGAAACAGGGTGTAAAGTTCACTCATCCTCTATTGAAAAGGGAGGATCCTCCGACCAGACGGGTGTTGTGTCTGGTGGGCTACTGCCCGACGGTTGATGTCGGGACGTTGTTTATATGCTAGTCGCGCGGTAAACTCTAATTGCGCGATGCAGGATTGCGTGACGTCATGTCATTGTGATGCGTAGTTCGTATGTGGCGATGTAGATGCCGCCACAAACTCACAACGCACACTTCAAGTAACTCCACTACCCGCGAGCGGTAGCGGCAGGTATTTTCAATGTCAAGGTACTTAATGAAGAAGCAATTTTTTTTTAACCACAATGGGGTAGCTTTTGGCCTTCATCTTACATAAGGGTAAGTGATGATCAGATATCATTTATTTGCCCCCATGTCCACCAAAATCAATATTCTTATCACCGAAATCAAATATCCCACAAAAACATTTCTTGTTAAATGTTGCCAAGACGAGACCATGTAGCTCTCACTGTCAAAAAGTAATCAGATCTCATGTAGAGCCAAGCTTCTAACTCTACACGCCCTAACTCTACAAGGCCTAACTTCGCCAACTACACCTTAGTCAAAATATATGGCTTGACCGTTTCGTTACTACAAGAACCATAAATTGTATAACACAGTATGAGAGTTTTTCACCTTACGCTCATGTGAATGTAGCGAAATGGCCAAGCCATATATTTTGACTAAGGTGTAGTTTGCGAAGTTAGGCCTTGTAGAGTTAGGGCGTGTAGAGTTAGAAGCTTGGCTATACATGAGATCTGATTACTTTTTGACAGTGCGAGCTACATGGTCTCGTCTTGGCAACATTTAACATGAAATGTTTTTGTGGGATTTCATTTCTTTTTATAAGTTGCTTATGATATTTATACGAGTATTTTTTCTGTTGTTCATTTTTCTTTCTTTTTTTGGGGTGTTAATATTATTCGTAAGTACTTATTAATATTATTCGTTAGTACTTATAGGTAATACAAGTATAGTAATGTAGTGAAGAATAGAATCTGAAACCATATTATACACTTTTATCCCGTAATGCAAGGGTTTGAGGGATGTTTTTAATGTAAATAAATGACTGTTGATTGATTTCGGTGCACCTATTTCCACCGAAAACACCGATTTCAATGCCACTGAAATCAAAATAATTAGCAAAATCCTAGATATTTCCTAAATTAACCCGAATTTTTAATATTAATTTCTTTTATTGAAATCGAATACATATAATACATACTTTCATTATAATTTAAAAATATTCATTCAAATAGTTGTGGATAAAATGGATTCGCCGAAATCAATTTTAAGGGTATACCAAGCCACCGAAAACGATTACGTACGAGTACCTTAATAAAAGAATTGCACGGAAACGCACAGACGTGTTATCCTTATCGCCGATGCGGCGCGACTTTCAGTATAGTATAATGTACTCTGTGGGCGCGACTGACAGTTTGTATTACTCGAACAACTATTCTCGCAGTCACTAGAATACAGGATGCGCGCCACTGATATCAATTCTAAACGTCGAACGTGAAGACAACCAGTTGTAACTTATCTACTAAGGCCTATTATGCCGTAGAAATATTATAAATTGAGTTAATAACTATTTAGTTGTTTGTGAACACATGTAAAATAGCTCCATGTATTGGAGAAAAAAGATAAAAATTAATTTGCGCCTCAATACGGGGCCGGACGCGGCACCGAGGTCAATATTTTGGAGGTTTTTATTTTTTTAAACTAACTTTTAATTAATTTGTTTTAAAAACAACACAGGCCCCCCTAATATTTTGATCATACCTGTTATAGATAAAAATATGAAGTTGTTAGTTATTCATTTCGTACTGGTTTTCGACATGAATACGCGTATTTGAGCCGTCTGAGAATGACCCATCTACACCTATACCTAAAGGCGTGTACGCACGAACGAACAAAAACATTGTGAACACGAACATCGAACACTTTAAATGTTCGAAAGGTCCGGAGTTTCTTCAAATGTTGTGTTTTGTTCGTTCGTGCGCTCAGCGAGCAGACAAATGACAATGGACAATTATTTGACCGCGGACGTTTTGTCCGTGATGATAGAACGTATTGGTAAACTATGCAATAAAGCACACGTAAGACAAATAACTCTTTGTACATTGTCCATCGTCTGTTCAGCGCTTTAGTCCCAAATAAAGTAGGCCTCAGTAACAAGTCATTGACATCAAGTGCCTAATAAATACAGTAGAGCTCTCGTATAATACTGCTTTAATAGACCGGTCCCTATTATTACGGGAGCGTTAGTTTCGCGATAATACTTGATATTAGTCGGGTCTATTGTCACCGTTATGGATAATTTACACGATCGCAGTCCCTTGCCTCAAAAGTCAAGTATAAGCGATTATTTATTTATTTATTGAGTAAGGTACACCAACGACATAAGTATTTACAGGTTAGTTAGTTTTTTTAGGCTAGTAATTAGGCCTTTTAGTTATTTAAATGGCCTTGAAATCTATAAAACAAAGCTGTTAAGGTATAATAACGTGTAGGTGCCTTCCTAATTGTTATTCTTAATTAAGAACTACGAGGCTGTTTGAAAGCTCTAGGAAAACCGCCTACTTTGTGTTACTTAAGTCCGGAATAATTTATTTTAAATCGGAAACCCATTTAGAAAGTACCTTTAATTCAAAACAAAATAATTATAAAAACAACCCCTTCTCTATTTCTTACTCTTCTATTTTCTTTGAAATCAATTGCAAAGGTAAATTATAATGGTAGCACTAGAGTTAAACCTAGGTATAGTTAAGTGATTTAGAAGTTGATAGGTTGGCATTTTACAGATCTTTTATCATTGATGTATAATCAACCTATAATGTTCCCACTGCAGGCATACAGGGCTCTTTTTTCGAGAGGGAATGGACTGTTGTCTACCATGCGGGCGCAGTGCGGGTTGGTTGTTGTCAGTCACATGTCTTTGTCATTTTTCCACACGATGTTTTCCTTCACCGTTTTGAGAGCAGCGGTGGTTAAATCATAGACGTATAAAAAAGGCCGACAGATTCTCGCTAATAAAAAACTGTTTCTACTGGAGTCAGCTAGCTCGCTGTACCTACGCACACATTTCACAAGACATGCTGTATTTTTACTTTATTTTTTTTGGCGTGCCGATAGGTACAGCGAGCTGGTTGACTCCGATAGACACAGTTTATTGTTAGCGAGAATCTGTCCGCCTTCTTTATACTTATAGGGGTGAAATTATTTACAAAGTAAATCAGTTCGATCCCACGACCTACAAAATAAAAGATACACTATTACCAAATGTACGTTTCTTGAGTCTAATTAAGGACGCTTCTCGTGGTTCTAGCTAATTTCGAAGGTACTTTGCATAATACAATTAACGGATATTCAAATACATAGTGAGACGTCATACGTGCACGAGAGTCTAATCTCAGGAGGCAAACGTGGCAGAACAAATAAGAGGCTTATGGGTTAACAACCCAATGCCTTCGAGAGTTAACAAATAAAGCAAACGAAAATAACAAGTTCTATGAACTTTTTAACACATTTTTGTAAACAAAATTAATAATAAAAGAAATTAAATAGCCGTGAGTTAATTTCGCGTGACGCTGCGGCCGCGAAATGAATAGCCGTCATTATAATGAAAAAAAAAACTCAAATCAAACAGTGTTGTTCTGTATAGAATTTGAGTCACAACCGCCATAAAACAGCCGTAAAATGTTGGTTTTCTCTTGAATGAAATAAAACAGCAATAAACGGCGTGCAGCTAAACGTACCGCGGCACCTACCCCGTTACGAGAGGATAGCAAACATTATGCAAAGTAGAAAATCCCATTTACCACGTGTTTCACCGTGTCACCTCACGCCGAAGGTCTGAAACAACGTAATAGACTTGTTTATAAAGCGGAAAGTGAATTCGCTCCCCTCGATACAATGATTTTCTTTTTACAACACTCATTTTTTCCTAAAATCTCTGAGAAATTTCACTTTTGTTTGCGTGTAACATACTGGTAACTGGGACTTTATTACTTTTCTTTTAAGTGTAAATAATAGACGTTTGGAGTAAAGAAACACTATAAAAAGATTAGTGATCGTTCCTTGCCAAATTGTGCTGAGTATTCCCAAAAGTTGTGACATTAAACATTGGTTTATCGAGGTCGGGGCAGGGCATTGAGTCATTGAATAACTCCACCCTTTAGTTAGAAAGCTCTCTGATTTAATTTTAGATTTACTGCTTGATAAAACTGGCATTGCTGAAGGACTTGTCCTAATTTTGAAGTTCTTTCTTCGTTAACTCATTTAATTGAAATCCGATTGTGCCGAGTCATTGAGTAGACCTGTCAAAATTAATGGAACGCCATTCCGTTACGTTTGCTGACTACCGTACTAAATATTCAAAAAGTGCTATCAAAATATAGAATTCTTGTTATTCTCTTCAGGTTTTTCTTAATGGAATATTCGATTTAATATTTTGATCCTGTCGTAAAACTCGATTCGTCGATTCGTCTTCGAGTGGAAGTTCTGTGATTTATTGTAATGTATCTAGGAAGAAAACATTGTCCATTGTTGTTTTGTATTCTTGAAAAAACAACCGAATTTTGGCCTTGACTAATATTATAAAGGCGAAAGTTTGTGAGTGTGTGTGTGTGTATGTTTGTTAATTCTTCACGCTCAAACAGCTGGACCGATTTGGATGAAATTTGGTATGTAGATAGCTTATACCCTGGATTAACACATAGGCTACTTTTTATCCCGGTCTACGCGGTTGAAACCGCGGGGCGCAGCAAGTTGGATAATAATTTTGACTAAATTGATTGTCCATTGTTATTTTGTATTCTTGATAAAACAACCGAATTTAGGCATTGAAATGATTGGTTTCATCTTTAAATATTGGATAATAATTTTGACTAAATTGACTAAATTGAGTATTGATATGAAGTTGGTACCTACCTAGTTGCATTTGCAATGCCGACTAACTTTATCAAGCAGAAATTCTATTAAAAATTCTGGAAATGTACATATTATTTATATTGACGTGGCGTGCTCTGCAGCAGCCTCCGGTCGGGTTCGCTAAATAAATCCATACCTAACTTAATCGAGTTCCTCAAACAAGTTTTTTTTCCAAGAAGACTGTCAGTAAAGTGTCAGGAGCATCGCAACCGGAGAATAAATTACAACTTTTAATTTTATTGGTAATATTGATGCCTTTAATGTGGAATAACTCATTAAAACTACAGTCTATTCATATAAACAACATCTATTTACTTAAGTATCTCTTACTTGGAACCGACAAAATGTTTGTCTTCCCAAGTTATCATTTCCAAAGTTAATTGCATATTAATTAAGTTGGAGTTTGAAATATTTAAAATTGACTGAAGTTGAATTTGAATAATGTTTTGCCGCATAGAATGCTAAAATTTTGAGGGCCTAGATGAGCTCTTTTTAGAAATAAAAAGTGTTTTGGGAATGAGTGTAATTAAGATGCAAATTTCATGGGAATTACAGCGCAGGGTGAATTAGTCTCACGTTAATGAAATACAGAGTTCTTTGTGGGAGAAGCATGCATAAATTGAGTACAGGATTGTGTTCTAGATAGGGACACGTTTCGTTCTTTTCTCTAGAAACAAATGCAAATTGTTGTGTTCCATTTACAACTAAAAATAATCCAATATTTGTGCCAGACATATTTCTTTCTTGAATATTTTAAAGTCTGCTCAGACTGTTCAGACTGCTCAGTATGGACCATTACCCCCACAATGCACAAGATATGGGGGAATACCTACATTAGTAAAGTGCATTCATACATATGGAAATACGCGCAAACTTGATTGAACGTGGTATCATAATGGGCAAATCTACGTTCTACATTTATTTTCATATACCTAGTGACGAAAGGTAAACGGTTTTGAAATGCATGCCAAGTTATTAGTAGACTATATCACTAATGAAACCATGTTCTAACACTCAAGACATGATTGATTACTACCTTGTCAAATGCATTGGAATATTGATGAGCTACGCGAAAGCGTTCAGTAAGAATAATATGCTGGTCTGGAATGGACGTAAGGTTTCCAGTATTTACATACGTACCTACGTACACCGTGCGATCAGCAAATTACATATATATTATATAAGACAACTTTCCGGAACAATCAGTCTAGTTAACACCTACACTCTTCCTTCGGACTGGAGTCAGTTAAAATGTCTACCATAAGATATAAATGGGACCATAGAAATATAAAAACAGGAAAAGTGGCAAGCGGGCAAAACTGTGTCCACGCGAAAGGCTCAGTATGAGCCGTTCATAGTACAAATTCCGTCTCCGCGAACTAGTGCGCTTTCGACTGTGACGGTGACAATTTAAAAGAATGCCGTGTTGTTCAGTGGTTTCTTGTAAAAACCGAAGTCATGTAAATCATGGAATCACTTTCCATATGTAAGTACAAGTATTTGACCGTATTTGTCTTTAAAGTGACAAAGGGAAAAAGTGGAGACGATACATTTTAACATACTGGGCACATCTCCTTCTTTCTTATATCTATGAGTAGGACCTTGTAACAATGATATAAACTCAATAAACTAGACCGTAACGTATTTAACTTCCCGGCGGTAAAAACAAAGAGTAAAATAATCGTAAAACAAAAGCTTTTATAACGTAAATACTGTTTGTAGTTCAGGCAGAAAGTTTCACAAAGTACAATTCATGGAATGCTTCTATTCCAACTAGAATTGTCACAATAATACAACGTATTTATTGTCTTTGAAAATAAACAATAAAACAAGAACATGATTATTTCTAAGATTTTATGTTAATATTAATACTGAATAAATATTCTATTCTATTCTATGATTTTTATACTGCAAAATTATCACAAAAATGTGAATTTTTATTCAAAAAAGAGTGCGAATTTGTATTCAACAGGAAGGCAGTCATTTTGAGCATTTGATAAATTGATTAATTTTGTATTAAAAATATTAAAATTCATGGTCTTCCTTTTATTTGTGACACTATCTTATGTAGAAAAAAATAATCCTTATGATGAAGTCTTTCGATCGGTATGATAAAGTTACAGGGTGATTATTTTTCTCATGTAACGGGTTCGATTTCCGATTCATCCATGTAATTATTATTTAAATATGAATGCAGTTTAAATTGTTTTTTTTTAAATAATGTCTTCTTTCAGTAAAATGAATAAAAAATAAATATAAATCTACAATAATCAAGGTACTTTCCTTCCATGTGGTATATCCGTGGGACGCCCTGTATAGTCACACACACACACACACACACACACACACACACACACAGTCACATTTAAGTGTGTCGTACAGACCATCAAACTAAACCACTTTGATGGAATTACAAATTAACATTTTTCGGACTTTTTTCTTTACATAAGTAAAGGAGACTTGCTACTTGCCAATTTCAAGATTCTAGGCCAACGGGAATTAGTACCCTATAGGTTTTGATTTACTTGCCAGTATCAAAATATGTCGCATAAATGGGCGTATTTTTTTATAGCGTTGACTTAGAAGTTTGACTTTTTAAAAACTTCAATGGACCATAAACCAACATATTTGATATTAATTTCAACTTGATACCTCCACGCGTTCCTGAGAAAAAGGGTCTTGACAGACTGATAGACTAACAGACAGACGGACAACGGAGTGATCTTATAAGGGTTCCGTTTTTTCCTTTTGAGGTACGGAACCCTTTGTTATAAGTGTAGGTACAGTTCAAACATTTGAAACTAGAATTTTAAATCATGGGATTCGTACAGCAGAAGTGGAACAATGTCCACAAATTTTTGGAGGGCTCTGTACATCATACATCCTAACTGATATATAAATACGTTTAAACTGTGTTTGTTTGTTTCGCTTTCACGCTAATACGACTGAGTGGATTTGAATGAAATTTGGCACATGGGTAGACCAAGACCTGGATTAGGATACAGGGTACTTTTTATTGCGGTAGTGCGTTTACGTGGGATAGAAATACAATAGTTAATAATATCAACTCATTAAGTACATGCAGTTTCAGTTTTTTATACACGTGTATCTATTGGTATCTATGATATAAGACCTAAAATGATCTAAAAGTCAGCGCTCTTGGGAACATAAAGATGCTTTAAGGATTACCGGTGGAACGAGGTATACATTTTATGTGCCACGCCTTTGTGACACGTCTCAGGGGAAACGACTAATGACTTGATCGTATACTACTACTATTTAGTATCGAGATGACGTAGGTAATACACTAAAGTGCCAATATGCCTTGTCAAATAGTGAAAAGTAGATATTTTTAATGGAAATATTATCGGTGGAAAATGAGTTATCGTGGGCAGTCTAGAAAATAAAACTAACACGTTTGTTACGCTTTGAAATCAAAGGTTTTGTGGCGGCATCTACATCGCCACATATGAACTACGCATCAATGACATGACGTCACGCAAACCTGCATCGCGCAATTAGAGTTTACCACGCGACTAGCATATATACAACGTCCCGACATCAACCGTCCGGTAGTAGCCCACCAGACACAGCACCCGTCTGGTCGGAGGATCCTCCCTTTTCAATGGGGGATGAGTGAACTTTACACCCTGTTCCTCATGCCTCTAAAGTTTCTTAAAAAACTAATAACTGTTCCATTCATTATGACCTCTAAATTGAAGGTTGATTTACATTGATCCAGTATTGAAATCCAGCACTAGAATAAATGCTCGATATTTGTACAGTTGAAACACTTTTCAATCCAGTCCAGTATCCAGTATCCAGCCCTGGAATCAGACGCGGATAGGGGAGGAGGGTTAACGGCTGCAATTACCACCACTCTGGCGTCAATCAACATTTATTTTGTCCACCACAAAACTGTAAATTAGACATAAACATGCTTTTATAACCTATATCTTTTCTTTGTACACAGTAGGTATATACTCGTATTACTAAGATATAATTATATAGACAAATCGTAGTCATCCTAGAGACTAGACATAGACTGCCTATCTCACCTCCACAACCCAATTCCGACACCCCTTGGTAAGACTGGTTGTCAGACCTTCGGGCTTCTGACGACCCGTAACGACTGTCAAAGATCTACGAATGACAGCCGGGACCAACAACAGTTTAACGTGATTTCCGAGGCACGGAGGGATCTTGGTATGTAAAGATGGTCAGTTGGTCACCCATCCACGGGGTAGTTGGTCCACGGCAAGCGTAGCTTAACCTGATTGATCAACCCGTGCGGCTGTTATTACTTAGCCACAAGCCTCGACACTCAATTCGTTACCAACAATATCAATTTAATACATCCAAAGTTCTAAAGAGGTGAAAACAAAAGACTTACACTGGATGAGTCAACTTCCGCGGTGGACAAACATGAAGTTAGGGGATATAGTTGACAACTACTTGCATCAAGGAACTGGGTCGCTCAACTGTTCCCACTTCAAAAACTATGGTGTATACTCCTAAATGTAAAATGATATAAGTTTCCACGGTTCAGTGGTTTATTAGAGGTTTCTACCTTCTTTTTATCAACTAAGGGTTGAAACCAGACGAGCGTAATTATGTGAGTTGTGAGTCGCGTAATTTCAGTCGCGTAATATATGCTACATTCGGTTTCATACAAAAATTCTGTTTCGTTCACACGGCGACGCAGAACGAGTTGTCTGCCGACTCACAACTTACGTACTCAGAAATTACGCGACCGAAATTACGCGACTCACAACTTAAAAAATTACGCTCGTCTGGCTTCACCCTAAGAGGTTAAGTAAAGAGTAGAGTTATAGGAAGTTTCAATAGCATGTTAGCAATAGTATTTTAGTAGCATGTTACTGGAGTTTACAAGATAACGATCGGAAGAAAATATTAAAAAAACCGGTCAAGTGCGAGTCGGACTCGCGCACGAAGGGTTCCGTACCATATTATATGTTTAACAATCGCGAAGATAACTTTTTACTTATTTTATAATGATACTGTGAATTACAAAGTTATTTTTTGCAGTTGCAGAAAATCACCCATGTTTAAACAAAATACCTTATGAATCGCCGTTTTCAGTATTGTTGATTAAATACAGTATTCATGGTACTTACATGGTATAAAGAAGTTTCAAATTCCTAATTTGTTGAATTGTTGCGCTAGAGCTCGTACAAAAATGGTCTAAAATTGACAACTTTTACGGCCCCCTATTTCTTAATTTTAAAAGATAAAAAAAAATATGTTTGTACTCTACTCAATGAGTTTTAGATGATGACACCCCACATAACACATAATCAGCCTATAATGTTCCCACTGCTGGGACACAGGCCTCCTCTCGGTGAGAGGGAGTGGGCCGTAATCCACCACGCGGGCCCAGTGCGGGTTGGTAGATGTCACATGTCTTCGAATTTTTGGTTCTAGGACATGCCGGTTTCCTTACGATGTTTTCCTTCACCGGTTTGAGAGCAGCGGTGATGAAATAATGACATGACACGTTGCATGACACCCCACATGCTAGATTAAAATTTTCATTTTTTTTTTTCAAAATGAAAAGTTTATTGTATGGGGACCGACCCCTTAAATTTTTAACTTTGCTTTATTTTTATTATTTGTTGTTATAGCCGTAATAGACAGCGGAGGCTTAGTAAGTTTGTACTGGGCTGTACGTGGTTGTCTGATTTCATGGATTTTAATTTTCTTGCGCGGAACCCTAATTAAGTACCATTTATTTAATCGGACTGCGCTTTAAAATTCCTAAAAATACAAACTTTATCATACCTAAACCTCATTTGAGGCGTAGTTTTGAAAAACTAATAATGACAAACATTATTACTTACTTATGCAAGTATTTGTGCTAAGTTTCAAGTTCATTAACCAAATTAATAAGATTTTTCATATAAACTGTATCTCTGTTTTCACGAACACAGATACCTAAAGAATTTCAAAAATCGTCTGGTATGTTTCCATAACTTGACTCAAACATTATTTACACCAATTTTAGAGTTAATCAAGCCCCCCATAAAATCCTCCGCTATAAAATTAACTTTTCACCCCTTAGGGGTAGATTTTTGGAAAACCCTAATACACGTTAGTCTTAATTTTTGGTCTCAAGTATAAAAACTGAGTTTTGAGTTAATCGGACCGCGTGTTAAAGTTCCTCCATACAAACTTTGACACCCCCAATCCCTCCTTAGGGGGTAGTTTAGGAAAACTAAAAATGATAAACTTTATAATTTACTTAGATGAATATTCGTGCTAAGTTTCAAGTCTATAAACTCAAGGGATAGGATTTTTCATACAAACTTTCATCCCCTGTTTTACCCCCTTAGCGATGGAATTTCCAAAAATCCTTCCTTAGTGGATGTTTACACTATATAGGGTATCTATGTGGGAAAATTTCAAGTCTCTAGGTCCATTGGTTTGGGCTGTGCGTTGGTATATTAGTCAGTGACTCATTCAGGACTTTGATTTTTTTATATATATAGATTTACCATGTTATTTTAAGACCACAGACTTCTTATAGGTTTTCCTGTAATCTACAGGTGTAGAACTAATTTCTATATTTTTTTCAAAATTTTAGGCTCAGTAGTTTCGGAGATAAGGGGGGGGGAATGGTCAATTTTCGTCTATTTTCTTAAATAACTTTAAAACAATAAATTTTAAAATTATTAAAAAAATATATTTGAGACCCTCATAGTAAGCCCTTTCATTTGATATGTCACTCGGTACAGTTTACAAAACTTTTTTTTTTAATTTTCTTATTTTCCCCCTAAAAGTGACTCTCATATTCAAAATTCATATATTTACTTTAGCTGTACGTGTTTGGGTTACAGAAATCCATATGTGTACCAAATTTTAACTTAATCGGTAAATTAGATTCAGAGCAAATTGGCTGTGACAGACGGACAGACGGACAGACAGACAGACACACGAGTGATCCTATAAGGGTTCCGTTTTTTCCTTTTGAGGTACGGAACCCTAAAAATCAATTTTGTACAATAACTTAATAATTGTAAAATACATAATATTATATGATTTGCGTTTCTGTTTACAAAACACGTAAATTTATACTGATGTGTGCAAAAATCCTATTTTTTACAAAAGTTAAACAATACCCCGCAGATGTTTATCAAAAATAAGTCTATAATTTTCAGGATCGCCAATGCTTGTTTTTTTGTTTTTGTGAAAAGGCATCTCGCAGGTCAATCTAGGAGGTTGTCGGCTGTTTAAGGTGAGCGTCCACTAGTCTTTGTAGCGTTTTTAAGTTCGTAGTAAAGTGCACGTAAAAGTATTATATGTTCCACTTTTGTTACGTTTTTATTGCGTTCTCTAGCGTTACCGTAACAGAGATGATTGACGGTGATGGAACGAATGCGTTTTTTAGGAAAAAATGGAACGGATATTTTCGGTAAAAACTATGCCGAAAGTTTGAAAGGGATACCGGCAGACTGTTAGATTTTGTCTTTTTGTAAAAAAGTAGTCTAATGTCAAAAATGGCACTGTCTCAACATTCTGTTATATCTTACTACATGTCCTAGTCCTGCATGTTTAGTGTATTATGTATGTGTATATGTCACAGCTGTCTCCCGCACCATGCTACACTACACCGAAAATATAAAATCCACGAAGACGCGCCCCACTACTCCTCCTAACCGTATAATGTATATGTGTGCAACGGTGGTTAGGAGTAGTGGGGCGCGTCTTCGTGGATTGCACTATCTATAGTATTAGTTACAACAAAATACATAGTTTTAAAAGTAACGAATCATTTTTGGTTGAGAAAAGTTTAAAACAACAGCACTGTGCTTTCGACTAATGCTTTCTTTGGAAGTGTTAAAAACAACTTTTTGTTTACAGCATACCTAGCTACATGTAAAAGGAGAGATTTTTAAGTGTGTGCAAGAAACACGGGGTAGCAGTAAGTGGGGCTATAAATTGTAAAAGTAGAAAAACATCGTTGGCCACTGTAGCTTGGTCTACTTTACTAGCGAGTGGTCGCTTAGTTTTTATTGAAGCACCCACAGGAAAGTCCGGTTAAAGCTGAGCGTCTACTGGTCCACGCCGGCTGCAACGCACGCACGGCACGCAACGGATTTCGAATTGCTTTGTATGAATTCATATAGCACTGCGTCCACTACCGATACCGCCCGTATTTTCATTTCTTCATACAAACAAAACAAAATCCGTTGCGTGCCGTGCGTGCGTTGCAGCCGGCGTGGACCAGTAGACGCTCAGCTTTAACCGGACTTTCCTGTGGGTGCTTCAATAAAAACTAAGCGACCACTCGCTAAAGGCGACCCCTGTGGGGTACGGCCCTCAGCTTAGGTCGTCGCTGGGGAGGACAGCAAGGGATATGCTGGATCGGATTAATTTTAATAATATTAATAGGTCTTTACCTATGAAATTGCCGTTTTGTATGAAAAAAATTAAACGAATTTTTTTCATGTATTTTTATTTGTATTAATCGAAGTAATCACCCATGCTATCAATGCATCTTTGCCAACGCAGTGGCAGTTTATTGATGCCCTTCTTAAAGAAATCAGCTGGTCGGGAGGCAACAAATTCTTCAAAGGCATTTTGTACTGCCTCTCGGGTATTGAATTTTTTTCCCGCCAAGAAGTTATCCAAATTCTGGAAAAAGTAGTAGTCAGTAGGCGCAAGGTCTGGTGAGTAGGGCGGATGACGGAGAGCTTCCAACCCCAGTTCTTGCAACTTGGAGACCGTCTGCTGTGCAGTATGAGGTCGCGCGTTGTCGTGCAGGAGCAGCGGAGACGAGCGATTGACCAATGCTGGTTGGAGATGTGCCAGCTTCTCCATCATTGTGTTCAGTTCTTCACAGTACACATCTGCAGTAATGCTCACCCCGTTTGGTAAGAAGCTGTGATGAATCACACCGGCGCTAGACCACCAAACAGTGACCATCACTTTTCTAGGGGTAAGTTTTCGTTTAGGGCATTGTTTAGGTGCTGAACCAGGATCCAACCAACTTGCTGAGCGCTTGCGGTTATCAAACAGAATCCATTTTTCATCGCAGGTAACAATGCGGTTCAAAATTCCTTCATTTGTGTGTCTGTTGAGCAGTGCAAGGCACGTCTCGACGCGTACTTCGCGCTGGCGATCATTGAGTTCATGGGGCACCCATTTGTCAAGCTTTTTTACCTTGCCAATTTGACGCAAATGGACCAATATTGTTTTGACGCTAACGTCGAAAGCTGCTGCTAATTCAGCCGTAGATTGTGTATCATCAGCTTCCACAATCGCCTTTAATTCGTAATTGTCGACCAAAGTCTTCGGACGACCGCGAGGTTCATTTTTCAGGTCGAAATTTCCAGAACGGAAGCGAGCAAATCAATAACAGGTGGTGCGTTGGTTTGTAGTGTTAGCTCCATAAACGTCGTTGATGTTGCGTGCCGCTTGTGCCGCGTTGCTGCCACGACGGTACTCATATTCCATAATTACTCGAATTTTTAACGTATCCATGATGACGAAAAAGATTGAAATGCGATGAAAATGTAACACTAATCAATAAACAAATGACTACTTTTGGAAAAAAAAACCATGTTTTTAAAATAAAATTAATTTGAAATTAGAATTCTTAGCCAAACAAAAATTATTTTGATTTGAAATGGCCAATACTGCAGAACGGCAATTTCATAGGTAAAGACCTAATATTATGGGATGAATTTAAAGCTACAGGCTCAGCGGCGCGGGTTGGCTCGAGCAAGGGTCGGGGCGGGGATGGACGGGGACGTTGTGATGGGCCTCGGCGGCGAGAACAGAAGGACAGCGGTCTGTATTTGTTTTTCCGAACTGTGCTAGTGGTGGGATTCCTCTCCTGGAGGAGGGTAAAAGTGTCATCCGGGACGGTGAGGAATGCCTTGGTTGGCGAATCTTACTTTTGCGAGAGGGAGTGTATCAGTTGGCTGCCGCAAGTGCTTTATAGCAGAGTCGAAAAAACGCTTTTCATGAACTGCTAGAGGGTGGGCATTCTGAGATCTAGATGATGAGGAGCTCCAGTGATATTTCTTAGGAAATGGTTCTAGAGGGTCTACATCCTATGGAGATGGCATAGCTTAGCGTGTGCGAATACGACGAAAGCATAGGTCATGATGGGACGGATGTCCGAGGTATAGATGCGCAATTTGCACTGGAGTGACAATTTGGTGCGTGGAGTCAAAATGAAATGGAGTGTACTGAGAGCGAAGGCGGTATCCGCTCACTGAAAGAAAGCTGGTGGTCAAGGATGACACTTTGGTGGTACTTTGCTCGCTTCTCCCGATGGATCGGATTGCCATTCAC
Organism: Cosmia trapezina; assembly: GCA_905163495.3. Taxonomy (NCBI): domain Eukaryota; kingdom Metazoa; phylum Arthropoda; class Insecta; order Lepidoptera; family Noctuidae; genus Cosmia; species Cosmia trapezina. Next base: position 11,656,688 of record LR991042.1, read on the forward strand.
CAAACCAATTAATAAACATCTTAATTTCAATACAACATTATTTTAATAATCATTTAAAACCTACATCCGAATGTGCCGACTAATTTTGTCCAATTTCCACGGCACGACGCTGTACACAGGCAATTAATTTTCTCAATGGCAACACATATTGTGTGTCGGACTCGGTGCATGACGTCGCTCGTTAGACAAGGAACTTCATTAGAAGCAGGCAGTATTGATTGCTGCTTGCTGAATCATTGTTTTCTCATTAAATATGGTATAACGATGCCATCAGCTGTTACATGATCGTCTATTGTCTATTAGTGTCGGAAATTGGTCGACCAAGGCCAAAAATGTTGAATCATAGATCTATTTTGTTTTTAATTATTTTTTTTATTATTTAGGTTAACTTATCTTTTTAATCGCCGAAAAAAAGGAGGAAGTTCTCAAGGCAGTATTTTTTTTTTTTATGACTACGCATAACTTTTTACAGAGTAGTCCGTTAAAACGGTTCTTGTTTTTTTTCAGGGAAAGTATACCTTGAAGTTGGTCATATGTAAAATTTACCTTTGCTCGAATAGTTTTTAAGTTATCTTCTTTAATACGTATTTTTCCTACTTAGTCCTCTTACTGTAAATTTATATAGCAGGTAACTGTATTCGAATTTGTGTGGGGTACCACAACAAAAAGTGAAAAACATTTTTTTTTTACAAAAACAAAAACAATCGACTTCCAAAAAAAATGGAAGTCGGTTGTTTTTTTTGTATTTTTTTTTATTGTATGCACTAATTCTTTTAATAATAAACCAATTTTTCTTTTTTTATTTATTTTTCCTACGTGAAGAGATGATAAAGTACAATAATAAAATACTGGTATTCAGCTGCATCCGGTTAGACTGGAAGCCAACCCCAACATAGTTGGGAAAAAGCTAGGCAGATGATGACGACTTTAATTGGACAGCTAAGGTGAGTATTTGTCTACATTTCGAAACTTGCATCCCAATTACGCACATTTTCTAACACGAAGAATTTTGAAGCAAATTATAAATCCATTGATTCATGTTTGAAAAAAATCATCTGCTCGACAACGTAATTGTTGCAATAAATGTTGTTGAATTGTCAAAATGAAAAACATTGCAATTGTAAGCGTGATAAAAGTCCCCGAAACGATCAATTGCAATTGATCAATTGCCATCAATGTCTATTGTATTAATAATAAATTGTCAATCGCTTCAATTGCATTTGGTAGACGAACAATTTGCGCATCAATGTGTAAGTATCAATCACTAAAAAATGACAATTGCATTTTATCGTTTCGGAGACCCTTTACGCAATTACCCCGCAACTTACTGCCCATTTTGAAGACCTGATTGATGAAGTGTCTAAATGGTTTTCTTCAAAATTTAAAACTGAAAATCCGAATCAAAAATCTTAGTCGAAAATTAATCATCACACTAATATTATAAAGGCGAAAGTTTGTGAGTGTGTGTGTGTGTGTGTGTATGTTTGTTACTTCTTCACGCTTAAACGGCTGGACCGATTTGGATAAAATTTGGTATGTAGATAGCTTATACCCTGGATTAACACATAGGCTACTTTTTATCCCGGTCTACACGGGTGAAACAGCGGGGCGCAGCTAGTAGGTAATATCTTTCAAACTGCGATTCTATCGCATTTAGGCGTGCTTTATTTGCCCAATCTATACATATAATAAAAATGTAATTGATCGCTATCTGTACATGGAAGATATTTGAGAAAAAATATTATTGGGGGTCTATAAGGTCACTAATAGATTGTGGTAAGCTTCACTAATTATTTAGTGTTTGTTTTGTTTCAATCAGTTCAAAAATAATAAAGTTATGCTAGTTTGGAAAAAATTTAAAAAAATGCTATAAAAATACCTCTGTAACCTACTAGGATTGTATGAATTCAAGATTGTATGTATAATTTTAAATTCAAGATACGACACGTTCTGCACAATTTTTGAGCAGTAAACCTAGCAAAAAGTAGACCATACCTACTAGGCTTGCATCAATTAACGATAATATTTAAATCATTAGTATTATTACCGGCGTGCGTGTATGCCCAGATATATGAACGTAAGGATCGTAGCAGGTGGCGTTGTGTATTTTCTGCCTACCCCTACGGGAAGGAGGCGTGAGTTTTATGTAAATATGTAGCATTATGCTTCTAAGGATTTGGATGTAATTTTGGTAATATTACGTTTCTGTGGGTTAACATCCCCTCCACGCAGGCACTTAAAGCTAGTATAACAATAAAATACTTAATTACAAAGTTTGAGTTGATACTCAAAACTTGCATCAGATGACAAGCAGTTTATAACTTTGTTTTATTAATGAACGTCGTTACAATATAATTAATTGCTTTTATAACACTGTTTGTTGTTTGCTATAATTTTATAACGTGTTGAAGTACTTTCGAATTTTACAAATATTTGTGATTAAATATGACTGTTACTGTTTTATTGTTTGTTCGTTGAACAATGATATTTTCACAACTGCGTTAATTACCTGTGTTTGGTTGAAACAATGAACAATTTAGCACATTGTAAAATACATAATTAATTATCTTTTATTGCATACTTTGTGACAAAAAGTAGAGTAGCTACCTTACTGTTTATATACCTATCTATCTATGACACAAGGAACTTTAGAAAAAGTTCGGCTGAGCAGACCGTCGAATCTATCTGTGTATACTATACTAGTGTGACCAATGATATTTATAAGGGTCAGGGGCAAAACGTCTCTTTCACTTAATGTCGCTTTCTCATAATGTCACTTTTTTACAAGTTTAAAAAAAAAATAGTTTTTTCCAATTTCTTATTAAATATTTACAAGTTTTACAACATATAAGCTATGTTTGGAATTTCTTAATGCGGCATTTTGCGAAAGAGATATTCTGCGAAAGAGGCATCGACCTTTTGAGAAGGAGTCATTCTGCGAAAGCGACATTATCCGAAATAGACGTTTTGCGCCTGAGCCCTCGATAGGTTACCTACCCAACATTCGATCTTCAAAAATGGCACAATGTCATACTATTGATGACACGTGGAAGTAGGACGGCATGTCGTAATTATCGGGAGCTAAAAAGAGACATTACGTAACTACACTATAGCTAAGGTTAGACGTGCCACTTGCGGAGTGTGTGTAACCTATATTAGATAGTGCAATCCACGAAGACGCGCCCCACTACTCCTAACCGTTTATAATATAATAGTGTGCAACGGTTAGGAGGAGTAGTGGGGCGCGTCTTCGTGGATTGCACTATCTATACCCTGAAACCCGATGTCCAAAAATCAACGATCATTAAAAAATAAATCAGCTTTGTGATTAATTTTGATAGATTTGCTAAGCAGTTTTCTTCTGCAAAAAAAAATAACATAAGCATAACTTCACCATTTTCAATCGAATAAGGGATTTAAGATTTTTCATAATACAATCTAGCTAATCTTAGTAACTTATTAGGTCGGGGAAAAAGTTCTTTCGTATTTTATATACAAATTCAAGACATTTTATTATTTAGTTATGTGTCATTTGCCAAATGGGTCAAAAATGTTTTGTGGTCAATTCCCAGTTCTTCAGCTACGTCGTAACTACTGATATGCCGATTTTGCTTCATTTTTTCAAAAATGGTATCCATTTTATCCGTAATAGGGCGACCAGAGCGACGTGCATCTTTGACATCAAAATTTCCGGATTCAAAACGCTTGAAGCAAATTTGTGCTACTCTCACAGACACTGCACTAGGTCCATAAACATCGCAAATTTTTTTCGCGGCTTGCGTGGCATTTTTACCTTTTTTGTAGTAAAATTTTAAAATGTATCGAATTTCTTCATTAGATTCACTCATCTTGACAGTACGAAAAACAAATGAAAATCACACATTTTCCTAATTTGAATTTGGAATTATGTTCTTTAAAATTTAAACTTTCAATGATACCAAAACCAGGCAGATACAAATAGTATAGCCAAAGAGATTTTTCACACCACCTGCTCGAAAATGTCAAATTATATGTCAAGCAACCTTAACCTAAAGTGAGTCATTAGTGGCCGGGGGCACAGCCGGTCAATAATGTTGTACTGGATTTCATTATGACCCGCTGGTCAATAATGTGATTTGAATTTGGAATCTCACATGCTCAGCTAAATTGGCAGTAATAGTACAGACTAACAAACACCCTTTGGTGCCAGAAAGAGGAAAGCTATTCTCGAAACCCTTACTACGCGTGGATGATATTCTCGATTTCCTACAAAATCATAACGACTGCTTCTTCATATCGTTGCCATGTTTTCGAAGACATAATATTGTAAGAATAATTAGATAGACGAACCACTTTTTTTTTTTTAATTTTTTTTTTTAAATTCCACATCAACATCTATAAACGTAGGTACCAAATAAAAACTTAACTTTATCTTTGCACAACTGGACTAATGTCTCAAATGTTACCATTAACTTCAAATAATATGTAAGTGCATATAACTAACTAGTTCTAAATATGTTATTCATACTGTTTGTTTATTTAATAAATACTTTGTTTTTCGTACTATGGCTATTATTTTCTCACAGTAGGTGTAAAAAGTAGAGTATCCTCCTCTGGGCTAAAGGTGTCTTTGCCTTGGGCTAGCTTGAATCCCTCGCTGCATTCAGGATTCTTGTATTAACTCCCTCGCTTCGCTCGTGAGTTAAACTCTTAACTCCCTCGCTGCGCTCGGGAGTTAAATCCCGAATCCTTCATTGCGCTCGAGATTCAATATGACGCCCGTGACATAAGACACAACTTTAGCCCCTCGGTGCATAATCTACTATTATTACAAGTTCATACATACTATAATACGACAAAACATTTTCCCCGACCTATTATATAAAGTAAGTAAAGTAAGTATTAGAAACTTCATCATAAACTTAGGTACCATTACAAATCTTCTGTTCAACAGGGCCAGCGCATTCCGAACCTACTACGAGAAATAAATTAAGGTTTCGTTACCTATAAGATATGTATTAGACAGAGAGACACTTTCGTTTTTATTGTTTGTAAAAGTGTTATCTAAATGACATCGCGGCCATAAAGACGTGCTAGAAAAAGCTGTTTTATTTTAAATACCTATGCTAAATAAATCTGAATTCGGACACTAAGTATCAAATAAAATATTGTTTTTGCGTGGCTGGATCCAGCTAGGGTCTACAAGAAATAAATATTTAGGTCGCAAAAATTGAAAAATCTCAGTATGTATATTCTGCAATTCATGATCATTACCTAAACATGGCTGTCCAGCTGGCCAGTCATAAATCAAACTTTTTCAATACATGTTCGTTTTTCAAATACATCATTGCCTTCAAGCAATTTCTTGAGGCCAGTAACTATTCTAGAACGATACTGGGTGATAAGGTTTGATTTGAATTTAGATTTGAGTTATGATTTATAGTTATGATTATTATGACATCTGTCAGTTTGAATTCGAGATTCAAAATTGAGCTTTACAGATCATAGACAAAGACACTCGTTATTAATTTGTATGAATATATCATTCAGATCAGTATTTTGGTCCAATCATTATTGACATACTTATAGATGCTCATGCAAACGTTATAACGTTTTTGAACAGGGTTTTGGAATAGAAATAGTATAGATTTTTAATCATAGTCTCATTGTGCCGGTGATGGGTCCTCGCCTAACATAAGCTTAACAAGCGTTTAATTCAAGTGTGTGCTGGTTAACCGCTGTAATTAGCCGATGTGATCAGTGAATGCGTTCAACGCTGTGTGTTCGGGGTGATCTATAAATAATTTTGACATCAACTGCGTAGGTGCCTACAATCATTTTGCTTTTGTATTGGTACTTATTTTCAGCACAGGTGAAGTTTTCCTTAATTTTTGAAGTTTAGAAGTGATTAAAATAGGTACTTCGTAATAAATGTAAAATCTTTGTTTATAATATACTAACTTACATAATATGGTCGTCCCATGCATTATGCATGGCGTTTTATTTTCCATAGATACTTACCTAAATAATTATGCAATCTAACCAGATTATTAAAAGTCGATAAATATAAGGTCCCATTAAAATAGGTGGACAAATTTTCACACGGTGTTCTACCCATGAATATAAACAACTTTCAATAGGGGACTAACTCAGAAATCGCCAAAAAAAATCAGCTGTTCAGTACATATTCATCTACACCAAACTCGTCAAAATGTAGGGAGCAGCTGATTTTTTTTTTCGCGATTTCAGGTTTGGTCCCATAGTAGAAGTTGTTCATATTCATGGGTAGAACACCCTGTGAAAATTTCTCCATCTATTTTAATGGGACTTTATTTATAATCAACACAAAACAGCACAAAATACTTTACCAATGTTCTCTATTACCTACTCGTTAAAAGAGCGAGTAAAAATAAATATTATCAGGAGAAAGAAAATAAGGAAACTTCTGTAGAAATCGGATTAAGTACCTCGACTGGCCACTTGCGGTGTTGCGATGGTATTTTAAAGTTAGGCGGCAAAGAGAAACAATGCTTTTGTTTCGATTTTGTTAGCTTTTCCAAGTGCTCCTTGAGCCTCCTCCGTTTTCCTTTGTGTATTATGGTGTAAAAAGCGTTATCATACCAACTTCAAAACATAAACTCTTTCTGTCTTTTTTTTTTGTAAAAATTCTCGTGTTTTTCAGAAAAAAAAAATAGATTATAATATAAGCGTTTACTAATTGTTTGTCTAGGAACAAAAATAATCAAAAAAATTAAATTAGTTACCATTAAAAAAACAAAAACCAGAAATTGGGAAATGTTCAAATGACATCATCGCGGACAAGAAACGTCAGCATATCTTGAAAACAAGTGCATACCATCGTACTGCATCCAGCAATAAAGCACACACATTCTGGTCCAAATTTTAATGGTCCACCTCTGACAGTGAAGCCCGCACGACTCTCACCTCGTGGTCGGATAATCAAAGTCCTCATTAAACGACAAACATACAACCTATACTGTGATACAAGTACTTTGACATTAATAGTGATGTCATACGTTGCATATAACATGAAAGTAAACGTCACGACGTACCTAAGTGTAGGAAGCTCAAGGAGCTAAGCTATCAAAACATCTTGCTGCAAGATGCTGCAACAATATGAGCGTAGATTTTAAGCAAAAGACGATGTAATATGGCCAAACGCCTGACATAGAGCAGCATAAGAGAGGTATTCCACTCACAGCACCGATTTGAACGGCACTTGACACCTAAGCTATTCCACTTACGGCACCGAAACAAAATTTTGATGAGTGCGGTTCGGTTGAAAAGTTTAGAAATATTATATTAATATTGCACGAACGAGACGTTTCTAGTGATAAACGCAATGGGAAACAAGTTCACCTGGCAAATGACTTTGCACCTTATTTGACTTGCACGACTAGCTCGCAGGTGGAGACAACATTAAGACAATAAATTAAACTGCTTATATCTAATGACGTTCCCAGTCTGCATACATAAATACAATCAAATATTAATACCCAATAGTTTAGTTAATACAGCTAGTCAAAGATTGACTAAACCCATAGTCGGCCCATCACTACTATTTAAAACTTTTTTTTAAATCTCGGAGACTAGATTGACAACTGAAAATGTTTTTTTTTTGGCAACTGAGCCAATGTCGACTATTCTGCCAGTATAACGTTTAATAATCAGCAGCGCAGAGAGGCGAGCCGTCGACTTTGTACTTTGTGGTACACCTATACCTATACACTGATGATAAAGGTTAGTACAACATAAATAATCTAAAATACAATCATGTATAAAATAGGATAATAAATAACACTAAAAACTAAAATGCATTTACATACTTAATTATTACGCAAATGTTAAAATTACTCACAGGATAATGTAATGTAAATCAGTTTGACATTTGTACTTGAATATATTGACAAGTGAAAATGTTAAAATGATCTTTAAGATAATGCAATGTAAGTCAGTTTGACAATTACCCTCGTCAAATTTGTCACCGATATTAAAATATGCACATAAAACTACACGCCCTAACACGCCTGTATTCTCCAAAGGCCTGGGCAGAGGTGTACACCCACATTTTGCCAATTATGTTCAATTCCCATGTAATATGTAATAGGGGTCCAGTATATTACCATCAACCGGGCACAAATCCAGACTCCTGCTACTGAGATGTTTCACATGGAAAAACCCAATACCACTTTGCCCAACCTGGGAATCGAACCCAAGACCTCATGCTCAGTAATAGTAGGTACTTGAGACCACTGACAACGAAGAAGTCAAGTTTCTTTGAAAAAATCTTTTTAATTTTGATGGTAGGATTTTTTTGATAGTTCCAAAATACTCGCATTAGTATTGCCAGTCAGAATCAGAATCAAAATATTTATTTGTAAAACATAGGTATTTACATACAGGTGTTATTAACATATTTGGGCGCTACCTTTTGCCGTGAAGGCGTACGAATATAAAGTAAAAAATGTAATTAACATTAAAATACTTAAAAACCAAATAAAACAAAAAATAAACTAAAAAAATATTAAATATTATCATTCATAAAATCTGAAACAGTATAATAACATTTTTCAATTAATAGCGAGGAGAGAGCTTTCTTAAACTTTGATAGGGGCATATTTTTTATACTATCTGGTATTTTATTGTAAATTTTCGAAGCCATCCCAAAAAAACTCTTATTCATCAACGAAATTCTGCATTTTATATCGCATAATTGATTTATGTATTGAGATCGCAGTGTTTCATTTACTGTCGTATTGTCGTCTCCATCGCACCTTTACATGCTCAAGTACTTAACTTCCATAGTATCCAAGCGATTTTGTTTAAGGCGCGGCGACTACAAAACTCCGGAAGCAATCAATCAGATACGTGGAAGGTCATAACAGTTGTTTCGGTTCCTAGGAAACGTGTGAACGAGACATCGATCAAAGTCGAATCATTCATCAGCGGGACTTGACCGGTGCGGTGCTGCTGACAATATATAAATGGAAAAACATTGTACATTTGCTTAGTTTAATAAGTTTTATCCGCTAGCCACTCACAGGAAAATCCGGTTGACCAAACGACAACCTCCTACGTTCCTGCGAGATGACATTTAAAAAGAACCGGGCAAGTGCGTGTCGGACCACGCACAATGAAGGGTTCCGTAGCTGAAAAGAATTTATCCCAAAAACAAACTTAACATTATAAGTATTTTCAAAAAACAAAAAAAATGTGATAGTGTGTCAAAATATGTCGCATACATGCATGGCCGTATTTTTTTATTGCGTTGAATCTTGATTTTTTTAAGACTCCAAGGGACCATTATAGACCGTATTTGATATTAATTTCAACTTGATACCTCCACGCGTTCCTGAGAAAAAGGTTCCGTTTTTAGGGTTCCGTACTAAAATGGTAAAAAGAAACCCTTATGGTGCGACTCAGTCTGTCTGTCTGTCCGTCTGTCACCGCTGAATATATCAAGAACTACTGATGCTATCAACTTGAAATTTGGAACAGTTTCAGATGTTGTTTGGCCAACTGTTTTGCAAATAGAAAGAAATAAAAATATTTTTTGATTTTTTGCAACAGGGATTGAAAAGGGGTCATAAAAATTCGAACTGGGGCGGTTAGGGCATGTGGGGGCCATCATATGAAAGAGCGCTGTTTGCACATTCTCAAACATTTTTTTTTTTTTTTTTTATAAAATTTATCTGTGAAACATAGGTAGGTATACAATAGGATAGGATAGGTATAGGTTCAGCAGTGGACTGCAGTAGGCTGAGTTGGTTGATATTTGAATAAGTGTTTCATATTCTTAAAGCCACTAACCTATGACCGCGGCTACCACCACGTGCAAGAAAACAAGGCTAACCTAAATAAAATAGATCTAAACCAAATGATAAGAATCTCTAGCATTTCCGCAGTGACTGCCATAAATCAGGTTCAGTGACGCTGACAATACACAAAAAAAAAGAGAAAAAGTTGCTACAAAATTCTTCAAAGCCGGAGTAATGTCGCAAATGTCAAACCGACTGTAAATAGGGAACAACATATTTTTGTGTTAATCTATATTTAGATAAGGGTTTAATGTTAATGGTTAAGATCATTAGTGCTTAAGGTAAGGAATCGGAAAGACATTAGGTTCTTTCAGTAGGTACTTAGATACAATCGGTTTTATTACTAAGACTAAAAGAGCGTTCTATGAAAATAGAACAATTAGTGAATTTATGAGCAATTAGTAGAAGTAATTATCACTGACAGGTAGAATATTACCTAAGGTCTTTACTTATATTATACTTAAGGTGGATTCGCAGTTGTTCCGCGAAATTCAAATTTTCTTGCGTTTTTCAGGTTTCCGTACCTCAGAAGGAAAAAACGGAACCCTTATAGGATCGCTTCGTTGTCCGTCTGTCTGTCTGTCTATCAAGACCCTTTTTCTCAGGAACGCGTGGAGGTATCAAGTTGAAATTAATATCAAATACGTAGGTCTATAGTCCCTTCGAGTTCTAAAAAAATTAAGCTTTTATGTCAACGCAATAAAAAAATACAGCCATTTATGCGACACATTTTGATACTCGCAAGTAAATCAAAACCTTCCCGTTGACCTAGAATAATGAAATTTAGCAAGAAGCAAGGTCTCACAGCACAAGTAAAGGAAAAAGTCTGAAAATTGTTAATTTGTAATTTTATCACAACTTTTTTTTTTTTTTTAAATATTGGCAAATCATGCGGTGTTCTAAATTGTACTTTTACCATCTTTTTATGCCTTTAACATAAATAGTCGGGGGCGAAGACCTAATTTTGTAAAATCTAATAGAAGTATCTAAAATATCTGCGCAGCCTAGTTGACTGTTGACATACGTCTCTCTGAAAAGTCAATGACAAGGCTGCGCGTCATTTATTTCGAAGCTTCTAGAACCTTCTAGAAGCTTCGACTCGACCTTATTGGACGAGCGGATTGTGGCGGGAGCGGTTAGAAAAAGGTTCGCGTTATATCCTCCCCCTTTTGACCAGGTTATGACCCCATGCCTGGTTAAACAAAGTAAGAACCGCATCCTCCCCCTTTTGATCGGGCTATGTCCCCATGACCGGTCAAACAAAAACAATCCTAATCCACTAGCGGACTTTACGAGGACGACCCCTGCGTCGTTTAAGAACTACAGGCTCAGGACATTCACCCTCCCTGGAATGATATCGACGCAAGTCTGAGCTGTGATACTTTCCAATGACCTCCTTGGTCCCATCCTTATTATAAGCCAAAATGTAAGTCGTAGGGCTCACTTTCTTAACGATTTCATATGGACCATCCCGCTTAGGGACAAACTTCGAGGTAACACCTTTGCTGGCATTACTGAGTACATGGGTTGTCATCAACACCAAGTCTCCTTCTACAAAAGTCTCCGCTTCAGTACGATTCTTGTCGGCTCGAGACTTTCTCACATCTTGATGGTGTTCTAACTTCTCTTTAGCTGTGGTGATGGTGGCAGCCAGTTTACGAAGATACGGCGTTATTTCTGGCACGAAATTCTCAGTCTCAATGATTGCTCGTAAATCCGTAATGTTTGCAATATACATAACGTTTATTCTTCTCGACGACTGGATTTCTGTTGGCGTCGATGCTTGGCGTGCCTTGACGCAAGGTAGACTCCGTAGAACTCGACGCTCGCTGTGTTGACATACGCGCTGCAGCCTGCGCGCCCTTTGGAGGCGACTTGGCTCGTGCGCGAGTAGCAGCGGCGGTGCCCTTTAAATTGTCGACGCCGACGTTTCGAGATTCCTTTAAGGAATCCTCGATACTCCGAGTTTTACGCAGAAGAGTATTAAAATCGGAGAATTCCTCTCTTCGTAAACGTTTTCTAATCTTTTGTTTGAGGAGACCGTATATCATATCCAACTGCACCTTCTCATTGATGTCGCCGGTTGGGAGCCGCGCTAGTTGAGCGCGCGCTGAGGCGACGAAGAGCTCCGTACGCTCTTGAGGTTCCTGTGGCCTGGAGAACAGCTCGATGTATACACGATGTGGTGGGCGGCTGTCACCGAAATCACAGCGCAAGTATTGCAGAGCTTCATCCCAAGAATTGACAGTGGCCTTTACACCTTGCCACCACGTAGCTGCATCATGCGTAAGCAGCATTGACAGACCACGTAAACAGTTGGTTTTATTAACATTGGCGTAATCTTTGTATGCCTCTACAGCATCAATGAATCCTTCGAGAGAGTCGCTCGTCGTTCCACTATAACGAGCCTTGCACGGAGCGAAGTTACCCGATGCGAGTTGAGCAGACGACGACGACGGCGTGGGTATGGCCGGCGCGATGGCTTGAGCCACCGCGGGCGAACGAGTTGGCGGCCGGGCTTCGAGGACTAAAGCGAGGAGCCGCTCGAAGTTATCGGTTTGCGCCTGCTGAAGGGACGCCATCATGGCGGTCAGGTCGCTTGCCGTGATGGGTGCCGTCGCCTCAGCCGCGGGCGCGCTGGGCCCCGTGGACCTTGGCGTCTCCATCTGCTCTTGTTCAGACTCCACGTCGTAAGAGTTGGATTTTTTGTTTGTTGCGCTTCGTCATACGTGGCATTTTATCACACGTAGGTATGCGTATGTAATCACTGCACACACCACAACAGATTCACAAAACAGTTCTTCCACAAAACGCGCGCGCGCGCGCGTTTCCCACTCGTTGGGCGCCAGTTTAACATAAATAGTCGGGGGCGAAGACCTAATTTTGTAAAATCTAATAGAAGTATCTAAAAAAATCTGCGCAGCTTAGTTGACTGTTGACATACGTCTCTCTCTGAAAAGTCAACGACAAGGCTGCGCGTCATTTATTTCGAAGCTTCTAGAACCTTCTAGAAGCTTCGACTCGACCTTATTGGACGAGCGGATTGTGGCGGGAGCGGTTAGATAAGGGTTCACGTTATATGCCGTGTTTTTAGACAAATATAAATCTATATAAATAAAAACAGAAGTCCTGACTGACTGACTGACTCATCAACGCCCAGCCCAAACCATTGAACCTAGAAAGCTGAAATTTTGCACAGAGGTTCTCTTTATAATTTAGACAAGGAATAAGGAAGAGTTTCCCGGTAGGACGTTACCGTGGGATATTTTCCGACATCCACGCGGGCGAAGCCGCGCGGGAAGTTAATCAGCTTGTATTGTCCCACTGTAGGGCAAAGTTTTCCCTTTCCTTTTTCCACTTAACTGATCCTGAGCCAATATGGACCAAACCCTCCTTCCTATAATCGTCAAGTGCATCCTGCTATCTACAGCCAGGCGTAGATAGCAGGATGCACTTTCCGCGTAAATAGATATTCTATGTATTATTAATAATTAATAGTCAAAGAAACACTAATTTAGGTCAGCTTAATTGGTCAGCCATAGAAAGATTAAACTCAATTATAGATAACACAAATGTTTACAACAAAGAAAGCTTTCAATTCCACGTTAGCTATAAAAATTAACCTAATTATAGGATTATTATAGAATTCCTAGAAAATAATTTTCAAACAGTGTTTCTGTGAATCGCCGTGGTTTGCTGATCGATAATATAATAGGTATGTGGTAACCACGTCAGTATGTAGTGACGTATAACTTTAATTTAAACTACTTTTGTTCGATTAGTTTTTATGACAATTATTGGAAATGAGGGCATTGAATATCGATACAAAGGATTGATTGTCTATCGATGATAAAAAGTCGTCAAAAATTACAGCGAAGAGCATGGTCATGGGCCAAAGAAATCATGGATTTATTGTGTGAGTAATGATATGAAAGAAAAGGGAGTGAATGATCTAAGTGACTCTTGACAGGGGAGAATGGAAGAAGAAAACGTGTTGCGCTGACCCCAAGTAACATGGAACAAGGGCAGGAAGATGATAATGATGATCTATGAAGAACTGCATATTAGGGTTCCGTACCAAAATGGTAAAAAGGAACCCTTATGGTGCGACTCAGTCTGTCTGTCTATCCGTCTGTCACAGCTGGATATCTCAAGAACTACTAATTGTTAATACTAAACTTGAAATTTGGAACAGTGTTATATGACGTTTGCCTAACTATTTTGCAAATAAGAAAGAAATAAAAGTTTTTTTTGCAACAGGGACTGAGTTTTTTTTTTGAGTTTTTTTTTTGCAACAGGGGTCATAAAAATCCAAAGTGCTGCTATGCCACACTTATGTGGGATATCATTATGAAAGAGCGCTGTTTGCACATTCTCGAACATTTTTTTTTTTTAGGCCGCATACTTTTCGTCTTTTGATGAAAAAATTTTAAAAAAAATACCGGTCGCCCCAACCCCTTATCTCCAAAGTAAGCATAGAGAAAAAATAAAAATTATTCTATATGATAGAAGTAGCACACTTTATCAGAAATCGGAACAGAACAATCGGTATGCGAGTCCGACTCGCTCTTAACCGGTTTTTTTGCATCATCACCCTCCCATCAGTAAATAAAAACATCGTGAGGAAACCGGCATTTCCTAAACCCAAAAAAAATCGAAGATTTGTGACATCTGCCAACCCGCACTGGGCCTGCCTGGTGGATTGCGGTCCATTCCCTCTCACTGAGAGGAGGCTTGTGTCCCAGCGGGAACATTATAAGCTAATTATACACCCTCCTACCCTTATACCTACCAATTTAGAGTCCCTTAGCATGTCTTCTTCCATCTCTGTTAGTAACCTGGCCATAATAATTTCTTTGGTCTTCCCCTACGTACACGGTACAGTCATACTTAAAATATTCCTGACATGGTATACGGTTATTAATATGCCAAGCATGGTTTAATAAAGTTAAGATAGTTTATTACGACAGTAAAGTTATAAAGAAATAAGAGAAGATATAATTAAGAGACACTCATTATCAGTAGACATTAAACAGGCTCATATAAGTCGGTAGAAATTATGTTCACATTAACTGGGGAACCACAGAGGAACTAGACCGTATATATATCATAATTCACGCTTAATGCTTATAATATGGAAGTTTTTTTTGCCTTATAACAAATTATGATTAAATTACGTATTGTCTCGGACAAGACACATCTATAATTATGTAGCTAGAAGTTGAGACTAAAATTATATTTTAATAGTTGCGCCCCGCGGTTTTATCTGCGTAGACCGGGATAAAAAGTAGCAGTGTTAATCCAAGGTATAAGCTATATACATACCAAATGTCATCGAAACACACACACACACTCACAAACTTTCGTCTTTATAATATTAGTGTGATAGTGTGATTGATAGGGACTGTTTTATCACCTACGATTAAGTTCCTATTAACTTACTTGGCAGATAATTTTATACAAATTCTGTACCATTTTTGAATTTATTCGGTAAGTTAGTGGCTATTCGGACATCGTGAAATAGGTCCTTAGTGTACCGTTATAGTATTTAATGTAATGAGATTTTTATAGCTTCTCTAGGCTGAACATTTAGGTAGCTATATTTAGAAATCGTTGAGACGGTAAAATTTCCACTAAACGATTTGATAACGATTTTAGAACGCTAAGAGAAAACGAAGTAATAGCGCGGGTGGGCGATGCCATGCGACGCGGTGGGTCGGTGGCCGTAATTTCACGTGGACGAAGGCGCGGGCAGAAGCTAGTTCATTTATAAGCGACACTTGCGCTGTCTATGCTACGCAAGCGCAGCGTCTGACGTCAACAACCGTCAGACGCAACCTAAAAATTTTGCACACTTTTAAATAGTTGTAATAGAAAAGTCGAAAAATTAAGCCCTATAGTGAGACCTCAGAAATTGATGAAAACTTAAAAGAGAAGTAAAAGTAGAAACTGCAGGCATCGATTTCAAAATATTCAAATATCGAATATCGGTCACTCTAATTGTATGCCAACAGTTTCATACGATACGCATAGGTACAAACTCCACGCCAACTCGACCCCATATGTAAATGATCTCATTTGTTGCCGCAAATCGAATACTTCATAAAGTAGACCGTCCACGACTATGTAGGATGTGCACGAAGTGTTTAAATTGTATTTTCTTTGAAAGACTTTAAATAACTAAACAAAACAGAATAAAACTAGTAAGTGTGACTGTCAGCTAAACGCGAAAAAAAATCTGCTGTTCCCTACATTCATGTTCGCTAATTCAGGTTTGGTCCCATAGTCACCATCATCATTTGGGTTGGTCATAGTAGTAGTATATCTTGATACGCTCATCTAATTTTAGTGACCATTTTTTAGGGTTCCGTAGTCAACAAGGAACCCTTATAGTTTCGCTATGTCCGTCCGTCTGTCTATCTGTCTGTCCGCAGCTTAGCTCAGAGACTCTTAGTACTAGAAAGCTACAATTAAGCATGGATATACATATTCATCACGCCAACAAAGTGGTAAAATAAAATCATCAAAACAATTTTTTTTTAGGGTACCTTCGGTACACGTAAAGTGGGAATGTTTTTTTTTCTCGTCTAGCCCATGGTGTGGGGTGTTGTTGGATAGGTCTTTCAAAAATATTGCGGGTTTGTGAAAACAGCTTTTCGATTTAGGGATCCGTTTCTGAAATATTAAGCTTTAAAGCGCTAATTTTTGTTAGACTCAAGTGTCCCCCATTCCTGCCAGCTAAACGGTTAGGTTTGGATGGGTGAAAAAATTCACGGTAGTAGTATATATAACGAAATTAAAAGGAAAACTATCACAGCTAAGTAGGCTTTTCAAGTTTACGAGTAGTCAACCAACTTGTAAAACGGACTTTGAACAGTAAAAATTTCGTACAAATTCCATTAAAAATTACTTGTGTAACGTTGTTACCTGTGTAAAATAGTTAGTAAATATAAGTTTATGAACCATGTAAAAATATACAAAAATAAAATCATAACATTCTTATTAATAATGATTTCTAAATTAATAATACTTACGCTCGAATAATGACGGGCGGCAGCGTGCACTACGGAACACTATTACTGTGCGTGGCCCGACACGCACTTGGCCGATTTTTTTTTGTTACGTTCCTTGACATATATAGAACACTGCCTTATTTTGATGTCTACCTGCATGTTTCGCTTCTTGCCTAATAACGCTTCAAGCTTTTAAAAAATCAAGGTAAGGTTTTCGTCCAATTTTCTTATTGGAAAATTGTTATAATGAAGATTAAAATGACCCCTTAAGAGGTTACCTGTGATTAAACCCTAACATATTTAATGGTGTTACAAAGATAGTATTATTGAAAGCATACTATTATTTGCCGCAAGTTGTAATTTTTATTTCACAAAAAAAACACTTTTGAATGTTGTGTAACTGTAAGGTAGGTGTTTATGCTAACGACTGTAAGTGCGAAGCTTAACCGTGTGCCGCTGTGGATTAGCGCCTTTATTGAGAGTCGATCTGCGACGGTAACAGAAGTTGATTCGTTAAAACATTGGCGTGCCTTCAGGAAGGAGGAGTATCGATGCTTCTATATGGGATATATATCTCTATATGGGAGCATCGATACTTCCTGAAGGCACGCCAATGTTTTAGCGAATCAACGATAACTAGGCTGTACGCTTAGTTAGGAAGACGGAAGAAAAAGTATTTCTTATAGCCTCATATTGATCTTATTCTTGATTCCTTTTTGTTAGCTCATGAGATTATCAATTTATCATCAGTATTGTGTTTCTAAAAGATCTGCCAAATACATCTGCTGGTTGCAAATGTATGATTGACTAGCTTGAGTTGGTAAAGATATCATCCATCGTTCGATATAAGTCAGGGTTCGGCAATAAGTCAGGGCGGAACCCATCTCATATGGAAGTCAACAAAACTCGAACTAGACAAACGCTCGCATAGACTACAGTAGAAATAGTAACAGTAGAGATACTGAAAGAAAAGAAAAAGAAAGATTATTTTATTTGTCACAGAAAAAGGTGCTTAAAAAGATAATTAACACGAATTATAAACAAAAAAAAAAACAAAAAAGGCCTACATATATTCACAAGCACAAAACTAAAATAGTTGACAGCTGCACGTCGTGATTGTGACAAGGAGGCAGACTGGTACTGGACTGGTACTGGTACTAGAGTAGTACAGATTGATGGGTAGAGATCCAACTCTTGTGGTAAAGCTCAGCTCACCTTAACCCCTCAGATGTCTGAGTAGGGCTAATTTTAGACCCAAAACACCAGCGAGTGGGAGGGAACCCCATAGGTTCACAACTACTGTTAATTATATGTTTATTTAAATGTGATATAAGCTTAAATAGCTATTATGTAAAGTTTTGTCCTTTTGCACACATGGGGTGCATTTGACATGCGGGGGGAAGGAGGGTTTGTTGTGAACTCCATAGGTTCACAACTAATGATGATGATTGGTTTTCCATCGGATGATGTTTTTTTACGTTTATATATAAGTGATATAGGTAAGCTTATATACCTATTATGGGGTGCATTCGACACTTGAGGGGTTGAAGTCATATCCTATTAAGTTCAAAAACAAATCATTTATTGCAAGTAGGCTATTAAAAGACGCTTGGGAACATCATAATTCACAAGAAAATAGATTGATTGCCCGTTCCAAAAGGTAGTTTCGGATGGAAAACTCCATAATAGTACCCCAAGTTGATAATATTGATAAAGATCACAAACTGTACCGTTGGCGCGAGGAGGTGCGAACGCGGAGCGGTGGACCGATGCAGCGAGAGCTTGAGCATCGTCAGGCACAGCTCCGCGAGGTCCTGGTGATGGAATGCCGGTATAGGCTTCTGCGCCCAATCGCTACCGTCGAGGCAATCCGACCTGTGCTAGGCGAATGGTTCGGAAGAGTCTTACACCTCACTCCCCCGGGGCCCTGAGTTAGCAGCGGTACCAGCCGGGCATCGTGGAAGGCGCACAAGTTCCCATGATCCCCGGTTCAAGCGTGGGAAAGAAACACCGGGGTGGTTTTTAGTCAGTAAGCGTCTGACAGGCCCCTCCGTCCGCCCTAGGGCGTGGACATACATGATGATTTTTCACGCCAGAAAAAAAAAAAGGTAAGAGATCACCAGAGATAAGATCGTACCGTGTGCTAGTTAGTATTTGAATTACCTACACGTGGATACGATTATAATGTTTATTCCTGTTTCTCGTACATCCTAAAAATAAACCCAAGCCGAGATATAATCCGTTATAGCCAGCTTATTTAAGTTGTGACATCTCATCACAGAATAACAGATGGGAATGTTCAGTCTCTGTACGTTTTTAGATTACTTTTTGAATGCCTATGCGTAGTGGGATGTCATTTCAGTGTTGTCTGGCAATGAATAACCTACATTTTTGTGCCCGTTGTACAACTAGCGTGGTAGTAATCATTGCGTAAAAAAACAATCTGTTTGATTGCGTTTTGTTTTATTTGAACTCAAACAGGCGCTTTACTTCGTGTAAATAATTTCATCACCACTGCTCTCAAAACGGTGAAGGAACCATCGTGAGGAAACCGGCATGTCCTAGAACCAAAAATTTGAAGACATGTGACATCTACCAAGCCGCATTTGGTCCGCGTGGTGGATTACGGCCCACTCCCTCTCACAGAGAGCAGGCCTGTATCCCAGCAGTGGGCACTTTATTGGCTGATTTTCAACATATCATGTTGTGGACAAAACGCAAAATCAGCCGGAACTGGAACTTGACCGGTTTTTATGCCGGTCTACGCGGTTGAAACCGCAGTGCGCAGCTAGTAACAAATAATAGTACATTTTGATACAAGTGGAGAACGTTTGTTATTGCATTCGAGGCGGAATTAATACCCGAGCCGTAGGCGAGGTTGTTTTTGAGCGAGAGAACTGCAATAACAAATGTCCACGAGTATCAAACGACGTTTTTCAATACACTTTTGAAGAAATAAAATAAAATAACGGAAAATATTTTTGTCATTAATTATTAGGAAACTATGATTTAAATTTTCTTTTATTTCCGCGCTTTGCTTTCGCCAGGTTGAAGGAGAAACAAAGATATAAAGCCGATAAAAAGCCTAATATGAAAAATAGAAAATTCAAATATTTTTGAATTTAGAACACAAATAAATGTTAATTTGGTAAAACGTTTTTTTTATTGTAATAATCATAGTTTTTGATGATATTCTCTTTGTTAACGTTATTTAAATATTCAAAAAATATTAACGCCGTATAGACTCATATCTATTTGCCGAAATTAAAAAAAAACTTTCACCTCCGAATATAGAGTTGTGAACAGAGGAATTGAACCAATTTGGACTAAGTATAGGTATAAGTTATCTGTGGCATTTTTTATTCCCGCACACGGGTGGGAAAATGAAAAATCGCAAGCGTGCGACATACATTGCATTACGAGCCTAATCGTAGTGCGATATGAACCAGTTTTCGAGGAAGTGTATTGAAAATACTATTATTGTTACCTCCTACACAGTCCATTTAAAACCATTGTCTTCTATTGTAAGCCTAGACCAATATTATTGTGGCACAGCTGTTTGGTCCAATTCCAATATACATATTGAATCCCTTACCATATTGAAAAGCTAGACCTAAATTACGTACTTAAGCCGAACCCGAAATGCTAGATCTGTGCCTAATGTAGGATAGATCAACTGTTTTTAGATCTGCAATCAATCTCTCCGGCATCTGTCAGTAGCAGGATTTTTCAAGTAAAATTAATCGTATGAGAAAATGATGGGGTCTCCATTTTAATAAGATTTACATAAAAGTATGATGTATTGTAATATTAATCATTCATTGTTAATTAATTATCTTTATTAATGTGATGTGGCAATTAATGTGCAAACGTTTACGTGTGAAGTATAGGTACATATTGCAATCAGTGTAAATTTTGCAGTCGGTGAAGGAAAGAGTATATATGCTTTCTACGGTTGAAAAAACATAATTCAAAAACAAAATTCATCTGGTACTTGGGCGCCATCTCCACGGCAATGAAAATCGTGGCGATAATCTCGTCGTACCACCAAATTCAATAGAAAACTATATGAATCAATCTTCACACGGCGATATCATCGCGGCGATAATTTGAGGCACAGCGTGTTTATCGCCGCGATTCTCTCGACCGTGGAGATGGCGCCTTAGGTTTGAGTAACACACTTTCAAATAGTCAGACATGCATCGAAACTACATTCATTCCATCAAAGTGAAAAAAAATGCAGCTTTTCTATAACTTAGCTGTCGTCAT
Organism: Cosmia trapezina; assembly: GCA_905163495.3. Classification (NCBI taxonomy): domain Eukaryota; kingdom Metazoa; phylum Arthropoda; class Insecta; order Lepidoptera; family Noctuidae; genus Cosmia; species Cosmia trapezina. The sequence goes on from LR991042.1 coordinate 11,677,788, forward strand.
TATGATCATCATTAGGGTCTGATTCACGTGACACACACTCACTACTCAACAGGATCTCCCACATAGACCAACATAACGGATTCTTGGCGATTTGCCATAATCACCAGTATTGACAAGCAGATTCACCGTCACACTACGACTACGTAGATACACCAAGATTTATGGAAAGTGCATTGTTTGGCTTGAAGTGATTGGGACTAAACTGTTAGTTATAGATAGATAGAATATCTCTTTATTATGCACACCATAAAAATTACACATATAAATGTTGAAATTTTACATAGGGTGACACAATGGTCGTATATTGATATTATTGTATTTTCTCTTTGACATATCTCGGGACCTGGGGTCCCGGACCTTTGGAACGCATACGAGGGGCCGAAGCCAACTCGCAGAGGCCCCTTAGACAACTTTTAAATGTCTTATTGTATTTATTATTATTGTATTTGGGTGGGGGGGTATATTGATGTGTTGATTTGGGTTGCCGCTTCTAGTCTTAGGTTAGGTCAAAATCCGTGGAGCGCACGTTCCATTGTTTGTTGATGATTTGATGTGGATATTTATGTTAACAGCGATAGGCTCTTGCGAATAAAACTTTGGTAACAGAAGCCATGAAAAAACGAACTTTTTACCCGACTGGCCCAGAAGGAGGGTAATGGTTTTCGAGAGTATGTATGCATGTCTATTTCTATTTGGCACGCTCTGTAACACTTGCTTGCTTGATTTTAACGAGATGTTGTCAGATTCGTCTTAATTGTGGAAGTGACATAGGTTATATAATATATATGTATTGCATCTGGAAATACAAAAAAAAATGGAGAAAAACTATTTTTAAAAATAAATTACGACATACAATCCTGTACATATAGATACAGGTCCGTTAACATTCTTAGCTTCAGGGATGTGCACCACCATCCTAATATTGGTACATCAAATAAAAACTAGTCATGTCTGAGTCAATCCCAAATATATAATTAAGTATATTAATAAAACTAAAAAGGCACAAACCAATAATAACCTGAAATAATTTGTTTTATTATTTAGTAAAATTGAGATGGACGGAAAATATTTCTCGCAAAATGTTCCGAGCAATATCACTTAACTTTAGTTAAAATTGTAATGAATATCATTCATACTGATGGTAAAACTAGCTTGTAGAAATACCGGCTTACGACGGATTCCTAGTATTTTCCTGCCATCTTGGCTAAGAGTACCTACTTATGTATTACATTCTTTTATCTTCGTATATTGCAACGAAGTCTCCAAAGTTTTGAAAAAGAAACCTTTTCCGAGACTTTCGGGTTGGATGTGAACCGAAATATTTGGAAGAGAATAGGATGATACAAGATGAAGGGAGATTATTGATGTTATTTTTATGAATTTTGATCCATTGAACTACAAGCTGAGTGCATTTATCTAAAACTTATTTTTTTTTGGCAGCAGAAAAATAATATATAACATATAAGTCACGGCGCGTATTTCTACACCCACGGGGCTAAAAATTTTATGAAAATCGCTCCACCCTTTTTGGAGTCCATAGACACACACATCCATGTTATAATAGATAGATTAGTAATTAAGGATATATGTACTAGGACTGTAGGTACAATCCATATGATCAAAATAACCAGTTCCAAAAAAGGTAAAAGACTAGCACATTTGAGGCAGGAGGGTGTTACCAAAATGATCACGTAGGTACACATAAATTACCTTTGAAAAAGCAATAAATGGGCAATAAAATTTATATTCAGAATTGGTGTCACTTGAATATTTAATTAAAAAGCAACTCATATCTATTGAGATCGTTAATTTCAAAGCTACCTAATATTATAAACTAGCTTTTGCCAGCGGCTTCGCCCACGTGGATGTCGGAAAATCCACGCGGGAACATACTACCGGGAATTCCTTCCTTATTCCTTGTCTACATTATAAAGGGAACTTCTGTGCAAAATTTCAGCTTTCTAGGTCCAAGGGTTTGGGCTGGGCGTTGATGAGTCAGTCAGTCAGTCAGGACTTCTCTTTTTATTTATATAGATAGATTGTTGCTTTTGCCCGCGGCAATGCCCGCGTGGATGTCAGAAAATATCCCACGGGAACGTACTAACGGTATTATAAGTAGGTACCCTTTATGTTAATCCAGGTAAACAATGTAATAATTCCGAAATTTATATTGTTTTCTAATAACTCGGCTTACGCGGCGCTCGCCAATAAAGCTCCCAGTCAGCATGATTTTTTCCGACATCGTCAACAATCATCGTCATATCTCAGCCACTTTACACAAAACATTAATGAATTATACCCTTAAACCTTCCCCATGAATCACTCCGTCCACTGGTGAAATTGGAGAAAACATTGTTGAGTTTATCACGTTCAGACTTGCTGAACCACACAATTCTTTATTCGCTACCAAAAGCATAAATTAGAATTTTCATATCCCTAACTTAACAAATGCTGGGTTTCCCATACAAACTTTCTTCCTGAGATTATTTTTGAGACAAAAAGAAGCTATGGCACCTGTCGCCTTACCACATATCAAAATCCGTTCAGTGGTTATAGGCGTGAAAACTAACATACAATATAGGCAGAAAAACAAACAGACAGAGTTACCGGAAATTCAACGTACTTATGATTTGTTTTTCACGAAAATCCGCCTTAAAATATGAACTCCACATAGATATACCAGTAGATGAAAATGGGTCGAGAGGAATTCTGCAAAACTACGCGATATACGCCCACAGTTTTCCACAATTCCTCTCGACCTCGATATTATTTGAAACACATATTAGGTCTTTACCTATGAAATTGCCGTTCTGCAGTTCTGGCCATTTCAAATCAAAATAATTTTTGTTTGGCTAAGAATTCTAATTTCAAATTAATTTTATTTTAAAAACATGGATTTTTTTTTCCAAAAGTAGTCATTTGTTTATTGATTAGTGTTACATTTTCATCGCATTTCAATCTTTTTCGTCATCATGGATACGTTAAAAATTCGAGTAATTATGGAATATGAGTACCGTCGTGGCAGCAACGCGGCACAAGCGGCACGCAACATCAACGACGTTTACGGAGCTAACACTACAAACCAACGCACCACCTGTTATTGGTTTGCTCGCTTCCGTTCTGGAAATTTCGACCTGAAAAATGAACCTCGCGGTCGTCCGAAGACTTTGGTCGACAATTACGAATTAAAGGCGATTGTGGAAGCTGATGATACACAATCTACGGCTGAATTAGCAGCAGCTTTCGACGTTAGCGTCAAAACAATATTGGTCCATTTGCGTCAAATTGGCAAGGTAAAAAAGCTTGACAAATGGGTGCCCCACGAACTCAATGATCGCCAGCGCGAAGTACGCGTCGAGACGTGCCTTGCACTGCTCAACAGACACACAAATGAAGGAATTTTGAACCGCATTGTTACCTGCGATGAAAAATGGATTCTGTTTGATAACCGCAAGCGCTCAGCAAGTTGGTTGGATCCTGGTTCAGCACCTAAACAATGCCCTAAACGAAAACTTACCCCTAGAAAAGTGATGGTCACTGTTTGGTGGTCTAGCGCCGGTGTGATTCATCACAGCTTCTTACCAAACGGGATGAGCATTACTGCAGATGTGTACTGTGAAGAACTGAACACAATGATGGAGAAGCTGGCACATCTCCAACCAGCATTGGTCAATCGCTCGTCTCCGCTGCTCCTGCACGACAACGCGTGACCTCATACTGCACAGCAGACGGTCTCCAAGTTGCAAGAGCTGGGGTTGGAAGCTCACCGTCATCCGCCCTACTCACCAGACCTTGCGCCTACAGACTACTACTTTTTTCAGAATTTGGATAACTTCTTGGCGGGAAAAAAATTCAATACCCGAGAGGCAGTACAAAATGCCTTTGAAGAATTTGTTGCCTCCCGACCAGCTGATTTCTTTAAGAAGGGCATCAATAAACTGCCACTGCGTTGGCAAAGATGCATTGATTGCATGGGTGATTACTTCGATTAATACAAATAAAAAATACATGAAAAAAATTCGTTTAAATTTTTTCATACAAAACGGCAATTTCATAGGTAAAGACCTATTATTTGAAAATATCATCAGATGATATTTTCAAATATGTTTCAAATAATATCGAGGTCGATGTCTATTCATTTGTTTTCCTTATTTCACCACGAAAGAAACAGTCGTTTCCTAATCAACGTCAAAAAATTCTAAGCACTCCATTTCTGTGGAAAACGTACAGATTCCGATAACCAATGGAGCCTGTGCGTAGTCATCTGTGACATTTAACAAAAGCCGGTCTAACAATGGCGCGTCCGACGCGATCGTACAAATTGACATATTTCTGTCCGTTTCGTTCTGATGTGCGGGCTGTGAATGTTCTGCGGTTTTCTGGATATAAGTACATGGTACGTACATTCATTCGTATTGGAATTTATGAATGAAATAAACTATTGGCAGTTGTGGTGGATGGCGGCTTTCACCGATAAGGTGGAGTGGATCTCTTTTTTCATGGGCTCAATTTGCAATGGATCGGAAGCGTCAATTTCATGGGTGTTTGAAGCTGCGGAATTCTCGAGAATGCTCAAGAATTCTCCGGAAGACGCGCGAACTGTTTTTAGGGTTCCGTACCTCAAAAGGAAAAAACGGAACCCTTATAGGATCACTCGTGTGTCTGTCTGTCTGTCTGTCCGTCTGTCACAGCCAATTTGCTCCGAATCTTATGGACCGAGTTGAAATTTGGTACACATATGGATTTCTGTGACCCAAACACGTATGGCTAAAGTAAATAAATGAATTTTGAATATAGGGTCACTTTTAGGGGACAAATAAGAAAAAAAAAAGTTTTGCAAACTGTACCGTGTGACATACCAAATGAAAGCTTACTATGAGGATCTCAAATATATATTTTTTTATCATTTCAAAATAAATCGTTTTAAAGTTAATTAAAAAAATAGACAAAAATTTACCATTACCCCCCTTATCTCTGAAACTACTGAGCCTAATATTTTGAAAAAAATACAAAAAATAGTTCTATACCTGTAGATTACAGGAAAACCTATAAGAAGTTTGTAGTCTTAAAATAACATGGTAAATCTCTCAATAGTGTGAGTACAAACTAACGTTTACTGTTGCATGGGAGAACATGTTTTTTAACTATAATGTTAAGTTTGTTCTTGGGATAATTTCATCCCAACCATCGGTACCCTTCATTGTGCGCAGTCTGACACGCACTTGGCCGGTTTTTTTGGCTCGTATCTAGCTTGTACGTCATAAAATTGATATAAAGTTACAGTACAATTGCGCTACTAAAATTCGCGTAATTGGGCTATCGATTTTTGGTATAGGCACAGAGACTCATTCTCTATATCTAAATACTTTAATGTCGTCTCATCTCAATGTAAAATTCTTGAGACGAAAGGACAGACAGCGGCAAGTAAGAATTTTCATTGTAAAACTCCTAGACGTTGAGACCTAACTTTGTCCGTCACTAACGGTGTTGCCTTCGAATATTTTCACAAGGCAACGTTGACTTATGTAGTGTACTTTATCTCTATAAATAAAACGAGAGAAGTCCTGATAGTGAAGTGACTGACTGACTGACTGACTTATCAACGCCCACCGAAGCTAGAAGGTTGAAATTTTGCACAGAGTTTCCTTTTATAATGTAGACAAGGAATAAGCAAGGATTTCCCGGTAGTACGTTCCCGTGGGATATTTTCCCACACCCACGCGGGCGAAGCCGCGGGCAAAAGCTAGTCATAAAATAAAATTGTAAAACATTAACTGGGTAATACTATCGTATTTATACGTCCACAACCCAGTAACTGGAGGTTGTGGAGGTCAGATAGGCAGTCGCTCCATGTAAAATACTGTTATTCAGCTGCATCCGGTTAGACTGGAAGCCGACCCCAGCATAGTTGGGAAAAGGCTAGGCAGACTCATCTTAAAAGGCACTTTTGAACGTCAAAATTTGGTAAGACTGGTTCCCCTTGTTAAGACTGGTTGTCAGACTTTCGGGCTTCTGACGACCCGTAACGACTGTCAAAGGTTGTTTCCGAGGCACGGAGGAGTCTTGGTATGTAAAGATGGTCACCCATCCACGGATCAACCCCGGTAAGCGTAGCTTTATTGACGGATCGACCCCTGAGGCTGTTATTACTTAGCCACGAGCTCCTCAAAAGTGCCTTTTAAGATATAATTTGAAAATTATTTAACGTTATTTGAATTTGACTTTGAAAGCACAAATTAGAAGAAAGCTACTAAATTGAAGAATAAAAATAATAAGAAACTCTAAAGGCTAATTAGAGATCGCTTAAACTGCAAAAAATCCCAATGAAACTTTTTATTTTAATGCTCAGGTAAGCATTTGCAAAGACTTGAATAATTTCGGTCCAAGGCGATTTACTGAATCCTCTTAGCTCAGGTGATCTGCAATTTTGCTGTACGATAGAGTTTAAACTTAATTACAAGACCATTACTATTATTACATTTTCTGTTCCTTGTCAAATCGAAAAACTATCGAAACCTTAACTAGCTATTGCTCACGGGTTCGCCCGCGTCTTAGTCGCAAATTATACCACGCTAGCGTGCTACCAGTATACAAAGTATCATAAATGTCCTAACCCAGGCCAACCACGGAAAGAAATAAACAGTAAATAAAAATGAAAAAACATTGATGTGAACTGCTTTAAACAGTTCTTTATGAGCCTTTTTTTTTGTGGATGGGAAATCATTAAATGACTTCTCCCGCTCTGGGTAGAGCGCAAGGGCGTGTCAGACTTTTACTGACTAAAACCCACCCGTGTTCCTTCACTTGTCTATGCCAGTGCCACGGTATCTCTTTCGAACAACCCGCGACCCGCGACCGCGGCTTTTTTATGAGCCTAACGTTCAAAACAGTATTTTTTACTGATCCGAAAACAGTTAAAGCTTGAAGAAAAATGCTACTGTCATGACAGTAAACTTTAACGTTTTAAACACCATCACAATTTACCGCTACAGCACGGACACATTGGGGATTTTTTTTTATTATTAATGCTACTGTCATGACAGTAAACTTTAACGTTTTAAACACCATCACAATTTACCGCTACAGCACGAACACATTGGGGATTTTTTTTTATTATTAATGCTACTGTCATGACAGTAAACTTTAACGTTTTAAACACCATCACAATTTACCGCTACAGCACGGACACATTGGGATTTTTTTTAAATTATTAATACTACTGTCATGACAGTAAACTTTAACGTTTTAAACACCATCACAATTTACCGCTACAGCACGGACACATTGGGGATTTTTTTATTATTAATGCTACTGTCATGACAGTAAACTTTAACGTTTTAAACACCATCACAATTTACCGCTACAGCACGGACACATTGGGGATTTTTTTTTATTATTAATGCTACTGTCATGACAGTAAACTTTAAAGTTTTAAACACCATCACAATTTACCGCTACAGCACGGACACATTGGGGATTTTTTTTAATTATTTCAATACCTCTCCACTAGCAACATTCATACTACCAATTTACCGCAACTTCGTAGACCAAGTGGGTAGCCCCACTCTGAACTACATTGTGTTTCAGTTCACCACAGCTCCCGGATATGATAGGATATCGGAATCACTTTTACACATCATTTAAAAAAACTGGTCAAGTGCGAGTCGGAGTCGCGCACGAAGGGTTCCGTACCATTATCTATAAAAACGCAAAAAAATCACGTATGTTGTATGGGAGCTCCTTAAATATTTATTTTATTCTACTTTTTAGTATTGGTTGTTATAGCGGCAACAGAAATACATCACCTGTGAAAATTTCAACTGTCTATCTGTCACGGTTCATGAGATAGAGCCTGGACGGACAGTGGAGTCTTAGTAATAGGGTCCGGTTTTACCCTTTGGGTTCGGAACCCTAACGGCAAAGTGCGTGTCGAACCTCGCACGATGAAGGGTTCCGTAGTTAAAAAGAATTTATACCAAAAACAAACTTAACATTGTAGTTGAAAACCATGTTCTCCCATACATTGATATACGTCACGGTCAATTCTCCAACTGCTTTAAGTTTGTAATCCCAAAGGTTTTTTTTTCTATGTGATAAAATTACAAATTAGCATTTCCGGACTTTTTTCTTTATTTGTGCTGTGAGACCTTGTTTCTTGCCACATGATTCTAGGTGAGTACCATATAGGACGTGTGTGTGAACTGAGGGTCCAGACTGGAATCCGCAAAATTTTAATCCTATGATTTAGTAGAAGTCTTAAAACAATTGTAGAACGAATCTGGGAATTTGTAAACAAATATATTAAAAACTACAGCTCATAAAGTGTGGTCCCTCAATCCTCACACTGCTCACACAACATCAGCCAGATCTCGGAGAGTATCTTAAAAATGAAGGTTTTGTGATTACAGACATTTAGTAAAAAATTTGTAAAGATATTTACTAAATTACAGATCCCAGAGCATTAAAGATAAAAAAAATATAACGTCTAAACTGTGGTCCCTCAGTCCACACAACAAAGGTAATTATTTTAGTGAATATTACCGAATTTAATCAATGAAACCGTTCTTTTTCTACCTAACGATTTAGTAAAAGTCTTAAAACGTTCTGTAAGAAAGAAATGGAACAGAAATATCGACGCAATTTGGAAAATAGCCATGATTAAAACTGGTCCCTCAATCCTCACACTTCTACTGACATATGCGTGTGTAGCTGTTGAACGAAAGAAATATCACAAAGTCTAGTGTACTTAACTTTTAGTAAAAAAATTCTACTAAATACCAGAAAACTCTAATTGTGAATTGCTTTCCTCTTAGCTGAGATAATGTTATTTTAGTAATCCTATGAAAATAGATAGAGTAGTGTCACCACACAATTAAACAAAATGTAGACAGTACTAAGTATTAAACTTTTTTTAATACTAGCTGCTGCCCGCGACTTCGTCTGTGATCCAGGATAAAAAGTAGCCTATGTCACAGAATAAATAATAGTACTATGCCTATGTCCTTCTCCAACGGCCACGGCCTACTCATGTGCCAAATGTCATCCAAATACGTTGAGCCGTTTCACCGTGAAAGCGAAACAAACAAACAAAGTCACTTTCGTATTTATACCGCTTTTCACCGCGGCTTCGCCCGAATGGAAATATCCCACGGGAACGTTCTACCGTGATAAAAAGGTATCCTATGTCCTAACTGAGGTGTAGGTCTAACCATGAGCCAAATTTCATGCAAATAAGTTCAGCCGTTTTAGAGTGAATGCGTAATAAACAAACTCACTTTTAGTTAGGATGACATAAGATGGAATGAAAAAAGGTTGTATAGTTAAATTATTATTATATTATAATATATGACGTAAGTATGTGTATTGTTAAAGAATGAAAAAGTAGATTAAATAAAAGTAAAAAAAAATAGCTACTGTCCTAACGTAAAATTCGAATTATAAACTTCAAAACGAGATATTGACATACTACACAACACCGAAAAAATTAAAAAATTAAATCTTTTAAAGACTTTATGTACTTAACACTTTTCCTGAATAAGTTTCACTAGATGGCGCGCTTTTGTTTAATAAAAATGCTATAATAAAGCATTTTCATTAGTTATACCGTAAACTCTCTTACACTTTTTACATTATTCAGACCATTAAGATTATCTACACTATTTACATTATTGACATTATTTACGTGACAAATCAAACGAACCACAAATTGATGAGGTTGCGTTGTTTTATTACAGAGTTCATGTGGCCTCCTTCCACCTTCATCATCAGACCATAGACATCATCTACTAATAAAGTACTTACAAGTCAAAGTCAAAATCAAAATCATCATTTATTTAAAATCATTTATTTGAAAACCACGTCAAAATTAAAAAAAATAAATAGAATGAATTCTAGTCGCTTCGTTGCCACTAATTCCATTAATTGTTCCATGATGGAACTAGTGATAATTTTTTATTGCCACTAGTTCCATTTTAAATGAATCTGAAAATAATGGAACTTGTAGAGGGTGCTGAAAACGATACTGAGAGCGAAATGAAAATCCAAGATGGCGGCTGCGAAAATTTCCTAATTTTTCGTCATGGGTGTCGTTTCCATGGTTTGAGAAGGTGCTGAAAACGATACTAATGTCAAAATGAAAATCCAAGATGGCGGCTGCGAAAATTTCCTAATTTTTCGTCATGGGTATCGTTTCCATGGTTTGAGAAGGTGCTGAAAACGATACTAATGTCAAAATGAAAATTCAAGATGGCGGCTGCTAACATTTCCTAATTTTTCGTCATGGGTATACATGGGTAGACCTACACCTGAGTTAGGACATAGGATACCTTTTTATCACGGTAGAACGTTCCCGTGGGATATTTCCATTCGCGGTATAAATGCGAAAGTGACTTTGTTTGTTTGTTTCGCTTTCACGGTAAAACGGCTCAACGTATTTGGATGAAATTTGGCACATGAGTAGGCCATGACCTGGAGAAGGACAGGCATAGTACTATTACGAGGTATGTCATGGCGTTTAAAAGATTGCTGGTTGTACTACGCGCTGGTCGGAAACCATATTGACAGACGCACAACATGGTTTCCGACCAGCGCGTAGTACAACCAGCAATCTTTTAAACGCCATGACATACCTGGTGCCTCATATAGATGCAGGAGTGCAGGTGGACGCCGCCTACTTTGATTTTAAGAAAGCGTTTGACCTGGTGGATAATGATGTCTTGTTATCGAAGTTGGCGAGGATTGGCTGCACACCAAAATTGCTCCACTTCTTTGCGAGCTATATGCGGAACAGACGTCAATACGTTGAGTTCAGTGGTTGTCGGTCTGAACCTTATTTCACTAGGTCGGGCGTGAGTCAAGGCAGCAATGTAGGGCCGTTACAATTTGTTATCATGATCAATGATAACAAATTGTAGAATATATGTCCCATTTCCTGACGTAGTACGTGATGCCAGGTGTCTGCTATTTGCGGACGACCTCAAGCTGCTCCTGGCCAACGAAAAAGAGGAAGATTGTCACCGTCTTCAGCGGGACATTGATCGTGTAGTTGAATGGAGTCGAAGAAACAAGCTGCAGTTCAATGTATCGAAATGTTTAATTATGACATTTAGCCGTGCTAAAATTCCACTTCATTACGATTATAAATTGAACGATACGCCTATGAAAAGAGAGGAAGCAGTGCGAGACCTGGGCGTCCGTATGGATGCGCAGCTGAGATTCCGCGAGCATATCGTGAACGTTTGTAAAAAGGCATACAAACGGTTGGGATTTGTACTTCGCAGAGCAGCATCGTTCACGAGTATTAAGGCCATCTCGGCATTGTACGGCGCGCTAATTAGGAGTCAGTTGGAGGGTAACGCAGCTGTGTGGGCTCCACATGAGGCGAAATATACTCTCATGTTGGAGCGCATACAAAATAAATTTACGCGATACATGTACCTCAGACTGTATGGGGTATACCCCCTGTATCCCTTAATGTATCCTACCTTGTTTGTTTTAGGCATGGTGGGATACAACAAGTTGGAGACGAGAAGGGATCTAGCGTTGGCATCGTATGTCCTTGGAGTGTTCCGAGGTAACACCAACAATCCTGTGGTGTTACAGGAGATATGTTTGTACGTGCCCAATGGGTACGTGCAGCGTCGTAGACGGCCCGATTTGTTCGCACTGCCGCGCGCTCGCACCCAGCTAATGGCCAAGGCCCCGCTCTCGCGCACATTGCGCACACTGAACCTGGTTGCTCATAAGATAGATGTACTCTCTTGTTCACTGAGCGAGTTCGCAAAAGTTACTTTACACGTTTTATGTTATGGTAATGAGTTGAATGTATAAAATTGATTGTATTGTTTTTTAATTGTTTTTATTAATGTTAATTTGAATTGAATTTATTGTATAATCTTTGAATTGAAATGTATTTGTAATTATCGTTATTAATTATTATTTTTTATTTTTTTTCCTACACTATCTCATTGGGTTACTGTAATGATAGCTGTATGTATGTCTGTAATAAATAAATAAATAAATAAATAAAATTATTTATTCTGTGACATAGGCTACTTTTTATCCTGGATCACAGATCATCATTAAAAAAAGTTTAATAGTACTGTCTACATTTTGTTTAATTGTGTGGTGACACTACTCTATCTATTTTCATAGGATTACTAAAATAACATTATCTCAGCTAAGAGGAAAGCAATTCACAATTAGAGTTTTCTGGTATTTAGTAGAATTTTTTTACTAAAAGTTAAGTACACTAGACTTTGTGATATTTCTTTCGTTCAGCAGCTACACACGCATATGTCAGTAGAAGTGTGAGGATTGAGGGACCAGTTTTAATCATGGCTATTTTCCAAATTGCGTCGATATTTCTGTTCCATTTCTTTCTTACAGAACGTTACGTGTTTTTACAGAACGTTTTAAGACTTTTACTAAATCGTTAGGTAGAAAAAGAACGGTTTCATTGATTAAATTCGGTAATATTCACTAAAATAATTACCTTTGTTGTGTGGACTGAGGGACCACAGTTTAGACGTTATATTTTTTTAATCTTTAATGCTCTGGGGTCTGTAATTTAGTAAATATCTTTACAAATTTTTTACTAAATGTCTGTAATCACAAAACCTTCATTTTTAAGATACTCTCCGAGATCTGGCTGATGTTGTGTGAGCAGTGTGAGGATTGAGGGACCACACTTTATGAGCTGTAGTTTTTAATATATTTGTTTACAAATTCCCAGATTCGTTCTACAATTGTTTTAAGACTTCTACTAAATCATAGGATTAAAATTTTGCGGATTCCAGTCTGGACCCTCAGTTCACACACACGTCATATAGGTTTCGATTTACTTGCGAGTATCAAAATATGTCGCATAAATTACCGTATTTTTTACTGCGTTGACTTAGATGTTTAATTTTTTTAGACCTCCAAGGGACCATAGACCTACGTATACATATTTTACTGCACAATAAGGGACTGCTTACGTATAATCGTATAAAACAGTAAATAGACGGTGCAACCACTATGGAAAATCAAAATGATTTAACAATAAACATTTGGTTTTATAGGAATTTTAAAAACACAAAATTTATCGATTATTAATTTCAACTTGATACCTCCACGCGTTCCTGAGAATAAGGACCTTGACAGACAGAGAGACAGACGGACAACGATGTGATCCTATAAGGGTTCCGTTTTTTTCCTGCTGAGGTACGAAACCCTACAAAAAGAAATAAGTAAGTTAGATGAAATCGACATTTCATGTCTGACTACACTTGAGAAGAAATGGCGAAACAAGTTCAGGGTGTGAGTGACGGCATTAGGTAGGAAGATAGATTGAAACGATTCGCATTGATAACAGTTAACGACTGTATATTCTGTCAACTGCGATATCTTTTACAGCTCGAAAGCGCAATATGTTACGCTTTATTTACTACGGGTGATAAATTTACTTTTATAGCTGTCTTATTTTCACAAGAAAAGTTGGAAGCACCTCCACCAGTGTTGGAATTTTCCCTTTTTTTCATTCGTAACGTTTCGTCTCCGTCAATAAACAATTTTATTGGTATTTTGCGACGGCGACGTGAACGCGTTCACCCGTCAAAAATCCCCATCGGGTGAATTTAGTTTTAAATTTAAAATAACGTTTTTGACTTTTGGTACACGGGTTTTCACTTTTGTCCGTGCAAATAAAAAGGATATTGCCTTTTTGAAAAAGAAATCTTACTGTATATCAAGCTAATGTACCAGTTAGAAAATATTTATAAGTTCTATTGTGAAATGATATGACTAATTTGAATATCTCATAATAACAGTAATAATTGAACTAAAATATACAAAAGCATTTGTTATAAAATATTACAAAGAAAAGAAAGAAAGAAAGAAAACACATTTATTTAGCACAGACTAAATTAAATCTACGAACAAAACCAGCCAATCACAGGCTATAATGACATCGCAAAACATTTGCATTTTATTGAAATACACTCAGATTTGCATCACAAAAGATATCGATAGCCGATTATACAAACATAAGCGAAATGAAAACGTCAAAGTGATTTTATATACCGTATTTTTAGAACAAATTTGATAAATAAAAAAATATTACTTCATTCCTTTATCGTATCTTTCAATGAAATATTCTAGAATAAAAATTTAACTTTGATCTTGGAATAACATTAGGTAGTCAAAAATGATAAGGAGAATCTGGCAAGTAATTTTAAATAAAGTATTATTTTATTTGTACAAATAACAGAACCCTGAACTTAACTTTGACTCCCTAATTTTACGTATGGCGTCATAAAATGTTCTCCGTAGACTCGTAGCAGTCGTAGCGTAGGCCTGCGTAGGCCAACGTAGGCGTGCTACGATGTTGCTACGACGATAGATATGTAAGTACTTGTGATGTGAATGGTTTTTGCGTGGGCGCAGTTTTAAACTTTACTTTCACTGACTGTATTTGAAGCTAGCTACCTACGCAAAAAAGAGTATGTAAATACTATTGTTTCTGAAGAAAAACTTAATAAGAAATTCATGATAATTAGTTAAACGATTTCGATTTTAAGTAGGATTATATTCGATTCAAATGGAAGAATCTTATTGATAACAAAATCAAACGTACACGTGTAAAATTAACTAATAATTAACAATCCAATTTAAAACGCAGATATCGGAAAGGATCAGGGAACGGATGTTCGATAAGTTTGCTGTGTAGTAGACACAAGCAAATTATTTTTTCTGTCAAAATAACAACGCAACAACTATGCATGTAAAGTAGATGCGTAGCCCCGAAGCTCATAAAAATGTGACCATAATAGTTATTTATGCAACTGACATATAATAAGGGGTATTAACCTAATTATGTACAGTTGCATACAAGACTTTATCTACATCCATGTTATCAATCCTCTATAAAAGGTTCTGAAACAGTTTTTTGCAATACTAATACTCGTATCGAACATGGCGGCCGGCGTCATAGTATACGACGTGAATTCGAATAAGTTTTTTTTTTTAAATTACGGCGCTGTTGTAGTGTAACGCGCGTGCATTACAATGTTCTTTTTTTGAAAACGAGTTGCATTATGAAATTCAGTACAACATTAAAACTCCCGTTTGGATGCTATTTTGGTTACCATGGTTACTATGACACTGGCTGTTTTAATGTTGGCAATAAGCTAACTGTTTCAGAAACTTTTATAGGGGATTTATAGCATGGGTGTACATAAAAAGGAAAATACCACATTTGTGAAGGAACTACTATGCATAATCCCAGTTCCTGTCAAAATGTTTGGTTTAGTGGTCCATGAAACCGTGAACGTAAGCTTACGTTACAGTTTCATTGACCACTAAACCGAAAAGAGTAGGTGAGTCATGTTATCTACTACATAGGTATAACAATACATGGCGAAGCGTCAACACTGGGGGCCTACTCCCTAAGTCCGTCCGTCTTCCCGTCCGTACGTTCATCCGTCCGTCTGACATTACGATCCATCAAAACAAGTGTTAAAGTTAAATTTTTCGGACGGGCAAAAACACATCGGGAGTAGGGACAACTGGCAAATCATGTTGTCATTCATACTTCGTTCGGGCCCCGAACCAATCATCAAGAAAGTGGTAAGAAAACTACGGGCTTCGTGCTTAGGGAGTAGGCCCCCTGATCCGGAAACGTCAAGTAGTGTACAGTAAGTACGACGCAACTTAGATGTGTAGTAGCATCGGCAAAATTTCGTAAAACCGATCACTAATCACTATCCGAACTGAGTGCACCTTCAAAATCACCAATCTTTAACTGCTTAAGGCGAAAATGATCTTTACGCAAACGCAATAACCAAATACATTCGTAAAATTGAAATGAATGAATGCTTTTCAAATCTATGCTACATCTAAGTTGTGTCGTACTTTTCCTACTTGGGTGAGGTCAATAAAAGTAGTGGCAACACTGGGTTGAAGTGGCAACACTCGGTTGCACCATCTTGCTTTTAACAATAACAAACATCGCACCTTTCGATGTTTGTTATTGTTAAAGTAAGATGGTGCAACCCACACTTGTTAAAGTTCCTGTTAGACAAACAATGGGTTGTTCCATTTGACAATTTGTTCCGCTATATATCTGTCACTTCTGTCAGACGCGTCGAATGACATGTCCCTGCTCCGAACTTTAACTATTACATTTGACATGACGGTGCAACAGCAGGTAGTCATTCTATGGTCATATTAACTTTGACGGAAACTATAACGTAGCCCTTGGTGCAGTCGCGGGTTGTTTGAAGAAGATACCGCGGCCCTGCCATAGGCAACTGAAGGAACACGGGTGGGTTTTAGTCAGTAAAAGTCTGACACGCCCTTCCGCTCCACCCAGAGCGGGAGAAGTTATTTGATGATTTCCCACCCTCAAAAAAAAACAAAAACCCTTGGTGCAACCTTCCCTCAGTTATACATAAACATTGCCATGAACTGACTTACTACTGCAGTGCGATTCTGTAACCATCTCACCGTGAAAACTTAGGTGAAGTGAGCGTGGAGTGAGCTGTCAATAGTGTCAATTCCTAGCAAAAACAAACTTACTTCACCTAAGTTTTCACGGTGAGATTTTTACAGAATCGACCGGCTGGTCTCTATTAATAACGTTTTTGAATGGACATGTGTATAGTTATAAAATTAAAGTCGCTTTTCGTGTCTGTCTGTGAACACCCACGTTTCACCAGTTATGTCTAAGTTCCATATAAAAGGGGTCGAGCCTATTGCCATCAACCGGGAACAAATCCAATCTCCATGATGCCGGATGGAAAAACCCAATAACACTTTCGAATCGAACCCAGGACCTCATGCTCAGCAGTAGCGGTACTAAAGTAATTTTACTAAAAACTTGTATTTATTTACGTGTTTGGAAACTTAACGGGGAGAGAGACTGCCAATTCATCCCGCTAGGAGTCGCATCGTAGCTGGTGTTGTTTACCTATCAAACAACATATTTTTTTAAGATGAGAGCTATCCTTGAAAACCTTCAACAGATAGACAGCTGACGGTTACCAGCAATATGGCGTCATCTATAATTACCTTTGCCTTTTCGTTCCCAGTGGGAATGCAGATATTTTACAGTTTTTACTACAAAATGAAAACTGCTCTACCTTATTCTTGGCTTATGCTTTACCTTTTCCTAATAAGGCAATAAGGTATATCGTATATCCAAGCGAATATCGCTACCGCAAGCCAAACTTTAGGTTACCTGAACTCAAAAACGTATCAAAAGTTTTTAGTTTATTTTCATGTAAAATTCACGTTGACTGTAAAATGTCTCAAGAACTAAGCTTTCTTCGTTGGCTGCGATGTCAACGCCCTCAGTATGAAGATAGAAAAATGCATTTTGCATTTTATTCAGTTATTAGTATTGAGGGTGGGTGTTGTAGCAACGCTGTTTATCTATTGTTGTAAAGTGAACTCAGTTAAGTATTGTGGCGTGAGTACCTAGCTTTACATCGACTTTTGTATGTGTTCTTTTCGTTTAAAAAGTTTATTTTTAATTTTTTGTGTAAAGTTAAGAAGCCATTGCCCTTTGAACATTTCAATTAGTTAAGAAAATTTAAAAGAAAATTGAGTTGAATTTTGATATGCGGATCCAAAGTCTTCTTCATGTTTGAATATTTATATTTTCTGGCAAATGTGGAGGGATAAAAATAAATTTATCATTATTTATTACTGTTTAATATCTCATGCTGGTGGTAAGGTCCGCGATAGGTCGTGGGTTCGAACCCTGACAGGCACTGCTCTCAAAACGGTGAAAGAAAACACGTGAGGAAACCGGCATGTCCTAGAACCAAAAATTCGAAGACATGTGACATCTACCAACACGCACTGGGCCCGCGTGGTGGACTAGGGCCCACTCCCTCTCACAGACAGAGGAGGCCTGTGTCCCAGCAGTAGAAACGTTACAGGCTGATTAATTATTATTATTTATTTTAATTTCCAAGTAACAAGACTCACAGTGTAACAATATACTTACTACTTTAATTCATAAAAGAAAAGCGGCCAAGTGCGAGCGAGACTCACACACGAAGGGTTCCGTGCCACCGTACCATATTTTCTACGTTTCTTGTGTGTGGACATTCTTTAATTTCAACTTTATTATATTTTTTATTTAGGTTATAGCGGCCATAGTAGTACACACTCTGTAGTACTGTAGGTATACCAATTACGGTTCAAAAGATACAGCCCTGTGACAGACGGACGGACAGTGGAGCCTTAGTAATAGGGCCAAACGCCCCTGTAACCCTAAAAACAAACAAATAAAAAAAATCTTATGCAAATTCGAGTAAAATAAACCGAATATTCGTATTACTGAATAATCGATATTGCTTTATCGAGCTCTCCTTTTTATTTGCTATTATTTGACAGCTGCCATCGGGCGTACATATCAAAACTCCGAGCGTTAACTGTGAAATAGAAAAGAAAATCTTATTACGTTGCGATAATATATTGATGGAGCTTATGTATTATGTTTCATTGTATGTTGAGATTAATGGAGAAATAAGTTGAGCGAATAATAATTTGTGGAAGTTTTTTCAGGCTGCCTGACCGGGACTGACTTTGTTCAAGACGACATTTTCTATTGATACCAATGACACGTATCAATGAGAGTCACATTGTATATCGTACCCAGTAACTGGGTAGGAAGGAAGATAATAGAGGAAGGCCAAAGAAAAGATGGAGGGATTGTGTGAGGAATGGTATGAAAGAGAAGGGATTGAATGATAAGAGAAAATGGAAGAAGAAAACGAGTTGCTCCGACCCCAAGTAACCTGGGATAAGGGCAGGAAGATGATGATGACCCACAGTAACTCGGGTCAAAGGTCAGAAGAGTAGTCGCTAAAAAAACAGCTGTTCCCTACATTTATTTCGCGTAACTCGTCAAAATGTAAGGAACAGCTGATTGTTTTTATCGATTTCAGGTTTAGTCTCATAATAAAAGTTGTTCATAATTTATTATTACATGCTTGCAGAAAAAAGACAGCTACTGGCCGCAAATTCGCTTTGTCTCTTTCTAGCGAGTGGTCACTTTCGTGAGGACAACGATCAGTCCATTCTCTATGTCTATGCTTTTCACAACACAATAATGGGATTGTTTCCCGGAAGCTTCGCCTTAAGGCGCGGTATTAGCTCAATATTCACAAAAAATGGTTTCTTGTATTGTCGAGTATGACGTAACGCAATGAAACTATCCAACGCAAAAATACAGTGGACAGAGAAGGGCTTAAAGAAAAATTTTAATCGAATAGAATAGTAAAAAATAGTTTGATATTCCCAATAAAAAATTTGGAAGTTGCTCCACAAAAATAAACTTTGCCGTCGAACATCTCTGTATTTTCAGCGATAACGGCATTCTTTTTTTTAAGAATATAATAGAATTAGCATTTTTTTTTAAACTATAACCGGAAAGTTATTTAATTTATTGTGTATATTCTGAATAATCTAACGAAAACCCGGAAAATAAATGCAAATTCGCAGCTTAGTCACATCTCGGCATCACAAATATTATTTTCAATTTTCAACCTTATTTCAAGCCATCTAATGGTGACAATAGATTACGCTGTTGTATGCCGTTTAAAATCGTAGTCAGACCGCGCCTTAACAGAGTGTCGTGTGTTTGTCACTTGTCAAAGTCATCTTGAAGACAAAGCGACCAATCGGTGACAAGAAAAAACACTTAGCAACATTTCGTGTCAAAGTTTTCAGCTAGGAAACAAATGAATGAAAGTAACAAATCCTTAGCGCCATGTACGCGGAACTACTTTGAAGGTTTTCTTCCCCATTGCACAAACGTCGTAGATAATTCTCTATCTACGCACAAACGTTTACCAACAGGGTCTCCGCTGTCGACGTCTTTCGAGCTCCAAAGGATGCATGCAGTGTATTAAACTATTGTCAAGCACTCGAAACATCCCCCAGACAAAGACTGTGTCTGGGGGATGTTTGACGGACACAATTAATTGTGTCTGGGGGATGTTTGACCGCTACGATTGATCTGACTGCTTAGAAATAGTATTGAAATAGTTCCCCGAGTATCATTATATAAAAACTAAAGGGCCTGTTTCACCACCTACAATTATGTTCCTATTAACTAACTTGGCAGATAATTTCATTCAAATTCTGTTCCATTTTCGAATTTATTTGGTGAGTAGTGGCTATTTGGACATCGTGAAATATCTTCACAGAGGGGCGAGAGAAACGCGGCGATAGTCACTTTCACCTTCAAACTATCGCCGCGATAATATTGCCGCCCGTGTGGAGATTAATTTCTATCGAATTTGGTGACATGACGAGATTATCGCCGCGATTTTCGCGCTCGTGGAGATGGCGCCTAGCTATAAGTAAGATGACGTAATTTTTTGCGAGCTTTTTAAGCGTCTGGCAGAAAAAACCGACGACTGGAAGTGTCTGACAGTATTGATAATTAATTATTAACAGTGTTCTGGAAAACATCATAAAAATCTGCAGTCAGACTTTGAAAAAGTGAGTAATATTTTTACGTGACTTTAGTACCTAATACCTGAAAATTGGCCATCGGCCCAAGCTAGCAGGTATGTGTAAGTTCAAAGTATATACTAATACTACTCTATCCCATACATTTTGTTAATCAGAAAATAAGTAAGGTCTGGCGGCACAAGGATCTTGGACTAATATATATCAACAAACCGACTCACTTTTGTGATTTGTATAAAAGGCTATATTTTAAAGTTCGTTTGAACGATGTCTTAAGTAATACTGAAAAGATCGAAAAAAAAAAGAAATCTCAGCAGAAAAGTTTATAACAACACAAAAGGTTATAATAGTCCAATTTATCTTGTCGTAAAATATTTCGGTTAGCACTTTCTTATTCAAAATGTCACGCCATTTGTCCAAATAGACTTAGACCTTTTGTAGTCAAAATGGTAAATGCAAACAAACCTTTCGAACTGAAAGATAAAAAATGTTTGGTTGGCATGTCTGTCATGAATACTAATATATTTTCTGGAGGAATGTATACGAACGTTGTCTTGCCTGATAGCTTCGTTAGCCAACGTAATAATACTAGTAGTATTCTAGGCTAATTTTCAGTTTGGTCGTCAACAGTCATGCACAAAGAGGTGGCGTGCATTTATTTATTTAACACTTCAAGCACAGATGTACAGAGGCGGACTTAATGCCATAGATATTTTCTACCAGTCAACCTTTGTGTGATGCAGGCTGCACTTGGTGGATAGGCCCGCTAGGTATGAGGGGCTGATACTTAACAGTGGGGGGTGCGCGTTCGCGTGAATGTACGAGAATCTCCCAAGCCGGGACTCATGGTAGTGAAAGGAGGACAGTGTAGGCCTCTCAACAAGTACTACTACCAGGCATAACAAAATAGAAAATGGTCTACAAATCTACAGTCTATCAATGACTGAGTGGGTGGTATTTCACTTAGGTAAGTAATAAAGCTTTAAGATATACAGGGTGTAAGTGTAAACAGTGGCAATCTTTTAATTGGTCATTGTACTCATCATTATGAACAACTTTTACTATGGGACCAAACCTGAAAACGCGACAAAAAAATCTGCTGTTCAGTACATTTATGTTCGCATAATTCGCCAAAATGTAGGGAACAGCTGTTTTTTTTTCGCGATTTCCGGTTTATGACAATCTAACATATCATCAAGACTGTATGTACCTTGAAGGGGTATATCATGTAGGTAGGCCACAGGTCTGGCGGCTCGCCCGGTTGCTAGTAGGTACTGCGCAGCTGACCTTTCTGAAGAACATCACCAATAAGGTCACTGTAGTCTTCCTAGGTCGTCCCACTCACATCATAATATTTAATTAATTAATAATGGCCTATTGCCATCACCGATTGATGGCAATCGGCCATTGTTATTTACACAAATCGAGACTCCGAAAATCTACTTAGAAATTCCTGATAGAAAAAACTCAATGACACTTTCTTCCAACCTTTTTTTTCTGTGGGGAAATCCTCATGGATACCCTCCATCTAGGGATTATGGAGGTTTATGGGTATTTTTTTACATAATTTCTTGACATAATCTTTTCATTATTTTGTATCCTAGTGCGGGATCCAGTGTAATACCAAATGTTGTAATATATTTATGAATCAATAAACTTTTTTACTTTTTACTTCTAACGGGTGATTCATTTAGAGGTACTTTTTTCATAATTAAAAGAAAAGTGAAAACACAAATTTTATCTGATTATCTTTATTATCATACAAAAGAACCATTCATGACATGTATTTTTTAAAGATTATTTCTTTAAAATGTTGGCGATAACTGCGGCTAACATGGTCCGTTCTGAAGTTTTCCAATTGCGAGAACAATTCGGTGCACAGTTAATTTTTCGCTTCGGACCGTTGAATTGGCAGACTAGATCGTGTGATATCTCACCTCTAGACAATTCCTTTGGGGCTATGTAAAGTCCAAAGTCTACATGGATAACTCGGGTACGATTGAGGAATAGGAAGCCAACATTAATCGCGATATTCGCCAAATACCACTCGAAATGCTCGGACGCGTCTAGAAAATTGGAACTTCAGAACGGACCATGTTAGCCGCAGTTATCGCCAACATTTTAAAGAAATAATCTTTAAAAAATACATGTCATGAATGGTTCTTTTGTATGATAATAAAGATAATCAGATAAAATTTGTGTTTTCACTTTTCTTTTAATTATGAAAAAAGTACCTCTAAATGAATCACCCGTTACTTTAATTTTACATTGCATACCTGCAATTCTAATTTCAACTATTTATTCCCTAGTGGCTTTTGTGGACAGGATATTATTCAGATTTGTTACAGTTGTTATTGGCAATCATGCCATTTGGTCTATAGAGGTTTGTATTTATGTCATTCTATTTATCTTTTAAATAGATTCTTTTATATTGTGTGAATGTAAGAACGTTGTAGGCTTAACAAACTAATTACTAGAATAAATTCTCTCCCGCTCTAATAAACTATTTAATATTACTATTTTATAGGAGACAATGCCTGAAGATAATTCAAGTAATTTAGAACATCAGACTTGCCCTCATAAGTAATGTTAATTATCTCATTTGACACTGTCACCATTGTACTGTAGATAGACTGTATACGTATCTTGTCACTTGAAAAATATTTTTAGTCAATTTGGCCTCGACGGCCTGAGTCCTCAGCACCTTAAGGACCTTATCTGTCCAGGCGCCGGGGCAGCTGGTGAGTTGCTCTTGAAGGAGCTTACGGCTCTGATTAATCTCATGCTCTCCGGCAAGGTGAACGAGGCCGTCATCGACGTTCTATACGGGGCCAACCTATGCGCCCTGCGTAAAAGGGATGGCGGCATTCGTCCCATTGCCGTGGGAACTACTTACCGTCGTATGGCAGACAAGATTTGTTGTAAATTTTTTGGTGAGGCGGTTTCGGAAAAATTACAGCCCTGCAGCTAGGTTACGGCTCCAAAGGGGGCTGTGAGGCTGCCGTACACGCCTTATCGACCTACCTAAATTCTGGCAAAGGTGAGGTCATCCTGAAGGTTGACATAAAGAATGCCTTCAATTCTGTTAATAGGGACACCTTGCTGGCAGAAACTAGAAAAGAAATACCCCAAATTTATAGTTTCCTTTGGCAATGTTACAGACACCCTTCTAAATTACTGTATCGGGACAACCTTCTGGAATCTGCTGTTGGCTGTCAACAAGGTGACGCACTCGGGCCAGTGATTTTTAGTTTAGCCATTCACCCTATTATTCGACATCTAAATTCCAAATTTAACGTTTGGTATCTTGATGATGGAACCTTGAGAGGCGATGTAGATACTGTTTTAAATGATCTTCAATTTTTTTTAAATGAACTTCATTCCATTGGCCTTGATCTCAGCCTTTCGAAATGTGAACTATTTTTAGCGGACAGTACTGACAGACATCTAACACTTCCTAAATTTAAAAAAAAACCCCAGAAATCAAAAAAACTCTCTTCGTCTCCTCGGGTCTCCTATATATAAAAATTCTTTTCCTCTTTTTATTGAAGAAAAAATTCAAAATTTCAATGACGTTTCGGAAAGATTGTTCCAAATTAACATGCATTCGGCCATAACATTAATTCGTTACTGCTGTTTTGGCCCTAAATTAACATATTTCCTTCGCGCTTCCCATTTATGGAAGCACACTCACCTTTTAGACGAAATGGACGAAATTATCCGGCATACTGTAACTTTGATCTTAAATGTGGCCTTGGACGACCGTGCTTGGGCACAAGCTACTCTTCCCATCCGTATGGGAGGCCTCGGCATCCGCAAAATTTCTAGTATTAGTTTACCGGCGTTCATATCCTCGGTCCACGGCGCAGAGAAATTAATCAGGAAAATCCTAGCCTCCACACTGGTTAATTTTGATGTGCCTTGTTTCACCGAGGCCATGGATGCCTGGAAACTCGCTTTCCCGAATTCAGACCCACCCGACAATCCATCTTCCCAGAGACGTGGGATGAGCCGCTCTGCAGAGTAGTACAGAACAATTTACTTGGCTGTGGGTAAGTGGGATTCGGGTCTGTGGCTTCATGCGCTACCGTCGTCGAACATTGGCACTTTGTTCGACGACACTACTTTCCGCCTCGCTGCTTCCCTGCGACTTGAAGCTCCTTCTTGTTCTCCTCATCACTGTCACTGTGGCGAAGTTGTCCTCAGCCTCGGACACCACGGCCTGTCTTGCAGCCGAAGTGCGGGTCGCTTAGCGCGACACGCTAACATCAATGACATCATCCGACGAGCCCTTGTCACCGTCGGCGTTCCAGCTGTATTAGAACCCAATGGCTTGGCACGCGACGATGGCAAGAGACCGGACGGCATGTCATTATTCCCATGGAAGGTAGGAAGGCCTTTAGTGTGGGACGCAACTTGTGTCGATACTCTTGCGCCATCCCATCTTCCTGGCTCGGCGTGCTGTGCTGGCACTGCTGCTGCGGCTGCGGGAAACCTCAAGCGGCGGAAGTATAATAACCTTATCGGTAATTATATTTTTGAGCCGTTTGGGGTTGAAACCCTTGGGCCGTGGGGTCCGAGTGCTCATAGTTTGTTTAACGAAATCTCCAAACGGCTTGTTGACACTTCCCGTGACCCAAGCGCTGGCTTTTACCTTGGCCAGAGGATTAGCATTGCCATACAACGTGGCAATGCCGCCTGTCTCTTGGGTACTTTACCAGTCGACAGCGATGCGGAGGAATTTTTCGACGCCATATTTTATTTTTTTATTAGTTTTAGTTAGTTTAAGATATTATATTTTTAACTTATTATAGACATGTTGAAACAAATTCTAGTTAATATAAATGTTTTTTAATTGGCCAATTTATAGCAAACTTCGGGGCGGGACCGGTACTATCATAATTTGCAGGCCATGTGCAGTGCAGGGAAGGTGATACTTGATAGTTGTACTACACTTAATACAAAATTGCTTGACACTTGCATTAATAGCATAATCAGCATATAACGTTCCCACTGCTGGCACACAGGCCTCCTCTCTATGAGAGGGAGTGGGTTTTGAGAGCAGGGTGATGAAATAATTAAAGTATATGTAAAGCACCTGTCAGTGTTCAACCCACTACGTACAATTTGACAATAGCTCATTGTATGGTACTCCCCTAATCTTGTCTAGGATCTAATGCATGTGTGACGGCGCTTTACTAAGCCAATACCACCGTTCCCAGATAGGTACTATTCGCACATTAAGGCGAGGATAATCGACTTTTACTGATTTTAAACTAAAGATCACGTCTAAACGAGTAGGAAAAATGATTTAGAAAAAATATAAATATGTTAAATTAGAGTATTTTATTAACAACTTAATATGATAACTTAATTTCTCAGAGTAGTCAGATAGGAAACGTCGATCTCATCTACTTTTTAAAAAAAATATGATTGACGTGTAAAAGTGTTTGTACAAACCTACTTACAGAAAATAAATCATTTATCATTTATCATTTATGAGAATATTTTAGATTATGTTTATATTACATAGTGTAAGTAATTAATCTGTCATTCGTGGATCTTTGACAGTCGTTACGGGTAGTCAGAAGCCCGAAAGTCCGACAACCAGTCTTACCAAGGGGTATCGTATTACCCAGTTACTAGGTTGTGGAGGTCAGATAGGCAGTCGCTCCATGTAAAATACTGGTATTCAGCTGAATCCGGTTAGACTGGAAGCCGACCCCAACCTAGTTGGGAAAAGGCTAGGCAGATTGATTGATTTGAGTGTTAGTAATTAATTTGTAAAGTTATGTCTAATGCGGATAAAAAACTGCGTATGACGTAAAAACTATCAAGCGTATTTTATAACCTTTACCATTTTAAAGATAATTTAATTGTTTATCTTTTCATATATGTAGGTACGTGTTTTAAAGTTTTTTTTTTATGCATAATAATTAATAATATGTCTAATTTGGGACAGTGCTCCTTGATGGGCGAGTCCTATATTACTGGCTGGACGTATGACGCGTTGCGTGAGGTCGAACCAGAACACGCAAACTAACCACTCAAGGCCAGTGGCGTTTATCTGCGTCTTAAGCAAAAAGATAGACTCATTCGAGAAATCGATTAACAATGAAATTGAACAAACAGCGATGGCATAAAATAGTAGTTCTGCCTAATTAGTCCACAAATACATTCGCGATGACAACCAACTATTATAATGGAATAAGTAGAAAAAGAGCAATTCCGTGTATTTGCCAATTGAAGTGAGCATGCGAGATGCCAATAACGATTGCACAATTGCACATAGCTCTAAGTACAGCCCATTAGAGAGCGGGAGCCGGGTTAGCAAACACTATTGATTGTTGAACTAGCCACCACAATGCATCACGTTCTCGTTCATTTATCATGCATGTTCATATCACTAAATTGGTTAATATTTATCTAAAATAGGTATGCTCTAGATTGTTATGTTATTAACAAAAAAAAATACTTTAATTGGGTTAACGTGTACAGTATCCCGTGCATCATAAGGTTATATAAACTTCATGGTCTGGTGTTCTTAAAGACAAGTTCCTTTGCAGGTTCAAATTCCTGAGTAATTACAATTTGCATTCACCAAGATCACGGACGTTACCTAGAAAGCCGCTTACCTCAAGTGGGACTGGACTGCCTGCCTATAAGAGAACCACCGATTGGGTCCTACTAAACGCACGACGACATCGGCAGGCCGAGACGAAGATGGCGGGACGAGCTTGACTCCTACCAAAAGGACTGACCGACACTAGCAAAAGACAGACTTGTGTCGAAAAGGTAGACCTTTGCCCTGCAATGGGACAATACAGGCAGGATTAGATTATTCATATTAAGGCGCGGACTGACTACGATTTTAAACGGCACATAACCGCTTAATCTATTGTCACTATTAGCTGGCTTGAAGTAAGGTTGAAAATTGATAATAATATTTGTGTTGCCGAGATGTGACTACTAAGCTGCGAATGTGCATTTATTTTCCGGGTGTTCTTTAGATTATTCAGAATATACACATTAAATTAAATAATTGTCCGGTTAAAGTTTAAAAAAAAATCCAAATTTATTAAATTCTTAAACAAAAGAATGTCGCTATCGCTAAAAAAAAAATTTTCGACGCCAAAGTTTATTTTTGTGGAGCAACTTCCAAATATTTGTTTGGGAATATCAAACTATTTTTTACAATTGTATTCGGTTAATTTTTTTCTTTATTTTTTTTTTTCTCTTCTTTTTTTTTTTGTCTTTCCACTGTATTTTTTGCGTAGATTAAAACCCACACAGACGTAATTCAATTTCGCTTTACAAATTCTTGTTAGCATAGCAAAGCTAATTTTAATTATTATAGTTTTCTAGGAACCTGAATAAAATATGCTCACGTCATTACAGTCTTTTAGAAATTCTATGAATTTATTATACATGGAATGATTTAATTATATAGGTTGGTAACTAAGTACATAATTTATGTTACTATATGAACTGAGTTATTAATAAGCTACAGGTGTGGTCTGACATAATACAATATATCAAAAGTAAACTAAATCCTAGACACGCAAAAGACTGTTTAAACAAATGAATAGGTGATAATTATTTTCAGTGAAATCCAATTATTTAAATCGCATAATATACTCCCAAAAGCATCGTAAAAGAAAGATTTGAAAGACGATTCATTTAGGGAAATTCTATTATTTTCTGTGACTATACTTTCCAGATTAATATTAAGGTTCGCACTGGGATCAGTTTATTGAAAATTGTGATATATTTTATACGTATTTTTAAAATGCCGCATTTTGAAACTTTATGGGGCATTAACCTGAACTACTGTCATTTCACAATATTAGTTAGTAGCTGATCCGACCGACGTTCTTGTCCATTTTCAAGTACCTATGGGAAAATGAATTCTCTTCATAAAATTTTTTTCGCGAAATCCGCTGTTTTAATAAAATGTTATTCTGCCATTCGAGGCGGAGACAAATCCAACAAATAAAAGATCATTAAAATCTGTCCAGTCGTTCTTGATAAAGGTGTAACTAACCCGATTTTGTTTTATATGTATAGATTTTGCATCACAGGGATCATTTATATCATACTACCTGTTGCCCACGGCTTCGCCCGCGTGGATGTCGGAAATTATCACGCAAAAACGGCTGAACGGATTTTGATGAAAGCACACAGATAGCTTATTATCTGGATTATCACATAGGATACTTTTATCCCGGTCTACGCGGGTGAAACCGCGGGGCGCAGCTAGTTATCATCATAAAAGTGTCAATATGGACATGAAATCGCAGCACTGGTTCTATCCAAAGCAACAAATTATAATGAACTTTAATCTTTTAAAATAAAGACCATAATAGAGTGTAAAACCTCTGAAAGGATTAAAAGCTTAGCAGCGCCCGTATTTGGCTGTCTGGGAAAAGAATGGGCTGAAATTCAGGCCATGATGTTTAACTTTTTTTTTGTCCTTTTTGTTTTGGTAGCATTTTAATCCTAATGACACTTTTACTGTATTTATTGTATTATGTAAATGGACCTTTATAGTGAGTGGTTTCCTGTCCCTTTTTATTTAAATAAGTTAATATTTCTGCTGGACATACCTGTAGTGCCAAAAGTAACCTCTAAGATGTGATATTTCGGTGTGACTTAAGTTTAACTACCTAAAGTCAAAGTCAAAATGTTCTAAGGCTCCTTCAAACATTCGCAGCACGCGATATAATCGCGCGCGTCACAAAGGCACTCACCCACTCTTACTAAGAAATTTAATCATCTCAAAATTACCAAACGTAAGAAGAAAAATCCATAAGTTTAACATTAAAAACTTACAAACTAGTTTTGAAATAGAACAGTATAAAATGTGTTGGTTTTTCTCATCAAATATTACAAATTACAAGTTGCAACCGAGCCAATAAGTTGATAAAATTCAATTGTACGTAAGTAGGTCTGGTGTACCACGGAGTGTCTGCGTCAATACTAAATAGCTACTGGAGCCAGTGCTAGTGGCAAGTTGTTGCAGCTCGCCTCCCAAGAGGTTCTCATTGCTACTGGTTTATGGCCACGAGGGAAGCGGCTAGTAAAGTGGCTTAGCTTATTTATTTTTGAAACGAAGCACTTTAACGCGGCTTGTGGTAGAAATAAAATGGTAGAAATTGTGACGTAACGAAAAAGCGTTATGACGTCAGTTTCTGATGTCAAAATTTTTGGATTTTGTTTTTTTTTTTGGTTATTTGTTGAGTACTACAGCGAAAGGAACTTAGTTCCAACTGGGCGTCCCACACACCTCCCACCTTTTTTATTTTAGTATGAAGATTAAAAGTAAGTTTTTAAGGTATTCCTGAAGTTTTGCAGATGGTGCAGTTGCTTTAAAACAATCCGGTTAACTCAGTTGCTTAAATTAAAATTAAAGTGAATTAAGGATAATAAAAGTGATAAGTATAACCTGTTATACATGGTTTAAAGAAATGCGTAGCCAGTTGCCAGTATTTTTAGCTGTGTCGTACTCGTCTTTAAAAAGTTAAATTTTATAGTAAAACCAACCACTACATTATTATCTTGTTTACATTAAATTTCATAAGTAATAATATACATATAAAGCCTATACATTATTAAAAGCAACTGAAACCGGCAAGCTAAATTATTATTATTACAAAATATTATTATTCAGGCAGTTAAAAGGAAATTTCCTATATTAGAATAATTTCGACAGATTTACCTTTAAACTTTGTAGGTGGTAGGTAGGTACTTACATTATCATAACAGATTGGATACTGGCATATTAATTAGAACCCACGCCTACAACATTTTAGCATCTCCTGACATTTGAACTCAATAATAACAACAAAGAATAACAAATGCTTGAACTTTTTAACCGACTTCTAAAAATGGAGGAGGTTCTCAATTCGGACGTTTGTATTTTTTTTTTTATGTTTGTGCTCGCATAACTCCGTCGCTTGCCAACCGATTTGAAAAAATATTTTTTTGTTGGAAAGGGTATACTTTCCAAATGGTCCCATTTTTGTCAAAATTCAGTTCTGATGATGGGATCCTGGAGAAATCGAAGGAACTCTTCAAATATTATATTACCTATAGCGATTTGGGTATTTTTTATAGTAGCTCGTGCATTTGCTCTCGGAAAGCACCACTTGGTGAAGTGGAACTGATGATGAAGACCACAGATGGCTACCGGAACTACTCAATGATAAATATTTCACGTGTTGCGATTCGATTACTTTAATATGGTTGCTAAGCAATTTCCGCTCGTCACACAATGCGTGTGGTGAGTGGTTGTTGAGGAGTTCTCCTGGTTCTTACCAGCAGAACTCCTCAACAATTAACGTCCCAGCATCGGGAAAAGCAATATTTTGTAACATGTGATGAGCAATTGACATTAGACTATTGTAATTTATATAAATTATAAACAGACCCACTAAAAAGCGAGAAATAAAAATATTTTAACAAAAAAAAAACCGACTTCCAAAAATCATTACAAAGTGAAAAATAACTTTGATTTCGGAAGTCGGTGGCAAACAAAAGAAAGTAAATAAAAAACGAAAGACACCGACTTCCGAAATCAAAGTTATTTTTCACTTTGTAGTGATTTTTGGAAGTCGGTTTTTTTTTTGTTAAAAGGTTTTTTTGTTAGTATAAAGTTATGATAAGTGTCACGAATGTAAATGGCGCCACTTTCGTTTGTTCTCAGTAAAAAGTTTTAAGTTACTGTCCAGATTGTTAGTTGTAAGTCAAACGTATTTAAAAATGGAATGCGGTGATCGAATTTTGAAATAGTTTTTTTTTTGACGACTTGAGGAAGTATCTACGGTAAGAAATTATTTTCACACAGCCAATGCCAATGCTACTGTTCAGTGTACCTACGTATTTATTTAATACTACGAGCACACAAATGTATAGAGGCGGACTTATGCCATAGGCATTTTCAACCAGTCAACCTATGTGTGATACAGTGGTAAATGCAATAATATTTATCACACATAAGATATATACCTACCTAGCAAAAACAATAAATATAATATCATCATCATCATCATCATCACCATCATTTCAGCCGAAAGACGTCCACTGCTGGTCATAGGCCTCCCCTGAGCACCACCACTTCGACCGGTTCTGTGCTTCCTGCATCCAGCGGATTCCTGCGCCTTCACAAGGTCATCGGAAGGCCTTCCAACGTTACGTCTTCTGGTACGCGGTTGTCACTACAGAACCTTTCGGCCCCATCGGCCATCTGTTCTGGGAGCAATGTGCCCTCCATTTATGTTTGGCAATTCTTCGGGATATGTCGGTTACCTTGGTTCTCCTGCGGACGTCTTCATTTCTGATTCGATCACTCTAATATAATATATGTGATTTAATAAACCTACACCTACCTACCTAATTATATTTTCTTTCGAAAGAATTTATTCAACTCTTATAAATTTTAAATCCTGACGCCATCTTCAAAGCCACACTCGGGAGGTAAGCAAAAGTCGTACGTGTGTTGCAAATAGGAGTGCGACGCAGTAAGAATAGCAATGGCCGCCACTTAGATACCGCTATCGCCTTACACTACTCTGTTGCACAACATTGTGATACTAAGATAGGGTAAGACTTTTATATTCAAAGCACTATTTTCATCTCGTTTAATAGATAAGTTTTCAATAGACTTTAAGCTTGCACACATCGCGACACTTTCACACTTACACTGACAGCTCACCACACCACACACACACACTCAGCCCCACACACACACACACACACCCAAACACACGTAAAACGCGTGCTCTAACCCACAACACACACTTACAAACTTAATAATTTACGTCACGGCATTCACGTTCACACGATCTCCCTGTAATGCTCCATGTTTGAGGACTGGCTCCCAAAATACAAGTTAGCTTAGCTGGCTTAGGTGGCATAGTTTGGGTATCAGTTTCAATACTTACTTACTTACTTGAGAGGAACTCGTGGCTAAGTAATAACAGCCGCACGGGTCGATCCATCAGTTGGTCCGTAGCTGGGTGACCATCTTTACATACCGAGACTCCTCCGTATCTCGGAAAGCACGTTAAGCCGTTGGTCCCGGCTGTCATTCGTGGATCTTTGACAGTCGTTACGGGTCATCAGAAGCCCGAAAGTCTGCCAACCAGTCTTACCAAGGGATATCGTATTACCCAGTAATTAGGTTGTGGAGGTCAGATAAGCAGTCGCTCCATGTAAAATACTGGTATTTAGCTGCATCCAGATATAACTGGAAGCCAACCCCAACATAGTTGGGAAAAGGCTGTATCTATACTTCTATACTAATATTATAAAGACGTAAAATTTGTATGTAAGTTTGTATGTTTGTAAGTTTGTAAGTTTGTATGTAGGGGGTAATCTCCGGAACTAATGATCCAATTCTAAAAATTTTTTCACAAGTAGAAAGCTACATTATTCTTGAGTGCTATAGGCTATAAATTATATTTATATCATGCATATTAGCCGAGCTATCACAATTTTTGTCTAACAAGTCGGAAAGAAATACCTCTTTAAACAGACTTTTTTGCATGCGCTGCCTAAACGGTTGTTTATAATTGAGAACAATGTACAGCAGTCTGGTCCGTCTTAAATAATTCTACAAAAAAGTCCGTGACAAAATATTTCTATCTTTTATATTTTATCTTTTATACATCTTTTATTGCTTTAAAAAAGAATTTTTTAGACATACTTACGTTTGGATGATTATTTAAACAACAAAACATTAATCCTTATCAAAATAAGTTATTTTATGATCACAAGGACATCATGGAGATAAGATTTGGCGTTTACAGTATGACAATTGGTCATACAGTTTCGGAGATAATATAAAATTACTAAAACGCAAAATAACTTTAATTTATACCGGTCGCTCTTGAGCGAACATGTTTAGTGCGGACGGTCGGATTTGAAAAAATCTTTTTGCATTTTATAATCCAGTTCTTGAGGAGGGCTATAGGCTATATAACATCACGCTAGGGCCCTTAGGAGCCGAGTGCGAAGTAATAGCGCGGGCAGGCGATGCGGAAGGATATAGTCTATTTAACATCACGCTAGGGCCCTTAGGAGCCGAGCGCGAAGTAATAGCGCGGGCAGGCGATGCGGAAGGATATATGCTATTTAACATCACGCTAGGCCCCTTAGGAGCCGAGCGCGAAGTAATAGCGCGGGCAGGCGATGCGGAAGGATATAGGCTATTTAACATCACGCTAGGGACCTTAGAAGCCGAGCAAAAAGTAAAAATGTCAGAAAGGATGCTTAAGCGCAAGCGAAGTAATAGCGCGGGCAGGCGTTGCGATGCGATGCGTCGTTGGGGGTCAAGAAATTTCACGCGGACGAAGTCGCGGGCAGAAGCTAGTAGGTAATAATAGGGGTTAAAGTATGAAATTGCCGTTTTATTGTATTAGGTACTTCGAATTGACATAGACCCTTCATGGTTTGAGACTTTTGAGTGAAACTTTTTCACATGGTACCTATGAAGTTCATCTTTTAAAAAATGAGCAACATTCGATTATCGACTTTCAGTTGTTTTTTTATTCAGCTTAGACCAGAAAGATGCATACTTCGAAAATTCGAGTTATTTTTGAATACGAGTTCCGACGCGGAACTAACGCGGTAGAAACAGCTCGCAATATCAATGTTGCGTTTGGAGAGGGGACTGCTAATGAACGCACCGAGCGATTTTGGTTTAAACGCTTTCGTGATGGAAACTTTGATTTGAAGAACGAACCACGTGGAAGACCGCCCACACAGGTGAATAACAATGAATTGAAAGAGATGGTGGAAACTCTACAGGAACTGCAATTAGAAACCATTCGTCACCCTCCGTACTCGCCAGACCTTGCTCCAACGGACTACCATTTTTTTCGGGATTTGGACAATTTTCTACGTGATAAAAAGTTTTCTTCTCAGGAGGCAGTACAAAATACTTTCACACAGTTTTGTCGAATCCAGATCACGAGAGTTCTATCGCAAAGGCATAAATGATCTTCCAATTAGATGGCAGCAATGTACCTATAGATAATAATGGTAATTGTTTAATTTAAAAAAAAAAACGAATTGCAATTTTTCAGTACAAATCGGCAATTTCATACTTTAACCCCATATTAACAAAAGATTCTGTAAGTACCTACATAATGATAATAATTTAGAAAATTAAGTAGGTGTTTTGTATATATCGCAGCCAATTGGCTTAATTACTCATTTCACACTCAATCCACATTGTCACTATGTCGTCGATACCTAAGCCACAATATTTCTAGTGTTTCTCACAGTTTAGATGTTTACGCAAAACCGAAATAGAACACCCCGATTCCCGAGTCTTTTGGTACCCCTAGAGTGTGTATAAAATTCGGGGGCGCGAAGGGAGGGCGTCCACCCGCTGTAACGGAGCATAGGCACCCGTGCGAGTCGTAGCGGCTGAGGCTGCTCGCCTCTGCTGCGGAGGTGAGCATGTGTGTCTATCCTTTGTTACGTAAGGGCGAAAGGGTTGCACTTCCCGAAGCGCCAGAGACGTTGCAGAAGCAACTTTAAAGTGTTTTAAGGTAAAGTTACAATAATTTGTTTTTTCTCACGAACGGTGTGTTATCTTTACACTGTAATTTTATATTGGAATCCTACTAATATTATAAAGTTTGTGAAGATGTTTGGATGTTTACCTATTACTCAATCACGCAAAAACGGCTAAACGGATTTGGATGTAACTTGACACACACATATTTTATAACCTGGATTAACACAAAGGATACTTTTTATCTCGGTAGTAGGTTCCCGTGGGATAATTTCCGATATTTACGTTAGCGAAGCCGCGGGCAACGGCTAGTATCTACTAAAACAACGTTAAACAAAGCGCGGCCTACCAGAACTTAATTACTGTTTAAATAAATTAGCTATTACACAGTCTAATTTCAAACAGAATTTAGGAGATAAATTTTATTTCGGCCCTGTGTAGTATTTAAAACACTTTGTTTTATTTGTCGCATAGGATGGTTTGAATGTATGAGAAAAATAGCAAGGGGTAAATAAAACGAAATAAAAATTCTGAAGCGATTTAGAACGTCATTTTTATTTTATTGAAAAACTAGCCGTTGCCCGCGGCTTCGCCCGCGTGGATGTCGGAAATTTTCCCACGGGAACCTTCTACCGGGATGAAAGTATCATATTTTTTAATCCAGGTTATAAACTATCTGTATACCAAATTTCATACAAATCCGTTCAGCCGTTTTTGCGTGATTGAGTAACAAACATCCAAACATACAAACTTTCACATTTATAATATTAGTAGGATCTTAATTTTTTTTTTTAAACATAATATTAAGAGCAACGAGCATATTAGAATACCTAGTTATAGATGGGTAAAAAAATTAACTTGATAAAAAAAAACATTAGTTAAAGGACTGCCTCGTTGGTCTAGTGACCGTAGGGTTCGATTTCCAGGTCGGGCAAAGTGTTAATAATGGGTTTTTCTATCAATAATTTCTCAGTAGTAGCCTGTAGTCTGGATTTGTGCCTGGTTGATGGCAATAGGCTCGCCCCTTATTAAATGGGACTTATACATAACTGGCGAAATTTGAGTGTATTATTATGTACACTTCTGCCTAACCCTTCGGGGTTTATATGCGTCATATTTTATATTTATATTTTAAGGGTTATATACCACCTAAGTTAAGTACGTACTCATTCATGTCATCTGCCTAGCCTTTTCCCAACTGGGATGTTGGGGTCGGCTTCCAGTCTAAACGGATGCAGCTGAATACCAGTTTTTACATGAAGCGACTGCTTAACGGACCACTCGTTGTGGAATGCAATAAACGATTGTATATTGAGTACCAAGTGCCAGCAGGTACTGATCTTTATAAAAATACTGTTTAAAGAATACAGAAGCATTGAAAAGTGCTTTTTGAATACGTTCCCTTTATAAGTTCCCTTCAAAATAGTTGAGCTAAATGGTGTTGATCCATGCGTCATGTTCGTGAACGGGCGCCTTCAGTTGGGACTGGTCGTCTCTTAGCTGCCACGGCTTATTTTAAATTTGGTTCATTTTAGTTTTTATCTTTAGGTATACGCTTTTAACGTGCACGTCTTTCTACATTGTTCTCACATGTATATTTTCAACATGAATGTCGTAACTAATATTTTGTAACAATATTTTGATTTGAAAGAGTGTCCGTAGAGTTTTTTGCCCGTTCTTCTCCATAGGTACCTACTACGCATTGGATGGGCATTTAGCTTCATCTTTCTGACTGACCGACCCCTTGACAACTCAAAAGTGCCTGTAATTGGTTTATCTGAAATAAATGCTTTGAGTTTGAGTCTGATACAATAATAAGGAGCGTTGTCAGCTCTCACGTCACTTGGGAATTCTACATTCAGGTGTAGAAACCATCCCCAAACTATTTTACATATACACAATTTTATTTTAACTTAAGTGCTTTTACCGTCTAGAAAATGTCGTCGTCGAAATCCGAGGCACAAAAAGCACTACTCGAGATTTCGGATCTCTATTTGAAACAAGGGATTTTGTGAATCGTCTCTCACTTGCCGACTATGCAGTTCGCTAAATGCTCGTAGCATTCATTTAAAGAGTAATTTTTATGAAGGAACTGCAAGGGATAAAACGAAGAGGGGGTCGTGGGTAAATAATAACTGCCGCACGGGTCTATCGAAGGTTAAGCTACGCTTGCTAAGGCCGATCCATGGATGGGAGAGCCCTCCGTGCCTCGGGATGCACGTTAAACCGTTGGTCCCGGCTGTCATTTGTAAATCACCAACGGTTATAACCGTTCTTCTTTACATACTGAGACTCTTCCGTGCTTCGGAAATCACGTTAAGCCATTGGTCCCAGCTGTCATAGATCTTTGACAGTCGTTACGGAATCACTTTTTACAAGACCAAAAGTCTGACAAATAGTCTTACTAAAGAGTATCGCATTACACAGTAACGTGGTTCGAGGATAAACAAATAAAACAAATTAAAATAAATAATTAAGGTAAATTGGAGCAAAAATTTATCAAAAAGTATAAATATCTTCAACAACACTCAGTGCAATAATTACAGTGTGGCTAAAAAATAAGATTTTTCACAATATGTATAAAAAATGTCGGGAAGTGTGGGACACCCGGTTGGAGCGAAGTTCCTTTCGCTCTATAATATATCTATCTATTAGGTCGGGGAAAAAGTTCCTTCGTATTTTATATACAAATTCAAGACACTACTTTTTTTTTCATAGTTTATTATTTAGTTATGTGTCATTTGCCAAATGGGTCAAAACTGTTTTGTGGTCAATTCCCAGTTCTTCAGCTACGTCGTAACTACTGATATGCCGATTTTGCTCCACTTTTTAAAAAATGGCATCCATTTTATCCGTAATAGGGCGACCAGAGCGACGTGCATCTTTGACATAAAAATTTCCGGATGGAAAACGCTTAAACCAAATTTGTGCTACTCTCACAGACACTGCACTAGGTCCATAAACATCGCAAATTTTTTCGCGGCTTGCGTTGCATTTTTACCTTTTTTGTAGTAAAATTTTAAAATGCATCGAATTTCTTCATTAGATTCACTCATCTTGACAGTACGAAAAACAAATGAAAATCACACATTTTCATAATCTGAATTTGGAATTATGTTCTTTAAAATTTAAACTTTCAATGATATCAAAACCAGCCAGATACAAATAGTATAGCCAAAGAGATTTTATTATAACTTTATACCTATAAAATATGAAAAAACTTTTTCCCCGACCTATTATATAAATAAAAAGAGAAGTCCTGAATGACTGACTGACTCATCAACTCCCAGCCCAAACCCTTGAACATAGAAAGCTGAAATTATGCACAGAGGTTCCCTTTATAATGTAGACAAGGCATAAGGAAGGGTTTCCCGGTATTAAGTTCCTGTGGGACATCCATGCGTGCGAAGCCGTGGGCAAAAGCTAGTTAAACATAAATACAGAGCCATGTAGTAAGGTCTCAAGCTTCAAGTGTCAAAAGTTTTTGTTTTTGTTAGGTTTCTGTAACAAAATAGTAAAAACAAACCCATATGGTGCGACTCAGTCTGTCTGTCTGTCCGTCTGTCCGTCTGTCACAGCTGAATATCTCAAGAACTACTAAATGCTATCAACTTGAAATTTGGAACAGTTTTAGATGACGTTTGCCCAACTATTTTGTATTTTTAGGGTTCCGTACCTCAAAAGGACAAAACGGAACCCTTATAGGATCACTTCGTTGTCCGTCTGTCTGTCTGTCTGTCTGTCTGTCTGTCCGTCGGTCTGTCTGTCAAGACCCTTTTTCTCAGGAACGCGTGGAGCTATCAAGTTGAAATTAATATCAAATACGTAGGTAAGTCTGTGGTCCCTTGGAGTTCTAAAAAAATCAAGCTTCTAAGTCAACGCAATAAAAAAATACGGCCATTTATGCGGCATATTTTGATGCTCGCAAGTAAATTAAAACCTATAGGGTACTTGCCGCTGACCTAGAATCATGAAATTTGGTAAGAAGCAAGGTCTTACAGCACAAGTAATGGGAAAAGTCCGAAAATTGGTAATTAATAATTTTATCACATATAAAAATATTTTTAAGTATGTCATCTGTCAGGCCCCTTTTTCTCAGAAACGCGTGGAGATATCAAGTTGAAATTAATATCAAATACGTAAATCTATGGTCCTTTAGATTTACATAAAAATCAAGCTTCTAAGTCAACGCAATAAAAAATACGGCCATTTATGCAACATATTTTGATACTCGCAAGTAAATCAAAACCTATAGGGTACTTGCCGTTGACCTAGAATCATGAAATTTGGTAAGAAGCAAGGTCTTACAGCACAAATAATGGAAAAAGTCCGAAAATTGGTAATTAATCATTTTATCTAATAATAAAATACTTTTAAGTATGTCATCTGTCAAGGCCTTTTTTCTCAGGAACGCGTAGAGGTATCAAGTTGAAATTAATATCAAATACGTAAATCTATGGTCTCTTAGATTTCTAAAAAATCAAGCTTCTACGTCAACGTAATAAAAAAATACGGCCATTTATGCAATAAATATTTTGATATTCGCAAGTAAATCAAAACCGATAGGGTACTTCCCGTTGACCTAGAATCATGAAATTTGGCAAGAAGCAAGGTCTCACAGCACAAGTAAAGAAAAAAGTCTGAAAATTGATTATTTGTAGGTTTATCACAAAAACAATAGTTTTTAGTTTTCTTTTTCTGGCAAAATGTGAGTGTACTATAGGTACAACTCTGCCCAACCCTTCGAGGAAACAAGGCGTGATGTTATGTTTAAGAATAGCTTTTGCGAATACAAATTAAATATGCAGTTGGAGAATTGTCCGTGACGTATATCAATATAAGGGAGAAAATGTTTTTCAACTCAATGTTAAGTTTGTCATTGGGATAAATTCTTTTCAACTACGGAACCCTTCATTGTGCGTGGTCCGACACGCACTTGGCCAGTTTTTTTTGCAACATGACTGAAAGGGCTTCTTAAAAATTTGAAGTGGAGCTACTAGGGCATGTGGAGTATTAAATGAAAGAGCGTTGTTTGCACATTCTCAAACATTTTTTTTCTCTTTTTGTAAAATGTAAAAAAATACCATCCTTTTTCTCCGAAGTTTGCATAGACAAAAATCTGAAATTATTCTATGTTATAGAAGAATACGTAAACATTACAGGAAAAATAAAACGATGTCTCTAAATATCCCACTTTTTCAGAAATCGGAATGGAGCCCTTGGTGCGTGAGTCCGACTCGCTCTTGATCGGTTTTTTTTTATACAGAGTCATCTAGTAGCAGTAGTTTTAGCAAGCTAAAAACTATACTAGCATACAGCACGCGGCATAACGATTTTTCATTACGTCACAATTTCTGACAGTTTACTCAAGCTGCGTTAACGATTTGAAGGGCACTGTACGGACATAGCAGTAATAACAATAAAAGTTCCCCTTCAAAGCGCTAAAGACCTTCGTTTCTAAAATTAAACTCGTTTAAAATAAATCTTCATGGTTCCTTTGACGACTTTGACTATGTACTTTGTGCTTGGTAAGCATAGTTTCCATTTTCCCTCTGAATTTCCATCTCTGAAATTCATACTGTGTATATTTTCTGCCTAACTACACACCATTTTAAACAATACAGGTGTTGCCTATGTAATTGTTTGAGGAACGATGAGAACTTCGGAATATGAGGTAAAAGTTTCAGTGCTATGGAGTGAGTCTAGTTGTATAACTTCTGTTATTATAGTTTTAATGTAAACTGAGTGGAATGGTTCCAATCTCGGTAAGATTTATTACTTAATACTTATATGATAAGCTAGCTTTTGCCCGCGGCTTCGCCAGCGTGGATGTCGGAAAATATCACCACGGGAACATACTACCGGGAATATTTTTCTTATTCCTTGGCTACATTATAAAGGGGACCTCTGTGCAAAATTTCAGCTTTCTAGGTCCAAGGGTTTGGGCTGGGCGTTGATGAGTCAGTCAATCGGTCAGTCAGTCAGTACTTCTTTTTTTATTTATATAGATAGATGATGATTACAGACAACAAAGAGACATTGTAAGTGTAGACACTACTGAATAAAATCAATGTTCTTAATAACCACGAAAAAAAAAAGACAATATAGTTTTTCGAACTTCATGACAGTGCATTAAGCTTTAAAATCAAACCATTTCACGTAAGCACTCGCAATTGGCTCTCGACAGTTCCACTCACGAAATACGAAATTGTAAAATGTCGCATAGCAATAAAAACACACGGAGCTTACATTTATTTGTTTATTTTAAGTCTGCATAGTGGCGTAGTCGCGACTACATGCATGCAAATAAAATGTACAATCCCTGTCATACGTCGTAAAGCTTTTATGTCGTTGGCATTGGCTCACTAGATTTATATCTACTCTTTTGTGAACATGCTGTATATAAAACGGTTCTGTATGAGCACCTAACAAGTTTTGTAGCGTTTATGGTCGCAGTTGCATTTGAATGGGGAAGAAAACTGCCAAATTAGTTCCACGTAGATGGCGCTAATTTTTGCTAATTTAATTTAGCTGCTAATGTAGTTCCTTGCTAAAAACTTTACCACAGAGAGCTAAGTGTTTTTTTCTGGTCGCCGATTGGTCGCTTTGTTTTCAAAATGACTTTGACAAACACACAGCGCTATCTTGCGGCGAAGCTTCCGGTTAACAACCCCATTGATTTGATAGTGGCTGTGCTGCTAAAATATGACCACTCGGACTCTCGGAGACTGCATTTAAAAAAAAAAAAAAATTTTTTTTTATGAAAGCTGCCCGCAATTATTGAATTGGCCCGTTGAATCAGTATTTTATAGGTACCACTCCCACTTCCAAGCGCTGCAAACTTGAGTAGAGTCGGAGCTCCAAACTGGGTTAAAAATGCAAACAAAATGTTCAATTCAAAAGTAGAACCTACTGAATTCTAAGCCAAATGAAATGCAAAACTGCAGCATTTACATAAAAAATCTAATGTTCCAAAAACAAAACGTGACCCAGTTAATTCCAATTCGTTGGAACAGTATCATTCGTAATTATTTTTTTACAATATGTCACGCAACAAAAGGGGAGGAACAATGGGACGACACAGATAGCCAGGGGAGGTTTACCGCGATTAATTTGAGCCTGTATAAATCACGAATAACAGACAGAGGGCGCGCGCTCAAATTAATTCATAAAAACTCGTATTATGTCTGTTTGTTACGTGTTTAGCTGTTCAGGAAATATTTGTTAGTCTGATTTGAAAAATGAAGTAAGTGATTTAAATATGCCATTATTTTTTAGCTTTAATATAAAATTTAAGAAAAAAACCGCGCATTGATATACTTATAGACGGACGGATGGACAACGAAGTAATCCTACATGGGTTCCGTTTTGTCCTTTAGGGATACGAATCCCTAAAAAAGAATAACTGTCTTAAAAGCAAACAATTTAAATTCAATAACTAATTAAGTTCTTCAATGTATTGTTCTCAAGCGATGTCAACGTCCTCTTTATCAAAGTTATCAAGTTCGAGTTAAGTTAGTAAGTAATTGACTTACCACTTACCACAGCTCATTGATCAGACTTAACTCTGAATAAGCAAAGTTTAAACTTCAAACTTAACTCACGAAAGAGGAACACTAACGTTGGCTCTCAACAATGATGTGGTTCAGAAGTGTGATTTAAGTTATTTACATAAGTATTAAGTACTTTAAGTAAGTGAGAAATTGAACATGACACCTACAATTTTTAAACTTAAACTCAAAGCACTTTTGCAAATAAACCTGTTACAGGCACTCAAGGCAGGTTCAAGGGGTCGGTCAGTCAGACAGATGAAGCTAGTTGCCCATTCCAAAGCATATAGTAGTTACCTATGGAGAAGAACGGGCAGGAAACTCCACGGACACTCTTTTAAATCAAATCACTTATGGTTACAAAATATTGGTTACATTCTTGTTGAAATCATTTTTGTGAGAACGATGCATGCACTAGCACCTTAATTGCGTAACACATTCGGAAAGAGAATGCTTTTAATGCTGATAATTCAACGATATCCAATGCGTCATTTTTGTGGTTGAGCAGATGGATTTTACGAACAAATGAAGCAATAGATTTTGTTTTGTTGTCAAATTGAAAGGGATTTTCATTATCGGGTGTGTTACGCAATAAGGGTTCTAATAAACAGGAGTGTACAAAAGTACGTTCATGGATAGACGTTGACAGCATTTGTGCGATGTGGGAATTGATGATAATAGGTCAATAAGAGGCTTAATATATGATGCCCCTTTTTGCGACAGCAGTAACGATATTGCAAAAAGGCAACAAGGGTGCCGGTCACCAGTTAATGACTGCAAAAATGCGTGTTCGTTTCAACCGCGCGGCCATGGCGTTAAAAAAAAAAACTATGCCAACATTTTGTAACAATTTGTAAAAGTTGACTCCCAAAACCACAAATTTGTCAAAGCTGTGGTTAAAAAGTTAGAAGGGTTTGAACGTGGCCGCGTTATCGAAACGCGGAGAACCGCGCGGCCACGGAGATCTCAGAAACTAAGCGTTGCACAGACCTGAAATTTTGGTAAATAACAGATTCAATTTGTAAACAATTTGTAAAAATATAGAAAAAAATCCTAGGTTAATATTTTAGGAGCTGTAAGACTAAAACCCCGTGGCCGCGTCATCGAAACGGTGACAAAAACGTGATAGCCGATATCTCGCTGAAAAAGCATCGCAGACGTCTAGAGTTTTTTGTAAAACCCAGATTTGAATTTGTCAAAACTTACAAAAATGCAACAAAAAATACTAGGTTAATATTTTAGGAGCTGTGAGACTAAAACCCCGTGGCCGCGCCATCGAAACGGTGACAAAAACGTTATCACCGATATCTCGCTGAAAAAGCATCGCAGAGGTCTGAAGTTTTTTGTAAAACCTAGATTTGAATTTGTGAAAACTTGTAAAAATACAACAAAAAATCCTAGGTTTATATTTCAGGACCCGCGCCATATAAACGGTGAAAAACACGTTATCGCCGATATCTCATTGAAAAAGCATCGCAGAGGTCTGAAATTGTTTGTAAAACCTAGATTTGAATTTGTCAAAATTTGTAAAAATATAACAAAAAATCCTAGGTTTATATTTCAGGAGCCGTGCCATTGAAACGGTGAAAAACACGTTATCGCCGATATCTCACTGAAAAAGCATCGCAGAGGTCTG
This sequence comes from Cosmia trapezina, assembly GCA_905163495.3. Classification (NCBI taxonomy): domain Eukaryota; kingdom Metazoa; phylum Arthropoda; class Insecta; order Lepidoptera; family Noctuidae; genus Cosmia; species Cosmia trapezina. The sequence goes on from LR991042.1 coordinate 11,721,967, forward strand.
AAGTTTTTTGTAAAACCTAGATTTGAATTTGTCAAAATTTGTAAAAATACAACAAAAAATCCTAGGTTTATATTTCAGGAGCTGTAAGACTAGAACCCCATGGCCGCGCCATTCAAACGGTGAAAAATATGTTATTGCCGATATCTCGCTGAAAAAGCATCGCAGAAGTCTGAAGTTTTTTGTAAAACCTAGATTTGAATTTGTCAAAACTTGTAAAAATACAACAAAAAATCCTAGGTTTATATTTCAGGAGCTGTAAGACTACAACCCCATGGCCGCGCCATCGAAACGGTGAAAAAAACGTGATAGCCGATATCTCGCTGAAAAAGCATCGCAGACGTCTGAAGTTTTTTGTAAAACCCAGATTTGAATTTGTCAAAACTTACAAAAATGCAACAAAAAATACTAGGTTAATATTTTAGGAGCTGTGAGACTAAAACCCCGTGGCCGCGCCATCGAAACAGTGACAAAAACGTTATCGCCGATATCTCACTGAAAAAGCATCGCGGAAGTCTGAAATTATTTGTAAAACCTAGATTTGAATTTGTCAAAATTTGTAAAAATATAACAAAAAATCCTAGATTTATATTTCAGGAGCCGCACCATTGAAACGGTGAAATACGGTTTTCTGTGAACCTAGGATTTTTGTAGCATTTGTAAAAAAAATATCTAATTCAAATCTAGGTTTTACAAAAAACTTCAGACCTCTGCGATGCTTTTTCAGTGAGATATCGTCGATAACGTGTTTTTCTCTGTTTCAATGGCGCGGCTCCTGAAATATAAATCTAGGATTTTTGCTAGGAAAAATGCTACGGCCTTTTGAGCGCGACCTATATTCAATAGACTTGCAATAAACAAAATTAAAAACACAAAATTAACCTCTAAATCAACTCACTGTATCTGTCGTTTATTAAATGTTAAACAACCAGATCGTTATCTAAAAATAAGTGTAATAAAATCGATCCGAGCTTTGAGGCCGTACTATATTTATGACCCTTAAAATTTCACTCCGGTTCGTCGGATCCGGCCCCACTTTGTACAAAGTAGATTCGATGACTCGCTGTTGATTTGATTGGCAATCCCGTTTCAACTTTAGCTATGAAATATCATTTATAGCCGACCAAGAATTTATAATGGAACTCCTGCATTTGAAAAGGGAATAAACTGACTTTTTTTCTTATTTATTTATTGGCTTTATCCGTTTTTCCAAGTTCAAAAGCCATGAAGAGATAATCTTTTTATCGGTTGCCAAGGTTATGACGCCAGTTTTCATTGAATTGTGTTCTTAAATCAAATTGGTTTGAAAAGCAAATCGATCGTTAATTGGCGATTGAAATATTTGGTAATGGGTTCAACGGCCGTTTATAAATATTTACCTTTTTTTATCTGGTCGTTTTCTCACGTCCTACTTGAGGTTTCTGCTCAGTTAAGTTTTTGAAGACCCTGGAGAAGGTATAATACCAACCTTTAATATTCTCTACAAATATTTATTTTTCCCCCTTCGAATATTTTTCTTACTGATGGATTTATAACAGCTTGACTACTTATAACATTAATAATAGAATGTTATGTCATTGCAGTGTTTTTCCTTCATAAAAACTAATGTGGTGGAAACATTTAGTTTATTGCCGCTGTCATGTAGATCATATATATCAATTGATATTGATTTTTTTTTTGTTTCCTATTAAATATTGAAGCGCAGACTGTTCTGTTTACGTTTTCTATTCTTAATTGCTTCCAAAACTCCGTTCACTGCTACATGGACAAGATGTTTAGGTATTTAGTTATGCCTGATGTAAAATAGGGAAATTAATTAAGAATAAAATGATTTTTAAAACAATGTTTTAATATTGTCTATGATACAACTTAATCAAAAACGGTTGGTAAATACAAGAAATCGGGCATTAGTCAAATTAAATCCCTACGTATTTGCTTCGAAAAAGTATTCGTTTGGCATAGACAGCTGTTTATCATTCGATATTTGAAAAGTGCTGTGAAAATACGGAGTCCCGGTTGTGTTGACTTTCGCAGACGGAGCAAAGTGAACTTATCAAAATATTATTTAAGTTACGAAGCATTGCCGATGCATTGGAGCTCGTAAATCATGCCGCATCGACGCGATGTTGAATATTTGATTAAATAAATAAAAACCCAGGCAGCACAGAAAGACAAATTCGTAGCCAAATAGCTAAGGTTTATGAAAGAAGAGTTAGGTACTATGTGCAGTGTAAACTATTCTTTAAATTTAATTGTCACTGGCTTTGTATCTATCTATAATCAAAAATACAAAGAAAAGTCCTGACTTACTGACTGACTCATCAAAGCCCAGTCAAAATCCTTGGACTTAGAATGGATAGATGTTTGTTACTCTTTCACGCAAAAACTACTTAACGGATTTTGATGAAATTTGGCACACAGATAGTTCCACACTCTGCGACTCCAACATAGTTAAAATACCTACGAAACATCTCACAAAATAATACAGCGGATAAATTGAAAATTAGCAACCTCGTAATTAAACACCTAATAGACAAAGATAAAGTATCAAGCATAATGAAGATGATAAGTATTATCAATTATCAATTAAGAATACCTCTTTCATGTGGCTCTAATGAAATTATTAGTAATCTTATTCGCCGTATGAATTAACAAAATATTTAATTTTAAAAATAAATTATTGCTTACCTATAGCTGCTATGGTTTTATTACAAATGTTTGATCACTATTAAAAGGTTCCCTGTTTTTTTTAGGGTTCCGTACCAGAATGTTAAAAAAGTAACCGTTATGGTGTGACTCAGTCTGTCTGTCTGTCTGTCGGTCTGTCGGTCTGTCTGTCTGTCTGTCTGTCTGTCTGTCTGTCTGTATGTATGTCTGTCTGTCTGTCTGAGCTGGATATCTCAAGAACTACTAATGCTATCAACTTGAAATTTGGAACTGTTTTAGATGACGTTTACCCAACTATTTTGCAAAACAGAAAGAAATAAAAATATAGATGTTTTTTTTTTGCAACAGGGACTGAAAGGGTGTCTTAAAAATTCAAAGTGGGACTACTAGGGCATGTGGGGTATCATAATGAAAGAGCGCTGTTTGCACATTCTCAATTTTTTTTTTTTTTTATGCCGCATAGTTTTCAACTTTTGATGAAAAATGTAAAAAAAAATTACCGTTACATAAACTTCTATCACATATAATAATTTCAGATTTTTCTCTTTGCAAACTTCGGAGATAAGGGGGGGGCCCTTATCTCCGAAGTTTGCAAAGAGAAAAATCTGAAATTATTATATGTGATAGAAGTTTATGTAAAGATTACAGGAAAAATAAAACGATGTTTCTAAATGGCATACTTTTTCAGAAATCGGTACGGAACCCTCGGTGCGCGAGTCCGACTCGCTCTTGACCGGTTTTTTATTTACAAAGTTATCGGTAATTATCTTCTCAGATATCAAAATATTTTATTTGGATTTTTTTTTCCATATTATTTTTAGGCGAAGTTTTTTTTCTTTGGATAACTTGGCGGAGCAATCGTAACACACACTAATATACTACACACGATGCGGGTTTATAAAGAAGAAATGATTAACCTTATTTACGACTTTAATAAATGGCAATCAAAACAAACCACAGACCTATGTATTTGATATTAACTTCAACTTTATACCTCCACGCGTTCCTGAGAAAATGGTATTGATAGACTGACATAAAGACAGACAGACGGACAACGAATTGATAAGGGTTCCATTTTTTTCTTTTGAGATACGGGACCCTAAAAACATTAAATTACCTACAGTTTTTTTCATTCTACCTTTTATAGTCTATGGTCATTAAAGGGCAAAATGATCAGGGATTATGGTCTTCTTCAGCCCATTTGCATAAACTGGTGACACCCAATCCCCATTTGTAACAGTAAAATAAACCGAAAAGATAGCTCACCAATTGACATGGGGTTCTGAAGTAATTGAGGAAGAAAATAAATAGCCCCACGCCCCCTGGAGCGTTGGACATAAACTAATGACCCCCACATGAGCACATCTCCAATGGGTCGACATCCGGTATACATAGGGTATCTTATTGCGGGCCTCGAAAACTGGCTAATCCTCGAAGCTTAGTTCGGTGTAATAATAATCATAAATATTATTTAGTAGACAAAAACCAAATAGTACAGAACATGTAGAACGAAACGGCCGTTTTAGGCGTTAACTGCTATAACTTCCAACCTAGGAGGTAATTGCTGATTTTTGATACAAAAAATTCTACTTAATCTGAGTTAAATTGTGTGCATACCAAATTGCACAATGATACATATGTCCAGACTTATTATTTTGTTCAATGGTGACAATTTTTAAAGTCGAACGTTCGACTCCTACCCTAAGCACTTGGAAGTCCTGAACCGTCTTTGGATACAAGTGGGAAGATGTAATAGGTAATACGGGCTGGTATCCGCAACTCCACGACAATGTATGGAAGATGAAGATGATGTGGGAAGATGTAACTCCAACCTGGAGTAAAGTGGACCTCGACGGAACGGCAGCTGGCTGTGGATGTGGAGCCATGTCGTAAACTGTGTTCCACCTCCTATCCTGCCCTCTATGCCCCAAAACAAGCAGTCAAAGTGTCACCTACGACGCCGTGGAAGTGGCGAAGTTTTGGGCCAACAAGATCTGAAATACAGTCGTGCCAGCAACACAAAGAAGAAGAAGACAAACTTTTATAAAAATAAGCCTATAAATACGTACAATTGTACCTGTAACTTCAAACCACATCTCCACAACCCGCCTTTAACTATTTAGAACAAAACTTTTAATTATCAGTGCACACAGACTAAATAGTGCATTAAATTCTCGTGAAACTTTCAGAATCCGGTGCGATACTATTTCATATTCACGTCATCATTAAACGGGAATTTCAGTTAATGAATCTAATGTTTCTGCGTTGCTGTTACAATTAAATGGGTAGTTAAAATGATATGTTGTTGCTGATAATGTGAATATATGTGTAAGCTTTCTCTCGGTCATTTTAGGCCAAATTAAGAGGAACCCTGGGAGCAATAGTGTAGGAATTTAATTGGTAATTGGAGATTTGGAAGTGTGTCAGTGTTCGATAATTTGAATTCTATAAATTAGCGACTGTACGCGACATTGTATAGGTACGCGATTATACATATATCTTGTTTGATTACCTATAGGTAAGTAAGCGCCGAATCATTGTACAGACGCCAGCACATCAAGCTACTATAATCTGTCAAATTTCTTTAATAGATTTTCATCTTTTTATGGTTAAAGCATTAAGTTCAAAGTTGATTGGGAAAATTTGACAGTTTCGGGTGGCTTGACCTGCTGGCATCTGTAGCTACTTACAAGCATTGGAACAATCCTACTATCCTACTAATATTATAAATGTGAAAGTTTGTATGTTTGGATGTTTGTTACTCAATCACGCAAAAAAAGCTGAACGGATTTGGATGAAATTTGGTATACAGATAGTTTATAACCTGGATTAAGACATAGGATGCTTTTCATCCCGGTAAAAGGTTCCCGTGGGATAATTTCCGACAGCCACGCGGGCGAAGCCGGGGGCAACGCTAGTATCGTATAAAAAAGTTGGGAGGTGTGAGAACTTCGTATAATCTGAACTTATCTCTCACATCGACGTGGACAAGGAATTTTAAAAGCTTTTTTCAAAAAAACAAACACGTTTTTAAAAGACTATTATCATCATCAGCCAAGCCTTTTCCGAAGTCTGTTGAAGTCAGCTTCCAGTCTAACCACCAGTATTTTACATGGAGCAGATGGCTACCTGACCTTCACAGCCCAAGTTACTGGGTACCACAAAACCCCTTGATAAAACTGTTTGTCAGACTTTCGGGTCATAAGACTTTAATAATACTATCATAACCGTTTTAAAACCAATGTATTTTATAGTTACTAACATTATAACATAAACATAGATCACGCCACCTCGTCAATGTTGCTAAGCACAGACAGACAGAGGATTAAATTTTGAGTATGTACTTACTTGCGTAATAATTTCAGTAGGTTTTAGAATAGGCACTTGAACTTGAACCTTAGTCAATTGTATGACTCTAATTTGTGGAAGTTTATCGATGTAAGGACTGTACAGCTTACATTGTCTCTGGAATACAAGACCGATTTCAGACCAACGCTAAAGGTTTATAGCAAGATCCCAGGGCCGCCAGACCTTACCTATTGTCTGACTAGTTTTGCCCGCAGCTTCGCCCACGAAAATATCCCATGGGAACGAACTACCAAGATTAAAAGTATATATATAAAACAAATTAAAAGTTTTCTTTAATACTGATTTTCAATTGTTTCATGCAAAATCGGCTAGATAATCTATATCTAAGAAAGGTTCCTCAGAAAATGGCAATATTATACAAACGATTGAAGAATCAAAAACCTTGGGCTCGATATCATTACGACATCAGTCGAAAACTAAGCCGCGATTCTATTTATGTTCTGCAAATTTATGTTGGGACTTGGTGGCAGACACCAAAATTGATAATATATTTTCCTTATACCTTACCCATTATTACGTACTTCAATTGTCAAACTCAAACTCAAAGCATTTGTTTCAATTAAATGCCATTTACACGAACTTTTGAACAGTTGGTCAGTTAGAAATATGAAGCTAATCTTCCATTCCAAAGCGTAGTAGGTACCTATGGAGAGGAATGGGCAAGAAACTCCATGGACACTCTATAAATTGTATTGTTTTAAAAATATTACTTACATCATTATGATGAATTTATAATTAATATCTGAGAACAAAAAAGACGTACACGTTAGAAGCGAAAAAAAAAATAAAACAACTAAAAATAAAATTAAAATAATAATATCATTTAAATAATATGTGTACAAATCGCGGAAGTTTAAAAAGTTAAATTTAAAAAAGCCGTGGCAGCTAAGAGAAGACCACTCCCAACTGACGGAGCCTGTTCACGAACATGACGCATGGATCAGCACCATTTAGTTCAACCATTTTGTAGAGAGCCAAATGATCCAACACATGCACCACCATCAGCGAGACATTTGAGTGAGCATGACATACTCTCAGCCGCCAGGGCACATTCAAGTCAAATGAAAGAAATACCCGGTTATATGGTAGCTGTACTATACATCATATATAACTCACACATAAGCTATACAATTATATAATACGAAGGAGATGGAGTCTCCAGCAGCTCCAACAGTATTTTCAAATGTTAATCAATTAGTTGTGGTTGTGGATCAGGACCAGCATTGAGCCATTTTTATCAGTTATGTAATAGAACTTTTAATAATCCTGCGCATTCGATTGCCTCTACCTTCTTGATATAGCAAATGGTTGGTCTACTATTGCGACGTTTACATCATCAGCTGTTTAAAATATGATTCCGTCATAGGCTACCTACGATCGCCATATGTTGTGGTTACAACAATACGAACAAAAGCAACCACCAAAATATATATCATACATGACATACGAGTAGGTAGGTTCGAGCATGGTCTACACAAATCGTTCATACATTTTCGTAGCATACGAAGTTGCTACGCCGTAGCTTATATGACGCCACAGCTACGAGCTACGTTTTATATAAAGTCGTAGCAGATCACTGACTTGCTACGCTCCGGCTCATTTCCTCGTGTCCTAAAAAAGTCAAAGCCAGGTATATGTTTTTCTTTGACAGTCTAACCTTTCAGCTTTAGACATTTTTATTGATATCTTTTAAAAGATAAAAATAATTAATTCACTTTAAGAATTCTTAATATCTCAGACTTATTTCATCACAAAAATCATAAAGCATAATAAGGATTGTAATTTAAATACAATACAATTTCGATTCCGAAAAATCTGTCTCGCTGTAAAAATATTTGGCCCTCCATAATTTAGATCAAATCAAATACTCGAGGACAAACTTTTTAACTTTATGATTTCAGCGCAATATTACAGAAAAATAAAGCTGTATTTTTTAAGGAAGTCAAACTTTGCAGGTGTTATAGAATATTTATAATATTTATCCGTGGATGTTGTTAAACTTTTTAGAAGCTACAACGAAAAAAAATCGTTTATCGGATGTATACCAGTACCGAGCCACTGCAACGATAAAAGCTGTTTAAAATTTATGTAGCTTTGTAGCTTGCATTTATAGCACTACTACTAGTAAATTACTTTATGTAATTGACACTCCTACTGCTTTCTCGAGAAAATGGCAGGATACGAGTAATCCAAACTTATTGTTATGAGAAAAATAACAGAAATAATTGATTAAACTAGCTTTACCCGCCGATTTGCTCGCGTTGCCTTTGAGATCCATACTTGTCACTGAAATAATGTCAGTATGTTGAACCATTTCTCGTTTCCAGCAATAGCAGCAGCAGTGGGCCACTTCGGAAGTGGTGAAGGGCGGGCGTTTTGGGGGACTGTCTTGTGTAATTTTGACGTTCAAAAAGTGCTGATTCTCAACCTAATTTGAATAAATCACTTTGAGTTTTGATTTGGCAACATTGCAATTGTTGGGAAAGGCAAGGCACACTCTTAGCAGTCGGGAGTCATGATGTGTTTGAAATGAAATTGTTTATTCCGAATGATATTGGAATCACTTTTACACGTCATATTAAAAAAACCGGCCAAGTGCTTGTCGGACCACGCACAATGAAGGCTCCCGTAGTAAAAAATAATGTATCCCAAAAACAAACTTGACATTGTCGTTGTAAAACAAGAAACCCCACAAATATTTTTTTATGCGATAAAATTACAAATTAACGATTTTCGTACTTTTTCCTTTACTTGTGCTGTGAGACCTTGCTTCATGCCAAATTGCATGATTCTAGGTCAACGAGATGTACCCTATAAGTTTTGATTTACTTGCGAGTATCAAAATATGTCGCTTGTATGGCCGTATTTTTTTATTGCGTTGACTTAGAAGCTTGATTTTTTTAGAGTTCCAAGGGACTTAGCTCTACGTATTTGATATTAATTTCAACTTGATACCTCCACGCGTTCCTGAGAAAAAGGGTCTCGACAGACTAGCATAGACAGGCAGACGGACAACGAATAGTGATCCTGTTAAATGTTGGGCGTTTCCCTTACTTTTAAGTACTATACAACGTGTAACGTTAAATGCGCAAAACCTCTTAAGGGGTAATTGTACTCATCATTATGAACAACTTTTACTATGGGACCAAACCTGAAATCGCGAAAAAAAAATCAGCTGTTCAGTACATTTATGGGGTTCCGTTTTTTTCCTTTTGAGGTACGGAACCCTAAAAAATTTTTAAACAGTGACTACCCCTGAGAAGAAATGGCGAAACAAACTCAGGGGTCATAATGTTGGTCAGATCATGTGAGGACCATGTAGATCCATATCTTAAATAGTCTTTTGAGGAAAGGACCACACAAATATGAATGGACCTGTCCAGTCAGTGCAAGCATTTGTCAATAATCGTGTATCTCAACTCAGGAAAACAGGCTTGTGTGTCATGTACGGTTGATGGCACTATTATATGCGCACCCCCTTTTACAAGGGGTTAAACATAACTGGCAAAACGTGGAGGTACTACGTCACCTCTGCCACCCCTTCGGGGAACACAGCCATGATGTTATGTCCTTGCTTAAGACGCGTCGTAAATCACAATCGACCCTTGTAATGTAACGTCAGAAGTTTTACACTACGTTGCTTGACGAAATTTGAGCGAGAAAAGGTTAGATTTCTTAGGATCGTGGTTTGTGGACAAAGGGTTTTAATTACATTAGACCACGTTTTAGAAAGAGGTTTTTAATTAAGTAAATAATCCTTTCACAAGTAAGTTGAAAAGATTAATCACGTTTTTATTTAAGGAATTTTCATTTTGAGTTCTGTTCTAATGCTGTGGCTACAGGTAACTTCTGATTTGTGGTTTAAGTATTCATTAAATTGATGATGCTACCACATTTTGTTGTATACTGTAACAAATCTACTAGCCTAAAAGAAATAAAAGGGGGCTAAAGTAAGACTTGAAACAATATATTAAATATTAAAAGATAAAAAATACAGACCGGTTTTTAAAAAACACGTCCTACCTAACACACACAGTTATATAGGAAGGTAGAGGATAGCTTGAAGTAGTAATTTGAGTAAGTCCAGGTTAGGCAAACACGCACGGATAGTTTGGAAGAGGAAGATTTTGAATTGAATCGCTCCGATAAATTAATGGTTATTTTCTATAACCCTCCTTTAGGGATCGACCGCAGTCGGGTAAGTTTTAGTCACTAGGTTAGTTTTCCCGGTCGAAGAATACTTTTAGGAGATGTTTCGTTTATAGCTTCCGGAGCAGAACTGCCCAGTCTCCGAGTCTTCCACCCATCGATTCATCAGCGTTTTTCGAAATCGTCTTCCAATTTCAGATCCTTTCCACATTTTAAGCTTTCCGTCATCAGAATGCCAAACGCCACAGTCAATGCTTGAATCTGCCAGTAATATACGTTGAAAAACCTCTAACCTCTTCGATGAATTTCGAGTGTGTGTGGATTAATTTTATAAAAGTAATTTAAGATATAGCTATTCAATAATAAATCAAAATTATCTATAAAATACAATATTTGACCTAACATATTGATAAAAAGAATTTAGATTACATAAATCAAAAGAAACGTTCATAGTCTATGCCATTATGAAACTCTATGAGGTAGTTAGATAGAAGAAAAAGTAATGACAGTTTGACAGCCTGACGTAAGTGTCATAACAATGAAAAATATCTATAGTGTTTTTATTTCAGATTTTAAAGAAACGAATTGTTTTAGACCAATTCACAATATATGAATATAAATCTTTATAAAAGATAAATAAAAATGGATGAAGTGTAAGTAAAGGTTATGTATGTAGTGTGAATGTATGTAGTATGTATGTATGTAGTAGAAGTATGTAGATACTATAATACATAATTCCATTCTACAGGTAATCTTGGTTTCCACACATGCAACAAGTACTATATAGTCCTCTACCTTTTTTAACGTTACTGGTTTAAATTGAACCGTTCAATTCAGTTACGTCACAAGCAAACGGAATGAAAAGCGACTGCCTCTAAAACGAACGTTTCAGGATTTTCAATTGATGAAACGACTGCCTTCGATTTTTACCTCAAAAATAATTACCTACCTCCAATACTTTGATCCGATTGAAAGTTGAAAAATGTTTCCCTTTGTGGCCGGATTCAGATATTTGTTACAATTATGTGAAATAATAATATTTTATTCGTAAAGTTACATCAAAGAGTTTGCATAGCGTTGATTTACTCTTTGTCTCATTTGGTGAAAATCAAAATTGACAGAGTTGAATTTGTGATTGGTAGAAATGACAAACTTTCTAGAAATTATTGGGACAAAGTTGTATGAAATTGAGATGTTTTATTTATATACTCGAGAGTAGTGGTGGCGCAGTTGTAACGGCCACAACTTAAGAGTTGTAGATCGCAGGTTCGAACCCCGACAGACGCTTTACTTTATGTAAATTATTTCATCACCACTGTTCTCAAAACGGTGAAGGCAAAACATCGTGAGGAAACCGGCATGTCCTAGAACCAAACATTCGAAGACATGTGACATCTACCAACCCGCACTGGGCCCGCGTGGTGGATTACGGCCCGCTCCCTCTCAGCGAGAGCAGGCCTGTGTCCCAGCAGTGTGCTGATCATACTATTTATATACTCACCAGTAAATAAAACATTTCTGTAACTGTGTAAGCATACATTTCACACAGTATTTGGGAGAAAAATACCGCATTACGAAGCGAAAACAAAATACTTTCAACTTATCTTCAATCGTAAAATTAGCATAATTTGCAGCTCAGCAAGTTAAAACCTGAGCAAACGTTGAATGTACTCGAGATGTTAATTATTTTTCCTTAATTAGCAATGCAATGAAATCTGCCTTTCGCATCAAATGCAGGTAAGTACTTCACGTATTTTTCAAGAGTCGAAGTTGAGTCTCAAAAAAAGGTGGAAAAAGGTTTTCATAAAGTGAAATGGATGATTTAAATGAAAATGTTGGGCTACTTTCATATTTCAGTTTATTATTGGGTTTAATTCGGATATTTTATTGTTATTTCTTTTATTATTTATGTAGCTTGTTAGTTCATTTAGTATAAGAAGTGTATCCAATGTACATACTATTTGTAGCCGTTTGTGGTTGAAACCCTCGGGCCGGGGGACCAAGCGCTTATGGTTTGTTCAACAAAATCTCCAAACGGCTGGTTGACACTTCCCGTGACCGTTGGCCTGGCTTTTTTTACCTTGGCCAGAGGCTAAGCATTGTCATACGAAGTGGCAATGCCACCAGTCTCTTGGTACAGTCAACGGCCAGAAGTCCACTTACACCGCAATGACCATTATCGCCTGCGCTATACGGGCTGCGGCGTTTATACCTATACGGGCTGCGGCGCCGAAGAAGGTCATAAGTAAACTAATATTGCTATGCCATGGTTTTGTGAGATTGTTAGTCGACTGCGATGCGGAGGAATTTTTCGACGCCGTATTTATGTTTGTTATTGTTATGTTATTATATTTTAATTTTTATAGTTTGTTAGTTAATTTATTACAAGATGTTTATTTATCCAGTACATATATTTTTATCATTTGAAATAATGCTACCCAATGTACATATTATTAAGTTCCAGTTAAAAATGTAACACTCTGAGTACTTACTATACATTCAAGAAAGCCTTTGACAGTCCATAGTTCGGCAGATCCCAGCATCCAATTAGAGTAAATAAGTCGGTTACTTTCATATGTATTACCTGTAAGAGAAAGCAAAGTTAGAAAGTTAAAATTGATAGATTACACATTTTTTGTATATTTTGTAGTGTTTAATTTATTTTTTCTTGTTATGTATTTTTGTGGTGTACAATAAAGTATATCCAATTTTATTAAATGAGCAATATTTATATTTATAATCACATTCTTGAAAACGGCAAACGAAAATTTCGATGAAAGTTGCAATATGTGGGTTTACGGGGGTGAAAAATTGATCTAGCTAGGGCTCATATCTGGGAAAATTGTTTTCTCTAGTTTCACCCGAGCAGACAGCTTTTTCGACGGTACTATAAATATAAATAAATAATTAAATTCTAAAAAAACACCTTTGTTTTTCGAATAAAGCAGACAGTTGCGTAAGATATTCTAATGAGCGTAGCTGTCTATTGTATGATCAGCATTAATGTGGAAAACAAAAGAGATTACACTTTTATATGCCCATAGTCGTATAACATTCACACAATGCCTAAAAACCCCTTTGTCTCTTTTACGTAGGTTTGAACAAAAACCCAACTCAAAAGTACCATAAAATACGAGATGAAAGCCTTTTAATAACACACATTCAAAACTTTCAAATTAAGTTTCAATAAAGAAGAGACACGACGAATTTCTTCACAACTGCATTTTCTCGACAATCCATTCTTTCCACCGTTTTCCACCATTCTCCATTGTTCGTATTCGAGTCGTCTAATTGAAATCTTCCGTCCACTATTGTCGTTTACTTTTTCCGAGTTGTTTTTGTTTGATTTCTATTGTATTCCCTCTTGCCCAAATTGGAAAGTAACGACTGTTGCTCCCACAATGGGAAATCAGGGTTAAAATTGAATGTGGTTGGTCGAATAATCCAGATTTGGAAACTCATCTTCTTTTGTTGGATTGGTTCTGATCTTTGCGATCAAGAGAGCAATGAAATGGTCTGGTATAATACAATGTGAGGAAGGATTTTGATGCGTGGGTTACTTGGGTAAATCAAATAAATAATAGAAAATACAGAATTTTCTATTCAAACAATGGTTTTCAAAGGAACAAATTCTTTGTGCGTAGGTAGCCTCTTATGTAACCTCGCAAGAGCTAAACGAAAATTGAAAATGAACGAATATTTTCATAAGCTAATTGAACCAGGCGATAACTGATACCCATCATTGTGTCAAGTTAGACTAATTATTAATTATAGATACCTAAATGAATTAATTGATAGAAATTCAATTCATTATCTTTACTTTAGGCTCGTCTTAATTGACCGAGCCTGCGAGGCGTCTCTGCTTCAAGTCTGGCAAAATTTGCTTTATACCATTCCCCCTGTAAAAAGCTTATTTTATTCACTGAAAACAGTGAATAAAAAGCACTTTTACTCACTGTTTTGATGTTTGAAAATGGAACACACCAATGTATTCGACCACAGATTTAGTGTACCTAGGCTAGATACGGCATGTTATTAGATAGTATGAAAACCGAACGTGTCATCTTTTTTATACCTACGATAACTTCACCCCAGCCATTTAGTGATGTGCTCAACGTAAACAGAATTGTTTCAATCGCTAAGCGTCACTGAGCTAACAGACTTTTTTTTAGTACGAACAGTCGAACATGCAGGGCACGCTTGGTCGTGGCTTGCCGTATCTAGTGTAAGTGTAATCTGTGTATTCGACCTATATTGATGTGTTCTAAATTCAATTTGATTGGTCGACATTTTCGACAAGGATTTTAGCATTAGAATAAAAACTGTTTTGTGTTCTTTGCTGTCCTTAGTAAATTGGCGCTATTTTGAATACTGTAAGTTGTACGAACACAAAGTTTAGTGTTACTTTAATCTTTAATTTTGTGTTTGTTTAGTGTTGTTCTAATCGATTAAAAATGCATTCTAGTGATGAAGATGTGTTAACACCTGACTTTTTGAAAGAGAGGGCGGCCGATATAGTGGTAAACTTGCTACCCAAAAAATCACGGCTGGTTTAACTACATCAAAGCCAATTTAACTTTCCTTTTTCTTCATTATATGTCTATTTTCACTTAAATCTTTCTTTTTCTCGTAGTCATGGTATAAAGTATAGTATGCAACTCTTGAATAAAACGGATTTATATCAAGGGCCATGAATCACTCGCGTCGCTCAGGATTCTAACACATGAATCACTCGCTACGCTCGTGATTCAATCATCATGAATCACTCCCTACGGTCGTGATTCAATCGTTAGAATCTTTCACTAGCTCGTGATTCATCTATGGCCCTCGCTTTAAATCCGTCCTTTATTCACTAATTGCATAATATACTATTATACCATTCCCCCTCTAGAAAGCTTATTTTATTCACTGAAAACAGTGAATAAAAAGCACTTTTACTCACTGTTTTGATGTTTGAAAATGGAACACACCAATGTATTCGACCACAGATTCAGAGTACCTAGCTAGGCTAGATAGGGCATGTTACTAGATAGTATGAAATCCGAACGTGTCATCTTTTTTATACCTACGATAACTTCACCCCAGCCATTTAGTGATGTGCTCAAAGTTAACAGAATTGTTTCAATCGCTAAGCGTCACTGAGCTAACATACTTTTTTTAGTACGAACAGTCGAACATGCAGGGCACGCTTGGTCGGATGCCTTGCCGTATCTAGTGTAAGTGTAATCTGTGTATTCGACCTAATTGATGTGTTCTAAATTCAACTTGTTTGGTCGACGTTTTCGACAAGGAGTTTAGCATTAGAATAAAAACTGTTTTGTGTTCTTTGCTGTCCTTAGTAAATTGGCGCTATTTTGAATACTGACTGAAAGGCCGTGCGCTGCGTTAGGCGTGCGCACGGCGCGGGCGCCCGCGTGTCGTACTGTTTCATGTGTGCTGCGCTGCGCTGATCTATGAGATTACATGAAAACAGCACGCCACGCGGGCGCCCGCGCCGTGCGCCCACCTAACGCTGCGCACGGCCTAAGTTGTACGAACACAAAGTTTAGTGTTACTTTAATCTTTAATTTTGTGTTTGTTTAGTGTTGTTCTAATCGATTAAAAATGCATTCTAGTGATGAAGATGTGTTAACACCTGAGTTTATGAAAGAGAGGGCGACCGATATAGTGGAAAACTTGCTACCCAAAAAATCACGGCTGGTTTACATCAAAGCCAATTTAACTTTCCTTTTTCTTCATTATATGTCTATTTCCACTTAAATCTTTCTTTTTCTCGTAGTCATGGTATAAAGTATAGTATGCAACTCTTGAATAAAACGGATTTATATCGAGGGTCATGAATCACTCGCGTCGCTCAGGACTCTAACACTTGAATCACGAGCGTCTCCCTACGGTCGTGATTCGATCGTTAGAATCCTTCACTAGCTCGTGATTCATCTATGGCCCTCGCTTTAGATCCGTCCTTTATTCACTAATTGCATAATATACTATTATACCATTCCCCCCATAGAAAGCTTATTTTATTCACAGAAAACAGTAAATAAAAAACACTTATACTCACTGTTTTGATGTTTGAATTTGGAACATACCAATGTATTCGACCACAGATTTAGAGTACCTACCTAGGCTGGATATAGCATGTTATTAGATAGTATGAAAACCGAGCGTGTCATCTTTTTTATACCTACGATAACTTCACCATCCATTTAGTGATGTGCTCAACGTAAACAGAATTGGGGATTTGTGGAATAAGCCGTTTCAATCGCTAAGCGTCACTCTGCTAACAGACTTTTTTTAGTACAAACATGCAGGGCACGCTTGGTCGGATAGCATGCCGTATCTAGCCTATCTCTCTACTCTAAATCTGTGTATTCGACCTATATAAATTGGTGTGTTCTAAATTCAATTTGATTAGTCGAAATTTTCGACAAGGAGTCTAGCATTAGAATAAAAACTGTTTTGTGTTCTTTGCTGTTTGAATAGGTACTGTAAGTTGTACGAACACAAAGTTTAGTCTTACTTAATAATAAATCTTTCTTAATAATAGATGAAGATGTGTTAACACCTGAGTTTATGAAAGAGAGGGCGACCGATGTAGTGAAAAACTTGCTACCCAACAAATCACGGCTGGTTTACATCAAAGCCAATTTAACTTTCCTTTTTCTTAATTAAATGTCTATTTTCGCTCAAATTTTTCTTTTTCTCGTAGTAATGGTATAAAGTATAGTATGCAACTCTTGAATAAAACGGATTTATATCGAGGGCCATGAATCACTCGCATCGCTCAGGATTCTAACACTTGAATCAAATTCAATAGTTAACTCTCCTCGCAGAACTACTAGTTATCTTGGATCGACTATCATGGAATCTAAATAACAATCAGGAGATTTTGAATTACAAACCATAAGGCCTTATACACTTCGATTCGGGAAAATCGTGCCGCAGGTATTAAATTTTTAACCATATTATAAATATTATACTTAACGTATAAAATAACTTGGCAAGCATGTTGATATTGTCAACAACTATGAAGCCTAAGGAAGCTCGTTAGCCGTTGTAAGGCACTCCGAACTACCAGTTTAAGGGGTGTTAACATTCAGCCAGTCATAAACTTTTCGCTTTTCTGAACATTAAACGAAGGAAAAAGCTGTCCGCCTAGCGAAAATATCTCTCTTGTATTGTGTTGGATCGTTTCGACAGACATTAACTGAAATTTACGGCCAGCCAATTTTAGACGGATTTAAGTACTTGCCTTTAATGTGCGTGCTTACTGTACACTGTCGGTATTGTGAACTGATCGAAACAAAATATTTTTATTTTCGCGCCATCTCGATTCCGTCGGGACGGCTCGTAGATTGGATTATATTCGAAATTCGAATATTTTGACAGGCAGATGGAGGGTATAAATAGAAATAGAGCATCGCTTTCGTTTGTTTTCGCTATCGAGTTGTATCAGTTTCAAGAGCATGAGTTATTTATATTTATGAAGAAAGTTTTCACAATATTTTCGAGGATTTAGATACTTTATGTTATGTGTTCATGGTAGGTACCTATTACTGCCAAGTTAGCTATGCTGTCTTTTCTAGATACCCTCATTTTATCCCATTAACTGGCATTTCAGTCTGTATATAGGTATCTTCTTATCAAATAATGAGGATTTAGCTTAACCTTTTACATTTTCTTATAGGTTAGGTAGACCTTTAATCGCCCCACACTACGTTTAAGGATTCATTTAACTTTTGTTCAGGCCACTTGACTCCCGGTGGGTCTTAACCCTTTACAGAAATTAGCTGGTAAATGATGCGTGAAAACCTATTTGGTTTTAATGTAGGTAATTTTCAAACAAATAACACGAAATACAGTATGATATTATACCAGCTAATACAAGCTGATAATAATATAATAGGAATCATTTTTATCTCGTGCTGGTTTTCGTTTTAGTGTCCATATTTTGTTTTCCAAATTACTTTGCCCAGCTGTGAGACATCATAATTTAGGCAAATGAAAATGCCAATCTCACATTAAAACATTATCTTTCTATCTATTCTAAAAAAATAAACGTCGGGAGGTGTCGTGGAAAACCCGGTTCGAACGAAGAACTTTCACTCTACATATATTATGTATTAATACAGAACCATCTACCAGTAGTATAAGTCTTTAGAAGCTAAAAACATATACTAAAACACACTATACTTTAAAATAAAAAAAATGTTGACACTTGAAACTGAGTTTTAACGCTTTTTGCTTAGATTATGAAGGCTTTTGCCGTGTAAAGCCAACACGGCTTTACACGGCACGGCACGTAACCAAAAAGCACGTAGCAAAAAGAACTTCGTTCCAAAAGCTGAGAATCCAAGTAATATTATTACTGCTATGCTAATGTTATAGCAATGGCCACTAAATCTAGTCAAGACAGGTACACGAGCAATCTATCTTTGATATCAAAGTTTTTATACATATACTAGAGCCCAAGCCTTTGGAACTATTTCTAGCCCAATCCGAATAAAGGCTATTATACAAATGGTGCTATAGCAGCTACACCTATGCGGGACCCATCTGCTCTGCTGTGTACAGTTTTAGATACGTGAACTTTGTCTTTTGTTTTGATTCAATAATTGCACTTACTAAAGCCGTGTCTCTCGTGCCTTTTCGAAACTTTACACAAAAACATCGAAACAAAGAAGCGTGGCTTACATATATTTGAATACGTAGGAGACAGCTTGTCTAAGAAAACAAATGAATATTATGTGAGGTTTTTTATGTAAAGTTTCGAAAAGACACTCATGACATCACAGATAGCATCGAAGTATGATAAACTAGCTTTTCATTAATTTTGGGAACAGAAAGAATCATCATCACACAATGTTGAACTTCTTTAGAATAAAAATGTAATAACGTAAGCTAACTCTATGTAACTAAATTTAACAAACTAAAATATGTCGCAGTCGACTTTGGACCCAAAAGACTGGCGGCATTGCCACGTTGTATGGCAATGCTTAGTAATATATAAATAAATATTCTATGCATTACTTGATAGGCTCTCATTTGATCATTCAAGACTTGAAGACCCCCAAGTTACGAGTATAGGAACACATTTCCCAATTTTCATGTTTCTATCTGCAGGGCTGTTTGTTGTCTGCCAATCAATTAATCAGTCCTAGCATTGTTCTAGGTATCCGCACTCGAAGTAAGGTAACAACAACAATGTTAACCGACACGTGTATCAGGCCAGTTGTAAAGTTATTAATATTCTGTGGTGATGTAGTTCTAACGCCCACGAGTTTCATTTGCAATTTATTATCTACAATGTCGTGTAGTTCGAGGAAACTTGCGTTCTTGGAAGGCAAGAAAAATATTGCAATAAGTTCTTGGAACCGTTGTACTTAATTGATTCAAAAGATTATAAAGAGGGGCAATAATGTCAGCGTTGTTAGGTTTTAGTTAAACTCTAATATTGTTATTTTAATTAAACCATAAAGTCATTTATTGTAAGCTTAATTCATAAATCATAATAATATGCCAATAAAAGATTAAGGGCTTATATCACAATGTCCGAAAAGCCACTACTTACCGAACCAATTCAAAAATGTCAGAATTTGTACGAAATTATCTGCTAAGTAAGTTAATAAACAGGCCCTTACAGTAATTTCTTCTGTCAACAGTAAACTGCTTAATTTGTCATATATTATATGTTTATGAGTACTAGTTAACATTCAAACCACGAGTTGGTAAGCAGGGATGGCACAGAATAGAAAGTGTTTATTGATTATGTGTCATGTTTAATTTATGTTTGTGGATTCTTCCGGCGACAAAGCTACACGTGGTCGGAAGATAAATATCAGGAAAATTAAAAATAATGGGTCTTATTATAACTGCCAAGGCCTTGTCTGCACCAGAGCACTTTTTGTGGACGGAATAAGTATTATTGTTTCATTCGTGATACTTTTCGTCACCACGAATTTGTATGTTGTGCCGCAACCATACAAATGTGATGTAAGTGGTTTGGATAAGGGTTTGAGAGCAATGGTGGCCCAGTGGTAAAGGCCGCGACTTACGAGTTGTAGGTCGTAGGTTCGAACCCTAAGGCGCTTTACTTTGAGTAAATTATTTCATCACCACTGTTCTCAAGACGGTGAAGGAAAACATCGTGAGGAAACCGGCATGTCCTAGAACCAAATATTCGAAGACTTGTGACATCTACCAACCCGCACTGGGCCAGCGTCGTAGATTACGGCCCACTCCCTCTCACCGAGAAGCCTGTGGCCTGTGGCCTGTGTTCCAGCAGTGGGAACATTATAGGCTGATTATGATGAAGGTTTTGCAGGTAAGTTAAGAATTTGTTTTATTTTAGTCTTGTGGAGATTTTTAGAGAATAGATTGGAAACATAAAAGTTACACATAAGGTACTAAAAATAATAAGCAGAACTGTAAAAATCCGTGAGGTTTTAATTATTACATAATAATAATTATATACAACACACAACACATACAACACACATAACAACACACATTACATATGACTTGCAGCGCTTGAAATTGCGCGCAAATGAAGTATGTTTTCTGAAGGCTCCCGCAGACAGGCGCGACGCTACAGCGCGACGCTACAGCGCGACGCGTCTCTAATAGAACAATTTCTATGAAAACTACATGGAAATTATTCTACCAGAATCGCGTGGCACCGTCGCGTCACGCCCTAACATGCGAGTGAATAATTGTATTAATTTTTACATTCCAAATTCTACAACTGCCCACTCTATTATTTTTTCAAAAATTTACTTTAATAAAAGTAAAAACCGACTGCAAAAACCAAAAACAAAAAAAAAAATTGCTTTCATAAAAACTTAACAGCTTCTGAAGTCGGTGCCAAGCTAAGGTTGAAGAATTGAAGACACTGACTTCAGAAGCTGTTAAGTTTTTTTATGAAAGTTATTTTATTCATTTTTGGTTTTTGAAGTCGGTTTTTAGTTTTTTTTAAGTAAATATATTTTTCCATTTTTAATTGAATATGCAATTACTTAAGTAAGCCCAAGACGAATCATCAAAAATCGGCTTAAAAATGCCGGAGATACAGTACATTTATGCATATAACTTCGTACATAAAAATAATTACATAATGTATTATATACTAAAACCTTCCTGAAAGTATGTAGGTCACGTTAGTGAAAGAATCATCAAATCAGTTCATTCGATTTTGAGAAAATCTCGGACATACAAACATACATACAGAACCTCCTTTTTTGAAGTCGGTTTAAAATGCCAACTACTAAACAAAACGTTTTATCAAAACCAAACAACATAAAATTTCCGGTCACCCATACAATAAAGTCAGACACAACAATCATAACTCCAATATTTTCCGATATTAGATAGGGGTAATAGGGGTTGACAATTTTAGAATCGTCTGCAGGCGACATTTGGCGGGGCCCAGGCCTCTGTCACTTTATTGGCAATTCATGGAGAGCTGTGGGCCAGTGTGGGCCAGTGTGGGCCCGATGAAAAACACACGCTCTCAGTCTACAAGCGAAATCTGATAAATGAAATGCGCCATTTCGTTCGTTCGACCCGCAGCTGGAATCGGTAAAAACGTCTACCATCATGTATGTGTTTTATTTCACTGTTTTTTGCCGATGCCAGGTTTGTGTTTTTGGGGACTGTGAAACGCGTAAGAGCGTGAATGAGGACTGGTCGCATCGTTTCATGCAACATCTGTGCATTGTATGGTTTCCAATCAGAAGCAGTAATCATCAAGCTAAGACTTTTACACTATTATTTGTTTTGTAATAAGAAATTAAGTAAATTATCATATCAAACACTACTTCAACGTTACAACTGACCATTGACAACAAACAACACACAACAAACAATAACAATATCGAGAACGGGTCTTATCGCAATATTCGTCGGGAAACAAGTAGGTGCCTGTTTACCTTGTAAAAAAGAATATCGCGATAAGACCCGTTCTCGATATTGTTTTGTATTGTGTACAAATCGCGAAAGTTTAAAAAGTTTAAACAATAACAACAACAATAATAACAATATGATGATGACAAATTTTTTTTTGTCCGTCATTTAGGTTAATCAAAAGATTACGTAGTTAAAATATGGCTTGACGTCACGGCTAGCTAGATTTTATACTTAGAAGTGACGTGGCGAGCCCCCACTCTAAGTATTTTTGTACCTATTAATATGTTAAAGCAAAAAATACGTGTCTAATATTTTTTTATTATATGACTGACTTTTTTTTACCCAGGCATCATCCCTATTAAGATGATTTACAAACTTAAACCGATCTCTAATTATCATGACCGCAAAAGTATAAGGCTTTCATTAAGGTGGTTGAATATAATGACGGGCTTTTACATGCCTCAATTATTCACGACACAGAAAGATCGCGCATATCGCAAGTAACATTCATTTTAAAAGTACACTTACGAAAGCTCCTTAGATACTACTAAACCACGTAAACTGAGCGTTTACAAGGCGTCCTTAAAACCATGAAAGGAAATTTTAATGGCTGCCAGGTGACTTTGCGTTTATTCGACAAGGAAATAATGGAGACGCGCGATAAACGTAAGTAAACCTTCGTCGAGCCGTTTTATACGTATGCCGTCAATTTAGAGCAGCATTATGGCACATAATAGCCCATTAACCAGAAACCTGGCTATGAAAAACTATTTGTAGTAATAGGAGTGACGCTTGGAGTAAACAGAGTGATATATGCTTGGAACAGACCCTCACATTGTAAAGCTTAGGATACACAATCATTTATCTTGTGAAGTGTCTAAACGTGGACACATAACCGATACGTAGTTTAGAATGTTGCGATTTTTAGTCGCTATTTCAAAATTGCTCTGTCTTTTTTCTAACGACTTCTGTTGGTGTAGCCAAAGAAGCGTTTAATAATGGTCAGACAATGTGCAGCAACATCTACTGCTAATCATATCATGCCATGATCCTGTTGGCTTAGCAATGTGATTTTAGCAAAAGTCTGGTATAGAAGGAATTTATGACGTTAGGATATTCTCATGAATTGCATTATTATTTATTTTAGTAACCAGGCGTTTATTACTCCTGGACAGGAACGGCCTGCGTCTGGTGACGGGAACCATCACAGGACACTGCTCAGTAAACAAAAAATTCCACACAGTATAGGCCCTCTGTACAGGCCTTGCATGGAGGCCGAGGAAACCGTTGCGCATGTGCTCTTTGAAGGCACAGGCGTCACCCAGATTAGAACAGAATCCCTCGGGGCACCCTGATCTTTCACAGAGGTTGGACACACCAGGAGACGAAATCAAATTCTGGAGGGAGGTGGGCTGGTTGGAACAACCACAGACGGCCGTCATGGCCCACGCACAATGGTCCACCTGGAGTGAAGTGCGAAAACTAAACCTTTTATTATAGAACATTACAAACATTTAATAAGCAGAATCTTAATCCCAAATGTACTTATATTGTACTTATTCCCCCCTGTCCCCAATGTGTCCATTCGAGATTACGAAGCAATCTTCATTCACAACTTTATATGGTAAAACTCGAAATAGAATAATAATAAAAGTATCTCAACTTATATCGTCGCAATAACTGTATAATATTATTATCTAACAAGGGATAGTCGAGATTCTCCCGAGGATATTGTCCATTTTATTACATTCTTGGTGTCCCTTTGGATAATTGTAGCATTTCAACGACCCGCGATACCGCTTAAACGGCAACCTCCATTATTTTTAGGTACCACCGCATAATTTGCATATAAATTACAAACAGATTAAACAATATCTGTATATGGTGTTATACAATTAGCTTTACAAACTTTAAGAGTTGCTTTAGGTCGCATCGAACTGCATAACTTTTAATAAGGGACCAACTTTGGAATCGCGAAAAAAAATTAGCTATCCCATACAGTTTAGAACAGTAGGTATTAAACTTTAGTAGCTATATGCACATAGTTAGTTGTTGTATGTAGTTTAGTATGAATGAAAGTATGATGAATGTATTTTTTTTCGTAATTTCAAAGCTGGTTCCATAGTAAAAGTTATTCAGTTCGATGGTCTAAAACACTCCTTAAAGTTTGTTAAGTTATTTTTTTAATACATTATACGTATAAGATAGGGTGACTGGTTATTAGTGACCGATACTTAAACGTTCACATGATTGTACTCATGATAACAAACAACTTTTACTGTGGGACCAAACTGAAATCGCGAAAAAAAATCAGCTGTTGTTCTGCATTTTGACGAGTTATGCGAACATAAATTTGGGGCTTGTGGCTAAATAACAACAGCCACTCAGGTCGATCGAATAGGTTAAGCTACAATTGCCGCGGTTGGTCCGTGGATGAGTCCATCTTTACATACCAAGACCCCTCCGTGCCTCGGAAAGCACGTCAATCCCGTTGGTCCCGGCTGTCATTCGTGGATCTTTGGCAGTCGTTACGGGTCGTCAGAAACTCGAAAGTCTGACAACCAGTCTTACCAAGGGGTACCGCTAATTACCCAGTAACTGGGTTGTGGAGGTCAGATAGGCAGCCGCTCCATGTAAAATACTGCTATTCAGTTGCATCCGGTTAGACTGGAAGCCGACCCCAACATAGTTGGGAAAAAGCTAGGCAGATGATGAGGTAGGCACGTAAAAGTTTTATTTTAAAAACATTAATTCACTTGTTAAGTAAGAAAAACCGAGCGATCTCGTGTTGAATAAACAATGGGTACATTTTTCCAAAAGTACATTATTCTTTTTTGTTACCAGAGAACTGAAAAACACTTGTATCCTGTGATTAATGACTTGAACTAGACCCGTGGCCACATTTATTGGCTTAAAATGTCAGGACTGTCTGACCTTAGCCTTAAAAGGAACGACTTGTAATTTACAAGTCAACTTAGTACGGTTAGCAACAGAAGTCGGTTAACACTGCTACTTTTTGACCAAAGAAACGATGGATGGACTGTGTGACAGATATTATGGCTAGAAAGGGAGTGACTACCGAGATGACGACCAATAGAGAAGTATGGAAGAAAAATACAGGTTGCGCCGACCCCAAATAGATTGGGATAAGGGCAGGAGGGTGATGTAACCATCATCATCATTCTCCAAAACTAGAAAAAATAGACATGGATTTAGTTTTTTTTTTCTTTAGTTCTATAAACTAAAATAGATTTCAGGAAAAATGAATCTCTTCTTATGTTGTAGATTACTGTGTATTTTTCCTACCAAAAAGATGCTTTAAGATGGACACAAAGTTACTTAGTTTCCCGAATTTTAAGGAGGACGCCTTAAGTTTGGCAATTCTTCGAGCTATGTTGGTTATCTTGGATCTCCTACGGATCTCTTCATTTCTGATTCGATCACGTAGGGAAACTCCAAGCATAGGAACACAGTTATTTCACATTATATTATTATCCAATAAACGATCGCACTTAAATAAAAGTGAAACACTAAAACCTAATGTGTATTCAAATTTTTGAATGTTTTCCGATTCAATAATATTTTCTCAGCTACGATAGTATCAATCTCTTTCCAGCACCTGTCATAAATATCATAAATTATAATTTACCCCAATTCGACATATAGGTAACTCGCTTTCTGGGATTCCAAATCTATATATATAAAACTAGCTTTTGCCCGCGGCTTCGCCCGCGTGGATGTCGGAAAATATCCCACGGGAACAAAAATCCTTCCTTATTCCTTGTCTACATTATAAAGGGAACCTCTGTGCAAAATGTCATCTTTATATGTCCAAGGGTTTGGGCTGGGCGTTGATGAGTCAGTTAGGACTTTTCTTTTTATTATAAGTGATAGTTTCTGCCCACGACTTCGTTCACGTGAAATATCTTGTGAAATATCCGACCCACCCCTCGCATCGCATTGCCTGCCTGCGCTATTTCTTCGTTTACATTTAGCGTTCTTTCTGACTTTTTTTCTTTTTGCTCGGCACCTAACGGTCCTAGAGTGATGTTAAATATGCCTAAAGCCTTCCTTAACAATTCCCCCTTCACCGCTTCCTCTCCCCCTCTACCCTCACCAACACCTCCCCTCCTCCTCTTTCCTTCTCCACACCCTACCCCTCACTACACCCTCCTACCTAACTACACCCTCCTATCCCTCTACGCCCTCCCCTCCATAATCCTCCCCTCTCCCTCCTCACCACTTCTCCCCTCCCTCTCCCTCTCACCAAACCCTGCCCTTCCCTCCTCACCACCCCGTCCCCTTCCCCCTTTCCCTCCTCACTACACCTCCCATTCCCTACTCCCCCTCTACCCTTCCCTCTGGGGAAAAATTATTAATGACAAACTTTATTACTTGCTTAGGCAAGTATTTGTGCCAAGTTTCAAGTTAATTAACCAAATCAATAAGATTTTTCATATAAACTATATTCCCTTTTTTCACCCCCATAGGGGTGAAATTTGAAAAAATCGTTTGGGATATTTCCGTAACTTGACAAAAAGATTATTTACACCAACCTTCGAGTTAATCAAGCCCCGCAGTAAATCCTGCCCTGTAAAATTGACTACCCCTTTTCACCCCTTTATGGGTACATTTTCAAAAAACCCTGATACACGTTATTCTTCATTTTTGGTCTCAAGTTTAAATACTGAGTTTCGAGTTAATCGGAACGCCCGTTAAAATTCCTCCATACAAGACTTTGACACCCCCCAATCCCTCCTGAGGGGGTAGTTTAGGAAAACTAAAAATTTCAAACTTTATAATTTACTTAGATAAATATTCATGCCAAATTTTAAGTCTATTAACTCAAGGAATAAGATTTTTCATACAAACTTTCATCCCCTATTTGTCAACCTTAGTGATGGAATTTCCAAAAATCCTTCCTTAGTGGATGCTTACACTGTATAAGGTATCTATGTGCAAAATTTCAAGTCTCTAGGTCCAGCGGTTTGGGCTGTGCGTTGATATATCAGTCAGTCAATCAATCAGTCAGTCAATCAGTCAGTCCGGACTTTGAATTTTATATATATGGAAGATGGTAAACTGACTGACTCACTCACTGGGTGATATATCAACGCACAGCCCAAACCGCTGGGTCTAGAGATTTCAAATTTGGCACGTAGGTTCTCCTTCAGTTAATAGACTTGAAACTTAGCATCAATATTTATCTAAGTAAACTATAAAGTTTGTCATCTCTAGTTTTCCTAAACTACCCCCTAAAGAGGGATTGAGGGGTGTCAAAGTTTGTACGGAGGAATTTTAACGCGCGGTCCTCGAAACTCAGTATTTATACTTGAAACCAAAAATAAAGAATAACGAGTATCTGGGTTTTTCGAAAATCTACCCCTAAGGGGTTGAAAAGCGGTAGTAGGAGTGGGGATGTGGGGGGGGCGTTAGTAGGGGTAGTAGGGGTAGGGTCTACCCCTACCCCTACTACCCCTACTAAACCCAAGTTTTACTGTGGGTGTAAGTAAAAAATATTTCAATCAAGTTACGGAAATATCCAACACGATTTTTTTAAATTCCATCCCTATGGGGGAAAAACAGGGAATATAGTGTATATGGAAAATCTTATTAATTCGGCTAATTAACTTGAAACTTACCTAGGCACAAACACTGACCTAAGCAAGTAATAAAGTTTGTCATCAACAGTTTTTCCTCCAGAGGGAAGGGAAGAGGAAAGGGGAGAGGATGGTGAGGAAGGAAGGGAAAAAGGTAGGAGGTGATGAGAAGGAAAAGGAGAGGGTGTGATGAGGGGGAGAGGGAAGGAAAGGGTGGTGAGGAGGAAGAGGGATATCAGGCTGTAGTGAGGAAGGAGGGTTGGAGAGGGGGGAGAAGGGAGGAGTTGGTAAGGGTAGAGGGGGAGGGGAAAGCGGTGAAGGGGGTGTGAGATGGGTAGGGGGAGGGGGAGGTTAGCGGGAAGGGTATGTGGTGAGGGGGAAAAGAGGGAGAGAGATATGGGGAGGGTGAGAAGGGGTGGTGAGGTGTGGGAAGGGTTAGGGGTTAAAGGGAGAGTGGGAGGGGTGAGAGGGGGGAAGAGTGCCTTTACATCTTAAAGTTGCTTTTTGTATAGCACTGATTCATTGAAGAAATCCTGCCCGACAGAAATGACAAAAAAAATAGAAAGTCAGAATCTCAGAACGGCACAGCCGTGCGTTGCGCACACTTTTTTTTGTTTATTTGAACTATCTCAATATATAAAAAGAAAAGTCCTGACTGACTGACTGACTCATCAACGCCCGGCCCAAACCGTTGGACCGACAAACCTGAAATTTTGCACAGAGTTTATCATGTAGACAAGGAATACGGAAGGATTTTTGTTCCCGTGGGATATTTTCCGACATCCACGCGGGCGAATCCACGGGCAAAAGCTAGTCGGATTATAAACATAATTTTTGCAAATAATTTTCGTTTCATAATTCTTAACATGTTTTAGTGATGTGACAGGGATAAAACTTATCGTAACTTTGTTTATTGAATGGAAAAAGGATTTATAATGTATACCTATCTCATTAGCGTATATTTTGTAATGATTTTATGTGACAACGGTCAATGAAAAATGCAGTGCTCTCTTGCTCTCGTAATTTTTAGAAATTCAGTATATTTTACTGTTCTTTGTCGAAGGACTATTCCAAAGATCCACTATGTAAAGATGTGTTTCTATATTGTTTAGTTAAAAATTATCTAGGTATAAGCAGTGGCGTGCACTCCATATATGCAAATAAGCTCTGCATACCCTGTAGTCCTATACATACATGCCCCTTTAAATGATAAATAATGCAATGCAATTATTTTATAAATCTAACCATAGTCACCATCTCACCGTTTAAAACGCGATTTCGTGCCATCTATTACTTTTTATTGGAACTAACTTTCTGGAGCGAGTGTACAACGCGCAGGCAGCGCTCCCGTGAGCAAAAGCAGTAACTAGCAGTGCTTATTTTTCATACAACGCATCTCGTGTAGTACACAGCAAAAGTGTCACTGTGTGCGTGAAAATGTGTGCGCGTGTTTGAGTTCTGGAAGCAGAGCTTACATTGCAACCCGTCCAAATTGAGAAGCCGTAAAAGCACGGCTTAGTTGTTGATTACAGAGGGTCGACTTTTTTTGGTCGGATTGACCAAAATTCGTTCGTTTTAGTTTGTAATTGTACAGTTTTTACCAGCTTTCATTCAACTTGCAATGTTTGAATGTTTGTTTTTTCGCCATATTGTTTTGATTGGTTTTCTTTTGTCAATCAATTGATTGACTGTCTAAGTAGGTAATAACATTAATAAGTACCTACTTATTGTAAAAAAAAATATTTTCGACGTTATCTTTTGATGACAAATTGATTGTAAATGGAAGGTGGGTTTGATTTAGCTCAAAAAAAAAGGTAGGTAATGCTTCTTGTTATTTTCATAAAAAAGTTTTATGATAATTATTACTGGCTAACATGTCGTGTACCTACCCACATACAAACACATTGGATTGTATCCCTTGCTTTTTTTTTTGTTTACAAATCAAGATAAAATAATGTTTGGACCTTTGTCGGATATTCTGATTAAAATAATTTAGATAAGTATTCGTGGTGGTCGCAAACAAACATCATGCGAAGCCAATGGCGCCACCCGTGCGGTAAGAGTCAGGGTAAGAGTAAGGTAGCGTAGGTGGGGTCGGGTAAAACAAACGGTCGGGGAAAAAAAAAACTTATCAGTTTTAAAAAAAAACTTATCAAGTAGTTTGTTTTTTTTTTCATTTTAGCCGTGCATACCCTGTCTGAAATCTCTGTGCACGCCACTGGGTATAAGTATAGGTAAACTAAGACCTCAAATTCAAATGAATTATGGCTATTAGAGCTTCTCTACTCTGAAATGACGCGCCCCATTAATTAAATTACTATTCATACACTACTGTAAATGCGGTAGGGGGGCGCGTCAATTCAGAGTAGACAAGCTCTACGCAAGAAACCCCAGAAGTGCCCAGAACCCAGATAAATGATCAGAAAATCCTCATACGTTGCATCACCAAGTAATAAAAATCGATACGAAAGTACTATCACCCCCATGTGTGGGATTAAAAGTTGGAGCGCAGTGTACCGGCGCTTCGCTAATCCCAGCCGACGCCTACTCCTGAGGACTTCCCATTATGAACTTTGTGATACTACGTCATACAGATTACAACAATTATGAAGGTGTCTTTAGAAGTTAAAGAAGGGTGGTAACTGAATGATCTTACCTGCAGGTTTTCGGAAATATATTCTGATATGATCTGACATGTGTATATCTCATGTAAAGAGTGTCTTAATGTGATTTTTTTATACGGCAAGTTATATTTACCAAAAGTTCAATTTGTAATATAAATAAATCCGAGCTTGTAAAAGCCTCGTAGTTTATGAAAAATTCTGACAGTAAAACAGATCTTATAACGTTCTCATTTTACGCCTAATTTAATAAAAATGTAATTAGGAAAATTCTTCTAAAATGTTCCATGATTAAAAATGAGTTTTATTCGGTACGCATAACTACGTAGAATATTCTCAAATTAACGAATCCAACTGAAATCCATTTCTCTGGATTAAGATCGGAATGCGTGAAATAATTATCTTTCCCTCGCACCATGATAGATGCCAATGGCATTTTTAGGAATTTGTGCTTTTCTTATCTTCTTAATTCCTTTTTGTTCTCATTTTATTTCCGTCTTAGATACCTATTGATATTGGTATCTAGGTATCTAGGGTGTAAACTAAAAATGTAAATATTCGAATCATATAAATTGACACAATTTCTTGCATCGTCACAACCGTCTTGAAACTTATCTTGTGATCGATTTTCACCCATTTTCCTTAAGCGGACTGAGTGGAAAGTTGTTTTGATACTTTTTCATCCTATCAAGTAATATTTCGCTAATGCGAAGTGTCATTCTTGAATTTTATTTTCAGTTCGTTGGTAATTGGGTCATCTTTCTTTTAGGTTGTTGTTTTTTGTGGTAACCATAGACTTTCCATTATTTTTCTGGCGCACACTGATTGCTTTTATGCAATCATCCGTAAGCGAAGCACTTTGCTCTTCAGACGCGTGCGTGGCACTGCAAATGGCATCCTGGACGCGTTGGCTAACAGGTGGGATTCTCCACTATTGAAGCCTTAGGTCGAAGCAGTGGATGAGTGTTCATGCAATGGGCACTCAGACCGGCTCACGCTTAAATTAAATATTTTACCTATAAGTAAACTGTACTAGTAGTAAACTAGGCTAAGTTTATTGTTACTAACACCTACGGATATAATTTTTTAATCCGAAATAAATATATGATTAATTTGATTGAATTCGAGGATATGTTTTACTTTGAAGGTCGTGCGTGCTCATAGACATATAGAAAAAGGCGGACAGATTCTCGCTAACAAAAAACTGTGTCTATCGGAGTCAGACAGCTCGCTGTACCTACGCACACATTTCACAAGACATGCTGTATTTTTACCTGACCATATTACAAATACGTTACCATATTATGAATGGTTGACTGATGTGTGAATGTGTGCATACCGGCCTGTAGGTACAGCGAGCTGGCTGACTCTGATAGACACAGTTTTTTTGCTAGCGAGAATCTGTCCGCCTTTTTTTATACGTCTATGGTCGTGATAGTAATCATGCATGATGTTTCTCATTCAATCTCAATCCTGAAACTATTAATGCAACAAAAGGTCGTAACTCACTCTAGCTCAGCGTCCATCATTTTTATCGCGTCGATCAAAGCATTGAGCAATACAGCACTATTCCCAATGGTGGACTACTGATAGAGTTGTATTCTCGAAGTAACGAGGGTCGGCTATAGTCCGTATTCATTCGGGGCTACTTTTCACATTTCGATACAAGAAAATTGGCGGATTGAGCCCTTGTATTGTATGGTGGTATTTAGCTATGAATTTATTTCCTGTCAATCCCAGAGGTCACATCTGGGACTAATGATATAAATGGTGTCCGGAAATATCCTGTAAGAATATGTTATCGTAAAAATCTGCCATTGTATAATGCAAACGGCACTGGAATCTTTATTTTTAGAAGTGTTCAGTTTTCCACCAGTGAACATTACAGAATAGAAAAAAGTAATGTCGTTCGGAACATAGAGTAACTATTTACTTTCCCTACTAAAAAACAGGAAGAACTACTGTATCGCCCACCCATAGACAATAGTAACAATGGATAGATAGTGTCAGGTCGACAGCAAATAGCCTATACACACCTTATTAATACGTTTCGCTTCCCTGAGTCAGACCCACCATTTACTAATATATTGTACACATAAATATGCCTATAAATGTCACGGAGCATTGTCGAGAGGATGATACCACGATCGAACTTTAGTACCACGATCACAAGCATGAATGGCAATTCCAGTACGGAGTAATTAGTATTCCGTGTCCCTATCAAATAATTTCTAAGTCTAGATATTATCTTTTTGTTGCGAATGTAATCAACAGTAACGATTTTTGGTACCACAATTACTACGCTTAAGAAGCTTGAATGGCGATTCCAGTGCGAGGTAATTAATAGCTTCCCATGTAGGAATCTTGACGTGGAGACCATAAGACCATTCTTTCCCAGTATAATAAAAGCCAACTGACGGGCTATATCGGCTCGTGGCTATATAGCCCGTAATATATAATAACAGCCGCACCGTTCGATCTATCAGGTTAAGCTACGCTGCCGGGGTTGGTCCGTGGATGAGTGGCCATCTTTACATGCAGAGACTCTCCGTGCATGCCTGGGAAAGCATGCCGTTGGTATCGGCTGCCATTTGTGGTTCTTTGACAGTTGTTACGATCGTCAGAAGCCCGAAATTCTGACAACCAGTCTTACCAAGGGTTACTAGGTTGTAGAGGTCAGATAGGCAGTCGCTCCATGTAAAAGACTGGTATTCAGCTGCTTCTGGATAGACTGGAAGCCAACCTCACATAGTTGGGAAAAGGCTAGGCAGATTGATTTTTGACGGGCTATCTATATATCGAAAAAAGTACGTAGAAGTTTACGCTTTTATTGCACGTTTTCCACAAGCAAAGTTTTGCGCAAGTTGACATCTGCAACGGACTTGCACTGCGGAAAAATCTGCAGCAAGTTTTCTAAGTAAAACTGTCAAAAAATCCAAGTTGTGCAATATAAAACTAGCCAGTGGACATTCTGAAAATACAACATACTTTGATCCGTAATTCGGTTGCCATATGTTGCCAAGCGTGGAGTTTATGATTTTACCCATAATATATAATCACTAGCTCTGCCGGCGACTTCGTCCGCGTGAAATTTCTTGTTACCCGACTCACCCCGTCGCATCGCATTGCCTGCACGCGCTATTACGTTGTTTTCACTTAGCGTTTTTTCTGACTTTTTTATTTTTACGCGTCTCCTAAGTGTCCTAGCGTGATGTAAAAATAGCCTATAGCCTTAATCAAGAACTGGTTTATCAAATGCAAAAAAAAATCTAATCCAACTGGTATTTCCAGGGATTAGCGCGTTCAAACAAACAAAAAAACCAACTCTTCAGCTTTAGTATTAGTATATAGACTTTATCTCGGCTGGAGGATTATGTGAGTATAGTAAATATCAGGCTGATATGATAATTTTTCGTTTATATATAAAGCTATTGATAAAAATACCTATAATTTGCTAGCTGTTGCCCGTTGTTCTGTCGTCCTTATGAAAATTCCTTAAGAACCCTGATCAAAATCTGTGCCCTATGTGTAGGTTAGGGCATAATCTGTCCAAATACGATCAGCTGAGATTAAGCAAAAACATCTTCACACAAATACTATAAGTAAGCACGTAATACTGCCTCTGATCTCACAAAACCAATACGTTTTTGTCGAAGGCCATACCCAACAAAATGTCGAGGAATGCTACCTAAATCGATTCCTGATGCGTTTTAACTTATAAAAGGCACAGATTCAACAACCATCTGGAAACGTCATGGACATCCGATTCCTGTCAAGACAAGAAGATTGTTTCCACAAAAACTTCGTAACAAGATGAATATCGAAGTCAAGAATTCTCAGTTTATAATTGGTTTTACTTACATTCTATTAGTATAAATTAACACGACAGTTGAAGTTAAAAGTTTAATTAGTACTTGGGAGTTTGTTGAGAGCGCCTATAACTTTCATTTGCTATCTACGTCTATGCGCAATTGCGTCCGAGATATTTTCTTTCCTTTCTCTTTACTTCACACAAAGAGTGCAGAATGTTCTTTTTTAAATTAACCGAGTTTGCATAACGGGGTGAAGGAGATAAGCTAGCAATTGTAAGATGTTAATGTAAAGTTAAAACAAAGCTTTTGCTTCATTCACGCTTTTAGATTTTCATCACCGCACCACAGTAAACAATGACTGTACAGAAAATCTATGCAATAAATGGTTGCAAAGGAAATTACACGCAAATATGTAGATATTACCCTGTATAATGTTTTTCGTAACTTGATGTCCCTTGTTTAACCAGTCACCCTGTATAGCACAATAGTAAACTATGGGCTGTCTGTCGCCTTCACTCGTCTCATCCAATTTATCGCGAGTATTTCTGAGGGACCACTCGTATATCTCAAGTGATAACGCCCTCTGTTAAATTGGGATTGAGAACTGATAGATGTTGTATTGGATTTGTGCTTATCTATGAATTGCTGTGTAGAGAAACATTTACTCAAAGATTAATCTCAGAATTAACTAGAATGTTTTTGTCACTGATTGTACTCCACTTAGTCTTGTATCTGAAGAGAACGTTGTTGGTAATGTTGGTTGCACATTTATATAACTCCTTGTGTTCTATTTATTTGTAATATATAATGTGTAATTGTTGGTTCTACCGAATAAATCAAATAATATTGTAGGTACTATAATTTATTAAAATAAACAATCACAATCTTATACTATCATGGAAAAATATTATTTTGAAGACAAAATGGCTAAAGTTTACCTTTGTTTGCAATGGCAACCCTTTGTCTCCCTAAATTATTTTGACTCGTTCCCATAACAATAACTTTTAAACCTTATTCGTCCTTAGCTCTTTCATTACTGACTTTAAGCCCTTTCATAAAAGTCATTTGTTTGGAAAAAGTTGGGACGCTGTAAAAACTTGGCGGCATCTGAAGTGTTGGGGTTGAACCGCCCGGGGTCTGAGGACCAACCTCTGCAGATCGCCCACACAACACCCTCAAGTTAGGCCTTTTGTACTAATGTTTTTATACCATCGCTTTCTATTTATAATTAATACGTATAAAATGGTTTAGGAAATTTCTGTATGCCTTAATCGAATTACATAAATCAATCAATCAATCTGCCTATCCTTTTCCCCAACTATATTGGGGTTGGCTTCCAGTCTAACCGGATGCTACTGAATACCAGTATTTTACATGGAGCGACTGCCTATCTGACCTCCACAACCCAGTTACTGGGTAACACGGTTGTCAGACTTGGGCTTCTGATCTACAAATGAGAGCCGGGACTAACGGCTTCACGTGCTTTCTGAGACACGGAGGGATCTCGATACGTAATGTATGGTCACCCATCCACGGGCCGACCGTTATTACTGCGGTTGTTATTACTAAGTCACGAGCCATGAATTATTATTACAATAATAATTTTCACCCACGTTCCGCAAAAAAGTAGTTTTTTCTTTCCTAATCTGGAATAAGTTCTGAACTTAAAATCTAGAAACTTGTTACTGCAGTGTCTTCAGTCTTGATAAAACCGTAAAATCCACCGTCGCTACTGAAATAATCCGTCGTAATTTCTTTGTCCAGGTGAATTTAGTTTATAAATAATATCGTGAGTCGTGAGACACATTTCCATTTCTAAAATTTATTTACCAAATCATCATTTGCTCGCTTCGTGAGTACTAAAAAGATAACAAGTAAAGAACAGTTTGATAAGTATTATAATAGGCTTCCCGGAGGAAATTACTGACGAGTTTCAACAGCCGTGAAAAGGGATTGTTTAGTCGTATTCACATCTAAATCTCCCCGGAGGCGGCGAGAAAACAATTCATTTTTGTACGAGGATACCCATTCCGGTTATTAGAATTTATTGTCTTAAATTATATCCGCAATTCGTTAGAACCTTTGAATTAAGGCATAAAGGTCGTGATCAAACGCGTTGTTTTTGTAACTTTCAGGAATTTTTACGACCTTTTTAACATTCTTGTTATTAAATTATGTCAAATCTCCATCGTGGGGTGTACACAGAGGCTTTAAATACCATACAAGGATACATGGAAAAAAATAAAAATGGTTTATTATTTTCACAAGTAATATCTTAATAACTAGTGATTGGAGGCTCCTTTTAAGCAAATAAATAACATAGGCTGTTAGAAGACTACTTAAATACAAATATTACTTGACTTTTACTGAATGTTTTTATTGGATTCGGCACAAAGGACCACATTTTTGGATGATAGATGGATGTATTGTTTGTAAACGTTAAAATACTATGCAAGAAAATAGACAGTTATTTTTTTCATATAAACAAAATGCGTTTACATGTAAGCTGTGGTCAACGCCCAAGGGTAAGCCATTCCCATAGCTATAAAATATAAGTAGCTTCAAGATTTACAGTTAAATATTTATCATATAAATCCGTATCATCTAAGGAAGAGGGCACCAAACGTAGTAAGCTGGAACACGAGTGCGGGTTGCAAATCCTTAGAGTATTTGTCACAAGGTAAACAGCTATTACACTGAGACCCGTATTATTTTATAGAGTCATTTGTTACGGGAAAGAGGGAATGGTAAATTATTTCTTGTCTATTCTGAGTATTCTCTTTATTATACCTATTATATACCTGGTATAATGGCGAACAAAAATCTTTACATGCCTACAACTTATATGTTGGCTGAGTCAAGCGTAGACTGATATATGTGATTGCCTTAAATACCAGAACTTTTCTTTGAAGGCTAGAGACGTTAGGACCAAAGATTTAAATCACTAGATTTGCCCTCACCGTACTTAGTCACGCGAAAAAGGGTCTGTACTGAGAAGAGTGAGCTCACACATTATTAAATTTATAGCGTTTCCATTACAATCGAGTCAATTAATTCACTGCTTCATTGTGTGTCAGAAGTTAGTGTCAAAACGAAACCATAACGCAACTATCTTTTGACGCAGTTTCTAACGATTTAAATCTTTGTTTAGGACCAAAAAAAGAATTTATCGTAGTGTGTGGAACGTCGACGTTTGTCAATCAACTAGCAAACATAGTGTTATGAGGTTGTGT
Organism: Cosmia trapezina; assembly: GCA_905163495.3. Lineage (NCBI taxonomy): Eukaryota > Metazoa > Arthropoda > Insecta > Lepidoptera > Noctuidae > Cosmia > Cosmia trapezina. The sequence goes on from LR991042.1 coordinate 11,759,319, forward strand.
TATCGTCTCTGTGTCCAAAGTGACACCTCTGTTTCAGTGATTAATGTTTGAGGCCATCTTTTTGTTTCAACCTGATAATATTTTAAGCGACTCTAAGCCTAAATTAAAAAAGTTAAAACATTAATTATCGTTGCCTCATTGTTGATAATGCAGACCATTATTAATTAAATCTAAAATTAGGATGAATATGCTACGTGTGAGAGAGTCCGTGGAGTTTCTTGCCCTTTCTTCTCCAAAGGAACCTCCTACGCTTTAGAATGGGCAACTACGCCAGCAGCATCTTTCTGACTGACAGAACACTTGACAATTCAATAGTGCCTGTATTTGGGGTCCCCGAAATGATCGATCGCAATTGATCAATTTCCATCAATATTTCTACTGTAGTATAATCTTATCAATCGTTTCAATTGCCCTTGGTACCTAGACTATCAATTTGCGCATCAATGTGTATCAGTCACGTAAAAATTGATAGTTGCAATTGATCGTATCGAGAACCCTTTTTGGTTTAATTTAAATTGAGTTTGTTACCATTTAAGCCACTTGTATGACGCTGGAAAAGAGGGACAACTACTCGAGTCTGACGATATTTAACTGAAATATCTTGAAAAGTTTTGAAAGAAAAGAAAGAAAGAAAGAGAAACGTTCATTTTGACGCAATTTAATAAGAAAACTGCTCCCAAAAAACACTGTTTCACAAAGAATCTTAGAAGCTACACAATAAATACTTAGATACTATCCTACCCTACATGCGCAAAAATAAAAACAAGTTAGTAAAACTTTTCTTCGGATATAATCGGAGATATGTTACATTATTTAGCAGTACCTACCCACATAAATAAGGAATAAACTGGCATCATGAATAAACAAGATAACTTGATGCTACAAACTCTTGCGGGTACTAATTATACTCTGCTTGGTATATGTAGGTACTTACCTTAAGGGAATGTATTACATATTTTCATGTCTACGTGTAAATACTGTATACAAGGTGGAGACAATAAACTCCTAAGTATCTAATGACGTTCCCAGTCTGCATACGAAAATTCAATCAAATATATCCAATAGTTTAGCCACTACAGCTAGTCAAAGAGTTTAATAATTTAGTTTCTTAGACAAAAACACGTTTTCAATTTCGATGGTAGGATTTATTTGATAGTTCCAAAATTCTCCTATGCATAGTATTGCCAGTATTTTCAGTTGTGGTCGTACAGCTTTTGCCAGCGGTTTCGCCCGCGTGGATGACGGAAATTATCCCAAGGGAACCGTATATGCTTCCGGGATATTAAGTTACTCAACTGCAGAAAATTTCAAAACACAAACGTTTTTAGTACATTTCCAACATCTTTTTAGCAGTACTTAAACACATGACTGTACTCATGATAACAAAGTGCGCGTTTTCTTTTGAAGGAAATTTTTCGGCGGCTGGTCGAGACATCACGTGACCAGAGGGCTGGCTTGTTCTTTTGCCAAAGAATTAGCATTGCCATTCAACGTGGCCATGCTGCCAGTCTTCTGGGCACGTTTCCGGATGACATCGATGCGGACGAGTACTTCGACGCCTAAGTGTCCTTTTGTTTTTGTATTTATTTGTATATTTAGTTAGTCATTTACTTTAGTACCTAGTATAGTGTTAATTTGTATATTGTTTATAATTATTAAGGCTGCTCCTTCCTAAAATACGGCGAAACTAAGTAACTTTGTAACCATTTTTTACAGTAACTATAGCATCTTTGTGATAGGAAAAAAATACACAGTAATTTACAATACATAAGAAGTGATTTCATGTGTCCTGAGATCTATTTTAGTTTGTAGAACTAAGGGAAAAAAATCTAAATCCAGGTCTATTTCGGTCTATTTTTTCGAGTTGTTACCATATTACTCCTACAGTTTTCAGTAAGTGTTCATAAATGTATACAGTATACAAACTATTAAGGAATGATTTCTTGTCATTATAAAACACTATCGAAACGGGTCTTATCGCGATATTCTTTTTAACGAGGTAAACAGGTACCTACTTCTTGTCATTACTTTTTTAGTTTAATCAACAGATTTTGTAAATCGATAATTACTTCATATTTTGCAAGCGTTGTGTCATCGCGCTTCTCTTTCTTTTCTATGCAGTCCGACAGTGACCGCGCTTTTTGCGACGGACAAGCCTTAAATAGTTACTTTAATTAAAAGCACCTGATAACAAACAACTTTTAGCATGGGCCAAATCTGAAATCGCGAAAAAAAATCAGCTGTTGTTCAGCATTTTGACGAGTTATGCGAACATAAATGTAGGGAACAGCTATAATAGATAGAGACTATTTATCTGTGATTGGCAGACTGAGTTAGTTGACGTTTGTCTACCTCCTCCGTCTCACTGCTCACATACTTCAGGCGGTGATTAGCATTTGCGCGCACAATATAGCAAATGCGGCGGCTTCAAACCGTTCGACGAGGATATTAAGGGGAGACCCATGTCATGTGCTAGGTGATAAATGTAGCGCAAAATTGATTAGATTTCTTCCATGAAATCACGATTATCGACTGCACCTATTTTATTGAACTAAGCAAAACTATTTGGGTTTTTGGGTTCCGTACCCAAAGGGACGCAATTACTAAGGCTCTGCTGTCCGTCCGTCCGTCTGTCTATCACAGGGCTGTATCTTTTGAACCGTAATAGGTAGACACTTGAAATTCATTCCATACAAGAAACGTAGGTATTTTTTACTAAAGTTTTTTTTATCAGTATATTGTACGGTGGTACGGAAGCTTTCGTGTGCGAGTCAAACTTTATAGACTTTTTTTTCTCTTTTTAGGGTTCCGTTTTTTCCTTTTGAGGTACGCTCAAAAGGAAAAAACAGAACCTTATAGAATCACTTTGTTGTCCGTCTGTCTGTATGTCTGTCTGTTAGTCTGTCAAGACCCTTTTTCTCAGAAACGCGTAGAGGTATCAATTTGAAATTAATATCAAATACGTAAGTCTATGGCCCCTTGAAGTCCTAAAAACTCAAGCTTCTAAGTCAACCCAGTAAAAAGATACGGCCAATTATGCGATATATTTTGATACTCGCAAGTAAATCAAAACCTATGGGGTACCCTATAGGTTTTGATTCCCGTTGACCTAGAATAATGAAATTTGGCAAGAAGCAAGGTCTCACAGCATCACCGTCCGTACCTCAAAAGGAAAAAACGGAACCCTTATAGGATCACTTCGTTGTCCGTATCTATCTGTCAGTCTATCAAGACCCTTCTACGCAGGAAAGCATGAAGATATCAAGTTGAAATTAATATACGTAAGACTAAGGTCCTTAAAGTTCTAAAAAAATCAAGCTTCTAAGTCTACGCAATAAAAAAATACGGTCATTTATGCGACATTTGATACTCGCAAGTAAATCAAAACCTATAGGGTACTCCCGTTGACCTAGAATCATGAAATTTGGCGAAAAGCGAGGTCTCACAGCACAAGTAAAAGAAAAAGTCCGAAAACTGTTAATTTGTAATTTTGTCACAAAATTATTATTTTTTTTTGGGATTTCAATGTTTAGTTGGTTTTGGGATCATTTGTTTTCAACTACGGATCCCTTTATTGTGTGTGGTCCGACACGCACTTGGCCGGTTTTTTTTTCTACTGGCAGTTTTTCATTCTATACTGTTAAATAAAACCGGTTAAGAGCGAGTCAGACTCGCGCACACTTATATATAATTTTTGTTGATGATTTCTGACAAACTGTGCTATTCAGAGACATCGTTTTATATTTTCCTGTAATCTATACATACACTTTTATCACATAGAATAATTTCAGATTTTTCTGTATGCTAACTTTGGAGATAGGGGGTGGGGGACGGTATTTTTTTAATTTTTCATCAAGTCGAAAACCATGCGGCCTAAAAAAAAAGAAAAAATGTTGGAGAATGTGCAAACAGCGCTCTTTTATATAATTCCCCACATGCCCTAGTAAACCCACCTCGAATTTTTGTTTGTTTCTTTCTTATTTGCAAAATAGTTGGGCAAACGTCATCTAAAACTGTTCCAAATTTCAAGTTGATAGCATTAGTAGTTCTTGAGATATCCAGCTGTGACAGACAGACAGACTGAGTCACACCATAAAGAAAGAAAGAAAGAAAGAAAATACATTTATTTAGCACAGACTAAAAGCTAAGCTATAAGGGTTCCTTTTTACCATTTTGGTACGGAACCCTAATTACCATCTGTTGATCAACTCAACATTATTTCTAACGAAGCACATCGCCTTAGCAGACAAGTAGTATCTTGAGTGTGGAACTTTATAGCCGTCACAGCTTTCAAGCAAATAAATCTTGAAGCTACGTCTTCACAGTTTCATTTTACAGTTCAGCTTTAAAACTAGCGAGCTGTCCTTACTAGGTTGAAGGTACTTATACAAAACTTACAGCTTAAGAACAATGTATTTTATACTGACCTAATTATGACGAGAATAAAGCTATGTAAACAATTTTTTTTTTTATTCTTTTGAAAATACTGAATGATTAAAATCCTTTTTACCTGACTGCGCGACAAAAAGGAGGGTAATGTGTTTTTGAATATAATTTTCTATAGAAAGAAGCACGGACTAGAAAAAAAAGAAGGACTCCGCGCCACGCGTATCGAAATGAAGCACCGTACCGATCTATGTGTGCGTGATTTGACAAAGACGCCGTGATACTATGATGTAAATGTGTGCGTGAGGCATGTTTGTACAAACGGTCCGGCTATAATATAATATAATACTTATGTACTGTGACTTCACTTTCGATATCCGTGGCGCGGAGTCCTTCTTTTTTTTCTAGTCCGTGGAAAGAAGATTATTTTAACTCGGTCGTTACCAAGTTCTGATATAAAAATTTAGTTTTACTTTAAGACATTCGAGCTGTTTGCACAGCATTTTTGCTGCACCTATCTTCCCGCTGTTTTAATAGCCGTTACCCAGATTATTTCCAACTATCAGATGATGGCATTAATCTAACTAATAAAATCAGTTAACTACTTGTACTACAAATGTAATTAATATTAATGAACTAGCTTTTCCGGCGGTTATCTGCCATGTTCTTAGCAATGATAGTTGGAAACTTCGTCAATTTATTATGATGGAAAAAGTCGTTGGGACAAGGAAAGTTGCGCTGACGCTAACTTATAGAATACTTTTAGTGGACTGGGAGAGGTCCATTAATATAGGACCCTACCGCGGAATTTGAGTTTAGAAACTTAGTGACGCAAGAAAAAAAAAGGTGGAACAACATTTATTTTATTTATTTATTTATAAGGCAACTACAACAGGTAACAATTACAGTAGGTTTAACACTAAATTCACATTATAGGTTTCGACCTGATTATCACCCAAAGCGTAATCGCACAACATAAACAAGGTATTATAGATAACTGAGTCTGCTATTAGAGCTGCTTTTAAAGCTGCTTTTAGAGCTGTTAAAGCTTTACGGAAGGTCGGAAGGCAATGTAAAATATGAAAACAAATGCTAGATCTTCTGTTGTTATGATTTTATTAGGATTTGTCACTTTTTTTCCGGCTTCGTTAATTTATATTGCAATAAATGAAAGAAAATTTAAAAGTTATATTAAAAGTACACTTTGTAGACAAGCATAATTATTACAAATTAGATGATTATATATCCAAGATAAGAATGCTTCGAAACATACTGGTCCTGCTCCATTGGACAATCTAGACTCGAGACAAAATCAAACTGGTTACTAATTTAATTGTAGGTACAATGTATTATTTTTATAACATTGATTTTACAGTCTGTTTTTACACACACAGTTATTTGTTAAAATTTTAAGAAAATCGTACCTATAAGTACTTTTACAATGTTTGTAAATAAGTGAGCAGTTGAGCACCATATATCTGTCACATAATTAATTTTTCTGTCATTGCTTAATTTATAATTCTTTTTACCCATTGTTGTACAGTAATTTTATTCTAGGTGCATCGTCTTCAGATATTCTAATGATATAATTAATATAGGTATACAAAATATTGTAAAATAGTTTTAAAAGTAACGGTGGAGTTTCTTGCCCATTTTTCTCCATCTACCTTTTGGAAGGCGCGACTAGAATCAATTCTTTAATTTTTTTAATATTTTTTTTTTTGTAAATCTTGACGATCAGAAGTGCCTATTTGAAATCAATGATTTGACTTTGACTTTAATTCAAGCAGTTTTGTATTCATAGATAAATCATCATCTTATACCTGAATATAAATAGCTAAGCATACATAGTTTATTCTTAAGGATAAGCTTATTTTCAACTAGAATTTAGCCCAAAAGCGTATATGTAATTCTAGTATGGGCTGATGGGCCGGCAATCGTTCGCTAAATCCCTAGTCAACAGGGAATACAATTACTTTCAACAGCCTTCCAATTCCCAAGAAAACTCTTCCCCTTTGTTTCGTCCGAAACTACCAAAATCTAATGAACTGTCAAAACGATCAGATATCACATAATAAATACACCATAAAGTAATATTTATACGCAATAAAATGTCACAAATATTGTTATAAGATGGCCATAGTTTATTGGCTGTCGAGCTGTTTGTTATTGGCAACATTATTACTGGTAGGTCGTTGATACAGAACACATTAGAGGTGACGAAATAACTGCTAACATAAAAGTTAATAATGTATTTTGAAGAGGCAGTGGAAGCATGTTTTACGTTCTTGTTTATTATAGTAATGATGTTACAGAAATCGTTAAAAACTGATTTGGCCTCTCTATGTCATTTTCGGATGACCACTGAAAGTTTGCACTGTGCTGGGGATCTCCCTTAGCACAGCATCATGCTAAGTGGAAGCTATTTTGTTTATTGACGTGATAACGTCTTTTCGCTCGGTGTACAGTTGAGTTCATTAATATATCGGCCCTTTCAGGCTTCAAAAACATATGAACGTCAAAAAAGTTCATAATATTATTTATTTATTTAAAACATACATACAACTATCAAAAGCAGTCACATATTAATGATCTAAATCTTGACCACAATTTAATGATGCCTACGGTTATCGCAATACTATGAACTTTTTGACGTTCATATATTTTTGAAGCCTGAAAGGGCCAATATATTAATGAACTTGACTGTTCACTTTTAATGCTAGAGTTGGTTGAGCATTCAAAAGATAGGTCATATTTGTAACAATTTTGAAGAACGATTTCATTTGGCACAACGTCACAGCGCGTGTGCAAGCGCATGCGCGCGAGCCTCTATTTTTCATTCAATTTGTATAGCGCAAAAACGTGTTTAGCTAGAATTTTAATTCTGGTCAAGAGTTGACAAAGCACTACTGGGACCTAAAGAGAAACAACAGAAATATTGGCCAAAATAGGGTGAAAAATGCATATAAGGAAGTTGACAATAGCAAAATAATTTCAGATTTCGTCTCATATCGGCCGTAAATCTGGTCAGAAACTAAAAGAAATCCAGGCGAGGAAAGTTTACATCATAAGGAATGCAAGAAGCCTAGAAAGTCCAGTGCCGAGCAAATACTTCTCACTAGGTTAGGTTAGGTTACAGTTGTGACCAAACGTTTTCACGAAAATAAACGGCGCAGACTCGAACTGCGCCTATTTTTTTTTCTATATTAGGTATTTGAGTTATGTATGCACTTGTTTCTGTGACGAATAAACCTATAATGGTGTTTTCCGGGAGCAAATGCACTAATTACTCTAAAAAATACCCAATTCGTTTCTTTCTCTCTTTTTATATTATTCCCTATCAGTGCTTAGGTAGGCCACAATGTTTTCTAAAACTCACATGTGAAGCCTATTTAAAACCATTCGGTAGCTTGCTAGACCGAAACAATTACAAAACCACGGCACAAAATAGAGTAAAAAACACAAATCAAAATAAATGACCGCGCCAGAGTCGGTCGTTTATTCGTCTATACACACTGAAACTCTCCCGTTTCACCACTGTTATTTAGGTTTTAACAAAACCTCACTTCCATTTGTTTGTCAACTACTTTTAGTATTAACATAACAAAAAACCGAGCCATTCAATCAGTACATTTGAAACGCTATGGTTTTATGTTCTGTGACACGAGAGAATCGATTCAGTTCAGATACATTGCCGGGTTTAGTGGATGGAGCGTATTTTCGCTAAGGCTATTAACCTTGATCAAAGAAAGGACAAAAATCGTTCAGTATCCGTGTACGTGCGGGCAAAACTGTGTCGTTCCACAGTAATGGGGTTTTGTGTTGCATTCCGACCCGAAACAACGAGTTTTCCTCTACAACACAGTTACATTTAAAGCATAAAATACTACAAAGCTGTATCGTCTCGAAATCATTTATTCGGGCGTTGTGCTAAATATTTTCGTACATTCCATTTAATTAAATTCCTTACGGGACTTATATACTTACGGATTTTCCGATTTTCTATTGCTTCTGTTTACATAAAATGATAACAACAAACATTGTTTTTCTCTTTATACACCACAAGAAGCCAATTTAATGTGAGAGAGTCGCCAGCATTATGCTGGTCACGTTCGAATATTAATTTCCTTTATTTACAAACTCGTTTTAAAGTTTCGCAACTACAGTTGTGGTCGTAAATAAATTTGAAATATGCCATACAAGTTTATTCTCATTTTAAGGCTTGTCCTCCCTAAAATACGGCGAAAATAAGTAAATTTGTTTCCATTTCTTACAGTAACTATAGCACCTTTTTGATAGAAAAAAATACACAATAATCTAGAATACATAAGAAGTGATTTCATGTGTCCTGAAATCTATTTTAGTGTGTAGAACTAAAGAAAATAAATGCTAAACCCAGGTCTGTTTCTGTCCATTTTTTCGAGTTTTTCCATATTACTCCTTCAGTTTTCATTAAAAGTGTTCATAAATGTATACAGTTCTTTACAAAATAATAAGGAATGATTTCATTTGATTACTTTTTTAGTCCGATTCCTAGATTTTTTGTAAATCGGTAATTACTTCATATTTTGCAAGCGTTGTGTCATCGCGCTTCTCTTTCTTTTCTATGCAGTCCGTCAGTGACCGCACTTTTTACGGCGGACAAACCTTAAAATAAGCCAAGTCCGGTTGAACGTTCCATATATCATAGCGTCTGACTTTATGGCTGTTTGGTGGCGATGCCGTAATCATAATGTCACTGGGGAGGTGGACAGAAATATTATTGGGCGGTTCTCAAGCAATTTATTTAACTGGCAACTTGGTTTAAGCAAAATCTGTAGAAATGATAGAACACCCGCTCTAGGGCCTGTAAGTACATTGATAAAAAAAGCAATGTATCAATGATAAACTGATAACGAACCGCTGTTATCTACGCTCATTTAAATAAATAATAAAGCAGAATCCTATATGTAGAGAAAATAAAAATCTTTAACCGTATGTAGGTAAGTATCTGTCACGAGTGGAGTAAATCCATAATCTGCTAATAATAATTACATTAACCAGGAACTCCATACGAAGCTCCAAAGATTCCACGAAACGAATGAATATTACATTATTATAATTTATCAATCTTTTACCCTCGCGGATTACGAGTAGGTGTATAAAATAACATGCCCCATATCCGTATTAATAAATACCCCTTAATTCTTGGGGCTACTAAGTTTTTAAACTTTTGTACTTTAGTATTAGGTAGCTGTATGCAACCTTGTTTATTTATTATTATTTATTTATATACTTTATTGTACACGAAAAAAATACCTTCTGTTTCTGTCTGTTTTGCCAAAGTTTTTAAGGCTGAATCTCAATATTTTTAAAGAAAATCTAGTAGTAAGGTACCTACATAAATTAAGGATATCTACTTAACTCAAAAGGCATAGGTACTATCGAGGAAACTTACATCTGATCAAATTGAGAACAAAATCCTGTGCCCACGATGACCAGATCTGTGGCCTTAGTGCGAGCTTTTATACTTACTCGATAGCGCTTACGTTAACGTTAACTTACGTCAATTTGTATGGAATAATTGTGTTTCCCATTATAGTCACTAGACGGCGCTTATTCAGTTTCAGTACAAATAATTGAAGCTTACGCTAACGTGATCCAGTAAGTAATTTAAGCGCTGCAAGTATTATAGTCATTACGGCGTATAGATGCTCGTTTCTCCGATGGCACATGTGAAGAAGTAATATTACATGGAATAAAAGACATTCTATTCATACTTTTGGATATCCTTATGTAATAAACGTTCAGGGCCGACTAAAGGTGAGCGTCCACTGGTCCGCGCCGGCTACAACGCTCGCACGGCACACACTGGATTTCGGTTTGTATGAATTCTTAAAGCACTGCGTCTACTACCGGTACAGCCCGCATTTTCATTTCTTCATACGAAAAAACCAAAATCCGTTACGGCCGGCGCGGACCAGTGTACGCTCAGCTTAATAGGAATATATTTCTTTCATTCGCTCACAAGAATTCATTTCGAACTAACTTCCCAGATGTCGCATTTCATATCATAGGTATTGTATGATTATTTTATAGAAATCCTTCATAATGTAAACCTTGAAGATCTATTTATGTGGAGATATGATGAAGTCTCCGTTAAACGAAAGCTTATCTCTAGAATTTGTCATGCCCATATGTGGGGACAGTTTACTGACTTATCTTGCTACAATCCGCAAACGCTCGCCCCAAATGTAACATACGTAGGTATACTTAAACTAGACGCAAATATCTAGACTTATCACAAATACCTACCTAAGTTGTGGCTGTTTGTGACACCCAGACGCGGAAAATTTGTTATTTTTGTTACGTAACAAACAAAATATCTACTTTTTCCCGTTCCAGTCGAAGAATTTTTATGCATGGCGGAGATTTCTAGAAAACCGTCACAAATGTGTTTTTTTAAAGCAATGTATCTCATAAACCGTAAATAATTTTGACAAATAAAAACAATATTGATATTTTCAAGTCTTTTTCGCACAGTCCAGTACAGTAACTCAAAACATAATTAAACATACTTTAATGCACCAAAAAAATCTTCAAACATACCTCTTAAGTATAAAGGAAGTAAGTATAGTCTTAAGTATAGTAGTGTAGTTATCTTTAAAAGCAGTTTAATCCCTTCATTAACAATTATAATTAAAAATATACCATAAAATTTCAAATGCCAAACTGCAACCAGTAATGAATTATATATAAAGAAAAAAAGAAAAAGAAAGAAAACTTGTTTATTCTGCACAAATAAAACGCACAGATATAAATAGATATATAGATTTAAATAGTTAATTTCTAATTTTATACGATTTTATTTGCACTTTTACGACATAATTCCGGTGCGCGTGAGAGTCTTCTGTCTCGCGCGTCAAACTAGACAGATATAACGCCATTTCACTTACACACCGAGCTAAACCACGCTTGGATGTAGGGGTAGGAAAAATAAGGTGAAAATTTACATTTTATAGGTAGTAGAGTTACCTACTGATATACCTAGCCCTAACAGTTTTTTTTTTCTCGACACTAGACTTATTGTAACTGGCATAAAACAACGTAAAGATTATCGAAAAAATCTCAACGATAAAACAAGCCAATAATCTATTTATTACATGGAACAGCACTTAGCTAAGCCACTTTTGTGGAACACCCGCTTTACCTTCGATAAAACATAAATCAATCAATTACCTTGTGGTTTGGACACTAAAATATTAGAACCTAAGGTTGCTACGCTAACTATATACCAGTACAGACCTTCTCGCAGTAACGGTATGGGCTAATATTAGGTCTTTACCTATGAAATTGCCGTTCTGCAGTACTGGCCATTTCAAATCAAAATAATTTTTGTTTGGCTAAGAATTCTAATTTCAAATTAATTTTATTTTAAAAACATGGATTTTTTTTTCCAAAAGTAGTCATTTGTTTATTGATTAGTGTTACAAGTAGCTGTTTATTGGGGGTTCAAGACCAGCGGAAGTCCAGCGTAAGTTGAGCCGTGATGGTGTGTAGTTTGGTGGAAGGTGGCGACCAGGTTATGTTGGTTTGTTGTGAAAACGGGGTGTTGAGCGGAAGTCGGTGGTAGGTACGTAGTCGTGTTATCGTGGTGCTGACAATGTATCGTGGTGCAGACAATGTTGCTGTGGTTGGGATGTTTCGTGTCTTGGAGATAAGAAGCTGTGACGTCGAGATTGCGGTGGTGATAATAGTAGCTGTTTATTGGGGGTTCAAGACCAGCGGAAGTCCAGCGTAAGTTGAGCCGTGATGGTGTGTAGTTTGGTGGAAGGTGGCGACCAGGTTATGTTGTAGTGGCTGCGTAGTTAGTTCCCACGTTTTAGCGCGAGGTGTGACGTAGTACTGGTTCTGGCTGACTGTGTTGCGGGGGCGTACCCACGCTGCCGATTGGCTGGTAATGATGGTGATAAGGATATATCGCATGACGGATGTTGCAGTTTGATATGGAATTGATTTACTACAACAGTACGTTTGTATTTATTTACATTCAGATCACAACATTGTTGGGTGAAGGTTTGATTTTACTGTTATCTCATAACGTTATTATTTTAAATAATTAATATGAAAGGCATTCGTGATATTATTTTCAAGAAAGATAGAGATGAGATAAAGTATATTAAAACTAAAAGTATGCGGACTGCTCAGAAAATATCAAACACAGTTACATCGAAACATCAGGAGGACAATGCTGATGATGAAAGTTGTATGGAAGATAAGGTGACATCTAATATTGAAAACACACATTACATTGTATTCAAGACTGATGGTAAGATTACACATATATTTGCTCGAGTTGACGACGATGACGACGATGAGGCTGCGCAGAATGATTGTGTAAAATATAAAATAGAGAAAGGAAGTGACAATTATGATAACGCACCAGACGGAATAGATGAGTGTGGTAATCGTCCATTATCATCATCATCATTACCGGTGAGCACAACAATAGCCTCATCGATGAGTCTATATTATAGAGATGATAAACCACAGTACCAACAATACAGTTCAAAAACAAGTCGCTTGCGCACTTTCAGAGACTGGCCGCGACGTATGCGTCAGAAGCCTGAAGATCTTGCAGAAGCTGGTTTCTTTTATACTGGTAATGGAGACAGGACCATGTGTTTCCATTGTGGTGGAGGCTTAAAAGATTGGGAAGATGATGATGATCCATGGCAGCAGCATGTTCAGTGGTTTAGTGGTTGTGCTTATGTAAAGTCTAAACATACATAGTGTTTTATGCAAGAATAAAATGGGAAGGTAAAAAAAGAAATAAAAAACTGTATACAACATACAATGTATTTTATTATTAGATTATATAATGCCCCCAAGCCAAAGTGTTTATTCCATCCTTAGTAATACATCTTTTATCATCATTACCAGAAAGTATTTTTTTTCTCTTAATTTGTGTATAAACATGATGCTTATCACTAGTAAACGTATACATGTTATCATATTTTACATAGTCACAATCAAGTGCTTTTTTATAATTTTCGAAATGTAGCTTTCTTACAATAGCGGCGGAGGTGCCTTTGTTTTTCTTTACAGTCAAATCATTTTGTAAAACATAACTATACATCTTAGAACGTAAACCAATAAACTCTTTAATGATACAACCATTGGTTTCATCTTTCATGAGACCAACCACCTTTTTATTGACTAATGGTAGATTATAAATGTTGTCTATGGGAAAATCAGAGGTGTCAAATCTGGTCTCTAAGTCACATCTAATATCTTCATAGAAATTTTCAGTTATGATTTGATAGATGAAAGAATCGGTATCTGTGTAGAGTAATTGTACATTATTTTTGTATTTAGGTAGCATATATGAGTAGTGAAATTGATACATAACATGTTTGGAAAGTTCTAGTACAGTGAAACCAATATAAATAGGTTTATTATACAATATTTTTGTTTTATTCATTTGCACCGCTATAAAATTTTCGGAGAAAATCTTACAACTATGAAAATTAGGATGAGCTATGTATCTTTCAGCACCGTACTTACATTTAGTCTTTATTTTCTCATCACTCCACATGTTACAAAGTTTCACATCAACTCGTTTCCTTACATTCTCTATGGTTTTACCAAAAATTGAGTTGTTCATGAGTTTGTAGAAGTCTTTTTCAAACGAGTTTTTCGCTGAGGTTCTTTTGTCAGTGTTTAAATCTATATAAGGCTTAAGCCATGGAGATTGCTGAAACGATAAGATCCTATGGATTTTTTTACAAACTAACCCATGTTCTATGCATTGTTTCAAGTTAACATAGTGAATTACATAATTATGTTTGTTGTAGAGAGTAAGTAAAAGCTTTTTAGTTTTACCATTAGGCGGTGTTTTTGTTTCAGCACAAAATGGATAGTCATTGTGTAAATCATGTAGACACTGTGGATACTCCAGATCCACTTCCAAAATGTAACCGATATCTGAATCAGGACGCTGTGCTAATATATCGAATGAGTTAATTTCATCACTCGTCAACCAAATAAAGTTTGCATAAGGTAGATATTGGCTCATGGCATAACCATACAAATTATTAACATCCAAGTACATGATAAAACTGTTATCCTTTGTGGAATTGTAAGTGGTTGGATCTATAAACTTATTATTAGCCTGAGCATGTCTTTTGGAAACTTGACTAATACCACCTCGAATACCAGACTGTAAGAACTGAATTATTTCATAATCGGTGAGAAGTTCGAGATTTATTCCTGTCTGCCTCAACATGGCATCCCACGAAAGACTGGGTGCTGTAAGGTATCTACAAGGATCTAGTTTATATGCATTCAAACAGATACTACGGAAATTTTCAAACACTTCGGCAAGTAATAAGACATCTGTTTTGAGATATAAATCACAGTATTCACCCAACGTTTTTAATTTAAATTTATTCCATACAGTTTGCGCATGTATGTAATCACTATCGGAAATATGTGTTTGTGTTAGTTCACTGTAAAACGATCGTTTATCGGGTAGTGATGTATCTTCGAGTTTGGTCCAACAGTCAAGGTATTCGTATGGAAACACACCCTTTCGTGTTAAAAGACTTATTTGTTCTGGATCTGAAAAGTGTTCAGATAATATATGAAATTGATCTGGTGAGAGATTTTTCACCAGTTTGTCTAAACTGGTGGACATGAATTTAAAGGAATCAACGAAACGTATAGTTATTTCTTTTTGAGTGCTACCATCATCTCTATCTTTAAAATGCAACTTTTGACTAAATGAAATGTACTTTTCCTTATTCTGTGGTATGCACTCAATGGGGGCGCTATCTCTTGCAGCTAGTTCCTTAATGAATAAGTGACTATCGTATCCGCTTAAGTTATGAAAAAAAATGGGGATATAATTGGGTAGAGTATATTTTAAATTACATCGCTGATGTACTATACCTCTAATTTTTCCTGTGAAATGACAATGATCGGTGACCTTTTGATCTGATGATAACAATGGTTGCTCACAAATATAACAATGAGTAGATGTGTTATCCATTATTAAGCTTTCATTTTTATTTTGACAAAGTATTTTATTTGAATAATTATCAGCAATGTAACGAGCGTCCAAATAGATATTATCTACAAACTTTTTAACGCAGTCTTCACCGCGATATGTAACAAATCTACTCAATGAATTATCATAGTTACAATGTATATAATACGCAAAAGCGCATGGAATATGCTCGTGAGTGTAATAAGTGGTTTTTTCATTTCCTCCATTTTTGAGAGGGCTTAAAATTGATTCAAAATCCGCGTATATAACGAATGGTACAGAAAGTTGATGACTAATATTTTTGAAACTCAAGTACTTGTCTTCGGGAGTAGGCAGTTCTATTAAAGCTTTTTCACATCCTAACAATGTATGTCGTTTAAGTTTAGACTCACTAGTGAAATATTGCAAGCATCCATCACAGAAAAAGATTTTATTTTTATGACCTGTAATTTGAGAGCGTATGAGACGAGACATATGTTTTATCCAACAATAATGAGATTTACCATTATGTTTAGCATCTTCATAAAATAAGAGATTAACATGACGATTGTAGGTTTTAGCCTTAGATATATACATGGGCACGATATTTTTCTTTTTTTGAATACCATAAACGTTAATATTGATTTGGTTCAACACTTCGAAACGTTTGATTCCTTGAATCGATACCGGTAAATTAATTCCTGCTGTTTTGAAGACTGTCTCATAGTGCGGGTATGCTATTAGACGATTCGAGTGGGATTCAACTGGATAAAGGGCGCTTGCTACTGCCCAGAAAAAGCAGGCATTATCGGTGTTCTTCACATTCACACATGCATGTTTACGTTGTATCCAATCCGGAAGCTGTATGTAAGAGCTGGCTTTTAGCGGTACATACTTGTTAATGTTAATCTCTAAAAATTCAATCTTCTCCAATGTCCATCCGCTATCTCTTTCTTGAAACTCTTCACATTTCTTCAGAAGTTTAGCACAGGTCTCGTTATAGTAATTAGATAAGTCCGATGATTGTTGTAAATGTATGTTTTTAGTGTTGAATGATTTTAAGTCTCTAATCACTTCATTCTCTACTACTATAATATACGTGCAGAAAAGTTCAATGTTTACCTTAACATGTTTGTTTGATGTTATTTCCATTGTAAGCAGTTCTTGAATTTTAGATGCAGCTCCTGCTAAGTAACCTTCCGGGTTTAATGTGGTTGATGATGATTCATTGATACGATATGTCACAATTCTACACTTGAACGCTGTATTCACAACATACGCGAAATAATCTCCTGCATCTTGTTTACATAGTAACTTATGACGTTTCGTTCTTGAATGAGTAATTAATTGATTACTCTCCACTTTCGTATTACAAAAAGGACACTCGTACATTATTATGTTTAAAAAAACAAGTAGTAATAGCGTATGATATCTGCAAACGACTAGTAACTGATTAACTTGAATAATCATTTTATACTATTTTACTTTTTGTGGTTAGTCATGTTTGTGTGTTGTGGTTGGTATTGTGATAAAAGAAACAAAGTATGCTGTCAACTAAGTAAACACATTTTATTATCATTATTATTTTACAAAAAGCTTGAAAAGAATAAATAATCGATTACAAAACATTTGATTTCTTGATCCACAATTGACATTTCATCATAGATATTTTCCACAATTGTATAGGCTTCAGGCAATGTTTTCACTTGGGCGAGCTTGAATCGTTTCCTAAAGAAATTCATACGGTTCTCATAGTAACCCTTCACCCTTGTTAAGTGACGTAAACGTGAATCAAGACAGTTCAGTAAATGTTTCAGACACCACCACTCTTCGCAACAGAGGACGATCGATTTTGTTCCAATGTTGATTATGACAAATTTGTTTCTTCCTTCTTGTTCTTGTTCATGTTCAGACAGGTTTATATACTTGATCACTAATTGTTGTTGTTCTCGCTGCTGCTGCTGCTGCTTTGGTAAAGGAATTGAACTAGATGTGAAGAATCCTGATATTTCAGAGGCGTTTTCCATAAATATCATGTCCCACTCGTCTCTAGTTAATGTTATCCGATTAGCGATATCAATACACTCTTCCAGTAATCCATTGATTTGATCTGATGGCTTCAAATATGTTATAATGTATGGAATCGTGGAGCTGGAAACTTGATACATATACTTGCAAACTTCAAAATGTAAGGGTGGAATCGACGGAGTATATGATGAGGGATACATGTTGTCGCTACAAGTGTTGATGATTATCTGCTCGCTCAACTACTGTGACAGCGAGTTTATGAAGTTATTTTTCTAACAGCTTTTGTAAGAATACTATATTCGAAGAGAGAGTCATTTATAATTAGACAATAAGCAGTCGTATCGCTCGGTATAGGTTTTTTAAATTCTAGCTCCAGTTTGATGTCTACAGTGCCTCCGGTGCCTGAACGAAGTGTATCAGTTTGTCTGGAACAATCGATGATAGTCAGAGGGGTTTTCGTTTTGAAATGAGGTGGGCTTATTTGTACGCTGGAGCTCTTCAATCCATAATAGGATCTTTTAAAGTTTATGAATGCATTATACAAAAGTGAGAATACTCCCTTTTCAAAGTCATTGGCGAATGAGTCATACGGATAGTATTGGGAATTGAGATATAAACGTGCATTATACAAGTTGATATGATCAAAGATGCTCTTATCTTTGTTTTCATCATTATTACGTGAATGTTGGAATCCGACTATGACGTAACGGGGTTTCTCCAACTGTGTGGTTGTTTTCACAGTCCAAACATGTTTTTGGGATGTTGGCAACACTGGATACTCATAAAGATCCCACGAGCGGAATGCAATGGGAATCGGGATGTTGTTCTCCACATACTTCAACAAACGTAGTTTTTCTTTATCAGATACCTTAACAATGGGCATACGCCATGCTATACGGGTTATGTCAATGTCAATCTTTTTTGCTGCCTCTTTGAGAACTGCACAGTTAAGATTAGAAGAGCTTCGGTTCAATACCAGTTCATGTTTCGCGTTAACTATCACTTTATTGTAATCTTCAGCGAACCCCAACAAGTGTCGAAGTGGAATAGTGAAACAGAAGTCACCTTCAAACTCTTTATAACCATTCATATTCCAACCGCTATTTTCCAAACTTTTACACTCCTCTTCTCCATAGGACACCGCTCCCTTCATTGTGGTAGTAACACCGCAGTTTTTTGTTCTATCAATCTCTACACCATTCAATTCATAGCGGATGTCTTGAAACAAGTGAGCAGGGGCATTTTTGATGAAAGCAGAAGATTTTGTAGTAGTACCCTCAATCACCAACTGACTCTCACAAGGCAGTACTATTGCATCTTGATCGTTGATACGGATTCGGATCTCATCATTGTTTTTATACGATTCACTGTAGGGTAAATATGAGTGATATTCAATTCCCTCTATACTATCATCAAATAACACACTATCTCCTATGTCTAGAATCGATGATGACGTCATTATAATTAGGACTTTATTCGTAATCCGAGTGATTGAAGAAACAGTGCGTTATCTTTTGTTATCTTCGTTCTTGCTTCTACTTTCGACTGCTGCTGCTGCTGCTTTTGGTGAGATGTTCCCTCCAGTTGGGAGTTGGAAAGACTGTGACATTGTATTGCCTCACCATTTGTTTTATAGATAATCATGATGTTATTTTCCTTATATGCAGACGAAGTGAAATGTTTTCGTTTCTAAAGTTCACAAGATTCCCTTGTTCGTTGACAATACGTACTTGTAAGTTTTGAATCGTATTCGTCTTTATCGGTAAATAGATGAGATTTGGAGGACACTCGATAATTTGATATCCAGGAGGAACAGACGGTGAAAACTCATGTAGCACATGGGTTGATTTATTATTTATGAATGAGCCTCGAACAATATTGCATTCTACTCTTATAATGTTTGTGACTAGAATGTTTATCGCTTGATCAGAGTGATGCACGTGTTTTTTGAGGAGAATTTTGCGAGAGAAACCAAAAATGCTTCCGATACTGTTCTTTTTCTCAAAATGTATATCATAATATGGAGAATAAAATGTGCACTTCATAGTATTCGTATTAGCTAGTATATCAATCGTTTTAAAAGGATCGTCACCTGCTGTATTGTTGATCTCTTCTTCCAGATAGTGAATAATGTTATCCAGTTCATAGGAGCCTTCAGGAACTGTGATAGTATTATCTCCATAATGAAATAGGTTATTGCTCCTATCTACATTAGGAATAGAATTGAATGATTTAAAATAAATCAAAGCACACTCGTATTCACCTTCACCCAGTTCTATAGGTGGTAAAAAATCCACGTTCAATAAGGAATCCGTTCCATTAAGTGATAAAGAAAGAGACATTGTTACAATCTAACAGAAGGATGTGAAATGAATGAGTGTTTTTTTTGGTATAGCATTTATATTTCATTTTATTCTAAACATATCATTACAAACATTAAACAGAAAACGTAAACATAAATGACCGCAATTATATGTCTGATCTTTCTGTACATTGTTATAGTTATAAATGATATTGATGACGTCATCTCCACTTGACATGTATTCTAGAAACTCCTGCGGTGGTCTCAAATTTCCATAACTGTCAAAGTACTCGCAATTTTGATCTTTCTTCGCATATGCTACCCAATGCGTTCCTGGCCCATGTGAATCGTCTAAATTTACAATCCCCGTTTCATACCTCCACGGCGGTGATTTTCGCTTCTGTAGAGCATCTCGCATGACTACACCCCGGAAATGAGGAATGTTTAGCTGCTTAATATATTTCACCAGCTCATAGTTGAAGAGGGCACGATTCGGTAGGGCAACGTTTAGTTTTTTTGATACGGTGTCAGATAGAGACCCATACCCTTTTTGTAAGGAGCCATATACATACCCCTTCCTACAGCTACTGGTACTCTATTACTCGATTGATCTTTCTTTTTGACCATTTCATAAATATTTTTTGCAGCGGTTGTGACACCACCAGCAAGAGATCCAGCAGCAGCCAAAGCGCCCAGTATCGGTATCAACGGAAGGAAGCCACCAGTTTTCGGTAGAGGAATAACCCTCGGCTTTTTCACATTCCTCTTGTTGTCCTTAATGCTTCTTTTAGCAGCTTTAATAGCTGTGCTTATCAATTTAGTGGTAGACATTTTTTTAACCTTTCCACGTTTACCGCTCTTACCACCATGATGTCGTTGATGATGGTTCTTCACAGC
This sequence comes from Cosmia trapezina, assembly GCA_905163495.3. Lineage (NCBI taxonomy): Eukaryota > Metazoa > Arthropoda > Insecta > Lepidoptera > Noctuidae > Cosmia > Cosmia trapezina. The sequence goes on from LR991042.1 coordinate 11,779,940, forward strand.
TTTACGTGCAGCCGTTATAACCTTTGTGAGTGGCATCATTCCTAAACCTCTTTTTACTTTATGTTTCATTATTTTATTCACACCAAACGCCACCAATCGTTCAGATAAACTATTTGATTCAAGTTGACGTTTCTTCGCTGCTAATGCTAACTCCAAATCAGCTCTGTGTCGACGGTCTAAGGATGAGTCTTGAGCGTATGCAATGTCGTGTAATTTACAGGCCTCGTCCAAAGGATTAATACCTACATCACCTCTCTTTAAACGTTTTTCCAATTTTGTTCCGGGTCCACAAAAATTGTAGCCGGGCACGTGTAACTCGAAAGGTAGGTTATTGATAAGTGTATTGACTAAACCACTTCCGCCTTTCACAGAAGGTTCGTGAAGACTGATGTTATTTCTCTGTTGTACAATCATTTTAATTAAGAGAAGACTACCGACTACTCTTACCGCTGTTGCTATTGTATTAAGATATATAAAGCATGAGCAAGCGATTAAATTGCTTATCTCAAAATGAAGTTTCAGAAGCAACCCACGTGTTTATCAGTTAAAGGATGGGATGTAAATTCAAAATACAATAGTAACAATATACATTACAGACATAGTGTACTCTTACCTAACAGTATCAGATGTCTAATATGTGGTCCATCTGGTTGTGGTAAGACTAATCTATTACTCACCTTACTGCTTGAGTTGAAAGGTCTGATATTTGAAAATGTCTACTTGTACTCCAAATCGTTAAATCAACCGAAATACATGTTTTTAAGCAAAGTGTTTAGTCAGGTGCCGGAAGTGAATTTCTACACTTTCTCAGATAAAAGTGAGGTAGCCTCACCGGAAGAGACTCAGAGCAATAGTATTATAATTTTTGATGATGTTTCGATGGAAGATCAAGAACCCATCCGTTTACACTTTTCGATGGGTAGACACAAGGGACTAGATTGTTTTTATCTATGTCAAACATACAGCAAAATACCTAAACAGCTGGTGCGGGATAATGCAAACTTCATTATACTCTTTAAGCAAGATGAAATGAATCTAAAACATACGTATGATGATCATGTGAATACAGATATGTCATGGGGTACTTTTCTAGAAATATGTAAAGCTTGTTGGAAGAACAAACATGGGTTTTTAGTGATTAATAAAGATGCTGAGATGAATAAGGGTCGATATCGGAGGGGTTTTGATGAGTTTATCACATTATAAGCCGTCTATAAGAATATGTGTTACAATGAGGCAGTTTACATTTCATCATGGACTCTTCAACAGTACAGATCTTTGGAGATAAGGAGCTTAAGCGTAAACTTGTTCAGTCTGTGAGTTCAGTAAAAAAGAAAATCAAAGCTTTAAATGAGGGTAGAGCCGAATTGACGTCGACCTTACAAGAAACATTTCAACCAATCACACAGCCTCTAAACACTTTATTACATCAGATCAATCCAAACGATGATAATGAGTTAATTGTGAAACATGAAACTGCTGGTATGACACCATTCCAAAATAAAATTAAACAAAAAATTCTAAATGCTACTGACAAAGTAATGCACGACAAAAAAGGAGAGTACAACAGTGAAGTTGACGAGGAAGAGTATGAATATGCTGATGATTTTCAAAACTCAACAATCCAATCGGAAACGCAAGATTTTGAAACACATCCATTAGCACGTGGCTATTTGGATAGTATTATAATTAATAACATTCAAAAAGTGCCTTATGGTATTTACCATACGTCGGAGGGGTATTGTATAGGTGACAGCGCTGTTGAATTCGATAAAAATCATCTAATAATTAAAAATCAGAAGTTTACCTATACACCAGGTCTAATGGAACTGTTATTCAAACGCGAACCTAATACTTCTTTGATCCAACCTGCGGATAGCGATGTCTACTATAAAATAATAATGATGACTAATGCACATAGACGTAATTTTTCTGCAGACGGTCAGATACAGGGTGATAAGAGTGTCAAATATACTCAATATATAAAGGAATCAAAAAATCCACATTCTACTCTTATTAAAAAAAAAACTGGTGGATGTTTAAACAGATTAGGTGGAACAGATAACAGATCAGATAACAGATCAGGTGGATTGGATAACAGATCAGGTCTGTTCGATGTAACAGGTAACCGATCAGATGGAACGGATCTGTTAGTAACAGGTAGAGGCTTAACAGCATCTACTAATAATAACCGTTCAAATACTGACACAACTCTATTAATGAAGAAATACTACCCTAATACGGATATTATGTACTGGGACAACCCTAATGAACTAATAGACCGATTACGACTGCTTATCGCTTCACGAAATGTCGGTAACAATAGTCATGACAATGAAATTATTGCAATATTGGAAGAATTAATAGAAGCTAACATAATTGAATCACCTCATCGACTTTCCAACATACTAAAACATGTACTCAAGTAAACATACTTTCATTGTAATACCCAATATCCAAACTTATCGATAGTCATCTATCGATAAGTTTGGACGTCATCTGCGTAACACTCGACAGCAAACACCATCGTTGCTCAAGGTACTGAAACATCAGGTGGACTGTGGAAATCGTTTATTAAGAAACGCTAGCAAAGGTATTCTAAAAAATGATGTGGTTACAAAAGAACAACTGGACGAGGTTCTGATTCAATGTTTGTCTAAAATAAAAAGAATCTCTCAAAGTCTAGATGAGATCTCAAAAAAAAAATCATCTAGCACCAGCACGTTAACCACCACTGGACCACGAGCACCACCAAAATCATTAACACCAGCGATAGTGCCAAAACCTCCAGGAAAAGAAGAAGTTAGTAATAAAAGACCCCGTCGAGGAAAAGAAGAAGAAGTAATTAATAAAAAACCTCGAGGAAAAGAAGAAGGTACTAAAAAACCTCGAGGAAAAGAAGAAGTTAATAAAAAATCTCGAGGAAAAGAAGAAGTTAATAAAAAACCGTAAATATGAGTAAATGGACAGTCGTTCAGGAACTTCACAAGAATGCTCGTAAAAACTTCCCTCGAAGACGTTTCATACAAAAAGGACTTGATGACACCTGGCAAATAGATTTGATTGATGTTCAAAAGTATTCCAAGTATAATAGAGGATTTAAGTATATTTTAGCATGCATCGATACATTTTCGAAGTACGCATGGGTGCAACCGATAAAGAGTAAATCAGGTGGAGATGTGACACAAGCTATGCACAATCTCTTAAACAACAATCTAAGGCGTAAACCGAAAAATATTCAATCCGATGATGGACGAGAGTTCTTCAATGAAAAGTTTCAAGCTCTGATGAGAAAGTTTAATATAAAACATTATTCTACATTTAGTGTAATGAAGGCTTCTATTGTAGAGAGATTTATTAGAACTATCAAAAATTGGCTTTGGCAGCGATTCGCATACAATGGCTCTTACAAATGGGACGGAAAAGAGCTCTCTGACATAATAAAGAGATATAATAATAAAGTACATCGTACTATTGGAGTTGCTCCAGTAACTATAAATCATACTAACTCTAATGACCTTCTATCTACTGTTTACAACCATATTAAAGTACGAGCTAAATCAAAATATGTATGTGGTGACTATGTACGTATCAGTAAATATAAATCCACTTTTTCCAAGGGATACACCGGAAACTGGAGTTCGGAGATATTTCAAGTGGTGAAAGTGAACAACACCAATCCGGTGAGCTATCAGTTGCAAGATGAAAGGAAACAACCAATCTTAGGTGGATTCTATGAACAGGAACTGCAAAAAGTTAAATATCCTGATGTGTACCTAGTGGAGAAAGTGTTGAAGAGAAAGGGTGACAAAGTTCTAGTGAAGTGGTTCGGTATTGATTCTACAAGTTGGATAAATAAAGAAAACAAGATTAATTAAAGTATAATGCTTTTTATTTAACTGATCAACCTACCTTTTTTATAATTAGGTATACATAGGTAATACTTAAACGTTTATTATTAGATTTACATAAAAAAAAGACTTAATAGCTATCAACAGGTTATCAATTAGAGACAGTAAAAATAATCATTTATTTCCTCAACGGTATATTCTAAAGAAAGTTGATAATCCATGTATTTCCGCTTGGTCCTTTATTAACGAGATGAATACCACTATTAAGTTCGCCTAGTAGATCTTCATGTATATCATTGAATCTTGATGGTAGTGTGACCGTATATCCATTCTCCAGATGCAACACCGTCTGCATTGCGTTTGGTGTATACTTTGAAGACACCCTACTAGCTTCTATAATCTTATAAGGCTTATTTACCTCCAAATCACTTATTTTTCTCCAAGTTTTATTCCCCCAACTATTCAATTCAGCGAGAGCAGCAGTATCACTCTTTCCTTGATTTGAAGACATTTTTATTGTTATTTAAAAAATAAATAATTAACACTCACAGCGATTATGAGACGTCTGTGTATGAGTAACTACTTGTTACTATTGTTCTTATTATCACTGGTTTAGAAGATTTGTCACTGTTGTAGGTACTCGTTTCTGGTACTGCTACTGAATGTATGTACTTTTGATTTAAATGTTTGTACACACACCTAGCACCGACTTCCGCTCAACACCCCGTTTTCACAACAAACCAACATAACCTGGTCGCCACCTTCCACCAAACTACACACCATCACGGCTCAACTTACGCTGGACTTCCGCTGGTCTTGAACCCCCAATAAACAGCTACTATTATCACCACCGCAATCTCGACGTCACAGCTTCTTATCTCCAAGACACGAAACATCCCAACCACAGCAACATTGTCTGCACCACGATACATTGTCAGCACCACGATAACACGACTACGTACCTACCACCGACTTCCGCTCAACACCCCGTTTTCACAACAAACCAACATAACCTGGTCGCCACCTTCCACCAAACTACACACCATCACGGCTCAACTTACGCTGGACTTCCGCTGGTCTTGAACCCCCAATAAACAGCTACTATTATCACCACCGCAATCTCGACGTCACAGCTTCTTATCTCCAAGACACGAAACATCCCAACCACAGCAACATTGTCTGCACCACGATACATTGTCAGCACCACGATAACACGACTACGTACCTACCACCGACTTCCGCTCAACACCCCGTTTTCACAACAAACCAACATAACCTGGTCGCCACCTTCCACCAAACTACACACCATCACGGCTCAACTTACGCTGGACTTCCGCTGGTCTTGAACCCCCAATAAACAGCTACTGTTACATTTTCATCGCATTTCAATCTTTTTCGTCATCATGGATACGTTAAAAATTCGAGTAATTATGGAATATGAGTACCGTCGTGGCAGCAACGCGGCACAAGCGGCACGCAACATCAACGACGTTTACGGAGCTAACACTACAAACCAACGCACCACCTGTTATTGGTTTGCTCGCTTCCGTTCTGGAAATTTCGACCTGAAAAATGAACCTCGCGGTCGTCCGAAGACTTTGGTCGACAATTACGAATTAAAGGCGATTGTGGAAGCTGATGATACACATCTACGGCTGAATTAGCAGCAGCTTTCGACGTTAGCGTCAAAACAATATTGCGTCAAATTGGCAAGGTAAAAAAGCTTGACAAATGGGTGCCCCACGAACTCAATGATCGCCAGCGCGAAGTACGCGTCGAGACGTGCCTTGTACTGCTCAACAGACACACAAATGAAGAAATTTTGAACCGCATTGTTACCTGCGATGAAAAATGGATTCTGTTTGATAACCGCAAGCGCTCAGCAAGTTGGTTGGATCCTGGTTCAGCACCTAAACAATGCCCTAAACGAAAACTTACCCCTAGAAAAGTGATGGTCACTGTTTGGTGGTCTAGCGCCGGTGTGATTCATCACAGCTTCTTACCAAACGGGGTGAGCATTACTGCAGATGTGTACTGTGAAGAACTGAACACAATGATGGAGAAGCTGGCACATCTCCAACCAGCATTGGTCAATCGCTCGTCTCCGCTGCTCCTGCACGACAACGCGCGACCTCATACTGCACAGCAGACGGTCTCCAAGTTGCAAGAACTGGGGTTGGAAGCTCTCCGTCATCCGCCCTACTCACCAGACCTTTCGCCCACAGACTACTACTTTTTCCAGAATTTGGATAACTTCTTGGCGGGAAAAAAATTCAATACCCGAGAGGCAGTACAAAATGCCTTTGAAGAATTTGTTGCCTCCCGACCAGCTGATTTCTTTAAGAAGGGCATCAATAAACTGCCACTGCGTTGGCAAAGATGCATTGATTGCATGGGTGATTACTTCGATTAATAAAAATAAAAAGTACATGAAAAAAAATCGTTTAAATTTTTTCATACAAAACGGCAATTTCATAGGTAAAGACCTATTATGTCCTATTTTTTGAGCTAGTTATGAACTGCGGTAAGTCTAATCTTCTTATATAGGCACACAGGGCAATTTTTAAATGTTTACAGGGTATTCTACCCATGTCTCGCTAAAACTCAAAAACGACTTGACCGATTTGAATATTTTTTTTTTTGGAACGAAGTTCCTTATCGCGCGTTGTGAAAGGGGGCTAGGCGGAAAAAATTCTCACGAAAATTTGTCACGACACTTTTTGCTATAGTAAGCTATTGTAAGCCGTGCGGCGTGCGCATGTTTCTCTGTCTGTCTCTCTCTCTCTCTCTTATAGAAAGCAAGCCAGATATTTTCATTTCTATTTCGCATTGAACAGTGTGGTGTCGCGATGATGATGATGATGATGATGATGATGATGATGATGATGATGATGATGATGATGATGATGATGATGATGATGATGATGGTGATGGTGATAAGTATAAAAATAAAATTTTATTACAATTCCTTCACTAATTAATCGAAAGGAACTTCGTTCCATCCGGGTGTCCCTTGACACCTCTCAAGTTTTTTGTTTTATTCTCCACTTTACTGGGGTGGATTAAAGAAAAAAAAATAGGAAAAAAAAGAAATTGTAATTTTGACAGGACGGGTCAGCTAGTTGTGAATATAAATTAACGACAAGGGTTCGGGGGGCCTAAAACAGCCATATTAAGCAATTCCTCTAAAAAGCGATTCATTTCCTGAATTCCCATGCAGCAATTTATTATGATTGTGGTATTCGAAGTATTTGACATTAAACTTCAATAAAGCAATTCATAATTTGTGGACCATTCTCCATACAAAACTGATGAATTGCGTACGCAGATAAATTATGAATTGTCGGTTTGTGAACGGTCACAAACCGACAATTAAAACGGTTTACGATTTCAAATATTATTATCATATTATGATTCTGCCAAAGTGGCCGTTTTAGCACGACTGTTTATTTGTTGATTTGTTTGACGAAATATGGGTGTACCTACTACTCGTATAGGTACTACATCTCTGCCCAACCCTTCGGGGAAACAAGGCGTGATGTTATGTTATTTAATAATTTATTACGTCTACAAGAAAAATGTTTAGTAAAAAGATATGTTTTTGACTACTTAGTAGGTACATACAAAGTATACATTGAACCAAGAAAAAAATGGATATCGTTTTGTAAAAAACCGGCCAAGTGCGAGTCGGACTCACACATGAAGGGTTCCGTACCATAAACACTCCTGCCTAAGTAAATTATTATTTACTTAGGCACCTGTTACAGATTTATTATTAGAAAATAATGGTTCACGGTTTATGCATAAGGTTTATGTTTATGAAATTGAATGTTTTTTTTTTTAATTTTTATATTTGAGTTGATTGAATGAAAGGTAAATTGCGGTTTACGATTTATGACGTATTAAAAAAAACTACTAAATAGATCTCGTTCAAACCAATTTTCAGTGGAAGTTTCCATGGTAATGTACATCATATATTTTTTTTAGTTTTATCATTCTCTTATTTTAGAAGTTACAGGGCACACACATTTTACCACTTTGGAAGTGTCTCTCGCGCAAACTATTCAGTTTAGAAAAAAATGATATTAAAAACCTCAATATCATTTTTAAAGACCTATCCATAGACACCCCACACGTATGGGTTTGATGAAAAAATTTTTTTTGAGTTTCAGTTCTAAGTATGGGAACCCACAAAAAATTTTTTTTTTCTATTTTTATGTGAAAATCTTAATGCCGTTCACAGAATACATCTACTTACCAAGTTTCAACAGTATAGTTCTTATAGTTTCGGAAAAAAGTGGCTGTGACATACGGACGGACAGACAGACAGACAGACATGACGAATCTATAAGGGTTCCGTTTTGCTACGGAAACGGAACCCTAAAAACAGGAAGAAAATTATATGAAAACTTGAGCCATATTTTTGCCAACAAACAAGGCTATATTTGCGAATCCTTAGGCCGGTAAAAACAAAATTTAGGGGCCCTTAACGATCCTATCTGGAAAGTTCGAGACTCCAAACTTATACGAGTACCAACAAGAGCCAAAACAGGATTTGGTAAAAAACAGGCAAATCCCCTGAGCTTTTAAACTACATACTTACCTAATGTTATATATTACTTAATAAGTATAAAGAACCACTTTTTTAATATTACTAAGTAACATAAAAAGTTAGTGGTGGTATTTCTTCGCTGATATACAGGGTGGCCGGAACATTGACGTCCAAAAATAAAATTTCGGTCCCTCGTATCGTGGGGTATTCGAATCACCCCCATATATGTTCCGCGACTTTTCATAGTTTTCGAGTTATGAATTTTTTTCTGAATGTTTGAAAATTTTCGACCTGACCAACCTAAAAAAATTCTAAAAAAAAAAGTAGAGGGTTTTATCGAGTTTCTTTTTTTGCAACTGAATTTTCATAAGTAGTACTTTTATGCATAAAATAATCAGCTTCGTAACTGTGATGAAAGTTATGAAAATGTTGATCTAAAGTGAAAAATTTACGTTCGGTAAATTATGACTCAAATTTTCAACTTTAAATTAAAAATCTTAACAGGCTTCATAATTCCTAAGTAGGCTTCAAGAATGCGCCAGACTCTCAGCTTTCATAATCATAAAAAAATGAAGTACTTAATAGGGCTACTTTGTTTAAAATCGGCCTTCAAAGACAGCGAGGTGGAAAAATTCTTAAAATTACCCATCTGAGTAATTATTTTTTTTTGGCTATTTTCTCGTTCCTAAGGTTAATTAATGATAAGAATACTGAAAACTAACCAACAAATAGTTTCAGAGTTGGGTAAGAAAAGTTTTACGTAAAAAGTTAAAAATAAATTAAGTACTTTTTTCACATTATCATCTGTGTTTTATTCAAAACCAATAAAACACAGATGATAATGTGAAAAAAGTACTTAATTTATTTTTAACATTTACAAAAGGTTTTCAAAGTGGCCACCACCAGCAGCAATACACATTCTACACCTACGTAAGAAATTGTCTGGCAATCGTCTAAAAGCGTCTCTGTTCTCTCTCACAACACGTTCAGCTTCTGCAATCAACTGCCTCAGCTCTTGTTCACTTGAACAGTCTCGGGCGTATGCTATTTCCTTGTAATAGCCCCAAATAAAGAAATCGATGGGGTTGAGATCAGGTGAGCGTGGAGGCCACCTAATTGGTCCGCTGCGTCCGATCCATCTGTTGGGGTATGTTTCATCTAAGTAATTTCGGACCTGGGTTGCATAGTGACACGGGGCGCCGTCATTTTGCAACACCATGGTTCGTCTGAGTTCGAGATTCACATCTGCCAGCAACAATGGAAGTTCATTTTCCAAAAAGTTTTTGTATGTTTCTCCATCAAGTCTGGACGGCAGTTCAAACGGACCAATTAGTTCGCCATTGAGGATACCAGACCACAAGTTAACGCTGAAGCGATGTTGAAATGTCGAAGCTCTCACTTCGAGTGGATTTTCATTCGCCCACGTGTAATAATTATGAATATTGAATATTCCGGATCGCTCAAATCGTGACTCATCTGACCATAAAACTTTATTGAAAAATCCAGGATCCTCTTGCTCTTTTCGTAACATGGTTTGGCAAAAATCAACGCGCAATTGGTGATCTGTAGGCAGTAAAGCTTGGACTCGTCGGATGTGGAACGCGTGGTATTCTTCATCGTGAAGAATGTCTTGGATAGAAGTCCTTGGGATGTTCAGAGCACGAGCCATACTTCTCGTACTCGTAGACGGATTTTGCTGAACTTCTTCCAGCACCATTTCTCTGCGATCCGGGTTAGCTCTAGGGATTCCTTCATGACTGCTGCGTCGACCAGGAATGCGGCCTGCCATCAAAGTGTTGTGCGTGTTAATAAAAACACGATGGTCGGGATATCGCTCAGGTTGCGGCCCACCACGACGTTGAAGTTGTTCGCGATACAGTCGCGCTGCTTCATGGCCGTTTCCTTGTGCAACTCCATAAAAATAATGCATTTCTGCATATTCACTTAACGTGTAACTCATTTTTTACACTTCCACGTAAAAAAAGTCCAAATCAGAATGCAAAACACAGTCCAATAAACGAGCAAACTAGTCAAACAAGTAGGCAGCGGAGTCCGTGGGCAAAGCGAGTGTGGTAAAGACAAAATGGCGACACGCGTATAGCAGTAAACACAATGTGAGTACGACTGAGGTACTTGTTTTGCGTTGGCTTCGGTTGCGCGCCTTGCGTGAGAGAGATAGCAATAATTCGGTCTCTTTTCCTCTCGGTCCATTGTTATTGCAGGTAAAAGTGTTGCACCCTCGTTTACAACCCATAGTCCACGAGAACGGATCGCGCAAAATTCACTAAACTAACATTTAAAAAAATCTCCGTGTTTAAATCTTAGCTTTCCTGCAGTCATTTTTGGTTAGCAAACTAAATAACCTTAGGAGCGAGAAAATGGAAAAAAAAATTATTAATCAGATAGCTAATTTTAAGAATTTTCCACCTCGCAGTCTTTGAAGGCCGATTAAGGCCAAAGTTAGCCCCATTAAGTCCTACGTTTTTTAATGATTATGAAAGCTGAGAGTCTGGCGCATTCTTGAAGCCTACTTGAGAACCATGAAGTCACCTGTTTAGATTTTTAATTTGAAGTTGAAAATTTAAGTCATAATTTACCGAACGTAAATTTTTCACTTTAGATCAACATTTTCATAACTTTCATCACAGTTACGAAGCTGATTATTTTATGCATAAAAGTACTACTTATGAAAATTCAGTTGCAAAAAAAGAAACTCGATAAAACCCTCTACTTTTTTTTTCAGAATTTTTTTAGGTTGGTCAGGTCGAAAATTTTCAAACATTCAGAAAAAAATTCATAACTCGAAAACTATGAAAAGTCGCGGAACATACATGGGGGTGATTCGAATACCCCACGATACGAGGGACCGAAATTTTATTTTTGGACGTCAATGTTCCGGCCACCCTGTATATTAATATTGATAATACTTTTCATGGCCTTTTTAGCAACAATGCGTGTTGTTTCAAATAAAAGCAATCCCTTATGAGGCATAAATCTCTCCATAGTTACTTAAACACAAAATCTTTATTGCCTTGAACCTTACGCATCGAGACATACCTCAGAAATCTTCTTCCTAAAGCCATGACACACGAGCTTAAATAATTATCCTATAATTTTCCCACTGCTGGGACACAGGCCTCCTCTCTGTGAGAGAGAGTGGGCCGTAACCCACCACGCGGGTCCAGTGCGGGTCGGTAGATTAACATCTACCGACCATCATCTACATCACGTCTTCGATTTTTTGGTTCTAGGATATGCCGTTACCTCGCGATGTTTTCCTTCACCGTTTTGAGAGCAGTGGTGATGAAATAATTTACACGAAGTAAAGCGCCTCTGTCAGGTTTCGAGCATACAACCTGTAACTCGTAAGTCGCGGCCGGTGACTACGGCAAAGACTCAAATAAAAAATGGCATTATTATATGTGATTATGTGGAATAATAATTTGGAATACAGTAGTAATCAGAGTGTCTTTCTTTTTCACAATACAACAATATCAATACACAACGTTTAACGTTTTATTTAGTTTTGGATCGAACGAATGTTCTCCAATGCATTTTATTGTACATAATGACAAAGAAAGCGATTGTGATCACGAGTGTTTTACGCAATTAGGTTGCTAGTAAAAACATGATTGTAATTTGATAAAGTTTGTACTTAAGTACCAGTAGGTATACGTGTTCCGATTTATTGTCCCTGGGGCATACTACAAGCTACCGGAGCGCTTCTACGTGTACTAATGAGGCTAGGATCGGATTTTATGTACAACGTACAACATTTATGTAAAAAAGATCTCGTGCGAGAGAAGAGATTCGTGTCTTGTTTGCAATAACAATACATCAAATAAAACTGCTTTCCTACAAGATTAAATATTCAAATGTTTCCTTTACATTTTTTCTCCTATTTCGGAGGTTATTCTGAATAAATCCACGCATGTTCTGTCACAGATTTTTAATCTGTATCCATAAGTATACATCTATATAGATAATAAATAAATACAATTGAAGTGTCTGTGTGTAATGTCAAATAAAAGCTTTTTACTAAACGGTATCTACTTATATCAATTTTTTTTTTTTAATTTTTGTCTCTGTATTTCTATCTGTCTGTCAGTTTGATCCAGCTAATCTCCGAAATGGCTGGACCAATTTTGACGGGACTTTCCCTGGCAGATAGCTAATGTTATAAGGAGTAACGTAGGCTACTTTTATTTTAGAAAAAGAATTAGGGTTCTGCGCAAAAAAATTAAACCCATGAAACCCGACATCCACGCAGGTGAAGCCGCGGGTAGAAGCTAGTACATTATAAAATTCGTTTAGTAATTTTCACCGGTGCCTTGCACGGGTTATTTGATTTGCAAACGAAACACGACCGACCGTATGTTCTAACATTTCCTTGAGAAATGCGAATTTTCATTCAGAATCACCAAATCATTGCCTTGAAAACGTTACCAATCATCTTCAGGCCGCTTTCTTTGCCGTGAAAAAGTACGATTTATTTGCCATGTGTGAGTGGGTGTGTGTGTGTGTGTATTATGAGTTACTTCATTATAAAACTAACTAACTAACTTTGTTATTTATTGTGTACTAGCTGACCCGACAGACGTTGTGCTGTCCCAATTTCAATATGGAAATATTGAAATAGAATATAAAAATCAATAAAATCCACTTTCACTTTTCCAGAATTTTCCAATTTTCCCGGCAACTTTTCCAATTTTTCTCATCGTTTAAACCTTCCCTGGACTACGTCAAACATTTCAAAACCAAAATCAGCTAAATCGGTCCAGCCGTTCTTGAGTTATAAAATTACAACGAAAAGTGGCATTGATACATATAGATAGATTTTGTTTGCCGATAAATAAGGTAATCGAGACTAAGTGCAAATTTCACCAATGAAACTGAACGCGGTCAGCACATCTAAACTGCGTTCAAGAGCTGACAGTGTCAATATTCCACAACAATGATAACCTGACAGCTCTTGAACGTGGTTTAGATGTGCTGATGGCGTTTAGATTTATTGGTGTAATTTGGCCTAAGTACTTCATAACACATGTTTATGTAGGTATAATTATGTAATTTATTTATTACAGCATTACCAGCACCTGTTTTACTTTATGATCGTTTAATTACGTACCTACTCGTATACGTAAAACTATAATCATTTACGGTCTGTACGTATGTATAAAAAAACGGGTTTTTTTTTCTATTAGGAAATAAAATTAAATTAAATTAAATTATTTATTCTGTAAATAGGATATCGGAATCACTTTTACACGTCATGTTAAAAATACAGGGTGTAAGTGTAAACAGTGGCAATATTTTAAGGGGCCATTGTACTCATCATTATGAACAACTTTTACTATGGGACCAAACCTGAAATCGCGAAAAAATCAGCTGTTCAGTACATTTATGTTCGAATAATTCGTCAAAATGTGTGGAAAAGCTGATTTTTTTTCGCGATTTCACGTTTGGTTCCATACCTAGTAAAAGTTGTTCATAATGATGAGTACAATGACCCCTTAAAATATTGCCACTGTTTACACTTACACCCATTTACACATTATATTTTTAAAAATAAGCTAGATGGAGTCGACATTTCATATCTGACTAACCTTGAGAAGAAATGGCGAAACAAACTCAGACAACGACTCAAAGACTCTTTTAAAGTCCAGACATAATCTTGGTCAGATCATGTGAGGGACCATGTAAATCGATGTCTGAAATGGTCTTTTGAGGAAAGAACCACACAAATTTGAGTGGACCTGTCCAGTCAGTGCGAGCATTTGTCAAGAATCGTGTAGCTTAAGGCTGCCTGTCCACCGGAGCGGAGCGAGGCTACGGAGCGGAGAAACGGAGAAATAGTAACCAATAGGAGCGCGAGCGGACGGCGGAGTGGAGCGGACTTAAGATTCTATTGGTTAATATTTCTCCGTTTCTCCGCTCCGCAGCCTCACTCCGCTCCGGTGGACAGGCAGCCTTACTCAGGACCTAATGAGCTAAACTAGGTACTTACCTTATCCTTTTATTCTGGCTAACAGAATTCAATTATAATAGTAAGCCCTTTAGAGCCTGCGCCAAGAACTGTGATCTACTAAAAAAGATGAATTTAAAATGAGCTCAGTCTTCAAAACTTCGCTGCGACAAAACTTTCTAATCAATTTTTAAATCGTGTTATACTTATTAATTTTTTTTTTTCACCAACTTTCATGAAAAAGTTTTTGATCAAGAAAAAAATAAACAGTTAGTTACACTGACAATAGCGATAGTGAGGTGGGCAGGACACTGGCTATACGTGGTGTCAGGTGGAGTAGAGCTGCCGCTGGGGTCGCGGGTAGTTTTAAGGCGCAGATTTCCTGAAAACGATCAAAAAGGTGGTTTTTTAAAGCTGTGTATCTCATAAACCGTAAATAATTTTGATGTAAAAAAAATATGATATTTTCCAGTCCTTTTCGCATACAGTGACGGAAGCCAAAACATAATTAAACATACTTAAATGCACCAAAAAAATCTTTAAACATACCTCCTAATAATCTTTAAAAGCTGTTTATCCCTTCATTAGCAATTATAATTATAATTCAAAATATACCATGAAATGTCAAAATCCAAACTGCATCCAGTGATGGATTACTTTTTATTAAATAGTTAATTTCTAATTTTATACGATTTAATTTGCACTTTTACGACATAATTCCGGTGCGCGTGAGAATCTTCTATCTCGTGTGTCAAATTAGACAGCCATAAAGCCATTTCACTTACACACCGAGCTAAACCAAGCTTGGAACCAGGGCCTTAAGAAGATACCGCGCGGCCCTGCCATAGGCAACTGAAGGAACACGGGTGGGTTTAGTCAGTTAAAGTCTGACACGCCCTTCCGCTCCACCCAGAGCGGGAGAAGTTATGTGATGATTTCACACCCTCAAAAAAAAAAAAAAAAAAAAAAAGGTGTAGTAGAGCTCTCACAGTATGGGTTGCCGAGAGACGGTAGAAGGAGTGTTCGCAGTCCAACAGCCAGATTGGGTGGACAACTTACGCAAGATCACGGGGAAGACTTTGTTGAGACCCACCCCGACCAGGGAAAGGAGACTCAGCGGGGAGTGGAACAAGGCTGCTAATGATAATCATAAAAAAAACCGGCCAAGTGCGTGTCAGATCACGCACATGAAGGGTTCCGTAGTTGGGATGAATTTATCGCAAGAACAAACTTAACATTTTAGTTGAAATACATGTTCTCCCATACATGCCAACTGTAAATGTAAGTTTGTACTCACAATATTGAGAGATTTACCATTTTTTTTTAATTTATTTATAAGAAGTCTGTGATCTCAAAATATGTTATTTTGAGATTATGACTTCATATAAATAAAAAAAAAATGGTAAATCTCTCAATATTGTAGGTTTTCTTGTAATCTACTGGTAAAGAACTATTTTCTGTATTTTACCCATACGTGTTTGGGTCACAGAAATCCATATGTGTACCAAATTTCAACTTAATCGGTCCATTAGATTTGGAGCAAATTGACTGTGACAGACGGATAGACAGACAGACAGACACACGAGTGATCCTATAAGGGTTCCGTTTTTTTCCTTTTGAGGTACGGAACTCTAAAAATCAATCAATCTGCCTAGCCTTTTCCCAACTATGTTGGGGTCGGCTTCCAGTCTAACCGGATGCAACTGAATACCAGTATCTTACATGGAGCGACTGCCTATGTGACCTCTACAACCCAGTAACTGGGTAAGTAATACGATACCCCTTGGTAAGACTGGTTGTCAGACTTTCGGGTTTCTGACGACAATCTGACGGCAATGTGAGTTCTCAATATGTAATGGACGGCAAGATAGCCCATTTCTTGAGGAAGGTTATGGGATATTTAACATCACGCTACGACCCTTAGGAGCCCAGCAAAAAGAAAAAAGGCCGAAAGAACGCTAAGCGAAAACGACTAAAAGCGCGGATGGGTGGTGCGATGCGACGTCACCAATCAAAAGCAGTATAACTTACGACTTCCATACGATACGAACGAAGAAGTTATTAAATTAATCATGACGAAATGACAAAATGATAAACGAAGCTTATAGGTACATATAATGTTAATCTACAAACTTTTTTCATAACATACCTACCTGTTTGCTGATGAGTTGGCCTGAAACAGAAATATTCAGGCGACGAGAACCGATTTTTAATGATTTTAAACTAGAGATCACGTCTAAACGAGTAGTGTTAATGGTTTGGAAAAAAATAAAAATAAATAAAATTAAATATCCTTGGACATTTCACACAACGCCATCTAGTCCCAAGCTAAGCAACCTAATGCTTGTGTTATGGTAACGAGATGGCTGATAAACTATTTATAGGTATATTTTTTTTTTTTGTAAATACATACATATTATAGATAGAAAAACACCCAGACTCGGAACAAATACTTGTAGGTCGTACAAATATTTGTTCCGTGCGGGAAACAAACCCGCGACATGCTGCGCAGCATTCAAGCGCTCAAACACTGCGCCAACCGTGTAAAAAAACCGCCAATATATGTTAAATTAGAGCATGTGTGTGAATATTTTAGATTATGTTTATAATATAAGTAGTGTGATTAATTTGTAAAGTTATGTCCGCGCATTAAAAACTGAGAATCACGCAAAAACTATCAAGCTTATTTTTATGAATTCTTTACCATTTTAAAGATAATTGAGTTACCATCTTTTATTATACGTGTTTAATATAATACCTTTTATTGTATGTACTTATAATAAAATAATAATGCGTCTAATTTCGGACAGCGCTCTTTGATGGGCGAGTCCTATTACTGGGTACGACGCGTTGCGTGCGCTCAGCGCAGAACACGCAAGATATATCTGCATCTTAATAAACTTGAACACAGTAAAATGAGGAAAATTGTAAAATTGTATGTACACAGACAACCTTGTTACGTACATTCGTAACTACTTTAAAGGTCAAGTTCGTCATATTTTAAGGAATGCTGACAATATTCATGTTTATAGGACATTACTGGAATGTTATACTAGGTATGTGAAATCTAATAAATTAAAATGCGGTCGGAGCAACTTGTTTATAGCCCCGTTCTCGTGGGAACACGTGTAGCTTAATGAATTAATAAAATAATTATATTTCTTCAGCATGAAGGGTTTTTCTACTCTCAGTTTATTTCGAATTACATAAATGGGTGGGTGTTTTATATGAATAGTTCTTTGAAGAAAATAAGCAGAAAATCCCACCGTCATATTTTACACAAACAAAACGATAAGCCTCGACTTGAGAACCTCCTTCTTTTTTTTTCTGTCGGTTAAAAATGACAATCTTCCAGTAAAGAAGATCTTGTCAAGTTTTCAGAAGCTAAGATAACAATAATCAAGTTAATAGCTAACAAATACTCCGATGAACTCGTGTATTAATTATATTGATAATCGGATACTGAGGCACGTCTTCGCAGTTCGTTACATGTGCTATTAGATGATCGATCATCTTTAATGGGCATATTATTAGTTGAGGAGCGATCACGTAGGCTTTAACACCCTCATACCCTTTGCGCGAAAATTTTGCTTAGTAGGTATGCAATTACTGGTTACATAGATTCTAGCGTACCTAGTATTAGGTTCGTTTTCTGAGAAATGCGGGGATATTGGCCCTTTTCACAGTCTCCGGATTGGCTCTACCACAGTATGGTAAAGTAAGCAGTATTACATCTTCATAGAAAACAACACGCTTCGAAGTCTCAGTATATACCAGTAAGCAATTATGGTTCGAGTGCGCGGCAGTTACGCACGGACGCACGCATATTTATCTACCAAGCGGCCGTAAGTAGGCTTGTCCGCCGTAAAAAGCGCGGTCACTGTTGGACTGCATAGAAAAAAAAAAGCAGGATGACACAACGCATGCAAAATATGAAGTAATTATCGATTTACAAAAAATCAATTGAATGGACGAAAAAAATAATGAGATGAAATCATTTCTGATTATTTTGTAGAGAACTGTATTTTATGAACACTTTTAATGAAAATTGTAGGAGTAATATGGTAAAAACTAAAAAAATAGACAGAAATGGACCTGGATTTAGATTTTTTTCCCTTAGTTCTACAAACTAAAATAGATTTCAGGACAAATGAAATCACTTCTTATGTGTTGTAGATTGCTGTGTTTTTTCCTATCAAAAAGATGCTATAGTTACTGTAAAAGATGGTCACAAATGATGATTACTTAGTTTCGCCGTATTTAAGGAAGGAGGAGCCTTAATTCAAGGTCACTGCCCAGATAAACTATTGCAGCTTTACTATTCTGTGGCTCTATCGACCAAATTAATTTAACTGGAACAGAATTTGTATGTTTGTCTTCCCGATATGTTAACTACAACAAATCTGAAGGTGAGTTTTTTGAAGAACAGTTTCTTGAACTGAATTATATCAGATTTATTTTTACAAAAACTTTTTCTGTTTCAAACTATTAATATAGTTTGAAACAGAAAAAGTTTTTGTTGAACATAGAGATACCTTTCACAGTCCACAAATGTTATTTAGGTGGCTACCTGCCAGCCTTTTTAGGGTTCCGTAGTCAACAAGGAACCCTTATAGTTTCGCTGTGTCCGTCCGTCTGTCTCAGAGGCTCTTAGTACTAGAAAGCTGTTTGGCATGAATCATATTCATCACGCCAGCAAAGTTAAAATCGTGGGAAAACAAATTTTAGGGTACTTTCTGTACACGTAAAGTGGGGATATTTTTTTTTCTCGTCTACCCCATGGTATGGGGTGTTGTTGGTTGGGCCTTTCAAAAATATTGCGGGTTTGTGAAAACAATTTTTCGATTTAGGAATCCGTTTCTGAAATATTAAACTTTAAAGTGCTAATTTTTGTTAGAGTCAAGTGTCCCTACCCTGCCAGCTAAACGGTTTGTTTTGGATGGGTGAAAAAATTCGCGGTAGTAACCTTCATGGTTTGAGATTTTTGAGTGAAACTTTTTTCACATGGAAGAAAAAGAAGAAAGAAGAAGAAGAAGAAAGAAGATTAAAAAATTTGCAACATTCGATTATTGACTTTCAGTTGTTTTTTTTATTCAGCTTAGACAAGAAAGATGGATACTTCGAAAATTCGAGTTATTTTTGAATACGAGTTCCGCCGCGGAACTAACGCGGCAGAAACAGCTCGCAATATCAATGTTTTCTTTTTGGAGAGGGGACTGCTAATGAACGCACCGTGCGATTTTGGTTTAAACGCTTTCGTGATGGAAACTTTGATTTGAAGAACGAACCACGTGGAAGACCCACACAGGTGAATAACAATGAATCGAAAGAGATGGTGAAAACTCTACAGGAACTGCAATTAGAAACCATTCGTATTCGCCAGACCTTGCTCCAACGGACTACCATTTTTTTCGTGAAACGTTCGTCGTTTTTGGACAATTTTCCACGTGATAAAAAGTTTTCTTCTCAGGAGGCAGTACAAAATGCTTTCACACAGTTTGTCGAATCTAGATCACGAGAGTTCTATCGCAAAGGCATAAATGACCTTCCTATTAGATGGCAGTAATGTATAGATAATAATGGTAATTATTTTGATTAAATATATATGTTAAATTAAAAAAAAAGGAATTTCAATTTTTCAGTACAAATCGTCAATTTTATACTTTAACCCCTATAATAGTTAATATAAGTCTGAAATCGCCAACCCGTCTTGAGTAAGCGTGGTGATTAATGCTCGTGCCTTCTCTGTATGAGAAGAGGCCTTTTCCCAGCTGTGGGACAATATATGTCAATCTGCTTATCCTTTTCCCAACTTTGTTGGGGTCGGCTTCCAGTCTAACCGGATGCAGCTGAATACCAGTATTTTACATGGAGCGACTGCCTGTCTGACCTCCACAACCCAGTAACTGGGTAATACGATACCCCTTGGTAAGACTGGTTGTCAGACTTTCGGGCTTCTGACGACCCGTAACGACTGTCAAAGATCCACAAAAGACAGCCGGGACCAACGGCTTAACGTGCTTTCCAAGGCACGGAGGAGTCTCGGTATGTAAAGATGGTCACCCATACACTGACCAACCCAGGCAAGCGCAGCTTAACCTGATGGATCGACCCGTGCGGCTGTTATTACTTAGCCACGAGCTCCGTGGGATAATAATAGGCTGGTATTATTATTATTATTTGTAACAGCGCGGTACTAAAAAATCAGCATTCAGTTCTGCCTCCGCGAATTGAAAGTGAACAATAAAACTGTCACCCACAGTTTCACCCACATGCCATTTATAAGTTTATATAATACAAGTATTTCCGGGAATTCCTGCTCCCTGTATTTCTGCCATACGAATAACAAAAAAGTTACCACAATCAAAAAAGTTTCAGCTCCTAAGAAAGATGCTACTGCCTGCATCTGGTACCATAATCTTTTTGGTCACGTTTTATGCCCTGGCAAGGACGGACGTGACAACAGCCTGTCCGTCGAATGCTCTCCGAAATCATACAACATGAAACCAAGTAAAGCTTTCACATTTATGATTTCAAAATCACGAGAGAAATTCGGTAAAAAAAAACCGGTCAAGAGCGAGTCGGATTCGCGTACTGAGGGTTCCGTACCATCATTTATATGTAATTTTTGTTGATGATTTCTGAAAAACTGTGGTATTTAGAGACATCGTTTTATTTTTCCTGTAATCTAAACATAAACTTCTATCACATAGAATAATTTCAGATTTTTCTCTATGCAAACTTCGGTGATAAGGGGGGAACGGTATTTTTTTAACATTTTTCAACAAAAGTCGAAAATTATGCTGCCTAAAAAAAGAAAAAAATGTTAGAGAATGTACAAACAGCGCTATTTCATATGATACCCCATATGCCCGCCCTAGTAGCCCCACTTCGATTTTTAAGACCCCTTCAGTCCCTGTTGCAAATAAAGCATAGGTATACTATACTTACTTTTATTTCTTATTTGCAAAACAGTTGAGCAAACGTCATCTAAAACTGTTTCAAATTTCAAGTTGATAGCATTAGCAGTTCTTGAGATATCCAGCTGTGACAGACAGACAGACAGACTGAGTCACACCATAAGGGTTCCTTTTTACCATTTTGGTACGGAACCCTTTAAATTACGTGTCCGCTGCATACATAAGACCTTTGCCTTATTCTATAATCTGAGACCTTTGCATAATCTTTCATCGTGATTGGATATGTTCAAGTCGGCAAAGGGACAGGGTGACCGCGTCAGTGTTGCCATAGCGATAGTAACTTATCTCTCAGTCCGGAAATTCAAAAATGGTTGCGTTTTTTTTAAATAAATCATGTCTGTGGAAAAATCCAGTCCTACGAGTTACTGTTGGACCCCAATGATTAGTGTTTGAAACAAGATTTATTTAGCAGGCGGCCATTTTAAATTGAAAACCCTCTCGGAAGGGTACTGATAAATCTTCACTACGCAATAGGGATTTCAATTTTATGACCATTGACTAAAAGCCCGAATTCACTTCATTGACTTTCTGTTCAATTTTTCTCACATAGTTTTTATATTACTGCTTATTAGTTAGTGAGGGCGGGGCCAACTTACGAGTTGTAGGTCGTGGGTTCGAACCCAGGCAGGCGCTTTACTTTGTGTAAATAATTTCATCATCACACTATGAAGGAAAACATCCTGAAGAAACCGGCATGTCCTAGACCCACAAAACTCGACATCTACCACCCCGCACTGGGCCCGCGTGGTGGATTACAGCCCAGGATCTCAAAGAGAGGACGCCTGCGTTTTAGTTATCAAACCGATTATTTATTACGAGATTAGAGAAAATAAAATAAGGCTCTTTAATAGACCTTTAACTCACACTAACATCCAGTGAACCTGCGAATATTTCTCTGTACCCTGTAGTCGTGAATTGACTGCATTATCAAACATTTGAGCGTACCCTATTGTGAGCGGAGTTATTGCGTGCTATAAATCGCACCGCAACGCTGCCACTAAGTGCCGGCTTTTAAATTTTGAAGAATTATAGACAACGCCCTCTGTTTGTGGCTTACGTAACTTATTGCACATCATTTATACGCCTTTTAGGTAAACTATTCCTTTTTCGGGTTCCGTACCCCAAGGGTGCCAAACTGAACCCTATTACTAAGCCTCTGCTGTCCGTCCGTCTGTCTGTCAGCGGGCTGTATTCTCATGAACCGTAATAGGTAGACAGTTAAAATTTTCACAGATTGTGTATTTTTTATTGCCGCTATAACAAACAAATAATAAAATGAAATAAAGTTAATAATGAAAAGGGGTCCCCATACAATAAGCTTTTGATTTTTAATTTTTAGGGTTCCGTACCTCAAAAGGAAAAAACGGAACCCTTATAGGATCACTCGTGTGTCTGTCTGTCTGTCTGTCTGTCTGTCCGTCTGTCCGTCTGTCACAGCCAATTTGCTCCGAATCTAATGAACCGATTAAGTTGAAACTTGGTACACATATGTATTTTGGTAACCCAAACACGGACATGTAACGTAAATAAATGAATTTTGAATATGGGGGTAGGATTTTGGGGGAAAATAAGTACAATTAAAAAAAAAGTTTTGCAAACTGTACCGTGTGACATATCAAATGAAAGGTCTTACTGTGAGGGTCTCAAATATATTTTTTTTATAATTTTAAAATAAATAGTTTTGAAGTTATTTAAGAAAATTGACGAAAATTGACCATTCCCCCCCCCTTATCTCCGAAACTAATGAGCCTAAAATTTTGAAAAAAATACATAAAATAGTTCTTTATTTATAGATTACAGGAAAACCTATTTGAAGTTTGTGGTCTTGTAAATCTATATATAAAAAATTCAAAGTCCTGACTGACTTATTGACTGATTATAATCAACGCACAGTCCAAACCACTGGACCTAGAGACATGAAATTTTGCACATACATACCTTATATAGTGTAAACATCCATTAAGGAAGAATTTTTGAAAATTCTATTCCTAAGGGAATAAAATAGGGGATGAAAGTTTGTATGAAAAATCTTATTTCTTGAGTTATTAGACTTGAAACTTAGCACGAATATTCATCTAAGTTAATTATAAAATTAATAATTTTTAGTTTTCCTAAACTACCCCCTTTTTTGTGGAAGGGAAATCATCAAATGACTTCTCCCGCTCTGGGTGGAGCGGAAGGGCGTGTCATACTTTTACTGACTAAAACCCACCCGTGTTTCTTCAGTTGCCTATGGCAGGGCCACGGTATCTCTTTCGAACAACCCGCGACCCCAGAAGACGGGATTGGTGGATGTAAAAGTTTGTATGGAGGAATTTTAACACGCGGTCCGATTTACTCAAAACTCAGTTTTTGTACTTGAGACCAAAAATAGAGACTAACTAACGAGTATCAGGGTTTTCCAAAAATCTACCACTAAGGGGTGAAAAGGGGTAGCAAATTTTACAGCGGAGGATTTTATTGGGGATTGATTAACTCGAAAATTGGTGTAAATAATGTTTGACCCAAGTTATGGAAACATCCCAGACGATTTTTGAAATTCTATCCCATATGGGGGTAAAAACGGGGATACAGTTTATATGAAAAATCTTATTGTTTTGGTTAATGAACTTGAAACTTAGCACAAATACCTGCTTATGTAAGTAATAAAGTTTGTCATTATTAGTTTTTCAAAACTACCCCTCAAAGGGTGTTTAGGGATGTTAAAGTTTGTACGGAAGATTTTTAAAACGCAGTCCGATTAACTTGAAACTCAGTATTCAGTATTCAGTATTTTATACTTTTGATGAAAAATAAACAATAATAAGAAAATTAAAACCCATGAAATCAGACATCCACGCCGGGCAAAGCCACGGGCAGTCTAGCTAGTATCTCAATATTGTGCGTACAAACTTACTAAGCCTCCGCTGTTTGTCCGTCCGTCCGTCCGTCTGTCACAGGGCTGTATCTCATGAACCTTAATAGGTAGAGAGTTGAAATTTTCACAGATTGTGTATTTCTATTACGACTATAACAACAAATAATAAAAATAAAGTAAAGTTAAAATTAAAGGGGCCGCCCCCTTTAATTTTAACTTTACTTTTTTTTCCTCATACAGAAAAGTTTTCATTTTGAAAAAAAAAAAAATAACCTGTGTGTGGGGATGTTATTGTGTAGAACTCGTCGAGTAGAGTACAAAGATATTTTTATTTATTTTATCTTCTAAAATGAAGAAATAGGGGGCCGTAAAAGTTGTTAATTTTATACCATTTTTGTACGAGCTCTATTATATAATGTACGTTATACTGTACTTAATCAAGAAATACTCAAAACGGCGATTCGTAAGGTATTTTGTTTAAATATGGGCGATTTTCTGCAACTGCAAAAAATAACATTGTAATTCACAGTATCATTACGAAATACAAAGTTATCTTTGCGATTGTTAAACATATAATATGGTACGGAACCCTTTGTGTGCGAGTCCGTCTCGCACTTGGCCGGTTTTTTTTTTCTAACCCTGGCATGTGGGGTGTGTCGCATCTAGAACTCGTCAAGTACCTAATTTTTTTTTTTTATCTACAAAAATTAAGAAGAAAGAAGAATATATTATTAAGAAGAGAGAGAGATCTACGAAAATTCTAAAATTATTTCTCGGACTGGCGTTGGTAAAATCAACCCTTAAGGCAATCCTTATAGAAAGAAAAATTAAGGCCTATACTGGGTATAAAAGTTTGTTCGAATTTACCCTAAGTAAAATAGTTTTGACAGCTGATCCAGGTGCGGACCTAGGTTTCCGCTCAAGGGGGGCAAATGTTTATCTCTGGGGGACGGGAGGATCTTCTAAAGATGTGAAAGCCCTTTTAAAAAATACCTTCGGCACAGTTTTTCCGTAAACTCAACAACGATGTCGTATTTTGGTATTAATAACGGAACCTAGGTCATAGTAATGTCAGTTCATGAGGTCACCACCAAAAAAACCATGAGAATGAGCAGCTGACGCTCGAGAATAGGTGAGGCTCAGTTTAACACCTAAAAAGGTATTTCGATTGAGACATATACAGGTGTTTCTTTTAAGGTGTCAAGCCAGTGCGAGCTGATAGCAGAGTACCTACCATACCTATCGATTTAACCCCTATCCCTACCCCTACGATTTTTTGCAGTCTTCGAGTTATAATTTATTTTCGATATTTTTCCTGATTCAACGAGAT
The DNA here is from genome assembly GCA_905163495.3 of Cosmia trapezina. Taxonomy (NCBI): domain Eukaryota; kingdom Metazoa; phylum Arthropoda; class Insecta; order Lepidoptera; family Noctuidae; genus Cosmia; species Cosmia trapezina. The sequence continues at coordinate 11,805,475 of LR991042.1, forward strand.
GATGGCTTCTTCGTCTTTTTTGTTGGGTCTACTTTGAACGATAATGTAATAAATAGGGCATTATTTGCTGAAATCTGTCGTTGAAAGTGGTCTATTATCAGATATCTTGTCATTTTCATATTTTATAATTTATTATTACCTATCTTTGCATATTTTTGTCAATCCTGATATTTACTATTCATCTACGTTTAAGCAGAGCTCAGTTGATAATAAAAACATAAATTTTATACCTACTACTATCCTTAACCACTACCAATGATATGAAATGAAATAACTAAAATCCAAAATAACTCGAAAACTACAAAAAATCGTAGAACATACATGGGGGTTAAATCGATAGGTATGATACTCTGCTATCAGCTCGTACTGGCTTGATACCTTAAAAGAAACACCCTGTATATACATTCACAGCGCCGTAGCACAATTTCTTATAAGAGATGAAGATACTTTAGTACTCACATAGTTTGCCCTCGATGGCTGTAGGTACATAGTTCCTTGTAATGGGGCGATCATATTCCCATCTCACAGAAAGTAAAGTATTACATCCTTTCATCTCCGGGCAATAAACTTGAGATTTTCTGTCAGGAAAATGCAAAAACGTTAAAAGGCGATTTATCTCCTCTTATGTATGTACTAGCTTTTGCCCGCGGCTTCGCCCGCGTGGATGTCGGAAAATATCCCATGGGAACGTTCATGTGGAAAACATAGGGCATATCCCTAACTTAAGAAATGCTGGGTTTCCCATACAAACTTTCATCCCTTTTATCACCCCTTGTAGGATTATGTTTAAAGACAAAAAGTAGCCCATGTCCTTTCCTAGGATGGTATCTATAGCCTTGCCAAATTTTATCGAAATCCGTGCAGTTTTGTAAATTTTAAAATCAACCCCGATTTTACCCCCTTAGGGGATGATTTTTCAAAAAAGCTGAACCGCATATTTCTTTTTTCCTATCAAAAGCATACATTTTAATTTTCACATCCGTAACTTAAGAAATACCTGAGTTTCCCATACAAACTTTCATCCCCTATATCACCCCCTGCAGGATTATTTTTTAAGACCAAAAGTAGCCTGTGTCCTTCCCCAGGATGCTTTATAAAGCCTTGCCAAATTTTATCGAAATCCGTGCAGTTTTGTAAATTTTAAAATCAACCCCTATTTTACCTATTAGGGGATGATTTTTCAAAAATGCTGAACCGCATATTTCTAAATTTCCTACCAATAGCATAAATTTGTTATCCCTAACTTAAGAAATATTGGGTTTCCCTTGCAAACTTTCATCCCCTATATCACCCCCTGTAGTATTGTTTTTGAAAGTATCCTATGTCCTTTCCCAGGATGCTATATTATTATAAAGCCTTGCCAAATTTTGTCGAAATCCGTGCAGTTTTGTAAATTTTAAAATCAACCCCGATTTTACCCCCTTAGGGGATGATTCTTCAAAAACGCTGAACCGCATATTTCTTTATTTCCTATCAAAAGCATACATTTTAATTTTCACATCCCTAACTTAAGAAATACTGAGTTTCCCATACAAACTTTCATCCCTATATCACCCCCTGTAGGATTATTTTTTAAGACAAAAGTAGCCTGTGTCCTTCCCCAGGATGCTATATAAAGCCTTGCCAAATTTTATCGAAATCCGTGCAGTTTTAAAAATTTTAAAATCAACCCCTATTTTACACCTTAGGGGATGATTTTTCAAAAACGCTGAATCGCATATTTCTTAATTTCCTACAAATAGCATAAATGTGTTATCCCTAACTTAAGAAATACTGGGTTTCCCTTACAAACCTTCATCCCCTATATCACCCCCTGTAGTATTATTTATGAAAAAAATAGTATCCTATGGCCTTCCCCAGGATGCTATATAAAGCCTTGCCAAATTTTGTCGAAATCCATGTAGTTTTGTAAATTTTAAAATCAACCCCTATTTTACCCCCTTAGGGGATGATTTTTCAAAAACGCTGAACCGCATATTTCTTTATTTCCTATCAAAAGCATACATTTTAATTTTCACATCCCTAACTTAAGAAATACTGAGTTTCCCATACAAACTTTCATCCCCTATATCACCCCCTGTAGGATTATTTTTGAAAAAAAAAGTAGCCTATGTCCGTCCCCAGGATACCATCTATAGCCTTGCCAAATTTTATCGAAATCCGTTCAGTCGTTTAGGCGTGAAAAGGTAACAGACAGACAGACAGACAGACAGACAGACAGAGTTACTTTCGAATTTATAATATTAGTATGGATAGCTGCTATGTTTGCCAACAACTAGCACAAATATTTTGATTCAAGGCTTGTCCTCCGTAAAAATTGCGGTCACTGTCGGACTGCATAGAAAAGAAAGAGACGCGCGATGACTCAACGCTTGCAAAACATGAAACAACTATCAATTTACAAAAAATCTATTGATTGGACTAAAAAAGTAATGACATGAAATCATTCCTTCTTATTTTGCAAATAACCGTATACATTTATAAACACTTAATGAAAATTGTAGGAATAAATATGGTAAAAACTAGAAAAAATTGACAGAAATAAACTTTTTCTTCTTTTTTTTCTTTATTTCTATAAACTAAAATAGATTTCAGGACAAATAAAATCACATCCTAAGTAATGTAGATTACTGTAGGAAAAAAATCCTATCAAAAAGATGCTACAGTTACTGTAAAAGATGGTCATAAAGTTACTTAGTTTCGCCGTGTTTCAGGGAGGAGGGGCCTTAAAAGAAGGTGAGTTTCATGCCCGTTTCATGCACATAGAAACATACTACGCTTCAGAATGGGCAACTACCTTCGTTTTTTTGACTGACGAACTCCTTGACAATTCAAAGGTGACTAGCTGTAATCGAACCCCATGAGTGCCCATGTTACGGCAGTATCAACCGAACCCCATAGGTTCACAACTGCTGTAAGCCCGCGGTCGCCATTGGAAGATGGTACTCGTATTTTACGTTTATAGATATTATGTATTTTATATCTGTGGACTTCGAACGCTTTTTCTTATGAACCTATCGGTATCATGCGACATCAAAGGGTATTGAAATAAATGCTCTGAGTTTGAGCTATTTATTGGAGAAAATCAGTAGGAATATACAACCAAGATATAGACATCAACAAAGTGACATCATCATCGAAGATTGTTGATCAGAAGTCAGACCGCGTCGTATTCCACATTACAGGAACTTAATTCATATTCAACGCCGTCATAAAAATGTTCCCGCATAATAAATGAAGTATGTATTGTAGCCTGATATTGGAAATCCCACCCTTTTGGTTCAATATCGGATTATGTAAAATTCTGTATTCATTGACATACAACTTTTTCCACATAAGAGCTCCTTCTTAGCAACAAATTGTGATGTAGATGCTTCTAATGCATCATTTGTTTCTAAGCAAAACTAAAACTTGGAATAAAACTTTATATTTTTTCGTCTTTTTAATTCCAGATGCTTCCTAAAAGAAATACGTACTTACATCTTCGATTGTCAGTGACAAGGTTAATTTCAATCAATAGCTGGTAATCGTACATACAAGCTAACACTAAAATATATAATATGTATAATATATTATTTAGAAGTAAAAAAACCGGTCAAGAGCGAGTCGGCACCGAGGGTTCCGTACCAACATTTATATGTAATTTTTGTTGATGATTTGTTAAAAACTGTGCAAAATACAACAGGAAAAATAAAACGATGTCTCTAAATATAGAGACATCGTTTTATTTTTCCTGTAATCTATATATAAACTTCTATCGCATAGAATAACTTTGGAGATAAAGGGGGGAACGGTATTTTTTTAAACATTTTTCATCAAAACTATGCTGTCAAAAAAAAATGTTTGAGATTCTGCAAACAGCGTTCTTTCATACGCACCTGCCCTAGTAACCCCACTTCAAAAATTTTAGACCCCCTTTCAGCCCCTATTCAAAAAAAACTTACACATCTTTATTTGTGTCTTATTCGCAAAATAGTTGGGCAAACGTCAACTAAAACTGTTCCAAATTTCAAAATGATAGCATTAGTACTTCTTGAGATATCCAGCTGTGACAGACAGACAGACAGACAGACCGAGTCACACCATTAAGTAAAAAAAAAATCGTCGGCATCGCTGTCAATGGGATAAGTGGCCAAAAGGTAGTAACAGGACACTGAAATGAAATACAGTAAAAAGGAGCTACTTAAAACTTACCAAATTAACATTAAAAAACAAAAAAAAAATACCTAAGAAAAAAATTAAACAAAAAAAAAACCGGTGCGATGCCAAAAAGGCTCCTAGCTCAGCGTAAAGCTGCGATATTTATAAATATATACCGCAACGCCGGTATTCTGATAGAGACCGAGATAAAATTTGTCAATGTGAATTAAAAACTGACCTGACCTGAATGAACAACGATTCGGCTAGTTATCAGAAAAAAAACAGCCCAAGTGCGTGTCGGACCACGCACAATGAAGGGTTCCGTGGTTGCAAAGAATTTATACCAAAAACAAACTTAACATTGTAATCCCAAAAAAAAAATTTTTTTCGTGATAAAATTACAAATCACTTAACAAATTTTGGACTTTTTTCACCTGTGCTGTGAGACCTTAGTTCTTGCCTGATTCTAGGTCAACGGGAAGTACACGTACGTACTCTATACAGTACATATCAAAATATGTCGCATAGTTCAAGGGACCATCATCAGGAGCTCGTGGCTAAGTAATAACAGGGTCGATCCGTCAGGTTAAGCTACGCTTGCCGGGGTTGGTCAATGGATGGGTGACCATCTTTACAAAGCGAGATTCCTCTGTGCCTCGGAAAGCACGTTAAGCCGTTGGTCCCGGCTGTCATTCGTGGATCTTTGACAGTCGTTACGGGTCGTCAGAAGCCCGAAAGTCTGACAACCAGTCTTACCAAGGGGTATCGTATTACCCAGTAACTGGGTTGTGGATGTCAGATAGGCAGTCGCTCCACGTAAAATACTGGTATTCAGCTGCATCCGGTTAGACTGGAAGCCGACCCCAACATAGTTGAGAAAAGGCTAGGCTGATTGATAGTTCAAGGGACCATCATAGACTTACTTTTTTGATATTTATTTCAACTTGACATCTCCACGCGTTCCTGAGAAAAAGGGGGACAGACAGATAGACGGACAACGAAGTGATCCTATAAGGGTTCCGTTTTTTCCTTTTGAGGTACGGAACCCTAAAAAGGTAAGTACCAGATGTATGAACGTAAACGAGGCAAAAGGAATATGTAAGGATCGTAGCAGATGGCGTTCTTTAGTTTCTGCCTAACCCTTTGGGAAAAAGGAGTGATTTTATGTATGTTGTTTATTACAAAGTTAGGTCTATTTCAAAACAAAATATCAATGGGAAACCCACAAGCGGGCATCGATAAGCAAAAGTAGCGAAAGGCCAACATTCTCGGAACCGCCATTAGTCTTGCAGGCGCCCGGCGACTCCGATCGATTTTATCATTTCCAACAGCCCGCTTATCTTTAAGAATAATACTTTTTACTTGAATATTCTCTAAAGTGACGGTTCAAGACCAAGTGTGATTAAAATTCAAGCATAAATATCTAAGTACTAGCACAGAAATCTTCTGTCGACGGCCGGTCGAAATGTCAAGTAATGTGAAAGTCAGACGGTTTAGTTTCGTTCATTGGTTAGTATAAATCTAGGTATATTAATCTAATTACTGTTAGAGTCTTGTGGCTAAGTAATAACAGTCGCACGAGTTGATCGATCAGGTTAAGCCTCTGCCGCGGTTGGTCCGTGGGTGGGTGAACATCTTTACATACCAAGACCCCTCCGAGCCTCGGGAAAGGACATGAAGCCGTTGGTACCGATTGTCTTTCGTGGATCATTGACAGTCGTTACGGGTCGTCAGAAGCCTGGCCCCAAGTCTGCTATTATTTAGAAATTCGTCATTCCAACACGATCCCATTGTCACTGCATTGTCATTTTGCTAAAAGTTCGTAATCTGCTAAATTCATAATTTCTTACAATGTAGTGTCAGTGGTTGACCATTGGAAAGTCATAATGACGCCATTATATTAGTAGATTACCAAACTTGTCAAAATCAACAATTATGAAATCAATGATAGACCATTCTGTCACTATTGTAATAGCAGACTTGAGGCCCGGAAAGTCTGACAACCCAAGTAACTGGCTTGTGGAGGTCAGATAAGCAGTCGTTCCATGTAAATTACGGGTATTCAGCTGCATTTGGTTAGACTGGAAGCCAAGCCTAACATAGTATTGTAAAACATACTACATACCTACATGCTACGAAATTTCGAATACCAATTCAGGAATTTCTAGACATTTATTAAATTAATCGTAACGAAACGACAAAGTGATAAACGAAAGCCGATACATAAAATGTTATCCTACAAACTTTTTTCATAACATACCTATTTGCTGAAGAGTTGGCCTGAAACAGGCATATTTCTATTAAGGCGACGATAACCGACTTTTAATAATTTTAAACTGGAGATCACGTCTAAACGAGAGTGTTAATGATTTGGAAAAAAAAAATTATATTAGAGCATTTTTTAATAACTTAGTGTGTGAATATTTTATTTACATCGTCATTATATTATTTATAGTGTAATTTATTTGTAAAGTTATGTCTAACGCAGATATGAATCGGAGAATCACGCAAAAACTATCAAAGCGTATTTTTATGAAACCTTACTCTCATTACTTATTTTAAAGATAATTTAATCATTTGTCTTATAATATACGTGTTTTAATGTTTTATCCTACTAATATTATAAAGTAAACGCGAAATGGATGGATGAATGTTTGTGAATCTTTCACGCAAAAACTACCGAATGGATTTTGATGAAATTTGGCACACATATAGTTTATAGCCTTGATTAACACTTATGATACATTTTATTATGATATTTTTATGGGTTCAAGACTAACGTGGGTGAAACTGCGGGGCGCTGCGAGTGTTTAATAAATTAAAAATGTATCTAATTTGGGACAGCGCTCATTGATAGGCGAGTCCTATTACTGGCTGGACGTACGACGCGTTGCGTGAGCTCAGCACAGAACATGCAAGCTAACCAATCAAAGCCATTGGCATACCTATATCTACGTCTTAATACTCCCCTATTGTGTTATTGTGTTCAAAATAACCACACAGCCAGACGAATGTCCACTATAGAAATCTATTAAGACTTCATGTTGGTATCTTTTATATTAGTTTCTCTTAAAGGTGGTCTATCCGACAATACAATACTTTACTACTAACATAATAGGTCAGTAAAAAGGTAATATGAGTCATAAACACGTCATAAAGATTTATTTTGGTCTATAAAGTCAAAAAGTCTATTATTTCTAATACTTATTTATGTCATAGTTTATTATCGTGGAGAATGTGGACACGTTATTATGTAGGTACTTAATGTTAGAAGTTTTAGAACAACACTAAAAATCTATCTTCTAAGTATTATATACCTATCTGTATAGCGAAACTTTTTAGTAGATATTTTACAAGTCGAGCATAGCGGGATTAGAGCATAGGGGGACTAACCGAAAAAAGAGAAGTCCTGACTGACTGACTGACTGACACATCAACACCCAGCCCAAATCCTTGAACCTAGAAAACTGAAATTTTGCACAGAGGTTTCCTTTCTAATGTAGACAAGGAATAAGGAAGGATTTCCCGGTGGTACGTTCCCGTGGGATATTTTTCGACATCCACGCGGGCGAAGCCGTGGGCAACAGTTAGTGATCGATACAATAATCTACAAAGTAAGTATACTTGTATATATTTCCCGGTGGTACGTTCCCGTGGGATATTTTTCGATATCAACGCGGGCGAAGCCGTGGGCAACAGTTAGTGATCGATACAATAATCTACAAAATAAGTATACTTGTATATATTTCCCGGTGGTACGTTCCCGTGGGATATTTTTCGACATCCACGCGGGCGAAGCCGTGGGCAACAGTTAGTGATCGATACAATAATCTACAAAATAAGTATACTTGTATATATTTCCCGGTGGTACGTTCCCGTGGGATATTTTTCGACATCCACGCGGGCGAAGCCGTGGGCAACAGTTAGTGATCGATACAATAATCTACAAAATAAGTATACTTGTATATATTTCCCGGTGGTACGTTCCCGTGGGATATTTTTCGACATCCACGCGGGCGAAGCCGTGGGCAACAGTTAGTGATCGATACAATAATCTACAAAATAAGTATACTTGTATATATTTCCGTCGAATGCCCTGGGACCTCAAATGTTTCTATTACTTTAGACGACGGATGGCGAAGAATTCTTTATTCAAGAGTAATAAGCTGTACTGGCCGGACATATTGTTAACTATTTTATATTTTTCTATCACTATGAATTCCAACAACATTAAAAAAAGATTGTCGTTGTACAAAGATTTACCGGAATATGTAGATGAAAAAATATAATGATGAAACAAACTGCAGTGACAATGGGGAGGAAAACTAACTTTTTATCACGCTAGGTGGCACATGATCGACTGTACTTTTTTCATTGATTTGACGCGAAGACAATTCTCTGTCTACGATTTGACGTAACGAACGATTGTCAAATTGTATGGATTTGTTTGTAAAACAATGTACAGTCGTTCAGAGCGCCATCTACAAACAGCTTTGCGTGTGGCTCCCCATTCTCACCGTGTAAGGTGAGTCGTGTGTCAGTTGTTTTATTTTTTAATTTTCATACGACATACTCCCGATATTAGCTTTTACATAAACTCCGATGTTCGTTACTCCCTTGTTTCCTGTTTAATCTCACAGATTGCTCCGTGCAAGTTTTATTTTTATTATTGTGTGACATTGTATGTTAAGCTGACGAAGATAATATCTCATTCAAACTGCGATCACAAAATGGAAATATGGGTAGCGCATGATGATAGAGCTTGAGTCTGTTAACTTTTAAAAAAACTTTTTTACAAAAAAATACAACCGACTTCCAAAAACAATACTACAAAGTGAAAAATAACTAATTTCGGAAGTCGGCGGCAAAAACCGAAAATAAATTTAACCAGACACTGACTTCCGAAATTAGAGTTATTTTTCACTTTGTAGTGTTGTTTTTGGAAGTCGGTTGTATTTTTCTGTAAAAAAAGTTTTTTCAAAAAGTTAACGAGACTCAAGCTCTATCATGCGCTACCCACATTTCCAAATTGGTTTTATATTTTTTTTTTATTTTTCACTTTTTAGTTGTGGTACTTACCCCACACAAATTCTAATACCTGCAAAAGAAACCACTTAAAAGCGGGGAAAAAATACGTATTATTGAAGCTAACTCAAACACTACCAATCTGCCTAGCCTTTTCCCAACTATGTTGGGGTCGGCTTCCAGTCTAACCGGATGGAGCTGAATACCAGTATTTTACATGGAGCGACTGCCTATCTGACCTCGACAACCCAGTTACTGGGTAAGGGTTGGTATCAGAATGACTGGATCGCAAATTGACCACGTCGCTGTTAGTCCAAATCTCAAAATGTCTAAATCTCAAAATACCTAAGTCGCAAAATGACTACATCGCTTTTAGTCCACATCTCATAATGTCTAAATCTCAAAATACCTAACTCGCAAAATGACTACATCGCAAAAAGTCCGAACTTTTTTTCTTACTTTCCCTAGACTATGGTGCTTCCTCAAAATTCACTCTACACCAAACTTGAACCAAATCGGTCCATTTTGACAAACAGACAAAAATGTATTATAATAAGTAATTACCGTGAAAAAATTAAAGGGCTTGTGGCTAAGTAACAGCCGGACGGGTCAATGGATCAGGTTAAGCTACGCTTGCCGCGGTTGGTCTGTGGATGGGTGACCATCTTTAAATACCAAGACCCCTCCGTGCTTCGGAAAGCATATTAAGCCGTTGGTCCCGGCTGTCATTCGTGGATCTTTGACAGTCGTTACGGGTCGTCAGAAGCCCGTATGTCTGACAACCAGTCTTATCGTGTCTCCCAGTAACTGGGTTCTGGAGGTTAGATAGGCAGTCGCTCCATGTAGAATACTGGAGCGACTGCCTACTACATTCAGTTGCATCCGGTTGGACTAGAAGCCGACCCCAACACAGCTGGGAAAAGGTATCATTCTGATATCAACCCTACACAACTGTTCGGACTTTTTGCGATGTAGTCATTTTGCGAGTTAGGTATTTTGAGATTTAGACATTATGAGATGTGGACTAAAAGCGATGTAGTCATTTTGCGACTTAGGTATTTTGAGATTTAGACATTTTGAGATTTGGACTAACAGCGACGTGGTCAATTTGCGATCCAGTCATTCTGATACCAACCCCTGGGTAATACGATACCCCTTGGTTAGACTGGTTGTCAGACTTTCGGGCTTCTGACGACCCGTAACGACTGTCAATGATCCACGAATGACAGCAGGGACCAACGGCTTAGCGTGCTTTCCGAGGCACGGAGGAATCTCGGTATGTAAAGATGGTCAGCCATCCACTGACCAACCCCGGCAAGCGTAGCTTAACCTAACGGACTCGTGCGGCTGTTATTACTTAGCCACGAGCTCCTCAACCTAACTCAAACACTACACAAGCAAACTTAATAATATATGGGACCAACTTTGAGGTATATCCTCCCGAATAAAATAAAAAAAATTCAAATCGAACGACTCTGTAAAATGTTGTACCTAGTCATACATAAAAAAAAATATATATAGCTACACGTGTCGAATTGAGAACCTCCTCCTTTTTTATCGTCGGTTAAAAATAGTTTTACTGCCAAACATTTTACTGTTTTCATCAACGTTCGCTCTTGTTACGATGTTAGTTGATAATTTACATCTCTACGTAATGTAACTTATGAAACCGGATACGCTGAAAACTTTCCTTTTAAAGTACCTACTCGTAGGTACATGCCTATTTAAATGTTTAACTATGTTTTGTTTCTAATTTCGTCGGCGTGGTAAGTGGTTTTCCCCTTTCCCCGCTAAGCCTACTTCCACACATTTTGGCCAGTTTTCAATTTCGTAATAAGACGCGTGTGTCAGATCTCCATGCGACCCGAAATAAAACATTCTTATTAAACCTACAGGTTGTCTTTTCAAAAGAATCATGGTTGGTTTTCTTTTTTCATTTTTTTGCAGACCACTTGTGATGTCAAATTGCGTCTTCACCGAAAAAGTAAAGAGATAAAAACTCAGACGGGCTGTTGAATTTTTTAAACATAATTCAAGTTTTCATAATTTTCATGTTTTTATTTTCTTTTTGAATGGTTTGCTATCTTTTTTGCTTACAGTTTAAAAAATGAATTCTAAAGAATTATGGAGTACATTTGCTCTGGCATTTTTGTAGGTGACTAACATGTTAATGTAGGTGTACCTACCATCCATCATCTGCCTAGCCTTTTCCCAACTATGTTGGGGTCAGCTTCCAGTCTAACAAAATGCATCTAAATACCAGTATTTTACATGGACCGACTGTAAGACCCTTGGTAAGACTAGTTGTCAGATTTTGATCGGGCTTCTGACCACCCGTAACGACTGTCAAACATCCACGAATGGCAGTCGGGATCAATGGCTTAACGTGCTTTCCGAGGCACGGAGGAGTCTTAGGCCCGTATTACAGAACGTCACTCGACACTCAAGCATTACTTAAAACTAATTTCAACCAATCAAATGGCTAGAATCTAGTTCTAAGGAATGCTTGAGTATTGAGTGGCGTTCTGTAATACGGGCCTTAGTATGTAAAGATGGTCACCCATACACGGACCAACCCCGGCAAGCGTAGCTTAACCTGAACTCTATTAGCCATAAAAGGGAATGCTGCCGTTATTTATCACGTCTACAAGCAGTTTAATAATGTAACTATGTATAAACAGTGCTTTAATTTGTGTCGTGCTACCGAACTATATTAAGCCAAATATAACTGTCCTTAGAGAGTAAATAATTATTCTGATTACCACACGCTACTTTGCCCACGTGAATCCCGAAGCAAAAAGATAGAAGGTAGGTACTTTTTTAATAGGCTCATGTCATCCATGTTATTCGCTTTGCTAAAAATAGAAAGCACGTTTTTATAAGCCTCTTGTCATCCGTGCAATTATAAAAGTTGACTAGGTACTCCCACACAAAAAAACCGGTCAAGAGCGAGTCGGACTCGCACACCGAGGGTTCCGTTCCGATTTCTGAAAAAGTGTGGTATTTAAAGACATCGTTTTATTTTTCCTGTAATCTTTACATAAACTTCTATCACAACGAATAATTTCAGATTTTTCTCTAAGCAAACTTCGGTGATAAGGGGAACGGTATTTTTTTTTAACATTTTTCATCAAAAGTCGAAAACTGTGCTGCATAAAAAAAAAAAAAAATATTTGAGAATGTACAGACAGCGCTCTTTCATATGATACCCCATATGTAGTAGCCCGACTTCGAGTTTTTAGTTTTCAGTCCCTGTTGCAAATAAAACATAGGTATATACTTATTTTTATTTCTGTCTTATTGGGCAAACGTCATATAAATTTGTTCCAAATTTCAAGTTGATAGCATCAGTAGTTCTTGAGATATCCAGCTATGACATACAGACAGACAGACAGACTGAGTCGCACCATAAGGGTTCCTTTTTACCATTTTGGTACGGAATCCTAAAAACGGGTGTATAGGGAAAAAGTGCTTAAATTTTACATAACTTATCATCACGCTTGTATTTTCAGGAAGGGTAAGCAAGAACTGTACCTATAGTACACCCACATTTCACCAGTTATGTTTAAGTTCCATGAAATAGGGGGCATTGCCATCAACCGGGCACAAATCCAGACTCCTGGGTGTTACTGAGAAATTCCTGATGGAATAACACTTTGCCCGACCTAGGAATCGAACCCAGCACCTCATGCTCATCACTAGCACTAGATCTACGAGGCAGTATATACAACATTAGTTTTTGTTTACACGAAACTCGAAAAGGGGTCATTGTACTCATCATTTTGAACAATTTTTTCTATGGGACCAACCTTGAAATCGGGAAAAAAATCAGCCGTTCCATACATTTGGCGATTTAAGTGAACACAAATGTATGGAACAGCTGATTTTTTTTTCGCGATTTCAACTTTGGTCCCATAGAAAAAATTGTTCAAAATGATGAGTACAATGACCCGTTATCAGGTTTAGTGTAAACAAAAACTAATGTTGTATAAATTACTATAGCCGTTGCCCGTGGCTTCGCCCGCGTGGATGCCGGAAATTATTCCACGGGAACCTACTGCCGGGATAAAAAGTAAGTGTTAATCCAAGTTACTATCTGTGTGCCACATTTCATCCAAATCCGTAGAGCCGTGATTGAGTAACAAACATCCAAACACAAACTTTCACATTTATAATATTAGTAGGATAGGATAGTAGGTTAACGCCTTGCATTAAATTGTGTAAAATATTCTAAGGGTTACTAGTCTTAAGGGTAGCAAACACACTAATAGTATAAAGGCGAAAGTTTGTGTGTGTGTTTGTTACTTCTTCACGCTCAAACGGCTGTACCGATTTAGATGAAATTTGGTATGTAGACAGCTTATGCCCTGGATTAACACATAGGCAACTTTTTATTCCGGTCTGTGAATATGCGGGTGAAACCGCGGGGCGCAGCTAGTCATGAATATATGTGCCACTTCAATTCTGAAATAATGAAGTAGCTCATCTTAAACAAAGCACCTGTTTCATCAAGTTTGATTCTGGAGTTGAGGTATAAATATTTAAGGTATATGTATATTACATTTATGTGTCGGATCCGGTCAATAATACGGACAGGAAACGAGTCGCAAGCGCGCCACTGGCAACATCACGTGATCTACCCACACCAACAGCGCGCTTCCACAGAGTTGTGATGTATTAAGTCCATGGCGAGAAGGACAGTCTAGGGTCTGATCGCATCGGGGTTACTACGTCGTGGAACTGTATTCGGTTCGTTGTGCTCAGTAGTTGTGTTAATTTTAATTTGAAGTGATTGTGTTAGATTGTGATTTTAATAATCACCGAGTATAGCACACATTGTTTTTTCATTGCACGAAACCCATCTTCTGCCCATATGTTGTCTGAATCTATCTGAGTAAATCTTGACGATCCGACTTATGTATATATTTTTATTAATTAGTGAGAATATTGGTTTTTGTACCAAAAACCAAGCTCGCTTTGGTTGTTTTTCAAAAACTAATATATTTTAACTGTAAACCCACCAATAACTTTGCCAGGATGATTATAATACATAACCATGCAAATCTGTAAAATTATGACGTTCAGTATGTTTTCAAGAACTGTACTCTTGTTAACTCAATCTCTGCCAATCTTCTCAAAGACAGCTTGTATCCTCATTAACCCATCTCGTTACGTGATTAACAAGTTCGCAAAGTGCTTATAACTGAATCAATATTGTTGCAAGCGAGCCCGCAGTGCTGGGCCGCGGCCAAACAACCGCCATTGCTTTATCAACTATATTAAATTATTATCCTTCTATAATCCGAGTTTTAGTGTCAGCCTGTATGGTATGGCAGGGCTAAGCACAAATTAATATGATATTGGTGTTATAGTGAGCGCACAAGTGCTAGTCACCGTCTGAGGTATGTGAGCGGTGAGACGGGGGAGGGCGCGATTGACAAGATTGCAGACTGAGTTAGCATGAGCACTCCCGTCTCACCTCTCACATACCTCAACCAGTGACTAGCACTTCCGCGCACTATGATGTACTTTTTTAATTATAATGTAATATTTTTTACCTATAAAACCTGTAAGTACTTGATATGGAAATCATCATCAAGTCTTTTGTAAAAGAATCATAAACTATTATAGTTTATAGCCCTACGGAATAGTTGATCCATCAAGTTAAGCTACGCTTGCCGGGGTTGCTCCGTGGATGGGTGACCATCTTTACATACCAAGACTCCTGCATGCCTCGGGAAGCACGTGGTCCCGGCTGTCATTTGTGGAACTTTGATAGTCGTTACGGGCCGTCAGAAGGCCGAAAGTCTGACAACCAGTCTTACCAAGGGGTATCGTATTGCCCAGTTACCGGGTTGTGGAAGTCAGATAGGCAGTCGCTCCATGTAAAATATTGGTATTCAGCTGCATCCGGTTAGACTGGAAGCCGATCCCAACGTAGTTGGGAAAAGGCTAGGTAGATAGCTAGATTGAGCCCTACGGAATAGCACCTTTTGGAATCAAACGGCAAATAAAAAAAGAAGTATGGAAAATATAAAAAAACTGGGCAAGTGCGTGTCGGACCACGCACAATGAAGGGTTCCGTGTTGAAAAGAATTAATCCCAAAAACAAACTTAACATTGTAATCCTAAAAAAATTTTTTTTTTTGTGTTAAAATTACAAATTAACAATTTTTGGACTTTTTCCTTTACTTGTGCCGTGAGACCTTGCTTCTTGCCAAATTTCATTATTCTAGGTCAACAAGAAGTAACATAGAGGTTTTGATTTACTTGCGAGTATCAAAATATGTCGCATAATGGTAGTATTTTTTTATTGCGTTGACACAGAAGCTTGATTTTTGTATAACTCCAAGGGATACCTAAATATTTCTTATTAATTCCAACTTATACCTCCACGCGTTCCTGAGAAAAAGGGTCTTGACAGACAACGAAGTGATCCTATAAGAGGTCCGTTTTTTCCTTTTGAGGTACGGAACCCTAAAAAAGAAAACAAAAATAAGTAAAATACATGGTTGGAATGGCTATTATACAAATTATGTTAGTTATTTTCTTCGTCTATATAACCTACGTATTACGAGCTAGCAATAAATATAATCTCTCGTAACTTAAAAAATATATTATTTATTAAGACTATATCACCGCCCATCGTCCTTTCCCATAACCTCTCTCTATATCGAAAGACATCATTAAATAAAACTGAGTCTAAAATGCATTGGACGAAGATACTCGTACCTGTGTGTACCGACAAGTATACACATATACATATATGCGCCCTGCGTAAAAGGGATGGCGGCATTCGTCCCATTGCCGTGGGAACTACTTACCGTCGTATGGCAGCCAAGGTTTGCTGTAAATTTTTTGGTGAGGTTGTTTCGGAAAAACTGCAGCCCCTGCAGCTAGGTTACGGCTCAAAAGGGGGCTGTGAGGCTGCCGTACACGCCTTATCGACCTACCTAAATTCTGGCAAAGGTGAGGTCATCCTGAAGGTTGACATAAAAAATGCCTTCAACTCTGTTAATAGGGACACCTTGCTGGCAGAAACTAGAAAAGAAATACCCCAAATTTATAGTTTCCTTTGGCAATGTTACAGACACCCTTCTAAATTACTGTACCGGAACAACCTTCTGGAATCGGCTGTTGGCTGTCAGCAAGGTGATCCCCTCGGGCCAGTGATTTTTAGTTTAGCCATTCACCCAATCATTCGACAGCTAAATTCCAAATTTAACGTTTGGTATCTTGATGATGGAACCTTGGGAGGCGATGTAGATACTGTTTTAAATGACCTACAATTCTTAAAAAATGAACTTCATTCCATTGGCCTTGATCTCAACCTTTCGAAATGTGAAGTATTCTTAGCGGACGATACTGACAGACATCTAACACTTCCTAAATTTAACGCAATAGCCCCAGAAATCAACATTATTGAAAAGAACACTCTTCGTCTCCTTGGGTCTCCAATCTATGAAAATTCTTTTCCTGTTTTTATTGAAGAAAAAATTCAAAATTTTAATGACGTTTCGGAAAGATTGTTCCAAATTAACATGCATTCGGCCATAACATTAATCCGTTACTGCTGTTTCGGCCCTAAATTAATATATTTCCTTCGCGCTTCCCATTTATGGCAGCACACTCACCTTTTAGACAAAATGGACAAAATTATCCGGCATACTTTAACTTCAATCTTAAATGTGGCCATGGACGACCGTGCATGGGCGCAAGCTACTCTTCCCATCCGTATGGGAGGCCTCGGCGTCCGCAAAATTTCTAGTATTAGTTTACCGGCATTCATATCCTCGGTCCACGGCACAGAGAAGTTAATCAGGAAAATCCTAGCCTCCACACTGGTTAATTTTGATGTGCCTTGTTTCGCCGAGGCTATGGATGCCTGGAAACTCGCTTGCCCGAATTCAGATCCACCCGACAATCCATCTTCCCAGAGACGGTGGGATGAGCCGCTCTGCAGAGTAGTACAGAACAATTTACTTGACACGTCTGCTACTACTGCGGAGCGTGCGCGTCTGCTGGCTGTGGTTAAGTGGGAGTCGGGTCTGTGGCTTCACGCACTACCGTCGTCGAACATAGGCACTTTGTTCGACGACACTACTTTCCGCCTCGCTGCTTCACTGCGACTAGGAGCTCCATGTTGTTCTCCTCATCGCTGTCACTGTGGTGAAGTTGTCAACAGCCTCGGACACCACGGTCTGTCTTGCAGCCGAAGTGCGGGTCGCTTAGCACGGCACGCGAACATCAATGACATCATCCGACGAGCTCTTGTCACCGTCGGCGTTCCCGCTGTATTAGAACCCAATGGCTTGGCACGCGACGATGGCAAGAGACCGGACGGGATGTCTTTATTTCCATGGAAGGTGGGAAGGCCTTTAGTGTGGGACGCAACGTGTGTCGATACTCTTGCGCCATCCCATCTTCCTGGCTCGGCGTGCTGTGCTGGCACTGCTGCTGCGGCTGCGGAAAACCTCAAGCGGCGGAAATATAATAACCTTATCGGTAATTATATTTTCGAGCCGTTTGGGGTTGAAACCCTTGGGCCGTGGGGTCCAAGTGCTCTTGTTTTATTCAACGAAATCTCCAAACGGCTGGTTGACACTTCCCGTGACCCGAGGGCTGGCTTTTACTTTGGCCAGAGGCTTAGCATTGCCATACAACGTGGCAATGCCGCCAGTCTCTTGGGTACTTTACCAGTCGACAGCGATGCGGAGGAATTTTTCGACGCCATATTTTAGTTTTTTAATAGTTTAGTTAGGATATAATTTTGTTGTTTATAGGTTATGTTTAAAAGTTCAAATAAATATATATATTAATATGTACAAGACTGTACATAGAGTATTTGTGCAGGATCGTGTGTGTACCCGCGCAAATGTAGATACATACTCCACGTCCCCCGAGAACCTTTAGATCCTCAGATCTTACAATATTTGCTCAAGGACCAACTATTTATCCGCCACCATTTTGTCAAACGGTTGAGTGTACTTGTGTTAGACAAACAAGGAAGAATTTAAAATAGGTAGAATGGAATTTTGAAAGAGAAATATTTTGAGAGAGAAATATTTTATGATACTTATAGAAAATATTAAAGTTTTGTGTTTCAGACGGCTTTAAGAAAGGAAAAAAGAAGACAGTCAGCGTCAATAATATCGGGACGTTCAAAATGATATAAACAACTATGAAAATGAAATATTGACTCAATGACACAAGGAATGTTTCAGAATGAAGACAGTACACGACAACTGTCATTCTGATAAGAACTTTATCCAATTGAGATAAAATTTAATTTTCTTAGTTGTTGAGATCATTTTGAACAGTGTGTTCGTCCCGATATTTTTAGGGTTCCGTACCTTATACGATCACTTGTTTGTCCGTCTGTCTGTCTGTCTGTCTGTCTGTCTATCTGTCAAGACCCTTTTTCTCAGGAACGCGTGAAGGTATCTAGTTGAAATTAATATTAAATACGTAAGTCCCTTGGAGTTCTAAAAAAATCAAGCTTCTAAGGCAACGCCATAAAAACATACGGCCATTTATGCGATATATTTTGATACTCGCAAGTAAATCAATATAGGGTACTTCCAGTTGTCCTAGAATCATGAAATTTGGCAAGAAGCAAGGTCTCACAGCACAAATAAGGGAAAAAGTCCGAAAATTGTTAATTTGTAATTCTGAGAAAAAAAATTCAAGTCTGTCAGTCTGTCAAGACCCTTTTTCTCAGGGACGCGTGGAGGTATCAAGTTGAAATTAATATCAAATACGTAGGTTTATGGTCTTTTGAAGTCCTAAAAAGCTCAAGCTTCTAAGTCAACGCAATAAAAAAATACAGCCATTTTGCGTCACATTTTGATACTCGCAATTGTCGCAAGTAAATCAAAACCTAAAGGTACTTCCCGTTGACATAGAATAATGAAATTTGGCAAGAAGCAAGGTCTCCCAGCACAAGTAAAGGAAAAAGTCCGAAAATTGTGAATTTGTAATTTTATGACATATTATTATTATTATTTTTTTTGTTATCCAATGTTAGGTTTGTTTTTGGGATAAATTCTTTTCAACTACGGAACCCTTCATTGTGCGTGGTCCGACACGCACTTGGCTGGTTTTTTTTTAAATCATTCGTATTTTTCAAGGGGTGAAAATATTAATGATATTGAACTACGAGCTTAAGCCCGCAACTTCTCCCGCGTGAAATTTCTTGATCCCCCGACCGAGTGGGCCGGGGAAATAAGAAATTCCCCGACTGACCGCAACAAAAATGGGTCGCATCGCATCGCCTACCCACGCCATTACTTCGTTTTCACAAAAAGAAAACACATTTCGCCTAATCTCCTAACAACTTGAAAATGAACTGAACGAGTTATGGAGGTCAGGCGACAGTCGTTTCATAAAACCATTAGCATTCTATAAAACCCTAATGTCTTTAATTATAGAGCTCCTAATGACTGCATCATCAATCTTTCTTTCAGTAAAGGAGTATTTTAAGGAGTGAACGACAAAAAGTGTAAGTACCTTTGCCAACCGTAGTCCTCTGGGGACCGATTAATGAACGGCCAATCAGAAACTTTCCATAACCATAATATTTGTGATGAAAATAAAACCGGCCAAGTGCGTGTGGGACCACGCATGATGAAGGGTTCCGTAGTTGGGATGAATTTATCCCAAGAACAAACTACTAACATTGTAGTTGAAAAACCTGTTCCCCCATACATTCCATCGGCAAATGTAAGTTTGTACGCACAATATTGAGTGATTTACCATGTTATTTTAAGATTAAATACTTATTATACATTTTCCTGTAACTTATAAGTATAGAACTGTACATTTTCAAAATTTTAGACTCAGCAGTTTCGGAGCTATGGGAGGAATGGTCAATTTTCATCAATTGTCTTTAATAAAAAAAATAAATGTTCGAAATTCTCATAACAAGACCCTTCATTTGAAATGTTGACTGTACAGTTTGCAAAACTTTTTTTTTATTTTTCCCCAAAAGTGAACCCCATGTTCGAAATTCGTTTTACACATTCGTATTTGGGTCATAGAAATTGATGTGTGCCAAGGTCCAGTAAATTCGGAGCTAATCGGCTGCAGCAGACGGACAGACAGACATACGAGTGCTCTATGGGTTCTTATCATTCGGTCATACGGAACCTTAAATGCAATTGACTCATGAAAAAGCTGGATGTCCCTCTCACAAATGAACATTGTTCTATCTACATACAGTTAGCTACCCAACTCCACAGAATATCCTCTTCCGACTTCTTACAAGCAGTACAGCGTAAAATTACAGAATTATAATTTTATACAAGGGACCGTCGACCTTCGTCGAATTGATTCGTTAGTACGATTCTCGCAGATTTGGCAAAAAATAATTTGGCTTAGAGCCAGTGAAGCGGCACGCATGCCTACATCATGAACAGTAAATCTTCCAGTGACGTTACATCCACGACCTTCTCCAG
Source organism: Cosmia trapezina (assembly GCA_905163495.3). Lineage (NCBI taxonomy): Eukaryota > Metazoa > Arthropoda > Insecta > Lepidoptera > Noctuidae > Cosmia > Cosmia trapezina. The sequence goes on from LR991042.1 coordinate 11,826,096, forward strand.
TATCTATTGTGGATATAGATAAGATTAGCAGAAATTAGTTTTATGTACAGATTTGTTTAGTACGCATTTTATGTCAAGGATTGTTATTATATCGCCATGTCAAGGATATGGTGTTCAATGTTACTCAGTACATCCCGCTTACTAAACAATCAATCTGACTAGCCTCTTCCCAACTATGTTGGGGTCGGCTTCCAGTATAACCGGATGCAGCTGAATACCAGTATTTTACGTGGAGCGACTGCTTAACGGACCTCCACAACCCAATTACTGATACAATAGATACGCCTTGGTAAGACTTGACATACTTTCGGGCTACTGACGACCCGTTACGACTGTCAAAGATCCACGAACGACAGCCGGGACCAACGCGCAAGGGCTTAACGTGCTTTCCGAGGCACGGAGGAGTCTCGGTATGTAAAGATGGTCACGCATCCACGGACCATCCCAGCCCAGGCAAGCGTAGCTTAACCTGATGGATCGACCCGTACGGCTGTTATTACTTAGCCACGAGCTCCTCACAATCCCGCTTACTAACCAATGAATAAGATTCTTATCAGACGGTACCTTTTCTAAAACCGAACATTTTTCTATTCAATGCATCGTCGAACTCGATTTACAGTCAGACTTATCATTACGTGACCGACTCCAAATAATATTCCCTCAGCTGCAGGAAAAGAGCCTCTATTTCAAAATTTACTCGTCCAAGCTATTGGCTCTCGAGGAAAATATCTTCTAACCATCAAATTATGGTTTAAGTGAATTTTCATTTTTGATCAGCGTCAATTTGTGGCTAGATCATGAATTCGCGATGAAAAAGAAAATGCATAATCGAGCAAAATATTCTCGATGAAGGAAAATGAGAGGGAAAATTAACTGCTCCTTGTAAAAAAGGTACAATCGTTACACGCCCCAAAGGTACGAGGGAATGGCTTCCATTCACGACACCTGCAACAGTGGTATTACTGATGCGTTACCGACTTTATGTATAAGAACCTTTTCATGTTTTTATTTAAAAATCTTATTACAGAAACATGAGAAGTCTGTGGGAATTTGAGACATTTTAATAAAGAGACCTCTGAGTTTGTTTCGGCCTTTCTTCTCAGGGGTCAATCAACTAGGAAAGTGTCAAAGTTTTAAAATATTGACGTGTAAAAATGTTTTAACAGATCTATTTACAGAAATAAACAGTTCATTTAATTTCATTATACCTGCAGTTTGTAGTTATTTTAGAGCTTCATAAACCCACTTTCTAGCCCCAACATAACGATAGTCATTGACAACTAGTTTGAGCCATAAAACGCATTTGCTCGTCTTTTATTTTTGTGAGTCACTCTACAGCCACTTTAGGACGTTACCAGACAATTTAATGTAAATGATATGGCCCTGACTAGAACTAAAAACTTTTTGTTTCGGTGTTCCAGAAACTTCGATGTAATGAAGGCTGTACAGTAATTGCTTACCAACTCAATAAAATGGTATTCCAAAAAATCACTAACAGAGGCCGCGCTTAGATAATAAAAAGAGAACTTTTTTTTTCACTAACCAAATATCGTGCAAATCCTTTTCATATCAAATAAAGCAAATGGAATTGAGAAATAGACCAAACTTTTTTGAAAACGGGATTTCCTAACAAAACTATTTTCCAATAGGTACTTTGTGGACAACAGAGTCCGAACCTTTTTTTGCGCAGGTTACGCGCCCCAACAGCATCCTGAAAACTATAGCTGATAGGTGGGACAGCCCCTTACTAGGACATTGGATACGCCTACATGCCACTGTGGCGTAGTAACGAGCAGTTTGTGTTGTTTTGCTGGTAGATGTAAGTACTAATACTAGTGTCTAAGTCGTGTGCATTTAACCATAGTTATAAGAAAGAAGGAGATGTGACCAGTATGTTAAAATGTATCGGAACCCTGTGCCTCCACTTTTTCCCGTTGTCACTTTCATGATTTTAAAGACAAATACTGTAAAATACTTGTACTTACATATTGAAAGTGACTCCATGATTTACATGGCTTTGGTTTTTACAAGAAACCACTGAACAACACGGCATTCTTATAAATTGTCACGATCACAGTCGAAAACGCACTAGTTCGTGGAGACGGAATTTGTACTATGAACGGCTCATACTGAGCATGTCGCGCGGACACATTTTCGCCCGCTTGCCACTTCTCCTGTTTTTTATATTTCTATAAAAGAGTTTTATTTTTTTTAATGCAAAAGCAGAAGTCTGCTGCTGTACGGGCGATAAGACCGTTCATTGTGTCACCCTATGTAAAATTTCTTCATTCATATTTGTAATTCGCATGGTGTATATAATACCTATAGCGTAGCGTATACTACCTATTCTATTGTATTATATTCTGTTAAACGTAATTGTACAAGAAACTGTTGCGGATAATAATCGCAAATCTGTGAACAATACCAATATAATAGAGTCCGCGCACTGCGGTAAAATATCGCATGACAATTCGCTTGAAAAAATATTTTTCGTTTGCGATTTTATTTCGCATTTTAAAAATCGCAACGATTAAAATGGACTGCAATAGGCTGAGTTGAACGATTAAAGTCGTAGTGCGCGCATAGCCTTACCTCATCTCATCTAGCACAATACAATAATTACAATACAGATCAAACGCCTCGCTCAACTCCCAGGTGTCCAACTAAAGCAATTTGTCAAGCAATCGCACTTCGAAATAATTTGACGGGATGACGAGATGGCGGGATGGACGTCGTCTAAATTATAGTTACCTAACTGCAATACAATTGCCCGTTTAACTCCCTCCCAAACTCCCCAACTTTAACCATTAGAACGCCATAACTCAGCCGTGTTTTCGTTGTTCTAGTTTTCATTTCAGCAACCATTGATCGTCTAATTACCAACTGTAAATTCACTCAGAGTTAAATGTGCTTCGTCATCGGGTTTTAAACTGTACGGTTTTCGGTAAAACTTCGTTTTCGTTCTTTACTTAATTCATTGATTAATCTCTTCAGAAATTAATTTTAATATAATTAACCGTCTCCATTTTATTAATGAAAATATTTTTTAATTTATGTCGTCTCTTAACCCATTTGACATGGACTAAAATGCTTTTGAAAAGTGTTATAAGCTATAAGTTTCAATAATTAATTTTCCATGTCTATGCGTGATGTCATTAAAAATGTAATTGTGGCTTCTATTCTCTATGCATTTTAATACCACCACACAAACGTCATCGCAAAACCTTTTGCAGCGCATTATACTTAATTCACGATAATCATAGGCTTACAGGAGTTAACGTGGAATTAAAATGACATGTCATAATGTCATTACATATTTCTTGAATAAAATAAAATCGTTATTACTTATTATAAGACCAATAAAAGTGTTTCTACGGTACGCACCAAAGTACATTTCAGTAGCTTTTTATTAGCTTGATTTTTAGGGAAAAGTAAAAACTACGTATAGGTAACTTACCTGTTATGGCATTTTGTTGCTATTTTTTTCCTTTCTTCCATAGCTTTCACTAGTCCGTGACACAAAAACCGCTAAACCATAAATCATCTTTTTTTTATTTTTCACTAAATTTTTACGTCAATTTTCCAGAATTACTTTCTATTTTCCACAATTAATATTCAACCCATACTTGCAAACTGTTTTAAAACGTTATAAAATTTTACTCAATCAGTACGCATTTTTCTGTACTTTTTTTTTTAAATAAATACGTCGTTTATATTTTTTAATGCGTGTTATAGTCTATGATAAGTTTTTCGCGGGAAAGCTCGGCAATGGCGGCAAACGGTAGCGTGAGGACAGCACCCGCGCTTTCTCCGAGGCTACTAGCGTTCGGAGCGGAGGCAACCCGCTTCGCTTGTGCGCGGCCCGATGCGCGGGTTCACATTACATTTTTGCACTTTTACTACATTTTACAACGTACTTCAGAAATTTCTTTTAAATTCTATCGTAATCGTTGTTTATGGACAATTTTAATGATACCTATTGAAGTGGAATATTAAAACTTATCGAAGTAGTCGGAAATTGTAATAATTTCTTTCATGTCCTCGAGAACAAAGTTCCATAACATCTCTTCGCTTTTATCACATTTTAGTTTGTATCATGCATTTTTTTACTACTTAGCTATTAAAAAGTTTAAAATCAAAATCAAAATATTTTATTTTACATAAACCTACATGGGAACCGAACGTCAGAAGCTAGGTGCACGGTTTTTAGTAGGTAACATTAATCAAAACTCAGGCGTAATTTGTGACACAACTTGAATGATTTTTAATTACCGAGCGCCTACACTGGCATGATAATTTAATTAACGTTACCTGTTGCGTATTTTATATAGGAGTAGATCCTCTTCCTACTTATTGCTTTCTAAAAATAGTATTGACATCATTGACATGAACAATTTCATATAAAATGGTTGACTTTAAACAATGGAATATTATTACTTAATGATAGATTGTTCTAAAAAAATATACTTTTAGGTGGATCCACAGTAGAAACCCGCGAAATTAAAATTTTCTTGCGTTTTTTACAATTTGCAGTCAGTGTCAGGTTATCTTGATAAAAATATGATTCGCCACTATTATAACAAATACCTATGTATTTACATAATTAGGTATAACCATAAGAATCATTAACACATCTCTCTGAGTTAGATTTGTTCTCTTTTGTTCTGATTTCCAAAATCAAATTAATTAATTATAACAAATCTAGCGAAACATACATACATACAGGTCAAACACATAACCCTCCTTTTTTGGCTTCGCCGCAGTCGGGTGAAAATGTTCGGTTTCAGTGATCACATAGAATATTATGGCTTAGCTAGATAAGAAACTATCAGTTATTGTGCTAGCTGATATGCGTAGGTGTATGTGTATGTACCTTCGTATTTAAGCCGACTAGGTATTATGAATTTCTGGCGAATATTTATAATATTCCGAATCATATTTCTGGGTTATGTAGCCTCAATTAGGACTAAGCTTAGAGTCTTTATTGTATAATAAAGTTTACTTATATTTCTTTTTCTGTCCCTAAACTTTTCATTGTGTATCTGCGGAAAATTTCACAACTTGTAAGTTTTGTTTAACTTTTTTTTCATGTAATAGTAAGTGTTTAACTTATAATATGCATGCTAGATTCACATATAATGTCAATCAGACCTATTGTATTAACTATTTTATGGCGTTTGAGATTGTACATCAGTTTTGTGAATTATATAAAAAAATATATATATAGTGCCATTAAGTACTTGATTGGGTATGTGTCTAATATTTCCATACTTCCATCAGCCACATTAGGTACCAACATAAAACTGCGGTTTGGTTACATTATGTGGGTCGACCGATCTCTGCTCGGGTGAAATACCTAGCGAAAATGAATTTTCCCAGATTATGAGGCCTAGCTGGATTGATTTTTCGCCCCCGTAAACTCCTAGGTATATTGCAACTTTCATTGAAATCGTTAGAGCCGTTTTCGAGAACGTGATTACAAATATATACAGGGAGTTTCTTTTAAGGTGTCAAGCCAGTGCGAGCTGATAGCAGCTAGAGTACCATACCTATCGATTTAACCCCCATGTATGTTCTAGGATTTTTTGCAGTTTTCGAGTTATAATTTTTTTTCGATGTTTTTCCTGATTCAACGAGATGGTGGCTTTAAAAAAAATATCTTTTATGGCTCAACTTTGAACAAGAATGTACTAAATAGGGCATTATTTGCTGAAATCGGTCGTTGACAGTGGTATATTATCTGAAATCTTGTGATTTTCATATTTTATAATTTATTATTATTTTTTGCGATTATTTGGTGGAGCTTTTTCAGTACCTATGTGGATAAAGTCCCGAAAAGGTTTAGGGAAGTAAGGGTCAGGTTTACAATGGGAAGAGACACTGCCAATTTACGCCGCTAGGAGTAGCATCGTCGCTGGTGATGTTTACCTGTCAAATACCACATTTTTTTAACATCCTTGAAAACCTTCAATAGATAGACGCTGACGGTTATCAGCGATAATGGCGTCATCTATAATTAGCTTTTTCCATTCCTTTCCATTGACCTACTATAGTTATACTCACAACAAACTCACAAAATGCCAGCTTATTATTGCCCCACCGCAGCCCATTATTTCATCACCACTGCTCTCAAAACGGTGCAGTAAAACTTCGTGAGGAAACCGGCTGTAAAATGTCCTAGACCAAACATTCCAAGACATGTGACATCTACCAACCCGCACTGGGCCCGCGTGGTGGATTATGGCCCGCTCCCTCTCACAGAGAGGAGGCCTGTGTCCCAGCAGTGGGAACATTATAGGCTGATTATGATTGCCCTATTGCAGAGCAAAGGCCTCTTCTGATACAGAGAAGGCACGAGCATTGATCACCACGCTAGCTCAAGACGGGTTGGCGATTTCAGACTTATATTAAATACCTATAAGTCCAGGTTTCCTCACGATGTTTTTCTTGCAACGATGTTTGTAACGTCCAAGATAAACTCGTAAGTACATACAAGGTTGAGAGGCATTAAATTAAACCACATATCTTACTATATGTGCATAGTGCTAACTCGGAACTGTTAAAAAAAAGTTTAGGAGAAAAATAAGAAAAAACTTTTTTCCAACAAATAAAATAGCTTAGTAATCGAATTAAAATGTAAACATCCTTTGTAGAGATTTTCACTGACCTGCGTAACAAAACGGCAACGTCGCGTTAAAAATTCTGTCGTTTTATGACCTAGATAACTATGCGTAGGTAGGTACTTATTCAGCTGTTAGGGCAGATGCATCGTGTTTCAACAAAGAAAAAACTAAAAAATAATCCTGTGACTAAACAATTGCTTCTCTTTATCTGATTTTTAATGTAGAAGCTGAAAATGATATAAACTATTGGTGGTTTAATTTAATGCCTCTCGCGCATATCAACCTTGTATATTAATTGAAAATTTTACATTGGTATGCCATTTGTACCCACAACCTCGTGCATAAGAAGCGAGGCCTTAACCACCTGGGCCATCAACTGAGCACGACAACTTCAGCCCTTATTATTATAATATTCGCCTGAACTTACTCCATGACAAATCGTCTCCATTATGCTGACGTCACACGTCACTCAAGCTAAGACCACAGTGACGTCGTAGCTGTACGGATGGAGCATCAACTTCAGCAGTGATTCGAGGGAATTTAGTTGGTAACAACGGCTTTTAGAAGTTATACGAAGTCATGACTAGGCTATAGTAAAGCTGAGCGTACACTGGTTCACGCCGGCCGCAACTAACGCACGGCACGCAACGGATTTTGGTTTGCCTGTATAACAGCTGAGCGTCGACTTGTCCGCGCCGGCCGGAACGCACGCACGGCACGCAACGGATTTTAGTTTGTCTGTATGAAAGCTGAGCGTCGACTTGTCCGCGCTGGCCGGAACGCACGCACGGCACGCAACGGATTTTAGTTTGTCTGTATGAAAGCTGAGCGTCGACTTGTGCGCGCCGGCCGCAGCGCACGCACGGAACGCAACGGATTTTAGTTTGCCTCTATGAAAGCTGAGCGTCGACTTGTGCGCGCCGGCCGCTACGCACCCACGGCACGCAACGAATTTTGGTTTGTCTGTATGAACGCTGAGCGTTGGACTTGTCCGCGCCGGCCGCAACGCACCCACGGCACGCAACGAATTTTTGGTTTGTCTGTATGAACGCTGAGCGTTGGACTTGTCCGCGCCGGCTGCAACGCAGGCACGGCACGCAACGGATTTCGGTTTGCTTTGTATGAATTCATATAGCACTGCGTCCACTACCGGTACGCCCGCATTTTCATTTCTTCATACAAACAAACCAAAATCCGTTGCGGCCGGTGCGGACCAGTGGACGCTCACCTTAAAGGCTCCCGCAGAAAGGTGCTACGCGATTCTGGTAGATCAATTTCCATGAAGTTATTATAGAAATTGTTCCACAAAAGTCGCGACGCGCCTGTCTGCAGGATCCTTAGCGGCCAGCGCTCTCCTTTTCGCGACATATTTAGTGGTAGGTAAGTAGGTACTGTAGAAACTAAAATATCGTGTTATTTTGTTATACGTATAAGTTTTTCGTCTGACAAATCTTTTAAAGCCTACGTTCAATCCCCAGGTCGGGAAAAGTTTTAGATTCAGGTACTTACTGGGTTTTTCCATTAGTGTCTCGGTAAAGGGTTGAAACGATCAATTGCTTGTAAATTTTTTCGTGATTTATACACACACACACTCACACACTCGCACACTATTAACCACTCGAAATTGTACCACGTTGACATACTTTCTATATGCAAAGTGATTGAAGCGACTGACAATATTAATTTTCAAGTACCTACAGTCTTAGACCTGAATAGTCTAGCATTTCTGTATTCCTATTACTGCTGATTTTTCAATAGTCAGATAACTCTTATTTGAGACAATAAGCTTTTATATTTTTCAGTTATAAGTTATACATTATGACTTATAAGTTATAATTATAACGCTTAGCTATCAGACGATTGAAATAACGGCCCCGATAGGGTACAAAATGTTGCGATTTTACAGACTGTCAACTTTTTCCGTGACTGACGGGCGCAGCGTGCAGCGCAGGGGCAATGCAATGACGTGGACGTGACCTGCGGGATATGACAGATTCAAAAAAGAAAGATTCAAGAAAAGTGAAAAAGTACCTACAACTAAACATCAGATGGGCTAGCTACCCTACCAGCTCTGTCACAAATTACTTATGTAAAAAAAAACTAACACATATTCTGTTATCAACTAACAATAAAAATCCTACCATAACCTTTCAGTGGTTTCAATATCAGGTATATAACCTATAGATATTCCATACAATCAACTTTATTTATCCAATAATTTAGATAACACTAAAAATATAACACGTACCTACGAACATATTTCCCCATACTATCCGATGTTTGTGCCTACAAAACTCATTGACAAGGTTGATAAGAACATAACATTTATAGCACACAGATAAATCGACCATAAACATATACTATTAAAGGTGAAAATTCTGTGACAAGAGCATGGTGTCCAGCTATCGTTTTGAATTTCGACCTCATTAAAACCTCTATTATATAACCTGCTTTTGTACTACGTCAAAGTGTAAAGAAATAAACCACAAACACTTGTGGAAGGTTCTGTTCCTTTTACAAATATTCAATGAATATTAATTGGTACTTGAGGCTCGGTCGATGCTCGGCGATTCCTTTGACAGACCTAGGCTAGATGATGCCCAGATACATAGTCCTACAGGATATGAAAACAACACGCGGTGTGTATGACGTCACAAATCAGAGTGAAAAGTATATTTCAGGATTTTCCTACATAGAAGAAAACGCATCTTATGTGCGAGTTTCCCTATTTAACTATAGGTACTAGGTACCTATTTATGGCAATTATTATTCTTGAATTTAAAAATATATATGCAATGATATTAATCATCATTGCATATGTAAGTAATAACTGCCGCACGGGACGATCCATCAGGTTAAGCTACGCTTAACGGGGTTGGTCAGTGGATGGGTGACCATCTTTACACACCGAGACTCCTCCGTGCCTCGGAAAGCACGTTAAGCCGTTGGTCCCGGCTGTCATTCGTGGATCTTTGACAGTCGTTACGGGTCGTCAGAAGCCCGAAAGTCTGACAACCAGTCTTACCAAGGGGTATCGTATTACCCAGTTACTGGGTTGTGGAGGTCAGACAGGCAGTCGCTCCATGTAAAATACTGGTATTCAGCTGCAGGCAGATTGATATGCAATGATATTAATATAATAATATAATTGGAATTATGTTAGAAAACGATGCTATTCCATGCGTGATACTGTTATGTGATAAGTTGATAACTGATAATAATATGCGTGTACACGCATTCTTTCGTTCGGCGCGTGATTTGTATCACATCGCTGTTCCGGTAATGGACGGTGGGTGCGGTAACCAGCCAATCACGTGCGGGCGTCGGTACCTTTCTCTTTTTAAACATGTCCAATGTTCACGTTCAATTAGAACTGCTATTTCGGCTCTTGCTTCAGTTGGCTCGTTGGTCTAGGGGTATGATTTTCGCTTAGGGTGCGAGAGGTCCCGGGTTCAAATCCCGGACGAGCCCAAAATTTTTTTGTTTTTATTTTTATCTTACTGGCTTTTCATTTCACCGTAATACGTCTATTTTTAACCGACTTCTAAAAAAGGAGGAGGTTCTCAATTCGGATGTTTGTATTTTTTTTTTTTTTTTTTTTTTTTTTATGTTTGTTCGCGCATAACTCCGTCGTTTGCCAACCGATTTGAAAAATTATTTTTTTGTTGGAAAGGGTATACTTCCCAAATGGTCCCATTTTTTTCAAAATCCAGTTCTGATGATGGGATCCTGGAGAAATCGAAGGAACTCTTCAAATATTATAGGCACACCTATAGCGATTTGGGTATTTTTTATAGTAGCTTGTGCATTTGCTCTCGGAAAGCACCACTTGGTGAAGTGGAACTGATGATGAAGACCACAGATGGCTACCGGAACTACTCAATGATAAATATTTCACGGGTTGCGATTCGATTACTTTAATATGGTTGCTAAGCAATTTCCGCTCGTCAAACAATGCGTGTGGTGAGTGGTTGTTGAGGAGTTCTCCTGGTTCTTACCAGCAGAACTCCTCAACAATTAACGTCCCAGCATCGGGAAAAGCAATATTTTGTAACATGTGATGAGCAATTGACATTAGACTATTGTAACTTATACAAATTATAAACAGACCCACTAAAAAGCGAGAAATAAAAACTTTTTAACAAAAAAAAAAACCGACTTCCAAAAATCACTACAAAGTGAAAAATAACTTTGATTTCGGAAGTCGGTGGCAAAAAAAAAAGAAAGTAAATAAAAAACGAAAGACACCGACTTCCGAAATCAAAGTTATTTTTCACTTTGTAGTGATTTTTGGAAGTCGGTTTTTTTTTTTGTTAAAAAGTTTTTATACGTAAATAATTTACAAAACTTTTATTTACTAAAAGTTTTGTGTATATTTTGTGATGTTTAACATAGTATTCACTTTACACTATAAATACCACTGTAAAACACATTTATAACACCATGACTTCGATAAAACTCGCTGTCTGATAAGGTGATAACGCAAAAAAGAACATAAATTATTGATATCAGCTATTCTAACATCAATCCCAAACTTATCCCAAAATTATTTATCATACCTACTTGTACTTATACTTATTACCTATTATTTTTAACCGACTTCTAAAAAAGGAGGAGGTTCTCAATTCGGATGTTTGTATTTTTTTTTTATGTTTGTTCACGCATAACTCCGTCGCTTGCCAACCGATTTGAAAAATTATTTCTTTGTTGGAAAGGGTATACTTCCCAAATGGTCCCATTTTTGTCAAAATCCAGTTCTGATGATGGGATTCTGGAGAAATCGAAGGAACTCTTCAAATATTATAGGCACACCTATAGCGATTTGAGTATTTTTTATAGTAACTCGTGCATTTGCTCTCGGAAAATACCATTTGGTGAAGTGGAAATGATGATGAAGACCACAGATGGTCATCGGAACTACCTACTCAATTTATAAGTATTTCACGGGTTGCGATTCGATTACTTTAATATGGTTGCTAAGTAATTTATGCTCGTCAAAATGCATAATGGTGATGATGACTTCACCATGGAGCTCCAGTTCTCCTGGTTCTTACTAGGAGAACTCCTCAACAATTAACGTCCCTGCATCGGGAAAAGCAATATTTTGTAAAAAGTGATGAGCAGTTGCGATTGGGCTATTGTAACTGAATAAATTACAAACAGACCCACTAATAAGTGAAAAATAAAAACTTTTTACAAAAAAAAACAACCGACTTCCAAAAAAAAACACTACAAAGTGAAAAATAACTTTAATTTTGGAAGTCGGTGCCAAAAACCTAAAATACAGATCCAAAGACACCGACTTCCAAAATTAAAGTTATTTTTCACTTTGTAGTGTTTTTTTTGAAGTCGGTTGTTTTTTTTTGTAAAAAGTTTTTATTATTTTAATCTCGGGACGGATCTTCGCAAGGCCACAGATAATATAATATAATAAAAGGCGTACGAGGGGCCGAAGCCAACTCGCAGAGGGCGGTTAGACACCTTTAATGTAATGATTATTTTAAAACATGAAATCGCGAAAAAAATAATCTATTCCGTAATTTATATTCGCTTAGCTCGTCACGATTTCAGGTTTAGTCACATAGTAAAAGTTGTTCATAATGATAAAGTACAATGACCCCTTATCGGCTTGAACAGGGTTTTTGTTACACATTGTATAAAGTGGAAGATAGAATGAAATACCTCTAAATCATTAAGTACTTACCTAACTATCTACAGTTGTAAATCCCACGTACATTTTTCATTACTTACGTAGGTAAATAAATGATTTAGTAGGCAGACTTATCCCACTGACATTCAACAACAAAAATAGCTCCATAATCAAAACGTAAAGAGCAAACTTATGATTATTTAAGTCACCACCCACACATACAAGATACCAACTCCAATCGACCTATTTTACCTTAATAACAAACACCGAACCCATGATATTATCATAATTAACTAACCATAGATTAAAATAACATTAAATAACAAAACGAGCCTTTGTAACGAATTAATTAAAGCTTAACGAGCTGTTAAACCCTGTTTCGCTTTAACGATCTGTTAAAAACTTTGAACTATGGTTGTTCGAAGATGTAATCGTGTGGCAGATATCTATGCACACACCCTTTATTTAACACCCTGCGTGTGTAATAAGATGTGTTTACAGTACAACTATTTTCTTAATATCCCTCGGCAATCAAAACTGTCAGTTTTAGCAGCTTTCCTCCCATTAAAAAAGGGCTCCCTAGAGCAAAGGGCAACTGATAGAAATCCGACAACTGACGAAACACGAATTTTGCTGAGGGACATTAAGAAAATAGTTGTACTGTACCGACATTGAATTTTAGTTCGTCATCTACTTTAGCATTGTGCCATTATTTTATTTTTAAGGTTAATTGAATGATATCCGTGAGGGGCTCGTGGCTAAGTAATAACTGCCCTTTCTCGGATCGTCTAAGTAATAACTGCCCTTTCTCGGATCGTCTAAGTACAGGATGCGCATTCACAGAAACATCACCTTACCACTCACAAGAAAACAGCAGTTCTATTCTGGACAAATATCACCGTAAAAACTTAGGTGAAGTTTTAGAGGCATGAGGAATAGGTTGTAAAATTCACTCATCCTCCATAGAAAAGGGAGGATCCTCCGACCAGACGGGTGTTGTGTCTGGTGGGCTACTGCCCGACGGTTGATGTCGGGACGTTGTATATATGCTAGTCGCGAGGTAAACTCTAATTGCGCGATGCAGGTTTTGCGTGACGTCATGTTATTGTGATGCGTAGTTCGTATGTGGCGATGTAGATGCCGCCACATCACTCCCCTCCGGAGACCGGAGGTCGATAGTGAGCTGAGTCGTGTATCTTGCGCTGTGAGCTGTCAGTAGTGTCAATCTCTAGCATCAGGTCATCAGGTGGAATGACAACTCACTTCGAACTCTCTTCACCTAAGTTTTAACGGTGAGACTTTTGCAGAATACACAGCAGTTTTGAACTCCGACATGAAATTGGAGGTTAAGCTATTAACGATACCTAATAATTATCTATCAATTTGCCCTCTATATTAAAATATGCATTTAAAACTCTATGAATCTGGAACATTAATTTATGAATCTACGCATCACACGATCAGAAAGTTTATCGTCAATCTGACCAAAGCATCGCATCAAATTGATATCAAATTGATGGTGTAACCTTCGTCTCTAAGATTTGTATCTCATAATTACCTAAAATCTGTCAGTTAGCCAAGATTGACCACATTTTCGAGTTCAGAGACTTTATTCATGCTTTCAAGGACACTAAGCCGACGTTAGCGCGGACGTAAAAAAATCGCGGCGGGATTTTATCGCGCACTGGATTTTTAACTATCGGTGTTGAGCCGAGTTTCGAGAATCCAACCTAACAAGAACAGAGTGCATCCCAGCGTGAGGAAAAACACACAGTTGGATTTTCAACTCCCGGCGCTAAGCAAAGCGTTGAAAATGCAGTGCGCGAAAAAAAAATCGCTGCGACTTTTTTACGCTCGTGCGAACGTTGGCTAAACGGCCATAGCAGTCGTTACAATAAAACTTCTATTGTGTCTCGTTTGGTGTCCTTGAAAGCCTTATGAAACAAAAGACATCAATTGAGCGATAATAATGCCCTGAAAGATATCCTTTAAGATTTGTATCTACTATAATATTTATCGGACAAAGAAATACGACGTAAATTACTGTGGCAGAGTACCTACCTAAGATTCAAATGGATCGCAAAGTAACGTTGATTAAACGAATTCATTTACTATTATAATTGGCTGCTCGGCACAGATTCTGCCGACGAAGTTAGAACTTTGAATGAAGTAGTTAAGGTACAAAAATATTTGGCAGCCATTTATCACGTTGAGCATGGCATCATTTGGCGGCGTGGCACCAACAGATTCCACTTTTAAGTGGCGGGGAACAGTTTCTGGAAAGACTTGGGGGAGGCCTTTGCCCAGCAGTCCGACCGTATAGCCTAAGTAAAAAAAAACTTGTATCTTATCTTCATAATATCACTTTTTGTTCAGTGAACGGTAACCCGTGTTCGCGCCGACAGATGGCGCTTTCTAGGGTTCCGAACAAAAAGTGACGTCATATTAACGCGACGATCCCGTATTCGCGCGACATCGCTTTTAGTTAGAACGTGGCAATAGGGAAATAAAATTAATACCTACGTGCCATTTTCATTTTACACGCATGACAAAAAACTCTATAAACTAATTATCATCTGAATAAAGTAATACTATAATCGCCTCCTAAACGGGGACATATCCACATGATATTTTAAAGGACGGAAACCCTTCGCCTACCCTTTGAAAGAATTTCACGTGATTTAACCAAAACACATAAACGTGACTGTTATTCCGTGATTCTGAACACGTTTTCAGTAAAGGATAAAGCGCCTGATTCTTTTCAACAAGCAATATGATACAATACATAGTTATTTTCCATCGGGAAAGAGTTTTGATATCAGTTTAAGTTTGTGGAGTTCCTTTGAGTTTTATTATGCTGTATCGACAAGGAAACTGGGATCATACTCGTACTACCGAACTTCATATGGAAAATAATATAAGCATTAGCATGCTCTTTTTGCTGTTGTTTTTATACCTATCATAAAAACTAGTACCTAACCAGAGCCAAACTAATGTGCACCTACTTTTAACAAAAACCAACAACTATCTTCAAAACCAAATCTAATATCAAAGAACTCACAATAATGAAAATGCATAAGTATTAGCAATAATGTCAAAAAGTGGTTCAGTCAAGGCGGGTGTATGTATGAAACTATTGCAATAACTTGCGATCCCACGAGGTACTAATTATTTAACAAGTCGTAGAATTATGTACCGAGTAGGTAGTTTTTGAGATAAATATTCCACCATTTCTGAGAAATAGGTACATCTGCGAACCAGCTTTCACGAAACATTCACTAATTTAATATTAAACACATGTTCAGCTCGTGTCTTACGTCAAACTCCATACATAAAAAAACCGGTCTAGAGCGAGTCGGACTCGCGCACCGAGGGTTCCGTACCATAATTTATATGTATTTTTTGTTGATGATTTCTGAAAAACTGTGCTATTTATAGACATCGTTTTATTTTTCCTGTAATCTTTACATAAACTTCTATCACATAGAATAATTTCAGATTTTTCGCTTTGCAAACTTCGGAGATAAGGGGGGGGGAACGGTATTTTTTTACGTTTTTCATCAAAAGTCGAAAAATATGCAGCCTAAAAAAATTAAAAATATGTTTAAGAATGTGCAAACAGCGTTCTTTCATATGATACCCCACATGCCTTAGTAGCCCCACTTTGAATTTTTAAGACCCCCTTTCAGTCTCTGTTGCAAAAAAAAATATATATATTTTATTTGTTTCTTATTTGCAAAATAGTTGGGTAAACGTCATCTAAAACTGTTCCAAATTTCAAGTTCATAGCATTAGTAGTTCTTGAGATATCCAGCTGTGACAGACAGACAGACAGACAGACAGACTGAGTCACACCATAAGGGTTCCTTTTTTACCATTTTGGTACGGAACCCTAAAAACGTACCTACATAGGACACGCGTTGAACATAATGTTTAAATCTTTTGTAGTAACACAGTACATATAGACCGCAAAATTTTAGGGACTAACAACAAAAACACAACCAGATTTTTAACATAATTTATTGTCTTAAAATTATTAAAATAAATAAATTAAGCTAAGAGTGGTTAAGCAAGCGACCGCCCGCGACAAGTGCTGGGGAAATTCATTTAAATCCCCAAAGCCGAGAGCAGTCTAATTGGCTTCCGAATTCGAAACAAAATTTATAAAGTAAATACAATTTTCTGCCATAACTTTATAACAGCTGAACAGAGTTATCGGTGGAAACTGCAAGTTCATAACAAACTACAATGAGCAAATAAAAGTGTCCCTGTTCTCGCAACTTATTCAAATCTTTCTTGCTGTTTGTATTTATAAAAGACAGAAACACAAAGATATTGATAATGCGCTAAAAGTTACATAGATTCTTATTTTATAATTATTTCGTATCGATGCAGTCTTGTACACGATTTTAAGGCAGTGATACACTATAATCTCAATGTTTTTTTTTCTTTTGTTGTTTCTTACCAAATAATAATTTAATTAGGAATGATAATAGTTGTATCCCCAATTAAAACGCATTCGTATTTAAGTAAGAAACACTATTTACATAAGTAAATATAACATCACAATAAGCCTACCCACTTATAATATAAGTATACGCAAGAAAACATTGGCGTATTATGTTGCGACATGATAACAAAATACGACAATATTGTTCAGTAACCTAAAACTTCGTAAGTACGACCATTATTATGATTCATTGCGTAGAGAGACACCATTTTATCAAAATCAAGGCACCGAACAGCCAGACCACATAAACTCATCTAAAAGAGTTTTTTTATATCATATTGAACTTAACAACGTCGGAAAATCAAGACCTTACTACTGACTATATGAGTCTTGCTATCCACCATTTCCTAGAATTTGGATAAGTACTGTTTCATGGATTTCAGAATTCTCATTTGCTAATTACTCCTTTATTGACAACCGTCTTGGACCAAGAATGCAACCCGCAACGGAGCAACATAATTTATCAGCTGTCTTGCAAGGCGGATACAATTTTCGATCAAACGGTATCTCTACAATGACCCGTATGGCGTCCTGTTCATGCTCGATTAGTCTAGGGCTCGCAGTCAGCACGGTCGGCGTTGTCGGGCCAGTCGCAAACGTTCAACTTGACGTTGAACACAGTTCCAGGTTGACAAGTAAATAGCACTCCTTCGCCGTTGACGCAGCGCCAGTACTGTGGAAAAACATTACTTATTAATGATTCACATAAGGAGGAAAAAATATTGAAAGTATTAAAATACGTCGTAGTTAACTTTCAATTTTATGCACGATACCTTACCTTATTGCACTTCTTCTTATCTGGCACATAATCGTCATCAGAGTTGCACACGTCGGGATTATCGATCTCGTTCTCCTGGAAAATATTATACAGTTTTATTAATCAACTAACTCCACTAAGAGCAAAACCTCTAAAATATTTTATGAAAATTATTAAAATCTTACAATAGGTGGTTCAGCAGCTGCAGGCACATCAGGCTTCACAGGAGTCTCAGGAACCTTAGGAGGCTGTGGTCTCACAGCGATATCGTTCTCATCATCCTCAATTTGGACAACTTGAGGCGTCTTCGTCGTGGTCGGTCGTGCCGTGGTCGCAGGCTTGGCCGTGGTTGTTTTAGTGGTAGTGGTCGGCTTTGCAGTCGTGACTATCGGTTCTCCCTCGGCCGGGTCGGACGTCGTCGAGGGCGGGCGCGCCCATTCAGGCTAAGATTTATATCAATATGAGTAATGGTACATCCATTTGTTTCTGTTGCGATTAATCGCTCGTGTCTACTTCGTTCAAACGTTGGGAAAGTTTATTAGTCAACTGTATTTATGGTTTCCAGTTAGGAAAAGCAAAGGGATAAAAATCGTAATTCATTATGACGAATCGTTTTCAAATATTTGGTTGGGAACAATAGATTTCCTGTGCGTGGTATTTGTAATATCAACATGGGTATTTTTTGTTAATCCATGACTGTTCCCTTGCGAGTAAATTGAACAACCTCGACGTGGTTTGGGAATTTCACATTAGATAAGTTAACTTGATTTATTTTAAACACTTACCGTAGGTGTAGTATTTCCTACTCGAGGTGGTGGGACGGTATAAGTGCTCATATGCTTATGCAAAAGCTTCATCAGAGGGTTCTCAGCTCCACAAAGTCCCTTGAAGTCATCCATGTCAATAGCCCAGGTCATGGCTCCGAGATAGCCCTTCTCCTTGATCCAGTTCATCTTGATCTCCACACTGCGAGGGTCCTCGTAGCCGACCCACTGGGTGCCCTTGTAGGCGTAGGGGCACTTGCCACTCTCGTCCCACTTCTTGGTCCAGCCGGAGCCTTCTTTGTCGACTTCTGTACAGATCTGGAAGAATAAAATAGTTGCAATCAATATAAATGCCACCGTATAGAATAACTCAGACTAGCCTCTCTGTCTAGCCTTTTCCTAACTATGTTGAAGTCGGGGGGTATGAGAAGATGGTCACCCATCCACGGACTAACTAAGCGTAGCTTTACCTAATCGATCGACCCTTGCGGCTATTATTACTTATATAGATTTATTATTATAAAACTCCAAGACCACGACCCCCGTGGATCGTGGTCCTCCCGTGACCACGATCGCTGCAAGGTGGTCGAAACGTCGGGAAACAAGTAGGTACCTGTTTACCTGGTAAAAAAAGGAAGATCGCGATAAGACCCGTTCTCGTTTTTTTTTTTTATAATGTGTACAAATCGCGAAAGTTTAAAAAGTTTAGATTTATTATTATTATTTTAATGTAGATAATATTGATATTGGGTATTTATTTTAATTTTTATTAACACACACGCATGCATGTCACATCATTTCATTTTAATTTATTATAAATCGGACACACACTTTCTTGTGTTAATTCAGATTATTCTAGCGTATGGCAGTCGTGGGTTGCAGCTTGCAGCTGAAAATCAGCGTCAGGTGGTAGACCTTGTGTTGTCATCTGACTGCTGAGACCCTTTTGGCATTACAATAATTGTTTTTATGTTTTTATAGTTTTAATATGTATTTATATTTTGCTGTAATGCGAATTAAACGCATTTTTCTTTCTTCTTTTCTTTCTTTCTTTCTTACTTAGCCACGAGGCCGTCCTGCCATGACAAAACAAACATGTTTTGACAAATTACCTCATAATAAGCCCAGAATCCAGTAGCATTAGTGAAGGGAGCAGGGTCACCACCTCCAGCCTCCTTGTTGATGTAGGTGCCGAGTCCATAGTTGTTGTTACCAGCTGACAGAGTGAACGAACGGCCATAGAACGGAATCCCGACTACCAGCTTGTTGCTAGGACAGCCCTTCTCTTCCCAGAGTGTTAAGCCATCATTCTGAAAGGACATAAAGGAAGATTATAAATTAATGTAAAATTTAAATTTCTAAAGAAAATTTCAATTATAATTTCTCGAATAGCCTCGACGGACATAGCATTTCTAATTCTACTTATTTTCGTTACCAGAGTTCTCAGAAGGGAACTTAATGAAAAAAAAATTAAACAATTTCTTTCTTTCTTTTATAATCTGAAGGATTGACACAACATTTTTACCTGGAAAGCCGTATCAAACCCGTATAAGTTATAAATTTTTAAGTTTAGGTTTTAAGGATTGTCACTGGTGACAAGTAGGTAGGTAATCATAGGAACTTTTCTATACAGGGTGTAAGTGTAAATAGTGGCAATCTTTTAAGGGGACATTGTACTCATCATTATGAACAACTTTTACTTTAGCACCAAACCTGAAATCGCGAAAAAAAAATCAGCTGTTCCCTACATTTTGACGAAATAAGCGAACATAAATGTACTGAACAGCTGATTTTTTTTTCGCGATTTCAGGTTTGGTCCCATAGTAAAAGTTGTTCATAATGATGAGTACAATGACCCCTTAAGAGGTTTTGCGCATTTAACGTTACACTTACACCATGTATAATCTTGAAGGTACTCACCACATTAAGTTTCTCATACGCCCACTGGTCATGAGGACGTTTGTACAAAGGCGAGTGCACATCAGCGAACCCGGCCCAGTTTCCTCTCAGATCGTACGACATCACGTGAATAGCATCCAGCTCCCTGCAACACACGTATCGCTGTAGGTACTAGAATCTTTTGGCGCGTGCTCAAATTCGGAACTAACGCCGCCATCTTGTTTTTAGGGTTCCGTACCTCAAAAGGAAAAAACGGAACCCTTATAGGATCACTTCGTTGCCACTGGAACGCGTGGAGGTATCAAGTTGAAATTAATATACCCTTATAAATCCCTTTTATTCCCCCATTTATTTCCTTTTTTTTCCTTATTTTCCCTTCCTATATTCTATAATCCCTTGGAGTTCTAAAAATCAAGCTTCTAAGTCAACACAATAAAAAATACGGCCACTTATACATATTTTGATTTGATTTTGATACTCGCAAGTAAATCAAAACCTGTGAGGTACTTCCCGTTGACCTAGAATTTTTCTGTCACTTACTGGCAAAGATCCGGTACATGGTATCCCTCCATCAGTCTGAAGTTAGCGAGAGGCACAGCAGCAGTCAGTTCCCATCCCTTCTTCTCCCTGATGAAGGCCCTCTTCAGCTCCTGCACGAGGAAGAGGAACCGGTCCTTGTCGGAGAAAGAGCCTCCACGGTCAGCAGCACCAGGGTACTCCCAGTCCAGGTCCAAACCGTCAAAATTGTACTTCTTCAGGAAGTCTATGGAAAGAAAATTAAGGTGCTTTTCAAATTACTTAAGTCTTTTTTTTAATCCCAAGATTTTAAAGTTTTATCTACTTTGGGTCATCCATACTAAGATATTGATCTTTCATTTTACTACGGTTTTAGAAGATACTCCTTCAAGGGTTTTAATTCCTTTAATACGCTCCAGGATTCCAGATAACAGCTGAAACCCCCACTTAACTAATTAAGAAGTCAAAGCTCAGAACTAAGATGTCTAGACGAAAACGAGTAACCTAATATTAAGGAAAACACCGAGATACGGTTTGAGCTCCAAGTTAGAATAAGCTTTTCTCGTATCAAGATCCGGATATTTCGACAAATATTATATTTACTCACTCGACATTCACGAATATTGATATTATATATTTTGTTTACCTACTTTTGGTAGATGTAACGCGAAAATTGAAAAATAGATTGAATACCAGTCCCTTGATACAATTTGCGTCTCTGCTATTTAATAAGACAATCTCGATCAATCTTAGGCGAATAGAATTTAGTTAAACAAAATTGTTTGAATCGTTTTGTAAGTTGTTCATTGCGAATTGTAGTCTATGATTGTTTCTCACTATCCTACATAATCACACTAATATAAAAGGCGAAAGTTTGTGAGGATGGATGGATGTTTGTTACTCTTTCACGAAAAAGCCACTAAACAAACGGATTTTGATAAAAAAAATGTGGCACACAAATAGTTTTTAACCTGAATTAACACATAGAATACTTTTTATCTCGAAATTCTTACGGGTTCGAGAATTACGCGGGTGAAACGCGGGGCGCTGTTAGTTATACCTACTCATAAAATCAATTGATGGTATGTTGTATTTTTCCGTTCCGATTTCATTCTAGAAAATACAAAACAAGTAACCCAGTTTCTTTAGAAATATTTCTAAATAAATATAGCTTAATACTTTAAACATGTCGCTAGCTACAATTCAGAGAAAATATCCAGTATGCAAACAAATTCCACCCTTTTGTGATTCCTATTATTTTCCTAGCGGGAGTCGCTCCACGAAACTATGTTAACAATAAAATAAGGCATCATGGTAACGTATGAGGAAATATATTCCACAACACACAACAGTGCATAATTTACGGCTAGATTGTGACTCACACTTGATACATGTTTTGTTTGCCAAACGTCCTTGTTTTGGGAGAAGCCTATTATTGTTTTCGTATTCCCAAAATGCTCCTTAGTGCATTTTGCTGACTAGTCAAATTTAAGGGAGTATTACCGACCGGGCGACCCTCTAGTTAAAAGTGACCAACCAATGTTGATGCAGCATAATATACGACAGAACTTGAAGGTACCATCGATGTACGTAAACTAGCGACAAAAACTAGTAGTAGAAATCGCTAAGTGTCGTATCGTTATACCGCATAATTTCATGTCAATGTGTGCTCGAATGTCAACCGAACCCCATAGGTTCATAACTACTGTAAGCCCGCGGTCGCCATTGTACCATGGTATTTGACGTTTATATATATTTTGTTTTTATATTTTTCGAAACATTTTTCTTATGAACCAATGGTGTATCATCGACACTCTAATTCGTTTAAACTCAAGTCGCACTAGTGCAGAAATGACAATATTTGCCGAACTTTGCCTCTTTGACTTGAGTCGTTCTTCTTCGTCGTGTCTTCGTACTCACCAACAACGCTCCTGACAAAGGCCATCCTCGTCTGTTTCTGCCCGACCATGTGCGAGTACTTGGAGCCGCCCTCGGCCCAGCCTCCCACGGCCACCGTGAATTTGACGTCAGGGTGAGACTTGCGGAGAGCCGTGAAGTTTTTGAAGCCACTCTTCTCTATGTCCAGCTAGAAAGAGGATATTATATGTCAGTGAAATGGCTAACAGAGAAGGGGGAAGAAACTCTCCATGGTCTTCTTCTCTCATCATTTTTGATAAGCCAATTGTTGTTATTTCCTATGTTAGTTATTTCCAATTGTCAGAAAAGAAAATAGTATTATAGATTATTAAGTATGTCGCATGTTTTCTAGCATTATTGCGCAGAAAACAGCCCTTGTTACAATATTGTCTTGATTATGTCTAAACAAAAGAAATTTAGAGACCTTTTTTTTAACGTAAACGTGTAAAGAGGGAAGAGAGGTATTTTTCTTGCGGTGGTACACTAAAAACTAATAAAAAATAAAAATGCATCAATATAAAGATTCTAAGAATATCTTAAAAATCTTTGTAATTCACCTCAGGATCAATAATGAGGACTTCGTTAGACTTCTCTGTGACGCCGATGAAGGAGTAGATGATGTGTGTGCAGAGGTCCACGGGGATATCTTCAATACCGTAGCGGCCCACGCCAGGCCGGTACACCGCCCAGTTGCTGAAGTAGCATACTATGCGCGCTTTGCTGTCCGCTGTAGAAAGAAAAACAGGTGTTACAAGCTGATAATAACTGTCCAAATTGTAGAAGACAATTCATCATCTGTCTAGGCTTTCCAACTATGCTGGGGTCAGCTTCCAGTCTAACCGGATGCAGGTGAATACCAGTATTTTACATGGAGCGACTGCCTATATGACCTCCACAAACCAGTTACTGGGTAATACGACACCTCTTGGTAAGGCTGGTTGTCAGACTGTCCACTTTCTGATGACCCGTAACGACTCTCAAAGATCCACATATGACAGCGGGGACCAACGGCTTAACGTGCTTTCCGAGGCACGGAGGAGTAAAGATGCTTGAAGTGTGATTACTAATCCATGTCTTCGAATTTTTGGTTTTAGGACATGCCGGTTTCCTCACGATGTTTTCCTTCACCGTTTTGAGAGTAGTGCTGATGAAATAATTTTCACAAAGTAAAGCGCCTACTGTGTTCGAACCTACGACCTACAACTCGTAAGTCCCGGCCGTTACCACTGGGCCACCACCAGTCAGTCAATATTATTTGAATTAAATTATTTGTTTTTGAATTTAATAGACAACACTAACTTTGTTTAATAGTTGCAACACGAGAATCGAGATAAGCGGGGTTAAGCCCAACTTAGTCGGCAGTTAACCGGGAGATTGATTTATGTCGCCTAACCCTTTGTTATGAAGAGCCCGTTAATCCATCGGTCGGTGCTACCAAAACTAATCTTTAATGTCAAATAAGTCACCTCAAATAGTGAGAAGAGACATTAATTATTCTGGTACATAAGATTAATATTGATGGTTTTGTTTTACTGCTAATATTGGTTCTTGGTTTTGGAAGCAGTGCACTGCACTTTCTCAAGTTTTTTTTTTTTTTCTTTTGGCTTCGCACGGTTTGTGCATTTAGCTTTCTCAAGTTTATCTACAACATTCAGCACTTTGACTTATTCTTTTTCTTTTTTTACTGTGTTGATAGCTATTATAGATTAACTGAAAGTTTCCCCACAACACTTCGCACACTACTTTTTTCTATGTGTCCAGTATTTATGTTTATACTTAACCATGACATTCCCTGCTGTTCTGTAGCTGGATTCCAATCAGCACCCTAATTGCGCCTAATTGCGTAACACATTATCAATCAGAATCTGAATCATTTTGAAGCAAATCGCTAATCCATTGCTTCATGTTCGAAAAATTTGTCTGCTCAACGCACTGTATGTTGTTGAACTGTCAAAATTAAACCGATTCCGATGGATAGTGTGTTACGCAATTAAGGCCAAAAAAAAGATGGATGGATTGTGTGAGGAATGATATGAAAGTGAGTTAATAATAGCGTGACGGTTGACAGAGCAGAATAGAAGAAGAAAACGTGTTGCACCGACCCCAAGTAACATGGGATAAGGGCAGGAAGATGATGATGATGAGTGTGTTACGCAATTAAGGTACCGGTGTTTACTTTATCATAAATTTTCTTACCTTCAATTGCAGTCGTTCCGACCGCCAGGACAGCCAACGTCGCTAGTATTATCGCTTTCATTTTGAACCTTTTGACAACAGAAACACGAATGTTTATTAATAAGAAAACTGCACTCATTATTTATATTAGATTTTAATACTTATAAATCTACTAAAGAATCACCACATAAGTGTAGTGATAATAAAATAACGGCTGTACCTACTTCTCAAAGGATCAACAGCCTAATTGCGTAACACATTATCAATCGGAGTTTGGATCATTTTGAAACAAATTGCTAATCCATTGCTTCATATGTTCGAAAAATTTGTCTGCTCGACAACGTAACTAATGCAATGAATGTTGTTGAACTGTCAAAATGAAACCAACTTCGATTGACAATGTGTTATGTAATTAGGGTGCAGGTAAAGTTCGTTTTTTAATCTTAGATAGTAATTTGACAGGTGCAAATGTCATCTGTGAAATGACAAAATGATAAGTACATGGAACTTAGATAATGTTTAATGTCATTGACATGGAATATTTGAAAAGTCAAATTACTACCAGAGGGGCAATTCTCGTATTTTTAACAACGTTCGCAATATCATCTCAAGACTCAATCTGTCAAAAATTGTATAGCGTTTACCTACATTTTTGACATTTGATTGACGCTGGCATGAGATTGTGAACGTTTTTAGGTACGAGAATTCTCTGTATATATTTGTACTCTATTCTAGGATTAAAAAACGAACTGTAGAGTTACATTCACACACATTTCTAGTTTCGTGTGTATCCCATGTCGCTAAATTTTTCTAAGACTTAAAATTCTTTGATTTCTTTTTATATAAAAGATCTTGCTTAAAGACTCACGTATTCAATAGGTGTATTCACTACACTGACTGATATAAAACTAATAAAAAGTCTAAAACAAATTACAAAACGACATCTTATACAGGTTTCCACATCTTCGAACCTGGACTTTAAAACAAGTTTTCCTATCACCTGTGCTGTGTGAAATTAATTATCTAGCTTTAATGTAATACTAACCAGCTAGTAAGTCAGTACAGTTACCTATTTCCCATGGTAGTTGGGTGTCAGGGTGTGTACGGTATACGAATAACGGATACGATTGGCTGGCGACGGTTCCACATTCCATTGTAATGAAATAGTCTACTTATCGGGAATATTATGGAGATAGCACCTTAGAACTTGTTACCGTGGGATCTGCCGATAAAGTCTCCTACTTATTGCTTTAGTATTCCAAGAGTATTCACTTGTTTCTAATTGCTCTCATTGGATTGGACTCATTTGCAGGTAAGAAGGTAGATTCTCCTCAATATTGTATTGGTACCTAAATTATTAATAGCAGGCACACACACACATACACATTGTCACTTTATAATTTTCATCGATGATAATTTAGAAAAACATGAATACTTGTTTATTTTTATATTGCAATGTAAATGAAAACAGGTTGGAACATTATACATAGTTCGATATTTCCCTTCTTAAACTTTACATCGAAATAATTCTAATTTATTATTAAAAAATAAATAACTCCTGTTACAATACTAGAAAAATCCTAAGGAAAATCTTATAAAAACAGACACAAACTATATAAATGAGTTTTACATTGACATTTACACTTTTTCTTGTTTATGAGAAACTCGTTTTTGAATTTGACATAATACCACTCAACTACGTCAAGTCTTCTCGTCGCATATACCGTAATATTTGAAGACAAAGGGAATCTTGCCCGTTATGACATCCCGGTGCCGAAACGTGGACAGTTGGGGTGGTCCACAAATCCAAAATCGATCAGCGCGCTATAAAGCTAGGGCTATGCTCGGGGTTACTTCAAAAGATAAGATCCAAAATGAGATTATCCGGAAAATAACTTTAGTCACCGTCGATAAAGCTTACAGACTACAAGCTGGAGTGAGCTGGCCATGTTTGTTGAAAGACAGACAGCCGTTCGAGCAGACGAGTCCTGCAGTGGAGACCGTATAAGTGGGCCCCCTAACTAGATGGACTGACGACCTTAAAAACGTGGCTTCGACAGACTGGATGCGGATAGAAGAGAACTGGGTGTCGTGTAGTGCAGCTAGGGAGAGGCATATGTCCACCAGTGGACTATCAACAATAACAACAATAAACAATCAATTGATTGTGTGGCCCTCTCGGGTTCAACAGTGGTTGGTGGGATATAACGTTAAAAATGGTAAACTTGTAAAAAGATATTTGGATTTGGGCTATTGCATGAGCTGTGCCATTTCTAATTTTGTAGATGTCCCTAGATCACCACTCTCCGTACTACCCACCAGATAATCGGATTCGCGTACGCGCGTGCTCAAAGCGTTCTCGCCTTCGGATACTTAAGGCAAACCTCGAACTCTTCGAATACCCCTTATATACCTTGCGTCTAGTAACTATGGACTTGACTAAAGACTAGTAAAGTGAGGAGAATAGGTACTCGAATTGCAATTGCATGCCTACCAATAACGTAGCTTAAAGAAATAGGAATGTTAGAACTCGCTAATAAGTGCCAATAATAATCAGGTAATTAACAACGTAACGACTACAGCTGCGCACGCGCAACCGAAGTACCAGCGCCGACGCAGTAACGGGACCGCCGCTCCAGATGTGTCACCATCACCTACTGACCCGAACCTCTCATTGTAATAAACTAGGCTTCTTCTAATACCTACTTAACCATTCACAATAGGTTGTCATCGAAAAAACGTGCTGAACTTACTTTTTCTGCGAACTATCACTTTATTGTCGTCTCTAAAAAAAGTAAAAGTACCTAGTCGTATCTAGAGCATCAGTAATAAAAGTTTTGATGCTGAACTATTATAGAATTTTGATGTGTAATATAACAGCTGATTCAAGGGTGAATTAAATGAGATAATAAGATGCTCAAGTATAGTAATTTTCTAGAAACACGGCCACAGTACATAATATACACATATTATGTACTGTGGCCGTGTTTGGCTATACGAACAGCTATATAGCTATTATTAATAGGCATACCTATGTAAAATTAAGGATTAAAAATCCTTTATTTACATTTTAACGACAAATGAGTAATTTATATTTTAGACATGATTTTTGAAATGATGATAAACTTTAAAATCATAATGAATGCTCGACTTGTTTTGGAAAATACCTTTCATTTAAATGAAAGTCTAAAAACAGATACAGTTCAAGAATTATCGTATTCTACTCTACCAGAAATCGAAAGCTCAAACAAAACACACTTTTCTGAAACAGTTTCAAACCATTCGAAGTAAGACAATAACTAGCTAAGCCCCCTAATGGCTTGGCGGGAAATAGCTTTTCCCACTCGCTTAAGTTCAAATCTGTTTGATCGTTTGTAACAATAGCCAAAGAACGCCACTTAATTCCCTTTATAGATGCCTTCATACTGGCATTAAATGAAGACCCTAGGCTAAAGTGATCGTGCTCTGGAAACACTTTATGAGAAATAAGAAATAGTTTTGAACTGAAATTGTCTCCATATTTTGATTGAAAAGAGTAGATAACCATAGAGTTTACTGCCGATCAATACAAAACGACCAATTGTAACCGTGCACCTAACTTCTAAGTTTCATAAATGCCCGTGTAGATTTATGTAAATAAATTTAATTATTTTTTATTTGAATTGGCGCATCTAGGATTATACTTAAAGTTTTACTTCATCCACCATTTATAAAAGTATCATTGTACATATTTTTTGTGTGTCCATAAGTATCTAGTATACAATTAAATGCCTTAACAATAGTACTAACATCATTTGCTATGTTGCAATAAACTAAAAGGCATGCATCCTTGATATTATTTGAGAATCCTCGTTCTCGATCCTCGCTCTACCTGTTTGATGTAAAATGTCGCGTCACGTTCTTCCGTTAAATGTTTATAAACTATGTCGGAGCTACATCTTCATTCTTCCCATAAACATAACTTGATTAAAGTTAAGTATTGCAGAGAAATTAGTATTCAATGCATCCTCGTGGTTGTCGAGTAGAATATTACGATCTCATCTGGTGCCATTAAAAGCCGTCGTGCTGACATGCGTGGCTTCTATTCCGCTATAAACTAAGATAAACCTACTAAAGCAGTGAACAAACAATCATAAACTACTGCGTTTTATTGTGTTTATGTGCATATAATAAAGCATTCAGAAGCTTGTGATAACAGAATACTTCCCAAACAGGAAAAGCTCTAAAGAAATAAATTGATATATTTTACGTTTCTATTATTAAAATTTTACTAACTTTCACAGCCTTTTCTCAAAAGATTACCTACCTAAAATGTCAACCCGTGGTCCATTGTTTATTTAAATTTTATTTAGTCAGTTTAAACCACATATTAATATTTATAATTTGGTGACATCGAACACCGGTGCTAATTCTCGGAACAAAAAGAAACCGGTTTAACATCTGGGGGTTCATCAGCAATGCAAATTGAGCATCAGGGCCTGACGAAGAGGACGAATGTTTAGGTAGCATCAAATTAAAGCTTTAAATTATTATATTCTTTCTTTCTTTCTTTTTCTCTTATAGGCACGAACGCTCATGCATGTGGTATAAATATTAGCCAGTCAGCAAGATGGTAGCGGGTCTGACTAAATAAGAGACTGGACCCCACGACGCAGGGAATTCTAGTGTAGGTCCACGGAAAAGAGATGAAGACTATTTTTTTTTGTCCGTAAAAAATATTGGACACGTATTTTTTCACTTTTCAACTCAATGTGTCGCCGTAATCATGCTAGTTTGCTTACTTGCTAGATTTTATACGTAGTTAGTTATAGTTGTGACGTAGCGAGCCCTCACTCCCCGAACTTTAATGCGAAATATTTTTTTATTAATATGATAAAGCAAAAATTACGTGTCTAATATTTTTTTTATTATTTGACTGACAGACTAAATATTTTTTTTTTTTTACCCAGGCATCATTCATATTTATAAAAATCTAGCACTTATGGCTCCTATAATCTGTTACTAGTTTTTTTTTTTAATATTGTAACGTGTTTTTTCTGAACTGATTATACTACAAGTTAGACAGTTTAAAATATTTCATTTTTTTAAATAATTTTTAATTAAATGCTGTTCGTTGGTAAGCACAGAGAGATTTGATTAATTTTTGTTTTAAAATGTTCGTAATAGTCCGAATCATGCTTTTACGGAAAGAAATCTTAATAGTAATAAAAAGTAAATATAGAAATTTAGACAGGAAAACGTCTGTTGGGTCAGCTAGTGACTTATAAAAACTAAAGGAAAAGTTTTGTTTCAGTTTAATTTTTTAGTTATGTAAATGTTTTTCAATTAAGTACCTATCAAAAAAAAGTCCAAAAACAGTAAAAAAAAAAGTCCTTCATTTGAATGTTTTAAATACGGAGGTATTTTATTGTTGCATGCAAAACGTTGTATTATCATAGAGTTTGTTTATTACTGTTATTATCCATCTATAAAACAAAAATAACATAAACAGTACAATATTCAATTCCCAACAGATAATGAATATTTGAATAATTTATATAAAATCCAGGAAAATCCACGGTTTGTGTCCCAAAAGGAAATGCTTGCCAAAACATTGACATAACACGTTACGTATGTTTACTTACTTGGCCCAAGAGTAATGTCTCCTAATATTTACATACTCGTATTTATTCGAAATACTTGCATGAATAACATTTGGGAAAAATTGTTTATAATACATTTTATTATTTGATTTTGATAGACGTTTAAATAATTTTAAACTATGAACAACATAAATATTTGTCTGGGTCTAATTTTAAAGAATGTAAAATAGTAAAAAAATCTCACTTTATTTATAACTGAACTCGTAAGTTCAAGTGTAAATAAACTGAGAAGCTATCGAGGGTTTTATATTTTTTAAATCCTGATGCCAATACAAACTCTTAGACAGCCATTTTGTTCAAACCACGTAACATTACTAAGTCCTCATAACATTAAAAGGATACGGAACCAACGCACTTGCCTTCTCTATAATCACTTGTAGGTACAGTCATCAAAATAAAGTTTGGCATGCAGGAAAGAAAATATATACCTACATCATTGCAAAACGGTTGAAGACAACATCCTAATCGTAACTATCCTAATCCTAATTATAATCTTACTACTATTATAAATGCGGAAGTTTGAATGGATGAATGGGTGTTTGTTACTCAATCACGCCAGAACAGCTGAACGGATCTGGATGAAATTTGGCACAGAGATAGATTATAGTCTGGAATAACACATAAGCTACTTTTTATACCGGAAAAATGTACGGTTCCCGTGGGATAATTCTCGACATGCTGCTGCCAAAAGCTAAGTTAATAATATAATATTATTATTATAAATTTGAAAGTGAATTTGTTTGTTTGTTACGCTTTCACGATATAACAGCTGAATGGATTTTGTTGTAATTTGGCTCATGGGTAGACCATGACCTAGATTAGGGCATAATACTTTTTTAGTCCGAGCCGAGGGCAAAATATAGTTAATTTAAACTTGTCATCAAGTCTGAATCAGAATCAGTCTTTTCACCAAAAAGTGACAGACTCGAATACTTCTTTTTTAATGGATTACAGACTCTAAATTCATCTTGAATAAAAATTACTTTGAATGAGCGATGTTTAAGATATGACTAGTGACTACTCATCGGACTCTGAGCATGGGATAAAAATGAGTCTAAATTAACTGCCTACATAGCAATGACTTTTGCCGACTGTACTCAATTGGCAGTCGCATCGAAGCCTTACGCTCAATTACTTAGAAGTAATAAACTGCCAAAGGCTTGAGTACTAAATGTCAGGAATGTCTCAGCCCTTCCAATAGGTCCTATAAACTCCTATTGCATTGTTGTGGAATTTGTTAGTCTTTGTTTAATTTAATTATAGTGGTAACCGCCTAAAGCCTAAGGTGATTACCTATAATTGGCTTATAAATAGTCATGGTATTACAATTCAAAGCACCTATGCACGAATGTTTGGGAGGTAATGGAGGTAATTAAATAATGTCTTTTTAGGCCATTGGTATGGATTTGGATGTAACGTGTGTTGACACCCTTGCGCCATCCCATCTTCCTAGCACGGCGGGCTGTGCTGGGGCGGCTGCTGCGGGTGCGGAAAACCTCAAACGGTGCAAATACTCTAATCTTATTGGGACTTATATGTTTGAGCCGTTTGGGGTTGAAACACTAGGGCCACGGGGTCCGAGTGCCCTCTCTTAGTTTTTCGAGACATCGCCAAGTGGTTGGTCGACTCTACACGTGACCGAAGGGTATGCCATTATAACGTGAAAATGCGCCAGCCTTTTGTCCACTTTTCCTCTCGACAGTGATGCGGACTAATTTTTTGTTGCCCTACGATTATTTTCTCTCCTTTATTTGTATATTTATACTTACACATTTTTTTTTAAGACTTACAAAAGTACTTAGGCAAATATATGTCAAAACTTCAATTTGTGTCCATTTCATACTCATAAAAATCCATTGCAATGCATTGAAATAAAACTACAAATATTTCATTTCCATTTAAATTGTCAACTCTATTTTAAAATGTCAACTCAAACATTTTAGTCACGTTTTAATAGCCCTTTTCCCGGTCGTTCTACCGCAAACAATTCGTCAGTATTCGTCGCAGTAATGTCAATAGCATCAACTTTATACTGGTCGCAATTCCCGTGTGTCACTTCACATCAGCGAATCACCGAAGAGTACCTACGCGCATTGATACCTTTGGCACCCATCTTGCATACTAAAGACCTGATGAGTTCACTAGTGTCGTTATCCTGTACCAAAGGTCACCGGCCGAAAGTGAAAAGCCTTTGTCCATCTATGGCTCCTTTGCTTACATTAAGACGCAGATATGCCA
This sequence comes from Cosmia trapezina, assembly GCA_905163495.3. Classification (NCBI taxonomy): domain Eukaryota; kingdom Metazoa; phylum Arthropoda; class Insecta; order Lepidoptera; family Noctuidae; genus Cosmia; species Cosmia trapezina. The sequence continues at coordinate 11,858,787 of LR991042.1, forward strand.
ATAGCCTTGAGTGGTTATCTTGCGTGTTCTATTTTGAGCTCACGCAAGGCGTCGACATCCACCCAGTAATAAGACTTGCCCTTCAAAGAGCACTATCCCAAATTAGACGCGTTATTATTATAAATTCGAAAGTAACTGTCTGTCTGTCTGTCCGTCTGTCTGCCTGTCTGTCTGTCTGTCTGTCTGTCTGTCTGTCTGTCTGTTACCTGTTCACACCTAAACCACTGAACGGATTTCGATACAATTTGGCAAGGCATCTCGGGGCTACTTTTTGTCTCAAAAATAATCCTCAGGGGTCGTATGTAGGGGATGTAAGTTTGTATGGGAAACCCGGCATTTCTTAAGTTAGGGATATGAACATTCAAATTAATGCTTTTGGTAGGAAATAAAGAATAATGTGGCTCAGCGTTTTTGAAAAATCATACCCTAAATCCATAGACTTATAAAATCAAAATCAAAATCAAAAGTCCTTTATTCAAATTAGGCTGAGAATCAGCACTTTTTGAACGTCAAAATTACAGTAAGACAGTCCCCACAAAACGCCCGCCCTTCACCACTTCCTAGTGCTTTAGCTGGGAAGAAGAAGTAGCGGAACAAACTCCCCAGCAGCACAGCTGTCTGTTCAGTTAGAAGAACTAGATTCTATACAATAGTACCTATGCAAAATAATTTACGCAACACAATACATTAAATTATATTTTTGTCAAATAAAATAAACAATTTTAGTACTTAACTCATGTAACCTGTCATTATGTAAGCTGATCCTGGAGAAAGAACATAACATAAACATTGTCTTGAGTTAATCACAGCGACCAACTATTCTTATCGTTAAGTAATCGTTGATAGAATAGTATGCCTTTGAACAAAGATTGGATTTAACTTTAATTTTAAACGCATTAAAAGGCAAATCTAGCAAAGAAGAAGGTAGCTTGTTATAAAAAGCTATACCAAGACCAACAAATGAGTTATGAACCTTATGAAGCCGATGAAATGGAGCACGTAATTTGTCCTTATTTCTGGTGTTAATATTGTGAATATCACTGTTTTTACTGTACAAATGTATATTTTGCCTAATGTATAAGATGTTGGCGAAGATGAACTGTGATGCCACCGTGAGAATACCAATATCCTTAAAAAATTCTCTCAGAGAAACTCTAGCTCCTAGCTGGTAAATTGCTCGAACAGCTCGTTTTTGAAGAACAAAAATATTTTGAATATCAGCCGCTTTGCCCCATAGCAGAATACCGTAGGACATAACGCTATGGAAATAACTAAAATAGACTAACCGAGCTGTATCAACGTCAGTGTATTGTCTTACTTTCCTGACGGCGTAGGCGGCTGAACTGAGCCTTCCCGCTAGGCTTGATATATGTGGGCCCCACTGAAGTTTAGCATCTACTGTTATACCCAGAAAAACTGCTGATTCTACAGTCTTAAGTACCTCTTCATCTAAGACGATGTTGGGTCCCAGATTTCTAACATTCGGTAAGGCAAACTTTATACATTTAGTTTAACTTTAAAAAAAGATGGACTCCGCGCCACGCATATCGAAAGTGAAGCACAGTAAGTATGCCGGATCGTTTGTACAAACACGCCTCGCGCACACATTTACATCATAGTATGCCGACCGGCCGCCATTACGTGACACGAGCGACGGCGTCTTTGCAGGTACTCAAATCATGCACACATAGATCGGTACGGTGCTTCACTTTCGATATGCGCGGCGCGGAGTCCATCTTTTTTTATAAGTCTATGCCTAAATCATTAAAAGTTGGTTATCGTCGCCTTAAAAGACAAAACCTATGCCAGTGACATGAGTCCTAAGGTGCGATTATGGCGCGTTTCATAATACATATTACATGTGAATACTGAGTGCGATTGAGTTAGGTATCGTGAGGTGAGCATTGATGAATGTAGAAAGATTATACAAAGATCCTTATCAAAACATACGACGATCGATACAGCTAGAATTTTAACAAGCGAAACTCTCTGTTTTATTAAAAAATAATTTAAGTAGCACTTTTGTTGAATTTTAAATTAATAATTAATTTTATCATAAATTCAGGCGTTATTAGCGATAGTGAAGCAGGACTGCTATATCTCACGCCTGAAACTGAAACTGTAATTTTTATGAATGGTTTTATAGTCAGGCAATTTAAGAAATGAATTATTACGCTTTATACAGAACTTTATCTCATTTACAAGTTTTTTTTTTAAATTATAGTCTTAATAGAATTATTTATAGAAACAATATTTTAAGTAGGTAATACTTAGAAGATTTACTCTGGTTCAGCAAAAAAGTTAGCAATAAAAATAACGAATTAGTAAAAATTTTAGTAGGTTAAAATTTTGTTCAAATAAAATAACACGATTGCTATTATTGTCATGTCAGTATTAATGAATGATCATTTATTCCGCATGTTTTGTTAAAACTACCTAGGTACTTATCGGTAAAACATAATTCAGTTCAACCGTTTAATAATAGTACATTATTGCAAAGGCCGTGAAATAGGCAATTGCAGGTCGAGTATGAGTTTGAAGGCCGAGCCGTAGGCGAGGACTTCACTAATACGAGACAGGCAATTGCTATTTCCGCCGAGGCACATATAGTGCTTTTCTCAAAAGAATGCAGGGAAATAAAGTAGGTAGTTAAGTTTCCATAATTTTTCAAGTTAGTGCCGTTTTTAACATGAACTGTACATTTCAGCATGGAATAAATTGTCCATAGTGTAGATGGGTTTTTAATTTTAGCAATCTCATTAAAATACGCAAAAATAGTGTTTCAGAGAAAATGTTCACTTTTTCTCGTTTTTCCAAATCATAAAATTTTCATATACTTACCTAGTTTCATGTATTTTTCTTTTGACTTCGCTGGAAGCAGGTTTTCCATTGCCAATTTGGCTTCTGATCTTAAATCTGGTGGAGTACCTACAATCAATCTTCATTTCACTTTATATTTATTATGAATGTAAATTTGTTATTTACATACATAATACTTAAATATAAATTTTCAAATCAAGATGAATTTTTAGCTTTGCCGCCAATTTTCTATCTAACATCTGTGCCGAAAGGCATTTGTGGCTATCTATACAGCCACGTGAACGCAATTTATACTAAGCAAAGAGATGCCAAGAATGATAAAAGAGATCCAATCAAAGAGTATCTAATAACTCCAGCAGGCCGTTTCATACAACATTGCTGGAGCGCTCCAGCAATGTTGTACATTGCTGGAGCGCTGTAATGTTCCAAATTCAAAAAACGCTCCTGCAATGAATTTGATTTTCTTTGACCGTAAATTCGATACTTCGCGTGTTCTTTATTCGAAAATAATGACAACATTTCCATGCATGTTTGAGAAAAAGTGTTTTAGTTTGTGCTGAAAAACTTTGCTTATATGTAGTGTTAATATAATTAAATTTTATTAAAACTGCAACTTTTTATCGTCATGAAAAGCTTTGGATATTTTTTATGCAGGAATGCACACCGTCAGCCCATACATAAAATAACATACTATGTTTATTAGTTCATAAAAAAACTTTTTTACAAAAACAAAAACCAACTTCCAAAACAAACACTACAAATTGAAAAATAACTTTAATTTCGGAAGTCGGTGTCTTTGGATCTGTATTTTAGTTTTTTGCCACCGACTTCCGAAATTAAAGTTATTTTTCAATTTGTAGTGTTTGTTTTGGAAGTCGGTTTTTGTTTTTGTAAAAAAGTTTTTATTTTTCACTTTTTAGTGGTTCAGTTTGTAATTTATCTAAGTTACAATAAACCAATGTCAGCTGCTCATCACGTTTTACAAAATGTTGCTTTTCCCGATGCAGGGCCGTTAATTGTTGAGGAGTTCTCCTAGTAAGAACCAGGAGAAATGGAGCTCATGGTGAAGTCACCATAACCATTATTTTGACGAGCATAAACCATATTAAAGTAATCGAATCGCAACCTGTTATATACTTAGATATAATTGAGTATTTCCGATGGCCCTCTGTGGTCTTCATCATCAGTTCCAGCTCACCGAATGGTACTTTCCGAGAGCAAATGCACGAGTTACTATAAAAAATACCGAAATCGATATAGGTGTGCCCATAAAATTTGAGGGTTTCCCTCGATTTCCATGGGATCCCATCATCAGATCCTGACTTGATGATCATGGGACCACTTGGGACGTATACCCTTTCGAACAAAAAAAGAAAAATCCAAATCGGTCTAGCCATTTTCGAGTAATCGGGGAACATACATAAAAAAAAAAAATAAAAAAAAAAAAAAAAAATAAAAAAAAAAAAAAGGTTCCGACGAATTGAGAACCTCCTCCTTTTGGAAGTCGGTTAAAAACAACAACACAGTACTTAACATATGGAAATAGTGGGTTGTACTACCAAGTTTACAATAATAAAATTATAGTCAGCTTTCCGGGCTGCGTATATAGAAATGCTACTTCAGTACGTCGATAGCGTCATTTCCAAGCGTTAAACACACGTAAATGCTAGTAAATGATAATTCCGCATAATGCTACTGAATACTAGCATTTACGTGTGTTTAATGCCTGGAAATGCGCTAACTCTAGGAATTCGTCTGCGCCTAAGGAGACGTACTGAATTAGCATTTCTATATACGCTTCCGGGCTCCTAAACAAGGTACGCAGACCTGTATCTTAGGAGTCGGAAAACATACATACAAACATACAACAACATACATACATTTAGAAAATTTAATTTTCTTTTCCGGAAAAACAAAACACGAGGCAAAGCTGAAGCCAGAAATATTAGTACAATAATAAAACTGTAACTATAAATCTCACTGAAAAATGGTAATTTCATTTCCGAAAAAAAGGAAACAAATTAACAAGCAATCAGCATATCGATACAAACCGCATATATTAACATGTTATGCTGTTACCGAACTGTTAATAAGTTAATAACTGCACGCAATATTATTGTACCGGCTTTTCACATCGTTGAAATGTTGAAATCATGCAAATATTTCAGTCATTATGTAAAATATTCATTAATTTTATTGTCTGAACTTATAACCTCATCATATATTCATCATCATCATATTTTTCATCGTGTAAGTATAATTTTTTGCTGTAGTTTATCATTTGTAAATTAGCAAAATGATTATCAAAAATAAATAAGAGTTAATTTAGTAGGTTTTAGTGACACCTTAGAAGAACTATCGAAAGTCAATAAAATTATCATATAGCAATCATAATATTTAACACTTTCACTAAACAGGAGTCAAGCTCAAAATAAACAGACGCTATGATGAATATTTATGTGACACTTAATTTTATAAACAAACATAATTAAAAGTTGGCCAACTACCGGCGCAGGCGCCACCGGTAAAAGTCACATGTTAACTTGTTCGTGACAAAGCTTATAACTATTTATTTTATTATAAATTGTTTTCGGAATAAGCACTGGTTTTTTTTAAATATTTAATTAAAATGTAAGTACTCCTTTTTATTTTATTACATATCGATATCATATTATTATTAGCTTGCAGAAGCAGAAACAATTAATGAAAAAATTACAAAAAAAATTACAGAAACAATTAAAAAATCACTATGTCTCGCGTATCTCTGCGTTTCCGGCAGTCGAATAGTTAAGCTAACTTTTTTTCCGTACCTAAACAATTCTCAACTTCGCTGAAATTTCAAAGATGATCAACTCTCCTATTACGACGGAAACTGTTCGCCTTGCCCCCGGGGGTGCGCACTCGTCGAGCTGCTGCTGCACCCACGGCCCGAGCTGTCACATTGCTGAACTCTTTGCTCACCCAGCACATAAGTCTGGATATCTTCCATGACAAGCCGTACCAAGTTTGTAAATATATATATTTGTTTCTATGTAAGTTAGTATAAGTTTTTTTTGTTGTATTTTTTTTCCTTACTAGAATATAAGTGATTTGGTCGTAAGCACTGTAAACTTATGTTTTGAATGAATAAATAAATAAATAAATAAATTACTTTAAAAAAATATTATAGTCATCTCAGAAAAAATCGGCGTATTTTTGCGTGTTTACAGCGTAGGTATGTTATTGTACTCACAGTTGCGGTGTTGCGGCAGGCGGCCGGCGTGTGATTGTGTGTCGTTCGTCGCTGCACCTCGGTTATATGCGCACACGCGACTCCACACCGTCTCCACAGGGTGTAAACAAATGCTCAATTTTTCCTGCTTCTTTTTATTTTTTACTTCAGCGACAAAATCATAAAACGAGCGGTATGTGCAATGAATTTTGTATTAGCGTTGACTAAATTCTTTCGGGTTCTTGCACTGCTTTGTATTTGATGTGGAGTAGGTAGGTACAAAGAAAATGCAACTAGATACTTATCATAGGTAGGTATTGGGTGTGTTTGATTCACAACAACACGTGAGACATCTCGTGTATATTTTAAGGACTTATTGATGTGTAGTTTATTACATTAAACATTTATCATTCCTGTCGACCCCTAAATGTGCGTTTTATTTCTTAAGTGTATCATAAATAGTATTATTAATGAATAACAGCGCCTTTGTGTCCAACTTATGTTATTTTTATAAACAAAAAGAGAAGTCCTGACTGATTGACTGACTCATCAACGCCCTGCCCAAACCTTTGAACCTAGAAAGCTGAAATTTTGCACACAGGTTCCCTTTATAATGTAGGCAAGGAATAAGGAAGGAATTCCCGGTAGTACATTCCCGTGGGATATTTTCCGACATCCACGCGGGCGAAGCGGCTGGCAAGACCTAGTAACCTAACAAATCTAGAGCTCAGCTCGTGTAACTGTTTAAAGATACTATCACAATATTATAATCAAACACTGTAAACCACAGCCTGTATAGTGGTTGATCGATGATGGTGCGCAAGCGACGCTCCCCAAAAGTGCAATGTATCAAACAATGAGATCAATGGTGGGTGCCCAGGTCGACCAACGGTCCCCAAACCAGTATCCAAGGGAAAGGCTCTAAATACCTTATTTACATTTAATTTATGCCAATGATAAAAATGTCCCGTACACTCTACACTCCCGAATTTAATCGTCCCTTGGCTCGAGAGCACTAATGAAGCAGAATTAATACCATCGTCTCGGTACTGGTTAGTGTACGGTTATTATTGAAATTATAATAAGACTACCATTTTGCTGAGATTTTATTGCGTTTTGGTACTTATCAAAAAAAAAAATTTATGTTGTTAAACACATGTAAGTTCAATGTACTGGCTTTACAGGTTTCTTACCCTCCAACAAATATACATTATACAAAGATATACATGTTAAGGAACAGAAACACATCAGCAGATCTCGCTAGATAAAGTAATAAAGTGAGCCACTGGTGCTACTTAAGGGCAGGACGTTAGAAAAACATCCACTTACCGACACATGCCAACTCCTCACAAGTAGGTACTAAAACTTCGCAGAGCTAAGCTTTCCCTTTTAGCTTAATATCGGCAACTCTACCTACTTGCATCCACAAAGTAGTCTCAAAGTGAAAATATTTATGCGAAAAACAAGTCTTATAACGACCTAGTGGCTGGAGATATTCTAATAGTCCCATTTATTATGTTTTTGCCTTCTCTCAGATCATAACAACGCCTCTCGTCGACCGTAAAATTAGGATATGAATTATTATAATTACTTTCGTAAGCTTATCCTAATTTGTGCTTAATGAGACCCTGTTTAGTGGGTGACGGGGCTAAGTAGGCAACTAGGTTTATTTTCAAAGGGTTTGTTAAATTCATAACAACTTTTGTTGGTACCTACCTAGGTACTTTATTTTGCGTACATATACCTAATTTGTTTAAAACGAGCCGGTAATGCAAAACTATTAATTACCACTAGAATTTCCGTTATCAGAAAGTTTTTTTTTTTTTTTTTTGTTTATTCATTAATCAATCATAATAAGTAATATTTTATATCAGCGCAGCAACCACAGTCGTCGGGACACGCAAGCGGCTATGGAACGTTTGTTAATTTTACGTGGAAATTATATTTACTAATTAAACATGGTTTTATTAACTTGACTGCCGGAAACGCAGATCTACGCGAGACGCTATGGGTTTTTAATTGTTTCTGTAATCACCCGGCATTCAATATTTTGAGTGTCAACATATTAATAATGTCTGTACAAATAAACAGTTATTCAAACAATAGTTAATGCACTAGTGACCTACTCTGATTAGAGTTCGATAGGTAGGTACTTACCATTACTTTTTAAGGGTAAAATATGATCTTAGATACTCTCCTATATTTTATTTATTTACTTAATAAGTGACTTAAACGTTAAAATAAAGCCGACATTGTAGTACCTACGAGTACCTAGTGGCCTAAGTTATATGACAGGTACTTAGGTTATTCAGAAATAATAAATAATATTCCTGTAATATTTTTGCTTTAAAATTATGCAACTTTTGCACAATTCAGCCCTACATAGTCCTCCCATAGGTAACAGTGTTAACTAACACTGTTATTTGAAAATATTGTAATTTTTAAAAGAATAACCGTGGAGTTTCGTGCACCTATAGCTTCTGACTTTTCATAAGTAAGCACCTACCTACCCATGTAGGTCTATGTGAAATAAAACATTTTGATTTTGATTTTTTGAGTGAAATCTATATATCACCATCATCTATTCGTTTAAATTTTTCCATAGCGCGTCAAAGCAATGCGAAGAGAAAAAACATCGTGACGTATTTATCAATAAAACATTAGAAACATCCATAACAAAATGTCTATCACCCAGAGTCATCACAATGATGTGAAAAAGTTAATGCATTAGTGACTATCTACTTAAAGTTATTTAAATAAACGTTGTGCCATCTAATACTGTCCTAAATAATTAGAAAACTGTACCGTAGTACCGTTCGATACTTAGTAAGAAGGCTTCGACACCCAATCGCTCACACGACACTTTGAATTTGCATTCTATTGGTCTATTGACATTTGAGATGAATCGTCGCACGCGCCGATTGTCTCCAAAGTCGAGAAATAACGGAAGGAAGATACGCGGCATTGAACTGCATCCACGTAGCGCGCCTCACTGCGTACGCGCAGGGAATAACAATCACTTCGCTGGAGACAAAGAGTGAAGTCCCAGTGTTCGTGCGGTTCTTACCTCGAGGAATTAACAGGAAATCGGCAGAAATTTTAATATAACTGAACTTTTTCACGGTTGCAGGAAGGCGGTTCTAAATTATATATTCACTGTTAGAAAGTCCTGTTTATTTTTTTATTTGGTTTGGAATTTCTTTTAATTTAAAGATAATTTATTAATTTTATTATAATTTTGAAGAATATATGAATAGTTAATGTTAATATTCTATATATAATGTACTCTGTGTTAATATTAAAGACAACGTCACAACATAACTCTACGCACTTTCGCACTAGACGAAAAAACCTAAGCAACTGGCCGCGTGCTGCAAGTGCAATGGGGGAAGGGTTACAATCGAAAGAAGTAATTATTACAGTTTTACATCTGATTGAACACACTGAGATTACATAAACTAGATTGTAGTTAAGTTGTAAAAATAACTATGCTCTATGTACGGATATAAATAGCAATAAAGTATTTGATTGTATGATAGGTAATTTATGAGACGTATCCAGTATTAAAAAAATTCTTGGGTCTAGTGAACGCAATTGCGGGTGGTATAGGTCCATGAAGCACAAGTTCCTGGGTTTGTTTTTTTTTTTTCATTGTAATGAACAATGATATTATAAAGGAAAGATATGTAGGTACGCTAGTTACGTTGATATTGAGAGGCGCGGGCGGCGCATAGGTAGGCTACCTATCGTTGCGTCTTGCGTTGTTATTAAAATGTACTTGCATAAAGGTGTATACAGTATAGTAGTTTTCAACTACGACTTCGACAGATAATACGGAACGTATGATACAGAAAGAGCTTGGCATTTTAGATATATCGTCGCTAATTTAACTTACTGACGTATCTGACATTTTGGACTAAGCCGATAGCCGACCTAACTATAGTAGGTAATTTGATACATTTTCTAAATTGAATCGATCTGGCTAATCGGCGAATCTGTACCTATGCCTTACGGTCTCCATGATAATGCAAAAATCGAGACCGATATATCTACAGTTTACAAAAAAAAAGAAAAATAGCTTGCCCTGTAAAATTTTTTTCAAGTCAGTTACGTCACTTAGTTAGATTAGCGACGATATTATTGTCATGACACGGACACGCTACGTTTCGCTCGCTGCTATTAGCCGACTAAATCAAATTACAACAATTGTCTGTATTTCTCTCGTAGTCTCTGCCTCTCCTGTCTCGAGGAGCTCGTGGCTAAGTATTAGCAGCTGATCGAGTCGATCCATTAGGTTAAGCTACGCTTGCCGGGGTTGGAGACTCATCCGTGCCTCAGAAAGCACGTTAAGCCGTTGGTCCCGGCTGTCATTCGTAGATCTTTGACAGTCGTTACGGGATAACAGAATCCCGAAAGACTGATAACCAGTCTTACCAAGGGCTATCGTATTACCCAGTAACTGGGTTGTGGATATGAGATAGGCAGTCGCTTCATGTAAAATAGGTACTGGTATTTATGAGAAGCCGACCCCAAAATAGTTGGGAAAAGGCTAGGAAATTGATTGTCTGAACGATTTGCGTTCGCTAGTGCGATACGTACGAGTAGGTCTTTATTTATATAATATCATCATTGTTTATCAAGGGTTCTCGATTAGTACCTACATATTATAATGTCTTGCTTTTTCCTTAATACATAATATCCAAAAATAATGCCCTATTAATATAGGTATGCCATCTATGTAACTGCCTAACATAATTGGCCTTAATCGTATTCAATAACTTGACAGGTGAAGGGATAAATTCCTGACAGTAAAAAGGAAACGAGGTGAAAAAAAGAATTGATGTGCTTACAGTTTTAATTGAAACGCGTTATATTCGTTTATACCATAGCGACACGGTTGGCGCAGTGGTTGAGCGATTGACTGCTGCGCAGCATGTCGCGGGTTCGATTCCCGCACGGAACAAATATTTGTACGACCTACAAGTATTTGTTCCGAGTCTGGGTGTTTTTCTATCTATAATATGTATGTATTTACAAAAAAAAATGTATATAAGTAGTTTATCAGCCATCTCGTTACCATAACACAAGCATTAGGTTGCTTAGCTTGGGACTAGATGGCGTTGTGTGAAATGTCCAAGGATATTTATTTATTATTTATTTACTAGTATGTTATAAAATTATAAGTTATTTAAAAATGAAAATTATTTTGCGTCGAACTGTCAAGTTACTGAACACGATCAAAAGTCCATGTATATAATAATCGAATATTTTTACGCTCTTGGATTTATGTATGAGTATGTACCTAGTAAAATTTTAACTAAATTATGAACGCAGAATTGTAGACATCGTAAACAAAACAACATTCGGACTCGACTCCACTAATTTTTCATGAACTGTCAAAATCATATTGCTTTCTATTAACATAATGTGCTACAGGATCATAAATGTTTCATAGACAGCGGGTGATTAAAAGTGTGTATTGGGTAACTTTTATATTTCAAGAAACAACAAAACTGCGATTTTTTCAAAACAAATCTTCAAGTTGTTTTTATAATTGCTCGATTTAAATTAATCAATCTCGCTGAATCTTGCAAGTAATTGCAAGTAAAAAGATAGAGATGTATACGAACGAGGGTTTTTCTACGATGTGCAATCAATCACGTTCGCGAACCATTCAATAAATGGCGTTAACGGCGTCTTAACGATCATTAGTGGCCTAATACGTAAAGATTACAGTTTTTTTCGTTAAATTTTCATGATAGATAACATAAACATGGATGTTACATAAAATAAAATATTATGTTATATGACCAATGATAAATAAAACATTATGTTATATTACCTTTAGATGCGTTACTCGCTCTCAATAATGGCAAAGTAAATGGATGGTAAATAGGTACTTCATGGCTTACGCTGTTTTTGAGTGCACTAATGTTCGTGTATGACGCGTCTATTTATAATACGTCATTGTATATGACTGCCTTTTTGGTCTATGGCCGCGAGCGCTACTTCTGAGTATGAGGTTCTGGATTCGAGACCCAGGTCGGGCAAAGTGTTACTGGGTTTTTCTATCTGGAATTTCTCAGTAGCAGCCCGGAGTTTGGATTTGTGTCCAAGTTGATGGCAATAGGCTCGCCCTTAGTACATGGGACTGAGGCGCTGACTGACTACGCTTTTAAACGTCACACAACCGCGTAATCTATTGTCACCATTAGCTGCCTTGAAATAAGGTTGAAAATTGAAAATAATATTTGTGTTGCCGAGATGTGACTAAGCTGCGAATGTGCATTTATTTTCCCGGTTTTCTTTAGATTATTTAGAGTGTACACAATAAATTAAATAATTGTCCGGTTAAAGTTTTAAAAAAATATTAATTCTATTAAATTCTTAAAGAAAAGAATGTCGTTATCGCTGAAAATATAGAGATGTTCGACGACAAAGTTTATTTTTGCGGAGCAACTTCCAAATTTTTTATTGGGAATCTTAAACAATTTTTTACTATTCTATTTGGTTAAAGTTTTTCTTTAAACCCTTCTGTGCCCACTGTATTTTTTGCGTCGGATAGTTCCATTGCGTTACGTAATACTCGACAATCTAAGAAACCAATATTTGTGAATATTGAGCTAACACCGTGCCTTAAACATAACTGGCGAAATGTGGATGCTACTGTTCTGCCTAACCCTTCGGGCATCACAAGCGTGATGTTATGAATGTTATGTTATGTTTTATTTTATACTGATTGATACTTCGGTACAGTCAGGAAAATTAATTGTTTATCAAATTGACACACTACCTACGTGAATATGCCGTGTTCTAGCCATTTCATACAACTGTCAAAGCAATGACAGTTTTGATTTGAATATACAGACAATTTAAGTTGGTAGTCATTAATTTACTGGGTAAATATTTAAATAAGCAAGTTCGTACTTCAATCAACTCAGCTCACCGCAGTTCATAGCGTTTCGCCACAATCCAAGATTAGTCACTTTCATAAAGTTTCTACTAAACGCGCTTAAGGCGAGTAGTGACTGGGATGACATATTGTATTAAGGCGAGTTGTGCCGCCAATTAACACCACTATCACAGTCACATCATATATGTTTTTATACCGAGGAGCTCGTGGCTAAGTAATAACAGCCGCACGGGTCGATCCGTCAGGTTAAGCTACGCTTGCCGGGGTTGGTCAGTGGATGGGTGACTATCTTTACATACCGAGATTTTAGTCCATGTCCATCTGTACATTCCGAGACTCCTCCGTACCTCGGAAAGCACGTTAAGCCGATGGTCCCGGCTGTCATTCGTAGATCTTTGACAGTCGTTACGGGTCGTCAGAAGCCCGAAAGTCTGACAACCAGTCTTACCAAGGGGTATCGTATTACCCAGTAACTGGCTTGTGGAGGTCAGATAGGCAGTCGCTCCATGTAAAATACTAGTATTCAGCTGCATCCGGTTAGACTGGAAGCCGACCCCAACATAGTTGGGAAAAGGCTAATCAGATTGATTTGATGTTTTTGTATACTGTGCCACTATTGAGTAAAAAAATCATAAGTCTAGAGACATGGAATATTTTAAAATTTCCTATGCTCATATTTTTTATTAGTTAATGCCAAAAACGGCCGTTTTTGATACAAAAAAATCTCATCTGACTAAAAATGTGAGCATAGGTTTCAAAATGTTCCAAATCTCCAGACTTAGCTCAAGGCCTTTTTGATTTTTGGGTAGGCCTTCGGAAAAACTGACAGTAGTTGCGAACCGCTTTTCGAGCGCTTTCTTTGAACTTATAAACCCCTGTGATATCATGCGACACAAGATTAACGGTACAAACTGTAGGTCTGTGCCGGTAGAGTTTACTTTGCCGGAACAGGTCTAGGATGAGGAGCCAGACCAAGAGAGATACATGAACCCGCAGGGCAGCATGTGGCGAGCTGTTGGGCAGTAGCGACCCCACGGACCCTATCTCCCGGGAGAAGTCCTGTTCTTCAATTCTGACTTGCCTTTATTAGCTGGCTGAAGTGAACAATGACGAGGAACAGTGCTCCCACCTCTTTCTTGCCTTTATTGGCTGGCTTGAGTGGAGATTCATAAGAGCAAAAGTGTTCGGAGGAAGGAAGTGTTCCAGTAAGATGCTGGTAGGGATCTTGACCGTACTTACGGGATTGTCCTGATAGCCGTGGAATGCCTCTCCACTCCTCAAACTCCTCAGGACGTGTTGCCCCCTTGTCGCTTCGTCACTATGTGCTAGCGACTGTTTCGGGGGACCCATTATTGAGTGTGCAAGTCACCCCCCGCCAATCTATGTATATTATATAACATTGGTCAGGCAGGGGACATAGTTCTTCCATAGTTCAAGGTACCCAATCCACTGTAACCACCCAAACCCATAGCCCAATATGTTTTGTTTCCATGTTCTGCAATAGTCCTGCACTAACTGGGGGTTGTCCTTGGGTACACTTGCATAGTGCATACATGGTTGATCGCCGGCTGCTGCCTCCTCGTCATTTAAAATTGTCTAAGGGGCCTCTGCGAGTTGACTTCGGCCCCTCGTTCGCCTTCCAAAGATCCGGGACCCCAGGGTCCCGAGATATGTCAAAGATAATAATCTTGTCACCCGACTAGTAGTAAGTAGGAGCGTTAATCTAATTTTGTTGAATAATTATTTTCCTGATTCCTTCTGTTACTTTACTCACCATGCCATCTAGGCCTGGGCTTCTAGATAGTACCGTTGTTGGCAGAAAAAAAATATCTAATCTTCATCTAACAATAAAGAAAATAAAGTTGTGCTCTAAAGAAAAGTCTTTCATTAACTACGTCATTGCAATCCATTTGTCAAACAGTGCTTATCGTAGGCAGTAATCAACTGTTGGTCAAAGACACCTCCCAAGTTTCAAATTTTGAGTAAACTGACTATTGTTTTTGTTCTCAAAACTGTAATTAGATTCTAGGTGGACTTAGGCCCGGTTCACATTAGGTCTGTCGGCGACAGTTTTATCGGGTCGCCCATATGTGAACCGAGCTATTGAAATACTTATGCATCCGACACTTTTGTCGTACCGGTAAAACTTTCGATCCGACCTAATGTATACCGGGCCTTACGCCACCCTGTGGAATATTTATTTCTGTTCAGTTATTAGTCTCCGCAGGCGACACATGATATTATCGTATACATAAACCATAATAGTTGAGAGTCCTTCAGAGAAAGATTTCGCCCAAAAATATATTGGTACTTACGTCCTGGGTACATGCCGTTACTGAACCTGGCGCTATCTGTTGGTCTTCCAGCGAACTAACACGATAGTGAGGCTGGGCTTGCACGACAACGTTCATGTTTCCTCGACGTTGAGTGTAGTGATAAGTAATCACTAGATTGTTGATGTGTGTATTTGCATAGAGGGATTTCCAGAGGGAATTTTTCATAAGTAGCCCATAGTATGGATTTCTTTCCTATTGAGGTTAATAGGCTCGTATGTTACGTTACATAGGTCAGCTATATTCAATAACTGCCAAATATAAAGTTCTATTCACACACGAAACCTCTTATGGCGTCATTGTTGTACTCATCATTATGAAAAACTTTTACTACTTATGGAGCCAAACCTGAAATCACGAATAAAAAAACAGCTGATCCCTACATTTGTGATCGCATAACTCGTCTATAATATAGACGAGTGAGAAAAAAAATTTTTTTTCACTATTTCAGGTTTGGTCCCATAGTAAAAGTTGTTCATAATTTTATTATGATTTATGAGTAATAAAAAACGTGCTAAGGTAAAAATCCTAAACGAAATAATAATTACGTATTTATTTATCAATACATGGTACATTAAGTTCTTAATAATAATAAAGTTTCATATAAACTACTGCATATTTTATTTTTCGTCAATGACTATTCCCAAGAATATGGTTGATGGTAATGGTTCCAAAATTGATTGATTGTAGTGTATTTGAGGTGGTTTTTACTACAGAACTGTATGTTTGGAATTGTACTAACTTTGTTTTTTCAATGTACGCGTAAATTATTAGATTCCATTCACTTCATTGCTATTAGTATTTCATTGTAGGTCATCCCCATTTGAAAACTTTATTGTCAGAGTGATGCACAATGACCACGTTTATCAAGTATCAGTCTGCTAGACCCGAGTTGTTTTCAATTGATGGTTATTCAATTTTAATGGGAAATTCAAAACGACAAATAAAACCAACATAATAATACAGCATATTATTTATTTTCAGATGTGAACAACATACGCGCTATAATTACAAGGATTGATGTAAAATTGGATAGAGTCGATAATATAAAACAATATGCACAATTCCCTGTAGGTATTTACACAACAACTCATTTTAAGGCAGTCAAAGTACGGGGGTTTCTGTTAGGCTACGTTACAAGCAAGCAGCTTTATTCAGATTAATAAAAAAATCTAAAGTAGATTCATTAACAACTTAATTTATAAAAAATTAAACACTCAATGTAAATTAGACGCACCAAAAACGGACAATGTCAAAAGTTGTAGTTGCATTTTTGTCATCAGATTTAAAAATAAAAATCTATATGTATACAGATTTTTATATATTATAATTTGATTGTACCGCCACTTGCTTCTATAGGATCTATTAACATTTTCAACAGTCAATTAATAAGCTTTAGCATATAGCTATATTAATAAAGTTTATATACTCAGAATCATTCGTTGAATATTAGGGGCTACAGTTCTAACACCTATATCTAATATATATATTGAAGTATAAATCATTCTCGAACACGGGCAGTTTACATATAAGGCAATATACATATATCATGATATTGGGGAATAGCAAATACTGATAAATGTTCCCTTTATATTATTTTATTTATGTTACTTTTGTTATTAATTAATGGCTTCATGCGCCTAGAAAGTTTATTTTAATATATATTTTTTTAGGAATCGTTAACATTTATTTATTCACGTATATAAAGGTTTTTTAATATCATTTGAGTCGATAAGGAATACCTATATTCCGTCACAATTTAAATATAGGTGAGTGATGAAATAACTATATTTTTCATACCAATGCTATTCATTATTTATAATAAATATCTCCTACGATACAATAATTCGGAAAACTCCAGTATTTCAAAATCAAATTATTCTTGTTAATGGAAATCCACTAGTAAATACATTTTTGGAAGTTCATAGCGTTTCACCTTAGAATAAAGTTATCTAAGGATGTAAGTATAATTGACAGTAAAAACAAATCAATATTGATGTCGATAAGATAGTCTTTGGGGCTTTAGGGAAGTGATAATTATACTAAACGTCAAAAACTAATTAAAACGGGGAAAATGGCAAGGTTTCCTACGCAAGTACCTACACATGCTCCATGAGCCCTTACTTTAAGAATTATATTTTCTAACACAAATTGTTATAGTCAAATGATTACTGGCAGTCTAAAGAACTACAAACATACCGTAAAAGAAATGCGAAAGCATGGCACTAAATTTTACAACATATTTTGTACAAAAGCAATTTTGTTCTCCTAAATACATAAAAATAGTTTGAGATTTACTTCAAATGGTAAAAGCTAATTCTACAAATAATTGTAACTTTGAACTGAACTAAGTATCTAGATAATGAAACGATTGTAGGCAGGAATATTTAAAGCTTTTAAGACATTGTGAACATTGATACATTTACTACTTATGGCTGCCTACCAATAGCATGACTTCATTTTGCAGTAAATACCTATTGTACTCCTCAAGATTTCCTACTAAACTTCCGTCTATAAAAGACGACATTATAGTCCATAAACTAAAAATTATGAAATAAAATTGTTGCAAAGGGTCCCCTCGCCATTAACGCTATTCTTATCTTTCTCAATTTGTTCGTTATCATCTGCAAAATGTAGTCAAATAATAATTTATAACGATCCTATAGTAAATCTTCCTCTAGTAAAACATTAATCCTATGAATGACTTACAGCAATCACTCAAATTTTATAACCGCGTATATTTGAATCACAAAACGATTCGTTGCTTCAGCTACGAAATAATACGAAGCAGGGTTAGATAGATTTGATACATAAACTTTGAAATTCATAAGTCCATACAAGTTCATACAATTCTAGGTACAAAAGTAATTGACGAGCTACATAATGTGCATACCTACAATAAACTAAATGAAGACGTAAGTACACAAAAGTTAAATAATTAAAACTTAATATATGATTAATATTTACATTAAAGTACAGAGAAATAAAACGAAATAATACTAAAACGCATTGTCATTCGTTATCTAAAGTTATATTAATTAATATAAATGTGCACTTTCTATTCAATAAACATGGCAACTGTATACATTATAATGTCATCTAGGTACATTTCGCTATTTATCTTAACTCTAAAGTAACACTTCAAGGCCTTTTACATAGAAGACTTGTATTATATACCAAAAATAATCTTTAATAATCGCATACCGATTTATTCAATACATCGAAGGGCTGTAAGCAGAATTTGTTTGAACATCTGAACTTGGCAATAAGCAGTCGTTGTACCTAGATGTAGCTACTAGGTAGGGTTGCCATTCAAAGTATTGAGTTTAACGGTATGCCAATACTAACTGTCCAAAAAACATTTTAAGTATCTTTTACAGAGTCATTTGTATTTCTACAAAATATAACATTGCTAA
The DNA here is from genome assembly GCA_905163495.3 of Cosmia trapezina. NCBI lineage: Eukaryota > Metazoa > Arthropoda > Insecta > Lepidoptera > Noctuidae > Cosmia > Cosmia trapezina. The sequence goes on from LR991042.1 coordinate 11,877,480, forward strand.
GGAATGTCCACAGGATTGAGCAAGTGCTACAAAGTATACCAATTCCTATTTATCTATTAGTAATTACAAATTCATGTAAATGATATTTTGATAGATATGTGGAACACACAATGCAAGTCGAATTTACTTCAGCAAAATACATTAAATATTTATTTCCTACCAATATAAAGATGGAGATCCACAAAATATCAAATTGTTCTGGTACATACTAAACATCTTGCATTGTAATATTATGATATAATTTTGTAAGCAGTCAAATGATAACTCGAGCCTTTCTCATTTTCACACGAATAAGTTGTAGTAATCGCCACCCAGGTTGGCAAAAAAGTGGGCATGCGCAGTACGTTACCTTACTGCGCATCCACTTTTGCGTGATTGGTCACGTCCCTGACACGACTAATCGCGTAACAGGATCCCCACTTTTTGGCAACTTATTTGATGGCTACTGTACAGTCGAGTTCATTAATATATTGGCCATTTTAGCCTTCAATTATATTATAAATTAACGTCAAAAAAGTTCTTAAATATTGTGACAACTTTATGCATCATTAAATTGTGGTCAAGATTTAGATTCATTAATATGTGACTGCTTTTTCTCAGTAACATGTGTACAGCCAAAGGAAAAGTCGATAAAGCAAAAGCAAAAGCAGTCACATAATAATGAATCTAAATCTTGACGACAATTTAATGATGCTTATAGTTGTCACAATATTATTAACTTTCTGGACGTTCATATTTTTTGAAACCTGAAAGGGCCATTAATGAACTCGACTGCACTAAAAATTTGATGCATATGACTTAACACCACATAATTTCACTAATTATAAAAAAGTAGATTCAATTATGTACCACTATATTTCTATAAAAGATTTTAATATTTGATTTATAATCACTGTGATCATAAACGTACGAAGAAACGATTACAATAATATTTTAGTTTCTATTAATTGAACATTCTACATTGACCGCTTATATTTTATTTAAAGCCCAGCTTGGTTATAAGTTTTGGTAAAGGTGTTAATTACCTACGTATCATTTTATTTTCCACAGATTTACTAAGCCAAAGACAGCCAATTACCAGGATAGTCAATAGTGTTGATGTCTTTATTTTAAAGTGATCTTATTATCAAAGAACCCTTTCATTTCAACTAGGTTCTATGAAAGGTGATGGATTTTATCTTAGAATTTTCGAGGTTTTCCGTAGATTTAGGTAAAGAAATTGTCTCTTTGTTGGTAGATGGGCAGCTCTACGTCTGGTGACCGATCGTCCAAGTCGTCAGCATTACCATTGTGAGGTAGTTCTTCTAACGCTTTAACTGATAAAATAAAAGAAAACTTTTAGGAACGATTAGCAAAAAAAGGATCTGTTAATTCAAATCACCATTCACACATCAATATGCAAACAAAAACAATGCAACTATTAAAGAAATTCAACTAAAAATAAATATAAGTGAGCTACTCACAACAAAATGCAAAAAACGAAACCATGCCGCAACACACTGGGTAGTGGATATCTTCGAAGAACCGTCCGAGTCAGACAATTTACATACATGACATATTTTTGAGGGAATCGAAGCAATTTACTAATTAATAGAAATGGGTACAGAGCATTATCTAGCAGCAGTCATCGCTATGCAGATATTTTCATTTATGGATTATTGCACAAAGATGCTACTGCACCCAAGGTTGAGTTAATGGGAGTGGACAAAGTGGAGGAGATGTGAAATGTGCAGGTGTAAATGTAAGTGTCTGGCTATCAGTGGTTGGATGCGGACGGTCCTTGCTCTGTGTTGGTTCCTGCACAAATGGGACAAACAACATCAAGCAAACGGTTACAGGCGTGACACACACGTGTTTGGGTTAGTTACATTAAACACACAATAATTGCTACTTTGAATAGAAGAGAAAATACGTCAAAATGGCAATTCTGTGAGAAAATTAAGAAAAAATCAAAATGAGAGACATACATACGGTGTTTGGAATCTACATGAACTAGTGTCATGTTGCAAAGTGTGACATGAAACATTTATTTGCAGTTACGAGTAAAAATATTTAAGCGTGTAGGTACAATAAATTATCAAAAACATTTTTTTTTATTTAAGGTTATAAATAGAAAACTCTTCATTGATGTCTATTATACATACAGCTTTAAAAATATGCATAATTAAAACGTAATTTATGACAATTTAGTGCACCGAAAAACCTGTTCCATTGATCCATAATTCCTACATTTTGCTTATGATTAACTATCCAAAACCTAAGTCCAAAACCTTAAAAGAATCATAGAATCATGAAACAGATCTTTACACTTTACGACATTACAGTAAGTATAGAAGATAACCCATGGGAGGCAAAACTAATATGAAGCAACGTCCTTACCGGCGATGATTTTGCTCATCTCAGTGACCTGCTTGGCGAGTATCTGGTTCATTTGTAGCAAGTGCTCCCGTTGCCGCTTCTCGCCAGCGTCCGGACTCTAACGGTCATCATACAAGCACACACATGTAGGACTGTGCCGGTTTACATATTTACAGCCAACATTCGAAGCGGCTATACAAGCTCTGCGGTGTTTTCAGACAGAATTTAATATTGAGATATTATGCTATTGGTCATGTTTTCAATCGAACAAAATTAGACTAAGTGGATACATGGATAATTTGTATCAATTATATTTTTGTCATTTTTTTTTACTTTATTCCATCTGCAAACACCAAACTATTTATAGTCTATACATTATTTTCAGGTCTTTAAGTCTAGGGTAATCAGTAAAAAGTAGAATGAACATGCAAAAAGTATAAAAAAGTTCATTCCAACAACAATGAAAGCAGAGCGAGCGAATTTAGGGTGCATTGTTTATTATAGTAAAAGTAAATGAGGACTGAATATATTAGATGTACAGAATGTATAGAAGGTATCAACTATATGAAGTAGATAACTATGTGGATGATGAACTATTTCCAACTGAGAGTGATGAAGAAAGACTATGAAGAAGCGTTGCTCAAAAATTTTGAAGAGAAGTTCATTGTCATAATATTAAAATAGACATGATAGCTATGCATCCAGTTCAGCTCATTAAAGTAAGAACAGTTCAAGTAGTAATCGGAAATAGTCATAATTCATACATTCATAGAACGTATTCCTCGTTATTCATAAAACTTCAGGAAGTTACGCATTGTATTGTAAATCTACTTCGGAAGTGAGTTGGAAGTGATATAACAGGTGTGTTATGCATACCTTGCTGGGGTCAGCTGATGTGCCTGTCAACATTTTCTTTATCGACTCCACTTTCTCTTGTCTCTTTTGTTGCTCCTCTGGTGACAGTTCTGGAGGCTGTAAGAAAATAATATCGACTAAGTTTGTCACCTTGATGATGGTTCTTCATGTCTTTTAATATAATCTTATTTCCATGTTTTTATACAGGAGACATCCTGTATAAATAGTATCCATAAGTATGTAGGTAGATGTGTTTTGTTCTGCTAAACTAAGATGGTAAATTTAATCCATTTGTGTTAATTGAATTCATTAGCAAGTACTTCAAATTAATTTTTACTTGGATGCAGTTACACAATGCTACTGTTGGTTCCGCAATCTTCATTCCGGAACAATACAATCACTGTAATTCACAATCCAAAATAAAACATGTGGTGGTCGTGGAAAGTGCAATACAGTAACAATCGTGCTTCATTGAACCGATTAACAGTCGATAATTTATGCATCAAATAATTAAACACACGAGAGCAACAAGTTTGTATTAGTGTGTGAGCAATATTCACTTCGATCCAACTAAATAAGCACTGCGTGTTAGTAAAATTCCTGACTTATTTACTACGTTTATTATGAAACCTACCTTCTCCGGTATATATCTCTCAGGAATCAGAATTTTCTGTGGCGCTGCGAGCAGCTGATCGATGGTGTTATCAGCCAACCTGAGTGCATGTGGTGGTAGTGCAGACCGCACCACATCTGGTGCTGCGCCTCGTAACGCTCGCTCCATGTCCGCGTCGTCCACTGAACGACCCATCTTCTGGACAAAATGTGCATTTTGTCAGTTTTGGTTATGACGATACAAGATTGTAGTTGGTCCTAGATTGCTTCGAATATTAAGTTTTAGGATTTTAAATGCGTTGGGGAATTAACTGATGTTTGATTCCTCTGCTTTACTAATTTCATCATATCATACGCCACGCTCAGCGTTTTGTAATACTTCTTGATAGACATTATGGGAGCTATTTTAGGAAATGACCTTTCAAGTAGCTTAAGATTTTTAAATGTAAACTTATAATTTGTAAAAATATGTGTAGGTATACAACTAACACTTACATCTTGATTATACGCGTCTCTAGGCATTTCATTTAGCGTCTTGGCACTGAGATGATGTGGTGCCGTGTTATGCCTCCTCTTCTCTTTCGGCACTTGCCGTCTGTGCAAAGAGCTGTTCTTCGGAGCATCGCCAGACATTTCTGTTATAATCTGCTTAGCGGCCTCACTCTTAAATATCGGTGATAACTCCATATGCGACCTCGTTAGGCTAACAACACTGCTAGTTTTTGACAAAGGATCATTCGTCAAAGTCCTAGAACTATCCGTGGGGCTATTCAAGTACTGTGTTGATAAGGACATGTTACGATCGTATCCAGACCTATCGTAGCTTTTATTGTAGCTACTGCTAAGAGAAGACATGTTTTGAGAGTAGTCGTAATTAGAGAGAGATGGACTCGATACATATTTGGGGCTGAGATCCATGTTTGGCTGTAAGTAATTATTATCACGCCTTATGCCGTATACTTGTTCGTATTGCTCGTTTCGGGGTAATGACGTTGATCGAGAGTAATTCAGGGATTGTACGAGTTCTTCTTCCAGGAATTGGTCTAAGTTAGCTGTGATATTGTTTGTAGGCCAGTCAGACATGGGCTGGAGAGAACGTTCCCGGTCTCTCTGACGTCGTTCACTCTCACGTTTGACTATGCGGACTGTTTTGATCTCTTGTTTTTCTACATTTGTGAGGTTACCTGTAAAAAGATATAAATGGTCATTTAACGATAAATCTTGATTTTGACGGAGAAAAATCCCAAGAAAGTTGCAAAGTTCACGTGGTAAATACTTGGTAACTTAGAATCGTCTGAGGTTATTATAGTCCGGTCAATTTAGACATTCGAGGTTACATAAAGTCCCAACAAGCTGAATTTCTGTGAAATTGTTCAAAACATAATTATAAACAATGTCTAGAAGTTCCCCATCATTCCCCTGTAAGGAAAAAATTTTATTCAAGGTCAAAGGTAAAAAAAATGAGTTTTTCGAGATTTTCAGCAAAACGGTAAGTTTTATCATAAAAGTACCTCAGACAAAAATTGTAGATCATAAAATTATCAATAAAAAATGTATTAATACTTTTTTTCTTACGAGCCACCGTTTCTGAGATATAACGATTCAAAAAGTTATAAAAGTTGTTATCGTCATAATATGCACACGTTTCCACGCCACCTATGAGGTAGTGTACTTAGCGCGTTTTGTTAACGTGGTTTCCCCAGTGGCCTACTCCACGGGTCAGTTGTGATCCTGTTTAATGTAAAACTATTGCATAATAACGGAAATTTTCAAAGATTGGGAAAGATAAAAGCGATGTAAATTAAAAAAAAGTGTTGAAGTTTATTCGTCTTATTCGTAAGTTTCAAATTCTTGTTTTTCTTCTTGTTCTTCTTCTCCTGCTTCTTCTTCATCTTCATTTTGGATGCAAGTAAATTGCGTCAATAGCGATGTATCGCATGATACTTCGTCGGAGTCAAACGAATCCTCCATTGTTTGTGATTAAATATTAGAGCACGACCGGCCTTGACAATTTGTGCATGCCAAAGAACAAGACAGTCCGACTTTTTTGCAACCACATTTAGCACTGCATCCCTTTTTGCATTTGCAAAAAATAGTGTTCAGCAGTTTTTCCGGCGCAGGTGGAAGTAAAGTTTGAACTGGCTCTAATATGTTGTTGACCAACTTCCAACCCCAGTCTGTAGGGTCTAGCTGATAACCAAGCCACACTTGAACTTGGTAATATACTCGAAAAAGATGTTGGTGAGCAGCAACTGAGGTTGGAGGAAGACAAGCTAATTGAACTTGTTTTTTATTTTTAGTATTTTTAACGAAACATGCATATCGATGCTTATCTAAACAGGTAGTTTTTTAGGAGCTCCGTACATAGAAAGAAGAAAGCGGATGCCGTTGGTAATAATTTCTTGTTGAGTTGAATTACTCTTTTTAAAAACTTCAGCTTCTTTTTTTTTTTTTAATATAACAACTCTAGATGTATATACGTGGCGTACTCATGTATATTATGACGATAACAACTTTTATAACTTTATGAATCGTTATATCTCAGAAACAGTGGCTCGTAAGAAAAAAAGTATTGATACATTTTTTATAGATAATTTTATGATCTACAATTTTTGTCTGAGGTACTTTTATGATAAAACTTACCGTTTTGCTGAAAATCACGAAAAACTCATTTTTTTGACCTTTGACCTTGAATAAAATTTTTTCCTTACAGGGGAATGATGGGGAACTTCTAGACATTGTTTATAATTATATTTTGAACAATTTCACTGAAATTAAGCTTGTTGGGACTTTATGTAACTTCACTCTCATTTTTTGGTCTAAATTGACCGGACTATTATTGACCTAAAAAAAATAGAGATGGTTACAGTTTATGCGACAAAAGGTATATATTATATAGTTTGCGGCTGTATAGTGTCTCGTACGATTAAAATAAATATAAAGTCTACTCACTAAATCCAGCATGTTGCAGATCCTCGCTGTTAAGCGGAGAAGTGACATCAGCACCAGGTCCCCTAGTATCCACATACAAGGGCGTCTCAACGTTGGATGGCTCGTAATGACCCGGGGGCATCAGCGGTCGTACGTCATAGTCGTAGTCGGCGTGACCGTGGTCTATGGTGTGGCCCGTGTCGAGGTTTGTTTCCTGCCAGGATGACAGAGGGCGACGTTTACCTAGAAAAATAGATTGAATAATTTGGTTGGTTCTGCGATTTGAAGAGTATGAAATATTTATCTAAATAAATATCTAAAGTAATATCTAAAGACAGGTATGTTTTTAGTTCGAAGATAAAATTGAGAAATGGAATTGGGCCGAAGATAAGCATACTCTGTCTTCCAAAACCAGTAGCCATGACATGATGGCATTTTAACGGCTTTTTAAATAAAATAAATAAATAAATTCTTTATTGAACAAAAAACACAGTATGACAATAACATTTAGTGCGATAATACCTACATTAGTAAAATACTGTGTCGTAGGTGTGTAGGAGTGTGTGTGTGTGTGTGTGTGTGTGAGTGTGTCTTAATTTATGTGTAATGAGTCTATTTCGGAAGGAAGAGGTCGATATTGGAAACAAATCAGGGTTTGACCAAGCTCTCCAGGTCTTCATAGGTGAGGGTTTGAAGCCATTCGTCAGTGAGTGTTTTGCAATCCCTATAAGAACGAGAATGAATATGGAGTACACTGTTTACCTTATTGTACAGCCTCGAACTAAAGAAATCGTAATCGGCTTGGACTAATAGTAGAAAAATTCTCACAGATTATAATGTTAACTAACCGGGCATGGCGTCGTGAGTATTCTGCAGAGCATGTGACTGTTGAGTTAGGTGCCTGACAGCGCGGCTCAACTCCTGCCGCTGACGCTGCAACGCTGTCACTAACTGCTGAACGCGTGACACTTCTGTAATCAAACATGAACCAATTAGTACAGCACAAAGATCTTTATTTCGTTTAAGATTTTCAGATGATTTTACTGTTATTCCACTTGCCCAAAGTAGGTTGCAGAAAGGAAATCGGCCATAAATTACGTCACATCGAGTTTCAGAAAAAATGGCTTTGTCAAGTGTCGTCTTTGTCAGTTATACCTGCTCGACAGTCTCTTTTTAAACCACAATGTGAAATATTTACGTCATGTTACCGTCTATACAGGGCGAATTACGAAGGCTGGAGCCGGAGGATGTAAAGAAAACCAAGTTATTCATAAACCTAGTTTAATTAAATATAAAAATTACAATAGTTAGGTCTAATTTTAGAAGATAATCGGACGATGGTTGTACCGAGAATGCAAAATCTTCGGAACGGATGCTACGCTCCGGTCGCACGAAATATGCTGCGTCGACGTCTAGTGTAATGTTAGACGGTGTCACGTCCTCATCTCACACCGTCTTGGCGTCGCATAGTCTCAGCGGTCCTTCTATTACACCGTAGCGTAACATCTCTCCCCGTAGAACAGTAACTATTTGTTAACTGCTGTTAAAAATGTTGGTGTAAGATGATTCGGGTCGATTATTATTTCAGCAGGGCTTAAGTTCCTTCTGGGTTCTACTTGAGGATGTATGTCCTGGGCTCCATCTGTTTCAGGGGATGTGGTGTTAATCTTCTTACCTTTATTTCTCGCATAATATCGCCGGTATGTGAAGACAATAGTAAGTACGGCTGCACTTAGTAGTAATAGATATATAGGTATGGTAGTATGATAGATACTGTCATCAGAGATCTGGTTGAGTCTTACTGGAGGCTGCACTGAAATTTTCTTGTAACTATCATGGAGACTCTCAAGATTGATTGAGTTGAGCTGTACCATTGATTCTTCAGTCCTTGATGTAGTTTTCAGATCCGGTGGTGATTGGATTTTAAGTACTTGCCCTTTAATTTGGTTGTTAAAGTTATCGATGGTGAACTCCGTCGTTTTTATGAAGCAGTCCTTTGGTATTGTAGCCAGGTAACTTCCTTGAAGTGTTCTGAATTGTTCCTGTCTACAGGATGTCTGTACTCTTGTTGGGGCCGGGAAACTTAATGTGTAGTGTCTTTCGTCAAGTTGTTCTAGGGCTTGCTTGTGTAAGATAATTGATGTCAATGTGCAAGAGTTGAGATGCTGTTGAGTGATGAGCTGTTGTACGCAATCTGGTTTATCCATAATTTTGTATCCAATTTTCTCTTCGCAGAGGTACCATGAGCTCAGCTTCGGACATTCTGTCTCTATGTACATAGAATATGATCCCTGAATCGCTATATAAGGTGAGGAAGGGATGAGGGCCAAATTATTTTTGTTAGGAACGATGGACAACTTATATAGGATATAGGTTTTTGGTAAGGCAATCGGCACCTTTATGACTATAACTATTTTACTATCAGTATAATATAAACCTAACCTTAAAATATTATAATATTCTCGAAGATCAATATCAATGATTTCCTCTTTCGAATATAATAACCTTAATTTACTTAACATATTTTTAAGATTAACTAAACTTATCGTAGAATGGGTAGCACTTGAGGCATGTATAAATGCTATCATAAATTCAATTTTATTTAATTCATTTGATAATGTCTCTATATTATCGTTTGAAATGAAAAGGTGCTGCGCGATATGGGCAATAGTGACTAAATCTGCCTGTTTGGAGATATCCTGACTTATAATATGGTTCAATTTTTTAGCAATGATATTCTGATTCTCTACGATGTTTTTTAGTACATTCGTGTGCTTTAACATCCATTCTTTAGTTAAACTTATGTGACTATTAAGTTCTGTTTCTAGTTTATGGTCGTTACCTTCTAAAACCTGGATGGCATTATTATATTTTGTTGCATCTGTGTAATCCAAATTGCCTGAGATGCTCTTGATAACTGATCCTAGACCATCAATGAGTCCTCGTTTAATCCGACTAGGCTTAAAACTTTCTAACTGTAAGGATACCTTTTCAAGTTTGTCCGCGAGGTAACTAATATGGGGTTCAAAAAGAAAAGACGTCTTATTGTTAACTAATAACCTAAACTCACTTAATTGTATTAACTAAATCGATCTTTGACTGAATGTCTTCCAGATCAATGTAAAGGAGAAAAGAATGATAATGGGATATAACTTTTGTTGTTCCCAATTTAAAAGGAAGTAATCCAGGTCCGTCTTCTAGGGGCTCAAGTAATATGTCCTACGCTCGGACCAGGTGTAGCGATATCATCAGTAGTATTCTGAAACAATTGTTTCGTGTTAGGTGTTCTTTTAAGACGTGATTTGGCAACGGGACCACGCTTCTTTTTTGTGTAAATATGGATAGGCAGATCAGCAAGTACTATATCGGGTGTGTAACGGGGTGCGAGTTTCTGTCTGCTAGCTAATGGGTTCTTAACAAATACCTGTTGGTCTGGTTCGTATTCCTTTTCGGACTCTCTATCCTTATTCCTATTGTCTACTAACTCCGTACGCTTATGTAGAGATGTTTCATTAATAACCTCGTATACCTTGGACATCTTATCTCGATGCTCCTGCACGTATTGTTGAAGCAAGTGCACAGATAAATCTATATCCAAGGGGTCGCGGGGGTCCGTATGGCCAGTGACTACTTCAAGTGGTCTGCATTTTGTGAAACTATGTATACTACTGTTATACGCCAGTATTGCGTATGTCATAAGATTAACAATCGGTTCACTAGGGTGTTGTAATTTTAAAATCCTCAAATGCTCTAACAGCGTGGAATGTAGGCGTTCAACCATCCCATTGTCGTTGGGAGTATGGGCCATAGTCTTATGGTGGTGAATCCTATGAACTCGGGTAAATTCTGTAAACAATTGGTTAGTGAATTCGGGCCCTTGATCTGTAACTATGGATATGGGAACGCCGTGATGAGAGAAAAATTTCAAAAAGGCTTGGACTACGCTAACAGCTGTGCCGTCTCTAAGATGGTATGCCTGGGCGTATTTAGAAAAAACGTCGATAATAGTTAGATATTTCTCGTTTTGAGCGGTGAACAAATCGAGATGAATTATATGAAAAGGTATTGACGGTGGTGGAACTACGCAGAATCTTTGCGTAATTGGGTTTCGGTCATATTTGGCTTGCCCACAGATATTGCAATCATTGATGTATTTAGAAATTTGCTCTCTCATCTTAGGCCAGTAGAATTTTCGGGACAGGGCTAGGTAACATTCACTAATACCACGATGATTTGTTTTACCCTCGTGGTATTTCTGAATAATTTCTTGCTGTTTCAGATATTCCTTAACATTTTCTACTTCGACTTTGGATAAAACAAGATTAATAGCAGAGCTTTTGAACTTTTCTTGGATTATGGGAATTATTTTATACATTGCTAATGGGGGGTGTATTATAATACCCGTTTTAACTTTAGGATTTGCGAATTCTTGAATAGCGTTTATTACGTCCTCTTCGAGGTTAGACTCTGAGAGTTGAATGGAAGTGCGAGTATGAGTCTCAAATGGCTTAGAAACTGTTGGATGTTTTTTAATATCTCCTACTACTGTAAAACATATTTGCCTATTGAACTTATTCAAGGGCTCGTCTGAAATCGGTATTTCTAAAATTGGGTTTTCAGCGCTGGTATGGGCTGTGAGTGTGGAGGAGCCGGCCAGAGATGGTGGTTTCTCAGATACGTTAACTTCTACTGAGCTAGTTTCCTCATTATTGATTTCTACACGCGATAATGCATCTGCATTTGTGTTACTTTTACCCTGTTTATAGATTACTGAATAGTTATATTCACTAAGCTTAAGCCTCCAACGAGTTAATCTCGAGCCGGGTTCTTTCAAACTCATAATCCACTGGAGTGGCTTGTGATCCGTAATAATTTTAAATTTGCGGCCGAACAAATAGGGACGAAAATATTTAGTGGCCCAGACTATAGCTAAAAGCTCTTTCTCTATTGTACTGTAATTTATCTCGCTAGTGTTTAACGTACGCGAAGCATAGGCTATTGGCTTATCCGACCCTACCGGTCCCTGTGAGAGTACGGCTCCTATAGCTAAATTTGATGCATCTGTTGTAAGCAGAAAATCTTTATTGAAGTCGGGATATTGGAGAATCGGATCATTGGTTAGCAGTGTTTTACATATTTCAAAGCAATTAACATAGTTAGTATCATCATACGTGATTTTTGCCCCTTTCTTTAGACATTGAGTCATCGGCTTTGTGATTTTCGCAAAATCGGGAATGAACTTCCTGTAATAACCTATTAACCCTAGAAATCTTTTGATCTCTGTAGCTGTCTTAGGAATTGGAAATTTCTGAATGGCTGTGATTTTATCAGGGTTCGGTTTAATGCCGTCTTTACTGATTATGTGTCCAAGATAGGCTGTTTCGAGTTTTAAGAACTCAGACTTATCCATCTGGATTTTAAAGTTGGAGTCTCGGAGTCTTTTAAAAACTTTCTCTAAATTAACAATATGCTCCTGTAAACTGGTGCTGAATACGATTATATCATCTAAATATACTAAGCAGATAGAATTTTGAAGGTCTTTAAGAACATGGTCCATTACCCTTTGGAAAGTAGATGGTGAATTTTTTAGTCCCATTGGCATACGTAAGAACTCGAAATGGCCATGCTCTACGTTAAATGCGGTTTTTTGAATATCATTTGGGCTCATCTCAACTTGATAAAATCCACTCGCTAGGTCGAGGGTTGTGAAATAATGACATTTTCCTAATTTATCTAAAACATCTGTTATATTAGGGATAGGGTATTTATCATCAATAGTCTTTTCGTTGAGCTTCCTGAAGTCTACTACAATTCGCCATTTGGTATCACCTGATGCGTCGGCCTTCTTTGGAACTATCCAAATAGGTGAGCTCCAAGCTGATTCCGAAGGTCGAATTATACCCTGTTCTAACATCTTTGCAATTTGACTGCGAACCTCTTGGCGATGTATGAACGGATATCTATAAGTTTTTGTATAAACCGGGATTTCATCCGTAGTGCGAATGCTATGTTTTATCTTGTCAGTAAAAGTAAGTGGTTCGTCTTCTATATAAAATACATCAGCGTATTGTGAAACTAAGGATTTCAGATTAGCCCGCTCCTCTTCATTTAGATGATCAGTCCGTAGCCGAGATAATACTTCCTTTACACGGGATTGAATTGGTTGTCTGGTACACCCTAAATTATTTATCTCTGCCCTAACGGGTTGGTCCATGGAAAAAATTAAATCATTAGATGTTGGATTTAAAACTTCTAAATAGCCGCGATTATCTTTGACGCTAGTGATACATTCGTTTATGTAACAATTTGAAATAACCTGCTCGGGAATTAATGCATCACCATCTCTTATGTTAATTGGAACTCTAACCAACTTTGAAGAATTCGCTGGAATCATATCTTCATAAAAATTGCAATTACGTGAGTTATACATTACTATCGAATTAACCGCGTATTTCGTTACTAATTTACTGTTCTTAAGATCAATATTTGACTCCCATTTATTTAATAGATCCAATCCAATCAAACCGTCAAAGTAATCATGAAATTTGTAAATATAGAACGTTAAGTTGCTGACATCATTGAATTCCTGGAAACAGGGTAAGTTAATAGAATAATCATTACGGCTGGTAGTATGCACATTTGTCACCTCAAAAGGGTCATAATTGCAAGGTAAGTAGGGGTAATATTTTTTTACAGCTTCAGGACTAATAAATGATTGGTTCGCTCCGGTGTCTATAAGCAATTTTAACGGTGGGTTTGAAATTTCTATGTAAGGTAGGTAGCGCTGTGTCTGTAAGTTAAGTTCTATTTTAATTCGCTTATAGTCGGTCCCTTCTGAAAATCCTCTTTGCTAGAAGACACTGAATTTGCAGGTGATTTTTCCTCGAGGGTTATAGAATTTACATCTGGACTTGCGGCTTGTTGCTGGTTCACGGCCGGTTCATAGTAAGTATAGTCAGGTTGATCGTACATAACATACATATACTCTTCAGGGCTACAATCGTAGTACGGCTCGTACATGTAGGGATATTCATAGCACTCATTAAAATTCATTTCCCTGCTCTTAAAATAATTAGAAGGGGGTGGATTGCCCTGCCTGGACCAATCATGACCGCGGAATAGTATTGGTTTTGGTACGAAATGGGATACACCACTCATAGGTTTTGGTGTATCATTTGGAGTTGGTCCTTTAGGTAAATTCCTAAAAGTATTATTTTGCGGATTGTAATTTAAAGGACGAGCGCCAAATATTTGTTGCGTGTGCGACGGCCCTTGTAACTGTTGAGGTTGATTAAAACCTGGTCTCCACATTTGCGGTGAACGTTGCTGTGGGGGAGGCATAGCGTAAATTGGTCTGGTAGGACCGGGCATATTAAAATTGAATGGCTTCTGCATAGGCATAGCAACATGCGGCAGGACAGGATTAAAATATGATCTCAACGGAAAATTAGGTAACTGAGGTGGTGGTTTCTTAACCGGCAAGTGTTCATTACGTTGTTGTAAATAGAGGGTGTTCATCTCCTCGTGAACGAACTCTAGCGCCTTCTCAATCGTGTCCGGTCGCATGCATCTAATACGCGAGCCTAGGGGGTCCCGAAGGCCTCGTAGGTATGATTGTAGGGTTAACTTTTTATAGAGAGAACGCTTTGAGTCTATTGTACTTTGAACCGTTTCGTGCAATGTAACGTAAGTCATGATAGTAGCAAATAAAGTTTGACACTTTTCGTAAAGTTCCTGAGGTGTAGAAGAGCCTTGATTTAATAATGCCATGTCATTATAAAGCGAGGTCTCATCTCGCTGGTCAGAAAAATTATTCACTAGTGAATTACGTATGCCTTCCCAGGTTTCCGGAACGCCGTTAGTATTAATCAAACGTGCTGCAGGTCCCGTGATCTTATTAAGGATGCCATTCAAGAGCGCTAAGTTAATTAATTGATGTCCTGGCTCATTTGACACATAAGCATTAACTAACTGGTCACATAGCTTGATAAATCTAGTAAGGACATTCGTGTTCCCGTCGAACTCGGGAACCACACGCAAAGCTTTATATATATCATCTATTGTCGCCATTTCACTTAGAGGCTCTATATATTCACTAATATCTAATTGCCTAAATGAATCTAATAAGTTTGAACTTAATGGTCTATCTAACCTAATGGTCCTCGATTGCCTGGGATGGAAAATATTGGATATTTATATTAACACAGTAAGGATAAAAGGAAGCAACTCAAGAACTATTCTAGAGTACTTACATATACATAACTGGTCCCTCTGCGGTATCTATTTCTTGATACACCTCCTGGCCGCAGCTCTTGTAGATTCGGATACTCGTTCGGTGCTTGGTAGCCACCCGGGTGACCCGCGAGTCGCGTATGGTACTTATCTCGATCCTAGCATATATTCTCGCGAACCGGCCCGCGAGTATCCTACCGACTGCGCCAATTACGAAGGCTGGAGCCGGAGGATGTAAAGAAAACCAAGTTATTCATAAACCTAGTTTAATTAAATATAAAAATTACAATAGTTAGGTCTAATTTTAGAAGATAATCGGACGATGGTTGTACCGAGAATGCAAAATCTTCGGAACGGATGCTACGCTCCGGTCGCACGAAATATGCTGCGTCGACGTCTAGTGTAATGTTAGACGGTGTCACGTCCTCATCTCACACCGTCTTGGCGTCGCATAGTCTCAGCGGTCCTTCTATTACACCGTAGCGTAACAGGCGTCCCACTTCTTTCTCGTCTTTCTTTTATTTGTGACACTATGTTAGTTAGCAAAAAATAATCCTTATGATGAAGCCTTTCGATCGGTATGATAAAGCTACAGGGTGATTATTTTTCTCATATAACGGGTTCGATTTCCCGTTCAACCATGTAATTATTTAAATATCTATGAATGCAGTTTAAATTGTTTTTTTAAATTCAAATAATGTCTTCTGTCAGTAAAATGTTCCATCTACAATATTCAAGGTACTTTCCCTCCATGTGACGTATCCGTGGGACGGCCGTACCTTTCGTGGATCTTTGACAGTCGTAACGAGACGTCAGAAACCAGAAAGTCTGACAATCAGTCTTACCAAGGGGTATCGTATTACTGTAGAGGTCAGATAGGCAGTCACTCTATGTAAAATACTGGTATTCTGCTGCATCTGGTTAGACTGGAAGCTGACCCCAACATAATTGGATAAAGGCTAGGTAGATAATGACTTCATTCTGTCATGTTTGTGTATAATGTTATACGGACCATCCTCAAGCATGGCCGTGGGGTTGGTGGCGTGATGCTGGTGTCCGGCAGCTCGCCGCGCCTGCAGCGCGCGCCGCAGCTGCTGCAGCTCACGCTCTAGACGAGCGTTATCTGCCACGGTCTGCTCTAATTTCTGTTAAAATGATGTTTTATGTTTGGGTTTTGCTTTTTGTTTACTCGTTCTTCTCTTTTTTATGCATTACAAAAGACATCATAACAAAATCAACTTTAGTAAAACATGCAAGTCATCTGTACATATTGCAAATATACATAAATATTTGTAATAACTTAACGCACTCAATAGTTTTAATATTGTAACTGTAAATGTCGCTATCAACATCCTTCTAAACTAGTGCAATATAAAAATTATAAAAAAAAATACATAAGTTAGTAGGAGTAAACGTATAAATAAACAAAAAATAGGTAAAGTAGGTAAACGTATAAATAAACAAAAAATAAAAGTGCATGATATAGACGAAAACCTTATAAACCTTAGAATTGTGCGCCAACATCTGTTGCACGCGCGCCAGTTCCTCCTCTAGACCACCTCCTCCTCCAGGGTTATTCGTGGGAGCTGACCTTCTAGTCGGTGCAGGGTTACCATCAAGATTCAGTTCTCCTTTGTGGACACTGTCCAACTTCCCACGGACACCTGGAAAAATAAACCGTACCATATTATCTTATCATCATACAGTTTACGACACTCGTTCATAAATACATATTTTATCATGAAGCTCACTTACCAGAAAGTAAGTTCTCTATAGCATCTTTATCAGTTTTCAATCCTTGCAGAATGGCAGCTTCGTCAGAGAGTTCTTGCTCTAATGCCCATAGTTCCGCCACCCTAGCTCGAGATGCTTCTGTTTCCAAAGATTTTCCTGCGGCTACACTTTCTAGCCATCTGTAAATTACATCAATTTTAATCT
Organism: Cosmia trapezina; assembly: GCA_905163495.3. Taxonomy (NCBI): domain Eukaryota; kingdom Metazoa; phylum Arthropoda; class Insecta; order Lepidoptera; family Noctuidae; genus Cosmia; species Cosmia trapezina. The sequence continues at coordinate 11,894,406 of LR991042.1, forward strand.
TACAGAAAATTACCTTACCTTACGTTGGTAATAACAAACATAGTTGATAGGGACAAATTAACTGGTTAACTTTACAGACTGGACACCGGTCTCATCTGTGAAGTTTCAAATACAGTCTATTTTTTCCAAAGAATCATAAAATAGAAAAACAAAACAAACAATAAAATAAAAATGGGAAGGATGGTCATACCTTTGCTGCTCAAGAGCATGTTCAGCCAAAACTTTCTGTCGTAGCCTCTGGTTCCTCTCCAGCCTTTCAATGGTAGAACCAGGTCTATTATAAAGAGATCCTAACTTAACCATATTGTCCACTAACTGTACGAGAGGTTTGCTCTTTTCGTACTGATGTTCCAATTCCATCAATTGGTTTTTGAGAAATTCGAGCCGTTGAAGACTTTCTTCGCGTTCCATTGCTTTTAGAGAACTGAGGCAATCCTACAAAAAGAAACAACATTATGAAAGTGTGAACAATGCTTTTAACTACCTTTATTTTCAAGTTTATTAAATTGACCACACAAAGTAGATACTACAAAACGAAAGACAATCAAACAAAAAATAATGCAACTAAACAAAGAATAATAAAAAGCATTAACAAACACCTCAATGCTACTGATTTGTGCGCAGCACTGCTCGATGGCCCGGTGGGTCGCCGCATGGCGTCGTCGTAATTGGATCAAGAGCAACACCAATTCTTCATGAGTTCGACCAAGAAGTTCACCAGCAGTAGGAATCTCACCTAACTGTTCATTCTGATTCGGCTGCTGCTGCCCTCGTTGCTAATATGATAATACAAAACGTAACACAAATGATAAAGCAAAATGCACAAATAATAAAATAAATACATATGTGAAAGCTAACTAACAAACAAAACAAAAATGAGAACACGTCAATAATAAACGGATCTACTAAAACATTAACGGCTAAGTACCCATGACCACATACCATATCATCAGTTTCAGTGTTCCTTCGAACTCTCGGGCTTACAGCTCTGATAGGTTGCTGAGAAGCTCTAGATGGAGATCTAGCGGAAGCCCAAGAGTCCTCCGTTGTACTCAATGCATGTAACTGAAAAGTAAATGAATCACATCAACATTATGACCAAAGCTTCCCACTTTTTTCGGTGCTAAATGAAAATTATTGATAGGTGATGATATAGGGTATGATGAATTTCTAAACGATCTTACATTTTGCTGAGACGTTGACATTTGTTGTGAGCCGTAATGATCATTAGATTGTTTATCTTCTACCCATCTGACCCTCGGGCTCACTGCACGTACCGGTATGTTGGCGTCCCGACTGTTCCTTCCAATGGACGTGTTACTTCCGAGAAAAGCTTTCTTTGACAATGCTTGCTGATTTGTCGTATTATTGTTTGTACCAGATTCCGTATGCGCGCCTGACATTGTCATAGAAGCTGCAAGAATTAGTTTCGTGAGATTGGAGTTATATAAAATATAATTTTATGGGTAAATCCAATTTTTTTTATTTAAACTTAGAGAAGTAAACATGATAAAGTGTGTATAAGTGCGCGTATTAGTAGAAATATTGATTACTATTTACAAAAAACACAATCCATGTTAAAGTCGCATGCTTGGTTTTTCTTTACACCTTATCGTGTTTCAACCCTTCCTTCGAACCAAATCTAATTTTAAAATTAAATTTATATAAAAACATAAAAATGCCAAAATTATTTACATTTTTCCAATAATTAGAAATAATGACTTTGCTTTGCTTTAATATTGTAACAGAAATATAACTTACATAGTGTACCTTACAGGACCATAGAATGTTAGAGGATACCTTCATTGCTTGCACTATCAGTTCCAGTGTCCGTACTACAGGCAGCGTCTCCCCCGCCCCCACTAGCGCCTGAGCCCCGCACGCGTCCTACCCTGCCTTTCATTAAGCCACTAGACATCAAATCCCACTGTCTAAGTTTCTCTCTATCAATTTCAAACTTCTTCTTATTCCTTTCTTCAGTTTCGCAAGACCTCCTTTTGTTCGTGAGAACGATCGGATTATTTGGTTCGACTGCTAGTTGTTCATAGACACCTTCATCTGATTGTTTTAATGACATTTCCGCACTTTCAGCGAGGCTAACATATACGTCATTTTCGTCCAATTTTTGTTCTTCTTCTAAAAAGTTGCAAAGAAAACCAGATTTACTTTCCCTATTTCTTAAAACTCGGCCTTGTATGTCACAATTTACATAAGTGACATTTCTACATATTTTGTTTGTACCATCTTTCTTTACTCTTTTGATGCTACTCATGCCGCAGGTTTTATTAATCTTAGCAGATAGTGATGTTCCCGCAGGCAATGAATCTAAGTCATCCATAGATCGAGCATGCCTATGAGATACACGTCTTAAATTATCTCTCCACAGGGTATCCTCGTCCCAGTGTTTGTCTCCTTGGCATACAACATTTTCATAGGCACCTGCGTCTGCTTCGGCGTCATAATATACGGTATTTGATGAATTTCCGCTACAGTGGGATGACATACTTGTGCTAGAGAGTTTTATTAAGGAATTTATATTTGAATCTGGCAAAGAGTTTTCGTTATTACTATTGCTACTCGAATTCCTTTTACATCCAAGACCTGACAAATTCATTGATTCTGGAATTTTAGAATTTCTGCCACCAGTAGACTCGTATATATTCTTCAAATCAATCTCAGGATCCTTATCAGTTGCACTCAAAAACTCAACAGACACACTTCTAGCAGTAGCAGCTAATTCAAAAGATGGTTCAGATAATATAAGTTGATTATTTCGAATTGGATTATGAATATGTGAGATATCATTTTTCTTATGTAATGGTCCCCTGCGCCGTTGGTTGTTCAGTTTCCGATGAAGGTTAGTATTTTTCAGGTAATGAGAAGTAGGTAAAACGTTAATATGCTCTTGTGAAGAAAGATCAGAGTAGTAATAAGGAGCACTGTGTTCCGTAGAGCTTTCTCTGCTATGAAATCCTGTGGATGTTGAAGAGGCATTTGTCTCATTCCCTGCGCGAAGTGACATCTTTTCGTTTTCAAATTCTTTTACCTTATCAGAGAAATCTTCATTGTTTAAGTTTTTACTTAAAAGTTTTTCTTCATCCATGTTTTTACAATAATAGGACATTGGTGACTTAGGTATTCCAGACGAACTGCAGGAGCTTTGTGAACCTGTGTAGCTAGACGTTTGTTCACTTATATGTCGGAATTGTTGTCCAATTGAATTCCTGCTCCCAAAGCTATTTAATCTATTACTATGATTTATAGGAGTACTTGACGAACGAGTATGTGTTGCAGTTTGTAAAGCAGCTTGTATTACATTATCTTTATAATTAGATGTTTCTGGAGCTGAACTATTCAAATGAGAATGACCGTAATTACTCACACCGTGTGTTTCACTAGTACCAGCTTGTAAATTATCTAAATATCTATCTAAATCTACATAATTAGGAACATCATTATTAAAAGGCAATTCGGCCTTCACTAATTCAAATAGTGATTCATCAGAAAGTGGTCTTCTTTTTAACATCATTTCTAAATCTCGATATCCCATAGGATGTCTATAATCTATAGGTGATTCACTTTCATTCAAACTAGTAACCTCAGAAGATAAATTTGACGGTACTATATCAAACTTACTACTAACATCTGATTCTAGTGATAATCGAGACGAACCTCTATCTGCACTATAACTTCTCAAAGAATCTGTTTCATTGCTGCTTGAATGATTATAGTGATCGAGTAATGTACTACTAAGTAAATTACTAGAATTTTCATTCATTTTATTAATGTCGTTAGTAAGGCTTGCTCTACTATTTCGAATTTTCTCACCTCTGGAAAGAGTGTCATGAATAGATGTTCGACTTCCATAAATCATTAATGATGTAGTTTTTCGTTTAACGGTATTCATCTTCTGGTTTTCACTTGTTAGCATTTTCAAAATGGAATTATCGTATGACATATCTGATTTGTCTAATTTCTCTAAAATATATTTGGAAAGAGCATCATCCGATAAATCATCACAAGGAGGAGATGAACTTGGAACAGGTGGAGGTGAAGCGATCTCACTGTCAGAACTATCATGAACATCTAAAGTACTTTTGCTACTACTTAAATAATATGAAGCTGGGCGAAATGTATCTGATATACTAAATCTACTGAAGGGTGAATCTAGAGGAACATCTTTGTTTGTTTCGTCGTCAACATCAGAGCTCTCAGATTTATCTTTTGTGTTCTTATCAGTTTTAGCAGCTCTTTTTAAAGTGTGATTTTTTGAGTCAGCAAAATTCGATGCAGTATCCAATAATTTAGTACTTGCAGTTAAATCTTGCGATTTAGTTTCGTTAGACGATAAATTATTAAGCTCCATATAAACAGGTTCTACTTTTCCGTTGTTCACACAAACTACTTCATATGTTTGAGTATCATCGTCTTCGTTTCCTAAATTCATTTCTACGTATGGGTTGTCTTCATATCCTTGTGGCATCGATTGATCAAATACACTAAAACTTTCGAATATAGCTTTATGGGGGGGTTCATTTACAGACATTTTTCTAGGACTCATAGGCAAATAATGGTTCTCTCCAGAAACGCCAGCCGGGGGTGTTTCTGATTTCGCTTCAATATCTTCTTGAATCGCGTCATTGTTTTCTTTTGTGTTATTTTTTTCATTTTCATCAACACTTTGATGTCCACTTGGCTTTTCTTCTTCCGAGTCTAATAATACTTCATCTAGATCATTATCAGTATATTCCATTTGCGTTTCAGACTCGGCTTCACTGTCTTCTGTTTCGTACCCATCTTCAGACATAGTTGGTGGAGGATTTTCTTGTACTTCTTCTTGTTCCAATCCAAATGCCGTTTTTTCGTAATTATTGCCGGTATTTTCCAAGTCTACTTTAGGAATAGATATTGTACAAAGAATATTTTGGTAAGTATTTTCGGTGTTATCCGTAATTTTCATTTCTTCGTTAGAAGAGTTTTCCACTGTATCAATTTGTGCAATTGAGGGCGAGTGCGGGGTTATAGGTCGCAGAATTATAGGACTTGTTATGTTCACTTTTTGAGACCTTCCTGCCTGCATTTCCCTGGGTTTTTGCAGATCATTGCCCGATGTTCCCTCTGAGGTGCAAAAGTGAAACCGATAATTACTATATAAATAGTAATTATGCAATACATAATAATGGTTCAATGTGTTCCTTATGGTCACCACAATGTTAGTATATTTGGCTTTGGGTGTTAGAGTGATGCAAACTACTCAAACTATAACCAACAAGAACTAAGATTCGTAACCCACCACCGAATAATAGACCAGTAAAATTATGTTAGTGGCACAATGACCCCGCAGGCAGGAAGGTACCTCTCCGCAAAGCGAAGTCATCATAATGCTACTGCAGGTGTTCCATGTATAATTATGATAATAATATAATACACATAAAAATAATGAATAAATCTTTTCATATTATATGGCATTTTCATTATTTTAAATAATAGGATTTATAAGGGAAAAACTGTACGCGCCCAGATTATTTGTAAAAATGATTAAAGATGAATGATCAAATTTTAATAGAATTTTGTAAATTAAGGAATGATGGTTGTCTGCGTAAAATAATGTTTTTATTTAATAGTATGTTAATGCTATGCAATATTCTTTTGAAAGAAATATTTTATTCTTTTCCTAACATTTTTTTAATATGTATAAAAGACGATTGTTTTTCGGTTTCTGTTCATGCAAAATATTATAAAAATTTAAATGATAAAATAAACGGATTCATGCTTCTTTTACACTTGCTTGGGATACCAATATTTTTCACCATTCTATCCATATTTTTTTTAGACCATGCTATAAAATATAACTACCTACGAACACATCATAATCATATACATAGGAAAATAAAATCTTAATAAAAACAATTGCTATCACATACCTTCATCATCAGAAGAATAGCTATTGTAGGATGCATTCGTATATGTCTTGGGCTTATATTGATCAGATCTCAAAGACTGACGACTATGGTTAAGAGACCTTGCCAGAGATATTGTTGCAGGAGTACTTTTTCTTGTTAGAGGTGATTGTAACATCCTTTGCTTCCATTCCAACAATCGTTTCATTGATTCTTCACGCTAGAAAATGAAGTTCACCTATTTGTATTATCATAGCCTAGTTTTATATTAGTTGTACTAAAAGAGTTTTGTGAGCTTTGCCAACGACACTATTTTACAAACATCAATAATCGGTATCTAATTTATTTTACCTGCTGCACTTTCTTTTCTCCCTCCTTTTCTGGAGCTGTTGAAGGTAATCTCGCACTTGCAGATCTCATGAAGCCATCAGCATTAGTATCATACTTAGCTGCCTCCTTGACATATCCACTAACATTAGACCCATCACTCATCACGCTGCCACTTCTATTCAAATACTCTTTCTGTATCTCCTTCTCTTTTAATGTCCAATTAGAATTCAATGCCTCTACATCACCATATTTTGAATTATAACTAACATTATCCCGAGCCGTGCTGAACTCAGCTTCATAATTATTATTTGTCATTTGAGAATATGCAGTGCTGAGTTGTTTCTTTGCTAAGCCGCTAGCATATTTCGCAAGAGGTATCTCCATATTCCTAGGAGTCACACTCGGAACCAGACCTTGTGTTAAATACTGTGCGGATTGCCGCATTTTTTCAGCATAGCTTTCTTCGGAATAATACCTGTCTGAACTAGGATCGTAATATGAATTTATATCCAGACTAGACTTAGGTCGTTGTGGTGGCTCCTTGTATGTATCATAAGCTGAGCGAGTGGGGGCAGTTTTGTTCAACATTTCAGTTTTAGATTCGTATTCAAGAAAATCAGCGCTGTGGGGTCTCGGCATTGGTGGTTGAATTCCACTCGATTGCATTTTCTTTCTTCTCAATACTGACGGTCCAGTGAATGTTTTCTCCTGGGGCTGAAAAGATTAAGATAAGACAAAATTTTAAAATCAGGTATGATATTAATCTCAAAAGATTTAAAAGTACTAATTGATGTTACATGTACTTACATAATTTCCCGTGTTTCTTTGTTGTTGTTGATGTTGACTAGAAATGCTAACACCATCGCGGTCTTGTGATGGATTTGGCGACTTTGCGTACGTTTTACCATATTCATTTTCGGTGGCATATTGTGAATATACATCCTCATAGTCTCCAATCTTTCCTTTATTATAAGCAGCAATGGTTGTAGATCTACCGTATGCATCTGGTGTTCGTCTCTCAGCTAACAAGCGTTCGTTGATAGCACTTCCCGCTCTCCCAGGCCTTGTACTTAGCTCCCCATACACATCCCTGTTATATGCATTCAAATCAAGATTAGATTTGGCATTGTTTCTACTTTCAGCATTAATTTCACTGTGAATCAATTCAGCTCTTTCCTCCTTCGTAGATCGAGAATTCTTGTTGTGCATTTCGTTTCGTTCGTCTTTAGAGGAAACGTCCTGAGGAGTCGTATCTTGAAGGAAAGGATTGCGTTGCGATTGCCTTTCGTAAATCTGTTCTCTGTTTTCTTGTGTCACTTGCTGCTGACTTCGATTCCTATCAAAGTAAGGCGACTGCGCATTAGACTTATACATTGCTGATGTACTGGGTTGGTTGTTTTCAAGTTTGTCAGTAACTGTGTTTGTTAATGGCAGAGAGAGATGTTGCGTATCATAAGGTGGTCGTTTTGTTTGATACTGTGGTTGTTGTTGTACTGGCGGTGGAGATTGCGGACTACGAGTGTATGTGGGTTCTTGGTTTGAACTGGCTGAATAATTTGCATGGTCTTGATATCGTGCGTGACTAGTGCCTTGACTGTAGTGTGATGCTGGCTTTTTGAGTAAGTCATAGTTTGGATCGTACCTGTAATGCATGGAAATGAAATAGTAGTAAAATTGATTATTTTTATCTGTTATTAACACGTCACGAATAAACCATTTAAAACAATTATTCTTACATGTCAGGGCTCGGTGAATTGTAGCCTTCATTGGAGCGTCTTGGTTTCGGTGGTGCGTTAGCATAAGTAGGTATTTCGTCTCCATCCTGAAGCAAAACAAGTTTATTACTATCATAATTTCATAAAGCACGCTGGTGTTAGTAAATTGACACCTAACTATCAATTGTGATACGTTTCTTAAACGCATTCTGAACAGGTCTTTAATGTTACAATCAATTTGAGGCGGCATCATCCGCACTATTATCTGCAGTTATAACGACCATGTAATGGCTGTCCTTGGTTCCGCTCTGGCAAGCTAATTGCCGATCACCTGCACCGGTACAAAATACGTGCTTACAATAATACCCACCTCTGTCTTCGCAGCTGTCCGATCGCTGTGTTTTTGCGGGCGTTCACTGAAAATAGAAGTTAATAGCTTTTAGAATCAAAAGATTTGAACTTAAACCAACTGTTCAAACATTCTACTTTCAAAGACGTATACTCGTATAATAGCTCAATCATCAAGTCAACATTAATCTGTACCAGGTATCAACATGGCGTAACTATCTACTGATCTGATCTCGAAGGTAATCTTACATGGGGCTTTGCATTAGTGCGGCCATGGTCAACGCCTTCACCCATTTCATCATGGCCTCCTGATCAGGTGCTGCGAGGATGTAAGTTCTCATGTTTGCATGCTCCAGTTTAAAAGCATACTTCCGAAGTACTTTGTCTTCCGAAGTGCAGCCTGATACTCTATAAGATGGTAGGAGTACGGAGCCCAGTAGTTTCTCCTCGTCTTGACCTGTAACATAAAAACATACATTAATACAATACGATCTGGAAAAAACAAAAGAATGGTTGCTGTGTTTCATCAAGTGAATAAACTCCCGTAGACACAATATGGCCATTGTGTATTTATCGACGACGTTGACTGTTCTTTTTTTACTTACTTTTATAGTAGAACAAGCAATACTCCGACAGCACGAACCATCGTTTCCTCCAAACTTTCAGTCCGTCTGAGCCTTGTTTGTAAAGTATGCCAGACATTGTAACTGGAGCTGATGGTATTCGTTGCGCTATAGGTGACCGCAGCGCTTGATTGCCACCGCTACTTCTCCTACTATCAGACGACGGAGATTTCACGCTAGGACTACTAGATTCGCTAGACTTCATAGGCGATGCGACACTCATATTATTCTTTTGGCTTTGGTTGTTATAATCTGATGGAGGGGACTGGCTTTTCCCTTTATCAGCTTCTATTTGCCTTCTGTATTGTTGTTCCTGCTCTCTGTATTCTGCTTGCTGATTTTGATTCCATTGAGTTTCATACTGCCTATTTTGTTTCTCGTATTCCTTATACTCATTGTTTTTAGCATAACTATCGATGTCTTTTTGTATATCAGGGCTACTGTATTCTTTGAAGTCGTTTTTACTACTGTATCGATCTAAATCCCTATAGGAACCATCAGAGTATATACTGTTTTGCAAGTTAGGTGGTGGTTGAACTCCATGGATTTGTTGTAGTAATAATTGCCGTTCTGCAAATTTCTGCTGTTGATGCATCTGTGCCTGATTTTGATAGTGAAGTTGTTGTTGCAGTTTCATTTGCTGAATTTCACTGTACTGTCTTCGTAATAATTCAGTGTTACTCTGTGGTCCTGTTCTATTGGAATATGGTAGATATGGCTTTGATCCGTACTGATTAGGGTTAACATTAGGCCTATACATAGGTTGATGATTTTGGTATATTTGGTTGGTATCTTTCGGTGGGTTGCGTTTTAAATAATCTTGATAGACTTCCGCATTGTATCCCTTAGGGATATTGTGGAGTAGCTCATGATTTACATTTTGATCTGTATGCACTTCTGTCCTTTCGTGCCTCGGAGGTGACTGCGGATAATTATAGTTATCATTTGCTCCGTAATGCCTGGCGTAATCGTGATTGTGTCCAGTGCCATATAAATCGTGCCTGTTTTCAAGGAGCGGAGATCGTGCATTCATGTTCGAGTGATACTGACTCTGCAGTAATTGGTGCATGACGCCATTTGGTTGTATTTGGCCTGTTTGTGAAGAACTTAGGTGGGTTAGTTGTGGGAGCTGCTGGGAGTAGATCTGCTCAGGGTGAACATGATGAGCCATGAGATGTTGCTGAGTGAGCGGCTGCTGCGTCGCCGGCGCTATCTTTTTGTTCTCCATTTGATATTGGCTCTGTGATGCGGGTGGATCAAGCCTGAAACAAAAAGAAACGTAAATTAAGCTATTGTATTGTGAAAGGGTTATTCACCGTTGACATGTATGGTATGACATAATAAAATGGTATGTAGAATGTGGTCGCGTGCTCGATAGAATGAACCGAAACGATTCAATTTGAGTCGCTTAATCGATATGTTATCATCGTAGCTTTGATAACGTGCGTTTGAAGAAGTATTGTATATGTTAAAGAAGCACATTGCGTAGAATCACGTAACACTTTGTGGCACCACGCCGCCTGAGCCGAATGCCACACAATAACTGCCAAGCATTCAGACTCAAATTATTTTTATGATGTATTTCATATACAATGGAATTTTAATAAGTGAAAATATTTCATAATCATAGCAAGTCACACTTGATACGGTGTACATAATTTATAAAATGTTAGTTAATTATGTAAGTGTTGGAGTTGAGAAAGTGAACTAACAATATAAATAAATTCACATTCATTTACAATTCAATCTGCCTAGTCTTTTCCCAACTATGTTGTATGTTGGGGTCGACTTCCAATCTAACCGGATGCAACTGAATACCAGTATTTTACATGGAGCGATCTGACCTCAACCGAGTAACTGGGTAACACGATACCCCTTTGGTTGGAATCCAACTGCTACAGAAGACTTCGGGCTTCTGACGACCGTAACGACTGTCAAAGATCCACGAATTATAGCCGCGTGCTTTCCGAGGCAGGGAGGATTCTCGGTATTTAAAGATGGTCACCAATCCACGGACCAACCCGGCAAGCGTAGCTTAGCCCGATGGATCGACCCGTGCGGCTGTTATTACGTTGCCAATTTACAATTAGACAAACTCGTGGTACCTACATGAACAATAAATAAGAATCTTATACCAGGTAAACTGTCTGTCACTGTCTGCGTGTTATGGTATTATCAAGCAATCCTTATTGTTAAACATGTAAAAAGCCTATTTTCATGGCAGTGTTATCACGCAAAATAAAGCTAGGTAAGTCTGTATTTTATAGTCACTTCCCACGCAAATATAAGGCACGCTGAAAAACTCGCCTGTGTGTGAATTTATTATTATTCTAGCTTCTTATGACAATCTTATAAACAGCTTTTTACCATTACTCGCTGAATGAACATGAGTTCCCAACATATAAACTACCTTTACATAGGTACATAGGTATCTACACTGTATATTCTCAACTAGCCATGTCCGGAGTTGTCAATCTACAGGGTGTATCATCAAACTGAACAACTTTCTCCATGGGACCAACATCGTGATCGAAAAAAAAATATCAGCCATACACACAGACACATACATACATGCATAAGTATATGTATATACATTTGGGTCGAGTAGGTAGGTATTGAAGTTTTGTACGGGACAGCTGATATTTTTTTCTCGATTACGATGTTGGTCCCATGAAGAAAGTTGTTCAGTTTGATGGTCTGTACCACACCCTTAAGTTTGTCCACACCTTTCTGATACGCCCTGTTTAAGTCGTCATCTTGCACTTAATAAATATTTTTGCAAGATCCCATCAAGTCAGTCGAGTGAAAAAATAATAATTACCTAAGTAATTTTGTTTCTCATCATCATCTAGAATTTTATTCCTTATTACAATAACAAGTGGATAGCAAAGTCATGGGCAGTTTCTACATCAAACCAAAACGTGGGTTTTCAAAATCTAAAATTACATTTTAATCTTGGAACAAAGCCGAAATACATTGTTGTTTATTGAACAAGTAAGTAAGTAACTACCTTATAGTATGAATATGTGTAAACTTGCAAACACGCATTGTGTAAAATAAAGGTAGGTAAATAAATCATTTTGAATCGACCTAATTAAATTATCATTGATTAGGATTATGCAACAGATTATCAACATTGTTGCACGTTTTAGCCACAGCATAAAATAAAGTTTACTTAACCATTACAACAATATTGGGTGACGCTCGTTTTCATTATCACCTACCTACTTGCATAAATTAGTAGGTAAGTAGGTATTTATACAACGATGAACATCTGACGGGATGACAACTAATGGGATTTGTGTCTACTAAAACACGATAGGTATTGTTTTCGCTATTCAAACCAAACCTGGGGGCTACTCCCTAAGTCCGTCCGTCCGTCCGTCTGACATAACGATCCATCAAAACAACTGTAAAAGTTAAATTTTTCGGACGGGCAAAAACACATCGGGAGTAGGGACACCTGTCGTATCGTGTTGCCATTCATACTTCGTTCGGGCCCCGAACCAATCATATGTCCGTGGGTGATACGGAGTAGGAAACGAACATAACGAAGGCCGAAACTACGGACTTCGTGCTTAGGGAGTAGACCCCTGGCCCGTTCAACCTGCAGTCTTTCGAAGGGGTAAGCCGTTTATGAGGTTACCTTTATCATGTGTAACTCCTTGAATGGGTTTTAGGCCTGAAATCCAGTAAAAGTTTTTGTTTAACTGCTTAGAAAAACCCTATCGAAAAACCTTTCAATGGTAACCAAAATCCCTGATTCAAACACTTTATTGAAATCTATACAAAATCAATTACCTACAGTCACAATTCCTAACAAAAAAAAGAATAAGAATACTTTATTTGTCAAACATGCGTTTACATAAACTGACTAATCAGACATGCAATGTATTAAATTAATAGATATAGTGAGCGTCCATGTTAAAGAATAATTAATAAACCCATGTATTCACGAAACGCACCAACTCATCAATATTTCCATCTGCTACTCGTTTCATAACTTGCTACACATACCTTTATACCTTAGATCAACTCTCATCCTCAACCAATACAATAATGAGCTTCGATCCATCATTCAACTCACGCGCAGCATCCGGCATGAAAGCTACCACTAGTGTTCTCTAATGAGCGGAAGATGCGCGAACATCTAAGTCGGCAGTCGTTGTGTTCATCTGCTTGTGTGCGACCGCTTCCTCCACGTAACGATAATGAGTCATGTCAATCATTGACTTTTGATCGTAAAGTCGGTAAATTGAATGCTCATACGCATGTTTCAAGAGAGAGAGAGAGTAGACATCCTCCTATGCTTCTTCCCACGCTTATATTATAAAATGACTTATTATTGTCATATTTAGTAGGTATTGAAGAATTTCCTGATGAGAGATCAAAGCAATGATAAACTTTGTTTACCTAAGTCTACGTTCTCTCGAAGAGAAAGGGAGAGAAGAGTGTACAATTATGTATAGGTAATTATTTAGATACATGTAGATGGATATTGCATTGTATCACTCATTTATCAAAGTGTGCGGTGAAAAAAGTCATCTTTTGAAAAGCATTGTCGACTTTTACTAAGAAAGCTTCAACGGAAGCTAAAAAAAAAGTAAACTAGAAGATTGTCATCGTCTAGACATTTGAAATATTTCCGATTGGTGACAGTCGGAGTGATATCCGTAATGTATTGCTTACTAATCTGTTGCATCTACATTCTAACAACCGTCCCATGCATTATTTATCAGTCAGATGTCAGTAATTATATTCTATGCAGATTTTCTGCACATTCTTTAAAGCTCTCTAATTTCCGGCTAATTATCCCGGTCTTAAATAAGTAGTTAGTAGTGAATGACGCAAGTGACCCAAATATGCTTTTGCTAGACTGTAAATATCACGTAGTTTATTGTACCTACCAACATGCAACAGGATATTATGAAGGATTAATAAGTCTGATTAAAAGCTTTGGAATCTATTACGGCCATAATGTTATACCTACACCATAAAGTGGTTGAGAACCAACGTATTGCTAAATATTATTAGGATTTTATTATACCTACAAAAATGTTCTCTGCTCTTAAATGTAACTAGGTACCTACTAATCTCGTAAAAGAATGGTTTATTCAAGTCGGCCACGATATCTATTGCCATGTCTAGTGTACAAGAATGAAGAGCATCTTACTTTCCAGCGATATCAGTAGAGGGCCTAGAAAAATGGCATTCGCTTCGGAATGATTCTAGTTCTACAATCGCTTCAGCTTCAGAGACATTGACATGATCACGTGACATTTCGATAGCTTAAGCAACCCCATATATTTTTTGGCTTTTCTACTAGCGTCAACGCTAATCGAATGTTACTTTGTCTAACCCCTCAGTAATCGGTGATGCCAAAGTAACTAAAACTAATACTTCACGCGAACTAAATCCCAAGACTAACCGAGACAAACATTATAAACTTTGGCAAATCATCAAATTTCGCACGCACTGAAAATAACCCAGACGTTCCAAATATCAAATTGAGTGATGCGTTCAGTTTTTGTCGTTTCCGAAGTGTTAATATCGAGGAATTAGTCTGGTAGCCACGGTTCTTAGCGCTAGGTCATAAATAGAGTAATTATCGGTGATATTGTTTGCTGCGGCTCGGTCGAGAGCTGGTCCAGTTGGCTTCGGGCCAACAATGCGGGCGGCGGCGGGCCCGTTTTCACCACGAGACGACCCGCGATTAATCTGCCGTTCAATGTCAATCCTACCTTTGGTTGACCTAAATTCGCTGTACGATGCTCTGAATCTTAGATAGATCAAAGGTGATATTTTGAGACGCGATTGTGACATCATGAGCTGTATATTATAGTAGTGAAGGATCTGGATTTTACAACTTATCTTAGTTTTCTTTAAACTTTCTCATAACATCGTCTGTTACTAATAATATATAACATTACGATTATTACGTAAGTAACGCGTTAATAGCTAACTCTTATCCACAATCAAAATCAACCACATCATCTTGTCTGTCAAAATGCCTACGAAAGCTTTACAGCATCAAGCTTCATCACTCCGCTGGCAAGACAGGCAGTGACAGCTGGCTGTTCAAATTGTCAGTCACTGACTTGCACGGAAAGATGTTACACCTTTTATACTATGTTAACATCATTTATGTAATGTAACACCTCGATTGTCTAATGTGCTTACAACAATTACAATAAATAAAAACCTGAGTTAGGCAGTGAAATGTTAATGTAATTAAGTACTTAATTAGATGTTTACATTACTTATGTAAGCGTTAATTTTAATTGTGCACGCATTACCATAACTAAATATTAATTACACTGCGCCCAAAATATAAAGTTGCTAAGACGAATGATTCGTCGTTGGTAAAGTAGGGAGTATCTACCTAAGCCATACCCATAGATCTCTATTGCAAATAGGTAAGTATGTATATGAAATTAATATCGAGAAAATCTTCTTCATTTCCCGTATTCTATTAGGCATCAATAGGAGGGACTTCACGCGTAACTGCTGATTGGATATTTAGCACCAAACGTGCTATTGACTGTGTGTCTCCTCATCGTTTGCCTCATTACTGTCTTTCGCAAGAAAAATAGACAAAGTCACCGTAATGATAGCACTATTCTGTGAAATGTTAATGCTACTATAATAGTTGTTATAAAATGCTTAGGTAAGTAAGTAATCAACGCTCAACCTGTTCCTAAGTTACCCGTAGCTTATACACGCACATCCTAACTCAGAACTTTCTCAGAAATAGGGATAATGATTAGTGTTAAGACTTCTAAGAAGTTTTCTGTTATTGGAATTCTATGCGATGCCCTAGTAAGTTTTGAACACGTAATGTAAATTAAACCACAAACACAGAAGTTATATACTCGCGATACCGCAAGACCAATAACACATTCGGAACACGATTTTCAAATAACATGTTCATTTGTTTATTTGTTTCACACTGCCGCCATTTTCATTCACAACGCACCGCCGCCGCCGATTGAAAGTTTAGAAATCTCTGACTCAGTTCTTAGTTTTACTCACTTTATATCTAATATCCGGGTTTCAACATTGCCAATTTTCCAATGAGACACCTTGATGTCTGATCAGATAGTAGAATAAATAGGAAAATATGAGACACGAAACGCAAAACCTTCAAATGACCTACTTTAATCTAAATGACGGCAAATCAAATTGATTCTGTGTCTAAAACAGTATCGAATGACATCATGGATGAAGCCATATTATTTTATAAGGCAGTCGTCAGTTGTCCCCTAAGCTCGTGTAAATGGAACGATGCCTCGAATGCAACGGTTATCGTCTGAAAGGAAATAATTAACTAGCCAGTCATTACCCGGGTTAGGTGGAGCATATAATGTAATGTTTCCATCGCTAGTAGCTAGAACCTTAGAGTTAAAATTAACCGCATCCTGGAGCCTCGTGGTCGCAAAATTGTTCAAGCGCAATTAAATGGGTATCTTAGCATGTAAGTTACGTCTGTGTATAGACAAGATTGACTGTTAGTTATCGAGTCACGTTCGTTATTACTGGTTTATTTGCTATGCATATTGTGGATTGAATGGGCGCCCATGTTAATAGATAATCATTCGTTACATACATAAAAAAAAGTTAAGTGCACTCGATTTTTTAAAAACAAAGTGGAGCTGAAATTGGCGACAGCTTTCCAAAATCCAGGGAAATTACAGGAAATCTTTATAAAGATTTCCTGTAATTCCTATAATTAGGCTTGTAGTCTATGTTAACAATAACTACCTCACTGCACCCGAAAACAATGAGGAATAACGAAAAGTACTCAAAGGAGTCTCGGGCTCGATTTTGATGAAAACTAAAACTACATCTTTGGATTTTTGAAAAATCAATATAGTCAGGAATCGAACCCCTCGATTTTGAAAAAAAAACACACACTGTATTATTACACCATTCGATAGTGTCGCTAATAAGGATCGAATTCTGGGAACTAATGAAATACGGCTAACTAAAGGAAAGAGCTCATTGTTAACCAAATACTTTTTTGCCAACACAGGTATGCCAGCCCTATGTCCCTAAAAACTAAGAGGGCACTCGGACCCCATGGCCATAGTGTTTCAACCCCAAACGGCTAGAACATATAAGTCTCAATAAGATTGGATAATTTGCGCCGTTTGAGGTTTTCCGCACCCGTAGCAGCAGCCCCAGCACTGCCCGCCGTGCTAGGAAGATGGGTGTCAACACACGTTGCATTCCACACCAAAGGATTCGATTTACATTATGTTTAATACTAGGTAGGTATATAAAATTTATTTACTGTGTTTTTATGTTTACTAACGTTCATAAAGGACGATGACCTAATTACATTGGAAATGTCAAATAGGTACCAGTTTCGTCGATAATAAGTAAAAATGACAGTGAAGTAGATAAGAACGATTTGGTCCTTCCTCATTTTCTTGAGTTTCAAATACCAGTCCATAGGTTATAGAATATGCAAGGCATGAAATCCATATCACAGCAACCGACTGTAACTTATCTCGTTTGACAAGATAGGTACGACATATGATACGATATATCTACCTATGTCTACCTGCTAAGCTTGCCAAGCGTATTTATGAATGTGATCATAAAAAAAATGACACAGCACTGAAAAATTATATCATTGAAATATTTTATGACTGACCTGCGATTTACACTTCCTATGTAATTTAAAAAAAAATAAAAGAAAAAGCAATCCTAACAGATTTCTTTGAAATCATATACCTAACCGGTAGGTAGCTATATGTAATCGTAAATCATAAAATGCTCCAAATGAAATGCCTAGTTCAAGTTCCATGAAACTGGTAGGCACCCACTTAAGTATTCATTCATAATCGCGACTTGCACTTGGCTTGCACTGCCTTTCAACGCTAGCAAAACAAAACAAATAAAACTCTATGAATGACTTCATCCCATGAATAAAGTATTTGAAATTGAAACAAACAACACACCCAAACAGAAAAACATTAACGAGAAAAAAGGTTTGGGGAAGATCAAAGCTGTCACCGAGGCGCATGCGCATCCGTTTCCAATTATTGGAGGTCGCATATTATAGATGCACTGGCATGTGTGAATAATCTTTTATACATGTCTGTCACCAATTTAAATAAGCGTAGTTACGGCCTTGTTTATGTTTTTTATGTGTCACTAGCTTAAAAAGTATTAACCACGAATATAGTACTATCAGACTACACTGCTACTCTTGTTATTACCCCTTATTTTACAATAGGTTATGGTCTTATACATGCTCTGATAGTGCTAGAGCATTTAATAAGTGGAGTGGTTTAAATATTAATTGTGAAACTTACGAAATCTCAATTATGTCAACTGAAGTTGGCATAAGTGGTATTAAGAAGCTGAAAGGATCGTCAGACTACCCAAACTGGAAGTTCTTGGTGCGAAATTACTTGGAGAATAAAAACTGGTGGGGAGTAATTTCTACAAATGTAGTAAATGCTGACGTAGACCGGCAGGCACGAACGACAATATGCTTGTTGTTAGAACCAGAGTGCTTTACCCACGTCTACAATGCGAAGACTGCGAAAGAAGCCTGGAACAGCTTACAGAAAGCGTATGAAGACAAAGGTTGGGGAAGACGTATACATATTCAGCGAGAGCTTTTCAACTGTAAGTTAGAGAACTTTGATTCTATGGAAAGCTTTATATCCAAAATTACATTCCTGACACAACAATTGTCCGATATCGATGCACAAATCCCTGATGATTGGATCATATCGATTTTGCTGGGTGGATTGACTGCTGAGTACAGCCCTCTTATCATGGCTGTAGATAATAGTGGACAAGAGATCACGTTAGAGCAAATTAAAACGAAATTGTTACAAGAAGGAAGTAGACAGAGTAAGTTGAACACAGAGTACGAACAAGCCTTAGTAACACGTAAAGTACAGAACGATGCAAGATCTAATATCAAAACTAACGATCGTAAGCAGAAGTTCGTCTACAAGTGTTTTAAGTGCCACAAGCAAGGACACAAGGCGTCCGAATGCAAGGAGCGGATCAAAACCGCGAATATCTGCCTGAATACGAAGGAGGCGATACACAAAGATAAGTGGTATTTAGATAGTGGGTGCTCAAATCATATGACCCACGATAAAAGCAAATTGTTGTCTTATACACCTGAAAAGGGCAACATGAAGATCTCAGTAGCAAACGGCGAGAAGTTATTGGTGAAAGGAAGAGGAAATGCTGAACCACGAGTCAGCGAAAACGAAAAATTTATTTTAGAAAACGTTTTACATGTTCCTGATTTATCCATGAACTTAATTTCGGTGAGCGATTTGACCAAGAAGAATTATTGCATGAATTTTGACAAAGGAGGTTGCATGATTCAAAATAAGAATCGAATTGTTGCAAGATGTCAAGAGGTCGACGGAATTTATGAATTGACAGAAAATAAAAATAACGTCGTGAATGTGACACTGTCAAAACAAAATGAAAATATTTCGAACATTTGGCATAAAAGATTAGCTCATTTATCGCGTAATTATATGAATAAAATGAAAGTTTTAGTAAGCGGTATGGAATATAAGAGTACCGATTTATGCGAGCCGTGTATTCCATGTATCGAAGGAAAGACATGCAAAAGTCCCTTTAAAAACCAAGGTACGAGAGCGAACGAGGTCTTACAGTTGGTTTTTAGCGATGTTTGTGGACCTATCGAGGAGCCGTCGTTCGGTGGTTCGAGGTATGTTCTTCTATTTATCGACGATTATACTCGGAAGACTCATGTGTATTTTTTGAAGAACAAAAATGAAACTTTTGATAAGTTCCGTGAATACAAGGCGGAAGTTGAGAATGAGACGTGTAAATCTATTAAATGTCTGAGATCTGACAACGGCACAGAGTACTGTAATGGTAAATTTAAATCTTTTTTGAAGTCTGCAGGTATAAAACACCAGACGACTGTACCGTACACGCCGGAACAAAATTCTGTCGCAGAAAGAGCGAATCGGACTATAATAGAAAAGGCCAGAACATTACTGTCAGAATCAAATCTGAGCAAGAAGTATTGGGCCGAGGCTGTTAATACTGTTGTATACCTAAAGAACAGAAGCCCCACGAAAGCATTGAACAATACAGTACCAGAGAAGGTTTGGACTGGAAAAGATGTGGATGTTAGTCATCTGAAAATCTTTGGTTGTTTGTCGTATAGATTGATACCAAAACAAAAGAGACGCAAACTGGACATGAAGACGGAACCGATGATTTTTATTGGATATCCAGATAATCAGAAGGGTTATCGTCTAATGAATCCTAAGACAGGTGAAGTGACAACTGCGAGAGATGTCAAATTTCTGGAAAACGTTTTTCTTCAAAAAGAAAACGTGGAAAAGTCGGAAGTGATAATAAACTTGAATACAGATACTGTTCCTACCAGTTTATCCATCGGATCTACAAGCAGATCTGAACCCTTGGAGGCTCACGATGATGTGTACCGTGATGCTGTAGACGAGAACGTGGAAGTATTGGAGGAGATAGGGACTGAACCTCCTGAATTTGTAGTACCAGAGCACGTACCTGATGATGTATTGACTGAATCGGAAAGAAGGTATCCAGTAAGAGAACGGAGACAAGTCGATCGGTACGGATGCAATGTTATGTATGCCAAGGAGAGCAATCTTGATGGTGATCCATTGACTATTAATGAAGCGTTGGCGAGACCCGATGGTGACTTATGGCAAAAAGCGATAGACGATGAACTTATGTCACTAAAGGAGAACCAGACTTGGACGTTGGTGGATCTTCCAGCTGATAAGAAGCCTATCCAGTGCAAATGGGTGTTCAAAATTAAGAGAGATAGCGATGGCAAGGTAACAAAGTACAAGGCTAGACTAGTAGCAAAAGGCTTCACACAGGTATGTGGCGTAGACTATACTGAGACTTATTCTCCAGTAGTTAGAAGCTCTACTCTACGTCTGTTGTTCTCGCTAGCTGTTGAATACAGTTGGTTTATTGACCAGTGGGACGTCACGACCGCCTTTTTATATGGTAAAATTAAAGAGGATATTTACATGTTCCAACCAAAAGGAGCAGTAGTCAAAGGTCAAGAAACCAGAGTATGTAAACTGCAGCGTTCTTTGTATGGATTGAAACAAGCTTCGAATGCTTGGTTCAAGGAATTGGACAAAGAGATGTTCAATTTAGGTTTTGTGCAATCAAAAATAGAACCGTGTTTGTATCAAAAGGAACTTAAAAATAATAAGAAGTTAATTGTCGTTATTTACGTAGATGATCTTTTTATTTTTGGAAATTGTGAACAAGAAAAGCTAAAATTAAAAACCGGTTTGCTTGACAAGTTTAAAGTGAAAGATTTAGGCGCGGCTAGGCATGTTTTAGGCATGAGGCTGAGAAGAGATAAAGATGTTATTTGTCTAGATCAGCGACAGTTCATTTCGGACATATTGAATGAATTTAACATGACGGACGCTAAGCCAGTTTCGACTCCCATGGAAGTCGGAATGAAATTAGAAAGATCGACAAATTCCCATAGCGATCTGCCATATCAAAGCTTAATAGGGTGTCTAAATTATTTGGCATGTAATACGCGACCAGATATAGCACATGCGGTGAGTGTACTTTCACAATTTAATTCATGTTATGACGAAATACACTTTAAATGTGCGAAACGGGTCTTAAGGTATTTGAAGGGCACGTCTAACCTTTGTCTCACTTTTAGGAAGTCGGGAGATTTAGATTTACGAGGCTATGTTGATGCAGATTGGGGAGGGGCACTTGATAGAAAATCTTTCACAGGATTAATTTTCAAATTAGGTCAAAATATAGTATCATGGGAGAGTAGGAAGCAAGCGACGGTATCCTTGTCCTCCACAGAGGCAGAGTACGTAGGATTGAGTCAAGCTTCGAAGGAAGCTCTATATTTACGTAGTTTACTGAACAGTTTGACAGCTGTGGATAGTAAAGCGGTAGTAATTTATAATGACAATCAGTCGGCGCATAAAATTGCAGCTAACAAAATGATGCATAATAGAACAAAGCATATAGATATCAAGTATCATTTTATTCGTGAGTGTGTACTGGCTAACAAAGTTGAAATAAAGTACATGTCAACTGATAAGATGATAGCGGACATCTTAACTAAAAGTGTTCACAGCCCGAAGCTTAGAGAATTTTTAAAGGATTTATCCCTGTCAAATTATTCTATTAAGGGGGTGGATGAGTAGTTAGATGTTTTGATGTTTTATGTTTTCTATATGTTTTATTTTTTCTATACCCAAGTGTTTTGTGTAATAGATAATTTTCTATGCATGTGTAATAGATTAAGGGGGCGTATTGGAGGTCGCATATTATAGATGCACTGGCATGTGTGAATAATCTTTTATACATGTCTGTCACCAATTTAAATAAGCGTAGTTACGGCCTTGTTTATGTTTTTTATGTGTCACTAGCTTAAAAAGTATTAACCACGAATATAGTACTATCAGACTACACTGCTACTCTTGTTATTACCCCTTATTTTACAATACCAATTGACAACAACGACCGACGCGTGACGGTTGAGTAGAACCAGCGAAACTCCATTGACACTTGGAGTATGTGAGATATTAAGGTGTACGATTCACCGCAGTGGAATGCTAAGGTAGTGTCGATTGGCTGAGCCGGTCCCGCACCGCGGTGGGTTCCCGCGGTGTTCCCGCGCATTCTTGCCGCCGAGGTGAACAACCGCCGCGCACGTCGTCGTCCTTGGAGCCGCGTGCTCCTTTCTACACAGCCTCCATCAACCCGTACCGAGGGTTGCCACATTTCCGTTGGAACTGGACGCTGGATAGGGCCCGGTTCTGCGCCTTCCAATTAACGATGGTAATTACTGTAGATATGTGAACGCGCTCATAGTCGTAACGGAAACTGTTTTAATCAAGAAGAGATGGCTTGTTTATAATGTTACTTCGCGTTTTTAGTCTCTCGTTGATTTCTTTTGATTAGGTGCATCAAACAAAGGTTAATAAAATTATATTCATAGACACACTGTAGGTAGGTACCACTTACAGCTTTTACAAAAGCCGCCGTCGCCAAAAAAACTAAACATTTGTGACCACATAGGTACGTCAACTGCCAACTAGTGCCAACCCTACTCAGCCGCTGGACCAGCGTGGTTAGATAATTCACATGTCAGTGGTAAACTGTAACCCGAGTACCGTGACCATAGACGAGATGTCTTTGTGCGTACAACTTAACTGTGCGATGTGCGAGATTTTCTCACATAGACGAAACAATATCCGATGGAATTTCGCAAAAATACCTATGTTAAATTTTCGCCTACATATTTGGGATTGTCCACAAATTTTGGCCTACATATTTGGGATTGTCCACAAATATTGCTTTTGTTCGGGTTTATCCTCAAGTATGGATACTGGCTAAAAAGTTTCTAATTTAAAGTTTCTTTCTAAAACCTTTGACCATGCTAAAACTAAATGAGTACCTACACAATTAAGTTGAGACATGTGAGTAAAACTTTCTACCAAATTCACAAATAAAATAATCATTAGTCATTATCATTACACTATACAAATCACGATGTATTTAAATAATAATAAAAAAAGGCGAAACGATAAATCAGTCCATTAAAACAAGCAATTTAACGGATTAAGCAATTATAATTTTATGCTAATATTCACGGCACAGTAACCACTTTCTACTAAGAATTCAGGCAGCGTGGAAAAAGTCTGCCATTTTTTTAATATTTCAAGTAAAAATAAAAACTCATCGTGAAACCTGTGCTACTCGCAATATTCTAAAATTAATGGCAACATTTTGCTAATTCTTTTTTACAAGCTGGCTGGTTTTTTCAATATAAATTTTCATGTTTCGAACGTAAAAATAAAGTCAGTATCAGCAACGTAATGTAACTATTTGGGGAAAGCGTTTCCGCCCACGAGAAAATGAGGGCAAGGAGTTTCCTGCGAAATTCACGAGACGGTGTCGCTCAAGCAGGCGTTTAGGACATCGTAACTAAGTGGTAAACTGGTAATTAACCAATTATCCGCCTTTCCAAACTAAGCATCGTTTCAGAGTCGTTAAAGAGTTAACGTTTGTGAACATTGTACCGACCGGCAGAGCATGAAAACTTGACAAAGAGAGTGCCCACAATAAGTTGTGTTTTTGTTGTCGCGATTGTACTACAGCCGCCTGCCGCCCGCCGGCCGCCAGTGTAGGGTTACCGCGTTACAGGTCGGAACTTCAAACAAAAAAGCCACGTCTGTCTCCACCGAGTTCACTACACCAAAAACAATGGGACAAACCAGAAATTAACGGTTAATATTTGTTTTAAGGAAAACAAAAGTTTCAAGTAACATTTCCTTGTAATTTACCAATCTTTATATTTACTTTCGTCTCAATAATTGTTTACCCTTTTTAGTATTGAAACTCAACTTACCTAATGAGGTTAACGAGTCGAGATACAATTCAGATGAAGTTTATTACTTGTCCATTACCAAATTATGTAATTTAATATTATACGCTTTCATAATACAGTACCATTCATTATTGATACATTCCGTTTTATTGTAATGGACTAATGATATTGTTGTTCACACTTTCATGGAAGTCATTATTTTATTTTTAACAATGTATACCTTTCTCAGAGTCATTAAGTAACAAACTACCAAATATTGAATAGCACCCTAAGGGTCCGGATGTTATTAAGACATTACCATAAAGTAATTAGCAGGAATGAATGTAAAAGGGTCGTGGTAATTATCTATACTTTCTAGAAACAATCTTATGTACAAATAGTCACCACCGCTCTTCCCTTAAGACAGTCAGTTGAGAAAGTCAGTTCAGCACAGACAGTCAGCATTGTGTTTGTGTCTTAATTAATATTACTTGTAAGTTTTTCCTTGTCACATTAGTAAAAGTTCAGATATCAAAGTTGTGTCTCTCAATCAAGACTCTTCCCACACACCTATCTACAACGCCACCGCTCGGGCCATTACAAATTGGTGTCAGAGAAGTGAGATATAGATTGAGTTATTTGTACGAGATCTTCGTCGGAGTCCTTAACCTCCGATTCTCCTACAACTACAAGTTCCTGAGCATCCGATTGTACGAGACCTTCGTCGGAGTCCTTAACCTCCGATTCTCCTACAACTACATGTTCCTGAGCATCTGAGCATCACGACGAGAACGAGATCTACGGAGTTGGACAAACGTATCCTCAGCGGTCCGAAGATTATCAACCGCTTACGCCGCCCAGTCTCCTACTCATCACGTCAGCTACAATGTCAACAGGATATCTTCAAGTAATTTTATTACTGTGAGTACGCCGCCAATTTTCTATAAAACACAGTTATAAAGAATATTTTCTAAACGGAATCATCTGCCAGTCATCATAAAAAGTGTTTAATCGTGAAAAGTGAGTGTATAAGTGTATTATTAATCATGCCTCAAGACGCAAATCTCGGTGTATCTACATCGACAACTACACATAGTAATTATATCTCACTAGAAATGGCTGAAAGAATGTTAACTAAATTTGATGGCAGTAAGGCGCGTATCCATGAATTTTTAGACAATTGTGACACAGTTAATAATTTAATTAATCCGAATCTGAAAAAAATTTTACTCCAAATAATTATTACAAAAATTACTGATAACGCTAGGTCAATGATTAGAAATCGCGAATTTCAAATTTGGGATGACTTAAAAAATTATCTTTTAGATACTTACACCGAAAAACGAACGATTGGTCAGTGGCAATTAGAATTGAGTAGTTGCAAACAAAATCATAATGAAAATGTTTTAGCATATGCTAATAAAGTCGAAAATTGCTACGTAAAATTAATAAATTCATTGGACTCAACAAATCAAACACAAGAAGCCCGCCAAGCATGCGTTGAATTACTTAAATCACAGGCTTTATGTGTATTTATTACCGGATTAAATAAAGATTTAAATCTAAGTAATTTTAAAAGCACTTCAACCAAAAACACTCGAAGATGCTATTTCCATGGCAGTAGTTGAAGAGCAACAGCTCAAAAGTAAAAACGAAATATCTAAATTTCAAAACATAAACCATTCTAATACCAAGCATTGCTATAAATGTAATAAGCCAGGCCATACAGTCGTAAATTGTAGAGTTCGATCATATTCGGGACCTAATCAAAACCCAAAATTTTGCAATTATTGCAAGAAAAAGGGTCATACTAAAGATGAATGCTATCATCTAAAGAATAAAAATTCACTCAATAAAACTGACTCTAAACCTAGTAATAATCATTATTCGGATAAAAGCTCTACGTCTAATAAAAAAAAACTAATAAATCCCGATGGCGCGAGCCAACCAAAGGGTAACAGTTTAATAGAAGGGCTCATAACCGCGATAAATAATAATTGTTATTTCGTTTCATTGAAATTGAAAAATGATACAAGAAACATAGATTTTCTGATAGATACTGGTGCAACAATTAGCCTCATAAAGAAAAGTGCTATACCAAAAGACGCTGAAATTCATTATGATATTTTAGCTGATTTAAAAGGGATCGATAAAGTAGACAACCCTACAAGGACGTTAGGTTATGTCGAATTAGAGTTTATAGGAGATTTAAATGTAATACTCCATATCGTGAATGATAATTTCCCTATTAGTGCCGATGGCATTATTGGAGGCGATATATTAAATAAATATAAAGGAATGATCGATTACAGCACCAAGATTTTAAAACTCGCGGAAAACCAATTAAATTTGTGTTATGAAAAAACAAATGATCAAGTCGAATCGAATGAAGTAAACATGGAATTAACCTTGACGGTGAAAGCAAGAACCGAATGTGTTATTCCTATTAAAATAACTAATTATGTACAGGTTAACCATGGGATTGTTCCACGAACAGAGTTAATCCCGGGAGTACTTTTATGCCCGAGTCTTATCACAGTGAATAATAACAAAGGCATTACGACCGTACTTAACTCAACTAACGAGGATGTGACCTTCCCTATACCTCATGTTAATTTAGAAAAAATAGATTTAGTTATTTTAAATAAACAAATATTACAGTTAGATAAAAATAACTTAGAAAACGTTATTATTAATGAAAACTATGAAAGTAATCGACTTGAAAAACTTGAAAACTGTCTACGGACAGATCATTTAAATAACGAAGAAAAAAATTCTTTAATTGAATTATGTAAAGAATATAATCACATATTCCATTTAGATGGGGATAAATTAAGCTGCACAGATGTGGTTATGCATGAAATACATACAAAAACGGAAGCTCCCGTTAATACAAAAAGCTATAGGTATCCAGAAGCCTTAAAGGGAGAAGTCAATAAACAAATTGATAAAATGTTAAAAGATGACGTCATAAAACCATCAAACAGTCCTTGGAATTCACCTATTTGGGTGGTCCCTAAGAAAATAGACGCTTCGGGTCAAAAGAAATGGCGAGTTGTTGTAGATTACAGGAAGTTAAATGAGGTCAGCATCGGGGATTCCTATCCCTTGCCTCAAATAACGGAAATATTAGACCAACTTGGTCATTCAAAATATTTTACAACACTTGATCTAGCCTCAGGCTTCCATCAAATTAAAATGCATCCTAAGGACTCACCAAAAACGGCATTCACCGTCCCTCAAGGACATTTTGAGTACAATAGAATGCCATTTGGTTTAAAAAACGCTCCCGCGACGTTTCAACGTCTAATGAATAATATTTTAACCGGATTACAAGGTAATCGTTGCTTTGTTTATTTAGATGATGTCGTTATTCATGCTGATAATCTCGAAAATCACAATCGAAAATTAAAAGAAGTTTTTGAAAGATTCTCCATCAATAATTTAAAATTGCAGCCTGATAAATGTGAATTTTTAAAACGAGAAGTCATGTACTTAGGTCATTTGATCACGGAAAATGGAGTTAAACCAGATCCAAATAAGATTTTAGCAATCGAAAATTATCCCATACCTAAAAATGTAAAAGATATAAAAGGATTCTTAGGATTAGCAGGGTACTATAGAAGGTTTATACTTAATTTCAGTAGCTTGTCACAACCTTTAACAAAGCTCTTAAAAAAGGATGTTCCTTTCAATTGGACAAGTCTACAGCAACATGCATTTGAAATCCTTAAGAAAAAACTTTGTGAATCTCCAATTTTAATATATCCAGATTTTAATCAACCTTTTAATCTTACCACAGACGCTAGTAATTATGCCATAGGAGGAGTATTATCACAAGGGCCAATTGGGCACGATTTGCCAATCGCCTATGCTAGTAGGACATTAAATAAGGCCGAACAAAATTATTCAACCACTGAAAGAGAACTTTTAGCGATCATATGGTGTGTAAAACATTTTCGTCCATATTTATATGGCCGTAAATTTAATATGATCACAGATCATCAACCGTTAACATACCTATTCAATTCAAAAAATGATGGTGCTAGAATTTTCAGATGGCGATTATCTCTTGAAGAATATGAATTTACTCCAATTTATAAACCAGGCAAATTAAATACTAACGCAGACGCGTTAAGCAGAATAGTTCCATCTGTTGAAAACAAGGAATTAATGACAACAACGTCAACAATACGCAAAAAATATAAATCGTTTTTAGAAACAGCTCAAAAGTCGATAATAATAAATGATAATATATGTGAAATTAACGACGAATTAAATAAAAAAAAGAAAAACATTTTAATACCCATAGCAGCGGACAAACAAATTTATGACAAAAGCTTAAAAAAATTAGTTACTGAATATGATCATTTAAATCAAATTAATAACATTAAAGTAAATGAGTTTGCTGTATTCAATGAAAATGGATCAAGATTTTACTATGTTTGTACAAAACAAAACTACTGGGATAAATCTAATTATGAAATTTATTTTGATTTATTAAATAATGTAAAAGAACATTTAATAAAAGAAAAAGAAAGCGAGTTACACCTAACTCGACTAGGAGACAAATATGATAGATTTAATTATAAAAAGTCAAGAATGATGTTAAGATTTATATTTATGAAAACAAATATTAAAATAAATATATATAATAATACATTAATTATTCCTTCTCCAAACGAAATTCCAGATATTCTAAAAGAGATGCACAGTAGTCTTATGGCAGGCCATGCAGGTTTCCACAAGACTTACAAGAGAATAAAAAGTATTTATAAATGGCAAAATATGAAAAGAGAAATAAAAGAATTTATAACACGGTGTGAGTCATGCCAACAAAACAAACTCGTACGGAAAAAACATAGAGAACCTATGATTATAACATCAACGGCAAACGAAGCATTTGAAAGAGTTAGTTTAGATATTGTAGGACCTTTTCCATTGACTCTCAATGGAAATAAATATATTTTAACTCTTCAAGACGATTTAACAAAGTATTCACAAGCATATGCTTTGCCCGAACATACCGCAGAAAAAATAGCCGATGTTTTTGTTAAAGAATTCGTATGTAAATTTGGTATTCCCAAAAGTATTCTCACAGATCAAGGTGCCGACTTTACATCAAAACTTTTAAAAGAAGTTTCAAAATTGTTTAAAATTAAACAATTAACTACAACTGCTTATCATCCGCAGACTAACGGCAGCCTAGAACGTAGTCATGCTACTCTAGCAGAATATTTAAGACATTTTATTAGAGAAGATCAAAATGATTGGGATAAATGGATAGATTTTGCAATGTTTTCTTATAACACTGCTGTCCACACTTCAACTAATTTTTCACCACACGAATTATTATTTGGCTATAAACCGAACTTACCTTCATCTATAACCGCGCAACCAGAATTTAAATATTCTTATGATGATTATATTGATGATCTAACATTAAAATTAAGAAAATCTAGAGAACTAGCGAGAAATAATTTAATTGATTCAAAAAATAGGAATAAGGAATATTATGATAAAAAATGTAAATTAGGTGATAAGGTGTATATTACGAATGAGAATAGTAAATCAGGAAGATCAAAGAAACTTTCTCCACAGTTTACGGGTCCATATGAAATTGTAGAAATAAACTCACCAGTAAACATAACAGTATTAATAAAAAGAAAGAAAGTTAGGGTACATGTAAACCGTTTAAAATCAGCAAAATAAATAATTAGGTAACTCTATTGTTCCAGGTTTACCTTCACATCAAGTCAAGGTGAACTTTATAATATAACACCATTAAACAAGGGTGGAATTTATTTCGAGCATGTAGGAAAAGCAAAACAGTTTGATAGTGAATGGAGTCTAGTTACTTATCTTGATATTTCCAGCTGGCACAAGAAATTAGATCTTATCGAAAATACTCTAGTTGAAACTAGAAATCTTTGCAGTCATGATACATTTAACAATTTTTTATTATGCCGAACGTCTATGTTAATCGTAGAAAAAATATATCCTCATTTAAAGAATCAAGAAACGGTCCTTAAGGAAATAATTGGACATTCTTTTGTAAATCATCGTTCGAAACGTTCTTTTATCGATGGCGTAGGAACCATATTTAATATTTTATTTGGAACACTAGACGCAGAAGACGCGAAACGTTATGATGACGCTATCAATAATTTAGATAATAATGAACATGAATTAATTACATTACTGAAATCTCAATCACAAATTGTAAAATCTACTATTCAAAACTTTAACAATACAATAACTGATCTTAAGAAAAATGAAGACATTTTCTATAAGAATTTAGAAACCTTAGCTAATTATATAAAAGATACTAATAATAAAATTTTCAATATTAATATGAAACAAAACATAGATGAACATTTATCTTTTTTAACATTGGTTACCAGTGAAGTAAATAATGAAATATCTATGGTTATTGATGCCATATTATTTGCTAAAAATAATAACTTACATCCGATTATAATTACTCCTGAACAATATATTTACGAATTAAAAAGGACTTTATCACATATTCCGACTCATACACAATATCCTTTGGATTTAAATATGGATAACTCATCAGAACTGCTATCATTAGTTAACATTATTTCATATTATATGAATGAGAAAATTGTATTCATAATTAAGACCCCATTGGTTATGCAACAATCTTATGATGCATATAATTTAATTCCTGTACCAATTCTAAATAAAAATAATACTTATATCTTCATATTACCTACAGAGAAATATTTTCTTATCTCTGAAAACAAAATTCATTATACTACCTTAGAGAATATTAATAGTTGTAAGAAATTATCTAATAATAATAATCGTATTTGTAAACTAGAAAATCCTTTATATTCAGTATATGCTAAGGATAATTGCGAATTAACATTATTTTTAAATACTAAAAATCAAATTCCTTCATCTTGTGATACAAGGATTGGTTTAATAAAATCAGAACAATGGTATAGATTAGAAAACGCAAATAGTTGGTTGTTTGTAACACCTAATAAAGTTATTTCAACTATTTCTTGTAAAAATGAAGAACCTTACGATCTAGAATTAAAATCTACAGGTATTTTAAAATTACAAAAGAATTGTAAATTATATTCTCCTAATATTATATTGCACTCATCAAATCAAGATATGCTGTCAAACCATCTGTCTATACTTCCAGATTTTGATATTATTAATGATAATTGTTGTAATAGATTAATAAATAATACCATAGAAGATAAGTTAGATTTCATTCCATTCAATAAATTTAGTATGAATTTCAATGACTTGAATATAGCGAGTCACAAAATTGACAAAATAAACGATTTATTGGATGAAATGAATAATGATAATGTATTCCATAGAGTTAAGAGTAATACTTATTCTGTGTTTATATTTTTATCTAAACTCATAGGATTTTATATACTTTATAGAATAGGAAAATACTTGCTTAAAAGAAAATTCTTCTGTACATCACAAAATAGAGTGTTAGCTATAGAAGACTCTAGAAATTGTTGTGGAAGAATAACTAATTGTATTACTTTTAATTTACATAGAAAAACCAATAATAGTAACAACGACGTTGAATTAGAAGAAATTCCAGGAACATCTCAAGAACACGTTCCTTTGAGACGTTCATCAAGAATTGCTCAAATAAAAACTAAATAAGCAATCATAAATAATTATGTTTTTGATGTGAATATTTTTTTCAAATTATTCCCATTTTAAGGGGGGAGGTGTAATGGACTAATGATATTGTTGTTCACACTTTCATGGAAGTCATTATTTTATTTTTAACAATGTATACCTTTCTCAGAGTCATTAAGTAACAAACTACCAAATATTGAATAGCACCCTAAGGGTCCGGATGTTATTAAGACATTACCATAAAGTAATTAGCAGGAATGAATGTAAAAGGGTCGTGGTAATTATCTATACTTTCTAGAAACAATCTTATGTACAAATAGTCACCACCGCTCTTCCCTTAAGACAGTCAGTTGAGAAAGTCAGTTCAGCACAGACAGTCAGCATTGTGTTTGTGTCTTAATTAATATTACTTGTAAGTTTTTCCTTGTCACATTAGTAAAAGTTCAGATATCAAAGTTGTGTCTCTCAATCAAGACTCTTCCCACACACCTATCTACAACGCCACCGCTCGGGCCATTACATTATGAGCCGTCCGATGTAAAAGTAAATGCATTATCTACATAAAATAATAATAATAATAACAACAATTAATAATAATAATTTAATAATAATAACATATAATATAAATAATAATAATAATAATTTTGAACAAGTGTTTGTTTTTATGGCCTCTCAGCAATAAATACATGGAACTAATCTATACGCTATTTTAGGTAAAATTACATAATTGACTAATTACAGTAATTACCTAGGAAACTAAGATTGTTTCACAACTTTCTTAAGTTTAAGTTGTAATATTTCTTTAAATCAGTTCCGTACTATTAATCAACCATTGAATCAGTTTAATTTGGTGCAAGTCCACCTTGAGCTTATTTAACGTCAGGCACATTGCAAAACTTTGGAATGAGTTTATCCGACCTTATCATAATATTAAATACAACCCAACATTCTATGAACAAATATTGACATTCATAATATTTCTTGTGCTTTGAGCAGCAATTACCTATTAGTTTGCACACCTAGATGTTTTCCATAAACCATTCAAGCATACCCACTGAAACGATCGGAAAATTACGATAGCCTTCTGACACATAAAATAAACCGTCAGTTATAAAATAATAAACTGCTTGAAATCCTAACATGCACTTTGTAAAATTAAAATTATTTCCAAGTGCATGTTAGAAAGTAAGAAAAAATTTCTTCCCATACCTATTTTGTTAAAAGATCAAAAAAAAGTCCATATTCTATGTTATTTATTGGGTTTGGTTTCTGCACTTAGTCCATTTTACGTGACCGTCGGTGGTCATTCCAACCAGTCCACCTCCCTCCAGAAGTTGATTACGTCTCCTGGTCTGTTGAGAAAATCTGTAAAAGATCTGGGTGACCCGAGGGTTTCAGTTCTAATCTGGGTGACGCCTGTGCATTCAAAGAGCACATGCGCAACGGTTACCTCAGCCTCCTTGCACGCACAGAGAAGTATCCGTTTGCCTATTATGTGGAAGTGTTAGAAGAGTATATAGTGTCCCGTGATGGTTCCCGCCATAAAGCGCAGGCCGTTCCTGTCCATGCGTAATAAGCGCCATGTTAGCCTGCTATCTCAAGATGGCAGAGCTTCCCTAGACTGCCTGCAGCCTGGCATCGAGGTCCACCAGCTCTCCGCTTGTGTGTGGATAAACTCATGTAGCCATCTGCGTATCTAGTTGATTGGGATAGTCACGATAGGTTCGAATCCACAGACTGATGTTCTGGATATGCTCTCCTTCCTAGTTCATAGTGTTAGCTAGTGATCCACTGTGTCCTCCTTTTATCCATTCCATTTTTTTTATCCATCATTCCAGTGCAGTGCATTGTGACATTCTAGTGTTAGCCTCGAGATTATATATTTTTTCCATAAGAATTGCGTGAGGTATGGGTGTCCATAACTTTCCTGTCTTCTTCTGTAATTTATGGAGTTCCCATATACCATCACCAGCATGACCAGTCGTGAAGGGATATATAATATTGCCATAATCGCAATACCCTAAAAATTTCAAGATTATTTATTTGCAGTACCTACTTAAAATCAGTTTGCTAAATAAATATTTGTCTTACTTGGGAAAAGGCTTGAGTTTATGTTTGTCTTATATTTTCATTCCCAAGTCACCAACAGACTGTCTTTGTTGCCTGTCTCACAAACTTTCATAGCACTATCGATACGGATGCGTTGACGTTGATGTGGGTTTTATCAATCCCATTAACATACCGAACTAGCTCTAGAGCTACGTTTGGTAAACTGGTTCATAAGATTTAAGTCGTATGGTCTTCAACTCCGTAGAACAGTAAAATATTATAGTGACTTTTTATTTTAGCTTTCTCTTAACATAATACTTACGTTTTTTTTATTACTAAACTGTTTTCGCTTGACTTTCAAAAAAATTGTCTTAATATTATGATTGCATGAAGAAAAATCTTTTCATGACGACGCATAAAAAATACTAATTTCCCTCAACAGTAATTTAAATCATAAATTACAGCAAGTGTATATAGCCATACATATATAACACAGACACAAAACCAAAACTAATCTAGGTAAAAGAGAAAACAATATTTTATTATATTACCCCGAGACACTTCAGCCACTTATGTTCTTAAAAAAACATTCTTCGGACAACATCGTGTCATTTCGTAAATGAAACACATTTCGCACCATATCAACCTAAAAGGATACCTACACAATATCAAAAGGGTTTACGAGACCAATAAGGTTCAAGTATCTGCTTTAACTTATATTTCTTAGTCGTTAGAACACTAATACATTTTGATGCGGGTATAAACGGAATCGGTGTTAACCCCTGATTAAAATAAAAATGTAAAGAATGGGCTCGATTATTCTTCATTGCGTTCAATCTTGCTGATGATAAAAAAGATTGGCCTGTAGGTTGTATGTGTATAGCACTTATGGATGATGCGCAGTGTCACACTGGTAGCCCACGAAATTCGTTTTTTTTTTAGTTTTTTGCAATTTGCAGATCCGTGTCAGGTTGTATCTTGATCAACGTATGATACGCGGCAATAAAACATATGTATTTATATAATTTTAACCATAAAAATCATCAATACATCTCTTTATGTTAGATTTCGTGCAGATTCGTCAAACGAATGAAATCTAACGAATCTGCACGAAATTTAACTTAGAGAGATGTATTGATGATTTCTATGGTTAAAATTATACATTTTATTACATTATATTATTGTATAAATACATATTATTATGTTTTATTGCCGCGTATCATACTTTGATCAAGATACAACCTGACACGGACCTGCAAATTGCAAAAAACCAAAAAAAAAATTGAATTTCGCGGCTACCATTGCGCATCATCCTTATCTTTTGTTTTACCGGACAAAGTGTTGTTCGTTTTTCCATCTTCTCAGTAACAGCCCGGATTTGTGCCCGGTAGATGGCAAAATGGTTCGCCTCCTATTACATGGGACTCAAACATAACTGGCGAAATGTGGGTGTACACAGGCACACCTCTGCCTAACCCTTTAGGAATTACAGACGTGAATGTTATGTTATGTTTTATTTTATTAAAATGTACCTACGAATCTAGACGTATACGTGAACTCTATGGTATAATAATTATTATTGGCTGTTGGTAATTTGGCATCGATAACTGAACAAGATAAAATAAAATAAAAACAGATTTTTCAACTCGTATTTCAAGTAGGTAACAACCCGTCGGAGTTTCGCTAGCTAATTTAATTTGATCCTGTATAGTATGACGGATCTTATTTGAATAGATCTGCGTGGGATCCGCGCTTTTATACTCGCGGTGCAGGCACATACCAACCCCACCTGTATGATGTCACGCCTCGGTGTCAACGAACATGATCGATTAAATTATCGATGACTATAGAGTAATTAATTTAATACATATTTTAAATTTGCTAGAATTCAATTAACTTGTTATGGCAACATTTTAATACATATTTTAAATTTGCTAGAATTCAATTAACTTGTTGTAAGTAATGACAGTGGAGGTCAGTAAGTGTCAACGGGTTTGCGATAAAATATAGTTCACGGATATTACGTTAATCGAAGGTATTTATTTGTAAACGTGGTGGCACTGAATCAAAAAAGGCACGAACCTCCTAGACTAGATCGAACACACCTGTTACTTCTGTGAATAAGAAACTATTGTTAGATTTTGTATTTGAGTCTTTCAATACATATCCTAGATGGCTAAAAATGCACTCTTGGGACTATTAACATTAATTTACCGATCATCTAGAAACCCTGTTGGTGTATAATCAGCTGAAATTGGCCTGAAATACAGGATTCGGCTTAGCTTAGGCACCAGTCTCCCACAATATTTTTCTTTATGACTGGACAATATTGTTTTTTTTTTATTATCATTTTGTAAGGATATTGTGGTGAGAAAAATAAATTACCCGAATGAACGCAAAGATTCACACTAGACCCTATTGCCTTATGTTACTTGGTGCAACAGAGACCCTTGCATATCAACGAGTAGAGTGCCCTTAGGATATGGAAGGATTATAGGAGCCTACCTCATCCTCTATAGCAAGCAATGGAATTGTGGAGAGACGGGTGATATTTATCTATGGATGGGCTCTTTTAACGACATAGTCGCAGCCAGGTTGTTTCAAGTCCAGCTTAATCTTTTGGC
This sequence comes from Cosmia trapezina, assembly GCA_905163495.3. NCBI lineage: Eukaryota > Metazoa > Arthropoda > Insecta > Lepidoptera > Noctuidae > Cosmia > Cosmia trapezina. The sequence continues at coordinate 11,931,027 of LR991042.1, forward strand.
GCCGTTAAACTGCACCACAATAAACACTACAATTAAAGCATTTGTAGGTGACCGTTTGCCATTTGCTACCTCACCATCGGACTTCTTAGAATGGATAGATATTAATTTAACATCGTATCGTCACTTTTACAAAAATATCGTGTTACTTCTAGCTTATATTAATTTGACATGGAAACATGACATACATCTCCCAATATTATAATATGCACAATATGCAATCCATTAGGACACAGACGTAAACATGCACCAGTGCACTCTGTTTAAAAATAGCTAATTACAAGAGAGATTGTTTATTTATACTGGGGCACAAATACTGATCAGTCAGGGGATCAGTTCGAGGTGGCAATGAGCCAGTCACGAGTATTGTAGGCCCCAAACGTGCTAACTGCTATCGAAGTATCGGAGTTAAATAGATCAACAATGGTATCCAACGGCTATGGGGATATAAAACGGTGTTGCACGATCGTAAAGTTAAACAATTCGTTACGCTGGAAGCTTTTTTCAAAGATTCAAAGGCGACCAGTATGTGATTCGACATTCATGGCATTATGTACTTCTATATCGCAGTAAGTTGCTTTTCATGTCGGTCTGTGTCACCGCTTAGATCTTCTAAACTGCACAATGGATTTTGATGCGGTTTTAGAGCACTAGCATTTATTCTGGAAGTTGTATATGTCTCCTGCGCGCCTTTTTGCGAAACATTACACAAAAACCTTACACGTAAACATTTATATTCTCCTGCGTATTCAAATATTTTTAGTTAGTTTAGCAGAAACTTTTCGGCAGGCGTTTATCAAGGTATTTGAATTTGAATCTTTTGTAGTAACTACTTATACCGAAAAAATTCTACGGCGAGGCATTTCATTAAATTAACGCAGTAGCACAAATTAATTTACATTTTACTATTATTTTCTCGCCTACGTTAGCGACTGGTATGCAAGGACAAGTTCGGCCATGCTCTGTGCTGTGAATGCTGTGATACATAATTCATTACAAAATTATCTGACACGCGCCTACCGGTGCGTGCTTTTTAACAACATTGATTTATTCAAGTACATAACTAAACGGAACGTTATCGATAACTATCAGTTGTTTGTTAAAATAGTCTATTATTATCGTGTAACGTTTCAATCAATCAATCAATCAATTTGGCCTGTCGTCCACAGCTGAACAGGGGGTTTAAATTACTAATGAATTTGACTTGCAGTTCCTGGCTAAGTATAGCGCACCCTATCTGATGCCTAAGACTTCGTTTTCGGTGCAAAGCGGAAGCGGGTGATGGAAAGTAATACGTAGCGGCTCGTTTTACTCCTTTTTCCACTGGATATGGGAGTGACAAGGGTCACTTGGAGATATGTAGATACTACTAAAATTTACAAGGCAGATGTGAGTTGAAACGCCGGGGAGGATGCACCCTATGAAGACATATAGTGACTATAGTATAGGTGATGTTCTATAGAAAGGTCAGGTGTGTAGTAGGTACTCGCAACCGGCGTGCTTGTATGACCAGCTGATGCGGTTCTTACTTTGTTTGACCCGGCAGGGGGTCATAACCTGGTCAAAAGGGGGAGGATATAACGCGAATCCTTTTCTAACCGCGCCCGCCACAATCCGCTTGACCAACAAGGACGAGTCGAAGCTTCTAGAAGGTTCTAGAAGCTTCTAAACAAATGACGCGCAGTCTCGGTTGATTTGTGAGGGACGTATGTCAACCGTCAACTAGGCTGTGCACATTTTTAAATGGATTTATAAAACTTGATCTTTCCCCCGAACCCAAAACTGTATAATAGGCACTTACCTACCTTAGGATAAAGTGTTTATGTTAAACTGACGTCTGTGACTGACGTCTGAACGTAAACGAGGCAAAATCAGCATACGAAGGATCGTAGCAGGTGACGTTCTGTAGTTTCTGCCTACCCGGGATAAGAAGAAGGCGTGAGCTTAATTAAGTAGGTATGTATGTTGGTACATATTTTCAAATAGAAGCTCACCTTGTTCTCAAAGTAGGTACATAGCAAGTAAATAGTAGGTACTTCCTAGTATTACCTATTAAAACCAATATAACTCCATCCATCGGTACTTAGAAGGTTATATGTATGATCTCATCATAGCAATACCAGTGCATATATCTGTTATAACCCGCAACAATATAATAGAAGTTAACAACGAGCAGTTCATGTTTACATTTTGTAGCCCAATGGCATGCAGTTAATATTTTACCCTACATTGTGACAAAATGCAGTTATGACCCACTTGGCAAGCGCGTGAGTTCTAATCGTGGTTTAATTTGCAGCAGTACTTTCATGACTGAGGGAGATTTTCAGGCCACACACTATTAATACATTATTAACTTAATAATGTATGAACGTTTTCTTTTAACAGCCGCACGTGTCAATCGATCGGGTTAAGCTACACTTGCCGCAGTCGGTCCGTGGATGGCTGACCTTCTTTACATACCGAGACCCCTACGTGCCTTAGAAATTACGTTTTGGTCCCGGCTGCCATTCTTGGATCTTTGACAGTCGTTACGGGTCGTCAGAAGCCCGAAAGTCTGACAACCAGTCTTACCAAGGGGTATGTATTATCCAGTAACTGGGTTGTGGAGGTCAGACAGGCAGTTGCTATATATACTGGTATTCAGCTGCATCCGGTTAGACTGGAAGCTGACCCCAACACAGCTTGGAAAAAGCTAGGCAGATGATGAATGTATGACATGAACGTTTTCTGAGCTACGTTAGATCATAACAATTTTAGGGCTCATAATCTTAATAGACAGTTAAAACTTTGTAGACAGGCTTTGTCATACTAGCGAGCGGTACCAGTAACTTGTAACATAAATGCCTATACCAGAGATAGTGAACCTTTTCACATAATGAGTGACATGTAAACTTAATTTTTGTATTCGATATATAAGTAAGGCGAACCAAAATCCAAAAATAATTATTTTAGCATAAATTAAGATTAGAATAAGACAGAAGTTAATTTTAACAACAACGGATCTGAACACAATTAGCATCCTAAGTACTTTTTATGACAAAGAATCAGCATTGCCAATATTGCCATCCAACACTGCCCAACCTTTTGGGCACTTTTCCCATTGACAGTGATGCGGGCGTATTTTTTGATGCCCAATAAGCTCGTCCTTTTTTTTAAACCAATCATTTCATAATTTCAGTCGAATGACGTCCACTGCTGAACGTCAATAAATAAAATAAAAAACAAATAAATATTTTTTTAAATACTTACTTGTACTCATACATAATACATAAAGGTAGGTACCTACTTATTTTAGTGTTAGTACTGAACCAATTAAAGAAAAAAAAAATTAAAAAATACATAAGGAAGTAGTACAATTTTGTACTAAAATCAATGCCTTTTCCAGTATTTTACCATTAGGTTCTCCATCTCTGCCTTAAACAATATCAATAGTGTAAATAAATTCAAACATTTTATTAGTACTTGAGGCGTACCTATCTAACAATAAAACAATATTTTCGGAACCTAAACTATATGTAGACTTCAACATCGAACACGGTCGTCATAAACTCAAACTCAAACTCAAAGCATTTATTTCAATTAAACCAATTACAGGCACTTTTGAATTGTCAAAGAGTCGGTCAGTAGGTAAGTCAGAAAGTTGAAGCTAGTTGCCCATTCCAAAACGTAGATCTATGGAGAAGAACGGGCAAGAAACTCCACGGACACTCTTTTAAATCAATATATTGTTACAAAATATTGGTTACATCATTCATGTTGAAATTATACATGTGAGAACGATGAACGTTAAAAGCGTCCGTAATAAAAAAATAAAAAAAAAACAATTCAAAATTAAAATTAAAATAAGCCGTGGCAGCTAAGGTATGACCAGCCTCCACCAACAGCGCCCGTTCACGAACCTGATGTATGGATTCGTTAAATGATCCAACACACGCGCCACCATCAGCGAGGCATTAGAGTGAGCATGACACACTCTCAGCCGCCAGGGCACATCCAAGTCAAATAAAGACGTACCCAGTAAATGGTAGCTTTAGAGTAGGTACATAGTACTCACACATGTGCTAAGCAATTATACAATACAAAGGTGATTGAGTCTACACAATGCAAAGCTATTCTTACAATCTTCAGCAGTTCCAACAGTATCTTCAAATGTTAATTAATTAGTTGAGGTTGTGGAGCAGGACCAGCATGGAGCCAAGCATTTTTATCATTTATGTAATCCCCCAACTTATAATATGCCTGCCTGCATAGTGTGCGTTTTATACAAGTTTTAAATTTCGTCTCATTTAGTTGAAGTATGTGTGGAGGTATTTTATTGTAACATTTTAAACAGTACCCCATGAACGATGAGTCTACTTTAGCCAGCCTGAAACCTGGTTGAGCTAATAGGTCCTTATTTCTAGTATTATAATTATGCCTTTCACCTCTTTTATTAAAAAGATGTAAATTTTTTCTTACGTACATGATGTTTTCGTAGATATATTGACAAGGTACCGTCATGATGTTAATATCCTTAAACAGTTCCCTTAGAGAATCGCGCCTGCGAAGATTATATATGGCTCTGATGGCTCGTTTCTGCAGAATAAAAATGGACTCGATATCTGCAGCCCGTCCCCAAAGTAAAATACCGTAAGACATGATACTATGAAAGTAACTAAAATAGACTAGCCTCGCGGTATCTACATCAGTAAATTGACGGATTTTTCTGACAGCATAAGCTGCTGAACTTAGCCGTCCTGCAAGTGATATTAAATGAGGACCCCATTGTAGCCTTGAGTCGAGCGTAATCCCCAGGAAAACGGTTTTATCGACGAATTCTAGTTTCTCTTGATTCAATACTATCTCACAATCACTACTTTTGACATTTGGTAAAGAAAATCTGATGCACTTAGTTTTTTTCCCATTTAATACTAAATTATTAGCAGTGAACCAATTTTGAACCTGCAGTAGGGCGTTATTAACGTCGTCAAAATTTGTAGCACGTCTATCTACCTTGAAAATTAATGAAGTATCATCAGCAAATAGCACCATTTGTGGTTGATTTTTTAATAAATGGAGTAAATCATTAATATACACTAAAAAGAGGAAAGGACCCAATATCGAGCCTTGTGGAACACCCATTTTAACTTTTAAACACAGTGAATTGACACCATTTATTTGAACTTGCTGTTGTCTATCATTTAAATAAGATTTTACTAAACTGAGGGCAAGTTTTCCAAGTCCGTAATGCTCAAGTTTCAAGAGTAAGGTTTCATGATCGACGCAATCAAATGCCTTGGAGAGGTCACAAAAAATGCCTATGGCGTCTTGGGCCTCTTCCCACGCGTTAAAAATGTGTTTTAATAAGGTTACACCGGCGTCGGTCGTACAACGTCCTTTGGTGAAACCAAACTGTAAATTATAAATTACAAAAACGTGACTATGTACCGAACCTACTTGTTTAACAGTCGGCTAGTATACACACTAATAATACCTAATCATATGCTGCACAGGTAAATAAATGTACAGTGAATGGATGCTACAACTGAGTTGGTAATAACAAAGGCTTCAATTGAAGTAAACAGAGATAAGAATAGTGTATTCGGGGCATGTGGAGGCTAAGCAGCGTTTCGTAATAATTCAGTCCAAAGTACTTAAGACCTGAAGATTATCGCCTTTGAGGCCTCTTGACTCAAAACACTTCACGAAACACGCTAATCTAATGTTGAGTGACATTCCGAAGCAATAAGGTAGTTTACCTCATTTTTCATGACAATTCTAACTATGTAGGTAGGTACCTACTAAGTATACAGATTTTGTTGTTAATGTGAATTTGAACAAAACGTCAATTTAAAGTGGCTGGAGGTATGGTTAGCATTATAATATGGCAAAGAATATTTTGCTACTTGAAAGGATATCAATTTTCGAGAATTATCATCATTATGTCTAAATTCGAACTCAGTATTCGCCTTTACAAAGTATTCTAGAATTTATGCTAATTTATATTAATTATGACAAAGATTTTTCTATAGTTTTCATTTTTTTAAATTATAGTTTAAAAAAAAAACAATAAACATGCTTTAATACCAACGTTTAATACCTACCATTAAACTGAACTAAAAAGTAAAAAATATTTTTTTCAAATAAGAATAAAGTGATTAACGAGAAAATTAATGTCATTGTAAAAATCGATTGTTTCGAATTACAGAGTTTGTGTAAGAATGTCGTACAAAGCACCCCACGCTTTTTTTTTTAGTTCAGTTTAATGGAATTAAAGCGTGTTTTTTAGTTTTTTTAAACTATAATTTATTTTTAAATTTTTTAGAGTCGAATTTCCCAAATAAAATGTATTCTAGTATATTTTATTATTTTCATTTTAAATTATTGTAATGTCACCGGGCTCTGATAAGTGTGCAAAATTTCGAATTAACCTGACCATATAAAGTGGGTAAAAATCGAGTTCAAAGATTCCATTACATACAAACATACAGGTGAAGCTAGTAAAAGCGTGTTAAAACAATTTTTTTTTTACTGCTGTGTCGACTTTAGATGCCGACTCTACCTCGTCAAATTGACAACCTTCACGTGCCGAAGACATTACCTTAACTGCCATTTTTATTACAACGAGGAAATGCTACTATCACTGTACTTAATATCACATTAGGGACACGAATACAGTAGGATGTATTTTATAGAGAATATACACCACCTGTTAGATCGAGATTCACGTGTTTGTAATGTATTCCACTGCACAAATTGATTGAGAAAGGTGACTTACAGAATGTCATATTATGTTATTAGATTTAGGGCTGATTTTTCAATAGTTAGATAACTTTTATCTGAAGATTATTATGACAGTTTGACATATTTTCTATACAAAAGCTGTCAAACCGCCATATTTATTCCACAAATAAAAGTTATCTGACGATTGAAAAATTAGCCCTAAGACCATTGGCTCTAGAGATAATAGTAAGTATTCAGAGAATATTCCTGCTATCACGGTAGGATACCCCAAAATAAAATAAAATTATGAAACGTATGCAATTTTGATACGTCAACATTACAGCTATTTTTTCCTGAAACTCTGTAGTGTGGATCATGTGTGACCAGAGTTAAGCTTATAAAACTTTTTAAAGGATATAAATGGTAATTTCCTTCTAGTATTCCAGCCCATCAAAAATACCGTTTTAATACGTTAGCTAAGGTTATTTATTTTACGTGCAGGCATGTGTAATTGTGTATTTAATTTAAGCAACACGCATGCCGCGAATTGAGACAAAAGTCGTGAGAGAAGAAAGTTATAGTCTCACTGACACAGTCGAGACCGACTGACTTCATTACATTTTTTGTAAGCAGGTAATTATGTAGCGGGGACTTTATGTAATCGGGAGTGGCGTAATATTTGATAAACTTGTGTAAAACCGGTATAAATGAAGTAAAAATTAATTAACTTTTACTGACCTGAAATGATTTAATGTTTCAAAAGTTTCACGCGGTTACGCAATAAATAAATAAATATAATTAAGCCACCCATTTCTATTTCATCTACATATTTTACATATAATAAAATTGTAACTGATCGCTGTCTGAACATTGAAGATATTTGAGGAAAACTATTATTGGGGTCTTTTAATAACGCAATAGAACCCAAAACAATGATTTTTAGAATTTTTGTTTGGTTGTCTGCGTTTGACCGCGCTAGTCTCAGAAACGGCTTGACCTATTTTGGTGCGGTTTTAACTAATATATTGTGATAACCTTCACTTAACATTTAGTGTTTGTTTTATTTCCATGGGTTCATAAGTAAGAAAGTTAATTTTGAAAAATGAAAAAAAAAAATGCTATAAAAATAGCAAGTCGGAAAGAAATACCTCTGTAACCTAAACAAAAAATACTAGGCTGGCATGAATTAACGATAATATTTGAATCATTAGTATTTTGCTTCTAATAGGATTTAGATGAAAGGCGTACATAATAATTATACTTAGTTTATATCATGAATTAACTCATAGGATATTGTCTATCCCGAAAACGTACTACGTTTCTGTGGGTTAATTTCCGACATCCACGCGGGTGAAGCCGCTGGCAAAAGCTAGTTTAAAATGATACTAACCATCCATTCTTTCACCCAAAAAACTTTTAAATTACGTAGGTACGACCTCGAGCTCCAAAAATAGTAAAATTCTAATCAACTTTTATTTTAGTTTTATATCAACATGAATATCATAGCGAAACCCCACATTAAATTATTAGAATTATTTTTTTATAGCCGGTAGCCTACGTGCTCCCATAGATAAGATCGTCACGTCAACCGAGCGAAGTGACATAGAATCGTGAGAGATGAAAGTCATTGTCACAAACAGTACGCCAAGTAATAATAGCAATAGCACAGAATAAATAATAGTACTAGCAATAGGTAGAAAGACTCTACCACATGCTTTATTGTATTCTATTTGTTTTTTAATGTTAATTTTGTTAGTTTTATATGCTCCGTGTTTACTGTTTGTATTTCCTGTGCGTAAAGAAAGAAAGAAAGAAAAACATTTTATTTGGGACTAAAACATTTTTCTTTCTTTCTTTCTTTCTTTATTACATTTCTAAGTTGTGTTTATGAACCTTCTGGATTTTGTACTTTGTGGCACTGATTACAAAAATTCTTTGGTTATAAATAAGGTAGGATTTCGGAATTGTCGTGTTCTATCTTCATTGAAGCAAATATTATATAATTTCCTTTTTTAAATGAAAACGATTTAGTAACCAGTGTTTTGTTTTATACAGGCTGTAACAGAAAGGTGTGGTCAAACATAATAGTGTGGTACAGACCACCAAACTGAACAACTTTATCCATGGGACCAACATCGTAAACAAAAAAAAATATCAGCCATCCCATACATTAATTCCCATACATTTGGTACCTATTGAAGGTTTGTATGGGACATCTGATATTTATTTCTCATTTACGATGTTGGTCCCATAGAGAAAGTTGTTCAGTTTGATGGTCTGTACCACACCTTTCGGATACACCCTGATACGGGTCAACAATGAAGTGCAAACAAATTTGTGGTTAACATAACACTTCGAAAACGTGAGTCATGATCAAAATTTAAACACTTTACTTTAAAATTAAAAGACTCAAATAAAATCAATCTGAAATCCAATCCTAAACTAATATGCGAAAGTAAGTTTGTTTGTTACCTTTTCACGCCTAAACCACTGAACCGATCATCCTGAAATTTTGATATACGTTGTCAGGTACCTTTCATCCCGAAAAAAAGTACTGTTCCCGAGCAAAACAACCATAACGTTCTTATGATGGCGCCACGTGTCTTTCGAATCATGATTGAATTATATTATTACACTAGGTTTTGTGCGCAGCTTCGCCCACACATGCATTATAGGTACTTACATATAAACCTTCCTCTTGAATCACTCATCTAATAAAAAAAACCGCATCAAAATCCGTTGCGTAGTTTTAAAGATCTAAGCATACAGACAGACAGACAGTGTGAAGCGACTTTGTTTTATACTATGTAGTGAAGCAGAGTACAACCCAAATGTCAAATTCTAAATTAACGAGAGCGAAGCCGCGGGCAAAAGCTACTAGATCATAAAAACCAGCGATATATTTCTAGCGTCCGTGTGAACCGCGGTATTAGCACTAAGCCGTAAGGTATGCAATGCAAATTAATTTTAATAACTCATACACTTTAGGTACGACGTCATTTCGTGGCGTTATCACTTATCATTACAAAACATCTCGAACAGTGTTAGGTTAGGTAACATAACGTGCTTTATTATAAGTAACGCGACCCTTTGGTTCTTCCACGAAACACTACACCACTGAATTCATAAGTAGCTTTAGCTAAACGAACGATTGCAGGTCAGGATTACTCAGGCAATAATGTTTAAATACTAAGTACCAATGTTTAACACAGTAACCTTTACGATTTAGCTTTTAAATTGCAGTCAAACAAAGATTAGTAAGCCTAGAAGAGGCAAAGGAGCTTTGGCATTAAGCTAGGATTGTAGTGCTAAGTACGGACTAAATCGCAACTAAATCTTTTTCATTCTACTAGATTAAATGGACTTTAAATGCGTCACTGTTGAAGTGAAATTCCCTTTTTGTTTTCGTAAATTGAACTGAGGGTGGGAAATCATCAAATAACTTCTCCCGCTCTGGGTGGAGCGGGAGGGCGTGTCAGACTTTTACTGACTAAAACCCACCCGTGTTCCTTCAGTTGCCTATGCCAGGGCCGCGGTAACCCTTTCAGACAACCCGCGACCCCAGTGGCTGAACTAGGTACCTGTGCTCGGAATTTTAATAGCTGCAGTAAAATGACAGCAGAAGTGTCATTTTACTGCATCTGAGTAAAAGTCCGACCTTAAGTATTAACTTTTTCATTTTTTTTTGGTAAACCTTTTCGGTTTCTTTCATATACCTAAACAAAGCAGGTAAATAAACGTTGTAAGTGCATCAGGGATGTTTGCGGCGGCGCGTGTAGATTGTTTATACACAATAATGCGCAAGCGCGCAGCATCGATGGTAGCTCGAGTCATGGCTAGCCCTGATTGCTGACAGAGTGGACTGTCCGTCGTAATGATGTCAGTTACATGTGCCATCGCTTCGTGTTGTTTACTAACACTTAGTTTTAAGGGACAATGTTACTAACCCTATATGAGTTTATGCTCGAAATAAAATTTTTGAATTTGAATTTGAAAATAAGAAACCAGTCAACCTCACGTCATGTCTTGATGCAGTTTATTTCAAGTAACATCCTTGTTCTCATAAAAAATACTTCTACATCTACACGTCATTTGCGGTCACTGCAGAGAGCAGGTATAATAACCCGCCTTGCGCCTTCATAAAAGCTTCAACCAATGTTTATTAAAATTTTGTAACTTAGGCAAGTTCAAAATCCCCACAACATTCTAACACAATCCTTATCGTCCACCATCTATCACACGTGTGTGTTTTAGCAAGTTTAATGTTAAGGCCTAGTTTATAATGTAAACAGTCTTGTGTAGTGGGTGTAAAGTAAAGCAAACTTGGTAACTGTACTGCCGAGATAAACGGCTCTCCGGCTGTGCCCTCGGCCGCAGGTGTTACGTAAGTACCGCAGCCTGCAGTACCTATCGACCGGTCGCCTAACTGCATACCAGGGAGATGTACTAAAGTTTAGACTAAAGGATCATCTTACATATCATTGAGCTAGAATTCATACTGTGTGCAAAACTGTACAGCCTTGTAGTATGACTGTGTCATTCATGCCTAGTATGTGAGTTGAGAGCAGGGGTGGCCCAGTGGTAACGGCCATGACTTACGAGTTGTAGGTTGTGGGTTCGAACCCAGGCAGGCGCTTTACTTTGTGTAAATAATTTCATCACCACTGCTCTCAAAACGGTGAAGGAAAAACATCGAGAAAACCGGTATGACCGAACCAAAAATTCAAAGACATGTGACATCTACCAAACCGCATTGGGACCGCGTGGTAGATTATAGCCCACTACCTCTCGCAGAAAGAAGAGGGCTGTGTCCCAGCAGTGGGAACGCTATCTAGGCTGATAATGCTGAGCTAGAATTGATGCTGTGTGCAAAACTGTTCTGCCTTCTAGTATGTGTCAATTATGTCTTCGAGAATTTGGATAGATAGTTTTGTCTCAATCTGCATTATCTTTCCAATAAAAGCTTAGAAATTGATAATCGTCTAATTAAACGCACTAATAAATATCCAAGCAACAACGCTGATTAAATTACACCAAGCATTTTACACTTAATAGCGCCATTAAACCACACTGAAAGTTAAAGTGCACTCAGACCTTTTTTATATCCTTTCTCGTCCTCAAGAATTATTCTAAGAACATTCGATTTGCTGGCTATGCCCTCGCTTTTCCGAGAAAATATTAAACGATCGTAATGGAGAATGTCGTAGAACTCGTAGACCTCGTAGACGATATATAATTTAGATATAAAACCCGTAGTACTACGAGTAAACAGTGCTGTAAAACTATTTTGTATGTTATGGGCACTAACAATAGATTTGCAGGGTTGTATACATACCTACATGTATGTGTATAGATCTTCTATCAGTTTATTGCCTCGCCAAGCAAAACGCTTTAAAAGGGTCGAGAACTCGAGATCACATTTCATTCTAAGAAATAAAGTGTTTAATCCAACGTTGAAGCAGGAAGGTAATCTCCTCCGGCTGAGAAATAGGAAATATCTGATACCAGTTGACCTCAAATATTGAACTTTTACTAGGAAACACGTCGAGGGGCTTGTGGCTAAGTAAAAACAGCCGCACGGGTCGATCGATCAGGTTAAGCTACGCTTGGCGCGGTTGGTCCGTGGATGGGTCACCATCTTTACATACCATGCCTCCGTGCCTCCGTTGGTCTCGGCTGTCATTCGTGAATCTTTGACAATCGTTACGGGTCGTCAGAAGCCCGAACGTCCTTTATATGGAATGAGTACCGGTGTTTTACATGGAGCGACTGCCTATCTGACCTCCACAACCCAGTTACTGGGTAATACGATACTCGATCTGGGTAAGACTGGTTGTCAGACTTTCGGATTTCTGTCGTACGGTAACGACTGTCAAAGATCCACGAATGACAGCCGGAACCAACGACTTAACATGCTTTCCGAGACACGTCTTGGTATGTAAAGATGGTCACCCATCCACGGTCGACTCGTGCGGCTGTTATTTCTTAGCCACAAGCCTCCCAACTCGTTAGTATACTATGGACATAGGATGACTTTCCAACAATAAGAGTATATCAAACATAAAAAACTTATAAACTTCAATATAAGATCGAAGATATAATTCAAACAGCAGAGATTCCGTTTAAAGATATAAAGGTTCAATAGAAGGGAGACGTCCGCTGCATTCCAATAGTCGTTCCATGCTAGTAGTACTTCGCAATAATCTGCGCAATGTGGCATCGGTTAAATGTCGAAGAACAGATTGCTCTCGACTCACAGACTCATACAATAAGGGAGCGGAATATTTGCTGTGACGGCAAATAACATCCAGCTTATTAAAAACTACTTGCAGATAAGGAAGTAGGGATATTCCCTAGTCGAGCAACCGCTGCAACTTTTTTCAATATCCGCACTGGGAACGAGTCAGTAAATTGTCAAGATGGCAGTATACTTACAGTCGTGTATATAAATATGTATGAATGTGAACTGTCTTCAGCAACTACCTTGATCGTTGATATTTTTTTCTCAAAATATGCATAACCAAACACTACTTGTCAAGGAAAACAAAACCACCTTTACAGCAACAAAACCAAAAAGAGAACTCGACAACAAAACGGATGAGGATTTCAAACGGGCAAGGGCAAATCAATTTGTACAAAAAAATTATTTAAATCATTAACCAAATTGGTACCCTGGAGGTTTTGGAAATTGGAATGACTATTGGAACAAACACTACAAAACTGGAAAAGGAAAGAAAGTTTTTGTTGAGTTGATCGTTGTGGAGGACGGTGTGCGGGCGCGCGCGCAGGCCACTCACCCTGCGGGGTAGGATAAGAGGGACGGGGGAAATGCCACTACTACCCATACCTTGCCTCAGCTGTGAACCACGGAAGTGCCTCCTACAGATTTTGCGCCTGTCTTTGATAAATCCTTTATCAGATTCATCCGTTACCGGGCTCTAATGAAATTTTCCTTCAAACGATCTTTTACACAGATTTTCTGGGTGTTTGGGTCCTTAAAAAGCTTCAATAATTTCATCATTTCTTGTTTCGTATTGTTTTTCATAGATAATACTTTTTGTCTTTGATTGTTAGGTTCCAGATACACGATTGGTTTTGCTTTACTCCTCCAATGTTTATCTGGTATCATCAACCCTTTCTGCAGTTATTTGTTTTTCTTGGCGCATGTTTTCAAGCGAAGTTACACCAAATAAACTAGTTCTTTCTGATGTGATTTTATCGGTGATGTTTTTAACGGTTTCGTTTTCATGGGTGTCTGATGCTGTTTGCGAGCACCTTGTTCAATCATAGCTATAGAGTTGCACAATTTATTGGCAACCTTTACCACGAGTTCTTATCTTATGCTCAATCCTAAAGAATGAAAAGCAGTTTCATAACATTGACTAGCTACAAATCTTTCACTTTCAAAGTATGAATCCAATCGGTCAGGGATTGCAAAAGTACAGCACTTTGTGAATATTAATTTGAGAGCGTCAATGACATTGTCTTTAATTATTTCTCAGAAATAGCCATAACGTCATAAATGCAAATCTCGAGAAGTAATTTCGGTCTTGGCAAATAATCTCAGCGGAGACCAGCCTTCGACGCGGGAGATATTATAGTGCACAAGTACACGCTTGTGCACTATAATCCTCTCTTCCCTCACTCTTATAGTCCGATGGAACGGCAATCCGATGGGACGGCAATCCGACACGACCAGAGAGAGATTAGGCGCAGGGCCAATGGCTTAACGTATTTTCAGAGGCAATAAACTGCCAACTTCCAAACTCCGGGCTGTTACAAAGAAATACTTAATAGAAAAACCCATTAACACTTTGCCCTACCCGTGAATCGAACCACAGGCGCAGCAGTCGCGCTTGCAACCACGAGATCAGTGCTTCTCAAACAAGTATTATGGCGGTATCTGCCATTCAATACCGAACAAAGGTCTGAAGACAAAAAACTCTTCGCTGCGAAAGGTCCGTTCAACTACCTGCTTCAAAGACAAAACGACGTCAGAGGTTGAATATTAGAAGGTGATGAATAAATACCGTACTTTGCTTTGCAGTCGATGACACATCGCCCTGGCCCCACCATATTTGATGATGATGTGCCCAAATGTTTGCAAATTATTTCACCTACAATAATAGCAGCTGAATTGTCACATAATAGTGACTCATGAGCGGAATAAAGAATCTCTTTTGAATACGGGTAATGAAGCCTCACGTGTGTCCGGCGATGCAAAAAGTATGAACCATGAAATTCGAGGCAAAAACTGATTCTATAGCCCCAATTGGCCATGTGCTCGCGAATTCGTGTTCATTTTCACAGCTGAGGGTAGGTATAGGAATGTATTCCCATTACGAATTACCTATCTTATTATTTTGGATGTTCATTTTATTGCTCCCATCAGATTTCCGCTTCTGCTGTGGTCACGTTCAAACTTGTTGTGACCCTAATACTTTACTTGGAAACAAAATAAGTTGATAACCTTTGATATTGAGTTAGCACAAAAGTGGGTCAAATTTTGTTCAAGTGCGTGTCTGCTATAAGTTAAATTAGGAAACAAACAGATAACGTTGAAACTTGCAGTCCTGTGGTCTGTGGAGGATCTTTCAACTACTTTATGTTGAGGTGTAATGATAAAAACAAACTTGTAAGTAAACCGAGTGCACCTGTTGACACCACACCTGGCGCGGGCGCACACGGGGGTGCAGTGGCGTGCACTCGACCACCAATGTTTATCTCATCTACAAATATTTAAACGTCGCGTGACTGAACTTGAGATGCATTCGAGCCGCCTCGGTGAAAATTCCTTAACGACTTAACAAAGATAAAAAGTTCAAAATCCTTTTTCTAAAGCCTCTTATACCGACTATAATTATTATTATACTAAACTAGTCAAACGACTGTCTAGTAACTAGTACAATATCCGGTTTGCCGTACCTTATTCGCTGGCGGCATCAAACACTCTTCTGCCTCGGAGGATATATTGCTTCATTTACTGCAATCTTTTAAATAACACTAAGTTATAGAAACACTACTGACACTTTACACTAAACACAAAACTTTTTAATCTAATTGATTATTCCGTCTACTGCAGTTCACTCGTTTTCTGTTTCTTCAGTTACAACTTTTTCATATTTGTCGACAACTTTTCATTTATGATTATCACTTTTAATATTTTGTATTACCGCATTAACAATTAAATAAATTTCGATTAGTGATTATATCGGAGAACGCTCGCGGCCGTCCGCCGTCGACTGTTGGAGTAGTAACGTACTAGCATCGCGGCAACCACCACATTGAGTGGGAGGAGGACCATGAGACAGTGCTACGGGCAACGCATGTGTTAGAGGGAGACGACCCCAGACGTCATCACTGGCACATCTATAAAGCAACTAATGAAAACTGTCCTGCAAACAAATTAAACAACTCACAAAGTCGTGGGTCTCCATTTTTACCGTATAATACCGGTTTTACCTGTGTCCAACGGCGTGCCAATAAGGTAATTTGAATTCCAGTAGAGTGAAAAAGACGGAGATTTGTGTCGAAGGCTCTATACATAAGTCGTAAAGGGTTACAGTTCGAAAGAAAATGTTAATAAATTAAATTTGAATACTGGGTTCGTTAACGGTCACAACTCACAACGAGTTGCAGAGTGATACGAGAGATTTTAATACCGCCTAGTGTTGATAATAACAAACCGGTTACGCCTTGTTTGGTTATCATCGATTCTTAATTTGGCAGTCTTTAAAATTTTCTCACCGCACAACAATAGAATGTGAACACTTTCTAACCACAAGTACATTCCTAACATAAATATGTAGAAACAAAATAAGCGCTAAATCCGTTAATTCAATAATCGCGCTACGGGGTAAGTCAATAAACACAACTCATTGAGCAAACCTTCCATAGGACAACGCAACGGTTGTGCTTGGCATGATTCAAAATACAAGAATGCATTGTACTCTTCTATTTGCCTTTCTTACTATTGCGCAAAGAAAAGCTTCACTTTTACCAATTAGCTCGGCGGCGCATGAGCGGCCGACAGACGTGGCTTTGTTTCCCAAAACAAGTGAAAATCTACTCGATATCGACACACTTTCGATACACCTGCTACGAATTTCCATTTTACACAATGGAAATTCGTCATTTTTATACTGTCTTCGTATTATTGTTTTATAAACGCACTAATTGCTAACAAAAACGAAATGTTTTAAAAGAAACTAAAAATAACGGTGTGAAAAAATAATAATTATGTGCAAAAAAAATTACTCGTAGGCAGAAGTTTTTAGGTAAGATCTTTAATTTTGCAATATTCTGGTTCAAACAAGATTGGTTGAAAAGACACCCAACATTATAAAAATTATACATAGTAAGTATCTAGAATATTTTTTCTATATTTTTAAGGCTATTAGTATGCGATACTCGCGAGGGGCTTGTGGCTAAGTAATAACAGCCGCACGGGTCGCGCGGCTTTTTTGCGGATGGGTGCACAGGGTAACCATCTTTACATACCAAGAAAAACCCCTCCGTGTCTCGTAAAAGCACGTTAAGCTGTTGGTCCCGGCTGTCATTCGTTTGTCTTTGATAGTCAGTCATTACGGGTCGTCAGAAACCCGAAAGTCTGACAACCAGTCATACCAGACGGGATCGTGTTACCCAGTAACTGAGTTATGGAGGTCAGATAAGCAGTTGCTCCATGTAAAATACTGGTATTCAGCTGCATTCGGTTAGATGATGAATATGCGATACTCAAAATTTAAAGTTTTCTATCTGGTTACTCTAGAATTTGGCATCGTTTAATAATTCAGGTCAAGGTTTTCTCGAGCTTCATTTAATTTTGAATAAACCTTTTCCTAACCTAAGAGACTGTACGAGTACAGTTTACAATTCCAAAAACTTTTTAACAAAAAAAAACCGACTTCCTAAAATCACTACAAAGTGAAAAATAACTTTGATTTCGGAAGTCGGTGTCTTTCGTTTTTTATTTACTTTCTTTTTTTTTGCCACCGACTTCCGAAATCAAAGTTATTTTTCACTTTGTAGTGATTTTAGGAAGTCGGCTTTTTTTTGTTAAAAAGTTTTTATTTCTGGCTTTTTAGTGGGCCTGTTTATAATTTGTATAAGTTACAATAGTCTAATGTCAATTGCTCATCACATGTTACAAAATATTGCTTTTCCCGATGCTGGGACGTTAATTGTTGAGGAGTTCTGCTGGTAAGAACCAGGAGAACTCCTCAACAACCACTCACCACACGCATTGTGTGACGAGCGGAAATTGCTTAGCAACCATATTAAAGTAATCGAATCGCAAACCGTGAAATATTTATCATTGAGTAGTTCCGGTAGCCATCTGTGGTCTTCATCATCAGTTCCACTTCACCAAGTGGTGCTTTCCGAGAGCAAAAGCACGAGCTACTATAAAAAATACCCAAATCGCTATAGGTGTGCCTATGATATTTGAAGAGTTCCTTCGATTTCTCCAGGATCCCATCATCAGAACTGGATTTTGACAAAAATGGGACCATTTGGGAAGTATACCCTTTCCAACAAAAATATAATTTTTCAAATCGGTTGGCAAGCAACGGAGTTATGCGCGAACAAACAAAAAAAAAATAAAAAAAATACAAACATCCGAATTGAGAACCTCCTCCTTTTTTAGAAGTCGGTTAAAAATGCAAATCAAATGGAAACATTGAACTATGAATCAAAAGTGTGCCGTTGGCCGTCAGGTGCGTTGTACTTACATCCGTATTCTGTAAGCTTTCATTGTTTCTTAAGGTCCCTCCTAGTTCTCGCCTCAACCATGTTATTATTATCGCCTTAACATTAATTAGCTGCCTTGTAAGTGGGTGGTAATTAGGTACCTACATAAAGGTAATATTGATTGATTGAAAAACTTGCCTTCTCTGGGAACGCTATCTAATTTTCACCTCCGTCAGTGTTATTTTCTCGTGAATAGCATGTTTCTTCTACTAATTACTTTTGCGTTTCTTTTTAGACCTTAAAATCCAAGAAAAAATCTTCTATTTACACTAAAGACATAAATTGGTAAAAGAGAAAGTAAATCACTTTCCGATTTCTACACCATTTTACAAGAATACAAATTACCTTGAAGAAAAACAGTACTCTCGTAAATTATTTGGACGTGCATAAAAATTCCTTGTTACAAGGTTCGTTTCATTGGTCAAACAAAGAGAGGATTAGAAAGAAGCGGAGTTTAAAATAATCAGTTTAACAGTCACCGTCTACAGACGACGATATCACTAGTTATGCCATTATGTAAAAAAACCGGTCAAGAGCGAGTCGGACTCGCGCACCGAGGGTTCCGTTCCGATTTCTGAAAAAGTGTGGTACCTATTTAGAGACATCGTTTTATTTTTCCTGTAATCTTTATATAAACTTCTATCACATAGAATAATTTTAGATTTTTATCTTTGCAAACTTCGGAGATAAGGGGGGGAACGGTTTTTTTTTTACATTTTTCATCAAAAGTCGAAAACTATGCGGGCTAAAAGAAATAAAAGTATGTTTGAAAATGTGCAAGCAGCGCTCTTTCATATGATACCCCAAATGCCCTAGTAGCCCCACTTTGAATTTTTACCCCCTTTCAGTCCCAGTTACAAAAGAAAAAAATATAAATATTTTTACTTCTTTCTTATTTACAAAATAGTTCGGTAAACGTCATCTAAAACTGTTCCAAATTTCAAGTTGATAGCATTAATAGTTCTTGAGATATCCAGCTGTGACAGACAGACAGACAGACTGAGTCACACCATAAGGGTTCCTTTTTTTATCATTTTGGTACGGAACCCTAAAAAGGGACATCAGTCGTGGTGGAGGTGACTTTTCAACTTAGGCGAAATTATCTTATTATGATCACCCAGATACAAGGAACCTTAATGTCAAATATACTCCGATCTTATTCCAAAGATCTCGAGCACGACGTTGTGCGTGGTTCCACGGCTAATGACGGATATGACCCAAGTGAAGGGAGTGCGTCAGCTTCGAGGTACCAATTTTCGCCAGATGTCAATGCGTGATCGGCATGGTATAAGAGCCAATGGAAATCGAACCGCCGACTGACCCCTTTCTCTGATGAATAGTAATGACCCTACTTGGATTGTTCATGGAGCGACTCATGCCAACATATCGATTATATATGCATCAGAGCCAGCTTTTGTGGGTTGCGGCGTGCCACCAGATTCGTCATAAACGTCTCGAAGTTTGATATTATGATGTCGAATAATACACGTGGTTCTTACAACGTATCTTCAAGCATGATGATGGCACTCCCAATCATATCATCACAAATCTTGGATATTGTTATGGTGACCTCTTGTGAATCATTTTACTTCTTTTTCTAACCCAGTCGATAGCTATTATCAGCTGAGCAACAAATTACTGACATTTTAGTTAAACTTCGTATTTTATATAATCTGTTTAAGTAGATCTGATTGGTCTTCACAAACTCAGTGTAGGTGCTCATTTTTTATAATCTTATTAAATTGATTAACCTTATATAGCCAATTTAGGATCAAAAGCGTCGGCCGTGGAGAGGCTTCGTAAACGAAGGCTGAGGACCTCTAAATTAATTTACCATCTTCAACGCCTTTGACCTTAAAACCGGAATTCTTAGCCGTCCTCTTTGTACCTACATTTTACTTATGTACATTTTTATCGCGTAATGAGTCTCTTATAAAGCGTACATGTATCTTAAGGACAAGTTATATGTGTGTATTGAAGGGTCTAACTTGCTTGCCGTGATCCAATCTCCCAATATAGAGTCATTTATACTGCCGTTTGCGGCTAGCATCGTGTTCACAATTTCCAGCTTCGTTCGTTCGTGTTTAAAGCGCTGACAAAAGCCGAAAAGCAGCCTTCCAAAATACTTGTATGAATAATAGATGGTAGTATTGATTGTCAGAGACAATGTACGCAGTACGGTTTTATATATAATGGTACTATATCAAATCAACAGTACAATGTGAACTAATGATATATTGATGGAGTGCGTGCCAGCTTACGTAGCTTAAAAGGATTTTTTATTTGTAAAGCCAACATATAAAAAGCCTTTGATATCAAAGTAGGACACAGTCTTGGAAAATTTAATTTGACCTTTGTTGATATGGGAGCACTCAGGACTCCTACCGTCAGAATATAAATAAAGGCAAAGAAGGCATTGCATCTCAGAGACCTTTACAAGCTTTTGTTACGCGTGCTACTCACAGCCATATTGATGTCGCAGGCAACTGATTTAATTAGCCGTTTAGTTAACCGCCTAGCCTTAGGAAATAGTGCTCGCCAGCCGCTTCCGCGGCACCGCTTACTTCGCTCGCTTGTCTCGTACGCTATTGCCCACAGTTCTAACCTAACCTATCTTGGGCAGTACTGCGACCACTTCGGCTCGCACAATTCCAACCTAACCTATAATTGAATATCATTCAGGCCGGTAGTTGAACAGCCGCCATTTATTTAAAAGGCTAGGCGGTTAACTAAACGGCTAATTAAACCAATTGACTCCGACATTGACATCACATCTAATGAACAGCAAGAAAATGCGGAGCTCATTGCAGTATAGCATAACATTACAGACGGATAGCATCTCAAATAGATGGAAATTCAAATTGGACATGAAGTTTCAATTCCGTTAGCCTCAATTTTGGTAGGAAACGGATTCTGGTAAACGGCGGCCGAGTTTGAGACCGAATCGATTTCAAACTATAATTCACTTCCCCTGCCAAAAACAACGTTTCATCTACGATAAGATGGACGATGTAGATTGTTGCAGTGTAACTGCGGTTCCTATTAAAAGATTAAAAGAAAAGAAATAGACCTGTTTTGCACAATTAACTATGGAAATAAACGAATCAGAAATGGTTTTGCGCAATGTAAAACGACATATTTTAATAACTTGTTATTTTATGACTTCACTTTGATGGAATCAACTTATATGCAGTCAAACAACGATGTATGTTGCATTTAGTATGACTTATGAGGTTGCAAAGACCAACTAACAAATGCATCTACAAAACACAAAAAATGCGATATTTATCCATGTTGCATCTTGAATAATATTTTACAAACGTAGAGGTTAATAAAAACTTTTTACAAAAAAAAAACAACTGACTCCCAAAAAAACACTACAAAGTGAAAAATAACTTTAATTTCGGAAGTCGGTGTCTTTGGTTTTTAATTTACTTTCGTTTTTTTTGCCACCGACTTCCGAAATTAAAGTTATTTTTCACTTTGTAGTGTTTTTTTGGGAGTCGGTTGTTTTTTTTTTTTGTAAAAAGTTTATATTTTTCACTTTTTAGTGGTGACACTTCAACTCAAGTAGCGCAATTTGAAGCGGCATATAGTTAGCATTAAATCATTTATAGCCAGAGTGCACCTCATGACAATTGCAATAAGCCCAAACACGGCTAGGATACATTGTTTTATTACTGAGTTCCGATGCCTACTTTCCGGCTTCTTCATCAGATCGGTTCGATGCTCGAGAGATCGAGCTTCGTCATAGTCGCTTAACTATTTTAATGGAGATATCTTATCGCCATCCGTGAAATACTTATAATCGTTGAGGAGTTCCAGTGGCTTTCTGTGGTCTTCTTCATCAGTTCCACTTCACCAGATGATACTTTCTTAATGCAAACGCTTGATTTGTCGATGAAAATACCAAAATAGCTATACGTATGCCTATAATATTTGAGGAGTTCCCTCGATTCCTCATGGATCCCATCATCAGGATTTTGAAAAAAAATGGGACCAATCTGGAAGTACACGTTTCAAATAAAAAAAGGATTTTCCGAATCGGTTCATAAATGACGGAGTACTGAGGTAACAAACATACAAAAAAAAAACATACAACCGAATTGAGAACCTCCTCCTTTTTTGTGAAGTCGGTTAAAAATACATATAAACGAAATCACAATGACGCTATTTCCATTTTCAGAACTGATTTACTAAATTCAAATCTGCAGATACCGCATTTATTGCAAAATGAAAATGGATTCAACAAAATAGAAGTAGTTATACCACTAAAATGTTTGTTATTTCTTCTGTCCTCAAACCTTTCTTATATATATAGATAGTTATAGTTATAGTATAGTATATATAGATAGTTAAAATCTATTAATAACACCGAAGTCTTTTAATATCCGCCATCCGGTACAAATGTAGACTAGGCGTTACTGCAAACAAATACACTGCCTACGCAAAGTCTGCTGTTTTTCAACAATACGTCTAGACTCTAGACTTTTCATTACCAGTAGCTCACTGATGCTAGACGTCTCGACACCATGGAACTGAAGCTAACTGCCGAACAATGGAGATGCTGAAATATTACACCGGAAATGGACGTTTTATTTTAGGAAACCTTCGAAAATGTGCGACGTAAACTTTGTCTTACGTTGCACTAAAATAGAGACATTTTCAAACTACTATCGTGTAGATACCTACTGTGTTACTGTGTAGTCTGAGTATCGCAGCTAAGTTAAGATTTTTTCAATACACTTCCTCGAAAACTGGTTCATATCGCACTACGATTAGGTTCACAATGCAATGTATGTCGCACGCGTGCGATTTTTCATTTTCCCACCCGTGTGCGGGAATAAAAATTGCCACAGATAACTTATACCTATACTTAGACCAAATTGGTACAATGCCTCTATTCACTACTCTCTATTCGGAGGTGAATGTTTTTTTTAATCTCGGCAAAGAGATATCCGTCTATAAGGCGTCAATATTTTTTGAATATTTAAATAATGTTTCTCTAAAGAATATTATCAAAAACCATGATTATTACAATAAAAAAAACGTTTATGAACAAATTAACATTTATTTGTGTTCTAAACTCAAAAATATTTGAATTTTCTATTTTTCATATTAAGCTGTTTATCGGCTTTATACCTTTGCTTCTCTTTCAACCTAGCGAAAGCAAAGCGCGGAAAAAAAGAAAATTGAAATCATAGTTTCCTATTAATTCATGACAAAAATATTTTCCGTTATTTTATTTTATTTCTTCAAAAGTATATTGAAAAACGTCGTTTGATACTCGTGGACATTTGTTGTTGCAGTTCTCGGCTCAAAAACAACCTAGCCTACGCCTCGGGTGTTTTAATTCCGCCTCGAACGCAATAACAAACGTTCTCCACTTGTATCAAAATGTACTATTGCTCGCTAAGCTTTTAAGGTTGTAAAATTCTATTACTTGTCACTTGTTTCATTTTAATGTGTCAATACTCAATATATTTAATGCTTTTTTTTGCTATAGCAAATTGTTCATTTAACAATCAAGCATTGTATCTGAAGTTTACTCAACAAACAGAAATTAATTAACACAATCTAAGACGAACCTAACACGTAACTAATCAAACAAACGTATTGTGAGATGTGAAGTTCTATTTACTGCGCAGTTCTGAGAGCTGGCTTTGTGGTGGATGAAGCGCGCGACAGGTGACAGTTTCCGTAGCACAAGTAGTGGGTACACTAGAGAGGCAAACTGTCACCGACTGCTAGTTCACAGCCACAGTGAACGAAACCGGAACAACTTTAATATTTCATACGGCGAAGAGACAACGGCGCGGCGGCGGGCGGCGGTCACTTTGTTTTCCACTGGCTGGAAAATAACTCACTGAGACAACGATCGATATTTACGTCTGAGTGTTTTAAGCTTTCGAAAACAGCTTCTAAACGAGAAACTGTGAAATACAATACGTACGCTTCCTGATAGCACTTATTTTAGCAATCTTCGTCGATATGTAAATACTTTATTTACACTTAAATAGAAAGTAACGGAAAAGTTTATGAAATATTTACATGCGTGAGACCTTTAACTCTATGTATGTGTTTTCGACGTATCGTGTTGTCGGTGTACCACGTACGTAGCTATAGTAATAGAGATATCAAATAGGAAACTTTTATAACGTTTTTCATAAAACCACATCATTTACAAGTAGCGTTCACTGTAGGAGCCATTTCTGCCATAAACCGACCGCATGCGAGTCTTTAATGATACAACCTTTACGTATAAACTAGGAAAAGCCATTTCGTAGCCATTTTAGTAGAAAACTAATAAGTAGCATGGATTAAATACTTGTGAACTTATACTCTCTACTGGTGAAGTTATACTCTCTATTGGTGCAGTTATACTCTCTACTGGTAATGTTATAATTTTTGTGACGCTTCCAAATGACTGCGGCAGAAGCGGAAACTTTTGTTGTGACTTAATAGCAGGTAATAATACAAAACAATGATTACTACTGTGCGTATAGTACTATTAAATATCAATTAGGAGACTCGATCAATTTCCTTAATGATACAAAATTACAACTCACAACACGGCTTTAATATATCATGGAGTGGTGGTAGAAACATTATGATTTTAACTCAATTTTTTTAATATGATAAATCGACAATTGACAATAGTGTTATGATAATTTCACCTTTGTTTGTAAAAGAAATAAGCATAATACGAGTATTCAATATCGATTATTAACACGTGGGCTGATTTCCATAAATATTTGGAAAATCAGGGCCTTTTTTCAATAACGTTAGGGTTTCTTAGTTACTTCCTAGTCCAACTCAAAAAATAATACTTATTACATATTTTAAAAAATACTTCAGTTTTTAAAAAACACGTTTCTTGTATGACCCCCTTTAATTTTTACCTTTATTTTATTTTTGTTATAGTGGCAACAAAAATATACACAATCAGTTAAAATTTCAACTGTCTACCTATTATGGTTCATGAGATACAGCCCACTGACAGACAGTCGGACAGCGGAGGCTTAGTAATAGGGTCCCGTTTGGCACTATAATCGTTATAGGTAGGTACCTATACGGGTAGAATTTATAGGAACCTTTCTAATTGCATTTCTAACCTGCAATTTAGAAAACTGAAGTTTATGTCCGATATTAGAAGTGTACATCCTCATTCCTGAAATTCCATTTTGTTTTCAACCTACAACTTCACCCCTGTGTTTATTATACTTATAAACAAAATGCACAAAACAATAACAATCAACATTAAAATTAACACTCACCATTCCCAAAGATGCACGAGACAGTCGAACATGACGCAGCCATGTTCTGTGCTCATGCACGACGCTGCCGGGGCCGCGGTCGCCATCTTGAATCCAGCACTAATCTCCAACTACCCTCTCATATATAATTTCACTTGCATACAAGTCAGTACCGAAACAATCCGAAGTGGCGACGCCTAGCAATTTTGTGAAGGTAATCTCTGGAAAGAGAAAAGTGCCAATTAGACTTTGATAAGGTCGTGAACATTGTGATTAAATGAGATGAAAGTGAAATTATAGGCGGTGTGGCGGTGAGGTGTTTTGGTTTTAGTGATAGTACTTGAGTGTTATTTGACATTTATAGCCCGAATACTCAAATGATACAATTTTGAGACGCTCTTAAAAATCTTTCTGTATTTTCTATTATCTGTAAATTGAGTTGCGTTTGAGTATTCGACACTTTCGACAGTTAATTTCTAAAATTCAGGTTTTTACGGTTGTAACTTGTGGGTAAGTAAGTACAAGTAGACAATTTACGTTCAAGTATCCGAAATAAAATTACAACTAATTATTAGTTGAATATATAATAATAATGCCCTGTAATAGAATAATAAGTACCTCCCTATTCAATAAGTGACAGTGTCCTAATTATGTTATTAATATTTGATTACAGCTGTTTATCAAAGTGTTAACTAAAACAAAAGAAGGTAATTTTATGTAACTCAACTGGCCACTTACTTTAACAAGGCTCTAAATAAATAACTGGCTAAAATGTTTCAAATGCCATTCCATTTACTACATAAAACATGACGAATAGTTAGTCCGGGGATTCAGTTTTTTTACATCAATGTGAAGTATTTCTAGATAGGTAACTATCTAAGTGACAGTCACGATTATTTTGAACAATACTCTTAAATCGAAACCTATAATGCAAGTAGTGTTATCTACTGATAGATGGACAGCATTCCATCAGGAAGCTCCTACATTTTGATCAACCGCAAGAACACCTCAGAAACTAACAGGTATTTGTGGCAAAATAGCGGTATTTTACTTATTTCATTCATAATTTATTGTATACCCGATAGTTGCAGCTTTTATAGAAAAGTGCATTACCCGCAATGGTGGCATTTGGGTCAGAGTTAATAGCCCTAACTAAACTTGCTTCAAAGAAATTAAATCCTGCAGTAGTCGTTAATATTCATTAGTGCACATAAACACGTTTCTAACCGGTTGAATATTCATATCTTAAGTATTCATTTAATTTAAATGAATAACGACATTTGAATGAATGGTATTCTGCTAATTGTCAGCTTGCACAACTTATATGCCAATTTCATTCATGTTCAAGATTCGTGTCTTCCCGCAAAAATCTGGATGCCAAAGAACACTATGCTCATGGGTATGGTGCTGCGTAGAGCCCCCTTCAGAAGGCGTTGACACAATCGTGCAAGCACTGCCGTGGCGTCCATCAATTTAGGGCACATCGCCGGAAATACTATCGATTGTTGAGGACAACCGAGGAAACTGCGCTGGTACTCAAAGAAAACAATGTCATAATTCGAACAAAACAACTCATCCGAAACCAATAAGTCTTGTTACAGGGCGTTTTATCGCTACATTTAATAATGACCACTTTAAATAATGGTCTTACTTGAATGAGCCTCTGTAATACCTAGATGCTATCATTTTCCTAATACACTATTACCGTACACGTAGTTAATGTAATCTATGCCGCTGTACAATATGTAGCATGGAATGGACAAGCATGGAGATAGTGGGACACTTAATAATTCACAATGGGCCGTGTAGCGGTCACCGACCGACGCGATATGCTCTATTTCAAGTTTCAAACATAGACTGCCTTCAGCCATTAACTTGTACACTGTATCATTGTAAATTATAAATGAGTAAAAAATCCTTGTTCAAAAATTCATGAACAAACCCTGAAAGTTAGCACCCCCGCAGACCAAGAATGGAAAAGTGGACGACGATCAAACTTTTGGATATCTTGCAAACATGCAACAATTTTCTACAACGATGCATACCTACACGTACCTAGCCTACGTACTTATAAAAGGGATACAGGCCTTTGCACATTGTTTGCTAAAAAAAATATAGACATAGATACTAGAGACCAAGAACACGATACGTTTGACCTCTAACTGTCCGCTCGGACACAATTTCAATAAAGTAGGTACCTACTGACTGAAAAAAGAAGTTAAACTGCTAATGCCCACGTAAACATTGTGGCAGGGAAACTCATGAAAACTGGTTTGTACGACACACTTAATTACTGGTGGGCAGCAAGTATGTTATTGGAATCTTGAAATCTAACAATTTATGGCGGTAACTTTATGTGACACCTCGCTTTGTTAGCGAATGGGACTTTACAATCTGTAAACTCTTTAGCTCTTTTTCCCGTTACTGCAGCTTCTAGGAAATCTCCTAGAATCGATTGTGGACTAAGGGTGGCCGCTGCAAATCCTATCTGGATAAATGGGATATCATCGACCCATTCCAAACACAGGGCGACTGGGGAAAGCAGGAAAGATCCTTCATGGAGATTTCTTGCCCTTCATGCACACAAATTAATAATTTTCGGACTTTTTCCTTTAGTTGTGAGGTGAGACCTTGCTTCATACCACATGATCCTAGGTCAACGGGAAGGTTGGGAAGTACCCTATAGGTTTTGATTTAAAACTTGCGTTGCGAGTATCAAAATATGTCGCATAAATGGCCGTATTTTTTTACTGCATTGACTTAGAAGCTCAATTTTTTTAAAGCTCCAAGGGACCATAAATCTATATATTTGATGTTAATTTCAACTTGATACCTCCACGCGTTCCTGAGAAATAGGGTTTTGACAGACTGACAGACAGACGAACAACGAAGTGATCCTGTAAGGGATCCGTTTTTTCCTTTGAGGTACGGAACAGAGTCTAGTTTTATTAATTACAAGCTTTTGCCCGCGGCTCCGCCCGCGTGGGTATCGGGAAATATCCCAAGGGAACCTGCTACCGGGAATTCCTTCCTTATTCCTTGTCTACATTATAAGGGAAACCCTGTGCAAAATTTCAGCTTTCTAGGTCCAAGGGTTAGGGCTGGGCGTTGATGAGTCAGTCAATCAGTCAGTCAGTCAGTCAGGACCTCTCTTTTTATTTATATAGATTTGTGTCTCTTTTTATGAATACTGTGCATAACTTTGAACTATAATACATATCTGCAATCCCGTCAATCTTAAGGGAACAGCGGCGAGCTACAGGTCAAACTTGTACCGCATCGGAGTTGGACATAAACAACGAAGAGCGGTCCGTCACCTGTCTCTCCACAATTCCATTGCTTTGTTTAGGATGCATATCCGGTACGGCTATAATAATCCTTCCATATTATTATCGTAAGGGCACATCCTCCCTACCATGATCGCGCCCCCCGGTCTACGCCTTGATATGCAATGGTCTCTGTTGCATCATGTAACATGAGCCAACAGGGGCTAGTGTGAATCTTTGAGTTCATTCAGGTAATCGAGTGTAGTCAAACCACGCTGGGGTCGTGATCATGACTCGAAACGAAGAATCGCCTAAAGGAATTTCAATTTCGAAATATTTCAATCACCATGCAACACCATGAAATGGAAATGTCCCCCACATAACAAGTACACCGGATCCAATAAAGTGCACCCTATCTGTTCGGAGGGAGTCGCCCTTTGGAAAATTTGCGAATTCAGATGCAAACGGAAATAGGGAGGACCATCGCCGCAGGCAAGTGTTTTATGAAATGTGTAGTTGTATAAATCTACCCTATCCTATCTGTATTCATGAAAATATGAGAGAGTAGGGCTGGGCTAATTGTTTTATAAAAAACAACTATGCGATAAATCTTGGTTGTCATTGTGTCCTAGAAAACCAAACATCGCCATTTAAATAACAGTCTTGCAATAAAAAAGCAATACTGCACCTTCTTATATTTCTCTGGTGGAAGCATTCATGCATCGTGGTAGAAATTGTCTATAGACTTTGTGAAACTGTCCCAAAATATTCATAGTTACTAACATTATTTACATCATAATGCTTGACAACCACTTCTCCTAAACCTCTCAAGATTTGTGTGTATCGTTCATTACAGGATTAACACGCTCGACCGATAAGTAACGCCTCCGCGCCGATTACACGCGAAACGTAAGCAGTTAACTACAGTGTATTTCCTTTACTTGTCCAATACCAATAGGTACCATATGTACCAAATATTATATTTGGTACATATGGTACCTATTGGTATTGGTTTGTGGTATATTTGGTATTTGGTCATTCGGCATTAAGTACAAAGTTTTCGATGGAATCACTCTCTGTAAATCAGGTATGATCTTTAGAAGACTCATCACCCATTCCAATAACTGCATCACATTAACTTAACATTGTAGTTGAAAAGCATGTTGTCTCATACATTCCAACTGCAAATGTATGTTGGCCGACTATTATTCGTTAACTTGTAAAGCCTACTTAACTGTGACAGTTTTCCTTGTAACTTCTTTATACAGACACTCTGACATACTCTGACATACTCTGAACAAAATCACGGCAGTAGATTTTGTTCACATATCCAAATACAACCACTTATTAACACTTAACAACTTTAGCTGGCAGGTCACTTACTGTAACAAAAATTTGCACTTTAAAGCTTAATATTTCGCAAACGGAACTCTCGAGTTGAAAAACGGTTTTACACACCCGCAATATTTTTGAACTGCTTATCCAACGACACCATGACGACACCCCACACCATAGGATAGACGAGAAAACAAAGTCATCTCCATTTTACGTGTAGGGAGGGGATCGACACCCTTAAATTTTTTTTTACATTGGAAATGTTTTTTCGATCGCTCCGGTATTGGCCCTCTTTTCAAGAAAAGTGCGACATGCCGATTTTTCCGTTATTTCTAAGTCAATATAGTTAATTGAGGTGTCAAAATGTTTGTATTGAGGAGGGCTACAATGTACAGAAAA
The DNA here is from genome assembly GCA_905163495.3 of Cosmia trapezina. Classification (NCBI taxonomy): domain Eukaryota; kingdom Metazoa; phylum Arthropoda; class Insecta; order Lepidoptera; family Noctuidae; genus Cosmia; species Cosmia trapezina. The sequence goes on from LR991042.1 coordinate 11,961,733, forward strand.
GTAAAATTGAATTAGTCAAATATTACTTTAAAAAAATAAAGAAAATAGCACTAAAATGGTCATATTTATGGGGTCCATAATGTACCCAACATCTAGTCTTATTTCTTATTTATGAATATTTAAAAAAAAATTCTACATGTACATGTTCAAGAAGGTTATGCCTCCGACTGTTTTTCGAAATTCAAAAAAACAATAATAACTTTTGGAGTTATAACGATTTTAAGATCTAGGTTTGAGCGTCTCAGGCGCGCGCGTTTGGTAACACTTTTCTGCTAATTTGAGTTCTATGCGCGAGGCTTAAGGTTTATGGGTGTTACATGTGTGGTATACCGTACGAAAAAGCTGTAGAAGTATGTAAGTATACTATTAAAACCACTGTATTTTTCTAAAATAATAAGTAAATATTTAAAAAATCAACATAAAAATAAATAAATAAGTATAAATGTTCGTACTACAGCTGTTAGTGCAGTATTAAAACTCATTTGTACGGTTATTTAATAAAATGTAAATGTTTAAATTTACTTAAAAATATAGTAGATTGTTAAACATGGTTTGTAAATAATCAATTACACCCGAGATATTTAGGCACACGAGCGAGCGAAGCGAGCGAGGGTGCTTATAGTTGCTATTCTCAGAGCATCAGTAAAGAAAAATATATTAAGTACGTGTTAGTATAACAAAGCTTTTAGTGTGTAGTAACCTCAGTATTTTCGATAGTAAATAATTAAATGTAAAAAAAATCAACACAAAATGCATTAGTAGTAGGTATTGAAAAGCCTGTATTTTCTATTACAATAAAATTAAATGTTTATGTAAAATACATGGTAGTGTAGTTGTGTTGTGTAGTACCTACCTATAGAAGCAGTATTAAAACCTCAGTATTTTCTATAATACTTAAATGAAAATAAATGTTTTTAAAAAAACATGAAAATAAGATGCATGTTCGTAACAAAGCTGTAGTATGTGGTAAATCAATCTGCCTAGCCTATTCCCAACTGTGTTGGGGTCGGCTTATGCAGTATAGAATAAAATCTGAAATTAATCTATGTCATAGAAGTTTATATAAAGATTACAGGAAAAATAAAACGATGTCTCTATATAGCACACTTTTTCAGAAATCGGAACGGAACCCTCGGTGCCCGAGTCCGACTCGCACTTGGCCGGTTTTATTTATTACCGAAGTTCATTTCCAATGCTATTTGAAGGTCATGTGGTGCATGAGATCTGTGAATTTTTTTCAAGGTTTTGTTTTATCACTTTGTCGGTGTGATTAATGCGTGTGCCAAATTACAGCTTTCTAGTAGGTACTAAGAGTCTCTGAGCTAAGCCGCGGACAGATGGACATGGCGAAATTATAAATTGTTCTAATTTTATTCCTAACCATTTTAAAACATTAAACTTATTTCAGTACGCCATATTTGTTTACAAAATGAGACACGTAAACAAAAACACACTGTACGGTATTGTATTGGTGTCAAAACTGTCAGTTATCAGATGATCGGGGCTCGGGGCGTGCAGTCAGACAGTGAAAGTGTCCCTACCGAACGGTTAGCGGTACTTTAGTTTAGTACCTTCAGACTGAAGGGACCACCTTTAAGTTCTTGCCGAGACTTCCATGATTTAGGCCGTAGGTTATGATTTACAGGCATTCGCCTTTTACAAAATATATACATCTACTTTTTTACGAGAAAAACAACCGACTTCCAAACTTTTATTTTTCACTGTAGGTTTTTTTTGGAAGTCGGTTGTTTTTTTTTTGTAAAAAAGTTTTATAGATTTCAATTTTTAATTATGGTACCTACCTACCCCACGCCAATTCGTATACTACATTGCTATGTAAACAACAGTGAAAGGAAGTGTTAACATCATCAAGATACACAAAGTGGATTAAATACGTATTATCAAAGCTAACTCAAAAACCACAGCAAAGTTATACTAATAGTACATTTTGATGCAAGTGGAGAACGTTTGTTATTGCGTTCGAGGCGGAATTAAAACACCCGAGCCGTAGGCGAGCTTGTTTTTGAGCCGAGAACTGCAATAACAAATGTCCACGAGTATTAACGACGTTTTTCAATACACTTTTGAAGAAATAAAATAAAAAAACACATAAAATAACGGAAAATAATTTTGTCATGAATTAATAGGGAACTATGATTTAAATTTTCTTTTTTTTCCGCGCTTTGCTTTCGCCAGGTTGGAAAAGAAGCAAAGGTATAAAGCCAATAAACAGCCTAATATGAAAAATAGAAAATTCAAATATTTTTGAGTTTAGAATACAAAGAAATGTTAATTTGTTCATAAACGTTTTTTTATTGTAGTAATCATGGTTTTTGATAATATTCTATATAGAAACATTATTTAAATATTCAAAAAATATTAACGCCTTTGAGACGCATATCTCTTTGCCGAGATTAAAAAAAAACATTCACCTCCTAATAGAGAGTTGTGAATAGAGGCATTGAACCAATTTGGACTAAGTATAGGTATAAGTTATCTGTGGCATTGCCGCACACGTGCGGGAAAATAAAAAATCGCACACGTGCGACATACATTGCATTGTGAACCTAATCGTAGTGCGATATGAACCAGTTTTCGAGGAAGTGTATTGAAAAAATATTATGCACCGCGCAAGCTTCTTCTATCAATCTGCCTAGCCTTTTCCCAACTATGCTGTGGTCGGCTTCCAGTGTTTGATGCAGCTGAATACCAGTATTTTACATGGAGCGACTGCCTATCTGACTTCCACAACCCAGTAACTGGGTAGGTAATACGATACCCCTGGGTAAGACTGTTTGTCAGACTTTCGGGCTTCTGACGACCCGTAATGACTGTCAAAGATCCACGAATGACAGCCGGAACCAACGGCTTCACGTGCTTTCCGAGATACGGAGGAGTCTCGGTACCTATGTAAAGATGGTCACCCATCCACGGACCAACCCTGCTATTACTTAGCCACGAGCTCCTCCACGCAAGCTTCTTCTACCAAATGAAAAAAGAATTTTCAAAATCGGTCCACAATTGACAATTGAAAATATCAATGAACATACTTACATTTAAAAAAAAACTATATACAGACAAACATATATAACCTCCTCCTTTTTCGAAGTCTGGTTAAAAAGTGACTCAGGATCCTGGTAAGGTTGACCGAATCAACAAACTTCACAACCTAAGACTTTTACTAAAACACTTTTACTATAACCCTTTCAAAATCTCTCCAGGATGGAATATTTTCACACTAAAATATTATGTACGTTCTATAATACCTAAAACATCTAATTAAATACTTTTTAACTTCATAAAATTCCCAACCCAGCGCTATTACTGACGCTCCATTGGTTCTATTTGCATCTCATCCCATTTTCTAATCGTAAACGTCATATGGAACCCCTAATTTTATGATGACAGCTTTCAACTCTACGTAGTAAGTTGTTATAAAACTGTATTTTACAACCCATTAAAACGCTTGACATCTATTAAATCTCTGTTTTCCAACATTTCACTCATCAGTAATACGAATGGTTAATGGTCACCCTACTCAAGCTTTTCTCTCGCGGTCGTCACACTTGAGTCTATCGATGTTTGACTGGTTGCCGACTTACCGTCGTCCGTCGGTAAACAGCTTTCCTCGCGAAGGGCCGCTGACTTTCGACCACTCGTGAGGTACAACCAGTCCAATACGTTAAAATATACGAACAATTATCAAGAGTGAAAGTAATATTGTAGCGCTTTAATCAGTAAGCTGTTTCAGATCGAAAGTAAATCAATTCACTGAACAGCGATGTTATGAAATTGAGAAACTCAGCGAAACCTTTTGGCGAATCTACATCGTCGCTTGCTGCGAGACTAAATTTTGATGAGACGCTACGAAAGAGCTTCCAGAAACTTTGTAATTTACCGGAAAGCACTTTGGAACCCACTAAGTGTACGCTCATCTGTGAAAACTAGAATGCAGGTAGGTATGGTACTGCAAGATATATTATATCACATATCTATACATCGAATGTTTAGATTGAGATTTCCGATCATAGATGTGTAGAAAACTTTGCAATTTTCAAGAACCAGTCACCAAGGAAACGAAGCAATATCTTGAGACAATTGTAAATCCCCAAACTGTAGTCGTTTGGCAGCGCACCCCTGTCCCCTAAGAGTCGGAGGTGACGGATTTGGCACGCATCGAGACGACAAGGGTGGCAGTGGCACCGTGCCACAGACTCACGGTCAATGACACTCACGATTTCAGAACCTATTTTGAGGGGGTGGACATACGGGCACGGCTGATTGGACGATGCGGAATTACGATTTCCATAAACTTTTATTTAACTTATCTAATTAGAATATTTTACGAAGGGTGACTAGAGGTATTGCTAGGAATTGCTTTAATTTTAATAAATTTTTTGGTATGTATACCAAACCCGTGCTAACTGCGGAAATATTTTGATGACTCGTGAAAATTGCGCGACACCAAAACAAATAGTACCTAGTGTAAAAGCTCGCGGAGTAGTTTTCACGGAAATCAAGAGAAACGTTTCAGTTTTATGCTTATTCATAAGTCGGTTACTTACATATTTAAAATAAATTTATTTACCGATAAATAATAATAAATTTTTAAATTTGAAGGCATTTTCTACTTGCTGGTGAGAATTGCGTAAAAACTAAAAGCTCACTTAATTCTGACCACTACTTACACGAAAATACGACACATGCATAGCTCCTATACACGATGGCGATAACTAGGTCATCTCAACGTGCCAATAATTATTACTTACCTAGACTGAAGCGGTTTTGCGTCGCACTTGTTTATGGTTCTGAACACATCGTGGAAAACTCTCGAAATCACTAGCACAAAATATGAGACATCTAACAAAAATCATAAGGAACTGTTTGGGTGAATTTATGATATTTTAGAGGTGAAAATTGTTGATTTTGTCGTACAAAAGCGGTGTATCGATTGAGCGGCGCCTCACCACGGAATGAGCCCGGCCCGCCACCCCATGCGCGCGTTTTCCACGCTTTCCCGCCACCGGCTGTACCGGGGTGGTTTCAAAACTCTCGCCGCGCGATGTACTGCGCACTTTGTTTGTTTTATATTAACCTACAACATCATGTGATCTTGTTACATTTATTGTGTATCATACAGACATGGTATTGTATAACGAATGAGTTTTGAAAGGCTTTTTGTATCGTGTTTTCATGAGAAAATTGGGTATTTATTACGTACCTACTTGTAGAGCGAATGAATTTTACAACCTTCATCGTTTATACAAAATAATAAATAAAAGAAATTAAATTGTTTAGGTATTAGGTATGCAAGTAGGTACCAACCTTATTAAATTACTTTACACGTTCAAATTTTTGACAATATAGCTGGAGTCTGTCAATCATTCTTAATAAAAATCCGTCAAACACAATTTCAGGGGATTTCTAGATAATCTGTAGATATCTACTAGATATCGAGATGACATTAAAAATCCTCTATAAAATAAACCACCCCGAAATTGTATTATATCGATTATTATCGATATAACATTAGATACTTAAATTGAACACCTCATGAATGTACCTAATAATAATTAACAAGATTTGTAATAAACCCCAAGTAGGTACCTAATAGGAAAACATAGATTTCCCTACCTAATAAAAAAATAAACAAACCCTTAGAGGTAGGGACTACTTAAATCACACTATAGAAATATTTATTTATTTAATAAGGCACCAAGTCCCCTAATACACATCACAAACACGTAAAATTAATAAAATTAATTCATCATTAAAATAAAATACATTAAAAGAATTTAATCTATGGTACACTATCACACTATATAATATTATAATTATTATAAAAGCGAAAGTTTGTGAGTGGGTGTGTATGTTTGTTACTTCTTCACGCTCAAACGGCTGGATCGATTTGAATGAAATTTGGTATGTAGATAGCTTATAATCTGGATTAACACATAGGCTACTTTTTATCCCGGTCTACGCGGGTGAAACCGAGGGGTGCAGCTAGTAAATAAGATAAGTACAAGTAATTAAAAACGCAGCTGATTATTTTCGAGACCACACTTTACAAAATAGGTACAGTGCGATGTTTTCGATCGTCTGCGTCAGTAGGACTTTACAAAATACAGTGACTTATAATAATTATAATGTTATGAAAACTTAAATCCATTTAGCTACATTTGCTATTGTTGATGTGTAAGGCATCGTTGCCTCTGGAAATAAACAGATCTAGTAATGGGGGTTGAGCTCGTTATCGTTGGGGTGGGTTAGGGAGCGCCCGCACCCCGCACTCCCTGCCCCGCTTACCCCGCGAGCCCCGCTGTCCCCCTGCCAACAACGAGTGTTTTCACAACAACCCACCCACGCTGCACTAACCTCCTCTTGGCAACTAAGCACATCCTTTAACTTCACTTGAGCATCATAATAATTACAGCGTCGAGCTTTTTCAGTGGTTGGTTTTTATTTTTATTTCAAAATGATCGTTATTTTTTTATGAGGACTAACGTTACTGCAAAGTTGACTTGAATATCGCGCAATGGCTGTAACATTACATATTAATTTTGTCTGACCTGCTACCGCTCTGAAACCAGATAGAAGGCAAAATGGGTTTAAGGAACAAGTAAATAATACAAGTACATACACTACCTGCTTATCAAATCCAACACACACTGAAGCTATTGTAATAACCCCGACGGTTTGCGGCAGAAAATATCTGATAAGATCTCAACTGGAAATGAGAAGGGCAAAATACTTCAAGGCAGCTTAGTAGGTATTACTGTGCCTATACCTAGGTAGGTATTATAAGCTACAAGTACCCATCTTCGCAATTTTCTAAGACAAAGCATCTACGATCATGATACGAGTCCTCCCCGGTCCCCCTATAACCGTTTCGGTTATATCGCGGGAGATGCATCGATAAGAGTATTTCACGCCGATCAGACACTTCTTGAAATGAACAAGCTCTACAGTTTCTGCAAGTACCTATATACGAGTATGAGGTGTATAGGTAGATAGATACATAGTTACTTACCTACCTACTTGTAGAAAATGTAAGTACGCAAACTTATACTTAATGTAGTAGGTATCTGTATTAGTGCCTTCCAAAACTGTTTAAAGTAACATTATGATTTAAAATCATAGTTTCAAATGTTTGAACTGTACACTATACTATAACGTTTTTATTGACTAATCAGTAATCACACTAAGGTGACTGGTAATTAGTGACCGATACTTAGACACATGATTATACTCATGATGACAAACAACTTTTACTTTCGGACCAAACCTGAAATCGCGAAAAAAAACCGGTCAAGAGCGAGTCGGACTCGCGCACCGAGGGTTCCGTTCCGATTTCTGAAAAAGTGTGCTATTTAGAGACAACGTTTTATTTTTCCTGTAATCTTTACATAAACTTCTATCACATTGAATAATTTCAGAGTTCTCTCTTTGCAAACTTCGGAGATAAGGGGGGGAACGGTATGTTTTTTTACATTTTTCATCAGAAGTCGAAAACTATGCTGTCTAAAAAAAAGAAAAAAAATGTTTGAGAATGTGCAAATAGCGTTCTTTCATATGATACCCCACATGCCCTAGTAGCCCCACTTTGATTTTTAAGACCCCCTTTCAGTCCCCGTTGCAAAAAAAATATAAATATTTTAATTTCTTTCTTATTTGCAAAATAGTCGGGTCAACGTCATCTAAAACTATTCTAAATTTCAAGTTGATAGCATTAGTAGTTCTTGAGATATCCAGCTGTGACAGATAGACAGACAGACAGACAGACAGACTGAGTGACACCATAAGGGTTCATTTTTTACCATTTTGGTACGGAACCCTAAAAATCAGCTGTCCCATATTCATGTTCGCATAACTCGTCAAAATGTAGGGAGCAGCTGATTTTGTTTTCGCGATATCAGGTTTGGTCCCATAGTAAAAGTTGTTCATTATGAAGAGTACACCAGCTCTCTAGCCAATAAAAAAGCATTGTGTATCAATATATGTATATATAATAGGTCTTTACGTATGAAATTGCCGTTTTGTATGAAAAAATTTAAACGATTTTTTTTCATGTATTTTTTATTTGTATTAATCGAAGTAATCACCCATGCAATCAATGCATCTTTGCCAACGCAGTGGCAGTTTATTGATGCCCTTCTTAAAGAAATCAGCTGGTCGGGAGGCAACAAATTCTTCAAAGGCATTTTGTACTGCCTCTCGGGTATTGAATTTTTTTCCCGCCAAGAAGTTATCCAAATTCTGGAAAAAGTAGTAGTATGTAGGCGCAAGGTCTGGTGAGTAGGGCGGATGACGGAGAGCTTCCAACCCCAGTTCTTGCAACTTGGAGACCGTCTGCTGTGCAGTATGAGGTCGCGCGTTGTCGTGCAGGAGCAGCGGAGACGAGCGATTGACCAATGCTGGTTGGAGATGTGCCAGCTTCTCCATCATTGTGTTCAGTTCTTCACAGTACACATCTGCAGTAATGCTCACCCCGTTTGGTAAGAAGCTGTGATGAATCACACCGGCGCTAGACCACCAAACAGTGACCATCACTTTTCTAGGGGTAAGTTTTCGTTTAGGGCATTGTTTAGGTGCTGAACCAGGATCCAACCAACTTGCTGAGCGCTTGCGGTTATCAAACAGAATCCATTTTTCATCGCAGGTAACAATGCGGTTCAAAATTCCTTCATTTGTGTGTCTGTTGAGCAGTGCAAGGCACGTCTCGGCGCGTACTTCGCGCTGGCGATCATTGAGTTCGTGGGGCACCCATTTGTCAAGCTTTTTTACCTTGCCAATTTGACGCAAATGGACCAATATTGTTTTGACGCTAACGTCGAAAGCTGCTGCAAATTCAGCCGTAGATTGTGTATCATCAGCTTCCACAATCGCCTTTAATTCGTAATTGTCGACCAAAGTCTTCGGACGACCGCGAGGTTCATTTTTCAGGTCGAAATTTCCAGAACGGAAGCGAGCAAACCAATAACAGGTGGTGCGTTGGTTTGTAGTGTTAGCTCCGTAAACGTCGTTGATGTTGCGTGCCGCTTGTGCCGCGTTGCTGCCACGACGGTACTCATATTCCATAATTACTCGAATTTTTAACGTATCCATGATGACGAAAAAGATTGAAATGCGATGAAAATGTAACACTAATCAATAAACAAATGACTACTTTTGGAAAAAAAAATCCATGTTTTTAAAATAAAATTAATTTGAAATTAGAATTCTTAGCCAAACAAAAATTATTTTGATTTGAAATGGCCAGTACTGCAGAACGGCAATTTCACAGGTAAAGACCTAAATATATCATATACTCATCATTATGAACATCTTTTACCATGGGACCAAACCGCGAAATCGCGAAAAAAAATCAGCTGTTCAGTACATTTAATGTTCGCATAATTCGTCAAAATGTACTGAACAGCTGATTTTTTACCCCTTAAGAGGTTTTGCGCATTTAACGTTACACGTTGTATATGATAACTGATAAGTTAGTGATAAGACATAACTTACCTGTACCTACCATATACATAGTAACTAAATAGTAATACTATAGCAGCATTGGTCTTTTAAGTGTTGTCGGCAAAATGTATGCGAAGGTACAGAAAAATTGACGGATGAGAAAATATGGGATGTGCAGGCAGGATTTAGATAGGGAATGGTCTGTATGGATGAGATCTTCTCCCTAACGTGCATAGCCGAAAAACATCGTGCAAATTAGAAAAAAGTTACTGTGCTTTCGTTGACTTCGACAAGACCTATGACAGTGTGAGGAGGGAAGAACTGTGGTCGACACTATCTCTCCAGGTACGGCGTGGACTGGCGGTACGGGCACTGAAATCTTTATACAAGGATTCCAGTGCTCGTGTTAGGATAAATGGGGCACACACGAACTGGTTCTACATCTCGAGGGGTTTTAGACAGGGTTGTGTAGCTTAACCGTGCCTGTTCATCTTGATACTTATCTGACAGATTTGAAAGAGGAAGAGTGCGGATTGAGGATGAATTAATTGCCTGTCAAATGCCTCCCGCAGATGATGAAGTTCTACTTGCATCATCAGCAGAACAGTTGCAAGACATGGTGACTATGATGGATGAAGCATATAAGATGAGAGGGATGACATACATAAACATGTGAATACGATAGACGAAGGTTATGGTGTTTGAAAGAGATGAGGATGTATCGGTACGTGATATGAAAATAAATGATTAAGAGTGTGGAGCAAGTAGGAAAGTGAGTTTGTATATTTGGGGAATATGTTTACAAGTCATAGAAAGATTGGTTGATGTGGGAAGGAGAGTATGCGGGAAATAAACTGAATAATTAAATTAATTAAATAAAAACTTTACTGTTTACGAAAGCATTACAATATTCTTAAAACACTAGCCTCCACACTAAAATGGAATGGTGCTATACATGCGATTGTGATCCATTTGATGTCCAAAAAGACTCGACTCGCTGTTCATATTGTCGTGCTGGTGCCTTCACTTATATGCTGTGGAAATGCGTTCCTTGCAAAGCATCTGAGGTATGACTATGAATGATATGCTGAGGAATGATATATTAAGGCGGTTTAAAAAAAGATGTAGTGACAAAAATTTTAAAGAATAGGTATGCGTAGATGGTTTGCGGAGAGGACGAATGAAAGACGACTAACACAAGGCAGATGTGAGTGGAAACGCCGGGACGGGATGACCTAGGAGGACATAATAGTAACCGTATTGGTCATTTTCTTCAGAAAGGTCAGGTGCGTAGTACTCGCAATACCAGATTTATGAACGTAAACGAGGCAAGAGGAATAAGCAGGTGGCGGACTACAGAACACCACCAGCTACGATACTAACATACTCCTTTTGCTTCGTTTTCGTTTACCTGATAATATATTTTTTGGATAACCAACTTTTAGTTTTCAAATAAAAGTCTGTTGAAGTTTATCATTTCTATGGATTTACAATATTATACTTAGGGGATGTAATAAAAAACTAATCTGAGGTTTTTCTCTGGCAACGTAAACTCGTAAATAAGTATCGTGTATAGTGAAACACAAACTTATTATTATTTTTTATTACACACGTTGCAGTATATTTATTTATTTATTTATTAAAACTGATTTACATCCGTTACCTCACACTTGGTCCAGTTGAAAACCAGCGTCAGGCACTAGTTGTCTGGCATTTTTGCTGAACTGGGCCTTTTTGGCGCAGCCGTCGGGCACACACTCATCGCTGTGTTATTTTGTGTTATTTTTATTTTTTTATTTTTTATTAAGTAGGTACCTATTGTTATACCTATTATGGTGTGTGCCTTTTAGTCTGTGCTAAATAAATCTATTTTCTTTCTTCTTTCTTTCTTTCTTTCTAGTGCAAGCTTCGTCTGATGGTCGTTTAAGAAATTGAAGTTCCCGCTTCTTGTAAGAGCTTCCGCTGTCCGTCCGTCCGACTCTGTCCGTCAGAAGGCTGTATCGCATGAACCGTAATAGGAGATTGCAGTTTCACGTAGTTGCAATTTTCACAGATTGTGAATTTCTATTGCCGCAATAAAAAAAAGTTAAAAATTAAAAGGGGTAAAAAAAAATTTTTCTAAATGAAAAGTTATTTTTTTTTTACCCTGGCATGTTTTTTTTTGTCAGTGTCTAGAACTCATCGAGTAGAAAACAAATAGTAATTTTTTAGCTCAAAAATGCATAAAAATTTAATTATCTATAAGTATAACTAAATAACTACCTATGTAACTATCCTATACGTAAATATTTAAAGTCCCATAAAATTAATAAACGTTAAAATAATGATTAAATAGAAAATACAAATATTTTACAAAATTACCAATTTTCAAATAACCCGCCCCTAACTGTTCCTGGCGCAAAGGTGCCCATAACGCTTGCAGCATTGCCACGTTGGATGGCAATAGCTAACCTTTGCACCAAGAACGAGCCGGAGCGGGAGTCACCCGTTTTTTCACGGAGTTGAGTTGAGTCTCAAAAATTAAAAAATAGGGGTCCACAGAAGATTTTAGGTTTAGACCATTTTTGTACGAGCTTTATCGCAACAACAAGTTAAGAATTTGAAATAAAACAAGGAAAAATATTTTTTTATGAATTTTATTATTAGGAAACTATGATTTAAATTTTCTTTTTTTTCGCGCTTTGCTTTCGCCAGGTTGAAGGAGAAGCAAAAGTATAAAACCGACAAATAGCCTAAAATTAAAAATAGAAAATTATTTTATTATATATTTTTAAGTTTAGAACACAAACAAATGTTAATTTGTTCATAAACGTTTTTTTATTGTAATAATCATGGTTTTTTTGATATTCTTTATATAAACATTATTTAAATATTCAAAAAATATTCCGCCAATATACGCCGTAAAGACGCGTATCTCTTTGCCGAGATTTAAAAAAACATTCACCTCCGAATAGAGAGGACCGTCCATGGACCTAATATACTATATAAACAGGACAGAGCTCTCCAAAAATCGTATCAAACAAAAATGAACCTTAATGATTGCAGTTTAGGTTTACTTTTGATAGAATATCTTAGCTGAGGCAAAACGAGCCGAGAGAGAGGCCCCGAGTTGTATAGTGTGTCCCTTTTGCTCAATTGCCAGCAGATAAAAATGATAAAGATGGTAGAAAAATTTCACCAACTACAAGTAGGTAAAATAAGTTACGTATATTTTTTTAGCATTTAAATTAGTTTGATTATGACTAAATACCCATTTTTTTTATTAGATTAATTTTTTAATTAAGTATCATTATTACATAACAAAACTTCACATGCCATAAATAAGGCTAAATAGATTTAATGACCAGATAATGTAACATGTGAAACCACCGACTGTACCTACTCTATTTAAATGTGAATAAATGAATTTTGTTTTTTTTTTTTTAATTATGAGTTTTAAATAATTTTATTTATAGGTATTTAAGTAAGCTCCATGAGTAAAATAGTCAAAATAATATAATTTTGATAAATGTTTGGTAGCTATCATATAATTAGTCTGGTAACACTGAAATCTGACATCAATGGTTTCATGGCGGTTTTTTTCTTTTTCAATTTAGATAGCGAAAATGGTGAGAAAGTGTTGCATCAAGAAATGTAAAAGTGAATGTTATGCTGGTTGTGGCATTTAATTTCACAGGTAAGGAACTTGTAGGGAATGACAAAGATAAGATAAGTCTCGATAAAAAGACTTAAAATTGTCTAAGTAGTGTAACCATGCTCTAGACGTTTGGTAGACAGAATACTTAGTGTCTTCTATCTACAAAAGCTTTAAGTAGTGTATTTCTGATTAAAACTATTAATATTAGGCGCATAATAAATACAATTTGTACTTATGTATCGCATGATTGAAATAGCATTATTTTTATGTTGGTTACAGCTTTCCATCCAAAGAACAAATTCAACAAATAGGGTTGGATGTAATTCCAGAATCATTTTATTTCCCTTTGCTTCAATTACATACTTACCCAAACCAGCTCTGTAGAGTAAACGAAAAAAGAGCAAGAAAGTACCAGGGTCCCAGAACGAGATTCTACATGCCTACTTCATTATAAGCCACGTATACCTACGTGATCACATTTGATGATTCGCCACAAGACGAGTCTCATCAATACTGTAGTCCTTCCTTCTTGCCTCAAAAACATGGGTAGGTTCACGATTCAACACCGACATAGAACACAATAATGTTCAGTTTCATAAAGGAGCTTTCGACAAAAGGTCCATTTCTCTAGGTATAGTTTTTTTATTTCTAGTTTTATCATTTCACTGTTATTTAATTACAATATGTTTGTACCTAATACAAACAATAATTTGAAATCACTTAGGGTCAACCGGACGCAAATTATCTCTGTATAAACGAATTTTCCTGTTTGTCATAAAAATGTTTGGTCACCCTATTAGAAGGAGATAAACTGCATCAACTTATGACATATCTCTCTCTGCTCGTGTTTTTGGTATGAGAGCTCAGTCCAGTTTGTATATTAGGTCCATGGGACCGTCTCGCACCAGTTCCATTTTGGCACTTGGCACCGGCAAAGCTATAAGTTATCTGTGGCAATTTTTATTCCCGCACACATGTTGGAAAATGAAAACTTGCACGCGTGTGAAGTAAGTACATTGCATTGTCAACCTAACCGTAGTGCGATATGAACCAGTTTTCGAGGAAGTGTATTGAAAATAACTTTGTAAAACATATACAGTATAATTCAGAAATACAATGCTATCTTTGCGACTGTTCAAATTATAGATGAAAAAAATGCTTTGTTTAGTATTTTCATAAAAATAAAATAAAGTTAAAAAAAAGTAATTACCCCATTACCCATTTGAGTTTGAAAATATAGAAATGGAATGGGGAGGAAAACTAACTTTTTATCACGCTAGGTGGCACATGATCGACTGTACTTTTTTCATTGATTTGACGCGAAGACAATTCTCTGTCTACGATTTGACGTAACGAACGATTGTCAAATTGTATGGATTTGTTTGTAAAACAATGTACAGTCGTTCAGAGCGCCATCTACAAACAGCTTTGCGTGTGGCTCCCCATTGGTCCCACCTGCTTCCAACTTTTATTTAATTTAAAATGGGCTTGTTTTTAGCTTTTAAGTTTTTTTTTTAACTTAAGTCTTTTACCGCAGTCTGGTTTTTTAATTTTTTTAATTACTTTTTTTATTTCCAGCTTTTTAGTTTACAAATGTAAAAGATTTCGCAGACGTTTTTAGTGTATGTGTTTTTTACGATTTGTCACTTCGAGGTACTTTTAACCATATTAGTTGTGTATATTTTTGTAATCAGCTTTTAAAACCCTTTATTTTGATACCCCACTCGACAGGTTTTGAGAAAAACAAATTTTTTTAAGACATAAGTAATTTGTCGCCAAAAATCCGCCATTTTTTTTATTTTTTTTTATTTTGATATACGCAGTGTCACTCTCAGAGTTAATACGAATCTAACGACACCTCTCAAGCTAAAATCCATCGAGCCGTTTAGGCTGCAGAGCGTGCCAAAAAATTATACATACATACATACATACTCTCGAAAAAAGTAATTAAAAAAATTAAAAAACGCGACTGCGGTAAAAGACTTAAGTTTAAAAAAAACTGAAAAGCTAAAAACAGGCCCATTTTAAATTAAATAAAAGTTTGAAGCAGGTGGGACCCATTTGAGTTTGAAAATATAAAAAAAAAGTTATTAAAAAAAAGACTGAAAGAATCAAGGCAAGGTCCATAGATTAATTTATACAAAAAAAAGTGTTCATTTAGAGGGTTCAAAACATTTTCCAATGTTGAGAATACATTGTCGGGAGTAGATTGACATACTTATCATATTTTTAAAAACCCCGATACTTAAAATATTTCGAAAGGAAATTATCAAGTTTTTCGTTGACCATTTTGTATTTATAAAAAAAAAACGAAGTGACAAGTGACACTACCGGATGACCCGATCTATCAAACTGACAGACAAGTCAGATGTGTTTTCTTGTTTACAGTTGAAAAAGTACATTGAAATCATTATTTGTGACATTTTCCATAAAACGATGATGGCTTGCGTGACGACACCAACCCCAAAGATACCTAAAGATTATGTCTACCGGTGGAAGACGTCAAATTAGTATCAAGCTTGTGTTGAAAGTGTAATAAGTTCATATGAAGTGATATAAATAACACCAGTTTAGGTCTACTTAATAAAAAAAAAACATCTTGATATTTGTCTTTATTCCTCTTCTACAAAAAACATGATTTTAAATGCTGAGCTGGTAGTAAAATGTTATCCTGATACCTTGCCCGTCCCAAATACCAAACAACTGTTATTACATGGGCACTGTTGTTATTTCAATAAAAGTAGGTTTATTTCTTAATAGACAAATATGTTTTTTTATGAAATAATATTATGTCACTCTGTTCTTCTTTCTTCTCTCTTGTTATCTATCATATACGTCTCTGTACGGTTTATTAAATTATATTCTATTATTCTAAAATACTCCAAGTCTTTCTTTCCAGCACTGATAACTTCCACAATTTACAACTGGTTATGGGCCCAGTAATTCAGTTTATCAGCCTGGAAGAAATATAAAACCGTAAGTTCTACAAAATAAAACGTTTTTTCAAAAACGGTTTTCGAGCTACGGGTGAAAACAAAATGGAGGTTTCAATATCGACCAGTTCAAAATTTAACGGCGAAAATTGGCCGTTATGGAAGTTTGAAACACAAGTGATTTTAAAGGGTCGAGGATTGTTTAATATTGTTTCGGGGATCAAGACAAAACCTAAAGATGACTTATCAAAAGAATGTGAAGAGTGGGGTGCGCTGGACGCCAAAGCCCAAGAGCTTATTGTCACGCGAATGCAGTATGTACCACTCGCACATATTCAGTCGTGTGAGACATCAGCGGAGATGTGGACGAAATTAAAGGCAGTGTATGAGAAGGAGTCTGTCGTAAGTGTCCATCTACTCCAACAGAAATTCTTTACAATTCAGTTTGGTACGGATTCAGTCTCCACATTCATATCAAAAATAGAAGACATTCGGGCCAGACTAAAACAAGCTGGTGACCCTATTGATGATAAATTAGTCATCACTAAAATATTAATGTCTTTACCAGAAAAATTTAAACATTTTCGGTCAGCATGGGAGTCTGCCCCGGTTGAAAAACAGACACTTTTAGAGCTAGTGCCACGTTTGCTGCTAGAAGAAGAACGAGCTAACGCTGAAGACGATGTGGCAGTTGCACTTGTGGCACAGCAACGAGGCAACGGGAGCAGAGCGCTGACTGAGTGCGCCGTGTGCGGAAAATCTGGCCACTATAAAAAGGACTGCTATAAAACGATGCAGTGCAATTACTGTAAAAAGATGGGTCATCCGACTAAAAATTGCTTCTTCAAAAATAATAAAACAAAGAAAAAGAACAATGATGTCGAACAAGCTCTAATAGCTTCCGTTTTCAACAGTCCGCACGACATATGGTTTATGGATAGTGGTTGCACTCAACATATGTGCAGAAACCGAGAATTCATGTCAGAATACAAAGACTTGGATTACGAACATTTTGTGCAGCTTGGTGATGGAACAACTATAAAAGCCCTCGGCATGGGGAACGTCCGGTTGCAGGCTTATAATGGCACTGAATGGCCGATCGTTAGTTTAAAGTCTGTTTTATATGTTCCAGATCTGCATATAAATCTTTTTTCTGCAACGAGTGCACTAGATAAAGGCCTACAGATGGTATCTGACCAAAACATTTGTAAGTTTATTAAATACAAAGAGGTTATAGCTATGGCAAGGCGCGATGGCCGTTTATTTAAAATGCTATTTAAAAATATTAGCACGTCTAGAGCCTTGTCAAGTCAAACTGACGTACTGACGTCGTCAAATGTGTGCAATAATAGAGACTGTGAATTCATGCTTTTTCATAAGAAACTCGCTCATCAAAATTTCGCATATGTAAAGAAAATATTGCTTAAAAATAACGTGTCGCTCTCTTGCATGAAACAGCATTTTTGTACTGCATGTGTAGAAGCTAAACATTGCAGGACGCCGGCTTATTCTAGCTTTTCGAAAACGAGTAGCCGAGGCGAAATAGTTCATGCCGATGTTTGTGGCCCTTTAGAGGAATTATCCATTGGGGGCTCACGCTACTTTCTGCTACTGAAGGATGACTATTCGCGTTACCGATCTGTATATTTTTTGAAAGAGAAAAGTCAGGTAACTTCAAAAATTAAAATTTATCTCGCTCTTTGCGAAAATGAAGGAAGCCCTGTTAAGATATTGCGCACGGATAATGGCGGTGAGTTTGTTAATGCTGAATTGAAAAGTATTTTAGAGTCGAAGGGAATAAAGCACCAGACGTCCGTCCCGTACACTCCCGCCCAAAACGGAAAAATTGAACGCGAAATGCGAACAGTCATGGAGGCCGCTCGTACACTAATGAAAGCGAGTCAAGTTCAAAACAACTTATGGGCGGAGGCTGTAAATACTGCTGTTTACGTAATTAACAGAACAGGAGTAAGTTCGCAAGAAAATAAAACGCCTTATGAGCTCTTTTATCAGAAACAGTTTGATGTGTCTTATTTAAAATGCGTTTTCGGCTCTGAAGTATGGGCGTATATTCCAAAGCAACGGCGGCGAAAACTGGATAGTAAGAGTAGAAGAGGTTTATTCGTTGGATATGGCGAAACTACAAAAGGCTACAAGATATTTTATCCTGAGAGTAAAACTTTTTCCTTGGAAAGAGAAACAATTATATCGCCACACCATGAGCCAACTAATCTACCAGGAAAAGTAGTGGAACATATTGCCACGGTGAATTTCGATGTCGCTGATCTACGTGCTGCTGCGTCGGCAGTTTCATCAAGTTCAGATACGTCCGTTTCCTATACTGATGCTGAGGATGTACCTGTTTATAACTCCGAGTGTCGTGAAAGTGACAATATGGTTCAGAATGAACCAACTATTAATGACAGCGCTATTTCAAGTGTAGCGGACAGTATGGATACCATGGTTTTGCGACCAAGAGCAAATATAAAACCACCTATTGCTTTACAGGATTATGACATTTCATATTTTACCTTTTTAGAGTCTGAGGAACCTACGTCCTTAAAAGAGGCTAGGTCTTCCCCAAGTGCCTCAAAATGGAAGGAGGCCATGAAGTTGGAAATGAAGGCTTTGACCGATAATCAGACTTGGACATTTATTGACAAGTCTGAAGACGGTGTGTTGACTGTAGATAGTAAGTGGGTATTTAGAATAAAACGCAACGAAAATAATGATAAAGAGTATCTATACTTAAAGTTGGTTGAGTAGTGTTGCAATATCAAATAGATATATATATTAATGTTTTTTATGAAGTAAACCTACTTTTATTGAAATAACAACAGCCCCCCTCAATAAAAGTACACATTAAGCCAGTTGTAAATTGTGGAAGTTATCAGTACTGGAAAGAAAGACTTGGAGTATTTTAGAATAATAGAATATAATTTAATAAACCGTACAGAGACGTATATGATAACAAGAGAGAAGAAAGAAGAACAGAGTGACATAATATTATTTCATAAAAAAACATATTTGTCTATTAAGAAATAAACCTACTTTTATTGAAATAACAACAGCCCCCCTCAATAAAAGTAAACGTTAAGTACAAAAAAAACATGTTAAAAAAAAAACTTAACACACAACTAACTTCATAACATAAACACCAAGACAAACTAATAAGGACAGGCATCTATGAAAATATAACACAGTACTTAACATCCATTAAACAAAAGATCTCTAGCATTTTAAAACACAATACATACATTGATCACTACAAGTTTTCTGAAAATTCTGACCAATATTATAATCATGAAATTTATCATAACAACAACGTGGCGCTTGTCTTAAACCGTATAGGTAATGACTTCTTAAACCTAAACTTGGTTTTGTTAACCGGTATGTCAAAATTTTCAGGCAACTTTAAGTATAGATACTCTTTATCATTATTTTCGTTGCGTTTTATTCTAAATACCCACTTACTGTCTACAGTCAACACACCGTCTTCAGACTTGTCAATAAAATACTCCAAGTCTTTCTTTCCAGTACTGATAACTTCCACAATTTACAACAATATCAATACCAATATCAAAATCCATACTATCATAACACAACAACCGATCGTTCGGCGACCAACTATGCAATTACAGCAATACTCTAGGATGCGGTGCGTTAGACTCAAGTATACGACGGGAATGGTGAAGATTCAGGTCACAGTTGATACACCTCACTGTCCAATTCGGAAATCAAAATAAAGTGTCGAGAATATAAGCACAAAGTCAAAGATAAGCGTGAGATTCAAAAGTCCGTGGTAGAAGCCGCGAGTTTTCAGGGTAAAGCAGAGATCAAATGTCCAACAGAGTAACAAAAATCCGTTAAAGAAAGCGAAAATTACACCGAAGCAAGAATACACGCAACACAGTCGACGATCAAAGATAGTCTGGCGCATAGATAATATACTATATAAAGTACTAGTCTGGCGATCTGGCGATGGTCTGCCCACAGAGTACTTTGAATATATGGGTCTGCCTCAAAGAGTATAACTAATAAATAGGGCGAATAGTGCCCTCTTACGGTATTTTTATGCAAACATGCGCAATAGCGCCGTCTACAATTTGTATCGGAGCTAACCAGTCTATAGCTAGATAATAGGTACCAAACCTAAAACCCCAAAAAAAAAATCAGCTGTTCCGTACATCAAACTCGTCAAAATATATGGAGCAGCTGATTTTTTTTTTTATACGTCCATGATTGTAGGTACTGGATGGAACATTAGTTGACGCAACCGCATATCAACGGTAACAAAACCATTTTCAGCGGAACTGGCTTAATATAATAGGATTCACAGAGGACAGGATCTGTTTTTACTAGTTTTGTTACCATTGATATGCGGTTGACTTACTGTCAATACATGTAGGCTAGTCTTTCATAGAAATGACGCAAAATGAAACAAGGAAATTGAGCCACACGCAGGTCAAATATTGATGTGCATATTTAATTTTCAAAAAACTACATAGGTACAGTTAGGTTCTTACTGAATGACAAAGAGACCATAGTTATAAAACTATTAGGTACCTAAGATCTATGTTCTGTGTTTGGGTTTGGTTTCTGACCCTAGTTCTTCGAGTGGACCATCGTGAGGCATGGCGGCCGTGGGTGGTTATTCCAACCAGCCCACCTCCCTCCAGAAGTTGATCACGTCTCCTGATCTGTTCCAAACATCTGTGAAAGATCTGGTTGTCCCGAAGGTTTCTGTTCGAATCTGGGTGATGCCTTTGAATAAATTCAAATAGCACATGCGCAACGGTTTATGTTTATTGTTTATGTATCTTTTAGTTAAATTATTATAATCATTTTATTAAAGATTCAATATTTTTATTCTTATGACACATAAGACAGTGACAAACAGGATGACATGACATAATTTATAAAGAAATAAATAAAGTCGAAGCAAAGAGGCCACATTAACACAGAAAAAGACCAGTAGGTACATAAATACTATCTTATTTAGTTTAATGTTTAAAATTATTAAAATATGCTCAATTTTATTATTAAAATGTAAAATAAATATTATTACGGTATTTAAGTTATACACTCAAGTAAGCCCCCTGGCGTAAGTGTTTAATCTATGGTCTAGCGGGTCTTACACTGGCAGCCGCCGTTTCGTTCTGAAATAATGAGCTCTTCGTTAAACTAATTGCTTTTAACATTATATTTTTTATCATAGGGTTATCAAATATTGTAGATGCCAGAAGATACTCTTTAGGCACCTAAGAGTATAAAAATTTAATTTCAACTTCTCTACAAATCTTTATTTTTTTGTACAAATCATGCCATCATTCTTTAAAAAAAAAACTGAAAGCTAAAAACAAGCCCAATTTAAATTAAATAAAAGTTGGAAGCAGGCGGGACCCATTTGAGTTTGAAAATATAAAAATGAAATGAGTCCCGCCTGCTTCCAACTTTTATTTAATTTAAATTGGGCTTGTTTTTAGCTTTTCAGTTTTTTTTTAAACTTAAGTCTTTTACCGCAGTCGGGTTTTTTAATTTTTTTAATTACTTTTTTTTATTTCCAGCTTTTTAGTTTACAAATGTGAAAGATTTCGCAGATGTTTTTATTGCACGTGTTTTTTACGATTTGTCACTTCGAGGTACTTTGAACGATATAAGTTGTGTATATTTTTGTATTCACCTTTTAAAACCCTTTATTTTGATACCCCACTCGACAAGTTTTGAGAAAAAAAAAATTTAAGACATAATTTGGTGCCAAAAATGCGCCTTTTTGTTTTTCTTTTATTTTTTATTTATTTATTTATTTAACTGACCAACTTACACTAACAGTAAAATACTACACATACAAGTTATAGGTCATATATAGGTACAGATATAAACTAAAACAATATTATAACATACATTTAAAACAAGATGAAACACACCACAAAATTAATACACATTAGAAAAAAAACATAAGTAATATCTACGACGCAGAGATAGTACTAGGAGTGGCAATAGACTCCAGGTAAGCATTAGCAGTTTGCAAGAACCTCAGTTCGGTACTTGCAAAGGCATCGAGCGACTCATCATACTGTAATATATGATTGATGAGGGTAAGGGCCAAGTATAAGGGACTGGTTTTTAGAGTTACGGAACCAGCTGGAGGAACTGAAAATAGAGGACGCTGGCGAGGGCGAAGTATATGCCTGATAGGTAAAGGAACGTTGATGGAGACGTATTCTAGCAATGAAGAATTGAATAGGGAACCACGAATAAGGCGAATAAAATATTTCACAAGCGTAAGATTTCTCCTAACCTCTAAACTTTGATAAGTAACCATTCCTAGCACGAATGGTGTTGGGTACATATATGGGTAATATCCATATAGCTTTAAATATAAATAGCGAACAAACGACTTCTGTACTTGTTCAATAAGTAGAGTGTAAGCTTTTTCATGAGGGTTCCAAATAACACCATTCGTTTCTAGCAGACTACGGATAAAAGAGTTGTACAGTATAGTAATGGACTGCCTATTGTTAAATACTTTCGCTTGTCGCAGGACAAATCCAAGATTTTTTCGGGCTTTATTGCAAATCTTTATTATGTGTTGATTGAAAGTGATGTGTGGATCAAAGTACGTGCGTACGTATCAAAGTACGTTGCGTGCGTATCAAAGTACGTATTTTGATATACCCAGTGTCACTCTCACAGTAAATACGAATCTAACGACACCTCTCAAGCTAAAATCCATCGAGCCGTTCAGGCCGCAGAGCGTGCCAAACAATTATACATACATACATACTCTCGAAAAACATAACCCTCCTTCTGGTGCAGTCGGGTAAAATGGAATGGGTGCTTCCAACTTTTATTTAATTTAAAATGGGCTTGTTTTTAGCTTTTCAGTTTTTTTTTAAACTTAAGTCTTTTACCGCAGTCGGGTTTTTTAATTTTTTTAATTACTTTTTTTATTTCCATCTTTTTAGTTTACAAATGTGAAAGATTCGCAGACGTTTTTATTGTACGTGTTGTTTAAGATTTCTCACTTCGAGGTACTTTTTAACCCCCGACGCAAAAAGAGGGGTGTTATAAGTTTGACCGCTATGTGTGTGTGTGTGTGTGTGTGTGTGTGTGTGTCTGTGTGTGTCTGTGGCACCGTAGCGCTTAAACGGGTGGACTGATTTGGATGCGGTTTTTTTTATTTGAAAGCAGGTTTTCCAGCGATGGTTCTTAGATATGTTTTATCAAAATCGGTTCAGCCGTTTCAAAGTTATTTGCTCTTTTGTTAGCTGCGGTAGGGATCTTAGACGCGTAATGGGTATTTACTTCACTTTCAAACCTTAGTGTGACCTAAAATTTGAAACATCCATGTATGCTATCTATCTATGCAAGATTATGGAATTCTTGGTCTGATGCTGCAGCCAGGATATCCAGCACTAGTGTGCTGGATACACTCTTGAAAAATTAATAGCAGAAATGTCGTGTTTGGATTCATTTACATCAGTATTTGATTCTATATACAATCCAATGGTGGCAACAGGATGAGCTGATGCTGCAGCCAGGATGTCCAGCACACTAGAACACTCTTGAAAAAGTAATAGCAGATATGTCGTGTTTGGATTCATTTACATCAGTATTTGATTCTACATACAATGCAATGGTGGCAACACGATGAACTGATGCTGCAGCCAGGATGTCCAGCACACTAGAAGACTCTTGAAAAAGTAATAGCAGATATGTCGTGTTTGGATTCGTTTTGATCAGAATTTTATTCTACATACAATGCAATGGTGGCACACGATGAGCTGATGCTGCAGCCAGGATATCCAGCACACTAGAATACTCTTGGTAAAATAATATAGCAGATATGTCGTGTTTGGGTTCGTTTTGATCAGTATTTGATTCTACATACAATGCAATGGTGGCTACACGATGAGCTGATGTTGCAGTCAGGATATCCAGCACACTAGTACACTCTTGAAAAAAAAATAGCAGATAGTAGTGTTTGTATTGGTTTTTTTATCAGTATTTAATTCTATTTGCAGTACGATGGTGGCATCATTATAAGTTAATGTTATGTGCAGAGAAACTTAACATTCTGCAGTATTAAAAATTCATTTCTGTATTGTTAAATTGTTTAAAAAGTTTAAAAAGGTTAAAATAAAAATTAAATTTAAAATTTAAAAAACCCCCAACGCAAAAAAGAAAAGAGAACATTTAAAAAGTCCAAAATAATACCTATCGTTGAGCCATCAAATTCGATTGAGTAATACCTATATATATTTTAATTACAGAAATTGATGGATGGCACGATAAGGTTTGCTCATTGAAATGGCGCTATAATGTCACGGCGGGGTACCGCATAAGTAAGTCAGACCCTTCACTTGATTGACTATGTACATATGCGGTACCCCGCCGCGAAATTATAGGGCCAATTCAATGAGCAAACCTTATCGTGCCATCCATCAATTTCTGTAATTAAAATATATATAGGTATTACTCAATCGAATTTGATGGCTCAACGATAGGTATTATTTTGGACTTTTTAAATGTTCTCTTTTCTTTTTTGCGTTGGGGGTTTTTTAACCATATAAGTTGTGTATATTTTTGTAATCACCTTTGAAAACCCTTTATTTTTATTAACCCCCGACGCAAAAAGAGGGGTGTTATAAGTTTGACCGCTATGTGTGTGTGTGTGTGTGTGTGTGTGTGTGTCTGTGTGTCTGTCTGTGGCACCGTAGCGCTTTAACGGGTGGACTGATTTGGATGCGGTTTTTTTTATTTGAAAGCAGGTTTTCCAGCGATGGTTCTTAGACATGTTTGATCAAAATCGGTTCAGCCGTTTCAAAGTTATCCGCTCTTTTGTTAGGTGCGGTAGGGATCTTAGACGCGTAATGGGTATTTACTTTACTTTCAAACCTTAGTGTGACCTAAAATTTGAAACATCCATGTATGCTATCTATCTATGCAAGATTATGGAATTCTCGGTCTGATGCTGCAGCCAGGATATCCAACACTAGTGTGCTGGATACACTCTTGAAAAAATAATAGCAGAAATGTCGTGTTTGGATTCATTTACATCAGTATTTGATTCTATATACAATGCAATGGTGGCAACGGGATGAGCTGATGCTGCAGCCAGGATGTCCAGCACACTAGAACACTCTTGAAAAAGTAATAGCAGATATGTCGTGTTTGGATTCATTTACATCAGTATTTGATTCTACATACAATGCAATGGTGGCAACACGATGAGCTGATGCTGCAGCCAGGATATCCAGCACACTAGAATACTCTTGGTAAAATAATATAGCAGATATGTCGTGTTTGGATTCGTTTTGATCAGTATTTGATTCTACATACAATGCAATGGTGGCTACACGATGAGCTGATGTTGCAGTCAAGATATCCAGCACACTAGTACACCGTTGAAAAAAAAATTGCAGATAGTAGTGTTTATATTCGTTTTTTTATCAGTAGGTATTTAATTCTATTTGCAGTACGATGGTGGCATCATTATAAGTTAATGTTATGTGCAGAGAAACTTAACATTGTGCAGTAATAAAAATGCATTTCTATATTGTTAAATTGTTTAAAAAGTTTAAAAATGTTAAAATAAAAATTAAATTAAAAATTTAAAAAACCCCCAACGCAAAAAAGAAAAGGGAACATTTAAAAAGTCAAAAATAATACCTATCGTTGAGCCATCAAATTCAATTGAGTAATACCTATATATATATATTAATTTCAGAAATTGATGGATGGCACGAAGGTTTGCTCATTGAAATGGCGCTATAATGTCACGGCGGGGTACCGCATAAGTAAGTCAGACCCTTCACTTGATTGACTATGTACATATGCGGTACCCCGCCGCGAAATTATAGCGCCAATTCAATGAGCAAACCTTATCGTGCCATCCATCAATTTCTGTAATTAAAATATATATAGGTATTACTCAATCGAATTTGATGGCTCAACGATAGGTATTATTTTTGACTTTTTAAATGTTCCCTTTTCTTTTTTGCGTTGGGGGTTTTTTAAATTTTTAATTTAATTTTTACCACACTCGACAGGTTTTGAGAAAAAAAAATTAAAACATAATTTGCCGACAAAAATCCGCCATTTTGTTTTTTTTTTTATTTTGATATACCCAGTGTCACTCTCACAGTAAATACGAATCTAACGACACCTCTCAAGGTAAAATCCATCGGGCCGTTCAGGCTGCAGAGCGAGCCAAACAAGTATACATACATACAAACTCTCGAAAAACATAAACCTCCTTCTGGCGCAGTCGGGTAAAAACATAACCCTCCTTCTGGCGCAGTCGGGTAAAAATTAAAAGCACGTTTCTTTTATGTATGGGATCTCCCTTATCACCATTGATACGCTGCAATTATGGCACGAGCGTATGAGACCATATAGGACAAAATTCCTACACGACAATCGCGAACAGTTCCGTGTGGACATTCACCATGACAAAAATCTTTCAAGCAATTCTGGAAGCAGACCAATAAACTAAATCCTAAGCCGAGTCTCCCGGTGAGTGTGCAGGGCAAAGTGGAAGCAGTGGACATCGCCAACATATTCAGGGAGCACTTTCACACAGAAAAACGGGTACTATGCGGGCGGAAGGAAATGCTCCGGGCTGCAGGTCCTCTACGTGACGAGCCCGTTAGAATAACATCGAAGGAAGGAATCTCCTGGACACGACGGACTTAGCTTGGAGCATCTGAAACATGGGGGTCCTCACGTGTGTAGGGTGTTAGCGATGTTTTACACTTCTTGTTTACGTCAAGCGTATTTGCCTGAGGATATTTTGAAGGCGGTTGTAGTAACAATACAAATTAATCTGCCTAGCCTTTTCACAACTATGTCGTGGTCGTCTTCCAGTCTAACCGGATGCAACTGAATACCAGTATTTTACATGGAGCGACTGCCTGTCTGACCTTCACATCCCAGTAACTGGGTAATACGATACCGCTTGGTAAGACTGGTTGTCAGACTTTCGGGCTTCTGACGACCCGTAACAACTGTCAAAGATCCACAAATGACAGCCGGGACCAATGGCTTAACGTGCTTTCCGA
This sequence comes from Cosmia trapezina, assembly GCA_905163495.3. Taxonomy (NCBI): domain Eukaryota; kingdom Metazoa; phylum Arthropoda; class Insecta; order Lepidoptera; family Noctuidae; genus Cosmia; species Cosmia trapezina. The sequence goes on from LR991042.1 coordinate 11,988,825, forward strand.
GGCACGGAGGAGTCTCGGTTTGTAAAGATGGTCACCCCGGCAAGCGTAGCTTAACTTGATGGATCGACCCGTGCGGCTGTAATTACTTAGCCACGAGCTCCTTAACAATACATTAACTGAAATAAAATGTTTTTGTAAAATACAAAAACCAACTTCGGGCTATCACGGATTTGAACCCACATGTCTTTTGACCTACCAACCAATACCAAACCAACCAAACCAACCAATTGATGCTGCCCACTGTACCAAAGCAGAAGACAAAGACATTACAAAAGCAAGCTACACTGAGCATTTTAATTTGATACGACAATGATGATGGATACAGACTTTGGAATCGGGAAAGAAATTCATTAGTCCGATCTAGGGACGTTACTTTCGATAAGAAAGCGCTAGAGGCTTCAATGAATGAATACGCTGGAGCAGTCTGCAGTCTGGAAATTGAAGTAGACCTTGGTAGCGATGCTTTGAGAGATAATGGACAAAGAACTCCTACGCCTAATATTGAAAGAGTCGGTGCAACTGACATCATGAATATACGTGAAAGAAATCAAGATGACGAGACGAGAAGAGTTTCATGACGCAGAAAATGTTGAACAGGTTATTGAATCGGAGGGGAATGGAAACGTTAACGAAGATGATAATGTCATCAGAACAGATGATACTTCGAGATACGATACCGTTCTTTGTTACGACCTCCAGATAGTTTCAGTTTCAAAGACTTTGATATGAACGCAATAATGCGATACAATGAACCAGAAATCCAACGCATAACTTATCTATAAAATAGTGTATTATCTATGCAATACTACTTGGTCTGTGATCTATGCTATACCACAGATTAGCTATACACAGATTTTTTTAGACAGTTTGAATTTGAACTGTCAAAGTTTTCAAAATCAAAACACAGACTTGCCAACGGACGATAGACGAACAAAGTTGCTATTTTCGTTTTATTCCTCAAAATAATTTGTTTGAAAAGATCTACAATAACCGCTAAGGAGCAATAGTGTTCTATGTCTACAATGCAGAGTGAAGTGTTAGAATTGGAGAATAAAATAATAAATCACGAAGCCTATGGAACTTCGTAAGTGATTCATTTCATTACATGATTTTCATTTCATTACATGATTTTTACAAAGTAAGTTTTCTGAAAACAGAATTTTGTTTAGGTACTTATTCCTTCAGGTATTTCAGGTATAAATGGGCTCCCAGAGACTTCGAGCTGGGTTCAGCCCTTGGTCGGGGCAAATTCGGACACGTTCACGTCGCCAGAGAGAAGAAAACTGGCTATTTAGTAGCCATCAAAACACTTTTCAAATCTCAGATTGTGAAGTCGAAATGTGAACGACAAGTGATGCGAGAGATTGAAATTCAGTCGCATTTGAAGTAAGTAACGAGTTTGGGTACTTATTAGCCCATTATCATACCATAAAACCTGAGTTCCTAACAAATGAAGTTGCTTTTTCTAACTTATTTGCGAGCACTCTGCCTATAACGCTTGTTTCTATTTAGACATCCAAATATACTACGTCTACTGACCTGGTTCCACGATGAGCGTCGCATATACTTAGTGGTGGAGTTTGCAGCCGAAGGAGAGCTGTATAAGCACCTCACTAACTCACCCAAAGGACGCTTCCCGGAACCCAAAGCTGCTAGATACATCTACCAGGTAACAATCTTAAGGTCTTAATATACTTACCTACACAATGTTTTTTTATTGGCTAAGGAACTGTTGTACTCTTCATTATGAACAACTTTTACTATGGGACTAAATATGAAATTGCATAAAAAAATTCAGCTGATCCCTACATTTTGACCAGTTATGCAAACATAAATGTAAAGAATAGCAGATTTTTTTTTTCACTTCTCAAACGTCAGAGGTAAGTACATCAAGTGTACATAAGTTTTCTCTTACGTAAACTTGGTGTACACTATGGCCGATTTATCTTGGCAGGTCTGAATAGGCACTAAGAAGTTTCAAGCATGTTCTCTCACTTACACTCGCCTCATAATAGCCATTTGGTTCCAAAAAATCTTACTGCACAGTCTTCTGCGCGAAGTTCAGACCTACCAAAATAAATTGACTATACTGTAAGAACATCTGACGTTTGAGAAGTTAATACTTGTAAAAATTGATGTTTATAGATAAGTACCATATACAACTCTCAAAGTAAAAACTCATTTAGGTGGGGGTTTATGCAACTCTTGGTATTTCTGTACTTACATAAATAACATTATATTTTTGTATGTGCAAGTATTAAAGCTAACTCATCATGTTAGTCACTAAGTCACCATAATTCAGAATATTACCTTAATAGATGAAACATTACATAATTGGTCAGTGTAATTCATATTTTTATCTCATTATGTCACTAAAGTAATGCTTGCTATTATTAGTGGCATAATAATGTCTCTCATTCGAGGTTGCGGATGCTGTGGAGTACTGCCACCAGCACCATGTCATACACAGAGACATCAAGCCTGAGAACATACTGGTAGCATCCAGTGGAAATCTTAAACTTGCTGATTTTGGCTGGTCTGTGCATGCCCCTTCTGAGAGGTAAGCTTGAGTATAGAATCTATTTCCTATAGAGAAAAAAAACCGGCCAAGTGCGTGTGGGACGGACCACGCACAATGAAGGGTTCCGTAGTTGGGATGAATTTATCCCAAGAACAAACTTATCATTGTAGTTGAAAAACATGTTCTCCCATATATTCCAAGTGTAAATGTAAGTTTGTACTCACAATATTGAGAGGTTTTACGTGTTACTTTAAGAACACAGACTTCTTATTGGTTTTCCTATAATCTGCAGGTAAAGAAATATTTTCTGTATTTTTTTCAAAATTTTAGGCTCAGTAGTTTCGGAGATAAGGGGGGGGAATGGTCAGTTTTAGTCTATTTTCTTACATAACTTTAAAACTATTTATTTAAAAATTATAAAAAAAAAATATTTGAGACTCTCATAGTAAGTCCTTTTATTTGATATATCACACAGTATGGTTTGCAAAACTTTTTTTTTTTTTAGGGTTCCGTACCAGAATGGTAAAAAAGGAACCCTTATGGTGTGACTCAGTCTGTCTGTCTGTCTGTCTGTCTGTCTGTCCGTCCGTCTGTCTGTCTGTCTGTCTGTCACAGGTGGGTTTCTCAAGAAGTACTAATGCTATCAACTTGAAATTTGGAACAGTTTTAGATGACGTTTACCCAACAATTTTGCAAATAAGAAAGAAATAAAAATATTTATATTTTTTTGCAACAGGGACTGAAAGGGGGTCTTAAAAATTCAAAGTGGGGCTACTAGGGCATGTGGGGTATTTTTTTTCTTTTTTTTAGGCCGCACAGTTTTCGACTTTTGATGAAAAATGTAAAAAAAAATTACTGTACCCATATCTCCGAAGTTTGCAAAGACAAAAATCTGAAATTATTCTGTGTGATAGAAGTTTGTGTAAAGATTACAGGAAAAATAAAACAAAGTCGCTAAATAGCACACTTTTTCAGAAATCGGAACGGAACCCACGTCACGGAGCGTGAGTCCGACTCGCTCTTGACCGGTTTTTTCTTATTTGCCCCCAAAAGTGACCCCCATAATCAAAATTCATTTATTTTCTTTACACGTTCATGGTTGGGTCACAGAAATTCATTATTTATACCAAATTTCCACTTGATCGGTCCATTACATTCGGAGCAAATTGGCTGTGACAGACGGACAGACAGACAGACACACAAGTGACCCTATAAGGATTCCGTTTTTGTTCCTTTTGAGGTACGGAACCCTAATTACAAAAAATAGTAAAAGTACTGGTACTGTTAAAGTACTTTTTTAGCAGGGTTACAATTGCAATCAAATAATTTTAAACATCATTATACAGTTATATTGTTATCTTGTACCTTAGCCACAACTGATTATAATTATTCTAAAAGATATGTTCAAATTCAATTATGGCCTACTTTTCTTCAATTTTGATGGTGCTTTATCAATACTAACAACTGTACTCTCTCCTTTTTATAGGCGTAAAACCATGTGTGGCACATTAGACTACCTGCCTCCTGAGATGATCAAGCGTGAGGTCTATGATGTGTCTGTTGACCACTGGTGCATCGGAGTGCTACTCTATGAGTTCCTTGTAGGCAAGCCTCCGTTTGAGAGTGAGGGACAAGACAAGACCTATGCCAGGATCCTTGCTTTAGACATGGTGTTTCCTAGTTACGTACCTGAAGGAGCTAAGGATCTTATTTCTAAGGTTGGTATTTGTATTCAGGCACATGAAGAAGGTGGCATTATTGTATGGATAAAACATAATGAAAGTTTTCACTATACAAATACTTGTCAAATAGAGAGAGAGAGAGTTTGTTTGAGTAGAGTCTGTTTTACAGCGCCCAGACAAGCAATATCACTCTGAGAATTTGAAACTAGAACAGAACTTGTATGAAATTCTTTGATGGTTTCAATGTTAATCTGTATGAAATGATAGGAAAAGTTTGACCACCTAGCCCACAGCTTCTAAATAAGCTCTATGGATGGAGTATTAAACGTTTATGCATTTCTTACAGCTTCTAAAACATTCAAGCAAAGAGAGGTTATCACTGGATGCTGTGAAAAAACACTACTGGGTACAACAGTTCCAGACAAATGCCGCATAGTATTCACATAGAAGTTGTTAAGTTAGTATTAATTCATTAATTATTATTTTAATCATTGTAATAAACGTTTTATATTTCAACACAACATTTTATTTATTTAAAAATACATACTTAATTAAATTTTATTTGAGCTTTGCAAAGGAACTTTTACTTTGCAATTTTATTTACCAAAATTAGTTCATTCTCTTTGAATATTGTGTACAAACTGTTCAGTAATCTTTGATAAAAGTTCCTTATTTACATAAATCTATATTTACACAAAGTATGTATCACCATTTTATACATATCACAGACTATAGCCATAGTTCTTAACCCACGTGAGTCCATCCTTGGAATTCTTCAGTGGTTTGTACTCAAGACCAATCCAGTCAGTGTAGCCGTTGCTTTCCAACTGGTTGAGAACATACTTATAGTTTATCTCTCCTTCAGTGTCTGGTTCATTGCGGTTTGGCACTTGAGCTATCTGCAATCAAATAACTAGTTACATACACAAACCACATCAATATTAATTTGACTCCATATTTGCTAACAGAACTATAGAAAGTTGTTGCACTTCATTATAACCTAAATAATTAATTGCAAGTTGGTAGCTATAAGTAAATGTATGTATAGTTGAACTACAGAATTCAACATGCAACAAGCAATGACATTGTATTGCATTGATTTGATTAAAAGTCAAGCATTTTTTACAATTATTGAGAATAAGAATAATTTATTTGCAGAAAATAGAGGTTTTACCAGAAAGCAACTGCTCTCTTTATTTTCATCAAATAAGATAACAGCTATTTTGTGTATCAGTGTATACACAAATTCTTTATTAGACACAAATTCTGTTTTGGTCTATTATTTAATTTTTGACGACACGGTTGGCGCAGTGGTTGAGCGGATTGACTGCTGCGCAGCATGTCTCGGGTTCGATTACCGCACGGAACAAATATTTGTACGACCTACAAGTATTTGTTCCGAGTCTGGGTGTTTTTCTATCTATAAATAAGTATGTATTTACAAAAAAAAATGTATTTATGTAGTTTATCAGCCATCTCGTTACCTTAGCACAAGCATTAGGTTGCTTAGCTTCGGACTAGATGGCGTTGTGTGAAAGTCCAAGGATATTATTATTATTAATTGGTATTTTATTTATTACCTGCACATGCCCAATATAAGGCATAAAGTTGGTGATACAATGAGATACATCACCACATATTTGTTGCAAGTGGAACACATCCAGCATCAGCTTTAAGTTGGGACTGTTGATGCGTTTGATGATGTCCAGTGCTAAAACATGAATAAGTACCTACATTAAATAATTGGCTAGAGATAATATGGGACTTCAATAAACATTGAATAACTATTTGCAATCAAGATAGCAAATTTATCAAGGGTAAACTCAATTACTTATAATTTACTTTGTTCCACCTACTTATAATCAAGTTTGTGTATACCTTTGTTAAAATCGCTCAAAAAGTAATTAGGTACTGAGTATTGATTTATAGGTTCAATAACTCCAAGGAGGTTCTCATTCTTCAGTATGTCAGCTGCATACTTTAAATTCTTCTCATAAGTTTCCCAGTTTTGTGATGTGGCATTCTGTAGTTTTCCTGCCATAATGTGTATTTTCCTGGCATTTAGGGCCTTGGCATAGTTGACTGTCGTAGCAAAGTTTTCTTTGAATTCATTTTCTTTTCCTGGCACTGCTGTTACTCCTAGCTCTCCTTTTGTTACATCTCCTGAAAAACGATAATATTGTATTTAGTCATTTAATTTTATTACCTACATTACCTATCACAAATTCTAGATTTTTCAGTACCTAGGTACCTAGTACCTACAGAAAAATTAAATAAAATAAAATTTAAATTAATTTATTTCAGGTACCTAGCCATAACATAAAACATCTAAGTATAAATTATATTATTCCACAAAATAGGAGAATTTCTTGTTTACAAACCTGTCTTCAAATTGATCAACACTTGTTCGACGCCGGCTTTTTCCTTAGCATCCTTCACTTGTTCCACCGTCAAACCAAAAGGGAATCCACTTTCCACAGCCTTGAATCCAGCGTCCTTTGCCAAAGCATATCTCTCTAGCATCGATGATGCCTCCGTAAACATAAAAGACAAGTTTGCACAGAACTTCATCTTTCAAAACAAGTTAGAGGAGGTTAGGTTTAGGTTAGATGTTGCCCGATACACAGCTAACGTAATTATGTGCGTTTCGTTATTGTTTTGATTAAGAGGACAATTTTATACAAATACACTGATAACCTATCTCACCGCAAGTTAGTGCAAAACCTCAGTTTGTTATCTTTTGTTTGTATAAATAGAGATATTTTATCGTCAGGAAATCGTTACATTCGTAACAAACCGCAATAAAATATTTGGTGACCTCAAAACTTTACCTAACTACTACCTTAATAACAAAACTGGCCAAGCAAGAGGGCATGAAGTATCAGTCAGGAGCGATTTGGGCGTATCATACGCCCTAAAGCTGCTGGCCCCAGAATTTTGAACACATTAGGGTCAGTTTCCACCAAACGGAAATATCCTCGCGGATGCTCGAGCACTTTTTAAATTTCATTGAATAAATAACTGTATCAATAATTCAACGCCGAGATCAAGCGTTGATCAAGAGTGATATCTGCGTCTAATTGTATGCTTAGGTAAGTAGTATTCAGTGGAATTTAAAAAGTGTTCGCGCATTCTCGAGGTTCGATGTTTCCGTTTGGTGATGCTGACCCTTATGATATGTTCCACGCTTCACCAGTCAGGATTAACCACAGAACCGTTTGACGGGTACCCCCAGCAAATCTTCGCATTCTTGAGAAGGTAGACAATCTACCATCTCAATTTTGACCGACAACATTTTTGATGTCATCTTGTACCTATGAGTCAATTCCTCAATAGTGCGGTTGACGAAAATTCTGCATCAGAGACACGAACTTGAAGCGGCGCTCGATATTGTGCAGCTTGGGACTATTCAGCTTAGTGGGCACAATTTAAAGAAACCGGTCAGATAACTTATTCCAGCTACTTTTGCTAAATTTGGAGTGATCATAGCTTACAAAGTCGGTGTAAGGAACATATTCAACGAGTATAGTCACAGGAGTTGCTGACTCACAAAATTATAGTGAACTTAACGAGCTTTAGCTGAACCTTAGATAACGGGGTTAGAAGCCAAGTTGACTGAGCTGACCAGTGATCATGGTTGTCGAAGCACTGATAGCTTTTAAAGAGCAATCTGATTCTTGAGTGAAGGTTGCTAAGCGAAAATTGTAAAGACGAAGTCAAGCCATGGTTAAAGCAAGATTAATCGACGATCCTGGTGGTTCACTGAAGTTGAAAGAATATGTACCTACTAGATGTTTAAGTAGGTAGGGACTGGACACGTGACCTATTATGAAGATAACAAATAAGGGGTACATATTCTGAGGCTCAAGAACTCGGGAGGTAAGAAGTAAAACACGGTTACATTGTAATCTCTTTACTAATATTCTATTTATTATAATATTAGGTTCAGTTTATTATCTGAAAATAATAGGTATATTTTATAACAATATCCTCATGATGTATGTATGTTCCTATAAAATGATAAACAAAGTAGGTATTCCGTTTTAATAAAAGCTAACAAGGATGGAACCATCCACGTCTCTGCTATACCTACAACTAACGTCAACATAAAAATATTACATTATAAAATAATCATAGGAAATGGCCACTTCTAATTTATTTATGATTTTATTATAAATATCGAAGCTGGTATTACCAAAAACTTATTTTAAAATGGAATGATTATAATGCTAAACTTAAATGTTTACACTTAGATTAAAAATTGCATTAAAATCCTGACAAATGCATGTGCTGGCAGTACACAGTCTTATAACAAGAGGTATTTGCGGTTATAACATTTTATATAAATATGTTTTTGATATTAACACAGCCATATTTTATAATATTGTGTAGCTATAAACTAGATCAGTATTCTACGTAAATATTACACGTAATTACGTTCTTATACAATAATTTGTGAACAGTTCTTTCAAAATTAGAAAGAAGTGTGCGATTTGAGCAGGTTTTGCCAATACCCTGTAGCACTCTACACTGAGCTGTCATGGCAACTGAGTTACAATAAGTTAGAATAAAAGAAAACTATCCGGATCAACACATTAGGCTTACATACATTGTTACCTAAATAACGCAAATAATTAGACGAAACTCTATAATCTTAAAACCGAGCAAGTGGAAGACATTTCGAGCACTCGCGTAAAATTAAATAGCAAGATATAAGACGGACTTTATTACAGTCATTTAAAATTAAATAGCAAATTTTAAAGTAGGTAAATGGCGATCTTTAGTCTTTATAAAGCTTTGATTATACAGTCGCAATATTCAGAGAAGACGAGGAAACAAATGGCCCAGCTAAATAATGCTTAGGTACACTAACACAGGTCTTAAATGCCGTCTCTGAACAAAGGCGCGTAATATGTTCTCATCTGTATAATCTATCCAATGACAACTTTGATCTAAGAAGCGGATATACTCGTACAAAACGATAGCACGTACAGCTAACGATACACGTGCGATTACCACTCGACTAATCGCAGTGACACCGGTGACTTGGGTGCCAGCAGGAAGTCGAACTGTATGTCCAACTCGCCATCAAACTCCACGCGCCATCTTTGCATTATCTGTGAACAAACATAATAAAAAAATGAGTAACATACCTTAAGAATGAAATCTCATCTGACCTAAAAAGACATAATTTTAATCTGCCTAAGCTTTTCCCAACCATGTTGGTAGGCTTCCAATCTCACCGGTTGCAGTTGAATACCAGTATTTTACATGAAGCGACTGCCTATCTGACCTCCACAACCCAGTTACTGGGTAATACGATACCCCTTGGTAAGACTGGTTGTCAGACTTTCGGCTTTCTGACGACCCGTAGTAACGACTGTCAAAGATCCGCGAGTGACAGCCGGGACCAACGGCTTAACGTACTTTTCGAGGCACGGAGGGGTTTCGGTACGTAAAGACGGTCACCCATCCACGGACCAACCGCGGCAATCGATCGATCGGTGCTGCCAGAACTTTTATTAAAACCCTAAGCAAGTTTATCTTCGAAGTTACTGAAAAGAAAACATCGTGAGGAAACCTTTTTTTTTCCGGGTATGACTTCTCCCGCTCTGGGCGGAGCGGAAGGGCGTGTCGGACTTTTACTGACTATAAACCACCCGTGTTTCTTCAGTTGCCTGTGCCAGGGCCACGGTATCTCTTTCGAACTACCGGCGACCCCGGCGGCGGCGGCATCGTGAGGAAACCTGGACGTACAGTTCATATAAGTCTGAAATCGCCAACCCGTCTTGAGCTAGCGTGGTGATCAGTGCTCGTATCTTCTCTGTATGAGAAGAGGCCTTTGCTCTGCAGCAGGACAATTATAGGCTGGGATTAAATGATATAATAATATTATATCATTTTTACCTTAGCAAGCAGCAGATATAACTCGAGCTCCACGAAGCGTTTCCCGGGGCACATACGCCGTCCTCTTCCGAATGGAGCAACCAGAGTTGCAGCATGGGGTGCTGTGGGCTTCACCCAGCGCTCTGGGATGAACTCGCGCGCACGCCAGAAGTTCTCCTCGCGACGGCACGCCGCTCCCGTGTGTGCCAGAATGAACGTCTGCAAAAATGAAATATGTTTTTAAATATTTTTTTTTAAGTGGTGCAGCACAAAGCCTCGCACTTAAGTATTTATTTTGTTTGGCTAAGCCAAGAAAAGGAAACGGTGACTATTTACAATTGGCTTAAATTATAAGCTCAATTTGGTTGAGCCCTGCCCTGACTAACTGAAACTGAAATAACAGGCCCAGTTAATCGACTCGCTGTTATGATTATTAAGAAGAACCCATCCTCGTTGTTTTCAATCTGGCACTAAAACGCTCGGAACTGCGACCAAAGTTACAAACAGCGGACACTGATATTTTCGAAGAAAAAAAACAACTCACCCCAGCAGGCAATTTATGTCCAGCAATAGTCATGGGCGCATCCAGAAGCCTGGCCAAGAAAGGTGCAGTTGGTAGCAGCCGGAAGGCTTCATAGATAGCAGCCCGAACTGACGGGGCGGCTGCAAGGTCTTCAGCAGTCAGGGTACTGCATGAAGGCAACTCGGAGCGAATAGTGCGCTGCCAGTCAGGGCGCCCGCTCAACAAGTATAACAGGAATACGAGACTGTTTGCTAGCTGTTATAAAAAGAACAAATTTTAATGTAGTTGGTTGGTTGGTATGTAAAATGCTTCCTTTACATGAAGCTAAATTGTGCCAAGGACCTGTCACTAAAATGGCTTGCCAACTACTCTCCGTCACCAACTTAAGATTTAAATTCGATCTCAAAATTCGCTTTGTACACACATCAGCAGGTCAAGTTACTACAAACTGTCGAATTTTCTCATTCGATTTTGAACTTAACCGTCAACATTTTAAGGTTTAAAATCATTTGGAGAAATTTGACAGTTTGGTATAACCTGATGTGCAGGCTGTTGTCTGTACATTCTGAATTTCTTTTTGAGTTCGAGTCTTTGCTTGACATTATCGTCAAATCGCTTTTGGTCACTACTCACGAGCCGCTTGTCTCGTCGATAATAAAATACTTTCTCGGTATGAACTGCAGCTGACGTACCTGTCTGGTTTATTGCGAGATGAGTAATAACGCTTGGAAGCCAGTGCGGTAATTCCCAGAAATATTCATCAGAACACCTAAAATTCGATGAAAAAAATACAGTTGACCACAGTTCTGTAGAAGACCATCTGCATTCGGAAATCTAAATCTCCCCTATACAACATTAGTTTTTGTTTACACTGAACCCGAAAAGGGGTCATCATTTTGAACAATTTTTTCTATGGGATCAACCTTGAAATCGCGAAAAAAAAAATCAACTGTTCCATTTGTGTTCACTTAAATCGACAAAATGTATGGAACAGCTGATTTTTTTTCGCGATTTCAAGGTTTAGTCAAAATTAGTAAGCGTACCGTCTCAATGCCAGCTGTAATAAAGTCAATGATTGCGGCTTTCTTGTCCCTCATATCAAGGGCGGGGTTCTCCAGAATCCTCAGGAAGATCTCCTGCATGGCGTCATCGTCGGCAGTGCCTTGTGTCCTGTTCCTCGCTTCCTCCATCAGCTCCGATACTATCCTGCCAACAATTTGGTTTTATTATTGCTTAACTGTATTATAATAATTAGAAGATTTGCGGAAAAATCAGAACCTGGGTATACGTATGCAATCAAAATGATATGTACCTATCAAATATCCTGACCTAACTAGCTATTATAACAAACGGAACTTATAAAAATTCTTCAACAAAGGTTTTGTGTAGACTAGACCCAGACTTATCTAAAAGCAGACGTCAAGGTTGAAAGCTTTTTGTGTTTTGTTGTTGCGCTTTTGTGCTGATTCATCATATGCATACTGTGGCAGTAACTAGGTACTGTCTGGCAAACGTAACAGGCGAACAGCCCACAAAAAGTTGCCTAACCTTCGTCTATTTACTGAACAAAAAATCGGTCAAGGCCTAAAGAGGCTCGATTAAGGAAGAACCTAATTTTTTTTATAAATTATGGATCACCTCGTTAAAGCTTGGTCGAGTTCAAGGACACAATATATGAAGGTATCCAAACTTATGCGTCATGTTCAATTTATTCAAAGGGATGATTAATCTAAAAGAGGACGTAAAAGCTCGGCGGCCTATAGCCATCATTGTGAAACTTGCTCACTAATGATACCTATTCAATTTGAACTTGAACGTTCGGTAAACAATAAGGTACTGTACATTTATACTTATCTGTAGGTACACATCGTCCAATGTCACAATGTATGACAGTCCTATATCTTATAAAAAAACACTGACTACGCATTGTGAGTAATAGCCCATCAATCAAAAAGTCAATAACGTAAGTCGTAACTACTATATTTACGCATTGCTTCATTATTAAGATATGGAAACTAACTCACGTATGAATGGTTTCCTCGCTCTTGACGAATGTTCTGTAAAGTGTGGTGGGTGCGAACTTCCATAGCGGTGCACCATAGTAGGAGTCTCTTTGAGCCCTGAAATGGGCCTTCACGGCTGCTGCGAGGGTAGCTGCGCGACCCGACATCCACCGCTCCAGGAAACCCAATCTTGAGCCCAGCATTAGGCCGCATACCGCTGTAACAGTATTACACGTTAGTCCCGTAATTCTCGACAAGTTGGACTACGGTGACGGTCTCTTTTCACACACTACTACAGTACAACTGCCCTGCAACTGCAGTAGTTGGTCTGCACCCAGTGCAAAGGGCAACTGATAGAAATCCGACGACTGACGAAACACGAAGCTTGCCGAGGGACATTAACAAAATAGTTCTACTGTACAATATTTGGCGAATGTTCACGATTTGGGATGATCTTTTACCGTCGAGGCGTGGACAGTTATCAAAATTCTCCAACAGATGCATCCAAAACGTGATGCGACCTAGCCACCTACCCTAATCACACCACAGAAAAACTTTAGGTACCTACTACTTAACAGAAACAGAAAAAAATAAAGTTGATAATCTCAATAAGACGTCTCAGTTTTTAGGGTTCCGTACCAAAATGGTAAAAAAGGAACCCTTATAGTGTCACTCAGTCTGTCTGTCTGTCACAGCTGGATATCTCAGGAACTACTAATGCTATCAACGTGAAATTAAGAATAGTTTTAGATGACGTTGACCCAACTATTTTGCAAGTAAGAAAGAAATGAAAATATAAATATATATTATATATATATTATATTATTATTATATTATATATATTTATATTTTTTTTTGCAACAGGGACTGAAACGAAAAAAAAAAGGGGTCTTAAAAATCAAAGTGGGGCTCCTAGGGCATGTGGGGTATCATATGAAAGAGCGCTGTTTGCACATTGTCTAACATTTTTTTTTTTTCTTTTTTTAGGCCGCATAGTTTTCGACTTATGATGAAAAATTTAAAAAAAAAAGTACCGTTCCTACCCCCCCCCCCCCCCCTTTTCTCCGAAGTTTGCAAAGACAAAAATCTGAAATTATTCTATGTGATAGAAGTTTATGTAAAGATTACAGGAAAAATAAAACGATGTCTCTAAATAGCACACTTTTTCAGAAATCGGAACGGAACCCTCGGTGCGCGAGTCCGTCTCGCTCTTGACCGGTTTTTTTAAAACAACAAACTTCTAGCATACTGTTAGAATTAATTACCAAAACTACTCCATTCGTACAAGAATCACCTATTCTTGCGTATATGACAAAAATAATGTTAAGTATACACAACGAATTAAGAATACTTATAATAATTCTTAATTCGTTGGATAGACATCCTACTTTTTACTTTGGAAATTCATGTTGGCAAAACTTTGTTGGATTCGAAAAGACAAAGTTCAATAGGAATACCTACATGGCTAACCATGTAGTGATGGTTGGTAAGTACCTACCTAACTACTGTCACCAAGGAAGAATATGACCACAAAAACATTTGGAGTGACGCGACAGCTTCCGGTCGATAGCTGATAACATTGAACGCAGCAGAGAATGGTTCTATGTAATCCAGTGTAGTGTACAATTTCATAATGCATTTCTGTTGATTATTGCATTCCTCGCGACGCACTCACGCGAGTACGTTGGCCGTCTAACGCTATTTTCTTCCACATTATGACCCACATTCTTATCTCGATGGACGTCATTTTCTCGTCACTATGTGTCACTACTATCGCAACTCTCTGTCTGAATCTATTTAAGACCCACTGACTTTAGCATTTGAACTCCATGCGACACTACGTACTCGATATTAATTTATTCTAAGCATTTGTTTGATCAACACATTTCAAAGTAGGTACAAGACTGAAAGCACCTAAATACATAATTTAAATAAGGGCTCTTTTTAACCGACCAAAAAAAGGAGGAAGATCTCAAAATAACTTTAATTTCGGAATTCGGTGGCAAAAAACGAAAATAATATAATAATATCCTTGGACATTTCATACATTTTTTTTTGTAAATACAAAACCAAAGACATCGACTTCCGAAATTAAAGTTATTTTTCACTTGTAGTGTTTTTTTTTGGAGGTCGGTTGTTTTTTTTTTTTGTAAAAAAGTTGATGTGTAATACGTAGGTAAGTACCTACACGACTCAACTCTCTTATTCTATCACTTCGAAAATATTAGACCCACATATTGTGTAGGTGAAAGGGTCAGTAGGTATTTCTTATCTTTCTTCTTCTGTATCTTTATCCGTTTGGAATCTATAATAATAACCATTGATTCCGAACGGATGCTTTTTTGTTCATGTCACATTATACATAGGTATACCAACTGCAAACCTTCCTAAAGGGAGACATAAAACTAAGTGTTTTATGTCTCCCTTTAGGATCTATAACAGACGCATTGTAGGACTCCCTAGAGTGCTCTACTGGACAGTGCCACTGTGACCTCCCTACAGATTGCTTACGACATAAAGATTATTAAAATCTTCAGAAATTAAAGGCTCCATAACTAAATAAAGTTACAAATCTTTGGCCATTACTAGCTAGCAATGGTTAACGTTGTCAGTAGTCACTAACGCAACTTTCATCTTAAATTGCAACGCATGTCTGACTCATGCTTACACAAGACGGCAGACGATCAAATTATCTAGCAGGGTCAATACCAATTTACTATGATTCTTGAAATTGAATAGTAGAGCATCTCGATTACACCAATGTCCGCGTCGTTTCTTGTGAAAGTGTTCATCTGTCTGTTAGTTGCTTCCTGCCACCACGTTCCTGTGCTATCTGATGGTTTCTCGTCATAAAACCAAGTAGAATCCTGGCAGTAGACAAAGAATAAGATCACAAAATATTTTACTTACACTCCAGTCCCATCCTGTTAGTGAGTTGGTCAAAAGCAGCGACGGTGCCGTCGCTCCGGCGACAAGAGTCCAGAAGGACGAGGAAGTCATCACAAATGTTGTTGAGCTCTGGAAGGAAGCCCTGCATTGTGTTGGGACTTGTCAGCTCCGCGGTCAAATGACGACGAAGATGATGCCATTTTTCGCCTTGTCTGAAAAGGATTTATGAAATTAAGCTACAGGAGCAGAATCTTAGGGATAGAGATTTCAGTGGTGTGGCGTACTTTGGAAGCTTCGTCCTACAGTCAAAACGTGTTTTAATTACCCTCTGTAGGCATAATCCTGATCAATTCCTATCCTTTGTTTTCAGGCCAGACGGAGAAAATCGAAATCATAATCGAGACACGGATTGTTGCTATCTACCTGCCCCCATATAAATCTTTTACGCCTATTACGAAACTCACGAAATCTCATAAAGTTGCAACCTTGACAGTGCAACGTCTTTGGACTATTATCACAGCTGTTATTACCATTTTAGTTACGTTTAACCTAGCCAGAGATCTTTAACTGTAGCTACCTATGTATGTACAACTTCACTTGGGCCTTGACAGCTCTACCTGCCGAATAAACGTGATCGTTTTATAAATTGCACGCTAGTGATTTAGGCAATAATAGCTAGGCACACTTGGTTATTTCCTTTTATCAAATTGTAACGTTCTTCAAATATCCTAATAAAAATCCCTTCGACAGGCATACATTTGCTTAGTAACTTCGAGCTTTGGCCATGACAGTATCTTAATAGATAATTATTAATAACATTATTCTAAATGTGTTAGGAGCTCATGGCCAAGTAATAACAGCTACATGGGTCGATCCATCAGGTTAAGCTACGCTTGCCGGGGTTGGTCCGTGGATGGGTGACCATCTTTACATACAGAGACTCCTCCGTGTCTCGGAAAGCACGTAAAGCTGTCCTGGCTGTCATTCGTGGATCTAGACATCTATCTTATAGATATCTATCTTATTACTCAGTTCCTGTGTTGTGGATGTCAGATAGACAGTCGCTCCGTGTAAAATACTGGTATGTATTCAGCTGCGTCCGGTTAGACTGGAAGCGGACCCTAAGAAAGTTGGGAAAAGGCTAGGCAGATTGATTGTTTATTCTACATAAATAATGATTGTGGTTTACGATCTAACATCTGTTTCATACGATGTAGATCCTATCATTTATTTCTATGAAGAACCAACAGTTTCAAAAGGAACGAATTATATTGTACCTAATCGAAAATGATGAGGCATTGTTGAACATCATGATGAAACTGGTACCTATGATAGGTATTATCGACATACACTTCATTTACAGGAAATAGCAAAATTGCAACGTCGTTCAACTATAGTGCCAATGTAACTGCGCAGTGCGCAATTATATTTGAAGTCTACGTGACTAGAAATACAAAGCCTTGCCAAAATATCACGACCACAGGACACAATGGTACCTACTTACTTTAACCCCGACTCGAGGTCAAGCCACCCGCTGTGAATGAAAGCTTACTTAAAAGATAACCTAGTCTAACTATATATCTATGTCAATTACCTACTCTCGACTTGATATACGAGATGATTGGCGTTATCTATATATAATCGGGCCGTCAACTTATTTATAACCTTCTCGGACATCTAAATAAGGCACTTGGAACAAACCTTGAGATTATAGGTGTTTTAAACTAAGACGCCGGACACGTGTTGACGTGGTGTTCATGCGAACATAATGTTATGATTACCCACAGAAAAACTAATACAATTAACTCCTAGTCACGCTTATGGTCTGTAATCACATTAGGTAATATTAATGGATTGCTTTTGGATAGATACCGGTATTACCCGGGTGACTGATGAGGCCAGTCGGTCGGAACGCATCTGTCAGCCTTTAGCCAAAGAGGACCTCCTAGCCTTCGCCTAGGGTTTCCTTTAACCCATAGTAAAAGTCGAGCAGTTTCAAGACGTTTGAATACAAAAGCTTTTCCAAACGACCTTTGCTGATTTCATCCAGGTCCTATCCAACTTAATTGTACGAGAGGTTTTATACTTACTCATTGACAAGTCCAGTGGAAGCGTATCTGTCGGGCCTGCTCCTTCGGTAGACCTGCACGATCTCGGTGGGGGGACGGTAGGGCCGCTTAGCCGGGGCCCGCAGCACCGCTTCCAGCGCTGCACGTTCAGCAATGGACACCACAGATGCGCCCCCTGGAGTCGTCTCCACGAATACCGGCCCGTAACGCCTGAACATGTCTGTGTGCAAATCTCTCATTGTGACCGTAAACTAGCTTTTACATAATTATACAACACACCAAAAATAGTTAGTTAGACTTTGTTTGGAAAAAATCAATATTTTTTCCAAAAAAAGTCTTAGAAAAAGTGGAAAGTCTTTGTAAAAACTGGCCAGTTTTGGAGAAACACCAAAATAGGCGTCCCAAAATGGCTAACTTTTCTTCCGCTGATGACGCTGCTGGCTATCATCGGCCTTGACAATTTCGATAGACAACTGTGAAGTCATGGCAAGGTTAATAAGGCACCCATAACATTGAAATTCCAGCTTTGACAGTCGTTACGGGTCGTCAGAAGGCCGAAAGTCTGACAACTAGTCTTACTAAGGCTTATCATATTACCCAGTTACTGGATTGTGGAGCTCAGATGCAGTTGCTCCATGTAAAATACTGGTATTCAGCTGCATCCAGTTAGACTGGAAGCTGACCCCAACATAGTTGGGTAAAGGCTAGGCAGATTAATTGTTTATTCTATTATGACTAGGCTATTAGAAAAGGCTAGGCAGATGATGATGATGAACCTTGAAATTCCAGCGGGGCTCGTGGCTAAATTATAACAGCCGCACGGGTCGATCGAAGGTTAATCTACGCATGCCGCGATCAGTTTGTGGATGGGTTCGGGAATCGGACCATCCATTACATTACATGTCGAGACCCCTCGTATCTCGGAAAGCACGTTAAGCCGTTGGTAGATCTTTGACAGTCATTACAGGTAGTCAGAAGCCCAAAAGTCGGACAAACAGTCCAACCAGATAGGCAGTTGCTCCATATAAAATACCCACTGGTATTCACCTGCATCCGGTTAGACTGGAAGCCGACCCCAACATAGTTTGGGAAAAGGCTAGGCATATTGGAACCTTGATATTGCAACTCTGGGTAAGCTCTGTTAAGAGTTTTACTAAAACATTTTCATAAAGTCACTGCGTACCTCCGCGAAACAAAAATGTCCCCAGATGTATTAACTCAGAGGAGTGGGATAATTAATTACGTGATTGTTTTTGTTATTTGTTTTGAGATCTCTGTGCTGTTTTGTTCTTCATCCTAATAAATTGTTAATTATAATGTTATCGAAATAGAACAAACAGTGAACTATAAATAAATCTTCTTAGACTAGATCAATTTATTTATAGCTGACATCGGAATTGCTTATTAGTCT
This sequence comes from Cosmia trapezina, assembly GCA_905163495.3. Taxonomy (NCBI): domain Eukaryota; kingdom Metazoa; phylum Arthropoda; class Insecta; order Lepidoptera; family Noctuidae; genus Cosmia; species Cosmia trapezina. The sequence goes on from LR991042.1 coordinate 12,007,809, forward strand.
CGAAACCTAATTATGTTTGTTCTATGATCTAGAATTCTATATTTCTAAGTCTAGAAAAGATTCATCATCAGCACTGACAGTACCTAATCTCGAGGAACATTTTCATTCGCAGATCAACCTGTTCTCAGTCTATCACAAGGAACTGCTGCAGGAATATTATTAGCGGTGAACCTAGAGGCCTAGAAATCTAATTAACTTGTGCTTTTTTTACAGCAGCAGCACTACTTAGCTTATGCTTCCCAATATATGTAAAATGTTTGTAGTTGCTTGTGTTGTTGCTTGATTTTAATTAGAAATAGACTGTCTTACTGAATTGGGTTCTAGTTAAAAATTTGCTATTTTATTCAGTAAAGCTTGTTACCTATTTGTGTACAGCAAATGCTTGCTAAATTAAATCTTGCTTGCTTGAGTTCCGCTTGATTAAAAATAATCATCATTGCAATAAAAATCTCACCTTCATAAGCTTCATGTAGCTTGTTCATCTTATATCTACTCCAAAACAACCATCGAGTGCCCAGGAAAGGTAGCGCCTGCGGTCCAGGCAGGCGCGTGGACTGCTTGCCATCCGCCGCGCGCGCAGCCAGCGCCGTCGCCGCAACTAATACCAGGATCACTGCCAGCACTAGCGTTGGCACGTACGACCAGTCCACCAGGGGTGGCGGTGTGCTCTGCAACCAAGAGAAAATACCTACAAAGTAAGTAAGGATAATCCAATAAGTCAATCAGTGAACACGTTTCACTCACAGTCACACAGATCTCTCCAGTAATAGTGACCTAATCTTGGTAGAAATTTTGTATATCGTAAAGAACCACATGTCTGATGACGCTACTATTCGCATCCTAGCGTTCACATGTCTGATGATGGTACTATTAGCATCCTAGCGTTCACATGTCTGATGATGCTACTATTAGCATCCTAGCGTTCACATGTCTGATGATGCTACTATTAGCATCCTAGCGGTCACATGTCTGATGATACTACTATTAGCATCCTAGCGTTCACATGTCTGATGATGCTACTATTAGCATTCTAGCGTTCACATGTCTGATGATGCTACTATTAGCATCCTAGCTTTCACATGTCTGATGATGCTACTATTAGCATCCTAGCGTTCACATGTCCGATGACGCTACTATTCGCATCCTAGCGTTCACATGTCTGATGATGGTACTATTAGCATCCTAGCGTTCACATGTCTGATGATGCTACTATTAGCATCCTAGCGTTCACATGTCTGATGATGCTACTATTAGCATCCTAGCGTTCACATGTCTGATGATACTACTATTAGCATCCTAGCGTTCACATGTCTGATGATGCTACTATTAGCATTCTAGCGTTCACATGTCTGATGATGCTACTATTAGCATCCTAGCGTTCACATGTCTGATGATGATACTATTAGCATCCTAGCGTTCACATGTCTGATGATACTACTATTAGCATCCTAGCGTTCACATGTCTGATGATGCTAATATTAGCATTCTAGCGTTCACATGTCTGATGGTGCTATTATTAGCATTCTAGCGTTCACAACATGTCTGATGTAGCCATAGTCATAGGGGTATGTTGATGTTATCCAAAATGTCACATTCTTAATCTTATTGCCATAAACCACACTATTACTACCTACCTAAAATAACAGTCCATGAGTCCACATAAGTTTATTGACCGCACTCGAATATTTGTGTACATACGTCGATTCTTTTAAATCTTTTTGCCAATATCAGCTTCTTAAATCTTTGTTCAAGTTCAAGTTTTGGCTTTAAGATTTTGTTTGGTATCGTGGTCGTTGACCCCGCGTGCGGCCGTGCTGGGCGGCGCGTGCGCTGGGTGTGCGGGACAGCGGACCCGACGCCCGTGCCGTTGCATTGGTACAGCGTTGACGCGGCGCTCTTGACATTGGCTTAGCGTAACTGTCTCTCGTTACGTAACATTACGGGGCTGCCGGCACCGGACACGACGTCAACGGCCGACCATCTCACAGCTCACTACCTAACTGCACTCAGTGACAGCTTAATATGTGAGAAATTATCTCTCCAAGTATCGAGCGATGCTGGTGGCACAAGTTTTTATTGCAATTTTAACGGATCCCGCATTTCACAGGAATTCTTAACTGGTACTGGAATTTAACGGGAGTTTAACTTTCGCAAACCTGTTGCGAATTGTCAATGACTTTGTAATATTGCAGAGCAATACAAAAAAGGCATCAGTTACGACAATTGGTATCTATCGAACGCAATCCAATTCTCCTGTGTGGATACCACGGGACCACGGCCGACATGCAGCGGACATACTTACATCAAATTGCAGCGTTTTTTCAAGAGTTGCAAATAGTTACGAGATTTACGTCGATACTTATTTCTTTAACCCTTATAAAATATGAGTCAAATAAAACTTAATAAACAACTTCTTCAATATTTTTCCTTTCACTACAAAGTAATATTTATTACCGTTCATATACATGAGTGAGGTGCATGCATGGCTACTGTATGTTCCTGCATAACTAGTCCACGCTATAGTACAGATAGGTACAAACATAAATACAATTACGCTCTTGTTGAAAATCACTCTTATACTTTGTAGGTATTAAGTGCAGTAATTAATAAATGGTTTGTCCAGTTCATGGTTAAATAAGATAAATTAAGATATTTACTAATTTGAACCGGAGACTCAACAAATGAGATAGATAGGACGTTGTTGACAGTTTCGTAACTAAAGCTCGATAGTTCGGCAAAAATAATGAAGTGTTTAACCTTGCCCAGCCTAGAAATCGATGGATTAATTTGTGGCAGCTCTCTACTGGATATACACTTCCTTAGGTCTCGAAAGTTTCCCTATAACACCACTTCCACCCAGTGCAATCTGGCTAACTTCTTTAGTTGATCTATTCTATTGATCTATTCACTAGATCTAGCAATCTAGCTTTTTAAGCAGCCTATCCGTGCTCGTAATAATCGTGTCGCTCGTTTCAGGACGGCTGATGCACGCCTTTAGACTTATTGTATATATGGAAGAGCTCTCTCATCGGAATGAGAAAAAAATCACGAGCCTTGATTATACAAAGTCGTCTGTAATTGAACATCGGCGTCGACGTGGGGATGTTTTTCATAGCGAGCGCTACTTAATGCTAATTATACCTTGCGTCGTACATAGAACCACTGGGCTTGCTAACGTGGCCCACATACAAGAAAATGCCTACAATGTTAGTAAGTGTTTATCGATTGGCCAGTTTTTCGCATGGTTGCTTCATAGTCTTCAATTGCCTTGCTTTAGCTGGTGAATGTTTCTAAGCATTCCTTTGTTACGTCGTGGTCAGGGATCCACTTTCAGATTTCCAAAATGGACCAAAAATAAAGTGATCTTCAGAGCCTTTGGTTTTTATATGATCGTGTGCGGCGGACTTAAATAGTCAAATCTCATGAAGAAATTGTGGGCTTTCACCAATCTGACGACTTTGAAAACTCAGATTTGTACAATTTTTAAAAGGATGTTTATGGTGAATAAAAGTTATTCTGTGCCATAGCGTACATGTCCTGAATCCTGATAGTGAATATACAACGTGTCGTTTTGCATCCTCGTAAAATTTCAGGGTGTGATACAGAACATCAAACCCAACAACTTTCTCCGTGGGCCAACATCATAATCGCGAAAAAATGTTCAACTGTCCCATTAGAAAACTGCAATACAAATTGCAATACTCGACGCAAATGTATGGGACGGCTAATTGTTTTTTCGCGATTACGATGTTGGTGCCATGGAAAAAGTTGTGCGGTTTGATGGTCTACTATTACCACACCCTTAAATTTGACGAGGATGCAAAATGACACGTTGTTTAAATATCTGACGGATTGATGGAGCCTCTTTCAGCAGGTGGTGATGGCACCTTTGGACCGGAGATCTACTCTGGTCCAAAGTTTTAAAGATAGCAGATTGTCCGCTTAAATCGGTCCAGTGACCACGATCCTCAGTAATGAGAGACTGATTGAAGAAGAAGAAGACATACCTGTGACAGGAAGTATAACATCATCATGAATTTATGATACACAAAGAGGATTAAATACGTATTATCGAAGCTAAGTCAAAAACTATTGGGTAGTTTAGCAAAGTTAATAAAATTTATAAGTAACTAGCTTTTGCCCGAGGCTTCGCCCGCGTGGATGTCGGAAAATATACCAAGAGAACCTACTACCGGGAATTCCTTCCTTATTCCTTGTCTACATTATAAAGAGGACGTCTGTGCAAAATTTCAGCTTTCTAGGTCCAAGGGTTTGGGCTGGGCGTTGATGAGTCAGTCAATCAGTCAGTCAGTCAGGAATTCTCTTTTTATTTAGGTATATAGATGAAAAAAGAATTCTCAAAATCGGTCCACAATTGGCGAAAATGTCGAGGATATACATATAAAAAAAAAGAAGTCGGTTAAAAAGTTAAAAAACATAGTGTTTTTCCTGGTGTATATTTATATTTGCAATTGTACCATGAGGTTTAACGATACAGTGGTCCTCTCTGCGCCATTACATTAGATATATCAGGTACCCTGCAGAAGTAGGTTGCCTAGGACACGCCTACGGGATCGCTAACCGCATCAAAACTCAACCTTTTACGTGAATAGAAAAAGTATAGCCTGCTTGCTAATCTTGTACCTGTTACGTCACTTTCTCCACAAATACACTCTCTAAAAAGTAATAAAAGTGATTAAAGTGATGAGTAACAAACAGACACAACCCCAGACAGTGACTGTTCTTAATCGCATTACCTAGTGATTCTTAATCGATTTACTGGAGCATACACTAAATAGCATTTGAATTACAAATAAGTTGTTTGTGTATAATACGAATCAGTTCGCTCAGGTGCGAAGTGACGTGGAATGAACTTAATGTAAGTTGAAGGACAGTTCAGTTTCAACAAAGACGCCAGCGCACCTTTAGGTTACGCGTCGTATGGAGAAGGAGATAAGATAAAACGGTTAGTAATCAAATAAATAAACATGGTACCTATTCCCAGTTTTTACTATCTCTGAATCTCAGAGTGCTCTACATTTGTAAACGATCCCTCAAGGGCACCCGACCTCGCGTCACTCGAAACAATATCGGAGTCAATTGCGCAGCTTCCAAAGTCTTACAATTTCTGAAACGTTCGGTTCTTATACTTGTCTGTACAGTAGTCAAAATAATTGTGATTATACCGGTAATGCAAATGACTCGCCGGTGATTGTCTGAAACAAGTATTGAATCAACAACTTACATGTTCATTGAATCGACAGACACAGTCATCATTAAGTTTCATTTCAACATGTTATTTATTTCTCAATGCAGTCTGTCTGATTGACTGAGCCTACGAGAGCTTAATGACTCTAGGCAACATAGAGATGACACCTAGTATCAAGTTCAAGAAAACTATAATAATTGTACTTAGTCAAATTCCAACAGGATAGGTACTTAATGCTTATGATCTATGCAATTAGTTACTCAGTACCTGGTCGGCCGAGCTCTGCTCGCGTGAAAATAGAGAAAACGAATTTTCCCAGATAATAAATGAATGGCCCCCGTAAACACCTATATTGCAACTTTCATCGAAATCGTTAGAGCCGTTTTCGAGAACGTGATTACAAATATATAATATATAGGTACAAATAATTATTGCTCATTTAGTAGGATAGGATATTTTAAGCGGTGGTCATAACTAAATATATTTTCGTTTTCGCCTTCCTCGTTTTGCCAGTTTTCTTTCTTAAGTTAAGCTACAAAATATAGAAATAATTCAAAAATATTTTCCCTAACGTTTATATTTGTGCAAACATATCGTTGGGTAAACATTACAAACTTCCTTGTATTTTTGCAAAATATTTTGGCAAATTCCTCGTCGCTTAGGACATAATCCGTAAGCAACTACGGGTGTGACGGAAATTAAGTATTTTGTAAACAGACAACATGTAGTTTTCCTTGCATTTTATCTGCGTGTGTCTGAAACCCAACCATTTGCTTATAAATGACAAATTAACTTAATGAACTGTGGATATTTAGTTCGAACATTTGAGTGTCAATTAGGAATTTAACAAAACCAAGAATTAGAAAATATTTCAGTTCTAACGTCTCTCTTCCAAATATTCCTTTAACCGAGGTTATCTCCAAAGAGCGAATTGATAAAGTATCTTTTCGGTTATGTTATCTATAACGTTTCTGTTTTCAACAAAGAAGTTACCTGGGTCAAAAACCTCGTTAAATTCGCCGCTGTGCTTATTATGATTTTAAAATTTCAATGTCAATTTCGTAACTAAATGTTTTTGTGGTTTTACCAACTTTTAATCAGTTATTAGAGCTATTTTTAAAAGATAAGGAAGTAACTGAACTGCTAGTCAACCAAAAAAACTAAGCCAAGTTGAATACCTACAGCAATCGAAAAGTTTTTAGAAATGTATACTACATTTATTAAGAATGTCATAAACGTCTATGAAGAATGTATTTGTACATTGATCGCCATTCTATCGTTGTGTAATACTGCGATATCATAATTTCATCATAGCTTGCACTTTTTCAATATTTATTAAAACGTTTACAAATATGTAGGTGCCTACAAACAAACACTTGACATTGGATAAGACACTATTTCTAGATGTCCTCACTGTGTATGTTACGTAGGTACCTACTTACCCAGGTGACGAAATTGATGTAGGTACCAATACTTGTAACACAATACAAGTAACAAATAGATCCATATTCCATACCAACGCTAAATTATTAGCATTCTTAGATAACTCTTATCCCTCGTAATTAAAAACCTTCTCTTAAATATTTTAAATAAGTTATATCAGAGTTAAAAGGTTATCCTGTGTTGTTAAAAGAAAGACTAAAAAAGAATGTTCTTTAACAAACAATATAGATAAAAATAAAAATATTGCCTAGTTACTTAGGTGCTTTTCAACCTTTTAAACAGTGTACCTAAGTTTCATCGTTATTTTTATTGTTTTATAAATTGGAAATCCTAAAGACATTGAATGAAAAAAAATAAACCTACCTAATCTACGACTTCATAAAATTACTGCAAAATCCAAATTGCAAATAAATATTGACGCACCAATGTGGAGTAGGTAGTACCTACCTATCCATAGGAACCATTACGTAGTTACATAGGAAAATGCGCACAGGTTTGAAAGACATTCTAACCGTCTAGTTTTTTCTTAGTTTATAGAGTTGAGCTTACAGCTGCTTGCTTATCTACCCCATATAATATTTTATCAGATCACTTTGACCCTATAGGTTAAATCCCCCTTCCCTTCTATAATTAGTTTGGAACTTGGTTTCACCAGTAGGAGTAGGGAGCTATCGATGCGCGAGTGGAATACACAATCCAAGGGAATATCAGAAAATTTATACATATCTTCTGTCTCCAGAAGCTGTTTATAAAACACTAGCAACCAGCCCTGGATTCGCACGGGTAGCAGAGCATAATATAATATAAGATTTATGGCTACATTTTTTTCTGTCGTAGTGTCGTATCCGTCTGTTGCGTCGAGCATGTGGGTTAGATTATAATGTAACAGATTTTCATCGTACCTGGAGTATTCATCATCATCATTTATTTATTCATAAAACAATTTTTACATTGTGTTGAATATTTATACACATATACAAAACAAAGAACTATGAATTATTAAAACATTCCAAGTAAGTATTAGATATTAGAAAAAAAATAAAAAATAAAATAATGTCAAAACTTTTAAAAATAATTATATGGTCGTTGAAAAATAATAATGTCAATCTGTAAACATAATGTCAGACATGTCTAAAAAATATAAATATATTTTTAATGTATTTTATTTCCAATCCTGCAAATATTTGAAAAAGTAAAGAATAGATTACATAGTGTTTTCATATGTACTTGTATCTACCTTTATGCTATTGGTTTACATAAAAACGTGGCGCACGCAGCACGGCATGATTTTTTCTGACGTCTTCAACAATAATCGTCATATTTCAGCCAATTTACACAGAACTTTAATTAATCCGTCCATTGGTGAAAACCGTTGAAAATCCGTTTGGTAGGTTTTGAGTTTATCGCTTTCAGACAGACAGACGTGGATGGGGATGGGGTGACTTTGTTTTATAATATGTAAGGATATGTACTCGTAGTGATAGTGATGCTGAAAGCTCTATGTAGGTACAATGCGTTTCAAATAAGAATTGGATCGACTAAGCGCCATGTTGTGACGTCATAGCTGTCAAATCGAATAAATTTTGTAGGGTGAGCAAAACATGACATTTTTAAATAACATTTATTTACGAATTATGAACGAGAATGTTTGATTTTTTATGGTAAATTATTGCCATAATCTTTTTTAAAAGCTTTTATTTAACTTGCAATGTATTTAAGCTAATTATGACTAAGTTTTTGATGTTTTTTTTTCCACTTTGATATAACTAAGAGTCGGTTAAACAAAAAAAAACGTTATTGATACGCAAATAAGTTTTCTTTGCAAACAGTACTTTTCAATCAACTTTTGACAGATTGAGGTCATTGGCGTTCCTATTCTTATTAGAATCGCATTGTATGTAATTTTTCCAAATACTGTAACAGTCTTCACAATCACTGGTTTTTCTTAAACCATCTTTATCTTACCTCAGAAAAGCATTAATAAAACCAGTGATTATCTTATTTACATGCCTAATAATATAATATAGGCATTTAAATAAATTTCACACAATTAGACTTCATTGACAAGTCGCTGTTGAAAGGTCAATGAAGTAAGAATGATACACATGCCTACAAACGATAATATTATGAGAGTAAATAATAAAAATCTTACGTTAACTGAGTAGGCATAGCGAGTAAATTATTCATGTAAGTACATATGTAAGCATAACCTAATAAGTATAGTATTATTATAAAATCATATTAATTTACATAAACTCACGCCTTCTAAATAAATTAATATGTTAATATTAATTTATTTTGTATTCTCATGCCTCATTACTACAAAATTATTTTTAGTCTAAATGTGGTTTAGATGAGCTCCCTAATTAACTACGTAACACATCACCAATCGGAATCTGAATCATTTTGAGCCAATTGTTAATCCATTGCTTCATATGTTCGAAAAATTTGTTCGACAACGTAAATAACGCAATGAATGTTGTTGAACTGTCAAAATGAAACCGATTCCGACTGATACCTAGTGTGTTACGCAATTAGGGTGCGGGTTAGGTTAAATTAGCATTAGGTATATTGTAGCTGGATTAAAATACCTAGTTATAAAACTAAACAAGCAGTTGCCATTTCCAATGGACATGACGAAACTAAAAACTGAGTTTGCCACCACAAATGAACTTCTTTGCAGTTTAAACTTCCTCAAACGTTCAACCATGTTGTTCTTTGTGATATTTCAGCATTGACGTCATAGTATCTGCGTGCACTTGTAACTTGCACATAATTTATTTACATAACGCCGCGAAGGGAGGCGTCGCGTCACTGTCAGCTGCATCGACTCTTCCGCGTTTATTGAGGCCGGTTCACGCGGTTCATCGTCGCTGTAATTGATTGCACTCCATCGCTCCTTACGCCCTGTTGTTGCGAGACTAACTTGCATCCTTAATGTTCATCACTTATCGGCATCAGCGCGAAGTACTTTGGACCTATCTTCGGGGGTTTATGTGCAGTATGGCGTCGATGTATATAAAACTTTTTCTGTATGACAAGTTGTCTACAGTCTCCGGTCATCCGGTGTATTGTTTCACCCAGGTTTCCTGCAAGATTGTTGTCAGTGAACTGGTAGAGTCTCATATTAATTATAGTTATGCCAAAACATTTATCCAGTAATATCTTATAATTAGTGAAAATGTAACATCATAGCCTATCAATCATCGGCATCCGGCATCGCACAATTCATCCAAATCATCCATACTTGGCTACATTTCATACTTGATACAATACCCACATAAAAGTACGCAATTATTTCACAAAGCAGTCCAATTTGCCAAAACCTGATCCGTTTATCATAGATCGTCTGTCAGGCAAGTTGGCGTATTTTCTCCTCATTATAAGGACGAGTACTTAATTTCAATCATCTTGTTTTAATTTTAAAGATCAAAGTGTCAATTAGTCAGTGGTATATTGATAAGCAAATAATGATTTTGGACTCATGATAAAAAGAAAAGAACGTAGCTCAGACTACATTATAAGTACTAGAATAAATTATTCTTCTACCCGCCATTTTCAGTGTACTTAGGACTGAAAACTCAGCACAACAAGGCTAGACAGACGTACTTACACTGATGATGACGTAGGTACAGCTACATAATGGCTGTGGCGTAGAAGCTCTACAAAAGTAGGTACAGGCAGTGGCTGGTTAAATTTCAAGACAGTAAACATAAATAGTGATCATATAGCTTCCTTCTTCAACCAACTTAAGGCTACTCTTTCGAAAAAAGCTTAAAAACAGCGTGCAGACGAAGCAGTTTTTCGCCGGAACCTACAGAGAAATTACATCTGAAAAAAATTGTTAGTAATCTACATGATATGAATCGTAATTTGGTTTAGCCATAATTTTTCTATCGGTATCACATAATAAGAAACAAAAACCCCAAATCACCTCCACATCGTTAAGATGAAACCATTTTACTCCTTCATTTTTTATCAAAAGAATATAAAAAAAATATCTACTACTTTGCAATACAAACGAAAATGATTTGGTTTTGTTACTTTTTTAAAACATGTATATTTTTTATTATAATAAATTAAAAATGCGTCTAATTTGGGACAGCGCTCCTTGATGGGCGAGTCCTATTACTGGCTGGACGTACGACGCGTTGCGTGAGCTCAGGCCAGAATGCGCAAGCTAACCACTCAAGGTCATTGGCGTATAGTTCGGCCTTAATTTTGCATCCCTCGGGTCGATAGGATACACAGCGGGTAGGTTACTCTACGACCTTTCACTGCGACTGGCTTTTATTCACTATTATGAATGTCGATAATCTTACATTCTTGAACTCCTCTAATAGTGTCATCAGTGCCATTGCAATTAAGTTACATTAAAGGACTCAATTCAAGGATTTCACCAAATGATAGTCATTGAACGCAATAATATGGAATTTTGATCTAGTTTTGGAGGTAGTTTTGGAATCATTCTCAGCCTAATATGGAATGAAAAAAAACAGTGACATCAACATTTTACAAAAGGAAACATCTGCAGTTCAATAGTTAGCCAAAAGAATTATATATTGTCATTGACATGCGTTGGGATGAACCATGGACGGAGTTCATAGTGAATGACAGTTGATATGACATTTATTGACGAGTTCAATGAAATATCAAGACGACTGTGAGGTTAAGAACTTTCAAATCAAATATAATTGGAGATTGTGGGTAGACTGGTATAGACAGTGTGCTTCCCTGCAGAGCGCGATGGCGCGGGCGGTCGAGGGCGGCGCGCGATTCGTTTTGCTCCCCGAAGGCCGACCAGTCCCGGTCGTCTCGCCGCATCGGATATGTGTCACTATAACACTATACATACGTCTGCTTCCCTTCGTGTGACTTCCACACTGAGATTCGATATTAAGACAAAAAGATTCTGTGGACTGTGACCCTGAACTTGCCTATCACATTTCGAGAATTTGGTGCAAAGGGATTTTTTTTTCAGTTGATAGCGTAGCTATCTTACATACTCAAGGACTCACTTATCAAATGCCATATATAGCACATGTGCAAACTCATGCTTACGAGGGCTGATTTGGTGATATGCCCTGCTGATGCTGATTAAGTACCTACCTACCTTCTTTACTTGCCAGCAGAATGTGTTAATTGCATATTATATACAACAATACCTATGCAAGATTGTATTATTGCGTAGATATTTAATAATTATGTATATTTAAGGTCAAACGAACATCAAAACTATTTTTGTAAATAGTTTCTTAAGAACGATACCAGTTGTCACCATAATATTGAAATGTTACATAACTACGCAGAAGATTAACTGGATTCAAAAATCGTCTCGATGGAAGCAAGCAAACCCAAACAGGAACCGAGACCAGATGAAGCAAAAAAAACAACGCAGAAGTCAATCAAAGCTGACAAACTAGCTTTTTTACTTTGATTGAAAATATCTAAAGCAATGTTCTTCATTTTTGATTCCCAAAAGCGCGTGGGCACCCCAACTGCGTATAAAATAGCCACAATATAGCGCCATTATTTACATATGTATGGACAATGTATTTTATCTAACAACCTAATCTAATCAAAAAACATTACAATACATTTAATTGAATAATAAAAAAGTTGTCCTTGTATGAGGTTCAAGGCGAACAGTAGGTCGATGGCGAGCGCGTCATCAGCGATACAAAATTTTGTACCGACGATGGTTTACGACCCAACTCGGCAATCCATTATCATACTAATAGGGTAGTTTTAGCCAACTAACCAGTTATGGAAGGCCATCGATACCGCAAAAGTGAAGCAGCAAAAAAACAAAATCACAAAGTGCGATCATATGTAGGTAGATGGTTTTATTGGTGGTCGAAAAGGAGCTATGGATTTATTACGGGCATATATTAATTAGCAGGCTCATTTAATTAGTTAGTTATGATGATGATATCTTTGTTTTTTATTTATGTATTTATTTATATTTTAGCTAAGCTCACAAACGATATATGGCCAGTACCTACCTAAATATAGAAATTTCTTCCTACAAATTAGTGCAAAAGCAAATTAAATTGATTAATTTAATTTAATTATCGAAGGGCATATTCTTCTGTCTACCTACTGGACTAAGTCTAAAATTTAGAAGCAGTCATCTTTTTGTTGCATTCAAAAATCCAGTCGTTCAAACTGAAAATAACATAGAGACAACGTTTGGTGCTAAATTTGCAATTAAATAATAATAATGGGGCATGGGCAACCTATGATATAATAGGTACTATAAATTAATTGTACCCATCAAATTCTCTAGATATTTGAGACAGGGTAATAACGCTGATGAACATCCGGTCACGTCATGTTCCAAAACGAACTGTCGCACGTGATACCACCAAATATATCACCCGTTTTTTAGCTCAATAAGTACTACTTTTATTTATTTATTTTTGAAAACTAGAAGGCACTATACTTACAAGATTTTAGCCACAGAATTTAGATTTCTGTGATTTTAGCCAATGCAAGTTTAACATTTTAACTTTTTTCGTAGTACTACGAAATACAATCGACGCTTTTTAAATCTTGTGCGATGAACTAATATCGTTTAAAACGCATCGTTCGCAATTATTCTTAATTAGTACCTGGTAAAAAATTAACCTTGAATCAGAGGCAGGAGCAAGCGACCGATTGAATACTAATATAATAGCGATGAGTGAACAAATGCTGAATATTCAACGTCTCGGTCAAACAGTCTCACGCACTCCTGAAGCTGCCGAGAACGCTTGTTTGGCAATAGGAAGCGACAGCAGCGCACTGCACCACAACAATATTACTACGTCTTATCACTAGGAGAAAAAGCTTTTTTACAAAAAATAACAACCGACTTCCAAAAAAAACACTACAAGTAAAAAAATAACTTTAATTTCGGAAGTCGGTGGCAAAAAACAAAATAACAAAACCAAAGACACAGACTTCCGAAAAAGTTATTTTTCACTTTGTAGTGATTTTTTTTTAAAGTCGGTTGTTACTTACTGTTTGTAAAAAAATGTTTTTATTTTTCACTTTTTAGTTATGGTATGAGTAACTACTACCACACACAAATTCTGTTCTCCACCTGCTAAAGAAATTAGAATATCATCCACAGAAAAAGTGGGAAAAAATACGTTATTGAAGCTAACTCAAAAACTACCAAAGAAAAGTTACTAAATTTAACTTGGAAGTATACCCTCCCCTCAGAAGAACATGAGACCCTCCCGAATAAGACAAGAATCTGTCAAATCGGACAACTGTGCGTGGTCATACATAAAAAAATATAGGTATATATATTTAAGTAAGTATAGCCTACGTGTCGACTTGAGAACCTAATCCTTTTTTTTTCAGACAAAAACTTATTTTCAGTCCACATAAATCGTCCTTACAGTTTTCGTTCACTCCGATTAACCTATCCAAGTTTCTTGATAGCAAAAAGTAATCAAGAATTCTGCAAAACGAGAATCGTCTGCCATTTCAAATTCAATCGAATACAAAGCTTTTGTGAAATCCCTATTCATTGTGAAAGAACTTCTGCGTGTAGTTAATTCTTATTAATGAAGTAAAATGTGGGCTAACTCTAAATATAGGTCGCTATTTGCATTTTAAAGATATATGTTTCTGTAAAGGTCAGAAACTATCAACCAATTACCAAGACGCGAAGGAAGTTGTGAACTTTACGAAAGTATTTCAACCGTAACTATAGTTATGGATGAACTACCCAGTTTACTTAATTGTTAGCAGAAGGTCCTGCATTACGTGGATCAAGCATTGTTACTTAGTGCATAACATAGTTCAGACTTTTCGTTCAAAATGCATAGCCAAGCAAAAATTCCATATATCAATTACGACTCATAAACCAAACTGTGCCCATTTAGCGAGCACCTTGGTTTACCTTATTCTTTATAGCGTATAGGGCAAATTTTACATGCAACAATTTAAACCTTTTTTCGCGTCATTCGTCTGAAGAAAAAACATCTATTAAAAATTAACTTGCAACATAACTTCTCCAAAACACGCAAGCTAGGCGTAGCGCTTCATAATTCGCAAGAAAAATGTCTGAATAATGTATATTTTCTACTTGCAGCCGTAACTTCTTACACTTTATGCCTCGCCTGGATCTTTGTGTCCGGGATAAAGCAGAGAAAACTAGGCACATAAATAAAATAAATAACATTATTTACAATGTTATAAATAACTATATAAAAACTCTTTCATATTATGATAGGTAAGCATATACTTTCAATCTAGTCTGGATCATGCACTCATGTTACCCATTTCAGACGCAGTCTATGAATTAAGTGCAAAAAAATAATTACCTACGTGGTTGCTCGCTTGGTACGAACGCTTTATTAAAAATTTAAAAGATTAAACCATATAACGACCATAAATTTAATAGAAACCGTGAGTAAAGGCGATAAAATTTTATTTCCAATGATAGGTAAGTAATAAACTTACCCAAAAGCTCTCTACGTAGTGTGAAAAAAGGAAAACTCCCGGAAGAGACATCGTAGCCAGCTTAACTTCACAACTAGACTGACAGAGGGAACACGCCGCGCTTTTTATTTATACACTTTTTGTTTACTAACATCACATAGGAATTCCTTTATCTGTGTCGATGGGTAGCTCATACACGGGAGTCGCCCGGCTGCCCGCGAGCCTCGTCACTAACGACTGAGAATCCGCCAACACGTTGCGCCCCTATATACCTACTTACTTCTTGTTTTGCCTGAATGCTTTATTTCACGCTCTATATCCACGAATTAATAATTATGAATTGTGGATATATCGAACAACAAGTGTTCGTTGCATACGAATAGTCCACATGACTAACAATCATCACGTTCGACTTTCTTACCGGCCACAAAGTGGGTACCTATATTGATTGTATTGACCTAATAAAGTTATCTATCGGGAAGGGCACGATTGTGAAAAAGTAGGGAAATTAGTTCAAGGCTTACTATACAGAGTGACTGGGTCTGGACCCGCCATAGCAAATTCGCATATAGAGTAAGTCATTTGCTAATTATTAGACTTTCCTACTTTCCCTAGCTAAAGTTTTATAGTTTAGGAGATATGTCAATTTTTTCAATACAAATTTAGTACCCTTGGAAAGGTGACGATCTCGAGAACTAACTTAGATTAAAGTTAGTTATTGAAACACCGTAGTTTTTTTTTATTTCAGGTCGAATTTGATCGTAAAGATTTTTTTTTGTAATTTTTTTTAAAGCGTACTGTCTTATTTTTTAACCCTAGTTTGAGGAAAATTCCGAAGTATTTTAATCACCAATGTTTAAGACTACCAACAAATAATGAAAAAAACTACTAAAATCATGCAAAAAAAAAATTATGAATGTTTGAAGGTCAAATTTTGGAAAAATCTCAATAAAGTTTAAAATTTCACATATTATCTCCCAAAATATAAAAGTTTGGTTCAATAATTAGTAAATGACCTCATCTATATGCAAATTTTCTATGGCGGGTCCAGAGCCAGTCCCCCGTATATATCATGATAAGGCCATAACCGTTACCGTAGCAGTACGTTTGTGAACATTGTGCAGGGATCAGAAAAAATGTTATAAACAGTCTTCTTAAACAATCAGCTAAGTACTTTATGAAGTTAAATAACAGTGCAAATATTTAAAAAATATTTACCACCTTGATAAATTAAAGGGTGAACGTCCCAAAGGTTTTATACAATATACTTACAAGGTCATTACTCATTTCTCTGTGAAATATCAGCATAACTTGTAACTGATATCAATATTGTTTTTGCTGTTCAATTGTTAATCCTTATGACTTTCTAGAGTACAAGACACACATTTAAACAAACAACGTAAGTACCCGCCGATTTATTTCGTGTTAAGGGGATACATCGATAATTTTGTGTTATTTAAGTTCTTATGGTTAAATCATTTCCCTCTCAGCGAGAGGAGGCCTGTGTCCCAGCAGTGGGAACGTTATAGGCTGATTATGTGATGTTATGTGAAATCATTTGGATTTTCCATAATGTGTTACTAGCTTCTGCCCGCGGTTTTGCCCGCGTAAATGTCGGGTTTTATGGGTTTTAATTTTCTTACGCGGAACCCTAATTATTTTTCTAAACTAAAAGGAGTAACTTAGGGTAAGTTACTCCTTATAACATCAGCTATCTGCCAGTGAATATGCCATCAAAATCGGCCCAGCAATTTCGGAGATTAGCTGGAACAAACAAACAAACAGATAGACCGACAAAAATTTGAAAATAGTTTTTTTGTACTGTAATACTTCCATAATTTTGCATTTAGTAAAAATCTGTTATTTTGACATTATAAATACACACTTTAAGTTTATTTATTTGTAACTAGCTTCTGCCCGCGACTTCGTACGCGGATCCTGTTGCTTATGCCAGAGACAACGGGGTCGTCAAAATCGAAGATCTGAAACGTCTGATGTCGAATTCTAAAAGAAGAGAATCGTCTCGCGCATCACGCTGTTTTCCCGGGGACGGGACGATTCGAGACGTTCCAGATCTTTCATTTTTGTAAGTCAACAGGAAATGCCCATCAGACTAAACACTTTTGCTAAGACGTCATTCTTATATATGTTATAGTGTCGCTGGGCTTTGGAGTTCCACAACAGGTGTTCCAGATCTTCAATTTATTCTCACAGCAGAAAATGCTCTTCACGTGGAATATTTTTTGCTATGGCACCATTTTTATATCTCTTATACTTTAGTTGGTCTGTGTCTGTGAAAAAACTTTTCTTCCCGTAATCGTAATTTCGCAGTGAATCCCAAGGGTACACTGAATTAAAAATAATATTGCAAATTGACTGACGACAAGTCTCATCTCCATTATTACCGTGCACTCTTTGTGCACGGTAATAATGGAGATGAGACTTGTCGTTGGAACGGAGCTAAATAATGTAACTGTAAAACTGGAGGGCGGAAGTCTTTTTGGTATAATTTGGGGCACTTGTCTGCGGGTCTACATTGTATACGGCAAAGTGGTAGCCATCCTCTCCACGACAAAACATTAGGAGATACTGTAGGGTATCATAAGCGCGATGTGTCTCGCTGATACGCTGCAGGCGATCATCACGTGTGCGTAAAACAATGTCTTTTGTCGCATTCCTGGTCAACCTCGTTTGACGTTGGTGTGTTATATCGTCCTGGATGGACTGCGGTCGGTCATTTGTCTACGCTAATAACGAATTTAAAATTATCGCGCTCGTGTTCAGGCACCGATTCCAGAGCGGTTTTGAAATCGGTAACGTATGGGTTGACACTGCGCAGAGTGTTTTGTAATGCCCTTATAAGGCTCAAGTCTAAATTAGGAATTTGCCGGCATCGGACATTAGCCTGTTCAGCAAAATCTGCAATGAAATATATTTGCAAAAATTTCGGCATTTCGGTGGGAAGCAGGGAACCTATCCGATGGTAGACTTGCCCCTGAATTTTAAAAGTCGGCATGAATCCATATTCAGTGACTTGATGAGGTCCAAATGAAGTCATCTGGAAAGCACTGTTGTAGGCTCGAAGATTGCTTAAGAAATGGCTGGACTTGGGATGCTCGCCATTCAAAAGAACACGTAAGATCTCCGGTAGCTCTTGCATAGAGTTTAATCGTACCTTTCCAGACGCAAAACACATTCCCTTGATCCATTCCTTTCTAAATTTCAACATTTATATCTGTAATTTTTATGGTGTGCATAATAAAGAGTATTCTATCTATCTATTCCCTTGGTCTCTCCCTTCCACTTACGCGCGTGACAGTGTGCACACACCTCAGACATGGTGCCAATGTCTCCGTGTTTGATGTAATCAATAAAGAAAGGAGCGGGTTTTCCTATAAAACGCGCTCCTTTCTTTATTGAACCACGGTTGCTCTTCAGGATCATAAACCATAGAATCAGTATCACATGAGGATGAATTGCGAAAATTGCGACGTATACGGTCTAGATCAATTTGGGCCACACGCTGTTTGACTGACTGACTTGCCCGAATTTCCTGAATCCGCTCACGTTCTTGCGTGGAATGAACAGACACCTCAACACGCATGTCGTGATATCTTTGCCGAGCAAGTGCGTTGCGTTGCTCGCGCTGCTCGTCTGTCTCCAAAGACCGAGCTAGAGCATGCTGTGAGCGGTCTGCACTAAGGCGCGTCTCATGCTCTTCAGGATTCTCAAGTGATCGAGATTTGGCAGTGCGAATACGCTGGGAGCTTAAACGCGAGTCTCTCTGCGTGTAAGTCTCCGAAGCGCGAGATACTGCGTGGCGCTCGCGATCGCTTGCTTGGCGTGTATCGCGCTCCTGACTGTTTTCGAGCGACCGAGCAGTCTCAGTGCGGAAAAGCTGAAGACTTAATCTCTGCTCTCTCTCTGTATCCGTTTCGGAAGCGCGAGATAAAAAATGACGCTCTCGGTCACGCGCAAGTCGTATCTCACACTCCTGACTGCTCTCAAGTGATCGAGCAGTCTCAGAGCGGATATTCTGAAGACTCAACCTCTGATCCCTCTGTGTAACCGTTTCGGATGCGCGAGACAAAGAATGACGATCCCGGTTGATAGCTAAACGCATTTCTAGTTGTTCCACTCTTTCCTGAGATCGAGAAGCAGTAGTGCGGACTCGTTTAAATTCTAGTCGTAATTGGCGCTGCGTGCTAGTTTCTGCGGACAAACTTAGTACATTACGCTCACGGTTAGCACCTAGCCGTTGTTCACGCTCTGTGTCGGTTTCGAGAGATCGAACTAACCTGCGCATCTTAGAAACCCTTGAGTTTCGAGACAGATTTGATCTTTTTTTAGAAGGCATAGCTAAAATTCCTCTGATCTAACTCGACGCCAACGCCATCTAGTTAGAAAACGGAAACTACATATTATTTACCCAAATTAAATTATGAATAAAACTAAATTGTCGTTAATTGCTGTTAAATTAACGACAATTTAGTTTTAAATCAATTACCTACAACAAATGAGCTTGCACAAGATACTTATAACTTAAAACCAAAAGTTTGACTTGACTTCATGATAGTGTAGCTTGTTGTACCACCAATCAATCTGTTTAGTAATATTGGTGTGAAACTCTCCATACAATTAGATAGGACATGTAATGCACATAAAAAATGCAAAAACTAAAAAAAAAGGATTTTACGATTTTTTAAAACAATATTATGGGATTTGAACTCGCACCATTTAGTGCGGTAAACGGTCACCTGACCTTACCGCTAAATTCCCCGTTGACATATTGTTGAAATAGCTGTTTCCTTGCAATTTATAATATTACTGCCCCGCTCCTTTATAAAAATAGCGTGATTATTATGTTCCCAGAGTTAAATTTT
The DNA here is from genome assembly GCA_905163495.3 of Cosmia trapezina. Lineage (NCBI taxonomy): Eukaryota > Metazoa > Arthropoda > Insecta > Lepidoptera > Noctuidae > Cosmia > Cosmia trapezina. The sequence continues at coordinate 12,027,783 of LR991042.1, forward strand.
GATTATTAACTAAATAACGTAATTTTGTGCATTCAATTATTTTGTGCATTCAATTACGAACAAAAACATTTTAAAATCAATATTGCTTACCTCCCATAACATACGGCGTGATAATATGTAGCCTAAAGCCTTCCTTGGTTTACAAAGAACATTTTTGCTGAATTTCAATTCAATCTATCCAGTAGTTTTGCCGTGAAGCCGTACCATACACACAGACAACCGGACAAACAGACAAACAGACAAAAATTCTAAAAAGTCACTTTTTGTCATCAGTTACGTTTTTCTAACAAAAGCCACTTATTTTTTCTCGAAAATTCTCAATGTACAGTTTTTCTTTCGTTACTGTTTTATATGTATAATATTTGTAATAAATAAACTATAGCTATAGCTATCTATATTTAATTAGATATAGGCTGCGACTCCGTCCGCGTGAAATTTCTTGTTCCACCGACCCACCCCGTCGCATCGCATTGCCTGCCCGCGCTAATACGTTCTTTCTGACTTTCTTTCTTTTGGTTCGGCACCTAAGGGTCCTAGCGTGATATTAAAATTTAAAATCGCCTATAGCCTTCCTTAAAAATTGGGCTATCAAATGCAAAAATAATTTTTCAAATCCGACGGTAATATTGAGTATTGAAGTTCCAGGCAAACAAAGAAACACCCAAAAAAAAGTGTGTCTGTCAGCTCCAACACACGACTGCAGTTCCAACTTCCTATTTTTTGGTAATTTCTATCGAGCCGGGTTTCTTCAATGAATCAGTGTTATACAAAAAGCAACTTTAAGATGACCTTTCCTCCATAAAAACTTTGACAACTTTCAATATCCCCTTAGGGGGTAGTTTAGGAAAACTAAAAATGACAAATTTATAATTTAACTACGGCCGATTTTTCAATCGTCAGATACCTAACTTTTATAACGTCTGACATATTATATATACAAAAGCTATCAAAACGTCAAACAGATTCCCCAGATAAAAGATACCTGAGGATTGAAAAATCGGCCCTTAGATAATTATTCGTGCCAAGTTTCAAGCCTATTAACTCAAGGAGCAAGATTTTTCATACAAACTTTCATCCCTTATTTTACACCTTTAGGGATGGAATTTCCAAAAATCCTTCCTTAGTGGATGCCTACACTGTTTATGGTCTATGTGCAAAATTTCATGTCCCGCAGTTTGGGATGTGCGTTGATATAATTATGTCAGTCAGTCAACAGGACTTTGAATTTTATACCCATTTAAATACATGTGATAATTATTGACTGTTTATGGTCTACTGCTGTACTAAAACCAAAACATTTAATTTCACTTACACACCGAGCTAAACCACGCTTCGATATATCCTCTTAACACTAAGAAAAAAAAAACCGGGCAAGTGCGTGTCGGACTACGCACAATGAAGGGTTCCGTGGTTGGTATGAAATCATCCCAAGAACAAACTTAACATTATAGTTGAAATACATGTTCTCCCATACATTCAAACAATAAATGTAAGTTTGTACTCACAATATTGAGAGATTTACCATGTTATCTTAAGAATAAGACCACAAACTTCTTATAGGTTTTCCTGTAATCTACAGGTATAGACCTATTTTCTGTATTTTTTTTCAAAATTTTAGGCTTAGTACTTTCGGAGATAAGGGGGGGAATGGTCAATTTTCGTCTATTTTCTTAAATAACTTTAAAACTATTTATTTTAAAATTATAAAAAAATATATTTGAGACCCTCATAGTAAGCCCTTTCATTTGATATGCCACACGGTACAGTTTGCAAAACTTTTTTTTGAAATTTTCTTATTTGCCCCCTAAAAGTGACCCCCATATTCAAAATTCATTTATTTACTTCAGTTGTGCGTGTTTGGGTCACAAAAATCCATATGTGTACAAAATTTCAACTTAATCGATCCATTAGATTCGGAGCAAATTGGCTGTGACAGACGGACAGACAGACAGACAGACACACGAGTGATCCTATAAGGGTTCCGTTTTTTCCTTTTGAGTTACGGAACCCTAAAAACCGGTCAAAAGCGAGTCGGACTCGCGCACCGAGGAGGGTTCCGTTCCGATTTCTGAAAAAGTGTGCTATTTAGAGTAATCTTTACATAAACTTCTATCACGTAGAATAATTTCAGATTTTTCTCTATGCAAACTTCGGAGATAAGGGGGGCAACGGTATTTTTATTTTAATTTTCATCAAAAGTCGAAAACTAAATAAAAAAAATAAATGTTTGACAATGTGCAAACAGCGATACGATACCCCACACACATGCCCTAGTGTCCCCACTTCGAATTTTTGAGACCAATTTCAGTCCCTGTTGCAAAAAAAAACATAGGTAAGTATATAAGTATATTTTTATTTCTTTCATATTTGTAAAATAGTTAGTTGGGCAAACGTCATCTAAAACTGTTCCAAATTTCAAGTTGGTAGCAATAATAGTTCTTGAGATATCCAGCTGTGACAGACAGCCTGAGTCGCAACTTAAGGGTTCCTTTTTACCATTTTGGTACGGAACCCTAAAAAGCAATAAGAAATGAAGCTAAACCCAGGATAAGGCAAAGCAAAACAAAAAGGAAGAAGACCTTGCCAAATATACTGAGGTCACCTTGTATCCAGCTCCCGACAAAAGCATGAAGGACGCCCGGGTAGGTGGCCTATTAGGTACAGTCAGCAACAAAAGTCGATTAACACTTCAGTTTTATAAATCTTAATTACTAAGCAAGACATTTAATTAAAATCGGAACAGAAGTAAAATTTAAAAAATCGACTAGATTCTTAGGTATTTTAGGAAAAAAGTAGATAATCAAATAAATTATTTTGTATCAATTTACATGTTGTGTAAAAGTAGCAGTGTAATTGTTTCACGTCCACGTATACATCAAAAATGGCGCTAACTATCGTCCAACCAAAAAAAGCGTTGATTCACAGACAATCGGTTTTTTTTGCAGTTGAACAACGCATTGTATTTAACGAACGTTAAACATCTTACGTCGCGTCGTCATTATTTGACGTTACGCGTTACGTATGTTACGTTAACCAACCGTTTGAAACAACCGGCCCTTATTCGACTTATGTTGCTAACCGTACCTACCTACAAATTACAGCTGCCATGAATTTTAACCCCACCTTCTTTTTTACGAGCTTTCGACTTTTTGTAAAAATATTTAGAAATTAACAACAAGAGGAGATTTCTTACTTGGTTTCAAGATATAGTCCTGTCAAAGTAGGAGTCTTGCTAAGTTAAAGTTGCATTTTAGTCAATCTTTACCCACTACGCGTCTGGGCCAGTCTAGATACGACTGCAAGATGACGTTTACGTATCGACTCTACTAAATATAAACATTTCGTACTTTGAATAATTTTTCTAATAGCAAACCTACGGGTCCGCTATTGTGCTAGGGGCTAGCTCAAACGATAAGTACCTAGGTACCATTAGTGAAAAAAACTAGGCGTTACGAAAGCATTTTTAGGATTCCGTACTTACCTACCTCAAAAGGAAAAAACGGATCCTTTATAGGATCACTCGTGTGACGTTTGTCTGTCTATCCGTCTGTCACATCCAGTTTGCTCTGAATCTAATGGACGGATAGGCTAACCCTTCAGGGATTACAAGGCAACTTTCTTTTACTTCAACTTAGGGAACAACGACGATTAACTAAAAATTACGAAACAAAAAGTAGGTACTTAATTTTAAAAATCAAATTGACTATATATAGGGTGACTGGTAATTAGTGACCGATACCTAAACACATGATTGTGCTCATGATAACAAACAACTTTTACTATGGGACCAAACCTGAAATCGCGAAAAAAAGTTCAGCTGCTCCCTACATTTTGACGAGCTATGCGAACATGAATGTATGGGGCAGCTGATTTTTTTTCGCGATTTCAGGTTTGTTCCCATAGTAAAAGTTGTTTGTTATCATGAGCACAATGATGTGTTTAGGTATCGGTCACTAATTACCAGTCACCCTATATAGAACGGATTTAAAGCGAAGATGAATCTCGAGCTAGTGAAGGATTCTAACGACTGAATCACGACCGTTGTAGAATCCTGAGCGACGCGAGTGATTCATGGCCCTCGATATAAATCAGATTTATTCAAGAGTTGCATACTACCTATACCTACTTTATACCATGACTACGAGATAAAGAAAGATTTAAGCGAAAATAGACATTTAATGAAGAAAAATTTTAATGTTAAATTGGCTTTGATGTAAACCAGCCGTGATTTGTTGGGTACCTTAGCAAGTTTTCTGCTATAACGGCCGCCCTCTCTTTCATAACTCAGGTGTTAACACATCTTCTTCATCACTTGAATGCATTCAAAATACAGATCCCAAAACACCAACTTCCGAAATTATAATTGTCCATTTTGAGCTAAGTAATTTCTTTTTGAAGTCGATTTTTTTTTATATTTTTTCTTTTATGATAAGTACCTAGTTATCGAGTTTGTAAGTGTACAATGCGTTTCAACTAAGAATAGGAATGACCTTGCGCCATATTGTGAAGATTTAGCAAAACAGCACCTCGTTTATACATTTGCAAAATCAGTGATATATTGTAACAAAAACAAATTCCAAAAACAGAACTAAAATGGATAAGGATAACACTACAAAACTTTGCAAGCCTTAGATTTCTAGTTTCAGTTGACAGAGGTCATTGACGTTCCTATTCTTAGTTGAATCGCATTGTAACGGTCTCCTGAAAGTACGACAGACTAATTGTCTACCGAAGGACCCAGTGCTCCGAGTGACATAGCTTGACCACCTGCAAGCTGATCTGGTTTGATTTTTCATGTAGGATTTCTGGGATTGGCTTCTCTCTGCAAAGTACACACTTTACGTTCATCTTAAGGCGAGTAGTGCTGCCAACTAGCGCCGCCATTGAGAAAAAAATCATAAGTCTGGAGATATGGAACATTTTCCTATGCTCACATTTTTGGTCAGATGAGGTAAGTCAGAGTCAAAAAAATCTGAGGTAGATTTTTTTGACTTTGACTCTGATCTAACTAAAAATGTGAGCATATGAAACAAAATGTTCCATAACTCCAGACATACTCAATATATGATTTTTTTCTCAATGGCGGCGCTAGTTGGCACTGTCATTAGGGTATTTTCTCCCCACCGTTTGATTAATATTTGCTTGTACATAACTTTGAACCATAATACGTGTGTGTGTGTGACAGTTATAATAAAGTTACGTGCAGTGACGTGCAGTGACGTGCAGCACGCACTCTATTTTTAGACATTTTCAGGTACTCCTAACCCAAACCACGGCAAAAAAAATGGTCGGGACTGGGGCACGGCCACGGTGGTCGGTGACGCCCGCTTGCATTCCTTTTAAAAAGCCATGGGTTCTGGACTACTGGGAATCATTTTGCTATCTTCGATTATGCTCCGTTGGTTTGGGTAGTGTAAAGGAACAGTAAAGATACAAATCGTAAAAAGGGTTTATTTTTATGACACTTTCTTGTTTAAAAATACGTTTTTCAAATTTACTCTTCGTAGATGTAAATGCTTGAGAATATTTTTTAGCTAAAGTATTTTATAATATAATGTATTTGTTCGCGACGAAGCATAACCAATAATAGTGATATAGTTTTTTTTTATTTATTCTCAACTTAACGTAGAATCATAGTCGGCGACGAGACCCTATCTGCGCACATAGGCGCAAGTAGCGGGGGACCGTCGCGTCGTAGTTCACGTCAGTGCGATCGCGAATCAGACGGGACTTATAAGTTAGGAATTTTTTTTTTTTTTTGGATGGCATCTCGCAGTGTGACCACTTGGGGTCGAGACTGCTTAACCGGACTATCCTGTGGGTGCCTTAAGCGAACTCAAAGCCTCCAGCCAGGGGCATGTTTACTTATAAACTAAGCGACTGCGCACTAAGGGCACCCCCTGTGGGGTACGGACCTCGGCTTAGGGCGTCGCTGACTAAGAGAGGACAGCAAGGAACAATTGGCTGGCTCAAATCGGGGTTATTATTATTAACAGGGGAGTTTAAAGCTACAGGCTCAGCTACGCCACCAGCTGGCTCGTTATTACCGATCAAGGGAGATGAATTTACATTTACAAGGGAACCGAGGTCCTCCGCGTAGACGAACTGTCTACGCGGAGGACCTCGGCGGCGAGGTCGGAATGATGATTTGTGTGATCTGTGTTTGCGTACTAGAGTACTAGTAGCACTACTACTTTCCTGGAGGAGGGTAATAGGGTCATCAGGTTCAGAGAGTGCAAGTCGCGGACGGCGGACTTTACTGATTCTAGAGGGGACATAATTAGCGGACGCGACAACCAGAGGGTTGCGGTGCTTCGCGGCAGAGTCAAAGAAACGCTTGGAAAGGCGTTTCAAGAATTGACGGATGGTCGGGATTCTAAGGTCTAAATGGAGGTTATCGTTCCGAACGAACCAAGGGGCTCCCGTTACCTTTCGGAGGCAACGGTTTTGAAGGGTCTGCATCCTATGGATGTGGTGGGACTTTGCGTGAGCAAAGACTGGGCCCGCAAAGGTCATGATGGGGCGAATGCACGCTGTGTAAATACGCAACTTGCACTTAAGGGACAACTTGCTGCGTGCATTCATAACCGAATGGAGTCTACCAAGAGCAAAGTAGGCCCGCGAACGAGCCTTCTTTATGTGCTCTGAAAACGTAAGGTGCTCATCGAGCGTCACACCTAGATATTTGGCTCGCTTCTCCCAAGGGATCGGCTTGCCAAACATGGTGATCGGGCGGGGGGGTTTACAGTTCTTGCTTCGCTGTCTCGTAAAGAGAACAGCTTGGCTTTTATCGGGATTGACTTCGATTCTCCACTTCCGAAACCACTTGGCGAGTGCATCGACAGTGGTTTGGAGAGTGCGAGAGATCGAGTCGCGAACCATGCCCTTGTAGTAGATGGCCGTATCGTCTGCGAACAGAGCCAACTGTGCCCTCTCGCTACGCGGGATGTCGCTAGTAAAAAGTGTGAAAATTAAGGGAGCAAGCACAGAGCCCTGAGGGACCCCTGCGCGAATAGGGTGGGGAGAGGAAAGCGCTCCTTCGATACGATAGCGAAAGGTGCGGTTTGACAAAAAGTCTCGTAAGATGAGCACGAGACGATCTGGCACACCAAGTTTGTAAAGCTTATATAATAAGCCGTTGTGCCAGACTTTGTCAAACGCTTTCGCTATATCGAAGAAAACAGCACCAGTCATCGCACCGCGCTAGAAACCAGCGCTGACATGCTCGACAATACGGTGGACCTGTTGTACGCAAGAGTGTTGGGTTCGAAAACCAAACTGCTCGTTAGGAATAAGGCCCTTTGTCTCAGCATAATCCCTGAGTCGCTTATAAATAAGTCTCTCATAGATTTTGCCGAGGACATTGAGCAGACTAATGGGGCGGTAACTAGAGGGCTCGCGCTTAGGCTTGCCGGGCTTAGGAATACCGATAACGGTGGCCTGTTTCCAGGCTTGAGGAAAGATATTATTACTCATGGCACCATTGAAGATGATGGTCAAGAGCATAATCAAACGGGCAGGGAAGAGTTGGAAGACCCTATTGGTCATTCCATCTGAACCAGGGGCTTTACGGGGTTTCAGAGCCTTGATTATCTCGTGCACCTCGTCTGGAGTGACGGGGGGCAGGGGACAATCAGGGTCTTCAACCGGAGGAAGGGAGGCTCTACGTTCGACTTCAGCGTCCACCTCAGAGAGGTGAGCTTGGTCTACTGGTTGAGAGCTGGGAGAGCATTGGGCCTCAAGACTATCGGCAAGGCATTCAGCCTTGTCGATATCATCGAAAGCGATGGTATTGTCTGGGCGGACTAGAGGGGGCATGGAGGTAAACTCCCGGGACCTGAGCTTCCTCTGAAGCTGCCAGAAGGCAAGGTGGGTAGGCTCAAGCTCGCTCAGCATCTTGTCCCAACCGGCGGAACGCAATTCCTCGATGCGTGTCTTTACAGATTTCTGCAAATAGCGCATGTGGACTTTGTTCAAGCGGCAGGGAAAGCTGCTGTAGGCACGGACAGCTGCGTTCTTCTCATTCAACAGAGCACGTACATCGTCAGGCAACTTCCAGCGGTGGTCATCCACCGCAGGAACTTCCCTTGAACAATCGTTCATGACTGATTGTACGTATTCCGTGAATGAGTCGATCGCAGCTGTCGTGTCAGCGATAGAGTCAAAATAATCAGGTATGGAGTCTAAGAGTGGGGATGTGGAGGATTTCAGACATTCGCTTACTTTCCTCCAGTCCGTCACTATTCGGGAGGGAGGGGGTTGAGAGGGGTCGGGGCGACCGATGCGGGGGACCAGATTTAGAATAACGGGACGGTGATCAGACGATAGTTCATGTATCGCCTCTATAGAGTCCAACCGAAGGTTGATATTCTTTAGGAGCGCTACATCAAGCACGTCCGGGGTATGACTAGAGTCATAGGGAAAATGAGTGGGAGTCATGGGAGCAACAACATCGAAATGTAATCGCGGACAGAGGTCGAGCAGGTGTCTACCTCTGGTATTGGTGATGGAGCTATTTATTCCAGGCGGAATTTTTAGCGTTGAGGTCCCCCGCTATGATAACGGAGTCGCTCAAGCTAAGAAGGGCAGAGAGGTCGTCAGACAGAGATTGGAAATTCTCTGTGACGCCGGAATAGGGAGGAAGATAAGCCGATACAAGAGTTATCGGCTGGTGGCCTGTCATACCTAAGCGGCAGACGGACACTTCTAATCGCGATAGGGGGGGAGCATCCATAGGAATACAGTATAGGGAGGATTTATAATAAATAAGGGTTCCGCCCTTATGACAACGTTCCCTGTCATTGCGAACTATGCGATAGTTGGCAATTGACGGGTTACGATATCTGGGCTTCAAAAAGGTTTCCTGTATGAGGAGGATATCTATTTGGTGATCGCGGAGGAAAGAGGCGATCTCATCGCGTTGGCCTGAGAGGCCGTCGGCGTTGAAAAAGCCTAAATTAAGGGACCTGGGTTTGAAACGCTCTTTAATTCCTCTATCCATTATTGAGTTAATTGTTGGAGTAGGAATTTAGGGCGCCCGTGATCTCGGGATACGCTTGGTAAATTTTAAGGATCTGAGGAAGATCGCGGGCACGTTGCGCGACTTGCAACTCTCTGGCCATCTGCCATGCGCGCGGGGTATTGAACGTGAGGAAAGTGGAGGCAATGATGCTGAAGGGATCGACAACATCGTCGCCGCTAGCCACTGGGGCGGTTGCGGGAGGGTTAGCCAAAGTGGCAGGGGCAGCTTTAGGAGCTGGTGGAGGAGGCACGGGGGCCTGAGAAGGAGCGGGAAGAAGTCCGCTGACTCTGGGGTCCCTGGTGGCTGGAGTAAGAGTGGGAGTGGGAGTGGGCTGAGAGCTCACCAAGGCAGGGAACGCCTGCTGTTGGGGTACTGGGAACCACGCATTAGGCCGCTGAGGGCTTAATCGCGTGGGCAATGGAATATTAAAGTTGTACTGAGGCTGAGGAGGAGGGCATTCTCGCTGCTGACGAGCGTTTGCACGCTTGGCCAGCTTAGAGGAATGGGATTTTGGGGCTTTAGGACAGCCACGGTAGTTGGCTGGATGCCCTGATTCGCCACAGAGCACACAGCTCGGCAAATCAGTGCAGAGAGCACGATCTTTGGGGCGGGTACAGTCGGAGGTACCATGATCGCCCAGGCACTTGACGCACCTGGGTTTAGCATGGCAATTCCGTTGGGAATTGCCATACAATTGGCAACGGTGGCATTGACCTATGATGCCGCTTTTGTGGGGCTTTTCGATCTCAATGCCCGAGAGATTACAGATCGCTCGGACCTGGAAAATAGGGTGATACCCATCGACGTGGGGACAGATAACGAGTACCATATCGTACGCGTCTCCGGTACGGGAGCGGTACATACGGTGAACCTCGTCAATAGGAATACCTTTTTTTTTTTTTTTTTTTGAGGATGGGAAATCATCAAATAACTTCTCCCGCTCTGGGTGGAGCGGGAGGGCGTGTCAGACTTTTACTGACTAAAACCCACCCGTGTTCCTTCAGTTGCCTATGCCAGGGCCGCGGTAACCCTTTCAGACAACCCGCGACCCCAGCGGCGTCGGCCCTATTGGGCCCCGTCACTTGCTGACATCTCTTTGAGGCGCGCGTGGAACACAACGCGCCGTCGACTCGGGCCTGGTCCTTACCGGACGGCGAGCTACCCGCTGCTCACCGTCCGCAGGCCCGCGCCTACGGTGGCCGGAAATCGCCCCGCGATTCCCGCCGCCCAGGGCGTCTCCTGCGGCGACTGAGGGCGTGAGGCTGCCTCTCCCTCACGCGTTCCGCCTCCTCCTTCGCTAGCATCACTGCTTCGCAGAAGGAGGTGACGGCCTCCCATGCACTCTCGCTCCGCACCATGGCCTGGACCAGGCTCGGACGCGAGAGATCGCCGCCGCCGATCGCCTCCGTGAGAACACGGCGGTGCTCTGCCCAAGCCGGGCAGACCTCCACTGTATGCTCCACCGTGTCCTCCGGGCGATCTACACAATGGAAACACCCGGGCGTTTCCTCCCGCCTTATGCGAAACAGGAACCTCCCGAAACAACCGTGTCCGGTGAGGACCTGCGTCAGGCGGAAGGTGAGGACGCCGTGGCGCCTCTCTAGCCACTCCTCAAAGAGGGGACTTATCGCCGCTATTGTGGCGTGCCCAGCGCTGGGTTGCGACAGTCGCGCTCTCCATGCCGCCATGAGATCCCGCCGGAGCTCTGTCCGCTGTACCGTGATTTCTCGCGGCAGCGGAGTTACGCCCCGGCGCTTCGCCTCCTCGCGCCACTCCCACACGTGCGGGAGGACCTTTGCCTCCAGATCCCACGGCGGCAATCCGGCAAGGAGGCTCGCCGCCTCCCGGGAGACCGTGCGGTATCCCCGGACTAGCCGGATGGCCATGACCCTCTGGGACGCGTTCAACCTGCCGGCTGGTCCCAGCCTTAGGGAACGCGCCCACACCGGTGCTCCGTAAAGGGCCATGGACCGCACGACCCCCGCGTAGAGCCTCCGGCAGGAGGCGTTTGGACCCCCCAGATTGGGCAGGAGCCGCCTCAAGGCAGCCCCAGCCCGTGCCAGTCTGGGAGCCAAACGTCGGAAGTGCTCCACGAAGTTCCACCGGCTGTCGAGGACGAGTCCCAGGTACTTCATCGTCGACCCGACTCCGATGTGAACCCCTCCCACCGTTATTTCGGAACCCGACGGTGGCGCATTCCGAGGACCATGAAAACACATGGCCTCGGACTTGTGCAAGGCCACCTCGAGTCCCAACTGCCGGATCCTCTCCACGACTATCGCAACCCCGCGTGTCGCTAGTTCAGCCGCCGCCTGGTGCGACCTCCCCTGCGCCAGGACCAGCGTGTCGTCAGCGTAACATACTCGCTGACGCCGCTTGGGAGGTCGGCGCGCAGCACCCAGTCGTAACCGATGTCCCACAGATGCGGCCCCAAGACCGATCCCTGTGGGACACCGCACGACATCTCTCGCCGGTTCCATTCTCCCTGATGACCGGGGTAGATGACGGCCCTGTCCGTCAGATAGGCCTCGACCACTCGACAGAGGTAGGTCGGCATCCGATGATACCGCAATGCCTCCCTGATGCAACTCCAGGGCAGGGTATTAAAGGCGTTGGCGATGTCTAGGGACACCGCCAAGACGACCCCACCCCGGGCCACTGCATCCCCCGTCGTGAGGGCTCGCACGCGCATGATGGCGTCCACCGTAGAGCGCCCCTTGCGGAAACCAAACTGGGTCTCCGCCAAATCCGGCCCCTCCTGCACCAGCCACCCGACGAGGCGGTCTGCAATTACTCTTTCAAAGAGCTTGCCCACCTCGTCGAGCAGCACGATGGGCCGGTAAGCGGACGGAGAGTCCGCAGGGCGCCCCGGCTTCTTAATGAGGACCAGTTTCCCCGTCTTCCAGCGAAGTGGGAACTGGCCCCTCTCCAAGCATGCGCTTAGGAGCCCCCCTAGTCGAGGCCCGAGAGCCCCAAGGGCCAGAACCCAGGCTCTTCCAGGTAAGCCGTCGGGTCCTGGGGCGGTATTTTTGGCACTGAGCCTACGTACCGCCGCTCTCAACTCTACCTCGGTCACTTCCGGAGCATCAACGTCGTCGTCGGTGTCGTGGTCCGCAGCGGGTACCGCATGAGGCGGAGCCATAGGCGGGGGAGTATGTTCCCCTCGCGAAGGGAACAGAGCGCTCACCACGTCCTCCACGAGCTCGGGCCGGAGACTCTGCGTCAGCGGGGGCGCCCATGGGCGGAGTTTCTCCCGCACCAACTTGTAGGGGCGCCCCCATGGGTCTCTGTTCAGAGTCTCCAGCGACTCCTCGCGGCCCAGATCCCTGGACCGCAAGATCTCCGCTCGGAGGGCGGTCTTCGCCGCTCTGTACCCCTCGTACAGCTCCGCCTGAATGGCTTCCGTATCCGGAGGGCGGATACGGAGCCTGCGGTGCCTGGTGTACAGGCGTCGCGCGGCGACGCCCGCCTCGCGCAGAGCCGTCAGCTCCGGCGACCACCAATACACCTGGCGAAAGGCGCGACTGGGCTGGACCCGGGGCATTGCCACGTCGCACACCTCGGACATGGCCTCCCGGAACCACTCCGCCTCGTCGTTGATGTCGGCAGGCCTGTCCGGTGGTGACACCCAGGCCTGCACGATCGAGGCTTCCAGGAGGAGCTCCCGGTCCAGCTTCTTCAGCGCCCACCGCGGGCCACTCGGGGCCTGTCGGACCGGCGCGCTCGAGGTATGGGCGGAGACGTCAAACCGGATGTACCGGTGATCGGAATAGGTCTCCACCCCCTCCATGACGCGCCAGTCAACCACGTGCGGCAACAGAGCGGGGCTGGCGAACGAGATGTCCACCACCGACTCGCCCCGCATCCGCACACACGTGGGGACAGAACCCCGGTTTAGGACGACCAGGCCTGTCTCCAGAGCCCAGTCCTCCACCATCCTGCCCCGTGTGTCCGTACACCGGGAACCCCAAGCCACATTCTTGGCGTTGAAGTCCCCGAGGACAAGCACGGGAAGGGAACGAAACCCGACTACGACGGTTTTCAACTCCGCAAGGGAGTTGTGGAACTCGGCGAGAGTTCGGTTCGGGGAGAAGTATGTCCCCACCACAACAATCCCCCCGAACCGTGCTGCGACGCAACCCTGTCCCTTCTTGACGGCTTCAAGGGACAGGGTACCGGCGGCGGCCGACGAAATGAGGGTCACTGAGCCGCTCAGGTCCTCCACCCAGTAATCACTGGGCGGGACAAAGTACGGCTCAGCGACCACGGCGATGTTAATCGACCACTGCGCCATGCTCTGGATCAACAGATCCTGAGCGGCGGCGCAGTGGTTGATGTTCGCCTGGAGGAGGCGTAATGGGGCCACTACTGGCATTCCATTTCAGCCCCCTCCTGAGCCCCCTGTGAGGGCTCCGCCGCAGTGGGTACGGCGGCGACGGCAGTGGGGGCGGCAGCGACGGCGGCGCCTGTGGCGACGGCTGCGGCGGTGACGGCGGTAGAGGGGGCGGGGGGCTTGCCCTTGCCCCGGGCTTTCGTGGGTGGACCACAGCCCTTGCTTCCAGCCCGGTGATCGGCCGGCTTGCCAGCTGCCGCACACAGGTAGCAGTGCGGCGTGGCATTGCACGAGCCGGCCTTGTGACCGGGCTGACCACAGCGGAAGCAATTACTGCTGCGGTCCACCTCCGAGGTGCATTTGGCTCCCACGTGGTTGCCCACCTGGCAACGGAAGCACCTCAGAGGTCTGGGTTCCAGCAGTTTTACCCGCGTGGAGTCCCAGCCCACCTGGAATCTCGGGCCCTCCCCAACGATTTTGTTGGCCGCCGATACGGGGCAGCTCACCGTAACGGCTCGCAACCCCGTGGAGTCTGGACGGATGGTGCCTACCCTCACCTGCTCGATAGCGCACCCCCCAGTCTTGACCACGGCGGCCACAACTTCCCCCTCTGTCACAGAGTCGTCCAGACCCAGGATGCGCATGTCAGCGCACTTGGCGGGTCTGGACACTCGGGCTTCGTCCGCATTTAAGGACGCCCTAAGCCTTTCGGCCAGAGCGTCAGCGGTCGGGCCACTAGCCGCACCGGGGATCTCGAGCACACGAGCCCCAGTCGCCGTGACCCTAATTCGCATGCCCTTCGTGACACCGATCTCCTCCAGGTTCACCGCCGCCCGCGCCTTGGTGAGCACGTCGCGGTAGGACACGCCCTTCTTCTCCGCTTCCGGCTGTAGTGTGATCACTACAGGGCGGTTAAGCCAAGACCCTCGACCCCCGTCAAAAGTCAGAGACATGACCTTGAACGATCTTCGGGGCTACGAGACTAACGGTGGCAGAAGGAAATGACGAAATGAAAATGGAAATGATGATGGGAATGATGATGGTGGATGATGGGATGGGAATGATGATGTGGTGAATGATGAATGGTGTATGGTGGCGGGGATGATGATGATTGATGGTGGATGATGGGATGGGAATGATGATGTGGTGAATGATGAATGGTGTATGGTGGCGGGGATGATGATGATTGATGGTGGATGAATGGCTTCCTTCTGCCTGCCCGGCGGCAGGGTTAGTGCACACCGAGCCCGTTCTTACTCCGCCGCTGTGCGTCTCTGCTTAGAGCAGAGGGACACACGTTGGAGCGTTCCTCCGACAGGATATTGGCATACGGGCAACGAAACCCCTTAGGCACTTGTGCCTAAGGGGAACCATTGCCCGCACCCCAGGGTGCACCGTCCCGAAGACTGGCCTTCCCCACGGACGTATCCGAAGGGAATTCCAGCCCACGGGCACTCGGGGAGGTTTCCTGTCTCCGCACCCCCAATAGGAATACCTTGCGACTGAAGGTCGGCTTTTATCTCCTCAGCGGGGATTTCACGAGGGATCCTACGGATCACCACTCGTGTCTGACGCTCCTCCGAGAGGGTGTACGTGTGGAAGGACACGTTCCTTTCCCTGAGGAGTTTGGAGAGTGCCCGGTAGTCGTTAGACGTCGGGACAGTCACCTTAATACCCGTTTGGGTAGAACGAGCACTGGTGAAGTTGATCCTAAGATCAACGCACCAGCGCGAGACGTCGGTCCACCTCGCTTTATCTTGTATATATAAAGGAGGCGGAGAATTCTTCTTCTGAGAAGCAGAAGAAGAAAAAGAAGTGGTCAGGCCGGGAGGGACCCCAGAGGTTGGGACGGAAGGAGGAGAGGGAGGTACTGTGGCTGAGGAAGCTACAGTCGGAGTAGGCGCTACGGTAGCGGGAGCGGGGGCGGGAGCTGAAGGCGGAGGGGAGGGGATAACCCTTAAGGCCTCTTTCTTAGCTGCCGGGGTGTGAGCGCTGGCTTTCAGCTTCTTCTTCCTCTTCCCTCCTTGGACGGTGGTGAAACCATCATCCTCGGTAGAAGAGGAGGAAGAAGAGGCCGAAGCGGTCATGGAAACGGACTCCTCAGCCTCCGAGGAGACGGAGGAGCCGCTTGAATAAGGCGAAGTGGGACGAGCCGAGGACACCGACGCTGGAACGTCGGTGTCCATCGCGACGGTCGCGGAGGGAGTAAGCTCTAATGCATCACTGAACTCAGCGATGCTAGAGGAAGAAGGGAGGGACGCAGCCTGCTGGTATGCAGAGGCAATGCGTGCCTTGATATCGGGGACTCCAAGGAGTATCCCGAGGAAGAAGTCAGGGTCCTTAATGAGGTACCCTTTTGCAAACTCTAGAAAGTCTGCGGAGTTAGACATGACGCGGAAGGGAAAAGGAAATCGCGATGGAACCTGATGGCCCTAACTAACTCCCCGGGTGGGAAGGCCTGGGGATGTGTGTCACTCCCTGCCGGGTGTAGGCAGGGAGGTGTGTACCTATGGTGTAACCTATAGATGTGTCATCCGTTGCCAGTCTTAATGTGCAACGGGGCCCTTATCAAGATGCTGTTTCATTGAAAATAATCCTTCAGAAACCTCTCAAGAACATAGCTGCTGGTCATCGGTTGCAGATAGCCGAGCCTATAGGTGCAGGACGTCAGCGCCGTATGGACTAGGAGGCCTAATCACATACATAGGTATACACCTGGATAGGCTTACACACTCCTTTCACCTCACCGTGTCCATCGATCACGCCCGTCCGGCACAGTATTATAATATTTTGTAATCTGTCTATTGTAAAGAGCCCAAGAACGTATTACGTTTAGTCCAGGGATGGGGAAACTACGGCCCGCGGGCCATCTCCGGCCCGCGAAGGCTTGAAATCCGGCCCGCGACCATCAAACAAAAATCAAGAGAATATTTCGTATTGTTAGTAATTTAATTCTCATTGGCAATGGCCAGCTTGCATAGAACAATCAATTGTTTCGCGAGCGCGGGCGGGTCGTGCCATGTGCTGTGCATGTGCGGTCCGAACGTTACAATTTCCAATTTCTTTTTTATTCCAATAGTTATTTTGTAATATTGCACAATAAATTAGTGTTTCAAAAATACATATTATCAATATTTTTATTTCAGTAATTAACATAGCCAAAAATGAAACAACTTGGCCCGCCATATATTTCGTTAGTATTATATTGGCACGCGAAGGAATAAGTTTCCCCATCCCTGGTTTAGTCGGTTAACCTCGTCACGTGGTTTTTTTGTTTGCCTTGCCTTTGGCTACCTGAACCAACGGAGTAGGTACCTACCTATAGCGGAATCTGCTATTTGTTAATCGAGTTATGGATTTGTTCAAGTTACAAAATCTAAATAATTCGAGATACGAGGTACCTAAATGGCATTTTTTTCGTCTGACGGAGGATTACAACAGGCGAGTAGTGCTGCCAACTAGCGCCACCATTGAGAAAAAATAATAAGTGAGGAGACACGGAACATTTTGAAATCTCCTATGCTTACATTTTTAGTCAGATGAGGTAGAATTTTTTGTACTTATCAAAAAAATCAACACTAAACTTTCGAAGTAGCAGTTAACTACCAACGCGAGCATAAGAAACTTCAAAATGTTCCATATCTCCAGACTTACTTTTTTTTTTTTTCTCAAATGGTGGCGCTAGTTGGCAGCACTACTCGCCTTAACGAGATCTGAATTGTCGAGATTCCGAGAAGTATGAAAGCTTTTAGAGCGGGCGCGCACTGCGGTGCGTTTCCGGTAGTTCTGCCGCACTGGGCGGGGTCTACAGTAACAAAACGCATGACCACAGTGCGCGCACTTCAAACACATTCCATACTTCACAGATTAAGCGGTAGAAAAACGCACCGCAATGCGCGCTCGCCCTTGAAGTATGAACGAGCCTTTTCGTTGCGTGATGATTTGTGCCAGTCGACCGCTGCCGCATGCCGCGTTATGGAGATACGTTAGTTCGCTCCAAAAAAACCTAAAACGAATATTATCAAAATATTAGGTCTTTACCTATGAAATTGCTGTTCTGCAGTACTGGCCATTTCAAATCAAAATAATTTTTGTTTGGCTAAGAATTCTAATTTCAAATTAATTTTATTTTAAAAACATGGTTTTTTTTTCCAAAAGTAGTCATTTGTTTATTGATTAGTCATAGACTTATAAAAAAAGATGGACTCCGCGCTGCGCATATCGAAAGTGAAGCACAGTAAGGCCGGGTCCGTTTGTACAAACACGCCGCGCGCACACATTTATATCATAGTATGCCGACCGGCCGCCATTACGTGACACGAGCGACGGCGTCTTTGCAGGTACTCAAATTACGCACACATAGATCGGTAGGGTGCTTCACTTTCGATATGCGTGGCGCGGAGTCCATCTTTTTTTATAAGTCTATGTGATTAGTGTTACATTTTCATCGCATTTCAATCTTTTTCGTCATCATGGATACGTTAAAAATTCGAGTAATTATGGAATATGAGTACCGTCGTGGCAGCAACGCGGCACAAGCGGCACGCAACATCAACGACGTTTACGGAGCTAACACTACAAACCAACGCACCACCTGTTATTGGTTTGCTCGCTTCCGTTCTGGAAATTTCGACCTGAAAAATGAACCTCGCGGTCGTCCGAAGACTTTGGTCGACAATTACGAATTAAAGGCGATTGTGGAAGCTGATGATACACAATCTACGGCTGAATTAGCAGCAGCTTTCGACGTTAGCGTCAAAACAATATTGGTCCATTTGCGTCAAATTGGCAAGGTAAAAAAGCTTGACAAATGGGTGCCCCACGAACTCAATGATCGCCAGCGCGAAGTACGCGTCGAGACGTGCCTTGCACTGCTCAACAGACACACAAATGAAGGAATTTTGAACCGCATTGTTACCTGCGATGAAAAATGGATTCTGTTTGATAACCGCAAGCGCTCAGCAAGTTGGTTGGATCCTGGTTCAGCACCTAAACAATGCCCTAAACGAAAACTTACCCCTAGAAAAGTGATGGTCACTGTTTGGTGGTCTAGCGCCGGTGTGATTCATCACAGCTTCTTACCAAACGGGGTGAGCATTACTGCAGATGTGTACTGTGAAGAACTGAACACAATGATGGAGAAGCTGGCACATCTCCAACCAGCATTGGTCAATCGCTCGTCTCCCCTGCTCCTGTACGACAACGCGCGACCTCATACTGCACAGCAGACGGTCTCCAAGTTGCAAGAACTGGGGTTGGAAGCTCTCCGTCATCCGACGTCATAAAATGAGCCCATCCATCCATATATATCACCCGTCTCTCCATAATTCCATTGCTTATTAGAGGGTGCTTAGAGGCTCTTTATTCCTTCCATATCCCAAGAGCATGTCTTCCCTAACATATTGCGTGAGCGTCCCCCGGTCTACTCCTTCATATGCAATGGTGTTGCACCATGTAAGATGAGGCAACAGGGGTTAGTATGAATCTTTGGGTTCATTCGACTCATTCGAGTTATCGAGTAGGTAATCGAGGCTGATCAAACCATGTTTGGGTCGGTGCATATTTTCATTCATTCCTAAATCCAAAGATTTTTGTAAAAAAAACCTAGCTACTTACCAAGAAAAACATTCGTTTCTAAAACAAGACAAGTTATTATGCGAAAATATAATAAGTTAGGCTTAGGTTTCTAAGTACCTAACTCTGTGACCTAACTTGATAAACCTTGTTAATTTCGTACCACGTAACCTTTAAATTTCCCGCCGTTAAGGGTATGTTTCACTATTTACCGTTCGATCTTTCGATGGAAGTTCGGTGGTGTCTCAATGTTAGAAGTTTAATGCTTCACCAAACGGTGTATTGAAACTGAAAAGATTTTTTAGAGCAAGATATAAAAAATACTAAGTATTAGCACAGTCTAAAAATCTGTGGTATTAGTGAATTGTATTGCGGTTCTTTTAACGCAGCAATCATGTTTTTTTAGTTCATAAATAATTGGTATATAATACTATAGCTCGGTTCATGTTGATAGAATACTGATGGTTTATTTAAATTAACTACTTTAATAAAATATTGCTAATGATGACTATTCTTTATTATAAAAACAAAGAGTAAAATTTTTCCGATGTAATGAAACGTAACTTTTTTAAGAAAACCAAATCTATTACTAACGTCGGTCGTCGGTCGTCGAGCGATAATAATTTTAGCCACAGGGTGGCTTTAAGGTAATAGTGTTCTGTGGCTTTACCTATAGTGCAGGGTATGCGATGCACGCGGGCGCCGCGTCCTAGGAGGCGCCAATGGCCGCGCGCTCCGGCCGGCGGTGGTGATCTCTCCCGTCCGAACGTGGGGACCTACTCCCTAAGTCCGTCCGTCCGTACATCCGTCCGTCTGTGTGTGTAAAACTTAAATTTTTCAGACGTGCAAAAACACATCGGAAATAGGGACAACTGTCGTATCGTTTTGTCATTCATACTTCGTTCGGCCCCCGAACCAAACATCTGTCCGTAGGTGATACGGAGTAGGAAACGCCCGTAACGAAGGCCGAAACTACGGACTTCGTGCTTAGGGAGTATACCCCTGGTCCAGGCCATGGTGCGGAGCGAGAGTGCACGGGAGGCCGTCACCTCCTACTGCGAAGCAGTAATGCAGCATTACTGTGCTCGCGAAGGAGGAGGCGGAACGCGTGAGGGAAAGACAACCTCATGCCTTCAGTCGCCGCAGGAGACGCGGGAATTGAGAACGTTGGGCGGCGGGAATTGAGAGCCGATTCCCGGACACTGCAGGCATGGGCGGATTTAAGGGGGGCACGAGGGCGCGTGCCCCCCCAGACGGTATTTTTGTGTTCTGTGGAGTGGAGATTACATCACAGTACATAGTTAGAAGCAAATCAAATTGTCAGAGTTGTTGAAATATAATGAATAAAATAACAGAAAGAACCTGAGTGAAACTCTTGTCTATTTCTGGCTGGAATTGCGAGAGCGTTTGAATGAATTGCCTTGCTTTAATGCATATCCATCAAGACGTTGCGGCAAAAATGGATGAAGTGCTGCAGGAAACAAAAGACAAACATTTAATTTTTCTATTGTTTTGATACTTTCATAAACCTTCCTATATTATACTTGTACTTGTTAGGTATTGTTGATTTGTTCGCCCCTTGTGCCCCTCCCAGAAAAAATCCTGGATCCGCCCTTGACCGTAGGCGCGGGCTTCCGGACGGCGAGTAGTGGGTAGCTCGCCGTCCGGTAAGGACCAGCAGTGCGATTCTGTAACCATCTCACTGTTAAAAGCCTCTTTGGCATGCGACAGCTGCAGTGACTTATATAAAAAAAACTTTGTGTCAGTGTGGTGTGTGTCAAGTAAACCGTGTTGTTTTGCTAGTATATTGTACCTACTCTTTTTACGACTTTCATTCTATTATATTATATTTTCCATTGAGTCTTTCACTGAAAAAGGTACCTGCATTAGGTTATGGGCCCAGGATACCCAGTATACCCAGTATACTCCGGATAAGACCTAGGACGTAAAAACAAAAGTTTTTTCGGTGCTGTCACAATGGAAAATTTTACTACCACCAAGATTCAGATCGGTCAGCTCATAGGTAGCCAGAATTGGGCTACATGGAAGTATAAGGTGTCCATCATGCTGCGGGGCACAGAAGGTGCCATGGAGGCGGCAGAAGGAAAACTTCGAAAACCAGTTTTAGGAGCAGGCGATGGTGCGCTGATGGCCTATAATGCAGAATTGTTGAAATATAGGAAGACAGATAGCAACGCTCTACTAATCATAACGAGCAACATGACCGAAGAGAATTTAATGAAAGTCATGCGATTTGAAACAGCAAACGAAGTATGGCAGGAACTTCACCGCTTCTTTGACGGTCAATCAGAAGACAGAGCATACACATTGTGCATGCAATTCTTTAGCTTCAAAAATAACTCTAAGGATGACGCATCTACCATGATGTCGAAACTTAAAAACATTTGGAACAATTTGAATGCTGAAATTTTGAAGACCGATCCTAACATGAAGTTGCCGGAAATGTTCTTGATCTGTAAAATTTTAGATTCCCTCAATGAAAAATTTTTCAGTTTCAAATCAAGTTGGATGCTGCTAAACAAACAAGACAGGACAATTGAATCTCTGACAGCACAACTGTGCGGGTATGAGAGGGCGCTAGGGGGTCATATTGATGAGACTCAGGAAGTACTCGCCTCTACCTCAAAGGTGCAGCAAAAATCACAGATAAGAGACGAGAACATAAGATGCAGGTACTGCTCAAAAATAGGCCACCGCATTAAGAATTGCAAGCAGTGGATTAATGATGGCAGACCGAAGAAACCTGCACAGTCTTCGTCCAAGCAGCAGCAAGTGCAGAATATAACGCTGATGATTTATACTTGCTCTGAAGAAAGCAATAGAGAAAATTGGTATGTAGATAATGGTGCCACGACTCACGTCACCAATAGGGGAGACATATTCACGTATTTTGAGGACTTTGGATCGAACCACACCGTTACAACGGCAGATGGTACTGTAATTCCTGCAAAATGGGAAAGGGTCTGTGGTAGTTCAAACCAAGGTTAACGGCAAAACAATGAATTTGACTCTGAGTGATGTCTGGTATGTACCGAAGATTACGAAGAATTTGCTATCCATGTTAGCTGCACAAGATAAACTGCAAAATAGTAAATTTATTTCCACCACGAAAGAGTGCAGGCTGGAATTAAACGGTCAGATTTTAGCAGTTGGAAACAGGAAACAGAGTGGAGGACTGTATAAATTACAAATGAAGACAGTTCTACCAAACAAACCTGTAGAGATTAATGCTGTCAGCCCATCGAGCTTACTCCAGTTGTATCATGAACGATTTGGTCACCAAAACAAGAAATACATTAAAGATCTTGTCAAGAGGGAATTGGGGATTAATCTAAATGATATAGATGATATACAGTGTGAAGGATGCATTTATGGGAAGGCACATCGTCTTAAATTTGGCAAAAGAGAAAGAGCTAGTATGCCTGGAAAGCTGGTTCACGCCGATGTGTGCGGACCGTTCCCTGAAAGCTACTCGAAATGTCGCTATTTTGTTCTTTTAAAGGATGACTTTTCCGCGTTTCGTCATGTTTATTTCATTCGAAACAAAAGTGAAGTAAAAGACAAGATTATTCAATTTCTAAAAGAAGCCAAAAATGCTGGACATGCAGTCAAAACGTTATTGAGCGACAATGGCGGAGAATTTGATAATAAAGCGGTTCGGGAAGTACTTAACAGGCAGGGAATAATCCAGCAGCTCACGATGCCATACACGCCCGAGCAAAATGGGTGCGCAGAAAGAGAGAACAGGACTCTTGTGGAAACAGCTCGATCATATATGCACGCAGGAGACGAATTTCCACAAGCCCTGTGGGCAGAGCTTATCAACACAGCTGCATACGTCCTTAATCGCACGGGACCCACAAGAGAAGAAGGGAAAGTACCGTATGAGCTGTGGCATAAGAAGAAGCCTAAGATCTCACACTTACGTGTGATAGGGAGTGAATGTTTCTTTCACATTCCGAAACAAAAAAGGAAGAAGCTAAATAAGAAAGCTACCAAAGGCAGACTTATCGGATATGATAACGACGATGGATATCGCATCTGGAATGGAAAACAGACCGAAAGATCTAGAGATGTCACCTTTTGTCCAACCATGGAATTGAGAATCCCAATGGCCTTGGGACCTGGTCCTCAGGAAGATGTCGATTTACCAGTGAGCGGTGAGATCGAGGAAGATTCTGATTTGATAGGACAGGAGACAGAGGGAGTGATCCTTGCGCAAGATGATTGTCCGCAACATGAAGCTTCTCCTGTGAGACAGTCAGTCCAATTAGAGGGAGAACAAGAAAGTGAAATCATAGAAAATGAAAACGCATTTTCTGATTGTGAAACTGAAGAGTTTGTAGATGCTATTCCTCCTGATGTTGAGATGCCGATGAATTCAGAGAACGATGTTACTATACCGGACGTTCCAAGGTATAATCTCAGAGACAGAAGTACTCTACGACCTCCACAAAAATTGGATGACTTTGAATTATTCTTGGTTGATTCTATAATAGAAAGAGAACCTTCAACGTATAAAGAAGCTGTATCAAGTAGTACAAGTAAAGATAGATGGTTAGAAGCCATGAAGAATGAATTGGATTCTTTACAGAAGTTTAAAGTGTGGGACTTGCAAAATCTACCGAGAGATCGAAAAGCCCTGCCATGTAAATGGGTTTATAAAGTTAAATCCAACCCTGACGGTACAGTTGAGAAATATAAAGCCCGATTAGTCGTGAAAGGGTTTAGGCAAAAGAAGGGTTTTGACTTTAATGAAACCTTCAGCCCGGTAGCCAGGCTGGCAACTGTAAGATCTTTGCTCAGTGTTGCAGCAAGAGAGAAACTGCATCTTATTCAGTTTGATGTTGCAACAGCCTTCCTCAACGGTGTTTTGAATGAAGATATATACATGATGCAGCCAGAAGGCTTTGAGGATGGGACATCAAGAGTATGTCATCTTAAAAAGAGTCTCTATGGATTAAAGCAGGCACCGCGCTGCTGGAATTATTGGTTTTCAGAAACTCTTAACTCTTTAGGTTTTAAGAGCAGCGACGCTGATCCATGCCTATATGTAAATAACATGGGTGATAAGAAAATCTTAATAGCACTGTACGTTGATGACGGTTTAGTTGCAGCGAGTGATAAAAACCTTGCAAATGAGTTCATCAATGACTTGAAAAAGATTTTGCTGATCACAACCAAACCAGCTTCATATTATCTCGGATTAGAAATAGAGCAAATGGAAGATGACTCAATTTTTATAAAGCAAGAAGCTTACGCCAGAAAGGTCTTGGAGAGATTCAATATGAAAGACTGCAATCCAGTGTCGACTCCTTTACAGAAAGAAGGAATTATTGAGAAAGGGAAAGTTGAGAATGAGTCACAGTCATTTCCTTACAGAGAAGCAGTAGGCTCGCTCGCTTACTTGATGGTGGGCACTCGGCCTGATCTGGCTTACGCTGTAGGAGTGGCTTCGAGGAGCTTAGAAAAGCCGGCTTACGGTGATTGGTGTATGGTAAAGCGCATAATGCGATATTTAAAAGGAACGTTGTCGAGAGGAATAAAGTATGTGCATGATGTGGATTCTCCTAACCAAATCAAAGCCTATAGTGATGCTGATCATGCTGGATGTTTGAAAACAGGTCGCTCAACGACAGGAGTATTGACTTTATATTCTAAAGGTGCAATCTCATGGATTAGTCAACGACAAGCTTCAGTTGCCATTAGCACCACAGAAGCTGAGCTTGTGGCAGCAAGTGAAGCTGCAAGAGAACTGTTTTGGTTAAAAAGACTATTTATAGACTTAAATGGTCAAAAAGAAATTCCTGTTCTTTTTGTTGATAATGAAGCTGCTGTGAAACTAGCGCATAATCCCGAGTTTCATAGAAGAACCAAACATGTTCGTGTCAGACATTTTTTCGTTAGAGAACTTGTCCTTCAAAATGACATTGTGGTCGAAAGGACTAGTTCTGCAACACAGCTGGCAGATCTGCTGACCAAAGCTCTGCCCAGACCGAGATTACAAGAACTTTGCCAGAACTTAGGTCTAAAGGATCAGAAGGTCGACTAGCAGCTGAGGGAAAGTGTTAAAAGCCTCTTTGGCATGCGACAGCTGCAGTGACTTATATAAAAAAAACTTTGTGTCAGTGTGGTGTGTGTCAAGTAAACCGTTTTGTTTTGCTAGTATATTGTACCTTCTCTTTTTACGACTTTCATTCTATTATATTATATTTTCCATTGAGTCTTTCACTGAAAAAGGTACCTGCATTACTCACCGTCAAAACTTAGGTGAAGTGAGCGTGGACTGAGCTGTCAATAGTGTCAATTCCTAGCAAAAACAAACCCACTTCACCTACGTTTTCACGGTGAGATTTTTACAGAATCGACCGGCAGGCCCGGGTCGACGACGCGTTATGTTCCACACGCACGCGCCTCAAAGAGATGTCAGCAAAATGATGTGGTCCGACAGGGGCCGCCGCCGGGGTCGCGGGTTGTTCGAAAGAGATACCGTGGCCCTGGTATAGGCAACTGAAGGAACACGGGTGGCTTTTAGTCAGTAAAAGTCTGACACGCCCTTCCGCTCCACTCAGAACTGGACAAGTCATTTGATGATTTCCCATCCACAAAAAAAAGGTGTCGCGGGTTCCACAATAATCAATATAATCGTTAAAAAGGAACAAAGTTGAAAAACCTCTATACAGGGTGGAAGGGACATCGACGCACAAACGGTTACCACCAATGATATTATATTATAATATCATTGGTTACCACGTATTCAGTACATCATTCTGAGGCCCCATACATAGAAATTTTTCATCGGTTATTAAAACAAAAATCTACAGTTTCCTACAATAGTGCACGGTCAAAATGTATGGAACAGCAGATTTTTTTTTCAATAACCGATGAAAAATTTCTCAGAATGATGTAGGTAGTGAATACGTGGTAACCGTTTGTGCGTCGATGTCCCTTCCACCCTGTATAATAAGCAATTAATTATAACCGATTATATGGCATTGCTGATTGTGATTACTGTTTATATTTATATAATAGTACCATTAATAGTACTTCCATGGATTAAAATTTTCTTACGTTTTTTGCAATTTACAGGTCAGTGTCAGGTTGTATGTGTAATGGACTAATGATATTGTTGTTCACACTTTCATGGAAGTCATTATTTTATTTTTAACAATGTATACCTTTCTCAGAGTCATTAAGTAACAAACTACCAAATACTGAATAGCACCCTAAGGGTCCGGATGTTATTAAGACATTACCATAAAGTAATTAGCAGGAATGAATGTAAAAGGGTCGTGGTAATTATCTATACTTTCTAGAAACAATCTTATGTACAAATAGTCACCACCGCTCTTCCCTTAGACAGTCAGTTGAGAAAGTCAGTTCAGCACAGACAGTCAGCATTGTGTTTGTGTCTTAATTAATATTACTTGTAAGTTTTTCCTTGTCACATTAGTAAAAGTTCAGATATCAAAGTTGTGTCTCTCAATCAAGACTCTTCCCACACACCTATCTACAACGCCACCGCTCGGGCCATTACAAATTGGTGTCAGAGAAGTGAGATATAGATTGAGTTATTTGTACGAGATCTTCGTCGGAGTCCTTAACCTCCGATTCTCCTACAACTACAAGTTCCTGAGCATCCGATTGTACGAGACCTTCGTCGGAGTCCTTAACCTCCGATTCTCCTACAACTACATGTTCCTGAGCATCTGAGCATCACGACGAGAACGAGATCTACGGAGTTGGACAAACGTATCCTCAGCGGTCCGAAGATTATCAACCGCTTACGCCGCCCAGTCTCCTACTCATCACGTCAGCTACAATGTCAACAGGATATCTTCAAGTAATTTTATTACTGTGAGTACGCCGCCAATTTTCTATAAAACACAGTTATAAAGAATATTTTCTAAACGGAATCATCTGCCAGTCATCATAAAAAGTGTTTAATCGTGAAAAGTGAGTGTATAAGTGTATTATTAATCATGCCTCAAGACGCAAATCTCGGTGTATCTACATCGACAACTACACATAGTAATTATATCTCACTAGAAATGGCTGAAAGAATGTTAACTAAATTTGATGGCAGTAAGGCGCGTATCCATGAATTTTTAGACAATTGTGACACAGTTAATAATTTAATTAATCCGAATCTGAAAAAAATTTTACTCCAAATAATTATTACAAAAATTACTGATAACGCTAGGTCAATGATTAGAAATCGCGAATTTCAAATTTGGGATGACTTAAAAAATTATCTTTTAGATACTTACACCGAAAAACGAACGATTGGTCAGTGGCAATTAGAATTGAGTAGTTGCAAACAAAATCATAATGAAAATGTTTTAGCATATGCTAATAAAGTCGAAAATTGCTACGTAAAATTAATAAATTCATTGGACTCAACAAATCAAACACAAGAAGCCCGCCAAGCATGCGTTGAATTACTTAAATCACAGGCTTTATGTGTATTTATTACCGGATTAAATAAAGATTTAAATCTAATTTTAAAAGCACTTCAACCAAAAACACTCGAAGATGCTATTTCCATGGCAGTAGTTGAAGAGCAACAGCTCAAAAGTAAAAACGAAATATCTAAATTTCAAAACATAAACCATTCTAATACCAAGCATTGCTATAAATGTAATAAGCCAGGCCATACAGTCGTAAATTGTAGAGTTCGATCATATTCGGGACCTAATCAAAACCCAAAATTTTGCAATTATTGCAAGAAAAAGGGTCATACTAAAGATGAATGCTATCATCTAAAGAATAAAAATTCACTCAATAAAACTGACTCTAAACCTAGTAATAATCATTATTCGGATAAAAGCTCTACGTCTAATAAAAAAAAACTAATAAATCCCGATGGCGCGAGCCAACCAAAGGGTAACAGTTTAATAGAAGGGCTCATAACCGCGATAAATAATAATTGTTATTTCGTTTCATTGAAATTGAAAGATGATACAAGAAACATAGATTTTCTGATAGATACTGGTGCAACAATTAGCCTCATAAAGAAAAGTGCTGTACCAAAAGACGCTGAAATTCATTATGATATTTTAGCTGATTTAAAAGGGATCGATAAAGTAGACAACCCTACAAGGAGGTTATGTCGAATTAGAGTTTATAGGAGATTTAAATGTAATACTCCATATCGTGAATGATAATTTCCCTATTAGTGCCGATGGCATTATTGGAGGCGATATATTAAATAAATATAAAGGAATGATCGATTATAGCACCAAGATTTTAAAACTCGCGGAAAACCAATTCAATTTGTGTTATGAAAAAACAAATGATCAAGTCGAATCGAATGAAGTAAACATGGAATTAACCTTGACGGTGAAAGCAAGAACCGAATGTGTTATTCCTATTAAAATAACTAATTATCCACAGGTTAACCATGGGATTGTTCCACGAACAGAGTTAATCCCGGGAGTACTTTTATGCCCGAGTCTTATCACAGTGAATAATAACAAAGGCATTACGACCGTACTTAACTTAACTAACGAGGATGTGACCTTCCCTATACCTCATGTTAATTTAGAAAAAATAGATTTAGTTATTTTAAATAAACAAATATTACAGTTAGATAAAAATAACTTAGAAAACGTTATTATTAATGAAAACTATGAAAGTAATCGACTTGAAAAACTTGAAAACTGTCTACGGACAGATCATTTAAATAACGAAGAAAAAAATTCTTTAATTGAATTATGTAAAGAATATAATCACATATTCCATTTAGATGAGGATAAATTAAGCTGCACAGATGTGGTTATGCATGAAATACATACAAAAACGGAAGCTCCCGTTAATACAAAAAGCTATAGGTATCCAGAAGCCTTAAAGGGAGAAGTCAATAAACAAATTGATAAAATGTTAAAAGATGACGTCATAAAACCATCAAACAGTCCTTGGAATTCACCTATTTGGGTGGTCCCTAAGAAAATAGACGCTTCGGGTCAAAAGAAATGGCGAGTTGTTGTAGATTACAGGAAGTTAAATGAGGTCAGCATCGGGGATTCCTATCCCTTGCCTCAAATAACGGAAATATTAGACCAACTTGGTCATTCAAAATATTTT
This sequence comes from Cosmia trapezina, assembly GCA_905163495.3. Lineage (NCBI taxonomy): Eukaryota > Metazoa > Arthropoda > Insecta > Lepidoptera > Noctuidae > Cosmia > Cosmia trapezina. The sequence goes on from LR991042.1 coordinate 12,056,819, forward strand.
ACAACACTTGATCTAGCCTCAGGCTTCCATCAAATTAAAATGCACCCTAAGGACTCACCAAAAACGGCATTCACCGTCCCTCAAGGACATTTTGAGTACAATAGAATGCCATTTGGTTTAAAAAACGCTCCCGCGACGTTTCAACGTCTAATGAATAATATTTTAACCGGATTACAAGGTAATCGTTGCTTTGTTTATTTAGATGATGTCGTTATTTATGCTGATAATCTCGAAAATCACAATCGAAAATTAAAAGAAGTTTTTGAAAGATTCTCCATCAATAATTTAAAATTGCAGCCTGATAAATGTGAATTTTTAAAACGAGAAGTCATGTACTTAGGTCATTTGATCACGGAAAATGGAGTTAAACCAGATCCAAATAAGATTTTAGCAATCGAAAATTATCCCATACCTAAAAATGTAAAAGATATAAAAGGATTCTTAGGATTAGCAGGGTACTATAGAAGGTTTATACCTAATTTCAGTAGCTTGTCACAACCTTTAACAAAGCTCTTAAAAAAGGATGTTCCTTTCAATTGGACAAGTCTACAGCAACATGCATTTGAAATCCTTAAGAAAAAACTTTGTGAATCTCCAATTTTAATATATCCAGATTTTAATCAACCTTTTAATCTTACCACAGACGCTAGTAATTATGCCATAGGAGGAGTATTATCACAAGGGCCAATTGGGCAGGATTTGCCAATCGCCTATGCTAGTAGGACATTAAATAAGGCCGAACAAAATTATTCAACCACTGAAAGAGAACTTTTAGCGATCATATGGTGTGTAAAACATTTTCGTCCATATTTATATGGCCGTAAATTTAATATGATCACAGATCATCAACCGTTAACATACCTATTCAATTCAAAAAATGACGGTGCTAGAATTTTCAGATGGCGATTATCTCTTGAAGAATATGAATTTACTCCAATTTATAAACCAGGCAAATTAAATACTAACGCAGATGCGTTAAGCAGAATAGTTCCATCTGTTGAAAACAAGGAATTAATGACAACAACGTCAACAATACGCAAAAAATATAAATCGTTTTTAGAAACAGCTCAAAAGTCGATAATAATAAATGATAATATATGTGAAATTAACGACGAATTAAATAAAAAAAAGAAAAACATTTTAATACCCATAGCAGCGGACAAACAAATTTATGACAAAAGCTTAAAAAATTTAGTTACTGAATATGACCATTTAAATCAAATTAATAACATTAAAGTAAATGAGTTTGCTGTATTCAATGAAAATGGATCAAGATTTTACTATGTTTGTACAAAACAAAACTACTGGGATAAATCTAATTATGAAATTTATTTTGATTTATTAAATAATGTAAAAGAACATTTAATAAAAGAAAAAGAAAGCGAGTTACACCTAACTCGACTAGGAGACAAATATGATAGATTTAATTATAAAAAGTCAAGAATGATGTTAAGATTTATATTTATGAAAACAAATATTAAAATAAATATATATAATAATACATTAATTATTCCTTCTCCAAACGAAATTCCAGATATTCTAAAAGAGATGCACAGTAGTCTTATGGCAGGCCATGCAGGTTTCCACAAGACTTACAAGAGAATAAAAAGTATTTATAAATGGCAAAATATGAAAAGAGAAATAAAAGAATTTATAACACGGTGTGAGTCATGCCAACAAAACAAACTCGTACGGAAAAAACATAGAGAACCTATGATTATAACATCAACGGCAAACGAAGCATTTGAAAGAGTTAGTTTAGATATTGTAGGACCTTTTCCATTGACTCTCAATGGAAATAAATATATTTTAACTCTTCAAGACGATTTAACAAAGTATTCACAAGCATATGCTTTGCCCGAACATACCGCAGAAAAAATAGCCGATGTTTTTGTTAAAGAATTCGTATGTAAATTTGGTATTCCCAAAAGTATTCTCACAGATCAAGGTGCCGACTTTACATCAAAACTTTTAAAAGAAGTTTCAAAATTGTTTAAAATTAAACAATTAACTACAACTGCTTATCATCCGCAGACTAACGGCAGCCTAGAACGTAGTCATGCTACTCTAGCAGAATATTTAAGACATTTTATTAGAGAAGATCAAAATGATTGGGATAAATGGATAGATTTTGCAATGTTTTCTTATAACACTGCTGTCCATACTTCAACTAATTTTTCACCACACGAATTATTATTTGGCTATAAACCGAACTTACCTTCATCTATAACCGCGCAACCAGAATTTAAATATTCTTATGATGATTATATTGATGATCTAACATTAAAATTAAGAAAATCTAGAGAACTAGCGAGAAATAATTTAATTGATTCAAAAAATAGGAATAAGGAATATTATGATAAAAAATGTAAATTAGAAAAATATAAATTAGGTGATAAGGTGTATATTACGAATGAGAATAGTAAATCAGGAAGATCAAAGAAACTTTCTCCACAGTTTACGGGTCCATATGAAATTGTAGAAATAAACTCACCAGTAAACATAACAGTATTAATAAAAAGAAAGAAAGTTAGGGTACATGTAAACCGTTTAAAATCAGCAAAATAAATAATTAGGTAACTCTATTGTTCCAGGTTTACCTTCACATCAAGTCAAGGTGAACTTTATAATATAACACCATTAAACAAGGGTGGAATTTATTTCGAGCATGTAGGAAAAGCAAAACAGTTTGATAGTGAATGGAGTCTAGTTACTTATCTTGATATTTCCAGCTGGCACAAGAAATTAGATCTTATCGAAAATACTCTAGTTGAAACTAGAAATCTTTGCAGTCATGATACATTTAACAATTTTTTATTATGCCGAACGTCTATGTTAATCGTAGAAAAAATATATCCTCATTTAAAGAATCAAGAAACGGTCCTTAAGGAAATAATTGGACATTCTTTTGTAAATCATCGTTCGAAACGTTCTTTTATCGATGGCGTAGGAACCATATTTAATATTTTATTTGGAACACTAGACGCAGAAGACGCGAAACGTTATGATGACGCTATCAATAATTTAGATAATAATGAACATGAATTAATTACATTACTGAAATCTCAATCACAAATTGTAAAATCTACTATTCAAAACTTTAACAATACAATAACTGATCTTAAGAAAAATGAAGACATTTTCTATAAGAATTTAGAAACCTTAGCTAATTATATAAAAGATACTAATAATAAAATTTTCAATATTAATATGAAACAAAACATAGATGAACATTTATCTTTTTTAACATTGGTTACCAGTGAAGTAAATAATGAAATATCTATGGTTATTGATGCCATATTATTTGCTAAAAATAATAACTTACATCCGATTATAATTACTCCTGAACAATATATTTACGAATTAAAAAGGACTTTATCACATATTCCGACTCATACACAATATCCTTTGGATTTAAATATGGATAACGCATCAGAACTGCTATCATTAGTTAACATTATTTCATATTATATGAATGAGAAAATTGTATTCATAATTAAGACCCCATTGGTTATGCAACAATCTTATGATGCATATAATTTAATTCCTGTACCAATTCTAAATAAAAATAATACTTATGTCTTCATATTACCTACAGAGAAATATTTTCTTATCTCTGAAAACAAAATTCATTATACCACCTTAGAGAATATTAAGTTGTAAGAAATTATCTAATAATAATAATCGTATTTGTAAACTAGAAAATCCTTTATATTCAGTATATGCTAAGGATAATTGCGAATTAACATTATTTTAAAATACTAAAAATCAAATTCCTTCATCTTGTGATACAAGGATTGGTTTAATAAAATCAGAACAATGGTATAGATTAGAAAACGCAAATAGTTGGTTGTTTGTAACACCTAATAAAGTTATTTCAACTATTTCTTGTAAAAATGAAGAACCTTACGATCTAGAATTAAAATCTACAGGTATTTTAAAATTACAAAAGAATTGTAAATTATATTCTCCTAATATTATATTGCACTCATCGAATCAAGATATGCTGTCAAACCATCTGTCTATACTTCCAGATTTTGATATTATTAATGATAATTGTTGTAATAGATTAATAAATAATACCATAGAAGATAAGTTAGATTTCATTCCATTCAATAAATTTAGTATGAATTTCAATGACTTGAATATAGCGAGTCACAAAATTGACAAAATAAACGATTTATTGGATGAAATGAATAATGATAATGTATTCCATAGAGTTAAGAGTAATACTTATTCTGTGTTTATATTTTTATCTAAACTCATAGGATTTTATATACTTTATAGAATAGGAAAATACTTGCTTAAAAGAAAATTCTTCTGTACATCACAAAATAGAGTGTTAGCTATAGAAGACTCTAGAAATTGTTGTGGAAGAATAACTAATTGTATTACTTTTAATTTACATAGAAAAACCAATAATAGTAACAACGACGTTGAATTAGAAGAAATTCCAGGAACATCTCAAGAACACGTTCCTTTGAGACGTTCATCAAGAATTGCTCAAATAAAAACTAAATAAGCAATCATAAATAATTATGTTTTTGATGTGAATATTTTTTTCAAATTATTCCCATTTTAAGAGGGGAGGTGTAATGGACTAATGATATTGTTGTTCACACTTTCATGGAAGTCATTATTTTATTTTTAACAATGTATACCTTTCTCAGAGTCATTAAGTAACAAACTACCAAATACTGAATAGCACCCTAAGGGTCCGGATGTTATTAAGACATTACCATAAAGTAATTAGCAGGAATGAATGTAAAAGGGTCGTGGTAATTATCTATACTTTCTAGAAACAATCTTATGTACAAATAGTCACCACCGCTCTTCCCTTAGACAGTCAGTTGAGAAAGTCAGTTCAGCACAGACAGTCAGCATTGTGTTTGTGTCTTAATTAATATTACTTGTAAGTTTTTCCTTGTCACATTAGTAAAAGTTCAGATATCAAAGTTGTGTCTCTCAATCAAGACTCTTCCCACACACCTATCTACAACGCCACCGCTCGGGCCATTACATATGTTGATTAAAATATGATTCGCGGCCGTAGATAATATGGCTTTACAGAATTATAATCATTAGAATCAGCAATTCCATAAGTTAGAATTGACCTCAAATCTAGCGATTTCATGAAATCATGAGATTTGAGGTCAATTCTAACTAAAACCATGTTAGTTAGAGCGAGCGCGCACTGCAGTGCGTTTTCGGTAGTTCTGCCGCACTGGGCGGGGCCTACGGTAACAAAACGCATGACCGCAGTGCGCGCACTTCAAAGACATTCCATACTTCACAGATTATGCGGTAGAAAAACGCACCGCAATCGGCGCTCGCCCTTACGGCCGCGAATCATATTTTAATCAACATACAAGCTGACTCAGAAATTGGAAAAATGTAAGAAATTTTGAATTTCGCGGGCTACCCTGGCGCTTTCGCCTTATCTGAATGCTGAGGCCACCTATCTATCCAAAGACTAGTGCACAGACTAAGGCTGCATTCCGAGTTACGCTGTAATCGATTTGAGCGCGCTAAAACCTGTACCGAATTGGCGTGAGCGCGATAACGATGTCCCGTGAATCGTCATAGATGACGTCATGACATGCGCCATCTTGCGATAACGCCGACCATGCCCTGAATGAATATCACCGTGAGCGCTGTCAACATGACAGTTCTGCTGTTTTGTTATGATCGAGTCGCATCTTATCTCATAAATTGTGCTCAGGTATTAAGAAGTGTTCTGTGATTACGATTCTGGCTACAGTCGCCATCTAAACAAAGAAGAAGAATAAAGTGGTGTTTATACAAAGAAATAATCGAACCATGAGTTTTCAAGTGAATAAAGCCGACGAGCCTAGCGGGTGACAATTTTCTGTCATGCACATATCGGAGCAATACGAGAGGGCTCAGAGACGTAAGTTCTGAATTTTAGTCCCCCTTGCAGTTCTACCGACTGCTTAAACGATTTTGATGTAAATGTTTTACTCATCACAACTGCTTAGCTGTATGTTTGCAAAAGCTACCTTACAGTCTTTATAGTGCATACAAGCCACTGTATTGTCCCTGTTATACCATAGATGTTTACTAAAGTGGTACTTAATGTTTACAGATACTGAATATGTACAGCAATTGGTGCATGACTTTGATGCAAGCATGCATAGCCGAGAAACAGAGTCACTGCTGAATGAGCCAACAGAACAATATGGTAATTATTTTATATCTGGTTATGCGCAGATACTTAATAGCTGTATGAGCCTGTTGTTTTTGCATAACATATCATGTTGACAACAATAGTTTATGTGGTCACTCTTACTACAATACCTAATGTACAAAAAAAAAGCATTTTCTATAGTAGGTAAGTATATTAAAAATATCCCGTTTTATTCCAGGGTATGATTGTGGCCGCATCTACATCCACATACGAACTACGCATCACAATGACATGATGTCACGCAACCTGCACCGTGCGAGTAGCATATATACAACATCCCAACATCAACCGTCGGGCAGTTGCCACCAGACACGACACCCGTCTGGTTGGAGGATCCTCCCTTTTCAATAGACGATGAATGATGTTTACACCCTGTTCCTCATGCCTCTAAATGATTATCTATGTGGCAATAGTTAATATTTAATTACTTAATTATATTTTAAAATTTGAACAGTACCCGTTTCAAGTAGTAGATTTTAATAAAAAATATGTTGCCTGTTCTGTGAAAAATCTGTGAATTTTATTAGTGTTTAATTGTACTGTATGTCTGTGATTGAGTTAGGTAATATACAAGTACAGACTTATTAGTGTACCTACTGTTTGATAGTTTTCTTATATTAGCGTTTATTAATTAGGAGAACAATGTGACCTGGAGCCGTGGCACCTAATGTTCAGTCTGAGTCTCGTAAACTGTGATTCAAATTGATTGTTAATATTTATTTAAATTAAGATTTGATCAGTACCTGTTGAAGTAGTAGATTTGAATTTATCTGTGATTCTAACTGATTTTTAATAAAAATGTTTTATTACTATTACTGTTGTAAATTATTTACCACAATACAAGTTACCTTCTCATAATATCATTTTAACGACAGCATTGATGGGAGAGAATGGATGCGCGAGCAACAAATATTGTCCAATAGTTTAGTAATAAGGACAGTACATTATTAAACTTGTTAACATTCAATAATTCTGGATTTAATTATTGTTTATGTAATCTATTTTGTAGTTTTACTTTCAACATCCTATAACTTAACAATAAGTTTTATATTTATTTAAAACTTAAATTATAGTCTGTTAGGTACATAGTGTAGGTGTGTGGTGTGTGATAGGCAATTGTGCAATTCATTTTTGGCACCTATATATTGTGATCTATATGCCAAGTAGCTTTCTTGCTGTTTTAAATATATACCTACTCATATTCATTTGTTAATAGCATATAATATACTGTAGTCCATAATTATATTCAAAGTACTCTGTGCTGTAGTCTTTGGGTAATAGTTTTCTGATTTTTCTGTTAGCCTTTGGGGTTATGTGATATGTTTTGACGTCTTGACGTTGAGCGAGCACTGTAAGCGCGTTCACGAGTGTACCGAATTGTTGACAGCTCTCAGCTGTCATAATCGTGATATCTAAATCGGAACGCGAAATATTGATGTGAGCGCTGTGAACGATTATTTTCTAATTCGGAAAGCGGGGCAAGTAATATTGACTATGATTAAAAAATGAGAATCTATCACTGTCAATGTCAAAATCACGTCAAAATCCAAAACGAAACTACTGCACAAGAGCGACGATTCGACGAATGTTATAAAATTAAAATAAGTGAAAAGGATAAGACTAAATATAGTACCTACCTACACATATATTTTTGAGATTTTTTTAAAATGCAATTCAAAAATGTAACTCACGTGTTGTTCGATTTAGATGGATTACTTCTGGGTAAGTTCTTCTTATTAATGCGTGAGATTGGGTAAGAAAGGGTGATGAAAACTCCGGTTACATGCTAACATAATTTGTTTCAGACTCTGAAATCTTATATACAGAAGCCTTTACTGCTGTATGCGCAAAATATGGGAAATCGTTTACCTGGGAAATCAAAGCCAGCCTTTTGGGATTCCAAGGTCATGAATGTGCGGAAAAAATAATAAAGTCGTTGGAATTACCGATTTCCAAGGAGGATTTTATGAAGGAGAGTTTCGAATATTATGAGGTACTGTTCCCTAAAGTGCAGCTTATGCCAGGTAAAATTAAATTTGGCTATCAAAATGTTATTGAACTGCATGTTAGGTGTGTATTCAAATGAGTAGGTATTAATATTAATTATCTAAACAATGTTTTAAATTTTAAATTAAAGACATAATTAAAAATGCTAATTTTCAGCTAAATACAATATAACAATGGCTTAACTCTTGGTTAACAGATAAATGATTCAATGAATAAGAAGACATTTTCATGCAGGCCAACCTGCTGCACAATGATAGTACTAGCCATTTAAATTGCTTCTACTTTCCACCAAAAGCTATCATTAAAACATTTTTATACCATCTTTAAAAATGGAATATTTTGTTTTCTTAAAATGGTTTTTCAATACTTACGTAATGAACCTCTTTTAATTATAAAACAAACTATTACAGGCGCACAAAAGCTAGTGGAGCACTTGCACAAAGAAGGAGTACCAATAGCTCTTGCTACAAGCTCGAGCAAGGACAGTGTGGATATGAAGATGCAGAACCACCAAGAGTTCTTAAGTCTATTCCACCATCAAACCATGGGGTCAACTGATCCAGAAGTCACAAAGGGCAAGCCTGACCCAGCCATATTCCTTGTCTGTGCTTCTCGATTTCCTGACAAGCCAAAACCAGAAGATGTGAGTAGATCAGCTAGATCATAGATAACATGTTTTTTTTATATGCATGACCATACCATATTATGATGATGAGGTTGTTTATAGTTGTATTTTGGAAAAAGTAACTAAATCAGTAATTTAGTGGAAGCAAGGAGAATCTTTATGATATTAACCTTTTGTATACATCCTGTAATTACAGAAACCATTAAAAAGCCATTGTCTCGCGTGGATCCACATTCTGAAAGGTTAATCACAGAAATAATTTTTGATTTATGTGTAATGTAAGTAAATATTCCTTATATTTACTTACATACATATTACAGATGCAATCTGAAACTATCCCTACAGGGAATACAGCAGTATAGGTCCCGTCACTTAAAAAGAATGCTGGCGGTTTTGCTGCGCACTGAGTGATTTTCGAATTCAGTTCAGTACAAAGTAGCTAGTACAGTACCTATTATGATTCGGCGACACGGTTGGCGCAGTGGTTGAGCGCTTGACTGCTGCGCAGCATGTCGCGGGTTCGATTCCCGCACGGAACAAATATTTGTACTACCTACAAGTATTTGTTCAGAGTCTGGGTGTTTTTCTATCTATAATATGTATGTATTTACAAAAAAAAATGTATATAAGTAGTTTATCAGCCATCTCGTTACCATAACACAAGCATTAGGTTGCTTAGCTTGGGACTAGATGGCGTTGTGTGAAATGTACAAGGATATTTATTTATTCTACAATAAAACAATAAATTACAGTTATGCAAGGTGTAACTTAAACAATGCACAACCTCTTTGTTACTGTACTGTACTGTTGACTGTTGAGGTGTTCCCTCGTCTGGAGCCAATCCTGGGTGCAGCAGCCAGGTAAAGTAAATTATTTATTTCAACATTCGAAAATTAATACAATATGGAGGTATTGTTGGTCCCAAAATAGGCACAGCCTGTATCTTGGGCACGATTAAATAAATAGCTAATATATGAAAAGCTAAGGGGCCATTGTACTTATCGTTATGAACAACTTTTACTATGGGAACAAAGGAACAAACATGTTATCACGAGAAAAAATATCAGCTGTTCCTTACATTTATGTTCACTTAACTTGTCAAAATGTAGGGAACAGCAGATTTTTTTTCGTGATTTCAAGTTGGTCTCATAGTAAAAGTTGTTAATAATGATGAGTACAGTGACCCCTTAAGAGGTTGTGCATTATTTAAGGAGGATGCGCAGTGGTAGCCCGCGAAATTCAAGGTTTTTTGCTGACACGGACCTGCAAATTGCAAAAAAACTCATAAATAATAATTTCGCTGGCTACCACTTCGCACATCCCCCTTAAGTTACACCTTGTATTATAAAACAATAGACTTGTACTTTAGGACGAGACTGTACCCGAGCGCAGACACATCCCCTTAACTGTCGCTCAGCGTTCTTTTTACATCAATAATTTTATATTTTTAAAATTCTCGGTGCGTGAGAGTCTTCTATGTTGTCAAACTAGACAGCCATAACGCCATATCACTTACACACAGAGCTAAACCAGGCTGCGATTTATCTTCTTCAGTACCTAATGAAGGCGACGCGAGTAATTTAATTGTGACTCTTTTTCAGTGCCTTGTTTTTGAAGATGCTGTGAATGGTATAAAAGCAGCGAATGCGGCTAACATGCAAGTAGTAGCAGTTCCTGATCCACGCATCGACGCTGATCAATTGCAGACTGCTACTTTGGTCCTGAAGTCCTTGGAGGATTTCAAACCTGAGTTATTTGGTCTTCCAGCTTATGATAATTAGGCAAACTGTTATTATAAGTATTTGTTGGTGCTTGTATTTATAATATCGTCAATTGTCAATCATCACATGATCAGTACTTATTGTTTTAGTATCCACTACTTAAGTAGTAAATAGGTTATTTTTTTTGGTGTTAAGCAAAACTTTGATAAACATTTAATGTTTTTCAAATAATCACATGAGTTTACATTATAATTGTACAGGCAGTATTACACCTCTACAGTACCTGAATGTGTTAAACATTTACCTCCTATGTCTAGTCATAATTAAATAAAAATACAAAACTTCACAGCACCATTATGTAGTTTTATTACTATTTACAGTAAGCACTACTTACAATTTACATAAATATCCATGACATCGCCTTAGCAACTGATTTCTCAAGACAATACATCAAGTTCTAAAATTTAAATTTAATAATCATTTTACTTTAGTGACGAGACATCATTACTAAAGTAGAGCTTGTCTACTCTGAAATGACGCGGAACACTAATTAAATTTGTATACTTATATATATACTTACTTTAGGGTAAATGCGGTAATGTACCTATCCATTAATTTGTACCATTCCCCCTCTAAAAAGCTTATTTTATTCACTGAAAACAGTGAATAAAAAGCACTTTTACTCACTGTTTTGATGTTTGAAAATGGAACACACCAATGTATTCGACCACAGATTTAAAAAACCTATGTTAGATGCGGCACGTTATTAGACTGTATGAAAACCGAACGTGTCATCTTTTTTATACCTACGATAACTTCACCCCAGCCATTTAGTGATGTGCTCAAAGTAAACAGAATTGTTTCAATCACTAAGCGTTACTGAGCTAACAGACTTTTTTTAGTACGAACAGTCGAACATGCAGGGCACGCTTGGTCGTGGCTTGCCGTATCTAGTGTAAGTGTAATCTGTGTATTCGACCTATATTGGTGTGTTCTAAATTCAATTTGATTGGTCGACATTTTCGACAAAGAGTTTAGCATTAGAATAAAAACTGTTTTGTGTTCTTTGCTGTCCTTAGTAAATTGGCGCTATTTTGAATACTGTAAGTTGTACGAACACAAAGTTTAGTGTTACTTTAATCTTTAATTTTGTGTTTGTTTAGTGTTGTTCTAATCGATTAAAAATGCATTCTAGTGATGAAGATGTGTTAACACCTGAGTTTGTGAAAGAGAGGGCGGCCGATATAGTGGAAAGCTTGCTACCCAAAAAATCACGGCTGGTTTACATCAAAGCCAATTTAACTTTACTTTTTCTTCATTATATGTATATTTTCACTTAAATCTTTCTTTTTCTCGTAGTCATGGTATAAAGTATAGTATGCAACTCTTGAATAAAACGGATTTATATCGAGGGCCATGAATCGCTCGCGTCGCTCAGGATTCTAACACTTGAATCACTCGCTACGCTCGTGATTCAATCATCATGAATCACTCCCTACGGTCGTGATTCAATCGTTAGAATCCTTCACTAGCTCGTGATTCATCTATGGCCCTCGCTTTAAATCCGTCCTTTATTCACTAATTGCATAATATACTATTATGCACTCGCTAGGTACTAAAATCACGAACAATTGCAATAATTTAGTATTGGCTAAGTATCTTTTTCTAATCACATTTCTTATAAGGTGGTAATCCGAACAGTTCTGGCCTGAAATCTTCAACAGAGTCTAATACAAGCGTGGCTTCTGTGGTCCGTGAGCGATCCAGGCGGGGGTCGGGTACCATGACAACCTGCATACCGGCCGCACGCGCAGCCCTCACGCCGTTGATAGAATCCTCGAACACCAAACACTAGAATAAAGCACAAGTTTTATGTTATTAATAAATAAAAACCTTTTTTTAAGTTACTCTACAGCTTATGGAATAAAGTTCAAAATCTATAAACGACTGTCAAATAAGTTTACTAGATTTCCTAATACTGATAGATAATAATAATGTTATGGTTTAATGCCGGTTTCTAAAGAATTCTTAAATGGAGTTTAAACTCTCAATAGCTATTGATTCGATAAAAATATCTATTCCTTCCCTATGCTTGGTTTTTGAGGTTCTCAGATAAACCCTCGATAGTAATTCACTCGACTTTTAAGGTAAATTCTTCATAACATATAGTTCAGAAACACGATGTCCAACCAATAATCACTATCGAATGGATAAACTCCGTTTCAATACCTCAGAAACCAGGCATAGACATTTATTCGTTCAGGGTCGAAATGTCCAAATCACAAAATGTCCAATCTTTGAGAAAGTGGTAAATGTGTTCAATAACTCATCAAAGCGCTTTTTTACGACACAATAAAAACAAAATACTGAAAGAACTTCGTAAAGGTAAATAAGTTGTCATATATCTATAACATAGTTTTACCCTCTTACAAATAAAACACGGAATAAAGTTATATCAGGAATAACAAAGGTATAACCATACATTTTCATAGGTTTAAACTTGGAATAACTTTATTCTGTGTTTATTTGTAAGACGGTAACGGTAAGTATTTAAATAATGTAGGTACCTAATTAGTTTTAGATGTGTTATCACGTTATCAGTCAACAAATTGTCTTGGAACCATCTAGAAAGAGTATCTAAATCTTGCTGTGCTTGTTTAGAGATGAGAGCGATATTGTTGCCAAACAAAAATAAGCTGGTGTCGTCAGCATAAAGTACTATCACCTGACAGATTTAGTTTATGCATATCGTTTACATATAATTATGAAGAGCAAAGGCCCAAGACTGGAGCCTTGCGGTACGCCCTAGGTTAAAGTTTCGCAGTTACCTGTCTGTCACCGTGCGTTTGAAGTTTTGCACTGGCGAAACCTCAGAAGAATAACTAAAGCATTTTTCTGAGGGCGAAACACTCATTTAAAAACATTGTTGATATCTCTGTCAGATACATTGACAGAAATAGAGATATCAATATATGTTCTTATGCGATGTTTCGCCAGTGCAAACGCGCGGTTAGAGATACGACCGAAACATGTCGTGGACAGTTTTACAAAAGATTGTATGCCCCGTATAATCTTTGTACGTTTTACGGGAAATCAAAGCTGTAGCTTTGTTTTCCTAAGAAAGGTGACGGATCACAATAAACCTCCACGTGTCATGTTGATTCACAATTTAGTTAACGGCCTCTAGGAGGCCGATCGACACTATTCGACAGTTGAGAGGATAAAGGCCGGGGCAGACGAAATGCGTGGCGTGGCGTGACGTACCAATTGCAAAACGCACAAGTTGTAATGTATGAAAAGCGCGTGCATATGTCACGCATCGTCTGCCACGTATCGTCTGGACGTGCGCACGCACCAGTTACAATGTATGAAACTGTAAGGAAGACCTTACAGTTTCATACATTGCAACTGGTGCGTGCGCACGTCGCCGTCACGCCACGCTACGCATCTGGTCTGCCCCGGCCTTAACGGCTGTCCAAATACAGAGCGTTTTTTGAGACCTTAATGTCAAATACTGGGGAAAATGACAGATTTTCATGACGGTCGCTAGGATATAACAGAACCGCTAGGAAACCAAAGCTCTACAGCTATGAAATAAAAGCGCTACCACTGTCAATGTCACGGTTTTACCTTAGGCGTCATCAAAATCCTTAGAGCATTAAATGCTCTAAGTCAAAATCATCCTATAAAAGTGCGTTTCCACTGACGCGGAGCTGGGCGGAGCGGAGCGGAGACGTGCAGGAATCGACCAATCATAATGGTTGAAATCCTCATCGCGTCTCTTGTCTCGTCTATGATTGGACGATTTCTGCTCGCCTCCGACCAGCTCCGCGTTAGCGGAGATGCACCCTAATGTTCCCACTGCTGGGACACAGGCCTCCTCTCTTGGAGAGGGAGTGGTCTGTAATCTACCACGCAGGTCCAGTGCGGGTTGATAGGTTTCACATGTCTTCGATTTTTTTTCGAGGACATGCCGGTTTCCTCGCGATGTTTTCCGTTTTGGGAGCAGTGGTGATGAAATTATTTACACCAAGTAAAACGCCTGCCTGGATTCGACCTACAACTCTTAAGTCAGGACCGTTACCACTGGGCCACCACTGTTCTCACCTTAGGCATGCGCTTGTCTATAACAAAATGTAAATAAAAAATATAGTAGGTAAGTACCTTCTCAGGAGCGGGCTTATCAGGAAACTTGTTGGCTGCAACGAAGAATATGTCTGGGAAAGGTTTTCCTTTCTTCACGTCAGGATCCGACGTGCCCCAAGTTTTGCACGGAAATAGGTCAAACAGCTCTTGATGGTTGACAGTCTTCAAATCGTAGGACTCCTTGCTACTGCTTGTCGCCAATCCGATGCTAACATGGTTGTCGTGGAGATGACGAATGAGTTTTTCAACTCCTGTAAATTAAAATATAGACTAAAGAAAAGCAAGTAGGTACCTATACTAGACATAATGAATGTCGCTAAATGTAAATAAATGGTCGCCATAAGTTGAAGTAGGCATACATGCCTATTATTGTGAGGTAAGAGGGTATCTAGGAGTGGAGTAGGTATACTCTACAATGCTCGTGAAGTCGTCAAAATGATTTATCGTGCGATAAGAAAATATAACTTGGTTAGGGCTACCATAACCACTTGAATGTCCACTGTCAGAGCGTTTTTTTTTTTTTGATAATTAATCAATCATGCGGAGGAATTTTTCGACGCCATATTTTAGTTTTTTAATAGTTTAGTTAGGATATAATTTTGTTGTTTATCATAAATAGGTAATAATATATTTTTTTAACGTTGTTTTTATAAAGTCAGCGAGGCTGCTATAGTAGCCCGGACATTCAACTGCGTCACGGTACACCGGGACATGTCCCGGTTTGAAGAGTTTTGTCCTGGTGTCCCAGTCAATAAGTCGTTTATCCCGGTTTCAAAATTAGGTTGCTTTTGTTTGATCATGAATTCCTTCGTACTTATGTTATCCGAGGTGGGATGCTAAAATTTTCGAACTGGCCTCGCTCGCTCTTGAACTTTACGTTCTCTTAATTCTAATACTCTTAGTGATAAAATGCTCAAGTTCGTTTCTCTCGCTGTTGCGTCCTTAGTTATTTTTGCAAAATCACCGTTATTTTAAGATAGGTACCGTGATGAAATTGCGTTTGCGCCAAAAAATTAAGATTTCAAAAAAAAACCCGACCGCTTCGAAAAAAAATCACACACGCCTCGCAATATTTTCTACCTACATTATGTTGCCTACATCGTCTTGCTCCGCTATCGCCACTGAGTATTCAACGAACTTTTTAATTATCCATGGTTTACCCTATTTCTATTCCAAATGTCCTAGTCGGCGTGTCAGCATTTATGGCAGCCCTAAACTAGGTACCTACAACACTTACCAGGCAAAATCTTGCACAGCGGAAATATTTCATCGAAGATTGCGCGCGTTTCACTCAAAAACTCTTCAACACTGAGGGGTAAACCAAGGTCTTCGATAATGGTTCCCGCAAACTCCTTGCTCTGCTTACCCATGATCTTGCTCTTTAGAGCAAATGTAAACTCTTTGCCGAACTGGGATGCCACTTGTTGAAATCCGACAGTATACAGATCTTCCGTATCTGAAAATAGCAATATTGATAATGAAATATCCGTACATCTTTCCGAATGGTTGTAAGATAAAATTAATATTTTTGATATTGAACTTACTTAATAATAAACCATCCATATCAAACAAAACATGTGTCACTGGTTTAAACATTTTATTATAATATTATGTTTCTGTAGATACAAATATAAAATCACAATAATTGCAGTATTATGTAATGAATATAAATCTCGTTTTATTTAATTACAACCTATACTTTACGATTTCTCTAGGTAATGCCATATGACTGGGAGATGGTGTCATGTCAATGTATATCTTATCTCCAAAGTCTGTCCAAGACTTTACATACCTAACTAATGCGTAGGTAATTAAAATCACAGTTACAGTATTGTATGTGTTCCGATACTATTAACAAACAGATGACGTAGATACCAACAGTAGTAGGTGTTTATTTATTTCAACTTTTTACCCGACTACGGCGAAGCAAATGGGGTGGTTATGATTTTGACCAATATTTGTGTATGTACTATCGAGGAAACTTACATTTAGACATCGTATGCCTCGTTTACATTCAGCCCCTGCCGCTGCTCCTCGCGCTGCCGGCGATACTTCCCTAAATACTGCCGCAGCAGGATCGAGAGAAGTGTGTGTTTACAATACTGCCCTACCACTCACATCACTTTTGACTTTCGGCAATGGCAGACGTCGAAATGATTACAGCGTCCGCTCTGTGTCTTCTTACAATACATAATTATTGTTATACATTGTTTAAAAAGATATAAAATGCAAAAAAAAGAAAATTCGTCGTCGTAGAAGATGGTGGATGATATCTATCCATCGTAATAGAACTCTGTAAGTACCTATTTACCTAACCACCTACATAAAACTGGTGGGTAAACTAAATTCTAATGACCTAAGTCTGTCTTATTCTAATTTCAGATGAGAATATTTTCTTGTTTCATACTTTTCAGAGCGGATTTTTCAGTAGTCGGGTTTTAGTTTTTAAACTTACTTTTTTTGTGTAATGTACCTAAACCCTTAGGTACATGTTAAATTCTATGCATGTGCAATTTTAATCTACAGGCTTACAATAGGCTGTTTATTTCCAGCATGCAAATACATTACACACACCCAGACAATAATGGGATTGCAAATTGCGTGCAATATAACTTTTCGATTCTGCAACATGCTGAATATTTCAATCAATCTGCCTAGCCTTTTCCCAACTATGTTAGGGTCGGCTTCCAGTCTAACTGGTGCAGCTGAATTCAGTATTAAATATGGAATGACTGCTTATCTGAACTCCACAACCTAGTTACTTGGTAAGATAATACCCCTTGGTAAGACTAGCTGTCAGACTTTTAGGCTTCTGACTACCTATCCTGTTGAATGAAAGTTGAAATGGGATTATTATAAACTATAAACAAAATATTTTATTTTGTACCACATGACAGTAGTCCATTCAGAATTACTGGACTAGTGTGGTACAAAAACATAATTATATTTTAAAGTAAGTAATTATTACTTTATACATTGCATAATCAGCCTATAATGTTCCCACTGCTGCAACACATGCCTCCTCTCTGTGAGAGGGAGTGGACTGTAATCTACCACGCGGGCCCAGTGCAGGTTGGTAGATGTCACATGCCTTCGAATGTTTGGTTCTAGGACTTGCCGGTTTCCTCACCATGTTTTCCTTCACCGTTTTGAGAGCATTGGTGGTAAAATTATTTACACAAAGTAAAGTGCCTTCCTGTGTTCGAACCCACGACCTACAACTCGTAAGTCAAAGTTACCACTGGGCCACCACTGCTACATACATTATATTATTTAAAATAATAATCTAATTATTAAAGCACCATAATCCTAAATAAAAATCTCATTTATGAGGTAGACAAAAAATCCAAATTATTATGAATTTATAATATTGGAATATCACATTATTCCTATGACTTGAATGGTGGTAAACCAAAGAGCTCAGGTTTAAAGTCAAGTAAAGAGTCAATCACAAGAGTAGCATCAGCCCTCAAATTCTGAGGCGTTCTTGGGTCTGGTACCATTACAACTTGCATGCCTGCAGCCTTGGCTGCCAACACTCCGTTTACTGCATCCTCAAAGACGAGACACTAAAAAATATTCATGAAATTGTATTTTATCTGAATTATTAATGACACCTACTTCAAAATTCACTGAAGCTTAAAAGATGTATTTAATATATTCTTTGATTTGTGCCTAATAAACATTATGAACAATCAAGTTTTCTTTCAAATAATTTGGATCCTTACTACTACTTTTAGTATGACTGGCTAAATGTGAGTGTAATAAACAGGGTGTATCAGAAAGATGTGGTCAGTACAGACCATCAAATTGAACAACTTTCATGGGACTAACATTATAATCGGCAAAAATTATCAGCTGCCCCTAGGCTGCCCCATACAAAACTTCAATACCTACTTGACCCAAATGTATGTTAAGGCTGATATTTTTTTCTCGCTGTACGCTACAGATCAAGCTATACATTTCCAGTATAAGCTGATCTCGCATTGTATAGGGTTTCCTTACAATGAGAGGTCAGTGTAAACTGGAAATGTATAACTTGATGTGTAGCTGTGTGTACTGTGTAGGTACCACACCCTTCAGTTTGACCACACCTTTCTGATACACCTGTGTACAACGTGTCGTTTTGCAACCTCGTCAAATTTAACGTTATTTACGTGTGGTATAGACCATCAAATTGAACAACTTTTTCCATGGCACCAACATCGTATTCGCGAAAAAAATTTCAACTGTCCCATAGAAAACTTCAATACGTACCTACTCGACGCAAATGTATGGGACGGCTGATTATTTTTTTGCAGTTACGATGTTGGTCCCATGGAAAAAGTTGTTCGGTTTTATGGTCTATACCACACCCTTCAATTTGACGAGGATGCAAAACGACACGTTGTATATGCAAGTACCTAACCTCAGCTTCAACCTTCAGAAAAAACAGGTGTGATGATATAATGACTTCTACATTCAAAACTTAATTTGTTTTTTAACAAATTTTTTAAAATAAAGTTTTACCTGTTCTGGTTTTGGTTTGTCTGGGAATCTTTTAGCAGAAACCAAAAATATATCTGGATGAGGTTTCCCATTCTTTACTTCAGGATCTGATGAGCCAAATGTCTTGTATGGAAATAGAGTAAATAACTCTTTGTGATGTTTGTCTACTTTCAAATCATAGCTGTCTTTGCTTGAACTTGTTGCAAGTCCGATTGGAACATTATTATTGTGGAAATGTTCTATCAGCCGCTTTGCACCTATAAATTAATGATTGTGTTTAGTAGCAGCTTTTGGAAAACTCTTGAATGTAATTTTTATTATCAATCAATTTACCTAGCAAATGGTGTTTCACGTTTCAATACGCAAAATACGCGCATTGACGTGGAGTTGCAGATGTTAGGTATGTCGGGTATGTCACCAACGCCAAACTGAACCAAAATGTATCAGTCAAGGAGGAAATAGGTGATGCCTCAGGACCATCCAACACTATGCCAACGGGCTCAAATGACGTAATATTCTGGAGCTATTAAATCAACAGTAGCACCAGGCTACTAAATATGAGTAGGTACTCTCGATGGAAAGTACACCCTGCATGGAAACAGCTGATACATCACATCTGCTCATAGTCCTAGGACTGATCACCAATATTATAAGAAAACAAAAAAAAAATATGTACCTGGCATTAGTTGTGTATCAGGAAATAACATTTCAAATTGTTTTTTACTATCCTCTAGAAAAGTTTCGATGCTCATTGGCAACTCAAGTGCAGATATCACCATTTTGGCTGTTTCATGTGATTGCAGGCCCATTAGTTTCAGTTTCAAGTCAAAAGTGTAATTTTTTCCAAATTGTGACACAATGTTTTGAAATGCTACTGTGTATAACTCTTCTGTATCTATAAAAATATAATAAAAATATGATATGATAGTTTTGTCTACCTCACAAATGAATTCAATTGTAAGTAAGTGTACCTATTGTATGCATGGCATACAGCTAAGTGCCATGTATTGTTTGCATTGGATTACGTATACTTATGTGGGGACTGACTTGCAACGTTTATTTGTAATGTATCATTTGAGGTGAGCTTATAGCGCTGTACGCTCGTTTCAAGCACATGGCTCAAGCGCTCACCATTTCTTGTTACAAAACAACAATAAGCTAAACGTGGCAAACGCTAGCTTAGAGCACTTATAAATTTATTTAGCTTAGCCAACAAATGTTTTAACGTTTATAAGTGCAACAATTACTTACAGGCTAACACAACATGCACCATTTATGGACTCAACTCAAACAACACTCAAGCATGCTCCATTTTTATTCAGTCTGGTGGACATAGAGATTATGTGTGCTTCATTATTGTATTTAGATAATGTTATTAGAAGAAGAAGAAAAAAACAAAACAATAGTGGATGTCCAATTTGAACCCAAGAAGAAACATGCAGTTCGGCTCGCTGCACTCACTACTGTACATAATGCGTTTCAAAGGAATTCACGAAAAAGCCGACAGTCGAGTGGAGGATCCGGCGCTTGCATCGAGCGGTTCGGCTTGCTGCACTGACTACTATAACGCGTTACAGAAACCTAAAATTGGAATAATATGTGCAAGTAAATACATGAGTTTGCATTATAGTACAAAACAACTTACTCAATATCAAACCATCCATATCGAAAAGGACGTGTGTCACTGGACGAAACGTCATTTTAAATATAACAAAATTTGTTATCCTGCACAATATTTTGTCAAATTTGTTGAATTTTGTAATTATTTTATTTTAATAACCTAAGCAAGATATGTCAAAATCACATCTCAAAATAAATAAACGGAACCCGACCTCAGTGTGACCAGATTTAAATTGAACATTATGCTATCTAGCTGCTTGCCTAAATTCTGCTAAATCCTGCTATTTATTTTTTGTACAAAAATTCTCAAATTCTGCTAATGTACATAATTTGTACAAATAAAATATGCTTTGTACATAATTATGTTATCAAACTGCTATAAAATACTCTGGTTCGATCTAAATTAGAAGCAGATGCATGTGTGTGGAATCCCTACACTGCAACTCAAACGTTGATGCTGGAGAAGGTCCAAAAAACCTTCCTTAGGTTCTTGTTTAAAAAAGTGCACAAGTATTTTCCGTACATGTACCCAACGAATTACCTTTTTGGGATGTTGGGTTACAATTCCTTGGAAGTTAGACGAGGTTTGAATCAGATTGCGGTAGCCTGCAAAACCCTCAGAGGGCTTATCGAGTGTCCTGAGCTACATAACCTATTTTGTCAATTATATGTGCCTGGCAACTATATAGGTCACCGCCACAGTAAGAGGCACAAATTGTTTGCTCGGCCAGCATGTCGTACGGTCGCTAGAGCAGAGTCGCCGGTGTGTCGGACTCTGGAAGCCCTCAATGCCCTCCTGGCAGTCAATCCTGATTGTGATCTGTTTGCCGATGAATGGAGAGAGATAATGCGAGTGTGTCTGAAGTTTTGCGAGAGAAAGTATGAGAGAATTTCCACTGTTATTTATTAAGTATGTAGTAGATATTATAATATTAGTATTGTGTTTCTAGGTTAATTAATGTAATTGGTGTTTAACCGTTTTAATTAACTATAAATAAATAAATAAATAATTTGTACAAATAAGTTAAAAAAACGCAAATTAATTACTAAAAATATTTATTAGCAATTAATAACTTCTAATTTTCTGTGAAACATGTTTTATACAGAGCTGTCGAGCTTTGAGCTACCTTTAACATATTTTTGACGCATAAAATTTACGCTTCCACCCTTTTCTTTTATTTACTGCCTGTTTGACATGTAGAATTGCGGCAGCATTTTCATAGTAGTTTATTTCCACAAAACGGCACGGGGGCGGGGAGTGCATTTTTCGAAGACAAACATCGGAGGCGTCGTCATACTGAAATTATTTCCGCAGGTCAGTTTTTATATTGTTCATTTGAGAAAATAGGCGCTCACATGCCGTATTGGACATAGGCAAAATCATCATGACCTTTGCGAAATCGACCAATTGCCAAGTGATTTTTGAAATGTGGCCCCCAAAATCTTTCGGTGTCTGTGTAGGTACTTGATCTTAGCATCAGAATTTCCCAAATTTTACGCACGTGAAGCACGGGTAATTTGTCAATATCTAATGCTGCTAATTTTCTGCAGAGATTTTCCAAGATTCTGCCAAAATCTGTTATCATTTCAGATCTGCGACAAAATCTGCTAAGCCCTAAATTGGGGATCAAATCCTGCTAAATCAAATCCATCGCAGAATCCTACTAAATCTGGTCACACTGCCCGACCTCAAAAAAGTGTTACCAACTCCTAAAAAAAAATACCCCTAAGATCAAGATGAAAATTAAATACCCCTAAATAACCCTAAATGCAATATTCAAAAGCCCCAAAAAAAAACCCTGTATTGTGTACCTATTCAACGGTATTAGGAGTTTCCCATTTTACTAAGGTAAATAAACATTAACTTAGTTTTAGGGTGATTGCGCTGTGGTAGCCCGCGAAATTCAAATTATCTTGCGTTTTTTGCAATTTGCAGGTCAGTGTAAGTTGTATCTTGATTAAAATATGATTCGCGACAATAACAAATATATATTTACATAATTTTTACTCTATAGATCATCAATAAATCATTTTATGTTAGATTTCCTCCGGATTGGTCCGATTTCGCAAATTATACGAATCCGGAGAAAACCTAACATAGAGAGATTTATTGATAATTTTTATGGTTAAAATTATGTAAATACATATTTTTTATTGTCCCGAATCATATTTTAATCAAGGTACAATTTCACACTGACCTGTAAATTGCAAAAAAAGTAAGAAAATTTGAATTTCGCGGGCTACCACAGCGCAAGCACCTTAACTATTTTTTATTAGAACTTATACTAATCTTAACTATCTGTGTGCCAAATTTCATCCAAATCCATTCAGCCGTTTTTGCGTGATTGAGTAACAAACATCCAAACATCTGATTATACAACACATTATTATGCCGGGGCTACACTATGCGCTTTACATCGCGGTAATTCTTCCGTTGTTCGACGCGTTGTTCAACGCGATGAATGGAGTGGCCACACTTGAACGGTAAACGTCAATGCTCATTGAATTTACACCCCTCGTCCATAGGCCATAGAGTATTATAGTAACTATTAAAAAGGCCATCGGCCTTAGATAATATACATCTAGATCGAGCCACCGCGTGGCCGGTCATGAGACAGCAATATTAACAGTGAAAGTACTTTGTTTGGCAACATTTTTAAATTTTGCCATGCAAAGTACTTTGTTTGGCAACATTTTTAAAGCAAAAATACGGCACGCCGTAAGGGACAGAAGATACGATGCTTTGTCTCAATTTTCCTAATTATTTCGTATATATGTGTCTCCACACTTCACACTGCAATCATGGCAACGTTTAGATGTATAGAAATAATTCTAATGTCATTGCCATCGGCAATGTGAATGCCGTTGTCAAATTATATCCGTAGTGGTGGCTACACCTACCCTTACGGCCGGTTCACACATGTCTCCGTTTTACTGTTCCGTTTTATCGTGTACGTTTTTCCCTTCCCTCTCACCCTCCCCATGGTCCCCTCACCCCCCTCACTCTATCCATCCCCCTTAGGGAGAGGGAGATGGATAGAGTGAGGGGGGTGAGGGGACCATGGGGAGGATGAGAGGGAAGGGAAAAACGTACACGATAAAACGGAACAGTAAAACGGAGACATGTGTGAACCGGCCGTTATATTCAAAGTACTCTATGGCTACACACCTACGGTTAAGCCTACGGTTATCGTGTTGATCAACGGCGAAGTCCACATAATGTAGCCGATACGTAGTATCCCTAAGTAGTCTGTGTGTAGCCGCGGCATTAGGAAGTAGGGTTAGTAGGATTTCTACTTGATTTCTATTTCTACCCTATGCATTCATAGCTGGTAACATTGGTGAACGATAAAACTGACTTTTTGGCGGGAAGTCAAACGAGGCGGTAATTTTGATTTCGCAAAAAGTTTATTAAATATAAAATTATACGGAAATACCACATAAATAACTTCTGACAAGACCTCGAACCACCATGAGTGTCACCAGTGGCGGTGAGGAGCCGCCAGAGCCAGGGGAAAAGAAGAAAAGAAAAATTACCGGTACTCGAAATTCTGACTCTATAAATAAATACAATATTTTTACCAAACCAAACTATAAAAGATTGTTTATAGAAAATACGAGTTCAGAATACGTAGTATACGTCGAGTCGACAGAACAGGAGAAGGTAGGGAATAAAAATCCTATCACACTCACCAACCTAATATCAGACAATGTTAAAGGAGTCCTAGGTGTACATAGAGTAAATGCGCATAAAATAGGAGTAACATTTAGAAAAGCGACTGCGGCCAATAATTTTCTAAAAATGGAAGAGTTCCTGTGGAGGAATAAATTTAAAGCATTCATACCATCCTATCTGACAGAAAGGATTGGTGTATTGAGGTTTGTGCCCAAAGAACTTTCCAATGAAGATATATATAAAAATATAGTGTGTGACTCTGAAGTAATATCAATTAAGAGATTCATGCGTAAGGTAGAAGGAAAATTAGTGCCTCTGAATACAGTTGCTGTCACCTTTGCATCAACATCTTTACCGCAATACGCCTACATACAACTATTTAGATACGAGGTGAAAACATACATACCACCACTATTGCAATGTTATAAGTGTCTTAAATTTAACCACTCTGCTAAGACTTGCAGAGGCGAGCAAAACTGCTCTTCTTGTGCTGGTCGTCACTCCTACAAAGAATGCGATGTCGAAGAGATCACATGCATCAACTGCGCAGGTAATCATCTTGCCATTTCACGAGACTGTCCCATTAAAAAACAAAAAATTGAAGAGAAAAAGGCAAAATTTCTGCAGCAATCGTATGCCACTGTTGTGAAACCAACCCCTACATTTAATGAGAAATCTTTCCCTGTTTTACCCAAGGTTACTGATAAGGCTAAAACTAATGAAACTTTAGATATTAAACAAGTAGCAAATAATGATATTATAATTAACGCAATTGTTAAATCGTTGGTTGCATTAGGAAACAAGAGTGACTCTGATGGACCACTCACACATAAGAAAATAAAAGAAATATTTTTATCAAATTTAATTTAAACATGGATAATTATCTAAATATTTTACAGTATAATATACAAAGTTTACAGAGTAAAAGAAGCCTATTACAAAATTTATTAATTGAAAAAAATATAGATATCTGTCTTCTTAATGAGACTTGGTTCAAATCTAATTCTATAATTCCACACTTTCCCACATATAATTTAATCTACAAAAATTCCATAAATTCTCACAATGGAGTAGCCATTTTGGTGAATCATCGTTTAAAGTACAAAGTAGTTAATACACACTTCTCAGAATCGATTCAAAACTTATGTATCACTATAGAAACACAATTTGGAGCAATGGCAATACTTTGTGTGTACAGCCCTCCAAGTATCAGGTTTGACTCGGCAAAGTTAAAGGACATAATCAATAACATACCCAAACCTTGTATAGTTATGGGTGATTTTAACGCTCATAACATAGCCTTTGGATGCCATAGTGATAATAATAGAGGTAGATGTTTATATAATATAATTGATGAATTTGACTTATGTATTTTGAATGATGGATCACCAACAACTGTTCCATATCCTAATAGACAAGCTTCAGCGATAGATCTTGCCCTTGTTAGCTCTTCAATAGCTCATTTATGTAACTGGTATGTTCATGACGATCCCATGGGTAGCTATCATCTTCCAACCTTACTTGAGATCAACATTCAGCCATCTATGTATGACACATCACCTCCTGTGGATCAAGAGAAATATATTTATAGCAAGGCAGATTGGGACGAATATTATAGCCTATCAGAAACTTGTTTTTCCCACTTGGACTTAATAAATGATTCCCCTTGCAATGCATATAACCATTTTATAGAAACATTAAATGATTTAAGGAATAAAACAATTCCAAAACGAAAATTAGGTGCAAACACAGCAATTAAAAAACCAGTACCATGGTGGAATACAAAATGTAGTGACGCTGTCGCAAAATCAAAAGATGCATTAAAGTATTATTTTTCTCAACCCAACATTGAAAACTGGATAAGGTATAAAAAACTAGATGCAAAAAAGAAAATAATTCTGAAGGAAGAAAGTTCTTCTTCTTGGCAAAATTTATGTAGCAGCTTCAATAGGTTAACTCCAGTTTCTAGGATATGGGGATACATTAAAAAATTTAAAAAAATTGGAACAAATCGAAACAAAAACATCAATGATGAGTGGGTTCCAAGTTTTTTAGATAACTTAGCAGATTCTACTGAAATAGATGATAATAGGTGTGAGTATTTGTTCGAAAATGCTACAGAAAATGATGTAAACATAGACTTATAAAAAAAGATGGACTCCGCGCCGCGCATATCGAAAGTGAAGCACCGTACCGATCTATGTGTGCGTGATTTGAGTACCTGCAAAGACGCCGTCGCTCGTGTCACGTAATGGCGGCCGGTCGGCATACTATGATGTAAGTGTGTGCACGAGGCGTGTTTGTACAAACGGTCCGGCATACTTACTGTGCTTCACTTTCGATATGCGTGGCGCGGAGTCCATCTTTTTTTATAAGTCTATGGATGTAAATGTATTTCTCAAGAACAATTTCACTATAGAAGAGTTCAAAACATCTTTAAAGAGTAGGAAAGATACTACACGGGGATTGGATGACATACCTTACATGTTAATAAAAAAATTACATTTAAATGCACAAACAACATTAATTAATATTTATAATAAACTATGGAATGAATTAGTAATACCCGAGTCTTGGAAAACACAGTGTGTCATTCCAATTTTAAAACCTAATAAACCTGTAGGTAGTGCTTCTTCTTATAGACCTATTTCCTTATCATCTTGTCTGGGTAAACTCTTTGAAAATATGTTGAAGTTAAGATTAGATTATTTTGTTGAATCTCAAAACTTAATTCCTCCTATACAGTTTGGCTTCAGAAAAGGTAAAAGTTGCTCTGAAAGCCTTGTATCATTATTATCAGATGCAAAACAGGTTAAATTAAGTCACTCTAATGCAATCTGTGTGTTTTTAGATGTAAAAGGTGCTTTTGACAATGTAAATATACAACGTGTAACGTTAAATGCGCAAAACCTGAAAATAGTTTGATCAGAATAACGAGCAGAATCAATTGAACCACTTTTTAATATAGGTCACATTTTTCAAAAAATCTTCATTAAAAACGTTGCCGTGTCTATTTATTAGTAGGTCAAGCCATCTCAGGCGCAAACCCGTCAAAATAGGTAAACTAACACAAATTGTTGTCGACCAATTTAAATTTTCTCATACGCGGGATAATAATAGCTCTTATTTCAATGCAAATACGAATCTTCCATACAGTAAGTACCACGAATAAGTTGAAGTAAACAATAATGCTACCTATCTTTTTTAACTTATACGTAACCTAAGGGTTAGAAAGAGAAATTACGTCTGAACGGGGGCACGGGGGCGGGGCGTGCGAAATACGTGACAGTCAGTGGCCATGTTTACTTCAGTCCCCTTGTCCCAGTCCTCTTGAGTATTAGAGCGAGCGCGCACTGCGGAGCGTTTCCGGAAGTTCTGCCGCACTGGGCGGGGCCTACAGTAACAAAACGCATGACCGCAGTGCGCGCACTTCAAAGACATTCCATACTTCACAGATTATGCGGTAGAAAAACGCACCGCAATGCGCGCTCGCCCTTAATGTTCTGTGCTTCAGTCTGAGCGGCGCCGGCACATGCGTCACAGGTGTAATTGTTTCATCCCGTAAACCCCGGCGAGGCGGCGCGTGCGCGCAAATTTCGCGACTATGGCGTTTTTGTACACAAACATTCAATATTGTGAAATGGTGAGAATGTTGGCGCGTTGTAATAACAACGTTAACTTGGCAGTGCGACGGTTTCGAGAAGAGTTTGGAGTATCTGTATCTAACAGAAAGAATAGGAATGACCTTGCGCCATATTGTGAAGATTTAGCAAAATAGCATCTCGTTTACACATTTGTAAAGTCAGTGACATATTTTAACAAAAACAAATTCCAAAAACAGAACTAAAATGGATAAGGATAACACTACACAACTTTTCAGTTGACAGAGGTCATTGACTTTCCTATTCTTAGTTGAAACGCATTGTACACAGAGGCTTCGCTTCGTAAGTAGAGATAACCTAATTATCTACTTAATTAAATGTAAATAAGTTGATTACGTGCCAATTATTTGTAAATACAGTGATTTAAACTTTTTAAACACGCCAACATTACTTACGTAGTACCTACCTACTTAGGTATCTACCTAATCAGCATATTACTGTAGGTAAAAAGCTATTTAGTCTGAAAATGTGGGTTATCTAATGTTGCCAGTCCAAAGCCTGGAAAAGTGTGATGGAAACATTTAAATCACCGTTCAAAGATCACCTAAGTTTTTATGCTAATAATGTCGGCGCGGCGCGGCGGCAGCGCGCAGCGGCCCGGTGACGAGTTCTCCCTCGATAGAGCGTCGTCGCAGACGCAAGAAACGATCAGAATTGCCAGTAAAACTAAAACAGCACATAAAACCTTTACTTTTATTTTAATGATTTTTTTTTTCTTTGAAATAGGTCAATTTAATTAAAAATCAGTTGGGGTGTCTGAGGTTTTGCGCATTTAACGTTACACGTTGTAGAAGAACTCATTCAAGTATCTCACGATATTGGTATACCTGGTCATGTTCTAAAATGGCTTTATTCTTTTTTAAACAATAGAACTGTATTTGTTAAATATAATAATAAATTGCATGGACCTAGGACTGTCAACAAAGGCACAATGCAAGGGGCAACTTTGTCACCTTTACTTTATAACTTATACACTTCTGAAATATTAAAATATGTAGATGTCCCAGGTGTAAATATCCTGCAATTTGCAGATGACTTGCTTTTGTACAGCATAAATCAAAACATAGATATAGCAATGTCTAATATCAATAAGGCTTTGTCTCAATTATACAGATATTACCATAGTAAACTTAAATTAGAAATTAGTCCAGAAAAGAGTTCAGTTTTAGTTATCAGTAAAAATGTAAATACTCCTAGCAATATTAAAATTTCATACAATAATGTAGAAATTCCTGTTGTTAAGCAGCACAAATTCCTAGGCGTCATTATTGATGATAAATTAAAGTTTGATGAACATATTAACCATATAAGTAACAAAGCACTGAAAGGTATTAATCTATTGAGACATTTAGCAGGAAGTTTTTGGGGATCTGACCCCAAAGTTATGAGTATGCTGTACAAAAGTATAGTGAGAAGCCATTTTGATTACAGTAGTTTAGCTTACATGAATGCCAATAGCACCTTGTTACGAAAATTGGATGTAATTCAAAATATGGGACTGAGACTTATTTGTGGTGCTATGCGCTCCACACCTATTAATTCTTTAGAAGTTGAGACATGTATACCTCCCCTGACATTACGAAGGTTGTTGTTGGCTGAGAGATTTTTATTAAAAGTCATGGCATCAGATGATAATCCTTTACTAAAGAAACTAACAATACATCCTGCAATCTCACAGTCAATTGCTCCCAATGCCATTTCTGCTTCTTCCTTGGTTGGTGGAACTCTACCTGAAATGCCAACAATATTTGGACATGTAAATAAGAATTCACAAGATATTGTTAAAAACAATATTTGGCCTATATACAAAATTCCTTATAATGGTATTATTAACAGCTTTGCAATCCATTTTGACACGGTGCACAATGAATTTGATTTTTTACAGTTTAAAGACAATAGACCAGAACATTATATTATATACACAGATGGATCTAAAACAGACCATAATGTAAATGCAGCTTTCTATGATCCACAGCTAGACTTCACCAAATGTATCAAATTAAACAGGGTGTGTAGCATTTTCACTGCAGAATGCTATGCAATTTATTGTGCACTGCAGCATGTAAATAGTCTTGTAAATAATGTACATAATATTTTGATAGTTACAGACTCCAGAAGTGTTTTGTCTGCTCTACATAATGTAAATATTTCTTTTAAGTTAAATTATATTATTTGTAATATTAGACTTATAATCCAAAAACTACTTGATAACTATATTAAAGTAGAATTTGTATGGGTACCTTCACACAGTGGCATTCGTGGAAATGAGGTAGCTGACACGGCGGCCCGTTCAGATCATGATGAGGATCGATCGGAGTTGCTCAAGGTTCCATTCACTGATTACTACAGCCTTTTTAAAAAACTTAATAGACACTTATGGAAGGAGTATTGGGACATAACCCTGGAAACGAAAGGCAGATGGTATGCTGAAATACAAAATGAATTACCGATTAAACCTTGGTATCATAACTTCAAATACATCACAAGAAGATTTATAACTATTATAGCACGCATGAGATTGGGACATTGCTTAACACCAGCTCACCTGAATAGGATTCGCATAATTAACAATAGTCGATGTCATCATTGTGGAGCAGAGGATGCTGATTTGGATCATATTATCTTACAGTCACAGATCAGTGTTCAAGTTTTAACATTCAACGTTTGATTTTGGTCAGTGAATTGAGTGAATTAAATGACAATGACAATGACATTGAAAGTGAACGTCAACCGTCACAAAGTGTTCCCCGCCGCGTTCAGGATTTGTTAGAAAATAAGAAATATTTTAGTGTGTTGTATAAATATATTTGTAATACTATAGAAAAAATTTAATTAATGTTGTTATTTAAATGTCTAGGTTTGTATGTTTAGTATGAAAATAACGATGTTAACATAATATCACTGAGATGTACCCACGCAACCCGAAAGGGTGGCCAGTTGGTAATAATGAACAAAACTATTGATGTAAAAACTGATTAATATGTTAATGTTATTTACTGAAGTGTAACTCGTACCTTATTACCTTTGTATTGTAATATTACCATTTATGTATGCGACTGAAAGACTTGTATCTATGGTCATGAATAAAAAATATTAAAAAAAAAAAAATTTTCAAAACTTGTTTTGGTTTGGTTAATAATTACAAAAAAATATGCGTAAGACACGCTAAAAAGTGTGAAGGAGTCTATTGCTACTATTGTTGATCATAATAAACTGTAGTGTTATGTGTTTTAGTGAAAATTGTACACTGCCTCGAATTGTGGGGCGTTAAATATCCGATATGGATGGACCCGGAATGAGTTTGTTTCAAGGCGCCGCGAGTATCCACATAAACAATAGTGCTCAAGATAGGCTTGAAGAACAAGAAGAACTTGAGGACCAGAAACGTCGGAATGAGGAGGTAATATTATGGAACTTGGAACTTAATTACTTATATAAATGACAAGAAGAAAAACTGTTTACTATGTAAGACGTAAGTTTTCTTGACAAAAACATTGGTTTCTCTGTAACAAACTTCAATGTTTCTTGTTGTAGTTAAAGCATAAGCTCGCTAATGCGTTTGACGACCTGTTGGATGATGATGAAGCTAGCTCAGTCAACAGCAGTGGCAATTATACATTGGACCCAGGTCAGAGTAATGGAGGTAAGGAACTTTGTATAACATACAGTCATACTTATGTTTTGGTACTACAAACCACTCTGTTGTATAGATAGGCAACACTATTTTTACATCTTTTGTATTAATTAATAAGAGGATGTTTTACCCAATCACTCACTTGAACACTACCATAAAATTTAATTACCTTTTACACATCCTAATCAAATTACTTAACGTTTTTTTACTGATAATTACGAAAATTTAACTCCTCCCCTAAGAGGACCCACTGACCAAAAATTTACTGATTCACATCTTTACATGATGTATTTTCTAACTCCTCAGTTCAACAAGGAAGGACAGGCTTGCCTCCAACATATGTGGAGTCTCTCAATCATTTGAAAGAGAATCAGCATGGCTCTGAGTCCCCCAAGCTTTACTGTGAAACTCCGAAGAACCATATGGGTCATGTGAGACACCAGGAAGAAGCTCTGAAAGCACAGTTCAGTCCATATGGTGCTGGTGATGGACAAAACCATTATTTTCAACAGGATTATAGAGGTACACTAAGTTATTCTTTTAATCTTTTAACACACACATAACATCAAGTCTGTTTTCCTATAGGGATATGTAGGTAGGTAAATCGTTTGTTTTGTGCATGCAAAAGAAATAGCATTATACATAAAAGTGCAATTAAATGTTAACAAATTACTACATAAATAAAAAGAGAATACAACATGCCAATATACAAAATATCTAAAGCGGTCACAAAAAACTGGACAAGTGCATGTCGGACCACACACAATGAAGGGTTCCATAGTTGGGATGAATTTATCCCAAAACAAACTTAACATTTGTAGTTGAAAAAAATGTTACAGGTTTATGTCGTGGTCAATTCTCCAACTGCAAATGTAAGTTTGTAACTGCAAAAAAATGTTATGTGATAAAACTACAAATTAACGATTTTCGGCCTTTACTTGTGCTGTGAGACCTTGCTTCTTGCCAAATTTCATGAGTCTAGGTCAACAGCAAACAAATCAAAACCTAAAGGGTACCTGTAGTATAGTTTTGATTTGTTTGTCACATAAATAGCCATATTTTTTTAATTGTGTTGACTTAGAAGCTTGATTCTTTAGAGCTCCAAGGGTTGTAGACCTACGTATTTGATATAAATTTTAATTTGACACCTCCATGTGTTTCTGAGAAAAAGGGTCTTGACTATAGATGGGCAATCCACCCACCCGGGTTTAAACCCAGGTGGGTTTAAACCGGGTGTTTTGGGTGTTTTGGAATAAACACCCGATTTCTACCCAAATTTTGGGTGTAATTGATTTTTATGCATATATGACATTTAGTTTTTAATTATTATTCTTTTATTGAATTATACATAATTAGGTGATATAAAATAATGCAAGAAAAATCTTTTTTCTGGTACTAATCAAAAACAAATCACTATCAGATTCTCCATTATCATTGTTACAGACGACAAAATGTAAAGGCTGTCTGGCCTCCCCTTTTTTTTTTTTTTTTTTTTTTTTTTTTTTTTTTTTTTTGAGGGTGGGAAATCATCAAATAACTTGGGTGGGAAATCATCAAATAACTTCTCCCGCTCTGGGTGGAGCGGGAGGGCGTGTCAGACTTTTACTGACTAAAACCCACCCGTGTTCCTTCAGTTGCCTATGCCAGGGCCGCGGTAACCCCTTCGGACAACCCGCGACCCCAGCGGCGTCTGGCCTCCCCTGACGTTGAAGGTGTAGGTTCGTTGTAGTCGTCCAGTATTATCGGGTCTGTAGAACTCTCTATTCCGGTTTCATTTTCATCATAGCTCTCATTAAGTTGGTCTATAAAACTCTGACTGAATGTTCTCCTTATTAAGTTTATGTTTAAGATTCCAGTTGTAACAAATATATGAAATTTTTGCGGCTCTTTCCGTTGAAAGTTGATTTCTTTTATGTATACCTATATCCTTGAATACTGAAGGAACGCTAGGTTGCTGCTGATGTACACGGAGCTGACAGGGTGCGTACCACTACTTTGCTTAGCTCAGTCGAACTACAGATACAGATTGAATTCCATATAAATTGTCTGGCCCAAAAGTTTTCTTTAGCTTTGTAACAAGCCAGTTCGGCCATTACATTATGTAAACTTAGTTGCTGGCCTAAATCGTGGATGAACTCCATAGCCTGAAGTTCTTCATCTTGAGTAAGTTCAACACCCTGAGCTGAAGGATCCAGCATATTAGCCAGTACATCTTTAAACGTAATGTATATTTTGTGGATACCATACTGATCTCCCTCCAAGTCAAATATTAGGAGGAATTTAAGTATATTAAGCCATGCGTAATAGCAACTTTAAGACGAGAGTTGCCATCCACCCAGCTGTCTTCGTCAGATAAGAGGGCCTTAAACATAAAAATTAGAAAACTGAAGCGACACGACCTTCGGTGCTCCAACACCCGCGACATTAAGGTCGCGATTGAGCAGAATCAGATCTACACAGAGGAAATCCCGGATGTTGACCTGTGCGAGATTAGGGCGGCTCTCGAGCAGCTGAAGTACAACAAAGCACCTGGTGATGACGGAATAACGACAGAGCTCCTTAAAGCAGGCGGGGCTCCAGTCCTGAGAGAGCTAGCGAGTATCTTCAACTCCGTCATCCAAGAGGGTACAACGCGCAAGGCGTGGAGCAGAGGTGCAGTGGTTCTGTTCTTCAAAAAAGGCGACAAAACCTTGCTGAAAAACTATAGACCCATCTCACTTCTAAGCCACGTCTACAAGCTGTTCTCGAGGGTCGTCACGAACCGTCTCGCCAGAAGACTTGAGGAGTTCCAGCCACCAGAACAAGCCGGTTTTCGAAAAGGCTTCAGTGCCGTAGACCACATCCATACTGTTCGGCAAATTGTACAGAAGACCAAAGAGTACCATCAGCCGCTGTGTATGGCATTTGTGGACTACGAGTACGCCTTCGACTCCATCGAAATATGGGCAGTTTGGCCTCTCTGCAACGATGACGAATTGACTGGCGCTACATTGAAGTGTTGAGGTGTCTGTATGACGCCGCCACGATGACTATCCAGATCCAAGATCAGAAAACCAGTCCCATCTAACTGCTCAGAGGGGTCAGACAGGGGGATGTGATATCCCCGAAACTGTTCACCAATGGGTTGGAGGACGTCTTCAAGACGCTGGACTGGTCTGGACAGCCATCAACGTGAACGGCGAGTACATCTCACACCTTCGCTTTGCCGATGACATCGTCATATTAGCAGAGACGCTGGAACAGTTAGACCGGATGCTGCACAGCCTAAATGGAGCCTCTCGGCGGGTTGGCCTCGGTATGAATTTAGACAAGACGAAAGTTATGTACAATTCACTCGTCTTGCCGAGTCCAATCCGCATCGAAAGATCGCTTCTTGAAGTAGTGAAGGAGTATGTCTACCTAGGGCAAGTCATCCAGCTCGGTAGACACAACTTTGAGAAAGAAGCCGACAGAAGGATCCAATTGGGTTGGGCAGCGTTTGGAAAACTTCGTCAAGTCTTGTAGTCACCCATCCCGCAATGTTTGAAAACCAAGGTTTTCAACCAGTGCGTCCTGCCCGTTATGACATACGGTGCTGAAACGTAGACACTGACAGTCGGGCTGGTCCACAAATTCAAGGTCGCTCAGCGCGCTATAGAGCGGGCTATGCTCGGAGTTTCTTTGAAGGATAAAATCAGGAATGAAGTTATCCGGAAAAGAACCGGAGTAATCGACATAGGTTGCAGAATAAGCAAACTGAAGTGGCAGTGGGCTGGTCACGTTTGTCGAAGGACCGATGGCTGGTGGAGCAGACGAGTCCTGGAGTGGAGACCGCGTATCGGTAAGCGTAGTGCGGGACGCCCCCCAGTCAGATGGACCGACGACCTGAAGAAAGTGGCTGGGACAGACTGTATGCGGAAGGCGGAGGACAGGTTGTTGTGGCGCGGACTGGGAGAGGCCTATGTCCAGCAGTGGACTGCGATAGGCTGAGTTGAAGCCATGTGTGTGCACCAAATGCTATGAACAAATCATAAAGTATTTACATGAAGCTAAGGGTTATCATATAAATCAACTTACATATGAAGAATATGTCAACTAACACGCTTACGCTCGAGTCTTCAACGCTAATTACACACTACAACATAAAATAAGCTATTCAAAAGTTGAATTAATAGAAAATGTGATTTTTGAAATTTCGTTTTTATCTCGTACTATTTTATTTTACCCTCCCTGGATCTAACTAATGTTGCCTACAAAGAAATGAAATGAATGAAAATCACTTTTAAAACATATTTTTTAACATCACTAATTTAATTTCATCAAATTAAATAAACACCCAATTTTCTGGGTGTTTATGGGTGCTTGCGGGTGTTTATCGGGTTTTTATCAAAGCACCGGGTTTAAACCCGGTGTATTGCCCATCTATAGTCTTGACAGAGTGACAGACAATTAATTAAGGGTATAGTTGTTTTATCGCACGAAAGCGGGTGAGCCATACTTGTAGATAAATAAATAATTAAATATATCCTTGGACATTTCACACAAATGCAATGATGTAATGCGTATAGACACGCGCTCTTGTGTGCGTACCTGCAGGTAGCGCACTCCCTAGCTAACGCACACAAAGACAATATGCACGTAACATTTACACATACAAGTATGACTCGCCCGCTTTCGTGAGATAAAACAACTGTATAAGGATTCCGTTTTTTCCTTCTGAAGTACGGAACCCTAAAAACAATATTTTAAAGAAATAAAGTAGTAGGTACGGGGTGTTAAGCAGAGGTTTGGCTATAGTACACCCTGTCGCCAGTTACAATCCTTCTATAAAAAAAAAAAAATAATATCCTTGGACATTTCACACAACGCCATCTAGTCCCAAGCTGAGCAACCTAATGCTTGTAGTATGGTAACGAGATGGCTGATAAACTACTTATATACATTTTTTTTTTGTAAATACATACATATTATAGATAGAAAAACACCCAGACTCGGAACAAATACTTGTAGGTCGTACAAATATTTGTTCCGTGCGGGAATCGAACCCGCGACATGCTGCGCAGCAGTCAAACGCTCAACCACTGCGCCAACCGTGTCGTCATGGATTTGTATTGTAAACTAGCTGACCCGACAGACATTGTCCTGTCTTAGCTATGAATATTCTAATGTAAACGCGTGAAGTTAAAATAGTCGTTAAGTTTTCTGAAACTTTCCAATTTTCTGCGAAATTTTCTTAATTTTTTCTTTCATGAGTAACCTTCTCCTGAGTTCTCCTGACAATAATAAACACAACAAAAAAGAATTAGCGAAATTATTCCATCCATTCACACGTGATGCGATTCACGGGTTCATTTTAATATACATACAATATTGTAAATTGATAACTTTCATTGGTTGGTGTGGTTGCTGTGGTTATCAGATATTGAAACTACATAGCTGGAACATTGAAATGTTATGTTATGTTATTAAGACTGTGACTGACTTAGAAATTTCTTACATCAACATGTTATATGATTAAACATAAGATGTATGAATTTGAATTTATTTAAAACAAATGTTATAACAATTAACACCCATTGATTCCTTACACCTGTAAACTGCAAAAAATACACTAGCACTAGTGTGGACACATGTGTGTTATTTGAATAACTTTATAACCATTTTTGTGATTTCAGGTCACATGAATGGGATTAGCAACACTTGTGACAGACAAGAGTTTATGAACAATGAGCAACTGAAAGTTATGTATGATGTAAGTACTTTATTTTAACCTTCTAAAATTCAATCTGCCTAGCCTTTACCCAATTATGTTGGGGTTGGCTTCCAGTCTAACCAGATGCAGCTGAATACCAGTATTTTACGTGAAGCAACTGCCTATCTGACCTCAGCTGTGTGGTAGTTATTACTTAGCCACAAGCTCCTTCTAAAAACCACTGTCAAATAAAGGACAAGCCATGTTGTGCCAGCGTACCACTGTCTCTGCCTTTCAGTTATGGCTATTATGGATACAAATAAAAGACAAGCCTTGTTGTGTCCAGCCAGCATACCACTGTCTCTACCTTTCAGCTATGGCCATGGACACAAATAAAGGACAAGCTATGTTGTGTCCAGCATACCACTATCTCTGCTTTTTAGTTATGACTATGGACTCAAATAAAGGACAATCCATGTTGTGTCCAGCATACCACTGTCTCTGCCTTTCAGTTATGACTATGGACACAAATAAAGGACAAGCCATGTTGTGTCCAGCCAGCATACCACTGTCTCTGCCTTTCAGTTATGGCCATGGACACAAATAAAGGACAAGGCATGTTGTGTCCAGCATATCATTGCCTCTTTCTTTCAGTTATGGCCATGGACACAAATTGGCTTCTCTTCTATTTGTAAATCATCATCATCATTCTCTTGCCCTTGTCCCAATTTATTTAAGGTCGACGCAATGTCTATCCATAATTTCTTTGGTCATCCCCTACTCTTATAGCCATCCACATTCATACTCAAAACTTTCCTCACGACATTTTCCTCATTCCTTCATTTGTAAATGTGGTGGTAGAAATAATCTTAATGTTGTTGTCATTTATCTGAACTTATTACTCAATAAATGCTGATTATAGTTTCGTTTGTTAAACAGATCCGTGTCAAAGAATGTCAGCAGTTAGCCGGTCAAATGCAGAAGCTAGATACAGAAATTGACAGTCTTCGCGCTCGCCTTGCTGCTGCTATCAGTGACAGGGATAAGGCAGAGTTGTCCCTGCAAGAAGCTCATCACTTGCTTGGTAACTAAACTACAAAATATCAACCTTTTTCCTTGTGGCGTAGGTGTTATTTTGTAATGGCATGGCACAGACAGCCGCGCGCTCGCCTGATTGTTATTGAAAAATCAACTTCATTTTGTTAGTATAGTATATAGGTATACACAAATTTGTATAAGAAAATAGGTAGGCAATTTCTCTCTCTGTATACAGATAAAATTAAATTCTAATCTTGAATCCTTTTGCTAAGCATTGTCCATTATAACATTTTCTGCCAGAATGCTTGATTCAACTGCTGCAAGCATATTTTTTTTTCAATTCTCAATTCTCAATTCTCAATTTCTTTATTGCGTACCATAATGTATACAGTTGGTAGGGAAATTATTATATAGTCACAATTATGGACCCTGTAGGGCACAGCATAGATCAAGTAGGAGAGAGGAGGAAGAAAACTGGGTGCATAATGTGATAAATTGAATTATTAGCAATTAAATATATTTGTAATTATTGAATTATTTTAATTTGTATTTAGTGAGATAAACTGTTTTATTATTACAGAATTGTATTTAGAATTATAGCGATTGTTTTTTTTTTTTTTTTTTTTATAATATTATATACATTTATTTATTTATTTATTTTTATATTCATTATATTATTTACCTATTATTATTTTGATTTATTACGTAATTCATATTAATTTTTATACATATATGTATCATCCTTAAGGTAAGTCATTTATTGGACGCTCCATTCAATTTTCAGTCGTATTAGTAGTAGGTATGCGAATCTTTAATAGTGAGTATTTGTAGATGCAAATAGATAATTACGAAGTTACTTATAATTTATCATTTAAGTACTCACTTAGACTATAGTAGCATTTGCTTACAAGGAAAAGCCTCAATTTATTGATAAAGATGTTGTATTTATTTAAATTCTTTATTATTTCGGGTAACTTATTGTAAATTTTTATGGACATGACAAAGGTACTATTGGAGTGCATTTTTAGTCGCGATGTTGGTAAGTTTAATCTATTTTTATATCTTAAAATAATTTCCGTTTGTATGTCCTCTCTTCTTGTAAAGAATTCTGGGTACTTACGCACGAACTTACAAACTTCAAATATATAGAGACAGGGTAGGGATAAAATCTTTAGTTCCTGAAAATGGGGTTTACAACTATCGGTGACTTCAATATTTACTAATATTCTAATTAGTTTTTTTTGTAGGATAAATAGTGTGGGCGCGTCAGTGCTGTTGCCCCATAAGATGACACCATATTTGAGCCATGAGTAGGCGTACGCGTAGTATGTTACTAGTGCAGTTTTAATGTCTGTAGTTTTTTTGATCTCGCGGAGGGCATATGAATTTATTTTTTGTCATGTCTTCAGCACTAGACGAATTTTGAGAAGTAATCAGATTATTATTCCAGCGTCAAGCAAGCACAAGTTGATAGAGCTGGAGCAGCAAGTAACGAATTTGACTGATAAGTTGGTGGAGAGTGACCAGGAAAAGGAGCAGCTCAAAATGGAACTACGCTCTGCTAATATTAGCCTGCAGGATGTACAGCAGAGACTTCATACTTTACAGGTACCATATAGCTTAATTTATTAAAGAAAATAGTATTCCTCCTATTTATTTTATCATGCTTGGAAATTGATAACCCATCATGTATGTGAAGTTTCACCAGCTAATTTTTAACCCTTTATAACCTAACCTAACTATTATTATAAATGCGAAAGCGAGTTTGTTTGATTGTTTGTTACGCTTTTACGCTAAAACGGCTAAACGGATTTGTATGAAATTTGACACATATTTAGACCATGACCTGGATTAGGACATATACTTTTTATTCCATTAGTATGTTCCCGTGTGATAATTTCCGACCTCCACTCGGGCGAAGCCGTGGGCAAAAGCTAGTGTTTTCTATTTAACAAGCCATGAGGAGCTCGTGGCTAAGTAATAACAGCCGCACGTGTCGATCCATCAGGTTAAGCTACGCTTGCCGGGGTTGGTCCGTGCATGGGTGACGATCACGGTGACGTGACGATCTTTATATTCCGAGACGTCTCCGTGCCTCGGAAGTCACGTTAAGCCGTTGGTCCCGGCTGCCATTCGTGGATCTTTGACAGTCGTTACTGGTTGTCAGAAGGCCGAATGTCTGACAACCAGTCTTACCAAGGGGTATTGTATTACCGAGTTACTGAGTTGTGGAGGTCAGTCAGACTCGGCCAACATAGTTGGGAAAAGGCTAGGCTGATCGATTGTTGATTAAACAGCGATGCGCCCGATAGGCTGTCAAACTTCCATATAAACCTTCATCCCCTATTTTACACCTTTAGGGGCTCAGACCAAATAAAAAACCAAGATATACCGCTGTAAACAATACAGTAAAGCGTGCGCAAAACTGCACCTCCCTCTGTGCATACGCGCTCACACGCACACATTTACACCAAACTATACCTCACTAAGTGCACACATGTTTATGAAACCGGTCTCACGTCACTGTTGACAGCTTTTTAGAGTTCCGTACCAAAATGGTAAAAAAGGAACCCTTATGGTGTGACTCAGTCTGTGTCTGTCTGTCACTGCTGGATATCTCAAGAACTATTAATGCTATCAACTTGAAATTTGGAACAGTTTTAGATAACTGTGTTACAAATAAGAAAGAAGTAAAAATATTTATATATGTTTTGTAACAGAGATTGAAAGGGAGTCTTAAAAATTCAAAGTGGGGCTACTAGGGCATGTGGGGTATCATATGAAAGACCGCTGCTTGCACATTCTCAAACATTTTTTAAATTTTTTTTTAGGCCGCATAGTTTTCGACTTTTGATGAAAAATGTAAAAAATACCGTTCTCCCCCCCCCCCCTTTTCACCGAAGTTTGCAATGATAAAAATCTGAAATTATTCTATGTGATAGAAGTTTATGTAAAGATTACAGAAAAAATAAAACGATGTCTCTAAATAGCACACTTTTTCAGAAATCGGAACGGAACCCTCGGTGCGCGAGTCCGACTCGCTCTTGAGGGGTTTTTTTTAATATTTAAATGGCATCTCGCAGGTCAACCTAGGAGGTTGTCGGCTGCTCAACCGGTCTTGCCTGTGGGTTCCTCAATAAATTAAGGCCCCCAGCCAGCGCAGCTAACTAAGCGACCACTCGCTAAGGGGGTGCCCCTGTGGGTTACGGACCTAGCGAACGCGTTCGCTGGGAGGGGACAGCAAGGGACAGACTGGGTCAGATTAAACTGCTGATAGTGCT
This sequence comes from Cosmia trapezina, assembly GCA_905163495.3. Lineage (NCBI taxonomy): Eukaryota > Metazoa > Arthropoda > Insecta > Lepidoptera > Noctuidae > Cosmia > Cosmia trapezina. The sequence continues at coordinate 12,098,596 of LR991042.1, forward strand.
ATGTCTTGTTTTTTTATTTGACCTGAGTTTAGGGGATGCATTTTATTTTATACAGGGTGCAATTGAACACATGCGACAAAATTTAAGGGGGTGTTCTACGCATCAATATGAACAACTTTTACTATGGGACCAAACCTGAAATCGCGAAAAAAAAATCAGCTGTTCAGTACATTTATCTACATCAAACTCGTCGAAATGTACTGAACAGCTGATTTTTTTTTCGCGATTTCAGGTTTGGTCCCATAGTAAAAGTTGTTCATATTGATGCGTAGAACACCCCCTTAAATTTTGTCGCATGTGTTCAATTGCACCCTGTATAGGAACACTGCAAAATTTGATGCTCTTAGACCCAGCAGTTTAGGCCGTGCCTAGTCTGCCAGTGAATTAATGAATTTAAGACATAAAAACGAATTGTATGTTACTTGCAGGTTGCACATACACATGATACTGATGCCTTATTTAGAGAGCAGCAAGATAGGTATGTTTATTTTTTATTCCTTTTTTTTTAAATTAATGCTTGGTTCACATAATAAATTACGATACAAAGCAGACTGTTTGTTAACTTATTAAGATGATTTCTCATTTCAGGCATCGCGACGAAGTGGAAAGATTACAAAACGATTTGACCAAAGCGAAAAGTAGACTAGGGGATAAAGTAAGTACTTACATATTGACTCTCTTCAAACATTCATATATTTAATTAAAACCTTACATTAATAAAATATTCAAATCTACAGGACAACGAAATAAAAACATTAGAACGACGGTGTATGGAAAAAGACAGAGAAAAGGAAGATATTTTGATAGATAAAGGGGCCACTATCAACAGGTTAGCCAGCGAACTAGAGCAAGCACAGAGTAGGCTCGGCAATGGAGAGACTTCGCGGCTCAAGGAAAAGGTGTCGCAACTGACCACTGAGAGGAATGCGGCGAGAGAGCAAGTGAAGGAGCTGGGCGTAAGTTGATCAGTTATAATAATAACTAGCGCACCCGACAGACGTTGTCCTGTCTGAACGATCCTAGAACCCGACTGCAGCGCCACCTACCGGGTCCAATTGTGTTTTCAAACCATCCAGAAACCCATTCAAATATACCTACACACAAAATTTCATCTAAATCGGTCCAGCCGTTGTTATACCATGTTTTATCCGTATTTTTAAAAGTATCCTATTAAAATTGGTGGGGAGGTAGAACCAGGAGACTGACTCCTGGTTCTAAGCTACCTCCCCACCAATTTTCAACTAACACGACTTTCTTTTATATACAACGTGTAACGTTAAATGCGCAAAACCTCTTAAGGGGTCATTGTACCCATCATTATGAACAACTTTTATTATGGGACCAAACCTGAAATCGCGAAAAAAAATTCAGCTGTTCAGTACATTTATGTTCGCATAAGTCGTCAAAATGTACTGAACAGCTTTTTTTTTTTCGCGATTTCATGTTTGGTCCCATAGTAAAAGTTGTTCATAATGATGAGTACAATGACCCCTTAAGGGGTCTTGCGCATTTAAGGTTACACGTTGTATAGATAATAACACCTCCGACGTATCTCTACGGTGACGTTGTGGTGGGGCTTGCGTTCTCTTGAACCCTAGGTACAGGCCAGTAGAGTTTACTTTTCCGAAACAGGTCTAGGGTGAGGAGCCTGACCAAGAGAGATAAATACCTCTCCACTCCTCAAGCACCTCAGGAAGTGTTGCCCCCTTGTCGCTACGTCACTATGTGCTGGCGACCGTTTTCGGGACCATTTTATCAGTCCTTCCATAGTTCTAGGTAACCAATCTACTGTAGCCAAACCCATAGAGCCCAATAGTGTTTTTGGTGTTTTTTTCCATGTTCTGCAATAGCCCTACACCAACCGGGAGTTGCCTTGGGTGCACTTGCATAGAGAAAACAGGGATGATCGTCGGTTGGTGCGAGTTGGCTTCGGCCCCTCGTGTGCCTTCCTAAGGACCGGGATCCTAGGGTCCAGAGAAATGTCAAAGACGAAAAAAAAGTCATTTTATTTCAGAGAACATCCATAATTTGTTAGTAAACATTAACCTTAATAACTATGATATTTAAGTTTAACATAAAGAATACTTTAAGGTCGTATTTTTAACCGACTTCCAAAAGGAGGAGGTTCTCAATTCGTCGGAACCTTTTTTTTTTTTTTTATTTTTGTTTTTTATGTATGTTCCCCGATTACTCGAAAATGGCTAGACCGATTTGGATTTTTCTTTTTTTGTTCGAAAGGGTATACGTCCCAAGTGGTCCCATGATCATCAAGTCAGGATCTGATGATGGGATCCCATGGAAATCGAGGGAAACCCTCAAATTTTATGGGCACACCTATATCGATTTCGGTATTTTTTATAGTAACTCGTGCATTTGCTCTCGGAAAGTACCATTTGGTGAGCTGGAACTGATGATGAAGACCACAGAGGGCCATCGGAAATACTCAATTATCCATACTAATATTATAAATTCGAAAGTAACTCTGTCTGTCTGTCTGTCTGTCTATCTGTCTGTCTGTCTGTCTGTCTGTCTGTCTGTCTGTCTGTCTGTTACCTTTTCACGCCTAAACCACTGAACGGATTTCGATAAAATTTGGCAAGGCTATAGATGGTATCCTGGGGACGGACATAGGCTACTTTTTTTTTCAAAAATAATCCTACAGGGGGTGATATAGGGGATGAAAGTTTGTATGGGAAACTCAGTATTTCTTAAGTTAGGGATGTGAAAATTAAAATGTATGCTTCTGATAGGAAATAAAGAAATATGCGGTTCAGCGTTTTTGAAAAATCATCCCCTAAGGGGGTAAAATTGGGGTTGATTTTAAAATTTACAAAACTGCACGGATTTCGACAAAATTTGGCAAGGCTTTATATAGCATCCTGGGAAAGGACATAGGATACTTTCAAAAACAAGTACAGGGGGTGATATGGGGGATGAAAGTTTGTAAGGAAACCCAGTATTTCTTAAGTTAGGGATAAAAAATTTATGCTATTGGTAGGAAATTAAGAAATATGCGATTCAGCATTTTTGAAAAATCATCCCCTAAGGGGTAAAATAGGGGTTGATTTTAAAATTTACAAAACTGCACTGATTTCGATAAAATTTGGCAAGGCTTTATATAACATCCTGGGGAAGGACACAGGCTACTTTTGGTCTTAAAAAATAATCCTACAGGGGGTGATATAGGGGATGAAAGTTTGTATGGGAAACTCAGTATTTCTTAAGTTAGGGATGTGAAAATTAAAATGTATGCTTTTGATAGGAAATAAAGAAATATGCGGTTCAGTGTTTTTGAAAAATCATCCCCTAAGGGGGTAAAATAGGGGTTGATTTTAAAATTTACAAAACTGCATGGATTTCGACAAAATTTGGCAAGGCTTTATAAAGCATCCAAGGGAAGGCCATAGGATACTATTTTTTTCAAAAATAATACTACAGGGGGTGATATAGGGGATGAAAGTTTGTAAGGGAAACCCAGTATTTCTTAAGTTAGGGATAACAAATTTATGCTATTGGTAGGAAATTAAGAAATATGCGGTTCAGCGTTTTTGAAAAATCATCCCCTAAGGGGGTAAAATAGGGGTTGATTTTAAAATTTACAAAACTGCACTGATTTCGATAAAATTTGGCAAGGCTTTATATAGCATCCTGGGGAAGGACACAGGCTACTTTTGGTCTTAAAAAATAATCCTACAGGGGGTGATATAGGGGATGAAAGTTTGTATGGGAAACTCAGTATTTCTTAAGTTAGGGATGTGAAAATTAAAATGTATGCTTCTGATAGGAAATAAAGAAATATGCGGTTCAGCGTTTTTGAAAAATCATCCCCTAAGGGGGTAAAATTGGGGTTGATTTTAAAATTTACAAAACTGCACGGATTTCGACAAAATTTGGCAAGGCTTTATATAGCATCCTGGGAAAGGACATAGGATACTTTCAAAAACAAGTACAGGGGGTGATATGGGGGATGAAAGTTTGTAAGGAAACCTAGTATTTCTTAAGTTAGGGATAAAAAATTTATGCTATTGGTAGGAAATTAAGAAATATGCGATTCAGCATTTTTGAAAAATCATCCCCTAAGGGGTAAAATAGGGGTTGATTTTAAAATTTACAAAACTGCATGGATTTCGACAAAATTTGGCAAGGCTTTATAAAGCATCCAAGGGAAGGCCATAGGATACTATTTTTTTCAAAAATAATACTACAGGGGGTGATATAGGGGATGAAAGTTTGTAAGGGAAACCCAGTATTTCTTAAGTTAGGGATAACAAATTTATGCTATTGGTAGGAAATTAAGAAATATGCGGTTCAGCGTTTTTGAAAAATCATCCCCTAAGGGGGTAAAATAGGGGTTGATTTTAAAATTTACAAAACTGCACGGATTTCGATAAAATTTGGCAAGGCTTTATATAGCATCCTGGGGAAGGACACAGGCTACTTTTGGTCTTAAAAAATAATCCTACAGGGGGTGATATAGGGGATGAAAGTTTGTATGGGAAACTCAGTATTTCTTAAGTTAGGGATGTGAAAATTAAAATGTATGCTTCTGATAGGAAATAAAGAAATATGCGGTTCAGCGTTTTTGAAAAATCATCCCCTAAGGGGGTAAAATTGGGGTTGATTTTAAAATTTACAAAACTGCACGGATTTCGACAAAATTTGGCAAGGCTTTATATAGCATCCTGGGAAAGGACATAGGATACTTTCAAAAACAAGTACAGGGGGTGATATGGGGGATGAAAGTTTGTAAGGAAACCCAGTATTTCTTAAGTTAAGGATAAAAAATTTATGCTATTGGTAGGAAATTAAGAAATATGCGATTCAGCATTTTTGAAAAATCATCCCCTAAGGGGTAAAATAGGGGTTGATTTTAAAATTTACAAAACTGCACTGATTTCGATAAAATTTGGCAAGGCTTTATATAACATCCTGGGGAAGGACACAGGCTACTTTTGGTCTTAAAAAATAATCCTACAGGGGGTGATATAGGGGATGAAAGTTTGTATGGGAAACTCAGTATTTCTTAAGTTAGGGATGTGAAAATTAAAATGTATGCTTCTGATAGGAAATAAAGAAATATGCGGTTCAGCGTTTTTGAAAAATCATCCCCTAAGGGGGTAAAATTGATGTTGATTTTAAAATTTACAAAACTGCACGGATTTCGACAAAATTTGGCAAGGCTTTATATAGCATCCTGGGAAAGGACATAGGATACTTTCAAAAACAATACTACAGGGTGTGATATAGGGGATGAAGTTTGTAAGGAAACCCAGTATTTCTTAAGTTAGGGATAAAAAATTTATGCTATTGGTAGGAAATTAAGAAATATGCGATTCAGCATTTTTGAAAAATCATCCCCTAAGGGGTAAAATAGGGGTTGATTTTAAAATTTACAAAACTGCACGGATTTCGATAAAATTTGGCAAGGCTTTATATAACATCCTGGGGAAGGATACAGGCTACTTTTGGTCTTAAAAAATAATCTTACAAGTGGTGATATAGGGGATGAAAGTTTGTATGGGAAACTCAGTATTTCTTAAGTTAGGGATGTGAAAATTAAAATGTATGCTTTTGATAGGAAATTAAGAAATATGCGGTTCAGCGTTTTTGAAAAATCATCCCCTAAGGGGTTAAAATAGGGGTTGATTTTAAAATTTACAAAACTGCAAGGATTTCGACAAAATTTGGCAAGGCTTTATATAGCATCCTGGGAAAGGAAATAGGATACAATTTTTTTCAAAAATAATACTACGGGGGGGTGACATAGGGGATGAAAGTTTGTAAGGGAAACCCAGTATTTCTTAAGTTAGGGATAACAAATTTATGCTATTGGTAAGAAGTTAAGAAATATGCGGGTCAGCGTTTTTTAAAAATCATCCCCTAAGTGGGTAAAATAGGGATTGATTTTAAAATTTACAAAACTGCACGGATTTCGATAAAATTTGGCAAGGCTATAGATAGCATCCTGGGAAAGGACATGGGCTACTTTTTGTCTTAAAACATTATCCTACAAGGGGTGATAAAAGGGATGTAAGTTTGTATGGGAAACCCAGCATTTCTTAAGTTAGGGATATGCCTAACCTAACCTAACCTAACCTAACCTAACCATACGCAAAATACGCGCATTGTCGTGGAGTTGCGGATACCAGCCCGTATTACCTATTACCTATGCCCTATGTTTTCCACATGAACGTTCCCATGGGATATTTTCCGACATCCACGCGGGCGAAGCCGCGGGCAAAAGCTAGTATCTAAGTATATAACAGGTTGCGATTCGATTACTTTAATATGGTTTATGCTCGTCAAAATAATGGTAATGGTGACTTCACCGTGAGCTCCATTTCTCCTGGTTCTTACTAGGAGAACTCCTCAACAATTAACGGCCCTGCATCGGGAAAAGCAACATTTTGTAAAACGTGATGAGCAGCTGACATTGGGTTATTGTAACTTAGATAAATTACAAACTGAACCACTAAAAAGTGAAAAATAAAAACTTTTTTACAAAAACAAAAACCGACTTCCAAAAAAAACACTACAAAGTGAAAAATAACTTTAATTTCGGAAGTCGGTGGCAGAAAACTAAAATACAGATCCAAAGACACCGACTTCCGAAATTAAAGTTATTTTTCACTTTGTAGTGTTTTTTTTGGAAGTCGGTTTTTGTTTTTGTAAAAAAGTTTTTTAAAATGTTTATTAGACAGACAACAAAATATGGACATTTAGATAGTCTGAATTACACGATTTTTAGGGTTCCGTACCAAAATAGTAAAACTATTACTATTACTAACTATTTTGGTACTCACTCAGTCTGTCTGTCACAGCTGGATATCTCAAGAACTACTAATGTTATCAACTTGAAATTTGGAACAGTTTTAGATGACGTTTGCCCAACTATTGTGCAAATAAGAAAGAAATAAATATATATGTTTTTTTTGCAACAGGGACAGTGGGTCTTAAAAAAATAGAAGTGGGGCTACTAGGGCATGTGTAGTATCATATGAAAGAGCACTGTTTGTACATTCTCAAACATTTTTTTGTTTATTTTTAGGCCGCATAGTTTTTGACTTTAGATGAAAAATGTAAAAAAAATACCATTCCCCCTTTATCTTCGAAGTTTGCAAAGAGAAAAATCTGAAATTATTCTATGTGATAGAAGTTTATGTAAAGATTGCAGGAAAAATAAAGCGATGTCTCTAAATAGCACACTTTTTCAGAAATCGGAACGGAACCATCGGTGCGTGAGTCCGACACGCTCTTGACCGGTTTTTTTAATGTTTATTAGACAGACAACAAAATATGAACATTTAAATAGTCTGAATTGAACGATTTTTTTATATTTAATCTAGCAATACTCAAAGTCAATCAATCAATCTGCCAAGCCTTTTCCCAACTATGTTGGGGTCGGCTTCCAGTCTAACCGGATGCAGCTGAATACCAGTGTTTTACATGGAGCGACTGCCTATCAGACCTCCACAACCCAGTAACTGGGTAACACGATACCCCTTGGTAAGACTGGTTGTCAGACTTTCGGGCTTCTGACGACCCGTAACGACTGTCAAAGATCCACGAATAACAGCCGGGACCAACGGCTTAACGTGCTTTCCGAGGCACGGAGGAATCTCGGTATGTAAAGATGGTCACCCATCCACGGACCAACCCCGGCAAGCGTAGCTTAACCTGACGGATCGACCCGTGCGGCTGTTATCACTTAGCCACGAGCTCCTCGTGCAATACTCAAAGTCTAGTATTCTAATTAAACCACTGAAAGTTGAAGAAAGTACAAAGAAAAAAGAGTCATCATCGTCATCATCATCATCACCACCCACAGCACGACTTCACCCACTGCTAAGCACAGGCGTCTGTGTTCTTGTGACAATCCCAATGCTCCTGCGCCTGCCTCATCCAGGTTCTACCCGCGATGGTGACAGTCCTTGGACGCTTCTCGGTCACTAATAAATAGCTCAATAGAATTTGATGTGATATTTACGACAATTTTACATAGTCATACTAGGTTTTTCTATGATGCCTCCTTTCTGAAGCCTCTGATCTGCATGTAATTTTTAACCGAATTATATAAAGTAGAGAGAAGGTTCTCAATTTAACGTCAAGTTCAAGTTTCATAAAAGTAATTGAAGATGGTTTACTTATTTACTATTTCAGTCCAAGCTAGAATTGACTGCACACGAATTAGTTCTATTCAGGAACAAATTGGCCGGCACTCAGAAAGAATATGAACATTGGAGAACAACACTACATCAGATTTTAATGGAGTCTTTACCTGAAAATACGTATCTTGGTAAGTCCTTGGCTAGGTACAAACCACTGCCAATCTATAAATCTGGGGGATTACAACCATAGACATTTAAATATCGCATGGTGGCAGTAAATAAATAATTTTATTATTTTATCGTTTTTAGGTGAACCTCCTTCGCCAGGGAAGTTGTCAACACTCAAAGAAGTTTTGAGTCGACACAAAATACAGATGCAAAAGTTGTCGTCGTTACAGGAAGAAATCGGCAAAAGGTAACGAAAAACAAAAGGGAATATGGATGAGATTCAAATAAGGGTCAATTTTTTTTATAATAAACTGTATTACTTCAGAATTATGCCTCCATCAATATTTTTGATTATAATTTCTTTTTGAATAAGAAATTAATTACTAAAAAGTGCAATAAAACTGTGGGTAATTGAAATATTTGAAAAGCGACGCTATTGTTCAGAGCGGATGTGACTTAAGACTATGACAACAATAAATGTAAATGCGTTTCGTAGGAGTGTTTGCGATTTCTTGTTTGCTTGTGGTCATAGACTATGACGTCACACCAAGCTCGCCAAAGTGGAGGGCTTTTAGTTTAGCCTTTTTTATTTTGTTTGGTGGTTGCCACTTTTTACTTTCAATTGCTTTTTTCGCCTTGAATATTTTTTTACGGCGATGTAAAGTATCGAATAAAAATATTTAAAAAATACAAGCATTCATTCCCTATTGTAATTATACTTGTTTAAAACTTAAACAGGAATGCAATGATAACTTCCTTGGTTATCTATCTATCTATATAAATAAAAAGAGAAGTCCTTACTGACTGGTTGACTGACTGACTGACTCATCAACAACCAGCACAAACCCTTGGTCCTCAACCAATCTGCCTAGCCTTTTCCCAACTATGTTGGGGTCGGCTTCCAGTCTAACCGGATGCAGCTGAATACCAGTATTTTACATGGAGCGACTGCTTATCTGACCTGTGGAGGTCAGATAGGCAGTCGCTCCAACCCAGTAACTGTGTAATACGATACCCCTTGGTAAGACTGGTTGTCAGACTTTCGGGCTTCTGACGAGCCGTAACGACTGTCAAAGAACCACGAATGACAGCCGGGACCAACGGCTTAACCCAAACCCTTGGTCCTAGAAAGCTGAAATTTTGCATAGAGTTTCCCTTTATAATGTAAACAAGGAATAAGGAGGGAATTCCCGGTAGTACGTTCCCGTGGGATATTTACCGACATCCACGCGGGCGAAGCCGCGGGTAAAAGGTAGTTATTAATATCATCATTGACAAGGTAGTTATTAATATCGCCGTTTGGAGAGCCAATTGCTTGCCGCATAACTCAATCCTCTGCTGTTTTCATTCAGCTGCTACCAGCCACTATGCGAAGCCCGTCGCTCCATCTAGCCCGCAGGCCACCTTACGTTTTATTAAAGCTTCTACATTTGTAATGTCATTAAACCTTATTTTTTAGGGACAAAAAAATAGAACAGCATCGCAAACAAGAGTTAGACCTCCGAGCAAAACTAGAAGAGCAGAAAGGCCTAGAGATGCAGCTGAACTCTCGCATGGCAGTGCTACAGAACAAGCTGGAACTTCTCGGCAGTAACTCTGACAGCGATCTGTTGGAGAGTTATAAACAACAGAATGAAGCTTTGCAAGTAGAGCTTGAGGGAGTCAGGAGTGAACTGAAAAATGTAAGTACTAAGTATAGATAGTATTTGTTCTTTTGAAAACAACGATGTTGCTCTACATTTTCTGGTGAAAAATCCAGTACTTTAAGAAGTGATCGTATGTACAGGGTGTTTCTTTTAAGGTGTCAAGCCAGTGCGAGTTGATAGCAGAGTACCATACCTTCGATTTAACCCCCATGTATATTCTACGATTTTTTGTAGTTTTCGAGTTATTTTGGATCCCTCATTTCATATCAATGGTAGTGGTTAACGATAGTAGTAGGTATAATTTATGTTTTTATTATCAACTGAGCTCTGTTGAAACGTAGAGGAATAGTAAATTTCAGGATTGACAAAAATATGCAAAGATAATAAATTATAAAATATGAAAATCACAAGATTTCAGACACACCACTTTCAACGACCGATTTCAGCAAATAATGCCCTAAATAGGGCATTATTTGCTGAAACTACATTCTTGTTCAAAGTTGACTCAAAAAAAGGCTTTCTGAAGAACATCACCAATAAGGTCACTTTATGTCTTCCTAGGGCGTTCCCTCTCGGCGATTCCACTCACATCTTCTTTGTAAATGCCTTTTGTTAGTCGCCTTTCATTCATCCTCTCAACATGACCAAATCATCTATGAATACTCTTTTCAATCACATCATTCCTCAGCTATCATTCATGATACTATATTTCCTTTATTATATTCTCTTTCCACAGTTGGATCTCAAACAAATTCAACTAGAGTTAGACTACGATAAGTTAAAGTCAGAGAAAGGCAGCCGCGCGTCCATAGTGCAGGAAGCGAACGCGGACTTGTTGCGTGAACTGGAACGTTATAGCGCACAGCTCAAAGACACGCTCAAGGAGAATGGAGAGCTTAAGACTTTGTATCTGCAGGTAAATAAATTAATCATATACAGGGTGTATCAAAGAGGTGTGGGCAAATTGAAGGGTACACCATCAAACTGAACCATTTTCTCCATGGGACCAACACCGTAATCGCGTAAAAATTATCAACTGCCCCATACTAAACTTTAATACCTACAAATGTATGGGACGGCTGATTATTTTTTCCCAATAACGATGTTGGTCCCATGGAGAAAGTTGTTTAGTTCGATTGTCTGTACCACACCTTTCTGATACACCCTGAACATTTATGTTATTAGACCCTTAAAATGATAGATATTGTCTATGAGCAGTGTAACAATTACTAGGTATGTTGTGGTATACAATAAAGCAAGCATTAACATCAGCAAAAAAAATACACTAAGTATCTATTCCCTACATTTATGTTCGCATAACTCGTCAAAATGTAGGGAACAGCAGATTTTTTTTTCGCGATTTCAGGTTTGGTCTCATAGTAAAAGTTGTTCATAATGATGAGTACAATGACCTCTTATCGAATCGAACAGGGTTTTTTTATACAGGGTGTCCGGTAAAGAATGGATAACCTTGGAATAGCATATTACAGACATGATGGCTGTTCTTAAAAAAATACAAAAAAAAAATATCCCCACTAGTAGCTACACACGGCTAAACATCAAGCTATACATTTCTAGTTTAGACTGACCTCTCATTGTAAGGAAATCCTATACAATGCGAGATCAGCTTATACTGAAAATTTGATCTGTTGTCGTGCGAACATTATGATTTTTTGGAGTCTCCAAAAAATATTTTTTTTTTGTATTTTTTTAAGAACGGCCATCATGTCTGTAATATGCTATTCTAAGGTTATCCATTCTTTACCGGACACCCTGTATATACATAATATACAGCGAAATAAACTTCGTTCCAACCGGTTTTCCCACGACACCTTCCGAATTTAAGGAAAAACCTACCACCAGACACAGTCATTTAAGGACGCTGCCGCTGTTACTTAATGGTTAGTCAAATCATTACTTTTTTACACAAAAGTATGTTTAGTAAATAAAATGTTGTGCATTCTTAAAATGTTTTTTGGCCGAATTGTTGATAGATGAAGATAAACTGTACCTATCTAAAATTATATTTGTAGTTCAGAATCGTACCATGCACATCTATCAACAATTCAGCCAAAAATCATTTTAAGAATGCAAAGCATTTTATTTAATAAACATCCTTTTGTCTAAAAAAGTAATGTATTGACTACCCACTTGTAACAGCGTCCTTAATATTGGTAATTTATTGTTTATTTACAGGCATGCTGCTCTCGCGACACAGTATCAAGAGAATCTAAAGACTTACAATCTAAAATACAAAAGGAAAAGGAACTCTACAAATCACAAGAGAAAGACTATGTAGAGAGATTGGAGAAGCAAAAACAGCAGATTGAGAAGTTGTCATCAGATTTGAGTAACTCGAAAGAGGAGTTAGAAAGAGCTAACAAGAGAATATCGGAGTTGCAACGAGAGTTTACTGATAAGCAGAGGGAGTTTACTGAGAAACTCGACAAGTACTTACAAGGTACGTCTTTCACGATTTTGTTTTAGTAAAAAAATACCGACCCGACCCTGCTTCACACGGCCCACCCGTATGAATCGGGGGGCCTACTCCCTAAGTCCGTCTGTTTTTGCGTCCCTCCGTTCATCCGTCCGTCTGACATTACGATCCATCAAAACAAGTGTAAAAGTTAAATTTTTCGTACGGGCAAAAACACATCGGTAGTAGGGACAACTGGCAAATCATGTTGTCATTCATACTTCGTTCGGGTCCCGAACCAATCATCCATCCGTAGGTGATACGAAGTAGGAAACCCCGTAACGAAGGCCGAAACTACGGGCTTCGTGCTTAGGGAGTAGGCCCTCAGGGTCGGGTCGGTATCTACTTATGTGGCGACTTGTCAAAACATCGAGATTGCTTTGTTATATATAAGTTAAATATTTATGTGCTATAAGTGTGCACATATATATTTAATACCTCGACCAAATATTCTGCGAGGCGAGGCAAGAAAAAGAAGTTGCTAGATGCACCGAAAACGCCTGGAAGAGTTAGTGGTTGATGACAAACCTCATGAAAGGAGACCTACCAATTTGCCATAATCGCAAATTAATGGACATGTGCAGTGCATACTCCCTATCCTCACAGGCTCACATACGGTGCTCAAACCTGGTCTTTAATGGTTCAGCAGAGGCTCAAGCTTGAGGTTTGCCAGCGAGCAATGGAGCCCAGCATTCTTGGAGTCAGATTAACAAACCGTGTTAGGAACAGAGTGCTGCGCTCCAAAACGAAAATCGCCGACGTCACCCAAAAAACAGTCCAAGCTGAAGTGGGACTGGTTAACCGTATGTCGCACGAGTCATGGGCCATGTGGGTCCCATAAAAAGTCCGTTGACATCGAAGCAGGCCCAGGAGAAGATGGCGAGACGAGCTTGACGACTACAGATAGGATTGGTCTATACTAGCTTAACACAGAGAGGAGTGGAACGAAGAAAGGCAGGCCTTTGCCCTGCGGTGGGACAATACAGGCTAAAAATAATAAAATAATAATTATAAATAAAAATATAGCAAATTATAGCAATTTATTCCGGTTGAGGAGCTCGTGGCTAAGTAATAACAGCCGCACGGGTCGATCCATCAGGTTAAGCTACGCTTGCCGGGGTTGGTCAGTGGATGGGTGACCATCTTTACATACCGAGACTCCTCCGTGCCTCGGAAAGCACGTTAAGCCGTTGGTCCCGGCTGTCATTCGTGGATCTTTGACAGTCGTTACGGGTCGTCAGAAGCCCGAAAGTCTGACAACCAGTATTACCAAGGGGTATCGTATTACCCAGTTACTGGGTTGTGGAGGTCAGACAGGCAGTCGCTCCATGTAAAATACTGGTATTCAGCTGCATCCGGTTAGACTGGAAGCCGACCCCAACAAAGTTGGGAAAAGGCTAGGCAGATTGATTGATTCCGGTTGAGCAGTGGTGGGTCGTAGGTTCGAACCCTGACAGGTGCTTTACTTTGTGTAAATTATTTCATCACTGCTCTCAAAGCGGTGAAGGAAAACATCGTGAAGAAGGAGGAAACAATCTTGTGACATCTACCAACCCGCACTGGGCCCGCGTTTTGGATTACGGCCCACTCCCCCTCACCGAGAGGAGGCCTGTGTCCCAGGAGTGAGAACGTTATAGGCTGATTATGCTTATGCTATTCCGGTTTATGAGTATGTGTCACAAACACACTTACCGGAATAAATTCTCTAAATGGTGGTGAAAACCACATCAAAATCCAGTTTGTAGTTAAGAAATAAACGAACAGACAGACAGGTTTTTATAGTATTTATAGATTCAATATTCTTTTGTTTTATTATAAGCAACACTTTTTTTTTACTTAACAGATGAAAAGTCTGCGATGCGAAAAGAGAGGGAACCGTGTGCACAATGTGAAAAGAATATAAAGCATATCAAATACTTAGATGATCAACTTAGCAAATGTACTATTAAGATAGGTAAGTTCACAATTTTTTTTTTGTGTGCATAATGTTACCACCTAAAGATAAATTAGGTGTATTTAAAATTTACCTAAATATTATTCTTGTTTTGTTCAATCAGCGTCACAAGAAAGTAACGAAACTTTAATGAAGGAGCTGAAAACTAAAGCCGAGTTCTTCCAACAATATATAATAGACCGTTTCAACAAACTCCGCGAACAACGCAGCATTGGAACCAACACGGAGGAGCCAACGGAACGGGTTCACACGCCGAGCTCAGAACGGTCCAGCATCGAGCAGCTCGTACAGGACTGTGATGACGCGCTCGCTGCCAAGGTTTGTAATAGTTGTTGAACAAAGCAGCATTGGAACCAACACGGAGGAGCCAACGGAACGGACTCACACGCCGAGCTCGGAACGCTCCAACATCGAGCAGCTCGTACAGGACTGTGATGACGCGCTCGCTGCCAAGGTTTGTAATAGTTGTTGAACAAAGCAGCATTGGAACCAACACGGGGGAGCCAACGGAACGGACTCACACGCCGAGCTCGGAACGCTCCAACATCGAGCAGCTCGTACAGGACTGTGATGACGCGCTCGCTGCCAAGGTTTGTAATAGTTGTTGAACAACGCAGCATTGGAACCAACACGGAAGAGCCAACGGAACGGACTCACACGAGCTCGGAATTGTGATTGGGCTGTTCACTATCAGGTGTCAATACTGTATTTTTCTTAGAAACTACATATTAAAATATCACCCTTTTTTTGTTAAGATAACAAGAACATGTTGCCATGTTCACATTCTAGTGCGTGGTCACCTTTAGCTGTTATTGAAACTTTACTGTCTGTTACACAACCTAGACCGTTAAAAGAAATGTAAATATATTTATCCACTAGCTTCTGACCGCGAGTTCGTCCGCGTGAAATTTCTTGTTTTGACATAAAATATAGCATCGTATCGCCCGCTAAAAGAATGGAAAGGAATGCTAATCAAAAAAGAGAGGAAAAGTGCGGACTATTACTTTGTTTTTGATTTGCATTCCTTTTGCTCGGTTCCTAAGGGTAATAAATAGCCTACAGGCTTCCTCAAGATTTGGGCTATCAAATGCAAAAGATTTATTCAAATTCGACTGGTAGTTCCAGAGATTAGCGCGTTCAAACAAACAAACTCATTAGCTTTATTATATTAGTATAGATTCATATTTTTTTACAGACGGCTCTCATGGTGAAAGAAAAAGCTATTAGAGAACAAATAGCCGAAAAGTTCACGTTAGAAATGAAAACCGTAGAAATGAACTGCGCCAGAAAAATTAAAGAGATTGAGAACGAGCAAATGGAAACTGTCACAAAAATAAAGGAACTCCTCGAAAGAAAAGCGAAGGAAGTGGATGTTTTGAAAGATTTCATACTCGACGAGAGGTCAAAAGTAACACAGATACTTGAAGCAAAGGAGAATGAAGTATCAGAACTTATTAAAGAACATAATGTGTTACGTGAAGAATGTCAGAAAGTTAAGGACCAGTACAACACTCTTTCAGACCAGTCCAAAACAATTTTGGAGTGGAAACAGAAAGCCGAGAAGTATAAAGAAAAAGCATTGCAAGTTGAGACGTTAGAAGAAGTTTTGAACTACGAAAGAGAAAGATTTAAACAAAAAAGTAGTTCGACCACTAAAGAATGTATGGCGATGAAAGCGAAGGCAGCAGAACTACAAACTAAACTAGCGGAACTAGAACAACACTATGAGAATTTACAGTCGGCACATAAGATAGTTCAAGAAAAGTACAAGAACGCTAAGAAGACTATTTTAACTTACAAGGTACACAATTTCGTTTATATATAAAAATAGAGGTGCTCGTGTCTAAATAATAACAGCCGCATGGGTCGATCAAAGGTTAAGCTAAGCTTGACGCGGTCGGTTCGTGGATAGGTGACCATCCATACATATCGAGACCAGTCCAAGCCTCGGAAAGCAAGTTAAGCAGTTGTTACCGGCTGTCATTCGTAGATCTTTGACAGTTGTTACGGGCAGTCAGAAACCCAAAAAGTCTGATAACCAGACTTACTAAGGGGTATTGTGTTATCCAGTAACTGGGTTGTGCAGGTCAGATAGGCAGTCGCTCCATGTAAAATACTGGTATTCAGCTGTATCCAGTTACATTGGAAGCCGAGTCCAACATAGTTGGGAAAGGGCTAGGCAGATTGATCGGCTTTTTTCCCTAAATGTTTGAGAAGAGGCCTGCATTAAGACATAGGGATATTTTTTTTCCGTCATGTAATTTTTTGCTTTTTTTGCGTAATCAAAAGATTAATTGAGTTAAAATGTGGCATGACGTCACTCATTGCTAGATTTTATACGTATTGTGACGTAGCGACTAGGGAGCCCCACTCCCCAACTTTATTGCGTTTTATCTAAGCCATTTTTTATTAATATGATAAAGCAAAAATACGTGTCTACTATTTTTTAATAACTGACTGACGGGCTAAATATAATTTCTTTTTTTTTACCCAGTCATCATGCCTATTGTCTAAAACATTAATTAATTTTTCAGGACTACGTGTCGAAAAAAGATTGTCATGTGAACAACGAAATGAATAGAATACAAGATGAGTACAGGAAGATATTCGTAAAGTTGCAGAATCAGTTGACTTATTACATCAACCTTAGGCTGGAGGAGGAGAGGAAAGGGAAACGAGTGCAGCCGCAGAGCTCGCAGCAAACCGATGTAAGTTATATCAAAATGTTTTCTTGGAAGCTCATACCAAATTTTTCTCTCCTTATTATTTCAAAACATAATTTTTAGGGTTCCGTATATCAAAAGGAAAAAAACGGAACCCATAAAGGATCATTTCGTTATCCGTCCGTCCGTCTGTCTGTCTATCAAAACCCTTTTTCACAAGAACGCGTGGAGATAACAAGTTGAAATTAATTTCAAATACATAGGTCTGTGGTCTGTGGTGCGGGTTGGAGCTCTAAAAAATCAAGCGTCTAAGACAAAGCAATAAAAAATGCGGTCTTTTATGCGATATATTTTGATACTCGCAAATAAATCAAAACCCACGGCTACCCATTGACCTAGAATCATGAAATTTGGCAAGAATTAAGGTCTCACAGGACAAGTAAAGGAAACAGTCAGAAAATCGTTACTTAGTAAAACAAAAACCACACACACAAAAAAAACACAAAAAAACCAAACACACAAAAAAAACATCACAAAAAAAATGCGATTACAATCTTACATTTGCAGTTGGATAATTGACCGTGACGTATATCGATGTATGAGAGAACATTTTTTCAACTACATACAAAGTTAAGTTTGTATTTCGGATAAATTCATTCCAACTACGGAACCCTTCATCGTGCGTGGTCCGACACGCTCTTGGACGGTTTTTTTTAGGGTTACGTGTTAAGAAACCCTTTTACTAAGACTACGCCATTATCTGTTTGTCGGTCTATCTGTCATAGGGCTGTATCTCTTTAACCGTAATGGGTAGTAAGTTGAAAAACTCTCCTGTAGCAAGTCAACTAGAAGAGATTTATTACGAGGCAAGCAGAGCCTTTGTACTTACTCCCTTTCTCATTTATTTTCTTCTTTATTATAAATCCCAGTCCTCTACCTAAGCCCCTTCTAATAAATGTGATGGGTTTGGAAAACGGTGAGCAAGCAAAGCTATTCTTAAATGCAAAAATTGTAAAGTAAGTTTTTTATAAAATAAGTACCTACCGAAATTAAACAACCTGCGGTGCTATTCTGAAAAATATCACCGAGAAAAATTAGGTGAAGTGATGTGAAAGTGAGCTGTCATTCCATCTGATGCCACCTTAGATAATAAACATCTAGATCGAGCCACCGCGTGGCCGGTCATGAGACAGCAATATAACACTTTTTCTAGGTTATGTGGTATGAGTAAGTATAAGTTTGACGTAAGAAATCTTTCATATTTTGGCCTGAAACCCATGTCAATACATACGCACAGTGCAAAAACTGTCCAAAAAAGTTAAATTAATCGACGCAAGATAAATTTTGTAACAGTGAAAGCACTTTGTTTGGCTAACATTCAAAAGTTCGCCAAGCAAAAATACGGCACGCCGTAAGAAACAGAAGATACGATGCTGTGTCTCAATTTTCCTACTAATTTCGTATATATGTGTCTCACTTCCACACTTCACACTGTAATCATGGCAACGTCTAGAAGTGTAATGTCATTGGATGCCACTATTAATAGCTCACTTCACCTAAGTTTTCACTTTGGTATTTTTACAGAATAGATCGGCTGTGCTTGAGGTAAGAACTTATTAGTTAAGACTCGTGAAAAATCAAAGTATTCTTTTATTTTCAGTATACAGATAAGATAAATAAGCTCAACGATGACTTTACGCGATTGACGCAGTCCAACTTTCGGGATTATCTGAAAGACTATAAGTGATGGCGAACTAAACCGCGGCGACTGCAAGTAACTCTCACACTAAACGACTGGTTAAAACTAAATAGTAAAACATTCGAAGGCCCCAGTGTTTGTACTTAATGTATAATGTATGTAAAATTGTAAACATTAGGGATGATGACTGGCCAAAAAAAAAAACAATTTTGTCCGTCAGTTAGATAATTTAAAAAAAATATTAGACGCGTATTTTTTGCTTCAACATAATTAATTATCATGACGGACAAAAAATATTAAGTCTTCATCCTTATTGTAAAAGTATTATAAAAAGTTTTAAAAAGGGTAATGCAATGCAAAGCATATCTCTCAAGGAGAACTGATATGGTAACGTTAAGACTGCGTTTAAACTATGACAATCGCTCAAGCCCCATCATAAATAGAATAATTTCATAGAATATTTTTCCAATGAATTAAATTTAGATAACCAGATCATTCCATTAACCATATAGTGAATTGTTCCTGTGATAGTTAAGTACATTGTAGAATAATGAAATGAGAAACAGTATTACACGACAAAGTGCAAAAGTATCTCACATTCCTTGTGACATATACAGTTTTACTTGTATGATTATGTGAACACTTCAGGTAAGTGGGTGTGTATGCACGACGACACATCAAGTAATTAAATGTATGTATGTATTTATACATACGTTTAACACTAAACGAATTTCTGTCTCTGTCATATTCAAACGATTGACAGAAACAGATCGATTTTATAAATACGTTTAGCGTTAAACGCATTAGTGATTTGTGGTGCAAACGGGCCTAAGGACGAGAACACACTCGCCCGTAACTTGCACAAAAGTATGCAAGTAACTTGCATGCAGTGTGCCATAACAAGTACTGATTGGTGAATGTCATGGCTAGTTTACACAGTGCGAGTTAGCGTGCGAGTCGGCCTACGGCGTAGCTTCAGTGCAGCAACTCGCACTGTGTGGATGTATCAAACGAGTTACTCGCACTTGCGAGTTGAACTGTAGCTCGCAGCCGAGTAACTTCTAAATTTTTTGGACTCGTGCGAGTATGTCTACCGAAAAGCTGTAGTGCAGCAACTCGCACTGTGTAACCAGCCAAGGCAAGCCGAGATACTGACATGCGAGTACACAATAGGAGCAGCTGTCTAGTCAGCAGCTCGCACTGTGTAGACAGCCAATGCAAACCGAGCTACTGACGCGAGTACACACTGCGAGCAGCTGTCTACTGTTTCGTCAGCAGCTCGCACTGTGTAAACCAGCCATTAGAATGGCATGCCAGCTACTTGCATAGTTTTGTACAAACTTTATGCATGTGTATTCCCGTTATTTCCCGCCTTTACAGTACTTTGGGATCACATGGCAGGTTTATACTGCATTTGTTTTCAACCGTATAACCGTTCCTTTGGATGTTGACGTGTGAGCGGTTTGTCCTTTACGATATTTTACGGACAGCGCCGTGTGAACGGTTGCTTATTGTGTCAGGTCAGCTTATACTGCTAATGTGAATCTTGATGTGTGTCGTCATGTGTACCTGTTCTTATCTAGGGCTTTTTATTATGAAAAAGACTTGTTAATATGAATTTAATGTTAATTTTCAATTATTATTGTGTTAAATAGTATCTATCTAATATAAATTTGAATTGTTTTCGTTAAAGCTCTTTAAAGTAGGATGAGTAACGAAATTATATTTTATAGAATGAATGAAGCATTATATCTGTTATGTAAAAAGTTTTGTAAATAAAAGTATCATTTTGTAAATTAGTTTTTTATTTTTTTATGTAGTATTTTGAAGGGACAAAAGGCATTTTGGCGACAACACAGGGGACATCTTTGCCTCTAATGTTTACGAAGAGTTCAGTGCCTGCCTTCTTCAAGGCTTCGCTGACGTAACCCATGGCAACATTGCCGCCTAGTGATGGAGCTGGACATCCGCTAGTGACAGTACCCACAGTTTCTGAAGTTTTCGCGTCTTTCAAAACTGCGCCTTTCCTTGCCGGTGGTCCGGTTTCCAATCTGATACCTACTCTCCTCTTAGCAACGCCTTCCTTAATTTGACGCAGAATTATTGATGATCCTGGGAAGTTGTCATCGGTGCGCCTTCGTTTAGCTATCAACCATGTTAAGTTCGCTTCAACGGGGGTTACAGTTTCGTCGATGTCGTTGCCGTAAAGGCATAGTCCAGATTCTAGACGCAGCGAGTCTCTGGCACCGAGGCCTGCAAGTGTTACGTCACTAGATTGTAGTAAAGCCTCCGTAACATCTTCCGCTTTGGCCGCGGGTATTGATATCTCCACGCCATCTTCACCAGTGTATCCGCATCGAGTTACACGGCAATAGACTCCTGCAACTTTGCCCAATCTGGATGTCATGAACATTAAGTCCGCGACTGGTATGTCGGTAAGATTCTGTAAAGCTGACGCTGCTTTAGGACCTTGCAAGGCTATCAGGGCTCTCTGGCTAGTCTCTAAGAACTCAACATTGACGTCATTGCCTTGTTTTCGAAATATTTCCGACGTTTCTTTCATGTGTTGCTTGTCTACTTCCAATCGCCCGGCGTTGGAGACCACGTACAAAGTCTCTGCATTCACTTTTGTTACAATCAAGTCGTCTATAATTCCACCTTTGTCGTTCAAAAACACGGTAAGGGAACTAGAGCCATCCTTCATTCCTTTCAAATCGACTGGACATATCGATTCGAACCAGGACAAACAATCCTTGCCACTCACGTTTGTTTGTAGCATGTGAGACACATCAAAAACCGAAGCACTTTTTCTTGTGAACAAGTGTGATTCTGATAGACTCAGGTCCGAATATTGCACTGGCAGGAGAAATCCGGCGAAATCAACCACTTTACCTCCATATTTCGTGTGTAAATTATACAGTGGCGTCTTCGTTGCTTTAGATTCATCACTATACCACCGCGAGGTTACTGTCCCGGCTATTTGCTTAGGAACAACAACTCTTGGAACAAACAGAACTCGGCTAATTGCTATTGAACACATTTTCACAGTCCAAACTATTTCAATATGATTACAACATCTGACCAAACAATATCTACTGTGGTTATAAGAAAAGGTCAGTGGTCAATCGGTAAAGTCCTGATAAGTAATTATGTTAGGTACATTCCGTCGGTAGTGGGGGTAAGTGTTTATTGGGAACATTTTACGCTATCGAAAAATAAATAGTGAGTTAATGATAATAAATCTTGCTTCATTATAAGTTTGTGTCATTACCAGCCTTTAAGTTTTGCGTTTTTAGGGTTCCGTAGTATGAATGAATGAACTACCTAACTAACGTAGAGTTAGTTAGGTAGTTCATTCATTCATAAAAAGCTGTAAAGCTGTAATTTGGCATGGTTACCTATACAAAGAAAGTAATCACGCCTACAAACTTTTGAAATTTACTCGTCTGGTGTTGTATTCCATTGGTTTTGGTTATGTGAAAATTTAAATTAAAAGTTTAAACACCCCAACGCAAAAAGAGAAGCGAACATTTAAAAAGTCAAAAATAATACCTATCGTTGAGCCATCAAATTCGATTGAGTAATACCTATATACTTTCATTTTAATTACAGAAAATGATGGATGGCACGATAAGGTTTGCTCATTGAAATGGCGCTATAATGTTGCGGTGGGGTACCGTATAATGTAGATAGTCAAATTAAGGGTGTGACTTACTTAAGCGTAACTTTGTTACATAATTTTGTTACTGCGAGACTTCCATATTTGTTACGAGAGCCAGACTGCAGTAGGTAAAGCGCATGTCTCGCTCGAGACATGGTTTGTACTGCAGTCTCTTCAAAACGGTGGCAGATCGACTATCGGTACATTGAGGTGCTGAAGTGTCTGTACGACAACACCACTATGTCAGTCCGACTCCAGGACCAGACCTTGAACGAAACCTATCCTTCTGCATCGAGGTGTGAGACAGGGAGACGTTATCTCTCCGAAACTATTCACCACTGCACTGGAGGATGTCTTCAAGGTTCTGGACTGGAAAGCGATAACTATCAACGGCGAGGACGTGACTCACCTTAAGTTAGCCGACGTTATAGTAGTCATGGCTGAGACTATGGAGGACCTCAGTACAATGCTCGACGACCTCAGTAGATCTTCCGAAACAGTGGTTCTTAAAATGAGCACGGACAAGACAAAGGTCATGTCAAATACCCATTGTAACACCCACTCTCATGGAGAACGTCTCCGCGTTACACTCAAAAGTTGTGGATGAGTATGTTTACCTAGGACAAATTGTCCAGTTAGATAGGTCCAACTACGAGAAAGATGTCAATCGTCGAATCGACCGATTCGATTCCATTTCCCTAACTCTTTAGGGAAATGGACCTTATTATGTCGGGACCACACCAACGTCAACGTCAATGCCCATCATCGCCATAGACATCGCGGTAATTGTTCCTATAATTATCGCGATAAATTGAGTGGCCTCACTTGAACGCCGCCACCGATTATCGCCACGTATCGGCGTTTCCCGTTGGTGTAGCCCGGACATCGGAAGGCTAAAAGTCACCCAGATAACTACACTTGCGTGCAATAAAATCGATCCACCCCAATCTCTTCGATATGAAACGAGAAAATTTAACAAGTTTAATTAACAATAACCTAATATATTGTGTACTAAAACCTTCCTGACTGTATGTAGATTACGTAAGTGAAAAAAATATCAAAACTGATTCATTACTTTTTGAGAAAAACGCGAATTTAAAAACATACAGATCGAATGAAAAACCTCCTTTTTTTCAAGTTGGTTAAAAATTCAAGTCAAATTATCAATAAACGAACAGTAATAAACAAAATTAAGCTTATGTCAACTTCACTGACAAAAAAAGTCCCGCAGTTTTTTCAAACAAAAGTGATTGATGAGAACATCAGAAGAATCGAGTCGATCTTGTCAAGAATATTGCTTTTATCAAAGTATATGTGTATGTGTAAATAAACTTTATCTTACCTACCTTCACACAGTATAAAATAATTAAAATAAATACATTAATATCTTTGAGCTATCGTCTCTCAAATAGAGAGCATAGGGTGGGTCAATTTTTTTGCACGTAAGTGTATTATGTAATGTACTCTGTGTTAACTACAGCAAATTGCAAAAAAAAACGTAAGAACATTTCAATTTCACGGGCTATCCGCTTCATCGGCTTTCGCGTTAGCTGCCGCACGGTGGATCGAAACAGCTATAATACAGGGTGACTTTGAAAACATGCGACAAAATTTAAGGGGGTGTTCTACGCATCAATATGAGTACTAGTATGAGTTATGCGAACATAAATGTACTGAACAGCTGATTTTTTTTTTCGCGATTTCAGGTTTGGTCCCATAGTAAAAGTTGTTCATATTGATGCGTAGAACACCCCCTTAAATTTTGTCGCATGTTTTCAAAGTCACCCTGTAAGTATATGAGGGACATTGGGGTTTTTTTTACAAATTCCATTTTTTTTAAATACTTATCGAAAAATCTGTCATTTTGATGAATAATTGTTAGGAAACTTTTTTCTGTAAAACTGATAGTTTGCCCGGAAAAAATAATTTTTGTTGTATGGAATGAAACATAAACTGCTAAAATTTGGCCAAGTCTTGACAGGTCTTGCTTTCAGACTACTTTATTCTTATTATTTGGCTTGTTGGCTATAATTCTACATAATCAGCGCGCCCATATTTGCCCGTTCAAGAGTTCTATGGTTCAGTAAAATGAAAAAAAAATTAGTATTAATAAGTGATCTTCTTCTTCTTCCGTCCCTGATCCCTTCATTTGGGGTCGGGTCTCCTCACTTTCCTGCGCCAAGTGATTCTATCTTGGGTTGTCGGTTCAGGCAATTGGGCTTTCCTGAGGTCTCTTTTTATATTTGACCACCAGGTCAATGGCGGGCGGCCTCTGCCTCTCTTTTGTTCCGGCAGGTTTAGTGCAATTTGTACCACATGATCTTCATTACGCCTTTCAACGTGTCCACACCATCTTAGGCGGTTTTCAGTGATTTTTTCCATGATTGGTGTGACTTTAAAGCTGCCTCGTATGTACTCATTGCGGACTTTGTCGAGTCTGGTCACACCCCCTGCCCATCTAAGCATCTTCATTTCATTGGTATGGACCTTTTGTTCATGCGTCTTCTTTAATGTCCAGCATTCGGATCCATACAATAAAGCCGGACGAACTGCTGTTTTATATACCTTACCCTTAGTTTTAACAGGAATACGAGGATCACACAGGACTCCCGTAAGTGAACGCCACTTCAACCATGCAGCGTTGATCCTATGAGTCACGTCAGCATCAACATTTGCGTCCGTTGTGAGCACGGAGCCCAAATATTTAAACTTCTCCACGGTGGGAATAGACGTTTGCCCAATAAAGATGTTTTCGGGAGTTGAATTTCCACTAAATGGACACTTCAAATATTCTGTCTTGCTCCTACTAACCCTCAAGCCGTACTTCTCAAGAGCATGTGTCCACGTATTTAGGAGTTCCTGCAGAAGTCTTGCGGTATCAGCAGCCAGAACGATGTCATCCGCGTATAGCATAGTCCACGGCAATGGAGAAGATATGTCCTTGGTGAGGTAGTCTATCACCAGGTTAAATAATAGGGGGCTGAGAGCAGATCCCTGATGAACACCCACTTGGACCTCGAATGCTTTGCTTACGCCTGCTAGGCTTCGCACTCTTGTGCTGGCATTGTTGTACATATCCATAATGAGTTCAATGTAATATTCTGGCACATTTTGGGCACGAAGAGCCTGCCATACTAGCTTACGTGGTACTCTGTCAAAAGCCTTTTCGAGATCTATGAATGCTAGATGTAGGTCTTTGTTGTTAATTCTGTATTTTTCCATCAGGATTCTAATTGCTTGTATAGCGTCGGAGGTTGACCTGGATGCTGTGAAGCCAAACTGGTTTGGAGATATTTCGGTAATATTGATGAGACGATTGTTGATGATTCGTTCCCAAATTTTAAGTGTATGGGAGGTCAATTTTATACCTCTATAGTTCTCACACTGCGCCACATCACCCTTGTTTTTATAAAAAGGTAACAGATAGCTTTGACGCCATGCATTAGGGATACGTTTGGTGACTATGATGATATTAAAAAGTTTAGTAAGCCAGACTACAGCTACCGGTCCTAGGCTTTTCCATAGATCTACTGGTATCTCGTCCGGGCCCGTAGCTTTCCTGCTTTTCATTTTAGCCACCGCATGGCTAACCTCCAAAATATCTACCTCAGGTATTGGTCCGTGAGCAGGTTCGCAGGGTATAGGATCTTCATTTGGGAATTCTTCGTTCAATAGTTGTTCATAATATTCGTACCATCTGTCCAAAATTTGAGAGTTATCCGTTAATAATATTTGGTTTTTGCTTTTTATATATTTGTTAGCTTTTATATCCATAGTGGCTCTGTGTCTACTTTTTGCAATTTTGAGCACTTCGTCTGCGGTTTTAGCGTTATCCAAACTATTGTAGAAGTCTTGATCACTATCAGCTCTTTCTATCGATACGCATTTCTTTGCTTGTTTCTTTGCCTCCCGATATTGGTCTTTGTCTTCGTCTAATTGCGAACTTTGCCATTTCTTGAAGAGATCTTTCTTTTTCGCCAAAGTCTCTTTCACCCTATCATTCCACCAGTTAGGGTCCTTTCCACTACCAGGAGGTCCTTTGGAGACTCCTAAGATCTCTGCTGCCTTCGTTCGGCAATGTTTTTCAAACTTAGACCACATATCTTCAGCTAGGTCATAGTTTACTCCAATATCTGTGTCAAGGTATTCCTTTACCACGGCTCTTAGCGATTCGCCTTTAGGGCCATCTAGACCCTTCCACTTAGTTCGTGGAGTTCTATCAACCACAGTTTTTATCGGCTTGGGCAAAGCGTACACAGCAACAAGTATGCGATGCTGTGAAGTCAAAGCCTCACCCGGAATTACTTTGCAGTCCTTGAATTTTTGCTTCACAGCAATGTCTGAGATGATATAGTCTATTTGTGACACTCGACCAGCACACTTGTATGTGATTAAGTGTTCCAGTTTCTTTTGAAAATTTGTGTTAATCAAGGTTAATGAATGTCTGACTGCGAACTCCAAAATTTCTTCCCCCTGCTTATTCAGTTCACCCAGACCGAAACCACCGTGCGCGGTCCGATATAAAGTACATTTGGCGCCCACATGACCATTTAGATCCCCTCCTATTATCTTACGTTCGTTTAATGGTATGTCGTTGATCAGCTCATCCATATCTTCCCAGAATTGCGCTTTTTCGGACTCCGCGCAGCCTGTTTGTGGAGCATAGGCTGATATGATGTTAACTATTTGTTGGTCATCCAAAGCCAATTTGACGGCAATAAGACGGTAACTTTTCCTTGTGATATTTACTATGCGCGTCTTAAAGTTATTATCCAAGACGATTGCCACTCCATTTCTTTTATTATCCATGCCGTAGTAAATGACCTGGTAGTTATTTCCTATTTCCTTTGATTTTGAGCCCTTCCACTTCGTTTCCTGAAGGCAACAGATGTTAATGCGCCTACTTTGTAAGATTTTGCTCAGTTCTTGGCTCCTTCCGGTAAGAGACCCCAGGTTCCATGTTGCTAGTCTTAATGTATTGATAAGCAAATGCGAATGTTTATTCTTGTCCAAGTATTCGTCGCTTCGGGGGAACGCCCTAGTGGTATTGACATCATAGATCGCCCTATTCGCATTTGCGTCGCTTATGGGGTACGCCCTAGTATTATTGCCCTTTTTCATTTTCTTGTACATTCATGTGAGGAGTAGATGTGTTGGCTTATTGTTTTACGGCCGGTTGCCACCTGACGCCAATGCAGTAACTCATCTGATGAGCTCGTGAGCCGCCGTTGGACCGAAGTCTCCTCCGCCGCCATCCCTACTGCCCCACCCTGCATAGTAGAGCAGCTCCAGTGTAACCTGTGATCTCAATATGCAAGAGCAGCTTTCCACTGGGTTTGTGCTCCTTCCGCCTGCTCTGCCGTACCGATAACTATTATCTCCGCCTTCACAGCCGTTGAAGTCTTCACCCGTAATCCTGGGCAGGGGACCATGTTATACCCCACGGCACTGGGTCCCTGTCCGAACTTCGCCACCAATTTACCCCGGCCTACTGAGGTAAAGGGTGCCCACCCCCGCGACTAGGACGCGTCGGACAAGAGTTGCCCTAGTGAGAAACAGAGAAGATGACTCTGCTTCCCCAAGGGCCGGGTTAATGGCTGTGTTTGGTGCCACAGCCAAGGACAAGTATTAATAAGTGATAATTCAATCAATCAATCTGCCTAGCCTTTTCCCAACTATGTTGGGGTCGGCTTCCAGTCTAACCGGATGCAGCTGAATACCAATATTTTACATGGAGCGACTGCCTATCTGACCTCCACAACCCAGTTACTGGGTAATACGATACCCCTTGGTAAGACTGGTTGTCAGACTTTCGGGCTTCTGACGACCCGTAACGACTGTCAAAGATCCACGAATAACAGCCGGGACCAACGGCTTCACGTGCTTTCCGAGGCACGGAGGAATCTTGGTATGTAAAGACGGTCACCCATCCACTGACCAACACGTAGCGTACCTGACGGATCGACCCGTGCGGCTGTTATTACTTAGCCACGAGCTCCTCCGAGAGATAATTATCATAGGTAAAATCTCCTCTCAGAGATAATTATCATAGGCAAAATAATTATGTTACATTATAACACTACCTATAGGTAATTAAGGAATATTAATCATTTCAAAACAAATATTTATCGAAAAAAGTACAACATTTTTTTTTTTATTATTAAAGCAAAAACAAAATTGTCTTTGTTGTTGGAAATGGAATGGAATTACAGTGAAAAATTTGCTAATCATCAGATAAGTATTGTTGCATTTGCTGTTTATTCATTACGAATTATCTCTTCTACGAATTATTTGCTAATAACTATATTCGTAATGTAATTAAATTTAATGACACCACTTTCCTAGTAATATAGTATAATAAAACAATTTAAAAAAACTAAACTAACAAAATTAGTTCGTTTTTGCGTTTTACAGAAAAAAGTTTCCTTACAATAAATTATTCATCAA
This sequence comes from Cosmia trapezina, assembly GCA_905163495.3. Classification (NCBI taxonomy): domain Eukaryota; kingdom Metazoa; phylum Arthropoda; class Insecta; order Lepidoptera; family Noctuidae; genus Cosmia; species Cosmia trapezina. The sequence continues at coordinate 12,127,418 of LR991042.1, forward strand.
AATGACAGATCTTTCGATATGTATTTAAAAAAAATGGAATTTGTGAAAATAAACCCAATGTCCGTCATACAGCTGTTTCGATCCACCGTGTGCCGTGCGTTTTTCTAATGCATAATCTGTGAAGTAGGTATGGAATGTCTGAAGTGCGCGCACTGCGGTGAGAAAATCGTATGCGTTTTGTTACCGTAGGCCCCGCCCAGTGCGGCAGAACTATCGCAACGCATTCCACCGCACGGCAGCGACGGCGGCGTGCGTTTGTATTCCGCGCACTGCAAAGACATCCCATACTTCACAGATTGTGCGTTAGAAAAACGCACGGCAGTGCGCGCCTGGCCTTAAAGTTTGTCTCTGCGAGCATAATTTGGAAAGCGCCTATCCTACCCTAAAGCTACTGACAGACGTGCTCATTACTAGCACGAAAGCATGCTTTTATTGAGCAAGTGCTCATTAGTAGCATGTGTGAAGAGTAATGAGCATGCTTATTTCTAGTATGTTTTGGAGTAAGCATGCTTTTTATGAGCATGTTTGTCAGTACCTTTATTCTATTGCAAATGTTAACCATTTGCTTATTTTTCTTAGATTTAATAATAGAAATATTGTTAATTTGTAAAATGTGAACCAATTTTAATAGTTTTATTTTTGTTGAATGTAAGATTATTAATTGCTGATATAGAATTGTGGGAAGAGCAACATTTCGGTTTACAATTTCAGCTTAGCACTTTGGAGGACACTGAATGGCCATAGCAGCCATAACAATAAAACTTCTATTGTGTTTTTTTCATTGTCCTTGAAAGTGTTAAAATGACACAGGTAAAAATAAAACAACAGCATTACATTAAAAAGTCTATTCTAATCATTTATTTCACAATTATCCAATACTTTTAAATACTCTTCATGAGTTAACAATTCACTCTTAGTAGCTTCAGAAATAGCAATACTTGATAAAATAATGGCAATATAACCATCAGCATCAGGTAATTCCTTCAAGAGCTTGGGCTGATTTACTAACTCTTCATTAACTTCAACTAATGTCCCTTTCATACAGCAAGGTATCTCGAAATCTGAGCCATCTTTAAACTCTATTTTGCAAATGATGGACTTGGGGCCCAATTGCTGACCACCCCTCTTGCTCTTGCCCTTGACAGAATTTTTCAATCTGTCTACTTTTCCTACAGTATAATTCACTTTGTACTCTTCGTTCTTACTGAAAAAGAAATGACTTGGTGCCAGGCTCAAGAGAGCAATCCTGTTTGAGTGGAACATTATCATAATGTCATTATTCTTTATTCCATCAACATCTGTAATATATCTCTTACTAAAATATCTCTCTGTAAAAGTTTTTAGGTTGTTTAGGTCTGGTATTGAATCTAGTATGTTCGCCTCCATAGTAATAAAAATAAATGCTGTTTTACGTGCACAGTTTGGCTATTTTAACTGGCTTGGTTAGCTCGCTCTTGTGCTAGTATTCGCGCCCGGATTTCAGCGTGTCGTTTACGGGACTCTGCCAAATTAGCTGTCTGTCGGGCAATGCGCTCTGCTTTTAAACACTTTCTCATATCCCGGTCATAATCGTTACAATATCCGATAAACTTTCTAAATGGATGCTGGAACAAAAATCACATTCTAAATAAATGGTCCTTTTAGATTATTCATTGGAGACAGAGTAACATACTTAATTAATATGGGTGTCTGAAAAAAAAAACACTTGGCATGCTTGGTATAAATTAGGTTATAATCATTATCAGACATCAGTATCCGCGAGCTCCACAACATAATCAACACATAATTGCGGCAAATATGTCTATTGTTACACATAATATTTAATTTGTTATGCAATTAAGTTTTTACTCTTACCTACCTCGGTGTGACAGTCCATCAACTTTCGTATGAAAACATTACATTCATCGGTATGTAAATGGGGAGCCAAGTCTGTGTGCATAACTAAGTATTTTTTCAGATATCTACAAGGGAATTATGTACTTATCAACACAATCGTAGGTTTTTTAAAATGTTTAATTAAATTCAAAACTGCTTAAAGAACCTGTGTTCAGTAAGATTTCGATTCATTTCGATTATTGTCAAATTTTTGACATTCATTTTGACATTTTGTTTATTGACATTGACTGACAGCACAGATATACAAACCTAAGAATGTATTGCCAAATAAAAATAAAAAAACCTAGGCGAATGCATCAAGAATCGATTCTTAGAGCATTTAATCGATTAGACCAAAGATCTTAATCGAATGTCAAAAAATCAGCTCCCTTATTGCGAAAACGCTAGGTTAGCCCGCGAACATCGAGAGTGCGATTGTCGCAACCCAGCGCTGGGCACGCCACAATTGCGGCGATAAGTCCCCTCTTTGAGGAGTGGTTGGAGAGGCCCCATGGCGTCCTCACCTTCCGCCTAGCGCAGGTCCTTACCGGACACGGTTGTTTCGGGAGGTTCCTGTTCCCCATAAGGCGGGAGGAAACGCCCGGGTGTCATCATTGTGTGGATCGCCAGGAGAACACGGTGGAGCATACAGTGGAGGTCTGTCCAGCTTGGGCAGAGCACCGCCGCGGCCGTGTTCTCACGGAGGCGATCTCTCGCGTCCGAACCTGGTCCAGGCCATGGTGCGGAGCGAGAATGCATGGGAGGCCGTCACCTCCTTCTGCGAAGCAGTAATGCTCGCGAAGGAGGAGGCGGAACGCGTGAGGGAGAGGCAACCTCACGCCCTCAGTCGCCGCAGGAGACGCCTTGGGCGGCGGGAATCGATAGCCGATTCCCGGCCACCGTAGGCGCGGTCTGGGTGGCTGCGAGTAGTGGCTCGCTGTCCGGGAAGGACCAGGCCCGGGTCGACGGCGCGTTGTGTTCCACGCGCGCCTCAAGAGATGTCAGCAATGATGGGGTTCGATAGGGCTGATGCCGCCGGGGTCGCGGGTTGTTCGAAAGAGATACCGTGACCCTGGCATACTGTATAATCTATGGCCCTGGCATAGGCAATTGAATGAACACGGGTGGGGTTTAGTCAGTAAAAGTCTGACATGCCTTTCCGCTCCACCTAGAGCGGGAGAAGTCATTTCATGATTTCCCAACCACAAAAAAAAGGGTAGTCCGCGAAATTCAATTTTTTTTATGTTTTTTGCAATTTGCAGGTCAGTATCAGGTTGTATGTTGATCTGAATATGGTACGCGACCGTAACAAATCTGTATTTATATACTTAATTATAATCATTAAGATCATCAATATAACTCTCTAATTTCATATTTATAACACTATGAATGACTAATGACTATTTCATGGACGAAAGTCTTTGACCAGTGCGTTCTGCCAGTGATGACCTACGGCACTGAAACGTGGTGGCTCACAATGGGCCTTATTAGAAGGCTAAAAATCAACCAAAGGGCTATGCAACTTGTAGTTTCCCTACGTAATCGAATCAGAAATGAAGAGATCCGCAGGAGAACCATGGTAAGCGACATAGACCGAAGAATCGCCAAACTAAAGTGGCAGTAGCCAGGGCACATTGCTCGCAGAACAGATGGCCGATGGGGCCGAAAGGTTCTGGAGTGGCGACCGCGTACCGGATGATGAAACGTTGTACATGGAAGGCTTCCTTCCCCGCAAGGTGGACCGATGACTTTGTGAAGGCCGCAGGAATCTGCTGGATGAGGGCAGCACAGAACTGGTCCAAGTGGCGGTTCTTGTGGGATGCCTACGTCCTATGATGATGATGCCTGCAGACTGAGTTGTATTACTGATTCTAATTATTATAATTTTGGAAATACATATTTGTTACTGTCGCGAATCGTACTTTGATCAATAGTACAGGACTGAAAATTTTGAATTTCTCGGGCTAAATATAGCCGTTTCATAGTCCAAAGATAAGCTTGTTCAAAAGAAATTATCTAATCATTCAATTTGAACAGAGCACACATCGCAAACGATGAGGGTTATAAGTAGGTAGGTAAGTACTGTTCTTATCTTCTATCAGCTCAATGCACAGACGGAGTAGTATGCTCAATGCAACTCAGCCGCTGAGTTCATCCTGACGCGTCTTTTATATTTCCTCAAGAACATTTAACACAATAACAAGTTAAAGAATAGGCTTTATCATTTATCATGACGAGAAAATGAAACACCAATGATTTTTATTTATTTTTTACTTAAATACATAGTCACATTGTGTCTCATTAATAACTAACAAAGAAATAATAACGGCAAATACCGCTCAAATACGGGATTTATTATATAGACCTAGTAGTAGGAATACCTACATTTATATACCTTAGAATAGATACAAGAATAACTAACAAACTTCATCAATAATGACTAGTAATTTATTGCATTTTTGAGACATGTATAAAAAACACCTTGATAATTAGGATTGGAAGTTGTCTTGCGTTTCTATCATCACCACTAATAAACGCACGAAGAAAATCACAATAAAACATACGATACGACATCATTCATCTCAAAAACAGGAACAAGCGAGTATTAAGCAAAATTAATTACAGATAAATACAGAAATGCGATGTAACGAAAAATAACTAGTGATTCGATGCCCGATTAGATGAAGAAATGCAAAATGTGCCCAAAATAAATGTCCAATCCAATTGGCTAAAATTAAAAAGCGGGTGTGTAGTGTGGTGTGGGGTTCGTTCGTTCGCGGAGGCATCAACTCTTGGGCATGCCCTGGGGCGTGGCGGACTCCACCATCTTCTTGTACTTGCCGACGAGTTCGGGCAGGTCGTAAGCGATGGCGACGTCGAGCCGCGTGATGGGACAGCCCCGGAAGTACGTGCACGTCGCCGACAGCTGCTGGAACTCGAACAGGGGATTCAACCGGAAGAAGTCCCGATACGTCTCGGGGTCGGGCAGGTCGTACCTGGAAACACGTGCGTTATGTGAATTCATAATGTTACTATTAAAAAAAAGTTACTGTTCATAATTCACTGCTGAAAGGTAGTTTCAAAGTGAGTCGCGTGAACAGACAATCGTTATTTATCGGGCACCAATATGAAAATCGCAATTTATCTATAAAATATAGACAGGCAGTAAAAAAAAAAAGAATTGCCTCAGGCTGACCATTTGCATGGCGGACAATCACGACCAATCGAGAGACGATAAACGGAGAATAGAGCACAAACTCACCGACTAGATTTGCTCTGTTATGGACTAGCCATTATATAGGTACCTGGAAATATTCGTGAGTGTGCTGAGACCCTCATAGATGTGGTAGTTCTGAGGGTTTTCAATGATGGCGTCGGCGATGATCTTCCTATTGCCGAATATCGTCTTGTGGTTGTAATACGTTGTCAGGTAGCAGTCAACCATCTTCGCGTGGTTCCTCACGCGAACCTGTAGGAAGAAAACAAATGTGAGGAAACAAAGATTCCATATAAGATCGAATGAAGTCATTTTTTAGCTACCAAGAAAACAATCGAACAACTTTCAAGCTGCGGTGAGTAATGTTTACACATTATAGAGTAGTCAAATATTCTCAATGTCCATAACGAAAACAATCAACATCATTGTCTGTATTAGTTACTACCATTTCAGGTGCCTGTCTTTCAATCCTATATCATCTTCCATCGTGTCGTATGAATAGCTAATATTATTTTTTTATTCCGATACCTAAAACAATAAAAAAATGTATCTACTTACAGCGAATCTCCTAGCGCTTGCAATTTTGTTCTCAATGCGCTTGTCAATGGCGTGCCGTAAGTCTCTCAGGAGCTCCCTTTCCTGGGCTGCTAGCAGTCGCACGGGCGCGCCCACCTCATACGGCATCGACCACAGCGACGCCGTGTACATGACTGGTGGCTGTGCAGAGCTCATCAGCGGCGAGATGTTCCAGATCAACGCGGATTGCACACGCATCAACTCTTCTGGCTTCACCGTGTCTGCCTTGTTCAGCAGGATGCGTGTCTAAAGGAAGATTAAAATGGAGCGTCATTAAAACATCTTTGTTAGAAATCTCGACCCGTCATCATCACCAAGTAAGGAACTTCTTACCTGTAATATAAATTAGAATTTAAAAGTATTAAATTGATTTCAAAGAAAAATAAAACAAATTATTTGACTTTTGGAATTGGAAATCACATTTATAACGACTTTAGTATTGAATTTGAATCCAAGATTAAGAAAGTTACAGTAGATTTGTAGATGCATTCGTATTTTGATACGTAAAAGTACATACATTACTTCTGTTTAGAAAGTTATAATTAGATCTTATCAAATGATTGCACCTATCTACTCGTATAACCGTTACTTACGCGATCTGACTGACGCATCCTAACAATTAATTCTTTTGTCGATCAAAATATACCTGGCACCTAGGCCGAACTGAGCATTGCGATGACATAAAGTACTCACTCATACTAATAATAAGGGACGAATACTGGCATGCAGATGATGCAGACTTCCTCTGCCTATTGGCAATTGGAACGGCACTAGATTTACAATAGACATTACGTTTTTCTTTCACTGTTTCTACCTATCCATAAATCTGTTCTATGTGTGTCCCAATTTCAAGGTCAGGCTGAGTCTTAGCTTTTCTTGCTATAATATTAGGTTTGATATTTACCTGAGACTCCCTGCCTTTGAGTTGGTCGAGAATAGCTTCTGTCTCGGGACCCACGTCCAGTTTGGAAGGATCGTATACTAGGAAGATGATGTCGGCGCGATCGATGAACCACTGGCAGGCGTCGTTGAAGGGAAACACTCGAGAAACTTGCTTCCTTACTTCCAATATTCCGGGAATTTCTACGATGTTCACCTGGAAATAGACATTTAACACGTATTTTATCCGATTCCCTCTTTAGGCGCATTGTCGTCGTTAGGTATCTTTTTAATGAATGCATGGCATTATGTTCTTTACAATTTCGTTTTGGAACTTCTAAAATTTGCCTAGCTGCTTTTCCATTTTTTATTTGTGTTTTTACACTTCTTCAAGCATCAAAATTGTACGTACCTTTTCCAATATTTTGCTGGGATATTTCAAGCCCCTCAGACGCTCTTCAAGACCTTGACCGAATTTCTGAAGTCCCGAGAAAGTCCAGTCAGCTGCCAACTGAGTGCCATCTAACACTTGTGGTTCTTTACCGTGCATAAGAATGTTGAAATACGCAGGTGATGGTTCCGCCCCTAAAATATAAAATGAAAAGTTATAACATAAACGATATTTTCGTGAATATTCTGTAAGTTATTTACGAAATTCAAATAATTTACCAGTTCTAAGAGACCATTCAGTGAATTCAAGCCCAGTCAAGTAGTTCAAGATGCTAGATTTTCCACCGCTCCAGGGACCCATGAAGAGTACCAAAGGCTTGGAGAAGATCTCAGGGTCACCGAAATGTCTGTTACTTAGATCCCTGTACTTGTAAAGACCTTCTAATGGTTTGATGGAGCCCTCGTATAACCTCTTCAAATCTCTGAGTACAATATCGGCAGATTTTTCAACGGTTAACTCATCTTGACTCGCGTCTTCATCTAGTCTTAGGATTTTGGTGATATGGTCACGTGATCTTAAGTTTTCGGGAATATCAATGGTCTGAAATGAGGAAAATGCTAATGTTAATTAAACCAAATATTATTAAAAATCTATAAAACTAAACATCGTCGAAAAGAAAATGCATTACTCTATAATACTAAGTTAACTATTTGTTACTCTTAGGGCACGCCATTAAATAGTTATAATTATGCATGCTGTGCAGCTTCACCATCACCACGAAGTTACGTAAAGCGCAGTGGTAAAAAAGAGAAATCTATTGCATTTGCAACCATTGCATTTTCTATTATTTAGTTAGACCCATATTGAGTGTCATGTTGTCTAGTATGGAATTATGGATTTATCTCTAGAATTCTGCAGGTGATTAGATTCGTAACAGCAATCATGTAGTCCTTGTACACACGGCTACACATCAAGTACATTTTCAGTTTACACTGACCTCTCACTGTAAGGAAATCCTATACAATGCGCGATCAGCTTACACTGGAAATGTATAGCTTGATCTATAGCCGTGCGTACATTGTTTTTTTTTTAAAATCAGTTTAAGGTTTTTGTTCTAATGCTAATAAACGCATTTTTCTTTCTTTCTTTTACTTACAATTAATAAATCTTCCTCGGGCGCTCCCTCTTCTTCTGAAGCTTCTTCATCGGTAGCCTCAGTTTCTTCCTCACCAGCCTCAGATGCCTCCTCGGACTTGTCCCCATCTCCATCTTCCTTGCTATCTGCTGCAGACTCCTCCTCTTCTGACTTCTCTTCTACCCCTCCTTCAGCTTCCTCGTCAGACGCTTCTTCTTTTTCCTCAGATTCACCTTTCTCTTCCGCTGATTCTTTGTCATCCGCTGTTTCCTTTGTTTCCTCTCCAGAATCAGCTTTCTCTTCTCCAGAATTGGCTTGCTCTTCTCCAGACTCTTCTTTTACTTCTCCTGAATCATCTTTGTCTTCGGCTGTTTCGTCTTTGTCTTCTTTAGATTCATCTTTATCCTCTATCGATGTTTCTTGCTCTCCGGACTCATCGTCAGCTTTTCCTTCTTCGGATTCGTCATCTTTACCTTCTTTAGAGTCGTCTTGTTTACTGTCTGTGTCTTCTTGAGATTCATCAGCCTTTTCTTGAGATCCATCGTCATCTTTTGTCTTGTCATCATCGTCTTTATTTTCGTCGGACGCGTCTGCGGCTTCAGCAGACTTGTCATCATCATTATCATCATCATCATCGTCATCTACTGATTCTTGACTAGCATCGGTTTCTTTACTGTCTTCTTTGCTGTCTTCTTCGGATCCTTCTTGGGATTTTTCGTTACTTTCACCCTTGGTCTCGTCTTCTGCTTCTTCACTCTCTAAAATTAAGAAATTTTACCTATAGATAATTGAGTTAACAAGACTTCTATTTGCTCTTTTTTTGAAGAGGCATATTTGAGTGTACTAGCAAAATACTATACTTATGTTCACCTTGGTTAGCTACTTCTTCATCAGCAGATGCTTCTTTGCTGTCTGCATCACCAGCCTGTTGTTCGTTGCTGTCCCCGTCGGTGTTTTCTTCCGCGGCTTCTCCTGAGTCAGTGTCGTCAGATCCTGCTTGTAAATCCTCGACGGATGCTTGGGGCACATAGGGTTCGTCTGCTATTTCCACTGATGGCGCATCGTCTTCTCCACTATCAACTGCTTCTCCACCACTTTCTGCTGAAGCAACGTCTTTGTTATCGTCCCCGTCGTCGACACTCACTTCATTGCTGTCGTTTTTTTCGGCAGAATCTGTGAACATAAGTATTGTTCTTGTAGGAGACACCTTTTTAAAAGTTATTGTTTATCAGTATTTGCTTTGATACAAATGCATATGGCCTACATTATCGAAAAATAATATATTATTGCATAACGTCAACTAACAGTGTTACTAATGATGCGTGCTACATGCGTCATCATCTTCACTACTCTCGACTCGAGTTGTTTGGAGCCACATCATATCGTAAGGAATATTCGATGCAATAACCTAGTTCCCGAAAGATATTGCTTTACATCCATCAGTTCTAGGAATTTATTGTAATTTTCCTCAGAAACACTCTTACAAGTTTCTCTACTTCTAGGGTTACGTAATTATTTATGCGTTTTGTCCGTCCTTGAGTATCCGTGCAGTCGTTTCAAAGTCATAATTTCTTATTAACAGTCCGTCACATCTCTAGTTTGTCGCTCTCAAGTGAATTTCTACGTTGCGTGGATATAAATAAAAGTTTAATTTTAGATGGCCCAGCCTCAATACGTTTTAGAGGACAATGACTATAAAATAACATTATAATATTTCAGTGCATGTCTGGAATATAACAACTTTGTTACAAATCCTAGATATCACAAAGTTATGTGATGCTTTTATTGCCCACTGTCGAAACGCTACTACGATGCTCAATCATATTTACAGTCAGTCTGTCGTTGTCATTATTAAATGATCTAAGTACTGCAACTATTTGTTTCTTGGATTTAAAAAATCAGACGTTTCAGTCAGTGAGTACCTAGTTACTATTTAACTTCTAACTCCACCTAAAATGCTTCTCTCTCAGACTTTTTTTCAGGATGTGCTCGTAACCTAAATTAATAAAGAATAATTACAATGGAAAAAATATCTGGATGATCTATTATTTAGCCGACGTTAAAATCGATGACGCGCCGACGTCCGCGCAATTAAAATAGATCCGACATCTCAACACCAGCAAACTTGTGTCAATCCGAGATTATTCCTGGTTCCGCTGAGGTCACGTTTAATAGCGTTTAATCTAAAGTTAAACGTGTATCGTACAGTAACCGTTCGGAAGCTGTGCATGGATGCGGTGAAACGGAATATTTTAGATAAATGTGATTACAAATCATGCCCTTGGTAAACCAATAAATAATTAGTGGGTTTTAATCTGGCCCTGTTATTTTCATTCAAAATCTTCCGTTTAACTAATTTAATTTAATTGGTTCTTATGCCAAATATTCCTAAAATAACGCTGTTTTAAAGAGATCATCGAATGTATAGAACTACTAGGGATTTAAAATAACTATGTAGGTACCTAGGTAGTAAATTACTGAAAAGCAATTAAAATGCTTTTACCTGGTTCCACATCTCCTGACTCGAGCTCTTTAAGAGCTTTTTCGATGTATGGCCGGCATTGTGACTCAGATGGTATTTCGTCGTCAGCTGAAAACAATTTATAACATTACGTAAAATCCAGTTTAACCACCTTAAACATGATATTCCTAAAAAAAGTTGTAGGTAATACATTCAATAAATAGAAATTAGAGATCAAATATCGATCAGCAGTTTGCTTTGCAATCATCTTGAATTAAACATTTCGCACGTAAAATACGCGCATTGACGTGGAGTTGCGGATACCAGCCCGTATTACCTATTAAACATTCAAACCTATCGTTTACTTTATCTTTTATTTAACCATCCTTATTACTGGCTGGCTCAACATAATATTTCTAGTCTATTCAGATAAGCATCTAAATTCCCATGTAGTCCGTCAAATACTCTCCAGATTAGAGAAGGAACGTGAGTCAACCTTGCGCATCCACGTTGCGTCTAAAATTCTGTTCAAGATCTTGTATTTACCTATTCTATCTATATTTTACCTAAATAAAATCAAATAATTTATTGGTTTGCAAACATGGGTAATTAACATTAATACATAGATGGTTTATATTAGGTGTTTTAAATATCTCTGCTCGTAGTCGTCGTCTGCTGTCAGTTGTCGTGATGTTTCGAATTGGATGGGTTAGGTTTGTTACATCAAATAAATAAATAAAATAAAAAATTGTTTATTGTCACAAATCAGAAAATAGCTTTACAAATTTGTATTCGAACATTGTATTCGATTTGTACATTAGCAGAGGGGCTTGTGGCTAAGTAATAACAGCCGCACGAGTCGATCAATCAGGTTAAGCTACGCTTACCGCGGTTGGTTGACGACCATATTTACATACCAAGAACCCTCCGAGCCTCGGAAAGCACGTCGTTAAGCCGTTGGGCCTGGCTGTAAATGACAGCCAGGCCCAACGGCTTAACGACGTGCTTGTAGATTTTTGACAGTTGTTACAGGTCGTCAGAAGCCCGAAAGTCTGACAACCAGTCTTACCAAGGGGTATCGTGTTACCCAGTAACGGGTTGTGGAAGTTAGATAGGCAGTCGCTCCATGTAAAATACTGGTATTCAGTTGCATCTGGTTAAACTGGAAGGCGACCCCAACATAGTTGGAAAAAGGCTAAGCAGATGATGATGATTCAACATTAGTATTTATTGTATCGATAACTGGAAACTACTATATCTCTCTTCAGCCTAATGCAATCCACTGCTAGACATAGGCCTCTTCTAGTTAGCGCCACAATACCCGGTCCTTCTGGACAAAAATCTATAAGTTTTTCTAATAATAATACTGCATTGAATGTTTTGTGGCCATCATCAAATCATAATTTTATCATCACGTGCTCTTGCGTCATTACCAGCTGTAGATACGTCAAATATGAATCACCTTCATTCCTATTAGCCTTCTAGCTTTTATATTTTTTTTATTTGCTTATTCTTTGCCATTCTTGGATAATTAGATACATTTCCATTTCTCACACGCTTCATTTTTCCAATTTTCAAGGAATCCATCCGTTGGTGTATCCAAACAGGGAAAAAAGTATCGTTCAAAGCAATGTTCAAAGTGTTTTCATTTCTTTATAGCTTTTGCTGCTATACACACTGTACCTAACATTCAAATTAGGGACCCAACGTGTAAATAGTAAGAACTAAAATGATTAAACTTTTGGAATAACTACCCACAGACTTACCATTTCAATCATAGCTTGGAAGCCTTTCAAGTACCTACTTATATTTACTACATTTATGAAGAAATTTATTAGGTCCATACAGGAAATGAGAGATTAGAAATATTTTTGAGTAGTCTTGGATCTTCTCATGTGTAGTATTTTCACCGATCGGTTTATGGCCGGCCTTGGTCCGTCGCTCTACAAAGTAGAGCGGTTTGTGTTTTATGTTGCATGCTATGGTGCCTGACATTGACTTACATGTGGAGCTGACAGTCTCTACGTCTAGTCTCTTTACTATACCAAACTAAATGCATGTAACCATCTACTCCTGTGACTTTTGCTGCATATAAGAGGTAGATTCTCTTGTTTTTAGGTCACATAAGGGTATCTAGGTATTTTTTTTTTTAAATCTTCTGTCTAATTTGCTTAGCAGAGAAAAAATATGTTTACTGTACTACCGCATAATTTAAATTTAACGGTAACACTCTAGGTGCTCTAGTTGGACGCAAACCAAATATTGGTTTACCGTCTACAAATGGGAATTGAAGAGGGACATTAGTTCTTAAGTTTAGGCATTACGCTAACGATGAAGGGCACCATGCAATTATGACGTGACCTAGATCCATGTCATACTTTTATAATGTCGTCACGATCCTATCGTTTTTCACAAGATGGCGACGCACAACGACAAATCCCTGTATTTCTATTTACGTATCTAGCTTTGCGATGTAGCGAGGCGGCCGGCGCTCTACCTTTACTCAACTCTGTCTGATAAACATAGCAGAGAATAGACAAAACCTGTTAATAACTCGGTCACTAGATCATTTTGTCATACAAAACTTCACCTAAGGTTATCGCCAAAAATAGAGCACATACGTGAGCTTTTTACATAATTTCAGCGCAAGTTACGCCGAAAATAGCAACGATGTAGTGACGCAGAGTGGGAGCGAAGATGTGCCGCCGGCTCCCACTCGGCGAGCGGCAGCTGCCTGGACTCACCTCGCACCGTCGCGGCGCACGCCGACGCCACCAACAACATGCACAACATTATCCTCCATAGCGTCAATCCTTTGCTCCACATGTTGTTTAAGTTAAGCCCGCTATGCTGGGCTATCAGTCATTTGCACACACACTCGCGCACCTGGTCGGCCGATCTAAGGACGTTGTACACATCTACACTGAATGAGCGAATCCACTTAATACGTCGGCTCAACGCGACTCGCATCCCCTCAGGAATGCAACTCGGGTCAAAACCGTTGCCATTAAATCGCGGTTGGAGTTGATCAAACCGAAAAACGTAGCGAAATAAATCTTATACGAAAGCAATAAATTATTGAACGACAACTCTATTATTAACCGCGATTCAATGGCTAAAATGTTGGCTGCAGCGGCAAGCGGTACGCGACACTGCACGTAAAGACGACGGACGTCGGACGTACTCTATTTCCGGAGACAGCACAGCATCGCTGGTCGGAGGGGTACTGGCGTGAGCGCGAGGCTCTCCCCGCGCCGGAGCTTTCAGCGATATTCAGCGCGGTGCGCGTGCCAAGCGCAGCCCACGACGACGCGCGGCGCCCGCGCAGCCCGCGCGACCAACCTGCTTCACATCACAACCTGGACGCCTCAATAAAGCTTATTTTGTTTATAATCCACGTGTTTTATATATTATTCTAACCTACAGGTTTTTCTAATATACGTAAACGTAACGTCTCGACTATCATAACGAGACTAAAAGAAACAAACGCAGTGAGACTGATTTATTATTTATAACGAATTACTTATCCATCCAAATGAAGTTCTGTGGAGTATGAGTCAAGACATTTAACACCTGTTAGAAACTGTGTCTACTGTAGGAATATCTCAACATAATATCCTAGACATTCCCATTACAGTACCTACACTTTCAAAGTGATCCAAAACTGACGCTAACGTTTCTAATTTGTAACACACCACATGTCATTCAAGGCTGCTCCACGTATTTTAGAGGGAAACTGTATCCCCGACTTCTATGACGTCTTCCCATTTTAATTGTGGTTTAATTTTGTCCAAGATTAGATAATAAATATAATAGGAACGCGCCAAATGGCTATGAATACCTACTTAAGGGGATACATCGATTAATTTTGTGTTTTTAAAATTCCTTTATAACCAAATGTTTAGGTATTAAATCATTTGGATTTTCCATTTTCCATATGTGTTATTTGACTATATTGTTTATTACTGCTGTACTAAAACCGAAGTACCTGCCTACCTAGAGTCTGTCTGCTTGACAGACTCTACCTACTTGAAAAATCCAAAGTAGCGCCGTCTATTTTCTGGTAGACGATTACGTATAAGTAAGGGTACTTAATCGTATAAAACAGAAAATAGACCGTGCTACTTTGGATTTTTTTTCCTATCGAAAAAATTTCAAGTATATCGGTTTTAGTACATCAGTACCTAGACATTGTAGTCAAATAACACTTATGGAAAATCCAAATGATTTAACCTACCTATACATTTGGTTATAAAGGAATTTTAAAAACACAAAATTTATCGATGTATCCCCTTAAGTAGGTTACATTTGGTTTTATAGGAATTTTAAAAACACAAAATCAAACTAGACAGTCATCATAACGCCATTTCACTTACACACGGAGCTAAACCACTCTTCGATGTATCTTCTTAACGTAATAAGACAAGCGAGATGTTGAAGTAACGTTCACGAAGCATTAATACTTGTCGTCATACACGATCTGTTGGCAGGAGGAGCATGCTGCCGGTGTGGCCGCCAGCATGTCGCTTTCGAAATTACTGCACTTGGTGCAGTGACATCCCCAAAGCCAGTGCCTACGCAAATATAGTTTTCATTCGCAGCTATTTACAGATAGTCCTTGTACCGAGGTGCCATAACAACACATTTAGGTAAGTAGGTATGTAGGTACACACGGCTACATAACAAGCTATACATTTCCAGTACCTATAGCTGATCCTTCATTGTAAGGAAATCCTATACCTACAATGCGAGATCAGCTTATACTGGAAATATACAGGGTGATTGGAAGATGGGTGCAAAGCTTTAAGGTGAAGATAGCACAGACAATTTATGGTGGTTGTCATATACGAAGTCCATTTTTTTTAACCTAATTTTTTATGTTTTTTTTTAAACTCCCAAAATTTTAACTAAACTGCTTATTTATGGCCAAATTGAGTGATAAATTAATTCATTTTTATTTTTTTAATAAATTAATGTGTAAGCAATCTAGCAAAACATGTTTTAGGCCTCTGTGTCGTTAGACATTTTTTTTACAGACATTTAAAGTTCATAAGTTCATTTGACGACACGGTTGGCGCAGTGGTTGAGCGTTTGACTGCTGCGCAGCATGTGGCGGGTTAGATTCCCGCACGGAACAAATATTTGTACGACCTACAAGTATTTGTTCCGAGTCTGGGTGTTTTTCTATCTATAATATGTATGTATTTACAGAAAAAAAAATGTATATAAGTAGTTTATCAACCATCTCGTTACCATAATACAAGCATTAGGTTGCTTAGCTTGGGACTAGATGGCGTTGTGTGAAATGTCCAAGGATATTATTATATTATTATAAAAATTTTAAAAATCATAAATACTCTTTGTAAAACTTATTTAAAAGAAACTAAGGGTGCTTTTTTAGTTGAATTTTTGGGAATTTTCGATTATCATAAAAATTTGGTTAAAAAATGGCAAGACTTCGTCTAAGACAACCATGGCTGGTTCTAAATTGTCTGTAGGTACTATCTTCGCCTTAAGCTTTGCAAATTGCACCTATCTTGGAATCATCCTGTATAGCTTGTTAGGTAGCCGTGTGTATACCTACACCTATACTTTTTACACCTATAACCTACGTTTTACGAGGAAAGGCGGATATTTCAGAAAGTAAACGTTTTCAGATCTTATGATGGGTACAAATCTATGTTACCAAGGTGATAATATTACGATATCACCTTAGTAGGGACTAGGGAGTAAAAAGGTTTCATTGATATCCACCATTTTTAGGCAAACTAAAATTTACAATGGCGAACCCTAAAAACTGTCGGAAAAAGAAAGGATTCCTAGTTTCCTGCGACCTAGATGGATGCTGCCCGACCTAGATAGTCTAGATAGATGTGATAAGACTCTTAGTACACGCCTATAATAAAATACTTATGACTTCGCACATAAATCAGACAGATGTTTAAATGCAAATACGTAAACCTAAACCTGATCTTTAAGCTGTAGGTTCTTAATATTTACAGAGTGAAGAAGCCCAGATACCTACTCGTAAAACAATCATGTTTTAAAGCGCCACTATGAATTTATTACAGGACGCGACCGCTACACCTAGGTTAAATATAGTTCGATTCAAACTTAAGAGGAAACGTGGGTGCTCTTTTCTCCATACAAAATGATACAAACGCTCTCGCCTGTTTTCTTTCTGGTTAATGACCATAAAGCAATGATTTTTTACAGAAATATAAATATCAGTTAATTGTATGCCCCTATGTTTTCCTTTTTGATGATATATTATTTTTATAGGAACTAGAACCCTCCAAAAATTCTCAAAATTGCCTATTCAAACCGCTGTCAACAGACGCCTAGTGTACCAATTTGACAACTATCTGAAGATTTGGGGTACCAGTTTTTCAATAAAGTTGCCCCAGTCTATGTCCCTGGTGCAGACGAAATAATCCTTGCAGGATCTGTAACTTCAAACGATCCTCTTGATAAGCCATTTTCCCTTGACGAACTTAAGACGGTTCTTACTTATGTTAAGGATTCCGCACCTGGCGTGGATGGATTCCCTTACTCTTTCATTTCAAAAGCGGGTGTAAAATGTCACCAATATTACCTGGACTTGGTCAATTTTTGTTTCATCTCAGGGTATATTCCTCCAGCTTGGAAGGTTCAAGTGGTTATTCCTCTGTTAAAACCTGGCAAAGATCCTAGTGATCATTGCTCTTATCGACCAATTGCTTTATCGTCTATTCTTATTAAACTTCTTGAACATCTAATCAAAAACCGTCTAGAATGGTTGGTTGAAAATAGAAAAATACTACCAACGACTCAATTCGGCTTTAGGAAAGGTCTGGGTACTACTGATAGTGTAGGTATCCTCACATCAGAGATCAGGCTGGCCCTTAGTAGAGATGAGTCTGTGGTTGCCGTTTTTCTAGACATTTCAGCTGCTTATGACTCTGTCCTCCTCCCCGTTCTCAGGCAAAAGCTGCATGAGCTGAGAATACCGGTTAGGATTATTCAGATCATCTGCACTATTCTTTCAAGCCGCACTCTTCAGCTGAGGATACCGGGGGAAAACTCTGAGCAGAGGATGACCTGGCGAGGCTTACCTCAGGGATCTGTTATTAGTCCCATACTATATAATATTTATACTTCAGATCTACCCTCATGCTTAAATTATAATTGCAAAATCCTTCAATATGCGGACGATATTGCATTATTGGTCTCTGGCAGTTCCATAGAGGATGCCGCTCTATCTTTGAATGTCTCTTTATCTTCATTAAACCAATGGCTGCTCGATCACGGCTTGTCTTTGTGCGCTCCTAAGAGTACAGCAGTTATTTTTACTCGCAGACGTCTTGTCCCCCAGGTAGATATTAACATAGATGGTCAAGCTATCCCGATCAAGGAAAAGGCCAGGTTTCTGGGAGTTACCCTGGACTCCAAAATGTCAGGTGTGGATCACATCAACAATGTTGTTAAAAAATGTGAACGCTCAGTATCAGTTCTAAAGGCGTTGGCTGGAGTTTGGTGGGGCGCCCACCCATACACACTAAAATTAGTGTACAATGCTCTGGTCAGAAGTGTGATGGACTATTGCTGCTTCTTACTTGAGCCCTGTAATAAAGAGGCGCTTCGTAAATTAGACGCCATTCAAGCCAAATGCCTTAGGATTGTCGTAGGAGCAATGAAATCCTCCCCCATCAATGCTCTCCAGGTAGAATGTGCAGAGCCTCCCCTTAACCTTCGTAGACAATACTTAGCAGATCGCTTCCTGTCAAAAGTTTTCGCCCTTTCATCCCATCCCTTACTTCCCATCCTAGAACAAATCCACCTATCCTTAGAAATATCCCCTTATTGGAAACATAAGTCTCCTCCCCCAGTGATGAATAGGTACAGAGAGCTTAAAAACCTCTCATCACCTGTTTGTCAGTATCCCATCCTACCAGTATTTTCTTCCGTATACGAGGTAGTCCACTTTAAACCAAAGGTCGTTTTGGAACTTGGTATTTCAAAGAATTCCGAGGACGTAAAAGGCGACTTTGATCGGGCCATTGAGAGGTACTGGAGGGGTTGGAATTTGTTCTACACAGATGCGTCTAAATTAACTCCAACAGGATGTACAGGAATTGCAACATACTTCCAGAATTCCAGGATTGCCCTTCTTTTCCAGTGCCCCTCAGAGGTTTCGGTATTTACGGGGGAATGTATTGGCATTTTAGAAGCAATTAATTTCATTAAAACGCACAATATTCAAAATTCGGTAATTTTTTCAGATTCTCGCAGTAGCATTCAGGCTTTAAGACAGAATCAACTAAAATCAAAGATCCATAGTAAAATCATTACAGACATTCAAAATTTACTCTTCACGTGCTCTAACAACAATTTAAACATTGAGATAGCTTGGATTCCCAGTCACTCGGGTATAGGTGGCAACGAGTGCGCCGACTCGCTGGCTAAATTTGCAACATCCAACCACGTTGATCAAAAGCATTATGTTGTCCATAGTTATGACCTACGGGCTGACACCAAACTTAAAATGCATAACTCGTGGTCAGCAGTATGGCAGCTAAGTTCAAAACTCAAGGGGGCGTACTACGCCAGTATCCAACCCGACATCCAGCGGAAACCTTGGTTTTTTAAGTGTACCAAATTATCGAAAAGAACTATTTCATCTTTGTGCAGACTGAGACTCGGTCACTGCTGCAGTCCAGTATTCCTAAATAAGATTCGTATTCGTGACAGTTCCTTGTGCGAATGCGGACTTGACGAGGGTACTTTGGACCATATTTTCTTCTCATGTCCTTCAAACTCACAATCTTTTGAATTGTACCTTATGCTTCCCAAAATTAAAATCTCCCTGCCTACTAACTTCCATTCCCTCCTAACTAACTTTTCCCCTAAATTAATCCAAGTCCTAGCTAAATTTTTAAATGACAATGATTTAAAAATGTAGTCTGGTGGGTGTAATAATCATAATCATAACTTTGTAAATATTTGTGTCATTTTGTAGTAGAATAATAATTTAACAAAACTAACAACCTACAATTAACAAAACTTGTGTTGTCCTTGCAGCTAACATTTAACAAATAACAACTACCACAAAGTGAAAAGTTCGACGGCTCAACTCGCTCTACCGCCGCGCCGTCCCAACATGACGCTGGCAGAATAGTCGACATCGGCTCAGTTGCCAAAAAAAAAAAAAAAAACTATTAACGAAAAAAGAAAAACATAGGGGCATAGTATATATACTTCTTATTCAGATTATGAAATATCTTTTAAATTGGTCCAATGTTGGAGGAGGAAATAGGCGAGAGCCAAACCTCGAAATGTGACCTTTTACATAGGCTATTTAGTCGGATCTGCAGTTGTCCTTATCGCACGAATTCGAGGGCGGAGCGCTCGCAGAGCGACAGCAATACCTTCTTAAAATACCTAACTGGCCACCAGCCTTTCCTCTTAATGGTGGCTCGGAAGTTAGCTGCGAGTGCAGACCGCACATGTACAGTCAAGTCGACAATCATTCTATGGCTCATAATTAAACATTTTGTTGTCTAACATTATCGGCACGTGATTTAGCTAAGCAATTTATTTGCGATATATTATATCAATGTAAACATATATTTCTGATACCGGATCTTAGATCTTAGACTATAAGCCGACGTTTGCACGGACGTAAAAATATCAAGGCGATTTTTTTTCGCGCACTAGATTTTCAACGCTCTGCTTAGCGCCGAGAGTTGAAAATCCAGTGCGCGATATTTATACGTCCGTGCGAACGTCGGCCTAGTAATATTAATCTTGTTACTTATTCCCTGTGCGAGTTCCACAAGGGTCCAGTATGAGCCCCCCTTAGCGATCAAATAGCGACCTACGCCGACGTATTGAATGGCAAGGTTATGAAAATTTAAATAATATTTTTATTCCAAAATTCTGCCACGCGAACTCCGTTCACTAATCCTCAAGTGCACAGGTGACAGCGTGGCATGCGGCGCAAGATGGCAGGTGTGGGCCATTATCTGCGGAGAGACATCGCACCGTGTAAACACTTGAGACCCGAGTCGTTCATAAACCCCATATATTCGATAAACCCCCATCTGTGGAGATTCACTTTCCTGTGGCCGACTAAAAATATCAATTACGAAACTTATTCATCATCATCTTCCTAGCCTTTTCCCAACTATGTTGGGGTCGGCTTCCAGTCTAACCGGATGCAGCTGAATACCACTATTTTACATGAAGCGATTGCCATCTGACCTCCACAACCCAGTTACTGGGTAATACGATACCCTTTGGTAAGACTAGTTGTCAGACTTTCGGACTTCTGATGACCCGTAACGACTGTCAAAGATCCACAAATGACAGCCGGGACCAACGGCTTAACGAATTAATTTTGCGGGCTGTTTTTCTTTCTTTAATTAATTAATTCGTTAGTGCCTGCGCGCACTGCCGTGCGGTGGAATGCGTTGCGTTAGTTCTGCCGCACTGGGCGGGGCCTACGGTAACAAAACGCATGCGTTTTTCTCACCGCAGTGCGCGCACTTTAAAGACATTCCATGCTTTACAGATTATGCGTTAGAAAAGCGCTCTGCAGTGCGCGCAGGGCCTTAAGCTTAATTACCAAACTCATTATCTTGAGTTAAATTTAATTAAAGGCTGTTCGTTGGTAAGCGCATTACTTGGGAGAGAATACCTGTACCGAAGGTTTTTAGGAGAAAAAAAAATTGGAAATGCTTCCCGGGAAATTCGGGAAAAACAAAGTAGGTAGTTTTTGTTATGGAAATTGAAATTTGGACAGGGCAACGTTTGTCGGGTCAGCTAGTAGACCATACAATAGTATTCAGCGGGCTGTTGTATAGCAGTAGTCACTCAACAATAGGCTCCAGTGTGAGCTCCACACAAATAAGCTACTAGCTTTAGGCAAAAAATCCCCGCGTCCTAACCAAAAAAATTGTACGCTCAAACACGTTCATATGTCACTCAGGCGAACCGACCACGCGTTCGGGTTCGCCGAACAAAATCAAAGATCACGCTAGTTAGGACGCGGCCTTATAGTTTCGCCATATCAGTCTGTCTGAGAAAATGAGTTAAAACGCGAGCGCATTATAACTATAATGTTATTGTAAATAGTATGATGAAAACTATAATGAATGCACTAATAATATATAACTTTGCAGGCAGAGGATTGAGCAGCATATAATAAGCGAGTGGGGTAGGTATTGTTGGATCCCATAATTAAATTTAAAAAGTACCTAAGTATGATGTTTCTAAATAACTATTGACGATAAGTTAATTAAACAGCAGTCACTTAGCCAACGCTCGCACGGACGTAAAAAAATCGCGGTGGGCTTTTATCGCGCACTGGATTTTCAACTCTCGGTGTTGAGCAGAGCTTCGAGAATCCAACCTAACAACAACAGAGTGCATCCCAGCGCGACGAAAAACACACTGTTGGATTTTCAACTCCCGGCGCTAGCAGAGCGTTCTCCTTCTGCGAAGCAGTAATGCTCGCGAAGCAGGAGGCGGAACGCGCGAGGGAGGCAGGCGTGGGTGGCCCGATTCCCGGCCACCTTAGGCGCGGGCTTGCGGACGGTGAGTAGTGGGTAGCTCGCCGTCCGATAATGACCAGGGGGTCTACTCCCTAAGCACGAAGTCCGTAGTTTCGGCCTTCGTTACGGGCGTTTCCTACTCCGTATCACCTACGGATGATTGCTTCGGGGCCCGAACGAAGTATGAATGGCAACACGATACGACAGTGGTCCCTACTCCCGATGTGTTTTAGCCCGTCCGAAAAATTTAACTCTTACACTTGTTTTGATGGATCGTTAAGTCAGACGGACGGACTTAGGGAGTAGGCCCCCTGGCCCGGGTCAACGGCGCGTTGTGTTCCACGCGCGCCTCAAAGAGATGTCAGCAAAGAGATGGGGTCCGATAGGGCCGACGCCGGGGTCGCGGGTTGTTCGAAAGAGATACCGTGGCCCTGGCATAGGCAACTGAAGGAACACGGGTGGGTTTTAGTCAGTAGGTAAGTCTGACACGCCCTTCCGCTCCACCCAGAGCGGGATCATTTTATGATTTCCAATCCACAAAAAAAAAAAGCAGAGCGTTGAAAATGCAGTGCGCGAAAAAAAATCGCCGCGATTTTTTTACGCCCGTGCGAACGACGTCGGCTTATTGTATATTTTCAGTTACAACCGCAGAAATAACAGTTTTCAGTTTTTTTTTATAAATCTATATAAATAAAAGGAGTATAGTCCTGAACTCCTGACCGACTAACTCATCAACGCCCAGCCCAGCCCTTGGACCTAGAAAGCTGAAATTTTGCACACAGGTTCCCTTTATAATGTAGACAAGGAATAAGGAAGGAATTCCCAGTAGCAGGTTCCCTTGGTATATTTTCCGACTTCCACGCGGGCAAAAGCTAGTAATCTATAAAAACAATACTGTGCATGCATAAATAGTTTTTGATAGTTTTACTTTTTGTAGATAACATTGAAAAGAGAAAATAGTTATAAAATCTTAATTTATTTCTTAAAACTATTAACCTACAATTACTTAAATGACATTCTTAAAATTTAAGGATCTCTGAAGAAAATGATGGATAATAAAACCTACCTACATCTATTTATTTCTACAGTGAAAATGATATAATGTAGAAAGTATGCTAGCTTACACAATTAATGTAAATTACCCGGAACATAGCCTGTGAGCCAGTTAATATTTCATTTTATTGACAAACTTTTAAGTAGACAGGATACAACCTGTCATATTTGTTTATAATACTTAAGGATGATGCGCAGTGAGTGATAGTCTGCCAAATTCATTTTTTTTTTTTGGGTTTTTGGCAATTTGCAGGTCCGTGTCAGGTTGTATCTTGATCAAAGTATGATATGCGGCAATAAAACATATGTATTTATATAATTTTAACCATAATTTGATCAAGATACAGTGACATGGAGCTGCAAATTGCAAAAAACCCAAAAAAAATAGAATTTTGCAGGCTACACAGTGCAATTACCATAATCCAGATAACTAAATGATACTAAGGCCTTGAAAATATTAGTTTGATGAAAGGTCAATAAAAAAGTCTGCAGTTCTACAGTCCCCTAATGATCTATGATAATAAGTTCGTCTATACTCCAGTCTTCATAGGAATGATCGGGGAGGTATCGTCTGATGATGATTGGAATCTTGCCGTGCTTCAGTTCTTTCATTGCTATCTGTAGAGGATCTGTTTCACCTTCCAGCTCAACCATTACTGGGGCACACATGGCTATCTGCAATGCTCTCGTACCTAGAATGATAGAAAAATAGTCAAATAATAAATTTACACTTCAGTATGCCTTTACGAGTTGTTTTTATTTGGAAATTATTGTGTTATTTAAAGATGATCAACTTTTATAATGCACTAAAGACCAGCAATCAATATACGAATGATATTACAAACAGCAAGGTTCGAATTGTGTAGGTATCTGAGGTCGAAACATAACCTTACCCAGAACTCTCGCTCGTTCGTACTTGGTCATGTACCGCGAAGTGATGCGCTTAGACTTCTCAACTCCTCCACCAGCTTGGCCGGGCAAGAGGCACTGTACATTAAATCCTTCTTCCTCCTGTTCCTCTGTCTCCTCAATGTTATCATCGTCCTCGGCGATATCGTCATAGTCTGCTCCCGCGTCTTCTGCTTCGTATTCTTCGTCGGCCATTATGTCAAAAGAACAAAGGTGTCAGTAGGTCGTCTTAGGAAGAAGTACAAATTAATTGTTCACTGATGTTCAAGTTACGAAATCTTCAGATAATTCGTCTATTTGTAGGAATTTTACTAAAGCAAGACAAAGACAAACTTTAAGAGAAGAGGTTAGTATTCTGTTGCCACTTGCCATTGTCAACTTGTCAAAATTGTCAAATGTCAATTATTTTTATTTGTAAAAAAAAAAATGACACACAACTCACAATAAAGCTGGGCACTCACGGTTAGTCCATCGCAGCCGCAGAACATTATATTTAACATTCTAATGTTTAGCCGTGTGTACTAGCATCAATTAATTTTTATTATAGTTACTACAAACTGCCCAATTTTCTCAATCGATTTTGAACTTAACTATTAACATTTTAATGTTTAAAATCATTTGGAAAATGTAATAAGAATGTACCCGTATTATATTATTAGTTTTCTTTTATTTCACAGTTTGGTATAACCTGTGTGCTATTGTCTGTACACACAGCGGAGTAGGGATTACGGTGCGCAGGAAAATCCGAATATTGACGTCGCGCCAAAATATGGATTGATTATTCGATACTCACGGTAATATTTTGGATGTTTAAGCACACAGTAGCAGGTCAAGTAACTACAAAGTGTCAAAAAATGGTTGATGGTTAAGTTGGTTCCAGTTTGAGAGAGAGACAGAGCTTTAAACGACCCTCAGAAGAACAACTAAGTTGTTCTTCTGAGAAACGACCTATTAGCACCATAATGGTTCCATTATCTTTTTTCACGCCATACTACGGCCCCAAGTTACTACAAACTGTCAAATTTTCTCATTCGATTTTGAACTTAATTTGACAGTTTGTAGTTACTTGACCTGCTGCTGTGTGCTTTAACATCTGCTGCTGAATTTGACCGTGAGTGTCGAATCTTTAACCCATATTCTGGAGCGAAGTCAATACATGGATTTTCCGTGCGCACCGTAATCCCTTACGCCGTTTGGCGTCGCGTCGTTTGTCCGTGAGTGTGAAAACCGTGGGCCGTGGCAGTTTCATCAAAAATGTTCCATAATCGATGTTCGTGTTTTGTTCAATCGTGCGTACACGGCCTTTGCCAATAAAAATACCTTGAACTTCCAAGGATTTTTTTCGTTGATACGATTATGCTCCTTATTTACAAGTTGACACGAATCAATTTCCTATGCAATTATTTTAGTATTTTGGCGGTCCATCTATGTATTTGATTTAATCCTAATGGACTGATGGTTAGTGCACACAAAGTTTTGGCGTCTTAGAGCATTTTAAATGCTCTAAGTTTGGCGTACATCCATTTGATTTCATACATTTGATGCTACGATTTGATGTGACCGCCCGTGCACAGAGCATCGCCCGTGATCAAGAGACCTCAGACCAGAGAACAATGTTTTTAGGGTTCCGTACCTCAAAAGGAAAAAACGGAACCCTTATAGGTCACTCGTGTGTCTGTCTGTCTGTCCGCCTGTCACAGCCAATTTGCTCCTAATCTAATGGACCGATTAAGTTGTTTGGTACGGACGGCTACAGATCAAGCTATACATTTCCAGTATAAGCTGATCTCGCATTGTGTAGGATTTCCTTACAATGAGAGGTCAGTGTAAACTGGAAAAATATAGCTTGATGTGTAGCCGTGTGTACACATATGGATTTCTGAGGATTTCTGTGACCCAAACTCGTACGCCTAAAGTAAATAAATGATTTTTTTTTTACTGTCGTTTAGATTTAGATACCGTAAAATGCTGTAACATTGCCTTTATAGCTCAACATTGCCTAAATTCAAAAAAGTTAAATTATTCCCGCTGCGAAATGTTTTTTATTGTCTATGGTATTACTAAAAGCAAGTCGGCAATCGGTATGGCAACATTTGATCATACGTCACTCCAAATTTTAGTTAACAAACTGTCAGTGTCAGTTTCATTGTCAGTGCGGTCTGTGGTGCGGATACTCGCTAGGCAAAGTTGTGCTAATCTGCACAACTTTGCCTAGCATTGTAAAAAAATAATATTCTTGTGCTATTCAAGATTCAGTGAAGTTTGACGTGGAAAAGAACTTCATGGCAATATGGGTGTCAAATCCATTAAACCAAAAAACCTATTATATCAAACCAAAATACCTATTCATTTAAAAAGATATTTATGACAGGCAATGTTGTAGTTTTTACCTCAACTTTGCCTACGTTTTCAAAGCAATTTTTTGGTGCTTTTTTTACTAGTAGCAAATGTATTCCTATAGCTTAAAGTCCAATATTGGACAGTAATTGAAAAAACATACGACTTTCTTAACGATTAAAGATTTATCGGAGAAAAACGTCAAAATCCGTGCAAAGTTGCAGCATTTTACGGTACTCAACTTTTCGACTGTGTTGCCGTGGTGGTTAGGTTCTTTTTTATGTAGCGTTCAACTTAGGTGGATTTCTTAGGTATGCTTTTAGTTGTGTTTACGTCGATTTGGTATGTTCGAGAATAATAATAATATTTGGTGTTCTTTGGACGACTAGAACATGTTGCGAGCTTCTTTGCTAAAGAGTGCTTACAAAATGGCAGACTTGTGTCATTTTAATGGTGTTTCGGCAGTTATTTTACTTTATTTACTTTACATACTGTTATACTTACTGTTATAGTAATAAATTATGAACCAGTACGTACGCACGGCTACAGATCAAGCTATTAATTCCAGTATAAGCTGATCTCGCATTGTATAGGATTTCCTTACAGTGAGAGCTCAGCGTAAACTGGAAATTTATAGCTTGATGTGTAGCCGTGTGTACCATTCCGAATATTTCCGATCATTGAAAAGGCTAGGCAGATTGATTGAAATGATTCATATTTTTATGAACGCACCCTTTTATTTTTGTCTATGGATATAAAAGATATTTTTCCTTGTCGTTGGCAATTGGCAGCCTTTCCTTTTCCGGTTCTGCATCAAAGCTGTAACCATGCCGGTGTGTATTTTTATTTATCTGAGTAAAATATCCCGCTGTGTTAAATGATATCACAAGTTTTCTGTGTTCGTTATTGTTTTCTGATATTTCTGGTAGTTTGTAATAGTGCCTTCCAACTCCAAAGTGGAAACTCGGTCTCGTCCAAACAAGCGGATACACATGGCAGTACCTGACATGTCAGATGAATAACTAACAAAAAACTTGAAGATTTAGCCAATTGTTTCACAGTTTTTAACAAAATGAGGCTGTTACAGTTCAATCAGTGCTTTAAAAGTTCCTACATCCACAAAATGTATGTACTGCGAAGTGACCAAATAACCTAAATGTGCGTCTTCGGGATTTCAGCTCGCAATTGATTTACTGCATCCTTCTCCCGCGTCGGAGAAAAGGAAACACAAGTTGAAGAGGCTGGTGCCACATCCGAACTCATACTTCATGGATGTCAAGTGCCCTGGCTGCTACAAAATCACAACTGTATTCAGTCACGCGCAAAGGGTGGTCGTATGTGCAGGTTGCTCAACGATCCTTTGCCAGCCCACCGGTGGTCGCGCTAGATTAACGGAGGGTAAGAATCTTTTCATTTTCATTCATATAAAACTCATTGTTCAAGAGTATCTCTGTTCAGACACTTGACAGTTTTGGAACTTTTATTATTACTACACCACATTGGCAATGTACCACCCATGACTCAATACAAACCTCTGATAATGACCTAAAAAAATAGTAAATTTATAGCAGAAAGGCTATTTATTGTATTTTACCATGAACCTCATATTGGATCAAGTTTTTCTTAACTGGTTGCCTGTCATCAATGCACATGTACTGATTTAACTTAGGACTGTTGTGAACTAAAACCATATAAGCTTCTAAACCATGGGTATCATCATCAGCAGGCAGTATTGATCTTCTCATACTTTAAAAATTGTGCAAGAGACATGACTGCGAGTCTGCAAGGAGCTAATTTTCCTAACCATCATGCGCCTGACCCATAAGCCATTTTATTTGGTGTGGCACATTATCTCTAATATCCGTCATCTTGTTATTCATCCCCTTTACCAGCCATATTATTTAACTTATCTCACTATGTAAACAAGTTTATGCACACCTATATACTTATGTGATAGATCCTTATCTACAGTCCATCATTTATCAAGTGAAACAACAATTGCTAATAAAACTAAGACATCAAATACTATATGAGCTGAACGGAAAGTTGCCTATCACTGTCATTAAATATTTGTGCCCTGAATAAGGTATTTATTCAGGTTATTCTAAAGGAATCATTGATGTCATTTCAAATAGTTAATGTAAATTGTGCAATATTGCAGTTATATTTGCATTGCACCTATTGTGCAATAATTATTATATCCCTTGTTGATGCTCTTATCTACATAATAGATAGTAATAAAATTGATGTCTATATTTTTGTTTTGTTGTTCTCATCATAATTATGACAGTTATTTATTGGAAAGTAAAAACAAATTGATGTTTTCCAAGTGATAGGGTCAGTGACCACTGTAGTTATTTTTGGGTTGTACATTATAAATAGGGTGTTTCTTGTTAAGATACTTGGAATATACTTACGGTTGCCAGATTGGAACTTACCGAGTCCGGAACAAGATCGGAACTTACCGGTACGGAGTCCGGGACAAATCTGTCAGGCCGTGGCTATAGCTATTAAAAAAATATAAATTACGGGATATCTAATTTTATATTTACAGATAAACGAAGTTTGGTAGAAAATCACCATACTTATAAAAGATATAAAATTGAGAACTTTGCTTTTTTAGTATAGGCAATAATCAACAAGAGTACATTATCATGTACTATCTTATAAACTATTTTTTTTTATTATTAAATTTTTCGGAATCCGGGGCAATAGATTGAATTACTGGACATGGGACAATATGTAAAATTCCAGGACAATCCTGGAAATCCCGGACATCTGGCAACCTTAAATATACTCGTAATTAGTACATATTTTTTGTCATCACCTTAAAGTTGTCCTTTCAATGTTTACTAACACAACTTTAATTTTGTTCCAGGATGTTCATTTAGAAGAAAACAACATTAATTATCCTGGAGAGAGAGCCCTATTTACTTTAAGATTCTTTTATTTCCAACGTGAGGAGAGATATTTTACAAAAATTTGTTAAAATGGATCCAGATAAGCACTACCAATAAAAGGCTTTTTCAAAGGGAATGTTGTGGTTTGATTCTTTAAAATAAATGTAACTTTTGTAAATATTTTTATTTTCTTATAACTTAATTCATTGCACATTTTTCCAAAAATATCACATAGTCAAGGAATATCCCTCATATAATTATTTGCTTGAATAATTATCTTATTATTATTTCAGGCTAAATTCATATTTTTTTTATGAATACGTGATAACATTCTATTGCAAGCTAGCTTTTACATTGCTATAAACCAATGTAATTTACACTAAAACATGATGTTGATGTCTGCAAGTATAAACTGCTGCAATACAGCTTATCCAGCGCCTCTGATGCTATTACATAGATATTACAATAAATTGTTAAACTGCAAGGAGGAAAATTAAAACTAGGTAATTCTATAAAAATAACAAACATTCATTATTGAAATTAAATAAACAACAATGTAAAATAATCATAATTCATAACAGTTAGTAGTATTTATACTACAAAAATTGTCTAAAAACTGGGAATTAAATTTCAATTTACTTTTTCAAAAAAAGTATTAGCCTTTACTAGTTCTGCTTCAGGCAGCTCCAAGGCTTCTTCTGCATTCTTTATATCTTGTTTGATTGCATCTATTAGGTCATCTAAAGATTTAAAATTCTTCTCTCCTCTCAAATATCCAACCAAACTCACTTTCAAATGTGATCCATAAAAGTCTCCATCAAATTTATGTATGATGTGGGTTTCCTGAAAAAGTTAACATTTACAATATGGTACAGTACTACAAGTAGATAATTTCAAAATCATTAAAAGGTATGGTATGATACATTCTATGTTGATTACGGGCTCTTTTATCTAATGTAACAAAATAATCCTTAAATCATGAACATCTTTCTACCTATATGATGTTTTACAGAATCATCAAAATGAATCATCATGGTCATGAACCTAAAATAGATTAAAACATATACAAGGTGTAAGATAAATAACGCACAACCCCTTAGGGGGTCATTGTATTATGAACAACTTTTACTATGGGACCAAAACCTGAAATCGCGAAAAAAAAACCAGTTCCCAACATTTAGACGAGTTTGTAAACGTAGGCAACAGTTGATTTTTAGGGTTCCGTACCAAAATGGTAAAAATGAACCATTATGGTTCTACACAGTCTGTCTGTCTGTCACAGCTGGATCTTATTCGTACTGGATATCTCAAGAACTACTAATGCTATGAACTTGAAATTTAGAACAGTTTTAGATGACGTTTACCCAACTATTTTGCAAATAAGAAAGAAATAAATTTTTTTTTTTTTTTTTTGCAACAAGGACTGAAAGGGTGTCTTAAAAATTCAAAGTGGGGCTACTAGGGCATGTGGGGTATCATATGACAGAGCGCTGTTTGCACATTCTCAAACGTTCTTTTATTTTTTTTTAGGCCGCATAGTTTTCGACTTTTGATGGAAAATGTAAAAAAAAATACCGTTCCCCCTTATCTCCGAAGTTTGCAAAGAGAAAAATCTGAAATTATTCTATGTGATAGAAGTTTACGTAAAGATTACAGGAAAAATAAAACGATGTCTCTAAATAGCACACTTTTTCAGAAATCGGAACGGAACCCTCGGTGCGCGAGTCGGACTCTCTCTTGACCGGTTTTTTTATACCTTGTAGGTACCCTGCGTTAATGCCTATGTTCTGAATGCCTAACTAAACCTAAGACCCGTTAGTTGTACATAAATTTTTTATCGGTTCATTCACCGTGTGTAGGCACGGTCGTTGTTTCGTGTCGTGTTTGCCGTGTCTTTGACTGACAAGTTAGTTCGTACGATTATTCTGTGGTGCGGCGAGCGCGCTGCGTCGTACCGTAAAGAAACCGTGCCGTGTACAACGGGTCTAAGAGTACACAACCAAAGAAATAGTGGTGCAAGAGTAATCTGTTACAAGTAGCCTAAGACTAAATAAAGTAGCTAACATCATCGCGCCGGGCGAGCACATTTGTTGTATTGCCGGAGCTACACTATGCGGACATCGCCGTTGATCATCGCGTTGAAGGGCGATAACCGTAGGTGTAGCCACCACTACGGATATAATTTGACAACGGCATCGGCATTCACATTGCCGATGGCCTTTTTAATACCTAGTTACAATACGGCCGCCGTATCTTGGCGAGTCCGAACTTCGCGCAGAACGCTGCGCAGTAACATTTTTAGGAATCAAATGGCGACATGAGGCGAGTGTGAGTGAGAGAACATGCGCGAAAGTTCAGAGAGCCTATGTTCAGACTCGCCAAGATATGTCGGCCGTACTGTACTATGGACCAGGGGTGTGAATTCAATGAGCATTGACGTTGACCGTTCAAGTGTGGCCACTCAATTCATCGCGTTGAACAACGGAACAATTACCGCCATGTTTAAAGGGCATAGTGTAGTATATGTGAGACTACGCAACATGTCGAAGAAACATCGACGTCGTTTAGTTCCCTTTACCCAACAGTGACACAGTGGGACAAGAGATATGGACTTATTATAATAAAGATGTCTGTCTAGACGTAAGTAGAAAGAGAAAGGTTCTAGTTTTGTGGATCATTATACCTACCTACCTAAGCGAAAGTTACCAACTGAATGCGTAGCATGCAGTCTTCCGTGCTAGAGTGAGTGTTCGATTCCCGAATATTGGAACTCTGGAAGTGATCGTGCCTGTGAGAACTATTTTTTTGAACACTGGGGAAAAAATATCGCCTCTTGTAGTTAGCTGATTGCAGCACCTTAGCTTGAACATAATAAATAGATTTACTAAGTACCTATGTAACGTATCAGTGGCGGATTTACACATATGCCGCCAGTAGGCTATTCAAATTTTGCCGCCCGTATTGACCTCTACAATTCGTTACGCTAAGTTCAAAAATTACATCGTGAGGAAACTGGCATGTCCAAGAATCAAAAATTCGAAGACATGTGACATCTATCAAGCCGCACTGGGCCCACAAGGTAGATTACAGCCCACTCCCTCTCGAGGAGAGGCGGCCTGTGTCCTAGCAACATTATAGGCTGATTATGCAAAATACGTAGTACTTGCAAAAGTAATATTTAAGTGGTGAAACATTATATTGGAAGCCGACCCCATAGTTGGGATAAGGCTAGGCAGATTGATATTGGTGAAACATTTTATTACACGTTGATTAAATAGTGTGAGTGGACCTAATAACATTTAGGTATTTAATAACGTATTTTTTTATTTCTGTATTAAAAAAAAATTGCGCTAAATTTTCCGCCCCCTAAAATCTGCCGCCCTAGGCTCCAGCCTACTGAGCCTACTGGTAAATACACCACTGTAACGTATTTATTATCGCTACAATAGCCATTGTCATCCCAGGTTTATTTTTCAATAACTTCGTGGCATAATAATAACAGCCGCATGTGTCGATTGAAAGTTAAGCTACGCCTGCAGCGGTCGGTTCGTGGACCATCCATTACATATCGAACGAGACCCCTCCGTGCCTCGGAAAGCACGATAAACAGTTGGTCCCGGACTCTCGGCTGTCATTTGTAGATCTTTGACTGTTGTTACTATTACCAAAGGGGTATTACAACCCAGTAACTGGGTTGCGGAGGTCAGATAGGCAGTCGCTCCATGTAAAATACTGGAATTCAGGTGCATCCGGTTAGACTGGAAGCCGACCTCAACATAGTTGGGAAAAGGCTAGGCAGATTGATTTCGTATGAAATACGCGTTAGCGTATTTTTGATTGGATTACTTTACATACAAAAATTATAGATGGCGACACTAGAACGGTGGTAGGCACGGTAAATATTAATTGTGGTTTAAATCTCACATTCATCACTCAGACTCGGAACAAACCAGGCTTAGCATGTAGGCCATTGGTACAAAATGATTAAAGTAGGTAGGTATTCCGTCTCCATAATAATGCGGAATCAAACCCGAGACCCGTAACGTAGAAGCTAACTAGTGAGCCAGTACGTGATCGTAAATCTATTCCCACCTTAGTTTTTACAGGTATCTATTGTGCATGTATACCTCTACGGGTAATACCATGTTATGAATGACATAAATATTAATAGCATTAATAGTAAAAAAATTGTAAGTACTTAGGTATAGTTTTTATCTCACGAAAGCGGGTGAGCCATATTTGTAGATGTAATGCGTATAGACACGCGCTCTTGTATGCGTAGTACAGGTAGCGCGCTCCCGAGTCCCGAGTCCCGACCTTACGCACACAAAGACAATGTGCAAGTAACATTTACACATACAATTAGTATGGCTCGCACGCTTTCGTGATAACTGTAACAGTACCTATTAGATACTTATGTAAATTTTCTTCTTTCCGAACCATCTAAACTGTACCTACCTAAAATTATGTTTCCAAATTTTCAACACATTTCCGTTTTATAATACTTAACTAATTTAGATAACAGTTTCGAATAAGTATGTAGTCACGTTGACTTTGATATTTAAACAAAGACAAATAAGTCTTAATTTACTAAGCATCTATTACTACATTCATTAGTACAAGTAAACATTATATAATTATAATCACAATTTATTATTTTGTTGTAGATACTTAGGCAATATCGGACTACAGCTAGTGTAGGTATTACAAAACAATGGAATGAATTAAATGGCGTAGCCGCTTCTGATTTTAAAACTTTATCAGTCAGATTTGTCATAGGTATAGCTGAACTATATACTTATTCTTATAAGCGTCGTTGTTCATTCAAGACTTGAGCTATATGTATTTTTCTGAATAAAACTGACTAGAGAGTAGAGTTCAGAGTAGAGAGGTCTATGGCCCTTATTACAGAACGCCACTCAATCATCAAGCCATTTGATTGGTTGAACTTGAAACTAGATTTAAGTAATGCTTGAGCATTGAGTGACGTTCTATCTATAATACGGTACAGTCAGCAACAAAAGTCGATTAACACTTGTGTTTTCTAAATCTTAATTATTGAGAAAAATACTTCAATAAAATCGGAACAGATGTAAATTTTAAAGAAAATTAACTCTTATCTAATAAATGAAATGCTAAAAATCAGGCTAACGTATCATTTTGTGTTAATTTAGATGATGTCAAAAAGTAGCAGTGATAACCGACTTCTGTTGCTGACCGTACGTCCGCCTTTACTCTGCATTGTGACCAAATAGGGGGATAAAACTCAGTCGTAGGTAACGTCCTTCTACACTGATTATTCGCGCGCTGTTGTTGGTAATTTGGGGATAAGTAGTGGCCGTAGTGGGTGTGGGTGTGGGTCTCGCTGAACTCTGCACCACGCATTACGATAAAGTTACTGTCGTGAGGAGTGTGCGGACTGAAGACGTCCCAACGAGCACCGTCCTCTCAACTTTACCAATGTTCGACAAAAAAAAAACTAAGTTTAGCTTGATCACAGTAAATAGATTTACGTGAGTAACGTATTTACTATCCAAAAATTAAATTAATTATTTATTTTTCAATAACTTCGTGGCATAATAATAACAGCCGCATGGGTCGATTGAAAGTTGGCCATCCATTACATATCGAGACCCCTCTGTGCCTCGGAAAGCACATTAAACAGTTGGTCCCAGCTGTCATTTGTAGATCTTTGACTGCCGGTATGGGTAGTCAGACAGAAGCCCAAGTCTGACAACCAGTCTTACCAAGGGGTACCGTGGGGTAAATTTCAACATTTATATCTGTAATTTTTATGGTGTGCATAATAAAGAGTATTCTATCTATCGTGTTACCCAGTAACTAAGTTGAGATAGAGGAGAGGAGGTCAGATAGGCAGTCGCTCCATGTTGGTATTCAGCTGCATCCAGTTAGACTGGAAGCCGACTCCAACCTAGTTGGGAAAAGACTAGGCAGATTGATAGATTGATTTCGTTCGAAATACGCAAACATGGCGCTGTTACTTTTCATACAAAAATTATAGATGGCGACAGTGGAGCCTACGTACGTTTTAAAATAATATTGGTTGTGGTTTTGTTACCAAAAATAAATCTCGTATTCATCACACAGACTCAGAACAAACTAGCCTTGGCCTTAGTACAAAAAATATTAAATAGGTATTCTAGTCTCCATAATAATGCGGAATCAAACCCGAGACCCGTAACGTAGAAGCTAACCGCTGAGCCACTACGTGATCGTGAATCTATTCTAGCTTAGTTCCTACAGGTATCTATTGCGCATGCTTATGGATAATACCATGCTAAGAATGTTGTACTGACCAATAGCATTATTTGTAAAAAAAAAAACCGGTCAAGAGCGATTCGGACTCGCGCACCGAGGGTTCCGTTCCGATTTCTGAAAAAGTGTGCTACTTAGAGACATCGTTTTATTTTTCCTGTAATATTTACATAAACTTCTATCACATAGAATAATTTCAGATTTTTCTCTTTGCAAACTTCGGAGTTAGGGGGGGGAACGGTATTTTTTTTTCATTTTTCATCAAAAGTCGAAAACTGTGCCGCCTAAAAAAAAAAAAAAAAAATAGTTTGAGAATGTGCAAGCAGCGTTCTTTCATATGATACCCCACATGCCCTAGTAGCCCCACTTTAAATTTTTAAGACACCCTTTCAGTCCCTGTTGCAAAAAAAATATAAATATTTTTATGTCTTTCTTATTTGCAAAATAGTTGGGTATACGTCATCTAAAACTGTTCTAAATTTCAAGTTGATAGCATTAGTAGTACTTGAGATATCCAGCTGTGACAGACAGACAGACAGACTGAGTCACACCATAAGGGTTCCTTTTTTACCATTTTGGTACGGAACCCTAAAAATTGTAAGTATTATCTACCTACGTAAATTGGTTAGTGGCTGAGGGCCCGATCCCGGAGGCCACGGTTTCTAATTATCTCGATAAAGTCGATTAAAAGTCAATATTGCTTAAAAGTACCATCAGCAGGAAAAGTCTTAAACCCATTTTTTTGTGTACTATTTACGCCCGATGGCCCGATTAGTGCCAGGACTTGAAATAATATTGTTGTTCTCATATATCATAAAAACACAGTTTTTAAAATTAATTTTATAGCTAAGTACCTACGTATATTTTGTTTAAATTATAACTACCTATTGAAATTATGATTT
The DNA here is from genome assembly GCA_905163495.3 of Cosmia trapezina. Lineage (NCBI taxonomy): Eukaryota > Metazoa > Arthropoda > Insecta > Lepidoptera > Noctuidae > Cosmia > Cosmia trapezina. Next base: position 12,163,863 of record LR991042.1, read on the forward strand.
TGATTCACAAATTTTGAAATCAAATTAGTTCATCCTATTTTCCATAATTGGAACCACTATATGCAGGCAGAAACCAAACAAACACATTATCATACCTCGAAGCACTTTTTATGTCGACGGTACAAGTTGAAATCAAGACAAAAAATAACAACGAAATTTTTTATCAAATTTATCGAAATCGTGGCCCTACGGGACGTGTACCTACCTGCGGGATTGGGGCCCTCAGCCACTAACCCTGATTTTCTTCTTTCCGAAACTAGAATTCTCTAAGTAAAACCTTATGGATAATCCTTATGGATAAAATTGTTTCCAAATGTTCAACACTTAACGTATAGCGACGTACCTATATCGTATCAAATCGTAATTATGTACAGACGCCAGCAGGTCAAGCCACCCGAAACTGTAAAATTTTCCCAATCAATCTTGAACCTAATGCTTTAGCAATAGAGATGAAAACCTATTAAAGAAATTTGACAGATTGTAGTAGCTTGATATGCTGGCGTCTGTACGTGTATCGTTATCTTCATGTGTTAAAATGATTTATTAACAAAAATATAATTATTGACTAATTAAGTACTTACCTACCTACCTAATAAATATATACCTAAAAATAATAAACAGATAAGAAAAAAGTATTCATAAAATGTCGCCCGGTGATTCTTGGGTGTAATGTTACTGCAGCAGATAGGGCTGGCTGGCATGCTGAAAATTGTCGGCCGTTGTTATATGATAGATAACTGTTAGATAGTAGTTTCAAATAAGTATGTCACTTTGACAAAGATAAATAAGTCTTAATTTACTAAGTGCTTAGTAGGTAAGCATTTTATATAATCACAATTTATTATTTTGTTGCAGGGACTAGTTTGTAGGTATTAATTACTAAACAATGAAATGGATTAAATTCTTCTTCTGATTTTAGAACGTTTATTACCTAGTCTAATCTTTATAAATAAAACTGAACGGCGGGACCAATTCGACTAATTAATTTTTTTCAAATATTCGTTGAAGGCCGAGGAAGGTTCTTGTGAAGAGAAAAATTCGGAAAAACTGAAAGTGAATTTTCCAAGGGAACTTTGTATGGATTATTGAAATTTCGACAGGACGTCTGTCGAGTCAGCTAGTTCATCATAAAGCTGAAAAAAACTGTCCCCTTCTACATCGTGCTTATCCCTTATTCTAGGGAATATGTAGTTGCCTAGTGGCTGTGGGTAGGTACTCTCGCTGAACTCTGAACCACGCATTACCATGAAGTTTCTGTCATGAGGAGTGTGAGGACCAGGGAATAGATGACTGAGGACGTCCCAACGAGCACCGTCCTCTCAAAACATTACCAATGTTCGAAATAAAAACTTTAGTTAGAGTCGTAACCAACGTGAACGTCGCGCGATTTTGTGATTGTCGCATTCATTATGTTACTCGCCCTATGTATTTGCGACCACGCGTCCCGGTTCCCCTTGTTAGGGTTCCGTACCAAAATGGTAAAAAAGGAACCATTATGGTGTCACTCAGTCTGTCTGTCTGTCACAGCTGGATATCTCAAGAACTACTAATGCTATCAACTTGAAATTTAGAATAGTTTTAGATGACGTTGACCCAACTATTTTGCAAATAAGAAAGAAATTAAAATATTTATATTTTTTTGCAACAGGGACTGAAAGGGGGTCTTAAAAAATCAAAGTGGGGCTACTAGGGCATGTGGGGTATCATATGAAAGAGCGCTGTTTGCACATTCTCAAACATTTTTTTTTCTTTTTTTTAGGCCGCATAGTTTTCGACTTCTGATGAAAAATGTAAAAAAATACCGTTCCCCCCCCCCCCTTTTTTTTTCTTCTGAAGTTTGCAAAGAGAAAAATCTGAAATTATTATATGTGATAGAAGTTTATGTAAAGATTACAGGAAAAATAAAACGATGTCTCTAAATAGCACACTTTTTCAGAAATCGGAACGGAACCCTCGGTGCGCGAGTCCAACTTGCTCTTGACCGGTTTTTTTGTTTTTAGGAAATGGCACCTCGCAGGTCAACCTAGGAGGTTGTCGGCTACTTAATCGTACTTTCCTGTGTGTGCCTCAATAAATTAAGGCCTCCAGCGACAGCGCATAATACCTACTTTAAAACTAAGCGACCACTCGCTATGGGGTGCCCTTACCCCTGTGGGGTACGGACCTCGGTTTAAGTCGTCACTGGGAGAGGACAGCAAGGGACAGACTGACGAACGCAATGATCGCTTTTGATTAGGACGCGGCCGATCAGCTATCGCGTATGTACGAACGATCTCGGTGATATGGTTGCAACGCCAACGTTAAGATGATAGTGGTTCTATGGGTTGCGACCATTACGGACTTATTAACAAAAAATATATAATTAATGACTAATTAAGTATCTACCTAACAAATAAAACAGATAAGAAAAAAGTATTCATAAAATGTCGCACGGTGATTATTGATGTAATGTCTAAACCAAATTGTAGATAAGCCTGGCATGCTGAAAATTGTCGGCCGTTGTTTTTATGATAAAAGAATGAAATGGCGAGAATTGTCGACAAAGATTTTCGAGACTTAACAGGGTAGGTATTATTTATCTATAACTAGGTATTGTAAGTACCTAATTAATGTCTTATCATTACAGGCATGTTGAAAATTGTTGGTTGTCTCTAATTTTCTATAATTAAATTAATTTTCCACTGGTTTGATAACAGTAACTCAGTAATTAGCTTTTGTACCGATTTGATACAGTTTAATTCAGATATTATTCATAAAAGTAAATAAATAAATATCATGCATAGTTCAATCAATCGGCCTAGCCTTTTCCCAACTATATTGGAGTCGGCTTCCAGTCTAACCGGATGCAGCTAAATACCAGACATGGACATGGAGCGACCTGCCTATCTGACCTCCACAACCCAGTTACTGGGTAATACGATACCCACTCCTTGGACCTTCGGGCTTCTGACGACTCGTGACGACTGTCAAAGATCCACGAATAACAGCCGGGACCGACGGCTTAACGTGCTTTCCGAGGCACGAAGGAATCTCGGTATGTAAAGATGGTCACCCATCCACGGACCAACCCCGGCAAGCGTAGCTTAACCTGACGGATCGACCCGTGCGGCTGTTATTACTTAGCCACGAGCTCCTCCTCGTCCTCCTCCTATTGCATTCATAGAATACAGCAATAATATCATTGCATTTCATAACTGGGAGATAAGCCATAGATAACTGATAAACTATTGTAAAGCCAGTGGAATTAATTGTATTCAGGTATTGCTTAATTTCCATAGTTTAACTTTATCTATTTATGTCAAACAGAACTTAATTTATTATTTTACCTTGATGAATTTACCATAATTTGCGAAGCTGAATAAATAAAACATTATGATCAGAAATGCAAACAATATTATTCAGAGATAACAAAATGAGTTTGAAATTAAACTGACTTAATTAGTTCCTGTAATTTAAACCTGCTAATAGTGATTGGTTCTGATGCCTCCCTGTCATTTAAAATTGTCTGAGGGGCCTCTGCGAGTTGGCATTGGCCCCTCGTACGCATCCAAACGTCCGGGACCCCAGGGTCCCGAGATATGTAATAGACATTTTAAAATCAGTTCTGATACTGAATGGAAGAAAATAATGTTTGACTGTTTTCAGTTCTGTAACAAGACAGATATTTATGTTGAACTTAATCCATACTTCCATACTTACTAATATTATAAATTCGAAAGTAACTCTGACAATATCTATCTATCTATCTATCTGTACTTTTAACACCTAAACAACTGAAAAGATTTCAATAAAATTTGACGATAGATGGTATCCTGGGGAAGGACATATGCTACTTTTTGTCTCAAATAGAATCCTGGAGTGATATAGGGGATGAAAGTTTGTATGGGGAAACCCAGCATTTCTTAAGTTAAGATATGAAAATTCAAATTAGTTATATGAAAACAATGTATTGCGGAATTAATACATTGTTTACCTGGATTAACGCATAGGGTACTTTTAATCCAGGTAGTAGGTACATTCCCTTGAGATATTTTCCAACATCCACGTGGCAGAGCCGCGGGCAAAAGCTAGTTTTGTACAAATGGCTTAGTGCTATACCTACTAATTTCGTAACAGTAAATAACTATCAAGAACTCTAAAGAAAATCAATAATGATTAAGGAGTGAATCTATAATTTATACTTACTACAGACATTTGCTTGTTTTGATAAAATGGGCACCACCCAATGTTTGCAACCATTTTGTAGATATTACTTTTGTCTACTTGTGCCCATCCATAGTACACTCCTGGCTCCAGGTCTTTGGGCAAAGACTGGACTACTTCCAGGGAGTAGTTTGCTGTGGAATAATTATTAAAAATATTAATTATACTAGGGAAACTATTTTCTAGCTAACTTATTTGTTGTGGACACAACTGTTTAAGTTTTTTACCCAACCTGGGAATTTAATGAGGTCTATCCCCAGCATTGGACAATGGGGTAAATAAAAGGGTAAAGCAGAAACAATTAATGAATGAGGGGACCAACTATGAACAAAAAAATGTTCATTTAACTTTACTGAAAAAGAAATGAGAAAATGTTTTTAATTTTACAATTCAGTATGCTGTTCTGCCCTACTTCTAGAATGAATACTTAGACCAGATGATGTTATTAAAGGCAATACAAAATTAAATAGATAAAAAATACAAGAGTTGAAAAATTTCAATCATTTATCAAATTGCTTCAAGGTAACACACGAAACTATTAAGCCTTGAGCGTTCTTTTATAATATTACCTGTAGGGCATCCAAGATCCTTAGACCCTCTTCCAAAGCCTTTCACTACTTCTCCTTCAAGAAATAGTGGTAAGTGTTTTGGTGACATATTTACTCGTCTTATCGCCGTGGATAATACAAAAGACAAACAGCCTATTGTGCTGGAGTTTACCTTTCAGTAAATACACGGTAAAGGTAAAGTCCTTGAAGAGTGAGCAAATAATGATAAATACTCTAAAGTTTTCATGAAAAACTTACAAGTTTAGTTTCATAAAATATTACGAGTTAAGACACTACAAATAAAGCACTTTTTATAAGCAAGTTCGCTAGCTAAATTAGCATGTCTCTTCAATCCAAAGTCTGATCAAGACTGAATAATTTGGATAGATTTGTTTTGCTTTTATTGACTATTGAACTGACGTGTTTTTGAAATCATTGATTGAATTGACGTATTTTTGACATATAACATCTGACAATGTCGATGTCAGTGCTGCCCGCTCTGCGGTTAACCGGATAACCGCAACATTTTGAATTTATTGGGCGTTGTTCAGAGGCGGTGGCGGATATTTATGTATAGGTATATAAGGACAATAATTAATCTGTTACCTACGAACAACACAACAGAATGCGTAGATAAAGAAATGAAGAAAGCGTAGACAAAGAAAGCGCTTGCAGTCCGGGCAGGAAGGTAGCTCGTGCAGTTAAAACTGCGCAGACAAGACTATAGGTCTCAGCACACTTATAACACCCGACCCCACGCCACGCTTGTTCATTGGCCAAATGACGAAGCTGTGCTTCACGAGATAAAATGTGGCCAATGAGCACGTAATATTGCCGTCCTGCTTAGAGCATTTAACCTAATGCTCTAAGCCGTCCTGTGGCGTGGCGTAATATAAGTCTGTTTCTGCCCTATCGAGAAGCTTCTTGAATCGTGCTTTCCACGCACGGGCGAGTGATGCATGACTGAATTCAGCATTATTCAGTAAAGTCGTTTTGTTTTGACGTGAAATAATAATCATTTTCTTTTTTATTAGAATCAAAACTGTTTTAAATGTTTTTATTTATTTATTTATTTATTAACTCATCATCACAATCATTACAGGAATTTCCTAATTCAATGGTGTGGCCATAATTACAGTTTTATTATTCAAGTACCATAACATAATCTGTACATCGTGGTTTTTGTGAACTCACTCAGAGAACAAGTAAAAAGATCTATGCTTTCTGCTACGTCGTTAAGTACACGCAAGGTGCGCGTTATAGGGGCTTTGCTCAGTAGATGTGGCCGTGGCCTTCGCAATACATAATTGTCGGGCACACACAGGTTTACTTCTTTTAAAATACCTAGGTTTGAAGTCTTGCCACGCTATAATTTAAAAATATAGGTAGCAAGAGCCATGTGGGTCAGGCCGTAGATTTTGCCACATTAGATGTAACTTAACTCTCCGCTACATTTAAAAAAAAAAAGTATAAGACTTATACGTTTGTCAATCACAGCATCGTATTTCATATGAAGTGGTGAGCCGCGGCCACTAAACATATTTGATTATGTTCATAAACTTAGAAAATTATATGACATTTTTCTACAAAAAATGTCGAAATTTTCATTAAAAACGTGAATCCGCTTTGGTAGGGGTGCACTTACGCCATCAGCAAAATAAAAATTTGAATACTTTTTGGTAATCTGTTTCATTTAACGTTATAAAATAATAGTTAGCTAGCCGTGTTTTTAATATGGGGTGGTGTTTCCTAAGAAAGTACATTCATTTTCACACATTTTTAAAAAACTAAAGAAAGTCAATTCTTTGCGCTACTTCTATTGCGCACCTATTATCTGCCCATTTTGTGGTGTTAAGACATTAGCAGGATTTGTATCTCAGTACTGGCAACGCTAAAGTAACTTTCTCTATGGTCAATACGGCGATGGTGGCCATATTTTCTTCAGTCCGATGTCAACTTCGTTCCAAGTAAAAAGTGTCACATTATTCGAGGAGTGCATTTTTTTAGATTTCAGGGTAAGTTTACAATTTATATATATTATTGTTATTGCGCATGATTTAATAGGCTGTGTGTGATGTTTTAAAGGCTAAATTAAACTGAGAAAATAGCTTATTATCGAGTTATTATAGATTTTATTTGCGCCACGGTTACGCAGAAACTACATTATGTCACTTTGCGATACCAGAGTGGCGTAGAATTTGCGCCACTTTTTTACGCTATCGAGTAATGGTGCATGCACATTAGAGATTACTTGATATTGATTGCTACCAAATTATGACGCAATTCTTATGGCTTTATTACCTAGTTAGTGTCCTAAACTTCATAAATGTTTAAAATATTTTTTGCAATGAAATTACTTACCTACACTGTGTAGGCTACACATACACATCAGGTGTGCGCACACCTCTATTTTGCGTTACTATTTTACGTCACTTTGCGCGACCGACTTATAGAAGATTTTGCGTCACCTTTGCGCTATTTGTGGCAAAATATACGGCCTGACCCATGTCTCTCCTTGTTTCCAATTTATTGTATCCCACCTTGCCTTTATCAAACACAGTTGGATACATCAATGGATAAACTGGATACACACCGTACCACCTTACGTACAGAAACCTAGTAAATTTATTTTGTATACGCTCCAGCATGAGGCTGTATTTAGCTTCCTGCGGAGCCCATATGATTGCGTTACATTCGAGCTTCGAGCTGACTTCTTACCAATACATTGTACAAAGAAGTTAGCGCAGCGATGCTTGTAAAACCATCTGCTCTTCTTAATACGAAACCTAGGCTCCTATAAGCTTTTTTACAAACATTTACGATGTGATTACGAAATGCCAGACCCGAGTCAAAGCGTACTCCTAAATCACGCACCGTTTCAGTTCTTTTCAATTACGTGTTGAAATATCGACTAAAACAACACAATTTTAGTTGATCTTTCAAAAAGGAAAAATTTACAGAATAAGTTAAACTGTATTTGTCACTCTTGTATGAAAAAAAAAAATCGTACTATTGATAGGTATACAGACAAGACAATTCTGTAGAAGTTTTATTTCTGTTTTTCTATTAGATTTTTCTCGCAGCATTCATGTAGCCAAGACGACTGTATTCTTGTGCTTTACAATTAATTAGAAAATAATATAAACATGGTTAAAATTAAGTAAATATGACTTGCTTCTTGTCGGATGTTTAGTGTTGACATTATCAAGAGTTACGAAGTTACCTTGTACGTTTAATCTCAGTTGGAACGATATGGAACGATATTATTGATATTAAAATGACCGAGAAAGGCTACGAGGGCGAACAGTTGTCGCCGTCTTGGGATATCGCTGGTCCATCATCTCTGGCAGCCATCCTGGATACTGTGTTTACATCCACAACTTCTGACAATCAACAGAGGAATGGTAAGTACATCTCTGTAGCTTTCAGCTCTTCAGCATCATTCTATTGCTGGTCTCAAAATGATGGCAGTTATATTTATCAAGTAATTCACTAAATGATGGTACCTACACTAACTTCCTATCAAATGATTATCACAGTGAGTTAATCATTTGTTCTCCTAGTACTAATATGTTATCAAGATATTGAATGTGTAATTATGTAGTAACACTTATTTCAAATGGTTTTTCATTTGAATAGATACTCAATTGCTTATTAATCCTTTATATAAGAATGTAGATCTACGCTAGACACAATAGCTTTTTAATTGTTTCTGTAATTACGTCCTACAAAAGGTTAAAATTGAAATTACTTTGATGTTATCTTCAAACACTCTGCTCATTGTCTTGCATGTCTTATCACTATCAGATTAAAGACATTTATTATGTTTTACTAGCTGACCCAACAGACATTGTCCTGTCCAAATTTAACTGTCACAGTAAAACTGTATATCATAGAAAGAGAAAGTGTCCAATCTCAGGATGCATTCAAGTAGTTAGAATTGACAGCTAGGAACAGTTTGTATGGCAAAAAGGAAAAAGTGGTTTTTAAGTTTTTCCATGCAATTTCCCAACTTTTCTCTTCTTAAGAACCTTCTTCGGACATCAACAAATATTTGAAAAAAAATAATTGTTGAATTGGTCGAGTTTTGCGATTAGCAAAACATTAGATGGTAAATAAACAGTCTTCAATCTATAGTGAAAAAGATAAGGTTGAAGGAAGACATCATTTCGCTGAAATGGTAGGTGGTCTAATTTAAAAATGCATGCCCCTCCACCAAAATTTATTTCTAATTATACAAACATTTGAAATGTGTATGCAACAAGCAGTGGAGGAGCGTGCAGTTTTAAATTAGACAATCTCGACATTAATTGTATTGATAGCTTAGTAGCTATCTAGATAAAGTTGTAATATAATTGTTATACTCTTTTTAACCATTTCTTTTACTTTTGACATAAGCACGCCTATGAAGTTCCAATCAACTCAGTTCAAGTTATTTATTGACAGACAATCATAGACGAAAAAATGCAATACTTCATGGATTCCGGTTTTTCTTTACATTTTTCTTTAAAATCTAAAGAAAAACCAGCATTAGTACATCACTAATTGATTAACTCAAGCCTTAGAGCATTTAACCTATGGAGATGGCAAGCAGCGAATCACCGAACAACATTTTCTGCCACTTTATGCGGGGGGCGAGGAAAACACATACAGCACACTACGAAAATTTGACAACCACACACAGATACATGCTTCGTATTGCTACGAACGCACACGAAAGAATATTAGCCACACAATAAAAAAACACATACACATTGACAAATTTGTGCGTATCTACGCAACTGTCCTATGACAACAAACACAAAGTGCTAGTGATGGGACACAAACAATCAGTGGTATTTGATTACATGAATCAAAAATCAATCTGCCTAGCCTTTTCCCAACTATGTTGGGGTCGGCTTCCAGTCTAACCGGATGCAGCTGAATACCAGTATTTTACATGGAGCGACTGCCTATCTGACCTCCACTCCAGTTACTTGGTAATACGATACCCCTTGGTAAGACTGGTTGTCAGACTTTCGGGCTTCTGACGACCCGTAACGACTGTCAAAGAACCACGAATGACAGCCGGGACCAACGGCTTAACGTGCTTTCCGAAGCACGGAGGAGTCTCGGTATGTAAAGATGGTCACTCATTCGCTGACCAACCCCGGCAGGCGTAGCTTCACCTGCTATTTCATTACATTAATGAATGAATAAATAAAATGTTCATTCGTTTTATTTTCTTGTATGTACAGGTCAAGCCACCCGAAACTGTCAAATTTTCCCAATCAACCTTGAACCTAATACTTTAGATTTATAAAGAAGATTGTAGTAGCTTGACGTGCTGGCGTCTGTACACAAAAATACGCAATATGATTAATGCCTGCGAAACTACGTAGGTAGCCAGTAATGACAAAACAATGGGGAGCCACACGCAAAGCTGTTTGTAGATGGCGCTCTGAACGACTGTACATTGTTTTACAAACAAATCCATACAATTTGACAATCGTTCGTTACGTCAAATCGTAGACAGAGAATTGTCTTCGCGTCAAATCAATGAAAAAAGTACAGTCGATCATGTGCCACCTAGCGTGATAAAAAGTTAGTTTTCCTCCCCATTAATAGTGCTTTAGAAAAAGAACGATTGTATTTATTTTTATAGTCAAATATTTTTTTCAAATAACATTATTGATATTGCTGGACCTTCCCTATCATTCTGCATTTAGGGTCGGCAATTCGGGAACCACTGTACAAACGCACCCGGCGATTTTATATACTAGCTACGCATTAAGGGTCACTGTTCTAACCTAACCCAACCTAACCAAAATGATTCTCAAGCAATAGAGGTAATGGTCACTATTCTAACCTAACCCAAGTGATTCACCAATGTGAAGTTTCGGACGCGCGGGTGTGATAGTACAGTGGAGCCGCAATTCGGGATACATACTTGAGCCCCGTTTTATAATGCGGGCTTAACGTAGGTATACGTGTCAAAAAGTAGGAAGGGTAGAATATAAATAATAAAATAACACAGCCAATTTTATTTTTTTGTTAAAAACAACACTTTTACACGTCCGTTTTTTGTTTTTCAAAACTATTTGAGTTCAGTGTTTCCTAGCTAACTAATTAAACAAACTAAATATAATTATAGTTTGATATTTTAGTAGGAAAACATGCGGGTGTGAGTGCATAGCCAAAGCCATAGTTAGTTCATATTCATATTAATATGTCTGAATAATGACAACTACAGACTGACTATTACAGATTATTTAATTCGACGGAATTCTGACATTTCAGAAGTGTTGCCAATAATAAAACGGTCCTACTCAAATCTTAAATTTTGCAGGCGGTTCTTCCGTGCCAAGAATGTTTTTTTAAAGTGGGTATCGTACCCTCAATTAGTTTCCTTCTATTGTTTGCAAGTTGTTTAAAACTACACGACATAAAATGTTCTGAACAGATTGCACTAGTACGCGTGGGTCCCCAAGTTTCTGTATTACCGCCAAATATCCTCCATTTTTGTTTTTGTTTGTTTAGTACAGGATCTTTTGGAAATCTGTTGAAGAAAAATATAGAACAGAAGTAATCAGTTTAAATAAGTGCCAACAGAATCAAACGAAATCATATCTATTAATTTGATTGTGTACGTACTACGTTTTCATAACAGCCTTGAAAAAACCTAGTAGTAAGTACCTACTACCTACTACGGTCCGCGGTGGAATAGTTATTAAATTATTCCACTGCGGATTATTTTTTTTCAAATTGCATGAGCTGCAAAAACTCACATTCGAAACGAACAAACTGTTATTTTTTATTAGCCTAAAACTACAAAAGAAAAGAATTTAAATCGACTCACAAAGAACTGAAATTAATATTATGTAATATATATATTTTTTGATTTCAACCTGACTTATCCAGAAACATTACAAAAAAAAAACTGGTTACTGAACATACTGACTGAAAAAATCATTTATTTTATCAATCATTGATTCACGTTGTCCCTGCACTATGCAAATTCTTACCTGTACTACGTTTGCGCTACCAACGTACCACTGTATTTTTCTATCGTAATGTCAACAACGATTATTTCGACATTATACTTATATAAAACTGTTTGAATGTATAATTTATACTTACATGTGGTAAGAAACACCATGGTTTCGCATTTGAAGTGGCAGATCGCTTTTTGCACGAGGAAACTGCACAATTAACCATTTTTTGGGAGCACTTTCTTGCGACACAATACGATACACAATGACAGCTGTCGCCAAATGAATTAGTTTTATATAACGTGCATGGCCATATGGCCAGTCGACTTTGGCAGAGGGGTTCGCTCAGCTATGCCATCTCCATAGGTTAAATGCTCTAAGACTCAAGCTGTCAAAAGTAAAATAAATGCTTGGAAAGATTGTAAACATGTTCCTACCATAAAATGAGTGACTGTAACTGTAACCTTTTCCTTTCAATGTTATTTTCCTTTTTGCCATATTTGACAAGTCATGAAGCAGAGCTAAATTATATAGTTGCCTACTTATTTATAGACTAGACTCTAGACTAGACTTAGGAAGAAATCATACTATAATATACATAAACAAGTTGTAACTTAAATAATGCACAACCTCTTAAGGGCATATATCAACAATTTTGTGTTTTTAAAATTCTTATAAAACCAAATGTATGTGGTTAAATCATTTGGATTTTCAAGACTTTATTTTCTACTGCTGTACTAAAACCGAAACACGATTACTTGAAATATTTTCGATAGAAAAAAAATCTATTTTCCGTCTATTTTCTGTTTTATATGATTATACGTGCCTAAACAGTTCCTTATTGTGCAGTAAAATTTGCTTTAAATCGAAGGTATTTAAACATGTTAAGAACGTACTAACCTAAAAATTAATTTAAGTAAGTATAGCATTTTGTCATAAAACTGAATTTAAACGAAGCGCATTTAAATTCCGGTGCGCGTGAGTCTTCTATCTCGCGCGTCAAACTAGACGGCCATAACGCCATTTCACTTACACACCGAGCTAAACCACGTTTCGATATATCCTCTTAAGGGGTCATTGTACTCATCATTATGTTCAACAACTTTTATTGTTGGAGCAAACCTGAAAATAGTCAAAAAAAAACTGCTGTTCCAGAAATCAGACGAATCAAAGTCTAACTTAAAGAGATGTATTGATGATTTCTATGGTTAAAATTATGTACTTAAGGATGATGCGCCATTGTATCCCGCGAAATTCAAAATTTCTTAGGTTTTTTGCAATTTGTAGGTCAGTGTGAGCTTGTATGTTGATTAAAATATGATTCGCGGCCGTAGCTAATACGGCTTTATAGAATTATAATCATTAGAATCAGCAATACAACTTCATAAGTTAGCATTTACCTCAAATCTAGCGATTTCATGAAATCATGAGGTTTGAGGTAAATGCTATCTTATGGAGTTGTATTGCTGATTCTAATGATTATAATTCTGTAAAGCCATATTAGCTACGGCCGCGAATCATATTTTAATCAACATACAAGCTCACACTGACCTACAAATTGCAAAAAACGGAAGAAATTTTGAATTTCGCGGCCTACTCTGGCGCTTTCGCCTTAAATAAGTATTTCTTCCTATCGCGAATCATATTTTGATCAAGATACAACCTGACACTGACCTAAAAATTGCAAAAAACGCAAGAAAATTTGAATTTCGCGGGCTACCTCAGCGCATCCCCCTTAAGAGGTTGTGAGTTATTTAAGTGACACCTTTAGGGCCTGTTTCACCACCCACGATTAAGTTCCTATTAACTTACTTGGCAGATAATTTCGTACAAATTCTGTTCCATTTTTGAATTTATTTGGTAAGTAGTATTCGGACATCGTGAAATCGGCCCTTAGTGTGATACAGAAGTCAGAGAGTACTCCTAAGTCAATCTGCCTAGCCTTTTCCCAACTATGTTGGGGTCGGCTTCCAGTCTAACCGGATGCAGCTGAATACCAATATTTTACATGGAGCGACTGCCTATCTGACCTCCACAACCAAGTTACAGGGTAATACAGTGCTCTTGGTAAGACTGGTTGTCAGACTTTCGGGCTTCTGACGACCCGTAATGACTGTCAAAGATCCACGAATAACAGCCGGGACCAACGGCTTGACGGCAACGGCAAAGATGGTCACCCATCCACTGACCAACCCCGGCAATCGTAGCTTAACCTGACAGATCGACCCATGCGGCTGTTATTACTTAGCCACGAGCTCCTCAGTATGACTGTATGATGTGGTACTCCTAAGTATGATGGCAAATCTATGGAAGTTTTTCAGGTGCTGATGACCCAGAACTCCGACCTCTCGACTCTCTGACAGTTTTATTTTGTTTTGTGTAGAATTTGTGAGGCATAAAACAGATATTTGGGGGTAGGGATACAGATGAGGCTGTTATAACAGCATTGTTTGTTTATAATGTTTGTGTATCAATAATATTCATTTAAATGTATTTTCTCTCAAATATGAGGATATGGATAAGGATAACATTCAACAGGAAATATTCTATTTTTAGATAGTAAGTTTTAAAAGGCTACGACATTACTTTCTGGGATAAGAGAATAACAAGTGCTCTTGGATATAATTAGTAACAAGGTAAATTAAGTAATAATTATTTGTAGCTCATTAACCACAAATTAATATTTAATCCTTTCCCTGTCCCGCATGATGAATGACGTCATTACGTATGGTCTAATAAAATATAGCTCATTTGATTACAGAACAAATGGAGTGTGATGCCCTATTTGCAGAAAGTGATGATGAAGTAGAAGTGATGCCGACAACATCAGAACCAGTTGAAAGCGTCTCTACTGGAACTGAGACAAATACTAATGAGCAAACACCAAAACCTGTCTCATCAAACTATGTTAACTCTACAACTCCGAACCAGCCTTATGAAGTAAACCTGTCGTCCCTCTCCCACCCAGCTGATTCACACACTCCTGTCCCTGAAGAATATCAACCTTTACCAGATAGCTCCAGCTCTCTTGACTACTCTTTTGGTACTAATAATCCTGACAGTACTGATGGCACTGGCCAGAGGAGAATCCCAGACATAAACATTCGTTATCAGCCAAAACCGCACTCACTTAACCAACATGGTTACTACTTTCCGAACTATGCACATTATCCGGGCATTCAGCCGCCAAGGGAGTATGGAGCCCCTTACCACAACAACGTTATTGTCCTGAGTGAAGGCAGAAACTTTATGCCTCATCCACTCCCATACTCAGTGTCCAATGGAATGCAAATATCTGATAATCACCAAGAATATGAATATTTACACCCAAGGTCCAATGCATATAATCAAGGATCTGCCACAGGAGATAATGCAATTCAACCGAACGGCTTAGAACGGCCTAGTCGCAAGCTCAACATCTCTCCTCGGAGACGACACTCGAAAGAGAATGAAGTACCAAATCTAATAGAAGTAAGTTCAGAAGAAGAAGACAATGTGTCCACACCAAGAAAGAAACAATGCGACAATGGTGCTGGGCACCTGGCTGCGAATGGCAATGGAACTGGTGCAGGCAATGGAAACAGCAGTCACTCAGGAGAGCCGAGAGTGGAGATCAAAGGTGAGCCTGGCACACAACCTGCAAGGAACACTAATGCTACTGTACCAAATGCTAGCAATCTGCTTTTGCAAACTGTAAATCAACGAAGACAAAACAGCCAGAATAACAACACACAAAATTCAAATATGTCTGCAGTGAAGATGCAAATAAAGCAAGAAAACACAGCTTGTGGATCTCGCAGTAATTGTGGATGCAAAGTGAATTTCCACAGTGATTTGTCACAGCCTTCTCATAATCACACTGGAGAGTGTCACAGTCCAAATGCCAACCGACAAAATGGATCTCAAACAAGTAGAGTACCTAAACAGAGTACTAGCAATGCAAGCACTGGTGGTGAAGCATCAGGATTTGTGGTAAAAGTGAAGGAGGAACCTGGTACGCAACAGCCTATTATTAAACAAGAGCCAACAAAAGACGAAAACATGCCGTCAGTGAGTGCCATCAAAACAGAAGTTGTGGAGCCATGTCCAGTTAAGATAGAGCCGCGTACTACTAATGGAAATATCACTGAAAACGTTGACGTGAAGCAAGAACTTGACAATGCAAGGAGATGTTGTAAAATAGATGCTGGGGGCGAAAGAAGACCGAAGGAAACGTCTCCACAGCCAGGAACCAGTTCGGGACGACAAGCGACTGACAACAGGCCTACAAATAATCAGGTGAGTGACTCTAGACATCAATTTAATGGCATGATGGACTTAATGTGATTTAGTTACGTTTTTGTTTGTATAACTCAGGAAACGCCAGCTACCGAGCCATCGGCAGCGCCTGGTAACGTGCTGTCAGCTCCTGACTTACAGCTGGATTGGGTCTCTGACTCCAGCTCGGATGATGGCGTTATGCTCGTAGGAGACGACTCTAATGCTGTAAGTATTTCAAGATCCTGGATCTGGATTTAAATATTTTTGGTAGTTTAAATGTTAGGAGGAAGAAAGATAAAAGCATGCAGTTATTATGAGGGTACATAAATATCGGTCAAAATCATAACCCTCCTTTTTGCTTCGCCGTAGTCCGGTTAAAAGTAAGTGCTATGAGACAAGTAATTTCTTACGTGACGGAAGATCGTCGTACTTACGTCTGCAATTCTTTTTAAATTACCAGCATCATCAGAAGGAAACAATGTGACGTGGACAAAAGTTTTCTTTGAGTAATGATATCTATCTTACCATTTTGAGTATGAGCTTAGAATTTTTTTTTTGTTTTGTTTTATCGTGTTTAGATATCGATACCAATTACGTCTACGGAGTTTCGGTAGCTAATTTAATTTAACTGTATATTTTGTAAATGCAGCAGCATGAAGTGATAGACCTGACGGGGTCCCCGGGCCGCGTGGGCTACGCGGCGGAGGAGGCCGCGCCGCGCTCGCCCGCGGGGCCCTCGCCCCCGGGCGCGGCCTGGGTGGGCAGCGCGCGCACCATCCTCGGCGTGCCGCGCCGGGGCAGCTACCCGCCGCATCTCACGCACAACGAGATACCGCCACACGCACATCTTCTACGGACCAGGTGGGTAACGCTTACGTCATAAAATACAAGGCAAAAGCGGTCCATCTCTTTGTGAATGCGTTTTACCATCTCTTTGAATTGCCTAGAAATAGTGTTTTTAAAGGTCCAACACCGAACACGTGTAGTTTGTACCGGTTCAGACGGGTTTCAGTCCTAAAGTTACGAGTGTTCGACATTTCAAGTTATACCAAATCCGAGTATGTATCTAACCCAGTAGTATAATATATTTCTGTTATATACTTGTTACTTCGGAAATGAATCGTATTAAAAGCACGTAAGTATTGTTCTTCCGAACATTTTTATTTGAGTAGTTGCTAAAGCGGATAATCAATTTCATCGATATTGGTCAGACCGCACTCGATATGGTACATTGTGATGTAATTTATGTATTCGTGTAGTAGCCACTGAGTTTTTGTGGAGTAAGTACCTACCTATCTACCAGATTCTTTGTTTATTCTGAAAGCGTGTTGAAAAGTTTTCTTAGTGTGAACTCAGAACACTTCAAACAGTAAATTGTCAGTGCATTGTTTGTAATATAGTGCTTTGAAAGCGGTACAATTCGAAAAAAACATTGTTTTTAGACGCAGGATTTGAATGTGTTGTATTTGAGTCAGGAGCGACGATTTAGTAAAGGTAGCAGGCAGAACGTGAAGCGTAATCGCCAGGGCCAGAACAGCTTGGAAACTGCTGGAGGAGGCTTTTACCGCTATCCATAGCGGGCCTTGCACATCATCCCAATAAATGTTCTTGTATGTATTTAACAAACAAACAAAACTTAGTTAATAGGTATATTTTTAGGGGAAATATTAAACCGATCCTCTAAAATCCTTTTGGGGAGACTTAGTTGGCGTTCCCACGAGCGTAATAAAATCGCGGCGGGATTTTATCGCGCACGGGATTTTCAACTCTCGTTGTTGCAAAACAGAGTGCATCCCAGCGCGACGAAAAACACACTGTTGGATTTTCAACTCCCGGCGCTAAGCAGAGAGTTGAAAATCCAGTGCGCGCTATAATCCCGCCGCGATTTGATTACGCTCGTGGAAACGCCGACTTACAGCTAAACAAAACAGAATAAAAATAGTAAGTGTAAACTGTCAGCCAATTACAAGCCTTAACTGTGAGAATTTATATATGTAGGATTAAATATTTTAGCATATTTATTTATTTATGTATATGTTAATTCTTGCATTATATTATAAGTGTAGGTACATTTCATATTTTAGTTTAAGACACCAGAAATCATATTATTCTCTTCTTGTACTCAATACTTGACCTATCTGTATCTATTTTACTGTGTGGACATAAATAATAAAATAAATAAATAATCCTTCACGATAAAAATAGAACAGTGAACAATGCAGCACTGCCAACAAAAAAGAAAAAAAAAGAACATAAAAATGTTCTCTTTTTCATTTTATCCGTGATGAAGGCTTGTAATTGGCTGATAGTAAAACTAAAAATACATATCGTAATATTTACCAATATAGAAACTGACACTAATATGATGCACAATTTTTTTTTTAATAATTGAGCCTCTGTAGCTTTTTGGATTTTTCTCGTAGCATCGCAGTAACTAAGCTAGGTTACCTAGACCTAATAGGTTAATTTAGGTTTAAGGTGAGTAGTGCCGCCAACTAGCGCCACCGTTGAGAAAAAAATAATAAGTCTGGAGATATGGAACATTTTGAAATTTCCTATGCTCACACTTTTAGCCAGATGAGGTACAAGAAAAACGCGTTTTTGGCGTTAACTGCTAAGGCTTCGAACCTAGGAGGTTTAGTGTTGATTTTGATACAAAAAATTGCACCTCATCTGAGTAAAAATGTGAGCATAGGACAAATCAAATCATTATTGGTTTGCAAACATGGGTAACTAACACGAATGTAGATGTTCCATATTTCCAGACTTATTATTTTTTTCTGAATGGTGGCGCTAGTTGGCAGCACTACTCGCCTTAAGAACTGTGACAAACTGCGCCTAGCGAGCGAAGAGAGCGGTTTTTTACTTAGTATTAGTAAGATAAGGAACAAGTATATAAGAAAAATAAAGCTCATATTATGATGTGTGTCAGGGTCCGCGTGAGCGCGTGCGGCGGCTGCCGGCGCTGCTGCTGCGGCCACGCGGGCTGCGCGTGCTGCGGCGCGCCGCCGCACGCGCCGCAGCACGCGCACCAGCCGCCGCACGCGCACCCCACCAGTCACCACCACCACCACGCGCCGCCCGCACACAGTGAGTACAAGCTACTTAAGGCGAAAACACCATGGTATCCCGCGAACCACCTTACCGATAAAAGCCCTTATTACAAAACCAGATTTATCTTTAAAAGAAAAAGGAAACGAAAGAAAATCAGTTTATTTGACCCAGGCAATATTCACACAAAAACAGATAAAACTTAAAATAATATTGTGTGCCTCACGGCTGCGCCAAATAGAGCCAGCTCAGCATAAATGCCAGCCAACTATTGCCTGACACTGGTTTTCAACTGGACCTTAAGTTACGAGGACGTCTTACGAATGTAAATCAGTTTTATAGTGTCTTTAGAGCCAGGTTTAAACCATCGAGCCATTTTTGAATGTCGAACTTTATTCGGAATATGTTAAAGTTCCAAATCGTCTGCCTAGCCTTTTCCCGACTATGTTGGGGTCGGGTCTCAGTCCGACCGGACGCAACTGAATACCAGTATTTTACATGGAGCGACTGCCTATATCTGACCTCCGTCAGACTGGTAACTCAAATGTTCACGGTGAAGACCACGGAGCAAATACAAAGAGGAGATGTTGTAATTAGATTTCCCTATGAAATAACGCGAGACAATTTGCGGGGTGAGGGGGTGTTAGATCCCGCCCACTTCTTTATTTTCCATCTACCTGTCAATAGCCAAACTATTAGATCCCGCCCACTCCTTTATTTTCCATCTACCGGTCAATAGCCAAACTATTAGATCCCGCCCACTTCTTTATTTTCCATCTACCTGTCAATAGCCAAACTATTAGATCCCGCCCACTCCTTTATTTTCCATCTACCTGTCAATAGCCAAACTATTAGATCCCGCCCACTTCTTTATTTTCCATCTACCTGTCAATAGCCAAACTATTAGATCCCGCCCACTCCTTTATTTTCCATCTACCTGTCAATAGCCAAACTATTAGATCCCGCCCACTCCTTTATTTTCCATCTACCGGTCAATAGCCAAACTATTAGCTCGTTCTGTCAATTTTCTTTGTAGTTACGTAACTATCTCACACTAGATGACACTAAGTACAGGGTGCAACAGGCTCGTATTCAGAAAATGTTTACAAAATGATATAAAAAGTACAAAAATAATATTTTGGCCATTAAAGGGTCTTACGAATGAATGTTGAACTAATTTCAGTACATATGATTATTAAAATGAGCTCTACGTGCCTAAATATTT
Organism: Cosmia trapezina; assembly: GCA_905163495.3. Classification (NCBI taxonomy): domain Eukaryota; kingdom Metazoa; phylum Arthropoda; class Insecta; order Lepidoptera; family Noctuidae; genus Cosmia; species Cosmia trapezina. The sequence continues at coordinate 12,184,121 of LR991042.1, forward strand.
TTAGTTCCCATGGCACCAAGTGTCGCCATCTAATGTAGGGTAGAATTATGTTTGGAAAATAGGAACGTTTACAAAGTTGTGCACAGGACGAACGCCAGCAATACACTGACTAAGGCCACGCCTACATGATGACGTCAGGGCCTAGTTGAGAGTCACAGTGCACAGTTGCTTAGGCCGTCTCTTCTTTGTATTTGCTCCATGGTGAAGACTTTGGATCAATTTACATGGCAGCGGAAAAGAAATGAGGAATTCCGAGTGTGTTGATAACTTCTCTTTCCACACAAACAGTGGGTGAACGACGTCGGGATGGCATGTCGGTCGCTCCGCCTTACCTCGTCCACGAGCGCCTCTGGCAACGACAACATCACATGATGGTAAGTACACCTCCACTCACGAACTTATACAAATTTATCCTGCCCAGTCCATCCCATCCCATCCTAAGTTGGGCAGCCTTTTTAGCCACATCTAGTTAAGGCGAAATGGTATCGTAACGGTGTTTGGAGTATTGATAAGGCCAATCGGAGATATATCGGGGATATTTTTTCTCGATTACGATGTAAGTCCCCATTGGTCTGTACCAAACCCTTAAAATGTCACCAGACCATTCTGATACACCCTGCATAACGAATGTGAGCACTAATAAGGTATTAAAGTGGTTTATTTTTGCCGATGGAAAGTACTATCGGGCGCACGCCTTGTCTTTAAATATTTTCGTCATAATTTCAGGAGCTACAACGTCGCAGTATGATGGGCGACGGCTTCGGGCCCGCCTTCGCTCAGTTCCCGCCCGTGCCGCTCCCGCCAACCGCAGTGCTCGCTGTATATTCACATTTTGTTTATTTTACATCATCAGCATCACCATCATTATTATCGATTGGCTACCTTATTGATATCACTTTTTGAATTACTAGCTTCTGCCCGCGACTTTGTGTGCGTGAAATTTCTTGTTCCCCCGTCCCACCTCCGCACGCGCTATTACTGCGTTTTCGCTTAGCATTTTTTTCTGACTTTCTTTCTTTTTGCTCGGCTCCGGGTCGGTTCTCGTCGTAGCTTGATGAAATAATTTTTCAAATCCTATTGGTAGTTACAGAGATTACCCCTACATACAAACAAACAAACAGACTTAATCCCCTCTTGCCTCAGCCTGTGCAACTTGGTCTCAGGACAGGAGATTTTTTTTTGTGATTAAAATACTCTGTGTCAGCTCAGATGGTTGGGCAGACAAGATATCTCATTCGTTAACTATCGTCTGCCCTACCATCTCTCCTTAGCCCAGGTATCACGAGCGATTTTTAAACTCGATGATTTTTTATCGCGCTGTTCAGCCGCACTTTGAGAACCCAATAGAGTACATCCCAGCGCGTTAAAACAATACCCTGTGGGATTGTCAACTCTCGGCGCTAAGCAATCCGTTGAAAATGCAGTGCGCGATAAAAAATCATCATGTTAAAAAATCGCCCGTGTAATGCTTTCTTTATTGATGTGCAACATCTTTCCTCTCGCTTTCCTGCAATCTGTGGGAGTGATTTCGTGAAAAGGGACGGAAGTGTGTAACAGGAAGTCGGGGAAGCGCGCGCTATTTGGTTTGACCAATGAGCGCGCGCGGCGTAGAGTTGGATATAATGTTAATGTTGCATATTACCAAGGTGAGATGTCAGATGTTACACATCATATGCGACTACTGTAAGGCTCGTTCGTTTTTTCCAGTTCCCCGATGAGTTGGAGCAACGTGACGTTGGAGGGGGCCCGCCGCCGCCCATGATGCTGTAAGTAGTTTTGTGTTTTGAACTATTCAATTTGATTAAGGTTTAAAGAATTTATTCTCATAAGAACTTAAATAACAGTTCACTTAAAATGAGATACAAAGTAAAATAAATTATCATATTACAATATCAAGATCCATTATATCTGCCATAATATGCTGTATTATTAAATCTGCTACTTGCCTTATTGATATTTCGGTGGCGAGCATGGTGAACTTGACAGTCCATGATCGCAAATAGTAACAAATCTCGTACTGATACTGATGTTGGGCCCAAATATCGATAGACTCGTGCTGTCTCATACTGTTGACCAAAATCCGCGCGGCGAGAACAAATGTATTCGCTTCTAGGCGGCGTCGACTGGCGAGCCGGGTGATTGCAGCGATTCGCGGGCAAAGACCCGTCACCACGAGGTATCGTCAGCCTTTATAACTCCATAGGCGAAGTGTAGATATTACCAATTTACTCAGCTCAAATCAGTCGCTTCGTCTACTTTCAACTATCTGCTCTACGATTTTACAATCTACATTTTCAATTAACATTATTGACATTTCGGAAAAAAAATATCACTTCAGACTACAATTCCTACAGAATTTTCAATTTTTGATGTCTCGGAAAAAATTATCACTTCAAACTACAATTTCTACAGAATTTTAGATTTTTCATAAATGATTTACGTTTTGTGCTGTAATTTGAAAGTGTCTTATAAGAAGTACTTTTTTCCAGTGACAGGCAACATATTCACCACCACATGCATCATTACATGCAGATGCACCCCTCGCCGCCGCATCTGCACATATCTATCCAGCCGTCATTTATGGTAAGTCAACCGAACCTACTGACCACAAATGAAAATTGACTTACTAGCTTTTGCCCGCGGCTTCGCCCTCGTGGAGGTCGGAAATTATCCCATGTCCTAATCCAGGTCATGATTTATCCATTTACCAAATTTCATCCAAATCCGTTCAGGCGTTTTAGCGTGAAAGCGAACCAAACTTAATTTCGCATTTATAATATTAGTTAGGATATTTTAAAGGACAGTAGGGACAGTTTTCCGCCTGACGAGAGGCGACAGTGCGAGTCTCATCGATACTCACATAGACCGCTGGTAGTGTAGGTAGTTACTTCAAGTAAGAGATAAAGACTACGAGAATCAGTTTTTTTTTTGTTCTATCGTGTTTGAGTTTTAAAAAAAGTAACTGATGTTAAGATCGTTGACCCCAAAAAGAAATAATCATAAAATGCATTTTTTTTTTGTTTTTTCATGTTAGATATCGATAGTCGATACCCCATCACGTCTGCTGAGTTTCACTAGCTAATTTAATTTGACACTGTATAGAAAAATCTTTTAAAAAACATTGTAGAACCACCAATAAACGTTTATCCTAAGTACTATTATAATGAGTGATATTTGTAATCACGTTCTCGAAAACCGCCTAACGATGACAGTTGCATTATAAAAAATCGATCTAGCCAGGGGGCTTACTATGAGCTCTTATAGCAGGGCAGAAGTTGAACGTTTCCAGTGAGAGAGAGTGACGGTGCTATAGGTCGTACATAGCTCCGTCTCTCTCTCTCTCTCTCACTGAAAACGTTCAACTTCTGCCCTGCTATAGTAAGCCCCCAGGTCTCATATCTGGGAAAATGTGTTTTCTCTATTTTCACCCGAGCATAGCTCGTTCGACCAGGTACTTTAATATTACGTGTGGTGTTTCAGGGCACCGGCGCCATGGCCGCGGCGATGGTGTTCGCGGCCGAGGCGGCCGAGGAGGCGGAGGCGCGCGCGTGGCGCGGGCGCGGCGCGTCCAGCGCGGTCATCGAGTCCAACACGTACCGCCACGCCTACCGCCCCGCGCCCTGCCACCAGGACGAGAAGTGCACCATCTGTCTGTCGCTGTTCGAAGTCGATTCTGATTGCAGGTTTGTGAGAAAAACTCAATATTTTTTACCCCGTGTGGTTGCCGGGTATACCAGTTAGCCGCCAGCCAGCCAGTTTGCCGGGTTAGTGGATAACTGGATACTAACTACACCGCCATCGTTGGCCGAGTCCAGTCTACATAGATTAACAGCCTAAAACTCGAGTGCAGCGCAGACGAAAAACTATCCGTGACGCACTTTTTAGTCTGTTAAAATAGAACTTAAGGCGCGGTGTTAGCTCAATAATCACAAAAATTGATTTCTTGGATTGTCGAGTATGACGTAACGCAATGAAACTATCCGACGTAAAAAATACAGTGGACACTGAAGGGAAGAAAAACTTTAACCGATTACAATAGTAAAAAATAGTTTAATATTCCCAATAAAAAGTTTGGAAGTTTCTCCACAAAAACTAACTTTGGCTTCAAACATCTCTGTATTTTCAGCAATAACGACATTTTTTTTTAGGAATTTAATAGAATTAGCATTTTTTTTAAACTTTAACCGGACAATTATTTAATTTATTGTGTATATTCTAAATAATCTAAAGAAAACCGGGAAAATAAATGCACATTCGCAGCTTAGTCACATCTCGGCAACACAAGTATTATTTTTAATTTTCAACCTTAGGCGTCATATTAATGATATATGTTACTTGTTAAATATCGCAAATGGTTCAATTGACTGTCCTGAACTTGTTTCAAAATTAATGATAAGCACTAATCGGATGGGGCTGCGACAGCGACCACTTCTACATGTACCTTATGCAAACACTAATCGTAATGCATACTTTCTGAGAGCCAGTAGCAGTTTTAATGAAATTTGTTGTGAAAAAGACATTGACCTTTTCTGCACTAATGCAAGCACACTTAGGAAGCTCTTGGCAAAGCCATTTTTTGTATAAAGAGGCACCTGCCTGCACTTGCACCCTTAATTATACAGATTGTTTTAAGATTTGAACATAGTATAAGATGTAACTTAGAGTATGAGGGAGTAATAATTTTGTATTTGTCTGTGGAGGCTTGTAATTAGCAATTTAGTTTTATATTATTGTTATTATAACGTTATTAGTCTGTAAGCCTTCCGAAAATAAATAAATAAATATTTCAAGCCAGCTAATGGTGCCAATAGATTACGCGGTTGTGTGACGTTTAAAATCGTAGTCAGTCCGCGCCTTAAGCAATTATAATTATACAGTAACGCATACGACGCGCAAAAAGTCCGGCGCACAAAAAATCCGTGTCATTCTGGCAGATTGCGCCGCCAAAAAGTGCGCGAAAAAAATAGAACGTTTGCTTAAACCCGCGCTAACGCAGACGGCGCACACTTTTAGTATGCAATCTGCACTCGTTAGTGGGGGACAGAGCGTCTACGTCCCTCCAATTTTACTAAAATTTTTTGGAGGTCTCCAATTTTACGACCCGGTGAAGGTTTCTCTGCGCTATCCTTCACAGTTTTGTTTTTTCATAAATGAAAAAGCACTTATACGCAAGAAAAACTGTCGGAGAGAGCAGAGCTTTTGAAACTTTGCACACTTATCAAGGACCGATGACAATACAATAATTTGATAAGTTTGTCCCATTATCCTGACCAGGATCTTCAGGATCAACAATTTTTACCATAAAATCTACTATCCGTATGTAAAACTACAAACTTATGCCAAATTTAGCGACACCTATCTTTACATTTTTTATGATGTAAACAAAAAACGATTATCTCGAAAACCGAAAAAAATCAAATAAAAACATTTTGAAATAAATAATAACTTAAAAACTAAAAAAAACACGCTTTTATAGCAGATCGAACTTTACCCTCTCCGTGACCAAAGAAGTTTACCCCCCTACCCGTCAAGGAGTACTGCCGCGGTCCCTGAGAAAGAAAATACGTTTATTTATTTTCACAAAACTCAACCTTATGAAGTCCTTCGTGTTTTCAGGCGGTTACCATGCATGCATCTGTTTCACATGGAGTGCGTGGACCAGTGGCTCAGCACCAACAAGCACTGCCCGATCTGCCGCGTCGACATCGAGACACATCTCAACAAAGATGCCACGTTTTAAACACCAAGGTATGTCGCTCGGATCTTTTTTTTAGGGGGATATTACACTATCATATATCAATGAGACAGAAATATGACAATTTATACATATTATACTAGCTGACCAAGACGTTGTCCTGTCCAAATTTTAATTATTCATACAATAATCCTATAGAAAAGGGGGCGTTCAGTTTTTTCACAAATTATTCCGGGAATCTTTTCCAATTTTTATTTCCATAAAAACCTAGTTCGCACAATTAGGAACATTTTAAAACAAAACATAGCCAAATCGGTTCAGCCATTCTCGAGTGATGCGCTTGCCAACAAACAGCACAGTCTTTAAATATCAAACTTAAAGATATAAAAATTTCAAAATGTCTCGAAAAACATTTTTTTTGTAAAAAAAAATTCCCTTCTAATAAAATTCAAGGGTACCCCTTCAGCTAGACCTCCCTTTAATATTCAGGGGTCCTTCAAGGATAATTACAAAATTATTCACAGTGCCTCCAGAACCTACCCAAAATTGTTCATCTGACCTCCACAACCTAGATACTGGGTAATACGATACCCAGACTTTCGGGCTTCTGACGACCCGTAACGACTGTCAAAGATCCACGAATAATAGGCGGCACCAACGGCTTAACGTGCTTTCTGCACGGAAGGGTCTTGGTATGTAAAGATGATCACCCATCCACGGACCAACCGCGCCAAGTGTAGATTAACCAGATCGGTCGTACCGAGCGGCTGTTATTACTTAGCCACAAGCCAAAAAATATCGTAGATATACAGGGTCAAATTAAATTAGCTAGCGAAACTGCAGACGTGATGACCCAAAGAAAATAGGACCGTTTTACACTAAAATAAAACAGTAATTATGTGCCGAAAGAAAGAAACAGTGTCAGATTTGAAGATGCTGCTTATGATTCTGGTTTCCAGGAGCTTAAATATTGAAAAACATACCTGTTTCTCTATGTGTTTATGTTGTTACCTCTCACTTCCTGCAGGGGTTGCCATCACTAGTTCCGGCGACCGACAGTTAAGGTTCTCATAGCGTTTATGATTTTTGCCGTGTTAGGAGCAAAAAAGTTATTTCAAAGTTAAAAAAAACTAATAAGAACCTTATAGTTATAAGTTTCGAAAATTTCATTGTTTTCGGTTTATTTATTTTTTGCTTTATCATGTTTAGATATCGATCACCGACTCATCACGTCTGCGGAGTTTCGCTAGCTAATTTAATTTGACCCTGTATAATAGTGTAATATCCCCTTAGACAAAACGCATACTCATACTGATGTCTCTGTTTTTTTTCAAAAACTATAAAGGAAACAAAAATGTAGTTTAAAAGTATCTTATTGTCTATCACACTAATTACAATAAAATTATAAATTATGTACAGTTAATTTAGCTGGCAGGTTTGCTATAGTTTTTTTAATTGTATTATCTTGAATAACTAATTTCTTCTTGAATCTAAATTGTATTAAATAGCTTGTATTTATAAAAATAGATGTAAACTACAATACAATATTTAAACACAAGAGCTACTGCTTTATGTCCTAGCTGTCTTGCTCACACACTTCTGCAACTATTTTCTTTTATTTTGACTACCCACCATATTAAATTAGAGCAATAAATTAAATGGGGCGAGAGTAGTAAAACAAAGTTAAATGTAGTGTCTCACCTGCCGAAAGTTACGTGAAGGACGGTACTAACCGCAAGCATTCGCTTTACGAATTTGTTTTCCAGCCGTTCGTTGTGCGAGCGCGAATTTTCAGTTATTTTACCTCAGATTTTGCAATAAGGTTGCAGTTGGGTTACTGCCATTGACAATTCTGTCGAAATCACAGTGATCTTTTTCTCGTTACGATAAGGTTGCTATTGGGTTGCTGCTGTCAGAGGTAAAATAACTGTGAATTTGTTTTTTGTTTGAATTCACGTACAATTGTAAGTGAATTGAAACATAAAAAACAAATTCTAATAGCTGTGCTAGCGCACGGATGTTCCTTGAGAAGTTTGGCGTCCTAACGTTCCACAGTACAAATTACGCGACTTAACTTTATATTGATAATAATTATTTTTTAGGTATTTAACACTGCAGGCATCGTATTTTCCTACGAGTACACAAAAATTGCGCTGTTCTTAACAATTTCAATACAATGTTGGCATTGCCGTAAATTGCTAGGTGTCGTTATCCGTGTCAGCGCATCTTAAGTCTTTAATTTGCTTTTCTTCTCATTCTTGGTGTCTAGTTTCAGTTTCTCCTGCAGCTGCGGGGAGCTGAGGATGGCCTGCTGCTGCAGCTCCAAGCTCTCTTGCTGCAAATCGTGTGTCAGCTGTTTCTGCGCGTTGCAAGCCCTGCAACACACGCACTACTGCCACTATATGTATATACACAGAATATCAATTAAGGATAAGAGTATTTTGTTTATAAAATTTTGTTACATTATCATTATTACAATGTTAGAAGTCAAAAGAAGTGACTATTGTTGTTTTACATATATGTGCATATGAAATATCAAAATATATGTATTAAATTTAATTTTAAAAAAAGCAATCTGTTAATTTTGAGCACTCTCATATAAAATATAAAAGAGGAAAAAAAATGAAAACCTTGTAAAATATTTATCTAAAAACATAACATGCTTTAATAAACTCATTTTTTTTGGATTTTTTTTTGTTTATATACCTGCATGCATGATCTATTCGCTCACAAATGGCATCTGATGCAGCAATGTTTCCAGATAGATATGATATCTCTGCTGCAACTGTTGCTATTTTTTCTGCATAATCCATGTAACCTGAAAAATGTATCAATAATATTATTTAATTTTTATTGATAGGTTGTAACGGGTCGTGGAGGTCAGATAGACAGTCTCCCCATATAAAATACTGATAATCAGATGCATCCAGTTAGACTGGAAGCAGACCCAACATACTTGCATAGTTTATTTAGTTGAGAAAAGGCTAGACAGATTATGATGATGTGGTAATAATGGGGCAGGCTGGTCAAATAAGGTTGTTATTACATGTATGCATGCTTGCAAATGCTTGGCAATACACCTTGTACCTGCAAGGTATTAAATTGATATGTCGTTGGTGCCTGCCAAAACCATTTATGTGCATTTTTTTGTTTTTTTTTTTTTTCGCTAGATAGCCAACAACAACTATTGTGTTATTTCCCTCTAGAAATTGATTTGACAAAATCATTTATAAGTGCACCTAATTTTCATTTCTGGCAATGAGAAATTGGTTAAGTTTCTCCTGATCTATATGATGTGCACCTAATTTTCATTTCTGGCAATGAGAAATTAGTTACCTATGTGTTTCTTCTTATAGGTTTTTTTTTTTTTTTTTTTCTTCTTTCTCTTTTCTTCTTCAAGACAATTCTGATAATTATTTGCATCAAAATGAAAATGGCAAAAAAAATAAATGGATGGAACAGTATCATTTTTCCCAGTTCATACATATTTTTTGCAACCATACTGCATTTTTAATTTATTGATAAGTCCATCAGTCATAAAATAAAATAGTTTATTGTCTCCCTGAAAACTTTGCTAAAAAAACAAAGAGGTTTTGGCAAGCCCAACGACGATGTATGGCAAGTACATTTTTGAGTAACTTACTAAATAAAGTGTGAAGATTGTGTGTTAAGTCACACAGAGTTCCTCTCTCTGCAACCAGTTGGTCCCAGTGGTGTGGTGGAGTGCTGTCCTCACCCCACTCCAGGGCTTGTTTCACCAGGCAGATTTCTCTTGACAGAGCTTCTCGTAGCCTACGATGATAGAGCAAGAAATAAAGATCAATAAAACATACCAATCACATTAGTGATAATAATTATCAACCTGTGACAATTTTATAGCCTTTCAGTAATGAATATATGGTAACAGGATATCTTTAAATTTTAGAGGCTATAGGATTCAACTTCATCTGGCTCTGGATTCAATAAAGCTGGGAATCTGGCAGGCTGATGATAATGAAGCTTCAATTTTGGCTATTAACATGTGTTTAAGAGAAATAACTATCTATGATGATTACCTCTCGCTAGTATCTTGGATAGCGACTAACGTAACAGTCAGAAGTTGCGAAGCTGCATTAACATTTATGGTCGTAGCTTGACGGATCATAAAGTCGTGTTCTAGACTATCTGCATCCCAAGGTACATCCAAGTCTTTTTGTTTGTTATCACAATATGCCGTGGTTAACAGTCCCATGGTTACAGGAGCACAATTTCGAATCTTTGTGACAACCGTCCTACGATGAGTTCGGTAAGCAGCTTTGGCAGTTTTGATAAAAGAAAATAGCTCTTTTCTAAACATAGTGTGTATGGGATGAACAAAGATAGGCTGGTGAAAATTTAACAAATATTTTTACATAATTTTTCGTTTTAGTTGAACAGAAAAAACTAAGACACCCGATTTTAGCCGATTCCTAAAATTATTTGAGGTTAAGTTTTCTGTTTTGGTTCTTCAATTTTGTTTTTTTTTATATCTGTCACTGCAGTCAGATGTCAGAATCAGTGTGACCAGATTAAAATTGAACATCATGCTAGCTGATTGCCTAAATTCTGCTAATTTTTTTGAAAAAAAATGCCAAAATTCTGCTAGTGAATGATTACTTAATTTGTACAAATATATTAAAAAAAACGCAAAAATAATTACTTAAAATATTTATTAACAATTAAAAACTTCTAACTTTCTTATTCATGTTTTTATACAAAGCTGTCGAGCTTTGAGCTGCCTTTATCATATGTTTTGATGGCGTAAAATTTACGCATACTCCCTGTTCTTTTATTACCTGTTTGATATGCAGAATTGCAGCAATGTTTTCATTTTTTAAAAATTTGTTCCGCTGGTTAGTTTTTATATTGTTCATTTGAGAAAATATGCGCTCACAAGCAGTATTGGACATAGGCAAAATCATCATGGCCTTTGCGAAATCGACCAAGTTCGGATACTTTTTAGCTCCATTTCTGCTTTGGTGATTTTTGATTTGAATAGTGGCCCCAAAATCTTACAGTTTTCATAGGTTTAGGATCAGAACTTCTCAAATACCCAAGTGAAGCACGGGTAATATTATTTTTGTCAATGTCTAATCCTGCTAATTTTCTGCGGAGGTTTTCTAAGATTCTGCAAAAATCTGCTAACTTTTCAGACCTGCGACAAAATCTGCTAAGCCATAAATTGGGCATCAAATCCTGCCACAATCGCAGAATCCTGCTAAATCTGGTCAGAATTGTCAGATAACAGGAATATCTCCACAGGTATCCACTGATGCCTAAACTCTCTTTATACTTACTTTACTCTTTGGTCTAAACCTAGAACAGATTCATGCCGCACGCCTCCCTTTTTACTCGACTGCCCCAGAAGGATGGTAATGTTTTTGAGAGTGTGTAGGTATGTATGTGTTTGACACGCTATAAACGGCCTAAACGGCTTGATGGATTTTAACATAGGTACCTGTAGTGTATGTAGATATCACTATATCGCAATACGAGCCGATGACAGTATTGTGACGTTGCCTCAGGCGCATACGTCGCTCGGTTATAAATATCGGTCAGAGTGGTGGGGCGATCAGTCGTGGTCGGACTGTCCGCCTGAGCGGTGGTGCGTTGGTGAGTCAACTGTTAGTGTTGTGATAAGTGCATATTTTAAATTGGCGACGAGGAGAAAACCGTGAGTTTTTATATTTTATTATACAAATTATAATAATAAATCAATGTAATAATGACGATTATTCATGTTTATAAAAAAAAAAAACTATTATGAGGAACATGAATACTGTTATATTCTCTTTAATGGATGGAAAAAGTATAGTCTCCTACAGATAGATAATTATATAATATATTTCGGAAGGAAATATACAAAATATTGTTACATTTCAAACAAAGACATTAAATATTATTTAACAATAGACGGGACAAAGCGAACAAAATCGTAATCCGATACTTATGTCCTAGTGGTCAAAAGTCGCTCAGTCTTGTGTGGTACGTCTGCATGTAACGTCACATTCGTGTCCACCAAATGAAAATTATTTTCGAAGAAAATATGCCAAATTGTACATTGCGGTATTGCAAACCTATCGACCTATCGAGTATTGAGATAAATTAAATAATGTTCTTAGATATCAAACTATCTGACGGTTGCTAAATCAAAGGTTGGTGTCGGTAAAAGTGTATCAGGTATTCATGTCATACTTGGCTATTATGTAATTTTGCTATACGAGTATTATGCTAGATGGCGTCACAGAGACTTGGCATAACAGTTTTTGTGTGACATTTCTTCTGATAGCCTCTCTATAGTATCTTAAATCTCTTTGATTTCAAACGTCAAATTATGAATATAAATACGTTAGAGTTTTTCATTACAAATGATAACTGTAAATGAAAGGAGTTTAAAAAAAAAATGAAACTATTTAAATACTATCTTGTTTATTAAGGAAAAAAAAATTGTGGTTTAATTATTGAAACATAACATCACGCCTATGTGCCCTAAAGAGGCAGGTATAGATGTGTGGTGCAACCACGTTTCACCAGTAACGTTGGGCATGTCTGTTGCCATTAAACGGACTACAGTTCAGACTCCGGTATGTTATTGGGAGGTTCGTGATGGAGAAACCAAGTGACGCTGCCCGACCTGAGAGTCGAACCCGGGACCACATGCTTAGTTATTTGAATTATGCTACATGATTAGTTGAAGAAACACATACTAAAGTTCTGTCCATAGTTTGATACCATAGCTAAAAAGCAGAGATGAAGACAACAGTAAACGACACATCTTCAAGTAAAACAGAACCCATTAGAGACATTTCCAAGTCTGGAAAGTTTTGGAAATCTAAAAAAGAAAGGTTTTCAACAATAAATAAAACTAAGAGACTCAAGCATACTTTTGAAAAGAAAAAAAAAAAATATGCCATAAGTTACAGAAAACAAAGGAGCTATCTAAACAAAAGTTAGCAGAATTGAAACAAAAATAAATATATTGAAAGGAAAGGCGGCGACAGTATTTACAACGTGCAGAAGAAAACAAACATAAAACTGAACTATTACAAGTTATTACAAGTATAACTAAACTGAAAAGAATGAGGAAGAAACAGTTGAGGTTTATTGAGAAAAGAGACAACCAAACAAATGTAGTAAGATGCAAAGGATATTTTGCTTATGAACTCCACACTAGGTCAAGCCTGTCTCGTGGAGTCCTCGGGTGGTATTACCATATGAAAATGTGCAAAATGCGCGCAATGCGTAATAGCAGTAGAACATTTCTACTGGTCATTAAATTGACAGTTGTCGGGAAATGACAGTGGTAGCAGTAGAACCTAGCTACTGGTCATTAAATTGATAAGTCATCTAGAATGACGGTAACTGCAGTAGAATAAATCTACTGGTCATTAAATTGACAAGTCGTCTAGAATGACGGTAACTGCAGTAGAATAAATCTACTGGTCATTAAATTGACAAGTCATCTAGAATGACGGTAACTGCAGTAGAATAAATCTACTGGTCATTAAATTGACAAGTCGTCTAGAATGACGGTAACTGCAATAGAATATATCTACTGGTCATTAAATTGACAAGTCAACTAGAATGACGGTAACTGCAGTAGAATAAATCTACTGGTCATTAAATTGACAAGTCATCTTGAATGACGGTAACTGCAGTAGAATATATCTACTGGTCATTAAATTGATAAGTCATCTAGAATGACGGTAACTGCAGTAGAATAAATCTACTGGTCATTAAATTGACAAGTTATCTAGAATGACGCTAACGGCAGTAGAATATATCTACTGGTCATTCAATTGACAAGTCAACAGAGAACAACGGTAATAGCAGTAGAATATACCTACTGGTCATTAATTGACAGTTATCAAAAAGAAAAATAGGTCAGCAGTAGTGGTACTCTTTAAGCATACTGGTCATTAAAAAGTGAGGAGCTCGTGGCTAGGTAATAATAGCCGCACGGGTCGATCTATCAGGTTAAGCTACGCTGGCCGGGGTTGGTCCGTGGATGGGTGACCTTTACATACCGAGACTCCACCGTGCCTCGGAAAGCACGTTAAGCCGTTGGTCCCGGCTGTCATTCATGGATCTTTGACAGTCGTTACGGGTCGTCCGTCAGAAGCCGAAAGTCTGACAACCAGTCATACCAATGGGTACTGACCCATTTACTGGGTTGTGGAAGTCAGATAGGCAGTTGCTCCATGTAAAATACTGATATTCAGCTGCATCCAGTTAGACTGCAAGCCGATCCCAACATAGTTGGGAAAAGGCTAGGCAGATTATCGGTCATTTAAGAAACCATTTAACTGAACCATTTAAGGTTTGCAGACAACAATATCTTATTACAAAAAAAGACCCACATAATCTAAGGAAAATGATAGAAGACCTGAAGCAACAAAGTGAGAAAATTGGATTATACATGAACATAAACAAGACCAAATTACTTGCTAACCGCGAAGTACGTAGAAGAGTATATACACTCATGGACAAATTTAGAGGAACGCAAAAAAAAGTGTGTATAAAACACCATGAACACCAAATATCATGGATATTTGTGACAATTAAGTTTATTAATTTGGATGTTGCTTATTAGTCGTTAATTTAAAATTGCAAACGTCGAAAAACAAATGATAAAAATTAACCAAATTAAAAAAAAAGAAAATTTTACATGAAAGTAACATTTTTGTACCTCATTATTATTTTTTTTTTTTCATAAGGGCTTAGGAAAGGCTATAACGTAGGCTATAATCAGTACTTAGTGTTGCCCCTTCTAGCTCTTCGAACTGCTCCCAGTCGCCTTGGCATACTCCTAATCAAGTTATCAATAAAACCTTGAGTGATTGCGTTCCATTCTTCCTGTAATGCGTTTTTAAGAGCTCTCTAATTAGCGGGGGCAGGATTTCTTTTCTTAATTTGTCTTCCAAGCTTATCCCATACATGCTCTATGGGGTTTAAATCGGGCGAGCGCGTTGGCCACTTCAAAACATTGATTTCAACGTCTCGAAGGTATTGGACAACTACGGCCGCAATATAGGGGAGTGCATTATCATGCATAAAAACAAGTCTATCTCCTTTATAAGGGGCAAATGGCATTGCAATTTCTTCCAAAGTCTCAGTTACATATCGTGCCGCTATTGGTGACCCATTTTCAATGACGCGGAGTTCCGTACGTGGCCCCATACAAATACCCCCCTATACCATAGCTGACCCTCCACCATATGCATCTTTTCCAATGATGTTGCAATGAGTGCACCTTACTCCCGCGCGTCTCCACACTTTAATCCTTCCAACATCTGGCTTCAGACAAAATCTGAACTCATCTGTGAGTAGAACTTGACTCCAAGCTTCGTTATTCCAATTTTCGTAAATGCGAGCAAAATTAGCTCGAACTACTCGATGGGATGTGGCAAACAGGGGGTCTCTGGCAGGCAAGTGTGAACTTATTCCGGACGATTTCAGTCTTCTTCTCACAGTTTTTGTGCTTATTGTAACCCCTCGAACTTTTTGGAGCTTCGTTCTTACCTCAGAAGAAATTACGGTCCGTTTTCTAAGCACGCTGCTAACGATGAACCGGTCATCTCTGGTCACAGTTTTCCGTTTAAGTCCCTGTGATGTAGTGTATGTAGATATCACTATATCGCAATACGAGCCGATGACAGTATTGTGACGTTGCCTCAGGCGCATACGTCGCTCGGTTATAAATACCGGTCCGAGAAGTGGGGCGATCAGTCGTGGTCAGACTGTCCGCCAGAGCGGTGGTGCGTTGGTGAGTCAACTATTAGTGTTGTGACATGTGCATATTTTACAAATGGATTAGCAATTTCTTCAAAACGATTCGGTTTTCGATTGATATTGTGTTACGCAATTAGGGTGAAAATATTTCACGTAGGTAGTGAAATACCTACCTATATAATAGTTAACATTCGTTAAAAAACAACGTAACAAAAACTACGTGCAAATGAAATTCGTCTAAAAATAAAGTTGTCTCCTTGCTCGATAGACGGCGTTGGCGTCGAATTAGATCTCCCTATGGTTTCGTTACCGCACCGCATTTATGAGTCAGCTTTACTTAAAAAAATGTAATGTTACCTTAGGTACCTTGTGTTAAATGGACCTTGGGTAACACATAAAATTTAAAAAAAAAATCGTACAGTAGTACCCAAGTAATAAGGCGCGTAGTGAATCTTCGTTCGCACAGAAAAGAAAGTATGGCCCCGAAGATTAACGAGAATACTTAAAACTTACAATCAACCTTAGATCACTACTATATGGTTCTTAATACACTGCAGCTGTTAGTTCCGTCTCACTCGCAAGTATGGCGGCTGTCAAGCGGCGCGCGCTAACATGGCGGCAGCTACCGACCAATAGCGGTACAGGAAAAAGCGTGGAGCGTGCCGATTGGTCAATAGCATTTCCCGCGCTTTGAAAATTCATCTTCTGCGCAGGTGCATTGATAAGCCATATTAGTTGAGTACTACTGTACCGCTTCTTCCGTTCGGTCCGATTTTTAAATGTTAGTAGTCGTCACGTTAGTCGAACTGTGGCTGTAGGGACTAGCACGGGACTAGGGAGTAGGGACCCGGGGCCGTAACTGGGGGCCTACTCCCTAAGCACGAAGCCCGTAGTTTCGGCCATCGTTACGGGCGTTTCCTACTCCGTATCACCTATACGGATGGATGATTGGTTCGGCGCCCGAACGAAGTATGAATGACAACATGATTTGCCAGTTGTCCCTACTCCCGGTGTGTTTTTGCCCGTCCGAAAAATTTTACTTTTCCACTTGTTTTGATGGATCGTAATGTTAGACGGACGGATGAACGGACGGACGGAATGACGGACGGACTTAGGGAGTAGGCCCCCTGTTGTAACAGTCGAGCAGCGGTAGCACTGGTACTTGTGGTTTTTTTTTTTTGGGGTTTTAAGGTGATACAAAAAAGTGAACTGGGCGGGAATAAGAAAGTGACAGAGTCAATTACTTCCACATGCGAAAAAACGAGAGCGCAACAACGCGCTGGAACCAAAATAAAAGCGCCAAATGAAATAAAAATTGTTTAAAAATAAATTAAACTATCTATCAAAATTATGTTCAGCCAGAATTTTCAATTACGTAATACGCACATTTTAAATGCAATTTTGCAATGAAATTACTTAGGATTTTAGAATTATAGAAAAAAACATAAATAAGTAGAGGTCTTTTCGGAATTAAATTCTATCGAGGAAAAACCCAATCGTGTTTTCCTTCAGTCAAAGTATTAATTAAATAGTCAAAACATATATCCAAAAATTAAATCCATACATGCTGCAATAGTGAAATAAATGGTTACGAAAAATCCTCCAATTTATTTTGGTAGCGCCAATGACTTCTCCTGCTCTGGGTTGGAGCGGAAGGGCGTGTCAGACTGACTAAAACCCATCCGTGTTCCTTCAGTTGCCTATGCCTATGCCAGGGCCTCGGTATCTCTTTCAAACGATCCGCGACCCCGGCGGCGGCGTACTTGTGTGGGTCTGTTATTTAAAGTAACTTATCTTGATATCTTTAAATAACATAAATTGGTAGGAACAAATTGTTAATTTTAAATATAATCTATTTATTGTATCTGATACGATAAATACGCCTCACGTAGTAGTAATCCCCTCCGCTAATTGTCGTACATATTCGAGGGTATATAAATAAGCCTCGAAGTTGGTCCAAGCAAAGTTAGTTGTTAGTTTTGCTTGGGTAGTTTTTGAAAGGAGCTCGTGGTTAAGTAATAACAGCCGTGCGGGTCGATCCATCAGGTTAAGCTACGCTTGCCGGGGTTGGTCCGTGGATGGGTGACCATCTTTACATACAGAGACTCCTCCGTGCCTCGGAAAGCACGTTAAGCCGTTGGTCCCGGCTGTCATTCGTGGATCTGACAGTCGTTACGGGTCGTCAGAAGCCTGAAAGTCTGACAACCAGTCTTACCAAGGGGTATCGTGTTACCCCGTAACTGGGTTGTGGTTGGAGGTCATTTAGGCAGTCGCTCCATGTAAAATACTGGTATTCAGCTGCAGCCGGTTAGACTGGAAGCCGACCCCAACATAGTTGGGAAAAGACTATGCAGATTGATTGATTTTGCTTGTGCAGTTTTTTCAATAAATTTTTTCCGCTGTCTCTATTGTATGATGTAATAATAACTTCCTCCAACTGTAATTTACATAGCAGAGATGTGTGCTTTGCTCTTTCCGTTTGCGGCCGGGCTCAGTGTAGCCGAGTCAAAGAGTAAAGTAAGTATCAAAGAGTAAAGTAAGTATAGAGAGAAGCCGAGTCAATGGGGTTGGCAAGTGAAAGCTGATCTCAGATGGCGCCACCTCTATACGAACCCTGTGTAGCCCGCGAAATTCAATTTTTTTTGGGTTTTTTGCAATTTGCAGGTCTGTGTCTGGTTGTATCTTGATCAAAGTATGATACGCGAAATAAAACATATGTATTTACATAATTTTAACCATAAAAATCATCAATACATCTCTCCAAGTTAGATTTCGAGCAGTCGTCAAACGAACGAAATCTAACGAATCTGCACGAAATCTAACTTAGAGAGATGTATTGATGATTTTTATGGTTAAAATTATATAAATACATATGTTTTATTTCCGCGTATCAAGATACAACCAGACACGGACCTGCAAATTGCAAAAAACCCAAAAAAAATTGAATTTCGTGGGCTTCGCATCATCCTTAAGGTTGATGCTTCAGGGTAGCCCGCGAAATTCAAAATTCCTTACGTTTTTTGCAATTTGTCGGTCAGTGTGAGCTTGTATGTTGATTAAAATATGATTCGCGGCCGTAGCTAATATGGCTTTACTGAATTATAATCATTAGAATCAGCAATACAACTCCATAAGTTAGCATTTATCTCAAATCTAGCGATTTCATGAAATCATGAGGTTTGAGGTAAATGCTAACTTATGGAGTTGTATTGCTGATTCTAATGATTATAATTCTGTAAAGCCATATTAGCTACGGCCGCGAATCATATTTTAATCAACATACAAGCTCACACTGACCTTCAAATTGCAAAAAACGTAAGAAAATTTGAATTTCGCGGGCTACCCTGGCGCTTTCGCCTTAAGTGACATAAACATAATTATGCGCTTTGGATTTCTTATTTGCCTTGATTTCTTGACATTTTCCGATAAAGAACAGTATGTATTCCACTTGGAAAATAATTATGTGAGTTAAAAGAAGAAAAAGAAGCGCCTCTTTATGTGGAAAGAAAGCAGACCTAATTGAATGGAATTTGTTGTTCATAGATTAATTTATATTTTTACAATTTTATGGTCCGCATGTTTGTTTCATGGCATATTGAACGTTTACTTATGATACACCTAGTGTATGATAACTAGAGATCGGATAATCGGATGCATATTAACCTAAAGTTAATATTTGGCTAACAAACTATGGAAGCGGCTTCTTAGCATTTTTTTTCTTAATATAAATACCGGGATTCCAGAAAATGTGGGAATGCACAACTAATCGGATACAGGGTATGGAAACGACTTCATAAATAATGTTGTTTTACTTATTTGGAAGTACCGGGAAATCGGGATCACATAAATATTCCGTTTGTTACACATGATCCCCGCGAGAAATACAAAGCTGCTGAATTAAAATGGTTGTCCCTGGAAGGTACCGTCACTTTATCGGTGGGGTTGTTTTCATGGGTTTCGAGAATGTTAAAGCCGATAGTGGCGTTAAAATGTAAATCCAAGATGGCGGCTGCGAACATTTATCAAATTTTTCGTTATGGGTGTCGTTTTCATGGTTTTCGAGGGTTGTAAAACCGACAGTGGCGTTAAAATGTAAATCCAAGATGGCGGCTGCAAAATCTTCTAACTTTTCGTCATGGGTGTCGTTTTCATGGTTTTTGAGAGTTTTAAAGCCGATAGTGGCGTTAAAATGTAAATCCAAGATGGCGGCTGCGAAAATTTTCTAATTTTTCGTCATGGGTGTCGTTTTATTGGTTTTCAAGGGTGTTAAAGCCGATAGTGATACTATAATGTAAATCCAAGATGGCGGATGCAATTTTTTTTTATTTTACTTCATGGGTGTCATTTTCATGGTTTTCGGGGGTGTTAAAGCTGATAGTGACATTGAAATGTAAATCCAAGATGGCGACTGAAAAAAATTTCAAACTTTTTGTCATTGGTGCCGTTTTCATGGTTTCCGAGGGCTTAAAGCCGATAGTGGCGTGGAAATGTAAATTCAAGATGGCGGCTGCAAAAATTAAAAAAAAAAATTGTGATGGGTATCGTTTTTATGGTTTTGGGGGGTATTAAAGCTGATAGTGACATTAAAATGTAAATTCAAGATGGCAGCTGCGAACATTTTTAAATTTTTCGTCATGGGTGTCGTTTTCATGGTTTTCGAGGGTTGTAAAACCGGTAGTGGCGTTAAAATGTTAATCCAAAATGGCGGCTGCAAAATTTTCTAATTTTTCGTCATGGGTGTCGTTTTATTGGTTTTCAAGGGTGTTAAAGCCGATAGTGACACTAAAATGTAAATCCAAGATGGCGGATGCTTTTTTTTTATTTTTCGTCATGGGTGTCATTTTCATGGTTTTCGGGTGTGTTAAAGCTGATAGTGACATTAAAATGTAAATCCAAGATGGTGACTGAAAAAAAATTCAAACTTTTTGTCATTGGTGCCGTTTTTATGGTTTCCGAGGGTTTAAAGCCGATAGTGGCGTTAAAATGTAAATTCCAGATGGCGGCTGCAAAAATTTTAAATAAAAATTGTGATGGGTATCGTTTTCATGGTTTCGGGGGGTATTAAAGCTGATAGTGACATTAAAATGTAAATTCAAGATGGCGGCTGCAAAATTTTGTAACTTTTCGTCATGGGTGTCATTTTCATGGTTTTTAATGGTGTATAAGCCGATAGTGACGTTAAAATGTAAATCCATAATGGCGGCTGCAAAACTGTTCAAAATTTTTGTCATGGGTGTCGTTTTCATGGTTTCCGAGGGTTTTAAAGCCGATAGTGGCGTTAAAATTTAAATTCAAGATGGCGGCTGCGAAAATTTGTTTTTTTTTTGTCATGGGTATCGTTTTCATGGTTTTGGAGTGTGCTAAAGCCCATAGTGGAGTGGAAATGCGTGACGCTTGGCAGATGCTTAGTTAACTAACGCGCGTATCGCGTTTTAACCTAAAAAAACGTGTGATAGTAATTAAAAAACCATCAACAGTTTTAAAGAAGGCGCTATTTTGCATTAACATTTTAATGTTACTATCAGTTTTAAGACCCTCGAAAACCAATAAAACGACACCCATGACGAAAAATTAGAAATGTTCGCAGCCGCCATCTTGGATTTAAATTTTAGTGTCACTATCGGCTTTAACACCCTCGAAAACCAATAAAACGACACCCATGACGAAAATTACAAAATGTTCGCAGTCGCCATCTCGGATTTACATTTTAATGTCACTATCAGCTTTAACACCCTCGAAAACCGATAAAACGACACCCATGACGAAAAATTTAAAAATGTTCGCAGCCGCCATCTTGGATTTACATTTTAATGTCACTATCAGCTTTAACACCCTCGAAAACCAATAAAACGACACCCATGACGAAAAATAAAATAATATTCGTATCTGCCATCTTGGATTTAGATTTTAGTGTCACTATCGGCTTTAACACCCTCGAAAACCAATAAAACGACACCCATGACGAAAAATTAGAAAATTTTCGCAGCCGCCATCTTGGATTTACATTTTAATGTCACTATCAGCTTTAACACCCTCGAAAACCAATAAAACGACACCCAGGACGAAAAATTTTAAAATGTTCGCAGCCGCCATCTTGGATTTACATTTTAATGTCACTATCAGTTTATACGACCCTCGAAAACCAATAAAACGACACCCATAAAATTAGAAATGTTTGCAGCCGCCATCTTGGATTTACATTTTAATGTCACTATCAGCTTTAACACCCCCGAAAACCATGAAACCGACACCCATGACGAAAAATAAAAAAATATTTGCATCCGCCATCTTGGATTTACATTTTAGTGTCACTATCGGCTTTAACACCCTCGAAAATCAATAAAACGACACCCATGACGAAAAATTTAAAAATGTTCGCAGCCGCCATCTTGGATTTACATTTTAATGTCACTATCAGATTTAACACCCTCGAAAACCAATAAAACGACACCCATGACGAAAAATTTTAAAATTTTCGCAGCCGCCATCTTGGATTTATATTTTAATGTCACTAAAAGTGCAATCCATATTAGCCAACACATGAACACAAGTACCTAACTAAAACATTCGATTCCAAAATCAGAACTTAAAAATTTTCGTTCTGGAATCCCGGGTTTTTTTTTTTTTTTTTTTAAGTGCAATCCATATTAACTAACATCTGAACTTAAGTAAATTATACTTTCGATTGTATACATTGTAATCAGAAGTCAAAATTGCCCGATACCGGAATTCTGGCATTTTTCAATCCAAAAGCCCACTCCATACTTAGCCAACACCTCAATTTTAGGTTAATATGCATCTGATTATCCGATCTCTAATGATAACATTGTATCATTTACTTAATTTTCATTAACTTAATCTTGTTACCATTCTTTTCATAGTCACTTTCCTTGAAATGTTTATGACACACTCTCGCCCCGCTTTTATGCTCAAACTTTAATCGCCTTATTGCTTTGAGCCACAATTTTCTAAGTTTCTCATCTCGAGATAACTGGGGGCCTCTAGTTTCTTTACAATTTGGTACACAATATCTTGGCATTTCCTCAATAATTGGGTCTAATTATGAATTCACTACAAATTCCGTACAAAAACTGCTTTGTTATTGGTCTGAGCGCTACTAGCGACACTTTGACAGTTGCCGGCCCCATTTCGTTAATTTTCGTTGCGCTTGCGTAACGCTTTTTCGTAGTCGCCCTGCGGCACCCTAATTGCGTAAAGCCGAAATGTAACATGCAATGAAACACGCAATGAAAGAATTTGCGGTCCACATTGTCGCAATGTAACAGAATTCCCATTATTTCCCATAGTATGGACGCCTTGCGCGCACGAACCCTGCACACTACGCGCACGAACAGAGCATTACAACTCGCGCGCGCCGCGATCCGCTATTTGTCGGTTTTTTCGCCGAACACAAAGGGGCTCGCAGTGTGCACGGAGCGCCAGTGTGGACGGGTTGTCTGTGTCTGTCCTGCGGAACGCGCGCGAACAATGCAGGAAGTTCTCTTCGCGTGTTCTCGGCAGACTGAGCTTTGTTCGCCGCGAGTGCGAGTAGGGTACATGCTCGGTTCGTGCGCGCTACGTCTACACTTATGAAATGCTCCCTTAATGTTAAATTTCGTAAGTCTGTACCCGGCTTAACACATTATCTATCAATCGGAATCTGAATCATTTTGAAGCAAATTGCTAATCCATTGCTCAAAAAAATCAAAAAATTTGTCAGCTCAACAAAGTAAATAACGCAATGAATGTTGTTGAACTGTCAAAATAAAACCGATTTCGATTGTTGTGTTACGTACTCAATTAGGGTTCTGATCTTCGATCGATTAATCGATCGTGTTTGTTACAGATCAAAAAATGCCTTTTTCATTTATCATGGAATTCAAATTTCTTTAACGCGAGCTGCGTGTGTAGCTTCACTAAGCCCCTTCTGAGCAAAAACCAGTTTCGTGGTCCTCCGTGGAAACCATACGATATTGATAATGATCTTAACCATCTCAACCATCCCGGAGTAATATAATTTGAATAAGTAATTAAACACTATGTTGATTTAGCATACTGAATAATATATTACTTTCATGATATCTCTTTTCAATAAAAAATATGGGAATAATCTTTCTGTTGTTCTGACGCAGCGACTACATTGAAGTTCAATACGGCGACTCCACGGTCCACAGCAGTTATAAGGCGGTATGGGTCGAAATCTAAACTGTACACAGGCGAAGCTTTCCGTTGCGTAAAATACATCTGAAAAATTCATATAACAGCTGTTACTAATGCTTTCCGTTGCGTAAAATACATCTGAAAAATTCATATAACAGCTGTTACTTATGCTTTCCGTTGCATAAAATACATCTGAAAAATTCATATAACAGCTGTTACTAATGAGTAGTTATCATATTGTGCAATAATTAAGGGGATGCGGTGTGGTAGCCCGCGAAATTCAATTCTTTTTGGGTTTTTTGCAATTTGCAGGTCCGTGTGAGGTTGTAAATACATATGTTTTATTGTCGCGTATCATATTTTGATCAAGATACAACCCGATACGGACCTGCAAATTGCAAAAAACCCAAAAAAAAAAAATAGAATTTCGTGGGCTACCACAGCGCATCTTCCTTAATAATGTAAGCTAATGTTTATTGACCTGCACATGATTCATTTGATTGCGTGTATCAAATAACACGCAACGTGAATATTCGGCCGCTCCCGCTACAATGCCCCATTGACCATCAGATTTCACACAGTAAAATGTGCATTGAAAAGGATCCTTTGTATTGTACACCTGAAAAAATAGAACAATATTATTGCACTACTAGTTCATCAGTCATCACTTCACCATTTCAGCCGAAAGACACCGGTGGATTCTGTCAATCAATTCAATGGAACTTCAATAAACACGAAGTATTTTAATTACTATGTTTTCAGGGTTCCGTATGTCCGAACGAAAAAACCGGCCGTGTGCTTGTCAGATCACGCACGGTTCCGTAGTTGGGATGAATTATTATTTATCCTAAGAACAAACTTGTAAGTAGTTGAAAAAGATAGGTAGTATCTCCCATACATTCCAACTGCAAAATGTAAGTTTGTACAGTATTCCCAAATTAATAATGCACATGCAGATCTTCGCTAATTGTCGTATTCTCGGAAACACCCGAATCATTGAATCGTAAGAGCCCTAAACAATGCACTTGCATTTTGCACCTTGTTCGAAAGAAATAGGAGTCAATATCATGTGTACACAATCGAAAACAATTGGGGCGGGCGGCGGCGGTCGCCGGTCAGTCAAAGGTCCGTCAGTCGTCTTTATACATTGGTGGTGACTGCACGTGTTCTCTCTGTGTGGAATTATATAGAGCTGCTATTACACACCCTTCTTAGTTTTTAACCGACTTCCAAAAAAGGAGGAGGTTCTCAATTCGGTTGTATGTTTTTTTTTTTTTTTTGTATGTTTGTTACCTCAGTACTCCGTCATTTATGAACCGATTCGGAAAATTCTTTTTTTATTTGAAAGGGTATACTTCCAGATTGGTCCCATTTTTATCAAAATCCAGTTCTGATAATGGGATCCATGAGGAATCGAGGGAACTCCTCAAATATTATAGGCATACATATAGCGATTATGGTATTTTCATCAACAAATCAAGCGTTTGCATTCAGAAAGTATCATCTGGTGAAGTGGAACTGATGAAGAAGACCACAGATGGCCACGGAAACTCCTCAACGATGATAAGTATTTCACGGATAGCAATAAGATTAAAATAGTTAAGCGACTATGACGAAGCTTTAAATAAATGGTTCTGATGAAAATGGTACCATCGAACCGATCTGATGAAGAAGTCGGAAGGTAGGCATCGGAAATCAGTAATAAAACAATGTATCTTAGCCGTGTTTGGGCTTATTGGAATTGTCATGAGGTGCACTCTGGCTATAAATGCTTTAATGGTAATTATATGCCGCTTCAAATTGCGCTACTTGAGTTGTATGTTATGTGTGGCCTTGATTGTCAGAAGGCAGATTTCGTAGCCTCGTTATGTCCGTCAACTAAAACTACGCCTACCAAACGTCTGACACGACTTAACGTATTTTTTCCATTTAGTCTATGTGGACGATGCTCTAATTTATTTTGCAGAGTGGTATTCAGATTTGTGTGGGGTAGGCACCACTAAAAAGTGAAAAATAAAAACTTTTTACAAAAAAAAAACAACCGACTCCCAAAAAAACACTACAAAGTGAAAAATAACTTTAATTTCGGAAGTCGGTGGCAAAACATAACGAAAGTAAATAAAAAACCAAAGACACCGACTTCCGAAATTAAAGTTATTTTTCACTTTGTAGTGTTTTTTTGGGAGTCGGTTGTTTTTTTTTGTAAAAAGTTTTTGTTTTCAAAAGTGAATTTAATTTCAACTTTAATTATCTTACTCAAATTTAAATAGTTTATTTGGTAAATACACTAACATGTAAATAAGCAAGAGCATAATGAAAGTTCTGATGAATCTAAGATGTCAGGAATAGAGATCCTCCCTGATTCTGATTAATTTTTTTGTAATTGTAATAAATACTAGTGAACTGAGATTGTAATGATTAGATTTCTAAATTTTAATGTAAACCTGTGCTTGAAAACCATTTTTCTTCTTCTAATATAAACCTTGTGTTATTTAAACCTTCTTTTCTTCCATCATTACACAAGCTTCAGTAAGATACTTGAAAAGTACTATAAAATTTTCGAAGTAATTCAATCCAACAAAAATTGTAGCATATTCGCAATCGTGTGATTTTCCTCGCTATTTACTTACATGGAATTATCGAATCAAATTTCGTTACTGATAAATCAATATTTATCTCTTTTAGCACAAACCACATAATTCTACTAAATTATGCATGAAAAAAATGCACTTAACCACTCTATATACATGTCGTCTTCCGACGCTCGGGGAATACGACCGTTGCCGAACAGTGACGAAGATTTCTATGTGCATTATCACTTTGGGAGACCTGTACGCACCCAATATTGTGGCGTACTGGTAAGGAAAAACTTACATTTGCATTTGGAATGTATGGGAGAACATGTTTTTCAAGTACAATGTTATATTTGTTCTTGGGATAAAGTCATCCCAATTACAGAACCCTTCAATGTGCGTGGTCCGACACGCGCTTAGCCGATTTTTTTTTCCTTTACTCTTTACTTAGTTTACTTTATGATCTGTATGCTATCAAGTCTTTCTAGTTTCTATAAAATGCCATAAAAGACTGAATATTCAAAAGAATATTATGGATTTTATTTCAACCCTATCATGTAGCAGGATTTTAAATGTTACAAGGCTGTAAAAAATACTTTACCACTTCATGTGTTCTGGTGTCTATCATTTGCAGGACTCCTGAGTGTGTGACATATAATATAGTGTTCTCATCATGCCATCGTATGTCACGCACAGCTTGTTTAGGATTCTTGGTCGCATCAGCAGTCATCAGGAATCTGGGGCTGGAATAACACTATTGTTGATTTTATTATGGTTAATTTTTAATTATCATAAAAACTCTTTTATAACATTAAATTATTATTAACATGCTTTCCGAGGCATGGAGTGGTCTTAGTATGTAAAGATGGCCAGCCATCCATGGATCATCCGCGGAAAGCGTAGTTTAACCTGATCGATCGACCCATACGGCTGTTATTATTTAGCCACAAGCTCCGCAAATTTATTTTACTATACATAAATAAAAATGATATAAAAACAAAAATACCTACTTATTCACATCAAGCAAAAGAGGCTTACTGTTTCCATTGAGACCTATTGCTAATTTGTCTGCTGTTATATTAAGAGCCATACATTTAGTACCAGCACTTTCATACATAGAGACATTATATATATCTGAAATAAAGAAATACAGGGATTAGCACTGGCATATTTTATATGTATAACATTCTTTTTGAACCAATCACACTTTATAATCCATATCCGTACTATAACATACGCCAGATACAAATTGAAAATGGCGGCCAAACAATAGAGCATACCAAGCCTATTTATTCATTCGCACAGTATAATAAGCGACTGAGATGGAATGATTATTGCCGTCATTTCTAATTTCTCTGTTATCTGTTCATGCCTAAACCACAGAACCAATCATTATGAAATATGGACAGGTAGCCTGCGATTTGGAGAAGGACGTAGAATACTTTTCATCCTGGAAATATAAAGGATGAAAAGTAGTCTATGTCCTTGGCCTTGTCTTGGCTTGAGTTGGACTCGCGCACCGAGGGTTCCGTTAAGATTTCTGAAAAAGTATGCTATTTAGAGACATTGTTTTATTTTTCCTGTAATCTTTACATAAACTTCTATCACATAGAATAATTTCAGAGGGAACGGTATTTTTTTTTAAATTTTCAAAAACTGCGGCCAAAAAAAAAAAAATGTTTGAGAATGTGCAAACAACGCTCTATCATATGATACCCCATATGCCCTAGTAGCCCCACTTTGAATTTTTAAGACCCCCTTTCAGTCTCTATTGCAAAAAAAAATATTTCTTTCTTATTTGCAAAATAGTTGGGTAACCGTCATCTAAAACTGTTCCAAATTTCAAGTTGATAGTATTAATAGTTCTTGAGATATCCAGCTGTGACAGACAGACAGACTAAGTCGCACCATAAGGGTTCCTTTTTACCATTTTGGTATGGAACCCTAAAAACATGGACAAAGACAAACAAACACAGACAAAGTCATGTCACCCTAAGTTAATTGTAATGATAAAACTTACTTGTTTCATTGCCTCTTAAGATGTAAGTTGTATTTCCATTGTCTTCTTTCCTTAAGCCGCAGAACCTTAATTCAGAGCTATTATTAGACCCTGTTACAACCATGACTTGGCTTCTACCATCTATCACCTCAACCGCAGTGACTTCCTTTTGACCATTTCCATGACAATCTTGTATATGATACTGTAACCATGGCCTCTTTTTTGTATTATTGACTTGGTATAGAGCTATACAACCATCTCTGTAAAATTATTGGTTATTTTATGAATAAACAATTTTATAAAAACTCATATACATGCAGACAAACGTACATGAACCCTGAAAACATTACACTCCTTTTTTGGGGCAGTTTTGTATTAATTGATTTTCAGAATACAGGTTTTAACTACATATCACTGCATGACACGGCCTGCCTGCCTCTCCCATGCTAAATTTCTGTTCCTCCTGTTTATAGAAACTTAAGCTTTACTCTATTTTATAACAAACTAGCTTCTGCCCGCTTGAAATTTCTTGTTGCCGTAAAATACAGTCATATAGTATACAGTTTTAGAAGCTCTCGAAAAGTTACCACAGTAAAAAAACGCGAAAAATTTAAAAGTCGGCGAGGCTTTTTCTATTAGCTGAACCCGAAAAATTATTTGGATACCATGTTAGCAGTAATGTTCACCAGCATCCACTGGTTGTAGAGTGCATAGCCTATAACCCACCACAAGGACTGGGCTATGAAAAGCAAAATGAATTTTTCAAATCCAACTGGTAGTTCCAGAGATTAGCGTGTTCAAACAAACTCTTCAGTTTTATTATATTACTAGCGGACCCGACAGACGTTGTCCTGTCTAAACAATCCTAGAACCCGACTGCAGCGCCACCTACCGGGTCCAATTGTGTTTTCAAACCATCCAGGTCAGTCTAGCCGTTGTTATACCACATTTTATCTTTTTTTTTTTGTAAAGTATGCTATGTCCGTCTCCTGGTTCTAAGCTATCTCCCCACCAGTTTTCGTCCAAATCGGTTCAGCAGTTCTTGAGTTATAAATAGTGTAACTAACACAACTTTCTTTTAAATACATAGTTATACAACTGTACTGACTGTACATAGTTATACAAACCTGTTTCCACAAGCTAAATAATTGTTTTTTATCACAAATCGGGAGATATCATTGGTCCTTACATCATGTCTTTGTATTTTAGGTACATCTACTTTCCATAATGTTTCTCTACAGTTTGGAAATCCTTTTCTATTTGTTGGGTAACAGTGCAGTTCGGAACCCACTGACACAAGGAAGATCTCCGCATTGTGGAATGTTAACCATGGCATATAGTTGGTGTAGTGATTGATGACCACCTGAGAAATACAATATTTTATCAAGATTATGGGTTTTAGTGATGAATGACATATATGAGTTGCTATTAAGTATTGCACAATAAGTGTCACATAACAACTAGTAAGTGCCTTTACCTTACTTTTGTAGTAACCATTACACCAGTTATGTGAAGTTCTGCATCGATGATACCATAATTCATTTGATTTACTGAAACGTAGGTAATTATTCTAAGTGACACTATTTATCAAAAGTGTTGGTAGACTAATAGTTTTACGAAGGAGCGGCAAACACCGCAGTAATTGGAAATCGGAGTACCTGCTTTCTGATAAATCAATCATCAGTTTGTTTCGGGCAAGGGGCCTCCAAATTGTATTATCATTTTTAATTAGATCATTGAAAATCTTACAAGATAGCATTACATTATGAAGATCTGATAAGTTTAACCTCTTAAAAATATTTACTAATATATCAACGGGTAGTAACAATATATTATCAGTCGTCATTGTACTTTTTCCTCTATGTCATAATGTTTCAGATTTAATCATTATGTATTAATAATTTAATTTTTTTAACAATATTTTCGATCAAGACCCATGACATGACAGACATAACAAAAATGACAATCACAGACAGCAGATGACGGTGAGTGAAGTTAATGACATGACAATGAATGACACAAACAACTTCAAACATGGGGAAATAACATGACACGGTTAAAAGATGCATGGAATTAATAAGTACAATCCATGATCAAAACTCAGCCCTCTTCACTCTAACCTCTCTGTGTCTAGATGTATGTAATACACTTCACTTCACTTCAAAAAACCGGCCAAGTGCGTGTCGAACTACGCACAATCGGCACAATGAAGGGTTCCGTAGTTGAAAAGAGTTTATACCAAAAACAAACTTAACATTGTAGTATTTAATTATATTATATTAAGAATAACCTATACACAACAAAATTATATCCTAACTAAACTATTAAAAAACTAAAATATGGCGTCGAAAAATTCCTCCGCATCGCTGTCGACTGGTAAAGTACCCAAGAGACTGGCGGCATTGCCACGTTGTATGGCAATGCTAAGCCTCTGGCCAAAGTAAAAGCCAGCCCTCGGGTCACGGGAAGTTTCAACATTGTAGTTGAAAAACATGTTCTCCATTACGCTGTGGTAGCCCGCGAAATTCAAATTTTCTTGCGTTTTACACACCTTACCTTACCTTGATCAAAATATGATACGCGACAATAAAACATAATTTTACCAATAAAATCATCAATACATCTCTCTAAGTTAGATTTCGTGCAGATTCTTTATATTTCGTTCGTTTGACGAATCTGCACGATTATTTACCCGGTCACACTAACATCAACGTCAATGCCCATCATCGCCATAAACATCGGTTAAATTCGGTCAAATTATCGCAAATGGTGGCTACTGGCTACACGGACACCTACGGCCAACGTCCTTCATCGCGAT
The DNA here is from genome assembly GCA_905163495.3 of Cosmia trapezina. NCBI lineage: Eukaryota > Metazoa > Arthropoda > Insecta > Lepidoptera > Noctuidae > Cosmia > Cosmia trapezina. Next base: position 12,215,116 of record LR991042.1, read on the forward strand.
AATCAACGGCATATCCCGTTAATGTGGCCGCGACATTACATATACAACAACATCATCATCGATGACAGCAGGATAGAATGTATCAGTATGAAAGGGATGCAGAATGTAAAAGCTAAAAGCGTAAACGTTTTGGTTTTCTCAATCTGTCGTTTGTAGGGTCAAGAAAATACTAAAAACTGAACGGAAACGATTTCAAAATTTTAATGTGATAAAGAATTTGTGTAGCGTTTGTGTTTAAGTTTATTTAGTTTTTCAAGGAAAATTTACGTAAACGAGCCTGTCGATGGTTTCATGGAAAAATAATAAAATTGTTATTGTCTCAAAATAAACGATGTCAAAATAAACCATTGTTGTTCTAGTCGATAGAAATCATTGGTTCTTGGTTAATTGGTTGTTCTATGCCTGCACTGCAGCGGTGGCTGTGGCCCTTATGGATTTATTTAAGGGTACGTATATATCCGTAATTTTATTATTAATTTTTGAGCAGTCTCTGCCGTAACAGAAGTAAACGTCAATAATTAATCCTTCCATGCGATTACGTCGAACTCTATCAAGGCCGCGGACCGTGCTGTCCCGTACCTGGCACGCGATACTTGAGTTCAGAGTTTGAACCACTGCGGAGTGGTGTGCATTAGTGTTCAGTGGGTGGATCTCGATAACATAATATTTTTATCACGGGTTGACTAACGGCTGGTCGCGCGGTACTTGTGTCAAACAATTGCTTTCAGCAGCCCGAGCTGTGCGCAGTGTATTGCGATCTTTGTCCTCGCCTTGCCGCATTCGTGTTCTAAACTACGATTTAATAACGCTGTATCATAGTCATAGACCTAACAGTGTGTAAAGTGATGTTTTTGATACTGTTTAAGTGATTTTAATAAGATTTAACTGACAAGTGAGTTTTTGTGCAACTTTTTATAACATTTGTTTACCATTTAATACGTGTGTTTAATGAATTGTTAGGTCCTATGACTCATTTGTTACTAGAATCTTCAAACAAGTTTTATGAGAAATATTTTTTTTCCATTTGCCGTATAAATAACTGGAAATACCACAATTTATAAGCATTTTTAGTGTAGTCATCAAAACCATTCAACTGTAGGTAGTAGCAATCTTCTGAAAAGATCAACCTTCTCACATTTGTTCTCAGTTTCTCTGTAGCCTATGCTCATTATCATAATTTACACTTTAAACTTGAGGAATTGGTTACAATCAAGTCTGCATAGTTTTAATAAATTCAAATTTTTTATTCAAGGCTAAATAAAGGATTATGAATTATTTATTTAATTATTACTTTTAGGTAGAGGTACTTTAGCTTATTTTTTTTTACTTTGCATAAGTTTCCAGGGAACCTGAGAGACTATCATTATGAAAATTATTATGTCTGACCTGTTGAGACAAAACCTATTATTTATAGTTAAATAAGTAATGATAAATCTATCCAATAATAATTTGTCCACAGACATGAAGGGTCCAACTCGGCCAGCTCCAAGTGTTCCTGGCATGGTGAACAGATACTCTCCTGTTACAAATTGGGATGATGACCCCTTTGGTGCAGATGTCTTCGAGCCATCACCACATTTCACACAGAAAAAGAAACCACCACCTCGTCCACCACCACCAAAAGTCAACAAACAACCTGATATTCCTGCAAAACCTTCACATTTTATAAGAAAGCCAACAGTACTCACTTCCCTATTATCTCGTAAATCTAAAACAGTAGTGAATAATCAAAATGTGAATTTTGTCCAACAAAGTATGATAAAAGAAGTAACCAATGATGTGGACACTCATAAAATGTTTCCCAAATGTGAACCAAAGAATGTGCAGACAGGTGCTTTGATTGATTTCTCGTCGCCTCCCAGTTCGCCCACATTCACCACCAGGTCAAGCAGTGATGGTCTCAGTGTAGACAGCTTTGGTTCAGATGCCACTACATCTACCAACCAGCACAATGCACACAATGGTGGTAATGCCTCACAAGCTGAGAGTGGGTTTGAAGATGATTTTGATCTATTCCTCCACTCAAGGAAACCTATGAAGGACACAATGGAGGATTTCACTGCTGTTGACCCATTTTCGCCTCAGCCAATCACAGACCTGAAAAAAAAACCTGCCTTGAAGAAGAAACCTATTTTAAGTAAGGAAAATGTATACGAAGTATCAAATAATTTTACGAGCCACGTCTCGGCTCCGGCGCCGATGCTCAAGAGGCCGACGATAATCCGAGCGAAGCCTGCCAGGCCTAAGCCACCGGATAACTCGGCTTTATTGAAGACTACATTTGGAAGTAGTTTCCCTGTGACCACCATGACTGTGAACACCACCACACCCATACAAAAAGTCGCCAATGGATTCGGCGATAGTTTCGTAAGTACATTTACATACTATTGATTTCTCTTTGATTGCATAGAGAAGTCTTTTGACTGCCTTGTTGGTCTAGTGGTTGCAAATGCTTCAGTTGAGCATGAGGTCCTGGGTTCGATTCCCGGGTCAGGCAAAATGTTATTGGGTTTTTCCATCTGGAATTGATTCATAGAATAGGCAATACTCACCCCCTATTAGATCTATTAGATGGGACTTAAACATAACTAGCAAAATGTGGGTGTACTATAGGTAGGTTCACCTCTGCCTAACCCTTCGTGGGAATAAGGCGTGATGTTATGTTATCGGATACCAGCCCGTATTTTGTGTTGCAAAAAACTCGAGTCTTCCAGTCCTATATAAACGGACTCGGATGATGAATTACAAGACTCGACTCATTACAACAGGACTCCAAGACTAGAGAACTAAGTTCTCTACGAGCCCTTGTATGTGACATGAGAGCTCGAGTCTCTTTGTGCGCTCGAGTCCTTTTTATGCGGCGAGTCGTCGAGTTTACCTTCACATCTCTATTTTCATAGAAGTTTTTAGCTGATTTGTAATGATTTTGTCTTGTCAGTTTTTTTTAGGGCAGAATTACATAACCACTAATATAAACTTATCACCTATTCGGGTCTTTTCGAATGATGAGTTTCAAGTCTCATCTTCATGCGTCGAGTTTTTCTTGAAGACTCGAGTCCTTTTGTAAGACACAAGTGGTTGTTAAATGACTCGGACTCGGCTTGACTCGGAACCTTTTTAGCACACCGAGTCTTGCTTATTTGAGTGGAGTCTTTAAAATTACGCCTCGAGGACTCGAGTTTTTTGCAACACTAACCGTATTACCTATGTTATGTTATCTAGAAAGATGCTGTTTCTAATCTTGATTTAAACAGAGATTCGGTAGTAATCATTCCTATTCCTAACTTAAATCTAGTTTTCCTGGCGAATTATTTATTCAGAATAGTTAATTTCTACACACATGAATAATTAATTTCTTTCATAAAGTATCTGTTAACATGTTATCAACTTATCACAAATAGGTAATTTACAATTGATTATATAAGTACTGGATATTTCTTATTAGTCAGCGGCAATGTGTCACAGAAGCTTTTAAAAATTGATGAAATTCACGTGAGACTAAGCATTTACATCCTTATGTGAATAGGTATTCTATTTAAAAAGCGGGGGCATGATAACAGGTCGTGTCGCGGCACTACAGACCACAATGCGCGCTAGGCATGCACGCTATTTGTGTTCATGACCGTACCATTAATTAAGGTGCTTTAAAATTTGCACGATAATTATCACAATGTTCGTGAGCTCTTTGTTTAAATTGTGTGTTTTCATTAAAACGGTATAAAAATAAGCCTCGCAGCAGAAATGTAGCTATCAAGTGATATCTGTTGCTATAGTGGTCGCGCACATGGTATTTATAAAATCATTAACTTAGATTTCGATCAGGGTGTCGACTCGCAACTAGGTGACTAAACAATGTTACCACCTACATTGTTGTGGACTAAGGTACACCTCTGCCTAACTCTTCGGGGATTACAAGCGTGAGCGCAGATTAATACAGATGGGACACTCCGCAGTTTAGGTATGAAGCTACGCGGCGGGCCCCGTCCGCGGGGCTAATTCAGTAGGTCAAAAGGTATAAGAGTTACGCGATAGAAAGGGAGGCAACTTGTAGTTCAATATAACTGTAGGTAATAAGCGTTGTGCGACCTGAATTGCACTTTATTATGTCGTAGCAAGAGTCGCTTTTTATTTAAATGATTTTGCGGAGTGTCCCATCTGTATTAATCTGTGGCGTGGGGTGATATGTTATTATTTGTAGAGAGCAACAAGAATGCGAGCAATCGGTATGTTGTATCAGCAAATAATATCCCACCAAAAACATTTTCATGTAAAATGTTGCCAAGAGAGACCACATATAGCTCGGACTGACAAAAAGCTATCTGATCTCATGTAGAGCCAAGCTTCGAACTCTACACGCCCTAACTCTCCAAGCCCTATGGCTCGTGTCTACATCTATGTATTCAGGGAGCCGTAAGATAAAAGTTAAACAAACCATAAAAGTCCGTTCAACCGATTTTGACTTCTATTGCGTTGGTGGCATGACAAATGGCAGCTGCAGTAAACAGTTGGTATTGTAACCACTTTTTTGCCTTTAATGCCATCCTTAACCCTACGGAATAGAAGTCAAAATCGGTTGAACGGACCGCAAAAAAGGTTTGTTTCAATGTCTCATACCACAGTCGCAACCGAGGCTGCTGACCATACCCAATTCGCTGCGCCATTTATTTGACCGGAGAATATAACCCATGTCATTTACGTTTAGTTAGAACCCCAGGACGGACTAGAGCTATCTTGGGTTTTTCCAATTCGCAAAATGCGCCGGAACTTGATGCTTGATAGGCGATAAAAAGCATGTCTCAGCGAAGGTCCTTTCTTCCTTAGGAAATACATGCTTGATAGTTTCAAACAGTTTACGTTTCCCGTGGGCGTCCCCGTTGTAAGGATCTTTGAGCTATGGTACTCTGTGGACTGGATCCACATACTCTTTTGTGCCAGAACCGATCGAGTGACGCGTTTTTCTGATTTGATCATGACAATATTCGGTCCAGAGTAAGTGTGCGGTAGGTAAGAAGGCCTATGAATTACAAACTGATATGATTGATTGATGAATTGATAAAAGACATAGGTTTATGTACAACTAGCTTTTGCCCGCGGCTTCGCCTGTTTGGATGTCAATTCTTCCCTATTTGAATCTGATTTTTTTTCACAATTTTATGGGTTTTAATTTATTTATTTTATTTTATTTTATTTTAGAACATGGAGGAGTTACAGCTAATAAAAACAAACAAAAAAGGAAACCATAGTACCAAAAAGCCAATTACAAATCCTCACCTATAGATTTGCAATAATAATTTATGGTGTGAGCACAAAAACAAAAAACACATCGCCCAAATAGGCCGTAACTCTTCTCTAAAATAAAAGTAGCATAACAATTGCCATCAATTTCTATTGTAATAGTAATATTGTCAATCGCTTCAACTGCATTTGGTAGACGATTAATTTGCCCAATGTGTGTGTATCAATCAAGTAAAAATTGACAATTGACATTGACCATTCCGGGGACCCTTTATAACAAAATCTATCTGCCAGTGAAAGTCACGTCAAAATCGGTCCTACCGATTCGGAGATTAGCCGGAACAAACAGACAGACAGACAAAAAAAAAATATTGTTAGGTATAAGTGCCGTATGAACTTTCTTAGGCATTTAGTAAAAAGCTGTTATTTTGATATTACAAACAGACATGTAAATTTGATTTATTTGTATAAATAACTACATCAATACGAAATTCAACACTGTGTAACATATCATTATCACAACCAGTTAGTCACCTGTTTATCTCGATATCTCAGATGCAAGAATTTTAAGACAAGTGCTAGATATCAGTGTCTAGTAATGTCTGTCCTAAACACTAGAATTACGATGAGCTGTTTAGACATTTCGCAATGATGATTAAATAGCACAAACGCGTCATTAGACGTTGTTAATAAGGTTACAAAACAGAATATTTAATTTCGGCGATCAGCAAAAACAGCTCATAAATCGCCTGTTAGCGACAACCAACATGAATACATAAAGGTGCTCTGCCATGACTATGACTCGCCCGGAATTTTAACTAAGAAGAAATAATTTGGATTCATACAGCATTAGAAGCACATAGCATACGCCAGATGTTTTTGCGGAGGTAACACGGAAAATAGACTATTTTGCTAATTAAATAGGTAACACTGATACCAAAAAGATAGAATATACAATACCTACTTAAAAATTAAAATAGCACAGAGTTAGTATTTGCAGATTTATAATAGCGATAACCTTCAGCCTATTTATTTAGCGCTCCATACCGAGAAGCGTTAAAATTAGTGTTGAAAATCGTTTCTGACGTGCTATTAGCTATAGATTATGAACTTATGATTGCGATTTTCTACAGGAATCGAAGCCGTTCGGCTGGGATGATGTTGATGAGGAAAGTTCTCCGGAGAGAGAACTGTCGCCGCCCATGCCGACGATCCCGCCTCCGCCGCCCCCAGTCGTCGCTGATGATGATGTGACGAGCTCCTGGAACACTGACATGCCCGACTTCGCGCCCGATCAACTTGCCAGCTATGATGAAGAAGAAGAGCCATACGCGATCGCTCTTTTCGACTACTTCACTGATCATCCGGACGATTTATGCTTTTCGGTAAGTACATTCATTTCATCGTTTACTTAGCCCTGACTGCTCTGAGGCCTGATTTATTAAGGTCGATTTAGACCAAACGAGCGAATGCACATTCTATCCCCACTCTACCAAATTCTTTTTGTGTAAACGGGGACAGAACATTCCTTCGTTGGTCTCTCCCTACTAAAATGTCAAGAATATCGACAAAAGAATGCTCTAGTTCTTGTTCTGGTTCCATGTTCGTTTGGTCTAAATCGGTCTTTACCAGATATCTAGGTATACTAAAGCTAAAGAGTTTGTTTTTTGTTTGTTTGAACGCACCAATCTCTAGAACTACCAGTCGGATTTGAAACAATCTTTTTGTATTTGATAGCCCAATTCATAAGGAATGCTATAGGCTATTTAACATCACGGTAGGACCCTTAGGAGCCGAGCAATAAAAACGTCAGAAAGAACGCCAAGCAAAAACGAAATAATAGCGCGGGCAGGCGATGCGATGCGATGGGGTAGTGGTAGATGATTCGTTTCCTCCAAATCATTTTATATCCCAGAGAGAACAAACGGAATTCGCACGTTGCCTGCCTTGAGATACAATTCGCAAATATTAGGCGATTTTGTTTGTTTACATCTCGTGGCTGGTGGCCAAAACACCTGAGTATTTTTAGAAATTGTTATGTAGGTGTAAGTATCGGTATTATCGTCATTGGCTTAAAGTTCTGTGTGTACGAAGCAAGTTTAAGGTCACGCCAGTATTTTGGCACTTTCAAATACTTACATCTGTTTTTCATTCATGTCACATGCACATCACATTACTAAGCTTGAATTCGATAAGGTTGGGAATTTTGCGTAAACGATAATGATAGTAGTATTACTGGATCCATTACATACTGATTTCTGGTACACAACAAACAACAGGTTCGAGGTGATCGACATTGGATTGAAAATTGCTCAAAGCAAGCCTTTCATGAAAAATAATTATTAAAAACTGTTCTAATAGAGTGGCAAACTTCCAGTTGCAATTCGTCATTAAGTAGAGAAGAGGGTGCTTAATTAATTGTCCGTTCCAGATTTGCTTTTAACTTATAACATACTAGAATGTTTGTTTTCTATACCGTCGATGATCACGTAGTGCGACGGTTACGAAAACGAGTAGGTAATTAACACATTTTTATATTGTATTTTATTTTTATTAAACGCGAAACAGGCTTGAACGGTATTAGGTACATACCAAATAGGTATATTGAGTCATGTGTTGCTGAGTGGCGAGATCAAACTTCCTGTAATAGAACGTTTGGGGACTATCATAAATTATGATAGATTTCTTCTTACTAAGGACATAATAGGACACTTTTGCCTGACCCTTCGGGGGTATCAGGCGTACCTACTGTTACGTAATGTTCTTCTATTAGGGAAGAATAAAACAAGGAACGTGACGTAGCTCGTTGGAACGTCAGTAAGGAAATAGCCAGCAATCTTGATTCCTTCAATCCTGATATGGAAAAAGTAGGTGGACACTAAACTCCATTTAAATGTCTTTGTTCACAGACTACAAACAATCATTCTTGATATAACTATGATAAATTTTAATTTGCAGTAGAACCAAGGGTATATTATGTACAAGAAGACAAGAGTAGGTAATTAAAGTGATATCTTGGGCCTGCGAGACGCGTTAAGTTTTCGCTGTGGACTACTTTCGAATACATACAAGTTGCGTATTTATAGTAGGTATGAACATTATAGGAGCGGTTTATTGCTAGAACATTTGTTAGGAAACCACTGAGGGCCTCAATAATCTTGCCTATATTTTTCCACAGAATTGTAAGAATACTTTTAATACATGTGATGGAATTTCGTTACCTAATTGAATAGGTAAAATTGTGTAATGAATATAGCAACACCTAATAACTTTATCGTACCATTGTTGCTACATGAATTTGAATGTAGAATGGGTTAATGTCCTAATAAACACAGTTCTACAGATGTTTGTATGGGCGTTAAAATTATACAAATATGTTGTTCCTTTGCGTGGTCAACAGAAATGAATGTCTTATGCTATGAGTAACTCATCGTCTTCCCCTTGAGATTTCCCTCACAACATTCGAGGGGAATGTAAATATTCCTGAATATCAATGAATGACTGTTTACCACATGAATAAAAAATAGCTCAACACATAAACCCATTTAACAGATGTGTTGCTAGATAACCATTTGCTTTGTAGGCGATGTTTAGAATTCAAAGGCACAAGACTATGACGTTGCGAGCGCTGGCGCTGGCTGACAATGCTAACCAATTGTTCAAATTTGCACCGATAACTTTTATTGGTTGTTTTTCCGCATTACCATATGCATTGCCATTCTACATTGGAACACATGTAGTGACGTAAGCAGTACACATCGAGCTGCGTGGTATCCGTTACGTTAAAAAACGTGTCTGGAAGATGTAATACGTTCTGACTTTCCGGGAATTTGTTGTTTGGGGCGTATATCGTGTCTGTTTTCATAATCTCAATTGTTTATATTATATTCTGACGTTTCACGCGTGTTGGCAATTTTATTGATAAAATGTTTTGCATTGAGCGTAGCATTATCACTTGGACAGGAACTCGTTATCATCGGCACTTCCCATATTATTGTGTTGATCGTTTCACAAGATACTATTGACACCATTATTGTAATGGAAACTCCTCACATTTTAAGAGGATGTATGGAAAGGATTGAAATTGAAAGATGTTGTTTAAGAGGATATATTGCAGCGTGTATTAGCTCGGTGTGTAAGTGAAATTTGCGATATGGCTGTCTACTGCCGACAAATTGCTCTGCAGTTTGGCAGGTGTTATATAAAAGTTTGTAATTGTAACACTATGGATTAAATAAATAAATTAAAAAAAAAAGTTTGACGCGAGAGAGATAGAAGCATTTATAAGAGAGAAGGAGAGTTGAAAATGCATCGGAACCCGATGTCTCCACTTTGTCCCCACCACTGGCCACAATTACACATGCAGGAAGCAATGGATACGAAGTCGCGGACACACTCACGATTCATAAATCAGAACTTACCACAATCAATTATAAACCTTATCCTATTAAGTACAGCGTGCATTTACCATGCACTGTACAACTTACTCACACAAACACATCGGTCTCTAATCGTTGTGCTGTGCAAAAGCAATTTATTTTACACTAGCTGCAGCCCGCGGTTTCACCCGCGTAGTGCGGAATAAAAAGTAGCCTATGTGTTAATCCAGGGTATAAGCTATCTACATACCAACTTTCATCCAAGCCGTTTGAGCGTGAAGAAGTAACAAACATACACACACACACACAAACTTTCGCCTTTTTAATATTAGTGTGATTAGTGTGATATACGCTAGTAATTGACTAAATAGGAATTTTATCGATTCTTCCATTTATTATTGCACTCAAATTTTTTTAGTACTGAAATAAATAATAGCAATATATTCATTAGGCAATCGACATTGTTGTCGATAGGTAGCCTACGTTAGTGGATCTGCACAAGTACCTCCATCACTAACTTGTCGCTAGATACAGCGGCCATACCACAAGGCCGTACTACGCGATGCATCCGCAAAATAAAGTATCGTTTTGTGATTTTTACATTGCGTGTCCAGCCACGTAGCTTCATACATACGTAGTGGTTAAGAAACAATGTATTTCCTGTAAAAATAATACAATGACTGTGTTAAATGACAACAAAAATAACGCACTAAAAGCAATAAATATTTTACGATTCGTTGTTTTCATCATTTTAAAGACAATATTATAGTAAAATACTTTTACTTATATTTGATAAGTGATTCCATGATTCAGGAAACCACTGAACAACACGGCATTCTTAAATGTTGTCACGATATCGGTCGAAAGCGTACTAGTTCGCAGAAACGGCCATTTGCCTGTGACATGAGTATGAGTAGTGTGATCATGTCGCGCGGACACCGACACGCCCCCTTGACGCTTCTCCTGTTTTTAGGGTTCCGTACCAAAATGGTAAAAAAGGAACCCTTATGGTGTGACTATGTCTGTCTGTCTGTCTGTCTGTCACAGCTGGATATCTCGAGAACTACTAATGCTATCAACTTGAAATTTGGAACAGTTTTAGATAACATTTACCCAACTATTTTGCAAATAAGAAAGAAATAAAAATATTTATATTTTTTTGCAACAGTGACTGAAAGGGGGTCTTAAAAATTCAAAGTAGAGCTACTATGGCATGTGGGGTATCATATGAAAGAGGCCTGTTTGCACATTTTCAAACATTTTTTTTCTTTTTTTTAGGCCTCATAGTTTTCGGCTTTTGATGAAAAATGTAAAAAAAAATACCGTTGCCCCCCCCCCCCCCCCTCACCTTATCTCCGAAGTTTGCAAAGAGAAAAATCTGAAATTATTCTATGTGATAGAAGTTTATGTAAAGATTACAGGAAAAATAAAACGATGTCTCTAAATAGCACACTTTTTCAGAAATCGGAACGGAACCCTCGGTGCGCGAGTCCGACTCGCTTTTAACCGGTTTTTTTTTTATTTTCCAAGGATATTTATTTATTTAGGAACTGTTTACGTCGAATCGTATATAACAGAAAATAGACGGTGCTACTTTGGGATTTTTTTCTATGGAAATTCCAAGTAAGTACTTAATCATGTTTCGGTTTTAATACAACAATAGACAATATAGTCCAATAACACATGAAAAATCCAAATTAATTAACCATATACATTTGGTTTTACTTAGGAGATCGTGGCTAAGTAATAACAACCGTACGGGTCGATCCGTCAGGTTAAGCTACGCTTGCCGGTTGGTCAGTGGATGGGTGACCATCTTAACATAACGAGATTCCTCCGTGCCTCGGAAAAGCACGTTAAGCCGTTGGTCCCGGCTGTTATTCGTGAATCTTTGACAGTCGTTACGGGTCGTCAGAAACCCGAAAGTCTGACAACCAGTCTTACCAAGGGGTATCGTACTACTCAGTAGTAACTGGGTTGTGGAGGTCAGATAGGCAGTCGCTCCATGTAAAATACTGGTATTCAGCTGCATCCGGTTAGACTGGAAGCCGACCCCAACATAGTTGGGAAAAGGCTAGGCAGATTGATTTGGTTTTACTTAGGAATTTTAAAAACACAAAATTATCGTTGTATCCTCTTAAGTTATAATTATTATTAACATGACAAAGTCACTAAATTAGATTAGTTAAGTATTTTCGCGAATACATTTGGTTTTACTTAGGAATTTTAAAAACACAAAATTATCGTTGTATCCTCTTAAGTTATAATTATTATTAACATGACAAAGTCATTAAATTAGATTATATTTTTGCGAATTTCTGGCATTTTTCTCGTCTGCGGTTGTAATAGATTAGTCGGTTTAACACTTTAGCGGATGAATACGTCAGCATTACGCGAAGCCACATGCCGCATGGAACAATCCAATTACACCAATTTAGTATATTAAACTGTATTAGGTACTGTACCGACAAGCGTATTTAGCAAAACTTCCACGTGGCTCTAGAACTAATTACGAAATGTAGGTTTATGCAGTCATTGGAACTAATAAAACCTCTGCTCAGACTGATAAGAATCAGGAGTATTCAAGAGTGATGTACAATTTGTGCAAGGCAGTTTCATTCATTATACTTTTAACGGTTGAAGATAAAGTTGAAGAAAAATTCTTTGCTGCTAACAAACACCGGACGGTTCTAAATTCGACTCACAACATGTTAACATAATTCGTCTGTACACAATTCATTATTTTCAGCCTGTTTGTATCTCCGCTTCTAAAAACGGGCCTCCTAAATGAACATAATAAGTAGGTACTTGTATTTCACTACAAAGAAGGTTCGTGAGGCAATCTTTCTATAATCACCACGCTTGACGAACGGTTCGGTGGTCACAGACGTCACAGTATGTTGCTAAAGGCACTCCTCATAGTGTAATGAACATTACTTTCGTTTGTATTGCCCATAAGTAAAAGTAAGCAATTAATAGTTTCTCTCAACTACTGCCTGACTTCGAATTTCTTGTTGCATGTCGTAAGTTGGAGCACTGCATACTATATAGGGTGACTGGTAATTAGTGACCGATACCTAAACACAAGATTGTGCTCATGATAACAAACAACTTTTACTATGGGACCAAAACCTGAAATCGCGAAAAAAAAATCAGCTGCTCCCTAGATTTTGACGAGTTATGCGAACATTAATGTATGGGGCAGCAGATTTTTTTTTCGCGATTTCAGGTTTGGTCCCATAGTAAAAGTTGTTTGTTATCATGAGCACAATCATGTGTTTAGGTATCGGTCACTAATTACCAGTCGCCCTATATAGTCGTGTACCACGTTTTATGGAAATGAGTTCAACAATTTCCGAGAAATCCGACGAAAATCATGCATACACAACGCCTGAAATATCTTTACAAGTCTGAACATGGGCACTACAAACTTGTGCGCATGTTTTCTCACTCACACTCGCCTGAAGTCATCATTTGGTTCCTAAAAAATGTTACTGCTCAGCCTTCTGCGCGAAGTTCGGACTTGCCAAGATATTTCGGCCGTAGTGTACGCATTTGAAATTTGGTTCAATGGCTTAGGTAAACTCAGTCTCGAGATGTTGAGCGTCATAATTAATGTATAGCTATCTACCTACAATGCTGTACTTAGCACTTACCGCGCTATAGGTACCATCTAGCACATACCTACATAAAACATAATGTATACTTACTTATGGTTATTTTTAATTTGATTAAGAGGATTTGACGGTTCGATGAACATTAACAAAAAGTAGGATGGGTACTGAAACTTTATACCTACTCTACTTGGGTACAGCATTCAATTCCAAATTGCCAATAATATAACATTTTCCGATGTTTACAAATAAAATTCGCTGGATTAAACCAACGACGCATATTCGCTTATTTGATAGCTAAATAGTTGGTTTAATTATCATTTGTTTTGATGATACACTTCAATTTTGTGTCGCAGAAAATAATAATGACGACGCGGATTAATTTAAACTTGAGTTTTCTTTATGTCTGTGTACTTTAGAATCAGTGATATCTAATCAGATAAGATATTACGGATTAGGTAACTAATGTGGGTACATTATTCTGACTCATTTTAAATAAATACGTTTTAAATCATCTAGGTTAGGTACATTTTGTAAACAAGACCAAGATTACATTGGTAGATAAATCCAAAAATAAACTATTGGTATGTTGAACGGGGGAAATGTTCCAGTGTACTAGTTCAAATGCAATCTACGTGTGCATACCTACTTTACTTGTTTTTAGGGTTCCGTACCTCAAGAGGAAAAAACGGAACCCTTATAGGATCACTCGTGTGTCTGTCTGTCTGTCTGTCCGTCTGTCACAGCCACTTTGCTCCGAATCTAATGGACCGCTTAAGTTGAAATTTGGTACACATATGGATTTCTGTGACCCAAAACACGTACGGCTAAAGTAAATACATGAATTTTGAATATGGGGGTCACTTTTAGGGGGCAAATAAGAAAATTTAAAAAAAAGTTTTGCAAACTGCACCGTGTGACATGTCAAATGAAAGGGCTTCCTATGAGGGTTTCAAATATATATTTTTTATAATTTTAAAATAAATCGTTTTAAAGTTATTTAAAAAAAAGACGAAAATTGATCATTCCCGCCCTTACTAGTTTCTGCTCTTATCTCCGAAACTACTGAACCTAAAATTTTGAAAAAAATACAGAAAATAGTTATATACCTGTCGATTACAGGACAACCTATAAGAAGTTTGTAGTTTTAAAATAACATGGTAAATCTCTCAACAATGTGAGTACAAACTTACATTTACTGTTGGAATGTATGGGAGAACATGCTTTTCAACTGTAATGTTAAGTTTGTTCTTGGGATAATTTTATACCAACTACGGAACCCTTCATTGTGCGTAGTCCGACACGCACTTGACCGGTTTTTTATTATGTAGAGGGGCTTGTGGCTAAGCAACAGCCGCAGGGGTCTGTCGTTCAGGTTAAGCTACGCTTGCTGCGGTTGGTCCGTGGAAGGGTGACCACCTTTTATATACTGAAACCTCTCCGTGCCTCGGAGAGCACGTTAAGCCGTTGGTCCCGGCTATTATTCGTAGATCTTTGACAGTCGTTACGAGAAGCCCGAGTCTGACAACCACTCTTACCAAGGTGTATCGTATTACCCCAGTAACAGTGTTGTGGATGTTAGATAGGCAGTCGCTCCATGTAAAATGCTGGCATTCAGCTGCATCCGGTTAAAATGGAAGCCGACCACAACATATTTGGGAAAAGGCTACACATATGATGACTTGTTATATGTATGTTTATTAGGTTGCATAAATTACACATTATCTCGATAGTAAAATCCCCACTGTATTTCAACCGTAAGTTATCGTCGGCGTCATAGAACGTCGTTCTGATTATACAGGGAAAGTTAATTAAGTCAATAATAGCAACTGATGTCTTTAACCTGTACAATGTGTAGTTCGCAATTCGCTAGTGATTTAACTAAAAGACAAACACGCAACGTTTCGTAATTATGATGATTAGTGGATCAGAGCGGGTCATGGCTTGCAGTCTTGCAGTTATAAATCTTGAAACAATGAGGGTTTTCTGAAATGACGTTCACTAGGTGGCAGCACTGAGACGTCAGGTCCGGGCACCTGTCAAAAGTGTCAAAGCGTCTATATTTTCTTTATTCGCGACTGAATGAAATGGATGATGAACGTCATCAACTCATTATCTATACAAATATTATATAGAGGTATGTTTGTAAGTTTGTATGTAGGGGGTAAAATCTGGAATCACAAATCTGGAAAAAAGTCAGAAAGAACGCTAAGCCAAAACGAAGTAGGTAATAACGCGGGCGGGCGATGCGATGCGACGGTGTGGGTCGGGGGAACAAGAAATTTCCCGCGAACGATGTTGCGGGCAGAAGATAGTATGTTATAAATGAATTTAGCATGAATTTTCATGAAAACCCACAGTGCACGTTAGTATTGGTAGTAGAACTAAGAATAAGGGCTAGGTTCACAGACCGTACTTTGACTTTACTTTGGTAAGTAAGCGTCACATAATAATGTGAACTTTATTCGCATAAAATAATGTTCATATTCGTATGAAGCGCTTGCTCACATTCGTTTATACGAAAGGTAACATTACAAGCATCAGAATAAGGTTCACATTCGTATGAATCTTGCCTTAGGATAGAGGTACGCTTCACTTCTCGCAGAAGGTCGGGTCCTTAATGTGAGGATGTACGTCTCGCGTGAGCATCATTTTATTAGGTCACTAATTACGCCCGATCAATTGAATTCACGTACTCTGATACCGATTGACCATTCAAAAGGCACTAGACGGCTGTTAATAAAACTTTAATTTGCGTCATGGCATCAACAGGCAACCAATGTCAGCTATTACTCTTTGTTTTTATTCACTTTTGTTATTACTTATTAACAAGTTGCCGACGTCAATAGGTAATTGTGACGTATTTTGTTGGCAAAGCTTGTTTTCCAGCGTATGGTCTCGAGAGGTTTATAAACTTACTAGTTTCTGCCCACGCCACGACTAATTTCGGCCCACGACCCACCGCGTAGCATCCTATGCTATCGCCTGGCACTCTTTTTTTCCTTTTTACTCGGCTCCCAAGGGTTGTAGCTGATGTTAAATAGCCTATAACCTTCCTCAAGAATTGGGCTATCAAATGCAACAAGAATTTTTCAAATCAGACAGGTAGTTGCAGCGATTAGCGTGTTCAAACAAACTCTTCTTTATAGATAAAGAAAAACATGCAGGCAAGTTTTATGAATTCCGTGAGATTCTAAATGCTGACGTTTAAATCGTTATAATTACGTCTAAGAATTCTGAATTGAGGCTGGAATAGATAACTACACAGTTCAATGTCTCAAGATTTATTTTTATAATTTGCAGGCCAACTCGAGAATAAAGTTGATACGGCGAGTGGACCACGAATGGCTGTGTGGCTGTCTGAGGAGCGGCGTTGAGGGCCTGTTCCCTTCCAACTACGTGGAGATCAAGGTTCCCCTGCCGAATGAGGCAGCGCCGCCGCCCCCGATCATCGGTGTCGCAGTCGCTTTGTACGACTTCGAGCCCGTACAGCCCGGCGACCTACGATTCCTCACCGGCGACACCATCCAAGTTAGACACAACATTAACGAAGAGTGGTACTTCGGCGAGTGCAACGGTCTGAAAGGACAATTCCCCATTAACTATGTTCAGATGAGTTAAACAAGGAGTTTCTCTAGCGGAGCAGTCCTGCGACTCGTCTCCGGTGGCTAAAATAAATTGCGAGTAACATGTGATACCAGCTGATACACCAAGACTGACGTCTACCATATTGTCATGATGTCACTATTTTATAAAAGCTATTTTACCACTTCCTTGTGAGATATGGCAGACTATTAACAGTCTATTTTTGATGGAGATTTGTTTTCCCTTGGTGCAATATTTCTGTAAAAGGAGAACAATATCCGTCCAAGTTAAGTTATTGCTGATGGATGATATTATAATGAACTTCCAAATACATCAGAGAATAACGTGTGAGCCATGGATTTGTACAATTATAATGATTTATTTGCGTTTTCGCACTAATGTTGCCATAATAACGTAATGCCCGCTTATTAGCTGTATTACCATTTCGGGCTTTTATGAAATTAATATATGAGTAGTAACGTTCCAACGACTGAATGTAAATAATATGAGCTTGTATAAAATAACGTCCCTAAATTAGATATTGTAGATATTATTTTGTAATGGTTGTGTAGTCACTTTTCGATCTGATTCTTTGTTTTAATTAATTGATTATGACTTTTAATTTTATTTTAAACCAAGACATCTGCAATGATTGATTGATGAGATGCCTGTGTATTTCGTGACACAAAGTGTGTCTTACAACAAAGACAATTAGGGATGATGATTAAATTTACGTAGATTATTAGAAAATATTGGACACGTACTTTTTCTTTTTTTACGAAATGAAAAGATTACGGCGATACATTGAGTTAAAATGTGGCATGACGTCACGCCTTGCTAGATTTTATACGTAGTTGTGACGTAGCGAGCCCCCACTCCCCAACTTTAACGCGTTTTATCTAAGTATTTTTTTTATTAATATGATAAAGCAAAAAATACGTGTCTAATATTTTTTTTATCTGTGTCGTACTAAATAGATTTTTTTACCCAGGCATCATCCCTATTTGTCAAAGATATTACTAACACTGGTCGGGTAATGTTTATGCTAAGCAATACATCGATGTTCTTGATCATTATTGATGCAACATTAAAACCTGTTATTAGTCTATTGATGTATTAATTATATTTTAAATTACAACCATTGTCGTAAAAAGTAGTATTTAAAAAAATCATGTAGCCTACTGGCGTGAAATTACAGTATATTTTTGTCTATAGAAGATTGTGTTAGGTGTCAGTTTTGTAATTTTTTTATTGTTCTGTTTGTGTCATAACTTTAAGTGTATTATTTGGAGGGACCATAATGTTAAGTGCCTTGAGTATTTACTTATGTGTATATGATGAAGTAATTTATAACAAAATAAATCTAATAATTCCAATTAATATCCTCTTTTAATTGTTGCCTTATCACCGGGCTGATTTCTCCAAACTCTAAAACCAGGATGTTTGTCATCTGGCGTTACTTACAACTAAATACATTAAAAAAAACATACGCAGCTACATCCACAATTGCCGTTGTTCCCTCACGGCATTAGTGACGACACCACCGCCATTAAACTACACGGGACAGCCAGCGGGAATACACCGACTATATACATTGTATCTACGTATAATGAGACCGCAGCTCTGCTTGCTGGTAGCAAATCAGCTGTTCCTTACATTTTGACGAGTTAGAGAACATAAATGTAGGGAACAGCTGATTTTTTCGCGATTTCTGGTTTTGTCCCATAGTAAAATGTGTTCATAGTGATGACCCCTTAAGAGGATGCTCAAGAATTTGATTTTATCCTACACATGAGAGCACATGATTTCGATTGTGGTGGCGCTGTCGTAGCCATAACTAAATCATCGTCAAGTGGTAACGCATAAAATGAACAGTTCCTCGTGAAGACATCTGTTCCACCGTCGTCGGCGATTAACGTGAAGCGAGCAACAACTAAACACGAGTTGGCGAGCAGCGAGTGTGCGCTACGGCGACGAGATTGCTTGCTGGTAAGCGTAATTGCATACGTACCAAGCGTGAATCTCTCAGCGAGTGTTTTGCCCGCCAAGCGAGCGTTGCTGAGCGAGTACTCTCTTCGATAGCTCTTGTCGTTGCGACAAGAGCTCTCGCCGGCGGCGGCGGTGTGAACAGTCCGCGATCAACTATTAATACCTTCCTCGTTTACTTACACTGGCCCTACGATCTCGTATACGTTTCTTGAGCTAGAAAATCGTTGATAGGTATAGCTAGTAGCTTCTTCGTCAGCGGTGGGTCTTGTCCGAAAGCAGTTTTCCGGACAAGAACTACCATAACTATCTATTGCCTACAGCGCTCAGAGTAGCTGTCTTGGTGTGTGCTGTGTGAGGTACCTATTACATCTCAACCTAATCGGCTAATCTGTAGTATCATACGAGAGGCGCCTTGACATCGACTGATACGATATCGGTATTATTCAGCATTTATGAGTCATGCCAATGCCAGCCTATGAGCCTATGCTCAGGGCAAATGGGCTTCACTTAAGACGCGGATTGACTACGATTTTAAACCGCACACAACCGCGTAATCTATTGTCACCACTAGCTGGCTTGAAATAAGGTTGAAAATTGAAAACAATATTTGTGTTGCCGAGATGTGACTAAGCTGCGAATGTGCATTTATTTTCCAGGTTTTCTTTAGATTATTCAGAATATACACAATAAATTAAAAATAATTATCCGGTTAAAGTTTTAAAAAAATGTTAATCCTATTAATTTCTTTTAAAAAAAATGAATGTCGTTATCCGTGAAAATACAGAGATGTTCAACGCCAAAGTTTATTTTTTGTGGAGCAACTTCCATATTTTTTATTGGGAATATCAAACTATTTTTTACTATTCTATTCGGTTAACATTTTTCTTTAAACCCTTCTCTGTCCACTGTATTTTTTGCGTCGGATAGTTTCATTGCGTTACGTCATACTCGACAATCCAAGAAACCAATTTTTGTGATTATTGAGCTAACACCGCGCCAAGCAGAAATTGGATTTGGTTATCCAAGAAATAATAGTAGCTACGAAATGTATTTATTTATTTAATTGGTAAAAAAAAAATATGATTTCACCAACTTGCTTATAAGCGGCACTACAGGGTGGTAAGGACATCGATGCACAACCTGTTACCATGGACTCAGTTCACTCAGTATATGAAAACGCAGGGGGCGTTAATGACATTAGAATAGTTGCGACTAATTAGCGACTAAATTTGGGAGGAAACAGATCTTCGTTAGGTGGTCTAGTTTTTGAGATATAAATGTGGCCAAGCTGGGGAGATGCTCTCCAGATCGGCCACCAATGAACCCTTATAACTTTTGAACCAGCGACCGACAAATTCTGATATTTGGCGACAAATTTCGACTAATTTTTTGTGTTATCAAAGTTAAAATCCCTGATAGTACTGAAACTGGCATGGCGCAGAACGCTGTGCAGTAACATTTTTTAGGAACCAGATGGTGACATAAGGCGAGTGTGAGTGAGAGAACATGCGTGACAGTTCGTAGTAGTGCCTATGTTCAGACTCGCCAAGATATTTCGGCCGTAGTGTAGGTTCTTGTAATGAAAGACGTATGTACATCACACGAAGTGAGTTTATTATTTGAACAAAAATAATCTATAAGTTCTTAAAATATTTACAATTCCTTAACTTACAACTTACTGTCAACATATACCCTGTTCGCTTTTCAACCGTTGCGTTCAAACACTATTTAATAACAAAAACGTGCAGACCTGTGGCAAGAGAACATTCCGAGCGATCTACGTTTCAATGAAAATCTTAAAATTACGGATAAGTTGAGTAGCGATGATAAGTCATACCGGCCCTTTCGATATCATTCACAACATGTTGAAAAGAGAAAAGAGGGCGGGGATTCTCCTAATGTTACATAACAATATATAAGCTAATCGTCTAATAACACAGTCCCAAACATTACCCTAGCATATACTTTAGAATCGGCTCCGCGATACAATACTGTCGCTACTGGGGTCACTCCCTAAGTTCGTCCTTCCGTCCGACTGACAAAACGATCCGTCAAAACAAGTGTTAAGTTAAATTTTTCGGACGGGCAAAAACATATCGGGATCAGTGACAACTGTCAAATCGTGTTGTCATTCATTCTTCGTTCGGGCCCTGAATGAATCAGCCGTCCGAATATGATACAGAGTAGGAAAAGCCCGAAACTACGGACTTCGTGCTTAGGGAGTAGACGCCCTGTTTTAGATTCTAACTGTTCCTACAGAACTAATGTGGACATTCAGGTACATAACATACATAAAGCAATATAAGTATACGCTTTAAAAAGATGAACGGATGACAAAACAATTGCGGTGATGAGAATGAATTGGAGGAATAATGACCACCGACCTATATCAATATAGTTAATCAAATATGAATGTGAATAAAAATAGCGCTGACGTAAATATGCCTCGGGTTGTTAAGAGAATGACTGCTTCGTTACATTAACACTCAGTGCACAATTGCAGATCTTTCTATACGTCGGGTATAACCGTTCTATAACATCATTAACGTAATTATGTTTCCTTTTCTTTTCGCAAACCGGAACATTTAGCATAATTATGCTGTGGTAAACAAGAAGAAAACGAAACATTAAATAGTAAAAATTACTGTATACAGGTCAAATTAAATTAGCTAGAGAAACTCAGCAGATGTGATGGGGGTATCGATATCTTAACATAAACATGATAAAACATTTTTGCGGATAATGTAGTGGGCCAAAATATTGTTAACACTCCCTATATTATTTTTTCAATTTGTCATATTTTATATTGTAGCTGTTTATTAATCCCTCGATAAATAAAAACAGTAGTTACTTAAAATATCAGTTTAAAAATCAGTTTTTTGTGTAAACTTCACAGACAGATGGGTATCGATATCTCAACACGATAAAACAGATTTTATCAACTTACACTTCAAGTAACAAAACTAAACTACCAGCGGTCATTGATCCCAAAAAAAAAACATAAAATCTTTTAATTTAGTCGTGTTCAGATATCGTTACTCATCATGTCCGCGGAGTTTCACTAGCTAAATTAATTTGACCCAAACGTGGCTGGCAATGGACAGTTAAGCTCACGAAGTACGATATAAATGACGATATTAATTATATGAATAAGTACATAAAGCATTTAAAATGCGTAGTATGTGATTAATGTTTCTTAAACTTTATTATTATCGAAATAGGTCAGCTGGAAATAAACTGATTAGGTATAAAATAAAAAACAATGACACCACAAAAATACACGGGCTTGTTCTTGAGCATACAGTATTCGTCAGGTCTTCCAATGTAATTCCACCGAGGAGTCGTCATGCGTCTGACGATCACCAGAAAGCAACACATGCAACAGTACCCAGCACTACACAGACCGATACTAAACAGTAATCTACCTTTAGATAATTGTAAGTATAAAAGTGCGTTGGTAACATAAACTTTCAGATATAAAGGTATCTGAAGTAATGTTCTAAGACGAAGTTAGTAGTAAGTTCATACAAAGTGTAAATTCGAGTGTTGATGCAGTACAGTACAACAGGGATGATGCCTGGGTAAAAAAAAGAGAAATTCTATTTAGTCCGTCAGACAGATAATAAAAAAATATTAGACACGTACTTTTTGCTTTATCATATTAATAAAAAATGACTTAGATAAAACGCATTAAAGGTCAGTGGGGCTCGCTACGTCACAATTACGTATAAAATCTAGCAAGGCGTGACGTCATGCCACATTTTAATTCAATGTATCGCCGTAATCTTTTGATTACGCAAAAAAAAAAAAAAATACGTGTCCAATATTTTTTATTAATTTACAAGACGGACAAAAAAAAAATGTCATCATCCCTATTGCACATTGAACAAAAACAAAAAGGTCTTAAAAGGTTCCATACATATTACATGTTGACACTTAGCCAATCATCTACGATACTAGTTATAGTACTTTTCATTAGAAGTTCGATAACATATTTTGCAGCTTCCAAAAGCTTATACATCATTGTAAACTTCAAAAAATATATACACATTGCGATAACATTAGCAGTCTAAGCTTGCGATATAATGCGACACCTATACACAAAAAGCGTTTAACAGTAGCACTTATTTGTCCGTGTTTATATGTACCGTTTGCTTATATTTACATAAACAGCACTATTTCAGGAACGACACCGCTAATATGCCTCCGACACTGTAATCCTAATTATACCAATTCGTGCTCGCTACGCGAAGGTAACAATGTGTAAATTCCACAAGATTTTGAGTTTGATATCAGTTTTTCCTTGGACTGCTTCTCAAATACGTTATGTTCTAATTTACAGGTTCATTGGCTTGGCCATGCAAATTGTTGTTTCTTCGAGATGCAATGACGTACAATATGATTTATGAGTTATATTTACAGTACAGTTAGTCTACGATAGGGGGTCGTGGGACCCTTAGTCGGGTCTGTATATGGGTATTTTGGGAATAAACTCTATAAGAAGTACGTATTCCATCATGGAGGATGAGTCGCAGTGTTGCTTCGTGAGTCGCCAGCGAAGGCCTAGCTTGCTGTACAGCCGACTGTTTTCCCATTCCAAGAGTTTGTTCAGAGAGTGTTGCGTCTGGAAAGAACATTACAAAGTTATTATCGTGCTTCAAGTTCAAGTTCAAATCTAGACAACTATTTATAACATACTAGCTGTTGCCCGCGATTCAGGATGAAAACAGCCTACTTATGTGATTTTCCAGGTTCTAGGCTATCTATCTGTCTTTCATCCAAATCCGTTCAGACGTTTTAGCGTGAAAGCGTAACAAACAAACACTCACTTTCGCATTTAGTTAGAATTAGGATAATTATATCGGCTAAGCTAAGCTTGCGCGCTTCCTTATCTCAAAAAGTTTTGTTCCAACCCTACAGTTTGGAATAAATCCTTTTGCCATTTTTGACCATCTTTACATACCGAGACTCCTCTGTGCCTCCAAAACCACGTTAAGCCGTTGGTCCCGACTGTCATTCGTGGACCTTTGATAGTCGTTACGGGTCATCAGAAGCTCGAAAATCTGACAACCAGTCTTACCAGTAACTGTATGCCCAGTAACTACTGCGGCTGTGGAGGTCTGATAGACAGTCGCTCCATGTAGAATACTGGTATTCAGCTGCATCCTGTTAGGCTAGAAGCCAACCCCAACATAGTTGGGAAAAGGCTAGGCAGATTGATTGTGCTATTTTCATCGAAATGCTTGTTTTGACTGTGATTATTTCCAGGCCAGTAATACCTTCACATATCTTTTTAGGAAAAGCTAGCCAAAGAATTATAAAATATTGGTCGTTTACAAAAAGTAGCGCAGTTACTTACTGCCTGTACCTGCGCTACTTTTTGTCAACATTTATATTTTGAAGTATTGAACCTAACTAGTACGGTATAAAAATTAAGTTGTATAAAAATCTCTGAAAATGGACTGCTTTCCGGTTTGCATTAATTATGAATAATTAATACGTTTGTAGTAAGTACATAAACGATAAGCGGTAATTAAAAGCATAGTTAGTAAACATTACAACGGCATAATTAATGAATTGCAATAAATAACATTATCAATACCGCGTCGTCGTGTATTGGAGTCGAGTAGTAGGGATTCCCATATTCTGACGCATGAGAAGTGGGGGTGACCATGACTGGCCAATCCAAAAAAAAAAAAAAAAAAAAAAAAAAGGGTTTTGGGGTGCGCTGATTCCATTTCTGCGGTCCTTTTTCACGTCGCATGCTCCGTTGCAAAGATACAGAAATCAATTAGGGTTCTAGCTCTGTTCAATTGGTTAATGAGGTACCCCTCGTTAGCGCTATTGTCACCTCATCTCCCACGGCTCATTATAAGTAATACCTCATCTTTAAAATGATAATGGTAATGAGGCATGCTACTTGCTAATGAGGCAAAATGGTTTATGTCTCATCCACAATAAAACTGCATACTTCTTTCCTTGGTACTTTTATTACGTTTCAGTCTTACTTCCTAAAATATCTATGAAACATTACATCTATTGACATATCATTGTAAATACTGTCGCTTGTAAATGATTTTAGAAAATTCAACATTGAATATCCATAAAACTTATGTAATAAATACATCAAACAGTACTCGCCGCAAACTGATGTAATCGTTTTGGATTCTCTCCGTATTCCAGTCCCACCTTTTACAATTCCTTTTTAAAAATATTTGATAATATCCTTTAGGTGCTCGTCCATAAGAATCGAAATATTGACCAACACCAGTCTCATCAACATATATGGCTACCCTATGCGACCCCGGCTTATCATCGGTATCAAATTGCTTATCAAATCTTTTTCGAAGTACAACCGAAAAACAAGAAGAAAAAAGCACTATCTTCAACAGTGTCTCGAGCTGTAGCAGGAGGAGTGTCTTATATAACAACCAATACAGATGACGGGAACCAGTCAACGCACCTTATCATAGTAGAAGTTTACGACATGAAAAAACTGGCGAAAATTCCAATAACGGAGCATTGGAAACATGCCAATTTACGGATAAAGTACTATGTCAAAGAAAACAACAGCAAAATATTCGACAACACCAACATAGTAATATATAACACTAGCTTCTGCCCGCGACTCCGTCCGCGTGAAATTTATTTTTTGCTCCCCCGTCGCATCGCATTGCCTACCCGCGCTATTCTTTCGTTTTCACTTAGCGTTCTTTCAGACTATTTTTCTTTTTGCTCGGCACCTAAGGGTCCTAGAGTGATGTTAAATATGCCTTCTATAAGATTTGGGCTATCATTAATGCAAAAAGATTTTTTAAAGTCCGACTGGTAGGGTAGTTCTAGAGTTTAGCTCGTTCCTTCACCACATCCCCTTCCGCTACCTCTCCCTCCCCCTCTCACTCACTTTCACACCCCCTTCACCACTTCCCCTTCGCTCTCTCTCTCTCACCACCCCGTCCCCTCCCTCTCCCCCTCTTCTCCACCTCCGGCTCACCAACCCCTCCGCACCCCTCAGCCTTCACCATGTCTTCCTTCTCTCCTCACCAATTTCTGCCCTTTCTACCTGCGTCCATCATCCTCCCCCTCACACTCCTCACCACCCCTCACTTGCCCCTCCCCCTCTAACCCTCCCTCCGGGGTAGTTTTAAAAAACTAACAATGACAAACTTAGGCAAATATTTGTGCCAAGTTTTAAGTCAATTAAAACCAAATGAATAACATTTTTCATGTAAATTGTATTCCCTGTTTTCACCCCCACAGGGGTGGAATTTTAAAAAATGGTTTGAGATATAGCTTGACTCAAAGGTTATTTACACCAATTTTCGAGTTAATCAAGCCACGCAGTAAAATTCTCCCCTGTGAAATTGACTACCCCTTTCCACCCCGTTAGAGGTAGATTTTCGAAAAACCCTGACACACATTATTCTTTATTTTTGGTTTTAAGTATAAATACTGAGTTTTGAGTTAATCGGATTGCGCGTTAAAATTTTTCCATACAAACTGTGAGACCCCCCAATTCCCCTTTAGGGGCTAGTTTAGAAAAACAAAAAATCACAAAAATCATAATTTACATTTATAAATATTCGTGCTTAGTTTCAAGTTTATTAACTCAAGGAATAAGATTTTTCATACAAACAATATCCCCCCTTTTTACACCCTTAAAGGTTGAATTTCCAAAAACCCTTTCTTAGCGGATGCCTAGGTCATAATAGCTACCTGTGTTCCAAATTTCAGCCCAATCCGTTCAGTGGTTTCAGCTGTGTGTTGATAGATCAGTCAGTCAGTCAGTCAGTAACGCTTTCCTTTTATAGATATAGATTACGAAAGAAATTGCCGAGAGTGATAATGTGAAAAAGTATTTTTTTAGTAATGACAAGTAGGGTAACAATTCACCTAATTGCTTAATGGATAAGTATTGTGTCTATTGGTAACTTAATGAACTATTTAGTGATCTTAATAAAAGTTTTGTAAAGTCCAGGTAATCATTAACTTATTTAATGCATTGTAAAATAAATAATGTAAAGTACCTGCATATGTTTTTCATTTATATATTTTACAATTTTTATGTAATATTTAATATACATATACAAGGTGAATCAGAGGGTAAATGAAAAATTAAGTATTTTTTTTACATAATATTTATTTCAAAACATTTTGTTAATACAATTTTCTCCTTATATCAAGATGCACTTTCTCTTAGTCTAACTACTATAGTCAACAGTAACATTTCTGTTTTTATCTATTTCAAGCAGGATTCGATGGATCATAATAAATTCTATTAATTTCTTCTAATACGGAGTCCATTTTTCCCAATCAACCTTCTTTCTTACTTTGGTAATCAACTTCTTATCACCACTACTCGGAGTTGAAAAATGCTCACCACCAACTTCTGGTATGAAGCTTAGGTCCCTTGCTTGAAGCTGATTTATATACTCACTTCTTTTTGGATTTCCAATGTAAGTTAGTGGTACTTTAATATCTTTTAATACTTGAGCAAATCTTTCCCATCCTATGGGATCACTTTTGATTAATGATAAATTGTTATCCATAATACATCGTTTGATATCATTATACGACAAACATGCTTTATTGATTTTTTGGGTAAAAATTGTATGTTTTAATGATTTGAATCGAAGCATACTACAATATTGGATATTTTTGAAAGGTGGGACTGGAATACGGAGAGAATCCAAAACGATTTTACATCAGTTTGCGGCGAGTACTGTTTGATGTATTTATTACATAAGTTTTGTGGATATTCAATGTTGAATTTTCTAAAATCATTTACGAGCGACAGTATTTACAATGATATGTTAATAGATGTAATGTTTCATAGATATTTTAGGAAGTAAGACTGAAATGTATTAAAAGTACCGAGGAAAGAAGTATGCAGTTTTATTGTGGATGAGACATAAACCATTTTGCCTCATTAGCAAGTAGCATGCCTCATTACCATTATCATTGTAAAGATGAGGTATTATTTATAATGAACCGTGGGAGGTGAGGTGACAATAGCGCTAACGAGGGGTACCTCATTAACCAATTGAACAGAGCTAGAACCCTAATTGATTTCTGTATCTTTGCAACGGAGCATGCTACGTGAAAAAGGACCGCGGAAATGGAATCAGCGCACCCCAAAACCCTTTTTTTTTTTTTTTTTTTTTTTTTTTAGGATTGGCCAGTCATGGTCACCCCCACTTCTCATGCGCCAGAATATGGGAATCCCTACTACTGAGTCGGTTCACATTATGTCGCAACCAACTGGTTTATTTCGCCGTTTAGTCAAACGCCTAGCCTTTTCACTAAACGGCGCCGTTCAAGTGCGCGGAGTTCAAGGCGCGGAGGCTGTCCTCCACTCACGTCTCCGAATTTTTATATTAATTCTAGGGGTAACAGCCAAAAGACTACGTGGAGTCGGGGTGCCCCGATTCCGTTTAGCGTTTCAAAATTTAAAACCGTGTTATCTACGAATAAAACACTAAACAAAACGACGTTTTTACGGTGTCGGCGATGCTTTCCGAAGTCTAAATTGTCCAATTTCTTATTCCTTCATATTCTTATTTTTCCGAATTCTTATTTTTACATATTCCGAATTTTTCATATTCGTTTATTTACACTTTCTCATTATTACATGTTCCATTTTAGTCCACATTCTGTATTTCCCCTAAATAAGTACAATCACAATAAAAACTTTGTAACAGATTTTGTTTCACACACATGATTCAACTTGATACACTCTTTGAAGGGAATTAGTGTCATTTATATAAGCATTCTTATCTTGTAAACATATAATTATTTATTATTTATTTATTTATTTATTTATCTACTTACATCTACCATTACAGGATATAACCCAATGCGGTAAATGCGCTCCTAATAATCCTCTGATTTGTGTGGGAAACACCAACAGGAACGGGACGTAGTCGAATAATGATACAAAGATATACTTATTGGTCTTATATTTCACTTGAATTTGCACATACAAGAATCAATACTTAGCACCAGGTACTTATTAATTATAATACAACCTATCGCGTTGAGTCCCAAATTGCAAGAGAAACCACGCAACCGGCCAAGCGTTCTGCTAACCCACGTTGACCCCTCCATTTTAGCGGGAAGAAACTAGTTCTCTGATTGGTTACCGCCATTTTGCGTCAACCAATCACAGAACGACCACGAATACCATAAAGGGGTAAAGTTGCCAGCGTAAAATATTAAAATGAAAGCACGAATATCGACTAAAATAATCGATTAGCAAAATCAAAATTCACAAACCTGACATTTGTAATATCAAATGCATGATAAATTCAAAAAATACTTAACCAATTTTAAAAATTCTTTCACTTGTAGAAAGCTACATTATCCGCGAGTAACATAGGCTATATTTTTTTTATTGAGATCCCTACGAAAATTGCAATAATGTAAGTAACTCACCTTGAGTTATTTACATTATTGCAATCAAAAATATGCCTTCAAAATAATTAAGTTTAGATTTAGAACAATACCAGGCACGCATAAAATCAAGATTACTACAAAAAAATACTAGCTGAAATAAATGGTTTTGATTTTAAGTTTCATTAGCTGATAAAAAAATATACTTAATATGACAATCCGTTTATTTTCCATTTTGTATCGAACTGTACACATTCGGAAAACTTTGGTGTTAGAACAATAAATAATTAAGAAACCTAAGAATTCGGAAATATAAGAATACGAAAAAATACTAATTATGAAAAATAATGTTGCGTATTTTAAAGAACTTGTAAAATAAATAATATGGAAAATCGCGAATTTGGATTTTGGCGCTGAGGCTATTCCAGGCTTAAACTGTGAGAAACACCAGAAAGATTGCGGCTTGAAGACTTCAGCGCTAGGTGGCAGAAAATGGAACTAAACTTAAATGTCTGGGCTAGGCAAGTAGTTACGTTATCGATCTAAGTAATTTACCTAGCTGTTTGATTGAATGACTAAACATCATTCAGGCCGCTAGTTGAACGGCGTTTAGTGAAAAGGTTAGGCGATTTACTAAACGGCTAAATAAACCAGTTGGCTGCGACATGTATATTACAGCTAAATAATATTCAAATATGCCCTTTGTTTTCTTGTCTGAGATAAACCGAATAAGAAATAGAATTGAGATCAAAATATGTGCATGTTTTTCATGGATACCTACTTGTACTCATAAATGTTTGAATTTTACAAAGGCTATGTTTTGAAACGGGGGGAGACGTGTTTTATCTTATGCATTATAAAACCATGTGGAATTACAATAAGTCATATGTCATATAAGTCCTACGCGCAAAATAGGAACCATATTTTATCTATTTTGTCGGTATTTATCAACACAACAACTACTAACAACCTCGCTCGCGTATAATTTCTCAGATTATCTATGAATCTATGAATGAAAAATACATCTATACTTATCTACAGGGAACAAAATGCATACCTAAGGCTCAATTTACATTGCCGTGGAACGGAATGGAAGCAAATTTTTGGAACGAAATTGTGTAAAGCATAATGAACTTTATGTCAATTGCTTAACGTACAAACTAGATTCGAGCTACTAGATGCGGGCGCTCATATCTAGTTTGTACGTTTCACAATTGACATAA
The DNA here is from genome assembly GCA_905163495.3 of Cosmia trapezina. Lineage (NCBI taxonomy): Eukaryota > Metazoa > Arthropoda > Insecta > Lepidoptera > Noctuidae > Cosmia > Cosmia trapezina. Next base: position 12,245,533 of record LR991042.1, read on the forward strand.
AGATCATTATTCTTTGACCCAATTTCGTGACAAAAATTCGCTTCCATAAACATCGGAGTGATAAAGAAATATTATAGGTTTAGCGGGTTTTTGATACCGCAGGAAAGCCAGCGAAAATTTTACAGAGCTTTCTGTGATTATAAGCCAAAAAGTTATAATAATTAACCATTTATTTTTTTCAGACGACACAGGCCCGTAGACATGGTACCTTGACCGGTAAGGTATGATATCTAACAGTGGCGAGGTGTGAATCTTACAAAATAAGAGAGAAGCCGGTCTTAACTTACTTAGATCAATAAAGTAAAAATTAATTTGGTAACTTTAAAATACAACTTTACTGAATTTCAGACTATTACTATTATTACTACTACTATTTATCTATCGTCAAATAACAGAACGAAAAAGATGTTATCTCTAAACAAACAAAACTTTCAATGTTTTAGAGAATTAAACTCAATTAAATTAAGTAGGTACTGTAGGTACTAACATTCTAAAATTATTATAGGAATTTATAGAATCGAATACAATACAGTTGAACAGGTGAAAACTAAATAAAATGTGCAATGTTTCTCCATCTTGTTCTCGCTGACGCATTTTTTCTATACTAACTGTCTCTATCGTAACCCGTTGTATAGCGGCTTGCTCTCGTCCTTATCAAGCGGTGCCACGTGACCTAAAGTGACGTCATGACGGCATCGCTAAGGTATGAATTTTTAGTTCCCGATTATGACGTTTTGGCGCTGGGTTATTTTAGAACATTTTTAGTTGTTGTTGTACTTCAAAACTAATAATAGGCGTTTTTGTTGTTTGAATGTTATGGTGAATTAAATACCCATAGCGTAACTATATTTTTTGGCAATAGTAGACAATATTGATCATTGTGCCATTTTTCAATAGCGGTATAGAGTTGCTGATGCGAACTTCCGAAGGGAAGCCGGTAGGAATCGTGTTGTAAGGTGCTTTCGCCACTGATATCTAAGAGCCTGTGTCACCAGAAAAAAAAAAAGGTTTATTATTATATTTATAATGTTTAAAAGTACCTAACTGAAATAGTGTTACGTGGAAATTTGTTACAAAACATGAAGTAGGTACAGAACATTAATAATGTATGTACTTGATTGCAAATTATAGATTAGGTATAGGTATAGAACATGCCATGATGCCATTTTATATGTATACTTATTTATGTAACACATGTGATTTACGTTTGATTATGTGTACCAACATAACGTTACTCTATAATAGACGGGCGACACAAAAACGTGACCAAGTGTCGAAGGCGCAGTATGTTAGAATTAAATGATCTCGACCATTCCCTCCGATGTAAGAGGTATGGTAACAAACAAATGTCGGTTAACACAGTTATTTACACAAAATACAATCAATCAATCAATCTGCCTAGCCTTTTCCCAACTATGTTGGGGTCGGCTTCCAGTCTAATCGGATGCAGCTGAATACCAGTATTTTACATGGAGCGACTGCCTGTCTGACGTCCACAACCCAGTAACTGGGTAATACGATACCCCTTGGTAAGACCGGTTGTCAGACTTTCGGGCTTCTGACGACCCGTAACGACTGTCAAAGATCCACGAATAACAGCCGGGACCAACGGCTTAACGTGCTTTCCGAGGCACGGAGGAATCTCGATATGTAAAGATGGTCACCCATCCACTGACCAACCCCGGCAAGCGTAGCTTAACCTGACGGATCGACCCGTGCGGCTGTTATTACTTAGCCACGAGCTCCTCTAAAAAACAAAATACATAATATCTAAATTAAAACAAAATGATGAGATAATTTAGTTTTCGTTAATTCCAAGAATATTTATTTATATTAAGGCGGGTAGAGCTGCTTATCGGCAGCGACACCATTGAAAAATGTATAAGTCTAGAGATGTCGATCATTTTGAAATTTCCTATGCTCACATTTTTAGTCAGATGTGAGCATAGGAAATATCAAAATGTTCCATATTTGCTGACTTTTTTTTTTTTCTCAATGGTGGCGCTGTTAGCAACTATACTCACCTTAAGTACATTTCTTTCGTTTATTTAGAAGCGTTAATCGTCCTTTGTTGCTCACTGTATAAAGTGCTATTTCAAATCTGAGCAACATTAACCAGGGCAGTGTGCCTCTAAATCAATATGGCAGAGCTTAGGTTTAAAAATACACTGTATAAGTTGAAGGTTAAGGCGACGCGATGTGGGAATGTGTGCATGTTATTAAATATGTAATTGTGTGCGAATCTTCAGACGGAAATACTTAGCTGTTTATTAAAAAGCGCAGAACCTGGTTTCTACCTCTGCTTACCATACTTTAAAAGAGCTGTATTATTGAGTGTTCATTGAAACTACTTTTTGAATTTCATTTATCCATTAATTTCTTATGAAATGTCTGGGAAAAGCTTTTAGCAATTTGTGCCTTTTCTAGTAATCTCACACAGTTGGTCCTAAAGAGTCTTTTAATTATCATATGAAACTGCATTGATTAGCGACATAAAATAAAACGTGAGCGTGACTTTTCTAGCTGACTGTAATCTTTCTATCTTTAAATGGAGTTAGCAATTAGTGAAAATGTTAAGGACAGTCTTCTAAGAACGTTTTTATATAGCTATTTATTTAAATAATGCATAATTATTTAAAATATGTTTTTTGCACTTTTTGCCCCGTCTCAAAAATCCTGTATTCTCACATAGCTTATGCCAATAAGGGAGGCGAAGTATTCTAGCTTGATACATACCCTTTTACTTAGACAAATAACGGGCCAGAGAGAGCATCCGAGGGTGCAGCAGCAGCACACGCAGCCGCAGAACAGCCACTTAACGTTGACGGGCAGAGTCTTCTTCAGCACGCTGTTGATGCGCGCTACCGTCGCCTGGTACTCCTCGGGCGCGACTCGGGACTGCAGGCCTGAAGGGAACTCGCCGTTGAAGCGGTTGCTCAGGCCGAAACTGGAATGGGTAATGGCGGTGGTTATGTTAAAGAACGAAAGAAAATACCAACATTTCGTCTCTTCGCTATAAAAGTGTACAATCTCAAAAACTTACGAAAATGTTTAGTATATTTTCTTTTTTATTTTCAATACTTATGTAAGTACACAAAACAAACATGTTTTTTTTTTCAAAATTATCAAAATTCAAAACGATTTATTTTGAACTTTTCTTTTCACCTACTAGTTATCTAATAAAATTAATATATTGTTATAATTTATTTTGGAAGACAGATAATGTAACTATTAAAAAAAAACATGTTATAATTTCATTGGGAAAAGTTTATTAATTGTTAAACCTTTGAAACACCCTTCTGTAAAATTAGTAAGTTCTGAGATTACCTATACACTTTTAATGCGAGAAGCCGATTTATGTAGCATAGACTAAAAGGCACACAACATATCCTGCAAAATAGTAGTGATTATGGTAAGTATGTGGAGAAGAAATACTGAAACAAATATCTTAAAACATCATCTGGACATAGGCCTCCCCCTAGCACCGCCACTTCGACCGGTTCCGTGCTTACCGCATCCAGCGGATTCCCGCGGTCTAAAACAACACATAAGTAACATAACCTTGTGAATACTGCATAATAATTTGAACCAAATAGCATCATTTGTGGACAAAAATGCATTTTAAGAATAAATAAAAATCTGGTTATATTTAAACAGGCTCAACTAGTTTTCTAGTAAATAATAATACTGCTTATAAATATGTATATCATGCTTAACATGATAAACATAGAAAAAACCTATTCATTCAAAATAAATATTATTTATTTTGAATGAATATTTTTTTTCTAAATGACTCACTATATCTTCATCAAGTGAGTTGATACCAATCGAATCATATCAGATTTCATGCATTGATATAATACATGACTGATTACATATTGACCCATAATCTAACAGATTCATAAATATTATTGAACTAAAGATTTCAAAACCATTTTGACTCATAACCATCATAACCATTTTGGTTCATCATTTAGTTTTTGCTTCAAAATGTCATCTCCTAGAAATCCGTTGCGGAGCTGACCCACCTGGCCTCTAAGAGGTAGAGCATGGGCTCAACATTAGGTAAAAATAATACTTTACTGCATTTTCTAAATTAAATAATTTGTAACTTCTATGCAAGATAAAATTTATTAAGTAGGTTTAACATAGATAGAGATTGTTACATCTTGTTATGTAGGTAAATAAGTTGAACAAATACTGATAAGCAGTAATTACAAACATTGTGTAATGTGTAGCTATTTAATACAGGTCATAATAATATTAACACCCTTAGTATTGTGTGCAGAACACAACACAGTATTAATTATGTATAATGATTACTAAAACCACAAGCCACAAACTAATATACAACGTGTAACGTTAAATGCGAAAAAAAATCAGCTGTTCAGTACATTTTGACGAATTATGCAAACATAAATGTACTGAACAGCTGATTTTTTTCGCGATTTTAGGTTTGGTCCCATAGTAAAAGTTGTTCATAATGATGAGTACAATGACCCCTTAAGAGGTTTTGCGCATTTAACGTTACACATTGTTTAAATATATCTTACAGAAACTTATCAAAGTAAAACATAATCATTCTTTTGAGTGAACTGCAGAAATCTTTTACAATAAAATGAAGGTTAAAAAGTTATTAATATGCAGCTTTATAGCTGTAAGTAGTTTGAATAAAAAAACAATTTGGTTCTTGAAGTAGAGGAAAATATTTTATAAAAACCATGCAGGAATAAATACATACAATGATTATGATAAGTATTGTGAATACTTATTAAATATACACATCAATAATGGATGTTACATCTCATATTGATGTAAAAGGAACATAATTCCTTTGTTAAGTCTTTTCAGAGTGTGAACACAGCTTTAGGCTAATAAAAACAATCACAAACACAAACAATGTTGTAGGAGTACTTAAATGTGTGAGGGTTTTCTTTTTTTTATCTGTGTACTTACATAAAGCTCTTTGTCCCGGCTGAGTGTCTGACTCATCTGTGCCTCATGTATTGAGAAATGAATTATACTTTTAATTATATTGGTCCTGGGTTTGGGCAAAGTGTTACTGGGTTTTTCTATCTGGAGTTTGTCAGTTGCAGCCTGGAGTCTGGGTTTGTACCCGGTTGATGGCAATGGCCCCTATTACATGACTTGTTTAACTGGTGAAATGTGGGGACCAACCCATTGGGGAAACGCGGCATGATGTTATGTGTCATAATTACTTTAGTGAGATTGACTAAATGCTTTTTAATTACCAATATTTTTTTTAAAGAAAATAAATATAATCTTTATTTGACATAACATTCTAACACATTAGGTATAATATTATCAACTGTCTTAACTAATTTTTACACACTTAGAATACAATATTATACTCCAGTGGATAAGTAAGAGAAATTACTAAGTTAGTCAAGACATTTCAAACTACAAAAAAAAAACTGGGTCATGGTTTTATCATTGTTAGTCTTTTTAAATTTGTGTTCAATTAAATTGTTATCCTCATTCTAATTAGATGCTATGTCTAGACGGCCAAGGATGATCTGATCACACAAATTTAAATATTTGAAATGGAAAAGTTTTATGAAAACAATAACAAAGTAATGGCATAGTATATTAATTTGTTAATAAATTCAACTCTGCAATGCTTTTCAAACAATTGGACAGCAGTATAAAGCTAACCTAATCTAATTAAAGGTAAGTATAACACATTGAAAATTGGCGCCTGGTCAATAATAATGCCTGGCATAAAGAAATAGTCCTTCAATGCCACAGGTCGAGTGACAAAGACTCGAGAATAACTTTCCAGCAATCGGCCCACGGCGCTGGCAGCCCCTTGTTACCGAGCCAGGAAGGTAGTAGAGACCTAACAGCTGATGTTATTAAACAGATAGCACAAATAAAAGCTTACACTGTCATGTTCCCAGCCCCTCGAATCACGATCGGGTCAGGCACTAGCGTTACATGTGTCTCTTCTATATTCTCCTCGAGTTCCGTCTCATCGGGGTATATTGCATCAAAGTCTGCCATTGTACTTAACACTAACTAAAAAATCAATTCCTTATATTATAAACACATAACAAAGCACAGTGTTTGTTGGATTTTACACATTCACGAAAAAAGGAATACATACAGAAAGTCAAAAGTGACGTTTTCTTTCATAAACAGAAATGTATAATGTTGCTATACTTGGAATTGAAAGTGTTCTTGTATGCATTCTTCTCAAATATTTTTCTGTGTCTCATAAGTCATAACAAAGCTTAAAGATATTTAAAAGGCATAAAGCACAGCATAATTAATCAAGATATACCCTTTCAAATTGATTGTTTATTTTCTTTTGTAGCTCTTTGTTATATATTGAAGTGTTGTAACATTATTTTGATGGCGCAGTTTTAATTTCAATGATTCATAATAGATGGCGCAGCAATACTCGTTTGTTTAGAACTCAGATAGAAGATGTTTACAATTTTACTGTTGTTTGAACAAAATTAGAACACTGTTCCAAAGCAAATAGTGATTATAGTCCGGGAGGTACCGTTGCATTTCAGGTACCCATTTTACGCCGATCGATGGCCTATTTTTTCAGTAGTTCTCGAATCACTAATAAGTAAACCAAGCGTCAGCTGACGCACCCGCGGTGGGTTTGGGTGTGGGAGGTTGCGAAAGTTGTAAAAAAAAAAAAAAAAAAAAGTCATAGTACGCCGGCTGAAACCTTTTTACATAAATAGTTGACATCATACTGAGCTGAAAAAAAATAGTCAGCTGCACTGTGGAAGGGGGAATATGCGTCAGCTGCTCACATGAACTTGTAAAAAAACACGTAAATAAAAAAGTCATAGTAAGCCGGCTGATGTTGACATGGATAGTTGATCTTGTATGACTAATAAGTAAATCGACCGTCAGCTGCTCAAGTAGCGGTGGGTTTGGGAGTGGGAGGTTGCGAAAGTTGTAAAAAAATAAATAAAAAAAAGTCTTACTAAGCCGGCTGATATTGACATGGATAGTTGATCTTGTATGACTAATAAGTAAACCGACCGTCAGCTGCTCAAGTAGCGGTGGGTTTGGGAGTGGGAGGTTGCGAAAGTTGTAAATAAAAAAAAATTAAAAAGTAATAGTACGCCGGCTGAAACCTTTTTACATAAATAGTTGACATCATACTGAGCTGAAAAAAAATAGTCAGCTGCACTGTGGAAGGGGGAATATGCGTCAGCTGCTCACATGAACTTGTAAAAAAACACGTAAATAAAAAAGTCATAGTAAGCCGGCTGATGTTGACATGGATAGTTGATCTTGTATGACTAATAAGTAAATCGACCGTCAGCTGCTCAAGTAGCGGTGGGTTTGGGAGTGGGAGGTTGCGAAAGTTGTAAAAAAATAAATAAAAAAAAGTCTTAGTAAGCCGGCTGATATTGACATGGATAGTTGATCTTGTATGACTAATAAGTAAACCGACCGTCAGCTGCTCAAGTAGCGGTGGGTTTGGGAGTGGGAGGTTGCGAAAGTTGTAAATAAAAAAAAATAAAAAAAGTAATAGTACGCCGGCTGAAACCTTTTTACATAAATAGTTGACATCATACTGAACTGAAAAAAAATCGTCAGCTGCACTGTGGAGGGGGGCATATGCGTCAGCTGCTCACATGAACTTGTAACAAAACACGTAAAATAAAGTACGCCGGATGAAATTTAACTAGGCGATTGTTTAAATAATTTAAAGTACGAAAACAACAATCAGCTGCGTGCGTAGCGGTGGAAAGACCGTCAGCTGCCGCAGTAAAGATACAGATTATTCGAGCAATGCACAGTACCTTTATGCAGAGTTCCCCTACCCGCACCCAGCTGACTGATAGTTTTTGTAAACGTAACTATTAAACTATCATATTGTCTAATTTCAATTTGACATAGTGCATAGTGGTAATTAAATGCTAATGTCGGGACATGTGTAAAACTATATCGTAAGAAAACATTTTGTTTTTTTTTCTTGTTTTATTTTATACTAGTTTTCGCCAGCGGCTTCGCCCGCGTGTATTTCGGAAATTATCCCACGGGAACTTACTACCGGGATAAAAAGTGTCCTAGAGTCAGTGCGGAAAGAGAAGCGGCTTAAGATTTGGTGGCGCAGCTGTGCTTAATTACCGTATTTGTGATGTTGTCAACACTGTAATGACATTATAGTGCGACATTATATAACGTCTAGATTATTATGAGGCTGTGTTAGAATATTATAATGTTTTTAGATTCTGTGTTAATAATTGTTTTGATGAATTTTTTTAGTAGTCATACATAATGTTAGTTCCATTTTACGCCACGCCGCTTCTCTTTCCGCACAGACTCTATCTCCTATTCCAGGTCATGGTCTATCCGTGTACCAAATTTCATCCAAATCCGTTCTGCCGTTTTAGCGTGAAAGTGTAACAAACAAACAAACTTACTTTCGCATTTTTAATATTAGTTAGGATTAGGATATTTAAACTAAATGCATGATATAAAATAATATTGACTGTAAAAAGGAAATATAATCATTTAATGTAAAGAAATAGAAATAGGAATAGAAATATAAAAATTAATGACTGCAGAAATTATTCTTTATGACTGGTATCGCAATCATAATAGTTCTCTGATAAATCATCATCAGAACTCTCCTCTGTTAAAACGTTCTCTTCATCTTGTTCAACTTCTTGAGCTCGATCCTCTTCACCATCATCTTGTAATGAACATTTTAATCATTAAAATTAGGCTACCAGAAATATACTAGCTTAAAGAAAGTGTCACTGACAAAAAATCCATACCGGCAATATTTTCGCTGCTATCATCCGATATTCTCGTGACTGATGGGGGTACTTGATCTGCTTCGAACCATTTGGAAGATATTTTCTCTTCTTTTTCTTCCCTTCCCCAGTCAGTGGGCGACAATTGAGAAGGGTCTTCAAGGTCAGCATGGCTCCAAAGGTGCGCTATGTACGACGTGCGCAGTAAATGCTGGCGTAGCTCGGATTTACACGGGGGGAAGATTGCCCCGCGCGTCGATATGATTTTTCATACTCATAATTATTTAAACAATCACCTAGTTACATTTCATCTGGCGTACCATAACTTTATTTTACGTGTTTTATTACAAGTTCATGCGAGCAGCTGATGAATATTCCCCCCTCCACAGTGCAGCTGACGATTTTTTTTCAGTTCAGTATGATGTCAACTATTTATGTAAAAAGGTTTCAGCCGGCGTACTATTACTTTTTTTTTTACAACTTTCGCAACCTCCCACTCCCAAACCCACCGCTACTTGAGCAGCTGACGGCCGGTTTACTTATTAGTCATACAAGATCAACTATCCATGTCAACATCAGCCGGCTTACTATGACTTTTTTTTTTTTTTACAACTTTCGCAACCTCCCACACCCCAACCCACCGCTACTTGAGCAGCTGACGGTCGGTTTACTTATTAGTCATACAAGATCAACTATCCATGTCAACATCAGCCGGCTTACTATGACTTTTGTATTTACGTGTTTTTTTACAACTTCATGTGAGCAGCTGACGCATATTCCCCCTTCCACAGTGCAGCTGACTATTTTTTTTCAGCTCAGTATGATGTCAACTATTTATGTAAAAAGGTTTCAGCCGGCGTACTATGACTTTTTTTTTTTTTTTTTTTACAACTTTCACATCCTCTTACACCCAAACCCACCGCTACTTGAGCAGCTGACGGTCGGTTTACTTATTAGTCATATAAGATCAACTATCCATGTCAACATCAGCCGGCTTACTATGACTTTTGTATTTACGTGTTTTTTTACAAGTTCATGTGAGCAGCTGACGCATATTCCCCCTTCCACAGTGCAGCTGACTATTTTTTTTCAGCTCAGTATAATGTCAACTATTTATGTGAAAAGGTTTCAGCCGGCGTACTATGACTTTTTTTTTTTTTTTTTTTTACAACTTACGCAACCTCCCACTCCCAAACCCACCGCTACTTGAGCAGCTGACGGCCGGTTTACTTATTAGTCATACAAGATCAACTATCCATGGCAACATCGGCCGGCTTACTATGACTTTTTTTTTTTTTACAACTTTCGCAACCTCCCACACCCCAACCCACCACTACTTGAGCAGCTGACGGTCAGTTTACTTATTAGTCATACAAGATCAACTATCCATGTCAACATCAGCCGGCTTACTATGACTTTTGTATTTACGTGTTTTTTTACAACTTCATGTGAGCAGCTGACGCATATTCCCCCTTCCACAGTGCAGCTGACTATTTTTTTTCAGCTCAGTATGATGTCAACTATTAATGTAAAATGGTTTCAGCCGGCGTACTATGACTTTTTTTTTTTTTTTTTTTACAACTTTCGCATCCTCTTACACCCAAACCCACCGATACTTGAGCAGCTGACGGTCGGTTTACTTATTAGTCATACAAGATCAACTATCCATGTCAACATCAGCCGGCTTACTATGACTTTTGTATTTACGTGTTTTTTTACAACTTCATGTGAGCAGCTGACGCATATTCCCCCTTCCACAGTGCAGCTGACTATTTTTTTTCAGCTCAGTATGATGTCAACTATTTATGTGAAAAGGTTTCAGCCGGCGTACTATGACTTTTTTTTTTTTTTTTTTTTACAACTTTGGCATCCTCCCACACCCAAACCCACCGCTACTTGAGCAGCTGACGGTCGGTTCACTTATCAGTCATACAAGATCAATTAACCATGTCAACATGAGCCGGCTTACTAAGACTTTTGTATTTGCAACGCAAACGCCCGGACTATTACTGTTGTTCATATCGCACCTTCGGTAAGACAAGGACGCAACTGCACTTTTAACAAAAAATAAATAACTTCTGTAAAGTACCTACATGTACCGAAGCGTAAAAGTAGGTATAGGGCTTATTTCATGCAAATATCAATCACTTCAAGTTGGTATGAGCAGAATAATACGATATTTAATGTAAAAAAAAATCTTAAAACGGCTCTCCTGTAAAATCACAAAAAGTGCAGTTGTCCCCTTGTCTTAGGTACCGAAAGTGCGATATTATAATTGTAGCCGCATCATAGATATTTATGTAGGTAAGTACAAAGAAGTCTGTACGGGTTGGGTGGGATCTCTCTGTACCTACCTAGCACTCGTCCAGGCTCCAGAAGACATCACTCGCCCACCAGCCTCAAAAGTTTTGCTATTCAGGAAGGCAGGATCACTCCATCCGCAATGTACGATTGATCACTATTCTCCAACCGGTAACCATGAAATCGAGGGTTACCTCGATACAGCTGGGTTATGTACATACCCAGATGATGATGATGTCCCTGTAGATGTTTCTACAGGGACTGATGAAGGCTAAGAAGTAGCGTGAACAAAGCTCCCGAATTAAAATAATTCCTTCCTTCCTTAGTCGTTCACTCTAGATAGAGTGGTCGTGGTTGATGACTCTGCATTTTCTTTGGCCAAAGCAGCCCTCGCGATGCTCCTCCACTTATTCCGGTCTTCCGCGTCTCGAAAATTCTGAACTATCTGGAGGTTTGTATTGACGCTTTGGTAAGGTCTGTCTAACGCGTAAGTGACCGACCGCGTGACCGCTTGCCCTCCACTTGTCCCTGGACAATGAGTCGTTCCATGGAGTGTTCGTTACGAACCACGTGGCCGAAATATTTGATAATTCGTGTTTGCACAGTCGACGATAATCTCTCTTTGACTTTTAGTTCCTCCAGGATCGAAACATTGGTCCGAAACGCTGTCCAGGGAATCCGCAGCAGTCGCCGCCAGCACCACATACCCAGTGCATCGATTTTGCGTCGGTCTTTGAGGCGAACCATCCATGTTTCTGCGCCGTATAGGAATATCGGGAAGACTAGGCTTCTCATTAGGCGGACTTTTGTGGCTTTGGTGATTATTACGGTTGCACCACACTCTTTTAAGCTTGTCAACGGCAGATCGTGTGATAGCACATCTCCTTCGAATCTCGTCTTCACATCCTCCAGTGTTTCTGATGTTGGAACCGAGGTACACATAAGATTGGACAACCTCACAGTTGCCAACCATAGAGATGTCAGGATGGTTTAGTTCAGCTCGGTCCACGATCATCATCTTGGTCTTGTCTCTGTTGACAGTTAGTCCGAAGGAGAGGCTTGTTGTCTCTAGACGGATCAGCAAGTGTTCCATGTCTTCTCTTTTTTGTGTGAAAAGAGTAGTGTCGTCGGCGTATCTTAAGTTAGATACCTTCTGACCACACACTGAAATGCCTTTGTCCCATTGATCCAGAACGATTCTCTTAATACATTCCGTGTAGATGTTGAACGGAAGTGGAGAGAGTATGCAACCCTGTCGGACACCAGCGTGTGTATGAAAACTTTTCGAGTCAACGTCGTCTATCCGAACAGTCGCAGTTCCGGCCTCGTAAAGTCGGCGTATGAGACGAACGAGATGGATAGGTACTTCCATTCGAATGAGTACGTCCCATAACTTATGCCATCTTACGGTATCGAAGGCTTTGCGAAAGTCAACAAAGCAGATGTAGAATGGAATGTTAAACTCTCTAGACTTTTCAATTATTTGTCGAACAATTAGGATCTGCTCTCTTGTTCCTCGACCCTTGACGAATCCCGCCTGCTCAATAGCTATTTCGGGATACAGAAAAGCTCGTAGTCTGGTATTGATGATATGAAGGAGTACTTTGCTGGCGTGTGTAATTAAAGATATAAGTCTGTAGTTGCCACATTTCTTCCTTGATCCCTTTTTGTGTAATGGTATGAACACGGAGTGTGCCCAGTCTCGAGGCCATTTAAAATAATTACGTTATCCGTACCTAACATATTTATATCCTATGAGGCTATGATTTTCGACAGAGTACCTTCTTTAGGGCTAGTAGAGATGCTTTGACAAATGGTACCTATTGATAAAAAAAAAAGTTTTTTTTATTGATTGATTGATTTTTTGTCCTTGCCACAAGCACATATTAAACCTGTGCCACAAGCGAGGTAGGAGGCCTAGCCTTTTTTTTTTTTTTTTTTTTTTGAGGGTGGGAAATCATCAAATAACTTCTCCCGCTCTGGGTGGAGCGGGAGGGCGTGTCAGACTTTTACTGACTAAAACCCACCCGTGTTCCTTCAGTTGCCTATGCCAGGGCCGCGGTAACCCCTTCAGACAACCCGCGACCCCAGCGGCGTCGGCCCTATTGGGCCCCGTCACTTGCTGACATCTCTTTGAGGCGCGCGTGGAACACAACGCGCCGTCGACTCGGGCCTGGTCCTTACCGGACGGCGAGCTACCCGCTGCTCACCGTCCGCAGGCCCACGCCTACGGTGGCCGGAAATCGCCCCGCGATTCCCGCCGCCCAGGGCGTCTCCTGCGGCGACTGAGGGCGTGAGGCTGCCTCTCCCTCACGCGTTCCGCCTCCTCCTTCGCGAGCATCACTGCTTCGCAGAAGGAGGTGACGGCCTCCCATGCACTCTCGCTCCGCACCATGGCCTGGACCAGGCTCGGACGCGAGAGATCGCCACCGCCGATCGCCTCCGTGAGAACACGGCGGTGCTCTGCCCAAGCCGGGCAGACCTCCACTGTATGCTCCACCGTGTCCTCCGGGCGATCCGCACAATGGAAACACCCGGGCGTTTCCTCCCGCCTTATGCGAAACAGGAATCTCCCGAAACAACCGTGTCCGGTGAGGACCTGCGTCAGGCGGAAGGTGAGGACGCCGTGGCGCCTCTCTAACCACTCCTCAAAGAGGGGACTTATCGCCGCTATTGTGGCGTGCCCAAGGAGGCCTAGCCTGCGGTATTTTGACGTGCAGGTGCGGAATGAATCCACTGCTCACACGTCAGTCATCAGACTTATCAGTAACACATTGTTATTATTATTTACAATTGAGTAATTGACTTGCGATCAATAAATCGGAGATAGGGTAAGAGGGGGGAATGGCGAACGCATAAGCGAAAATACGTATAATTTTTGTATTAATGATTTTAATTTAGAAATAATAAAACTTTAGCTATTTAGCTATTAAAATTTCAACACAAAACTTATCTAAATATCTTCTATAATTACTAGTAACTCGTACAAAAAAGTAGGTTTGTTCGCTATAACCCCCCGACATGGATAATGCCGAACAGGTCGTGGGGAATAACTAGCACATATTTTAAAATAACTAAATAACAATTGAGATCAATTTGACACATTGTACTAGCACAGATATCACATTATGTGCCTTAAATAGTGTTTTAGCCTACTATTAAGTAATTATGCGTATCTAGTCATTGGTATTTCTTATTTTAGTTACAAAAATCACAAATACAGCCCACCGCAGAATCCCATCCTGAGCACATGGCATGGGACCACATCCCACATGATGTACAGCGATACCATTATCTCGTCGTGCCTTCCAAACTCTTCACTTGATAGACTGTTCGTCCACCGCCATATCACCGTTTCCCCCGGGCAGTGTTCGGCATAACCCCAAACGACCGTTTTGAAATTGAGGCAATTTTTTTGAAGTATAAAAATGAATAGATAAAAATACATTGCATTATAGTTAAATGTTATGGTTAAGGTCTACAAAAATTATGAACAATAGTAGCCAAGTATTTAAAACAAAAACTTACCGATAAATTCGTCAGGCCAAAAATTAGATCGGAGTGGCCGTAGCAAAACTATCGTGCCTTGCTCTCGCGTGCGGCGAGCGAACTGGCTGAGCTTTTTGGTGTTTGCTATTGCGTTACGCTCCCGCCCTGCACTTTGCATGCCGTTCGTCTCAGCCATGCATTTTACGAGTTATTTGCCTGTTCGCCATTACCTTCCGTTCGCCATAACCCCTGCTTACCCTAATGTAGCTGGGTGACTCCATCGAGTCCACTTGGTGCTGAACAGCCGGTCTTATCTAGAATTCAAAAGTAGGTACCTACCTATAAATTTACGTCTAATTTTAACTAACGGGAGCCAAAGCTCATCAATTAAAGTCTAGATTGACTTTAATTGATGAGCTTTGGCCCCCCTATTTCTCATGGGGGTCTCGCACCAAGATTTTAACCATGCATTGACTCTACCAGCGATCGAATTCTTTAGACTTACCTATACCTACTAGAACACTCGGGTGGGCAACCATGGTCACACAGTCGCCCTTTCAGCAAAAACATACACAGCTTTATATCACCAGGCTCCGATCGGTTGCGCAACTAGTGAGATAGGACCCTACTCATCCTGGGAATTAAATGCTGGATTCGTAGTTTCAGAGGTAAATTCCCGAATATTCTGCATTGCTAGCAAAGATAATTTCAAACGCTTCATTCTTTTTTATTAATTAGCATTTGTCTGTCTATTTATAAATATTATGGTAGCTACTCACTTTTCTAACAGATCATGTCTTTACTTTTTACTGAATTTAATGTTTTCTAAATATGCTCAAAACTAGGTACTTACGGACTGATGGTCTTACAATTTTTTTTTTATAAGGCAAAGGTGAACAACAGATTGCATTATCTAGTTCAAATAATAAACGTTTTAGTTTAAGCACAGATCGATTGTCCGTACAAGGCTCGACCATTATGAATTATCTCACGACTCACTTGTATGACCACTATCACACATGTATGCACATTGATAACGTGCAGCTGTGACCCAAAAACTGCCGCCTTGTTATACCGCCTCGTCCGCCTCCCTGCTGCATATTATAGTCCGACCTTACGAAACTACCTCAAAAGGAGAAGGCATCTCAAACACGAAGCATCGTTACTCAAATCTAATTATTGATGATTTTTGAGTGTCGAATGCTCTTTACTTTAATTTTAAATTATTTCAGACTGCTAGGTACTTACTATAATGAGTAGGCATTTCAACAAGACGTAAGTATTTCAAGTAGACTGCTTTGTGCTTCAAAAGGAATGAAGAATTTCAGCCTTTACGTGTACTTACTTGATATATTTCACATGCCGTAGGTACGAAAGAACAACTTCTGGCTAATTTTCAAAGTTAGTCATATTTATTTAATTTAATTTTCAAGTTATTACATAATTACATCATTTAAAAACTAATAATAATAATAACCCCACCGCCCGTATCTCTACGTTGACGTCGTGGTGGGGATTGCGCGCTCGTGAACGTCTGTGCCGGTAGAGTTTACTTTGCTGCAACAGGTCTAGGGTGAGGAGCCAGAACAAGAGAGATAAATAAACCCTCAGGGCAGCATACTTACGTGGCGAGCTGCTGGGCAGTAGCGACCCCACGGGTCCTATCTCCTGGGAGAAGTTTTTTTCCTCACCTCTTGCTTGCCTTTATTGGCCGGTTGGAGTGAACACGTACGAGGAACAGAGCTCCCACCTCATTTTTGCCTTTACTGGCTGGCTTGAGTGGAGATTCGCAAGCGCAAACTTGCTCGGAGCAAGTATGTATTCCAGTAAGATACTGGTAGGGGATATCTTGACACTTCCGGGATTGTCCTGATAGCCATGGAGATGGAATATCTCTCCCCTCCTCATAAGCACCTCAGGACTTAATTATTGCCCCCTTGTCGTTCCTTGTCCTTGTCGTTCTCGGGGGTCCATTATTGAATGAGGGTGTGTGTAATATAATAATTATCATGTATTATAATATCCTTGGACATATCACACAACGCCATCTAGTCCCAAGCTAAGCAACCTAATAATTGTGTTAAGGTAACGAGATGGCTGATAAACCACAATATACATTTTTTTTTGTAAATACATACATATTATAGATAGAAAAACACCCAGACTCGGAACAAATATTTGTAGGTCGTACAAATATTTGTTCCGTGCGGGAATCAAACCCGCGACATGCTGCGCAGCAGTCAATCGCTCAACCACTGCGCCAACCGTGTCGTCAAAGTGTGTGTGTGTAGGGCATCCAAAAATTCGTCAACAGGAAAAGTGCCCAAAAGGTTAGCAGCATCGCCAAATTGTATGGCAATGCCGATTCTTTTGCCAAAAAAAAATAGGCCAGCCCTCTGGGCACCGCCAAAAGTCGACCAACCGCTTGGCGATGTCTCGAAAAACTAAGTAGGCACTAAGACCACATGGCCCTTGTGTTTCAACCCCGGAAGGCTCGAATAAGTCCCAATAAGATTGTAGTATTTGCGCCGTTTGAGGTTCTCCGCACCTGCAGCATGGCACAGCCCGCCGTGCAAGGAACATTTTCAAAGTGTAATTCGTTCAATATTTTAAGAATTTTTAGTTTTAAATGTATACTGGGCTGCAAATTTACTTCGTGCTCCATCAGATGTGTAGTAACTCTTTAAACGTCGATTGACACCCAGGTGTTCAGATAACAATAAAAAATCTATTGTGTCTACTAATTGGCGTGCGACGGGTTAATGCCCAAAGTTCTAACAATTGTTGGAGGGCAAGATTTATGACTGAGATGTAATTGAGTAGTGCAACTTCTTCTTTCGATTAAGTTCCATTTCTAATGTCTAACTATGCGTAAATATCCCAAAACTATGAACATCGGACCTCCCAAATCTATTTTCAGGCATCTGAGACAGTTGATCAGTTTCAAATAATAGATATTAATGCAACCGGTATGGTAAAGGGTATAGGGCCGACCATGACAGATCAAACGTTTTTCTAGGCGGGTGCATTAAGCAGTGCAAGTGCACATGCGTATAAAAGCGACGCGTGCGCAACCCTCAGCGTCACAGCGAGTCAGAGCGTCCACCGAAGGTACTCACGCAACATGAAGGTATGGGCAGCTTTTTTAAGTTTATTGAAATAATATTTTTTATGTCTTTCTTTTTGAAAAATACTACGAAAAATATGCCAAGGTACAATGGCACATAAAAAGTTAATGTCATGCTAGAAATATACCTGGTATTATTGGGACAGACTTGGAGATCGTATAGCTAGAGAACTCTCGTAGGTATACCACATTGGTGTGGAAGGATGGCTATTTTCGCCGTCCAGGCAGCCATTTGTTTCAATTTGCAAAGTACCTAGGTAAATAGAATTTATATAGTGAACGACCCATAGATTAATGTTATTGTCTGAAATTAGAAGTCATACCCTGGAATTTTAGCGATAACTTGGGTCCAATCAGTATTTGTTAGTTAACCCTATCAAACAATAAGAAACAAGATAATATTATTTGTTTTTCCATGTTCAGGTCATAATCGTAGCAGCTATCCTGGCGGTATGCAAAGGAGCGGCTGGAGGCCTGCTGCCCGCAGTAGCATCGCCCTACGCATACGGCCGCCCCCTCGGGTACCCCGCCCCACTCGCAGTCGCCCGGCCTGCGTACGCGCACCCCATCGCCGCGCCACTCCTGGGCCATGCCGTCGCGAAGGTCGCCCCCGTCGAGGATTACGACCCCAACCCACAGTACTCCTACGCTTATGACATTCAGGATGCCCTCACCGGTAAGCGTTGCTTCGTTACCTATCGCCTTAAAAATTAGGAAAAACGGAAAAACTAATTCGCTGGATGCCATACTTTCTGTAATTTCACTGAGTGAACTAGTCCCAGGCTGCAAAGCAGTTGTGTTTGCATTATCTCATTATTATTATCCTAACGTATCCCAGAACGAATCTGTATTTAACACCTATTAACGACACTGCATACTTTTGGCTTAAAATATCCATGTTTCTGACAAATTCACACGCCGATCATTATTACATTAGTCGAATAGGATTTATAACAAAATGTACTCTCTACAGGTGACTCAAAGAACCAGCAAGAATCCCGTAACGGCGACGTTGTCCAGGGCTCGTACTCTCTGGTAGATCCCGACGGCACACGACGCACTGTGGAGTATACTGCTGATCCCCACAACGGCTTCAACGCAGTCGTGCACAAGGAGCCCCTTGGTGCTCCCGTCGTGAAAGCAGTGGCTGCCCCTGTGGCAGCTCATGCCTTCTACCACTAGTCCTAACTAAACCCTGCCTTGGTTAGACGGATCCAGCTTATGTTAACAACCAGACCATCGGTCCCAAGAGAAAGCTCTTAATCAATTAATTGCCAGCAATGGTCAATATCATCGCACTATGTATCAAACAGTAGCATTGTTTTAGAATTTCTAATTTCTTTGAAATGTCATTGATATATCGATATACTAACCAAATCTGGCTGCTAAGCTTACCAGATACGTAAGCTACCTTAAAAGGAGCTCCTAATATATACCTGCTCGTATTTGTAACAACGAATTGATCGCTACGACGTCATGTTTAGAATCAGATAGAGACACCAGCCATGCATTTAAGACCCGCTATATTATTTGGCGGGTTCATAATTGTCAAGTTTTACTCATTGTAAGACATATTCACGTCTCTCATAATAAACATGTATCAATAATGGACAGCAGGATCTAATGCAAGCATTTTATAACTAACCTAGATCCGCCTAAACGAGCATGAGCCCGTCGAAGTGACCTGAACCGTATTACGTTAATGTTATATTTATGCTTATTGTAGAGTATTGTTAATTGATGTGTTAAAGCTGAGGTAATAAATAAGAGGAATCGAAAACTTGTTGCTATTTTATTTATGGTCCGATCGTAAGATGAATGAAATATAAGGTTTTTATGCGACAAATGTGGTTCCATTATGTTTCTTTTAAAGGCTGTTTTTATTGTGAGTGAACCAGTTATATTATGTGCGTAAAATAATGGCATACGTGAATGTGTGTCAGCCGCGCCCGGCTATTATGTGCGAGCCTGCGCGGGCGCAGCGTTGTTGTTACAGTGCGCGACGCGACATGAGACACTTTGCTGTTTCCCAATCTAGACCGGGGCTAGCAAAAATTAGTTGTGACCTGCTCTATTTAGACTGGTTCTGATAAATGTCAATCTCAAAACAGGTACTGTCTAGTGTATCAATTATCAAGGTTCGCATTTACTTGCGACCTTTATTTCGTTTCGCACTAAACATAATATTTATTGCACAAATAAGTATAATAAATAAGTACATAGGTAGTACCTAAATATAGCACTTCTCGTGTTACCTTTGCAATTATGCAATCTGGTGCAATGTCAGATGCAATTAAGTAATTAGGTTCATTGCGGATGCATTTAGATATGTAAGCATAGATAAATCAGTACCGATATGTACCTAACGTACAATTAAATTAAAGCTGGGAGCTGCAAGAAATATTCAATTTCAATTTCAATTCAATTTCTTTATTGCGTACCATAATGTATACAGTTGGTTGGGAAATTATTATATAGTCACAATTATGGACCCTGTCGGGCACAGCATAGATCAAGTAGGAGAGAGGAGGAAGAAAACTAGGTGCATAATGTGATAAATTGAATTATTAGCTATGTAGTTAGTGAGATAAACTGTTTTATTATTACAGAATTGAATTTAGAATTATAGCGATTGTTTTTGTAAACTAATTTATGTATTATTTTTATAATCCCGTAAATCCCACCAACAGAATCCAAGCGTACGCTCTACGCTACGTGCTACGCTATGCTACGAGCTAAGCTACACACTACGCTACGTGCTACGCTACTGGCTACGCTACGTGCTATGCTACTGGCTACGCTACGTGCTACGCTACTGGCTACGCTACGTGCTACGCTACTGGCTACGCTACGTGCTACGCTACTGGCTACACTACGTGCTACGCTATGCTACGAGCTAAGCTCCGCATTACGCTACGTGCTACGCTATGCTACGAGCTAAGCTCCGCACTACGCTACGTGCTACGCTACTGGCTACGCTACGTGCTACGCTCTGTGCTATGCTACGTTGATGTTTTCATAACGAGAAAACGATAAATATGTATTGTAAATCAATCGAAGTTTTAGTTTATGCTACGAAACGTACCGACCATAACTGACCAACGTATTAAATAAGTAATAGGTAATATAAAAAAAACCGGTCAAGAGCGAGTCGGTTTCGCGCACCGAGGGTTCCGTTCCGATTTCTGAAAAAGTGTGCTATTTAGAGACATCGTTTTATTTTTCCTGTAATCTTTACATAAACTTTTATCACATAGAAGAATTTCAGATTTTTCTCTTTGCAAACTTCGTAGATAAGGGGGGGGGGGAACGGTATTTTTTTACGTTTTTCATCAAAAGTCGAAAACTGTGTGGCTTAAAAAAAAGAAAAAAAATGTTTGAGAATGTGCAAACAGCGCTCTTTCATATGATACCCCACATGCCCTAGTAGCCCCACTTTTATTTTTAAGACAGGGGGTCTTAAAAATTAAAAGTGGGGCTACGTCATATAAAACTGTTCCAAATTTCAAGTTGATAGCATTAGTAGTTCTTGAGATATCCAGCTGTGACAGACAGACAGACAGAAAGACAGACAGACGGACAGACAGACAGACAGGCAGACAGACAGACAGACAGACTGAGTGACACCATAAGGGTTCCTTTTTTACCATTTTGGTACGGAACCCTAAAAACATAAAAAAAGTTAATAAAAATTTGATGTTCGTGCGGTATATACCCTACCACGTGCCGAGTGCCCTTGCTACTTCAGTGCGTTGTGCAATTTCCTCGGTCGGTGGCGGCGCGCCGCCACCGACCGAGGAAATTGCGGCGGCGCCGGCGTGGCGGCGTGACTAACGCCTTTATTTACTTACCTTTAACTATACGTGTAAAGGCTCTTACAGACAGAGGCGATATCGCGTCGCGACATGTCGCGTAGCGGTGTTGCGACGCGATAATATCGCAATATCACTCGCGATATCGCCTCTGTCTGTAAGAGCCTTAAAAAGGAAGTTTCGGTAACAATACATTATACAAGCAACACAAATTATCCCACGGGAACGTACTACCGGGATAAAAAGTAGTGAGTGCTAATCTATCTCTGTCTTTCATCTTTGTAATTATCTCTGTGTAAAAAACATTCATCCAAACTCTCGCATTTATAATCAGCCTTTAGTGTTCCTACTGCTGGGACACAGGCCTCCTCTCGGTGAGAGGGAGTCGGCCGTAATCCACCACGCGGGCACATTACGGGTTGGTGCTCGTAGATTTTTTTTTAAATTTTTATTTATTTATTTATTTACATACATACGCTACTATTACAGAGTGTCCCAATTTGGTAGTGCAGTTAACTTACAATAAAAATCATGCAATAACTTATAATGCCATAAAATATTTACAAATTAATAACATAACATAAGACGTGTAACGTTGCCCTTGCGAACTCGCTCAGTGAACATGAGAAAAGATCTATTCTGTCGGCAACCAAATTTAGTGTGCGCATTGTTCGCGTCGGGGGGACGTTGTCCAACAGTTTGTTCGATCACGCGGCACCACGAACAAGTTATGTGTTATAGGTTTGTGTGTACCCATCTGGTACACACAAACCTATCCTCTCTAGCACACCCGGATTATGTATGTTACCCCGGAACACTCCAAGGACATACGACGCCAGTGCTAGATCCCTCCTTGTCTCCAACTTGTTGTATCCCACCATGCCCAACACAAACAAGGTCGGATACATCAAGGGGTAAAAGGGATATACTCCATACAGCCTCAGGTATATGTATCTTGTGAATTTATTCTGTATGCGCTCCAACATGAGACTATATTTAGTCTCATGTGGAGCCCATATTGCCGCATTACCCTCCAACTGACTCCTTATTAGAGCGTCATACAAAACCGAAAAGGCTTTAATATTTTGTGAAAGCTGCTGCACAAAACCCAGTCTCTTGTATACCTTTTTACAGACATTGATAATGTGCTCCCGGAATCTCAATGGAGTATCCATAAGAACACCAAGGTCTCGCACTGCCTTCTCCCTTTTCATAGGGACGTCGTCCACTTTGTAGTTGTGGTGGAGTGGTACCCTTGCCCGACTGAATGTTAGAACTGAACACTTCGTAACATTGAATTGCAGTTTGTTCTTTCGACTCCACTCAACTACCCGATCAATGTCTAGCTGAAGGCGGTGACAGTCGTCCTCGCTTTCGATAGCCAGCAGCAACTTGAGGTCGTCTGCAAATAGCAGACACCTGGCATCTCTTATTACGTCAGGCAAGTCATTGCCATTGTGTTACTATTATGAATCCTAACGGTCCTAAATTGCTACCTTGACTCATTCCTGACCAAGTGAAATAAGGCTGCGACCGGAATCCACAGTACTCTACAAACTGTTTATTGTCCCTCATATAGCTCGCAAAGAATTAGAGCAATTTAGGTGTGCAGCCAACTTTCGCCAAGTTTGATAATAAGACATCGTTATCCACCAGGTCAACCGCCTTCTTAAAATCAAAGTAGGCGGTGTTCACCTGCACACCAGCATCAATATGAGGAACTAAGTACGTCATGGCATTCAATAGGTTGCTGGTCGTGCTACGCGCTGGTCGGAAGCCGTGCTGGGCGTCTGACAGTTGCGATGCTACTTGCTCCTGGACATCTCGCTGAGTGGCCGATTCAAACACCTTTGCTGGTGTCGACAGAATCGCTACCGGCCTAAAAGATTCGACTGCGTTCCGTCTCCCCCTTTCGGTATCGGAATTACGCGTGTGACCTTCCAACGTTCTGGGAAGTACGATGTTTCTAGGCACAAGTTAAACATGTATACGAGCGGCTCTGCTAACACCGAGCGGCAATCTCGCATAATAAATGCCGGAATACCATCCGGGCCTGCTGAGCGCTTGGGTTTAAGCCGAGCAAGCGCCGCTCGAACTTGGTCGAGTATCAGTCGTGGGATGTCAACACATAGATGTCACGTCTTCGAATTTTTGGTTCTAGGACATGCCGATTTCCTCACGATGTTTTCCGTCACTGTTTTGAGAGCAGTGTGATAAAATAATTTACACAAAGTAAAGCGCCTGTCTGGGTTCGAACCTATGACTTACAACTTGTAAGTCGCGGCCGTTAACACTGGGTCACCACTGCTCTTGAAAGTATAGTGACTAAGCAAAATCAATGCCCTAAGAAGTCTGCAGACCGAGTCTATCTGCGTGAGACACTTTGGTGTCTACATATTACTTATCATGCCCTTTAAGAGCATATATAATATCTAATAGCCCAAAAGGCCTTACTTTCCCTGTAATCTGAAACTACAAAAAATCGTAGAACATACATGGGGGTTAAATCGATAGGTATGGTACTCTGCTATCAGCTCGCACTGGCTTGACAGCTTAAAACACCTTGTATACAAAACAAAGTCGTGTTAGTTACACTATTTATAACTCAAGTACGGCTGAACCGATTTAGCTGAAAATTGGTGGGGGGTTTAGAACCAGGAGACAGACAAAGGATACTTTAAAAAAAAACCGGCCCAGTGCGAGACGGACTCGCACACAAAGGGTTCCGTACCATATTATAATGTTTAACAATCGCAAAGATAACTTTGTATTTCATAATGATACTGTGAATTACAAGGTTATTTTTTGCAGTAGATGAAATTTTGTGTGTATATTTGAGTGGGTTCCTGGATGGTTTCAAAACACAATTGGACCCGGTAGGTGGCGCTGCAGTCGGGTTCTTGGATCGTTCAGACAAGACAACGTCTGTCGGGTGCGCTAGTACATTATAAAACAATCATCAAAGGGGCAACGCTGCCAGCCTTTCGAACACTTTCTCATTGACAGCGACGTGGACGAAATTTTTTATGCCCAGTGAGCTCTTCCCCTTTTTATCTGTCTTTGTCTGTCTGTCTGTCACAGCTGGATATCTCAAGAACTACTAATGCTATCAACTTGAAATTTGGAACAGTTTTATATGACGTTTACCCATTTATATTTTTTTTTGTAACAGGTACTGAAAGCGGGTCTTAAAAATTCAAAGTGGGGCTACTGGGCATTCTTAAACATTTTGTTATTTTTTTTTAGCCCGCATAGTTTTCGACTTTTGATGAAAAATGTAAAAAAAATACCCCCCCCCCCCCCCCCTTATCACCGAAGTTTGCAAAGGGAAAAATCTGAAATTATTCTATGTGATAGAAGTTTATGTAAAGATTATAGGAAAAATAAAACGATGTCTCTAAATAGCACGCTTTTTCAGAAATCGGGACGGAACCCTCGGTGCGCGAGTCCGACTGCTCTTGACCGGTTTTTTTTATTATATACTTGTACATCCTACTTATATAATATAATATATAACCTCACCATAAATCATCATAAATAATATTATGATGACTATGCTTTCAGGCAGACGGCGTTGCTGATCCCCAGCATCGCACGACGAAGCAAACAGACATGAAACACAACATAATGTCGCAGCCATCTGGTTCCTATAACACGTTCACGGACACAAAACCATTCTCAATAATTTGCGATATGGCACACAAACTTTTCATACTAAGTGGCATCACGTCTGGGGACGGTTTGCCATATTACTCGGTTATAAAAGTATGTATTGCGGCAGTAACGGTCAGAGACGTAATCGCCTGTAGGCGGACGTTTTCTTTCAATGTTTGCGTGACAGAGGTAACTTGTGTGCACGCGCAGGAGTGTTTGTTGTGGCACTAGCGGTCTGTATTATAGCCTAAAACGGCACAGTGTCATATCCTTCCTATAAATGCTATGGGAACTAGTCGGCCGTGGATGGAATTCTACTTTTGGCGTATTTTAAATCGCCGCGGCAGCCGTAGTGCCATATTATGAGGATCTTAATTAACGTCTTCGTTGTATTGTCCGTGAACGTGTTAATTAGCCGTTTAGTTAATCGCCTTTCAACTAAACGGCAGCCGTTCAACTATAGCACCCTGAATGATATTCCCTATAGGTTAGGTTGGAACTGTGTGTGACCAACCACGCGCGAGCCGAATTATTCCCAGTAACTATAAGCCAGGAAACCCCGACCAAATGTGTTGGGTTAAGTCATAGAGTTATAAAAAAAGGAAGCCTCCGCGCCACGCATATCGAAAGTGAAGCACGGTAAGTATGCCGCCGGACCGTTTGTACAAACACGCCTCACGCACACATTACATCATAGTATGCCGACCGGCCGCCATTACGTGACACGAACGACGGCGTCTTTGCAGGAATCAAATTACGCACACATAGATCGGTATGGTGCTTCACTTTCGATATGCGTGGCGCGGAGTCCTCCTTTTTTTATACGTCTATGGGTTAAGTTAGAACTGTGACCAACCGCGTGGGAGCCGAGCTAGCGGTGCTGCGGCAGCGGCAGGCGAGCACTACTTCCAAAAACTAGGTGGTTAACTAAACGGCTAATTAACTCGTCGCACGCCAATTAGCAGACACAATAGATTTTCATTGTTATCTGAACACCTGGGTGTGCAATCGACGTTTAAAGAGTTAAATCAGTCGGCTGCGACAATAACACACGTCTGTATTCCCCGAAGAGATTGAAGTGATTAAAGTAGGTAATCTATCTAGCCATCTCGTTACCTTAACGAAAGCATTTGGTTGCTTAGCTTGGGACTAGATGGCGTTGTGTGAAATGTCCAATAAAAAGAGAAGTCCTGACTGACTGACTGACCGACTGACTGACTCATCAACGCCCAGCCCAAACCCTTGGACCTAGAAAGCTGAAATTTTGCACAGAGGTTCCCTTTATAATGTAGACAAGGAATAAGGAAGGAATTCCCGGTAGTACGATCCCGCGGGATATTCTCCGACATCCACGCGGGCGAAGCCGCTGGCAAAAACTAGTAAGCAATATTATGTAGTTCAAGCTATTGTTAAAAGAATGTCAACTGCATGTCGATTGTTTGGCCGTGATTAAAGCTAAAATTAAAATGTCCATATAAAACCATGCCCGGAACTGCAGTTTCAATGTCTAGCACTCGCGTCGTGAATAAGTTTATACGCACTAGTAGGATCTATATACCTACAGATCTATGTCATACATACTTAGATATATAACGAAGACATTGGATGGCCATTTTGTTAGGTAGGTACAGATTGTAGAAGGTATTGTAAAATGAATTAAAAGCTTTTAAGTATCTACTAAGTACTTACGTTTTTTTTAAACTTCATCATTCATAATTATTAGGTACAGGGGGCTGCATCAATTGGGTACCCCAGTTGTATTAACATTTTAATACAACTGGAGTACTTACCCAATTGATGCAGCCCACTGTACCTACCACGGGTACCTACTAGCATTTTGCCTAGGACTTCGCCCGCGTGGAGGTGGGAAATTATCCCGCGGGAACGTACTACCGGAATAAAAAGTGTCCTATATACTAAACAAGTACGCATTATCAAATTCGTGTGAAAACGCAACAGACGGACAGTTATCTTTCGCATTTATTTATATTAATATTACTTAGGTACCTACAATTAGTATGGCTGAGTACCTTAAATTAGTACCTAGCATTTCAATTAGAGCGCTACAATTCGTTTCTGAATGTATAATATGGATAAATAGACTTTAGCATTAGCAGGTTTAAAAAAAATCTGCCACTTCCCACTTGCTGGTAACTCTACATTGTGCTATATCTATCTGCCTAGCCTTTTCCCAAGTATGTTGGGGTCGGCTTCCAGTCTAACCGGATGCAGCTGAATACCAGTATTTTACGTGGAGCGACTGCCTATCTGACCTCCACAACCTAGTAACTGGGTAGTTCGATACCCCTTGGTAAGACTGGTTGTCAGACTTTCGGGCTTCTGACGACCCGTAACGACTATCAAAGATCCACGAATGACAGCCGGGACCAACGGCTTAACGTGCTTTCTGAGGCACGGCGGCATCTCGCTATGTAAAGATGGTCACCCATCCACTGACCAACCCCGGCAAGCGTAGCTTAACCTGACGGATCGACCCGTGCGGCTGTTATTACTTAGCCACGAGCTCCTCTCTACTAAACTCTACATTGTGCTAATGAATGCAATAAGTACCTACAATAAATATTATAATGTACCTATATATATATATATAGTCATCGATATCCGTGTATATAGTTGACAAAGCTATGACCAGTGAAAGTAAGGTCTTGCGTTAAGGCTCTTTAACTACCTAACTATTTTAGATACGAATCACTTAGGTCCACGAGACGTATTTGCATTGCATACATCCCTACAACAGAGTATGTAGGACGCAATACTAAAATTGGAAGGTTAATCCAGCAAATACTGTAACCTTAAGTGTATAACTACCACAGAACTGATCTGTTCAATAGTAACTACCTACAACTTTGAGGCGTTTGGGGTCGAAACGTTCGGGGCAGGGGCATGTCTCCTTTTTAAGGAAATTTCTCACCGCCTGGTCGACACTTCACGTGACCAGAGAGCTGGCTCGTTCTTTAGCCAAAGAATTAGCATTGCCATTCAATATGGCAATTCTGGGCACGTTTCCGGATGACAGCGATGCGGACGAGTACTTCGACGCCTGTCCTTTTGTTTTTGTATTTATTTGTATAGCTAATTATAATTTTATTTAGTACCTAAGTAGTGTATCTAGCTTTAAAAGCAGAATATATATTTTTAGGGTTCCGTACCAAAATGGTAAAATAGGAACCCTTATGGTATGACTCAGGCTGTCTGTCTGTCTGTCACAGCTGGACATCTCAAGAACTACTAATGCTATCAACTTGAAATTTGGAACAGTTTTAGATGACGTTTACCATACTATTTTGCAAATAAGAAAGAAGTAAAAATATTTATATTTTTTTTTGTAACGGAGACTGAAAGGGGGTCTTAAAAATTCAAAGTCGTACAACTAGGGCATGTGTGGGGTATCATATGAAAGAGCGCTGCCGCTGCTTGCACATTCTCAAATTTTTTTAAAATTTTTTTTTACTCTGCATAGTTTTCGACTTTTGATGAAAAATGTAAAAAAAAATACCGTTACCCCTTATCTCCGAAGTTTGCAAAGATAAAAATCTGAAATTATTCTATGTGATAGAAGTTTATGTAAAGATTACAGGAAAAATAAAACGATGTCTCTAAATAGCACACTTTTTCAGAAATCATCAACAAAAGTTAAATATAAATGATGGTACGGAACCCTCGGTGCGCGAGTCCGACTCGCTCTTGACCGGTTTTTTTATTGTTGCTGAAGGTAGTTCATAAATAAAGTTGGTCAAAATAAAAACGGTGTACAGTAATATATTAATAAAATATTAGGTGTAAAATATTAGGAAAATAAATAAAAATAATATTCTGACATAGATACAAGATAGCGCGCGAGTTGAATGCAGTCGGGGTCTGAGGTAAAGAGTGCCCCGCTATCCGCACGCCCCACCTCACGCGCCTGCAGTGTAGTGCTAATTATAATTAGGTCACAGCACTACCGCATTCCTAAGCTCTGCATTCAACTCGCGCGCTATCTGTAGGTTAAACGGAAAACGAAATTATGCACGGCTACAGATCAAGCTATACATTTCCAAGCTGATCTCGCATTGTATAGGATTTCCTTACAGTGAGATGTCAGTGTAAACTGGAAATGTAGGTATAGCTTGATGTGTAGCCGTGTGTACAAGTACTATTCTAACTAAATACAGGGAAATACAGAAATATAAGAAAGGAACAGGCCCTACACACACAGGTACTCGTAGATTTAATAAAAAATAATGGTTCAAAGTCTAGAGAGTAAGTCAGGAGCAGAAACGACACGAAGGATGATTATGCATATAAATGAATGCACTAAATGATAATTTGATTTGATTTTTTTAAATGATGTAGGTAGTATTACAAAAAAAATCTTGTATTTGTAGCAGCTTGATTATTTCTCACGAGCTTTAACGGATAAAGTTAATTTATCCCAATTCATTCTGAAATTCATGTAGCTCATTAAAAGTGTCCATAAAGAGCCATAAAGTATGTAAATGTATAATCATGTAAGTTAAAAAACACCCATACATACTTAATACTATTACTGTGCAATTGTGCATAGTGTTCATTGCATATTTGAAGATGATTAATGAATCATCATCACAAAGATATCAATTATTTTTGCTGCTCTATTCAAATAATTTGTAATAATCAAATAACACACTCTGCAACTGTCCGTGACCTCAAACAAACCGTAATATATCAAATCAACTAATATCATGACTGCGATTGTAATGAGATATTAATTCAAGCTCTATCTATGTTAGGTTCACGTAATCAAGATCATGGATAATCACATGAATATGTATATTAAAAATGGTCGTAAAAGTTGATAAGTCTGTACATTTGCATAACATGCTGTCAATCTTGCATAATGTTCGTATTAAGGTATCCAGTATCTATTAATACAAATTAGAACTTTAACGAGAAGGCGTATTTAAATGTATAGGCAACACTTGATTCAAATAAATCTACCTATAAAAATAAAAATCAATTGCCGAACATGTACGCACGGCTACAGATCAAGCTATACATTTCCAGTATAAGCTGATCTCGCAGTGTATAGGATTTCCTTACAATGAGAGAACAGTGTAAACTGGAGATGTAGGTATAGCTTGATGTGTAGCCGTGTGTACGCGCATCACCTCAGAATGGTTGCACCTATTTGACTAATTCTTTTTTTCTTGTGTTTGTAATAGTCGCACAAGGTTAAGGGCGAGCGCGCATTGCGGTGCGTTTTTCTACCGCACAATCTGTGAAGTATGGAATGTCTTTGAAGTGCGCGCACTGCGGTCATGCGTTTTGTTACTGTAGGCCACGCCCAGTGCGGCGGAACTATAGGAAACGCACCGCATAATCTGTGAAGTATGGAATGTCTTTGAAGTGCGCGCACTGCGGTCATGCGTTTTGTTACCGTAGGCCCCGCCCCGTGCGGCAGAACTATCGGAAACGCACAGCAGTGCGCGCTCGCTCTTAGGGCGAGCGCGCATTGCGGTGTGTTTTTCTACCGCATAATCTGTGAAGTATGGAATGTCTTTGAAGTGCGCGCACTGCGGTCATGCGTTTTGTTACCGTAGGCCCCGCCCCGTGCGGCAGAACTATCGGAAACGCACCGCAGTGCGCGCTCGCTCTTAGGGCGAGCGCGCATTGCGGTGCGTTTTTCTACCGCATAATCTGTGAAGTATGGAATTTCTTTGAAGTGCGCGCACTGAAAAAAAAAGAAAGAAAGAAAAATCGTTTATTTTGCACAAATAAAACGCACATTAGAAACTAAAAAATAACAAAGTACACACATTATGCAAATTAAGCAAAAGCCTATGCGCCACTGCGGTTATGCGTTTTGTTACCGTAGGCCCCGCCCAGTGCGGCAGAACTACCGGAAACGCACCGCAATGCGCGCTCGCCCTTATATGAAAGAAATTATCCGGCAAATCCACTGGAAACACCCGGGCGACGACGACGGGCACAAACAGCTAGTCTATATAAATAAAAATCGATTGCCGAACATTTATGAAATCAAAATCTTTTATTTGACATAAACCTACATGGGCACTTATGAAACGTCAGAAGCTATAGGTGCACGGTTCCAAATTGGTCGTTTCCTATGGAGAAGAGCCGGCAAGAAACTCCATGGTTACTCTTTTAAAAATAATTGGCTTTTACAATATTGTCAAATAACAGTTAGGTATGGGAGGACAATGTAAGCCTTTCAAAAACTACGGTACTTTACAAAATAGAAAATAGTCAACACATATACAGTCTACTAGGCCTGCAACGTTCTCACATTCGCAAAATAGAAAAAAGATTATTAAAAGAATAAAAATAAAAATATACGCGACGAATTGATAACCTCCTCTTTTGTTTTAAAAGTCGGTTAAAAATCTATGACAATCATGATACAAATGACATGATTGCCATTACAACTACAGTAACAAATCTGAATAAATATCATGTTCACAAAAGCCACTAATGAATCTGCCTATAGCCTTTTCCCAACTACTTATGTTGGGGTCGGCTTCCCGTCTAACCGGATGCAGCTGAATACCAGTATTTTACATGGAGCCACTGCCTATCTGACCTCCACAACCCAGTAACTGGGTAATACGATACCCCTTGGTAAGACTGGTTGTCAGACTTTCGGGCTTCTGACGACCCGTAACGACTGTCAAAGATCCACGAATGACAGCCGGGACCAACGGCTTAGCGTGCTTTCCGAGGCACGGAGGAGTCTCGGTGTGTAAAGATGGTCACAGAAGGAATTATTGCCAAACTTTCTTGTCTTCAACGTAGTCTGAGTAGTCTGAGTACGCGCATCAGCTCAGAACGGTTGCATCTATTAGGCTAATTCTTTTTTTGTTGTGTTTGTAATTAACAGGACAAGGTTTTTGAGAGAAATTTTTCTGAAAATCCACTGGAAACACCCGGGCGACGCTGGGCACAAACAGCTAGTAATCTATACTTATAATAAATCTGTAGAGAGGTCAATTCTGTACATGATATATATTTTCAAAATAACTATCAGGGGGTAATTAGTGATCGATACTGATGCCAAAAATGCAATCAGTAAAATTTTTGTCTGTCTGTCTGTCTGTCTGTCTGTCTGTCTGTCTGTCTGTCTGTCTGTCTGTATGTTCCTTATAGAAACAAAAACTACTCGACGGATTTTAACGAAACTTGGTACAATTATTCTTCATACTCCTGGGGAGGTTATAGTATACTTTTCATCACGCTATAATCAATAGGAGCAGAGCAGTGAAGGGAAATGTTGGGAAAACGGGAGAAGTTGCTCCATTTTTTAAGCTTCCGTCGCGTGTGCAGCCTTAATGGTTAAAGCTACATAGAAATCATTTATGACGGAAATGTTCTACATAAAATTATCTAAAAAATATCTCACAACAGCATATGTCTATCTTTTATGGTTGACTCACAATAACACGTGTAACTCCCGATAGCTTAGCAGTCCAATACATTAACTTAATAACATACAAGGAGTTACACGCTGACGGAGTCGCGGGCACAGCTATTAATAATAATATTCTGCGGTTCCTTATTGCGATATTTTTCAACAGTATTGTGGATTGACATATTATATTTCCCTACTAAAATACGAAAGTTAATCTGTCTGTTACATCAAAACCACTGAACCGTGAGGAAGGATATATGGTACTTTTTTACGAAAAATGACGGAAACGCGGACGAAGTCGCGGGCAAAAGCTAGTATATAATAAACATGTTTTACGATTAATGTAATAACATTAATCGTTGCAGCGTTTAAAACATAAAGTAGGTACGCACGGCTACAGATCAAGCTATAAATTTCTAGTATAAGCTGATCTCGCATTGTATAGGATTTCCTTACAATGAGAGGTCAGTGTAAACTGTAAATGCCTGATGTGTAGCCATATGTACCTTATTGCTGCATTAATTAGAGCGGCTCAAATAAGCAGCCATAAAGCATGATTGAATTAGATTGTAAGAGGAACATGGCTACTGGAATATTGTATCAAGAGAATCAGTGAGCAGTAAAACTTTCATCAGGCAACTGTGTTCCTAGTAATCGTAGGCTACAACGTAACAATCTATATACTTATAATAAATCTGTAGAGAGGTCAATTCTGTACATGATATATATTTTCAAAATAACTATCAGGGGGTAATTAGTGATCGATACTGATGCCAAAAATGCAATCAGTAAAATTTTTGTCTGTCTGTCTGTCTGTCTGTCTGTCTGTCTGTCTGTCTGTATGTTCCTTATAGAAACAAAAACTACTCGACGGATTTTAACGAAACTTGGTACAATTATTTTTCATACTCCTGGGGAGGTTATAGTATACTTTTCATCGCGCTACAATTAATAGGAGCAGAGCAGTGAAGGGAAATGTTGGGAAAACGGGAGAAGTTGCTCCATTTTTTAAGCTTCCGTCGCGTGTGCAGCCTTAATGGTTAAAGATACATAGAAATAATTTATGACGGAAATGTTCTACATAAAATTATCTAAAAAATATCCCACAACAGCATATGTCTATCTTTTATGGTTGACTCACAATAACACGTGTAACTCCCGATAGCTTAGCAGTCCAATACATTAACTTAATAACATACAAGGAGGAGTACTCCGCTGACGGAGTCGCGGGCACAGCTATTAATAATAATATTCTGCGGTTCCTTATTGAAATATTTTTCAACAGTATTGTGGATTGACATATTATATTTCCCTACTAAAATACGAAAGTTAATCTGTCTGTTACATCAAAACCACTGAACCGTGAGGAAGGACATATGGTACTTTTTTTACGAAAAACGACGGAAACGCGGACGAAGTCGCGGGCAAAAGCTAGTTAGGTAATAAAGCTCTTATTGCGAGTCGATGTTAGTTGGAGAGAGACTCGAGTAGCCGAGGCTCGGGCGCCTGTTGCCTATAAGGAACATTCGAGTGAATGCACACCGCTTCTATAAATACGACAGCAGCCGCCGCGCGTGAGTACTATTTACTTCGAACCCTATTGTTGAACAAGTCTGCATCATGCTAAGGGTAAATGTCTTTTCATTGAGTTATATTAGTTGTCCTGTATTTGTTTTTTGTTACCCGCTGCAAGTGTAATCTTTGTCGTAATACTTAGGTGCAATCTTGTTTGGTTTAAACATGTTTATTTCTAGTGCATAGAGACCTTGTGTGCTTTCAGGATTTGCGAAAGACATTTCGTAATTTATTCAAGTTAATCTTCGATTTCATTGCAACGTCTGTTTTCGATTTACAGGTATCATTGGTTCTGTGTGTCGCGCCGGCAGTCTTTGGTATCATAGTGAGGGATCCGCCGCCTTCCCCGAATGATTACAAGTACTCATACAACATTGAAGACCCGACGACTGGTGACAGCAAGAGTCAACACGAGGTGAGGCAAGGTGATGTTGTTACTGGAGCTTACACGGTGTTGGGTCCTGACGGGACCAAGCGGACGGTGGAGTACACTGCTGACGCGAAGCACGGCTTTAAAGCTGTTTTACGAGAAGACCCCGTGAGCCCGCCCCTGGTGACTCAGCCCCCTATCCCTCACCACAACTACGAGTACAATACTATTCAATACCAAACTCCTACTCCTAGACCTGTGTACGTTCAATACCAGACACCTGCTCCAGGACACGTCCAATACCAGTCACCTGCCCCAAGGCCTGAGTACGTCCAGTTTCAGACACCTTCCCCTTCCCCTAGACCTGAGTACGTCCAATATCAGACTCCTACCCCCAGGACTGGGTACGAGCCAGTGTTGCACCCTGAACCTCAGAATAACTACGTCGAAGAACAGCCCACGGTATATTTCACCCCTCAAAACGAAGTAGAGCCCAGGGTACCTTTTGATGGACAGTATTTTATACCGGCGACGGAAAATAACAAGTATTAGATTAGACTGATAACTAAATTATATAATTCTTATCCTAAACTTGTGATATTAAGATAAGTGTGTTATATGAGATCTGTAAAATAATATGCTGTGAAAAATGTACCTAATTATAGATATATGAATAGAATGATTAACATTGAGTGTACTTATTGGTTCGTTAGCTTACTAAGCTGTGAGTGTTTTCGTGCAATTGTTCGGAATGAAAAGTAAATAAACAAAAACATCAGCGGCCGCTTGAGATTAATAGAGTTAAGAAATATAAGGCAACGCGAGGCTGAACTTTAATTTTTTCTTCTACAGCTCGGCGGCCTAAACAAAAAGTGTCCGTTTTATTTACCCTTTTGCTTCCGTCTTTCACATTCATTGTAGACACGAGGAAATGCGAAAACGTTGAAACAGATTTGCATTAAAGATTAGTTTTTATGTCACTGAAAGAGCCAATAAAGTTCCGGGGTTCCGTGCACCGGATCAGCTGGTTCAAGGCCGTGGCGCGAGAAGTGGGTCGGCGAGCGAGCGGGCTGGCCTTACACGCTTGGGCTTCAAAACCAGCGATACACGACCGGAGCGAGGCGTAGACGCCTACGCAACCGTCACTAATGCATTACTACGCAGA
Source organism: Cosmia trapezina (assembly GCA_905163495.3). Taxonomy (NCBI): domain Eukaryota; kingdom Metazoa; phylum Arthropoda; class Insecta; order Lepidoptera; family Noctuidae; genus Cosmia; species Cosmia trapezina. Next base: position 12,281,193 of record LR991042.1, read on the forward strand.
CGCGTACCTGATGATGCGACGAGCTACATAATACACGTTCGGATAATGGAACACTCGTTACAGTTAGGCTGGCTCTTTTTATTTGCTTTGACCGTCACTTAAAATTAATGGAAGTTGAGTAATGTGATGCATTGGCCGTGATAATTGAATTAAGAAATCAAATGTGAGGTATGAAAGCATTTTAATCAGCTTTAGTTCCACATTTGAATAAGAGCCAGAACTTTCTTAGCTTAAGCTTTTGCTCAATTGACGAAGTAAGAATTCGTATTTGAAGGGCATGGTAGAAACACTGGTACAGAAAATTAATCATCATCATCTGCCTAGCCTTTTTAACCGACTTCAAAAAAAGGAGGAGGTTCTCAATTCGGTTGTATGTTTTTTTTTTTTTTTTTTTTTTGTATGTTTGTTACCTCAGTACTCCGTCATTTATGAACCGATTCGGGAAATTCTTTTTTATTTGAAAGGGTATCCAGATTGGTCCCATTTTTATCAAAATTCAGTTCTGATGATGGGATCCATGAGGAATCGAGGGAACTCCTCAAATATTATAGGCACACATATACCTATTTTGGTATTTTCATCAACAAATCAAGCGTTTGCATTCAGAAAGTATCATCTGGTGAAATGGAACTGATGAAGAAGACCACAGAAAGCCACGGGAACTCCTCAACGATGATAACTGTTTCACGGGTGGCGATAAGATATCTCGGCGACTATGACGAAGCTTTAAATAAATGATTCTGATGAAAATGGTACCATCGAACCGATCTGATGAAGAAGCCGGAAGGTAGGCATCGGAACTCAGTAATAAAACAATGTATCCTAGCCGTGTTTGGGCTTATTGGAATCGTCATGATGTGCACTCTGGCTATAAATGATTCAAATTGATTGTCAGTCTCGTTATCTCTGTCAACTAAAACTACGCCTACCAAACTTCTGACACGACTTAGCGCGACGTATTTGCTTTTTGCAAAGTTTTTATTTGAAATGGTATAAGTACTCCTGAGATTGTCGCATAAAAATATCTTCAAGTTCTGATGAGTGGCTTTTGAGTTAGCTTCAATAATTTAACACGTATTTTTCCCATTTAGTCTATGTGGATGATGCTCTAATTTATTTTGCAGAGTGGTATTCAGATTTGTGTGGGGTAGGCACCACTAAAAAGTGAACAATATTTTTTTTTTACAAAAAAAAAAAAACAACCGACTCCCAAAAAAACACTACAAAGTGAAAAATAACTTTAATTTCGGAAGTCGGTGGCAAAAAAAAAACGAAAGTAAATAAAAAACCAAAGACACCGACTTCCGAAATTAAAGTTATTTTTCACTTTGTAGTGTTTTTTTGGGAGTCGGTTGTTTTTTTTTTTGTAAAAAAAATTTCCCTACTATGTTGGGGTCGGCTTCCAGTATAACCGGATGCAGCTGAATACCTGTATTTTACATGGAGCGACTGCCTATCTGACCTCCACAACCCACATACTGGGTAATACTTTACCCCTTGGTAAGACTGGTTGTCAGACTTTCGGGCTTCTGACGACCCGTAACGACTGTCAAAGATCCACGAATGACAGCCGGGACCAACGGCTTAACGTGTTTTCCGGAGGCACGGAGAGGTCTTGGTCTGTAAATATGGTCACCCATCCACGGACCAACCGCGGTAAGCGTAGCTTAACCTGATCGATCGACCCGCGCGGCTGTTATTAATTAGCCACGAGCCCCTCAGAAAATTAATCTGGTGACGAGTATTAAATGTTCTGTTGAACGAAGATGTTCGATTGGCTGGGTTGTTTAATTGTATGTTAGGTTGTGGCGGCCGATTTTTTTAATAAAATATTTTCATGGAGCCGCGTTTTTGAAAGCCCCACACGGCCACACTCTTAACAGGTGCTTATGAATTAATTCATTTTAATATCCTATATAAGTAGGCCTACTTGGATCGTCATTTCTTATGTGTGTCTGTCTGTCTGTCTGTCCGTCTGTCACAGCCAATTTGCCCCGAATCTATAATGGACCGATTAAGTTGAAATTTGGTACACATATTATATGGATTTCTGTGACCCAAACACGTACAGATAAAGTAAATAAATGAATTTTGAATATGGGGGTCAGTGGGTCACTTTTATGGGGCAAATAAGAAACTTAAAAAATAAAGTTTTGCAAACTGTACCGTGTGATATATCAAATGAAAGGGCTTAATAAGATGGTCTCAAATATAAATATTTTTTTAATTTTAAAATAAATAGTTTTAAAGTTAATTAAGAAAATAGACGAAAATTTACTATTCCCCCCCCCCTTATCACCGAAACCACTGAGCCTAAAATTTTGAAAAAAAAAAAACTTACAGAAAATAGTTCTATACCTGTAGATTAGGACAGGAAAATCAGGAAAATCTATAAGAAGTTTGTGGTCTTAAAATAACATGGAAAATCTCTCTATATTATGAGTAGGTACAAACTTACATTTACTGTTGGAATGTATGGGACAACATGTTTTTCAACTATAATTTGTTCTTGGGATAATTTCATCCCAACTACGGAACCCTTCATTGTGCGTAGTCCGACACGCACTTGGCCGGTTTTTTTTATGAACCTACATACTAAGTAACTTGAGCATGTACTACCTAACTGCTTCGTTTGTCTAGTGGTCGCAAGGGTCTGCTGATGGTCTGTTGATCCTGCTGTTCCTGGACTCCTAGGTTCGATCCTGTGGTCGGAAAAAATTGCTACGTATACAAGAGGTGGTGGTGGTGCCCAGGAATCAAAAGCAATTGAACTTGCCTAAGAATAGAACGAGAATCTGTGCGTCGCTGATGAGCACACGGATAAGTATATTATCACAATCATTTTTCATCCTGCGGATCACCAGAGAAAACTATTAAATAGCGAAAACCTGGGACGATTTTTGAATGCATAGAAAACATCAAAAGACTGATGACATCCTTTTTGTCAAAGAGTATAAAGGCTGATGAGTGATGTCAGTTGTTGACTCCAAATGAAGTCAGAGCTGGCGCCGAGAACTAACTCTCACTGTTTACAAAAACAGCAGCAGCTGAGCAGCGGCTAATGATTCTGTGTAAATTGGCCATTATGGCTGATTTACACAGAGTAAGTAGCCGACTCCGAACTCGAACAAAGTCAGCACTGACCCGTTACTGTCTTCATGTAAAATGATTTGAAGTTAGTAGTACGACTACTGACGTGCTACTGACTGCATGCAAACAGTCAGAGTTAGTTCTCGCGGTGCCAGCTCTGACTTCATTTGAAATCAGCTACTGACTCGTGTGTAAATCAGCCATAATAATTAAATAGGGAGATTTTTGTCTCGTCGAAATTTATTTTTGTCATTGAATTAAGTGATGTGGCATAATAGTTATCGACAGTTGTACAGTCAGCAACAAAACTCGATTAACTCTTGTGTTTTCTAAATCTTAATTATTGAGAAAAATACTTCATTAAAATCGCCAACATATTTTAAATTTTTGTTGTATGGAATGAAACAGAAACTGCAAAAATTTGGTCTTGACAGAGACAGGTCTTGCTTTAAAACTACATTGTTCTTATTCTTTGGCTTGTTGGCTATAATTCTACGCTATCAGCGCGCGCCCATACTATTGCCCCGTTCAAGAGTTATGAGCTTATGAGGTTCAGTAAAATAAAAATAAAACCGGCCAAGTGCGTCTCGGACCACGCACAATGAAGGGTTCCGTAGTTGAAAAGAATTTATCCCATGCAAAAACAAACTTAACATTGGATCCCAAAAATTAAATTTTTATGCCATAAAATTACAAATTTACAATTTTCGGACTTTTTCCTTTAATTGTGCTGGGAGACCTTGCTTTTTGCCAAATTTCATTATTCTAGGCCAACGGGAAGTACCCTATAGGTTTTGATTTACTTGCGACAGTTGCGAGTATCAAAATGTGTCGCAAAATAGCCGTATTTTTTTATTGCGTTGACTTAGAAGCTTGATTTTTTTAGAACTCTAAGGGACCATAGATTTAACTATTTAGTATAATTTCAACTTGATATCTCCACGCGTTCTTGAGAAAAAGGGTCTTGACATGACTGACAGGCTTGAACATTTTTTTTATGTGATAGGATTAAAAATTAACAATTATCGGACTTTTTCCTATAATTGTGTTGTACGACCTTGCTTCATGCCAAATTTCATGATTCTAGAACAACGGGGAGTACCCTATAGGTTTTGATTTACTTGCGAGTATCAAAATATGTCGCATAAAAATGGCCGTATGTTTTTATTGCATTGACTTAGAAGCTTGAGTTTTTTAGGACTCTAAGGGCCCACAGACCTACGTATGTGATATTAATTTCAACTTGATATCTCCACGCGTTCCTGAGAAAAATAAATAAATAAATAAATAAATAAATATCCTTGGACATTTCACACAGGGTCTTGACAGACTGACAGACAAACAGACGGACAAACAAGTGATCCTATAAGGGTTCCGTTTTTTCCTTTTGAGGTACGGAACCCTAAAAAGTGAGTAAAAGGTACTAGGACTACTAGGTTTTTAATATGAATTTATGACAGACGGACGGACTAAATAGAATTTCTTTTTTTTTCCCAGGCATCATACCACCGCTCATTTGTGAATTTAAAGTCATAAGTTCATAACGCACATGTTTGTTGATGATAAAATTAAGGTAAGCGGCCATCACTGGTCTGCCGCAACGCACGCACGGCACGCAACGGATTTCGGTTTGCTTTGTATGAATAATTCATAGCACTGCATCCACTACCGGTACTGCCCGCATTTTCATTTCTTCATACAAACAAACCAAAATCCAATGCGTGCCGTGCGTGCGCTGCGGCCGTCGCGGACCAGTGGACGCTCAGCTTTAACTGAAGCTGGTAACAGGCAATTATCTGTGCTGGCTTTATTATGTAAAACGCGTGGGATTCAAGGTCTTTAACAAAGATATTTAACAATGTTATCACTACATCGTTAAACCTACGTTATGTGGCTTGTGTTCATTGAACAAGCATCCTCCTTGCAATACTCTCTTTTTACCACGGCACTACTTTTAAAAGAGAACGTGAGAGATATAAAACTAGAAATCTCATAAAAAGAGCTCGTAGAGCGCTAATGGACATGTCTTTTCCTTCTGCTGTTTTGCGATCGGAACTCAGCCAAAATAAAGAACAGGGTGAAATTGAATTCATGGGCATCCTTTTATTAAGAAGTAATAAGACTCATCATTAAGAACAAGTTTTACTTTAGGACCAAATCTGAAATCGCGAAAAAATCTGCTGTTCCCTACATTTCGACGAGATATGCGAACATAAATGTAGGGAACAGCAGATTTTTTTTCACGATATCAGGTTTGGTGCCATAGTGAAAGTTGTTCAAAATGATGAGTACAATGACCCCTTAAAAGGATGCCCATGAATTAAATTTCACCCTGTAGACGTCTGATCGGGCACAACATCGGTTGGTGACTCATTTCACTATAAACGTCTTACGAGTTGGCTTCGGCCCCTTGAAGGCTTCCAAAAGTCCAAGACCCCAGGGTCCCGAGATATGTCAAAGACATTTGTAAAAAGTAATAATGTTGCTTGGTAAGCGAATCCCTTGAGTACAGCTGGACCGATTTGGTTATTTTTTGTTTTAAAATGTTCGTAATAATGAAAAATTTGGAAAAGTTTTTTCCGAATAAGCGGATAAATAAAGTAATTTTTAGGGTTCCGTACCAAAATGGTAAAAAAGGAACCCTTATGGTGTCACTCATTCTGTCTGTCTGTCTGTCTGTCTGTCACAGCTGGATATCTCAAGAACTACTAATGCTATCAACTTGAAATTTGGAACAGTTTTATATGACGTTTACCCAACTATTTTGCAAATAAGAAAGAATTTTTTTTTTTCTAACAGGTGCTGAAAGGGGTCTTAAAAATTCAAAGTGGGGCTACTAGGGCATGTGGGGTATCATATGAAAGAACGCTGTTTGCACATTCTTAAACATTTTTTTTTTATTTTTTTTAGGCCGCATAGTTTTCGACTTTTGATGAAAAATGTAAAAAAAAATACCGTTCCCCCCCCTTATCTCCGAAGTTTGCAAAGGGAAAAATCTGAAAATATTCTATGTGATAGAAGTTTATGTAAAGATTACAGGAAAAATAAAACGATGTCTCTAAATAGCACACTATTTCAGAAATCGGAACGGAACCCTCGGTGCGCGAGTTCGACTCGCTCTTGACCGGTTTTTTTTCTATGGGTTTTTGTATGAACTTGGATAGGACAACTACGTCTGTCAGGTCATCTAGTATTTAATTAATGCATTGTATTTATATATACGTCTATAGAGTTATTTTGTTTTAGTAGTCACGCAGCAACTATAAAAAAAGTGTGATTGATTTGATGCAAATACCTAAAATAAAATTTATTCTTATAATTTGTCTAGTGCCTCCTAACATTCCTACATTATGATTTTATGAAAGTTTTAAAAGAAAGACCTGAAAATACGGTAGCAATACTTTAATGTTAAATATCATAAATCAATATAATACTATTCTATAGTGGTGCTACGGGGCACAGTAAGAACCAGTATCCGCAGCCGCAGCGCGTGAGGCAGCCCATGTGCAGCCACATGAACTCCAGGTGGTTGTCGCGGATGGAGCAGCTGCAAGCCAGCAGCCGCTGACAGAACGCGCTCGGGATTAGGTTGGGACGCTCGCGGGTACCGGGACCTGAAATTATTTGGTGAATGGTAACGATGCAGTTTGAAATGGTACCAATCTTATCAGATGGAGAAGCCTAAAGATAAGCTTCCTCAAAGCCTGCAAAATTATGAAATTCTAAGCTATCTAAGGCGATTATCACACTGAACTACTACATATTTACGGGGATGCACCCGTTTAAAACGACCGATCGTTATAAAGATCAAAAAAAGTATGGGGAATACCCTTAATTTTGCGGATAATGTGGTTAAAAAAAATTACTGTGATACGCGATAAAAAAAAAGTTTCAGTAACAACTGGGTTGGTAGCCCGTGAAATTCATTTTTTTTTTACGTTTTTTTTTCAAATTGCAGGTCAGTGTCAGGTTGTATGTTATATTATGCTAACTAACTAACTAACAGCCGCACGGGTCGATTGATCAGGTTGAGCTACGCTTGCCGCGGTTGGTCCGTGGATGGGTAGTCCATCTTTACAATACAAAGACCCCTCCGTGACTTAGAAACATGTTAAGCCGTTGGTCCCGGCTGTAATTCCTGGATCTTTGAAAGTCGTTACGGGTCGTCAGAAGCCCGAAAGTTTGACAACCAGTCTTACCAAGGGGTATCATATTACCCATTAACGGGGTTGTGGAGGTCAGATAGGCAGTCACTCCATGTAAAATACTGGTGTTCAGCTGCATCCGGTTATACTGGAAGTTGACCCCATCATATTTGGGAAAAGGTTAGGAAGATTGATGAAAGAGACAAATTGCCCTGTGGTTACCTAATGATAATATCTAATTATATACTTACTTAAATACATTTTTTTTCTGTATATCAAATACTGACTTGTAAATCAAAAATGTCAGAAAATTGTAATATCGCGGGCTACCCTGGCGATTTTGTACCTTTCTTGATGGGCATGATGCGGAAGGGGTCGCAGTCACCAGCCAAGTGTGCGAGCAGCTCTCTCTTCTCTAGGCCCGTCACATGGTCCAGGGGATCGTGTAAGCCTCCGTACACCCTCGAGCCCAGAGGACGCAGGCGCCGTACCGCATTACGTAACCGCCACATTCTGAACCTATTGGGATTTACACAAGACGCATTACATCACGCCTGTATTCCCCAAGGGCTAGGCAGAGGTGCATCTACGGTATAGTGGTACACACGGCTACACATCAAGCTATACATTTCCAGTTTACACTGACCTCTCATTGTAAGGAAATCCTACACAATGCGAGATCAGCTTATACTGGAAATGTATAGCTTGATCTGTAGCCGTGCGTACCACATTTCGCCAGATAAGTTTACAGTCTCATGTAATACCTAGGTGGCGAGCCTATTGCCATCAATCAGGCACAAATCCAGATTCCGGGCTGCCACTGAGAAGTCCCTAATGAAAAAAATCCAATAACACTGCCCCACCGGATTGTGATGACGTTATGATTTAGTCCACACGGTTTTAAAATAACCACAACGATGAGAATTACTTCTTATGAATGCTTTTAGGATGAAATAAGTTAAACTAGGTATGTATTAGAATTTATGGTTCAAAAGAGATTGTTATGTTCTTTATTTAAGCTGATTCCGTGATAGAAAGATCGAGTGAGCCAGTTTTGTAGCGAAGCACCTCGCGCTATGTACCTACTTAGTACTTACATCCTTACCGTCGTAACTGAAGAAAGGTCTACTTTCTTCTCTCGTACCAGCACAAGTTCTACGAGAACTTGGCTTAGCTCATGCAGTGCAAATGCATTGGAATGACGCCTAACAACCCAGAAGGTACGGGTAGGTACAACTAAACGATCTTTGCCTCCCACGATTTAAATGTGTTTTTGCCTCAGACGAACGCTTAGTGCACAATAACACAATAGGTAGTTGTTATTACATAAATTAATTAACTTACCAATCAGATTTTATCACAAATGCACTTAATTACGCCGGGAAAACCTATAATAATACAGTAGCCAAAATTGTGCTGAAACCTCAGGTTTCGTTCAGTTTCGAAATTAATGGCAACCACAAATGACAACGTCACACGTTCCTTTTGAATTTAGAATTGTCGGTAACCAAAATGAATAGGAACAGGCGCCGTCACCACTAAAAAAGTTAATTAGAGCGTAGCTACGGCGTAGCTTAACGTAGCTTTTGCTCTTTGCTTATCTTTTTCTTTTTTAATCAAACGAAAGAAAAGGCGAGGGTGCAGGAGATTTCCTACTATTTTTTTATGATGTCTGTTGATAGGCTTGCGTTTGCCCACAGTCTCGCCACTTTCAATGCATGCGAAAAACGAGAAAGCCATGCTTTTGTGAATAATTTAAGCCATTGGTTTATAATATTTATAAATATTTCTAAAAAGAAACAGAAGGCATGGATTAAGTGGAAGAAATATAATAACATTTCTGACTATGAATCATTTTCAAACTATAGAAAACAGTTTAAGGATACATGTCTTGGGTGTTTCAGTTCGTACATCAGTTCTGTAGAGGACAATATAAGTAAAAACATAAAACACTTCTGGACCTATGTTTCTAATCGAAAAGATAAACCTGGAATCCCATCTAAGCTTCAATACAAAAATGCTGAAACAACTGATCCAGGCATGGTCTGTAATATGTTTTCCGACTTTTTTTACTCGGTATATGAACCGACATCTCCTTCTTTGTCACAATGGAAGCCTCCGCAGGATAACAACCCATTACATGATGTCTCTATTTGCGATCTTTATTTTAGTGAGGAGAACATATTGAAGGAGCTTAAGTCCCTAGATCCAGCGAAAGGCCCTGGACCTGATGGACTTTCACCTTACTTCCTTAGGAACACTGCTACTTCCATCTGCAAGCCTCTATTTATTATTTATAATAAATGTATATCTGAGGGAGTTGTACCTAAACTGTGGAAGCATGCGTATGTTGTGCCCGTTCACAAAACTGGATCTAAACGCAGCGTAGAACACTATCGTCCTATTTCCATCCTGTCTGCCTTGTCGAAACTCTTTGAAAGGTTAGTCCATAACGAAATTTATCCTGTACTCCACAACATTATAATTCAACAACAACACGGTTTCGTAAAACGGCGGTCGACAAATACTAACTTATTATTATTTTCTAGCTTTTTGTTTGATTGTGTTGATAATCGTGTACAAGTGGATGCAGTGTATACGGACTTTTGTAAGGCTTTCGATAAGGTAGACCATGAAATACTACTAAATAAGATAGCGTTCAACGGAATCCGTGGTAATCTTCTGAGGTGGTTTACCTCTTATATAACCAATCGCAGTCAGAGGGTTGTAATTAATGGTCACCAATCTAACATCGCACAAGTGACCTCTGGTGTGCCTCAAGGCTCTATACTTGGTCCTCTTTTGTTTATTTTATATATAAATGACATCAGCCAATGTTTTCGCAATACCAAGTTTTTACTATATGCCGACGACCTCAAGGTATATAGAGCCATACGACAAACAAATGATTGCCTTCTGCTGCAGCAAGATTTGGACCGACTATCCTGTTATTGCCAGAAAAATAAGTTACAACTAAGCTTACCCAAATGTAACTTCTTAAATTTTACAAAAAATAAAACTAAAATAAACTATACATACACGTTGTGCAATGCCCCTCTACTTAAAGTGGACTTTATTCGTGATCTCGGTGTTATCATTGACTCTAAGCTCTGTTTGGATCTACATATAGGAAAGATTGTTAATAAAGCGTATCAACTTTATGGATTTGTATTACGATCAACAGTTGATTTTAAAAAGCCTTCTTCCTATATTTACTTGTATAAGTCTCTTGTACGTTCTCAACTGGAGTATGCCGTGTCCGTTTGGAGTCCATATTACAAAAAGTACGTTGAAATGATTGAGCGTGTTCAACACAAATTCCTACGTACCATGCATTACAGATGCTATGGATATTATTTGCCTTATAAAGACTTGCTTGCAAAGTATAAGCTCGCAACACTTGAAAATAGACGTAAATATTTAGAAGCCATGAATTTATATAATATTGTTACAAACAAATTTGATTGCATTGAACTGTCCAACATGTTGTGTTATGCGGTTCCTAGGACAGTCCATAGGCTAAAGGTGTGCGCTGGTAGATTATTTTCAGTGGGCACCTGCAAGTCCAACTCTGGTTTGCGTTCGCCTGTTCGCAGAATGGTTGATTCATACAATAGGACTTTTGAACATATAGACATTTTTGCATGTGCTCCCTATAGGTTCAAAAGTCTTATACATAAGGAGCTTTCTTGAATTTTTAATTTTATATTTTTCTTTTTGTGCCATTTTTTTGAGTATCATGTATGTACCTACATTATTTTTACACACAATATACACTCACACAAACAAACACACAGACACACACACCCTCACACACACACACACCCCTACACATACATTACACATTATTATTTTAAACACAATACATAAAGTAGTTTAGTTAAAAAAAAAAAAAAAAAAAAAAAAAAAAAAATGTATTTGTAACCCTAGCGATGATTATTATTTTCACTGTTTGTATTCCTGTAGTTAATCTGTGAACAGCGTTGTGGGCTGCAATATTGTCTATATGTTTTGTGTATTTCCTTTTCTATGTTTTATATTGTAGCTGTTAGTTGTTCCTTATAAATAAAATAAAAAATAAAAATAAAAAAAAATAAAATAAATATGAATGCACGAATAAGGACCCTAAAACTGCACTCGTATGACCCAGCTCATAAATTACATCAACAAATATGCGTCGTCGCAAGGACGCGCCGCCCAAAAAGCCGACAAGCATTATAATACAAGTGATCTTTATGCCCGAGATCAATCATAGCCCACTTGCTCTTATTAACATATTACACGGACCATTTCGGTAGACACCCGCAACTTAAATGTTTAATTGAATAGTGAAACACTTCCCAAACCGACCGGTTCATACGAACTTACTCACGACGCGACGGTATAATGGTAATGCAATGCTGAGGCAGCTGGGAGGCATATGTAGGTATAAAAAGTCGAAGAAATACAATTACGGCACATTCAACTTGAGATCTCCTCATAGTGAAGTCACTCATATCAATCAAAAATGGCTTTCAAGGTACGAAGCTGATTTATTTAATAATTATTTACACCTAATATTTTAAATCAAAAGGGGCCATGGGATATGGAACATAGAAATCTTAGAAAAGTTTCGATAGAAAGTGCAGTTGATGGATCTTAATTGTTCTCTGTGCTTTCAGTTAGGGTGTACCTACTTAAAAGTTCGCCAATAATGATAATAATATTTTTATTTGTTTTCCAGCTGCTAGTCCTGGTCTGCGCTTTCGCTGCCGCCAATGCGGGAATTATCGCCCCTGCGGCATACACGGCTCACCCCGCCCCCGTCGCATACGCGGCTGCGCCCGCTGCGCACGTCGTGCACGCCGCTCCCGTGGCGTACGCCGCGCCCGTCGCTAAGGTAGTGGAGGAGTACAACGCACACCCCCAGTACAGCTTCGCGTACGACGTGCAGGACGGTCTCACCGGTGACTCCAAGAGCCAGCACGAGAGCCGCGATGGTGACGTTGTGCAGGGCTCCTACTCCGTGGTGGACCCGGACGGTACAAAGCGCACTGTGGACTACACTGCCGACCCCCACAACGGTTTCAACGCCGTCGTGCGCAAGGAGGCCCTCGGTCACGTCGCTAAGGTCGTCGCCCCCGTCGCCAAGGTCGCCCCTGTTGCGTACCAGGCTGCCCCTGTCGCGTACCACGCTGCCCCTGTCGCGTACCACTCTGCCCCTGTGGTGCACGCCGCTGCCCCTGTCTACCACTCCGCCCCTGTGGTGCACGCCGCTGCCCCTGTCTACCACTCCGCCCCTGTCGCCTACTCTGCCCCTGTCTACCACCACTGAGAGTGAAACCTAGTCAAGCCTTGAACTAAGGATAAATATTATTTATTACATTAGACTTAACGATCATGAGCAAATAAAATATTTTTTTACGAATATAAATGCGATTTTATCATTTTGGTTAGTTATCATTATCATCCTATCCACCTAAATATAAATAATACCAGGCTATTACTGTCCAACTGCTGGGCAAAGGCCTCTTCTTAATGCAGAGAAAGCGCGAGCATTGATCACCACGCTTGCTCAAAGTGGGTTGGTGGTTTCAGACATAAACTAACTAAACCTAAGCCGGGATTCCTCACGATGTTTTCCTTCACCGATGTCCGCAATGTCCATAAACTCAGAAAGCAATATACTTTAGTTAATTAAACTCCTTTGCAAAAAAAACGGGCACCTTACATTCATTGGCTTTTCTATTGATAATATTAATATTTTTAGTATGTCATTAGCATAAATGACTAGAAATTTCTTATTATCATTGAGAATATAGTTTTTAACCCTTAAATCCTGGAATCGGTGTTTTAGTCAATGTAAACAGAGAGTCGTGTTAAAACGGAAATTTTTAGGGTATAATTAAATTAAGACTACGAGTATTTTTATGGTATTTCAATAAAAAAAAGACATTCAAATATAAAAATTAATAACGAGTATGACCTCCCCTTGCAGCGGTTACGGCATGTAATCGTCTTGGCATCCTTTCCACCAGGCTTTCATGGTGTCCTGTGGAATGTGTTCCCACTCAGCTGAAATCACACGTTTAAGCTCCCTGATGTTTTGTGGAAGGGGTTTTACAGATCGTACTCGCCTTTTTAGGCGGTCCCAGACGTGCTCAACTAAGGCTAAGGTCGGGGCTCCGCGCTAGCCAATCCAGACGACGAATACCGACCTCTTGCATATAAGCTTCTACGTCGCCAGAACGGTGGTCCCGAGCATTATCGTCCATGTAAATGGCATCTTCACCAATTACAGTCAGTGCGGGCTGTGCATGTTGACAAATTATTCCTGTTATGTACCTTTGCGCGTTTAGTGAGCTATTTTCAATTAACACTATCTCGGTACGACAGCTGGAAGTTACGCCCGCCCAAAACATAACGGACCTTCCACCATAAGGGGTGATTTCTTCAAAACACACGTCGGCATACCGTTCCCCTGGTCTTCGTAACACTCGCCGACGTCGATCCTCACCATTCAGACAAATTCGAGCCTCATTGGAGAAGAGTACGCTACTCCAGTTACCTAGTGTCCAAGATAGACAATTTCTAGTGAACATCAGTCGAGCAATCAGGTGCTCACGGAGTAACTTGGGGGCCCGTGCTGGTCGTCGACTGCGTATATCAACCGCTAAAAGCCTCCTCCTCACTGTCCATAGGCTAACTTGTGCTCCTCGTACCTCTTCAAGGTTTCTTTTGAGGTCTATCTAACTGCATTTGCGGTTCCTCAGCGCCTGAGTCACTAAAAAGCGGTCGTTTCGTGGTTGTGTGCAAAGTTTTTTCCCAGAACCTTGCCTTCTTTGAACGGAACCTGTCTCTTGGTATCGAGTCCAGGTTCTTTGGACGGTGGAATGCTCACGTTTAACCGCTGTGAGGCGTAACATTGACTACACCCCACTTCCAGCAGCGCTATAATTTTACTAGCTCTTATTGCTTTTTCTGCCATTACAATCGACACAAAGATATCTGTTTTAAGTCACAATAAGGCAGGATTATGCGACAAACATAAATTATTCTAATAAAAATAACGAGAAGTTAGTTTAAGTTGCCATTTAACCGCAAACCCGCGAATAGTAACTAAAAAGTCATAAACTGAAAAAGGGATTATTAGTTTTAAAAACAACAGTTTCGAATTTGAAATTAACTTTTTTTTCATACCCAGACTCTTTATTAAGTGCCAGTAACATAGTTTGGCTATTAAAACCTCTTTAAAACTAAATGATTACCAATAATGTAGAAAAATCCAAACCGCCCGTTTTTTTTGCAAAGGAGTGTATTTCTCATTTTAACTATGTTCAACTATCATAAAGTTTTCCTCACACTAACAATACACATATGTAAAAGAAAAGTCCTGCTTGATTCACAACCATTCGATTATTAGGTTCGTTCAGGGGAAGCTACAAAATGATAATTTTTATTTAATCACTCAATGTGTATTTTATAGCAGCATTTGTGTTACAAAATACCTAGTAATTTATTTACCACTTATACTCGTACATGTTCTACCATAAAACCATGTTACCATGCTAGCTCAGCCACTGACCCAGCCGGAATCCTTGGAACTAGAAGCTGAAATATTGACCAAAGGTGATACAGGATGTATCAGAAAGGTGTGGTCAAAAAGGGTGTGGTACAGCCCATCAAACTGAACAACTTTCTCCATGAGACTATAATATCCTAATCGAGAAAAAATTGTCAGTCGCCCCGTACAAAGCTTCATTACCTACTCGACCCAAATGTATGGGACGGCTGATAATTTTTTGTCGATTACGATGTTGGTGCCATGAATGAAGTTGTTCATTTTGATAGTCTGTACCACACCCTTAAATTTGACCACACTTTTCTGATACACCCTGTATAGACAAGAAATGAGGCCAGATTTTTCAAATTTCCCACGGGATATGGATTTCAAGAGCAGACGAAATTGCTGGCGAAATGCTAGATTACATTAATATAACGAAATATTAGATCTTTACCTATGAAATTGCCGTTCTGCAGTACTGGCCATTTCAAATCAAAATAATTTTTGTTTGGCTAAGAATTCTAATTTCAAATTAATTTTATTTTAAAAACATGGATTTTTTTCCAAAAGTAGTAATTTGTTTATTGATTAGTGTTACATTTTCATCGCATTTCAATCTTTTTCGTCATCATGGATACGTTAAAAATTCGAGTAATTATGGAATATGAGTACCGTCGTGGCAGCAACGCGGCACAAGCGGCACGCAACATCAACGACGTTTACGGAGCTAACACTACAAACCAACGCACCACCTGTTATTGGTTTGCTCGCTTCCGTTCTGGAAATTTCGACCTGAAAAATGAACCTCGCGGTCGTCCTTCGGTCGACAATTACGAATTAAAGGCGATTGTGGAAGCTGATGATACACAATCTACGGCTGAATTAGCAGCAGCTTTCGACGTTAGCGTCAAAACAATATTGGTCCATTTGCGTCAAATTGGCAAGGTAAAAAAGCTTGACAAATGGGTGCCCCACGAACTCAATGATCGCCAGCGCGAAGTACGCGTCGAGACGTGCCTTGCACTGCTCAACAGACACACAAATGAAGGAATTTTGAACCGCATTGTTACCTGTGATGAAAAATGGATTCTGTTTGATAACCGCAAGCGCTCAGCAAGTTGGTTGGATCCTGGTTCAGCACCTAAACAATGCGCTAAACGAAAACTTACCCCTAGAAAAGTGATGGTCACTGTTTGGTGGTCTAGCGCCGGTGTGATTCATCACAGCTTCTTACCAAACGGGGTGAGCATTACTGCAGATGTGTACTGTGAAGAACTGAACACAATGATGGAGAAGCTGGCACATCTCCAACCAGCATTGGTCAATCGCTCGTCTCCGCTGCTCCTGCACGACAACGCGCGACCTCATACTGCACAGCAGACGGTCTCCAAGTTGCAAGAACTGGGGTTGGAAGCTCTCCGTCATCCGCCCTACTCACCAGACCTTGCACCAGACTACTACTTTTTCCAGAATTTGGATAACTTCTTGGCGGGAAAAAAATTTAATACCCGAGAGGCAGTACAAAATGCCTTTGAAGAATTTGTTGCCTCCCGACCAGCTGATTTCTTTAAGAAGGGCATCAATAAACTGCCACTGCGTTGGCAAAGATGCATTGATTGCATGGGTGATTACTTCGATTAATACAAATAAAAAATACATGAAAAAAATTCGTTTAAATTTTTTCATACAAAACGGCAATTTCATAGGTAAAGACCTATTATTACAAGTAAAAATTAATGAATCAATCATGAAAATTGTGTTTCGGATGAACTTTCAAGATAGTTTATACAGGGTTCCCTGCGATAAACTGGTTATTCCGAATAGCTGACTGGATAAAAGTGAAACCTTCACATGACTCACTGACATGACGCCAGTCATCACGAACCTCAAACCTTCGACTGCAGAGACAACAGCTATTGTCTTTATCTAGTAAAAGTGCAAGTTCAGTAGTCAACCATCTCACTCATAGCCTCTCATAACGATACCGCCATCCTCACGTACTATGCCTCACTAGACTATTTGAATAGACAGCTTTTTTTAAAAATCATAGTCTAGTACAGAAGTCACCAAATGGCGGACAACGGTCCGAATACGGACCGCCAACCAATTTTGTGCGGATTTTAAGTAAACAGTAAAATTAATTCATACTATTAAAATAAAAATGTAGAGTTTTAGCTTGTACCACTTTACTCCAGACTTCAGACAGATAGTTCAAAGTAAAAAAATATATATCTCACACACACACACACACACATTAATATTAATTAGGTACTTACTTTGTAATTTTTGTTCCAAAAAAAAATATATATTCAGGTTTGTTTTCGTTTTCGTCTACCAAACGGACCGCGACAGTCATAATATTTGTAAAAATGGATCCTCAATGAAACTAATTGGTGATCCCTGGTCTAGCACATTCTGTTGTAGTACGAATCGAGATTATGTATCTGTTGAAAAAACTTTAATACCTACATGTTCGTTTGTCTTTGTATGTGAATAAATAATTATCCCTCCATTTCCGAAATTGCAACTACGTATATTAATATTTTTGTCTCTGCATCATCCAAAGAAAATAAACGTGAGCCAAGGTTAGTGGACCTGGCTAGTCATAGGGAATTCCTATCACGTAAAAGACATACCAATGGGTCCGCGGTGTGGATTACGGCTCAGTCTATAAAAGTACTCTGTGGCACAGTCCATCCATAAGCAACCCCTAAATGCTTGTGTGTGAACCGCTTCTGCAAGCTTTTTACCTCGGTACTGACTTGCTGAGTTTGTAGCAGGGTTTCTCATATGATTGCAGCGCTAGGTTACGTGTGTAGAAGAGGGTCACTAACATAGCTAACAAGAAATATTTTTACCAACTTATTGAATCTCTGTTACTTGTACAGTAAATACAAATAAATAAGCCGATTCTAAAAGATTCACAATAGATGTACCTATAATGTTTAATACTCAGACTTTGCGTTTTGAGTGATGCACGTTTGGGATGCAACATTGTAGTCCAGAAGGGTTTTCACTTCTACCAGTCGAAGTGTCGATCTCCTATATACAAATGTACTATGAAGATCTAAAGTTATTAATAGCTCCACGGATAGTCAAGTATTGTCGGACTGTTACCGGCAGATGGACGTCTAAACGTGACTGCTTCTATGTAGTCGATTTTAAACAAACTGATTTCTGATGCGTTACGTTTTGTCAACAGCAATTACAATACATAATTATAAAGCTAAATACCACAAATAAGATTATCAATTATAGAAAGAAATTTAAGAAAAATACATTTTGTTTTTAAATAATTTAGTGGTTTATTTTCAGTTCATGTAACACTAATCACAAGTTAATGGTGATAGATGGGAGCAGAGTAGGCGACAGGGGCAGAGTGGTAGACAGGGGCAGCGGCGTGCACCACAGGAGCGGAGTGGTAGACAGGGGCAGCGGCGTGCACCACAGGAGCGGAGTGGTAGACAGGGGCAGCGGCGTGCACCGCAGGGGCGGAGTGGTAAGCGACAGGGGAGGCGTGGTACGCGACAGGGGCGGCCACCTTGGTGACGACCTTAGCGACGTGACCGAGGGGCTCCTTGCGCACGACGGCGTTGAAACCGTTGTGGTCATCGGCTGTGTAGTCCACGGTGCGCTTGGTGCCGTCGGGGTCCACCACGGAGTAGGAGCCGTGCACGACGTCACCGTCGCGGCTCTCGTGCTGGCTCTTGGAGTCACCGGTAAGACCGTCCTGCACGTCGTACGCGAAGCTGTACTGGGGGTGCGCGTTGTACTCCTCTACCACCTTAGCAACGGGCGCGGCGTACGCCACGGGGGCGGCGTGCACGACGTGCGCTGGCGCCGCGGCGTAGGTGAGGTGAGCAGCCGGCAGCACTCCTGCGCTCGCCGCAGCCACCAAGCACGCGAATACTACAAACTGAAAAGAGATAAAAGTTCGTTATTCAAGGTGACATTGGCTACTGGTGGTGGTACCTAGCTGTTGGCTCTAATGAGATAAATTCATGTAATCTTGACCTAAGGGTACTTAAATTTAAATTTGTGGACTCTTTATTTATTTATTATTATTATTTCTTCATAGTTTACACTAGACTTGTATTTAAGACTATACCCCACAAAACCGTTTTCACTGTTAGAATACCCAGTGGTCATAAGTGATGAATACCAGTCGTAAACGTATAGTTACATAGCTTGAACTTTAAATTATCTTTTAGTTGCAATCTTAGCTAATTTACCTTGAATGCCATTGTAGAAGTGTATCAATGGAGTTCTATTGAACGAATGATATCAATTTTGAATCATACGCGTTATTTATTATATACGATTGACGCAACCCCGCGGCGAAAGCTTTGCTGAATTAAAACTGGTACTCTCACAAGGACTACTGGATGAATACTTGAATAGTGCATAAAATAGTCACATTGCTCTGTAATAGAAAATAATACTTAGTTACAATAATCCGATATCATTTTTCACTGCTTTAGTTTTGATTAAATTGTTTTTATCATAAATGTAACATAACGGAAGTTTATTGACAAAATATTGCTTTTTAAAACACTGTTACAAGAGTTCAAATAAAATAAGAAGAGCGGTATGACTACGGAACATGGAAATGTTTGCTTTTCATGCTTTTGCTAGAATTTGTCATCAATTTCGTAGGCTTTACTTAGCCGTTACGTCGTTGCACCTAAGAAAAGATTTAAGTATCTCATAGATGAGTATTACTTATTCGTGAATCTAGAAGTAAGTAAATAATTTTGCACAAGAGCTCTTTATTATAAAGGTTTTTTGAACATTCTTCCCTTATTTTAATAAGCAATTTTATGGAAATTCGTCATTTTTGAAGTTAGAAACGTGGAAGGGGGTACTTCGACTCCTGTTTATAAATAAAAAGCAAGTTACAACATATTTTTTTTGAAAGCTCATTCTTGCCCCTTCTTCTCCATAGGACTGCGCTTTGGAATGGGCAACTTGGTTTACATTCCAAAGCGCCGTAGGTTCCTATGGAGAAGAATGGGCAAGAAACTCCTCAACTTATGGTATGCCACAGGCAGTTAAATCGCACCGAGTAAATCTGCCGTAACGATATAAACCTTTGGTTTCCTAGGAAGTCGGTTCCGTTATATTATAACGGCTGCCATGAAAATCTGTTATGGCCAGTATTTGTATAGGTACTACATTATAAGGCTCTGATGGCATCCGAGTACAGGATTTAAAAACTATTAAGTTCCCTATCAGCCAAGTTCTGGCACATTTCATTAATAAGTGTATAGAAGGACAGGTATACCCTAATGAGTTAAAGACCGCAATTATTAGACCAATTTTTAAGGGGGGGAAATATAAAGAGTACACAAATTATAGGCCCATCGCGATATTAAGTGTAATCAATAAAATCTTTGAAAAAGTAATTATAGGACAAATCACAAAGTTTTTAGAAAATAATAATATATTAACAGATATTCAGCACGGTTTTAGGCCAAATAGAAGCACAGCAACGGCATTAAGTAAGTTTACAGATGACATAAATACCTCATTGAATAAAAAAGAGATGGTTCTATTGACCTTTATTGATTTTAAAAAAGCCTTTGATACTTTGGAGCATGAGGGCTTGCTGCAGGCCATGGACGAGTGTGGAATACGGGGCCCTGTAAAAGGTTGGTTCAGGCAGTATCTAGATAATAGGTACCTAAAAGTTAGGGTTAAAGGAGTGGACAGTAACCTCGGTAAAGTCGATTACGGAGTGCCTACCGGGTCGGTTTATGGACCAATAGGGTATATCATGCACGTCAACAGTATGGTAAATGTCATTAAAAATTGTAACGCATACATGTATGCAGACGATACGTGCTTGACATACAGCGGTCGGGACTGTGAACTGATCCGGTCAGCAATGCAGGAGGATTTGGATAGCGTGGTCAAATGGGCGCATGATAATGGTATCCTTATTAATGTAAAAAAAACCAAGTGTATGTTGATATCGTCCCCGTATAATCACTTAGCTAAAACTGCCTGTATCTCGATAAAGGGCCACTCGTACGAATGCCTTCACGATAGCTATGCAAACTGCCAATGTGAGTGTATTGAGCGTGTTGCGAAATACAAATACCTAGGATTATTAATTGATGAACGATTCACTTGGGACGCACACGTAGACACTGTATGTAACAGACTGCGCTCCGTACTGGGGAAACTTAACAATTTAAAATATATAGTTAGTAGGCGGGTACTGTATGTTCTATATCATGCACTTGCAGAGGCAACAATAAACAACGGTTTGGGTGGTTATGGGCTGACTTTTCCGGTACATTTAAATAAAATTAAAATATTGCAAATTCGATTATTAAAATTACTAGTAAACAAGGTAACTAAAGATAGCATTAATAAGGATTACGAGAAATTATTTAAAATTTGTAGAATATTACCCATACAGGAAAAAGTAAAAACAACTATAATTTTAGAACAGCACAACAAAAACGGTGTTCGTTTCGACCGCGCGGCCATGGCGTTAAAAAAAAAAAAAAACTATACCAACATTTTGTAACAATTTGTAAAAGTTGACTCCCAAAACCTCAAATTTGTCAAAGCTATGGTTAAAAAGTTAGAAGGGTTTGAACGTGGCCGCGCCATCGAAACGCGGAGAACCGCGCGGCCACGGAGATCTCAGAAACTAAGCGTTGCACAGACCTGAAATTTTGGTAAATAACAGATTCAATTTGTAAACAATTTGTAAAAATATAGAAAAAAATCCTAGGTTAATATTTTAGGAGCTGTGAGACTAAAACCCCGTGGCCGCGCCATCGAAACGGTGACAAAAACGTGATAGCCGATATCTCGCTGAAAAAGCACCGCAGACGTCTAGAGTTTTTTGTAAAACCCAGATTTGAATTTGTCAAAACTTATAAAAATGCAACAAAAAATACTAGGTTAATATTTTAGGAGCTGTGAGACTAAAACCCCGTGGCCGCGCCATCGAAACGGTGACAAAAACGTTATCACCGATATCTCGCTGAAAAAGCATTGCAGAGGTCTGAAGTTTTTTGTAAAACCTAGATTTGAATTTGTCAAAACTTGTAAAAATACAACAAAAAATTCTAGGTTTATATTTCAGGAGCTGTAAGACTAAAACCCCGTGGCCGCGCCATCGAAACGGTGACAAAAACGTAATACCCGATATCTCGCTGAAAAAGCATCGCAGACGTCTAGAGTTTTTTGTAAAACCCAGATTTGAATTTGTCAAAACTTACAAAAATGCAACAAAAAATCCTAGGTTTATATTTCAAGAGCTGTAAGACTAGAACCTCATGGCCGCGCCATCGCAACGGTGAGAAATACGTTATCACCGATATCTCGCTGAAAAAGCATCGCAGAGGTCTGAAGTTTTTTGTAAAACCTAGATTTGAATTTGTCAAAACTTGTAAAAATACAACAAAAAATCCTAGGTTTATATTTCAGGAGCTGTAAGACTAGAACGTCATGGCCGCGCCATCGAAACGGTGAAAAATACGTTATCACCGATATCTCGCTGAAAAAGCATCGCAGAGGTCTGAAGTTTTTTGTAAAACCTAGGTTTGAATTTGTCAAAACTTGTAAAAATACAACAAAATATCCTAGGTTTATATTTCAGGAGCCGCGCCATTGAAACTGTGAAAAACACGTTACCGCCGATATCTCGCTTTTTCAGTGAGATATCGGCGATAACGTGTTTTTTACCGTTTCAATGGCGCCACTCCTGAAATATAAACCTAGGATTTTTTGTTATATTTTTACAAATTTTGACAAATTCAAATCTAGGTTTTACAAGAAACTTCAGACCTCTGCGATGCTTTTTCAGTGAGATATCGGCGATAACGTGTTTTTTACCGTTTCAATGGCGCCGCTCCTGAAATATAAACCTAGGATTTTTTGTTGTATTTTTACAAGTTTTGACAAATTCAAATCTAGGTTTTACAAAAAACTTCAGACCTCTGCGATGCTTTTTCAGCGAGATATCGGTGATAACGTATTTCTCACCGTTTCGATGGCGCGGCCATGAGGTTCTAGTCTTACAGCTCTTGAAATATAAACCTAGGATTTTTTGTTGCATTTTTGTAAGTTTTGACAAATTCAAATCTGGGTTTTACAAAAAACTCTAGACGTCTGCGATGCTTTTTCAGCGAGATATCGGGTATTACGTTTTTGTCACCGTTTCGATGGCGCGGCCACGGGGTTTTAGTCTTACAGCTCCTGAAATATAAAACTAGGATTTTTTGTTGTATTTTTACAAGTTTTGACAAATTCAAATCTAGGTTTTACAAAAAACTTCAGACCTCTGCGATGCTTTTTCAGCGAGGTATCGGCGATAAGATATTTTTCACCGTTTGAATGGCGCGGCCATGGGGTTCTAGTCTTACAGCTCCTGAAATATAAACCTAGGATTTTTGGTTGTATTTTTACAAATTTTGACAAATTCAAATCTAAGTTTTACAAAAAACTTCAGACCTCTGCGATGCATTTTCAGTGAGATATCGGCGATAACGTGTTTTTTACCGTTTCAATGGCGCGGCTCCTGAAATATAAACCTAGGATTTTTTGTTATATTTTTACAAATTTTGACAAATTCAAATCTAGGTTTTACAAATAATTTCAGACCTCTGCGATGCTTTTTCAGTGAGATATCGGCGATAACGTGTTTTTCACCGTTTCTATGGCGCGGGTCCTGAAATATAAAACTAGGGTTTTTTGGTGTATTTTTACAAGTTTTGACAAATTCAAATCTAGGTTTTACAAAAAACTTCAGACCTCTGCAATGCTTTTTCAGCGAGATATCGGTGATAACGTTTTTGTCACCGTTTCGATGGCGCGGCCACGGGGTTTTAGTCTCACAGCTCCTAAAATATTAACCTAGTATTTTTTGTTGCATTTTTATAAGTTTTGACAAATTCAAATCTGGGTTTTACAAAAAACTCTAGACGTCTGCGATGCTTTTTCAGCGAGATATCGGCTATCACGTTTTTGTCACCGTTTCGATGGCGCGGCCACGGGGTTTTAGTCTCACAGCTCCTAAAATATTAACCTAGGATTTTTTTCTATATTTTTACAAATTGTTTACAAATTGAATCTGTTATTTACCAAAATTTCAGGTCTGTGCAACGCTTAGTTTCTGAGATCTCCGTGGCCGCGCGGTTCTCCGCGTTTCGATGGCGCGGCCACGTTCAAACCCTTCTAACTTTTTAACCATAGCTTTGACAAATTTGAGGTTTTGGGAGTCAACTTTTACAAATTGTTACAAAATGTTGGTATAGTTTTTTTTTTTTTTTAACGCCATGGCCGCGCGGTCGAAACGAACACCAAAAACGAACACAAGGAAAAGAAAGTGTATAGCCGACCAACCCGTAAAGCGACGCAGAGAAACAAATACTCGGTCCCCAAGGTGAGGAATTATTTTGGTCAAAGGACGCGGAAATGGCTAGTTCCAACATTGTTAAACGAATTACCTAAGGAAATTTCTACCGAAACAGTTTCTAAAAATGCCTTAAAAAATATTCTGCGTAAGCACTATTTGGGTCTGTGTACCTAGCGCTGGAACGTTACCTAATTATTAAGAAGTCGCTTCACTTGGCGTATTTGTCCGGAGATTCGCGTAATACTTGCACTATGGAAAGTATAGCTTAGTTCAACCGATATAAAGTTCATTTTTGGCGGCTGGGTTGGGCGAGTGTCTGTGCGGGTGCGTCGGGTGAAGTGTACATTAAGTACCTAACTTGTCGGCCATGCTAGCGGGCGCGCGCGCCGTGCTCACAGATTACTATATTAGTAGCTAGCCGTGCTGCTGGCGGTCGGGCGGCCGCCGCGGTGACTCACTCGCGCTGGGTAGCTCGTCACACACCGCCACAGCCCCCCCCCGCACCGCCACAGCCCCCCCCCCCCCCGCACCGCCACAGACCCCCGACTCGGGACGCTAGGAGCATGTGCTTTCGCTGAGCGTGCTGGGATGGCGGGCAAGTTGATATAGCCGAGGTACAGAACCTATGTGTTTACCTTTTACCTTTTATAGTGTTGCATTAGTGTTAAGAAAACTTAAGAGCTGTGTCCACGAGAACACTGCCGACAAACTGTCCTGCAGTTTGGCAGAAGATCTGTAAAATACTCTTGTGTAACTTTTGTTGAAATAAATTAAAAAAAAAAAAAAATAATAATAATAAGTATTGATGCTTTCAAGCTACAGGAAAAGTGTCCATACTGAGAAGAGTGAGCGCACATTATTAAATAGAGTTTCCATGACAATCAAGTTGTAATCACTGCGTCATTGTGTGTTAGAAGTGTCAAAACGAATCAGAAATGCGACTATCTTTTGACGCGGTAGGGCGAATCTAATGATTTAAATCTTTGCCACATCGTTTTCATGACATCCGTCACTGCGACCGTTAGTGGCGGTCACAGCTCTTCTAGGAAACCTTAACTTTACAATGTGTTGCGGTCGGAGAAGCACTAAGTACAGCTTACCTAACAGTTGCTCGGCAACTCGCGCGTTGACGTTGCTACAGCCGGCCTTGAACTTGCAATGATGAGCCATTCATAAAGTGCCTGTTATCGACCACTTCATCTATGCATCATGATATTGAACGTTATTATGTTTGCATTACGTACGTATGTACCTAATTAGAGCCTACCTTTGCACTTTATTTTTAACCGACTTAAAAAAAAGGAGCAGGTTTTCAATTCGGTTGTATGTTTGTTACCTCAATACTCCGTCATTTATGAACCGATTCGGAAAATTCTTTTTTTATTTGAAAGGGTATACTTCCAGATTGGTTCCATTTTTATCATAATCTAGTTCTGATGATGGGATCCATGAGGAATCGAGGGAACTATACGTAAAGTCACGGAAATTAATTGTCAATTATAAAATATTATAATATATTTTAAATATAATATTAATTCCATGATGCTACACACATCAACACGGTCTAGGGATATTTTTAAAAAAGCGAATTACTACCAATGTGTTAATTATTTATATGACATGTATATATTTAAAAGATACGTTATTTAATATTCTACCATTTTTTAATAATGGTTAAGGTACTTAGATTAAAATTTCAGGATTTTATGGAAAAAAAATGAACCGTATATAAATTAACTTTTAATTTGTAAATTTAAAGTTAATGAGTAAAAACTGAAAAAAATAGAAAAATCATTTAATTTGTGTTTAAAAACTTGAAGTTAGTAGTCTGAGAAAGCGCCCATGATGTTCATAACACATCGGCAACGATTCGGCATGCTCAGAACAAGGTTGTCAATGTCTTGCTGCGGAATATTGTCCCATGTCCTTCTGAGGTGCGCAAAAAGTTGATCTTCTGTAGCCAAATTTTCAGGAACTTCCTTCAGAGCTCTTCTTTGCAGCATATCCCACGCATGCTCAATGGGATTTAGATCTGGTGATTGAGCAGGCCAGTCTAAGGCCCTAACATTGTGTGTATGTAACCAAGCTGCTACCGTTCTCGCCGTGTGTGCCCGGGCATTGTCGTGCCTGAGCAGGAAATCTTGCCCCATTTGTGTTCTGTGTGTGTGGGCAAGATTACGGGCCCCAGCACCTGTTGGACGTATCGTTCTGCCGTCATATTGCCCCGCACCCAAACGAGATCCGTCTGTCCTCCAAGACGAATTCCTGCCCAAACCATAATTGTTCCTCCTTGGTATGGGTGAACTTCCTGAGGGTTCTGAAGACGGCTCCATCGTCCAGGAACTCGCCAAACACGCGTCCTTCGTGAATCTGGATGGAAGCCGAACCTGGATTCATCCGTGAACAGCACATTGGACCATTGCTCACGGCTTCAGTCCACGTGGTTCCGAACCCATTCTAATCGTCGTCCACGATTGTCTCTCCGTAAAGGTGGGACCCGGAGTGGTCTACGAGAGCGTAGATTGCTTTTATGCAGTCGCCTTCTTACAGTTTGGTCACTCACAAGCACTTGGTGTTCCACTCGCAGCCTTTGGACCAATTGAGTCGCCGTTGCATTTGGTTGAGCTCGCGCAGTAATTTGCAAAAATCGGTCTTGTCTGGGGGTAGTGATGCGACTTGGCCCCCGGTGCCTCTCTGCTACTTCACCTGTGGCACGATAGCTGTCCACAATCTTGAAATTACATTTTGGTGGGTCCCTATGGCCTCAGCAACATTACGCTGAACAGACCCAGCTTCCAGCATTCCCACAGCTCGTAACATCTCCGCCATCGTCAAATGTTGGCGTTGCATGGCTACAATACCTCAATTTTAACTTTATCTTTCGTTTAAAAATGAAAAAAGAACTGTAACTAAACGTAATTCGTATTGTTTTCTAAATTTCGCACAAATGAAAATTCCCTCTCCTACACATCAAGACATTGTTATGCCACCGAAACAAAAGAATTTTCAAAAATTTGAATTTGGAATTAGTCTGAGATAAATTACAAACAAATCGGTGTATAAATGATTCCAATGCGGCCAGTACTTTTCGAGTTATTTAATTGAGTATGAAATATCCCTAGACCGTGTTGATGTGTGTATATTATTTAAAACACAACTGTCATTATTTAACAGCGGTATAAAATGGGTCTAACCGCCGTAGCTCTAACACGGCAAATTGACGTAGGCAATTTGTTTAAGAATTAATTTTCCTGGCTGACGATTTAAAGAATTCTGATATGATGTCTTATGATGTTGAGCATCTTTCTTTCTTGTATAAACTAGAGGAACCGGGATTTACAATTGAATTTCTCACACCACATTCTGAGGGCTTAGTGCGAGTTTTTATACTTACTCGATCACGTTAACGTAAACGTCAGTTTGTACTGAAACTGAAATAAGCGCCGTCTGGTGACTATAATGGGAATCACAATTATTCTATACAAATTGACGTAAGGTAACGTTAACGTAAACGCGATCGAGTAAGTATAAAAACTCGCAATAAGGCCTCTGCTGCAATTAACAGTGCAACAATAACAAGAACCAGTGTCTATTGTACCTACTATCGTTCAGCCTTCTATGCGAACGAAGACAGTATGCGAAACATAGAAACATAGACGACTCTGCAAATGTCAAAGTCATCTACGAAATTTGCCTGGTAGTCCTTGTACTAGAACAAGGCACATTGTATTAATTGATTGGCGCGTGTCATCGACCGGTGGGTGTCAGTGCTTTGCAGCTTTCGCCTCAGGCGTTATCTTAACCGTATATAATAGCTGGTATGATTCTAATTCATATCATACGTTATAAAGAACTCATTTGATTCACTTCTCCTACAATGGCATTCAAGGTAATTAATTAGCGTAATATACTTTAACGTTATAAGTCGTAGCAAAATAATAAATAATAAAATAAATAAATAAAAAAGTTTTTTTGATACAAAGAAAGTGATACATTTCCAATTGAAGCCCTGACTCAACTGGGTTGTACCTGTGTTGCAGGAGTCAGTGTCTTCACCCTTTTATGTGTCTTCACCCTTTTATGGAACATGCAATACAATTAAAAAAACAAAATGAAGAGAGTTTAGTGTATGCATGCTCTATGGCATGTGCTTGGGCGTGTGTATATGTGAGTGTGTTGTATTTTGTGTGTGTATGACTGATTGTGCTTGGTGGTTGTACTTTGGGTTACATCAATAAGAATACTTCGCTAAAAAGGTTATCATGGTGGTGAAGTTACGTTGTTCTAGTACGAAGCGTTGAGAACCAACTGAAAATCATGACCCTATATCTCCTAAGTCAGCAACATTTTAAGGCCCTTTGTACACAGTTTTTACGGTACGGCGTATAAACTACGCCGCAGAAAAAACGTGTCTGTCAACAAGCTTCCATAGTGATCCACTGACGACCGTGCACACACACGCCGAATAAATCGTAATTTTTCACGGCAAACTCACTCTTTCAAAGTCTTCGGTTATAGATGTTCATCTTCTCTCTTTTCAGTTTGTAGTATTCGCGTGCTTGGTGGCTGCGGCGAGCGCAGGAGTGCTGCCGGCTGCTCACCTCACCTACGCCGCGGCGCCAGCGCACGTCGTGCACGCCGCCCCCGTGGCGTACGCCGCGCCCGTTGCTAAGGTGGTAGAGGAGTACAACGCGCACCCCCAGTACAGCTTCGCGTACGACGTGCAGGACGGTCTTACCGGTGACTCCAAGAGCCAGCACGAGAGCCGCGACGGTGACGTCGTGCACGGCTCCTACTCCGTGGTGGACCCCGACGGCACCAAGCGCACCGTGGACTACACAGCCGATGACCACAACGGTTTCAACGCCGTCGTGCGCAAGGAGCCCCTCGGTCACGTCGCTAAGGTCGTCACCAAGGTGGCCGCCCCTGTCGCGTACCACGCCTCCCCTATCGCGTACCACTCCGCCCCTGCGGTGCACGCCGCTGCCCCTGTCTACCACTCCGCCCCTGTCTATCACTCCGCCCCTGTCGCCTACTCTGCTCCCGTCTACCACCATTAACTGATTAAGTATGCCTACCTTATCATGAACTGAAAATAAACAAATAAATTATTTAAATTATTTAAAATCTATTATTTCCTGATTCTTCACTGCGGGGACAAAGCTTGTAATTACTGGTGCCAGGATGCAGCATGGAATTTAGTAACAATGGATCGATATTTGACTAACAAGCAGCTCAACTCAATTTCACCAATGTAAACACCTGTGTCTCTTAATTCCAGCGCTGGAATGGGATACTGGCTCAATTTAAATCAGCAAGCACCATACTGTATGATGCCCATCCACATGTCCATCTAATATCTTGCGCCGCAAACACTGCGACCAGTAGTCAGTAAACAGAATTGTATTTTGATTTGGCCAAACGCGTTGTTGTTTTGAGTAAAGTGGCTCAACACTGAAGTCACCCAAGAGACTATTTTAGCTTTTGTTACTGGGAATCGTTGTCAAGTTACTTATTTTTGACATCGACACGTTAAGAAGAATAAGTAAAATGTTTATTTTTTATTTCATAATATTTGGCCGAAAGTCAAGAACGCGCTCGAATTTTCCGCCATTGACAAATTGTAGCTCATTTCCAATTGCGTGCACATCCATAGTGAAGCGCAAACATAATACAAAGCGCGAACTTGAGCCGGGATGTCACAACCTACTGCTACTATATATACCTCGCCGGAGACAACAGGAGCATAGTCGGGCAACACTTCGATCCACAACTCCTTCTCAACATCAAAAATGGCCTTTAAGGTAATTCTTCCGAACTTATAAAATTAGATATTTTTTTGGTATTCGATATTCTTTTGGCAAGAAGCGAAATCTTCAAAATTTTGCTAATACAAAAACTTTTTTGAAAGTATTCAAACCAAAAGTAAATCATGTTAATTGTTTAGAATTTAGAATTTATTTATTTATTTCTCAGTACATGGTACTGTATTATGTTCTTATAAATAACTTCACTTAACTTCTTGTTGTTTTTTGTTTAGCGTTTAAATTCCTCTTAAAGTTTATGCTTAAAAATTGCGAATTAGTAGGAGTTAAACTAATGAGCTACAACATAATTTACTGTTCGATCCTATAATACAGGGTCAAATTAAATTAGCTAGCGAAACTCGGCAGACGTGATATCGATATCAAAAAACGACAAAAAAAAAAGATTTGATGATTTTTTTTTTGAGGTCACAAACTGCTGGTGAAGTGTGAATTGATAACATCTGTTTTATCGTGTTGAGATATCGATACCCATCATGTCTGTGAAGTTTACTAAAAAGAAAACTAATTTTTAAACTGTTTTTTTTTTAAGTGACTAAACTACCGGGGTGCCGCGGTTAAAGACCCCAAAACAAAAAATCAAATTAATTTATTTTTTGTTTTGTCATGTTTAGATATCGATCCCATTACTTCTGCGGAGTTTCGCTAACTAATTTAATTTGACCCAGTGTTTTCATGATGTACCACCACCATCATTCGGTATTTACCATAACCACAACTAAGTATGATGTTGCTCGAGCCACAATCAATTAAAA
Source organism: Cosmia trapezina (assembly GCA_905163495.3). Lineage (NCBI taxonomy): Eukaryota > Metazoa > Arthropoda > Insecta > Lepidoptera > Noctuidae > Cosmia > Cosmia trapezina. The sequence goes on from LR991042.1 coordinate 12,311,930, forward strand.
AACTACTCAACAATGTCGGAATGCCTCACCGCTACTTAACGCTCATTGTAATGCGGGAGGCGACACCTTGCTTGTCCTTGACGAACGAGCTGTCCTCAGCTTGTTAGTAATTTCTCCGCGCATTCGCTTACGCAACTGCACTAGTCTCGTACTCGTAAAACCGTGTCACTGTTTCAAGTACAACTTATGTGTCGCACGTTAAATGAGACTAGTGCCTTCAGTGATGACCGTTGACGGAGTTTAACGAATCGATTTGTTTCAGTTCATCATCCTCGCATGTGTGGTGGCTGTGGTGCGCAGCTCCGCGGTGGCCGCCCCTCTACTCGCGGAGCCGGTCGTAGCCGCCGCCAGGCTGGAAGAATTCGATCCTCTTCCGCAGTACAACTTCGGATATAATGTGGCGGACTCTCTCACCGGCGACTACAAGAGTCAGACGGAGCAGCGCAGCGGAGACCTGGTGCAGGGACAGTACTCGCTGGTGGAGCCTGACGGCACGCGCCGCGTCGTGGACTACTCCGCCGACTCAGTGAACGGTTTCAACGCGGTGGTGCGCAAGGAGCCCCTGGTGGCGGCCGCGCCCGCCGTCGTCGCCGAGCCCGCGGTGGTGCCCGCCCGGTACGCGGCCGCTCCGGTCGCCGCCGCACCAGTCGTTGCTGCTAGATACACCGCTCCCGTAGCTTACTCAGCAGCCTACACAGCTCCCGCGGCTAGGTTCGCATACTCGGCGCCGGTGGCGGCCGCGTACACGGCACCGTTCGCGCGGTACGCAGCGGCACCCTTCGCCTACCCTGCTGCTGCTCCTTATGTAGCGGTCTAAACATCAATTTCCCGGTTCCTGATGACTAACAACAATGGCTAATTAAATTTTTACGTCAAAAAATATGTTATTTATTTAGTCCTAAGAAAATAGAAAAAAAGAGCTAGAAAATGCGACAAGTAAACAATATTTGTCTTCTTATACGGGATGAAATTTAAAACATGTGCAAAATTGAAATGGGAGATTGTACTCATCATTGTGAACAACTTTTACTATGGGACCAAACCTGAAATCGCGACAAAAAAATCAGCTGTTCAGTACATTTTGACGAGTTTGATGTAGCTAAATGTACTGAAAAGCTGATTTTTTTTCCCGATTTTAGGTTTGAACCCATAGTAAAAGTTGTTCATAATGATGAGTACAATCTCCCATTTCGATTTGGAACATGTTTTAAATTGACTTGGATTGACAAAAATATGCAAAGATAAATAAATATGAAATATGAAAATCACACACCACTTTCAACAACCGATTTCAGAAAATAATGCCTTCTTCTTGTTCAAAGTTGACCCAAAAAAAGATATAATTTTTTAAAGCCATCCTCATCCGTCCTCGTTGAATCAGGAAATATATCGAAAAAAAAACCGGTCAAGAGCGAGTCGGACTCGCGCACCGAGGGTTCCGTTCCGATTTCTGAAAAAGTGTGCCACTTAGAGACATCGTTTTATTTTTCCTGTAATCTTTACATAAACTTCTATCACATAGAATAATTTCTGATTTTTCTCTTTGCAAACTTCGGAGATAAGGGGGGGGGAACGGTATTTTTTTTTACATTTTTCATCAAAAGTCGAAAACTATGCGGCGTAAAAAAAAAATAAAAAATAGTTTGAGAATTTGCAAACCACGTTCTTTAATATGATACCCCACATGCCCTAGTAGCCCAACTTTAAATTTTTAAGACCCCCTTTCAGTCCCTGTTGCAAAAACAATATAAATATTTTTATTTCTTTCTTATTTGCAAAATAGTTGAGTAAACGTCATCTAAAACTATTCTAAATTTCAAGTTGATAGCATCAGTAGTTCTTGAGATATCCAGCTGTGACAGACAGACAGACGATCACAAAACATAACGATCACAAACGTGCTTAGAGCATTAGGTTAAATCAACGAATGGTTAAATGCTCCAAGCAAACGTGGCTGTCTTATCATAGACAAGGCAACATTTTCGAAAATTGGGTAGAAACAAGAAATATGTAGCTGACATTGATTTATAAATAGTTATCTGAGGTTATCTGTGTAGCTGACTGACATTTTAATTCCGTCGTCAAAAGTATTGTATTTCTATATTTATTATTTTATTCTTTGGTTTTTACTTAATTATACGTTTATCAATAGTGAACATACTGATCAATACCGCACTAAAATGGAGGAGAAGCAACTATTTGGAGCACTCACAGTGTACCGCGAAAGAGGAGCTTATTTACGTCGACTCGAACAGTTCGAGAAGGCGAAAGCCTCGTACGACGAAGCGTTCAACAGCAATCCTGAGGATGTGCGCACACTGACGGGGCGCAGCCAAGTGTGCGCGGATGCAGTGCGGCCCGTGCAGGCGTATGCCGACGCTGAACTGGCGCTCAAGCTGTCGCCCGGCAACATGAACGCACGCAACATGCAGGCGCGCGCCATGTACACCATGACCGACTTCGAGCGCTCCGTCGTCATGAACTTCCGCGGACTGCGCCAGCGCCGCCAGCCGCCGTACTTCATGGAAGGCATCAACCAAGGAGTCGAAACCATCCAAGACTGTATCGGGACAAACGCCGGCAATGTTATGTTGGACTTCCTACCACTCATTAAACAATTAGAAGCTGCACGAGCTGACGCGTATGAGCCACAAAGAAAATCGCATGTTAACCGGATTCCCAAAGAGGAACAAAAGAGCAAACTGACCCAAATGGAGGCCCGAAAATTCAGCACCTTATCTCGTGTACTTGCGATGAAATATCTTGGGCCAATGGCTTACGATAAATTTTTTCTTCAAGAGCTTTTGGAAGACCCGCGAATTAAATCTGCAAATTCTGCTGGAAGCAAGGAATTGATGGCAATTGTTAAAGAAGCTCTACGATCTCTTAGTGAAAGGCAGGATATGCTACGTGCGCAGCGACCATACTACACTATCAAATTAGCTGAAAAAGCAGAATCTAAATACCAAACTAAGTACAAGGAGGCTGTACTGTTGAGGGAACGTGAAATTGGAGCTAGGACCGCAGAGCGCTTATTGAAACAGATTGAGAAGAGTATGCGAGAGCATCGTGTAATGGATTTGATGGCTCAGGCTGAGCGTATGCAGATGTTCCTCGATGTAAAGACTCCAAGAACATTACCAGACAAAGAAATATATTTAGATCGGTTATACAGAGCGGTTGGAGAAGGATACTTGTCACAGCACCGTCTGTCTTACACCCTCAGCGAGCGCGGCAATCGACGTCGCATCGCTTTCCTCATGGGTTTACCTGTTGGCCGTCCTACTTCTTTCGATTCTGTTATGGCTAATTATCCGTACAAGTTCATTGATATCGAATATGCAATGCAAAAAGTGAAGCAGACTCTCGATATGTGTGAAAATTCAACTATGAAGTGTTGGCTAATGTACGAATTGGCTCGGTTACTTTCCAAGCAGAAGAATTATGCTCTTGCTAAGTTTTATGCAAAACGATGCCAGAGAGAGGCTCAAGAATTGGGAAATATCACGTGGTGGATGAATGGCTGCTTTGTTCTAATGAGTGGCGACATGCAACAAGGCAACGCAAATGAAGTGCGCATAGAAGTGGAAGAAGCTTTCGAGTGGTTAAAGAAATTACAGGACCCAGAGAGAGTGCAGGCGTTCCTGGTCAAATGTGCAGAAATGTCGTCAGAAGCGGCAACTGGAGACGATCGTAAGGCGATATTGACGCGCGAAAAGCAGATCATGGGAGTGATGGATCCGGAGACGCGCGTAGAGACGCAGGTGTTGTTCAAGCGCATGTCGACAGTGCCGCTGGGCCGGCGCTTCTCCGTGCTGCCGCGCAAGGCGGACCAAGCCGTGGGTGACGCGCTCTCGGAGCGCAAGAGGCGCTTGCAGCGCGGCCTGTCTGTCGTCCCCGGGCCGGAGCGAGAGCTGCCGGCGCCGCCCAAGTCGGGCGTTTTAGGATTACAACTGTTTAGTATTTGAGTTATACCATACTTTTTTTATTGGTTTACTATCTATTCATTTGTGACGCACAAGCAAACGCATAATTGTTTTATATTTTATTTTATAATTTGTTAAATAATTATTTTAAATATGTTATTTGTACGCACCTCTATACAATTGTTTTAATTTAAAGTTGGTACCTATTACAATTAGGAATCATTTCACGCAGAAAAAATGGCAAAAGTAATAAAACTAGTAGGTATAATAAATACATAATTTATTTACATTGTAGCATTCAAAATTGTCGTAAAACGATAACTACTCTTAATGATGGTAGTAGGGAGCAGATGAGTAAGCTACAGGGGCGGCGGATTGATAAGTCACAGGGGTGGCGTACTTGACGGGGGCGGCGTACGCGACGGGGGCGGAGTGGTAGGCTACAGGGGCGACCACCTTGGTGACGGGGGCGACGACCTTGGCGACGTGACCGATGGGCTCCCTGTGCACGACGGCGTTGAAACCGTTGTGTGGATCAGCAGTGTACTCAACAGTACGCTTGATGCCGTCGGGGTCCACCACGGAGTAAGAACCGTGCACAACATCACCGTCGCGGGTCTCGTGCTGGCTCTTGGAGTCACCAGTGTGTCCATCCTGCACGTCGTAGGAGAAGCTGTACTGGGGGTTGGTATCGTAAGCCTCAACTTTGGCAAGGGGGGCTGCGTATGCCACCGGGGCAGCGATCTTGGCTACGGGGGCTGCGGCGTAGTAGGCAGGAGTGGCTTGGACGGTGTGGCTGGTGTAGGCAAGAGGGGCTGAGTAGGACACTTGTGCAGGCAGGAGACCAGCGCTCGCCACGGCCACTAGGCAAGACAGGACGACAAACTGTAAAAGAAATGAAAATATAAATTTAATAACATTTTAAACATACAGGACAATATTTTAATCACTAGATAAATTTTTACAGGGTGTTCTACCCATGAATATGAAAAACTTTCACTGTGGGACCAACTCTGAAATCACAATTAAAAAATCAGCTTTTTCATACAAAAGTCCAATAGCTACGTCCTACTCGACCAAAATGTATGAAACAGCAGATTTTTTTACTGTGATTTCAGAGTTGGTCCCATAATGAAAGTTAGTTATACTCATAGGTAGAACACCCTATGAAAATTTTGCTAGTGATAGGTACAATAATTCTTATAAAATAAAATTATAAGTTATCGGTTTATTAAAGTACCTTGAATGCCATTTTCGGTAGTGATAATGTTCAACAGTGGGATAGAACTGCCGCTTACAGTGCACGGGCTCGTTTTATATTCAACGCGCGTCCACTCATGCTCAGATTTATGTGACGTCATATGCCCGATCCGGTAATCGAGCCTCGTACATATGACAGTTTATTGAAACTTTCGCTTTTAATTGAGGTGGTTAACCAAGGCAAGGTCGCGATCTTCACCGGAATGCGATCGCCCGCGTCCTGCGCCGGCGCAACTAGCCCTCACCGTTGCATGTAGGTACAGTCAACACGTCCAATTTGACTTCTGACAGCTCCTTTATTTCATAGCAGGTTTTTGAAGATCAAGTATTGTATCTGAAGAGCGGTCAACGGGCCTGGAACACAGGATTGAATAAACCTAGATTGGGTGGGTCGCTACATAACATTCTAATCCGAACCATCATTACTTGCATGGCTTGCACCTGTAGCAAAAATATTTTAGCTTTAGTTTATTGTTAGACACTACAGGGTGTAAGTGTAAACAGTGGCAATATAACGGGTGATTCATTTGGAGTTACTTTTTCCAAAACTAAAAAAAATATGAATAAAACAAATTTATCGGGTAATCTTTATTATAATACAAAAGAACCATTCCTTACATTTACTTTTTAAAGATTATTTCTTTCAAATGTTGTCCGTAACTGCGATTAAGGTGGTCCATTCTGGAGTTCCAGTTTTCGATGACCCGACCGAGCATTTCCAGCGGTATTTGGCGAATAACGCGAGTAATGTTGGCTTCCAGTTGATCAATCGTACGCGGCTTATCCATATAAACTTTGGACATGGGTTACATAACCCCACAGAAAAAAGTCTAAGGGTGGGATATCACAGAATCTAGGCGGCCAACTGACTGGTCCGAAACGCGAAATTAACTGTTCACCAAATTTTTCTCGCAACAAAGCCATGGTTTCACGTGCTGTGTGGCAAGTGGCGCCGTCTTGTTGGTACCAAAAGTTCTGAAGATCACGGGCTTCAATTTCAGGAAACAAATAGTCCGTTATCATGGTACGATAACGGTCACCATTGACAGTGACGGACCACCTTAATCGCAGTTACGGACAACATTTGAAAGAAATAATCTTTAAAAAGTAAATGTAAGGAATGGTTCTTTTGTATTATAATAAAGATTACCCGATATATTTGTTTTATTCATATTTTTTTTAGTTTTGGAAAAAGTAACTCCAAATGAATCACCCATTATTAAGGGTCATTGTACTCATAATTATGAACAACTTTTACTATGGGACCAAACCTGAAATCGCGAAAAAAAATCAGCTGCTCCCTACATTTTGACGAATTATGCGAACATAAAAATGTACTGAACAGCTGATTTTTTTTCGCGATTTCAGGTTTGGTCCCCTTAAAATATTGCCACTGTTCACACTTATACCCTGTATAATTGTATCTATAGGATATAGGCTTTTTATTTGTATACGTTTAATTAAATAAAAACAAAATATTTAAAAATAAATATTAATTAACTGTGCAGAGGCTTTAGCGCGAGTTTTTATTTGGTCACGTTAACGTAAACTTCAATTTGTACTGAAACTGAATAAGCACCGTCTGGTGACTATAATGGGAAACACAATTATTACATACAAATGGGGAAAAAAAACTGTCAAATTAGTTCCGCGTAGATGGCGCTAATTGTTTGTTACTTTCATTCAGCTGTCAATGTAGTTCCTAGCTGAAAACTTTACCGCGAGATTGTGCTAAGTGTTTTTTCTTGTCGCCGATTGGTCGCTTTGTCGCGCTGTGCATAGCGCTCTCTTGCGGCGAAGCTTCCGGGAAGCGTATATCGAAATGCTACTTTCAGTACGTCCCCTCAGGCGGAGACGATAGAGTCATTTCCAGGCGTTAAACACACGTAAATGCTAGTAAATGCTAATTCTGCATAAATGCTACTGACTACTAGCATTTACGTGTGTTTAACGCCTGGAAATGCGCTAACTCTAGGTATTCGTCTCCGCCTGAGGGGACGTACTGAATTAGCATTTCTATATACGCTTCCGGGAAACATCCCCATTGACGTAAGTTAACGATAACGTAACGTGATCGAGTAAGTATAAAAACGGCTTGTGTTTAAACGCCTACCAGAAAAGTACCTATTTTACTACCAAAAAAATCGAAATACCTGCCAGAATGGATAAATGCTCACCAAAATGAAGAAATGCTCACCAAAATTAAAACCATTTTATTGTGAAATTATAACTTTACAAAACTGACAGCAGGTCGAGGGAGCCCCGCTTCGCGGGGCTCCTATTTCTATCAGTAGGGTTTAAAGTAACCTAACCAACGGAACCTCGGGGTGCCCCTGACGTAGACCGTCCAGGGTTAGGGTTTTCGTCAGCAGGTTGAGGCAGATTTGGTGAGCATTTATCCATTTTGGTGAGCATTTAATTTTTTTGGTAGTCATTGTATTTAATCCCTACAAAAACTAGCACTAAAGCCACAGATATTTCGTTGTTCACTCATACATATCGTGGAAGTGAGCTTCTTGGTACGAACACTTAAAGTAGGTACCTACAATCAAATCGTAGGCGGGTATTGACCTTTCCTGTACTTTAACCGATCATATTCATTACGATGCCCTGTTTCAATTAGCATTAGCTACATGTTTTAACTAGAATGGCGCCAATTAGAGATATTTTTTACTGTAATATATTTAAATCATGTAAAAAAATTGGGTGGTTGCTGTATAGTATCATTTCAGTTGACAACACATCAACTTACTTTCTTAAACAGTTTGTACAGTCAGGGAAATTCATTACTAAACTAATTGACACCCTACTACGTCATTTGCCGTGTTATCATTTCATAAAACTGTCAGAGAATGACAGTTGTGGTTTGAATATACGATCAATTTAAGGTGGTATCAATTTGCTTCACAATTTAATTAATTTTCCTGACTTAACACCAAGCTGCACTTTGAAAGCAGTTAACTTTTACGATATAAGCTTGTATGCACTTCAATTTCTTTAGAATCCGTGTTTACATGAATCCTTAGCATGTGCTAGAAACAAATCATAAAAAAAACAATGCAAAAAAATGTATCAAAAAGCGTTTATTTACATAAATAACAATAGTATAAAAAGGTCCTAATAGTACAAAACATATCAACAACAAAATTGTAATAATTCATCTAGAAGTAGTATGGGTGTGGTAGCCTGGGGGCGAAGAGTGGCGCGGGCGCGGGGGCTGGGGCGAAGACGGGGGCAGGTGCTCTCGCGAGGATGGGGGCGGGGGCGACTACTCGCGCGGGGGCAGCGACGACCAGTGGCTCACGGCGCACGACCGCGTTAAAGCCATTGAGGGGATCAGCAGTGTAGTCCACAATCCTCCTGGTACCGTCGGGGTCTACAACTGAGTAGGAGCCGGTGACGAGGTCTCCGTTCCTGTGTTCCTGGTGGCCCTTGTAGTCACCGGTGAGGGCATCCTGGACGTCGTACCCGTAGGAGTACTGCGGCAGGGGGTCGAGGCGCGCGAGGGGCGCGGGGGCTAGCACGCTCGCGCTCGCCACGCCTACTACGCAGATGAATACTACAATCTGGAACAAATGAGTATGCTGTTAAAAAGAGTGTTGATTGACTTATTATAGGTATATTGTAGATAATTGTAAAAAAGTTATATTGTTTTGTCCTCTTGACTGTGAGAGGGACCATGAAGGTCCGATGTCAAAAAACGTCCCTATCTGTGAATCAGACCCCAGTGGCTCCAGACGTTATTTTGACTGTTTTTGTAATAAAATTGTAGAAGTCTGAGGCCGCCTAAAGCAAATTTTCGAACAAAAAGTGACGTTTGCGGAACATCATGCGAGTCAGTTGAATTGAACTACTGCGATTTTTCTGCTATGGTTTCGCGGCGGAGGTGTGCTAAGGCCCTGAATAAACGCGATTATCGCGTATTCTTGGAGCGGGGTAATTAACTACCCGACTCAGGCAGACCATCGATGTGAGTTCTCAAACCGAAAGTATTATTATTTCAATATCAAACACTTGATTTTCATATTATCTGACACCACTAAAACAATTTCTCCAAGACGAGACGTCGATAGAATTAATATGACGTATTAATAACGCAATAAATCCATTACACAATAACAATAAGATTGCGACATTATATCAGTGTCACATTGTTCACTAGTGCGTCGTCCATTGCCTTGCGACATGCTTTAAACCCTTTCATCGTAACTACACGCGACGGGAATGACAATACTATCAATATATGCGCCGGCGATCGTACGCTTGCATTTTGACTGAATATTAATTAAGTACTGCGATTTTACAAGTTTAAGTATCAGTTGAGATGTAATTATAACGCTTGTTTATGTTTGAGTGTTTATGTGGGAAATAAAAAAATAAATAAATAAATGCGTTCTGCAATACACATTTTTAACCGACAAAAAAAGGAGGAGGTACTCAATTCGACACGTAATTTCTTTTTTCATACATATAATTCAATGTCTACTTCTAATAAATACGCAGACTCGAATTCTATATACTATATTGAACAGTGGCGTGCGGTTTGTAAAGACAAAAAGTCACTGCCTACCCTACCTAACTCAGTATAATCTTGTTCTGATATCTATTATTATTTTATCTACGAGTACTTACTAACAATAAACAAAAAAAATCATAAACACTCGTTCTAACTTCCAAGCAGGCTTGTTCAGTATTGTATTCAGTATTGCATTGCGCTGCACTAGCGCCCCGCTGCGCTGAGTGCCTCGCGTCTCGGGAAAGACACGAACTATTCGGGTCTAAAAGTTTCTAAGTGTGTTCTTGTGGTCATGCGGATTGAACGAGTGTGCGTTCCTATAAATACGTGGCACACAATATCACAATAACGCACACAACCGTACAAAATAGACAGTGTCTTTTGTACAACACGTGGTACAACACGACAAATTACGAAACTAGCCGATGTTTTCCGAACGAAATTAGCATCATTTATAACTTACACTTTTTTTTTGCCGTATTATTTTTTGTACTGAGTCAGAGTTTGTGACTGAGTCGCCATATGGTTTGTTTGATTCGTTTTGATTTGTTTTGTGAGCCATATTATTTGGTATTTAAGAGTTTAACGTCGATAATAGTGTGAAAAATGGATAATATTCACTGTGAACGTCTTGCAGAACTTTCCATGATTTCAATAGAAAAAACCTTTTTACGGAAATGAAACGCCTTTCCATCTTTTACGATTCCATATTGCAGACATTCTTACAGAAAGACAAACGTGTAGATTGATTACCTATACAATTAAAAAATCTTTAAATAACTTATGGCTCCTACAAGCCCACCACCATATTTTCACTGCTAGGTATTATTTAATTTTACAAATACTGAACATCAAACAAACGCGCCGAAATTGATATGTCTACAAAATCAGTCAATCTATGTATACAAGGTGTAAAATAAATAACCCACAACCTCTTAAGGGGTCATTGTACTCATCATTATGAACAACTTTTACTATGGGACCAAACCTGAAATCGCGAAAAAAAAATCAGCTTTTCAGTACATTTTGACGAATTATGCGAACATAAATGTATTGAACAGCTGATTTTTTTTTCGCGTTTCCGCGAAAATTTTTTTTTGTAATGTGTTTGTTTTTCGATGTCGAGTATGTGGACGAAGTTCTTGCAGTTAATTTTTTTACACCTAATATATATTTGAGGTGGCTATTAAATACCTACATCATTAAAATTGTCTGCCTACCCTGTCTAAAAACTCTGTGCACGCCACTGATATTGAATTATTAAAATATTTGATTCTAGAATATACCTTAGATAAATCCACAAGTTACAAATGTGCACCTTTGAAAAATGCGCGCGTTGATGTCTTTTCAATTAAAATTATAATTGGGTTCGCGCTTTTATCGTAGGACCCCAATTTCTACCTATTGAATCGGGGGCCGATTGAGTTTATTTCAAGCCTATTCTAAAATTGATTAGGTTTCAAAGGATCCCTATTGTTACTATTTTTTTTGCAATATATTTTGTAACAATTTCAGTCTGATAAGTTTGAAAACTTCACATTAACCGGTGACCTATTGGAGTCATAATGGAACTAAAAGTCAAAAGATTGAAAAATAAATGTGTAATTTGATTAATTTTTAGTCATCAATACAACCTCAATGTGAAAACTTCAATGCCACAAAAATAAAATTACTTAAACAGCTTACGATTAAAAGGATATTATTATATTCGTACTTGACCATGAATATTACTTCCATGAAATTGGACCTTTTATACAAAAAGATAAATGTTCAAGTGAACCAATTCATTGTTATGTGCAGGGGCGAGTCGAATCGAAAGCGCCAGAAAGAAGGCAGTGTCGCAAATCGTCCCGATATGGATCGCGTTCGTTGGTCAATGCGCGCGCGCATGAGCTTGCACGACCTACCAGCGGGCGCGAGTGGCGCTCGACTTAGATGATATCGTGATGATACACAAAAGTTATCACTATCATGCCATGCTTTACTTGTAACAAAGTCTGGGGATTCTTGCTAGCCCTTTTTTTTCTGGCATCATTCTCTGTTAAGAAGTACATGTATTTGTTTTGATAGGATTAAATGCTTTCAGTTTGAGTAATGGAATAATGTTATAAATCAAAGTAACTTGGGTCAAAACACAATAATAAATCAGTGATAAGTGATTTGGCAAATGATAATACCGAGAATAAAAATCTGATGGTAACAGTCAGTGGTAAACATTCTAATCATGATATAAAAAATAAAAAATAAAATAAAGGAAAGAAAGAATAAAACATTAAACTATAAATCAAAACTGCCATTATAAAAAAAGAGATTTACCCGTTAATTAGAAAAACTAAATTAAAACCAAAGAAAAACTAAATACGCTGGATCAAATGTTTTTGACAAATAACTAAAATACTAATTTATAAAAATAAAAAATAATTTTTAATATCTTACCTTGGAGTCCATGTCTGTTTGTGTGGGAGAGGATGGTCACAGTCGTCGGTGTGGAATGTGATTCCCGTCGGCCGCCCTCGCGTTATATATCGAGCACCACGTAACTCGGGACGTGAGGTCCATACACACGGCTCATTGAAGAAAGTGCTTGAATTACGCGACATCGATGACTCTTGCGATACATGTTACGTTTCACGAACTCTATGCTTTCATTGAATCAACAGGCTTCCGGGTTTGATTCATTGTCAAAAATTGTATTTTGTTTGTATTTTTGATGTTTGAATTTAATCATCTTTATATATATAATTACTAGCTGCGCCCCGCGGTTTCACGTAGACTGGGATTAAAACACATACCAAACATACAAATCGGTCCAGCCGTTTGAGCGTAAAGAATTAACAAACATAAAAACACACACACTCAGAAGCTTTCGCCTTTATAATTTTAGTGTGATTTTTCCGTTTGGTAGAAACTGACCCTTTGTGTGAGGATAGCAGAGTACCATACCTATCGATTTAATCGAAAAATATCGAAAAAAAATGATAAATCGAAAACTACAAAAAAACGTAGAACATACATGGGGGTTAAATCGATAGGTATGGTACTCTGCTATCAGCTCGCACTGGCTTGACACCTTAAAAGAAACACCCTGTATAGTGAAAAAGTTCAGCTGCTCCTCAATTCTGTTGTAAATCGCCTTCAGCTTCCAACAAGAGCCATTGCATTTAATAGGATAACCTATGTTTAACCTGAATAAATATTCAGTATCGATTAAGGGAGCAAGCAATATATTATCTGCGTCATCTTCCGTAGCCATCTGACGCGTTACATCATCTACTTCATCTACTTGCATGAAGTTTCAAATCAACTGGTGTCGGCCTCGTAGGTCTATTGATCGCAAGTGCGACTGCTAGGCGTGGGGTCCTGGGTTCGATCCCCAGGTCGGGCAAAGTCAATATCATCTGCCTAGCCTTTTACCAACTATGTAGGGAATTTAAAAAAAAAGTTATTGGTATAGCCTCCTAATTTTTAGGGTTCCGTAGTCAACAAAGAACCCTTATAGTTTCGCTATGGTCCGTACGTCTATCCGTCTATTATACACTGGGTAGGTATTAAACTGTAAGCCACAAATTGATGCAATAGTATGGAGCAAACATTGTAGACAATTAAAATAATCTTTTTAGTCCGCGTGTCCCTCTTTTTCAGACTGACTGTATTACAAGATTGTTTTCAATACACTTCCTCGAATACTGGTTCATATCGCACTACTATTAGGTTCACAATGCAATGTATTTCACACGCGTGCGATTTCTCATTTTCCCGCACGTGTGCGGGAACAAAAATTGCCACAGATAACTTATACCTATACTTAGTCCAGGGGGCTTACTAATAGCTCGTATAGCAGGGCAGAAGTTGAACGTTTCCAGTGAGAGAGAGAGAGAGACGGAGATACGATCTATAGCACCGTCACACTCTCTGTCAGTGGAAACGTTCAACTCTGCCCTGCTATAAAGGTGAGCGTCCATTGGTCCGCGCCGGCCGCACCGCACGCACGGCACGCAACGGATTTTGGTTTGCTCTGTATGAATTCATATAGCACTGCGTCCACTATCGCTACCGGCCGCACCGAACGCCGGCATATATGAGCAAAAAAGGCGATGCGTGCCGGTGACGTCATAAGGAATGCCGGTGACGTCACCGGCACGGAACGCATTTTTGAACTCATCGTATCTGTCAGTGTCATCCTACTGATTCTAGGGATTGACGAAGCATAACATTTACAATGTTTTTTTATCTAGACTAGTCCTTATATGCATAAAGACTAGTCTATACAACATTAGTTTTTGTTTATACTAAACCCGAAAAGGGGTCATTCTACTCATCATTTTGAACAATTTTTTCTACGGAACCAACCTTGAAATCGTGAAACAAAAATCTGCTGTTCAGTACATTTATCTACATCAAACTCGTCAAAGTCAGCTGTTCAGTACATTTTGACGAGTTTGATGTAGGTAGATAAATGTACTGAACAGCAGATTTTTTTTTTCAATGATGAGTACAATGACCCCTTTTCGGGTTTAGTATAAACAAAAACTAATGTTGTATAAACAAATTAAAAACAAAATTGAGTTTCTGGTTTCTGACTGCATTTCTGTTGTGCTTTATTATCAAAATTAAAAAATAATAATAATGTTTAGACTCGTGCTCATAGACATGAGCGGCACGCGTCAACGGCAGAGGCAACTGCCATAGACTATACACTAATACCTGGAATAGATGTGCAACTCTACGAATTTGAATGTAAGTTGTAAATTACGTGAAAAATAGATGGCACTGATACCAACTAGACAATTAATTCTATTATCCGCTAGATGGGAGTATACTTAATGGTTAATTGAACTTACCTTAAGTGAACTTCAACCAAAATTATACGAAGTGTTGCATCCGAAGAGATTTAACGTACATTGTAGTCCGTTTCTCGTTGTACTACATTGCCACACTGTTCAAAGACTAGAAAAAAAAAAAATTAATTTGATAGTCTATGTCATCTGTCAGGTGTCACCTCATTCGTTTTAGAGCTCACTGCCTATTCCATTCCACAATAATAAGGGGGTAATGGTTACATGGGTGGGTAGGGTGTTAAATCTCTTCGGATGCAACACTTCGTATAATTTTGGTTGAAGTTCACTTAAGGTAAGTTCAATTAACCATTAATTATACTTCAGTGTTGCATCTTCAAGATTTAACGTACATTGTAGATGTTCAGAGCATGTTTATTGTAGAATGGAAAACCTATAATGTTCATGTTCACATGTGAGTACTTCGTAAATTTAGTATACACTAACATTATGTCTATGGAGTACTTAGTTTTGGCATTTGTTCTTAAAACAAAACAAATCCGGTCAGTAATCACAATCAGTTTTATATTAAAAAGCTAATACTTGGTAACAAACACATAACAAAGCGGATTATGAATAGAATATTATTCTTACAGACTTAAGATTGAATATGCCAATTTAATTGAATATGCCATCAGCAAAAACCTTGTCTTTTTCAGAATCAATCACACGTTGGTTGGTTGGTTGTTGGTTGTAAAATTTTGCAAAATGTATTGAGTTACCGTCCAGTCCAGCCAGCAGTCTTTTTTATTATTTCCATTGTGATCTGAAAGCCACTGACATCAGTGCATGCCTAGTGCTGTAGGCAGTGAACTTATTCACATCCACGTCACTATCACTATGCGTTTTTTGATCTAGCGGCTGATGGACTAGGAGGTACAAGTTTGTATTGATTTATCACAAAATTTCCCCATGTAAGAAGTTCGGGTTTCTACTGGACATAGAGATTGTTTATTATTATAGAAACGTAAAATCAGGAAAAATCTGTTCGGTGCTGAAGTTTTAGTAATGTTTCAGTTACATGAATATCGTTAATTTGGATCAAAGATAACGTTTGCATCCGTTGTCCAATGGACAATGCAAGCAAAGTTACAAGTTTTTTAGAAATTTCTTTAAGGGATAGACTTAATCGGATATATGGTCTAGGACCAGATTAGGATACCAAGTAGCACATATATAATACTTAAGAAAAGTAGGCTTAATTTTAAAAAGACCTTTAAAACATCTTGAATATAATGATTTTCTATTTGTCTTTTTGGTCAAAATAATTTTAATGCAGAGCGAAATGAATTTATCGTCCCATAATGCATCTTTGTTAAATTCCTCAGTTAAAAGTTTTAGGATATATATTATTGAGCTGTTGAAGTAATCAATATTATTAGTTTTACAAAAGGAATACCAATGTTTAAGAGCAACATTATACGGGCTCTAATAATGATTAATTATTTGTCCAATGATATTATTAGAAAAATAATTAATCATAATTATTTATATTGCTTCAATTTGAAGTTTTCTCCTTATGTACGATTCCTTGACAATATTTCAGAATCAACTAGTTTACTGAATAACGGGAACCATGGTTAGCTAGGCCATTATAGAACTATAATTATGCCAATTACTTTGTCGTTTATGATTTATAAGACCAAAATAATGGTGGAAAGGCATAGAAGAGGTAATTGTTCCAAGGTATTGTATACGCGTCTATATCATAGGTGTCTGGGTCACGTTTCCAGGATAAATATTTAGTGCATTTTTTGTTAAGGCGTGATGCAAACAAATGAATAAAAGGTTTACCGAACTTTTTCGTAATAGATTCAAATAATTTTGAATCTAATTCCCATTTGGTATCAACATTAGTATACACAGATCATATGTTAGTATACCTAGAAGCTTGGTCCGCATCAGTGTTTTCTCTGGGCTTAATAAACAAAGAGTAAATAAATATTTGCTGCCACATTTGCCGAGTGATACGATTTAAATGCGGGGGAATTGTGTGCCACCCCTTTCGTTGACATATGCAGTGGCAGTGGAAGTGGTATATCTATTCTAAATATAACATCTACATTGGTTTTATTTTTACAGAAAATTTTTAGGCCCATAAACGCTGTAAGAAAGTTAATGTGGTGTTTTCTTTACTTCATTGACCAAATACCTCTAGTAATTTCTCCCTCACAGGCTGCCCTCCATCCTGAGAGTGAAGAGTCAGTGAATATTTCCAATCGGAAGGAGTAAAAAATAAAGTTTGTTCATGTTTCGGTGCAATATTTGACTCCACCAAGTGAAGTCTTCTTGTAGAGAGGACTAACAGTCATGTTTGCATTGTCATTTGACTTCAAAAGTGCTAAATATTTCTCCCACTCTAGTTGTTTGGTGTGTATACCCAACTATACGTTATGGCTGAACACGCTGCTGATAACGCACCGATAGTTTTAACTGTAAACACATAGACTGCGAGTTGATGAGAAATCCTAAGAATTTGCAAATCTGATTTGGTATAAGAGAACTTCTTCCTAAATAGACAACTAAAGCTAATTTTACAGAGGTTTGAGTAATTTTGTAAATACTAGTGCGCCAGGCTGAGGCCATATGGCCTCTATTGAATTCTTGAGCTATTGAATTCATTGAAAATTTTATAATAATAGAAACCCAAATATTTTTTATGTGAGATATGTATAGGCATTAGAAAAAATAAGATCTATTGTTGCCATGAATGCATTATGTACTATTAATTTGGATACGGAACGTATAGGTATTATCCATTTTAAAATTTCGGGTTGGTTAGAACGTTACCACCTAAGTATACATTATGGTAAAGTAATAAAGATATTGAGTATTGAATAACTTAATAAGGTTCCTCAAATCACACCAAAATTACAAAGGCGAAAGTTTGTGAGCGTGTGTGCGCGTGCCCGCACGCCTGCCACCTTCTCACGCTCAAACGGCCGCGGCCGGACCGTCACGGATGAAATCTGGCACGCAGACAGCCCACACCCTAGCCAGCACACACCAGCCTACACAGGCCATCTTTTATCTCATCCACGCGGGCGAAACCGCGGGTCACAGCCAGTTTAAGATAAATCTATAACCACCTGTACTATTAGGCGTTAAGAATACCGACGAAATAAACTGTTGTGGTAGATCAGAACATTTAGAAATCGCCCTTAAGTCAATAAGTTAGGAAATTGCACGATCCATTTCTACAAGAGGAGATGGTGGGTTTTTTGGTTCAGTGTTTTGAACCACTTTCCCAATAAACGAAATTTTATAACCACTAACATAACTTAATATGATAGGATCATCAGTTAACAGCATCTAATTTTTATAAAATATCTATTTCTACCGGCGCGTGAGGTACCTCTAATAGTCCCATTTGCCGACTGCATTGAGTTGTTGGTCCTCCTCGTCGAAGAAGTTGGTGTCAGGCGTGGGCTGTGGATGGCGCTGCAGTCGCATTGTTTGCTCGTCGAAGAGGACCCCGCACATTTCACGCCTGAAAACCGGTTCGTCGGTTGCCTGCAGTATTAACTGGAGTCGGTTTTTTAATTTGTAGGCCCGTTCTAATAAAGGTATGACAAGTTTTCGTCTATTAAATGTCAGTTCATGTCAATCAAGAAGCAATTGACTGATTTCTGATATACTTTTCAGAATATCTAATGTGTCTACAGATTGGGCCCGTATGAGGTCTTTTGTTAGGTTGACGAGGCCGGAGATTCCAAGTTTGTGGCCTTTGTCTTATCCATCAAGCAGTATATTTCCCCATCGTTCAGCAACTTCATTGGGTATTTTTTCCCCGAGAGAAGGATCCAATATCTTTGCTTGACCAAGTAAGTCAAGAATTTCTGTAGACACATCCGCAGTAAAAGTTTCAACAGAACTTTGGTATGCATCATATGGCGATAAGCTTATAGATCGCAATGATGAGCTTTTTTGAAAGTCGAAACAAAAAAAGCAAAGTTACTTTCAGAATAGTATCACGTACTACCTCATTAAGAAAGAACTTATTGTATTTCTGGATAACATCGCGTGTTACCTCGCTAAGAAATACCATTTTGTTAACAATATAACATCAGGTGTTACAAAACTTTGGTATGTATCATATGGCAATAAGCATAGGTATAGATCGCAATGATGAACTTTTTTGAAAGTTGAAACAAAACAAGCAAAGTTACTTTCAGGATAGTATCACGTACTACCTCATCAAGAAAGTACTGTATTTCTGGATAACATCGCGTGTTACCTCGCTAAGAAATACCATTTTGTTAACAGGATAACATCAGTTGTTACAGAACTTTGGTATGCATCATATGGCAATAAGCATAGGTATAGATCGCAATGATAAACTTTTTTGAAAGTCGAAACAAAAAAAAGCAAAGTTACTTTCAGGATAGTATCATGTACTACCTCATCAAGAAAGTACTGTATTTCTGGATAACATCGCGTGTTACCTCGTCAAGAAATACCATTTTGTAAACAGGATGACATCAGGTGTTATCTCATTACAATATTTAAAAAACATAATAGTCTTAACTTTTAAAATAAGGGTGCCATAAGTATGGCGTCTTACTCACGTTCTTTGCGATTTTCTCTTAATTTATTTCCGTAACGTTTGATCTTGCGTCTAAAAATATTCTTCATTACTTTTGTTTTTCCTTTTCTCATGTCTAATTCTCGCTAAAATAACACTTTTCACTATGAAACTAGAAAGATTTTTATGGATTTAAAATTAAATTGAAAAATTAACAGCGTAGCAATGCAACACACGAAGAACGAATGAGGTGACACCTGACAGATGACATAGACTATCAAATTATTTTTTTTTTTTTCTAGTCTTTGAACAGTGTGGCAATGTAGTACAACGAGAAACGGACTACAATGTACGTTAAATCTTGAGGATGCAACACTGAAGTATAATTAATTGCAAATGGATATAGGTACTAGGTAGGTGCCATGTATTTATTTGTATTTAGGTAGGAATTTATTTTAAATAAAAGAACAATTCCCTTAATAATATTTACTTCTTTTTATTTTTGTAAACACTACGTTTATGTGTACATACATTAAAATAGCGTTCTGCTTTGACTTTTACGTTATCCCCCGATGAAAATTGCTAATTTTCCAGATAAAATTCTGTTTACACCTGTGCACCAACTATGAATGATTCTTGTAATAGCCCGATTAACAATAAAATCTAGCTTATTATTTTTATGCAACGTGCAGGTTAGAAGTCACAAATTGATTTAACCACTATTTTTCAATATTTTCTTTTTTTTTTTCACATCCAAAATAGCGTTTTTCTGCATGTTTTTAGTCTGCATGTAACCAACAATATCCAAATCGAGTACACAACCACAGGTTGAGAAAGCGGGGTCAATCAGTAGGAAAGTATCACGAAGTCCAGGGACGGAAGCAGCCTATGGGTCAATCGGTGAACAAAGTATCAGGGTCGAAAACAGAGTTAACAGTAAAGCCAGGTCTCACAAAATCCAACAATCAATGCAAATCTCTCGAGAAATCCGAAAATAGTTATAAGCAGTAACGAACGAACGACAGCACGGAAACTTCAAAAAACTTTGAAATTTGAATTGTGTCAAGTGCCAATCTGTCATCTTGTTATTGCAAGTTATTATTATTAAAAGCTCCATCTATCAAGCAATAGTATACTTTTTATTAAAAGTTTTCAAAACGTGAACTATGGATGTCGCCACCTTCCATACATTTAATATTTACTGTCAGATGTATGATGGTTTCACCCCCCTGGCAACTGCAGTCATCTTTTGCGAACAAGCAACACTGATAATCTTCGTCAATCTCCATGACAACGCGCGACGTCTACTGACAACAACAAAAACACTCAGAATAAATAAAAATGGTGGACGCATGACACCGGCAAATCCGTTCCGGCCGGCCGGGGCGGATCAGGTGGACAGTGGACGCATGCCATCGGCAAATCCGTTCAATCCGTTGCGTGCCGTGCGGGCGGTGCGGCCGGCGCGGACCAGTGGACGCTCAGCTTAAGAGCTCATAGTAAGCCCCCAGATTGGTTCAATGCCTCTATTCACAACTCTCTATTCGGAGGTGAATGTTTTTTTAAATCTCGTCTTACGGCGTTAATATTTTTTGAATATTTAATTTTTATGTTTATAAATAGAATATCATCAAAAACTATGATTATTACAATAAAAAAACGTTTATGAACAAATTAACATTTATTTGTGTTCTAAACTCGAAAATATTTGAATTTTCTATTATTCATTTAGGCTGTTTATCGGCTTTACACCTTTGCTTCTCCTTCAACCTGGCGAAAGCAAAGCGCGAAAAAAAAAAAGATTTAAATCATAGTTTTCTAATAATTCATGACAAAAATATTTTAAGTTATTTTATTTTATTTCTTCAAAAGTGTATTGAAAAACGTCGTTTGATACTCGTGGATATTTGTTATTGCAGTTCTCGGCTCAAAAACAACCTCGCCTACGGCTCGGGTGTTAATTCCGCCTCGAATGCAATAACAAACGTTTTCCACTTATATCAAAATGTACTATTTAAATAATCAACAATTTTCTTCAGAAATTAGGTCAAGGGGATATCATAGTCATGGACAGAATGTTAATACCATTAATATTAATGGCGCGGACGCACTACTGATCGACGATCAATACCAAATTGTCGACATGATTAATGACCTTTGACAAATTGATTACCTAACAAAAGGAAAAACCAATGTGACACTACATAGATTCAGTTAATGTCGTGATTCTTTCTCATGGGCTCGTGGCTCAGTAATAACAGCCGAACGGGTCAATCGATCAGGTTGAGCTACGCTTGCGGGGGTCAGTCCGTGGATGGGTGACCATCTTTACATACCGAGACCCCGCCGTGCCTCGGAAAGCACGTTAAGCCGTTGGTCCCGGCTGCCATTCTTGGATTTTTGACAGTCGTTACGGATCGTCAGAAACCCGGTAGTCTGACAACTATGTCCCTACCAAGGGGTATCGTGTTATGTGGGTGGTGGAGGTCAGATATGCCAGCCGCTCCAACTAAAAATACTGGCATCAGCTGCATTCAGTTAGACTGGAAGCCGACCCCAACATAGTTAGGAAAAGACTAGGCAGATTGATTGTCTTGATGCTTTCTATTCCTTTGCTAAGGTATATAATTATGTATATGAACCTATATGTATGTATATCATGTATGTATCATACACAGATACATGTTAGATGTTGACTAGAAATTGACGTAATACCGTAAGATTATTTGCCAAAATTTGGTAAACAATGACAACGGATGGGACGGTTCAGTTTTTAGGGTTACGTAGCCAAGTGGCAAAAACGGGACCCTTACAATTCCGTCTGTTAATCTGTCCGTCTCGGAAACTATTTGCACTAAGCATACCTATACCTAGTCTGGATTTGTACCCGGTTGATGGCAAGCAGCACGCAAGCGTTTTCTGTCTACTCTGTTAAATCGTCTCGGACAAGGAGAGAGTATAATTATGAGATTAAACGAACTTACCTGTAAGTGAAGTTCTATCTCAATTATACGAAGCTCCTTGTCCGAGACAGGACTCCCTCCCAATGTTAATTTTACCCCCCCCCCCCTAATTAAGAAATCTTTGTTGTTCATGAAATGTGCTTTAAACAAAATGAAGTTAACAGGTTCGTCCAGAAATACGCAGGGAGTTTTTTGTTTTGGATGGGATCTTTAAATATTGTGAAGCGCCGGAGCACGATGGTCGTATATTCAACATCAATATACCACCCTATTTAGAACTTAGAGTTCTTTTAGAGACGTACATTAGTGTCAAAAAATGATTTTGTCTTTGTAAGAGTGATTTATGAGTTATTATACAGCTCAAACTGTATAACGGTTAAAGGTATTTATTTCTCAAAAGAATTAACAAATTCACTTAGAGAGAAAAACATAAATTATTATAAATAAAATGTGCCATCAAGCGTAGCTTAAAATAAAATATTGCTACACACAGTTCGTAATTATCTTAAAAGTAACATTATAATACCACTTTCACACTTAACAAAACAAATCGCAAGTAGGTACTGTAGGTAGTTCTACGCAGAGAACAGCAGAATTTTAAGAGATGTGGGTAGGGTGCATTTTAACAGTTGAAGCGTGTTTACTAAGGCCTGAAGCATAGGTTTTTGTAGATATTGGTATAATTATAAGGATTTGTATATATTATTATTTATCATGTTTATTTTACTGTACTATGATTTTCATTTTTATCGCTAATTTGTTCTATACTAATCTCAAGGAAAGTTGAAGTATATATTATGATATATATTTTATACCTATTCATTATTTATTCTATAGGCCAGGAAAGATCTTTTAGTATATGGTTTCTTAAAGTTTTCTTGTAAATGTTAAACGATTTGATTTCTTTTATGTCCTTAGGCAGTTTATTGTAAAAGTTGGCCCCTTCATACATGATATTTTTTTTTCCATATTTAGTCCTAGGTTGGGCTAAGCAAATATCGTTAACCTGTCGTGTTAGAATTTTGTAGGTTTGTGACCTTTTAGTAAATGTTATCTGCGAGTGTATGTCTCTAGTTAGTATTTTCCTGACAAGTATACATGTGTTATACTTATACATTTGAAAAAGGTTCATAAGTTTTGTTTCTTTGTAAATTTTTTCAGTAGGTGTTAAGTATTTGTATCTGAATAGTGTATAAAATCTTTATTGAGGGATCTGCGTAAGCTTGGGGTGCTTAAACAGAATATTAAAACTCTACTATACAACTTTAAGTATTTTGTGACACTTCAATCTGGTTTCATCGTTAAAGCTGTATTCAGGCTGTATTTTGCATGTGATCACTTACTTATTACAGCTATAAGTGTTATTACAGTATCACTTGATACTTGTTTCTGTACAATGGTGTATGCAAACTCCGTTCTCAAACTTATTTTTATGGCGTAATTGTACACTATTGTAAATACAGTGGTTTTATGATTTCTGTCTATGAGGGTGTTTTAAAACTAAAAAAATAAATGACAGCTATAGTACAGCTTTAGTCTGTATTACTGACACAGTCGCTCGATTGCATGACGAATAAAATTAATGTTTTTATTGTGCAGAATTGCAATATGTGGAACAAAAGAAAAAGGTCTGGTGCAGTCAAGAGGAGGATTGAAAGGGAATATTTGAATATTACAAATTACCAACCAAATAACAGTATGATAGTGAACCATCATTTATTGAGGAAGCAAGAGAATCATGAATAAATCGGACAACCTACAGTCAAGCGTCAATTCCATCGACGTCCAACGAAGAAGGTTCCGTAGCAAAAACAATAAACAGTGATAATAATGATCATAACAGTTATGTCAAATGTGTAGATTTAGTACAACCTTCGGAACCTGATAATGACGTTTTTTTCATGCAGTTTTCAGTGTTTTTCTGGGATTGTATAGGGGTTTGAGTTGAAAACTCAGACTCATCTACATATTGAAAAACATATTCGGCTGAAGTTGTCGCTTCTGGAAGTATCGGTGTGGTAGATGATGTTGATGATTTTTCTGGTTGATTGAAAACCTGGAAAATAAAATACATTAATTAGATTATTGTCAGTTGTCATTAAAACAAACTTACACAAATATTATTGATAAAGTGAGTAACGGATCAAAGTAATTTTGAGCTCACAGTTTTTTATTTCTTTAAGTAACTGTAAAGAGCATTATAAGTTATGCATATAGAACTGATATACAGCCTAAGTAATAAAAATATTATATTATAAAGCTGATTAAAAGCCAATAGCTGTACAATGTAATCCATAACTTACTTAGTAAAGCTATTCAGACCATAATACTCTCCAAATACCGTTTACTGCTCACCTAATTGTCGCCATTTTCAAATGTTTATAAACAAAATTTAAAGTATAATTAAAGGATTTTTTTACAACACCTGAAGCCGCATCATGATAATCAGCTTGAATAATGATCACTATATCATATCGATTACTTTAAAATTATTTTTTATTCTAACCTTAAAAACATACATTTACTTACCGTATTTAGTATTTTTCTTTATGTCAGCTCGATTATTTTGCTGGCGCATGAATATTTTGAAGGAAAACATACACAGGTTCACAGTAAATTTAATTTGCACTTTCAATTCACCAAATGACATCATCAGATATACAAGTCTACGGTTATCGTTTACTTCTAGTAATAAATCACACTAATATTATAAAGGCGAAAGTTTGTGAGTGTGTGTGTGTGTATGTTTGTTACTTCTTCACGCTCAAACGGCTGGACCGATTCGGATGAAATTTAGTATGTAGATAGCTTATACCCTGGATTAACACATAGGCTACTTTTTATCCCGGTCTACGCGGGTGAAACCGCGGGGCGCAGCTAGTATTAAATAATAGTGTCGCCATTATTAGAACCTTTCTATTACATGCATATGTCATCGAAAATCGTTTTGTTTTATTTTTATTCTTTTGTAATTCTCTTCAAAAACCCATTTAGAACACTTTTCTTTACAAAATAATTATAAGATAATATCTGTAGTATAATGGTTTCTTTGTGCACCGAATAACAGCTTTAATACAGCTATTATACAGCTTCTCTATTGCTTTTACAGCTACTGTACAGCTCTAGTAACGCAAAAAGCTGTATAATATGGGCCCTTTTTTTAATTACAAGGATTGTATAAGCGCTTAAACAGCCTATATATAGCCTGAATATACAGCTTCTAGTATAAAAACCAACCTAAATACAGCTTGTATACAGCTTGCAATGCTACTTGAGGCTCGCCCTATTACATAGGACTCAAACTAGAAATGTGGGTGTACTAATAGGCTTGTGCTACAGGTCACCTCAGCTTAACCCTTCGGGGAACACATGCGTGATTTGCACCACACTGATGAAATTGGAAATGCACCGCTATTTAGAGGTATAGTAAAATTACGAAAAACAAATAGGGGTGACTCTCCCACCAATTAAGTGTTACCGAGGGATGAAAAATAAATCAATTCACATTATAAACGTGTGAGATATTCGTTGGATCCCAATTAAAAAGATTACAACGTTTCTAAGTGTCTTTTTTATTTATGTCAATTTGAATTATGGGTTATTTTCGGTTACAACCGCAGTTTTTTCGAGAAATAGTATGAAATAGAAACTTATTTATGATCGGTCGATAAAAACAATAGGTATTGTGCATGCATAAATATTCATCCCAACTACGGAACGGAACACTTCGCTGTACCTACGTGGTCCACGTCCGACACGCACTTTGCTGATTTATATATTTATATCGAAAGTTGATATTACATACAAGATACAAGCCTTAGTGCGGGTAGTTGCCACGCATCATGACTAACAGGATATAATGATGAGGATAGAATAGGTTGATGATAACAGCAGGATACTGTGACGTCTGTAACGGTACTACACCAACAGGTGGACTAAACTAGAGTAGCAAACAGTTTATCCTGAAGTACAGATAACAAACAGAAGGCCAATTCTCGTACTTAAAAAACGTTCAAATTCCAGTCGCAGTGTCATCTCAGCGACAATCAATGTCAAAAATGTAGGGAAATTAGAGTCTTTTTTGACAGATTGCTACTGAGATTAGAATGCGATCGTTCTTAAAATTACGAGACAAACTGTCATATTTCTCCAAATGATTTACCTTGCAATAGTGACTGTTAAGTTTAAAATCGAATGAGAAAATTTGACAGTTTGTATAGTAACTTGACCTGTGCTTTGTGTACATTCCATACAAAGGCCTAATGCCACTGTCTATGTAAAGTAACATTAAAAAAAACCGCTCAACAGCCAGTCGGACTCGTGCACCGAGGGTTCCGTTCCGATTTCTGAAAAAGTGTCCTATTTAGAGACATCGTTTTATTTTTCCTGTAATCTTTACATAAACTTCTATCACATAAAATAATTTCACATTTTTCTCTTTGCAAACTTCGGAGATAAGGGGGGGGGGGGACGGATTTTTTTTTACATTTTTCATCAAAAGTCGAAAATTATGCGGCCTAGCTCTTTTATATGATATCCCATATGTCCTAGTAGCCCCACTTTGAATTTTTAAGACCCCCTTTCAGTGCCTGGTCCAAAAAAAAATTTATATATTTTTATTTCTTTCTTATTTGCAAAATAGTTGGGTAAACGTCATCTAAAACTGTTCCAAATTTCAAGTTGATAGCGTAGTAGTTCTTGAGATATCCAGCTGTGACAGACAGACAGACAGAGTCACACCATAAGGGTTCCTTTTTTACCATTTTGGTACGGAACCCTAAAAACCGGCCAAGTGCGTGTCGGTTCCGTAGTTGAGATGAATTTATCCCAAGAACAAACTTAACATTGTAGTTGCAAAACATGTTCTCTCATACATTCCAACTGTAAATGTAAGTTGGTTGACTATTACTCGTAAACTTGAAAAGCCTACTTAGCTGTGATAGTTTTCCTTTTAACAAAAATTTGCAATTTAAAGCTTATTTCAGAAATAAATTCATAAATCGAAAAATTGTTTTCACAAACCCGCAATATTTTTGAAAGACCCATCCAACAAGTCAACAACACCCCACACCATAGGGTAGACGAGAAAAAAAAAACATCCCCACTTTACATGTTTATGTATATAGTTACATGTGATTTTATTTTACCACTTTGTCGGCGTGATAAATATGTATATCCATTCCAAATTATATTGTTCTAGTAGGTACTAAGAGTCTCTGAGTTATGCTGCGGACGGACAGAATGACGGACGGACATAGCGAAACTATAAGGGTTCCTTGTTGACTACGGAACCCTAAAAAGTGTCTGTTTGCTGTTCTTATCTTTAGCATAATGATAAGAATTTGTTTTTTTAAGAGCACCATTTTACCAATAAATACTACAAATTCGATGTAAACTTTTCATTCTTGTACCATAAAAACAGAAATTTCGAAAAAAAATAATAAATCGTTTAAAAATATCGAAATTCAAATCATATGCAGCCTGCCATATGATTTGAATTTCTGTTTATTTTTTTTATTATTTTTTTTTTTTTTTTAAAGTTAGCTATGCCATAGGCTTCTACTACTCCGTTCACCTAATATGCCCAATTTTCGAGACGGTAAAAAAAGTCATCCGGTATAATAATATTATAAATGTGAAAGTTTGTATGTTTGGATGTTTGTTACTCAATCACGCAGAAACGGCTGAACGGATTTGTATGAAATTTGGTATACAGATAGTTTATAACCTGGATACTTTTCATCCCGGTAGAAGGTTCCCGTGGGATAATTTCCGACATACATGCGGGCGAAGCCGCCGACAACGGTTATACTAACCGTTGTCGGCGGCTTCGCCCGCATAATAAATAAAAATTAGACAGTAAACTATCTAATTTTGTTAACAAAAAAGTAAAAATAATCTCAAACATTTATTTTATTTTGTAAAAAGTAACAAAACTAACTAGAACTAGTAGTATGTACAAATAAAGTCTTTAGTGGTTTGTTAGCGTCCGTTTGTCAGAGTCAGGCACGTGGTGACGTCTACCACGCAGCGGAGTACGCAGCAGGCACGGGGGCAGCGTAGGCGCTGTATGCGGCAGCCACCGGCGCGGGGTAGGCAGAGTACGCCGCAGCCACGGGAGCGGGGTAGGCGGCTCTGTACGCGGCCGCTACAGGGGCGGCAGCGTAGCGGGCGCCGACCACGGGAGCAGCGGCTACCGGGGCAGCGGCGTAGCGAGGGTAGACAGGGGCAGGGGCAGCGACCGCTGCGGCTACGGGAGCAGCAGCGTAGCGGCCGTAAAACGGAGCAGGAGCGGCCACAGGGGCAGCGGCGTAGCGGGCGTAGACTGGTGCAGGAGCGGCCACAGCGGCAGTGGCGTAGCGGGCGTAGACTGGGGCAGGAGCGGCGATGGGAGCAGCCGCGTACCTCGCAGCGGTGACGACTGGAGCGGGCTGGGCGACAGCGTACCGGGCGGGCACCACTGCGGGCTCGGCGACGACGGCGGGCGCGGCCGCCACCAGCGGCTCCTTGCGCACCACCGCGTTGAAACCGTTCACTGAGTCGGCGGAGTAGTCCACGACGCGGCGCGTGCCGTCAGGCTCCACCAGCGAGTACTGACCCTGCACCAGGTCTCCGTTGCGCTGTTCCGTCTGGCTTTTGTAGTCACCGGTGAGAGAGTCAGCAACGTTGTATCCAAAGTTGTACTGGGGCACGGGGTCAAATTCTTCCAGCCTGGCTGCGACGGGCCCGGCGGTATAGGCGACGGGGGCGGCGGCGATGGCTGCGGGCACCACGCTGCCGTGAGCGAAGGCCAGAAGGCAAGAGAGAACAACCAACTGAAAAGAAAAGTGACAATAAAGTATTAAGTCGCATGTAAGCTTACAAGGAAACGCCTACACGTGGTTAGAGACATTGACATCTCTCTTGAGTCATACTGTCCCCATAAATGTTACGTTGGATAAATGCTTTTTAACACAAAAATGTAAATTGTGTTCGTTCCGCATTCATATGCCTGTTTAGAAGATTTTTGCACATTTTCATCACTTTTTAGTATGATATCACTGTTTCACAATCACTATTAATACACTTCACAGATCGCACTGCGCTCCGTACCTTGAATGCCATGTCTGCTGTTTGTTGCTGAGATGTGATCAGGGATGCTTAGAGCTGTGAACTGTACCCTTAGTTTGACACTAACAGCATTTATACTAGTTGGTGGAACGCTTGCCTCATCCTGGTGGCATCTCCAAATTTGAATATATTCAAGTACGCACGTACGAGCCGGCCGTATAATGCGCGCGCGCCGGCGGCGCAACGCGGGGACGACGATGGTGGAACAATGCCACGTCATGTGAAGGAAAATTGTAAAATAATTATAATTTCTCTAAGCCATTTTTTACTGCATCTAGCTGGAATATAATGTCAATGTAGCTGTGACGTCTCATATTAACATAGACTATTGGAATTTATTATGAATGCATCGTTCGTTAGTGCTTTTTGAGTGGTGTACGGTCTGTTGCCGCGGTGGGCACTACGCACGATGTTGAGCAATTTTTGCTAATCAATGTACAGACGCCAGCACAGCGCAAGCTACTACAAACTGTCAAATTTCTTTATTAGATTTTCATCTTTATCGCTAAAGCATTAGGTTCAAGGTTGATTGGGAATATTTGTCAGTTTCGGGTGGCTTGACCTGCTGGCGTCTGCACCTAATCTATAACCCACCTGTCTGTCTGTAGTAGGTATCGATCACATTGCAGAACCCGAAATTACAGAAACCGTCAATAACGAACTCTTTGAGCAGCGCGGACTGGCAGCTGGTGCTACACTTTTCAACTATTCTTCCATAAGGTAGCACGTATCCTAACTATAAATGTTCAATTGAAGCGGCTATAGTCGCCAGCTCGGTATATGCAGTGGGTAAACTTAGTTAATTAGCTGGAAAATGTAGTGGACGAACACTCTTTTATTTAAACAATAACATTCTGTTTCATTGTGTTTCTGTTTCTATCTATCTATTCTGTACATCACGTCCACAATTTTAAAACGCGCAAACATAAACAATGGTCGCGACATTGAAGAACTATGAATTGATTAAATACACAGATCACTTTCATTAGGGTTCCGTAAATGGTAAAAAAGGAACCCTTATGGTGTGACTCAGTCTGTCTGTCTGTCACAGCTGGATATCTCAAGAACTGCTAATGCTATCAACATAAAATTTGGAACGGTTTTAGACGACGTTTGCCCAACTATTTTACAAATAAGAAAGAAACAAAAATACATATATTTTTTTTTGACACCGGCGGCGCTGAAACCCCTTTCACCCCATCTAAAAATTTCGAAGTGGTGTTACTAGGGAGTAGGGCGTGTGGGGTCTCATTATGAAAGAGCGCTGTTTGCACATTCTCAAACATTTTTTTCTTTTTTTTAGGCCGCATAGTTTTCGACTTTTGATGAAAAATGTTAAAAAAAAAATACCGTTCCCTCCCCCTTATCTCCGAAGTTTGCATATAGAAAAATCTGAAATTATTCTATGTGATAGAAGTGTATGTATAGATTACAGGAAACATAAAACGATGTCTCTAAATAGCTCAGTTTTTCAGAAATCATCAACAACATTTACATATAAATGATGGTACGAAACCCTCGGTGCGCGAGCCCGACGCGCTCTTGGCCGGTTTTTTTTATAATATGCATAGAAATAATTACTCATTTATTTTTTTTAAGTAATTTTCATCCATAGTTCAGACCTACCCAACTTTTATATATTTGATCGTTCTGAAAATTGTATTTAACCCTTTCACGGGCGGTGGCGTGTATATACGTTCCAAGACAGCTACGAGTGGTGACAGAACGTACTACCACGTCTATTTTAATTTACTTGTTTTAAGCAGACCGTTTACTCACGTTGACTCGCAATACAAAATTGTACTAGCTACGTCTTTCCGCCACAACGCATGAAAATTTCAAAATGGTTCTGTCACATTACATTATGATTTTTGGTGCTTCAAAAAGAAGACGTTCTGCTCGTGCGCTGGTGGTACGTAGAATACGCACGACGCCATGATACGCCCCCGCGTCCCTACATTCACGTTGCCTCAGTCACATGGTGTCAACCTAGGGGTACGCGCGCGCGCGCCGCCGAGAACCGGCTGCTTTTACTGTTGGTTTTGAGAGTAATTTCGCATAAAATGTAAGTATTATGACTGTTTATTTATTATACGTTATGTAAAAACAGATGAACTATACTTAGAGAGTTATATTTTGCTCTAATTCATTTTTTAAATGGACTTTTAAATGAGTAATAACAGAATGTAAGTACCTACTAGCTCCTTTGATTTTTTACGCAGGTACCTACCTAAATTACGTTGTAACTAGATGTTTATCTAGCAGAAAGATAATGTACATTATCTAGGGCTCTAATCAATGTGTTTCTTGCTTATTTAGATGGATAAACACAAAAAAAAATCTATGAAAATATTTGAACATCGGTCATCAGATGAAACAGCTCGGGAGGGACCCGTTTGAAGATGACGGAGAGTACGGTTCGGACAATAATTATGAACCCAGTGAAGAAGATTCCTATAGTGACAGCAACCTTAGTGAGTCTTTCGTATTACCAATAAAAAGATCACGAGTTGGTGGTGCCCTGATAAGAAAAAAGACCCGAAAAAGTCAACCCCATGCACGCCGTGGTAATAATATCAACTCACCGTCAAAATCGCTTCATATTAAGCAGATACTACCTAAAAATACTAATAATGGTTCCAGTTTCCGATCTGTTTCAAGTGGTACTGATAGTCAGAGCTCAGAATCGATTCAGAGGCCTCAGAAGATCTTGACGACAGCAATGATAAAGACTCGCATTCTAGTTGCCAAGGCTCTCTATCCAATCTATCTGAGACAGAGAATAATGTGGGTACTAACGAACAACATGATGAATCTGATTATGAAATTGCGAATTCATCAGACTTGGAAATATTTCCGTTAGGTAAACGACTGAAAAGTCAATCTAATTATACTGTAACAAATTTACTTCAAAACGACTACAAGGACGAATCTGCATCACGTTCTATGCGCTGTTTATCTCAAAATAATCCTGAGTTACGTCCTCTTCGCTGTTCACCTCAAGGTGCCCATGAGTATGAACCTAAGTTGCCGCCTGTGTACCAGTTACTTCAAGCTGATCCTGATTTAGGTCCTGTTCACCGTTCACCTCAAGACGACCTTGATTTAGA
Organism: Cosmia trapezina; assembly: GCA_905163495.3. Classification (NCBI taxonomy): domain Eukaryota; kingdom Metazoa; phylum Arthropoda; class Insecta; order Lepidoptera; family Noctuidae; genus Cosmia; species Cosmia trapezina. The sequence goes on from LR991042.1 coordinate 12,344,175, forward strand.
TTCTGTTCGCCGTTTATCTCCCCATAGAAATGAACCCAAATCGCCGTCTTTACACCATTTATCTAAAAGCACTCCAGAGTTACCATCTACACATCATTCACCAAGTAGCCATGTAAGCCATGCAAGTGAGCCTAAGTCACCGTCCGATAATCGTTTAACTCAAGATCAACCTGAGTCAACATCTGCATGCTGTTCACGTCTAGATAACCAAACATATGAAACATCATCTTTCGATAATGTTTTGCCGGAAGTTTAGCAAAGACCAAGGCTTAAGTCTCCTTCAAAAAGTCGTTCTTCAAAAGATGATTCTGCTTCTATTCAGCATTCACCTCATGCAGGCCAAGTATTTGTTCCCGAGACCCCTTCTCCGTGCCATTCGCTTCAGGTTAGCCATTTAGAGGTACCTGAAACACTACTGTGTCCCATTTATCAGGAGATGGTTCTGCAATAACTCCTGTTTACCATTCGCTTCAAGTTGATCATGTACAGGTACCCGAGACGCCTTCTGTGTGCCATTCGTCAAGATATCATTCTGAGCCAGCTTTTTTCGGCCGTCGCAAATTGACCAAAGGTATGAAACTGATACTCGTCCTAGACAAAATGATATTGCGTTACCGTCTACGAACCGTTCACCTCAAGATAGCCCAAGAGAAGAACCTGAGTTACCTTCTAGTGTAAGAGCCGCTTCTACTATCGATGAAGAATGGAGCGCTACCATCTCTCCCATACCTGATTTCAATTTCAATGATAATTCAGTAGGTATCCGGTTTCCTGTTGGTGGACGTTTATGAACGTTGTGACATATAACCTTAGAAATATAACACTGAATGTGGCACGACGTAAATATGTGTCTGACGTTTCTTATCGTCGTACTTCTAAATAACATATAAAACCAATAAAATATGACAGAACGTTTCCGTACGTTGGACGTTTGTAGACGTTGTGTGCATATTATATATTACAGTATCCTACAAACACGGCACGACGTTTGCAGACGTTCGACGTCAATAAACGTTGTAGATCAATGAGAATGACCTGCTGTACAGGCAATGACTGAGCGTCTATAAACGTTGACGTTAGATAACGATAGTGCCGCTATTAGCCAAATGTATCGAAAAAATACGACTCGACGTCAATAAACGTCTAACCATTTTGTATGAAGAATTGATGTGTCATTCTACATAGACCACGTGATCGAGTACCGTCCGCGAAAGGGTTAAGGAGAAGATTTATCTGTGTGTAGACTATAGGTACTAAGATAACCGTTATAGGTTTAGCCGACCAATCGTGACTAAAGAAAATATTATTTTCAGGGTTGATGGCCATTATACAGGGTCAAATTAAATTATGTAGAGAAACTCTGCAGACGTGATGGGTATCGATATCTAAACATGTTAAAATAAAAAAATGCGATTTTTTTGGTGTCAACGACATCTAGCAGTGTTGTTTCTTGAAGTATGATTTGAGAAATCTGTTTTTATTTTATTTTATCTTGGTTAGATATCGATGCGCATCACGTCTGTGATATATGTATGTTTACTAAAAAACAGATTTTTGAACTGATATTTCAAATAGGACCACTGCGGTTGGGGACCCTAAAACAAAACATCAACTAATTTATTTTTTGCTTTATCATATTACTATTATATTATAAAAGCGAAAGTTTGACTGGGTGGATGGATGGATGTTTGTTACTCAATCACGCAAGAACGGCTGAACGGATCTGGATGAAATTTGGAACAGAGATAAACTATATTCTGGAATAGCAGTCAATAACAATAATTACGGTACATAAACGTGTAACCTTTAATCTCCTAAAATACCGCACAGATCGCGTTGGCACCAACCAAAGCCATGTAGCAACGGATAGCGTTGAATTAAAGATAAGGACATCGTGACCAGCCACGAGTTGTTAGCTCATCATTACATTAGAACGACTTACGAGTACATGTGGCCGATTGATTAGAAAAGTTCGTCGTACAGGTGAAATTTTAATGATTATTTTCCTCTTATAGGGTCATTATGAACCACTTTTACTATGGAACCAACCTGAAATCGCGAAAAAAAAATCTGCTGCTACCTACATTTTGAGTAGTTTCATGTAGATAAATGTAGTAAGTACCCATTAAAATTTCACCCAGGGTAAATATCCTAGCGGCAAAGAATCGTGGCAAGATCCTTACAAAAAAAAAAAAAAGAAAAAAGGAAAAAAAAAATCAAATCAAAAAAAAAAAAATCAAATCAATCAAATTTGTACAAAAAAAAGTGTTCATTTAGAGGGTTCAAAACATTTTCCAATGTTGAGAATACATTACCGGGAGTAGATTGATAGGTATACTTATCACATTTTTAAACCCCCAGATAGGTAACACTATCTGTTTGTTCTTAGTGGGAATCGAACCCGAGACACGCGCTGCTAGAGGAGAAATGCTCAGTCACTGCGCGAACGGTAACGTGCCCTATAACCTCTATAGTAATTTCTGTTTATAAAACCTGCAGCCTTCTTGGGACTATATGTAGGTACAGAGCCTAAGTAAGCATGATTAGCTCACTATTAGAGAGTATGGATAAGTAGCACTATGAGAAGATAAATGCCTCTGTAGTTAATTGATTAAGTTATATTTTATATAGGAACAAACATATGGTAGACACTTTTAGATAGAAGTAACTATGTCACAGGGTGTGTCATAATCTAAACAATATTTAAACATAGAATAACAAAGCGACCAGGTAGTGTTATCATTGTAGTTCCAACACTCCCCCGCAATGAGAACACCCTGTATATAAGATAATATCAAAGCTTAAACTGTACACAAAAAAAAAACCGGGCAAGTGCGTGTCGGACCACGCACATTGAGGGTTTTCCGTAGTTGAAAAGAATTTATCCCAAAGACAAACTTAGCATTGAGTTGAAAAACATGTTCTCCCATACATTGATAAGTACGTGACAGACAATTCTCCAACTGTATATTTAAGTTTGTATTCGCATAACATCACGCCTTGTATCCCCGAAGGGTTGGGCAGAGGTGTACCTATAGTACACCCGCACATTTTGCCAGAAAAAAAAAACTAAAACTTTTTTATGTGATAAAACTACAAATAATCAATTTTCGGACTTTTTCCTTTATTTGTGCTGTGAGACCTTGCTTTTTACCAAATTTCATGATTCTAGGTCAACGGGAAGTACCCTATAGGTTTTGATTTACTGGCGAGTATCAAAATATGTCGCATAAATGGCCATATTTTTTTATTGCGTTGACATAGAAGCTTAATTTTTTTACATCTAAGGGACTTGCGTATTTGATGAACCCTAAAAATTAAAATCACATAAAACACTAAACGAATAAAACACACCAAAATATATCACTATGTACACACTCCTATAATATTTCCACTTTACATATCTAACCTAAACCTAGTAAATATGTACATTTTGAATGTTTTAATTTCAGTAAAGGTTTGGTCAAGATGTCCGCTATCATGTCGTTAGTGGAAATGTATTTCAGGAGGATATTGTGTAGTGTTAAGTGAGTCGCGTATGAAATGGTGTTTTATGTCGATATGTTTTGTACGTGCATGATAAATGTTGTTGTGTGCCAGTTTTAATGAGCTTTGATTGTCAGTAGGTATGTATGATGATGGGGTGCGTGACGGCGAATACTTCCTTGATGAGTGTTTTGAGGTAAATTGCCTCCTTGCAAGCTTCTGCTAGAGCCATGTATTCGGCCTCTGTAGTTGAAAGTGCGTGCTTCCCATGATATTGGGGATCCACTCATCATGAAGACGAATCCTGTGTAAGATCGATCTATAAGGTTGTTGCCGTAGTTGGCGTCCAAATAGCCTGTTGGATATGTTTGGCCATTATTTTTCTATTGAAGCTTCAAATCTTTAGATCCTTTGAGGTACCTTAGGACTCGCTTAGCGGCTTTCCAATGTAATCCCTTAATGTGCATTGAATTGGGACAGGTATGACATTATCTTTTCTTACGATTGTGATTTTCTCGGCTGATCAGTCAATGGAGTAACCCAAAATTTCAACAACCCAATAATACTATAGCAGGCGAAAAATATGTATGTCAATGTCAATGTGTGTGCCTATGTGCTGGGTCGCATTAGCGTGGTATGCTTTAGAACAAAGTAATTTTGTACGCTAGATTGGCGATGGTTTCACGGCCATTAGGTAAAGGGGTTTGTTTAAACTATCATAGCTGCATTCCACAGCTGTCGCAGTTTTAGGCAATGCCCTATAACCCTTTACATTATGCAGACTATGCAGAGAGATAAGCCTAAATTGACGGTGCGATTTAATAGCCTGTGGCTTTCATGTTGCAGCAACAATAAAAGTTTCACCACTTTTTAACCGACTTCCAAAGAGGAGGAGGTTATGTTCGTCTGTATGTGTTTTTTAATGTATATTCGTTCACCGATTTCTTCGTCAATTCTGGGCCGATTTCGAAAATTTTTATCATCAAAATTTTCAAAATCGTCGTTCGAGAATGTTCTCGAGGTGGTCCCACTGTCACCAAGTCAGAATCTGATGAGGAGATCCCATGGAAATCTAGAGAAACCCTAAAATGTTATAGGCACACCTTTATAGCGATTTGGGTATTTTTTATAGTTACTCGTGCATTTGCTCTCTGAAAGCACCATTTGGTGAAGTGGAACTGATGATGAAGACCACAGATGGCCACCGGAACTACTCAATAATAAGTATTTCACGGGTTGCGATTCGATTACTTTAATAAGGTTGCTAAGCAATTTATGCTCGTCCCAATGCGTATGGTGAAGTGGAGTATTACCAGGAGAACTAAATAATAAATAAATAATAAATAAATATCCTTGGACATTTCACACAACGCCATCTAGTCCCAAGCTAAGCAACCTAATGCTTGTGTTATGGTAACGAGATGGCTGATAAACTACTTATATACATTTTTTTTTGTAAATACATACATATTATAGATAGAAAAACACCCAGACTCGAAACAAATACTTGTAGGTCGTACAAATATTTGTTCCGTGCGGGAATCGAACCCGCGACATGCTGCGCAGCAGCAGTCAATCGCTCAACCACTGCGCCAACCGTGTCGTCGAACTCTCAACAATTAACGTGCCTGCATCAGGAAAAGGAATATTTTGTAAAAGGTGATGAGCCGTTGACATTAGGCTATTGTAATTTAGATAAATTACAAACTAAAAACAAAAAGTGAAAAATCATTTTTTTTTACTTTTCACTTTTTAACTACTTAATGCTTTTTAATAAATAAAATAACTTTAATTTCGGAAGTCGGTGGCAAAAAACTAAAATACAGATCCAAAGACACCGACTTCTGAAATTAAAGTTATTTTTGACTTTGTAGTGTTTTTTTAAAAGTCGGTTGCTACGGTCGGTTGTTTCAGTTGTGGTACAGTCGAGTTCATTAATATATTGGCCCTTTTAGGCTTAAAAAATAAATGAACGTCAAAAAAGTTCATAATATTGTGACAACTATAAGCATCATTAAATTGTGGTCAATATGACTGCTTTTTCTCAGTAACATTATTGAACCATTACATGAGGACATATTTTTGATCTATAGGTTCTATAGAATTTATTGAGCTTTTCTACGCTCACAATATTTTGAATCCTTGACAGTTCCAATATATTAATGAACTCGACTATACGCACGCACGGCTACAGATCAAGCTATACGTTTCCTTCCAGGTATAAGTCTCGGATTGTATAGGATTTCCAATGTAAACTGGAAATGTATAGCTTGATGTGTAGCCGTGTGTACCTACCAATTCGTATTTAACTACTACTCGTTTTAAACAACAGTGACAGGAAGTTTTCTGTGTGGAGTGTGAAGCTAACTCAAACATATTTTATTTTTATTTTTATGTCGGACCAGCGAGCTGAGTGAGCTTTAAAAAAATCAAAATAAAAAAAACAAAAATCTATGAAGCGAAAAAAGAATTTTCAAAATTGGTCCACAATTGATGAAAATATCAATATTGATGAACATACATAAAAAAATTACATACAGGCGAACATAGATCCACCTCCTTTTTAGGGTTCCGTCAACAAGGAACCCTTATAGTTTCGCTATGTCCGTCCGTCTGTCTGTCTGTCTGTCTGTCCGTCCGCAGCTTAGCTCAGAGACTCTTAGTACTAGAAAGCTATAATTTGGCATGAATATACATATTCATCATTCCGACAAAGTGGTAACATAAAATCATGAAAAAAAAAATTTTTTAGGGTACCTTCTGAACACGTAACGTGGGGATGTTTCTTTTTTTTCTCGTCTACCCCATGTTGTTGGACAGGTCTTTCAAAAATATTGCGGGTTTGTGATAACAGTTTTTCCGATTTAGAGTTCCGTTTCTGAAATATTAAGCTTTAAAGTGCTGATTATTGTTAGAGTCAAGTGTCGTCGTCGTCCCTGCCAGCTAAACGGTTCGTTTTGGATGAGTGAAAAAATTCACATTAGTAGTATATATAACGAAATTAAAAAACTATCACAGCCAAGTAGGCTTTTCAAGTTTACGAGTAATAGTCAATCAACTTGTAAAATGTACTTTGAACAGTAAAAATTTCGTACAAATTCCATTAACAATTACTTACGTAACGTTGTTAGTTGTGTAAAACAGGTAGTAAATATAAGTTTATGAACCATGTAAAAATATACAAAAATAAAATCATAACATTCTTTTTAATAATGATTTCTAAATTCATAATATTTACGCTCGAATAACGACGATGGGCGGCGGCGTGCACTACGGAACCCTATTACTGCGCGTGGCCCGACACGCACTTGGCCGGTTTTTTTTCGAATCATATAAAATAGTTCCTCAACAGTTTACAGCAGCCACATCGTGTTTAGACTCATTTCATTCATCTTGATGAGAATCTTAGACCTAGCTGTGGGGCATGACTATCATCGAGGGTCTGATGATGGAGACGGAAGCTGAAAAGCGAAAAATAAAAAATACCTTCATTCTTACTTTAATTTTAGTAGTTTTTTTTGACTAAACAGTTTTATTTTTCGCTTTTCAGGTTCAATCGTCTCATGAAAACAATAGTTTAAAATCTCATTAATTTATTTCATTTCGTAAAAAAAGAAAAATAATTAGAACTAGTCGTATGTACAAATCAAGTCTTTAGAGGTATACAGGCATCATTTTGTCAGAGTATGGCATTCAAGGGTAGCGGTATCCAGCGGCGGCGGATTCTACGATCTTGGCGGGAGCAGCGCGGGCGGTGGAGACCGCGGGGACGACTGCCGTGGGAGCGGGCGCCGTGTACGCCGCAGCTACGGGAGCAGTAGCTAAGGGGGCGCTGTATGCGGCTACAGGCGCAGTGTAGGCAGCAGCTACTTGGGTGGCGTAGGGGGCAGAGTAGGCGGCAAATGGAGCCGTGTACGCGGCATACGGCGCGGTGTACGCGGCGAACGGAGAAGTGTACGCCGCACTGTAAGCAGCCGCTACAGCAGGGGCGGCGTAGCGGTTTGCTACGACGGGAGCGGCCGCGTAGCGGGCGTACACAGGCGCAGGAGCGGCGGCTACTGGCGCAGCCGCTAGGGGAGCCGCAGCTACGGGGCCGGTGGTGTAGCGGGCAAAAACTGGAGCAGGAGCGGGCACGGGGGCAGTGGCGTAGCGGGCGTAGACTGGTGCAGGAGCGGCGACTGGTGCTGCGGCGTAGCGGGCGAAGGTGGGTGCAGCCGTGAATCTCGCAGCGGTGACAACTGGAGCGGGCTGGGCGACGGCCACGGGTGCAGCCGCGTAGCGGGCAGGCACCACCGCGGGCTCGGCGACGACGGCGGGCGCGGCCGCCACCAGCGGCTCCTTGCGCACCACCGCGTTGAAACCGTTCACTGAGTCGGCGGAGTAGTCCACGACGCGGCGCGTGCCGTCAGGCTCCACCAGCGAGTACTGTCCCTGCACCAGGTCTCCGCTGCGCTGCTCCGTCTGACTCTTGTAGTCGCCGGTAAGAGTGTCCGCCACATTGTATCCGAAGTTGTATTGTGGGTATGGGTCGAACTCCTCGAGCCTGGCTGCGACGGGGGCAGGCGCCGCGTATGCGACGGCGGGCACTGCGCTGCCGTGAGCGATAGCCAGGAGGCAGGAGAGGACCACCAACTGTAATAGAAATTGATAATTTATTATGAGAAATCCTGTTTCCTTTTTGCACTATGATAACTTGTCTATTACTAAGTATTGTTTTATTGATATTTTCTAGTATTCTGAACATGATGCTTTTATCACTTTTTATGATTATTATCACTGTTTCACAATCACTGTTTTAAACACTTCACAGATCGCACTGCGCTCCGTACCTTGAATGCCATGTCTGCTGTTTGTTGCTGAGATGTGATCAGGGATGCTTAGAGCTGTGAACTGTACCCTTAGTTTGACACTAACAGCATTTATACTAGTTGGTGGAACGCTTGCCTCATCCTGGTGGCATCTCCAAATTTAAATATATTCAAGTACGCACGTACGAGCGGGCCGATGGGACGACTGGACAATGCCACGTAAACAATGCGGCTACTTGCAACACACTTGGCCTATGAAACATCGCGGTCACACCGATTCTTCGCTTAATTCACGAAATAACGTGTTTTTCAGGATTTGTGTTTGCCGATCTTCACGGTTAATGTCGCTAAAAGAGATAATATTTGTGAAGTGGAAACAAGGATTGCCTAACAATGGGTGATTTGAATATTTTCGCTTGAATGAAGTGATCCTAGAGCCTAGAGGCTCAAGGCGACGAAAGTACATACATGTATTGGACTTAACACTGCAAATTATACCCTCATTAGTCACGGTGTGTAATAGTGACGACATTCCAGTGATTAACCATTTCAGTGTTCAATTTCAACGAGGATTTCACTTGCATATCCTGCTTACGTTGTCCTTGTTATTGTCATCATGAACATAATGTCTTTGGAGTCATTAAACTTTTCTTAGTAAATGATCATGTTTCAGACGTGTACCGACTATCGATCCTGGACCGTTTATAGACTCGACATCTTTGCTGATGATTCAGATATGCATCTCAGAAAAAGCCAGCCTACCCTAGAAATAACAAAGAAGTTTACACCCGATAGTGAAAATAAAGCTATGCTCTCATCATTTCAAAAATAAACAAATCCCCTACAATCAGATCTCATTTTCAAATTAACAAACACGTTGTTATTTCGTCACTCGTTACAAATCACTCTAAACAACGATAATGGTCTAAGTTTAGTTCGGCTAACACATTCGTGGATAGTCGCCGACATTTCAAACAGGCTCGTCGGACATAAAACTTGTTACAATTACGAAATTACATGTGTTCACAAATAAATTGCATCCTTTGCAATGAAAAAACTAGTTCTCTCTATTTCTGTGAACTAGAAATTGGTTTTGGAAACAGTATTATGAATATAGTAAGTATTAGTGTTATGAATGTGTTCAATAAAGTTGAATTTTTTACTCTTGCTCATAGTAAGACCCCAGGTACTATGAGCTCTTATAGCAGGGCAGAAGTTGAACGTTTCCAGGGAGAGAGAGTGACGGAGCTATATACGACCTATAGCACCCTCACTCTCTCTCACTGGAAACGTTCAACTTCTGCCCTGCTGTATGAGCTCATAGTAACCCCCCAGAGCTGCTAACCGAAAAAACAGGACCTGACTTTCTGAGAACGATAGGTACCACTTAAAAATAAATACATCCTACCAAAATTCAATAACGTGTACGGTATGAGGATTGCAGAATATTTAGTATCTGGTTGCTGAAATGTGTATGACACGGTGCTCTAAAAAAAACTGAAAAATATGTATTGATTTCTTAAAGTATCTCAAGTTTGCAAACTATTTTCAGGCAACTGAAAACGAATACAGTTAGACAGATACAAACACGGTTAACTTTCAACGGCAGCGGTTTGTAAGACTCTCCTATTATCGTCTACTCGTCTGTGTCTATCTCATTTGCATGACAACGGGCAGTTTTCTCAGGTGAATGTATTCGCAAGGACGGAGGTCGTGCACTATTTTGACTGGCAGCTAATGGTACGTCGTTAGCTCGCGACAAAGTGTGGCACTCCATATTAATCTTTGTTTTGTGTACCGAAGCAAGACTGTACCAACGAAGCATATTTTATGGGCTTAGCTTGCTATTTATTATGTCTGCCTCGGTAGACGTTGGCAATTTTTGCCTTAGACCAAAGTATTGTGAAAAATGTTAAACGAAAATATAGTTAAAATTTTCAGTCAATTTTAAGTAACACAGTCCATATAGTACCTACTCGTATTGCCTTACTATGCGTACTATGGAGATTTTTAGATGGCAAAATTATCAGTAACTAGTATGGTAGACCTTAGAACCTTAAAGGGCAAAAGTTTTACGAGAACATCCAAGGGAGAACGAAGCTTGCCCGACTTTTCCCTGTGGAGCACGTATGAACGCAATGTGCGGTCAGATGTCAAAAAATGTGGCTTCGAGTTCGAAAGGTCAGACAATGAAAATAAATGAATAGATGAAGGTGTGGCTGCTTGCCTTATGTAGATCACGCCTCCCAGTAGACGAGATTTGAAATAGTTCGATTTTTTTTATAAGTAGGTACACATTTTTATATTATTTCCGTCAACAAGCATTAAAAGTTTTTCAAATTGCATTTTTATGTTTTTCGTTAACTGCGACATTAAACATAATAATTGATATAGTCTCCGAATCTTACCCCTTTACAATATTACAACATTATGCAACATCTGCGCATTATTTCACTGGTACAGAAACCGAAGGCAACCTCAATCGTCCACCCTTGAACTACCCTCGGCCTGGCAGCTATAGCTCATGAAAATGCGCGCGACAGCTATGGCGTCCATTTTCCTGGCGAGCGCACGCGCGTCCTTCACAAGGTTGCCAATTGTTGCGCAACAGAGAGGCGCGTGCGCGTTCTGACACTCGTTGTTAGTTGATGGTGTGAGATGACCGGCGAAATGCAGCTGTATGGCCAGGATTAATGGTTCATAACTCATAACTTTATGGTGGTTTGTGGTTTTATAACTTTTGATTCATCAACCTCATATAGTTTTTTTAAATATTATTATTTCTTTTGACGTTTAAAAGTGTTTTTTACAACCAATTTAGAGAAATAAAATATCATTTGTGTAGGATGCAAGAATCATAATTAATTGGTGTTTTAAACAGCAAAAGGAAACCTAATTTATATTGCGAAACGTGAAGAAACGCTAGAAAGCTTGTTCAAATATGGTAGGTACTTAGATAGAAAAATAAAATTATTATTATTATTATTTTGGTCTCACGAGCTACTTGTAAAATAATTATAATTCGTACGTAAAATTGGGCTTATATGAGGATGAGCTTAATGCTAATAAACATAAGCATTTAAAAAAGATATTTAATTAACTCTTTAAACGTCGACTGCACACCCAGGTGTTCAGATAACAATAGAAAATCTATTGTGTCTGCTAATTGGCGTGCGACGAGTTAATAAAAGTACAAATGGACACCGTTTCTAAATCACGATTTATTTTAAAATTTCGTAGGTACAGACGCGCTTGATTTTGATAAGCACGTCTTTCTAAGCACCACACGTAGTCACATGGTACATTTCAAGATCACACTTTTGAATAAATAAGCTGTACCCAGCTATGGCGAAATTTGGGAAATCCCTATGTCCAGCAGTATTCTTCGTTGAGCCATTGGTGAACCTATTGTTAAATTAGAAGTGCATTATGCATCTTATAAATAGGTATGGCAAATAAAATGCAACAGTATCGATAGCACTCGTCTGTCACAGCTGGATATCTCAAGAACTACTAATGCTAGCAACTTGAAATTTGGATCAGTTTTCGATGAAAACTGTAAAAAAAAATACAGTCCCTTATCTCCGAAGTTTGATTAGAGAAAAATCTGAAATTATTCTATGTGATAGAAATTTATGTATAGATTACAGGAAAAATAAAACGATGTCTCTAAATAGCACAGTTTTTCAGAAATCATCAACAAAAAAACTTTTTTACAAAAAAAAAAACCGACTTCCAAAAAAAACACTACAAAGTGAAAAATAACTTTAATTTCGGAAGTCGGTGTCTTTGGATCTGTATTTTAGTTTTTTGCCACCGACTTCCGAAATTAAAGTTATTTTTCACTTTGTAGTGTTTTTTTTGGAAGTCGGTTTTTTTTTTTGTAAAAAAGTTTTTATTTTTCACTTTTTAGTGGTTCAGTTTGTAATTTATCTAAGTTACAATAACCCAATGTCAACTGCTCATCACGTTTTACAAAATATTGGTTTTCCCGATGCAGGGACGTTAATTGTTGAGGAGTTCTCCCAGTAAGAACCACGAGAACTGGAGCTCATGGTGAAGTCAGCATTACCATTATGCATTTTGACGAGCATAAACCATAATGAAGATAATCGAATCGCAACCTGTGATATACTTAGATATAATTGAGTATTTCCGATGGCCCTCTGTGGTTATCATCATCAGTTCCAGCTCACCGAATGGTACTTTCCGAGAGCAAATGCACGAGTTACTATAAAAAATACCGAAATCGATATAGGTGTGCCCATAAAATTTGAGGGTTTCCCTCGATTTCCATGGGATCCCATCATCAGATCCTGACTTGATGATCATGGGACCACTTGGGAAGTATACCCTTTCGAACAAAAAAAGAAAAATCCAAATCGGTCCAGCCATTTTCGAGTAATCGGGGAACATACATAAAAAAAAAAAATAAAAAAAAAAATAAAAAAAAAAAAAAAAAAAAAAGGTTCCGACGAATTGAGAACCTCCTCCTTTTGGAAGTCGGTTAAAAATTACATATAAATGATGGTTTGGAACCCTCGCGGCCTCGGTGCGCGAGTCCGACTCGCTCTTGAACGGCAACTATAGTGCATCATGCATCTTATAAACATTGTCAATAACTTTCAGCATTATTTTATTTTAAAAACGCATTACTTTTAAAAGTAGGTAACGGATTTCTCGGTCTTGATAATCTCGAAATCGAAATCTCGCCAGATTTCACGATTTCGTTTTCGATTTCCAGGGCGAGATTACACGTCCAAAACTAGAACGTCTTGTAATAAAGCTAATCAGAGGAAAAGATTTTAGAAACATTACTTGTGCACATTCGAGCTAAATAAGTTTTGCACCAGTGCCCCTATGCAGATAGGGCACTGGTGCAAAACTTATTTAGTTGATCACACATTCAGTCCATTTATCACTAAAAACTCACGAGGCCGAGAGGTGACAGGATTTTTCATAACGATCATGGATACGGTTAGATTTACTTCGATGGGTTGTAGAGTAGTCCCCTAATGCAAATGACGTCGGTCTGCCTGCTCTGAGTGGTTGCAACTTCAAGTTATAGCGCTTACAAGAGGCGTCATTGTTGCGAAAAAAAAACGATCAGAGAAATGGTCAGTTTTGGTACACATTGAAAGTATGGCGTCTCCGCAGATGAAACAAGTTGGTCTGCCGGCTCTGAGTGTTGCATTTCAGAGCTATGATGCGCGCAACATTGTTGGAAAAAAAAAACGATAAGAGAAATGGTCAGTTTTAGTACCCATTCGAAGTAGAAGAAGAGTTGGTCTGCCGGCTCTTAGTGGTTGTATTTCAGAGCTTTGTTATACGCAAGGCGCTTAGTTATAGCAAAATTCAACTTAACCGTAATCAATAAAATAAAGAATGAAATCGAACAAATCCAATTTTTAACAATTCAACTTATTACTTTGGGTAAATCACAGATTAATAATTTTGTAGAATATAGCTAATGAAACAACTCAAAAAATATAGAATGTTAGAAATAAGTAAATAAAAAAAAGTAAATAAAAACTCTAAGTCTTAGCTATAATCTACAAAATTATTAATCTGTGATTTACCCACAGTAATAAGTTGAATTATTAAATATTGGATTTGTTCGATTTCATTCTTTATTTTATTGATTACCGTTAAGTTGAATTTTTCTATAACTAAGCGCTTTGCGCATAACAATGCTCTGAAATACAATACGACTAAGAGCCGGCAGACCAACTCGTTTCACCTGTGGAGACACCATACTTTGAATAGGAACTAAAACTGACCATTTCTCTTATTGACACCTCTTGACACCTCTAGCTTTTTCCCTATTCCTTTACAGGGGGGCCGGTCGCGCAGCGGGTGGTGCTCGGGGCAGGTGTAGGGTGGGGGTACGACACCGGCCGGCGTGCACTTGAAAAATTCGCCTATTGTCCCCTTTTTCGATGTATTTTTTAGGCTTTCTCCACAAATAAGCGTCTTGCATACACAACGATTGCTCTGAAATACAACCACTGAGAGCCGGCAGACCAACTCGTTTCACCTGCGGAGACGCCATACTTTCAATGTGTACCAAAACTGACCATTTCTCTGATCGTTTTTTTTTCGCAACAATGACGCCTCTTGTAAGCGCTATAACTCGAAGTTGCAACCACTCATAGCAGGCAAACCGACGTCATTCACATTAGGGGACTACTCTACAACCCATCGAAGTAAATGTAACCGTATCCATGATCGTTATGAAAAATCCTGTGACCTCTTAATCTATTAAGTGGTTTTTAGGGTTCCGTACCTCAAAAGGAAAAAACGGAACCCTTATAGGATCACTCGTGTGTCTGTCTGTCTGTCCGTCTGTCACAGCCAATTTGCTCCGAATCTAATAGACCGATTAAGTTAAAATTTGGTACACATATGGATTTCTGTGACCCAAACATGTACAGCTAAAGTAAATATATGAATTTTGAATATGAGAGTCACTTTTCGGGGGAAAATAAGAAAATTAAAAAAAAAAGTTTTGTAAACTGTACCGAGTAACATATCAAATGAAAGGGCTTACTATGAGGGTCTCAAATATATTTTTTTAATAATTTTAAAATTTATTGTTTTAAAGTTATTTAAGAAAATAGACGAAAATTGACCATTCCCCCCCCCTTATCTCCGAAACTACTGAGCCTAAAATTTTGAAAAAAATATAGAAATTAGTTCTACACCTGTAGATTACAGGAAAACCTATAAGAGATCTGTGGTCTTAAACTAACATCGTAAATCTATATATATATAAAAATCAAAGTCCTGACTGAGTCACTGACTAATATACCAACGCACAGCCCAAACCAATGGACCTAGAGACTTGAAATTTTGCACATAGATACCTTATATAGTGTAAACATCCACTAAGGAAGGATTTTTGGAAATTCCATCGCTAAGGGGGTAAAACAGGGGATGAAAGTTTGTATGAAAAATACTATCCCTTGAGTTAATAGACTTGAAACTTAGCACCAATATTCATCTAAGTAAATTATAAAGTTTATCATTTTAAGTTTTCCTAAACTACCCCCTAAGGAGGGATTGGGGGTGTCAAAGTTTGTATGGAGGAACTTTAACATGCGGTCCGATTAACTCAAAACTCAGTTTTTATACTTGAGACCAAAAATTAAGACTAACGTGTATTAGGGTTTTCCAAAAATCTACCCCTAAGGGGTGAAAAGTTAATTTTATAGCGGAGGATTTTATTGGGGGCTTGATTGGTGTAAATAATGTTTGAGTCAAGTTATGGAAACATACCAGACGATTTTTGAAATTCTTTAGGTATCTGTGTTCGTGAAAACAGAGATACAGTTTATATGAAAAATCTTATTAATTAACTTGAAACTTAGCACAAATACTTGCATAAGTAAGTAATAATGTTTGTCATTATTAGTTTTTCAAAACTACGCCTCAAATGAGGTTTAGGTACGATAAGTGATTTCGATATCCTATTTACAGAATAAACAATAAAGTTTGTATTTTTAGGAATTTTAAAGCGCAGTCCGATTAAAAAAATGGTACTTTGAGTCAAGTTAGGAAACTTGCCAAACGAATTTTCACCAATTTTGACGGCATATAGCTGATGTTTTAAGGAGTAACTTAGGCTATTTTTATTTTAGAAAAATAATTAGGGTTCCGCGCAAGAAAATTAAAATCCATGAAATCAGACAACCACGTACAGCCCAGTACAAACTTACTAAGCCTCCGCTGTCTATTACGGCTATAACAACAAATAATAAAAATAAAGCAAAGTTAAAAATTTAAGGGGTCGGTCCCCATACAGTAAACTTTTCATTTTGAAAAAAAAAAATTAAAATTTTAATCTAGCATGTGGGGTGTCATGCAACGTCCAAAATTGGTGAAAATAATGTTTGAGTCAAGTTATGGAAACATACCAGACGATTTTTGAAATTCTTTAGGTATCTGTGTTCGTGAAAACAGAGATACAGTTTATATGAAAAATCTTATTAATTAACTTGAAACTTAGCACAAATACTTGCATAAGTAAGTAATAATGTTTGTCATTATTAGTTTTTCAAAACTACGCCTCAAATGAGGTTTAGGTACGATAAAGTTTGTATTTTTAGGAATTTTAAAGCGCAGTCCGATTAAAAAAATGGTACTTTGAGTCAAGTTAGGAAACTTGCCAAACGAATTTTCACCAATTTTGACGGCATATAGCTGATGTTTTAAGGAGTAACTTAGGCTATTTTTATTTTAGAAAAATAATTAGGGTTCCGCGCAAGAAAATTAAAATCCATGAAATCAGACAACCACGTACAGCCCAGTACAAACTTACTAAGCCTCCGCTGTCTATTACGGCTATAACAACAAATAATAAAAATAAAGCAAAGTTAAAAATTTAAGGGGTCGGTCCCCATACAGTAAACTTTTCATTTTGAAAAAAAAAAATTAAAATTTTAATCTAGCATGTGGGGTGTCATGCAACGTGTCATGTCATTATTTCATCACCACTGCTCTCAAACCGGTGAAGGAAAACATCGTGAGGAAACCGGCATGTCCTAGAACCAAAAATTCGAAGACATGTGACATCTACCAACCCGCACTGGGCCCGCGTGGTGGATTACGGCCCACTCCCTCTCACCGAGAGGAGGCCTGTGTCCCAGCAGTGGGAACATTATAGGCTGATTATGTGTTATGTGGGGTGTCATCATCTAAAACTCATTGAGTAGAGTACAAACATATTTTTTTTATCTTTTAAAATTAAGAAATAGGGGGCCGTAAAAGTTGTCAATTTTAGACCATTTTTGTACGAGCTCTAGCGCAACAATTCAACAAATTAGGAATTTGAAACTTCTTTATACCATGTAAGTACCATGAATACTGTATTTAATCAACAATACTGAAAACGGCGATTCATAAGGTATTTTGTTTAAACATGGGTGATTTTCTGCAACTGCAAAAAATAACCTTGTAATTCACAGTATCATTATAAAATAAGTAAAAAGTTATCTTCGCGATTGTTAAACATATAATATGGTACGGAACCCTTCGTGCGCGAGTCCGACTCGCACTTGACCGGTTTTTTCATATAAATATAATTTACAACTTTAACATTGATATTACGTTTATTACGAAAAGCAGTCGTCTTAAATAAGTCGTCTGAAGCAATAAGGTTTGACACTGCGTTCATTTATTATAATTAATTCGATTTGTTCTCGGCGGTGTGACCTTTTCAGCGCGTGCGTTGAATATACGTGTCCTTTTACTACTGTCATACAAACACACGTAGACACACTAATATTGGACATATTTTACAACTGTGTTTTATCGATGATGACTTAGACTCACCGTTGATAGCGCTAACATTCTGGGACTCCATTGAACTTTACAATATTATTATTATTTAACAATTATTGCAGTCACCGTCTTAAAGCATCTTCTGAAAAAGATCATTGTTTGAATGCGCTGGTTTTACCTTTACATCTACAAACATATAAAATAGATAGTATATACAAAGTAAAGATTCTCCACACTTTCTATAATGTGCAATGATGAAAAGGAGATTATAATAAAAAATATAATACCAAATATTACGCTCGTTGATGTCTTTTCAATGAACAGAGGGTCAATTCTCGTATTTTTAACAACGTTCGCAATATCATCTCAAGACTCAATCTGTCAAAAATTGTATAGCGTTTAATACAATTTTTGACAGATTGAATCTTGAGATGATATTGCGAACGTTGTTAAAAATACGACAATTGCCCCTCTGATAACAGGAAAATTATGACTAGTTAATTAAAATTCTTCGTTGAATTTATTTGCTGCCAATCTTTCAATTCTGAATCGTATCATAAATTAATCATATTTTAGAATTCGAATTGATGTTGATTTGTTCGAATACTATTCAATTCAGAACTCAAAAGATGTCGAAACGATGCTGGGTGTCGTTATACAAATTGACATTTTAATCACACATTTTGTAGTGATTTGCATGTATTTTGTTCTGGTATAATATCGACCTCACCGATGGCCAGATAAACCTGCTACCAACCTTAGGGAAACCGGTATCAATCCAGAAATCTTACCTTTAATGTGCAAGCAAATTGTCATTACGCTCTTTTCACGAGGTTTTATTAAAATGTTGACCTCGACCGGCTATTTAAAATGTGGGAAGCGTTCGTTCTGCAAGAACCATTTAAAGAGAAGGATTTGTGTCTTTTGATCTTTTCTGCTGTAACTCCATTAGTTCTTAGAATCGTGAAATGGCCTTGACTCAACATGGAGTCACACATGGCGGACTGTTCGGCCTTAAGATATTGTTCCGCAAAAACAAACTAAATAAAACAAATGTAAAGGTCAGTGTTATTTGACCCTTTGTTCGGACAGGAAACGACCGCTCTCCTCTAATTATTGAAGTTAATTTTATCAAAGTTGAACAGGTTAAGGCTGTGCAAAAATTGCGCTCGTTAAATCACTGCAATTTACGAATTGCTCACTTGCTGAGGTAATTGGCAATTGGATAAATTTCGTTGCTAATCTCATGGGAATAAATCTCTTTACTGCTTGGGTTGAATTTAAAAATGTTTAATTTAATTTTGTTTACAAATAATTAATTATCTATCTAAATAACAATGAATGGCTACATGTGTTGCTAAGCGCAAAACACGAGAACGGCTGATTTGCCAGTTTTTTTTTTTAATATTCATTGAAGTCCGAGGAAGGTTCTTATCAAGAGAAAAATTGGAAAAATTGCCGGGAAAATTGGAAAATTCAGGAAAATTGCATTTTCTATGGGAATTTTTTATGAATTATTGAAATTTAGACAGGACAACGTCTGTCGGATCAGCTAGTTATGAATATATTTTTATCACCGCAACCGCGCATAGAGACATCAACTCATCAGTGCCAGGTTGCTGAGTCAACAACATACATTCATTCGTATCGTCACTCGCCACTTACTTAACATTTCACATTTCACGTCCAAATCTAAAATTCAAATGCAGCGCAAAATACAAGAGTACCTAAAAAGTAGTGCACATACCTTGACTCAAATTATTGACCTCATTGCTATTAGGAATGCGTCACACTGCGCGACTTGCGTCAGGCTGTCAGCTCTGCTTTATATTCCGTCGCCAAACTCGCGACGAACCTAAACGCTTTCCTTGACAATAATACTTCTGAGAAACGAGACTTGTACCCCTGGCTTGGAAATATGGGCTACGTTACGCTAATTTAACGTGTTTTTCAGTTGTCAGCTTTTGTGAAATCAATTTCATATGTAGGTATCTTAAGCTCAGATAAACAAAAAACAAGGTTCATCTTAAATCATGGAGCCTTTTTGAATTACGAACTTTATTCCGACAATATTAAGATGTCAGTTTTACGAAACTGACAACTTAGTACCGGACTAAGTTGTCAGTTTTGTATAAAGAACTGTACCTATTTCTATCACAGCTAGGTTCCTATTACTAGTTCGAAAACAAAACTAGCTCGATGATTTAAACCATGACAGAAGAAAAACATCGTTTTGTAATAAGACCGATTCGGCCTTATTACAAAACGAGGTTTTTCTTCTGTCATGGTTAAACCATCGAGCCAGTTTTTGTAATAAGAACCTAGCTGTGATATTAATACAGTTCTTTATACAAAACTGACAACTTAGTCTGGTACTAAGATGTCAGTTTTGTAAAACTGACATCTTAATGTGTCGGAATAAAGTTTGAAATTCAAAAAAGGGTCCATGGTTTAAACCTGGGTTTGAAGATGAACCTTGTTTTGTAATAAGACGGATTGAGTTTAAACATCATATTTAAGGGCAAGGCGTTGTTTTAAAACAACGCCTTGCCCTTAAATATGATGTTTAAATTATTATTACAATATTTAGGATTAATCCTAAATATTGTAATAGACACGATATCGGTCATTACACTGCTCCCCGAATACAGGTAAACTTGGGGCATTGTCGCACAATAACAGTTAGTAAGCTTTGTTACAGACAATTTTTTGGAATATACAAATAACAAAAAAAAATATTAACAATTATTTATTTGCAGTTTATTGAAAAACCGTCGGCTCGATTTTCAGTTAGTTAATAATCGTTTTAAATGGATCAATTAAAAATTATTGCATAGTCTTGACTGACTTGGGTTCATCCTAGGTGTGTTAAATTCAAGGATAATAAGTTATACGTCACATTACATAGTAATATGATTTATTATTTGTTATGATTATTATTGTTGCACTTACAGTAGGTATCTACATATGTGTCAGATGAAAAATTTACAAATCTTTGACCTGCATTCATTACTTCACACTTCAACTAGTTTCACGATAGTAATCTCAATAAAAAAAATCAATTTAATTTTGCTATCTAAGATCGGTTCATAAGTTCTTGACTTTATAGGATCCATGACCAGTTAGATTATAATATTAAAACAGTAATTATTTAACGACAACTTGCTAGATTGGCCTCAATAGAAGAACTTACGAAAACTTGAATTCATACAAAGTTAGGCATCACCACTGGATCTTACTACGGTCACTACAGTCTGCTGCAGTCGGTTGCGATTTTTTACTGTTTGAAATGCTTACTGAGGTGTAAGTAACCATTTAAATTTTCAAATCAGAGTGTCTTGATGTAAACTGGAATCCGTTTTACATCTAGACACCATTGAGCTAGATGAAACCATAAATAGAAAAAAAAGCTTGAGTAGATAGATACTTTATGAGCTATACTAGTGTTCAATTTTATTGTGATGCCGTGGATAGATTTATCTGTTTGTATTATTGATTTGTATCTACAAGAGGTAGACTGCTCTAAGAAGTCCCTTGTGGCGGCATCTACAACACCACATGCGAACTACGCATCAAAGACCTGATGTCACACTAATCCTGCATCGCGCAAGCAGAGTTTACCGCGCGTCTGGCTGCATATACAGTGTGTTTCTTTTAAGGTGTCAAGCCAGTGCGAGTTGATAGCAGAGTACCATACCTATCGATTTAACCCCCATGTACGTTCTACGATTTTTTGTAGTTTTCGAGTAATTTGGGATCCTTATTTCATAACAATGGTAGTGGTTAAGGATAGTAGTAGGTATAAAATTTATGTTTTAATTATCAACTGAGCTCTGCTTAAACGTAGTAAATATCAGGGTTGACAAAAATATGCAAAGATAATAATGAATTATAAAATATGAAAATCACAAGATTTCAGATACACCACTATTTAGTACATTCTTGTTCAAAGTTGACCCAAAAAATAGTAGATTTAACCAAGGGGATAAAGCAGTGTCTTCTGTCGCGGGTGACAATTTAAATCGCGAGCGTAACGAAGGACTCGAGGTTTACTCCCGAGCGTAGCGAGGGTGTTAAAAACTTAAATCACGAGCGAAATGAGGGATTTAAGACGAGTCCTGAGTGTAGCGAGGGATTTAAGTTCACCCAAGACTAAGACAGCTTTATCACCGAGGAAAACACTACTTTTCGTACCATTTGCGAAAAAATTAACACAATAATAATATGAGATAAGCATTTATTAAAAACAATTTTTCGAATGTTAATTCGAAACATTAGTCCAATTATTGATAGAGAGAGTTACATTTTTGTTTGGTACATGTATTGTTGATGAGTTGATTTGAGTATTTCTCTGTTCTTCTTTGCAGCATTTGCACTGATGGAATCCGACAATTCACTGTCACTGTCGCTTTGATTTAACATCGTAACGTATTTTTAGAACATTAACTTATTTATAAAAATAAATTAAAATAAACTTAACGTTTATGTATTTGAAGAAAACAAAAACGCGGCAAATTCCTAGACTAATATTTTTTTGTCGGAAAAGCAAAGGCATCAAGCTCATATGGCCTCGTCGGTTTTCGTAATTTTATTTAATAATCATAACTGCATAATAAATGCGTATTCCTTTTTCAAAAAGATGTATAATGCTTTATATACAAACTCAATGGTGTAAACACAGATGTAGTTCAGTATAAAGTTCGGTAAGTATTCCAAATTTAAATCACATTCTCCCCCTAGAGGATGAATGAAATTCAGTACAATTTTCTTTCCCTGTTTTTAACAGATTCAAAATTACTATTGTTATGTTCGCTTTTTGTGGCATAGAATGTCACTTTTTTCAACAAGTGGTACGAAAAAGATACTTATATTTTTTTTAAGCCATCATCTCGTTGAATCAGGAATAATATCGATAAAAAATTATAACTCGAAAACTACAAAAAATTGTAGAACATACATGGGGGTTAAATCGATAGGTAATGGTACTCTGCTATCAGCTCGCACTGGCTTGACACTTTAAAAGAAACACCCTGTATACAACATCTCGAAATCAACTGTCGGGCATGAGCCCCCCAGATACAACACCCGTCTGATCGTAGGATCTTCCCTATATACAGGATGAATGAACGTTACACCCTGTTCCTCATGCCTCTATCTATACGCTCTACGTGTAAATAGTCTCTCGCGAACAAATCGCTTTACGCTGGTGAGATCACCACACAGCTGCCGTCACAGACTGATACCAATTACTAATAGAGCAGTATGCACATGTGTTTATAATGAACAGCGACGCGACAAGTGACTTGCTCTTTACACCGCTTTACGTATGTAAGCGCTGTAGCGACAATTGCACCATTTAACGCGTGGACACAATACCTAAAGATATTCCGGGCATTGCCGACAATTTGATACTGCACAGTTGTGTCATTCTGTTGTTGCTCACCACTCGATGCTATCATGCTATCAGTACTAGATGAACGCATACAAAGTGCAAATATTCACCAAACATTTTACACTGAATATAGGTATGTTTCACAAAAAAAAATAAAGTTCACAAAAATCCAATCAAAACATTCAGTTCCCAATGAAACGAAATAAAATAAAGTGATGAAATGTTTACATACAATTACACAACTTCGCGAGCTTGATTTATATCGGTAGCCTACTTATGACGAATGATCTTAGTTCGATGCTTTTTGCGGCAAATTCATTTTGATACAACTACAAAATAATATGCAAATAGGTAGTAAATCAATTTCATTCAAACTAAATCGTATGCTAGAAAAAAATCTAGTTCATTTCATATTTATGTTGTTGGTGGCAAATAACCGTTATAAGATTTTGGTAATTAACACGTTTCAATTTAAGTATTTCATCCAAAAAACCTCCACGTGGAGTTTACCTACTGTTTGCGAGTGTTAATCGACATCCGTCGTGCTTGTAAGAGAATAGCTAATAAGCTTTCTCTGCTTACTCACTTGTGTATATGAATGCTACACACTACTGTTACAGCCTACGCATCCAGCATAAAACCTACTTGAAGCCGAACACCGGTTAGGGAAAACCTATGAGACCATTCGCGAATATGTGATTAATAAAAATAAATAATTTAAAAAATTAAAAACACAACTACGCTGCCATAAAACGAACTAAAAAGTAAAAAAAACCGGTCAAGAGCGACTCGGACTCGCACACCGAGGGTTCCGTTCCGATTTCTGAAAAAGGGTGCTATTTAGTGACATCATCGTTTTATTTTTCCTGTAATCTTTACATAAACTTCTATCACATAGAATAATTTCAGGTTTTTCTTTTTGCAAACTTCGGGGGGGGGGGGGGAGAGCCCAGAAGATGCCTTTAGAAGTTTACTCTTGCTTTGAAGGCTGACGGGTTATACGTGCAATAGAAGCAAAAAATTACGAACTTCCATACAAACTTTGATTCCCTATTTTACCCCTTGACCCCTCAAGAGGTAAAATAGGGAATCACCACGAATTTTCAAAAAATCTTTCATAATATTCCCTTTCGTTATAAATACATATGTAAAAGGAGCAGTTGTGTAAAATTTTAGCGCTGTGTATTGTCTGTAAGTGAATTCAAGTAACGGCTCCCACAGACAGCCGCGACGCGACAGCACGAAGCGATTCTAGTTGAACAATTTCTATGAAAACTTCACGGAAATTGTTCAGAATCGCGTCGCACCATTTGCGTCGCTCCAGTCTGCGGGAGCCTTCATGTTTAATCATTTCAAACTTAGACGCTAAGTAATTAAGACCATAAAGATATCAAGTATTTCGTGGGGTCGTGCTCCGGACATTGCATCATGTTCGTGACATGCCCGACAAAGCTCGAGGAATGACATAAGTGAGGCGAGTAGTAGCGCAGCCATGCAGCTATGTGGATCACGAAGTTGTAGCCAACACATCATGTTGCCGATAGCTCTGTAGGCAATAACTAGGGTACAAAATATGCTTGCCTAAGTAATTAATATACTTACGAATCGCAGCTGTTACATTTTCGAAATCGCCGTCTAGGTGTTTCGCAGTTCGAAACGGATGTAACGGATTTTTGTCGGATGAATTGTTTTTGAAACTATTCACTCTTCTTCAACTGAACCGAATGTAATTTTTTTTTGCCGAATTAGACAACTGTCTACTTCGTTCCATTATTATTATATTCCCTATACTAAGCTAAACGAGCTTAAGTGCCTGCGCGCAATAGCGTGCGTTGGAATGCGTTGCGTTAGTTCTGCCGCACTGGGTGGGTCCTACAGTAACAAAACGCATGCGTTTTTCTCACCGCAGTGCGCGCACTTCAAAGACATTCCATACTTCACAAATTATGCGTTAGAAAAATGCACGGCAGTGCGCGCTGCGCCTTACGTTTGATCGAGCTTTCGATTGATTAAGCTCTTCTGGGATAGGTCACTCATTACCTAAGCTTTTCGAAGGCTATTCCTTCCTATCTATAAATTGAGAAAGACATTGGATTTTTATGGGACCCATTCAATATAACGTTCCTACTTATAAGTTAAGCACCGTATAATATGTGATTGATACTATAGCATCTCTTGAATCTTTCATCCATATTCGTACCTATCTCGAATCGCCACCCAGCTCACTGTCACTCATCAGATTAACATCACTTATAATGTGAGGTGGTGGCTCAGTGGTAGCGCCCGCGACTTACGATTTGTAGGTCGTATAGCTTCGAACCAAGACAGGCTCTTTTCTTTGAGTAAATTATTTCATCACCACTGCTCTCAAAACGGAGGAAAACATCGTGAGGAAACCGGCATGTCCTAGAGCCAAAAATTCGAACATTAAATATGATTGTGATATCTACCAACCCGCACTGGGCCCGCGCGGTGGATTACAGCCCATTCCCTCTCATCGAGAGGAGGCCTGTGTCCCAGCAGTGGGAACATTATAGGCTGATTATGCAAACATCACAATCTCAATGCATTTAACCCTGCAAATACCTCGTTAAACCAACTCTACAACCAATCAACACAAACCATAATCCTATAATCACAGTTTACAGATTACTTCGTTACCTAACCCTGCACCGATAACATCGTCTATCATTACCGTAGCCCAAAGCTTGGCCAGCAGTCAGGGGCGGATAACCATCGCGTTACACGCGGTATAATGTCAAGGTGAAACTCTACTATTGTCTCTGTCTCAAACGATACGGAGCGCGAATCGCAAGTAACAATAATGAATAGCCATTCATCGCGCTGCTGTCGATAGCAGTGAAAGATTACAGCGCTGGGCGTGATTGTTTTAATGTATGTGCATTTTTATTAACTTTGGGTATTGTGCTCATGTGGTTACATGATTAATGGGTAAAACAAACAGTTCGAAGGAAATAAAAACTTACTGCAGCAATTATTTCGACAGAATTTTATATGGCTTCTTGAAGGAGTCACACTTATGGAAAAATAATGTGATCTAAAAAGATATAATGCCAGCCAGATTTGGCAATACTTAGGAATCAATCACTGTGATATAAAATGGCAAATAATTTAATGCTAATACATACTAGTCATTTCTTGCTCTGATTTATAAGTGTTAGTTCGACAACCTGCAACTCGTCTACATTACAGATTTATTGCCAATTTCACCATTTTACGAGTGCCGTATAATTGAGTCATTTTGACATTATCAGTTTTTACGTATCGAAGCTCCATATCGCGTAGCTACAATGTACATAGTAACATAAATATCGATGAAAGTTTATCGAAACTCATTTTCCTTTATGATCGTTTACCGATACTTACTGAACCTCTTCGACGTTTATTGAGTGATAACTAAAGCTTAAACTCTTCAACGCGACGACGACGACGCGCTACCATTATGTTACGTGATATCGTAAAACTGTCAAAGAAATCGTATAATCTTAACCTTGGACCAAATTATGAAGAAAACAAGTTGGCACTTAGTGTTACGTAGTGCAAAATACCGGTAATTACGAACTGCGAGCAAGTAACGTAGGAATGGTAACAGATGTTCGCAAATTGCGCCGATGAACTTTAAGTCCGTTATCTTCAACAAGCTCTCACAGGCCTCTAAATGAAAATATCAGTAGCTTATAATTCAGAACAAGGACAACAATGTATGCCTACAAAGTCATGTGCAATATGTAGTAGATAAGTTAGTGCATTTAATATGTGTTACGCAAATTAGTTTTAAAAGACCGGCTAATAAACTAAGTAGATGAATATTTCTGCACCTCACGATTTGAAGAACATCTATATAAAACAGACGTTCGCGTTCTCTAGTTAACTCTTTCTGTAACGATTAGTTAGATTCTTTCTCATGAAATCCTCGGGATCTGAAAATATTTTTCGTTGCTAATTAATAGTTGCTATTGATCTCTATTCCTATTTAAAAACCGGCCAAGTATCTCGCATAATGAACGGTTCCGTAGTTAACAAAACAAACTTAACATTGCAGTTGAAAAACATGTTCTCCCATACATCGATATACGTCACGGTCCAGCTCCAACTGCAAATATAAGTTTGTAATCGAAAAAAAAAATGTGATAAAACTACAAATTCACGATTTTGTGACTTTTTCCTTTACTTTTGCTGCGAGACCTTGATTCTTGCCAAATTACATGATTCTAGGTCAACACGTCAACGGGAAGTACCCTATAGGTTTTGCTTTATTTGCGAGTATCAAAATATGTTGCATATATGGCCATATTTTTTTATTGCGTTGACATAGAAGCTTGATTTTTCAGAGCTCCAAGGACCGTAGACTTACTTATTTGATATTAATTTCAACTTGATACCTCCATACTTTCAACTTGATAGACTCCCGCATTCCCCTTAACCTTAAGGGGAGGATATGTAAAACAATGGTTAGACCTGCTGTCTTGTATGGATCAGAATGTTGGACCACAAAAGGGATGAATGAAAAGCAACTGCATGCAGCTGAGATGAGAATGCTAAGAGGAATGTGTGGTGTTACACGAATGGATAGAATAAGAAATGAGTAGGTAGGTAGGCAGGTAGAAGTCCACTTACACCGCAATGACCATTATCGCCTGCGCTGTACGGGCTGCGGCGCTTATTTCATAAGTAAACTAATATTGCTATGTCATGGTTTTGTGAGATTGCTAGGCGACTTCTGGCTGATAATGTACATAAGAGTAAGTTCGAAAGTGGCACTGGTGACTGAACTGACTCACCACTTTTGTATTTATTACAGATCATACAATTTTGTCTGTAGTAATGTATAGCAATTAATGGTTTAACTGAGTTCAGCGACTTTTGTAGTTCAATTACTTATGACAAGTTGTTTTGTAATTTACTGTAGTCAGTAACTTTATGCTAAATAATCATGATTAGGAAATATTGAAACCAAATTATGTTCAACGACTTCTGTTGCTGACTGTACCTACTCCTTGTGGAGGCGTGCTGCTTATGGCACGCACCTCCTGCGCCATCGACATGAACTTGAGACAGACTGTAGTGAGTTCTTTGGTCGAGTTTCACGTGGCATGGTCACCATACCATGCAACTTCTTTCTGAGGTATCTTGGGATGCAGTTATATATTATTATAACTACCTAACTAATATTATAAATGTGAAAGTAAGTTTGTCTGTTTTTTACGTTTTCACGCGAAAACGGCAGAACGAATTTGGATAAAATTCGGTACATGGGTAGACCATGACCTGAATTAGGACATAAGATACTTTTTATCTCGGCAGTACGTTGCCGTGGGATAATTTCCGACTTCCACGCGGGCTAAGCCAAAGCTAGTATGAAATAAAAGCTAAAATAAAAATACGACAACTATGACCTCGTACAACCTTCAAATCTGACAGAAACATGAATGATGACGAGACACAGACGTCGTCACTCGTCAATCTTCGGCCACACCCGTCCAGCTACTTTTGTTTTCATCGCTCGGAGCCCGAAGGCCTCAACAATCGACGGGACCATGGTCACTGACCTCCACTGATTAATCTCTGAAACAATAAGTATTAAGTAAGTATACATAACTATTAATCTGTTATTTGCTTAGTATTTTTCGCAGTTCCATTTCTTTTACTATCTACGTAGTAGGCATCTAACCACAATAATTATATCTAATGAGAATTACTGATTTTTCTATTTCTCGAATAGTTGAATCTATAGTAAGTAGAATAGGTGCCCAGTAAAGAACATTAAAGATATACATATTTGCTTTATTTAATGACACATGCTTACTCAACCATAATACAGGTATTTTATCGCGATGCACACTTGACAGAGTTTGTAGGATTAAGTACCGTAGAATAGGTATTAAGTATTTATCTGTTGATGTTATTTTTATTTGTTGATTGATATAATTAATTCTCTAGTCTATTAGCTAGTATTCTCAACGCGTAAAAATTTTTAACGCGTTTAGTATAAGTAATTATATATTATTCTTATCCTATAATTAAGTTCTGAATACTTAATAACTTCTCAAACGTACTCCAAGTACACGAAGTACACCAAGTGTACATAAGGAGAAAACTTCGTATTATACCTATGTATACAACATTAGTTTTTGTTTACCCTAAACCCGAAAAGGGGTCATTGTACTCATCAGTTTGAACAACTTTTTCCATAGGACCAACCTTGTGTTCACTTAAATCGACAAAATGCATGGAACAGCTGATTTTTAGGGTTCCGTACCTCAAAAGGAAAAAACGGAACCCTTATAGGATCACTTTGTTGTCCGTCTGTCTGTCTGTCAGTCTGTCAAGACCCTTTTTCTCAAGAATGCGTGGAGGTATCAAGTTGAAATTAATATCAAATACGTAAGTCTATGGCTTCTTGAAGTCCTAAAAAACTCAAGCTTCTAAGTCAGTGCAATAAAAACATACGGCCATTTATGCGACATATTTTGATACTCGCAAGTAAATCAAAACCTATAGGGTACTTCCCCTTGTTCTAGAATCATGAAATTTTTCATGATTCTAGAACAAGGTTCTTAAGCAAGGTTACATCACAAATAAAGGAAAAAGTCCGAAAATAGTTAATTTGTAATTCTGTCACATAAAAAAATGTTTAAGTCTGTCTGGCTGTCAAGACCATTTTTCAAGGACGCGTGAAGGTATCAAGATGAAATTAATATCAAACACTTAAGTCTATAGTCCCTTAAAGTTCTAAAAAAATCAAGCTTATAAGTCAACGCAATAAAAAATACGGCCATTTTGCGACACATTATGATACTCGCAACTGTCGCAAGTAAATCAAAACCTATATGGTACTTCCCACTGACCTAGAATAATGAAATTTGACAAGAAGCAAGGTCTTACAGCACAAATAAAAGAAAAAGTCCGAAAAATGTTAATTTGTAATTCTATCACTTAAAAAAAAATTTCACGTCTGTCAGTCGGTCAAGACCCTTTTTCTCAGGAACGCATGGAGATATCAAGTTCAAATTAATATCAAATATGTAAATCTATGGTCCCTTAGAGTCCTAATAAAATCAAGCTTCTATGTCAACGCAATAAAAAATGCGGCCATTTTGCAACATATTTTGATACTCACAACTGTCGCAAGTAAAAACCTATAGGGTATTTCCCGTTGACTTAGAATAATGACATTTGGCAAGAAGCAAGGTCTTTCAGCACAAGTACAGGAAAAAGTCCGAAAATTATGAATTTGTAATTTTATGATTAAAAACTTTTTTTTTTTGGATCCAATGTTAAGTTTGTTTTTGGGATAAATTCTTTTCAACTACGGAACCCTTCATTGTGCGTGGTCCGACACGCACTTGACCGGTTTTATATGTTGTCTATACGTAAAATACCATCATCCAATGGCTCGCGCGGGGTTACAGTAGTTATGAACCTATGGGGTTCGGTTGACATTCGAGCACACATTGACATGAACTTAAGTATGGGGTTCATAAGTATAAGTTTATATAATTTTTGACGACGTTTGACAGGTACACGTTCACGTTAATAAAACAAATAAATAAATAGCCTTGTCAAACATCTAAAACGAGATGATTAAAATGTAATAACATTGTGTAGTGGGCGAGTGATCCTTGAGTGCGCGGGTGGAGTCGCTTGCGCAACACAGAGACGGTAACAAGAGCAACACGTCGCGGCTGTAACTGTCGCTCCTGCTTTTTATGACTGCCTCGTTTCTTCCTTTTTATGGCTGCCTCGTTTCTTCCTTATCGTACTAAGTAAGCACTTTGTGATACTTAGTCATGCATCTATTTGAAATCTAATGCAGTACGCGCATCTCATACGAAAAGCTACGTTTGTTTGTGAGTTGTTCATTAAATCTGACATAGAAATGAAGAGACTTCTCACTATTACCTTTAGTAAGAGAGTCTCTTCAATACTTTGTTAGTAATAGTAGCTAGGTACTTACTTAGTGGTACAGTAAACATTGAGAAATATAACGACAACCAAATAATTCGATAAATGTATTGATATAGTGACCTTACCCATGGCTTATCTTAATTCCGTGTAATATTAATTTTTAAAAAACTCGTGTACAGTGGGCAGCATCAGTTGGGTACGCCAGTTGTATTACTGGGGTACCCAATCGATGCAGCCCACTGTACATACCTAACAACGTAAATAAATATGTATGTAGGTAGGTACCTATATTATAGTAAGTAGTTTAGTAGCATCTTTAATAGTCAGAATAGAAACAAATGATCTATTCATTTGTTTGTATTCTGACTACCTCCCTAGTACCTACCTACTATTATTTTGTAACGTCTGCAAATGAGATATGTGATTCACAGGTAAGGAAGACAACATTAACTCCAAACTTGACACAATTTTGTTTTATTTTTAAGTGAAGAAGCACCTACCTTAACTCAGGGGTTCCTAAACTTTTAAGGTAATGGAACACTCACCAAATCCCTTTTAGTTTATGTAACCCCACATCAAATGATTACAAATCAAAGACAGTGAGTGCAATTTAAATAATAACAAAAACTTTTATTTCATATATTTTAAAAGTGATAAGTACCTACGTTATCTAAATCTACGAGAATCTAAAAGTGAAATTAAGAAAAAAAACTTTCTTTACTTTAAATATTTTAATGTGATGAATGGAATTGTTTCACTGTTTTATTAATAATTGCTTCATAATTCGGTATTGTCCGACAGTTGTATTTAATTAATAATTTTGCGGAACCCCGGTGACTTTCCCACGGAACCCTTAGCTAAGTAGTTTTAAGAAAATATTATTTAATTTAATAGTACGTAAGTTATTTAACAAAAATTTGGGGGTAAAAGTTCCGACCCTTCGCTGTCCGGATGTGGACCGCGGTCCGCCTATTAGTGTTGCTACACTATAATATGAGTGGTATGTGTTGTACTACCTAACAGCCTTAAAAAAACATTCGTACAATAAACTTCTAGCAGTTGCTGGCATACGTGGTCGCCATGGAAACTGGAAAGCAGTGCAAGTGTACCCGAAGAGCCGCGACGGCGACGACCAGCTGCTCCGGTTACGTCGACCTTGATCTGTGCCGACAGAGGGCCGCGACTCTCGTTACAGGAAATTATACATGTGTGTGAAATTGTACAGAACAGTTGCCATGTGGAAAGGGCGGAACTGGTCTCGACAAACCGTTGCAGACCGTTTGACTGAACCCCACAGGTGTGTAAGAGATTTTAGATTGGTTTTTAGGGTTCCGTACCAAAATGGTAAAAAAGGAACCATTATGGTGAGACTAAGTCTGTCTGTCTGTCACAGCTGGATATGTCAAGAACTACTAATGCTATCAACTTGAAACTTAGAACAGTTTTAGATGACGTTTACCCAACTATTTTTCAAATAAGAAAGAAATAAAAATATATGTTGCTTGTTTTGCAACAGGTACTGAAGTGGGGTCTTAAAAATTAAAAGTGGAGCTACTAGGGCATGTGGGGTATCATATAAAAGAGCGCTGTTTACACATTCTCAAACATTTTTTTCTTTTTTTTAGGCCGCATAGTTTTCGATTTTGATGAAAAATGTAAAAAAAAATACCGTTCCCACCCCCCCCCCCTTATCTCCGTAGTTTGCAAAGAGAAAAATCTGAAATTATTCTACGTGATAGAAGTTTATGAAAAGATTACAGGAAAAATACACACTTTTTCAGAAATCGGAACGGAACCCTCGGTGCGCGAGTCCGACTCGCTCTTGACCGGTTTTTTTTTTAGCTGTTGCCCGCGGCTTCGCCCGCGTGGATGTAAATACTTCTCTATTTGAATCGGATTTTGTTCACAATTTCATGGGTTTAATTTTTTTTGCGCGGAACCCTAATTCTTTTTCCAAAATAAAAGTACCTACTTAAGTAAAAGTAAGTAAGCCTAAGTTAGTCCTTATAATATCAGCTAAAGTTCCGCCAAAATCGGTCCAGCCGTTTCGGAGATTAGCTGGAACAAACAGACAGACGATAAAAAAAACAGTAATTTAAAAAAATAAAAAACCCGACTGCGGTAAAAAATTGAAAAGCTAAAAACAAGCCCATTTATTAATTAAATAACACCCATTGGGTGTTATTTAATTTAAAATGGTGGGACCCATTTGAGTTTGAAAATATAAAAATGGAATGGGTCCCGCCTGCTTCCAACTTTTATTTAATTTAAAATGGGCTTGTTTTTAGCTTTTCAGTTTTTTACCGCAGTAGGGTTTTTTAATTTTTTTAATTACTGTTTTTTATTTCCAGCTTTTTAGTTTACAAATGTAAAAGATTTCGCAGACGTTTTTATTGTACGTGTTTTTTACGATTTATCACTTCGAGGTACTTTTAACCATATAAGTTGTATATATTTTTGTAATAACCTTTTAAAACCCTTTATTTTGATACCCCAATCGACAGGTTTTGAGAAAACAAAATATTTAAGACATAATTTGGCACCAAAAATCCGCCATTTTGTTTTTTTTTTATTTTAACATACCCAGCGTCACTCTCACAGTAAATACGAATCTGCCAAACAATTATACATACATACATACATATTACATACATAGAATACATACATACTCTCGAAAAACATAACCCTCCTTCTGGCGCAATCGGGTAAAAAGGAGGAGGTTCTCAATTCGACACGTATTTTTTCTTTCTGTATGACCACGCATAACTTTTTACAGAGTCGCCCGATTTAAAAAAAATGGTTTTGTTCGAGAAGGTATAGGTAAGTACTTCAAAGTTGGTCTTCCTTATATTTATTAACTATGCTTGGGTAGTTTTTGAGTTAGCTTCAATATCTACGTATTTTTCCCCACTTTTTATGTGGATGATGTTCTAGATTCCTTTGGAGGTAGTGCTTTAAGAATTCATGTGGGGTAGGTACCACAACTAAAAAGTGAAAAATAAAAACTTTTTTTACAAAAAAATACAACCGACTTCCAAAAGCAACAATACAAAGTGAAAAATAACTTTAACTTCGGAATTCGGTGGCAAAAAACGAAAATACATTTAACCAGACACCGACTTCCGAAATTAAAGTTATTTTTCACTTTGTAGCATTGATGTATAAAATTAGGTTTGTAGTGTTGCTTTTGGAAGTCGGTTGTATTTTTTTGTAAAAAAAGTTTTCATCTCTAAAAGACTCAGTTTCAACTTAAAATACTCGTATATCACACTCATCGAACTCCTAGCGTGGCCCTAGCTAGAATCTGTCTCCATCATTCGATGTTTGAATGATACTAATGTCTGCCTGTAACATAAGGTTGACCAATGCAACAAACCTCAACAGAACCTAGCTTTATTTATTTTATTTATATCTTAAATAACGCACAACCTCCTATGAGGTCATTGACCTACTCATCATTATGAATTATGAACACCTGGGACCTAACCTAAAATCGCGAAAACAAATCAGCTGTTCCCTACATTTATGTTCGTAACTCGTCCAAACCTGGGAAACCTCTGATTTTTTGCAGTTGGTTTGGTTTATATTATTGTGAACAGAAAATGAAATAAATTTGCTGAGCATGCAGTACTGCACTAATTTATCTAGGTATATTACATATCTAAAAAGTAAAAATCTTTTTACAGAAAATACATCCGGCTTCTAAAATTAAACACTACAAAGTGCAAAATAACTTTACGTTTCGGAGGTCGGTGGCTTATACGAGTAGTAAGAAATAAAACAAAACCACCACCAACTTCCGAAACTAAAGTTATTTTGCACTTTGTAGTGTTTTATTTTTGGAAGTCGGTTGTACATACATACATAAACTCACGCCTTCTTCCCATGGGGGTAGGCAGAAACTACAGAACGCCACCTGCTACGATCCTTACATACTACTTTTGCCTCGTTTACATACATTGGTGGTGTTTAACAAATAAATCATAAAATTCCTGTCAATTAGAAGTACCCATTTTCATAATTAGGTAGATATTATTCAATTAACTGTCAGTTAATTCATCGAACGGAACTTGATGCAGGTGCAATTAAATCTCTTTACTTTGAGATGATTTCATGCTGGGTGACTGGTGAAGTGGTATGATTGGGATTACCTACAAAATTCTATGTTTATGACAATACTAAAGTTCGGTCACTCCAAATCATTCAGATTGCAATACTCTAACTGAATGGTAAAAATAGATTTTCAAGTAATAATATGCTCTGATCAAAATGCATGCAAATGTGAATGCATCGTCCGTAGCTAACAAAGCATGAGTTTATCGCGGGAAATACAACTAACCTAACTTAACAGTATGCCTTTGGTTATAGAATAACAAATTGTTATCATAAGATCAGCTTCCGAAAAAATTAGGGATCATTAATAGCGCCCTGGGGCTCTAATTCAGGGCCATGTGACTTACGCACGACGGCGACGTCGCGCGGTGAAAGGGTGCGCCCCCGCCAGCCATATAAAAGCTCCAAGCGCTCCTCGTCAGACATCATTCAACATCCTCGATCAACTCACACCATACAATGGCATTCAAGGTACTACGAAGTTACATACATACAAGATCTAGCCGTGCAAGTTTCTGAAGCAGGAACCTAACTCAGTGATTGAAATAGTGAAAAAAGTGGATCATTGTTCTAAAATTAACCAATTTGTTTTTTCCAGTTCGTAGTGTTCGCATGCTTGGTGGCAGCGGCCAGCGCTGGAGTATATCCGGCTGCTCAAGTGGCTTACGCCGCTGCGCCCGCCTACGCTGGACATCAGGCGTACGCCGCGGCTCCCGCCTACGTCGCCCATCAAGCATACGCCGCAGCCCCCGTCGTACACTCCGCTCCCGTAGCGTACGCCGCGCCTGTTGCTAAGGTGATCGCCCCCGTCGCCAAGGTCGCCGTCGAAGAATACGACTCGCACCCCCAGTACAGCTTCGCGTACGATGTGCAGGACGGTCTCACCGGTGACTCCAAGAGCCAGCACGAGAGCCGCGACGGTGACGTCGTGCACGGCTCCTACTCCGTGGTGGACCCCGACGGCACCAAGCGCACCGTGGACTACACTGCCGATGACCACAACGGTTTCAACGCCGTCGTGCGCAAGGAGGCCCTCGGTCACGTCGCTAAGGTCGTCGCCCCCGTCGCCAAGGTCGCCCCTGTCGCGTACCAGGCTGCCCCTGTCGCGTACCAGGCTGCTCCTGTTGCGTACCAGTCTGCCCCCGTCTACCACTCGGCTCCCGCGTACCACTCCGGGCCAGTCGCCAATCTGGCGTACGCCGCCACCCCCGTGGTCCACGCTGCCCCTGTCGCCAAGTTCTCCGCTCCCATCGCCTACTCCGCTCCTCTGTACCACCATTAAACCGATGCCAAACCAAAACCTAGGAATCTAATTGTACAGTACTAATAGCGTATTATTTTCAATACGTTTGTAGTATTATGTTTTACGTTTATTAGGACTTATTTAATTAAATTAATATTTTTTTATGAAACTGTTGTTTACTTTTTTTCCTAAAATGGCCAATGTTAAAATAGGTAGTTATATTTAAGCAGGTAAGTACTACAAGAATTTACCGACAGACATAGGTATTTAGTAGGTCCTGTACCTATGTTAAATAATTTAATTAAACATTGAATCACGTCTCCGCGGGTTATAAAGTTCACGCTCAAATGGCCTGCGACTGAAATTATCCTACTGACATTTTCGAGTACCTATCTACCTACTTAATACCTATAACGTATGCTAAGTTAGGACCTGGGAATTTTGTGAAGTTTAGTACCAGTACTGACCAGTAGGTAGGATCATAAAAAATATGGTCGTTTCCACCTCAACGTTACAATCTAGGTCTAGGTCATGGAAGACAGCAAGAAAAAATTGATTGTTTATTACATTTAAATTGCTATCAAATTAACATAATTAGCTAATTACAAAAAAAAAAACATAAATAAAAACACGTTTCCAAATCGGTTATAGGTACGTATGTGTATTCTAATTTAATACAGTTACAAAAACGATAAATGAATAGTAGATTATTAACCAAGGGGATAAAGCAGTGTCTTCTCTCGCGGGTGACGATTTAAATCGCGAGCGTAACGAAGGACTCGAGGTTTACTCCCGAGCATAGCGGGGGTGTTAAAAACTTAAATCACGAGCGAAGCGAGGGATTTAAGACGAGTCCTGAGTGTAGCGAGGGATTTAAGTTCACCCAAGACTAAGACAGCTTTATCACCGAGGAAAATACTCTACTTTTCGTACCATTTGCGAAAAAATTAACACAATAATAATATGAGATAAACATTTATTAAAAATAATGACAATTAAAAGTAAAAATAAATTAAAATAAACTTAACGTTTATGTATTTGAAGAAAACAAAAACGCGGCAAATTCCTAGACTAGTATTTTTTTGTCGGAAAAGCAAAGGCATCAAGCTCATACGGCCTCGTCGGTTTTCGTAATTTTATTTAATAATCATAACTGCATAATAAATGCGTATTCCTTTTTCAAAAAGATGTATAATGCTTTATATACAAACTTCATGGTGTAAACACAGATGTAGTTCAGTATAAATTTCGGTAAATATTCCAAATTTAAATCACATTCTCCCCCTAGAGGATGAATGAAATTCAGTACCTACAATTTTCTTTCCCTGTTTTTAACAGATTAAAAATGACTATTGTTATGTTCGCTTTTTGTGGCATAGAATGTCACTTTTTTGAGCAAGTGGTACGAAAACGCTATAATTATGTGTGTCTATTACAGCCAGCGTCAATAATAGCGGGACGAAAAGACTATTCAATTTCAAAGTGATCTAAACAACTATGAAAATGAAATATTAACTTAATGATACAAGGAATGTTTCAGAATGAAGACAGTAATTACCTTCTTTACAAAATTCGCTTAGTTGACACAGACTGGTTGTTGAGATTGACGGGTCGGAGGTTCAATGAAACGAAACACACCGACTCGTTCTTCATACAGTTTATTGTGTATCACTTATTGCATACATAATTACAATATAGTTGTACGACTCACAACACGGGAGAAACTTTTAGTCCCGAAAGCAAACCTTAATTAATCTCTTCTTCACATGATCAAAACTTAGCGGGAAAACCGGCTGTCAGTTAGTTAGTGACATCTGACATCTCTTTTACAATTCTGTTAGTTTTGCCAACAGAAACCAAATGTGGAGTGTTGCGTTCGCCACACCACCCCCCTACGGAGAGAAAAAGTTCCAGAAAAAAAATATTATATATTGTATATTGCATTGTAAAATAAAATATATAATTATACATTATAATTTATAATAGATGAAACTTAAATATGTTTTTATAGATCCAGAACTTCTCTGAATTTGACCCTGCGTCCAGTCCTAGTGGTAATTATAGGAGTAGGTGGTGGTGCTACTGTTGCAGAGGGTTCTGAAATAGGTATTTTAGTTGGGGCAGTGGAAGATGGAGCTGAAACTTGTGGCGTAGAGTCTGGGACTGCGTCTGTTTTGGTTCTTGACGTTGGGTCAAGATAGGCGGGCTTGACACGGTCTATGCTCACGGTGAGTTGTTTACCACGCACCTCCAACGTAAGGGTTTTGTCTTGCCTCTTTATGATTTTATACGGGCCCATGTACGGTTGTTGTAGTGGACGTCTCACCGTGTCATCTCGTAAGAAGACATGACTGGTGGACGCCAGGTCCTTGAACACGAATGTGGCCGGGTTGTTGTGGCGAGCTGCCGGTGTGGGTCGAATGGACTCCATTTTGGTTCGCAGCTGAGTCAGAAAGTCCAGCATATCACTGGTGCTTCGTGTTTCCTCTGGCGGTACGATGAGCTCTCCTGGAAGGCGCAGGGGTTCACCATAAACTAATTCGGCAGCAGAACTGTGGAGATCCTCCTTGAGCGCTGTCCTCATACCCAGCAATACAAGGGGAAGTGCCTTTGACCATGTGGTGTCGTGGCACATTAAAGCGGCCTTTAATTGGCGGTGCATGCGCTCCACCATACCATTGGCGCAGGGATGGTAACTTGTTGTTCGAATCCGCTTGATTGCGCACACGTTCATGAGGCGCTGAAACAAACCGGATTCAAATTGGCGACCCTGGTCGCTGGTCAAAATATTAGGCACACCGAACCTGGATATCCATCCTGTCACCAACGTATCTGCCACTTCCTCTGCTGTTATAGACATCATTGGCCAAGCTTCTGGCCACCGGGTGTACCTATCCACCGCAGTAAGGCAGTACGAAAATCCGTTTGAGTGCGGAAGAGGGCCTATTATGTCGATGTGAATGTGCCGGAAACGTGCTGATGGAATGGGGAAGTTGGCCAGAGGCGAGGAGACGTGGCGTGAAATTTTGCTGCGTTGGCAGTCGACGCAAGAGCGCGCCCAGGCGGCGCATTCCTTGCGAATCAGGGGCCAAACATATCGATCAGCCACCAGGCGGGCGCTTGCACGCGCACTGGGGTGGCTGAGGTTGTGTAATCTCTGGAATGCAGGTCGGCGGAAGGCCTCTGGAAGATAGGGTCTTGGCTTGTCCGTGGAAGTGTCACAGTAAATAGACACATTAGTTCCAGGTATGGCGACTTTTTCCAACTTTAGAGACGAGTCAACCTGCATCCGACGGAGTTCCTCGTCTGTGGCCTGCGCATCAGAAAGCGCAGCGTAGTCCTCTTCAAGGGAGAGTGACTCAATGCGAGACATTGTGTCAGCTACGATGTTCTCCTTTCCTTTAATGTGCACAATATCGGTGGTAAATTGCGAGATGAACGAGAGCTGGTTGAGTTGCACCGGTGGTAGCTTCTCGCGGCGCTGGAGAAATGCGTAAATTAACGGTTTATGATCCGTGTAGATGGTTACATGGTAAACCTCCAGTACATGCCGAAAATGTTGCACTGCTTCATATACTGCGAGTAACTCACGGTAGTATGCTGGCCAGGTGGTCTGGCGTGCAGTCAATTTCTTACTAAAGAAAGCGAGAGGCTGCCACTGTTCATTTACTAACTGCTGTAAACATGCGCCAGCGTGGCTTGAAGAGGCATCTGTGAATAGTCCCAAAGGAGCGTTAGGGACTGGGTGGGCTAGGAGAGTAGCAGTTACAAGGTGATCTTTACACTTCTCAAAAGCGCCCTCGAGGTCTGGTGTCCACGGCACAGGTTTGGCACCCTTGAGCTGTGTAGAAGCCAGGACATCGATCATTGGAGCTTGAAGCTCGGCAGCTTTAGGGAGAAAACGGCGATAGAAGTTGATCATCCCTAAGAATCGCCGAAGGCCTTCCACTGTTTTGGGTAGCGGAAAATTTCGCAAGGCTTCTATCCTTTCCGGTGGTGGGCGGGTACCATCCTTAGATATCCGGTAACCAAGGAATGTCACCTCTGCAGCGGCTAGTACACACTTAGAAGCGTTAACGACGACGCCATACTCGGATAGCCGCTGGAAAAGGACGCGCAGGTGTTGGGCGTGCTCAGCAGCGTTTTTGGAGTAAACCAGAACGTCATCTACGTAAGGATAACAGAAATCGAGCCCTCTCACGACCTCGTCCATAAAGCGCTGAAAAGTCTGCCCAGCGTTACGGAGACCGAAGGTCATGAAAGGAAACTCGAATAACCCGAAGGGTGTAGTAATGGCCGTCTTGCAGATATCCGCCTCAAACACTGGAATCTGTTGGTACGCTTTGACCAAATCGATGGTGCTGAAGATCGTGGCACCAGCAAGGTTGTGGGAGAAATCAGCTATGTGTCGGACAGGGTAACGGTCTGGGACCGTCCGAGCGTTCAGTGCTCGGTAGTCCCCACAGGGGCGCCAGCCGTCTTCACCTTTGCGAGCCATATGCAGCGGTGAAGCCCAAGGACTGTCTGAAGGTCGCGCAGTTCCACAACGCATCATTTCCTCAAATTCCTTCTTCGCAGCCAGAAGTTTCTGAGGCGCGAGTCTACGAGGACGACAAGAAACGGGTGGTCCGTCGGAAGTCACGATGTGATGAACCGTTGAATGCTTCATGGTCCTTGGGAGGCCAGGTGGTCGAGTTATATCCGGGAATTCCAAGAGGATTCTGCTGAATGGTGAACTCTCAGCGGCAACTGTCTTCACGCTTGGTTGGTTCACTTGAGCGATGGTAGCAGGTACAGACAATTTGGTGCTGCCATCTATAAGACGCTGGCCGCGGCAGTCGGGCAGGAGGTGGTAGTATGATAAAAGGTCAGCACCAATTATTGGTGTGCTTACATCTGCTATCACGAAGTTCCACCTAAACTCTCGGCGGAGACCTAAATTTAAACGAAGAGCTGTGGTGCCGTAAGTTTTTATTGAGCTACCATTGGCTGCACGCACGTCAAAGTCAGTGGAGTTGTAGCGTCCTTTGAGAAACTGACGAGGGAAACAACAGATATCGAAGCCAGTGTCAATCAAAAACCGACGTTTTGATTCCGAGTCCAAGACAAATAAACGGCGGCCAGTTAGGGAGCAATCAGTTTCCGCCACTATTGATTGCTCACGGCGTTTCCCTTTTGATTAGAATCCCAGGTGCAAGGGTTTATACATTTACTTGCTTTTTCCTGGAATCTTTTGTGGTACCAGCATAATTGGTCTTTAGATTGAGACGATGACCGGGATTGCGACTGAGCGCGGCCCATTGATCTTGAGCGTCGAGACTGTCCTGCTGCTTTGTCTCGAGTGAGAGTATCAACTTTCCTCGTCAACTCCTCAATGCTACGCATGATGTTGCCAATATCAAATGCGGCAGCGGAGTGAACTGATGTTGAAGGGGCAGGCGAGGTCTCAACTATGCTGTCCGCAATTTCCGCAACCTTGTTAAGTGGGAGATCCACTTGAGCCATGAGGATTCTCTGTACCTCAGGTGGGAGGCGGCGCATCCATAACTCCCTAAGGATGCCTTCATCACCCACCGACGTACCAGCCAAGGAGCGTAGATGGCGTAGAAATGCGCTAGGCTTCCGGTCCCCCAGTTGTTCTTCGCTTAAAAGCTGACGTGTGCGCTGGACCTTGGAATCTGATAAGCGCCTGATTAGTTCCTTTTTTAGGAACTCATACCTGTCTTCTGCAGGTGGGCTTGCTATAATATCTTCCACTTCTTCGGCTACCCGAGCATCCAAAACGGACAGTATGTGCCCGTATTTAGTGGCGTCCTGGGTTATGCCAGCAATTTGAA
This sequence comes from Cosmia trapezina, assembly GCA_905163495.3. Lineage (NCBI taxonomy): Eukaryota > Metazoa > Arthropoda > Insecta > Lepidoptera > Noctuidae > Cosmia > Cosmia trapezina. The sequence continues at coordinate 12,386,265 of LR991042.1, forward strand.
ATTGTGCCTCCGCCTGTGCAAACCAAATGACAGGTTTTTCAACAAAAAAATTTTGCAGCTTGACGGAGACACCTGCAACACTTGTACTTGCAGAAGAGTGAGGTTGTGATTGAAACCGAGCGAGCTTTTGCTCCAGCTCTATGACCTTCTGTTGGAGGGAATTGTCTTCGTTTGGCATGGTTGAAACCAATAATTAAATTTAATAAATAAATAAATAAAGGAACCAAGAAAACCAAATTAAATTATTAGAGGTTAATTTGAAACCCAATATTAATAGCAACCCACATTGGACTTCTGCGGCCGTAAACAAAATATAACTGCCATGCAATTATTAGTAATTAATAAGTTAGTATACTTAATGACAAACAATGTTTACACAAGAACACAACAACCAAACAAGTTATGATATATGAACTTATAAGTAAAATCAAGATGTCAATTTAGTATTGTTTCTCAATGCAAACTTGCTTTTATATTAACAAAAATCACAAAACAAACAATTATATTAATTTCTGGTATTGTAAAAAGAAATTAAAAAATTAAATTAGGTTACAAGTTATGTTTTTCAGTAGGTGTGTAAGCACCCAAACTGGTTTTGAAATGGTAACTAATACCTACTCTGTTATTTTTAATATTGATTGTTTAATATGTATACTGTTTATAACATTAACTTAACATAAAATAGTTCTTCAATAAATAAATTATTTGTGAACCAACACCAAATATAATTTAATTAGTGACATACATAATTAGTAGCAAGTATTGCTAGATTATGAGAGTAGGTTATTGTAAACAATTTTAAATCTGACCGCAAACAATCAAACCAATGTGTTAAGTAAGCTCTAAATATAATTATGTGAAGAGGCGGACACACTCATGCTAAAACTTGTTAGTAGCTAAATAAGTATGCCTGTTGCTTGGTATATGAAGATAGTATAACACTCATGCACTTTTTGTAACTTGAATCACTTTGATGGTTCTTATAGGTACGGGTAAAAGTCTAAACACCATGCAATACCAGGAATCCCGTTGAAAAAATTGTGGTAGTTGTCACACAAAACTTGCAGAAAGTTACAATGAATGTTTGCTCACCAGATCCGTGGGCTATGTTACCATTGAAATATGTCCTTGGTCAGTTGTTTCTCTTGTGCTGGAACTTAGACAGGGTACCTACTTGCAGCATGTGAAACCCAGTCTGCAGGCGATTCGAACTTGCAGTGTAGCAGGTTGCGTAAACTGAACATGTAGGTAGTCAGGTACACCTCGGGCGTGTCAGGTGAGCCCAGCCGTCGTCGCAGGGAATATGCGAACACGTTCACTGGTAAACACTCGTCGACTTACGCGGGGGGCTTCGCATTCGGCCCCTGTATATAACGCAGGGTAGGGTCACTTGTTCTACAGTGGCTCACTTTTTTTCCGAGGCGTATTTTTCAACACCTATTTAAGTTAGGTTATCGAAATTCGGAATGAATATAGTGTCACTAATGTGCTTTTAAAATGTACAGTCATTTTTAAATAAATGTAAGACAGAATGTAAATATTGTACCTTTTTTAAAAAAACATAAATGAGCCACTGTGTACCATAGGGTTGGCATACTGGCTCACCCCAGAGTACACAGTGGACCACAGTGGTACACAGTGGATAGTTGGTACTAATCACTAGTAATAAAACAAATAATACGATAGTTAATCAACATTTATTAGGCAATATGTCAACATGTATTAATCCATACTAATATTATAAATTCGAAAGTAACTCTGTCTGTCTGTCTGTCTGTCTGTCTGTCTGTCTGTCTGTCTGTCTGTCTGTCTGTCTGTCTGTCTGTCTGTTACCTTTTCACGCCTAAACCACTGAACGGATTTCGATAAAATTTGGCAAAGCTATAGATGGTATCCTGGGGACGGACATAGGCTACTTTTTTTTTCAAAAATAATCCTACAGGGGGTGATATCGGGGATGAAAGTTTGTATGGGAAACTCAGTATTTCTTAAGTTAGGGATGTGAAAATTAAAATGTATGCTTTTGATAGGAAATAAAGAAATATGCGGTTCAGCGTTTTTGAAAAATCATCCCCTAAGGGGGTAAAATAGGGGTTGATTTTAAAATTTACAAAACTGCATGGATTTCGACAAAATTTGGCAAGGCTTTATATAGCATCCTGGGAAAGGACATAGGATACTTTCAAAAACAATACTACAGGGGGTGATATAGGGGATGAAAGTTTGTAAGGGAAACCCAGTATTTCTTAAGTTAGGGATAACAAATTTATGCTATTGGTAGGAAATTAAGAAATATGCGGTTCAGCGTTTTTGAAAAATCATCCCCTAAGGGGGTACAATCGGGGTTGATTTTAAAATTTACAAAACTGCACGGATTTCGACAAAATTTGGCAAGGCTTTATATAGCATCCTGGGAAAGGACATAGGATACTTTCAAAAACAATACTACAGGGGGTGATATAGGGGATGAAAGTTTGTAAGGGAAACCCAGTATTTCTTAAATTAGGGATAACAAATTTATGCTATTGGTAGGAAATTAAGAAATATGCGGTTCAGCGTTTTTGAAAAATCATCCCCTAAAGGAGTAAAATAGGGGTTGATTTTAAAATTTACAAAACTGCACGGATTTCGATAAAATTTGGCAAGGCTTATAGATGGTGTCCTGAGGACGGACATAGTCTATTTTTTTTTCAAAAATAATCCTACAGGGGGTGATATAGGGGATGAAAGTTTGTATGGGAAACTCAGTATTTCTTAAGTTAGGGATGTGAAAATTAAAATGTATGCTTTTGATAGGAAATAAAGAAATATGCGGTTCAGCGTTTTTGAAAAATCATCCCCTAAGAGGGTAAAATAGGGGTTGATTTTAAAATTTACAAAACTGCATGGATTTCGACAAAATTTGGCAAGGCTTTATATAGCATCCTGGGAAAGGACATAGGATACTTTCAAAAACAATACTACAGGGGGTGATATAGGGGATGAAAGTTTGTAAGGGAAACCCAGTATTTCTTAAGTTAGGGATAACAAATTTATGCTATTGGTAGGAAATTAAGAAATATGCGGTTCAGCGTTTTTGAAAAATCATCCCCTAAAGGCGTAAAATAGGGGTTGATTTTAAAATTTACAAAACTGCACGGATTTCGATAAAATTTGGCAAGGCTATAGATGGTGTCCTGGGGACGGACATAGTCTACTTTTTTTTTCAAAAATAATCCTACAGGGGGTGATATAGGGGATGAAAGTTTGTATGGGAAACTCAGTATTTCTTAAGTTAGGGATGTGAAAATTAAAATGTATGCTTTTGATAGGAAATAAAGAAATATGCGGTTCAGCGTTTTTGAAAAATCATCCCCTAAGGGGGTACAATCGGGGTTGATTTTAAAATTTACAAAACTGCACGGATTTCGACAAAATTTGGCAAGGCTTTATATAGCATCCTGGGAAAGGACATAGGATACTTTCAAAAACAATACCACAGGGGGTGATATAGGGGATGAAAGTTTGTAAGGGAAACCCAGTATTTCTTAAGTTAGGGATAACAAATTTATGCTATTGGTACGAAATTAAGAAATATGCAGTTCAGCGTTTTTGAAAAATCATCCCCTAAGGGGGTAAAATAGGGGTTGATTTTAAAATTTACAAAACTGCACGGATTTCGATAAAATTTGGCAAGGCTATGGATGGTGTCCTGGGGACGGACATAGGCTACTTTTGGTCTTAAAAATAATCCTACAGGGGGTGATATAGGGGATGAAAGTTTGTATGGGAAACTTAGTAAGAAAAAAGTTAGGGATGTGAAAATTAAAATGTATGCTTTTGATAGGAAATAAAGAAATATGCGGTTTAGCGTTTTTGAAAAATCATCCCCTAAGGGGGTAAAATCGGGGTTGATTTTAAAATTTACAAAACTGCACGGATTTCGACAAAATTTGGCAAGGCTTTATATAGCATCCTGGGAAAGGACATAGGATACTTTCAAAAACAATACTACAGGGGGGATATAGGGGATGAAAGTTTGTAAGGGAAACCCAGTATTTCTTAAGTTAAGCATAACAAATTTATGCTATTGGTAAGAAGTTAAGAAATATGCAGGTCAGCGTTTTTTAAAAATCATACCCTAATTAGGTAAAATAGGGGTTGATTTTAAAATTTACAAAACTGCACGGATTTCGATAAAATTTGGCAAGGCTATAGATAGCATCCTGGGAAAGGACATGGGCTACTTTTTGTCTTAAAACATAATCCTACAGGGGGTGATAAAAGGGATGAAAGTTTTTATGGGAAACCCAGCATTTCTTAAGTTAGGGATATGCCCTATGTTTTCCACATGAACGTTCCCATGTGATATTTTCCGACATCTATGCGGGCGAAGCCGCGGGCAACAGCTAGTATAGAAATAATTTTAACCTCTTTCTATTAAATTTTAATGTAAAAATCTTCGAAAACTTAACATCGCGCACAAATCTTTTAAAATTATTTAATATCATATTATAAATTCTTATTCAAATTCTACACTGAGTAAGAATTTAATTGTGGTAGGTAGCCAAAGGATAAATTCGTTTCTTTCTTTTTTTACTCAGTAACTACCTACCTAGTTAAATTGATTGATCTCGGGATCTTGATCTCATTTTGAAGTAATATTAGTTTTGTTTTAGACGAATAAGGTATGTTCGTTCCTATTTTATTAAAAATGAATACATAATATGATATTAAATAATATCATGTTATATTTTAAAACTATCAGGCATCTTTATATTATTTTTTTCCGCCATTTGGTAGGCTACTCTCCTGCTCTCTTTTTCCGACAACCCGTAAAATATTGAGGAACAATATTTATACTATTCTTTAAGGCTTTCTTCTTGTTTATTATCAAAAACTTTTCTTACTTCATAATTAGGGATTAAGCGCATTGTTTTCACGGACCCAAAACTTTTATTTTTTTTTTAAATAACGCTTTAAAGTTGTAAAAGGTATATTGAAGTTCTTAGAAGCTTTCCTAACACTCATTCCGCCCTGAATGCTATGAAGAGCTTGCTTCATACTTTCTTCCGAATGAGTCCCGATGATGCGAGGCTTTTCTGGACGAGGCATTCTGAAATAAGAATATGTTTTTGAATTTAATTCATTACCAAAACATTGCAACATACATACTTTCAGTACTGATTTGAGAATCTGTATTTTAATCAAAATGTTACAAAAAAAAAAACAGTTTAGTACACAGTGGCTCATGATCCACTGTGCACTTACGTGATCTGAGCCAATGTGGACGTTGCCGACATTTTGAATACCAACTACCACAAAAAAAAAGCTAACCTATATTTCAAGAGGAATAGAACAGAAAAACATTCTTAAATAAGTACAAACTACAATGGAAATGTAAAAATATTCAAATACCATACTACGCATGTGTTGGAACAAAAGAAAACTTACCTTATTTTTTATTAAAATTTTCTTTGTACACAAACACCACGTGTCGTACGCGCTTCCCGACTGGTTTCGACGAGTTCATGTACCGACGGCTACCTTGGGTGAAAAAGACAGATATATATCTCTGGTAATTTCTTAGATTCTTAAACTGAGCCACTGTTTCTGGTATAACCACTGTAGAACAAGTGACCCTACCGGTACCTACTCAGCAACTGTGTTTTTTTTTCACAATATCACGTCGGGGTCACCATTGACGGGTCGGAGGTTCAATGAAACGAAACACACCGACTCGTTCTTCATACAGTTTATTGTGTATCACTTATTGCATACATAATTACAATATAGTTGTACGACTCACAACACGGGAGAAACTTTTAGTCCCGAAAGCAAACCTTAATTAATCTCTTCTTCACATGATCAAAACTTAGCGGGAAAACCGGCTGTCAGTTAGTTAGTGACATCTGACATCTCTTTTACAATTCTGTTAGTTTTGCCAACAGAAACCAAATGTGGAGTGTTGCGTTCGCCACAAGATCATTTTGAATACTTTTTATCCCAGCTGTACGTTCCCGTGGTACCTACAATATATATTTTTAGGGTCCCGTACCTCAAAAGAAAAACGGATACATATAAATAGGATCACTTCGTTGACCGTCTGTCTGTCTGTCAGTCTGCCAGTCTATCAAGCAAGACCTTTTTTAATATCAGGAACGCGTGGATGTATCAAGTTGAAATTAATATCAAGTAGGTCTATGGTCCCTTGGAGCTCTAAAAAATCAAGCTTCTAAGTTAACGCAATAAAAGAATTGGTACGGCCATTTATTATGAGTGTGGTAATAATGCACGTTGTATGTCATGCCGTTTAAGAGATACAGCAATTTTCTAAACGTTACCCCAGCGGCATCTTGAATAACTCTGAAACCTCAAGACGCACAAATTATATTTTTTGGGCACAATTAATTAGGCACAAATTATATTTAACTAAGTAGCTAGTTTGTATTCAGCTACGACCACTGGTAAAAAAACATGCCGCTGCAGTAACGTTACTCCAGCGGAATCTGTTTTTCGTGAATATCTTTGGATCGGCTGGAAGCACAAATTATATATAAATTTCGGGCACAATTACACGAGATGAGGTACTAATTTCTGTACAGCCGAAATCCTGTAAAGCGACAACATTCCGCTGGCGTGCCGCACATACTAGACCTAGAATCTTGAAATGTGGCAAGAAGCAAGGTCTCACTCACTGCACAAGTAAAGGAAAAGCTCCGAAAATTCATAATTTGCAATTTTATCTTAGAAAAAATTTTTTTTTGGCATTTCAAACTTAAATTTGCAGTTGAAGAACTGACCGACTAACCGTGACGTGTTTCAACGTATGGAGGACATGTTTTTCATTTTGGGATAAATTAATCCCAACTACGGAAAGGGTTCCGTAGTTGGTCATTGTTCACTTTTACGGCTATAAGCAATGACGTATTATAAAAACTTTTTACAAAAAAAAAAAAACAACCAACTCAAATCGCTATAGGTGTGCCTATAAAATTTGAGGGTTTCCCTCGATTTCCATAGGATCCCCTCATCAGATTCTGACTTGGTGACAATGGGACCACCTCGAGAGTATACGCTTTCAAACAAAAAAAGAATTTTGCTAATCCGTCTATATGTCGCAGGTTTATGACAGAATCAGGTGTTTGATCAAAAACCTAGGCTTTTGATCAAGGACCGGTTGACGGAGCCCCGCTGCGCGGGCCTTCTGCAGGGTTTAAGGTAACCTAACCTAACCGAACCTCGGGGTGCCTCTGACGTCGACAGTCTTCTTCCGGTTCTCGATCAAAAGCCTAAGTTTTTTATCAAAAACCTGATTTTGTCATATACCTGCGACAGTATATAAATGACGAAGTTATGCCCGAACATAACATAAAAAAAAAACCAAAAAGAAAAAATAGAAACATCCGAATTGATAACAAAAAAAAACAACCGACTTCCAAAGAAACACTACAAGTGAAAAATAACTTTAATTTTGGAAATCGGTGTCTTTGGATCATTATTTTAGAGAAACACTACAAAGTGAAAAATAACTTTAATTTTGGAAATCGGTGTCTTTGGATCATTATTTTAGTTTTTGCCACCGACTTCCAAAATTAGTTATTTTTCGGTTGCTTTTTTTTGTAAAAATGTTTTTAGTTTTCACTTTTTAGTGGGTCAGTTTGTAATTTTATCTAAGTTACAATAGCCCAATATCAAGTGCTCATCACCTTTTACAAAATTATTGCTTTTCCCGATGCAGGGACGTTAATTGTTAAGGAGTTCTCCTAGTAAGAACCAGGAGAACTGGAGCTCCATGGTGAAGTCATCATCACCATTATGCATTTTGACGAGCATAAATTACTTAGCAACCATATTAAAGTATAATCAGACCGAAGCCCGTGAAATACTTAGATAAACTTAATTGAGTAGTTCCGATGGCCATCTGTGGTCTTCATCATCAATTCCGCTTCACCAAATGGCTCTTTTCGAGAGCAAATGCACTAGTTACTATAAAAAAAAACCGGTCAAGAGCGAGTCGGACTCGCGCACCGAGGGTTCCGTTCCGATTTCTGAAAAAGTGTGCTATTTAGAGACATCGTTTTATTTTTCCTGTAATCTGTACATAAATTTCTATCACATAGAATAATTTCAGATTTTTCGCTTTGCAAACTTCGGAGATAAGGGGGAGGGACGGTATTATTTTTTACATCTTTCATAAAAAGTCGAAAACTATGGGGCCTAAAAAAAAGAAAAAAAAATGTTTGAGAATTTGCAAAGAGCGCTTTTTCATATAATACCCCACATGCTTTAGTAGCTCCACTTTGAATTTTTAAGACCCCCTTTCAGTCCATGTGGCAAAAAAAATATAAATATTTTTATTTCATTCTTATTTGCAAAATAGTTGGGTAAACGTCATCTAAAACTATTCTAAATTTCAAGTTGATAGCATTAATAGTTCTCGAGATATCCAGCTGTGACAGTCAGACAGACAGACAGATAGACAGTCAGACAGACAGACTGAGTCACACCATAAGGGTGCCTTTTTTACCATTTTGGTACGGAACCCTAAAAATACCCAAATCGCTATAGGTGTGCCTATAAAATTTGAGGGTTTCCCACGATTTTCATGGGATCCCCTCATCAGATTCTGACTTGGTGACAATGGGACCACCTCGAGAGTAAAGATAATATATCATTGGCTATAAGTAATAAATATTTTCTTTAAGTTACTCTGACCCGAAAAACGTTGTCCTGTCTCAATTTCAATAATTCATACAAAATTCCCATCGAATTTTCCTTATTGCCCGGCAACTTAAATTTTTCTTTCCGTAACCACGACTATTTTAGCCAAATCGGTCCAGCCATTCTGAAGTGATCAAGTGATGCGCTTAGAATACCAACGAACAGGAATAAAGATTTTATCATTCTATTTTAACCTAAACAAACAATTTTTATAAAGCTAAACAAAAAATTGGCCAAGTGCGAGTTGGACTCGCGCGAGTTTTGTACCACCACAACCAACCACAACACACAAATGTTACAAATTCTGGAATAAATCAAAGCATTCATTTAGAAACGATCACATTTGCTATGAAAATGTAACCCTCAACATTTGCAATGATCCTTTCAATCTCCCCCAACCAAGGGCGTAGCTAGGGAACCGGGAACATCAAAGGGAAGGTCAAAGGTATTACCTTTGACCTTTGTTCTCGAGAAAACGAAATTGATATTTTAAATGGTGCCTGCCAAAAAGCACATAGTGAAAAGGTCTGCTGAGCATTGTTTCATATTTCTTAATTTACATGTTTCAATTTAATTGACGCCTAGTCGTCCGAATCCTCAGTGTTAAAGAACCGAATAATGATGTTATGTAACTTGTAAGGACAGTCTGTTTAACCAGACCTTGGTAATAGTAACCCTTGCTAGTACTACCCTTGGTAGTAATAACCTACTTATGCAGCAAAATAATAAAAACCGGTCAAGAGCGAGTCGGAATCGCGCACCGAGGGTTCCGTTCCGATTTCTGAAAAAGTGTGCTATTTAGAGGTATCGTTTTATTTTTCCTGTAATCTACATTATATAAACTTCTATCACATAGAATAATTTCAGATTTTTCTCTATGCAAACCGTAAAAATAATTCCTTCAGAGATAAGGGGTCCCCCTTATCTCCGAAGGTATTATTTTTACGGTATTTTGTTTAAGTCGAAAACTGTGTGGCCTAAAAAAAATGTTTGAGAATGTGCAAACAGCGCTCTTTCATATGATACCCCACATGCCCTAGTAAGAATGAATTTTGAATTTTTAAGACCCCCTTTCAGTCCGTGGCAAAAAAAATATTTTTATTTCTTTCTTATTTGCAAAATAGTTGGGTAAACGTCATCTAAAACCGTTCCAAATTTCAAGTTGATAGCATTATTAGTTCTTGAGATATCTAGCTGTGACCGACAGACAGACAGACTGAGTCACACCATAGGGGTTCCTTTTTACCATTTTGGTACGGAACCCTAAAAACACTATCTCTGTTGCTGATGGGCTTTCCTACTTTTTAAATACTTTTATTTTTTGTGTAGAAATATTTAACAATGTAAATAAATGATATGTATGTAAAAAATAAATAAAAACACCAAGAACAAAATAAATAAATTCCCCAAGTGGATGCGTTTACTAAACTCCAATTCACTATCTGCACTGAAACTCGTTTTCAATCTCATGATGTTCACTAGGCATACACAGAAACGTGTTATTACTAGGCTTTGTTCCTCTTCCTTGCCAACGCCCTTGGATATTTGCCCCCACACTGCCCCATTCGCCACACCCTGCCCTGCCTACGCCCAAGTCCATAGGTAAATAGCACTGCGTATAGAACACGTCTGGGAATACGTCAACGCCCTTGCCAGATTAAAAGTGCAGTACTGAAATTAAATAATCAGTTTCCATTTATTTTCTACCTAAGATAGTAATGTGTAAATAGTTGTATATAAGTTTGTTTATCGTCAAATGAAATAAGCACCCCTTATCTAGTTGAACCAGTAGTTGTTTTCATCATTCAGATGAATTTTACTTTTGATTTTCATTCTTCCTTACATTTAAATGATAATTTCAATACAGACATCTCAGACACTGTACTTTAATTAAAATACACTATTTTAATACACATGTAAGCAGAAGTTTCTGGATAATTTATTATTTTAGAACTTTTGGAAAACATCGTACTACTAGCGCCATTGTCAAATCTGTGTTGCCAGTAAAAAAATGAAAGTGGTGCTATTGTATACTTTTATGTTTGACAGCTGAAATCAAAATAAACATCGGCCGACGCCCAAACAAAACATTATTTTTGTGAAATAGGCGTGTCGCACACACCCGGCTGCAGTGTCTGCTGACACTAAATAAGAAATACTTTAAATGTTATATCAGTCAGACTTTAAAATAATCAAGCAAGCGGCGCGTAAAATATTAATTTGTGGTTTCGTGTTTTCTGCAAATTAATTTATTTTTTAATCATCATAACTACTTATTGAATTACATAACTTATATTATCGGAATATTGATTAATTCGTGCCATCGGAGAAGAAAAATCGGCAATGGTATCCACAAGGGGAGTTCGTTATAAATTCAGTGAAGGCGAGCGCGTTTTGTGTTATGAACCGGATCCAACAAAAGCCAAGGTGCTCTACGACTCCAAGGTAAGGACCGCAGTGCTAGGTCTAACCACGCCCTGTATCATCTCGTTTTTATCAACTTTAGTTACTATAATACTCCAAATACAACTGCAACAACTACTAAACAACAGCTAGGTTATAATTATATAAAACTTTTTTACCAGCAGTTTGCAACTTATTTGGTAGAAAATTGATCAAAACACCACCATAAACTTTACATAACAAACTTCCTTATGAACTTGCAGATCTTAGTCTACATAGCTCAGTTTGTGAAATACTGTTACAAAATAAAATAAAATAAAATATTCAACAAAACTATTTTTTTGGTGTCCAAAATATTCTACAAGGTTTGTTTTAAAAAATAATCAAAGTTGTGTTTTTTTGTGCTACTTTCAGTTATATTTTGTTTTAGTCCCTATTTTACTGATAAAGTATGTAAAATAAAGTTTATTGCTAATTCTTAGACTTGGTGCAGGAAGGGTGGGGCAAGACCTCATGTTGACTTTGTTTTTTTTTTACAAACATAATTCTATAAACCTATAGAATCCATGCCTATTATTATACTATCCATGCATTGCTGCTGCTGCTAGAATATATTTTTGGGTGGGGCACTAACCTCATCAAATGTTTAGGAAACTAGAGCCATCCAAGTATAAGGTATAACTAGGGTGGAGCAAAAGTTGTGGTAATAATAAGTTAATTAAGGAACTAGTGTATTATTCTTCCTAGCTATCATGGCTTCATTTTGATTCCTGTTGAGCAAAATAAACCGAAATAAATTGGTGTAAAGTTGAGTGTACAAATAATATATTATTATCTGCATAACAATTTTATTACAAAGTCAGCTATTCAACTTCAACTTATAATTTGTAAACAGGTGTTGGAAGTGATAGAGAGTAAGGACAAGCGTGGCCGCCGTACTGTGGAGTATTTGATACACTTCCAAGGTTGGAACTCTTCTTGGGACCGCTGCGTTAGCGAAGACTTTGTGTTGAAAGACACTGAAGAAAACAGACAGCTGCAAAGAGATCTAGCTGAAAAATCTCAACTACAACTGTAAGATATTATTTAACTTTTAAATACTACATTGGGAAATAATTTGCCAAGTTATTTGAAAAAAATATATTGAAGATTCATGAGTAGGTCTAAAATTTATTACTCAACAATAGGAATTAACTACTGCTGCTGTTGCGCTTTATTTTTACTTTTTCGTGTTTTGTATATTTGTGTTTAATGTAGGGGTGCTTATCTGTATCGCCGAGAGCGCAAGAAGGGCGGCAGTACCTCTAACCCGGGGGCGGGCCCCGCCAAGCGCGCCCGACATGGCTTCTCTGATGACGGCTCTTCTAGTAGCACACAGCCAGATGGTAAGTTTTAATATTTTAACTTTAAACAATTATGGGCTAATTTTTCAATCGTCAGATATCTTTTATTTATGGAATGAATATGGTGGTTTGACAGCTTTTGGGCAGAAAATATGTCAAACTGCCATATTTATTCTTCAGATAAAAGTTATCTGACTATTGAACCTAATGTGTTTAAATGTATCAGGTGAAATAAATCAAATAATTTTCCAATAATCAGCAGCCATCACCTTAGCAACAATACAAAAAGAATTGCATAATATTATGCTATTGCTATTTTTGAATAATTATGTGCGACTTAATTGATCAGTTTTCAATATTTCGTTAAGTACATAAATCACTGGGGGTTCAAAAACAGAATGAATCGCATCTCGTACGTATCCGTACATACAAACAAGTTATTACACGTGGCTATAGTTTCGAAAAGCGCGCCACCCGACACACCCAAGTACGTCAAAGATGGCCGCGCCGTTTACGCGGTAACGCCCAGACATGCGCATTCTCCCTTTTCGCATTCATCGCATTGCCGCTTTCCTTTGTTATCGTGTTTATAAATACTTTCATTGAACGCTGAAAGTTTTAACTTTTGTTCTAGCTGAGTAGAAGATATTACTTGAAACTTCTACCATTCTGTCGTTCATTTTTCAGTTAAAACTATTAAAAGGTTTCTAACCAACGCAACGTAAAAAAGAGGTTTTCTTAGGTACATAATTTTAGATTGATAAATATTCTTCAGTCGGTTATATGTTTCTGATGGAGATATGAATAAGACCATAGGTCGCACTTCAACGAAAAGTGTGTCTACTGTAGCATATACTTAGGTATATAAAATGCTAAATACGAACACGTCGAATGAGAGCGACATAGTTAGTACCTACCCTACTTCAATGCTATTTTCCATTGTTAGGTCGCGGAAATGTGCGGAGCAGTTAAAGGCCAGTCAATTTTAACAAGCATGTAGAGTTCTCTATAGCTTCGTTCTATTCCATTTTCGTTTCATCTAAACGGAACTTAATATTTGTAGGTAGGTAGGTACTTATAGGCATAATTTAACCTACGCTCATTGTGGACACGCACTGATTAGTACCTAGTGTATTTAGGGCGTATCCATAACATTAAAGTGTATCAGCTTACAAAGTTATCTTCCTACATTCCTTCAAGAAGTGTTATTCGAAGGGGGGTACGCCTCCCTCAACTGTTCCATACAGACATTGCAGGACCAACGCTGGGGAACGAGCGCCTCTTCGTCGCCTTGTTGATACTTATAACACGTATTTTATGAAACTGGATATATTTTCTCAATCTAAGCAATCGTTGAGAATGGCTCTTGATGTTTTATCTGGCGAGGTGATTTAAGTTATTTCAAGCTAATCTTAGCAACACAGAATTATTGTAGTACTTAGCAACTATTATTTTGTCTTTTTTTTCTCTTTCATCACTTTTAACCTTTACTTAAAATGTGGACAATGGTGTGGGTTACATGTTTGTTAAATCTTAGTTTAAGTATTTTCTTGTATTTTGCAGCATGTAACTGTTTTTTGTCCCTAATAAATAAAATAAAATAAAATACATAGTTCTTGAGTATGTCGTACCGACTTAGTAATTGTTTTTGATCAGATAACATTGAGGAAGGGGTGGAGACGGCCGACACGGATTCATCGTCGGCGTCTGGGTCTGGGGGCTCGCAGCCACGCTCGCCACCGCCCAACGTGCACGTGGGACGGGCGCACATCGCACTGCCTTCTGCTTTACGGTAAATAACAATAATGTAATGATATAATAGTCATTACTTGAATAGAGTGCTTCTTTTCATCTAGGTGTTCGTCGAGGGTACTTACTTCCAAGTGACAGGAATATAACACAATCGTAAGATTATGTACCATCTCTTGATTCTGTAACAAATTAATAATAATATTCACTCCACATACAATCAAAAATAACATTAAAAATAAATTCCACAAATAGATTAAGTAATTATTTCATTACTATTATTACATTTACTAGTTATGAATACACCTCACCCGTCTGCTCTAGATAAGACATATAGGTATGTCTCCATTCTAGCAACTACTCGTTTGCAAGCTCAGCGGTCTGTGCCCACCGGATGAGCCATGTACACGGCTACACAACAAGCTATACATTTCCAGTTTACACTGATCTCTCATTGTAATGAAATCCTATACAATGCGAGATCAGCTTATACTGGAAATGTATAGCTTGATCTGTAGCCGTGCACATCTTATCTATGTAAATAAAAAGAGAAGTCCTGACTGACTGACTCATCAACGCCCAGGCCAAACCCTTGGACCTAGAAAACTGAAATTTTGCACAGAAGTCCCCTTTATAATGTAGACAAGGAATAAGGAAGGAATTCCCGGTAGTACGTTCCCGTGGGATAGTTTCAGACATCCACGCGGGCGAAGCCACGGGCAAAAGCTAGTTTAGAATAAAAGTCGCCTCAAAATCGGCAAGACGTATTCTCATTTTCTTATTTTTTAATATCCTCGGTCAAAATCCTGTGTTTAGTATTTAAGGTTTCTCTCGCTCCGAAACCAAAAGTACCTTTAAAATTACTTAAAATTATTGAATTTAATTTAAATTCTAAGCAAGTAGTACACACGGCTACACATCAAGCTATACATTTCGAGTTTACACTGACCTCTCATTGTAAGGAAATCCTATACAATGCGAGATCAGCTTATACTGGAAATGTATAGCTTGATCTGTAGCCGTGCGTACATTCAAATATATCAATTTAAAAATAACATTAGTGTGAACCCCCTTCGGGTAAAAAAAAGCCTCCTCCAAAGATTTTCACTTTTCTGCAACAATAAACGAAATATTCTCTCGGAATGCACAACCTACAAATCTTATTCGATCTAGCATTTTAAACCACCGAGAGATAAACAACACTTTCGAACCAACGAATTCAAGCCAGATTCGATTGTCTATTGGTTTCCTACCTCTGCCGTCCTCCACACACGTAACACACTATAAAAATATCGCGACGTGATTGTAACGCGCACTGGATTTTCAACTATCGGTGTTGTACCGAGCATTGAGAATCCAACCTAACAACAACAGAGTGCATCCCAGCGCGTTGAAAAGACACACTGATCGATTTTCAACTCTCAGCGCTTAGCAGTGTTGAAAATCCAGTGCGCGAAAAACAATCGCCGCGATATTTTTACGTCCGTGCGTACATCGGCCTATGGCAGGGCCTATTTCACGATGTCCGAATAGCCACTACAGTTAATATGAACTTAATCGTAGGTGGTGAAACAGGCCCTAGCACATTGTGGTAGGAATCGGTTTCATTTTGACAGTTCCACAACATTCATTGCTTTATTGACGTTGTCGACCAAATGAAGCAATGGATTAGCATTTTGTTTCAAAATCATTCAGATTGTGATTGATAGTGTGTTACGCAATTAGGATGCTGGTTCTTGATTTTCTTGTTGACATCTTCCAGCGATCGCCTAACATTCGACTACCACTTAGTGGTGAAGCGTGGTCGCCTGTCCCAGCTGCCGGCGACTCCGTGCGCGGCGCAGATCTTAGAGTCGTTCGTGAAATGGTTCGCTCGCGCTGGGGCCTGGCACCCCACACGCGCACGCAATGATCCTCCACAGAAACCAGACATGCTTGATGTGTCTTGCAGGTACGATTATGTCGATAACGCGCCTTTTTTAGGATTCCGTACCTCAAAAGGAAAGAACGCAACCGCTATAGGATCATTTCGTCCGTCTGTCTGTCAGTCTGTCAAGACCCTTGTTCTCAGAAACGCGTGGAGGTATCAAGTCGAAATTAATATCGTCTATGATGGTCCCATGGAGCTCTAAGAAAATCAAGCTTCCAAGTCAACGCAATAAAAAAATACGGCCATTTATGCGACATATTTTGATACTCGTACTCGTAAGTAAAGTAAATCAAAAGCTCTAAGGTACTTCCCGTTGACCAAGAATAATGAAATTTGGCAAGAAGCAAGGGCGCACAGCACAAGGAAAAGGGCCGATAATAGTTAATTTGCATTTTTTTATACGACTTTACAATACTCGCAAAACGTTGGAAGGCCTCCCCACAAGGTGGACCGATGATCTTGTGAAGGCCGCAGGAATCCGCTGGATGCGGGTAGCACAGAACCGGTCGAAGTGGCGGTGCTTGGTGGAGGCCTATGGCCAGCAGTGGACGTGTTTCGGCTGAAATGATGATGATGATACTCGCAAAACCAATCTTGAAAACAAAAAATAAGTTCAACCTTTATTTTATTGACGATTTGACAGGTGTTTGGGTATAAAACCTAAGCCCTTTCTACTGAAACTTAATAGGTACCTACCTAAAATGAAAATGATTCCCTTACTCCAGAAATGCATAATAAATTTTTCAAAGAAGTTATTTTCAGCTCAGATTATCGACTACTTCTGCCTTCTTATATTTCCACCATCTATTTACAGGTTGAATTTAGTTCGTGAGGTAGCAGACGGCCTCCGCGTGTACTTCGACTTCATCTTGCGCGGTCATCTGCTGTACAAGCAAGAACTGCCCCAGTACCATGAGATCTGCGGACAATTCATCGACGAGTAAGTGACTGGTTCAACAAATTATCCTCCGGCTACCGGTTGGTCCGTGGATGAGTGACCATCTTTACATACCAAGATCCCTCCGTGCCTCGGAAATCACATTTAGCCGTCGCCAGCCGGCTGTCATTCGTGGATCTTTGAGTCGTTACGGGTCGTCAGAAGCCAAAAAATCTGACAACCAGTCTTAACAAGGGGTATCGTATTACAGTAGTACCCAACTGATAAGGCGCGTCGTGAATCTTCGTTCGCACAGAAAAGAAAGTATGGCCCCGAAGATTAACGAGAATGCTTAAAACTTAAATTACAAACAACCTTAAATCACTACTTTTAGGTTCATAATACACTGCAGCTGTTAGTTCTGTCTCACTCGCAAGTATGGCGGCTGTCGTGCGGCGCGTGCTAACATGGCGGCAGCTACCGACCAATAGCGGTACAGGAAAAAGCGTGGAGCGTGCCGATTGGTCAATAGCATTTCCGGCGCTTTGAAAATTCATCTTCTGCGCAGGTACATCGATAAGCCATATTAGTTGGGTACTACTGTACCCAGTAACTGAGTTGTAGAGGTCAGGTAGCCAGTCGCTCCATGTAAAATACTGGTATTCAGCTGCATCCGGTTAGACTGGAACCTGACCGCAACTTAGTTGGGAAAAGGCTAGGCAGATGATGATGATTATTATGTTTACATAAAAAATCTAGTGAATTACACAATTCTAGGCAAGAAGAATGCAAGAAGCTCGAGTTGGAAGGAGAGGAAGAATATGAAGATGAGCCGATGGGTACTGAGGAAGAAGTGCTGACTGCGGTCGAGGAAGATCTAAAGAGCCCCAAGATACCGGAATACTCGCATCTGCCGCCCGATCCTATGGATGCTGATAAGAGCGAAGGTAACCCCCTTACCATCCAAATAGTCAAGCATTCAAATTAGGTATTATCTTTTCTCATTATTATCATTTATTTTACAACTAGAACTACCAAAGTCCGAAATATTGTAGAAATCACTACGTTACTTCTTACGAAAGATCACATCCACGAATTTTTGAAGTGAAAATCTTCTATAAACTCGCTTTCTGAACAGTGAACGAAACTGGGGGTCTACTCCCAAGTCCATCCGTCCGTCCGACTGACATAACGATCCATCAAAACAAGTGTAAAAGTTAAATTTTTCGGACGGGCAAAACACATCGGGAGTAGGGACGACAGTCAAATCGTGTTGTCATTCATACTTCGTTCCGGCCCCGCACCAATCATCCGTCCGTAGAAGATACGGAGTAGAAAACGCCAGTAACGAAGGCGGAAACTACGGACTTCGTGCTTAGGGGGTAGACCATGTCACTGCCAAACAAATATCAACATTGCGCGCCAAAAAATAAAGTTGAGAATAACCTGAGACTAGCTAACTAACTAAATAACTAACTAACTCTTTCCGCTTAGACGCGCTCTCGAGCTAATGGGAGTTTATTTATTTTCAACTTTATTTAATCAGTTGCAAGGTCGATATTTGTTTGGCAGTGACGAATCTTTTCTTTTTTTTCTAATTACTACAATCTCTTTTCACCAGGTGAATCTAACAACCACGATGATATTGTCGCATCGAAGAGCGACTCCAATGATAAGACAGCTGCAATTAGTGACTCGACCACTGATGACAACCACGTCAGTGGTTCCGGCAAGACTCGTGAGGGCCCATGTGCCACTCGCAGCGGCAATGTGGCAAGGAGGTTGGTAATTATAGTACGACAACGTTCAAAGTCTCCATCGTTTATTTTCGGAACTTGGCCGAATTAAATATGACTGCTCCACTAAGGGAGTGACGGAATTAGTGCGTCAATCTATAATTTAGGTGAGAATATAAATCAGTTTCTATTGGTCTGTAGTCACATATTATTCGCTATATTTGAAAGAAAAGAAGAAAGAAAGATAGAAAGAAAATACGCTTAAAAATATATAGGTTTTCCGAAGATAAACGATGGAACGTTGTCGTACCAAGAACACCACCTGTCAATGTCATTCAGGCGCCAAAATTTAAAATATCCTTGTAGCACTCTAGCTGTCACCCGCGGTTTCTCTCGCATCTGGAAAATTAATGTTACCGAATTAAAAATATCCTTGTATATAGCACTCTAGCTGTGACCCGCAGTTTCTCTCGCATCTGGAAACTTCATGTTACCGAATAAAATTGTAATCATAAGTTTTAATATACGGGATATGGTCTTTTTGCGTGCCAACTTTCATCCAAATCCACACGGCCGAAACTTTCACATTGTTATTATTAGTTGGATTACATCTTTTTTTTTCTCATTTGGTAGTTGTATTGTTTTCAGGCTCCGTTCTCACAAGTCAGTGGTGTCTCAGTCGGAAAATGAGGAGCCGGCTCCATCAACTTCAGCCGGCGAGCCGAGGTTATTCGAAACTATGTCATCCAGGTAAAAATGTTGTCAAAGGTTTCTTTGTTTTAACAGCTGCAAATGCTGCTGGATAGATCCTATGACGGATTCCTAATGAAGAAAACTTACGCGTCTTCTTTTCCTGGCATAAAATTAAATATCCCTGTATAGTAATTTTTTTTTTGTTTTTTTTTTCAACTTGGAAATTACATGTACTTCGTAATCGTGTCATGAATGACACTGTTTTAAAAACTGAACCTGTACGTACCTTCGCATAGTCGACCTACTCGGTTTATATCATTAACTTATTGGGTGTTCTGCATTGCCTAATAGTAATTGTAAGAACTCATGCCATCTGTGATACAAGTTTATCCTAGTACAGGCATCAAACTTTGTAATACTTACATTATTGATCCCACCGTCTCTATTTCCCTACCGGACTACCAGACGTACTGCAGGGTAGAGGGTACCCTCCGCACTTGGTCGATATAACGACTTGTCGTACTGAGCGCTTCTCCTCCAAGTCCTCCAAATTTATTATGCGCACGACCAAAGTGTGGAACTCTCTGCCAGCGTGTGTTCTGTCCACGTATAACCTCAGCCAACCTTCAGAGCAAGAGTGAAAAAAAAATATTTCTAAGATTAAGAGCGAGCGCGCACTGCGGTGCGTTTCCGGTAGTTCTGCCGCACTGGGCGGGGCCTACAGTAACAAAACGCATGACCGCAGTGCGCGCACTTCAAAGACATGCCATACTTCACAGATTATGCGGTAGAAAAACGCACCGCAATGCGCGCTCGCCCTTATACTGTATTTCACCAATATATTTTTGAATATCTACTTATTTACTATTACGTTTCAGCGTCGGTAGCAGCGGGTCATCTCTGAGCGAGTGCTGGGCGCGGCCCACGCAGGCCACTCCTGCGCCCACCACCACGCGAACGCCGCTGTCACTGCTGCTTGATAAGGTGGGGTTCAGAACCGTACGGGTCTTATCCACTTCAAATTAATATAAGCGATCATTTAGGACCACTTGCACCATAAATCAGAGGATGCATAGAAACGTATTTATAACATCGTTCTATTTCAGAAACAGAATGTTTTAAATTCAATTAAATTAATTAAATGTTGATGATGAATTCGATGTGTTGCATTGAATGATATCTGATGTAAGACTTTATCAAACAAACTGAAAATACTGAAGCCCATATTATTGCACCCTGTAAGTATTTGCGGTGTAGCATGGTGCGGGGGTAATTTATATTGTTATAACAATTTTTATTATCTTTAATGATATTTTTGATCTCAGATCTCTTAAAATCGCGGTAACGTTCAAGAGTGAAAAAAGGAACTGTTGTCTAATGTCACCATGCTGCACACCGCAAAAAGGCATTCTACTCTTTGGCTTTGTATTCTGAGCACTTTTTACATGCCAGTATTTTTATTGTCAGGTGGCGAAGTGGCAGATTATTCCCCGCGAGGGAACCGAACATTTACCATGCCGCGTTTATGGTGCCATTCATCTTGCCAGACTCTTCGGTAATGTGTTTTTTTATATTTATTTTATCACAGTACTATAGTCAACTCAACCAGAAAAAAATAAATATGTTTTCTTCATTCCAGTGAAATTGCCAGACTTTTTGAACGCGACTCAGATGCCCGACTTTAAACTGAAGTTGATTCTCAAGCACATCGATATGTTCGTGCAGTAAGTGAACAACAAAACTATTCAAAATATGCGAAACCCCAGAAAACCCGCAGTGATGGTGTGGTAGCCTACGAAATTCAAATTTTCTTGCGTTTTTTGCAATTTGCTTTGGTCTGACCAAACCATGGCAAAAAGAAAGTTGTTTTGAAGCAAGATCTATTAAGACTTGGCCAAATTTTAGCAGTTTCTGTTTCATTCCCTACAACAAAAATTTAAAATATTTTTTTCTGGGCAAACTATCAGTTTTATAGAAAAACGTTTCATTACAATTATTCATCAGAATGACGAGATCTTTCGGTAGGTTTTTTTTTTAATGGAATTTGTAAAAAAATGCTGTCGATATATATATATGTAGCACTTTCGACCCACTGTGCGGTGGTTTGAATGTTCGTGGAACACAGGCCTATAAGGACGATGCCGATGACATCACTCCAGCCGCCATTATTACTGTATGCCCCGTTTTGACTACGAAAATTAAATTGAGTTTTATAAATAAAAAATAGTATTTTTACTGTTAGTATTTTGATGTTTTAAGGAAAATAGACCACAGGAACATTTTTAATCGGTTTCCTAAAAACTGTCAACTAGCGTATTATGTAAATACATATTTTTTACTGTAACGAATCATATTTTGATTAAGATACAACCAGACACTGACCTGCAAATTGCAAAAAACGCAATAAAATTGGAATTTCGCGGGCTACCACTGTGGATCCACCTTAAATAATAGTGTTTATTCCACAGGTACTTGGACGAGCATAGCGAATGGTTCGGCGAGGTGTACTACGTGGCAGACAGCATGTCGCGCTCACATTAAACTACTGATACTCTTCAGAACAACTAATTTGCTCTCTATTGAGATACTTTACATTCCAAAATCGCTGAATATTTTTTACGAGTTGAAATGAATTCAAAAGAAAATTGTTTATTCGCCACCGTCCAAAATTGAAACAAAACAAACGTGTCAGCGGTGTTTAGGATTAGCTGTTATATTATCTAAAATACGAACACGCTTTCCTCTTGAATCTCTTTTTAACAATATTTTGATAATATAGCAGCGAATTTAATACTATCTGCTAGTAATGTTGAGATTACTAGAAAACAATATTGTAAACGAGTGACTTATTGTAACGCCTTCATTAGGAGACATAATGTTGAAATAATGTATTTCAAAATTCTCATGTTGAATATACGCCGCCTTAACACAGACACTACTTCTGAGCGTGGAGTTTCTGTTACTTTTAGTACAGGATCCCAAAAGACAGAAAAGAAGCTTTGAAATCCAGAATGCCGTTGAGACTGATTGTCGTTGAAACAAATAGTGAATGTGCATGTAATTTTTAAATTTTTCATTTTTCTCAATCAATAAAGCACAGAAACGGTGTGACTAACACTGACATGGCCTCCCATGTCAGTGTTAGTCACCGTTTATCAGGGATTTTAATTTTGATAACAAAAAAATTGTCGCCAAACATCAGAATTTGTCGGTCACTGGTTCAAAAGTTATAAAGGTTTATGGGTGGCCGATCTGGGGAGCATCTACCCAGCTTGGCCACGCTTATATCTCAAAAACTAGGGCACCTAGCGGAGATCTGTTTTCTCACAAATTTTGTCGATAATTAGTCACAATTTTTCGCCAAGTCACATATTTAGTCAGGTCTTAGTTTAGATGATATAATGAGCTATCACTTTTTTAGCCACAAATCATATAAATTAAATTATTGTTTGTACTTTATTCAAGCAGAAATCGAGCTTACTTCACAACTTACCTCAGTGAGAATTCAAACAGTTCAAATGGGTTTTGAGGTCACTTCCGTTATTTTCGGTCATTTTCGAAGACGACGCGTTTCGAGCTTGCGTTCCGTTCCACCAAAAAAATGTAACATAAAATAATGAATAATGAATGCGTTAAAAATGTAAAAAAATGCAATTTGTTTCTTGGTTAATGTATGTTTAAATAATGAAATAGTTATAAATTACATGTATATTCCCTATTGGCAGGGTGAGCGATTTGAGTGATTACGTTTTATTTTTATAAAAACGTGTCAATGTTTGAAAGTGGTGTCTGAGTCAAGAGTAAGTAGGGTACTATTTTCTTGTAGGAAACGTTTGTCAGTATTATGTAGTGGTTGTAATTGGGACCTTGTTAATTATTAGCACTGGCCTATCAATGCACAATAGGGAACCCGGTATGATTATTCTAAATAGGTAGGGGATAGTCGTTATAGTTGGACTAACCTACATTTAATCTTTGAAGTTTATGCTGCATCTTTCAGCAATAGTTCGTCGGTCCATACAAACTGCCATCGGACTTGTCATTTTGTGATCATCGTCGCAGCGGAGCTGTGTCCGAATGTTAAGTCTGAGCTATCATTAGAATGCAGTCAACTATATAAAGGTTAGAAAGATTTATCAATATCAAAGGCAATGAAGTACTGTTTGGATTAGGTATTTACACTGTGTCAATAGTTTTAGTGTTTCAGCTAGTTATATCATTTACCGTACGTGATGTGTTGCGCATTTTGCAGATTGCCGATTGTTCTTGCGCTTGGAAGCTATTGTCATTCTGACGCAACTTGCGCGTTATTACAAACTATATCAATATATTACAAGTAGTTACTATACGAAACTTCGATCAGTGCCGACGCTTGAACGTTTGCACTGATCAATGTTTCTGATACGTAGATATTGTCAT
Organism: Cosmia trapezina; assembly: GCA_905163495.3. Classification (NCBI taxonomy): domain Eukaryota; kingdom Metazoa; phylum Arthropoda; class Insecta; order Lepidoptera; family Noctuidae; genus Cosmia; species Cosmia trapezina. Next base: position 12,410,118 of record LR991042.1, read on the forward strand.
CATAATATGATTATTTATAATAAGTACAGTGTAGTTTGAGACTAGAAAAATTGCCAGCGCGGTTCGAAAACAATGTCTATGAAGTAATTTCAGATATTCTTACACATGAGTGACATTAAGTAACCATAGAACAATTTACGTACAATGTTACACACCATATTTATTAATAGTACTGCATTTTGTTTAGTGGACAACCATAAAAAGAAATAAATATAATTCAAATCGAGTGTTTTATTTTGAACAAAATCTTTTAAGATATTTAGGTCGTGAATCAGACATGTTCATTAACTGTATTGAAACTTAAAAGTAATAAGACATAATTCATTCAAAATCACATTTAAGGCATGTGTTCATAAGGCACACAAGAAATATTAAATTGATTTACCAAACATAATGTATTCTTCTTTGAACAAAACACCTTGACCAGGTGTTACCATGGCTTAACCACCATTTTTTGTGAATGTTTGCATAAATACTACATGTTTCAATTTTAATAACTCACTAACAAAAAGTATGCTCTGGTATGGTATTAAAGAGTCAACCTGAGATCAAAGTAACTTGGCAAACTGACAATAGCACTGAGATTTATATGAATAATAATAATTTAAAAGAGCAAATTGAAATAATGGAAAAATTATATCAAAACTAGAATCTTAAAATGAGCAAGACCAGGTCTTTATCACCAACAATTTAATTCTTCGCAATAATACAAAATTCTTAGAAGTAATAATGAATCAAACGATAAACAATGTGATTGTAGTATGTACCTAAGGTTATCGATACCACTAATTAAGGGCGCTATACACCGACAGACGCACCACGAGCTGGCAAGTTACAAGTAGATTCTACTTGCCATTGGAATGCAGCACTAGCCCCTTTTTACAAATTCATGCTGCAGCTAACCGGCAGACTGAGCGTGTGCAAAAAGTGTTGAAGTATACAGTAGCCACCGTTCGAGCCAGCCGTGATCATAAATTGGAAGAGATAGATGAAACGACTCAGTCACAGATAATAAAGTTACAGTAGTACGGTCAGCAACAGAAGTCTGTTAACACTGCTACTTTTTGACATCATCTAAGTTAACACAAAATTATTCAATAAACTACTTTTTTTCGTTTAACTGTTCTATGTTAAGGATTTGGTTTCCGCACTTAGTCCTTCATGTGGACCATTGTGCATGAGCCATGGCGGCCTTCGGGGGTTATTCCGACCAGCCCACCTCCCTCCAGAAGTCGTTTAACTGTTTATCTACACCCATGCCATATAGTTAGGGAGGCGAGGTAGCTAAATGGCGTAATTCAACGGCGCCGTCGAGACCTATCAAAATCGAAAGATAAAATAATTTCGAAAAGAAAAGCTCGTATGGTAAAAAGCATTTTAGCGGTGGGTTTGGCGTGTAAGGTTTTTCAAAAATGTTAAAAAAAACAGTTACTTGGGCATTCTCGAGCGCGTCAGATATTCATACTACGTATGCCCCAAGTGCCTCTGATAACAACGGTATACTAATCTGCCGGTTTGCGTGGTGGGGGTAGGCATATAAAGTAGTCAAAAATGCAAAAAAAAAAAATTTACTTGAGCGCGTCAGATTTTCGGAAGGGGTGTTAAGTAGGCCCCAAGGAAGCTCCCTTTAAAAAAACTGACGATTTCGGCGTGACGATAAGTTACGATGAATTTTTGAAAATGCAAAAAAATAAAGTTATTTTGAAATACTCGAGCGCGTCAGATTTTCATAGGGGAGGTTTATCTCGGTATCCTGAAAGCATATTTTCTTAATCTGACAAAAATGTTGGTGGGTTCTCTTAATCTGACCGAAAAAGGTTTTTTGGTTTCTTTTTTTTTTCTTTTTTAGTTTTAACTTTGGACAAAAATGTAAAGAGACCTTTTTTGTGTAAAATAAAATTACCTTTTTTGTTTATTTAAACTTTTTTTTTGTAAAATGTATCGTTCGCGACTTATATGCCGCAACGCGTTTTTCGGAAGACGAAATGACTCCTCCACACTTCGGGTCATGCGGAAACCGGCAGATTTTGTATTTTTAGTAAGTTTTAGATTATATTCTTCAAATTAAAAAATAAAAAAATCGCGCTCGAGAATGCCGGATTAACGTTTTTTTTTTACAAGTTCGCGACCCTATAACTCGGCGGCGTCAAGGACTTATCGTCAGATTAGTTAAATTTAGTCGTAAAACACTAAAATCAACCCCCAATATCTTAATCTGACGCGCTCGAGTATTTCAGACTATCGATTTTTTTTTACTAATCTGATCGTCTATCCTAGGCGCGCGTCACTACATATAGAGCTAAATACTTTACAAGGTTGTTCTATTAGGTCTAAGGTATCTCTCATATCTTAAACTGCCACGCTCGAATATTACCGAAATTCCCTTACTCGCCTCCCTAACTAATAAATCTTCTATAAAAGTCTCTGAAACAGTTAGCTTATTGCCAACATTAAAACAGCCAGTGTCATAGTAACCATGGTAACCATAATAGCATCCAAACGGGTGCTTTAATGTTGTACTGAATTTCATAATGCAACTCGTTTTCAAAAAAAGAACATTGTAATGCACGCGCGTTTCACTACAACAGCGCCGTAACTTAAAAAAAAGAACTTATTCGAATTCACGTCATATACTATGACGCCGGCCGCCATGTTCGATACGAGTATTAGTATTGCAAAAAACTGTTTCAGAACCTTTTATAGAGGATTTAACATGGATGTAGATAGTCTTGTATGCAAAATTGCTGACTATACGTCTGGGCAGTAACCTTGAATTAATTACCTACGGCCGATCGGTAGATAAATTCGCGTCCGTGCGTGCGTTACTGCCACGCACGAACTGTTGCCTACTGGCACACTACACTGTGATACACTGAGATTTCGAAGCGCCGGCCGTTTTCTATGACGATGTACTACTGTAACAATATAATTCTGTGACTCAGCATACAGCTTCAATAAATTGCATAACACCGGCTTACTCAAGACCGCGACTGTCACGAGTCTTGGCATTAGTATATTATATTATCTGTGGTATGGCGCCGTTAAACAATGGATCATAATATCATGCAAAGAGTGATTAGTCCTGTTCCATCCTGTGTATGACGCGCCGGTATTCCTGCTCCAGTGCTAGGTATTGATTGGCCAAGCGGCCGTGCGTCTCGCTGAGCCCCGTGGCACTCACTGTGGCTGCGTATTCTTCAGGCTTTAACACCTTTTGTAATTTTTTCATTTCTAATTTCTTTTTCTGTAAACAAAATGACGTTTTAAAGCGTTTATACATTTATAGTAGGTAAGTAAATTGCTGTTACAAAGGTAATTAATAGACTTGAGTCTTATTTATTTTATAGCTGGAAAGATAAATAAATAAAAAAAATAAGCCCGGCAAACATAAAATATCATACAGTCAATCACTAAATAAATAAATCAGATGAAATAAAATAATTTGAAAATGTGCGTTTGGTGTGCCATAATGGCTGAGAAAATGTAAATGCATAATATTAGAGAGACAATGGTGCCGATTCCTTGTCACAAATGCCTCTAAACTAGACTAAAAATCATCAAAATACGACATCGTCGTTTGACAGGAATTTCTGAAATTGACTAAAATGACACAACTTAAATATTTTAGATTGACAGCACTAAGATGGCACTGAGTTATTAATTTAGTGAAAATGGCAATTTTGCTATTTTGATTCTGACGTTTTTCACCTAAAATTTTAATGGTCAAACTAAAACAGACTTATTTTTAATAGCGATTAAAAAGGTGAGGAATAAAATTAGCTGTCATAAACTCATAACTAAAATTCACCCCAACACCTTGACTGCATGTGCCGAAAACGGTGTTTCCTAGCACAAAAGTAATTAAAATTTTCCCCTTTATAAAACCCATAAACCCCTACAACTCTTTATGTAGAAAAACAAATAGAATATAAATAAAATAACAATAATACAATTTTAAAAAATGATGAATGTATTGATAGAAAAGTGAAAAATTCCCTAAAAACACGTTGAGGACGCCCCTCCCTGCGCGCCTCCCGCTCATAACAACCTTAAAAGAGTTTTACAGAAAAAAATATTGAGCCACTAGGGGTTGGGAAGTTAGAAGATTTTGATTTATGAAAAAATAAGTTTTTGTGCAGTTACTTTACATTTTTAAAGAATAATAATTATTAAAATATAATAATATCTGGCAACACTAGCAAGTCAACACGCGTCAAAATTTTCTTATATCGCATTTTACTTATTTATTTATTTCCTCAACAATATAAAGTATCAGAAAGCACGAAAACTACAATAAAACCTTTGGAAAAATATGAATATATAAATAAAGAACCACAAAATGAAAAAAACAAATAATAGTAGTAAAAAAACCAAGAATGACGTTTGTCAAGATTGGCCTACAAATCTAAGCCTAATAAGATGATTGATGCGATGTAGATGATGCAAACAAGAGCCAAAACACGAATACAGGCACACCCACCATCTCCGGACTCGTCGCTCAGCTCCGCCTCACAGCCGCCGGTACGCGCCTCAACCGTGAGCGCTGTGTCACCGGTCGCTGCAGTTGCGTCGAGCTCGAGCGACGAGTTTTTCTCCCCACCGTCGTCACCAACACCACCACGGCGGCGAGGAAGAGGACGGCCACCAGCGGGCTTGGGACCTCGAGGCCAACCGGCCCCGAACAGGGTCCCCGCTGCCGGTGGAAATGTGTCGCGCATGCGATGGACCCAGTCCATAAATGAAAATGTCATGCGCGCATATTATGGGGCTACAGAGGGAGGAATTAACCTTACAGCGTATCGAGGACGGATGCTCTCTCTGTTTCAGGTGCTTGAACCTGCCGTCAACGTCTCGGCCCAACGATTGTCGGATCAGGTGCGCGTCATCCAACACAATCATAGGTTGGATAACGCTACACTTGATCGGCTGCGCTCGGAAATGCAGAGTAGCTCTGCTAGTAACCCTCCCCCATCCCAGAATGTCATGCATGTGCCTGCCGAGATTCCACTGCGAGCAAACCAGCGTGATGAGGAGGAGAATGCCAGAGCTATATCTGCAGAGAACCTATGCAATGTGGAAATAAGGAGCGCTCTGGAGGATGCGATCCGTGAGTACCGGTTCACATCACCTGACCTTAGGCCACGACTACCACGTTTGCCCATGAATAAAAAAAACAGAGCACTGGTGTGTGCTCTGGATGCGCTGTTACCAAATTTTATTGAAAGCAGCGCAGATCTTTGCGATACACACTCAATCTTGTATTGCACGGCTGTTGCGGCATGTCGTGTAGCTTGTGTCAAATTTCCAAACACTGACCGAGCTACACGGCCAAAACCCGCTGCACCAGCCTGGCAGTGCAGGATTGAGCGTCGTATTAATGAGGCCAGGGTACTCATCGGGAAGCTCATCTGCTTCAGGGAAGGCAATACACGCCCAAGGGTGATGCGCTTTGTGAGACGGGCGTTCTCGGGAACTAATATTAGTCCTCAAGAATATGTATCCCGTGTCACAGAGCGCATCGACTTTCTGAAGCAGAAAGTTTATGCATGGGCAAACCGTATTCGTCGGTATAGGCGAAGAGTGGATCGGTATTCTCAGAACCGCATGTTCCAGAGTGATGAAAGGTGGGTATACAGAGCATGGGAGCGACCCATTCCCACTCAAGGTGTGACTGACGTGCGTCCACCAGATAATGAGACCATGAGTGCTTTTTGGCGAAGCATTTGGTCGGTGCCTGTCAGTCACACTGAAGGTGATTGGATGCGTATTGTTGAGCAGGCGTGTGATTCAATACCAAACATGGATGCTGTTACCATTAGTCCTCTGGATGTGGCCTGTGCAGTTCGTCCGTTGCCTAACTGGAAATCTCCAGGGCCGGACGGACTGCACAATTTCTGGATTAAATGGCTACAAAGGTCACACGCCTGCTTAGCCTCGCAATTCCAGTCATCTTTAGAGACTGGGTCGCTACCACTGCTCTTTACGACAGGAGTTACCCACCTGCTCCATAAATCAGGTAGTACAGCGGAACCTAAAAACTATAGACCAATAACTTGTTTACCGACGGTCTATAAAGTCCTTACGTCCATTCTTAGAGCAAAAATTGCACACCATATTTATAATAACTCGATTATGTCTGTGTCTCAGAATGGATGTAGGAATGGGTCCCGCGGTACTAAGGAGCTGCTCCTTATAGATATGACCATAAGCCAACAGGTTCGTAGATCCCGGAAGGATCTGTCGACATGTTGGATAGATTACAAGAAGGCCTATGACTCGGTGCCACATACATGGCTCATTAGGGTGCTGGAGTTGTACAAAATAGACGCAACTCTACGCACCTTCCTGATGTCGTGTATGGGGCAGTGGAAGACGGTCCTTCTCTGTCCAGGATGTCGACGGATCCCAGGGATCGATGAACCAATCAGGATTGAGCGGGGAATATTTCAGGGCGATAGTTTGAGTCCGCTTTGGTTTTGCTTAGCCCTGAATCCTCTAAGCACACTGCTGGAGGATTCAGGTCTGGGCTATCGGTTGAGAAGAGGTGGTCAGGTAATATCTCACCTCCTTTACATGGATGACTTGAAACTTTTTGCCCCCAACAATTTGCGACTGATGGAGTTACTGAAGGTAACAGAAAACTTCAGTAGCGCCATCAGGATGGAATTTGGTGTGGACAAATGTGCAGTCATGCATGTAAAGCGAGGGGAGATTATGGAATCCGTGGGAACCCAACTCTCGGATTCCATACACCTTAGATCCCTCTCCTCAACCGAAACCTACAAGTACTTGGGTATGTCGGAAGCGTTGGGCATCAATGTTGCTGACATGAAGCAATCGTTGAAGGAGCGCTTCTTTGGCCGCCTGAAGAAAGTATTTAACAGTCTTCTATCAGGTGGAAACAAGGTGCGCGCCTTCAACGGTTGGGTCATGCCGGTTTTGATGTACTCTTTCGGCGTACTCAAATGGACTCAGACCGAACTCGACGCCCTGGATAGGAGGGTCCGTACGCTGCTGACTGCGTATCGAATGCATCACCCACGGTCATCGGTAATGAGACTGTATATCCCGCGAAAGTGTGGAGGTCGAGGCTTTTTAAATGCTAAGACCCTCCACAATCGCGAGATATGCAGTCTCAGGGAATATTTCCTAGAAGCCGACGTGGGGATGCATCGAGATGTGGTCGCGGTGGACAAGGGCCTCACCCCACTCTCCTTGGCGAAAGAGAACTGGCGCAAACCTGCAGTACTTGATACTAACGATCGTAGGGAAGTATGGCAAGGCAAAGAGCTTCACGGACGCTTTTTCCGGGCCCTCCATGGGCCTGATGTAGACTTTTTGGCGTCTGTATCCTGGCTACGTTTCGGCGACCTCTTCGGGGAAACCGAAGGTTTTGTGTGTGCAATTATGGATGAAGTTATCATGACGAATAATTATCGAAAATACATTGTCAAAGACGGTACGGTTGACATCTGTCGGGCATGCCACCATCCCGGTGAATCAATCCGACATATTGTTTCAGGTTGTTCTCGTCTTGCTAACGGCGAATACTTGCACAGACACAATCTAGTGGCTAGGATTATCCACCAGCAACTTGCCTTGCAGTACAACCTTGTGGAGTCCGAAGTGCCATATTACAGGTATGTGCCCGACCCAGTTCTCGAGAATGGCCAAGCCACATTGTACTGGGATCGATCTATCATCACAGACAGGACTATTGTAGCCAATAAGCCTGATATTGTGGTGATAGATCGACGAGAGCGCCGTGCAATTATTGTTGATATCGCTGTCCCTCATGACGAGAATCTCGTGAAAGCTGAGAAAGATAAAAAAATTAAGTATCTTGACTTAGCACACGAGGTTGTCGACATGTGGGACGTAGACTCTGCAATCATTGTACCGATAATCGTTACGGTTAATGGCCTAATAGCACAGAGCCTCGATCAACACCTCAGGAGGCTCTCATTGCGCGGCTGGATCAAGGGCTTGATTCAGAAAGCAGTACTCCTGGACACGGCACGCATAGTGAGGAGGTTCCTCTCTCTAGAGCCCTGACCACCGGTAGCTTGGACCCTGTTCCCGATATCGGTGGGCTACTATTTTTATATTTTTAAATGTTTTTTTTTAATTTTTGTTTTTATAAAAATATTTAAAAATATAAATGATATGTACATAAATGAAATAAAGGAAATGAAATTAAAATATAATTATGTATTTTGGGTTGTTTTGGAGAAAAAATATGTTTGGCTCACATGTGAGGCGTGATTTAGAAATTATTCCCAATTATCGGGTGCATGCAAGCAAAGCCGCGAGCAAATAGCTAAGAATATATAGTATATTTTTGAAATGCCCTTTCATTTGATACCCAACACGGCATCCTTAATTATTTTTTTTAGTTCATGACTATGTGCTCTGAGGGCGCCATATTCAATTTAATGTGACGAGTTGACGACACATAGCCTATAACCAGCGGACAATCAAGACGCTTTCAACGATACATTATTTGTCAAATTATGATAATTAGTTTAGAAGTTATGAAGGAACAGATGAACATACATACATACCGGTCAAAATCATAACCCTCCTTTTTCTTCACCGTAGTCGGGTAAAAATATAAAACAATCTATTATATTATACCTGGAAAGGAGCATTGAGTCTGTTTTTGACGTCAAGCCTGTAGTTCAAGTAGGCAGTCTTATCGGAGGTGTTGGTGTTCTTCAAGCGGAGGATCTCATACACACGCCGCGATTGCTTCTTGTTGATCTTGAACTTGCTGCTGGCTTGGTTCGCCATATCTTGAGAGAACCTAAAATTATTAAAATCATCATCACCTTCCTGCTCTTGTCCCATGTTACTTGGGGTCAGTGCAACACGTTTTCTTCTTCCATTCAACCGTTACACTATCATTCACTGCCTTTAGAATAATAAAAACAATTGTTTTGTTACAACAGGGGGTCCGGGTCCGGGTCGACTTTTACTGCACGGTTATCCGGTGGAGGTATAGGATAAATAAGTAGTCGAGTAAAGCCGGGTCTCCTGCGCGTCTTTTTGCGAAACATTACACAAAAAACATCGTAACAAAGAGGCGTGGCTTAAATATATTTGAATACGTAGGAGACATCTTGCTTAAGAAAACAAATGATTATGTGTAAGGTTTTTTGTGTAACGTTTTGCAAAAAGACGCGCAGGAGTGGCTTTACTCGACTATTTATTTATCCTATACCTTCCGCCGGATAACCGTGCAATAAAAGTCGTTGACGCCCTCTAACAATATATTCCAATATTACAAAATTATACGAAAAAATGTTAAAGCTATGTCGCTAATAGGTACGATCAAAAGAAACGCATCGCGGTAAGAGGTGTCCTCGACGTGTGCTCGTGGCATGTTTTTTGTCAAGTGTTTTTTTTCTACAAGTGGGATTAATGACCTATATTATTTTCGGGGCTTATGATATTTTCGATGTTCGTTAACGTTGCTTTTGTTTATAATCACACTACTAGCCTACATACAGCATTGGCGCCACCTTCAAGAGTATCTAACATTATGAAGTCTTCTTTCTTTTTCTATGCCATCATTGCTGTAATTGTTTCAACACATAGACTGCAGAATAAATAGATAAATTTAGAATAGTTACCCTTGAAATAGTTTCATAGGGTGATAAGCTGGTAAATCGCTGCAGTTCTTAGCATCAACATAATCTCTAATTCTCTGGAAGTCTTGTGATGGGTCCTCCACTGTAATATCTACTACTTCTGGTTGTATTATGAAGTGGGAGTAAACAGCCTGAAAGAAATAACTTGCACACATTACATATTCAAAATAAACATGCAGAAAATTATTTGCAAACTATTACCAATTTGATAATTCAGGTAGCTATGACGAGCGGAATGTGGTAATAATTTCAGTTTATCGCAGATGGCATTGGTCCAACAAACCAAGCCATACATATCAATTCTATGCCTCATTACTGCATCTTGGCGGTACCCACGCAAATGTGTAATATTTTATTTACGTGCCGCAATCTGTGCTCCTCGAATTGTTAAACTAATTGATGTTTGCCACTTCATTCACAAGTAAACTATAGTATGCGGCCGTTAATATGGCACTTCTAGTATGTCAGTCTCTTTCTAAGCCTTACCGCACACGACAACACTCTACAGCCACAAAACGCCGCCACCGAGCTGCGGACTACTGTTTTCGTACATTTCATATGAACTCGCGGCACACGGATAACGTTGCTGGTCGCTACACGCCACGATAGCGCAGCTCGGTGGCCCGTGTGCGGCAAGGGAAAAGCTTCGATGTGACCCGTTAAGGATGTGTTACCCGTGTTAAGGCGTGAAAAGGTAACGGACAGATGGACAGACAGTGTTACTTTCCCATTTGCAATATTAGTATGGATATAGAGAAACATAGTGAGCAAGAGCTGACCTGCAACAGTTGCGCGCAGATGCCAAGCTTCCTGAAAGGCGGCAACGTGAGAACCTGCGAGATGCGCGGGCGCGAGTGACGTGGGTACGCGTAGTAGCGGTACACCGTCGCGTACGCTGCCGTCGCGTAGCGGGCGCCGCCTTCACTTGACTGGAACTTCTCGAACCTGGAACCACGCATGGTTGACGTGAAAGTATTGCCTTGCCTCATTAACCTATGGACCTCTTGGTTTTACATCAATTGCCGTGCCCCAGCGCTCAGCTAATAAATCGACAAATAAACCTACTACAAATAAGGTTGGGCAATGAAAAAAAAAAAAACGAACATAAGTTCTCATGCACGGGCACGAAAACATTTGTCGTATTATTCCGACTGGGGCATAACACAATCAGCCTATAATGTTCCCACTGCTGGGACACGGGCCTCTCAGTGAGAGAGTGGGCTGTAATCTACCACACAGGCCCAGTGTGGGTTGGTAGATGTCACATGTCTTCGAATTTATGGTTCTAGGACATGCCAGTTTCCTCATGATGTTTACCTTCACTGTTTTAAGAGCAGTGGTGGTGAATAGATTAATATATGATATTTATGATATGATTATTGTTGATTGATTTCGGGTAACAATGACCCATGTCATTGTTACCCGAAATCAATGATATATTTTTTTATTTTTTTTATTTAATAATAAAAGTATAATAGAAAGAGAAAATAGTTTTTGACCAGGTAATACAGTAAGCAAGTTCATTGGTTAACTTAGGTTGAGTGAGACAACATGAACAGCTAATAATATCCGCTACAGCTAGAATGCTATTAAAATAGCTAAGTATTGAAATCTGATAAGACATGATGGAGGTATCTAAAATCTCAGAGTTATTTTGAACGAGCCTCATGGGTTATCAAATGCTCTGCAGATAAATCAGTCTGTGAGGTAAAGCAGCAATTGCCACAACTAGTCCAATGGGATGATCATTCTTTGCACATTAATAGATTTGTCCAAATAACTTACACTGTAAAGAATGTCCACTGTTCATCATCCACATCAATGAATGATGCTGCATCCACATACCACAACAAAAAGGTCTGTAGCCTCTCATGGAATACCAGGAAGCCAGGGGTAGATGTTTCAGCATAGAACACTTCAAACGAACGCTTCTCCCCACCATCAACTGTTAACAAAACAAAAATATGTGAACCCTGAGGCTCTGTGAACAGTTAAAATCTAACTTTGTATGATGGCACTAAAAAGAGATGATAAGCATCCAAGCAATACAGTATCATAAGACCGAGTAATCCGGATAGTCCATTTGATGCAATTTACCCATTAAAGTGACACTGCTCAGATGTGAAAGAGCAACTGAGAAGAGGAAGTGAAGAACTTTGCCAGCCAACAGCTGATTGCCACCATTAGGGATCAATGGCGTAATGTTGTCACAATTCATCCTGAAATAATGTAGTGGCTTCTAGTGAATGCAATCTTACATCAAAATCGCAATCTCAGTATTTGCAAGATTACGAAAACCTAATCTTGCGAAATCTTGGTATTTGCGTGATCTCGCAATTAGCGGGCGCACATTTTTTTTTTTCTTTTTTGCTAAAAAGTGTCTGTTATAGGTTGACGAAGAAATGACACCAAAACTATAGTATTATTAAGAGCGTTGTTGCATTTTTCATACGTAAATCGAGAACTTGGGAGATTTTGAAGTGATTTTGGTCACATAATTTATTTTTTTAGCTTCTTTTGACTTCGGTCATCGTAATTATCATATATTTTTATTTAAAGTCTATTAAAAAAAACTTGTTCAAATTGAATTATTGACTACGAAAACAGTCGATTTCGAAGGCGCGATTTCCAGATGACGCGCGAAGGCTCAACTTTGAACTAATCTTACACCAATTATTACTACTATTTAAGAAGGTAAAGTGGTATTCATTCGAAGAGGCATATCCTGAAATTTAAAATGCATTGAGAAAAGTTTGATTTTTAATTCATTAACTTGTATTTTAATCACGTCTAAGATAATCAAAAATCGAGAAATCGACTACAAAAAAACACGTCATTTCTCAGAATCTAAAAGTCATTTGGCAACACAAATCATTTTATACGTAAGAAGAAAGATTGTACTATATATGTGTAAAAAATAAAACATATCTGTCTTCAATCATTTACGAAAATAATTTTTTAAAGTGAGTATAAAATCGGGTGCATCGAACGGCCTAAGTCAGTCGCGCTCTGGCGCTCTTCGACGCAGGACCTATGTCGGTTGACCTCCCGCCGCCGCGCATGCGCCTCGCGTGATATATAGTCAATTGTAGTGCGACTAAATATTTTTAATCCTTTCATTTAAGTAATATTTTAAGAAGCTAATGTGGTAGGCACACTTACTTTAGGAGAATTATGTTACAATTCTTGAATTATGTTGTATTACTTGTAATATTGATATTGTAATTACAATATCAATAATACAATATAATTTGGTCAAAATGTAAATCCAAGACGGTGGCTGCGAAAATTTTTAAATTTTTCGTCATGGGGATCGTTCCCATTGTTCTCGAGGATGCTAAAGCCGATAGTGACGTTAAAATGTAAATCCAAGATGGCGGCTGCGAACATTTTCAAATTTTTCATCATGGGTATCGTTTTCATGGTTCTTGTGGGTGCTAACGTCGATAGTGTAGTCAAAATGTAAATCCAAGATGGCTACAAGAATTTTGGAGGATGCATATGGAGAAAAAATTTATATCAGATTTTTATTTGAAATCTCTACTGCCACAATCTCTATTGTGGATCCGTGACAAAGGAGACGGAAACCATGTCATATAAACTTGGGCCTGGGCCTGGGTTGTAAAAAGATGAAATTGGTGTCAATTTATAGCTACTATATTATCAAACCATCACTGAACATTTTGCGGATTTTCGCGGTCTGAGTTCCGAGTTAAAAGAGATGTAATAAAAGTGAGGTTACATAACGATCTACATATAGGTACTTAACAGCTGATTTTTGAAGTTCTTCAGCTCGACGACCACGTAAACTACAGCCTCTAGTCACTTTGCCACAATTTACACAACGATCCATAGTGCCAATATGAAATCAGTAGGCTGGTCGTAATATACAAAATAACAAGTTCAAGTCCAACGTTTATGCGGGGTTCTCCGTACCGTGTCCGGTGTGGTAGCAAGGTTCGTACAAGAAGCAAGATCAGAAGTCCGCAGAAAGAAAACATTGGTCGAGGAAAACATCAATAAAACTGTGGGAAATATACTCAAATCGCGACCGCACTAAACGATACGAAACGAGTGAGGCATAGATAAAGGCACTATATAAAGGTGTGTCCAAATATAGAGCAGCATTTGAGCGCGGCTGCCACGCGCGGCTAGCCGCGCTCTGATCGGACAAGGGCCGCGCGCGGCGGTGTTGAGCGTAATATATCTTCTCGTCTCACATCAGTGATGACCTCTGGCACTGAAACGTGCTCGCTCACAACATAATGGGTCTCAATCATAATCAGCCTATAATATTCCCACTGCTGGGACACAGGGCTCCTCTCGGTGAGAGGGAGTGGGCCGTAATACACCACGAGGACCCAGTGCGGGTTGGTAGATGTCACATGTCTTCGAATTTTTGGTTCTAGGCGGTTTCCTCACGATATTTTCCTTCACTGATTTGAGAGTAGTGGTGATGAAATTATTTACACAAAGTGCCTGCCTGAGTTCGAAACCATGACCTACTCGTATGTCGGGATCGTTACCATTGGGCCACCATTGCATTGCTCTCTTGGGCCGCATAGTGCAGTCAATCATCCCTTCTAGGATGATTGACTTCACTATCGGCTTCATCCTCGAGAACTATGAAAACAACATCCATGACGAAAAATTTTAAAATTTTCGCAGCCGCCATCTTGGATTTTAATTTTGACTTCACTATTGGCTATAGTCGAAATCGAAAACTATGAAAACGATACCTATACAAATCCTTATCACTTACCACTGACGTGCGACGTGTGGTCGACTGTATAGTCATTAGGTCGACTGGGCACGTACAATACCTGCCTAGGCTAATAAACATTATAAAACCAACCCCACACGAACGCAGCAGTACTATTATTTATTCTGTGGCAGCGGGGTGACCTACCTATTTGCAATTTGAAAACAGTAAACCAAACATTTGCGCATGAGGCGGCTTTATGTATTTATGTATTATTGTTGGTTCAAATTCAACTGTTTTATGAACTTGATGCGGTTGCTAAACCTATAATGCCGCAAGAAAAATAAATAATTATAGCTAGCGCGTGGCGTCTTTATCTATATTGAAATTGGGCTTAAATTGAACTGTTTTACACAAAAAAACGATGATTTTGGACAAAAGATGGCTCCGCTGTTAACAAAATTTTATTCTGATTGTGTTCTCAGCAACCTAATGCTTGTGTTATGGTAACGAGATGGCTGATAAACTTCTTATATACATTTTTTTTTGTAAATACATACATATTATAGATAGAAAAACACCCAGACTCGGAAACAAATACTTGTAGGTCGTACAAATATTTGTTCCGTGCGGGAATCGAACCCACAACATGCTGCGCAGCAGTCAATTGCTCAGCCACTGCGCCAACCGTGTCGTCAAATACAAATACTTTTATAAAACTTCAATTACTTATAAGTATACAAATACTTAAGCAAATAAGTAAAATGAGTTTAGTTTTTATAAGTACCTACATAATATTATTTTCTTCATCCATATTTGTATAAATTTAATTAAAATACACTAATAATGTTTTGTGGACAGTCTTTTTATTTTCTCCGTAAACCTCTAGCTTTTACTTTTACTCTTGCTTTAATATAGGTACGCCATAGCTACAGATCAAGATCGTTTAGTCGTCGCAGCATCGCAACTGTGTGCCGTACATGAGGAAAAACGCACACACGCGCACTCGCTACGCGGCGTCGAGCGTCAGATGTTTAAAATCCGAGCGCGAAAATAGGCGACCACAGTCTTAAGTAAAAATATATTAGTAACAAAAACAGTTACATTATGTGTACTGATACACATTACAAGTATAATGTAAATTAAAGTATTAATACAAATTAAAAAAAAACTAATAGCAATTATCAGATCAGAAGGCCAATTCTCATACCTAAAAACGTTTAAATTCAAGTCGCAATCTCATGCCAGCAAGTCGCAATGTCAAAAATGTATGTATGTAAACACTATTCAATTTTTGACAGATTGACTGAGATGAGATTGCAAACACTGTATGGGAATTGCCCCTCAGATGGCTCATTTTAGCGACTGTTTTTGAAAATAGCTTTGCAGGAGGTGTCAATGATAGCATCTGATAGCCTGCTTCTTATGTGTGCTAAGTAGCTTGCTGAAAAAAAATGCCTGTTCCGATTGCACGCTCGTTGGCACTATTGACCAGACTGTTATAGGCAAACTCTAGGTATTTTTGTCTTGATCCGCCATATTCGAAGAGGTGAATTGGAATTGGTCGGCCAGCCATCATTCTCTCTGCAGCCAGTCATGCGTTGATTAGCATGTGTGGTGCGCTGCCACTTCACGAGTACGAGATCTCGCAAGATTTGCGAGATCTCACACTAATTATGACAAGTGATTGATCTTGCAATATTTGTGCAAGATCTCAGTATACCAAGATTGCATTCTCTAGTAGCTTCCAGGCCAAGTTGCAGAAAATATGAACCATTGATAACAAAGAATCCATTTACCTGTTACTTTGATGGTACCACCTACCCTGCTATTTTTACACTACAAAGTTTATTTACATTGGATGTTAGTCAACAAACCAATAACAAAGTTCATTGACCTAAGTAAACACTCGATACTCTGACCATTTGCAATAAGTGACAGTGAATGAATATAACTTTATTTCACAAATATAACCGGCCATAAAATCAGTAGCAATGTTGGACAAAGTAAAAAATAATTAAATTCAGCTTATTTACTTACAAGGCTCAACCGAGAAGGCATGAATCAACTGCCCGTGGGGTGTAAATGACTCATCTTTCTTTAGTATAGACACAAAGTGGTCCAAATTGGTGACACATCCTGGTGCTAACACTTTAGTCAAGGCACCTTCAACATCATCTGGTTTCATACCTTCAGATTTATTTGGTTCAATCTGTAAATACATTAGATCTGTATTTAGTAACTATTACTACTATATAACCTCCCAAAATCAACACTAGAACATTTATTATGATAGTACCAGTGTTTTTGTTGTTTTACAAATATGTTAATAATCATTTTTCTGATTAAGTGTTGCATATTTTGCACACTGTGTGATAATAATAGTTGCCACAATGTAAGAAGCCCATTGTGGCTAAACAAAAACACAAAATGGACACTGGTGACAATTTGACAAGTTTGTATTTCTGTTAAGCTATTACTTGTATTGAAGGTTTAAAACTAAATAGTTTTTTAATACTGTAAAAGCGACAGCACAGCACAATAGTAATAAAACATAATATAAAAAACATATTATAAATTCAAATACCTTTTCTGTGTATTCAATTCCAAGATATGTCTGCAGACTTCCTGCGCTATAATAAAGTCTGATATGCAAGTCTGTGTAGCCAAATATGTTTTCGTTCTCCCCGAAAACCTGGTGACACATCTCAGGACCGAAACTTGTGTCATCATTCTCCAGATCATCTACAGATCTCACTGAAAATGTTAACGGAAGGAGAATGAACAAATTGTACCTAGGTACTGTTACCAACAAGGTGAAACAGGTCCTTTGCAAGGAATATATAAAACTATACAATTACATCGTTATTTATTTTCAGGACATGGTCGAGTAGAACAGCCAAGATGTTTAGTTACAATAATATTATTTTGTGTCTGAATACAAAATTCTTACCCAGTTTAAATTCCAAAACTTCATTTCCATCTACAACTAAATGGCACAGCGCATCAGTCATTTTCTTTATAATAAAAATCCAATTTCATTACACTCAACAGTCCCGCGATTCCCGCGCAAAAAGATGGGTAATAAAAAAGACTGAAAGGCAAAACATGTAATATACTGTGCTTATTTAGTTTTCTTCACTACACCGATTTAATAT
Organism: Cosmia trapezina; assembly: GCA_905163495.3. Lineage (NCBI taxonomy): Eukaryota > Metazoa > Arthropoda > Insecta > Lepidoptera > Noctuidae > Cosmia > Cosmia trapezina. The sequence continues at coordinate 12,427,631 of LR991042.1, forward strand.
CTTGCTGATGCACGAGCAAAATCACTTTATTTTAAAGAAAATTTACAGACAGGACTCAACAAAAATGCAGAAATGAGGGAAACGAATGGCAGAAACGAAAGTTAATTTTTAAAATAGCTCGCAGCAGCACAATAGCTGTCAGAAATGTCATGTCTTCTGCGTTCTGCTGTTTACAGATGTCATTTTTTTTACAAGCTTTTCTTTAGTTTTTTATCGTTCTGCTGTCTATGGTGTTGGCACCAACTAGCTTAAATGCTCTAAGGCACCAACCTAAGGCACCAACACGTTGATTTGACTAACCAACAGAACAAAGACCCTAAAGCAAAGCGCAGACTAGCGGAGCTTCTTGCGCAACACAAAACCTTAGAGCATTTAACCTAAATGCTCTAAGCACAAAACACATTGTGATTTTCAACAGAATACACACACACACACACCATCCCTATTCTAGTTTACGCGCCACATTACTAATTTTAATTTTGTATCATCAAAAACCGGACGAACCACATAGTTGTAGTAACTGGCTGTATGAAGATCATTCTTGACATGATTTTGGGGATTTCCTAAACTTGTAAGGTCACGGAACCTTAGACCATGTCTAAGCACGGAATGGATTCAGGATATAGAAATACAACTGAGGGCTTCAAGGGCTTTGCTTGTCACAACAACGATTACAACATCACAACAAGCTTCTGTAACCACAGAATAGAATGGTAACCGTCATAACTAAGTGCAATTTTAATTAATGAATAAATTATTACATTTCAATTCAGTTTGCGTAATAAATAATTGATTGTCGAAAAATATTCAAAATATTTAATCGATAATTTGCAGTAAACCGTGACAGAAAAAGCCGAGTAAGCTATGCCGTTGCCTAACAAATAATGAAAAGAAAAAGCTATATCGATGGTTCATTCATTTATGTGACGTCATTATGGCCTGGTTGGGTTAGGTTTGCTTGGAAATTTTTGTTAACAATCTTGTATTTTAATATATTATATGTTGTGCTACTTATTTTAGATTAGTAATATAAATACCTCATATAGTACCGGTAATCCTGGTGCCAAGAAGTGTCTGTTTCGACGACATTTTCTGGCGAAAATGAATCGCCATGAAGGTGGGTAATGATAATCAAAATTTGTTCGATGCTATTGTCACTGCGAATTTCATTGCAAAAAAAGATGAAAATATTGTCATCATAGCGTAATTATACGTTTTATACATTCTATTTTCATGTCATTGTCATAAATGTAAAGGAAATAACGAATTGTTGTTGTATTTTGTGTATTGACATATTTTCAGGAGTCAGCTGTGATTCTTGTTTGAAAAATAACTTCAGGGGACGACGATACAAATGTTTGATTTGCATCGACTATGACTTGTGCGCAGCCTGCTATGAGTCCGGCGCTACCACAAACCAACACACTACAGAGCATCCCATGCAATGCATTCTATCAAGAAGTGACTTTGGTAAGACCTATTTACAGTGCTATATATATTAGACTGCGTCTTATATGCCAAATGCTTGTACATAATACCTCTGCAAGGTTATAAACAGAGATAGTATTTTTTCAAACTAACAACACAACTGAAATATTGTTATCTTTTTGTATGACATACATTTTTAGCACACCAAACAAAATGTTGTTTAACCATACTTATCTCATGAAAAAAACATTTGAGTGCTATTTGAAATGAGATGGTTGGAAATTTTGAAAATGTGTTTTACAGGCCTCTGTTTATAAACAATACAATATTAACATTGACAGTAAATGACATTGTATGACTATTATTGTATTGTTATTGTATAAGACAAAGAAATTTCTATGTAAAACTGGCCTAAAATGTATTTAAACAAACATTACAATATACATAAATGATGATTTATAAAAGCATTTTAAATCACTCACAAAGCTGCTATATACTAATAATATTCCTATAAGAAACCTGTGCTTATCTGTTCATCCACTGAAAAAACGCAACAAGCTTCTGTAAAATAATTTCATTCTCACTTTCTCAAAAGTCATTGTGGGTTCCATTTTTCATTGGTTGACTAATAAAAACAATCTTAGCCTTGCTTAACCAATAAACATTCTATGAAATGTTTTTGAAAGCTTCATGAATTTATACTTTTATTATTAAAAGGAATTAAAAAAAAAAAAACAATGAAGCTATAATTTCAGACATCAATGCATGGATGTTAAATCATGAAATGTTATACTTATGTATTTCAAAATGTGAGCAGTTACTTGAAAGTATTTATTTCATATGATTCCATATCACCTTCAGATCTGTACTATGGTGGAGAGGCACTAACTTTGGAACAGCCTCAGGCATACACATGTCCATTCTGCAATCGGATGGGCTTCACTGACACAGCGCTCATGGAGCATGTTACGGCAGAGCATGCAGATACCACACTGGCTGTAAGTATCATATGGTGATATTCAAATGTCTAAAAAAATTATTGGAATCTTATTCATTGCATTCCCATACATTTTCATACATTCATGTCTTCATTGTTGAAATCTGCTTGTAGTCATATTAAAGTCAACTGCATGTCCATAGTAACAAATGGACTTCAGCAGTGCTTTTAAATGTCCGTACGGGTTTGAAATCAAAGCAGTAAGGGTGTTCCTCATTTTTCAAATGTGACTGGTGGTTGACTATACTTACCTAATTAAAACAAAGCTATTTTAACCAGTTTTTTTTTTCTTATTTTCTTTATCTGTGAATATTATTTAATCATTTATTTGTTATTGTGTACAGGTGGTCTGCCCAGTATGCGCTTCGATGCCTGGTGGGGAACCAAATTTCGTGACTGATGACTTTGCAGGACATCTTACCCTGGAGCATAGGACTGGTCCTAGAGATCTCATTTCATTTCTGATATCCTTTTCAATAGCAAAAGCATAACATTTTTTTACAGGTATTTTTGATATCCTGCTATAATGAACCAGGGTCAGTTGAGCTGGACAGGAGTCCTAGCATTGCATTTATTTGTTTAATCTATTTAGTTTTTATATTGTCTACTACAGTATATAAAAGAAATCAAGGTCTTTCGAACTGACGGATCATATTCGCGTATATTTGTTTGCTTCAAGCTTATTGGGTTTTTTGTATTGTTCTATTTGTGTTGTCTGATGAATGAATTACTTAACCACGCTGCACGATGAACCAAGTGGTATCAGGCACGGTGGCGTCCGACGCATGCCGCACTCGGGCCGCGGCGTGAGTCGCGCCAGACGCACCAACATGCAGTTTAGGTAACAGCTATTCCTACACTTTTTTACTAAATTTTTTCTACAATTTATTTTTATCTATTTTTTGAGGCTTTAGTGCTCTCTGGATGACCATGCCAGAACCCACATAGGGTCAAACATATCATAGCACAATACTAGAACAGACTCACATTTATTTAAATCTACTTAATTAACTAATATTCACCAAGAATAAAATAGATGTGGATTGTGGATTTTTTGAGTCACTACGGATCGTCAGAAGCCCGAAAGTCATGACAACCAGTCTTACCAAGGGGTATTGTGTTACCCAGTAACTGGGTTGTGGAGTTCAGACAGGCACTCGCTCCATGTAAAATACTGGTATTCAGCTGGTCCGGTATAAACCGGTCAAGAGCGAGTCGAACTCGCGCAACAAGGGTTCATCGTTTTATTTTTCCTGTACATAAACATCTATCACATAGAATAATTTCAGTTTTTTCTCTATGCAAACTTCGGAGATAAGGGGGGGGGGGCGGTATTTTTTTAAACATTTTTCATCAAAAGTCGAAAACTCTGCTGCCTAAAAAAAAGAAAGAAAAAAATGTTTAAGAATGTGCAAATGGCGCTCTTTCATATGATACACCACATGCCCTACAGTAGCCCCCATTTCGATTATGAGCCCCTTTCAGACCCTGTTGCAAAAAAAAACATATATATATTTTAATTTCTTTCTTATTTGCAAAATAGTTGGCCAAACATTAGTAGTTCTTGAGATATCCAGCTGTTACAGACAGGCAGACAGACTGAGTCACACCATAAGAGTTCCTTTTTACCATTTTGGTACGGAACTCTAATACCCAGTATTTTTTATCCAGCTGCATCCAGTTAGACTAGTGAATTGGTGAATATTTAGAAATTATTGTTTATTGCAGCACGGGTGGCGGCATCTCGTCGCTGTCGCCGTCGTCGCGCGACGCCGTGGTGGACCCCATCGCCGAGCTGCTGTCGCAGCTGTCGGGCGTGCGCCGCGGCGCCGGCCAGCCCGGCACGCCCAGCCAGCTGCAGCAGCTACAGATGCAGCTGCAGTTGGAACGACAACAGGCCACGGTCAGAACCAGTTATTACTCATTTAGATACACACACCTCAGACTAAATAAAAAACCAAGACATAGCGCTGTCAACAGTGACGTGAGGCTGGTTTCTTAAACATGGTGTGCATTTAGTGAGGTGTAGTTTGGCGCAAATGTGTGTGTGTGAGCGTGTATGCACAGAGCGAGGTGTATTTTTGCGCATTCACTGTATTGTTTGCAGCACTATGTCTTGGTTTTTTTATTTGGTCTGGGGGTCGGGGGGGTAGGCAGAAATTACAGATGGCCACCTGTTATGATTCTCACATACTCCTTTTGCTTTGTTTATTGCTCATGCGCTTGAATCGATTTGGGTTTCTCTTTCCCATCACTAATTCCCGGTTTCTGAAGAATTCTTAAACGGGAGTGTAAACTCTCAATAGCTATTGAGGCGAGAAAATTATCTAGCTAAGCGAATTCCTTCCTTATGCTCGGGTTTTGAGGTCCTCAGATAAACCCTCGATAGTAATTCACTCGACTTTATTATCCTACGACCTATCCTATGACCTTATTTCTAAATATTCTTCCTTAGCATATACACAATATTGGACCAATAATCACTATCAAATGGATAAACTCGGTTTAAATACCTCAGAAACCGGGCGTAAATGGTGCTTCTGACGTCATAGTAGGTAGTCAAAAAATGGCATGCTTGATTTTCATACAGATCGTGATACTTGCGTTAATCTATATCTGTGGTGTTAATTGATATTATTATTAGCCGCACGGGTCGATCCGTCAGGTTAAGCTACGCTTGCCGGGGTTGGTCAGTGGATGGGTGACCATTTACATATCGAGATTCCTCCGTGCCTCGGAAAGCACGTTAAGCCGTTGGTCCCGGCTGTTATTCGTGGATCTTTGACAGTCGTTACGGGTCGTCAGAAGCCCGAAAGTCTGACAACCAGTCTTACCAAGGGGTATCGTATTACCCAGTTACTGGGTTGTGGAGGTCAGACAGGCAGTCGCTCCATGTAAAATACTGGTATTCAGCTGCATCCGGTTAGACTGGAAGCCGACCCCAACATAGTTGGGAAAAGGCTAGGCAGATTGATTTAATTGATATTATTATTCTATACTTAAAATAAACTAGCTTTTCATGTCTGTGTGTGGCCGCGTTGTTTTTCTAAACTACGCAACGGATTTTGATGCGGTTTTCACTATCATTTAGAGAATTTATTCCGGGAGGTTTAATACAGGGTGTTTCTTATGAGGTGTCAAGCCAGTGCGAGCTGATAGCAGAGTACCATACCTATCGATATAACACCCATGTGTGTTCTACGATTTTTTGTAGTTTTTTTGGATCCATCATTTCATATCAAATAGTGGTTAAGGATAGTAGTAGGTACAAAATTTTTTTTTTTTTTTTTTTTTTTTATCAACTGAGCTCTGCTTAATCGTAGAGGAATAGTAAATATCACGATTGACAAAAATATGCAAAGATAATAATAAATTATAAAATATGAAATCACAAGATTTCAGATCTTACACCACTCACAACGACCGATTTCAGCAAATAATGCCCTATTTAGTACATTCTTGTTCAAAGTTGACCCAAAAGAAAGATATCATTTTTTAAAGCTATCATCTCGTAGAATCAGAAAAAATATCGAAAAAAATTTATAACTCGAAAACTACAAAAAATCGTAGAACATACATGGGGGTTAAATCGATAGGCATGGTACTCTGATATCAGCTCGCAAACCAAAAATGAACCAACCAAAAATGGAAATTAATTTCCATTTTTGGTTATAGAACTAAATGTTTTCTCTAACCAAAAAAATGAATAAACTGCAGACAAGTTGCAGATCCTAAAAATCTTTTAAGATCCTAATAGATTAATTAAATCTGTAATTTTGAAATATCTGTATAATGCCATGATTTCATCTTAAAAACTGTATAAAAATGAAGTAATTTTTCAAATACACATGCCATTACACTTTCTATTTACTGCTTGTGCTGGTGGCGCCATCTAGGTGCCTCGTTAAGCGTAGACTGACCCATTCCAACACATTTTATTTGGTTCTAAAAATTGTAACAATTAAAGTAAAATCCAATTTTATTAATTATAGTTTAATCACCGACAGGCGGCCCGGCAGCAGCTGGAGCGCCTGCCGCGGCGCGGCGGTGGCGCGGCGGGCTCGGCCGGCGCCGCGCCCCCGCCCGCGCCGCTGCCCGCCGCCGCGCAGCCGCAGCCGCAACCCGAGCCCAGTGACTCGCAGTTTCTCCTCTCTGGCTTCCTCGGTGAGTACCACCGTCCCGCGCCCTGCGCGCCGTGTTGCCGCTCTAACCGCACTCTCTCGCGCAGGCGCCAGCGACAGCCAGGCGGGGCCCGAAGCGGAGAGTCGCGCGGCGCTGCTGCGCGGCCTGGTGCTGGCGTCGCTGGGCCGCGCCGCGCCGGCGCCGCGCCCGCCCGCGCCCGCCGCGCCGCCCGCGCCCCCCGCGCCGCGCGCCGCGCCCGCGCCCACCCCGCCGGCCGCCATGCTGCGGGTCAAGCCGCAGCCGCGCACCAAGGTACCGTGTCGCTCCGACAGCGCCGAGCGCCCGCGCGTGTGATAGTGTCTGACTCGTGTGCCCCGCAGGAGGCGGCGGCGCGCGCGCACGCGGCGGCGCGGCAGCTGCCCGAGGGCAGGTAGGACCGGCCCGCGGCCCGGCCGACCCGCGACTGCGGCCTGGCGGCCCGGCAGGCGGCCGCGGCCCGCCGCGCCCGCGACCGCCGGCTGCGGGCCGCGCCGCCCGAGCCCGCCGCGGATGGACGTCGGTGGATGAAACTATTCGATGTTTACTCGTTAGATGTTACGGCAGTCCACGACCGCGCGGCCGGCCGCGGTCAGTGTCCGCGCCGGTCGCGAGCACACTTGAGGGGTAAAGTTTGTGGCCGTCGATGTTGTTAGTGTTTATCCGTTGTAAATATGGAGTCGCGGCGGGGCCGGTCGGCGGCGGCCGGTGACGCACCGTTACCTGGACTCGTTTCTTTGTTTTACGCTAACACTTATTAGTGGACGCTTTTGTTTGTTTTGTTGGCTTTCCAAATATCCGTGTGATTTCCTTTATTGTAGAGAATTAATAATAGTGATGGAATGTTTTAATCGATTTAACTACGATTAAATTTAAAAAAATAATGATATGCATAGGGCGTCGTTATTAAATTATTATCGTACGAGAGGAGTCCTATCGAATTGCATTTGCATTCAGATTAGATAAGTTTAAATAATTCGCAGATTATTCAAAATTAATTATAAATATTGACAATGGTCATTCATTAAAGTTTGACGTCGTTTAGGATCGTTATTAAAATAATTATTGTATTTATATTATATAAAGTGTAGGTATTGTTTTAATTTATTCTGCAACTTATTAACATATTTCACGGTAAACACTGACTCCTCTCTAAAGTTATTTTTATAAACCAGTTGAAAATATACTTACCCACAAATTTTCACTAGCTACTCAAACAAAGTGCTTATTAGTTTGATTATTATACTCCAACATTACAAAATGTTTGTATGTACCCTAATTAAATTCTATAATATTACTTATGTATTTCATTTACTAAATTAATAGCAACCATGCCCATAATTTGTTTTATTTCTTCCATGTTGCAGAACAACTGATTTTTGACTAAAGCCGAGGCTAGTGAAACATCAAACAATATTTAAGTTCGAGAAATATCAAGGATTCCGCAGATTGTGTTGGTTGCGGCTCATAAGAGTTTTTATTTATAATTAACTAGCTTTTGCCCGCGGCTTCGCCCGCACATGTATTATACATATAAACCTTCCTCTTGAATCACTCTATCTATTAAAAGAAACCGCATCAAAATCCGTTGCGTAGTTTTAAAAATCTAAGCATACATAGGGACAGACAGCGGGAAGCGACTTTGTTTTATACTATGTAGTGATTAATTAATCTTACAACAAACTCAGTTAAAATCGAAACAATCAAGGTTCCTTCAGTACCACAGATTAATACAGATGGGATACTCCGCAGCTTAGGTATGAAGCTACAAGTACGCGGCGAGCCCCGTCCGCGGGGCTAATTCAGTAGGTCAGAAGGTATAAGATAGAAAGAGAGGCAACTTGTAGTCGAATATAACTGTAGGTAATAAGTGTTGTGCGGCCTGAATTGCACTTTATTGTGTCGTAGCAAGAGTCGCTTTTTATTTAAATTATTTTGCGGAGTGTCCCATCTGTATTAATCTGTGTCAGTACTTAAAATCCGACCGAAAGTTCGGTTTCGGCAAAAAACGGGTTTCGATTTAGTTTCGGTTTCGGCGGCAAACATGCCGAAACTACGACCGAAACCGAAACTGCGTTCGGGAGTTCTCGCGCTGTGCTCGGTCATGGTCGGCGCGGTAAATTCCATCGAAGCGACGAATTTTCTTTTAGGTAGTACTTACTGAAATAAACACCTCACCGATTTATGTGTTTAATATTAATATTTTTAGGGTTCCATACCAAAATGGAGAAAAGGAACCCTTATGGTGCGACTCAGTCTGTCTGTCTGTCACAGCTGGATATCTCAAGAACTAATAATGCAACTTGAAATTTGGAACAGTTTTAGATGACGTTTACCCCAGTATTAAAAAGCAAATAAGAAAGAAATGAAAGTATATGTATTTTTTTTTTGCAAAAAAAATAAAACATATATAAGGGCGTCTTAAAAATTCAAAGTGGGGCTACTAGGGCATGTGGGGTATCATATGAAAGAGCGCTGTATGCACATTCTCAAACATTTTTTTATATGTGATAGAAGTTTATGTAAATATTACTGGAAAAATAAAACGATGTCTCTAAATAGCACACTTTTTCAGAAATCGGAACGGAACCCTCGGTGCGCGAGTCCGACTCTCTCTTGACCGGTTTCTTCTTAAATGAGGGGTTGTTACGTTGATTATTAAGTGAAAATGTCGAAGACTGCATAGATATGTGATTTAAAGATAAAAAAAGCTGTCAAGAGCGAGCCGGACTCGCGCACCGAGGGTTCCGTTCCGATTTCTGAAAAAGTGTGCTATTTAGAGACATCGTTATATAGTTGGGTAAACGTCATCTAAAACTGTTCCGATAGCATTAGTAGTTCTTGAGATATCTAGCTGTGATAGAAAGACAGACAGACAGAGTCGCACCATAAGGTTTCCTTTTTACCATTTTGGTACAGAACCCTAAAAAATAAAACTGACTGATTATAATAACGTTTTCTTTGTTTTTCCCTCAAAACATGATCCTTGTAAGGAAGTTTCGGTTTCGGCCGAAACTGAGACCGTTGCCGAAATTCGGTTTCGGTTTCGGTCGCAAAAACCAGTTTCGGTCGGACACTACTTGACAAAACAAAGATTCAACTAGAAAGGTGCAGGGGGCCGGGGTAAAAACTATTTGTGTATATGTATACAGGGTGTCTCAAACGTTGTGGTCTTTTCTAACTTTTTATTAAACTTTAGTGAAACTTGATAAGCCCAGATTTAAAAATGAGTACCTAATATCTCAATTTATAAATGATACGTGGCCACCTCCGCTTTACCCCATTTGGCTGTCGACCACTACGCTACTACTAGTACTATACAGGGCCCTGTTTAATAAAGCTGACAATCCGACAAGTCCGACATATGTCAAAAAGTGACAATTCGACAATTTTTCTGTTTAATAAAACTTACAGGCGACAAAATTGGCATGGTGGAAAATTCTCAAATATGTCGGATTGTCGCGACAATCTGACATTTTTCTGTTTAATAAAACTTTTAAAGCGATAGGTGACAGGTGACAATTTGTCGTGAAAAACTTGTCAAATCTGCTTTATTAAACAGAAAATTGTCATGACATATTGACATATTTGTAGAATTGTCCGACAATTCTGACAGGAGCTTTACCCTCTGTCGCGAAATCATATTTTGAATTTTGAAGGTGTAAAAAAGTGTTTTTAAAAGGTTTATTACAAAAAATGGTACTTACATCTAATTTCATAAATAAGGCCCAAAATGGTAAGTTTATTGTGCATTTCCATTTTAACCCCATTCAAAACAAACAATCACAGACTACTTAGTATCAAACAATCGAAGTTGCACTAGTGATTGATTCATTCTTTTACTTTGTTAATATTTTGTCTAGTTTACCCTCATTTAGCTTCAAAAAACAAAATTATTTGCAAATATGTCAAAGTCGACATAATTTTCACGACAATCCGACAATTGTCACCGACAATATTGTCAGAAATATTTTGACCGTGGTTTTCTGACATAATATGTCGAGTTTTATTAAACGCGTTTTTGCATGACAAATATGTCAAGATTTCCACTGTCGATTTTTGACATATTTGTCACTTTTATTAAACAGCATAAGCGCGAAAATCCTACAATTTTGTAATTTTTTGACATTTATGTCGAATAATTGTCAGCGTTACTAAACACGGCCCAGGGCCCTGTTTAATAAAGCTGACAATCCGACAAGTCCGACATATGTCAAAAAGTGACAATTCGACAATTTTTCTGTTTAATAAAACTTACAGGCGACAAAATTGTCATGGCATATTGACATATTTGTAGAATTGTCTGACAATTCTGACAGGAGCTTTACCCTCTTGTCGCGAAATCATAATTGAATTTTGAGGTGTAAGAAAGTGTTTTTAAAAGGTTTATTACAAAAAATGGTACTTACATCTACTTTCATAAATAAGGCCCAAAATGGTAAGTTTATTGTGCATTTCCATTTTAAACGCGACCAAAACAAACAATCACAAACTACTTAGTATCAAACAATCGAAGTTGCACTAGTGATTGATTCATTCTTTTACTTTGTTAATATTTTGTCTATTTTACCCTCATTTAGCTTCATAAAACAAAATTATTTGTAATATGTCAAAAGTCGACATAATTGTCACCGACAATATTGTCAGAAATATTTTGACCGTGGTTTTCTGACATAATAATTATGTCGAGTTTTATTAAACGCGTTTTTACATGACAAATATGTCAAGATTTCACCTGTCAATTTTTGACATATTTGTCACTTTTATTAAACAGCTTAAGCGCGACAATTCTACAAATTTTGTCTTTTTTTGACATACAGGGTGTAAGGGACAGCCCTCCGCAAACTGATAGGGTGAATTTAGTATGTCATACTAAGATGACCGGTACATGAAATTTTTTCAGGAACATTATAGGAATCCAATAAACCTGATTTGTTTGTGTTTTTGTGCACAAATCGGAGCGTCTATTACTGGTTGGGAGGGGTAGGTAATAGGTATGCGGTGAGTTCGATGAACTCTGTAGCTAGACAGAAAGTGAACAGCTGATTTCACGCGTCGTAGGTTAGAGTATTTCAACATCCATTGCTGGTTTTTTTTTTTTGCAGTTTTTTTACATAAATGGAGTGCTGCGAACACATAATGCAATTTTACATTGAAATAATGAAAATGTAACTGAAAAAAAATTTGTAAAAATGAAAATTTTCCTGACAAAATTTCCGGTGGAATATGATTCAAAATGAGGAGCTGAATGCACCCTGTTAGTTTGCGGAGGGCTGTCCCTTACACCCTGTATATGTCGAATTGTCAGCTTTATTAAACAGGGCCCAGGATGTCTCAAAAGACACCCTGTGGCCTGTATAGTACTAGCACTTACCGCGCGACTTTGTCCGCGTGGATTTCGTACTATAATACCCCGTTAGCGGAAGATTTTCAAAAAACCCAACACGTTATTCTTGTATTTTCGGTCTTAAGTATAAACATTGAGTTTTTCGAGATAATTGGACCGCGCGTTAAAACTCTACCAATACCTACTCGACCCACATTTAAGGGGACGTCCCTTACATTTGACTCGAGTAGGTATTGGTATGCTGCTACTTTCTACGTAAAATTATCATTCGCTGTAGCTGCCAACCTAGTATATTGACTTTAATTATTTTTTAATCCCAAATTCAGATTAATTTGTCGCCGCCTTAAAAACATGCCTTTAGTAAATGGCTTCTAGCGATAAGTGCGCGCGTTTGTAATGGCTTTCACAATCCATGGATAGCTACCGTTATACATCACGTACCCCACTTTGAGACACATCAATTTTTATTATTTTTACGAACGTTTTTGTTTCTGGATCGCCAGCCACGCAATTTTCTGGGATAGCTCAATGGAATCAAGAAACATGGGTGAAATTCCTAAAAATACGCATAATTATCCAACGATTAAGACGCAAACTAGCTGGCGCCGCGCCGGTGCCCAAGCTAGTGAGTTCGAACACCATCCGATCATAGCTTCGAGAATTGGCGAATACGGAATACTAGGTAGAGTATTCCGTATTCGCCAATTCTCTACCAGATAATAGGTACTTAACAACCACATTTGATGTTTATTAATTTTTATTTAAATTTCTTCTTGTTTGAATGAGAAATGAAATATATTTTGTCCTTGATTTGTCTTGACTGCACTTGAACCAGCTTCTGGAGAGGGAACTACGTCTGGTATATCACTAGTACTAGGCGATGGTTCTGGAAAGCCACTAGTACTAGGTCTTCGAGAGAAATCTCTGTTTTGAGACAAATTGCTTGAAATATAGCTCAATTCAGCATTACCAATTAATGAGCCAATTTGCATTCTTAAATGTGCTTGTTCATACCTAGGCAGCTTTTTTACAATTTTCGCCATAGACTGGAAGAAGAGGTCTGTTTCGTCTAATTCATTTTGAACTGGTTTTCGCTCTAGAGAGTGTGAATGAATGTCTTTGGGTTTCTTATCTCTTTTAAAATTACAATATTCCTTGCTAACAGTATTGTTAGTAACATCATCACTATTATTACTATCTTGTGTGTTAGTCTCATCCTCATCGTACATCATTTCTCCTGGTGTCTGATAATGGGATTGTGTTCTTTCAATGTTAACCTCAGGGTATTCCATAGTTTCACTATGGTCTCCCGTGTTCTCATCTTCATCTTTAGGAACACGGTTTCTTTGAATTAAAGTAAAACTGTCCAAAAATGATAGAAGGTCAGCCCTCTTTTTGGCTGCTTCTCCGCTTGACCCGCTGCGACTGGTACCAGTTTTGTATTTGCGTCGAATATAATAGTCTCTTACATAAGCCCACCTCTTGGAACAATCGAAATCTGTAAAAAAAAAATATATATATATTTCAGGCACTTTGCTACAGGCGAGTTGTTTGTTTGCCTTTCTATAAAGAGTAGTAAGCCATGGTTGGATACATATATAGAAATTGATGGTTGTTGAAAGAATTTATAATTAAACGATCGAAAAAATATTTTTAGTGTTCCATTTAAAAGTACGGTGAGCGATGTTAATTTATATCTCGAGATGTAATAAATTACATTATATATTTGGCGGCTTTAGACGTGATGTTGTTTAGATCGATTGTTGTTCCATAACTAGCTATTGATTCAGTTTCAGTTGGCTTATTATTGATTTCCAAATCAAATTTTGTTCAAGGAACGTTGTCAAAGGGATTGAAACATTAATGTGCATTGTTGCAAAACTAACAATAAAATCTGTTAAATCATCGGGAGTTAGTCTAAATTATCTCCTAAAATCCTTGAACCTGCGCGACTATACAGTGTGGCATCAACGCACAACCTGTTAAAGATAAACCATTCTAAATATGAACGCCCTTCCACAAAGCGTAATTATTTCATATTTCAATTAGTGTGTTGAAATACTTATTGCAACTATCTACCTACCTAACTATTTACCTATGCGTGCGACGACTTTAGGGCGAGCGCACACTGCGGTGCATTTCCGTTAGTTCTGCCGCACTGGTCGGGGCCTACAGTAACAAAACGCATGACCGAAGTGCGCGCATTTCAAAGACATTCCATACTTCACAGATTACTTATGCGTTAGAAAAACGCACCGCAGTGCGCGCTCGCCCTTACTGTAAACATAGACTCGTCGCCGCACGTAGGTGCTGCGCAGACGACAGACTATCCGTGACGCACTTTTTAGTCTGTGAAAATAGAACCTAAGCAAATAGATGCACATAATGCACTAACGCATACGACGCGCAAAAAGTCCGGCGCACAAACAATCCGTGTCATTCTGGCAGATCGCGCCTCACCGCACTAAAGTGCGCAAAAAAAATTGAACGTTTGCTCCAACGCGCGCTAACGCAGACGGCGGGCGGACTCTTTTAGTATGCAATCTGCTCGTTAGTGGGGACTAGCGTTGCAAAACTTCGCAAGTTTTCGCAAGTATTCGGAATAATTGCGAAATATTCAAAGGAATACTTCGATTTGAAGGAATACTACTAGTAAGAATGTAGTAGGTAACATACTTTTTGTTACCTATTAAGAATGAAATTATTGACAGTAGGTACCTAGTTACGAATGTATGCGTACTTGCGTAGGTTGCTTGATGAGACTCGACTCGCCGAATATATTACGCCGTACCGTTACTTGTATTAACGCCATCTAGCGGGCAATGGTAGAATTGTAAATGAACACCTGCTCTCGTTAGTCGCTCGGCGACGCCAGCGCTCGCCTGGCATTGGCTTGATAGTAAAGTGGCACACCACCGAGCTTCGCAGCCATTCATTCATGAGTCAACGAAGTATTAGCGCTCCTGTACACGTTTTTATGGCGAATCCAGTGCCGGACAAGTGGGGGTTCAAGGGCAAAAATGCAGTGCGCCGACTATTCTATTGTTATCGCAAGAATCCGCAAGATGGTGCCACAGAAGCGTAGCAATAACTAGCGTGATTAGTCGTGTTAATGCGACGCTTTCTGCTACTGCTGTGACCAAGGTTTGCTGATTAGCTTATGAATGGTGGAAGATTGATTCGTGGGTATTAATGAATGCACTATCACCAATGCGGGACATAATATATGTAATTTGCAATGAGAACTGCGCCCCCATCTAGCGGTCAATAGTCGCATTTAAAAGATAATCCAATAAGTACCCGAAGTTGGTCGGCGCGCGGTGCCAGCAGCGAGCCGGCGTTCACTTACACACGTGATTTATGAAGCTCGAGCCCGTTCATTCATAAAATCAACGAGTATTATTCGATGCCTACGTACTAGCGCGAATATTTCCGCGTAAGTAGTTATCTACTAGCGGGAATAATTCCCTGTAAGTAGTTATCTACCAGTGACTCGGTAATTATTGTTTTATTTTTGTATGGTTGAGTTTAAAATGTCTATTTTGTGCCGATATTAGTGTCGATTCTCTTGTACATGGAGGGGCGCTAGGAGGGGGCAGCTTCAACATGTTCTTTATGGTTTTTTTTTTGGTACCTACATGTAGAGGTTTAGGGGTTTATGGGTTTTATAAAGGGGGGCCAAATTTTCATTATTTTTGCGATAGGACACACCGTTTTCGAGATATAAGCAAAAGAAAAAAAAATGTACTGTATTTTATATCTCGAAAACGGTGTGTTTTTGCACTTGAAGTCAAACCTTGACTTCTTTCTTGATACTTACTTTAAACTATTTTATAAACTCAGTAATCTACCTATGTATTTACCTCTCTACCACTTTCACACCTAAACCGCATACAAAAACTTATTACGTAAGTACTTATCTAAGTAGATGTAAAGAAATATTCGGAAGTATTGCGAAGTTTTCAAATCGAATATTACTCGGAGTCATGAATGAACGCAACATACTCATACGACAACAGCACACACGGCACACACACGACGTAATATTAGTTTGACTATTCACCGCTAGATGGCGTTAATTAACGCCATCTAGCGGTCAATAGTCAAACTTTAATAGATAAACTTGCGTGACCGCACATGTACTTAGCTCGGGGAATACTTGCGAAAACTACTCAAAACTTGCGAATACTTCCGAATACTTCCGAAGGGAATACTTCGGAATATTACTCTCCGGCAACGCTAGTGGGGACCATAGCGTCTACGTCCCTAGCGTAGTCTAGTTCTGCCGACAGAATGATCGTCGTGTGCGTTCGAGTCTGCGTAAAATCCGCGACGGACTTTCTGCATGCCATGCAGACATTTTGTGCGCCACAGACTCGATCGCACAAAAAGTATGTCGTTTGCGCTGCATCTTAGGGGTCAACTAATCGTGCGATCAGTCCAGGTAACTGGCATTGTACGGCGCGGAGCGCGCTTTGTATGTAACGATACGTTCGCTCCGTCACTCGTTCTTGTTATTTATACACTAGTTGGCCGACAAATCCGGCTCTCCGTGGTTCGGCGATTGGGCAAGTCGGGTAGGTACCGTTTGCAAAAAAAAAAAAAAAAATGAATACTTAAATCAAGTAAAAAAAGTATTTACTTTATACAACTTGACATGGACATTATACATAACAATAGCGCTCAATCCCTTGCATTGAAAGTTTTAAAAAAAAAGTGATGTTTCCTACACGCCGTCAAAATGTATGGAACAGCAGTTTTTGAAGTGAAAACTTCTTTAGGCGCGTTGGCAGTCCCTATGACACCCTTAAATTTGACCACATCTTTCTGGCACACCCTATATACAGGGTCAAATTAAATTAACTGGCGAAAGTTGGGGGGTCGCTAAATTTTTTGAGCGAGCTTCGCTAGCACTTGCACACGACATTATATTATTTGTTAGGCCTTTCTGCATAGGTCGACAAAGTTAGGTAGTCCTTGTATGAATGGATAAACAATTAAACGTAACTTAACCGAGGTGATGTGCAAAAAAAATCGAGCTCGCGTCATGGAGCTGCTGAAGATGCACCCCTCTGAAAATAATCCTGCTTCGCTCTTGCTTGCGTGGATTCTCTACCTTACTACTGCTAAGTAGGTACCTACTATAGTTAAGTGTGTAAACTTGGGGTATATACTTACTCTGCAAAATGAGCGGGAAAGGGGCGGACGACTGGCCTGGCTACTACGGCACCTATATGGTAGGTAGATAAACATTGAGGATGCAGATACCTGTTTTATTAAGAACTTTCCCAATTTCACACCACAATGTTTGTTTCAATTGAATTTTTCTAAAATCTTTACTTTTAATATTATATAATATTTCCTGATTACGCACAAATTCAATTAAAATTTTGTCCTGCTCCATAGTCCAGGGAGTCATTTTGGTAGGTTTACTGTACAAAATAATCAGCAAATTTTAATAAACATGGAAATTATCTGCGTAATTGACGGCTGACATGAAAATGGCGGCCGTCATATAGCGGTGCTGTCATTTTTTCTTAAGGCGGATTTAGACTAAACGAACATAGAACAAGAACTAGAGGCTTATTCCCATCAGATCCCACTACGCCTTAGAGCATTTAACCTATGGAGATGGCATAGCTGAGCGAACCCCTCTGCCAAAGTCGACTGGCCATATGGCCATGCACGTTATATAAAACTAATTCATTTGGCGACAGCTGTCATTGTGTATCGTATTGTGTCGCAAGAAAGTGCTCCCAAAAAATGGTGAATTATGCAGTTTCCTCGTGCGAAAAGCGATCTGCCACTTCAAATTTGCGAAACCATGGTGTTTATTACCACATGTTAGTATAAATAATACATTCAAATACTTTTATTTAAGTACAATGTCGAAATAATCGTTGTTGACATTACGATAGAAAAATACAGTGGTACGTTGGTAGCGCAAACGTAGTACAGGAAGGAATTAAAGGAATTTGCATAGTGCAGGGACAACGTGAATGAATGATTGATACAATAAATGATTTTTTCAGTCAGTATGTTCAGTAAACATAGTTCAGTTTTTTTTTGTGAATGTATCTGGATAAGTCAGGTTGAAATTAAAAAAAAAAATATTTATAAAATATTAATTTCAGTTCTTTGTGAGTCGATTTAAATTCTTTTCTTTTGTAGGCTTAGGCTATTAAAAAATAACAGTTAGTTCGTTTCGAATGTGAGTTTTTGCAGGTCATGCAATTTGAAAAAAAATTAATCCGCGGTGGAATAATTTAATAATTATTCCACCGCTTTCAAACCCCAAACCGCTCAAAAATATAATTACCGATAAGGTTATTATACTTCCGCCGCTTGAGGTTTTCCGCAGCCGCAGCAGCAGTGTCAGCACAGCACGCCGAGCCATGAAGGTGGGATGGCGCAAGAGTATCGACACACGTAGCGTCCCACACTAAAGGCCTACCCACCTTCCATGGAAATAATGACATGCCGTCCGGTCTCTTGCCATCGTCGCGTGCCAAGCCATTGGGTTCTAATACAGCTGGAACGCCGACGGTGACAAGGGCTTGTCGGATGATGTCATTGATGTTAGCGTGCCGCGCTTAGCGACCCGCAATTCGGCTGCAAGACAGGCCGTGGTGTCCGAGGCTGTTGACAACTTCGCCACAGTGACAGCGGTGAGGAGATAATAATAAAATTTCGTATATATGTGTCTCACTTCCACGCTTCACACTGTAATCATGGCAACGTCTAGATGTTTAATGTCATTGAAGTAGACTATGGCTATGAAGCCACTATGAACTAGCCCATGGCTATGAAGCCGCTATGAACTAGACTATGGCTATGAAACACCCGCATGTTTTCCTACTAAAATATCAAACACCTCATTTAGTTTATTTAATTAGTTAGCTAGTAAACACCGAACTCAAATAGTTGTAAAAAAAAAGAAACCGAACGGGTAAAAGACGTGTATTTATTAGTATTTATTCTTTTGCCAGTTATCTATCCCTTGTGTTGCACCTACCATGTTTTGTCTCTGCATCACCCTAAGGTTGACTGGTAGAAAATGCCTCAGGCATTAAGTTCGCCTTTGTACAGTATTTTTTTACTTGTGCATAAAGTTTTAATAAATAATAAATAAATAAAAATAAAAGTGTTATTTTTAACGAAATAATAAAATTGGCTGTGTTGTTTTATTATTTATATTCTACACTTCCTACTTTTTTGACACGTATACCTACAATAAGCCCGCATTATAAAACGGGGCTCAGTATGTATCCCGAATAAAATTTTAAGAATTAAATCGCTAAGTAACTGTAATAATACTTATTAAGAATAAATATTTAATAAAATAAAATAAACCATAACAAAGCCCCGTTTGCCCCTTACCTTTAATAATAGCCTATTTTAATTAATCATCATGCGTCATCATAACATAACACAAATACACTCATATTATTACTCACTCACCAGCACTCACTCTCTCACACATAGCACACAAATACACACCCTTGCACGTCGTGAATGTGGCACATCCATACTTCTGTAGTGTAGTTTAGTACCAAATTTTATCTGGATTCCCTATATACAGGCATGCCTAAATTGGGAATCCAGTAATTCAAGAATTTTCTTACTGCGGACGTTTGAGGTAATGTTTTTAGTGAGATGATGGAGCGGCCCTAGTGTCCGTAACACAGGTTAATTCCTAGCACGGAACTGGGTTTTGCTTCGCTATCCATTATGACGTTGCTAACTCTCACTCGTGATGTAGTATTTAAGTTAACCTGTACTCAAAGTTTTGAAAATAAAGATTTTATTTATTATTATTATTTCGTTTATTCATATTTTTTCCTTATAAAATACATTTTTAAATATTTCTTAAAAAATAAATAAAAAACATTTAAAAATATAAAAAATAGTGGTCCGCCGGTGTCGGGAGCAGGGTCCAAGCTACCGGTGGTTAGGGCTGCAGAGATAGGAACCTCCTCACAATACGAGCCGTATCGAGGAGTACTGCCTTCTGAATCTGGCCCTTGATCCAACCGCCTAACGAGAGCCTCGAAAGATGTTGGTCGAGGCTATCGGCTATCAGGCCGTTGGCCGTTACTACAATCGGCACAATGACAGCCGAGTCCACATTCCACATGTCAACAACCTCGTGAGCTAAGTCGAGATATTTTATTTGTTTCTCTTTCTCAGCTTTCACGAGGTTCCCGTCATGTGGAATGGTAACATCGACAATCATTGCGCGGCGCGCTAATCGATCTATCACCACTATATCAGGCTTATTGGCTACAATAGTCCTGTCAGTAATGATAGATCGATCCCAGTACAACGTGACATGGTCATTTTCGAGAACTGGGTCGGGCACATACTTGTAATACGGTACCTCAGAGTCCACAAGCTTATATTTCAAAGCAAGTTGCTGGTGAATAATCCTGGCGACTTGGTTATGTCTGTGCAAGTACTCGCCGTTAGCCAGACGAGAACAACCCGATATAATATGTCTGATGGACTCACCCGGACGGTGGCATGCCCGACACACGTCAACCGTCCCGTCCTTCATAATATATCTCCGGTAGTTATTCGTCAAGATAACTTCGTCCATAATTGCACAAACGAAACCTTCAGTTTCCCCGAAAAGGTCACCGAAACGTAGCCAGGATACGGACGCTAAGAAATCTACACCGGGCTCATGAAGAGCCCGATAGAAGCGTCCGTGAAGCTCCTTGCTTTGCCATACCTTCTTGCGGTCATCGGTAGTAAGTACTACAGGTTTGCGCCAGTTCTCTTTAGCCATGGAGAGCGGGGTGAGTCCCTTGTCCACTGCGACCACATCACGGTGCATACCCACATCGGATTTTAAAAAATATTCTCTGAGGCTGCACACCTCGCGGTTGTGGAGGGTCTTCGCATTTAAAAAGCCTCGACCCCCGCACTTCCGCGGGATGTACAGTCTCATCACCGAAGATCGTGGGTGATGCATCCGGTTTGCGGTCAGCAGTGTACGGACCCTCCTATCCAGGGCGTCAAGTTCAGTTTGAGTCCATTTGAGTATGCCGAAAGAGTACATCAAGACCGGCATGACCCAACCGTTGAAGGCGCGCACCTTGTTCCCGCCCGAAAGAAGGCTAATTAATACCTTCTTCAGGCGACCAAAGAAGCGCTCCCTCAACGATTGCTTCATGTCAGCAACGTTGATACCTAACGCTTCCGACATACCCAAATATTTGTAGGTTTCGGATGAGGAGAGGGATCTAAGGTGTATGGAATCCGAAAGTTGAATTCCCTCGGATTCCATAATCTCTCCTCGTTTTACATGCATGACTGCACATTTGTCCACACCAAATTCCATCCTGATGGCGCTACTGAAAGATTCAGTTACCTTCAGTAGCTCCATCAGTCGCAATTTGTTGGGGGCAAAGAGTTTCAAATCATCCATGTAGAGGAGGTGAGATATGACCTGACCACCTCTCCTCAGCCGGTAGCCTAGACCTGAATCCTCCAGCAGTGTGCTTAGTGGATTCAGGGCTAAGCAGAACCAGAGTGGACTCAAACTGTCGCCCTGAAATATTCCCCGTTTAATCCTTACAGGCTCATCATTCCCCCGAATCCGTCGACACCCTGGATAGCGAAGGACCGTCCTCCATTGCCCCATACACGACTCAAGGAAGGTGCGTAGAGTTGCATCAATTTTGTACAACTCCAGCACCCTCATGAGCCATGCATGTGACACCGAGTCATAGGCCTTCTTGTAATCTATCCAACATGTCGACAGATCCTTGCGGGATCGACGAACCTGTTGGCTAATGGCCATGTCAATGAGGAGTAGCTCCTTAGTACCGCGGGACCCGTTCCTACATCCATTTTGAGAGGTAGACATAATCGAGTTACTGTCAATATGCATATTAATTTTTGCTCTCAAAATGGATGTAAGAAGTTTATAGATCGTCGACAAACACGTGATCGGCCTATAATTCTTGGGTTCCGCGGGACTATCTGACTTATGGAGCAGGTGGGTAACGCCTGTTGTTAGAAACTGCGGTAGCGACCCAGATTCTAAGGATGACTGGAATTGAGATGCTAGGCGAGTGTGCGAACTAATTAGCCATTTTAACCAAAAATTATGTAGTCCGTCCGGTCCCGGTGATTTCCAATTCGGTAACGGACGGACTGCTCTGGCCACATCTAATGGCGTAATTAAAACCGGTTCCATTTCTGGTATAGCTTCACACACTCGCTCAACATCCTTCATCCAGCCAGCCTCAGTGTGACAGACGGGTACCGACCATATGCTGCGCCAGAATGCACTAGTGGCAGCATCATCCGGGCGGCACACGTCCGTCACATTTTGTTCAGGTCGCTCCCAAGCTCTATAAACCCACCTCTCATCGCTCTGGAACATGCGATTCTGCGTGTACCGATCAACCCGCCGCTTATACCGCCGAATACGGCTCGCCCATGCACAAACTTTCTGCTTCAGGAAGTCGATGCGCTCTGTGACACGGGACATGTATTCTGGAGGACTGATTCCAGTCCCCGAGAATGCCCGCCTCACAAAGCGCATCACACGTGGACGTGTATTGCCCTGCCTGAAGCAGTATAGTTTGCCGATGAGTACCCTGGCCCCATCGATACGACGCTCGATCCTGCACTGCCAGGCTGGAACTGCTGGTTTTGGTCGAGTAGCTCCGTCACAGTTTGGAAACTTGACGTTAGCTAAACGACATGCCGCAACAGCCGCGCAATACAGGATCGAGTGTGTATCAACGAGATCCTCGCTGCTCTCGAAAAAATCCTTAAGCAGCGAGTCCAAGGCACACATCAGCGCCCTATTTTTCTTGTGCATGGGAAGGCGTGGTAGTCGGGGTCTAAGTTCGGTAGGAGTGGACCTATACTCGCAAAACGCATCCTCCAGTGCGTCCCTCAATCGGTCGTTGCACTGGCTACTTACTGTGGCGACCCTATCATCCTCCTCTTCGACAACATGATTGGACCGCGGCGGGAGTGCATCAATAATTGAAGGTTGTACCGCGGTTTGTGTCGGATTTGAGATGATATGGTTGCTCAGTACCTCTGAGCGCAGCCTATCAAGTGCGGCATCGTCCAACCTATGATTGCGTTGGATGACTCGCACCTGATCCGATATTCGTTGGGCCGAAACGTTGACGGTTGGTTCCAGTTCCTGAAACAGAGACAGCATCCTAACACGGTACGCAGTGAGGTTAGTTCCCCCCTCTGTAGACCCGTAATATGCGCGCATGACGTTCTCGTTCATAGACTGAGTCCATCTCATGCGCTGCACACAACCACCGGCAGCGGGGACCCGGCTCGGGGCCGGTTGGCCCCTAAGTCCCAAGCTCCTCGGTGGCCGGCCTCTCCCCTGCCGACGTACAGGTGTTGGCGACGTCGGCGGGGAAAAATACTCGTCGCTCGAGCTCGACGCAACTGCCGCGGCCGGTGTTATCACAGCGCCCACAATGGGGCTGGATACCGGCGGGGGCGAGGCGGAGCTGAGCGAAGAATCCGGAGGTGGTGGGCGTGCTCGTGCAGCTGATCTCGTCAACATTTTTCAATTTTCATTCGTAGGTTTTCATTGTGTTTTGTCGGAGGTAACATGACAGTTGTCACTCCCGGTTTGGCAGTTTTTGAAATAAATCTGTAGGATTCTGGTGCATTTTAGTATTTTTAAATTATGTCCTGCTTATTATTGCTTCAGGTTTGTTGTAAGGTTTCTCATAAACTATAAAAACTGCGACTAAAATTAATAAAACTGAAAATAAATATAAATGAAAATTTCGTGACGTGTTGACGTTGGTGTTGCCAGCTTGATATTATTATTATTATTATGAATTGCCGACCCTAAATGCAGAATGATAGGGAAAGGCACTGCAGTGCGATTCTGTAACCATCTCACCGTGAAAACTTAGGTGGAGTGAGCTGTCAATAGTGTCAATTCCTAGCAAAAACAAACTCACTTCACCTAAGTTTTCACGGTGAGATTTTTACTGAATCGACCGGCTGGTCCAGCAATATGTTATTTGAAAAAATATTTGACTCTTTAAATAAATACAATCGTTCTTTTTCTAAAGCACTATACATTTTTTGGTCATTACTGGCTACCTACGTAGTTTCGCAGGCATTAATCATATTGCGTATTTTTGTGTAGGTACACACGACTACACACCAAGCTATATACATTTCCAGTTTACACTGATCTCTAATTATAAGGAAATCCTATACAATGCGAGATCAGCTTATACTGGAAATATACAGGGTTATTGGTAAAACACCAGCAACCTCTTAAAGGGTCATTGTATTCATCATTATGAACAAGTTTTACTATGGGCCCAAACACGAAATCGCGAAAAAAAAAATCAGCTGTTCAGTACATTTTTATCTACATCAAACTCGTCAAAATGTAGGGAGCAGCTGATTTTTTTTCGCGATTTCAGGTTTGGTCCCTCATTAAAAGTTGTTCATAATGATGAGTACAATGACCGCTAAAGAGGCTGGTGTTTTACCAATAACCCTGTATAGCGTGATCTGTAGCCGTGCGTATACATACAAGAAATTAAAATGAATGAACATTTATTCATTCATTCATGTAATGAAATATCACTCATTGTTTGTGTCACATCACTAGCACTGTCAAATTTTCGTAGTGTGCTGTATGTGTTTTCCTCGCCCCCCGCATAAAGTGGCAGAAAATGTTGTTCGGTGATTCGCTGCTTGCCATCTCCATAGTTAAATGCTCTAAGCACTACGCGGATAAAATGAATATTTTGTTCCAATCCGATCCCGAGCATTCTTTTGTCAATCAATCAATCTGCCTAGTAGTGCCTAGCCTTTTCCCAACTATGTTGGGGTCGGCTTCCAGTCTAACCGGATGCTGCTGAATACCAGTAGGTATTTTACATGGAGCGACTGCCTATCTGACCTCCACAACCCAGTAACTGGGTATTACTTTATATAGTGTATTATCTATGGTATTACGATACCCCTTGGTAAAGACTGGTTGTCAGACTTTCGGGCTTCTGACTACCCGTAACGACTGTCAAAGATCCACGAATGACAGCCGGAACCAACGGCTTAACGTGTTTTCCGAGGCACTGAGGAGTCTCGGTATGTAAAGATGGTCACCCATCCACGGACCAACCCGGCAAGCGTAGCTTAACCTGACGGATCGACCCGTGCGGCTGTTAGTACTTTGTGGCGGCATCTACATCGCCACATATGAACTACGCATCAATGACATGACGTCACGCAAACCTGCATCGCGCAATTAGAGTTTACCACGCGATTAGCATATACAGGGCTATTTTTAAATGACTAGCTAAATTTTCACAGGGTGCTCTACCCATGAATATGAACAACTTTCACTATGGGACCAACTTTGAAATCGCAAAAAAAATATCAGCTGTTTCATACATTTTGATCGAGTAGGTAACAACTAGGTAGGTCTAACTTTTGTAGGAAACCGCTGGTTTTTTTTTCGTGATTTCAAAGTTGGTCCCATAGTGAAAGTTGTTCATATTCATGGGTAGAACACCCTGTGAAAATTTAGCTAGTCATTTAAAAATAGCCCTGTATACAATGTCCAACCGTACAAATGATCAACCGTTGGGCAGTAGCCCACCAGACACAACACCCGTCTGGTCGGAGGATCCTCCCTTTTCTATGGAGGATAAGTGAACTTTACACCCTGTTCCTCATGCCTATAAACTGGTGACCCCGAGCATGAACGTCAGCGCAGCCTTCGTGCAACTCCTTCAGCGTGACGTCATCAGCATCACTTCCTCAAGCTTTCGAGCGGCGAGTCACACAGCCAGCCAGCATCCGCGGCTTCAACAGGTATCCTGACCACCAGCATGCGGCGGACGCGCATTCCTGGTCATCACCTTCAGCCTCAACCCAGCGCTGTACACTCCGACTCACTGGAGCATAACGCAGCGCCACCCCTACTCACTGGGGTATCACCGCAGACAGTTCCGACTCACCGTGAACTATGCGGCACCCGGTTCCGACTCACTGGAACCAAAACTGGCACTGGCAAGCATCGCAAGATACACGACTCAGCCCACTATCGACCTCCGGTCTCCGGAGGGGAGTGATGTGGCGGCATCTACATTGCCACATATGAACTACGCATCAATGACATGACGTCACGCAAACCTGCATCGCGCAATTAGAGTTTACCACGCGATTAGCATATACAGGGTTACTGGTAACTCGACCACTTCCTTGCAGGACGTCATAGTAGAGTTCAAATGCAACAAATTAAGCCATCAGATGTTCTACCGAAATTCAGTATTTTTTCGTAATTTTTATTTTAATCAGACAAAAATTACAAAAAATAAAATGTTTAATTAGTGATTTTTATCAAAGTTTTAGGCATTTTCTAACTTTTAATTATTACCAAAGATCTGCTACTGCATCAGCTATTATTACTAACTTAAATTTCAGTATAATTCCGCCGTAAATCATTTTTAAATTGGATTTTTCAACAAAAACTAAAAATCGAAGTAACTCAAAAACTACTGAATTTCGGTAGAACATTTGGTGGCTTAATTTGATGCATTGGAACCCTACTATGAAGTCCTGCAAGGAAGTGGTCGAGTTACCAGTAACCATGTATACAACGTCCCGACATCAACCGTTGGGCAGTACCCCACCAGACACAACACCCGTCTGGTCGGAGGATCCTCCCTTTTCTATGGAGGATAAGTGAACTTTACACCCTGTTCCTCATGCCTCTAAAACTTAGCCACGAGCTGTCCCTGTTTACATAAAAAGAATTAGGTAGAGTGGGGATACTGGGGATAGAATGTCGTGCATTCGCTCGTTTGGTCTAAATCGACCTTTAGGCACGGCACCGTCTGACGTCACGCAAAATGTATGTAGAAAAATGTAGATGACCCATGTAAGGGTCGGCGTAGACAGCAGTATGTATTTCAATAATAAAGTAGGAACGAATACGTCTGAATATATCGCGGCGATTTTATTTCGCGCACTGGATCTTCAACGCCTGCTTAACGCCGAGAGTTGAAAATCCAACAGTGTGTTTTTTCGAAGCGTTAAAATGCACTGTTTTGTTGTCACTCAACGGTCGGCTCAACAACGATCAACGAAGGGAGATCTTAGACGATCAATCGAGAAACTTCATCAGAAGCATAATCCCTTCATTGTAAAGGGGATACCCGAAACTCATTCAGAAGGTTAAAAAAACGTACATAAAGGTCGATTTAAACCAAACGAGCGAAAGTACATTCTATCCCCACTCAAACAAATTCTTTTTGTGTAAACGGGGACAGAACATTCCTTCGTTAGCCTCTCCCTACTAAAATGTCAAGAATATCGACAAAAGAATGCTCTAAAGAGTTCGTGTTCGTTTAGTCTAAATCCGCTTTAACGCGATGAAAATTGTTGATTTGTCGCATTTCCTTGGTCAATAGGTCTGATTGAGACGAATCAAAACATATGGATGCGTCAATCTACTTCGATCTACTTAAGGTTGATGCGCCAAGGTAGCCCGCGAAATTCAACATTTCTTACGTTTTTTGCAATTTGTAGGTCAGTGTGAGCTTGTATGTTGATTAAAATATGATTCGCGGCCGTAGCTAATACGGCTTTATAGAATTATAATCATTAGAATCAGCAATACAACTCCATAAGTTAGCATTTATCTCAAATCTAGCGATTTAATGAAATCATAAGGTTTGAGGTAAATGCTAACTTATGGAGTTGTATTGCTGATTCTAATCATTATAATTCTGTAAAGCCATATTAGCTACGGCCGCGAATCATATTTTAATCAACATACAAGCTCTCACTGACCAACAAATTGCAAAATACGTAAGAAATTTTGAATTTCGCGGACTACCCTGGCGCTTTCGCCTTAAGGTCATAAACAAAGTAGCATTCGATTAGCGATGACACTAGTATAGAGTTGCCAACCTCCTGTTTTACCAGGACACGTCCTGTTTTTAGGATGTCCTGGATAATTTTTAAGTAGCGTCCTGAGTTTTTTAAAGCATCCTGGTCTGTATAATAGTAGTAACGCGAGAAAATTTAAAATACTTTACCTTACGTTTATCGGTCGGCCGTTCTTATACGTATTTCATAATACCCAATGATAATACCTATACCTTTTAAACGAAGATATTTTCATTAAAAATGGTTTAAATAAAGTAAATACATAATTGAGTTTCATTGACCCTGTTTTCATTGCGTGTCTGCTCTTATACTAATTATACTGCGTTCAGAGGCCGTACTATGACGTGAAAAAGATCATGGATCCATCATGGCTCCAGTGAGAGAGAGACGGAGCTATATACGACCTATATCACCACCCTTTTTCTCAACGGAATCATGATGGATCCATGATCTTTTTTCACGTCATAGTACGGCCTCCTGGTATTTTTACCTTCTAATACTGGTCTTTAAAGTTTTGGGGTGGCTATCCTACTAGTAGAAAGCCAAAAAATGTATTGTATGGGGTTGAAAAATGTATGTATTGCTATCGAAATGTCACGTGATCATGCCAATGTCACTGAAGCTGTAGCGAGTGTAGAAATCTCAGAGGAATGACAGTTATTGTTCTGAGGTAGAAATAGGTAGAAATCAAAGATATTAAAACTCTAGACGTTGCCATGATTACAGTTTGAAGTGTGGAAGTGAGACATATACCTACAACATTAGTTTTTGTTTATACTAAACCCGAAAAGGTGTCATTGTATGTACTTATCATTTTAAACAATTTTTGATAGGGTGGTCCCCTATCTTAACATCTTCTCCTACCTTGAAATCGCGAAAAAAAAATCAGCTGTTCAGACTTCAGTACATTTTGACGAGGTTGATGTAGATAAAAGTACAGCAGCTTATTTTTTTTTCGCGATTTCAATGTTGGTCCCATAGAAAAAATTGTTTTAAATGATGAGTACAATGACCCCTTTTCGGGTTTAGTATACACAAAAACTAATGTTGTGTACGAAATTAATAGGAAAATTGAGACAAAGCATCGTATCTTCTGTCTCTTACGGCGCGGCGTGCCGTGTTTTTGCTTGGCGAAATTTTGAATTTTAGCCAAACAAAGTGCTTTCACTGTTACAAAATTTATCTTGAGTCGATTAATTTAACTTTTTTGGACAGTTTTCGCATTATGCGTATTTATTGACATGGGTTTCAGTTCAAAATATGGAAGATTTCTTCCAACCAAACAAAACTCAAACTTCAACCTTCAAACTTCATTTCTCATATCACATAACTTGACATAACCTAGAAAAAGTATTATATTGCTGTCTCATGACCGGCCACGCGGTGGCTCGATCTAGATGTATATTATCTAAGGTAGAAATAGAACCGCTTCGAAGCGAATGCTGAGGAATGCTACTTGTTTATGCCCTTTGACCTCAATCGATTGGTCGTCTAATGCTGCGTAGACACCGGCCGGCGGCCATCGAAGAATATTCGGCGTTGGCTACCGCACATTCGTTTAATCTCGTATTTAATCTTTACTGCTGTCATCATTTTCATGACAGCCGTCAACTATAACGACCGTTAAGTGCGGCCCCCGCTCTTCTAAAACCGTAACCGTACTTTTAAGGGTCGGTCGATTGCTTCAGCCATGCTGCGGATAGCCCGTACACACGGCTACACATCAAGCTATACATTTCCAGTTTACACTGACCTCTCATTGTAAGGAAATCCTATACAATGCGAAATCAGCTTATACTGGATATGTATAGCTTGATATGTAGCCGTGCGTACACGCCAATACCAGTATTATATAGTGCTCTGTGACGCCAACGAACTTAGATGATATACATCTAGATCGAGCCACCGCGTGGCCGGTCATGAGACAGCAATATTAACAGTGAAAGTACTTTGTTTGGCAACATTTTTAAATTTTGCCATGCAAAGTACTTTGTTTGGCAACATTTTTAAAGCAAAAATACGGCACGCCGTAAGGGACAGAAGATACGATGCTTTGTCTCAATTTTCCTAATTATTTCGTATATATATGTCTCACTTCCACACTTCACATTGTAATCATGGCAACGTCTAGATGTATAATGTCACTGGTTTAAACAATATAAATTAAACATCTAAGTAGGTAATTAATAGTTTAAATGGATGGTAAGAATATTATCATTAAGAATAGCAGAGTAGTAGTATCATCATCGTCGTCATCATTTCTTCCGAAATACGTCCACTGCTAAACATAGGCCTCCCCAAGCACCGCCAGTATAGTGTACCTATGGATATTTCATATTCCCAAGCTGACTGTGGAATGCCAAGAAAAACCAAATAATTAAAAGAAACATACCCAAATGAACCAGGAATCCACAGTTCCTGCTGTGTTAACCAGGTTTATGAAATATTAATAAAATAAAAATGCACTTTCCACAAGAGGCCATGACACACTGTTTATTTTTTAAAACTTCTTTTTCACATGACAAAGGCTGAAGGCTATACAGCCTAGTCTCATATGACACATCCCCCCCTTTAACATTCATAATCAACTAAATGGGAAGGAGGTTTCACAGACCTTCCACTACGAGTAACATATGAACTGCCTGCTTCACAAGCATCTCTAAACACTCTGTGCTGACTAGGCATAGAGCCATCTGTACTCACAGTTTCCCCATTATTTGAATCATTCACCGGTCTGACATTAATTGGGGTATCAAACTCAACTTCTGGTCTCTCATTAAACTTATTTCTACTTAGTAACATATGTTTTTCATTTCTCCTAACACAATTACCTTTTTCATTTTTTACAATATAGGATCTAGGACTATCCTTCCTCACTACCCTTCCTGGCTGCCAATCCTTATCATCCCCATTCTGTATTAACACACTCTGACCATTACTATAAGAAGCTCTATTTTTGGCTGTTTTATTATAATTACTTTTAGATTTTTCTTTCATTATTTGCATTTTTTCATTGATATTGATTGGCAGTCTGGGTTGAAGATCTGTGTAAGTACAAGGTAAGTTAGTTCTTAATAGCCTGCACATCAGAAGTTCAGATGGGCTATAGTCTAAGCCAGCAAGCGGTGTTGTTCTATAGTGTAGCAAAGCCATATTCAAGTTCTCATCATTTGCCCTGCATTTCTTCATTAAACTCTTTACAATACCTACAGCTTTTTCTGCCAGGCCATTCGACTGATGATGATGAGGGCTTGAAAACAACAACTGCATATTAACATCTCTGGAAAACTGTTTAAGTTCAAAGCTATTAAATGGATTATTATCACAAACTGCATACTTAGGTATTCCATGTGTGGCAAATATTATTTTTAATTTCAATATAACATTTTTTGCTGTTTTTTGTTGAACTTGTTTCAACTCAATCCACTTTGAATAATAATCAACAACCACTAGATAATATTTGCCAGCAAAGGAACAAATATCCATACCTACTTTATAAAAAGGAATATCTGGCACATCATGACTCATGAGGGATTCTTTGCAGTTACTTGACCTATATTTCTCACATTCCTTACATGACAAAACAAAATTTTCAATGTCCTTGGACATTCCTGGCCAGAATAAAGACCTACGTCCCCTTTTCTTGGACTTGACCACACCTGCATGAGCAGTATGTAAAATAGTAAGTATTTCTTTTCTCATACAATAAGGTACCACTACCCGGTTATTATAGTATAAAACATCATCTTTAAAGTTTAAAAAATCTTTCAGTTTGTAAAATATTTTCAACTCTTTATTCAAAATATTTTTATCATTGGATGGCCACTCATTAAAATACCATGTCTTAATTTGCATTAAATTGTTGTCACACCCAGTTTCAAATTGTAATTTTTTAAGTTTTTCATCAGTAATTGCTAAATCAGATTCACATCCATACACAACTTCAGTATCAAAAGAATGAACTAACTCTTGTAAATCGGAGTCATTTTTCCCATTATTTAACAAGTAGTTTCTTGACAAATAATCAGCAATAAACATTTTAGGACCTGGTACATAGCGAATTTCAAATTCATATTTTAGCAATTTTAAGACCATTCTTTGAAGTCTGGCTGATATTTTATTGATGTCCTTTGACATTATTGCCACTAATGGCTTGTGGTCTGTCTCAACCACAATCCTTCTACCATATACAAATTGATGATACTTTTCCATAGCAGCACAAATAGCAAATAATTCTTTTTCTATAGGTGCCCACCTACTTTGGCACTCCGTGTAAACTCTGGAGTAAAATGACACTGGTTTTCCATCTTGCATCAGGCATGCACCCATACCAGATTTAGAGCTGTCAGTTTGTAGCACAACTGTACCCTTGTCACTCAGAATTGCTAAAGTAGGTGTGCAACTCAATTTTCTTTTCAGTTCTAAAAATGCTTCTTGCTGAGAAGAATCCCATTCCCACAAAGTATCTTTTTTAAGTAACTGTCTCAAGGGCATTGTAGTTTTTGTATAGTGAGGTATAAACTTACTTAAGTAATTACACATACCAAGGAACTTCTGAAGCTGTTTGATGTTTTTTGGTGAATCTAATTGAAGAATGGCTGATACATGTTCAGAGTCTATTTGTATTCCATTTTTTGATATTATGAGCCCTATATATTTTACATGATCAAGTCTATACTGTAACTTTTTACTGTTAAATTTTACATTATACTCTCTTGATCTCTGAATAACTTTATTAAGTATTATATCATGTTCTAACTGGTCTTTACCTGCAATAATTAAGTCATCAAAATATACATAAACTCCTTGAATATCCCCAAAGATTGAACAATTTATGCGCTGCATTACTTCAGGCGCTGATGATATGCCAAAAGGCATTCTTTTAAATGCATATCTTCCAAATGGAGTACCAAATGTGCATAATTTCTGAGGATCATCAAGTTCAATCTGAAAAAACCCGTCCTTCATATCAAGAACTGTAAAAACTTCTTTACCTGATAAACTATTGTAAATTTCTTCGGGACTAGCAATTGGGTAATTTTCACGTAGAATATTTTTATTAAGATCTTGTGGATCTAAACAAAGTCTAAGTGATTTGTCAGGTTTCTCTACTATCACTAAATTATTACACCAGTCAGTCGGGGAAGTTACTTTTTCAATAATATTTCTCTTTTCATAGTTATTTAAAGTTTCTTTCAGTCTACCTTTTAATGCCTGTGGGATTCTCCTGATGGGCTTGATTACTGGTTCAGCATTTTCTTTTACTTTAATCCTGTATTTTCCTATATTTCCCAATCCTGTAAACACCTCTATATTTTTTCTGAGAAAAGTTTCTTTTTCTGAACTTGATTGTGTAACATCCACTCTTTTAACTAATTCAAGCCTGTTACAATCAGGCAGTCCTAATACTGGCTGAACTGGTAAGTCTATTACTGTGAACTTTAGTTTTTGTTTTTTGTTTTTTATGATACAATCTAGTTCAGCTGTCCCAGCTGTTTCCACTTGTTGGCCATTGTACACTAATAGAATTATCCCAGCATTCAAAAGACTTTCTGTTTTTCTCAGTTTCTTGAACAATTCCAATGATAGTGTATTGCAATCAGCACCAGTGTCTAATTTAAATTCTACTTCATATCCATTCACTATTATTTTTTCTTTCCACTGTAATTTAATTCCATCTACTGTAAAAATGCTTCCAACTGTAAAGTCTTCGTCACTGTCATCTGTATTTTCTTGAATTACATTAACTCGACTTTTCCTAGTATCACTGAGTTTTTCACTTCTGTTATTCTTGTTTTTGCACATATTAGCAAAATGTCCATAAAATCCACATACCATACATTTTCTGCCGTAGGCTGGACAGTTCCTTAACTCGTGATTTTTTCCACATCGGCTACAGTCTACTAATTTTTCTTTGGGCCTTGCCCCTCTGTTGTATGGTATCACTTTCTGACTTAAGGTGCTCACTTGATCTTCCATTTTATTTCCTTGTAATGTCTGTACTTTTTCTTTGCCTAATTCTGCTGCTCTGCAAATATCAATTGCTGCAGTGAGCTTCAACTCCGATTCTCTTAGAAGCCTTTCTTTGACATTTGTGTCCCTGATGCCAATAACAATAACCATAGTGATCAATCGATCCTCAAGCTCTCCAAGATCACATTTTTTAGCTTGAGTGAGAACTTTGGTATAAAAGTGATCAAATACTTCGCCATTTTGCTGTTTCATAGTGAACAAGTTATATGACAACCACAACAAATTTTTTCGTGGCTCGGCGTATTCTTTGAATTGATCAATCAGAGCTTGTAAGTTTTTAACTTTGTCTTTGCTAAATGTATTGTACACTTCCAATGCATCTTCCCCAGCACAGTTCAAAAACAATGCAATTTTTCTTGATTCAGCCGTATCATCAAGATTCACAGCTTGTAAATACAAGTTAAACTGCTGCACAAAGCGTTTAAAGTTTGCTCCATCTCCCGATAGTTGGAGGCCTGATGGAGGTTTTATTCCGTCCATCGTAGACACACCTGACACCATGTGTTAACCAGGTTTATGAAATATTAATAAAATAAAAATGCACTTTCCACAAGAGGCCATGACACACTGTTTATTTTTTAAAACTTCTTTTTCACATGACAAAGGCTGAAGGCTATACAGCCTAGTCTCATATGACACACCTGCCATACATTCCCCAGTTTTAACCGAATCCTTTACTGCAGATACATTTTGTAACAACCATTTCAGTTTTACAGATGAGAAGTATGTGGACAAAGGAAGCCCACTAGTCTGTGTGACAGCATTAACACATTATGCACCTTTTGCTTTTATCAGTTCATCTACAATATTTGATGTTCTCACATCCAACCATACTGAAATTATAAGATAGGTAGTAAAATAAGATATAAAAAATAACAAATTATTACAATCAC
Source organism: Cosmia trapezina (assembly GCA_905163495.3). NCBI lineage: Eukaryota > Metazoa > Arthropoda > Insecta > Lepidoptera > Noctuidae > Cosmia > Cosmia trapezina. The sequence continues at coordinate 12,462,414 of LR991042.1, forward strand.
AATTCTCGCATGTTTTTTGGTTTTATTCATTTCATAATCTAAGGTTTTATTATAATCTTACCTATGGCACTATACAATGGTTGTCCAGTACCTAACTGAATTCCATACTATTGTGGTTTCCCTTTGATTTGTAATACCCTGTAATACCAATACTTTTTCTGACTCTTATACGTTAGGCCGAAATCCCGAATCACTCTATCCCGAAAGATCGCTATCCCGAATCACTCTATCCCGAATGAACGCTATCCCGAATCACGCTATTCCGAATGAACGCTATCCCGAATCACGCTATTCCGAATGAACGCCATCCCGAATCTCGCTATTCCGAATGAACGCTATCCCGAATCACGTAATTCCGAATGAACGCTATCCCGAATCACGCCATCCCGAATAACTTGAGTCTGAAATAACGTTATTTCATAAACGATATTTAACCCTCTGTTAAAACTGTGCATAAAAGACTATATGGAATTAAAATAAATAAAACACATTCAGGAACTTTCAAATATAGCAACAAAATTACTACTTTTGATGAAAACAGGCATTTAGTTAGACCAACGATTTTTTGGTGGAAGCACATTTTTTTTACGCATGCACACTATTCTTAGTGCTATCGGGAGTGAAAATAAGTTTTGTGTTTTGTGTAAAATGTGTGGCACCGTAAATGATGTACAAAGTTATTTCTGGGGCCACTTAATTCTTCATAGTTTGTACTCAACCGATAATAATTATCATGACAACGACTTCACATCATCTCGTAAAATTTGCGTTGAAATGTTGTTTTTATTCAAAAATCTATTATGTAGTTTTCATTAAAAACGACCCCGACACTCCTTTGAGTTGTTTTCGCTATTTGTTATAGTTTTGGATTTGAAAAATACATTCTGTATAGAGTCAATAGCCTCCGGGTTTAATTGCAGTGACACACGAACAGATGGACCGCGTGAAATTAAACTTACATACAACCTATTTGGTCCAGAGTAATCAACATTTGAAAAGAACCTTCTCAATATAAGTAGGGTATTTTCTGTTATCCTAGAATGATGAAATTTGACAAGAAGCAAGGTCTCACAGCACAAGTAAAGGAAAAGTCAGAAAATTATTCATATTTTGTAATTTTATTACAAAAAAAAAATTTTTTTTGGGATTGCAATGTTATATTTGTGTTTGGGATAAATTCTTTTCAACTACGGATTACCCTTCATTGTGCGTAGTCCAACACGCACATGGCCCGTTTTTTAGCATGAATTAAATAACGTTTTTGGAATAATGTAACGTTCTTTGGAAATTACGTTATTTCGGGTTCAAGTTTTTCGGGATGGCGTTCATTCGAAATTGCGTGATTCGGGATGGCGTTCATTCGAAATAGCGTGATTCGGGATAGCGTTCATTGGGAATAGCGTGATTCGGGATGGCGTTCATTCGGGATAGCGTGATTCGGGATAGCGTTCATTCGGAATAGCGTGATTCGGGATAGCGTTCATTCGGGATAGAGTGATTTGGGATAGTGATCTTTCGGGATAGAGTGATTCGGGATTTCGAGTTTCGGCCTAACGTATTAGAGTCACTTTTTCTAGAGTACTTGACAGGACAGCACGATGACAGATAACAGTTTGTGCTTTGCTTCATTCTTTGGAGGCATGAGGAACAGGGTGTAAAGTTCACTCATCCTCCATTGAAAAGGGAGGATCCTCCGACCAGACGGGTGTTGTGTCTGGTGGGCCACTGCCCGACGGTTGATGTCGGGACGTTGTATATATGCTAATCGCGTGGTAAACTCTAATTGCGCGATGCAGGTTTGCGTGACGTCATGTCATTGATGCGTAGTTCATATGTGGCGATGTAGATGCCACCACATCACTCCCCTCCGGAGACCGAAGGTCGATAGTGGCCTGAGTCGTGTATCTTGCGATTCTTGCCAGTGCCAGTTGTGGTTCCAGTGAGTCGGAACCGGGTGCCGCATAGTTCACGGTGAGTCGGAACTGTCTGCGGTGATACCCCAGTGAGTCGGGGTGGCGCTGCGTTATGCTCCAGTGAGTCGGAGTGTACAGCGCTGGGTTGAGGCTGAAGGTGATGACCAGGAATGCGCGTCCGCTGCATGCTGGTGGTCAGGATACCTGTTGGAGCCGTGGATGCTGGCTGGCTGTGTGACTCACCGCTCGAAAGCGTGAGGAAGTGATGCTGATGACGTCACGCTGAAGGAGTTGCACGAAGGCTGCGCTGACGTTCATGCTCGGGGTCACCAGTTTAGAGGCATGAGGAACAGGGTGTAAAGTTCACTCATCCTCCATAGAAAAGGGAGGATCCTCCGACCAGACGGGTGTCGTGTCTGGTGGGCTACTGCCCGACGGTTGATGTCGGGACGTTGTATATATGCTAATTGCGTGGTAAACTCTAATTGCGCGATGCAGGTTTGCGTGACGTCATGTCATTGATGCGTAGTTCATATGTGGCGATGTAGATGCCGCCACAATTCCATTTCAACTAGTATTTTCAATGACATTATACATCTAGACGTTGCCATGATTACAGTGTGAAGTGTGGAAGTGAGACACATATATACGAAATAATTAGGAAAATTGAGACAAAGCATCGTATCTTCTGTCCCTTACGGCGCGGGCGTGCCGTATTTTTGCAGTGCAAAATTTAAAAATGTTGCCAAACAAAGTACTTTCATTGTTACATTTATCTTGCGTCGATTAATTTAACATTTTTGGACAGTTTTTGCATTGTGCGAATATATTCACATGGGTTTCAGTCCAAAATATGGAAGATTTCTTACGTTAAACCTCATTTCTCATACCACATAAACTAGAAAAAATTATGATATTTAGTGCTCTGTGCTGTGCGTTTCATGGTCTGTGCTCCACTCCATTTGCTTTGGCTTTGCTCCACAGGCCACAGACAGCCGATATATTACTTTCTCAGAAGAGAATGAGAATGTGGCATAGAGTAAAGTAATCAGAAGAATAACTAAAGTTATTCTTCTGATTACTTTACTCTATGCCACAGACCAAGTACTCAAGTGAACCTGTTCTCTATATAGTCTGTGCTCAATACTACTTGGCCTGGCCTGTGATTTGATTTGCTCCAAAGTTCCAAACCAAACTTCCAAAGATATGACTATATTATACTGATTTGCTCTTTGCTGTGTGGTTTGCTGGCTGCAAATTACTAAATACTAAATAGGGAGGTTTCAGGTTAGCCAAACACTACAATTTAATATTGAGAGGTCTGTGTTAAAAAGGGTAACTTACTTATACTTTACTTACTCCTTTACTCTTTGGGGTTGTTTCAGCTAGGTCTTGAAGTTGGTAAATAAATATTATTCTAGCCTACCGATTTTCTATGTGTATAATACATTGATGTATTATCAATGGTATAATACTATAAATTCGTACTTACCACCAGTGCGTGAATGATTATAGGTATTTTTAAGCAGTATGTTCTTGTCCCTTTAAACCAAATATAATTATTGATAACCATGGCCAGCGAAGAACATAAGTTACTTGCCCAATACATTAAGAATGTTCATTTGTCATTAAGAAAATCTACCTTGAAACTCGGAGCTGATACTGCATGGCAGAATCATTGTAACAATGAAGATATGTTGTTGAAATATGCGCAATACATGCAGAAACTGGCGACTACACACTGGGAAAGTAATTGTAAAAGTGAAACAAGTGAAGCCACATCAAGAATTAAATGGGTATTTGAATTTTGCTGCGATTATTTCATTAATAGTTCTTACATGAAGTATGGAGAAAAAGAACTACTTATTTCTCAGAAAATCGATCTACAGGTGGATGTTAAAGAATCATTTTCTGAACCCTTAAAACTTTTGGATGTTGGAAGTTGTTATAATCCTTTCAAAGTGTATGACATTTTTGATGTATTAGCAATTGACCTATGCCCTGCCAATGCTACAGTCTTACAATGTGACTTTCTAAATGTAAATATAGGTCCTTGCAATGTTATGAAACAATCAACGATAACTGAATTGCAGGAAGAGTCTTTCGATGTTGTTACATTTTGTTTCCTTCTAGAATACATACCTTCTTCCGAGTTAAGAATTTTAGCTTGTGAGAAAGCTTACAGAATTTTGAAGGCTGGTGGACTCCTGATAATCAACACACCTGATTCCAAACATGTTGGTGCAAATAGCAAAATCATTAAATGTTGGAGATATACTTTGGCTCATATAGGCTTTAATAGAATTAAGTATGAAAAAGCTAAGTACATGCATTGTATGGCATTTAGAAAATCATTGAGCAAAGAAATAGCCAATCGATGGGCATTATTGTATAAAGAACCATATATGGAGTATGCTATTCACATACCTCAAGATTCCAACATATCAGAAGAAGTGTTTACAACACCTATTGACAAAGAGTCCGTGGCTGGTGACTTTCAAGAACTGCCTTTTAGCAACAATGAAGAAAAGATTGTTTGACATTAAATTAATTATACATTAAATTATTGGTCAATTTTTATTGAGTACCCTTAAATACACAATTTATAACTAAAATGTTAACCTTAAATATATCATAATTGACTAATTACCGATGTCACAACTGATTTAAAACATTTTTAGTATTGTTTTAACAACTTCAGAAGATTTACCTCAGGTCTTCTTAGTCAAATTGGTTTGCTTACAAGCAAATTCACAAAAACATTTACAATTTGCATTCATTTCTGTGTTTAAGCCAACTCACCAAATTTGGCTTTGCGTTTTTCCAGCTTTTCTTTTTTTTCAATATCTGTCATTATTTTTGAGACTGACTGTCCAAATCTTTCAGCTCTTTTCTTGAGCTTCTCCATATTCTCAGATAGAGTACCAGTATCAGTAGCAGTGATGGTTGAACTCTTTACGGATACATTCTGACCAAATCTTTGTTTCCTAGCTTCTTTCCGCTCATTTTCACTGACTTTTACAGGCAAACCAAATCTCTTGGCTCTTAACTCCAGCCTTGTTTTAGTATCTATATCTGCAGTTATTTTAATTTTATTACTTGAAGAGGGGTCTGTCTCGGTTGGTACAATATTATCTTCTTTGTCTTCAACAGTAACTGAAGGAGCAGAGGTTATAGATATAGCTCTGTTCAATACAATTTTCTTAGAAGCTGATTCCTTGTTATCTGAAGATTTAGTGTCTTCCGATTTGTCTTTAGACACTTCTGTCGATGTTATTCTTCTTTTGAGCGTTCGCGGCGGCTTGGACTCGGTGGTGGGTTTAACCGGAGATGTCTGTTCTGACAGCGCCAATTCTTCGTTCAACGTATCGACTGCAGCATCATCAAGTATGTCAGCTTGGCTTTTATCATCTTCATCTTCCAAAACGCCATCAGAGTCGATTTCATCGGAATCCAAGTTGATTTCCCCGTGGTCGTCTTGAGACATAGCCGCCTGAAGTCGGGACACTAATTCCGCTTTGTCCCCTGTATATGTCAGTCCACGTGATTTTAATTCTTTGCGTAAATCAACTACCTTCATTTTAGTCAAATCGGTCACGGTCGAATCTGCCATTGCGGTGATAAATTTGACTGAAAATACCAAATAAAATGTTTATAAGCGTTCAGCACGGCGGCAAACCACAGATAATAATTTGGATTTGGAACTTTGGATAATATGATTTGGATTGACTTGACTGAATACTGAATGACAGTTTATGGTTGCAGTTTGACAGGAACTTTTTTTTTTCAGCTTCCCAGAGAACCCGCGCGCGGCGCCCACCGCCGCCGCCGGCCGCCGCCCTTCCGCCGCCACACTGTGGGCTGAAAATGGACTTTCATAGACATCCGATAATACTTTTTTCCCAAATGTCCACTTTTATGACTTGAATATATTTCGGAAGACTGAATACATGTCTAAAAATATCAACATTATTGAATAGCATTGCAAACAACGCACACAGAATTTTTTCTTTAAAAATTACTATGGAGCCGGCATGAAAAAGTCTTACATCTCCAGGATAGATTAATTGGCCCTAATACTTTTTCATGTAATTAATCCTTAAATTATTTATAATTTTTTGTCATACTCCTCAAAGTGGCCAGAAGTGCGATGTTTTTTTTAAAAAATCGCTAAAGATTTAATATTGAAGACTTAGATATGTAAGATTTAATAAAGCAACATGAGCTGACATGATGGAGTTTTGAATTTCTTCACTTTATGCACGTATTAATAAGATGAAATGCCTTTTACACATATCTTATCTATTTTTTCTTTAATAAAAATTACTAAGGACCTGGAATGAAAAAGTCATATATCTCCGCTATGGATAATTCTAATTTCGTTACTACAAGAACTATAGTATTACAGAAAAGTAATGAACAGTGAATACATTTTTCACCTTGGGCCCATGTGATGGTAGCGAAACGGCCAAGCCACATATTTTGACTAAGGTGTAGAGTTTGTGAAGATAAGGCTTGGAGAGCTAGGGCGTGTAGAGTCAGAAGCTTGGCTCTACATGAGATCTGAGGGGCAATTCCCGTATTTTTAACAACGTTCGCAATATCATCTCAAGACTCAATCTGTCAAAAATTTTATTACAATTAAATAAATTAAACAAATTTAATTAATTAATTATTTTTTTATTTTTTTTAATTAATTATTATTATTTTATTGTATTATTGTATACAATTTTTGACAGATTGAGTCTTGAGATGATATTGCGAACGTTATTAAAAATACGGAAATTGTCCCTCTGATAGCTTTTTGTCAGTGCGAGCTATATGTGGTCTCGTCTTGGCAACATTTTACATGAAAATGTTTTTGGTGGGATTTCATTTCTTTTTGTAAGTTGCTTATATGTATAGGTTGATAGGTAGGAGATTAATAATAATAATAAATAATAATAATAATAATAAATATCCTTGGACATTTCACACAACGCCATCTAGTCCCAAGCTAAGCAACCTAATGCTTGTGTTATGGTAACGAGATGGCTGATAAACTACTTATATACATTTTTTTTTTTTGTAAATACATACATATTATAGATAGAAAAACACCCAGACTCGGAACAAATACTTGTAGGTCGTACAAATATTTGTTCCGTGCGGGAATCGAACCCGCGACATGCTGCGCAGCAGTCAATCGCTCAACCACTGCGCCAACCGTGTCGTCGAATAAACCCTTATCGAAGTATATACAAGTGTATTGATTTTATTCGTAAGTATAAATACTTGAAGTCTTTCGACTATAATCTAATACGTTCTTCATGTTCAGGTTGTCGACACACGTAACGGGTGATACGGTTCTTATCGTGACTCTTCAGTGCTGATATTGAATACGGCCGCCTCGCCGGTTGATTTGATCCTTCCCATCCCACTTCTGATGAAGTCTTTCGACTATAATCTAATACGTTCTTCATGTTCAGGTAGGCGTGGATTATTCGATTGGAAAGATTTCAGTAAAATAACACTTGTCACAATCACACACAAATAATTATAGGTCGCTTAGATTAAGAGAGATACTCTTAAAATATAACGTCCACCGAGCACGTGATTGCGTGCGCACTCTACCGCGATCCGAAGTTAACTGCCTGTCTGTCTGGTCATAGATAATACACTATATAAAGTAATACTGTCTGTTTCTAGGTTTCTACACGATGGCCACCTCCCCAGTGCCCGGTGTTCGTTTTTGACGTTGAGAGTTGTACGGATGTCAATTGACGCACTAGAAAAGCGGAAGCGCCAACATACTTATTATTTGCGGAAGTCTCATTAAGGCGAAAGCGCCAGGGTAGCCCGCGAAATTCAAAATTTCTTACGTTTTTTGCAATTTGTAGGTCAGTGTGAGCTTGTATGTTGATTAAAATATGATTCGCGGCCGTAGCTAATAGGGCTTTACAGAATTATAATTATTAGAATCAGCAATACAACTCCATAAGTTAGCATTTACCTCAAACCTCATGATTTCATGAAATCGCTAGATTTGAGGTAAATGCTAACTTATGGAGTTGTATTGCTGATTCTAATGATTATAATTCTGTAAAGCCATATTAGCTACGGCCGCGAATCATATTTTAATCAACATACAAGCTCACACTGACCTACAAATTGCAAAAAACGTAAGAAATTTTGAATTTCGCGGGCTACCGTGGCGCATCAACCTTAAACCATTAATACAAATTAAATAATTGAGCTGAACGTATCAAAATGCAGTAGCTTAGTAGAACAGAAGTTGTGACAATCCGTTTGACAGATAATAGTATTGCCATTATAAGAAATCAGCTAAATGGTCGTGGACACGACTCGCTTGACAGACTCGCCTATCAAGCGAGTCATGTCCCATGAAAAAGGCGGCAAATTCAAAAATCCTACAGGTGTCAACACTGATATAGTACGCTGAAAACATGTTTGATACTTGAATTTTTGTAGATAAATAATTTCTTTGGAATAAATTAAAAAAGTGCATTTTAATTTTGGTATTTATTAGTCACAATTAAAACTAAAATCAGAATCTAGAAATTCAATGCCTTCATAAGAGAAATCACTGTCAGTATCATCACGAAAAAAAATGTTGAAGGTTTCTGATGGAAAAAGGGGGGCTTAGCAGCAGCGCAATGAATGGCTCAAAATAATAAACTATAGTAATAAAGATATAACTAAATGATATATTTCGGTAGAACATCAGCTAAGAAAAATTTTCTAACAACATAGTTGCTTAGTTATAGATCATAGACCATGAAACTACATACATAATAAAAACTATTTTCAACACCCCCACTTAAGTTCATAGTCTTTGTAACCCCATATAAATAAAACAATAATTATGCTTTACCCTGTTTACAGGTTTTGTTAAAGCATCAGCAGGCATGGAATTAGTGTCACAGTAGTTAACAACTATTTCCTTTGACTCAGCTAACTCTTTAACATAATTATACCGTATGTTTATATGTTTAGTTCTTTTATGGGTGACTGGATTATAAATCATCTTGCTAGCACTTTGACTATCACTGTAAACAGTTACTGACTTGCAATTAGAACACAGTTCATTAAAAAGCCCTTTTATAAAAACAATTTCTTTAGCAGCTTCACAGAGAGCAATGTATTCTGCTTCTGCAGTACTTAATGCAACACATTGCTGTTTGCGAGTATGCCATGAGATTACAGCACCAGCAAAAACTAAGCAATAACCCGAAAAAGAATGGCCATCAGAGTTAGTACCCCAATCGGCATCGGCATATGCGACCGGAGGCTTGTTCGTCTTTTTATAATAAAGAGCATAGTCCATTGTACCTTTTAGATATCTTAGCACGCGTTTTAATGCTGCCATATGCGTACTATCATTGTAGCAGTTAAACTGGCTTAGATAACTAACCGAAAAAGATATGTCTGGCCTTGTACAAGTAGACAGATACATTAGACATCCAATTATTTCTTGATATCTAGTATCCTGTGCGTTACTCCCTTTAACAAGTCTTAGGTTACACTCCATTGGAGTTCCAACTGGCTTACATTCCTCCATTCCGAATTTTTGAAGTAATTTTCTTGTATAGTTGCGTTGGTCCAGGTATATTTCCCCCTCTTGACGGTTTCTTCTGATACTCATTCCTAGACAGTCTTTGGCTTCGCCTAGGTCTTTTATCTTAAAAGCCTTCCATATTTGCTCTTTCAAAAGTATAGCTTCATTAGCATTATTTGTAAATATGTAGAAATCGTCAACATAAAGACCAATAACTATAAAAACTTCTTTCGTTTTCTTTATGTAAACACAAGGATCATATTTGGATCTCGTAAAACCAATTTTCAAAATGTGTGCATGCACTTTTACATTCCATGAACGAGCCGCTTGTTTTAATCCATATATGGCCTTATTGAGCTTACATACTTTTCCTTCATCACCTTTCTTTACAAACATCTGAGGTTGTTCCATGTAAAGATCTTCATTGAGGTCTCCGTTTAGAAATGCTGTTGTGACATCAATGTGGTGAATATCTAAATTCATTTCGGCTGCGAGTCCTAGCAAAAGACGTATGGACGACAATTTAACAACTGGTGCAAATGTTTCGAAATAATCTTCGCCATATTTCTGTGAGTATCCTCGTGCCACCAATCTTGCCTTATGGCGCTGCACTGTACCATCTGCTCCAACTTTTAGTTTGAAGACCCATTTGCACTTTACAACATTTTTATCCAATGGTCGACTTACAAGTTTCCAAGTTTCATTTTCTACCAGAGAATTATATTCATCCACCATTGCTGAATACCATAGCTCCTTATCAGTCCTGTCCATCGCATCTTGCAGAGAAAAAGGGTCTGGATCATCCGAAACATGAAAGTTATAGACCATGTCTTTTTCTTCCTTTCGGCGTCTTTCCCTTAGTGGATATCGTCGTTCATTGATAATTTCATGTTGTTCTGGTGCTACATCAATTGCAACCTCTTCGGAACGAGCCACAGGTTCATTTATCAGTTGATGATCTGACCCAACATCTATTGAGTCCTGGAAATCATCATCATCATCGTCCATTTCCACTACATCCTCTGAACTCTCCTGTTCCCTGTCTGAACGTTCTTCTTCAGTAGATTGAGTATCTCTTGGTGATGTACCAACTAGTTCAGATCCCCTCGATAGGTTCTCTGAAATATCTACAACTTGTTGTGTTTTTTCATTTGTAACTGCAATATTGCGCGACGTTCCTTCCACAAACACAACATCTCGAGCAACGATTACTCGTTCTACATTATTTATAATATCCACAAATCTATATCCCTTTTGATTCTCACTGTAGCCAACCATAGTCATTTCAGTAGACTTTGAATCAAATTTCTTTCTTTTATTGCCCTTTATTAGAACATGTGCTTTGCTTCCAAAAATCTTCAGATGAGACACGTCTTGTTTTTCTCCTGTCCATATCTCTTCAGGTACAGTTGAAATTGCCATTGATGGAGATCTATTTTTTTAAGTATATAGCTGTATTAATTGCCTCTCCCCAAAAACGCTTATCTAACATCGCATCTTGTAGCATGCACCTTGCCTTTTCAACAATAGTGCGGATAGTGCGTTCCGCTACTCCATTTTGTTGAGGAGTGTGAGCAACACTCGTCTTATGTCGTATTCCATTTTCTTTTAAAAACGTTTGGAATTCGTTTCCTGTATATTCAGTCCCGTTATCACTCCTGAGACATTTTATCTTTTTATTAGTCTCGTTTTCCACTAAGGCCTTAAATTCTTTAAATTTACCGAGAACCTCAGTTTTGGATTTAAGTAGATAGCCAAAAACTTTTCTGCTGTAATCATCAACCAAAACCAGACAATATTTGGCTCCGCCCCACGATATTTCTTCCATAGGTCCTGCTAGGTCGGTGTGAACTATCTCTAAGAGCTCCTTGGCTCTATGTGCTTTCCCTTTTGGAAACTTCTTTACGGACTGTTTTCCTTTACAGCATGCTCCACATGGTTCCGTGTTCTCCACTCCAAAGTTAAGTCCATCCACTAATGGCTTCAACTTACGCATTTGTACTCTGGAAAGATGACCAAGCCTCCGGTGCCAAAGTTCATGTGCACCAATCTTCACCCTGTCATCAAGAACAACCATTGCTTTATCAATATTTTGATCTAAAACATAGAGCCCATTTTTTACTGATGCTGTTAACAATACGCTACTTACATCTAAAGAAACATCTTCCGTTTTAAAAACTTTACAAGATTTTTTATCAAAAACAACAACATGAGCATGTGCAGCAATCTTACTTACTGATAGTAAATTCATTAAAATTTCCGGTACATACAAAACATCTCTAAAATTAATGTTGACACACCGTCTCTCATTGTATACAGTCGTCTTCATGTTCCCCTGCAAAGTAGAAACAACTTTTTCACTACCTGCTGTACTTATACAATTATACAACGTCGGACGTCCTTGACATCTGTCAACAAATTTCTTTTCGAAGTCATGTGCGATGACGCTCCAGAATCAAGAATCCACTCACTTGACTGGCTTGCAATGGCAGTTGTGTCTACACAACTCATGCTGCTTTCTTCTGTAGTAGGTCCTGCAGCAGCCGCAGTATTTCTTCCCTTCTTTGATTCCTGGTACTGCTTACATTGCCACTTGAAATGCCCCTTTTTATTACAAAAATGGCATATTATGACCTTCTTATTTTTAGTAGCCTCCTTTGTCGTCTTTGATATTAATACAGAATCACCATTGTCATGTACTTTGCGTTGACCCTCCTTCATTAGTGCAGCCATAACGCTACTTGACGTGATCTTAACACTTGAATGTTCCAATGCCATTACCAAGGGATTGTATGTTTCTGGAAGTCCAGCTAACATTATAATTCCAATGAATTCGTCTTCTAAACCTGCCTTTATCGCCTGTAGAGCTTGCTGAGTTACTTGAATATCAGTGCAATAAACCTCAATGTTCGGATAGTCGTTTAGTTTAACACTGAATAGCTTTCGCAATAGCGACAATCTCCGTGTCAACCCGCTGTCTGCATAAGCATTTTTTAGGGCTATCCACGTTTCTTTGGCGGTTTGTGCGTTTACTATTAAGGGGTAAATGCTCTCAGCACACATTAGACAAATTTTCGATCGAGCTTTGGCATCCCGCTTCTTCGTCGAATCATTTACATCTGTTACAGTACCTTGAATGCAGTCCCATAGGTCACAGTCAATCAGGAATATCTCCATTGCAAATGCCCATGTCCCATAGTTGGACTGGCCGGACAACTTTGAAAAAGTTGGACTCTGCATGTCTGTACTTAATTTATTATCTTTATCACTTAGCTATGAGCTGGGCCCATAACCTGATGGAAAAAGGGGGGCTTAGCAGCAGCGCAATGAATGGCTCAAAATAATAAACTATAGTAATAAAGATATAACTAAATGATATATTTCGGTAGAACATCAGCTAAGAAAAATTTTCTAACAACATAGTTGCTTAGTTACATCATCGTTACATCATAGACCATGAAACTGTTACGAATTAAGAAAATAGTTTAATCAATAATATTGGAACGCATCTACACTGATTAGAACTGTCAACTGTCACACTTGTCAAAAATAGAAGTTGACAGCCCGCCTTTTTACCAACTTACTTCTCTTGTAGTAACCACGCTCTGCTAATGGTGTACTTATCTTGTACTTTATTATATTATAGCTGATTTACTTTGGAATCCGTTTTTCCTTTAATACGACATAACCCACAATAGGTTATGGGCCCAGACATGGAAATCACACAGAAGTAAGACAAGACACCAACAGACGACAGAAGAAAGCTCCGCGTGGGTGCTAGGATTACCGGCACCGAGCAATTGTACTGAACCGAAGAAGTCGACCGCTTCCGGGTCATTACAGACGGGAATAACAGAAGAAATCTACAGAAGACATAAAAAAAAAAATAGAAGATGGAAAGAAAAGACGGCGCATTAGTTCTAAATGATAACAATTGGGCACTATGGAGGTTCCAAATCACGATTGTACTAAGGTCCAAGGGGTGGTACGACGCGTTACTCAAAGAGCCGTCATCCACTGAAGGCAAAGAAGTAGACAGAAAAGCGCAAGAAATAATAGTAACAAGAATAGAAGAGAAGATACTTTCTTATTTATTGGCATGCAAATCTGCTTGTCAAATGTGGGAGAAATTGAACACAATTTATGAAGCAAAATCTAAGGTCGGAGTACACCTTATTCAACAGAAGTTTTACAGCACGGAGTTCGAGGAACCAATGGCAGCATTCATATCCAAAGTTGAGGAACTTGCCAATCAGTTAAGAAATAATGGAGAAGATCTTTCTGAGAAGATGGTAGTCACAAAGATTGTCATGAGCCTGCCTGATAAATACCGACACTTCATCTCGGCATGGGAGCCAGTACCTGAAAGTGAACAGAATATGAAGAATTTGACAGCAAGATTACTTGTGGAAGAGGAGCGTACAGGAAAGGAAACTCCGTCATCATCAGCCCTTATGGCAAAAAGAAACAACAAAAAATTACAAGTCAATAAAACAGAACTAAAGTGTTTTATCTGTGGTAAAGCTGGACACTTTAAGAAAGACTGCAAAGTGCGGAAGTGTAACTTTTGTGGAAAAATGGGTCATATATACAAGGACTGCAGAAGCAGGCAAGGGCAACATAAAGGTAATCACAATGCTTTTATCCTGAATAATTACAAATTGATCCAAAATAAAGATTGGGTTTTGGATACGGGGGCGAGTGAACATATGTGTTTCAGAAGAGAGTTATTTACAGACTATACAGATATATTAGAGAATAGATTTGTAATATTAGGAGACGGTAATAAACTGAAAGTACAGGGTATAGGTAAAATAAATTTTCATGGATACAACGGCAAAGAGTATGCACCTTATATAATGCTGGATGTTTTATTTGTACCAGGTTTAACAGTAAATTTATTTTCTGTATCATGTTGCTTAGATAAAGGTTATACTATGACTTCAACAGAAGAAGGATGTCAATTTACTAAAAACAGAGAGGTTATGTGTACAGCAAACAGAGTAGGTAAATTGTATCACATGAATTTTAAATTTCATACTGAAGTGGCTTTAACATCAATTGCAGAATGGCATGAAAGACTTGCACACCAAAATATAGGTTATGTAAAGGAGGTTTTAACCAAAAACAATGTAAAACATGAAGGGTTGACTGATCAATGCACAGCATGTTTGGAGGGTAAGCAAAGTAGGGTACCTTTCCAGAGTAGTGATAACAGAGCTAGTGTACCTGGAGAATTGATTCATATGGATTTATGTGGTCCAATGGAAAAAGTTTCAATAGGTGGTTCTAAATATTTTTTGTTATTCAAAGATGACTTTACGGGGTACAGGTTTGTATATTTTCTAAAAAATAAATATGAGACAAAAAATAGTATTCAAAATTTTATCATAACTTTCAAAAATGAAAGTGGGTACAAAATTCAGAAAATGAGATCAGATAATGGAGGAGAGTTTGTCAACAAAGAGGTAAGTCAAATATTGAAAGTGACGGGGATTACTCACCAGACCACAGTTGCTTACACACCCGAACAGAATGGTCGAGCTGAACGAGAGATGAGTACAATAGTAGAAGCAGCCAGAACCACGCAAAGAAGTTACAGAAGGAACTATGGGCAGAAGCCACTAGCACAGCAGTTTATACATTAAATAGAACAGGTAAATCACCAATTCATGGCAAGACACCGTTTGAATTATTATATAAAAGAAGTTTTAATATAGAAGAGTTGAAAATATTTGGAACAGAAGTTTATGTACAAATACCAAAGGAAAGAAGACTCAAGTGGGATGCAAAGAGCAAGAAAGGAATATTTGTTGGATATGGGATAAATTGCAAAGGCTACAGAGTATGTTTTCAAAACAAAGAAGTCAACACATATAGAGATGTGGTATTCATCCAAGAAAAGACAGAAGACAAACAGAAGAGCAGAATAGTTCACATTGATTGTGAAGATGACACAAATAGCAATAGAAGAAAACACAGACAGCAGGCAGAAGACAGAAGAACAGAAAGAGATTTACAGAAGAGAGATGGAAAAACAGAAATCAACAGAAGAGAGACTAATATACAGCAAGAGAGTAATATACTTGAAGAAGGAGAAGAAAGAAGTGGACACAGAAGAGAAGAGCACTATGAGTCATGTGAAGAAACAGTAGATGAAAGTTCTTTTAGTGAGTTACCAGTGGAGAAACCACAGAAGACTAGGACAAGGGAAATCAAGAAGCCAACGAAGTATGGAGATTATTATACAGGATTTAAGGCATGCACAGAAGAACAACTAACTTATGACCAAGCAATCAAAGGAGAAGACTCACAGAAGTGGAAAGAAGCTATAGAAAGAGAACTGATAGCATTAGAGAAAAACAATACATGGATAGTAGAAGAACCACTGAAAGGAAAGAAAGTGATAGATACAAAATGGGTTCTTAAAATAAAGAAAGGAGAGAAGAATAAGGATATCTATAAAGCAAGACTAGTAGCAAGGGGTTTTCAACAGGAAGATGATTTTGACCACTCGGAGATATACACACCAGTGGCAAAATTGCCAACTTTGAGAATCCTTTTATCCATAGCCTGTAAGTACAACTTGAAAATGACACAGATGGACGTGAAGAGTGCATTCCTTTATGGGATTATAGAAGAAGAAGTATACATAAAGATACCAAATGGAATTGAGAAATATGATGGAAAAGTACTAAAATTACAGAAGTCACTGTACGGCTTAAAGAAGTCACCAAGGAACTGGAATGACAGATTCAATAATTATATGAAAGAGGAAGGGTTTATTAGAAGCAAGTCAGACTACTGCATGTACTACAAGGCGAATAAAAGATTCTACTTACTCCTATATGTCGACGATTTAATAATTACAGCAGAGAAACAGGAAGAAGTTGAGAAACTGAAACAATCACTAAAAAGAAACTTTGAAATGACTGACATGGGTAATAAGAAAATGAAATACTTAGGAATCAATATAACAGAAGAAGAAGACGGGCTTGAACTAGATCAAAGACAGTATTTAGAAGACCTACTTAAAAAGTATGGAATGGAAGAATGTAACCCGGCGATGACACCTATAGAGACAGGCTTAATACTATCAACAGAACCAGCCAAAGACAATGATATGGTGAAAAGATGCAGACAGGTAGTCGGAAGCCTTATGTATGCTATGTTGGGCACAAGGCCAGACATCTGTTTTGCTGTTAGTTATCTGAGTAGATATCAAGTTTTTGCAGATGAAAACCTATGGAAGGCGTTAAAAAGAATACTAAGATACATCAAAGGAACATTAGACTACAAATTAATTTTCAGAAGAAATTCTAAGGATGTACTAGTAGGATATACAGATGCAGATTGGGCTGGAGATAAGCTGGAAAGAAAGTCCACTTCAGGGTACATAATGAAGCTCTTTGGTTGCACAGTATCTTGGTGCAGCTCAAAGCAACAATGTACTGCTCTATCATCAACAGAGTCAGAATATGTGGCATTAGCAAAAGGGGTAGCTGAAGGTTGTTGGATTTACAATCTAGTAAAAGAAATTGGCGTAGGTTGTAATAATTTTATTATTTATATTGATAATCAGTCAGCTATTCATGTTGCCAAAAACCCTGAAAAACATCAAAGATTAAAACATATTGATTTGAAATATCATTTTGTTAGAGATAAGGTAGAAAATAATATTGTAGAGTTAAGATATGTAGCAACGGGGAAACAAATAGCAGATATGTTTACTAAAGGTTTAAATAAAGAAGTATTTAACAAGTTGTGTAGTATGTTAAATAATTAAATTCATGGATAGATAATAGTATTACTTAATGTGTAATGTAATTTCATATGATAGCTACAATAGAAGATATAAATAAATATAAGTTTGTAATTGTAAAGAATGCGTACCAATTTTATTGAGGAAGGGTGTTACGAATTAAGAAAATAGTTTAATCAATAATATTGGAACGCATCTACACTGATTAGAACTGTCAACTGTCACACTTGTCAAAAATAGAAGTTGACAGCCCGCCTTTTTACCAACTTACTTCTCTTGTAACCACGCTCTGCTAATGGTGTACTTATCTTGTACTTTATTATATTATAGCTGATTTACTTTGGAATCCGTTTTTCCTTTAATACGACATAACCCACAATAGAAACTACATACATAATAAAAACTATTTTCAACAGTTTCCAACTCCGTTTCGGTTATCCTTTGTTTTCTACATTAATAGTGTGACCTGTGCATTTTTCCAATAAATATATTTCTTTTCCATTCTTCTTTAAATTTCCATTAATACAAATTAGATAATTGAGCTAAAAGTATCAAAATGCTGTAGCTTAGTAGAACAGAAGTTGTAACAATCCGTTTGACAGATAATAGTATTGCCATAATAAGAAATCAGCTAAATGGCAATATAAAAGGTGATGAGCAGATAACATTAGGCTATTGTGATTGTGAATTAGATAAATTACAAACTGACCCATTAAAAAGTGAAAAATAAAAACTTTTTTACAAAAAAAAAACTGACTACAAAGTAAAAAATAACTTTAATTTCGGAAGTTGGCAAAAAAAATTAAAATACAGATCCAAAGAAACCGTCTTCCCAGTTATTTTTCACTTAGGTGTTTTTTTGAAGTCTGTTTTTTTTTTTTTTTGTAAAAAAGTTTATTTGACTTTTGTTATGTTAATGATTGTCTACCGAACTCTACCGAATTACCGATTTGCTAAAATCAGGCACAGAGAACCTACTTTTTTATAAATCAGGTTTGAGTTTGACAACACTGAGTGTGTGCACCGCACGACATTGTTATTATTGTTCATGCGTTTTTATGCCGGTACTTATAAAAGAGAATTTTGTTTAACTTATTAGTCAGGAAACTAAATGACCGGCGATCAGTGACAACATTAATTCAAAATAACATGGCTGTACAAACATGGGAGTGTGATCTGCTCTTAGAGCATTTAACCTATGGAGATGGCATAGCTGAGCGAACCCCTCTGCCAAAGTCGATTGGCCATACGACCATGCACGTTATATAAAACTATTTCATTCGCCGACTGCTGTCATTGTGTATCGTATTGTGTCGCAAGAAAGTGCTCCCAAAAAATAGTTAATTGTGCAGTTTCCTCGTGCAAAAAGCGATCTGCCACTTCAAATTTGCGAAACCATGGTGTTTCTTACCACATGTAATTATAAATTATACATTTAAATAGTTTTATTTAAGTATAATGTCGAAATAATCGTTGTTGACATTACGATAGAAAAATACAGTGGTACGTTGGTAGCGCAAACGTAGTACACGGTAATACAGGTAGGAATTTGCATAGTGCAGGGACAACGTGAATGAATGATTGATAAAATAAATCATTTTTCAGTCAGTATGTTCAGTAACCAGTTTTTTTTTTTTTGTAATATCTGGATAAGTCAGGTTGAAATAAAAAAAAGATATATTATAAAATATTAATTTCAGTTCTTTGTAGTCGATTTAAATTCTTTTCTTTTGTAGTTTTAGGCTAATAAAAAATAACAGTTTGGGTTAAAATCTAGAATCGTTTGGCAGGAGGAGGGGGGTGGGGGCGGTGTGGGGGGTGGAGGGGGGTACCCTGAGCCCCCCCCACCACTCCCATGAAAAGGTAATGCACCGTTCTTGAGAAAAACTAATTATTGTAACCTAACCTCAAAACACTTTAAAGTTACTTTTAGTATCGTATGGCAGAAGTAGGGGTTGAGGGTGGGTGGGGGGTACCCTAACGCACCCTCCCCCACAACTCCCATGTAAAGATAAGCACCATTCTTGAAAAAAAAACTAATTATTGCAACCTAACCTCTAAACACTTAAGTTGCTTCTGCAACGTCTCCGGCGCTGCGGGAAGTGCAGCCCCTTCGCCCTTACGTAACAAAGGACAGGCACCAATGCTCACCTCCGCAGCTTCGGTTTGCTGGTCGCCTTCGGCGACCAACCTCAGCCGCTGCGGCTCGCATGGGTGCCTAACCTTTGTTGCAGCGGGCGGGGGCTGCTCTCCCTCCGCGCCTCCGGGTTTTTATATACACTCTAGTATGCCAGCCAAAAGACTACGTAAAGTCGGGGTGCCCCGATTCGGTTTTGGGACAGATTCGACCTATTTTAACTATAAAGTGGGGTGCACACTAACTTCCTTCTGAGCAGAATTTCTAGGTTGAATGACACTGACTTTTTTTTTTGCGTTTCGTTTCACGTATTTTACACGACATTTTACACCGCAGACAATATATTGATACAAATTTGGTTGTCAATCGCCCATTTTGACATTTCGTTTCACTGTTTATCTGATTTGAGGTTAGAAATAATTTTTATTAATTTCTCAAAAAATATGCATTACCTTGTAATAAGAGTGGTAGCGTTATAATCAGGGACCCAACCCCTACCAACTTTCACCCCATTCACCCCCCTCCTCCTGCCAAACGATTCTAGATCCAACCCGATTACTTCTATTCTATATTTTTCTTCAACAGATTTCCAAAAGTACAGGATTGTACTATGACAAAAATGGAGGATATTTTGCGGTAATACAGAAACTTGGGGACCCACGCGTTAGAGTGCAATCTGTTCAGAATATGTTATGTCGTGTAGTTTTAAACAACTTGCAAATAATAGAAGGAAACTAATTGAGGGTACGATACCCACTTTAAAAAAAACATTCTTGGCACGGAAGAACCGCCTGCAAAATTAAAGATTTTAATAGGACCGTTTTATTATTGGCAACACTTCTGAAATGTCAGAATTCCGTCGAATTAAAAATCAGACTGTAGTCGTCATTATTCAGACATATGAATATGAACCGTTAGGTAATAGTGTTCTGTGATATGAACTAACTATGGCTTTGGCTATGAAGCCACACCCGCATGTTTTCCTACTAAAATATCAAACACATCATTTAGTTTGTTTAATTAGTTAGCTAGGAAACACCGAACTCAAATAGTTTTAAAAAACAAAAAACGGACGTGTAAAAGTGTTATTTTTAACAAAATAATAAAATTGGCTGCGTTATTTTATTATTTATATTCTACCCTTCCTACTTTTTGACACGTATACCTACGTTAAGCCCGCATTATAAAAGGTAAAGGTATCAAGTATGTACCTATCCCGAATTGCCGACCCTAAATGCAGAATGATAGGGAATGTCCAGCAATATCAATAATGTTATTTGAAAAATATTTGACTATAAAATAAATACAATCGTTCTTTTTCTAAAGCACTATTAATTGTTTTGTCATTAGGTACCTACGTAGTTTCGCAGGCATTAATCATATTGCGTATTTTTGTGTACAGACGCCCGCACATCAAGCTACTACAATCTTTCTAAATCTAAAGTATTAGGTTCAAGGTTGATTGGGAAAATTTGACAGTTTCAGGTGGCTTGACCTGCTGGCGTACATACAAGAAAATAAAACGAATGAACCATTTTTATGTATTCATTCATTCATGTAATGAAATAGCAGGTTTAAGCTACGCTTGCCGGGGTTGGTCAGTGAATGAGTGACCATCTTTACATACCGAGACTCCTCCGTGCCTCGGAAAGCACGTTAAGCCGTTGGTCCCGCCTGTCATTCGTGGTTCTTTGACAGTCGTTACGGGTTGTCAGAAGCCCGAAAGTCTGACAACCAGTCTTACCAAGGGGTAACGTATTACCAAGTAACTGGGTTGTGGAGGTCAGATAGGCAGTCGCTCCATGTAAAATACTGGTATTCAGCTGCATCCGGTTAGACTGGAAGCCGACCCCAACATAGTTGGGAAAACGCTAGGCAGATTGATTTTTGATTCATGTAATGAAATCCCACTGATTGTTTGTGTCACATCACTAGCACTTTGTGTTTGTTGTCATAGGACAGTTGCGTAGATACGCACAAAGAAGGACGGCCAAATCGTACCTGACTAAGAGGTGGTGGTGTACAGATATCCCATATATATGAAAAAATATAGTATTTTTTAAGGTCTTAAAAAACATAAGAAATAGATATTTAAGTCGCCAGAAAAAAAAAGCACAAACACATTTTATTTTAATAGCATAATTTGCAAATTATTTAGAATAACATGTTCAGAACGCACCTTTGACGATTCATTTTGCTTAAGAAATGATTTAGTACTCAAAGATTATAATTATTCACGTTATTAGATGTAATTCAATTCTATATACTTGTGTATCAAACCAACTAGTGCTGTTTTTATTATGTATTGGATTCTTGTCATAAAAATAATTATGTGGGTTCATAGTAAGTATCAGCATTTTGTTCAATTGTGTACAACGGAACGTCATAATATGTCATCGACGCGCGCCATGGATTGACAGTGTCAATACTGTCAATTACAACGGGTGTCAATTTGACACTAATATACTGTAGTGTGTAGTCTTTGCACCCGGTGATCTCGCATTGTTGTGTTGTTGTTGTTAGTGTGAATATTGTGATACGTACTGTACTGTTTTGGATTTCCTTCTGTTGTTTGACCTTGGCATTGTTTTACAGACTGATAACTAGGTACCGCTTGTGACGATTATTCTGTGCTTTTGATTTCCGGACACCGATAACCTCAAAAGTATTTTTTGCATTATTGAAATATCTTGGCTATTTAGATATTATTTTCGAAAGGGATGGTGTTTACTACATAAAACAATAAAATCTCACTATAATTTGCTTCTGTACACTGAAAATAAAACTCAGGTCCAGCTTCTATAGAAATTTGGCCGATGTTCTTTGTCAATGTGTATGTGTTTTTTTATTGTGTGGCTAATATTCTTTCGTGTGCGTTAGTAGCAACACGAAGCATGTATCTGTGTGTGGTTGTCTTTTCGTAGTGTGCTGTATGTGTTTTCCTCGCCTCCCGCATAAAGTGGCAGAAAATGTTGTTCGGTGATTCGCTGCTTGCCATCATAGACTAGTATATATCTTGCCATCTCCATAGGTTAAATGCTCTAAGGATCTGCTAGATCAGTCATTACTCGAACTACTCGAAGAAGTATTGCAATAATAAGAAATCAGCTAAATGGCAATATAAAAGGTGATGAGCAGATAACATTAGGCTATTGTGATTGTGAATTAGATAAATTACAAACTGACCCATTAAAAAGTGAAAAATAAAAACTTTTTTACAAAAAAAAAACTGACTACAAAGTAAAAAATAACTAAGTTGGCAAAAAAAATTAAAATACAGATCCAAAGAAACCGTCTTCCGAGTTATTTTTCACTTAGGTGTTTTTTTGAAGTCTGTTTTTTTTTTTTTTGTAAAAAAGTTTATTTGACATTTGTTATGTTAATGATTGTCTACCGAATTACCGATTTTCTAAAATCAGGCACAGAGTACAACTTTTTTATAAATCAGGTTTGAGTTTGACAACACTGAGTGTGTGCACCGCACGACATTGTTATTATTGTTCATGCGTTTTTATGCCGGTACTTATAAAAGAGAATTTTGTTTAACTTATTAGTCAGGAAACTAAATGACCGGCGATCAGTGACAACATAATTCAAAATAACATGGCTGTACAAACATGGGAGTGTGATCTGCTAGATCAGTCATTACTCGAACTACTCGAAGAAGATGGAATTACAATGCCTCTACCCAATTTTGAATCAGACCCTGATCTCCTCATATCAAAGGTTAGATCTAAAAAGATACTTTATTTCCTGTTGCTTTTGCTCTTGTAAGACTGATTACTTTTGTTTTAGGTTCGTAAGCACTACATGGAATATGTGATCAAACTCCTGACTAGTAATTATGAAACACACCAGAAACTTGTCAATAAAAACATATATCTTCCAAGTGCCATTTGGACATGTGCTAAAAATATAGAAATGTCTGCAGTTCAAGCTTGCATGGTGTTGCAGCTTTACAGAAAAAATATTATCTCAGTGGTAATTTAAATTTATTTGTCATTAAAATTTAATAGATAAACAGGGTGTATCAGAAAGATGCGGTCAAATTTAAGGGTGCGGAACAGACCATCAAACTGAGTAACTTTGAGACCAGCATCATAATTGAGAAAAAAATTATCAGCTGTCCCATTGAAAGCTTCAATCTACTATTTTTTTTTTTATTGCGATGTTGGTCCCATGGAGAAAGTTGTTCAGTTTGATGGTCTGTACCTTTCTCATACACCATGATATATTGAGCATTTTTTTAAAATAACTATTACTTTTATTAATTTTGAAACATTCTAGGTAAATGAATTGAAGGGAGATACAAAAAAAGGAAAATTGAATAAGAAATTGCTAGAGTGCTTGAGTAAGCCGCCACTAAATAGTAAAAAAACCCAAACTGCAAACACATACAAAGAAACCAATAATTGTATCTGTGCCCAAAACAAACGTAAGAGACACGGACTGACTGAATCACCAAAACATGTTGAAAAACAACTGTCAAATTTAGTAAGTGATAATCTGATCAATATTGGTATACCAACAGCAGCTAACTTTCACTACAACTACATTAATCCATGCCCATCTATAACTAGTGATACAAATCCACCACCAATACAAAGCCAGCCAGAGGTTCACACAATGATGCAGGGTAAAACGTCTGCACCAATGTCCGTTGAACCCCAAGACTCTGATGAATTAATGATGCAATTAGAGAAACTCTTTGAAGGGGAAGCCAATGATGATGACTTATTTGAAGGCGCTCTTTATGATAAAATGGACTCGTTCCAAGATGATCAGACTAAGAGAAGTAACTATATTTTGGAAAACAGTATAAATAACACAATACAAGAATCTGTTATTGACAATCATTCAGCTCAAATTAAATTACTAGATGCGAGAATAGCTAGCTTAGCAGGGTTATTGGTAACAAATGATCATGTGCCACAAAAGACTGAAATTCACGAAACCAGAAAAATTGGTCATAGTAAGTGGTTATGTGAGGAATACTATTTGAAGCAAAAGTTGTATGAATTACTAGACCAAATTGGAGACACTGATAGAAAAAAACTTGAAAAGGTTTGTAGTACTTTTTACACGATTTTTCTTATAACAGATTAGCTGTTGCTTGCGCCTCCGTCCGCGTGGATGTCAATACTTCCCTATTTGAATTGGAAATTTCATGGGTTTTTTTTTTGCATAGAACCTTAATTCTTTTTCGAAAGTAAAGTAGCCTATGTTACTCCTTATAACATCAGATATCTACCAGTGAAAGCCCCGTCAAAATCGGTCCATCCGTTTCAGAGATTAGCTGGAACAGACACAAAAATTTTTAAAATTGCCGCATGCTGCCGCTCCCGTTCCACCGCCCGCTAACATCGAGGTTGCGATGTATAATCTTCATTACCAGCAACCAAACATAATAAATTATTTATTGCAACAATAATAAATGAATACAACACATAAAATTGAAACCACTTTAAACATGTAAGTTTGGAGTTTTTTTCATGTAAAATTTCTGATTGTGTTTTATTGTCACAGATTAAGGAAAAATTCACACAATTGTTTGGTTATGATGGTGAAGATGAAGGAATTTTGTCGCCATTGGACGAGACACCTGAATTTATAGCCAGTTGTAAAGATCGAATTGCGCCATGGGTGGTGAAGCTGCTGACACCCCTTTATAAAAAACAGCATATTAAGGGCAAAGGAATATTTAAAGCTTTAGTCAAACATTTGCTCAGACTTATATACCAGTGTAGTCGATATCCAAGTAAATAAGTTTTTGTTTTTTAAATGATGTAAGTAATCCTAACTGTTTCTGTTTATTGCTAATGTAATATTATTTAAATTTCAGAAGAATATGAAGTGACTAGTTTTGTGTCTGATTTCCTGAAAAACCACAAAACAATCAGGTGTGAAGCCGACTTCATGGAATTCAGAATTGAGAATATCTAAGTGTTCATAGCGTAAGATACTCTGTAGAACAGTTTGTGTGGTCTATTTACAAACTCATAGTGCTAAGACATGTGTGAGAATCAGCACTGAAGTGCTTTATGACTGTTATTGTTTCGCTTGAAGAGTTCAAAATTAAACATATATGTAACAAAAGATGTTTTATTGATTGTAGGTAATAATATATTTTTTTTTTCATTATTTTTTCTGCTTTTTAGACTCTGATTCACTTTTTTCAGTTAACTTTCGTTTTTCAACTTTAACAAACCAGGAGTTTAATGTTTTTTGGGTGTTTTTCTTATTTTTCTCCTCTTCAGGTAATCTCTTATTACAATTTGTAGATTTATTTCTAGAATTGTTAACTGCAGTTGGAACTTGATGCCATGATAATAATGTTATTGGTTTAAGATAAGTGAGGGCCATGTCTGGTTTAACATTATCAATATCAAGCCATGCCTGAAATAAAAAAATATTTTAATAAGTACAAACATACATAAGCTTATGCCTTTTTTCCATTATTTTAATAATTTGATACAATAATGTTACAATAACATTAAAATGTTGTAACTGTTAAAAGTTTGTAAATAACCTGTATTTGCTCATCACTGTCTAGTACTGCGGGCATCCTGTGATGTAGCCAATCCAGAGTGTCATTAGACTCCATTGTTATGACAGAGTATGAATAAATTATTATATCTTCATTTTGCCAGACATGATATAAGCCTGCCATCTGAAGGAGGTGTATCCCTGTCCAGCCAGTCTCTTTATTAAAGTTATTGTCCCATGTATCAGGTTCATCTATCTGAAATTAATAAGGGTACAAGTTAATAGTACTAGACTTATGTTTGTTTGATACACAGCTATTCAATGAATACAATATGAGTGAAACCACATTACTCAGTCATCAATGGCATTGGTATCATTGAGAAAACCACAATTATTGCTAGGGTAGAAAGACGAGTATAAATTAAGACTACATTTTACTCTCATACGTCGCCGCATACAGGGCAAAGTACTTCGGTAACCCAGGTACCCTCCGTGAGGTTGTCAGTAACATCAAGGCGCTGCTGGCCTTCTTTGAGGAGCTGGGGTGGATTGAATGATTCATTTTCCCACCCATACGCAAAATACGCGCATTGACTTGGAGTTGCGGATACCCGTTGTTACGGGTAGTCAGAAGCCTGAAAGTCTGACAACCAGTCTCGTATTACCCAGTTACTGGGTTGTGAAGGTCAGATAGGCAGTCGCTCCATGTAAAATACTGGTATTTAGCTGCATCCGGTTAGACTGGAAGCCAACCCCAACATGGGAAAAGGCTAGGCAGATTGATATAGGCATTTATGTATTACCTAGTAACTGGGTTGTGGAGGTTAGATAGGCAGTAGCTCCATTTAAAATACTGGTATTCAGCTGCGTCCGGTTAGACTGGAAGGCATTAAACATGAATTCAAGTATAATAATAATTGGCATCTGGCAGGCATTTATGAAAACATGATTCTTTGCTCTTCAGTAATTTGCCTATGCTAACTCTCCAATTAAATCCTGGATCTTGTTATCAAACACATGATTCTTTGCTCTTCAGTAATTTGCCTATGCTAACTCTCCAATTAAATCCTGGATCTTGTTATCAAACACATGATTCTTTGCTCTTCAGTAATTTGCCTATGCTAACTCTCCAATTAAATCCTGGATCTTGTTATCAAACACATGATTCTTTGCTCTTCAGTAATTTGCCTATGCTAACTCTCCAATTAAATCCTGGATCTTGTTATCAAACACCAAGGAAATAAAATTAAAGGAGTTAATTTAATTAAAGGATCAGAGAATGTTATATTGTTGTGAATCTAGACATTTTGTCACAGGAAATGAATTTAATATCTAGTAGAGACCTTAATACCATCATCCTGTGGAGCATAAATATAATATGGCTGTTTGACTTTAGACATCTTGTTTGTTGTCTGCCACTCGTAGAATCCCTCTGCAACTATTATGCATCTACCTCCATTATTCAGTATGGGACTGTACAATTTAGAACTTTTTATGTTCTCAATCCGGCAATTGTTAGTACTTAAATTATGTGTTTTGTAGTCACCCTGTAAAATCATATGAATTCCATTACTTAATCATTAAAAACCCCCTTACGTATTAATAACAAAAAAGATAAAACTTCTATTCTACCTTGTGCCATGGTGGTATAATTCCCCACATCATTGGTTTAAGAACTCTGTCAGATTGTGTAACGTTACGAAATCTGCTAGAAGAAACTATCACTGGAGTCACATCTGTTGGCGCGATATTGTATGAAGGTGTATAGTCCTTACCCGCGTTGAATTCTGGCAACCAGTCGGGTTTGGTGTAGAAATTACTATCTTTTGACTTGTAACTACAAGCACATTGAACTTTTTCTTTATTTAATGACCTGAAAAATATTGACTTATTATCATAATAATATTTATGTAGGAACTTTTGCAGAATAATATAGTTTCTACGCACAATCCAGTACGGCCACACATAATTATGATAATACTGTGCGGTATTAAATGAGTATTTTTTTGGATCGGAGATTCGGTGTTCGGAGTAGTGTTTTGTTGGTAAATAAACAAACCGAAGAAACAAACAGTGAAACACCAGTGAAACCAAGAGTTGTTCCGTGACAGTGACACTGACAACAACTGGCAGACAGAAAATTAATGGGAAGGAACCATAGAGTATGGAAATATAAGGAGTCGTCCATATATATACCACTGACGTATAAATCATACAGGGTGGCCGGAACATTGACGTCCAAAAATAAAATTTCGGTCCCTCGTATCGTGGGGTATTCGAATCACCCCCATGTATGTTCCGCGACTTTTCATAGTTTTCGAGTTATGAATTTTTTTCTGAATGTTTGAAAATTTTCGACCTGACCAACCTAAAAAAATTCTAAAAAAAAAAGTAGAGGGTTTTATCGAGTTTCTTTTTTTGCAACTGAATTTTCATAAGTAGTACTTTTATGCATAAAATAATCAGCTTCGTAACTGTGATGAAAGTTATGAAAATGTTGATCTAAAGTGAAAAATTTACGTTCGGTAAATTATGACTCAAATTTTCAACTTTAAATTAAAAATCTTAACAGGTGACTTCATAATTCCTAAGTAGGCTTCAAGAATGCGCCAGACTCTCAGCTTTCATAATCATAAAAAAAATGAAGTACTTAATAGGGCTACTTTGTTTAAAATCGGCCTTCAAAGACAGCGAGGTGGAAAAATTCTTAAAATTACCCATCTGAGTAATTATTTTTTTTTGGCTATTTTCTCGTTCCTAAGGTTAATTAATGATAAGAATACTGAAAACTGATGTGGTCAATGCTAGACAAGGATGACAATATCAGTAACTTGTTTTTCTATCGTCGTCTGATTATTTTTTTCCTAGTAATGCAAAATTTCAACAAGTAAATATAAGTTAACATTAGCTAGATCGGTAACGAGGCTGCTCTCACTAATGTGATCGGGATAGATGTGAGTTCGAATCCGAGTTGGGCCAGTTTTTTTATGTTTTATATAATTGTTGTTTTAGTAATTTATTTTGGTAAATTACTTTGAACAAATATATGTTACATAGGTTATTATAATGATAATAAATGAAACAAATTTTGATATGGTAACATTGTAATATTTTTTATAAAAAAGAAATCCTTTACACTGTTATTATTATAGTATTGAATGTTAAAAAACACATTTTATGTTACATATAGATATTCTGTGATGTAATTTAAGAGGTTATAGCTTAATTATTCATTTTCTCAATGAAAAGAGGATTGAAACTGAACCTCAATATTACAATAATATAAATACTAATTTGTTAAAGTTACGGCCACTACGGACACAAAATTACCCTACCTGTTTAGGATTTCGGTGAATAGGACAATTTTATTGTCTTGCACAAAACTTAATATATTACGCACCGTAGACATTATATCATTCAACACTTCCACATAGTTGACACTTGTCGCCGCCACGTCATCCGCGGCACCAGAACGCACGAGCTGGCCAGCCTCGCCGTCCCGGCCCAGACAGACAACGTAGCGACGAGATTTTATATGTGTATTTTGTGGTTGTTTCATGATATCTGTACCTGGGTTTTGTTCCGAGAAGAATCTTCAATATTTTGGGAGGTTTGCTTCGCATAAATCGGTTTTTAGTTCTTACTGGCTCGCCCCATGGTTCAGCTCGCCATCTGTAGTTTAAATTAAATTGATTCCCACCGTTCTATACATGATATACATACATTAACGTTTCTGGTGTCTTAGGTTTGAAGTCATAGCACAGAAGTGTTACACACACACATCTGCCTATGACTAATTCGGTTACATGCTCTACGACGCATCGTAGTTGTCGGGTATTAAAGAAGCAACCGCACGTCTGCCAATTAACTTCTTGCTTTAGCTATGTTCAACACAGAACTTTACGTCTTCACGTCTTTTATTAGGTATACCTGAGTTGTATGTACATAATACCCTCTCTTAGTACATACAACAATTGTCTTGGGGAGACTTCGTATTACAGCACCGACTCTCTCCCCACTTAAAACGGACTAATCATGGCCTTCCGCCTGTCCAACTCTCACGAGGTTTTCGCATTGCCGTATCGAAATACCTCTTAATGTAACCGACTTCTAAGAGCATCAGAAACATCTTATTATTGCGTACTAATTTGCTCTTCTATAGGAAATCTAGAATCTAAGCATTTAGGCTGGGAACCACTACACTATTCTCTAGTGCTACCACTTAGCTTTATATCTTTCAGATGAGCAGCCACTAACTGGACGCCTTCATCACTTTTACTTTGCACTAGATATTGAATTAAATTATGTTACAATTTGGTGTATTCAAATGTACTGACAGACGCGCCATTGCGCTTTGTCTATGGTGATCTCTCTATGAGTTCGGTGTTCGGTGTTACCAGCCAGCATCACCTTATGCTATTAAGACTCGTTTGTTACACGTTTCGCCCTACTAATATTAATTTGACTTGTTTACCTTTTTACTTCGCGACCTACACGTCGCGACACTCCCGCCCGAATAGACTTAGAGCAGGGTTAGTAAGTTACGCGTCCACTCTGCAATTTTTTCCAGAGCTCTGGTGGCCGCGCCTCTTCTTTGTTTAACCTCGTTGTTTGCCTGAACTGACTTCTCAGGTTCATTATCTTTCTGACTCAATATTTTTTCTCTGTCCGTGCTCTCTGATACATTATCAAAGTCTTCCAACATACAGTTTTCCGCTGGTATGATTATCGACTCTCTATTTTCTTTCTACTTTTCTAAACTATCTGATATGTCTTTTGTATTTATGACTTCCACTTCCATTGGTATAAATTCGTGTACAGTTATATTCTGTGGTACCTCACTTTCTCTTTCTAATGCGTTCTCGTCGTATTCTATTTCTTCATTGTCCTCCATTTCCAATGGATATAAATGAGTTAAAGATCTTACAAACTCCTTACTTCCAACTTCGACCTTCGCAACTCTGCTAAGTCCGTCAGAACTTTTGACCAATGAAGTAATTTTTCCAACTTTCCATTCTTCTCGATTTTTACTTTCTCCTTTAATCTGCACGATTTGTCCTACCTTTGGGATTAATTTTGCCGTGATTCTAGGTTCTTTGACAGAATGTCTATATCGTTCACGCAGACTTAGTAAATATCGATTTGTGAACGTATCCTTAAATTCATTAAGTATAACTAAACCTCTTTTCCAAGCCTTGATAAGGTCGGATTTCGTCGTAGTGCCTTGTACTAAAAAGTCTTCGGTTGAACCTTCCATCGTTATGCATTTTCCCATAGTTAAGAAATCAGAAGGTTTTAAAATATGTACCAATTCAGAATCAACACAAGTTAATGGTCTTGTATTGACAGTTGCTTCAATTTCTTTTACTAATGTAACCAATTGACTATCCGTCAGCATGTGCTTCTCTAATGTTCTTCTCATACAATTCTTCACTATTCCAATTAATCGTTCATAAAACCCCCCGAACCAGGGAGCTAGTTGGGGTATGAACCTCCAACGAATTTCGTGTTTAATACAATAAGAATTTGATAGTATTTCTGACATAAGCTTAAAATTTGTAGCATTATCTGATGTGATTATTTGTGGCACACCTCTTGTCGATATCATTCGCCTCAAAGCATGAAGTCCTTCTTCTGCTGTGAGATCTTGAACAACCTCTAAATGCACCGCCCTGACTGCTAGGCAAGTGAAAAGTGCTATCCAACGTTTACTTGTTTCATTTTTATGTTTAACTAATACAGGGCCCATGTAATCCAGGCCTGTAAATGTGAATGGTGACGTGTAATTCACTCTTTCAGTGGGTAACGCAGGGGTTGGTGGTAGCTTGAACGGTCCCCCTTGTGTTTCTTACATCTACGACATTTCCTTATAACTTTCTGGACTTGGCGTTTTCCATGTGGAATCCAAATGGTTTGACGAATTATAGCGAGTGTATGGTTAACACCTACATGATGATTGTCGATGTGAGTCTGAGTGATAATCTTGTTAGTGTAATCACAATCCTTTGGAATAAGTATTGGATAACGTTGGTCATACGACCAATCAGTGTTCTTTAAACGTCCTTTGCAACGTAAAACTCCTTAGACGTCCAGAAATAGTACAAGATTATTTTTTATGCTTGTTTCTTTCCCTTCTAATTCTCTTGGAAAGTGTTCAGCTTGTAGCTTCTTAAGCTGCTTAATTTTGTCATCCTTTTCTTCACTTAGGTCCACATTAATTTTAGTTTGGTTACTTGTACTATCTATATCTTGGTTTTCCACATCAAGTGTATTTTCTGTATCTATTGTATATTCTTGTGACTCTTTCGGGAGACCCTCCCCCGCACAAAGAGAAGAAATTTCTGTGATTGCTGACGGGCAGAAATCTGGATGTTGTAATATAAATTGGGGACCAGTCAGCCATCTTACTCTATCTTCTTTAGAGCTGAATGGTCTTGTGGCAACGTCCGCTGGATTTAGATCTGATGGAACATGTTGTATTATTTGGTTTTTATTATTTTTAATTTCTTCAACTCTCCTGGCCACGAACTGTGTGAGAGAGAGAGACGGAGCTATATACGACCTATAGCACCATCCTTTTTCTCAACGGATCCATGATATTTTTCACATCATAGTACGCCCCCCCCCGGCCCGGATACGGAGTACCTGTTATCTATACATTCACTAGTTTCATTGAACTTTTTTACAGCCTCATCTTCTCTATTTTCGCTTGGAGAATCGGTTATGTAGGTATACAATGTATATACATTAAAAAGTTAACTGGTATGGGTTCTATGTAGATAACAGTTACAGGTGCACACGACATTCACATAAAACAAAACAACCTTCGTAAATTATATAAAATTAAAAAGAATAATTATTGAATTTTAATTTTAATGAATTATTAATTGATTATTATCCTTGTTTTCAGTTGAGAATTTAACAGGGCATAAAGCACGATTATGACCTATTTTCTGGCAATGAAAGCATTCCCTTTTATTTCTACATTCTGCATAAGAATGTCCTATTCCAAGGCAACCGTAGCATCTGTTCTTTAATAGGGATTTTCTTTCTTTTATTTCCTTGAATTTAGTACATTCATCACTATAGTGCGACTCTTTACAGAAAATACACTGAAATTTAGATTTCTTCCTAGGTGGCCCTTCTTTTTCTTGGTTTTTTCCAGGATAACTTGTGTATTTTTGTTTGATCCCATAGTTCTTCTGGGAAATATATCCCTTGTTATGTGTCGGGTGGTATCGAGATTTTTCCTTATTGATTGATGAAAAACTTAGCTAGGTACAGTCACTTATAGCAATTAGCTGACCCACCCTTGCATAAATGGTAGAGATTTTTTAGAATACGAATCGATAGAATTTTATAATTCTTTTATTTTTTATTTAATATTAAATAAAAAATAAAAGAATTATATTGATTTCGTAGTCAGTTTTCTCTTGTCTCCTTTGGTACCCTTTTCTCTTTAGATTTGTTTGATCACTATTCCCAGTGGAGTCAAGTGTCTTTACTGTGTAATATTCTTTCTCATTTAGATTTTTCTCCTGCGTTAGTCTATTTGCATCTTCACGTGCTGAAATGATAATTTCCAAATATTTTCTTATCTCCTCGATCGATTCTTGTTTTATTTTCAATTTCATTTCATATATTATATCTTCTGGAAATTTCTCCATTACCATAAACCTCAAGTGGTTATGGTTGATATTTTCACCCATCGAATCCAAAACTCTTAAATGCTTTTCAATTTCAGTTAAAA
Organism: Cosmia trapezina; assembly: GCA_905163495.3. Taxonomy (NCBI): domain Eukaryota; kingdom Metazoa; phylum Arthropoda; class Insecta; order Lepidoptera; family Noctuidae; genus Cosmia; species Cosmia trapezina. The sequence continues at coordinate 12,496,020 of LR991042.1, forward strand.
CTCTTCGACAATCTGATATGGTTTTGTTTGCTGGATTTATTTTGTAGAGTGAGGAATAGTGTGCATCAACCACTTGAGTTTGTTTCCCGTATCTATCTTTCAAAGATTGGATGGCAATGGAATAATTTTTATTTGTAATCTCTAACCCGTCTATCACTCCCTTGGCTTCCCCTTTTAAAGAATTTTTTAGATATAATAACTTGTCAACGTCTGGCAAATTCCGATTGTGAATATTGGAACTAAATTGGTCCCAAAATTGGTACCATTCAAGAATGCTACCTTCAAACTGTGGTAACTCTAATTTTGGTAGCTTTCCGGATAAGAAACGTTCTTCGTTCTTGTTACTGTTTGTCGTTGATTTTTCACATTCTTCAATTTTCACTTTAAGTTCGCAGCAGTTTTCTTCAGCTTCTAGCTGTATTGCAGAGATGGTAGAAATCTCGTCCACTTGCGGTTCGTTAACGAGTCGAAAATAATTAATTAAAATAATTGTTAAGTTCCCTCTCCAATCGTTGGAGATAAGTATGAAGTTTAGAGGATACTACTCTTCCTTCTTGCAAGGTTAAGTCATTTATTTCATTAGTGAGTTTGTTAGTTGTATTTCGAGCACATTCGGACAGAGTTTTTATTTTATCACGCAAGCCGCGAAGAATGAGGAGCATGGCTTCCTCCATATTGATGGCTTCAGATATTGTTTTCAGTTGTAACCTGACTTAATTAGCTGCCTCCAATGACTAACAATATTGATCCTGTTGAAAGGATAAGTGTACAGGTTTTTATCACGTAGGGTGACCATCTTCACATACCGAGCCTCGGAAAGCACGTCAGAAGCCCGAAAGTCTGGTCTTACCAAAGGGTATCGCATTACCTAATTACGGGGTTGTGGAGGTCAGATAGGCAGTCGCTCCATTTAGAACACTGGTATTCAACTGCATCCGGTCAGACAGGAACCCGACCACAACATAGTTGGGAAAAGGCTAGGCAGATTGATTTGTTTTTCGTAGGACGCTATACCTACCGATATTCATTTGTTTATATGACTGACCAAATTATATTGGACGAACAGTTTAGATAGTTTTCTGATAATATCACGCTATACCGCCGAGAGAGAAGGAAGATTTACATGTAATCACTAGGTATATCAGGGAATAAATACAATTTCACATAGACCTTAAGAGCTGTGAATATAAATTACAAAAATTTTTAGTCAACACATCAACACATCTAAATGGTACTGACCTTTTTGTTCATCTAGGCACACTTATTTTATTCCCGACGTGGGCTAAATCAAGGCCGTAGTTATTTTGTTCTCACAAACACTAAAACTTTTTCAAAACAATAAAATTGAAATTGAATTTCGCACCGAAAGTCAGAGACCAGCCATAGAGCACAAAACTGCGAACAGTTTTGCCAATGTCATAATTATTTTTGTTTCCGGTTCTGTACTGCAGGTTTATATCTCAACTGCCAGCACTCATTTTATAATAAACCTCTTTTATTAATCTTTGCAAATGAATGAATACAAATGATCTAATCCCTGAGATAAATCATAAAATGAATAAAAAACATCATCATTTAATTTATTTCACTAAACGAGAATGTATTTGATTTCATTATCAAGTAACCGTCAATCCTAGATGGCGTTCCATTAAGTTATTTGTTTATACTTATTTATTTACTATGATAGTTAATGTGAAGATAATTACATTGAGAAATATTTAATTTTATTATAGTCAATATCAGCGAAACGTGTATCAAAACCTTTTCAACTTCAACTTTTTAGCATAGCTTCTTCAACCTTTGATACGATACGTTTTACACGGAGCTTTCACAGATGGCAGCACCAGTAAGAACTGAATTTTTCAGTTTAATTTTGTTTAACATTGTTATTGATTCTTCTTCTCGTATCCCAGCATCTCCACCATGTCGCCGCCACGTCATCCGCGGCACCAGAACGCACGAGCTGGCCAGCCTCGCCGTCCCGGCCCAGACAGACAACGTAGCGACGAGATTTTATATGTGTATTTTGTGGTTGTTTCATGATATCTGTACCTGGGTTTTGTTCCGAGAAGAATCTTCAATATTTTGGGAGGTTTGCTTCGCATAAATCGGTTTTTAGTTCTTACTGGCTCGCCCCATGGTTCAGCTCGCCATCTGTAGTTTAAATTAAATTGATTCCCACCGTTCTATACATGATATACATACATTAACGTTTCTGGTGTCTTAGGTTTGAAGTCATAGCACAGAAGTGTTACACACACACATCTGCCTATGACTAATTCGGTTACATGCTCTACGACGCATCGTAGTTGTCGGGTATTAAAGAAGCAACCGCACGTCTGCCAATTAACTTCTTGCTTTAGCTATGTTCAACACAGAACTTTACGTCTTCACGTCTTTTATTAGGTATACCTGAGTTGTATGTACATAATACCCTCTCTTAGTACATACAACAATTGTCTTGGGGAGACTTCGTATTACAGCACCGACTCTCTCCCCACTTAAAACGGACTAATCATGGCCTTCCGCCTGTCCAACTCTCACGAGGTTTTCGCATTGCCGTATCGAAATACCTCTTAATGTAACCGACTTCTAAGAGCATCAGAAACATCTTATTATTGCGTACTAATTTGCTCTTCTATAGGAAATCTAGAATCTAAGCATTTAGGCTGGGAACCACTACACTATTCTCTAGTGCTACCACTTAGCTTTATATCTTTCAGATGAGCAGCCACTAACTGGACGCCTTCATCACTTTTACTTTGCACTAGATATTGAATTAAATTATGTTACAATTTGGTGTATTCAAATGTACTGACAGACGCGCCATTGCGCTTTGTCTATGGTGATCTCTCTATGAGTTCGGTGTTCGGTGTTACCAGCCAGCATCACCTTATGCTATTAAGACTCGTTTGTTACACGTTTCGCCCTACTAATATTAATTTGACTTGTTTACCTTTTTACTTCGCGACCTACACGTCGCGACAACACTGTTGGCTCGCGTCGATATAAAACTTAATTCACCGGGCCCATGAGCACTTATCCACCCCCACATATTCACACTGCTTCTGCCTGACTCCGTATTTGGTCTGACATTGCCTTCAGACCAACGCGTGTTATTTTACGCCACAAATACAGCCTTCCTTTTTGGCACGATTTAAAAGATTTTTCGTCGGTGAATATTGTCGTCTCCCAAAGTCCAAATATTCCCGGGCAAAACTTAACCTCTCCTCTTTATGCCGTTGCATTAAAAACGGTTTCTTAGCGTTGGCGTTCGGTGATGAAGACCTTCGGCATGGAGTATGCGGCGAACGGTGCGTACTGATGTGCCGAACTCATCGGCAAAACGCCTTGTTGGGATGAAACCATTCGTCTCATATTCAGCTACCATATAACGTCGCTGAGGCTGGCTAATAAGAGGTGGTCTTCCGCTTCTCTCACGACTCTTCAGGCTACCTTCTTCCTCAAATCTCTTCACCCACTAACAGTGTCTCCCTAAAAAAAAAAAACTATATTACACACTTGCAACAAGCGTAATAATAGTAATCACATAAAATTAAAAAAATAAACTTACGCATAAGCCGGTTCCATTCGATATTTGAGATATATTAAGGCCATTCGAATATAGGGCCACAAGATTTGCCTTGCCTTCAATACTAATATTAGCCTGCATATTGAATTCAGAAGAATACAAAAATAGCAACAGCAAGATAACACAAACGCTCGTAATAACGCTCACCAACCAACAACAGCTAATAGTGGAATAATTTATGTGAACTAGTAAAGTAGCTAAAATATGAAGGTAGATTTACAAAGTGAAATTATCACTTTGTTTCAAATCTACCCTCATATTTTAATAACGACGCTAAGATTGAAAATAATTGTAAAATGAAAGAATCTTCGTTTAGTTGTGGAATATTTAACATATTTGTTAGCAACTCGGCATTCTTATTTCACATGTTAATACTTAAAAAATATTTTTCATGTTTGATGTGAGACTCGAACCCGAACGTTCGCCATGCGAGGCACAGTGCTAACCACTTTGGGCACCGTAACGCTTACGGAACTAATTGAAATTTGTAATAACAATCATAAGCGGGCAACAAGTTGCCAATGTGTAGTGTTGTCAAACGTTCTTAAAGAAGAAGGTCATAAGTACAACTAATATTGCTATGCCACGGTTTTGTGAGATTGCTAGTCGACTTCTGGCTGTTACTGTACAATGTACTTAGAGTAGTTAAATGCTCTAAGACAATGTATGTATCCCCCATTACTCCCACTACCTGTTCCCTCATAACTTCTAAACTACTTGTGATAGTTGGCTTTATGATGTCTAATTAAATTTTTTAAAGTAATTTTTACAATTTTGACATGCTGGACCACTTTTTTGACACTGGATTCCCACATGGGTGTGGCGGCTGACTCTCACTCATTCATGATCATGATTAGTGAATATTAAAACAACTACTAGACTACTAGGTTTATTCGGTATAAAATAAGTGCCAAAAATCGAACAGTACGCACGGCTACAGATCAAGCTATACGTTCCAGTATAAGCTGACCTCGCATTGTATAGGATTTCCAGACAATGATAGGTCAGTGTAAACTGGAAATGTATAGCTTGATGTGTAGCCGTGTGTACCTCCCCTACTAATATGGTGTTTGACATGTAAACAGCACCAGCGACGATGTGACTCCTAGTGGGATAAATTGGCAGTGTCCCTCCTCATTGAAAATTAATAAAAAACGGAACACACCACTCTAACGTAAACGACAGGTTAGATGGCGGCGATTAGTTCCAATTTTAGCCGCGCCGCGCGCAGAATTATCTTGCGAGCACTTTAGTGTAGCTATCTAATCTGTGCTTTAGTGGGTCTATTTGACTTGACGTAATCACCATAATTCTGACAATCTTGAATCTGACGTAAAAAAGATCTGTGGGTCTGTGGCAAATCGATAATTCGATAACACAAAAAAATTGTGGTGTTTTTCGGAGTGGATTGGAATATTATTATTGGAGTTTCCTTTTTCAGAAAACAAAAATAAGTTTTTATTTTAGTCTAGGACACCATCTGGGTTTCCTTACCATTGTGTATAAAAATTTGCAATATTTACAGCAAACATTCCGATAATGGAATTCCTGTAATGAATTTAAGCTCTCATGGAGTATCGATATCCGTCTATTTTTTTCGAAAATATGTGGAAATATGTTACACGACGTTTTCGGGATACTTTGGAACGAGGTGGTCGATGCAGTACCACCGTAGCCAACAATGGTGCCGTCAATTACAACGACGATAAAAATGAGTGCCCACCTGGTCCACCTTGTAAGTGGCTTTCATTGCGCAAAACTAAATCGCAACAGATCGATAACGGCACAAATGGTCCGAAATGGAGCTTCGAACACCGAGACAGAAATTGGATGGGTGCCATAACATGGGTATGTTTGTATTTGGCAGATTTATTTTTATCACTGACATAATATTGTTATCTTGAACAATACTTTTGGCAATTTGACATGATAACCGGAACAAGTAATTTTTCCTTATTTTGTTTCTAATGCCAGTAACGGCACTAATAGTCAACAAGTGTGTACCTATGGTATTTGTAAATGTACAAATACCATAGGTACAAACAAACCCAATGTGCTATGCACATTGGGTTTGCAATATCGTGCACACAGTGTCCCACACATTGGTTGTGTTAACCCTGTGTGAGTTACCTATGATATGATATTCATTAAATTTCCACCAAATTGCTATGAAACTAAATGAAATACCAGTCAGAGTGTCATCTTAGACCTATAGAATAACAATTCGTAGAACTAGTTTAGCAACAACTTTGAGGGAGATAAAAAAAGGTGAATGATTGGTGATTGGATTGCAAAATATGAATAATCAAGAGACATCATATTAGAGATCTTTTAATATAAAACTGCATTGTGAAAAGTATATACAACAAGCAATGAAAGGATGTGCAGTTTTATAGGTTTTATAGTAAAAGTTTTCTACCTGTGGGCCCTACACTATTACCTGCATTTCATTGGGTTGTTGGGTTATGGGCTTCAATAGCCTCAGCCCCAGAACCGATTCCCAGACCATTTATACCAAAATAAATGTGACAGGCCAGGGCTTTAATTTTTTTACACAATAAATGTATAGAAAATGTGTGCCTAAAAGATGCACAGCACTTTTATCAAGTAGAAAGTTGTGTAAGTATACTTTTGGATACACAATATCCATACAATGTGTGACAAAAAGATACACATGGCACCGAAGGTATTAATACAGAAAGTAATCTCTTAATGCATTTTATATTTCAAACTATGAGACAGTAATGAAATGATTATAAAATTATGGCAGGATTAACAGGCCAGTGGCAGGTGGTAGATGACATTCATGTTGCTTCATCTGGTTTTCTAGGGTCAGCTTATGATTAACCAGAATAGGTAGCTCATTAAATAATAACATATTTTTTTTTAGGAAAATGGCTTAAATAAACTGCATGAAAACAATGACAAGAATGCCGGTCCACCCTGTAAGTGGCTTTTTCGCAAAGGCTCTGAATTACAACAGAGTGAAAATGCCACCAATGACATGAAATGGAGCTTTGACCAGCAAGGTGAAACTTGGATGAATGCTAAACCTTGGGTATGTTAGTATTTGGCAGATTCATTTAATAGACTGGTATAATGTTTAATAATCTAGCATAATAACTGGAAAATTAAGTTACATAATAATAATATTAGGTTTTATACAATGTGTTAATGAAATGTCCCAAAACCTCTTAAGGGGTCATTGTACTCATCATTATGAACAACTTTTACTATGGGACCAAACCTGGAATCGCGAAAAAAAAATCAGCTGTTCAATACATTTATGTTCGCATAATTCGTCAAAATGAACTGAACAGCTGATTTTTTTTCGCGATTTCAGGTTTGGTCCCATAGTAAAAGTTGTTCATAATGATGAGTACAATGACCCCTTAAGAGGTTTTGGGTTATTTCATTAACACGTTGTATATTAGTGATCATGAGGGGCATGGGGTTAAGTAATAACAGCCACATGGGTTGATAGATCAGGTTAAGTTACACTTGCCGCAGTTGGTCCGTGGTTGGGTGACCACCTATAAATATCAAAACCCTTCCATGCCTCAGCAAGCATGTTAAGCTGTTGGTCCCAGTTGTCATTTGTGGATCTTTGACAGTTGTTATGGGTCCTCAGAAGCCCGAAAGTCTGACAACCAGTCTTACCGAGGGGTATTGTATTACCCAGTAACAGGGTTGTAAAGGTCAGGTAGGTACTCCATGCAAAATACCGGTATTCCGCTGCTGGACTACTGGAAGCCCACCCCAACATAGTTGGGAAAAGGCTAGGCAGATGACAATAATAACTAGTACTTAATCATTAAACACATTTATTACCTTGTTAATATGAAACCTATTTTTTTAGGAAAATGGCTTTAATAAACTCAATGACAACAATAAGAAAAATGCCAGACCAGCCAGTAAGTGGCATTCTCTTCGCCAGTGCTCTGAAAACGGCGCAAATAGCCAGGAATGGAGCATTGAACGCAGAGAAAGATCTTGGATGGATGGCAAACCATGGGTATGTTTTATATCTCACATTTTGCATAATAACTAAAATTAAGTTAGAGATCATTATCGTAGGGATATTTGGTGAGAAATGAAATTCAAAAGTTTACTATAATACACTCCTTTGCAAAAAAAAACGGGCGGTTTGGATTTTTCTACATTATTAAAGAAAGATAAAGATTATTTTATTTGTTACATTATTGGTAATCATTTAGTTCTAAAGAGGTTTTAGTAGCCAAACTATGTTACTGGCACTTAATAAAGAGTCTGGGTATGAAAAAAAAGTTATTCATTAAATTAATAAACTTTGAGCTTGGCTCGAATACTCTTACTAAATTATAAAGTTTATCGATTTTCCTCCCTAATTTTAACGCGCGAGCCGAAGAATAACGTGTAAGTTTTTTGAAAAAAATGTTTTTCTTTTGGATTGCCGAGTAATTCATCAACTCGTCCCACATGCTTACGGCCCATTTGGGACGACTTGACGAAAATCAAAATAAATAATATTTTCACTCTGCAAGTCGTCCCACGTTACTATCAAAATGAGAAAAGGTACAATCAGTAGCAAAAGTGTTAGTGTGGAAATAATAAAAAAAGATGATAATCAAAAAAAAAAAATATTTGTTACATTATTGGTAATCATTTAGTTCTAAAGAGGTTTTAGTAGCCAAACTATGTTACTGGCACTTAATAAAGAGTCTGGGTATGAAAAAAAAGTTAATTTCAAATTCGAAACTGTTGTTTTTAAAAATAATAATCCCTTTTTTCAGTTTATGACTTTTTACTTACACTTACTATTCGCGGGCTTGCGGTTAAAAGGTTATCCTTATCGGGCAACTAAAACTAATTTCTTGTTATTTTTATTAGAATAGTTTATGTTTGTCGCATAATCCTGCCTTATTATACTTAAAACAGATATCTTTGTGTCGATTGTAATGGCAGAAAAAGCAATAAGAGCTAGTAAAATTATAGCGCTGCTGGAAGTGCGGTGTAGCCTATGTTAGGGCTCACAGCGGTTATAGTATAGTTAAAATCTCGCTGCAGACTCGGTCATAAATCATTCGAGTGTTTCGCTCTCTTTCCCACTCACGGGCCTTATGGGCAGGCCACGCCCACACGTAGTCCTGTGCATTACTGCAGTTGATGAGTGATATCGATAGTTTTATATATTTATAAATGGGTGATAGAAATAAATACACATTTTTTTATTTTATTACCAAATTTACTACAAAGCATATTAAATATATAAACAAAAGAACATATATATAAAACTAAAAATAGAAAATTAAAATTCTTCGTCTGAGTCATCGTCATCATCTGTTATCGATAATGGCCTTGAGCGCGCGCAACTAGCGCACATCCCTACTCCGATTATGATTTGTGACCAAGTTTGCAGCGAGATTTTAACTATACTATAAGCGTGAGTCGTTCAACCGTCCAAAGAACCTGGACTCGATACCAAGAGACAGGTTCCGTTCAAAGAAGGTAAGGTTCTGGGAGAAAACTTTGCACACAACCACGAGACAACCGCTTTTTAGTGACTCAGGCGCTGAGGAACCGCAAATGCAGTTACATAGACCTCAAAAGAAACCTTGAAGAGGTACGAGGAGCACAGATTAGCCTATGGACAGTGAGGAGGAGGCTTTTAGCCGTTGATATACGCAGTCGACGACCAGCGCGGGCCCCCAAGTTACTCCGTGAGCACCGGATTGCTCGACTGAGGTTCACTAGAAATTGTCTATCTTGGACACTAGTTAACTGGAGTAGCGTATTCTTCTCCGATGAGGCTCGAATTTATCTAGATGGTGAGGACCGACGTCGGCGAGTGTTACGAAGACCTGCCCGGCGAGCACGGCCTAGTGTGACATGGCTTGAGTCACACATTTTATCATAGTTTGGGCGATAAAACTGTTTTGTCTTAAATGCTAGCACGGCGGCGTGAGATAATTTCTTGAATGTGACATAACTTCTTGACGTTTAGTTGGGACTCATTATGTCTTATTTGCTAATATGGGCGCACCAATTATATCACAAATGTCACATTTTGACGGTGACTAAGAAAAATTTTGAAAAATTTTTTTTTGAAAAAAAAAATGTTTTCCTGCTAATTACTCAGCACCAAATGGCAATAAATTATTTTCTTGCATTGTGTGGTGGTGGTTTATTGGTGTGAAGAATTGCGCGCGATAACAAAAAAAAATTGTAATAAGTAAGTAAATAAATGACTATTTTTTATATATTTAAACGGTTTTTTTTAATTTTTAAAAATACATATTTAGACATGTAAATAATGCGCGTCGAAAACAAAAAAAAAAAAAAATAAGTAAATACATAGGTAGATACTTAAATACTACTATATTTTTTTTTTTTGGTACCTACATGTTCAGAATAATGGGTTTATGGGTTTCATAAAGGGGGACCAAATTTTCATTATTTTTGCGATAGGACACACCGTTTTCGAGTTCTATGCAAAAGAAAAGAAAAAAAAAGATTTAATTTGGCCGCATATTCAGATAGTCTTAAGCATTTTATTTTTTTTTATTTACTATGTCACACTATGAATTTAGCAACAAGAAAGGCATGTCGCGCCTCTAGATTATGTCATATGGTTGACCCGTGCTAGCATTTAAGACAAATTCTAAGACATGACATAATTTATCATGTCTTGTCACAAACGTCTTGAGTACGCCCGTGCTCGCCCCGCTGGGGAACGCTATGTCGACGTGTGTTTTGAAGAAATCACCCCTTATGGTGGAAAGTCCGTTATGTTTTGGGCGGGCGTAACTTCCAGCTATCGTACTGAGATAGTGTTCATTGAAAATGGCTCACTAAATGCGCAAAGGTACATAACAGGAATAATTTGTCAACATGCACAGCCCGCACTGACTGTAATTGGTGAAGATGCCATTTAAATGGACGACAATGCTCGGGACCACCGTTCTGGCGACGTAGATGCTTATATGCAAGAGGTCGGTATTCGTCGTCTGGATTGGCTAGGGCGGAGTGTTTCAGATAGTGTAGTGTTGAACTCAATAAAACTTTTCTTGCTGCTATATAACTTGTTTAATTTTGTAACATGAATTGAATAGGTACAGTACTAGCTTTACAGGCATAGAAACGCTTTTTAGAATAGTGAGGTGCGGTGGCTCTGGCTGTGGCCACACGCAGACTGGCGCTGTCGCGCGGGGCGCGGCGACTCGGTAGTGTGTGTGCGTCGCCGGCGGTGGTTTATGTGTGTGCGTGCGCATAGCGAGTTGGCTTGAACACGGAGCCCCGACCTTAACCCCACTGAGCATGTCTGGGACCTTCTAAAAAGGCGAGTACGATCTGTCCAACCCCTTCCACAAAACATCAGGGAGCTTAAATGTGTGAATTTGGCTGAGTGGGAACACATTCCAAAGGAAACCATCAAAAGCCTGGTGGAAAGCATGCCAAGACGATTACATGCCGTAATCGCTGCAAGGGGAGGTCATACTCGTTATTAATTTTTATTTTTTAATGTCTTTTTTTATTAAAATACCATAAAAATACTCGTAGTCTTAATTTAATTATACCATAAAAATTTCCATTTTAACACGACTCTCTGTTTACATTGTCTAAAACACCGATTCCAGGATTTAAGGGTTTAAAACTATATTCTCAATGATAATAAGAAATTTCTAGTCATTTATGCTAATGACATACTAAAAATATTAATATTATCCCTTATATTGTCCATAGAAAAGCCAATGACTGTAAGGTGCCCGTTTTTTTTGCAAAGGAGTTTATAATAATTCATGATGTCTCTGCTGATTTCAAATGACCACCTTACGCTTTACCAGAAGTAGAGTATGTATATTATCTTAGTGATATAAATAAATTTAATATTTCTAGGGATGCATGAAGAAAGGAAATGAGAAAGGTGAGAGAAATGCTGGTCCACCATGTAAGTTTCGTTCATTTCGGCGCTGTAAATCGTTGGAGAATGACAATGGCACAAATGACAAGAAATGGAGTGCACAAGACCGACACCGATGGATGGATGCTAAAACATCGGTATGTTTGCATGGCAGGTTCTTTAGTTATTTTACTACTCAATTGAGCGTTCATCCTGCGCAGGCCGGCAACGTCACAAATCTCAGGGTTTTTGTGATTATTTTATTAAATTTAAATTAAATTACTATTTTTAGTTTCAGTCAAATAACTAGAGATAGATACTGTTGTACTTACTTATTTTATAATTATTTTTAACATTTACTATAAAGAAAATAAAAATATTTAATCGTAATACTGCAAATGGAAAACAATTGACGATAATGTAATTTTTTATGAGTTACCAAAATAACTGTCAAAAATAAAATAGCATACATACTTATAAATACCAACAATCTAGTTATTTGACTGAAAAAAAATTGTAAGTAGTACCAACTTTGATTTAAAAATAAAATAATCATAAAAATCACTAGAAATGCGATGTTGCCAACAGGATTAACTCTCTTGAATATCATTATTGATGTAAAATGAAAATGGTTTTTTTTTTTCAGGAAAATTGCGTGAATAAATTTGATCAGAAAAATGCTAGATCATCTAGTATGTGGATTTCACTTCGCAAGTACTGTAAGTCGTATCATAATGATGATGGCACAAATGGCAAGAAATGGAGCTTTCAACACTTGAATAGAACTTGGTTGGATGCCATCACATGGGTATGTTTGAATTTAGCAGGAATTTGTTTTCCCTGACATAATTTATTAATGGTTAGGTGAAGTTTGACCATAAGTACATGAGTTGCTGCATTCTCGAGATTTACATAATTCACTAGGTATGAGGTAAACACCTCATATTATATTGAGAAGTAGGCATCAAACACAATTTATACGTAGAGATACAACTAAGACACTCAATTTCCATAGGCTGTAGGTAGTGGGGCTGTCCTCTCACGCACGCACTGAGCCCTCGTACCTACCCATCGGTGATTTTTTTATCGCGGCAAGTTTTTTTCGCACATTGGATTTTTTTGCGCTCTGTTGGATTCTCAATGCTCAGCGCCCCGTTAAAATACCGTATATGATTATTGAGTCTCTTATTTTTCTTTTATAGTCTATCTCTAATGTCGCGGCCACATTAACTGGATATGCCGTTGATTATCGCGATGAAAGACGTTGGCCGTAGGTGTAGCCATAACTTACCGCGATAATTTGACCGAATCTTGACCGGATTTAACTACCGCGATGTTTATGGCAATGATGGGCATTGACGTTGACGTTAGTGTGGCCCGCGCATAAAAATGTGTGTTGATGCCTAGTACATTGAGGGGTGTACTACCTAGTGACATTTATGTAAATCTCGAGGATGCAGCGACGAAGTGTAATACTAATATAACATGCCATTTATTCAATGAATCATGCATTCTTTTCACAGAGTGGTTTAGCAGTTTTGGGATGGTACACTAGTCAACTCATTCATTTTAAACTGAAACAGCATTGCAGACTCCATGAGACAAAATGCCTTCCTGTAAACAACTTGCTATTATCCATTTACCCATATATAACAGACATGAACAAAAATAATTTTTATATTGATTCAGTTTCCAAAATTGGAAAAGTGTTTTCTGAATTCACTCCCACTGTATATTTGATGGCCAATGATCAAAGTGACAGTCTTAAAGTCACAGACAATGTATCGGGAAATCTATCTGGCAACGTGTCTGGACATATCTCTGGTAATATATGTGGCGATAGATCTGGCAACAGCGCACAAACACACCCTCACAGCCCTACAAACGCACAGAGCATAGATACCTCAGACGATGACTTGGGTGGGGTGTTGAATTCAATTGAAAACAGACTTGGTCTAGCTTCCATTGAGAATGGCCAGTACCAAGATGGACTTAGTTTGCTAAGGTAAGTTTTTTTTTTTAAATAAAATGTTTTATGTTTTACCTACAATATCGTTGTTTTATAATTTGTGTTATTCTCCTAGATCTGCAGCAGAACGAAATCATGCTCCAGCCATTTACAACTTAGGGCTGTGCTATGAAAAGGGCTTAGGAGTAACTGCCAATGAAAAGACTGTAAGTAAGCAAATAACATTATAAGAGCAGATTGAATAAGCCATTTAGGCTGATTATGTATGTATACATAATCAGCCTATAATGTTCCCACTGCTGGAGTGCTGGGGCACAGGCCTCCTTTCTTCGAGAGGCAGTGGGTTGTAATCCACCACGTAGGCCCAGTGTGAGTTTGTAGATGTCACATGTCTACGAATTTTTTGTTCTAGGACATGCCGGTTTCCTCACGATATTTTCCTTCACCGTTTTAAGAGTAGTGATGAAATTACGCAAAGTAAAGCGCCTGCCTGGGTTCGAACCCACGATCTACAACTCGTGAGTCGGGCCGTTATCACTGTGCCACCACTGCTCTCCATTTTTACATAGATTTATTATTTAAATTAAGTGTATCCTAAAAATGAGGATAATTAAAAAGATCTTACAGAATATGAATCTGTAACACAATGTGTTTTTATTTTTTTATACGAGAGATAGCATGCAGTACCTATTATCTTATCCTAAGATAAAAAGTTCACCAGTCTCAATCAGAGGACACACAATGATAATAATTTAGTTATGCAAAACATTTTTTTTAAGTACAAAGCTTTTTGTTAATAATTTCGTATTTTTTAATTTATATAAAACCAAATGTATATGGTTAAATCATTTGGATTTTCCATGTGTTATTTGACTAAGTATAACATTACTGGCTGTACTAAAACCGAAACATCATTATTTACTTGGGTTAAAATTCCAAAGTAGCACCGTCTATTTTCTGTTTTATACGATTATACGTATATTGTGCAGTAAATTTGCTTTAAATCGAAGGTATTCACATATGTCAAGAACTTACTAAGCTAAATATTGATATAAGTATAGCATTTTGTCATAAATCTACATTTAAACGAAGCGCGTCTTCTATCTCGCGCGTCAAACTAGACAGCCATAACGCCATTTCACTTACACACCGAGCTACACCACGCTTCGAAATATCCTCATAAGTCCTTACATACAATCCTGTTCTTCGTAGTATATCCTAAGTGGTTTGACCAGCTGAATCTTGTGTTGCATACTTTACACAGTTGTGCATGAGCATCACAGCTTCTGCAGCAACTTTGAATGATTTAAAATTATGCACATTGACAGGCCATGGAGCTATACAAGTCTGCAGCTGCATTGGATCACCCTGAAGCCCTTTACAACCTCGGCATTTTTTACGGCCAGGGCCGGGGCGGACTCACGGCCAACCAGGAAACTGCAGTCAGGCTATTGCGACTCGCCGCAGTACAGGGACAACAGGATGCTATTGATGCTCTTAAATATCTCGACGTGAGCATCTCTGAGCCTCGGCACAATGACGTAAATTCTTGGACTTATCAACAACACACACAATTTTCATCAAGTGAAAATATTGTTCCTACTCAAAGCAAACTGTTTATCGACAATATAAACTTTCTGCAGGCAACAGTTTGAAGCTAGTTGTGAGTAGCATTTTATATTATAAGTTGGTGGTGGTTGATGCACCTTGAAATTAGTCGCTAAGCTACAATACACGCATAGCGTGTAAATATGCCATGTAATATAATTACATGGTCCTTTCAATGGTGGTTCAGTTTATTTTGAATTTCTGATGTTTTAAATGATGGAGTGTTTGTATTTTTACTTAATTTTCATTTTGTATAAATATTACTTTTAATAAGACTTTCAATATTTTGAATAGGCTAGTAAACATCAATTTTAAAAGTGTAAACAATGCGTAATTTTTTTTTTCAAAAGCGTTTTTCAGTTCACTTTGGATATTATAGTTGCACATAAAGGGTTAGAATGGATAATAATTATAAGTTCTCTGAACAATCTTTTATTACTTTGAAAATTAGGTTACTAGGTACTTGTGTAATGGCCATGGGGAATTATAATTATAAGGCTAACGTTGAGTTGCACGAAACCAACATTAGTTTAACGGAGACTTTAAATTCATGCCATCTCATTACGTTTTGTATCAATAATGCCGCGGCCACACTATACGGACATCGCCGTTGATTATCGCGTTGAAGGGCGATAACCGTAGGTGTAGCCACCAGTTACGGCGATAATTTGACCGAATTTAACTATCGCGATGTTTAAAGTGTTTATGGGCATTGACGTTGACGAATAGTGTGGCCCCGGCGTAAGAAAGTGACAGAATCAATTACAAGTCTCCGTTAAACTAATGTTGGTTTCGTGCAACTCACCGTAAGTAAGCCACATGAGATCCTACATTTACAAATTCGTGAACCAGTCTGTGGTGCTTGGCAGCGCACCAGTCTGGCAACCAGAGAGACGAGGCGGGGAGGCTGATGACATGCAATGAACTGCGTCAACACTGCACCACTTATCTTCGCATATACACCTAGTGGAGATACGCGGATTTAAATCCCTGTACGATTATAAGTACACCTGGGTTGATGCACCACTAAGCTAGTTTTATTATTTTCAATATCCGTAATTCTCCAACTTTTGTAATAATCGCATGGTGCTTACTACTATTAAGGTCGGTCTTTTAATTAGCTGCAGTAAAATGACACTTCTGTCATTTCGCTATCAATCAAATGGGAACATTTTTTAACGAAATGACAGATAAGAAGTGTCATTTTAGTGCAGCTAATTGAAAGTCCGACCTAATGTGGTCTGTGCTTACTACATATAGTACAGTTCGGCCGTCGAAAGAATGCATTCCTGACACCTGTCAGTCGGACAATTTCTAGTCGCTCAAGGATCAAATTCGCAAAACACCTGATGGTGTTTTGACAGGAGGAGCTCGTGGCTAAATAATAACAGCCGCACGGGTCGATCCGTCAGGTTAAGCTACGCTTGCCGGGGTTGGTCAGTGGATGGGTGACCATCTTTACATACCGAGATTCCTCCGTGCCTCGGAAAGCACGTTAAGCCGTTGGTCCCGGCTGTTATTCGTGGATCTTTGACAGTCGTTACGGGTCGTCAGAAGCCCGAAAGTCTGACAACCAGTCTTACCAAGGGGTATCGTATTACCCAGTAACTGGGTTGTGGAGGTCAGATAGGCAGTCGCTCCATGTAAAATACTGGTATTCAGCTGTGTGCGTTACTGCAGCGGAATGTTGTCGCTTTTCAGGATTTCGTCTTGACAGGAATTAGTACGCAATCTCGTGTAAATGTGCCCGAAATTTAGAATTTGTGCGTCCAGCCGATCCAAAGATATTCACGAAAAACAGATTCCGCTGGAGTAACGTTACTGCAGCGGCATGTTTTTTTACCAGTGGTCGTAGCTGAATACAAACTAGCTACTTAGATAGATATAATTTGTGCCTAATTGTGCCCAAAAAATAGAATTTGTGCGTCTTGAGGTTTCAGAGTTATTCAAGATGCCGCTGCAGTAACGTTTAGCAAATTGCTGTATCTCTTAAACGGCATGACATACAACTACGATTTTTTTTACTACGGTGGGTCTTAATTTGTGCTTAATTTGTGCAATTTTATTTTTTCTATAATCGACACCATTGGAAAACTAGAATTTTTTTTTCAAAAACCCTAAAATCGATCCTCGCGCTTCAATGAGAAACCCTAGAAACTTACCAATTATGGTGATTTATACCTTTCATGAACTCAAAGCATCATGTGAAATTCGATGTTTATATTCCAACTCCTTAGAGAGTTATTCCATTTTAATTAAAATCTGGCCATGATATAATGTAACGCTCCAATACATGAGTTATTATTAAGTGACTGATATTATGATTATACTAATAATTAGTACCCTTATTAAATTGTTTATTCTTAAAGTTTCAGCTGAAAAAACCTTCTAACTACTTAGATATGAGAAAAAAACGATAGGGAAAGAAATCACACGATTGACCGAACAAATTCGAATGACTACATAAAAGCGGGCTCACAGTACATTATGCCCACCTTCTTAAATTGGTAGTATTATAATTGAATTTTGATGAGTACAGGTGCGTACAAATGGTTTAACCTATTAACCGCCGCAGTTGTATATAAGCAACTTATTATTTTTGAGCCCCTGGCACCACAGTTGTAAATTCGCAACTAAAGTCTACGAAGTGATTTTCAAGCATATTTTTATTTACGTAGCAGCAATTTCATAATAATTATAAAGACCACCTTTGCCATTCAAGGAATTTCTTTCATTTTCCCTAAAATCACTGACGCTGAGCGCCAAATTAACGGTGAAAAAAACGAATAAAACTCATCGCAAAATGCAAGTGTGACCTTAATCTGTACCGCCAGAGTTGTATAAATACAACAGTAGTGATGTAACACATAAGTTTATTTATTGCTCATTAATGCCAACTTTAGTTTATTCAAATAACATACAAATAAGTTAGCCATTCAGAATTAGAAAGTAATTCAATGCTTGTTGCTGTTTGATTCTATTTCTAACTATAACATCTAAAACTTCACATGATTTCAGGTAGATTCATATTACAATTGTAGCGACGGTTTTTACTAAATCGCATTTTAGTAACAACCCTAGCACTTTAATATTATCAAAAGAGTCCAGCGCCGGAGTTGTACATATGCAACCGCTTGTGACGTCATAAGCGAACTCATAATGATAATAGTGAGGGTACATCTGTTTTATTTGTTAAAAAATTTAATGAATTAGTGGGTACCTAATTTATTTCAATGGGTATTGTGGCTGTGTTTGTATCGCAAAATGTCGAGTGCAGAGGAATTAATAAGGATTTTAGAAGGTTTTGAGGAAGATGTAGAAGAATTTGTGTGAACAACCAATGTCCGTTAAAGCAGTGACAATTAAATGCCCTGTCATTGACCATAAATTAAGATTTTTTTTTAAACAGGAAAACTTAAAACTTTCTACTACACTTTGTCATACACAAATTGAACATATTCATAGTTTGAGTAATAAAATCGATAACCGGAAATAATTTCACTTGTCCCCGCACTATAGTTGACCTTGAAAATACGTGATTGGCGCTAGGGGCACATTTTTTTTAGGATTGTCTGGCGGTTAAAAGGTTAATTAGGTAACTATTTATTTACTTTTACATAAATATGTGACGTAGAGAGTCATCAGAGAGTAGGAAGTGACCTAAGGGCGAGCGCGCACTGCGGTGCGTTTTTGTAACGCATAATCTGTGAAGTATGGAATGTCTTTGAAGTACTCTAACGCACAGAAAATACAGGTGTGTCGATCTTCTTTATCACTGAACAGTTAATTTATTTCACCATAAGCACAATGTACCACAAAACCAATGCGTATTGTCCAGCCGAAATTACACGCGTCGTAATTATACACACAATTCCTTGAATTACTGGGAAAAAGATAATGTGCACACGCACTCCACACACGAGATTGGCGGCCAATTACTCGTGTCAAACAAAGTTAACACCGAACCGAACTAACAGTGCGTTTCACGAATGTTGGTACCATTGTTTTTCATTGAAGAATGTTTACAAAAAACCATTCCATACGGCAGTTTCGAATGAAGCAACGACAAGCTCTGGGGATTCCCCCCAAGTAATGTTTTATTATCGCGGTCGTTCTGACGGCATAGCATAGGGTAGATGTATTTTATATATGTATGAGTGTAATAGTTCCGATTGACGAATTGGCTGAGATCTAGACAATATAGACATTCACTTTCCTCAATTTGATCAATTTGTGAATATTTCTATTAAGTAGGTAACTAAATAATAAAACAAAATTTTACAGAGGTATCAATCATGCTATTTTATTTCAATTCAAAACTAAATCTATAAACGGTATTTTTTCTTTTATTTTATTGGCAACAAAAATACACTTTCTCGTCAAATAAACCTTTGGTCTTTATTAGATTGCTGTACTTACTAACATTTGACTGAGAGTTTAAAGGTTTGCAAATCCTCAATATCATTTATGGCTTACACACTGTGTGTACGTAATACCTATTGAGTTATAATGTACTACGTACTTACGTAATACCTACGTGTTTTACAAAACAATAAATTATAAGTAACACTTTTGTGCGAGACTGTTTCAAAAAACGAAATGTTGTACTACATATTTAAGAAGGTTGGCACAATGTACTGTGAGCCCGCTTTTATGTAGTCATTCGAATTTGTTCGGTTAATCGCTTGATTTCTTTTCCTATCGTTTTTTTCTTATATCTAAGTAGTTAGAAGGTTTTTTCAGCTGAAACTTTAAGAATAAACAATTTAATATGGGTACTAATTATTAGTATAATCATAATATCAGTCACTTAATAATAACTCATGTATTGGAGCGTTACATTATATCATGGCCAGATTTTAATTAAAATGGAATAACTCTCTAAGGAGTTGGAATATAAACATCGAATTTCACATGATGCTTTGAGTTCATGAAAGGTATAAATCACCATAATTGGTAAGTTTCTAGGGTTTCTCATTGAAGCGCGAGGATCGATTTTAGGGTTTTTGAAAAAAAAATTCTAGTTTTCCAATGGTGTCGATTATAGAAAAAATAAAATTGCACAAATTAAGCACAAATTAAGACCCATCGTAGTAAAAAAAATCGTAGTTGTATGTCATGCCGTTTAAGAGATACAGCAATGTGCTAAACGTTACTGCAGCGGCATCTTGAATAACTCTGAAACCTCAAGACGCACAAATTCTATTTTTTGGGCACAATTAGGCACAAATTATATCTATCTAAGTAGCTAGTTTGTATTCAGCTACGACCACTGGTAAAAAAACATGCCGCTGCAGTAACGTTACTCCAGCGGAATCTGTTTTTCGTGAATATCTTTGGATCGGCTGGACGCACAAATTCTAAATTTGGGGCACATTTACACGAGATTGGGTACTAATTCCTGTCAAGACGAAATCCTGAAAAGCGACAACATTCCGCTGCAGTAACGCACACTATTCAGCTGCATCCGGTTAGACTGGAAGCCGACCCCAACATAGTTGGGAAAAGGCTAGGCAGATTGATTTTGGTGTTTTGACAGGTATAAAGAACGCATTTTTATCTCTCGACGGACGATACTTACTTTTTCGCTAACACTATTGATACTAAACTTTTTCTTCTTCTCGTGTCGGCACAAAAATATCTCATGCAGCCATATAGAAAAGATCGATTAAGTTAGTCAGCCGGCTGGGTAGCGGCGCTGTTTGCCCAGGATATGCCGGTCGTGCTCGAGTATCAAAAGTGATCCTGGTGAAGAGGCAGCCACAAACAAACCCTACAGGGTCATCAGCCATCTAAAGCTAGCCAAAATTATTTTATCATAAAGTGAACAAAAAAAAAGCAATGCATGTTCCACAGACGAATTAAAATTAAATGTTTAGCAGGTTGTAGGTAAACCCTACAATACCTATACCAATTTTTTTTGTACTGTTTTTAAGCTTCAGCAGAAATATCCGCCTATTTGTAAGGGATGGATACTCAGTAAATTATAGTTGTGCTGTTTATCGAATTGTGTTGTTTACTTCAATTTATTTTGACACATACTGTGTGTGTGGTGTACAGTTTGATTTTTTATCTACTGAAACTCACGCGAAGTTATCAGTATTTAATTATAATAATCAGTGATGATATGTAATGAAATAAATAAACTACAAAAAATATGTTGCAGTGTTTCATTTCAACCTAGTAAAACCGCTTGAAAACTATCAGTAAAACCCAATAGGATGAATACAAATCAGCTTGTTTAATATTCAACAGACACGTGTGGCTGACACTGGCATGGTCACCATCAGGGATTTTAATTTTGATAACACAAAAAATTAGACGCTAATTAGTCGGAATTTGCCGCCAAATATCAGAATTTGTAGGTCAGTGGTTCATATGTGGCCGATCTGAGGAGCGTCTCCCCAGCTTGGCCACATTTATATCTCAAAAACTAGGCCACCTAGCTACCGAAGATCTGTTTTCTCCCAAAGTTATTCACAAGTTTTCGACAAATCACAGATTTATTCGGGTCTTAGTTTAGAAGATATAACAAGTTCAATTTTTAAGTATAGTAGAGCTAGATCAAAGGTTGTATCGTAAACTCCTAGATCTAGCTCTTGGACTATACTTAAAAATTGAACTCATATTATATCTTCTAAACTAAGACCCGACTAAATCTGTCACTTGGCGAAAACTTGCGACTAAATTTGGGAGAAAACAGATCTTCCCTAGGTGGCCTAAGTTTTTGAGATATAAATGTGGCCAAGCTAGGGAGACGCTCTCCCGATCGGCCTATGAACCCTTATAATTTTTGCGGCATCCGACAATTTTTTTGTGATAGCAAAATTAAAATCCCTGGTGGCCATGTGCCAGTATCAGCCACATGACAGACATGCCTTTAATTTGATACATAGATAGTAATAAAATGAGGCCGTCACCTCTTTCGGCGAAGTAGGTGGCGGAACGCGTGAGGAAGAGACAACTTCACGCCCTCAGTCGCCGCAGGAGACGCCCTGGGCGGCGGGAGTCGAGAGCCGATTCCCGGCCACCGTAGGCGCGGGCTTGCGGACAGCGAGTAGCTCGCCGTCCGGTAAGGACCAGAGGGCTTGCTATGATCTCTTATAGCAGGGCAGAAGTAGAACGGTTCCAGTGTGAGAGAGAGACGGAGCTATATACGACCTATAGCACCATCCGTTTTCTCAACGGATCCATGATCTTATTTCACGTACGGCCCCAGGCCCGGGTCGACGGCGCGTTGTGTTCCACGCGCGCCTCATAGAGATGTCAGCAATGATGGGTCCAATACGGCCGATGCCGCCGGGGTTGCGGGTTGTTCGAAAGAGATACCATGGCCCTGGCATAGGCAACTGAAGGAACACGGGTGGAGTCTGTAAAAGTCTGACACGCCTTCCGCTCCACCCAGAGCAGGAGAAGTCATTTCATAATTTTCCATCCACAAAAAAAAAAACTTGAGAGGTGTCAAGGGACACCCGAATGGAACGAAGTTCCTTTCGATTAATTAGTGAAGGAATTGTAATAAAATTTTATTTTTATACTCATCATCATCATCATCGCGACACCACACTGTTCAATGCGAAATAGAAATTAAAATATCTGGCTTGCTTTCTATAAGAGAGAGAGAGAGACAGACAGAGAAACATGCGCACGCCGCACGGCTTACAATACGTACATACATAGCTTACTATAGCAAAAAGTGTCGTGACAACTTTTCGTTCCCATTTTTTCCGTCTAGCCTCCTTTCACAACGCGCGATAGGGAACTTCGTTCCAAAAATGTAATAAAATCATACCATGTAGGGACATAGATAATACCTGTAGATATCTACTTTTATCACATTTTAACAAGAAAAACACCTACATTAAGATAATGACAGCATTGATTTTATATAGGGTTCCTCACGTCCGAATGAATAAACGGAACCTTAAGGCGAAAGCGCCAGGGTAGCCCGCGAAATTCTAAATTTCTTACTTTTTTGCAATTTGTAAGTCAGTGTGAGCTTGTATGTTGATTAAAATATGATTCGCGGCCGTAGCTAATATGGCTTTACAGAATTATAATCATTAGAATCAGCAATACAACAAGTTAGAATTGACCTCAAATCTAGCGATTTCATGAAATGCTAACATGAACCCTTGTATCTTTTGAAACAGTGACCGACAAATTCTGACATTTGGTGGCAAATTCAGACTAATCGGCGACAATTTTTTTGTGTTATCAAAATTAAAATACCTGATGGTGGCCATGCCAGTGTCAGTCACACCAATAATTTTCAGTCAATTTACGTGATAATTATGTAATAAGGATACATTTCAGGTTATTGTAAAATAAAACACTCAGTTTTAGAGAATCAGTATTCTTTTTTACACAGCGTTAAACCTAAACCTTACCACTGACGCCATTATACTTAAAATATAATACGAATCTGACTCTTTTGCTAAGCTATAATATTATCAATTAAAATTTCTATCTGAGAGATATTATATCATTTTCCCAATTTATAAAAGAATACTACTATAACACATGAGTGCACTTGCCACTAAAAACTGGAATTTATAACTTATATCTATCTAATATTAATATTCAAATATTACAGAAGAGCAATTATAAAATTCATAGTTCCTGGCACTGAGGAAGGTAAAACCCAAGTCACCAATTTAGTACTATGAGAATGTATCACACATTTCCGAAACAATACACAGTGATTGTTGTTTCGCTTGGCGTATTTACAATTTTTAAAATGATTCGACCTTTCACTAGATCAGCGTTACCTAATAAAATACAAATGAAATTGGACAATAGTGATAAATAAAACAAAATGTGAATTGAACGATACAACTAGTACCATTGTCTGTACATACATAAAACAGTCCCGCACAGAAACTTACGACTAAAACATTGCAACATTATAAAAACGTAATCTAATATAAACTATTTATTTAAAAGTAATGTTCGCCGTCCGTTACGCAGACCGATATACAAAGTAGAAAAAATATACATGTCACCTCAACAACAGATTTGATAAGTGATTACTGACGTTTGCCTGGGCGCATCGTTACTCGCCACCCGAAGCTAACGCTCGCAAATGTCCGGTAAATAAAGGCTGTAGGACCGTGCCAGTAATTCGCGTCGCATTGCTGCATTAGTTTCAAAGCCGTTTGCAGACTGGGGTGTACTCTGAAACAAGACACGAGAAATTATTGACCTGCAGATGATCAGATTTAGTATTCTTTCTTTATAGGCTAATTTCGCGGAGTTCGTGAAGCTAAGGGGTGAATGCAGTCGGGCTCTGTACTGCCATTGCAGTCGGTCCTCTTTCTCACCTAGAGGGCCGCCTACCTGGGAAGGTTGCATCATGCACAAGCAGTGTTGACATCTTCAAAACCTAATTGTCGAGTCTTCCCTTTACACATACATAAGGTTACAGCGCTCCGGTTTTTTTTTTAAATATCGCAGCATTATGCTGAGGTATGAGCTTCATTATTTTGATAATTCCAGATTTTACTTTTTGTAGTTGTGTGCTGTACGGTACCCGACTTCAGAAAAAGGAGGATCTTCTCAATTTGGTTGTATTTTTTAGTTTCTTTACAGTACTAGGGCTCACCTTAGCTGGTCAGCAGCGCAATGTTAATCTCCTTGACCATCTTGACGCGATGCAGCATCTTCGCCAGCGCCTGTCTGCTGAGCGCCTGCGTTGAGTACCAAACGGGCGAGTCCGGCACACACGACCGCTCCGGTTGTAAGTAGAACACGTCGTTGCGCGTACGCACCGACTCGGGACTGTTGGAAAATAGACTATAATATCATTGGTAGTGGAGTGATGGGCTGGGTAGTCCCTACTGGGGAAGGGCGGTGCTCCCACAGAGTATTTAAAGTTAAAATTTTGTATCTACGACTGTTATTTTGTGTTAGCTCTGCACCTTTACAAATGATGAGTGAAAGTATGGGTCAGCGCAGGCAATCGGAGTAGCGGTGAAGCGACAACTTAAATTAATTATAAAAAAACAGATGAAATTAACGAAAGATAATAAATTCGCTGACACTGTCTTGCTCTCATTTACAATGTGCGGGACTTAACAAGGAATAAAGCTAAAACAAAATCAACTATTGTATGCTTGGTTACAGTTAATGCGTATTCTGTGGGCGCATTCCACCCTGCGCCGGGTTTTGGGGATTTCCTTATCCTAAATCTAAGTATGGACAAAGACTGCGGTCGCCAATGTTCCTACCCCGGCGCTGACTGGGATGATTCTTGGTCTAATCTGCATGGATATATCCACTGCTGAATAAAGGCCTTCTAATTGACCATTTCAATGAATGGTCGTAAGGGAAAAATGTAATAAACATTCAAGCATGCATTATTATATTACTACGTAATAAAACGTCAGAAGAAAATTATAACCAGCCAAGTGCGAGTCGTACTTGCAAACAAAGGGTTCCGTACCACCATACAATATTTCAACTAATATTTTAAAAAAAATACTCCAGTTAAAAAAACATGCTTCTTGTATGGGGACCCCCTTTTATTTTTAACTTTTTTGTTGTTATAGCGCTAGGAATAAGTAATAAGTCAGGAAGCGTAACCCGGAACAAATTCCACACAAAAATTGGCCCTACTTGAAACCAAAATGACGTATGATTCAAAATACGAATCACTTCCAAGGTTACAAATAGACATATATGCTTGGTGATTGGTTTAAATTCAGAACGAAAGCAGGGATTGGTTCGCGCGCGTGCTGCAATGTCTGCTATGACAGCTGAGTCATAGCGGCGTGGACGATGTTATGCAATAAGTGGACCCCGGACTAAGTCAAAAATAGAACAATATGTTTGATTATACAATGTTTTTTATTATATAATTTTAGATTTTTTTTGGGTTACTTTTTACAATTCAATGAACTCTATGTCCCGCGAAATATGATTAATTTATTAAGTTTTTATCTAGAAGATATTAAAAGAGAATCTTTCTTCACAATGTAGTGAAGACGGATTCTGATAAATTCAACGATTATACATTTTATCAAAAAAATGTAATGTTTTTCATCAGAAAATTCATTCAATGCAGTATTTTCTGTAGCATCGCTAAATCCATTTTGCGTCAATTGGGATAAATTATTTTTAAGCGAAATATTCTTAATAGTTATTCTTTTACTTCTGCGTTCTAGATTTCTGATCTATGATTGTCGTTTTACTGCCAAAATACATAATTTTTCTTTCTTATTTTTTTTTCTTAGTTTTTGCTTTAACATGTGTGTGTTTTAGGTGCTGCGCAGACGACAGAATATCCGTGACGCACTTTTTAGTCTGTGAAACGTGCACGCATACGACGCGCAAAAAGTCCGGCCCCCAAAAAATTCGTGTAATTCTAGCCGATTGCGCAGCGCCGCGCCCCACAAGGTGCGCGAAAAAAATAGAACGTTTGCTTCAATGCGCGCTAACGCAGACGGCGCGCGGCGCACACTTTTAGTATGCAATCTGCACTCGTTAGTGGGGGATTTCTATAGAATCTACGTCCCTACAGCCTACAGTTCTGCCGACAGAATGATCGAAGATATGCGTCGTGTGCGTAAAATTCGCGACGGACTTTTTGCATGCCATGCAGACATTTTGTGCGCCACAGACTCGAGTGCACAAAAAGTGTGTCGTCTGCGCTGCACCTTAGGTGTATTCAGAGCAGATTCAATATCGGATGATGGTATATTTATCGGTGTAACGCATAATCCTCTTTCTTCAAAACTATGGACTTCGATTGAAACAATTTTTTTTTTCGTTCTCTTCAACACCGTCATTATAATTTCAATATTTCATCAAGCAGGAAAAAAATACCTTCTCCAAATAAGTCAAAAATTTACTGATTTCATTCTGCATAGTATTGACCATCTCGGTTTGACAACGTATTTGAACATTTTTGAATATAATTTTGCTACTTCTTACTAGTGAAAAGTGATCCCTGGACATTTTAACCTTGTACGGCTCCTGCGCCACATCACAACATGGCTGCATGATGATTCACAGCTGTTCACAATGATATAGACGAAAACGTACGCGAAGATTTGACGTGTGCTCGCTTACAAGACAAATGTCCGACTGATGACGCGCCGGACTCGTCTTTAAGCCCCGCCTACTAAAGCTCGACTTTTGTTGGGTCATTTTGCTAGCGTAGTTACATTTCCAGACTTATAACTTATTCGTAGTTATAGCGTCAGTAGAAATACACAAACTATGAAAATTTCAACTGTCTACCTATTTCGGTTTATGAGATACAGCCCGCTGACAGACAGACGGACGGACAGCGGAGGCTTAGTAATAGCGTTCCATTTTGCACCCCTTGGATATGGAACCCTAAAAACCCAGACCATTATCAGTTTAATCAAACCCATGTTACTAGACAGTGTTATAACAGTCACATAACACATTCAAAATCCGAGCTACTGATAGAGAAATACGAGTTGCAGAATACCGTCAAGTAAATCTAATGGCAGTAAGATTACCCAAGGCTGTACTGCAGTCGCGTTTTACGAAAAAAAAAAAAAAAAACCACTGAACCATAACTGCAGAATCTATTGTATAATTGCAGATCTTGGTTGATTGATTGCACCCATAAAGTGGACATAAACCTCCCCCTATTTAAAAATATACCGTAGTCCTGTAAACATGTTTGGCAAGCGATGCTCTCCCGACTTCTGAAAGGCTATTTCAATATGATTGGCCAATGTTTCTATGGTCACAGATAATATACTCTATAGTCCAACACAATCACTACTGCTAATGTTAGAATCGACAGCAGATTATTTACTAGATCAGTCTTTCAGAAACCGGGTATAACTAGGAAAATAACATACCATTTCGAAATGTAGAATTCATATAATTTCACAGGACACCGCAGTGGATTTTCCTCGTTTTCTTGTTGTTCATACACCTTTTTCTTTCTCGAATTTGCTTCTGCAATAGAATAAATGAGTAAAAAGTTAATGAGGGTTTTTTGAAATGACGTTCACAATGATGAACGAATGATGAACGTATTATAAATTCATTGCCGAAATGGAAGACCTCTTGACTTAGCATACCTCTTTGTATGAGACAAAGCAGATACTTTTGCCTTTCGAGTGTGGAAAAGGGTCTACTATTCCCGAAGCATGCAGAAGGCATTCAAGCAAGGTATTCTTCTGCAGGTGGCATGTAGGTAGCGTTCTGTAATTTCTGTCTAGCCCTATGGGAAAAAGCGTGGATTTATATACGTAAGCATTGTTAATCATTATAATTTATTTATTTATTTGTTACTAGCTTTTTCCAGAGGCTTCGCCCGCGTGCATGTCAGAAATTCTCGCACGAGAACGTACTATCGAGATAAAAAGTATCCTATGTCCTAATCCAGGCTCGACGGGTAGACCCGTGTCAAATTTCATCTAAATCCATTGAGCCGTTTTAAGGGTGTAAGCGTTACAAATAAACAAACTCACTTTCGCATTTATATTAGTTAGGAAGTACTTACCTAACGCGGATTGTGGGGGATAAAACCTTAACAAGACATTCCTTGATCCGGGTATCTTCGCCTGGCCAGGTTGGTTGGGGTTTCTCTTCCAATGCTTCATTATGTGAGAAAATGATAGCTGCATATGCTCCTCCACTGTCTGAAAGACGAGATTATGAAGTTGTTAGTATAACTACAGTATAACTGGGAACACTACTTTCCACGGAAAGCACGTCTCAGCAATAAATTGAACTAAGAATACTGCAACGCGCATTTTTCAGGGCTATTCTATTATCAGTGATACTGCCAAGCGTTGCGTCGGCCTGCCAAGTCTAAGGCCTCTTTTACGGAGACGCGGGGCGTCGAGTGGCGCGTAGTGCGGCGCGGCCCGCACTAATTTCAAACATAGGGCGTTCTATGAGAGCGTTTACGGAGAAGCGTTTAAGATTTCTTTCACTTGACGGGCCGCAGCCCGCACTACGGATTTTCGGATTCTTGTGCGTATTGTAAAATTACTACTTGCGAGAGATATTTCTCGACGGCATGTGAAGTCAAGTCAGACGGCCATGGGCGGCATAAAAACTCTGACACCAGGTTAGTCACTACACTAACTGATGCAGGCCGTTTTATTCCGTAGAGCGGAAAGGGAAAATCGCTCAGAGTTCTTAGCCTAAGCATTGCAGTCAACACAGACACGCTTATTGCACCACTCTTAACTAATTGTATAACACTCACCACTCTATTTGACTAATTGTATAACACTCACCACTCTATTTGACTAATTGTATAACACTCGCCACTCTATTTGACTAATTGTATAACACTCACCACTCTATTTGACTAATTGTATAACACTTACCACTATATTTGACTAATTGTATAACACTAGCCACTACATTTGACTAATTGTATAAAACTCACCACTAAATTAAAATGTTTTGTATTGAAGAACATGAGTGTAGATAGAAGTACATGTGGCGAGTGCGCGCCGAGCTGCTTGCTCTCCCACAAATGTTCCTCTTCCACTCGAGTTACTATGTATTCTGGAAATAGAGGACAAGGACGTTTAGTACTTCTAGACTTCCTGTGTAAAAGTCGTCAATAATTGTAACTGACTCTGGCAAAACCAGCATTAACAATTTCTGAGAGTTCTGAGACACAATAAAAGTTTTATTGTTATGATGTCTATGGGCGTTTAGTGTCTCGGAAACTGTTAATAGCAACAGACACTGGCGACACTCGCAGTGTCGATAAAACTAATCTGTATTTATGGAGAGGGAAACTGCAACAATCACTTCTGATTTTATTATAGTAAGCGATTTACAAATTGTCACAATACAACGATTCCGCCGCTTTTGAAAACACACGGTAAATTATTTCCATGTCCAACATAAGCATCACATAATAACTTGAGTATTGTATGTCACAACAAATCATCAAAATAGTCAAGTAACTAATGCAATAACTTTAAAAATACTTACGTGAGTCATTGTACAAAACTGAGAACTTCCTCGCGACCTCATCTAAGCAGTCCGTGAACTTCTCGTAATATGGGTCCGTAAATATATTGTCTATCCTACCGTTTTCGAATAGATACTGTTGTATACCTGAAAATTTAATGTTTTACAGTTTACAAATAACATAATATAACAGGCTAAGTAATAACAGCCGCACGGGTTGATCAATCAGGATAAGCTACACTTGCCCAGCTTTACATAGCAAGGCCCCTCTGTGCCTCAGAAAGCCAGTTAAGCCGTTGGTCCCGGCTGTCATTCGAGGAACCTTTACAGTTGTTATGGATTGTCAGCAGACCGAAAGTCTGACAACCAGTCGAAAGTTTTGGTTTCCTAGGTTTCCAAAGCGATGAACAGTCACACAATAACGGCTGTCCAAATACATAGTGTTTTTTGATACCTTACTATATAAATATTGGTGAAAATGACAGATTTTCATGACAGCCGTTGCATTGTAATATAATGGAACCGCTTTCCGAGGAAACCAAAGTTTTATCAAGGGGTTATGTTACCCAGTAACTAGAAAAAAAAAAGAACGAAAAGTAAGAAAAACTGGATTGTGGAGGTCAGATAAGCAGTCGCTCCATGTAAAATACTGCATCCGGTTAGACTAGTACCACCCCCAACCCCAACATAGTTAGGATAAGGCTAGGCAGATGATGAACAGATACATAACATCATGCCTGTTTTTGTTTAGAAATATATTGGGACATTCATTTGTTGTTTTTAGTTTATGTTAATCTAGGTAGGATATGGTCTCGAGACCATAGCACGTCTAGTGGTGCAGGGCAGAGTAGAAGGTAATAGGCCACTTGGGAGGTCATCGATGAGGTGGACCAATCAAATAAAATCCGCGGTGGGAAGCCTGAATGCACCAGACTGTCATCTAACAGAACCAGATGGAGAGATATTGTGAGGCGAGCTACGACTACACCTGCGATTGGACACACTTTAACGTTACCACGACCGCTCTGTCAAGAGCGAGTCGAAGAAGATGAATATGGTCAATTGGTGTGTCAAATTTCATTCAAATCTGTTCAGCCGTTTATTGCTGAATGAGTTACGAAAATCTTCACGAACTGCCATAGTTATAAGTTAGGATTCAAAAGGATAAAATTAAGTGGACTTACCTAAAACCAAATAATAAATAGTATCCGGCGCGTACTCGCTGCCATTCGGCTTCCTCACTTCCTTGACGAACAGACACAGCGAATAGTTAAGTTCGTCGGCAGTTAACTGAAGTATCTCCGACTTGAACGGCTTCCGTCGTATTGAACTCTTTTCTATTTCTGCGTTCTTCGTCATTACCCATTGTTTCCATGCGTTGACGCCGAATGTGTACTGGAAGTGGTTGAAAAGATGGTAAGTATGATATTTTGGTGCGAGAACAGTTTTCTTTTACATTGTGTTTTGATTGGAGTCCGAAAGTAAGACTGGTTGAATCTTGGAATATTGATTTTGTTCAGTTATTGTAAAGGGTCAATTGCATTAGGTTATATTGATAGACAACCCTTACCTATTTGTGAAAAGGCTAGGCAGATCAAGGTATGTGTATGTTAAAGTTTCACGAAGGCGTCTTAGTTATTTCAATTTAAACCTTATTATTAACGACTAGCTGCTGCCCGCGACTTCGTCCGCGTGAAATTTCTTATTCCCCCGATCCACCCCGTCGCATCGCATTGCCTGCCCGCGCTATTATTTCGTTTTCACTTAGCGTTATTTCTGCCTTTTTTTCTTTTAGCTCGGCATATAAAGGTCCTAAGATTTGGGCTATAAAATGCAAAAAAAAAAAATTCAAAGTCTGTTAGTTCCAGTGAACGAACGTGCTAATCGCACGTTCGTTCACCGTATCCCCTTCCCGCTAACCTCTCCCTGACCCTCTAACCCATTCTCACACCCCCCATCATCACTTCCACTTCCCCCTCTCTCTCTCTCACCACCCGGTCCCCTCCCACTCACCCTCCTCCCTCACCAACTCCTACCCTCCCCCTCACCCCTTACTACCCCTTCCTCTACTCACCAACCCCTGCCTCTAACCCCTCCCCTTTATCTCCTCACCAGCCTCTCCCCCTCTTTCAAGTTAATCCTGAAAAATTTGCTACCTCTTTTCAGGGTACATTTTCGAAAAACCCACGTTATCTTCATTTTTCCTCTCAAGTTTATAAATACTGAGTTAATCGCTGCGCGACGTCAAACGGAACGCGTATGACATTTTTATACTCGTGACAACTTCGAAATTAAATGTCCGATTCGAATGAATTAAAAAGTATTTTACTGCTACATAAATAAATACCCTTGATGATAAAACTATTTATTTGTATAAGAATTAATATTACGATACGATTGTAACCAACTTTTATTTCTAACGGCAATCTGATTAAATTTCAGAACACAAAAGCTGCTATTGTGACTAAACTATGATAGTTAGATATATTGTCTCGCGGACTTTTTTGAAGGTAATAATGAGTACTTTAATCATGTTGTACATACTTTTCGTGTATCATCAATAGTTTTCTCAGCGCACGCCAAATAATGAATTTTATAGGCAAAATTTTGCTACTTAGGGTTACATTATTGCAATTTTCTTAAGGATCTCTAAATTTTTTGAAAATAAATTATAGCCTATGTTACTTCCTGATAATTTAGCTTTCTATTGGTGAAAAAATGGTTAAAATAGGTCCAGTAGTTTCGGAGCCTATTCGGTACAAACAAACAAACAAATCTTTCCTCTTTATAATATTGGTATAGACATAAAGGCTTCAAGACACAATTTCGTATACATTAGATGATACCTCACATGGTTGTGATTTTTGTGATGTTAATAGCGAGGTGAAGTGTGATTGGTACGCTCACCATAGGCCTATTGGTCACACGTGTGATTGTCTCCTTGAGTATTGTGAGAACAGGCTAGTTGACAGTAAGAAAAATACCTTATGAATTTTGTATTGTATCATAGTTCCAAGCTAAATATATAAAAAAATCAACTTAATTTTGTAAATGATTTTAGATTACTTACTTAATAAATATTTTTGAAAATATGTAATTACGTAAAACTAATGCTATTGGTCACTTGACATTGAACGCGTATCACAGCGCAACACGTCACAACTTCCAGACGACAGTTTTAAATTGTAAATAGAAACAAATAGACGTCAGACAAGTTTTTCTTGTGTTACCAATTTACCATAGCCATACAGAAATAATGGTATTGAAAGGAACAACACTGTGGTAATGTGACCCCCTCTTGCAGAATGTGGCAGTGTTCATTACTAAACTACTAAATGATTTGACTTCAAAAAATCCAAATGGTCTTCCTACAACTGTCAAATTAAACATTGTTTATACTAAGTGGTTTCTCAAAAACTGTCAACTACAGTGTAATTATTAGTTCACTGGAGTAAACTGACAGATGCTAATGTCACTTTGTAAAGTAATGGTGCCATATTTATTGTAATAGTGATGCGTTTCGTTCGTTGTGCTTCAGCTCATTCACACAAAGTTTCGTTCGTTGTGCTTCAGCTCATTCACACAAAGTCAATAGGAACATTTATTATAAAAAATAATTAATTACAATACATACAGGGTGTAAGTGTAAACAGTGGCAATCTTTTAAGGAGTCATTGTACTCATCATTATGAACAAGTTTTACAATGGGACCAAACTGAAATCGCGAAAAAAAAATCAGCTGTTCAGTACATTTATGTTTGCCAAATTCGTCAAAATGTAGGGAACAGTTGATTTTTGTTTCGCGATTTCGGGTTGGTCCCATAGAAAAGTTGTTCATAATGATGAGTACAATGACCCCTTAAAAGATTGCTACTGTTTACACTTACACCCTGTAAGTATACTTACATAAATTCAATGCATTTTTATTCCATTCATTTTTTCAAAGTCATCATCAATCGGCCTTTAAAGGTACTACTAATATTTTTACATCGATTAAACAAAACTAGGCTGGGAGATTTCTTATTAAAATAAATAAAATAAATAATAAATAAATCTTTCCATACGCAAAATACGCGCATTGTCGTGGAGTTGCGGATACCAGCCCGTATTACCTAAATAAAATAATGTGATTTGATTTAGAACGTAACAAGAATGAATGAGCGAGTGATTGATGTCAATCTTCTTGTCACAACACTATTTTCTTTTCATCAGAAAATGGTAACACCATAAACGTAAGATTACTCCAGTGAATTAATAATTAGACTATAGCCTATTATTGTCAGTTTACCTTGAGACACATATTCGCATCCGGCTTCTCCTGCGGCTCGCGTGGCGGCTCGGGTAGCGGCGCGGGCGCCGGTTCGGCGCGGCGGCGCTTGGACGTGCGCGTGGGCCTCGCGGCCGGCGCCGGCACGGGCGCTCGCTTGCGCGGCGCGGCCGACGCGCGCAGCGCTGCCACTGCGCGCTGCTGCTCCAGGACCATCATGTGGTGGTGGTGCATGCTCTCGCCTTCTAGACCTGACGTATTTATAGTTTTTAAAATGCACTGTACGACGCCCTAGGTTTCTCTAATCTGTTATGTTGTTCATAAGAATATCAACCAGTATTACCCAGTAACTGGGTTGTGGAAGTCAGCTAGGCAGTCGCTCCATGTAAAATACTGGTATTCAACTGCATCCCGTTAGTCTGGAAGCCAACCCGAATATAGTTGGGAAAAAGGCTAGGTAGATGATGATCTATATTCTCCTGTGTACTTTTTTTAAACCTTGCAATTTGATAAAAGCCAGGCAAATCCTTAGTGCCTGCCATTAAGCAAAGTTTTATGATCTTAGATTTAGTTTACAATTGTATTCATAAAATGTCCTACTGTCAATGAAAACAACATCTCATGTGTTTCTTCACACCTTACAAAATGATGATAACAAAACAAAAGCACAGATAAAGTCCATCAAACTCACCAGGCATACCAGGATGTGAGCTCGGCGTGATGGTATTCGCCGTCATAGCAGACTCCAGGTCCACAGGCTGGTCTTCATATTCCGTGGCCATCTTTAGCGCCATCTGCAGCATGTCCTCACCGAAGGCGTTGTTGCCGTCAATGCCGGCTACGGGACTGAAGCTTTCTTCTGCAAATACATTACATATTTCCTGAACTTAGAATTAAATAGCAGATATCGGTTACTGATTATTTCTTCAGTGGTGTGGGAAGCAATCAGTTGAGTTCGTGTTAGGGTTTCACTTGAATGAGCTACGTAATACTGACTTGTACCAAACAATAATAAAAAATGCAAATGTGATGACATAATCTTGTCTGTTACCACGCAATTATATTATTATTTTGGATGGAATAAGTGGTATAGACAGTGCAATCCACGAAGACGCGCCCCACTACTTCTCCCTAACCGTTTATAGTATATATATATGTGCAACGGTTAGCAAGAGTAGTGGGGCGCGTCTTCGCGGATTGCACTATCTATAGCTTCGCTCCGTAAGGGTCAGTTTCCACCAATCGGAAAAATCCTCGCGCATTCACGAGCAGTTTTTAAATTTCACTGAATAAGTAACTGATATCAATATTAACTTAAATATAAAATTCGACGCAGAGATCAAGCGTGATGTCTGCGTTGAATTTTATACTTAAAATCAATATTGATACAGTTACTTATTCAGTGAAATTTCACGTATCACTTTTCCGATTGGTGGAAGCTGACCCTAAAATTTCACATAGCCTTTTTTTACTCGACTGCAGCGAAGCAAAAAAAGGAAGGTTATGTTTGTACTTCACGCGGTTGGCTACAGTCGTGTAGTGTCGACGCACGCTGTCCATCGCTAACCGCTAAGTTGAAGTCACGACTGTATGCAGTTAATATCGATTCCACACGACTGCAGGCGACCGCGTGAAGTTGATATCACGACTGTACACACGGCTACACATCAAGCTAAACATATCCAGTTTACACTGACCTCTCATTGTAAGGAAATCCTATACAATGCGAGATGAGCTTATACTGGAAATGTATATCTTGATCTGTAGCCGTGCGTACGAAGTCGAACGTACAACTGCATGCAGTTGAATATATCGACTACGTCTACGTGCGGTTGCTGCGGTACAGTCCGTCTGATGGCAGCCTTAGGAAATAAAAATATTTTGATTCTTTATAATATATTACTAACGACCCGGCCCGGCTTCGCACGGTTTTTACCACTTGAAAAAATATCGAAATTTCTTTATTATAAAAGTATTAAGTATTATATACACACACATTACCTTCCGAAATAAATTCTCTAAATGATCTGAAAACAAAATTAAAATCCGTTTGTACTTTAGGAAAACAACGCGGTTACATTATACATATAATAAAACAGTAGGCGCGATGCAGGATTACGTGACGTCATGTCATTGATGCGTAGTTCATATGTGGCGATGTAGATGCCGCCACATCACTCCCCTCCGGAGACCGGAGGCCGATAGTGGGCTGAGTCGTGTATCTTGCGATGCTTGGCAGTGCCAGTTGTGGTTCCAGTGAGTTGGAACCGGGTGCCGCATAGTTCACGGTGAGTCGGAACTATCTGCGGTGATACCCCAGTGAGTCGGGGTGGCGCTGCGTTATGCTCCAGTTAGTCGGAGTGTACAGCGCTGGGTTGAGGTTGAGGCTGAAGGTGATGACCAGGAATGCGCGTCCGCTGCATGCTGGTGGTCAGGATACCTGTTGAAGCCGTGGATGCTGGCTGGCTGTGTGACTCGCCGCTCGAAAGCTTGAGGAAGTGATGCTGATGACGTCACCCTGATGCAGTTGCACGAAGGCTGCGCTGACGTTCATGCTCGGGGTCACCAGTTTGGAGGCATGACGAACAGGGTGTAAAGTTCACTCATCCTCCATAGAAAAGGGAGGATCCTCCGACCAGATGGGTGTTGTGTCTGGTGGGCTACTGCCCAACGGTTGATGTCGGGACGTTGTATATATGCTAGTCGCGCAGTAAACTCTAATTGCGCGATGCAGGATTACGTGACGTCATGTCATTGATGCGTAGTTCATATGTGGCGATGTAGATGCCGCCACAACGCAGTCAAAACTGTACATTGAATATTTTTGAAAAAAGTAAATTTTGCTACGAGATAAAAGTAATTGAACGAGTCTGATGCCGAAAATATAGTTTTTAGAATTTTTGTCCATTTGTCTGTATGTGTGTTCCGGATTGCCACAAAAACGGCTAAACAGATTCGGATGAAATTTAGCACACAGATAGTTTATAACTTGGATTAACACATAGGGTAGGTACTTTACATAATCCCGGTAGGATGTTCCCGTAGGATATTTTCGGGCGGTGAGTGTGTGTGTTTGTATGTTTCTTACTTCTTCACGCTCACGCGGCTGGACCGATTTGCATAAAATTTTGTATGTAGATAGCTTATAACCTGGATGAACACATAGGCTACTTTTTATCCCGGTACACGCGGGTTCATCCGCGGGGCGCAACTAGTAATACATAAATATCAAACTAAATATAATAAAGAAATCTCGATGTTTAAACTAATGTAATTGGTGATGTACCATTTTAATTAACTATGAATAAATAAACTCGTAAAAACCTTGCAAAACACTGGGCGGGTCACTAGTTATACATAAAAATGTTAATATTTCTACACACCATTGTCGTCATCCGTATCCGAATCACTCTGATCCTTCTTCTTGTCTCCAGCCACCATTTCCGCCATCATCAGCAGTTCAGCTTCGAACGGATCCGTGGGCATCTTATCATGGATTTTATTGATCTCCTTCATGATGCCTTTAGCTGAATTCCTAGTCGTAGGGATGAAGATTGGGGTCGGGATAGGAATTGGAATGGGCACTGGTATTGGGAAGGGTAGCGACCACATGGCACACGGCACAGGAACATAAATAGGTACAGGAACAGGGATAAGTACCCGTCGTTCTAAGCTAGGATCTGTTTGACACTCCTTAGTGCAGGGATGAGGTCGGCAAGAAACGCCTTTTGACACCATCATCGGTTTCGACATGGTTGCTTTGTTGGCTACTTCTTGCGGGGGTAAAGTTTTGACTATAACATGGTTGTATATTTTAGGGGGAGGTGGTGGCGGGGGTGTGGGGGGTTTGGGAGGCGGAGGTGGCGTCTTGGGGGCTGCAGGAGGCTCGGGTTCGGGCGGGGGCTGTTGGACTTGGAGGCGCTTGGATTTCTGCCGCGTCATGGACGGCATGAGGGGCGGAGGTGCCGCCAGGGATTGCACGCTTGAGATCACTGGCATGCCGCCCGCACGCTGTTGCGTTTTGGTTGCTGTGAGATTGTAAACATACGAGTTATTGTCCATTTAAATCCTTGTTTTGATGTTATTACCACATAAACGAATAAAAAAAAACAACTTTATGCCTGTGTAAATTAAGTTGACTTCAGAATGATTGGAAAAGTCTTTAAGATGTTCGAAGTCGAATTAAACTTTGTGTGGGTGTTTTTCTAAAACACATACATTTTATTTACAAGTTTGGAAACTAAATCGCGAACGCAGTTTAGACGTAATATTAGCAACAGCAAATAGCCCATTTTTCTGAAAGCTGTTGTTATTTTCATAAATAAATGTCTTAAAAGTGCTGTAATGAGTCTTACCATTATTTTTGGCAGCAGTGGGGTAGGTCCGCCGTGGCGCTCCAGTGGGCACCGCTTTCTGTTGGTCGATGGACTCACCCGGCATTAGCGGGTGTTTTGAGTACTGTCCCTGCAAAAATTATTAAAACGTTAAATCCTAACTAATAAAAATGCGAAAGTGAGTTTGCATGTTACGCTTTTGGATTTAGATGAAATTTGGCACATGGGTAGACCATGATCTGGAGAAGGACATAGGCTACTTTTCACCATGGAAAGCAGACCAAGTCGCGGGCAAAAGCTGTTATGTTTATAAATTGCTCAAAAAGACACAACTAACAACGCACCGCCTAAACTGCTGGGTCTAGAAGCTTGAAATTTTGCACAAGAGTTTTTTATACAACGATAATGAACACTAAGGAAAGGTTTTTTTTAATCATCCCTTAAATTTATATATTGGGGATGACAGTTTGTATGGAAGTTCGTCATTTATATGTGATATAAGCTTAACCTATTATGTAA
Source organism: Cosmia trapezina (assembly GCA_905163495.3). Lineage (NCBI taxonomy): Eukaryota > Metazoa > Arthropoda > Insecta > Lepidoptera > Noctuidae > Cosmia > Cosmia trapezina. The sequence continues at coordinate 12,535,119 of LR991042.1, forward strand.
AGGTTTTTCCTTATGCACACATGGGGTGCATTTGATACTTGACGGGTTAAGAACAGTAGAAAGATAGAAATCTTACCTGGAATGACATAACACACTGGTAGGAGCAGAAATTCCTAACTGTAGCGTCGGACATTGTTAAATGGTACTGCGCTAGCGAAGTCCGCTTGCACATATCACATTTTGTTCTGAAAACAGTGTAATTTTTCAGTACAAGTACTTACATACAAAGCAAGTTCATAGTTCTACAAAGCCACAGAAGCTTATGTTTCTTCACTCTCCAGTAAGTCTGCCAAAATTACAGGCACACAAGACCTTTTAACTCAGGAGTCACCTATTTTGTGCGATCCAAGTAAACAGTAAAAATCTTTTTTGCTAGTAATCATCTACCATTGAAACTAATTGGTGATCCCTGTTTTAACTTGTGTTAAGTTGAACAATGCATGTGTCTATTCGCGGCAGTCATCACTTCTCATAAGGTGTATTATTTTATTTGTATGCTGATTGAAAGGCTACTAATAAAAGGTATTTACAGGGCAGATGTGAGTAAAAAAATATATAAATTTTGGTGATGTTCTTCAGAAAGATGTATGAACGTAAACAGAGAAAAGGTGCATGTAAGGATCGTTGTGGCAGGTGGGGTTCTGCCGTTTCTGCCTACCGCCATGGCGGTCAAACTCAACTCCTTTCCATGGCGCGCCATGGGAAGGAGTTGAGTTTATGTATGTATTATGTTATTTGTTTTTTTTTAGCCTAAGTTTTGACATGCACAAAATATTGTTAATAGCAATAATTTGCTAATTGATAAGCGAAATCTTATGATATATCATAAAACATTTACTAACCTTCTAGAAGACACAGCATTAACAGAAACCTGGTAGAGATTCAAGCAGTTGAGTGAACACATCATAATGGCCTGACCATTCGGCTGCACCCGCCTGATCATATCAAAGTTGTACTTCTTGACCTTACACCAATTGCATGGCACTATATGCCGCGAATTACTTATGTACACGTTCATACACGATTTTGAGCAGAAACAGTGAGCACTCGAACCTTCGTATATAGTGAAGCATTTACTTTGTTTGCGCTCGAAGTATTTTTTGCACCAGCGGCATTGATCTGTGGAAGAAATGAGTTGTAATAATAGTTTTGTATGAAGAGTTTGACGGTCTTACTCTGGCGGCAGAAGACGAGACGTGCTACGAAATGGACTGTTTTTTTTTTAATTTATTTTATGAACAGCAATCGAATAAGCAGTTTATTCTCTGATGCATAAGAGATTTCATGGGTTGCAAAGTGACTAAATAAATTGTATCCACTATTTGCGCCGCCAAATGTATGAATTGATGCAAAAATACTCACCAGGGAAGATATTATTGACGAATTTGAAAGCTGCAAAGCACGGATCGGAACACAACCTCTGCGACAATTCCTCACTCACTTCCACTTCGATAGCCGTAGCTTTTTCTAAGGAACACACTGCACATTTCGCCCACACCGGCTGAGGTATCGGGTTTTTACTCATTTGATCAAACTTCTCCATACAAGCTTGTGAACAAAAGTCTTTAAACTGACCTTTATCACCTACGGGAGCAAGAAAACCTTGATGACCCACAGATATATCCCTCTGACAGTAACAACATATCTTTAAACCTTTCTTGAACTCTTCTAAACACGCCCAGTTACAAAACTGCCGGATGTCGAAACCGAATCTGACGCAGTATTTTCCTAAGCTAGTATGTTGGACTGTGTTCTTGCAATTCGCGCATCTTGCTCCAATTTTATTCTGATACCTTCCTAAGCACACTTCGTCACAAAAGTCCATAGTTTCCCAGGTCAGTATTTTCTCGTCGACGTTAAGTATTAGCGTGCATTGGTTACACTTTCTGACAAAAGTCCGTTCCCTGTCCTCCCTCGCCGCTTGCACCATCGCGGGCGTTTTCGCCTGTATTTTGTAGGCTTCGTCTAAATATTTATCAGTTGCATTGCTAATAACTTTTAATTTCAGTAATGGAGGGTTCTGTGGCTGTTGAGGCGGTTGTTTTCTGGATACTCTCTTCTTTTTGATCATATATCTACCGTTTTCTTTGCCGTTTAAGTTCTTTATGCAGATGTTCCCGCAAATATAATGGTTTTCTCCATACTTGTTGAATATGTACGCGCATTTTTTGTTTTCATTACAAACATAGCACTCTGCATCTTTTGGCGTGATCTCTTCGACGACTATTCTTCGTCGTTTGAACACATATTTGTCTGCTTCATCGGCCATCATACTGTTGAGACAAGTCATTGAACAGTAGTTAGTATCCTCGCCGTCGTAGTTGTAATAAAAGTAACATGTTTTTTTTTCTTCACATTCTGAGCAAGTCAAGGGTTTGGGTAAAATTTCTTCTATCAGATATTTCTTGTGTGTGACTGTGTACTGTCCCGAGTGGTCAATTTGGTAATCTTTGACGCACTTATCGCTACATAAGTAGTTAGTCTCGTTGTCCTTGGTTGAGAATCGGTAGGTGCATGCTTGTCCTGTCTTACATTGTGCGCAAGTACTGTCGAAAGAGCTGATCTCCTGAATAATGTGAGGGGTTACATTTTCGTCGGCTTCTACTGATTCATCGTGTTCGTTTTCGATTTCTTTGTCTGAAAAATACAATATCGACAGAAAGTCATTATTTTTAGAAAGAGAGATCAGCATACTTAGTGTAAAAAAAGTCTTTATTAATATTTCCTATTTTAGGAAACCCTTTTGTTTATGAATATGACACATAATAATATTGAACTCACCTCCACCATTTTCTTGCGACGCCTCTTCATTAGCCACGTCAGTTTCTGTATGCTCTTCAGCCACCTCGCTGTTCGTCTGCTCATCCCTACTGGCTGTTGCAGTAACAGCTTCCGTCTCTTCGGTAGGCTCTAACACTTCCGTTTTTGCTGCCGCTTCTGTCATAGAAAAAAGCACCCAATGTCAGAATTAAAACGATAATTACACAGATATTGCCACAACAATCCATACTAATAATATCATTGCGAAAGTAACTCTGACTGTTACCTTTCACGCCTTAGCGGCTGAACGGATTTTGATGATATTTGGCAAACAGGTAGACCATAATCTGGGTTAGGAGCCCGGTAGTAAGTTCACGTGGGGAAAATTTCCGACCAAAACGCGAGCGAAGCCGCGGGAAAAGCTAGTATGTTCATAAATAGCTTATAATCAATTCAAATATTTTGTACAGCCTCAAAACGCATCTACCGTAACGTGCATTAACTGCAGTGCTTTCATTATAATTCAAAATTGGTTGGTGTCTACCTTGTCTGGTGTCTGTTACGTAGGCGACAGTAAGTAACTACATTTCAGTCAGAGGCCAAAGCACGAACGCGCGAAGTAACCGTTAACCGTATCGAAAATACAACTATAGCATTTTGGTTTAAAATGCGGCAAACACAATTAGTCACTCATAGATATGAAGACTTAAACGAAATAAATATTATGTGCGTATTTACGTTACGTTAAGCTATGCTTTCTGCGGTCAGTCCATGCATGCGAATGGATGTGACCATCCACGCCGGCCTCGGAAAGCACGTTAAGGCATAGGTCCCCATTGTCATTTTTGGATCTTTGCCAGTGGTATCGTGTTATCCAGTAACTGGGTTGTGGAGTTCAGATAGACAGTTGCACCATGTAAAATACTGGTATTCAGCTGCATCCCCTTAGACTGTAAGCCGACCCCTACATAATTATGTAGTTGGGATAGGGTTAGGCAGATTGATTGATTTACGTTACGTGTACTTCGCGCGCTCGTACTTGGCCCACAGGATATTCAGTAGTCTGTTTACCAGCAGAAAAAACAAAAGAACATGCATTACCTTCAGCCTGTTTTCTCTTCTCAGCTAAAACCTTCTCTGCCTCAGCCTTGTCAGCTTCAGATATTTCTCTCTCAATGTCTGGCAAGAGGCACACTTCTTCATCAGCCCCCGGTTCATCTACCAACTCAGTCACTCCGCCTTCGTCGTTAGGATGATCTTGAATTAGAGAAGTAAGAAATTAGGTGACACTTTTTCCCCAATGGATTAATAGTAAACAAGTTTGGTGATGATTTTTAAAAGCTATGATTGTCATAAAGAACTGAACTGTAGTCGTGATGCTGTCTTGCTGTACAACTGAGATTACAAAGCTAGGGTTTTGATGATAGTTGGCTTTATGGGGACTGCACGACCTAAATGTAAGTCTTATAATGCCTAAAAGTATAGATTGCAGTAAATAAAATCAGAAAAATATACGATGTTTTTCAGGATATATGCTAGTTAGGTAGTCGTGCCGATTTTTTGTCCCGAAGCGTCTAGACTAAAAATTACCAAAATTTAGTTTATTCCTGTCAAACGACGATTTCCCATTCTGAAATTAACTAATGTGACACAGCTTAACTATTTTATAATAACAACAACGATAACGGGTCTTATCGCGAATTCGCGATATTCCTTTTTTACGAGGTAAACAGGTACCTACTTGTTTCCCGACGACAACTTAACTGTATTTTGATTGGCATTTTTCTATTCTGAATTTGAGTTTTTCACCTAAAATTTTTATTGTCTAACTAAATCTATTTTTAATCGCGATAAAAAGGTGTGGAATAAAATTAGTTGTCATGAACTAAAATTCACACCAACAGGTGCAAAAACAGTATTGTAATTTGTAATATATTTGGTTACCCGCATTTATAAATTATGATCCAGTAGTACAATATAAGGTGACACACTTGTATACAGTCAGTTTGCATTATACGCTTGCTATCGACCCTCGCCTTTCATTTACCGAATACCTACATACCTATCAGTGGCGACGAGGATGGGATAGTGCCTTCCTACAATAAAAGTGTTAAAGATAGGATAAAATGTCGAGTGGAAAAATCGGAAAAGAGACTTTGATGTCGCGTCAGGAAATTGGACTTTGTACGTGGAAAGGTTGGAGATGTATTTTAAAGTCAATAAGGTGGATAAGGACATGTGATTGGCGATTTTGATCACCGGCGTTGGTGATCAAACGTACGAGTTACTGAGCACTTTGTGCAGCCCAAGCAACCTACGAAAAAGCCGTTACAATTATGAAAAATCACCTTCATCCGAAGCCAGCGGTCTTGGCGGAGCGTTTCCCGTTTCGTCAAAGAAGGCAGATGGACGACGAAAACATAACACAATACCTAACCAAGATTAAGAAACTGTCGAAAACCTGTGAGTTTGGGGGGAATTTGGAGGAGAATTCGCGAGATCAGTTTGTGTGCGGAGTTAGGAGTGACGTCATCAGACAAAGATTATTCGCAGAGGACAATCTGACGTACTCAGGGGCAGTGAAATTAGCTTGTGGGTTGGAAGCGGCGGAGCGAGATGTGGCCGTGGTTGAACAAAAAGCCGGCGCGAAGGTACCAGCAACTGTACATGCGTTGAGGACAAAACGTGGGCGTGATCAGCGCGGGGGCCGCGATCGCGCTCCGCCGGAAACGGGCAAAGGCGCCGGTAGCTGCACGGCGTGCGGCTGGCGCGGGCATACCACCGATGAGTGCCGCTATAAGCATTTTGTATGCAGTAAATGCAAGCAAACTGGACATTTGAGACGCGTGTGTCCGGGATCACGGTCGAGCACAGGAAGAGGAAAGAGGCGCGGGGTGAACTATGTCGGAGCTACCGGGACCGAGCAGCCGGGTGAACTGGGAGGCGATTCCAGTTCGGACGAGCTAGGGGAAGTATTACACCAAGTACACCAACTGTGTTCGAATGGATATACCCCGGTAAGCTTATCATTGCTTATTGATGACAACGATATCAAGAAGATGGAGATAGATACAGGCTCTGCTGTGTCAGTATAAGTAAAAAAACCGGTCAAGAGCGAATCGGACTCGCGCACCGAGGGTTCCGTACCATCATTTATATGTAATTTTTGTTGATGATTTCTGAAAAACTGTGCTATTTAGAGACATCGTTATGTGATAGAAGTTTATGTGAAGACTAGCTTCTGCCCGCGACTTCGTCCGCGTAAAATTTATTTTTTGCTCGACCCACCCCGTCGCATCGCATTGCCTACCCGCGCTATTACTTCGTTTTCACTTAGCGTTCTTTGAGACTTTTTTTCTTTTTACTCGGCACCTAAGGGTCCTAGAGTGATGTTAAATATGCCTTCTATGTATAAGATTTGGGCTATCATTAATGCAAAAAGATTTTTTAAAGTCCGACTGGTAGGGTAGTTCCAGAGTTTAGCTCGTTCCTTCACCACATCCCCTACCGCTACCTCTCCCTCCCCCTCTCACTCACTCTCACACCCCTTTCACCACTTTCCCTTTGCTCTCTCTCTCACCACCCCGTCCCCTCCCTCTCCCCCTCTCCTCCACCTCCGGCTCACCAAGTACCAACCCCTCCCCACCCCTCAGCCTTCACCATGTCTTCCTCCTCTCCTCACCAATTCCTGCCCTTTCTCTTTGCGTCCATCATCCTCCCACTCACACTCCTCACCACCCCTCCCTTGCCCCTCCCCCTCTAACCCTCCCTCCGGGGTAGTTTTAAAAAACTAATAACGACAAACTTAGGCAAATATTTGTGCCAAGTTTCAAGTCAATTAAAACCAAATGGATAACATTTTTCATGTAAATTGTATTCCCTGTTTTAACCCCCATAGGGGTGGAATTCAAAAAAATGGTTTGAGATATTTCCATAGCTTGACTCAAAGATTATTTACACCAATTTTCGAGTTAATCAAGCCACGCAGTAAAATCCTCCCCTGCGAAATTGACTACCACTTTTCACCCCGTTACAGGTAGATTTTCGAAAAACTCTGACACACATTATTCTTTATTTTTGGTTAAATACTGAGTTTTGAGTTAATCGTATGCATTTTCAACGCTCTGCTTAGCGCTGAGAGTTAAAAATCCAACGCTGTTTTCGTCACGCTGGGATGCACTCTGTTGTTGTTAGGTTGGATTCTCGAAGATCGGCTCAAAACCGAGAGTTGAAAATCCAGTGCGCGACAAAATCCCGCCGCGATATTTTTACGTCCGTGCGAACGTCGGCTTACTTGGATTAACACTTAGGGTACTTTTAATCCCGGTAGTACGTTCCCGTGTGATATTATCTGACATCCACGCGGGCGAAGCCGCGGGCAAAAGCTAGTACGTAATAATTTTTCATATTTTCCTTCCAAAAGTGTAAAATTCCACATAAAAGACGTTGACACTGGCCTCCCTGGGCGCCTCCGTCTCTAAAAAAAATTCTCAGGTTAGGGCAAACAAGTACCACGTGGAGTCGCGACTAGCGTTGCAAAACTTCGCAAGTATTCGCAAGTATTCGGAATAATTGGGAAATATTCAAAGGAATACTTCGATTTGAAGGAATACTACTAGTAAGAATGTAGTAGGTAACCTACTTTTTATTACCTATCCTATTAAGAATTAAATTATTGCCAGTAGGTACCTAGTTACGAATGTATGCGTACTTGCGTAGGTCGCTTGATGAGACTCGACTCGCCGAATATATTACACCATGCCGCTACTTGAATTAACGCCATCTAGCGGCCAATGGTAGAATTGTAAATGGAGTTGCTCGGCGACGCCAGCGCTCGCCTGGCATTGGCTTGATAGTAAAGTGGCACACCACCGAGCTTCGCAGCCATTCATTCATGAGTCAACGAAGTATTAGCGCTACTGTACACGTTTTTATGGCGAATCCAGTGCCGGACAAGTGGGGGTTCAAGGACAAAAATGCAGTGCGCCGACTATTCTATTGTTATCGCAAGAATCCGCAAGATGGTGCCACAGAAACGTAGCATTAACTAGCGTGATTAGTCGTGTTAATGCGACGCTTTCTGCTGCTGCAGTGACCAAGGTTTGCTGATTAGCTTATGAATGGTGGAAGATTGATTTGTGGGTATTAATGAATGCACTATCAGTACTATCACCAATGCGGGACATAATATATGTAATTTGCAATGAGAACTGCGCCCCATCTAGCGGTCAATAGTCGCATTTAAAAGATAATCCAATAAGTACCCGAAGTTGGTCGGCGCGCGGTGCCAGCAGCGAGCCGGCGTTCACTTGCACTTGCACACGAGATTTATTTCGTGGTTCATTCATAAAATCAACGAGTATTATTCGATGCCTACGTACTAGCGCGAGTAAGTAGTTATCTACTAGCGGGAATAATTCCCTGTAAGTAGTTATCTACCAGTGACTCGGTACTTATTGTTTTATTTTTGTATGGTTGAGTTTAAAATGTCTATTTTGTGCGGATATTAGTGCTGATTCTCTTGTACATGGAGGGGCGCTAGGAGGGGGCAGCTTCAACGTGATCTTTATGGTTTTTTTTGGTACCTACATGTAGAGGTTTAGGGGTTTATGGGTTCTATAAAGGGGGGCCAAATTTTCATTATTTTTGCGATAGGACACACGGTTTTCGAGATATAAGCAAAAGAAAAAAAAATGTACTGTATTTTATATCTCGAAAACGGTGTGTTTTTGCATTTGAAGTCAAACCTTGATACTTACTTTAAACTATTTTATAAACTCAGTAATCTACCTATGTAATTACCTCTCTACCACTTTCACACCTAAACCGCATACAAAAACTTATTACGTAAGTACTTATTTAGGTAGATGTAAAGAAATATTCGGAAGTATTGCGAAGTTTTCAAATCGAATATTACTCGGAGTCATGAATGAACGCAACATACTCGTACGACAACAACACACACGACACACACACGACGTAATGTTAGTTTGACTATTGACCGCTGGATGGCGTTAATTAACGCCATCCAGCGGTCAATAGTCAAACTTTAATAGATAAACTTGCGTGACCGCACATGTACTTAGCTCGGCGAATAATTGCGAATACTACTCAAAACTTGCGAATACTTCCGAATACTTCCGAAGGGAATACTTCGGAATATTACTCTCCGGCAACGCTAGTCGCGACTGTCAAATTCGATTTTAGTTGTGTCAAAACTGTTTTCAAATTTAGAGATTTTTTTTTGCTAAATACATAGCTTTAAGATTCTCATAGCCAAAAGTAAGGAATTTTAGTGATAGTTTGGTTTGGTGTACAAGAGAATCGGCACCAATGTATTGAAAACGTAAACTAATTTGATACGATACAAAAAAATCACGAAGATATCTCTAAAAACTTATTTTAACGATTAAAAACCATACTTTTATACATGCATACTTTTATCATTTTTGTTTTTTGTCAAATTATTCTCCAAGCAACATATTGCTTCACCATGATTAACATATTTTATTATCTTAAAATTTATGTAAGTTTCATTTGTTTTAGTGTCATTGGAAACTTCCTTATTGATGGCGGCCTCACGAAACAGGTTTTCCGACTAACTAAACAACAGCTGCGTACAGTCACAGCAGCTATAACTGGCCATGGGTCATTTCATAAACACCTCTTCATCATAGGAGTCACAGACAATCCACTGAGCAGGGCCTACATGGAGGACGACGAGACAGCGACTCATGCATGTGCTGTAAACTGTCCGGGTACCAAGTACTCGCCGTGAGATTGTCAGTAACACCAAGGCGTTGTTAGCTTTCCATGACAAGCAGGGGTGGATGGAATAATCATTTTTCAATTACGGGCTGGTATCCGCAACTCCCCATCAATGCGCGTATTTTGCGTATGGGTGGGAAAATTGATTATTCAATCCACCCCAGCTCCTCAAAGAAGGCCAGGAGCGCCATGATGTTACTGACAACTTCACGGAGGGTACCTGGGTTACCGAAGTATTTAGCACACATAAAAAACTACGTACAATTTCCTAGAAAGCTCACACTTTCATTTGGTATGTAATCAGTTTGTCATTTAAGTAATTCTACGTCATTACAATAATATAAAAGTAGAAGTATTTCCGTATTAAGTGGAAGTATTTCCGTATTAAGTAAACACCCGCGACATTAAGGTCGCGATTGAGCAAAATCGAGGGTCAAAAGTGTTCGGTCAACAATTAGGGAGGTCCCATCTGACGAAACTAAGAACTGCGGATGGCAGAATCGTGACTTCAAAGTCCGAGATACTCGAGGAAGTCGAGGATTTCTACGGACACTTATACTCAACGCGGACGGTGAAACCAGCGGAACATAGTGCAGATGACCACCGAGCCGAATTAACGCGCCACTACACGGAGGACATCCCGGATGTTGACCTGTGCGAGATTAGGGCGGCTCTCGAGCAGCTGAAGAACAACAAAGCACTTGGTGATGAAGGACAGAGCTCCTTAAAGCAGGCGGGACTCCAGTCCTGACTCAGGACTGGAGCCCCGCCTGCTTTAACGGAGTTGAAGAGACTCGCTAGCTCTGTCAGGACTCCTGAGAGAGCTAGCGAGTCTCTTCAACTCCATCATCCAAGAGGGTACAACGCCCGAGGCGTGGGGCAGAGGTGCGGTGGTTCTGTTCTTCGAAAAAGGTGACAAAACCTTGCTGAAGAACTACAGACCCATCTCACTTCTGAGTCACGTCTACAAGCTGTTCTCGAGGGTCGTCACGAACCGTCTCGCCAGAAGACTTGACGAGTTCCAGCCACCACAACAAGCCGGTTTTCGAAAAGGCTTCAGTACCGTAGACCACATCCACGCTGTTCGGCAAATTGTACAGAAGACCGAGGAGTACAATCAGCCGCTGTGTATGGCATTCGTAGACTACGAGAAAGCCTTCGACTCCATCGAAATATGGGCAGTTCTGGCCTCTCTGCAACGATGTCGAATTGACTGGCGCTACCTTGAAGTGTTGACATGTCTGTATGACGATGCCACGATGACTGTCCAGATCCAAGATCAGAAAACCAGCCCCATCCAACTGCTCAGAAGGGGTGAGACAGGGGGATGTGATATCCCCGAAATTGTTCACCAATGCGTTGGAGGACGTCTGCAAGACGCTGGACCGGACTGGACAGGGAACGTGAACGGCGAGTACATCTCACACCTTCGCTTTGCCAATGACATCGTCATATTAGCAGAGACGCTGGAACAGTTAGGTTAGGTTAGGCTGTGCAGCATCTGGTGCTGCACAGCCTAAATGGAGCCTCTCGGCGAGTTGGCCTCGGTATGAATTTAGACAAGACGAAAGTCATGTACAATTCACTCGTCTTGCTGAGTCCAATCCGCATCGAGGGGTCGCTTCTTGAAGTTGTGAAAGAGTATGTCTACCTAGGGCAAGTCATCCAGCTCGGTAGACACAACTTTGAAAAAGAAGCCGACAGAAGAATCCAATTGGGTTGGGGAGCGTTTGGAAAACTTCGTCAAGTCTTCGTCACCCATCCCGCAATGTTTGAAAACCAATGTTTTCAACCAGTGCGTCCTGCCCGTTATGACATACGGTGCTGAAACGTGGACACTAACAGTCGGGTTGATCCACAAATTCAAGGTCGCTCAGCGCGCTATGGAGCGGGTTATGCTCGGAGTTTCTTTGAAGGATAAAATCAGGAATGAAGTTATCGGGAAAAGAACCGGAGTAACCGACATAGCTTACAGAATAAGCAAACTGAAGTGGCAGTGGGCTGGCCATGTTTGTCGAAGGACCGATGGCCGGTGGAGCAGACGGGTCCTGGAGTGGAGACCGCGTATCGGTAAGCGTAGTGTGGGACGCCCCCCAGCTAGATGGACCGACGACCTGAAGAAAGTGGCTGGGACAGACTGGATGCGGAAGGCGGAGGACAGGGTGTTGTGGCGCAGACTGGGAGAGGCCTATGTCCAGCAGTGGACTGCGATAGGCTGAGTTGATTGATTGAGAAGTATTTCTAGTTTTTTTTACACTATATGTAAGAAAGGCCGCAGATGTAGCACATACAATTAGAATCATATGAAAGCAAAATAGCTTCTGGCGTCACAGTGTCCAGCTGCATGATGTGAGTACCCCCTAGTATGTACATCAGTGCTGTACTTACAAACATCCAGAATGTAATACATTTCCGATTGCTATTTAGGAAATGTTTAGATTTCCTAGGAAAAGTATTGCAATATATATTTATATCATAGATTCCCTATCTATTTTAGGAATTGTACACATTTCCCAGGAATTGTATACAATAACGGATTACATACTTTTCCATTAACATATACAAAAATCAACTGCTGTAAATTTTTTAAAAAATATTCAAATTGGTCATGCCGTTTTGTTTGCTCTAAAACAGGGGCGGTTTAAGAAGAAAAAAATAGGAAAAAAAAGAAAATGAAATTTTGACAGGACAACGTCTAACGGGTCAGCTACTAGCTGACCCGTTAGACGTTGTCCTGTCAAAAATAGTAAAAAAAAAATTTTAGTAAAACATTTAGTCTGTTTCAACACTACCAGATAAGTTTCTGGTATTATCAAGATGATAGTTTCATACAATTTCTGTAAAAAAGCATTGTGAAGGTTTAACATAGATATTCAACTCTACCTGTATGGTGTTCCTCATCATCATCAGCTTGGTGATCCTCAGCATTATGATCATCATCATCATCATCTATGTTCACCGTAACACCTATGTCTGACTTCTCCCTCGGCTCAGTTGCTTGACTAGAGTCTGTTGTGTCTTTCAGGAGAGCATCGAAAGGGTCAAGGGCCTGTAAAAAACATTTTGTAAAGTTTTTGAAAGTAAATCAGTATTGGTCTTTTTTTTTGGATACACCAGAATGTTTGAAAACCCTTTTCGAATCAAATACAGGCTATACGTATGCCTGACATTGACATAGCTGATCAAAAACTCATTAAAATTTCCTTGAATTAGGCATTGAAAGGACCAAAAATTACACTAGAGTTAGACTTTTTTCCATCATACATGTATTTACTCTCAAATTCAAAACAGAATAAGATAATTCAGATTGCCAAAAAAATTCAGTATTTCAACTGAATTTATAGTATTTTAAAGATTATTTACCTGTGTATGATCCTCTTGATGATGATCATCCACAGAAATATTTGGTGCCGTCTCAAATTGAGGCTGGCTGTCCTCATCATTGTCTTTTTTTTCATCATTGTCTATGATTTCCACCTTATCATCATCAGCTTCTGTCTCTTTTTTCTTTGTCTTGCCTACAGCTTCAGCTTTATCAATATTTACAACATCATTCGTTTTTGCAGCATCATCATCAGTTTTTGCAACATCATCAGTTTTTGTGACACTATCCTCATTAGCTGCTTCTTCACTGTTTTCTTGGCTCAGTTGAGTGAATGTTTGGCTTTCGTCAAGAGTATCTTGGCTTAGTTGAGTGAATGTTTGGCTTTCGTCCAAAGTTTCTTGGTTAACATCTTGGCTAGTTGCATCACTAATGTCTTGAGAAGTTGACTCTAGTGGCAAATCATCTTTTGTTTTATCTTCTGCATTTGCTTCACTGTCTAGTGATTCTTCAATTGCTTTGACTGAAGTGTCAGCTGTAATTAAAAGGCTGTGTTTTACTACAGTAAAAATGTATTATTCTGTATATGTAACACGAAAAGTTAAGCCTGCATCAATAGCATGTGGGTTTAAAGATGTTTATTCTCACACAAAGTCACTTACAGTAGAACAATGCTTAAAATAAATATAAAGTTTGTCACAATGTCATGGTAAAGTCAAATCATTTATTTCAAATAGGCACATAAAAGGCATTTTTGATAGAAGTGCCTTTTTTTCTCATCAGATGTCTGAGTAGGTCTAATTTTAGACCCAAAACCCCAGTGAACTAAACCCCCAACCCTCCCCAGGTTGGGGGTTTAGTTTTTTTTACATTATATACATTTTTTATGTGATGAGCTTATATACCTATTATGTAAAGTTTTGTCCATTTGCACACATGGGGTGCATTCGACACGCGGGGGAGAGGGGGTTTTATTTGCGAACTACAACTACTGATGGATTGTAGTGGATGGGTTAGTGAGAATGATTAGTATGGATGAAGTGAGAATAGCAGTTAATGGGATGAAGAATGGTAAAGCAATAGGTCCGGACGGAATACCAGTAGAAGTATGGAAGTTATTACGGGTAGATGGATGGACGTGGTTAGCTTTATTCTTCAATAAGTTGTTGCTAGAAGAAGCCATACCTGACGAATGGTGTAACAGTTCGCTGGTGCCCATCTTTAAAAACAAAGGTGATGTACTGGAGTGTAACAACTATAGAGGAATAAAGCTAATGTCACATAGTATGAAGGCTTGGGAGAAAGTTATTGAAAGGCGACTGAGAGAAGAGAGTGATATTTCGCAAAACCAATTCGGTTTTATGCCTGGTCGAGGAACAGCAGATGCCATTTTTGCTATTCGCCAGCTGTGCGAGAAATACAGAGGTGCTCATAAAAACTTGCACATGGTATTTGTTGACCTCGAAAAGGCATACGACCGAGTGCCTCGTGAAGTTTTGTGGTGGGCACTTAAGGAGAAATGTGTGCCAGGGAAGTATGTGCAGTTGATTCGTGCGATGTACAGTCGATGCAGTACCCAAGTCCGGTCTACAGTGGGCACTACTGGGAGCTTCGATGTGGCTGTCGGTTTACACCAGGGGTCTGCACTCAGCCCTTACCTCTTCGTGCTGATAATGGATGCTCTTTCTTCGGACATCCAGGAAGAGGCTCCCTGGTGTATGCTGTTCGCCGATGACATTGTGCTGGTTGCCGAGAGCGGCCTAGAGGTCCAGAGTAGATTGGAGGTGTGGTGGAAAAGACTGGAGACCGTTGGCCTGAGAGTAAGTCGGACCAAAACGGAGTATCTGTTTTGTGATTTTGGCGGCCTCTCGGGTCCGGTGCCCATGTCTCTTGCCGGAACGCCCTTTCCGATCTGCTCCGATTTTCGGTACCTCGGGTCGCTTGTCCAAGGGGATGGCGAAGTAGGCCGAGACGTAACACACCGGATCAACTCAGGATGGATGAAATGGCGACAGGTTACAGGAACAACTTGCGACCCACGGATGCCCCTCAAGTTAAAGGGAAAAATTTACAAGTCCGTGATAAGGCCTGTCGTACTGTATGGATCGGAATGCTGGGCAGTGAAGAAGACGGATGAAAAAAGATTGCATGCAGCGGAGATGAGAATGTTGAGATGGATGTGTGGAGTGACGAGAATGGATAAAGTAAGAAATGAGTATATAAGAGGAAGTTTGAAAGTGGCGCCAGTGACAGAAAAGTTGAAAGGAAATCGTTTGGGTTGGTATGGGCATGTGATGAGGAGAGACGAAACGCATGTGCTTAAAAGAGTGATGAATATACGAGTTGATGGATGGAGAGGCAGAGGAAGGCCAAAGAAAAGATGGATGGATTGTGTGAGGAATGATATGAAAGAGAAGGGAGTGAATGAGAGCGTGACGGTTGACAGAGGAGAATGGAAGAAGAAAACGTGTTGCGCCGACCCCAAGTAACATGGGATAAGGGCAGGAAGATGATGATATAAGTGATAGGTAATAGGTAATACGAGCTGGTATCTGCAACTCCACGACAATGCGCGTATTTTGCGTATGGTATATACAACGTGTAACGTTAAATGCGCAAAACCTCTTAAGGGGTCATTGTACTCATAATTTAATTTTAATTTTAATTTAATTTTAATTTAATAATTTTGATATAATTTTAATTTTATTGATAATTTTAATAATATTGAATGTTTTAATCTTAATTTTATTGAATGTCTAAATTTTTATTGTGTGTGTGTGTGTGGGTGTGTGTGTGTGTACTGTGTGTGTGTGTGTGTGTGTGAATTTAATTTAATTTTAATATTTTTAATTCAGAATTGGTTGTTGTTTTTATGGATCTCAGTTATCTGAATTAAATGAATTTTATTTATTTATTTATTTATAATTATGAACAACTTTTACTATGGGACCAAACCTGAAATCGCGAAAAAAAAAATCAGCTGTTCAGTACATTTATGTTCGCATAATTCGTGAAAATGTACTGAACAGCTGATTTTTTTTTCACAATTTCAGGTTTGGTCCTGTAGTAAAAGTTGTTTATAATGATGAGTACAATGACGCCTATAAGAGGTTTTGCGCATTTAACGTTACACGTTGTATATGTGATATAATCTTATATACCTATTATGTAAAGGGTTTTCCATAGGCACACATGGGGTGCATTCAACACTTGAGGGGTTATGTGCAATTATGATTGACCCATCCAATGAATTCAGCTTTTAGGAAGGTTGTAATTTGTGATAAAATTTTCAGCTAATTGAGTTTTAAATGAATTGAATGAGTGTAATTTTTTTTATACATGAGGGTTCTTTCAAAAGTTCTTTTTGTTACCTTGGGTAAAATTAGAAATCTAGCTTGGGGACTGCTACGTAGAGTCTGGCCATGCTAACTCTGCCATGCAATAAATGGGCAACCCCAAAAAGGTTTACATTTGGTATAATAAAAGTTGACATGTATGTAGATCTAATAATTTTGGTATTTTGCATAATAGATTATTTATCTAAGAATGTTTTGATTACTTTTTTCCGTAGTACAGACGGTGATGTCTTATACAGATTTCCAAATTCTACCATTATTTCACTGCAGAGTTAGCGTGGCCAGACTCTATGTTGGAATCAGAATCAGAACTATTTATTCGTAAACATAGGTAGAGTTACACAGTGTGTGAGATGTTATAATATTTACATATAGCATACGTAACAGACGTAATATGTTCGACATCATTCAACTGTTCAAGATTTTAAACTCATTTACTGATTCACCATCACTACTTGGTAAAATATCACTAAGAGCAAACGCTCGCCTACCCGTACGCCGATAGATATGTCACATAATTTTAACTCATTCTATTTTTTTACTTTGTCTACCTTCAGTTTACTTTGTAAGATAAGTTGCATTGAACATTAGTTCTGACACAAAAATTAATATATGTATTTCTTGCACGTCTTTCCTTGTTAAGAGTTTATTGTACATATTTTTAGAACTATACCACATTGTCGGCACTATAGGTCTTTTGTAAGGAACCAATTCTTTCATAAATAATATTGTTTGTAAGTACATGACTGTTTGTTGCCAAAATAAAATAAAATAAATAAATAAAATATAGGTTCTCTATGTTTTGCCGTTAGGCGTACAAATATAATTATAAAATTGCCAATCAAATTAATTAAATTTCATCATAATTTTAAATAGACACAGCGATGTCAAAGTCTAAATCAATTAAATATTTCCAATATGTCAACAGCAAAATCTTTTCAAATAATAATGTGAATTAGGAGAACTTAAAATATAAACACAAGAATGTTCTGACATTCTTGTGTTTATATTTTAAGTTCTGGTAATCTGAAGGAGGAATTACAGAATTGTCATCAAAATAGTCCTTTAACGAGTAGTAACATTTACTTTTGGTTACTTGTTTTGCTTTAGAAAAAGATAAATTAGTCTGTACTAGCTGATTCTCCTGCATGGAGAAACTTACTATTGTAACGCGCATGCTAGTACCTAGCCCTCCCAGTTGGCTTGATTTTTTCCAACATCTTCAAGAATCATCGTCATATTTCAGACAATTCAGAAAAATCCTATTGAATTATACACCTACACCTAATATTGTGGTACAATGCATGCCACGAAAGATGAGACTTGACACACCACGTAGTTTGACTAGTGCAGTACATTATAATTCTCTGATTCTGATTTATAGGTCTCTTTAGCGGTATGAGGTCTGAGACGTGAATGGAACAGGCGTCATCGGGGCGGCGGAAAGAGTGCGGGAGGCGAGATACTGCGTTCGTCAAGTCTCATCTTTCGTGGCACGCATTATACATGATGTTATAAATCATATGCAAAATACGCACATTAACGTGGAATTGCAGATACCAGCCTGTATTACCTATGATGTTATAAAACATTGTATCACTTTGCGTTGCCTTGCAAGGCATACAAATATTTTAGACAGTAATAGTTGTACAGGTAGTACGTACTTATGGCCTATATAATTATAAAAGATACTGTTAAGTAACCATCTTAAATATTTGGCAATATACAAAACAATACAAATGAAGGTAACAATTTAACTATATTTAATATATCTGAGAACATAAATTGTTACAGTAAACATAGAATTATAATGATTATGTTGTCAAACAAGAAATGAATTATCAAACTCACCTTCATCCTTAGCATCCTCCTGACTGTCTCCATCTGTGGTGTCTGCCACATCTCTCTTACTGTCACCAACATCACTTTTAACACTACTGCTGTCCTCTGTCACATGATTTTGTAACTCACTTTTGCCGGGTCCAGTTGCACTTTTTGTTACATCACTACTGGAGTCTGGGAGTGTGGCACCTGCCGCATTGTCTCCAGATCCTTGACTGACACCTCGACTTGGTTTCTCAGGCAAACTCTCTTTTTCATCCATAATTCCAATCCAGTTGGAAATATATTGTCAATTCAACACGCAATTAGCATCTGAAATCATCGCATTACATTAAAAGGACACGAAACAAGAATTCCCTCTCACAGTATTCGACGCACCCGGCAGAATAGCTTTTAGGTTAGGATACTACTGGACAAGCTCAGTTTGACACTAAATAAACATAGATATTAATTCAAAGCCAAATTAATATTACACACAATGTGTACCGCCATAAAAACAGATTGTGAAAAGGGTAAAATGCTCGTGAGCTGTGACACAAACTGTAATTCATGGTTTATGACGCCAATCATTAGCCAAGCCACACGTCCCGCGCTTATTTCGACTTCGAATACAGAACTTTAGAAAGTGATTATAAGTGAGATAATAAAGCATTTACACTGCAGAATTAACGGAGGCGTTGGCGTCATTGCGATTATAGCATAAAATGTGTCAAATTAACTGATATTACTACAACAAGGCTGTCAGGTAAGTTCCTTTGTAAGTAAGCAATGAAAAACGAAAGGTCACTCAGGTGCTGAATTATCAAAATATACATCAAACGAACACCACGATAAGGACTAATCGTTACAAATTATAATAATTCATTTTAAACTATGTACGACTTACTTAAATACAAAATTGTTCACAAATCACATAAAAGCACAACAAACGGCCACCATTTTGGAATCAACTTGCCCCTGCCCTGCCTGCCAAATTGTTGCGGAAATGCATTAGCTGTCAAAATGAGCCTTTTAAATAAAAAACTTATTCAAATCTAAAATTAATAACAGAGAGATATTATAGTTAATATTAATTAATTTTAAAATATGATAATTGGCAGCTTAATTCTATAAAACGGTGAATAATTTTTAATAACACCTAAAACCATTTTCGAATTCGAGTGGTATTGCCGTATTGTTTTGTTGGTACAAGGTGACGCTACCTTTAGTGATGGGAAAGTGTTTATCGGTTTTTTGTTTATTCGTTTTCAAACCCCATTTCTCCAAGCTGGCATATGGCATTTGTTTCACTAAAGCCTTTCTTTATTCAAATATAAATTATCTTTGATCGAGACACTTCATTTGTTTATTTGTTTACAGCTCTAAAAAGAAAGTTGAAATATATTTTTGCTGGCCCGGGTTGGTCGAGAGGAACCAGTACACACGGCTACACATCAAGCTATAATTTTCCAGTTTAGACTGACCTCTCATTGTAAGGAAATCTTATACAATGCGAGATCAGCTTATAGTGCAATTTATAGCTAGATCCATAGACTTACAAAAAAAGATGGACTCCGCGCCACGCATATCGAAAGTGAAGCACAGTAAGTATGCCGGACCGTTTGTACAAACACGCCTCACGCACACATTTATATCATAGTATGCCGACCGGCCGCCATTACGTGACACGAGCCACGCCATCTTTGCAGGTACTCAGGTCATGCACACATAGATCGGTACGGTGCTTCACTTTCGATATGCGTGGCGCGGAGTCCATCTTTTTTTATAAGTCTATGGCTAGATCTGTAGCCGTGCGTACCTATACTTTTATCGATTTTTCTTCTTTGACCTCTTCTGATATTGTTAACTCGCAGTTGGTCTAAGATTACGTTTTATTACAAGTGTTAGTTTATCAAACTAGACACGTAAGGTCAACGGGCCCTTGTATCGAAATAAAGAACACACCATTGTGTAACACACAAATAAAACACGTTTTGAGCGATATCGACAAAACCACAGACAACATTATTTTCGAGGACTGAACTAGTGCTCACGAAGAGTTTCAGTTATGCTACGGCATAGACATACATACGTATAAAAAAAGGAGGACTCCGCACCACGCATATCGAAAGTGAAGCACCGTGCCGATCTATGTGTGCGTGATCTGAGTACCTGCAAAGACGCCGTCGCTCGTGTCACGTAATGGCGGCAGGTTGGCATACTATGATGTAAATGTGTGCGTGAGGCGTTTTTGTACAAACGGTCCCGGCATACTTACTGTGCTTCACTTTCGATATCCGTGGCGCGGAGTCCTCCATTTTTATACGTCTATGTACTACGGCTACATTGTCGTGATAAAGCAAACTACACTTCGCGTACTCTCTGTTTACAGCGAAATATCTTCGAGCGGAAGGCGTGCGAAAGAGAGCGCGCGCACAGAGCTGAGCGCGCGTAGTGTGCGCGTGTTGTATCTATAGTACGTACAGTAGAGATATAGTTTTGTAGTGTGCGTGTCGTTACTTAACTCCTTTGGCCTGTGTACCTACATGCTGATAAATAAATCTACACACTCGTTTTCTTACACACATCCATAGACTTATAAAAAAAGATGGACTCCGCACCACGCATATCGAAAGTGAAGCACCCTACCGATCTATGTGTGCGTGATTTGAGTACCTGCAAAGACGCCGTCGCTCGTGTAACGTAATGGCGGCCGGTAGACTTACTATGGTGTGAATGTGTGCGTGCTGGCTTGTAGACATTAGCGCACTGACTTACTATACTATGGGTGCTTCAGTTATTGTTAAAGGAGACGGCGTCCGCCTTTTTTTTTAGGTCCATGCTCACATCCATGACATTTAGAGCGGTTTTACAACTAAGTCCGATCCGAATCCGAGAAATGGTCCGAAGTAGCCGCGGTGCTATTTGTATGAAGGGTTGCGCACTAGATCCGAACTCGCACTAGATCCGAACTCTGTCCGTCCGAATTTAGAACATTCCCAATTCGGATTGAACTCGGATCTTGAATTCGGATTCGGATCGTAGTGCGAAACCGCTCTTAAGTCTGCGTCACACCAAACGGAGCCATTAAACACAAAAAATAAATTATAATGAATACAAAAAAAAATCTCAAGTATCAAAACATTTAACTAGGGTCTGGCAAACAAAAGCGTGACCAGGGGGGCTAAAACGGCCACTTTGGCAGAATCATAATAGGATAATATTATGAATAATATTTGAAATCGTAAAACGGTCACAAACTGTCAATTCATAATATATTGTCAGTTTGTGACCGTTTTACGATTTCAAATATTATTCATAATATTATCCTATTATGATTCTGCCAAAGTGGCCGTTTTAGACCCCCTGGAGTTTTCTTTGTAAGTTTTATTTATGCCAACATTATTGAACTGTCAAAGACTGGTATTTTTCTACCCTTTGTAGAATTCGCTTGGGTTTCTGTTGTACTCCAGTGATTCGTGTTCGAGACCATAGATAATACACTATATAAAGTAATATTCGAGACTCCTCTCTCTGTGAGTGCGGGTTGGAGGAAGGCACTCTGGACCACATATTTTTTGAATGCTCAAACAACATCCCACCTTTAAATTTATATAGGCGCCTCCCAAAATTTAAGATCCCTCTTCCGACTAATTTTCCTTCTTTACTAACATACTCCTCTCTAGATGTGGCGCTGATGACTTTCATCTGTCACAATAACATAAAATTGTGAATTACTCCGTATGTGTTGGTGTGGTATAAGTGTATTTTTTAAAAAATCTAAGTTTTAAAAATTATAATATTTATTTATTTCTGTTTTTTGTTTGTTTCAGTCCCGTACTAACCCAGCAAGTTGTATCAACTATCAACTGGATCAACCAAATATTTTTTTTTTTTTATCATGCACACTTGTTTCTCTAGCTCACTTTAGACATTGGCAGAATAGTCGACATCGGCTTTGCTTGCCATTTATTAAAAATAGAATAGAATAGACTTTGGAATCTTGATCCTTGTTGGCTGATTTGATATATTTATTTACGATATAAATAAATAAATAATAAATATCCTTGGACATTTCACACAACGCCATCTAGTCCCAAGCTAAGCAACCTAATGCTTGTGTTATGGTAACGAGATGGCTGATAAACTACATATATACATTTTTTTTTGTAAATACATACATATTATAAATAGAAAAACACCCAGACTCGAAACAAATACTTGTAGGTCGTACAAATATTTGTTCCGTGCGGGAATCGAACCCGCGACATGCTGCGCAGCAGTCAATCGATCAACCACTGCGCCAACCGTGTCGTCAAATGATATGATGATACCTTATATTTTGTTTCCAGATAATCTGGAAGATATTCAAGGACTCTGCGAATTAAAAACATTGTTGAAACATTAAGGAATTTGGAAAAAAATATAATAGAAACTCAGACTAAGTTCTATGATGGAATACTCAGAGTAAGAAGAACTATAGACTTGTGTACCCGCATCGGTTTAGACTATTACTTTATATCACAGACTACTTAGGGATACTACGTATCTTTATATAGTGTATTATCTATGGTTTAGACTGGTTTTTTATGTTTGTTCATTTGACAAAGTAATTGTGTTATTTCATGTTTCATGTCATCACACTGTTTGGGTACCTATACTTTGTTTCACAGAGCACAGAGGTTGGTGAAAGACGGGATGTGGAGCACTCCAGGAAAAAAACGCCCCCACAAAAGCACAGTGTCGAATTTAGACAGCTTTGATGTTGATGCATATTGAAACAAAATCAATTGATTTTAGACATCAGCGCCCAAGAAGACGACAACGCTCCAGCTCACTCCGCCAGACGGACTATCGAATATTTGTCTATTGAAAGTGTGTAGTTAATGAGTCATCCTCCTTACAGGGACTCAGTGACTTTTATTTATTTCCAAAAATAAAAGATAAACTTACAGGAACTCATTTTATGAACCCTGAAGATGCCGTGGAAGAAATCCCTAAAGAAGAGGGGCCCACTAGGGCCCACTGCTTCAGTCCATGGTTCCATGCCACGGTGCATGGTACTTAGAAAGGAACGGAGACTACTTCGAAAAGCAAAAAATATTAACCGGCTTTTTTATTTTATAAAAACTTTCAGTGTGACCCACGTAGGTAAACATTACCTCTCTTACTAATAAACACAGAGTTATTCCAAGTTTAAACCTATGAAAATGTATGGTTATTCCTTTGTTATTCCTGATATAACTTTATTCCGTGTTTTATTAGTAAGAGTGTATGAGTACATACTGATAAATAAATCTATACACTCGTTTTCTTACTCACATCCATGACATTTAAGGCTCCGTCACACCAAACACAAAAATTAAAGGAGCCATTAAACACAAAAAATAAATTATAATAAATACAAAAAATTCTCAAGTATCAAAACATTTAAGTAGAGTTTGATTTATTTTACTAATAGAATTAAAACAACAAATATAATAACAAATACCATAAACTAATCTAAAATAAAAAAGAACCTAAAACTAAAAACCATAGTAACTAAAATATATTATTAAAAGGAGTCCCTTTAGGCAAGGTTCCGAAGATACTGGCAGCGTTCCCCCTTTGAATAGCTAGACTAATTCTTTGTCCGAGGTAGCTGCCAGCTCTCCGGTCTCCTGTGACGTCGACCAACCTTTTCGTAATTTCATTAAAAAGCCTTATAGCGGTAGGACCCCACGGACCAAGGGTCTCGACACCGAATGGGACAAAATCATATTCGGAGCCTAGTAGAGTTATAGCTAGTAATACCACATAAAGATTTTTTGAATTTGCCGCCTTTTCTCAGGTCGCGCTTTCGTTTGCCAGACTCTATCGGACTTATCACCCTTTTTGATCGCTTTTTGAGGAGGAGAATAATGTTGGCTCTAGAAATTACTTTTGTTTTTATTTTCGTTAATTTTCATCACAACGCGTTCATGAATACGCATATTCATGAACGCGACAAATTTTGACAGCTGATTCTGGTCGCTTTTGTTCTCTGTTACTATTTCAATCACTCAAAGAAATAAATGAGTGCCATTGGATACTATCTTGTGTATATTTTTCCTCATTGGCTAATGTTTAACAATGCTTTTCATCGACCAATAGTGGTTCAGAAATGTGGTACAGTTAGTTGTTACAATTCCTCAATTATGGCGGGTTCGTGTTTTTTCAAGCTCAAATACGAAATGAGTAGTTATTTGCGCCGCTCGGGCGGCGACATTGACAGCGATTTGTCGAATATTCTCGTGCGCCATTTTGTGAATGCTATGGAATTTTGTGTTAAGTAATCAACGCGAGAAAATTAAAATTCGTGTAAGTTCAACTTTGGGCCAAGTGCCCTTCACGTAAGAAATGATATTCGATATATTCGCGATTCGTGTATGATAGCTGTAGTGGGGTCGCTTTTATCGTTTATTCGTTTCTGTTTTGTTTCTTTTTGCAAGCGAAAAAATGCGAATCGGCCTTATTTCTGGGCGCTTACTCATCGCTCCATTCGGTGCTTAGAATCGGGGTTTATTTTCAGGTTTCATTACAATGTCTGAGAAGTTGGTGGGGAAAACGGTGCTGAAACGACATGAGGTTGCCAGGCCCGTTCATATCCAGAGGCTGGAGGCCTCATTAGACGTGCGCCCGTTCGTGGGCCAAGTGGAGAGGATCCTGAACTCGGATGTGGCGTCCGACAGTGAAGACGACTCTGATGCCAAGTCTTTTGGAAATGAGATGTCCAAGGGGGACCGGATGATCCATGGGGTGGTGACCACTAAACAAGGTAAGTGGCTGATACCATCAAGTCAATAACAGTAACACAGCAACATTTTCATAATAAATAACATTAACACAATCTCATAATATGTATCGTTTGGTCATTAATGCTTCAGTTTGAATTTATTTTATAAGCTGCTGAAAACATCCTTAGCTCTGCATACACTGCACAAGTTTTGTTTCACTCATATCACTATAAAACTGAGCTTATGTCCTACTTCACTACTTGCCTTTAAAATCAATTCATCCTAATCAACATCCTAGATCCACCCACTGCTAAGTTTGGGCTTTCTTCTTTTGTGCTATTCTACCACCCCATCACTATTAATTAATAGGAGAAAAAAATTAATGCATATCTTCCTATTATTTACTTTTTTAACGTAAATGTGATGAGTTCCATCCTTATCCGTTATTATTCTCAATATGAAAGTAAGTTAGTAATAATCATGTTCTTAATGCTTTAAGCTTGGCCCTATTTTATGGAATATGTAAGAAAAACTTTGTATAGATATCCTTGTATAGAACCTAGCATAGGTAGAGTAACACACACCAACTTCATCTAGTTTTAAAACATATATTTGTTGTCAGATTACAGAAATAAATATCATTTATCTTCGTCGTCATGAATATTTATCCAGGAATAGCATTTTACACTAGGTAACCTATAGGTATAGTTTGTGTTCTAGAATAGAATAGAATAGAATATCTTTATTTTGCATAAAATATGGTACATAAAAGGTCTTAAATATAAAATTAGTTCCACATATTTTGCTTACTTATTTCAGCATGCAAAAAACACCTTAAAAATAAAAATATAAACAAAAACACTTATTACTAGCCTACTGAGATCATGTGAACAAGAAAATATTTAAAAATATTAAGTTATAAAATTACAAATGAAAATAGTGAGATCATAAATTGATGAATTTAAATATACCTAGTTAAGTTAGCTTAATTATTTTATACATGACTTATAATTTAAAAATTCACTTAAAGTGTAGAACACATTAATACAGAGCCATTTCTTAAGTTTTATCTTAAAATAATTTAATGGTAGCTCTCTGATCTGTTTAGGTATTTGGTTGTATATTTTGACAGACATATTATAACAGTTGTTCTGGAATAGTGTGCTTCTACATCTTGTGATAGCCAGTCGGGTTGGATCTCTTGAAAGGAATTTTTTATTTTCATTGGCTTTAGTAAATAGCTGAGAGTGCTTTTTAACAAATATTCCTACTTGCAATATGTACAGACTAGGTAGAGTTAGTAATCCTAATTTCTTAAATAGAGGTCTGCAAGATTCAAACGGTCCGACCCCACAAATTGCTCTGACACATTTTTTTTGTGTGATAAAGACTTTTTTAGCCTGAGAAGAATTACCCCATACAAGAAGGCCGTATCTGAGAACTGACCCGACATACCCATGGTACGCGGTCAAAGCAGTTTTTTGGCTTGATAATTTCTTAAGCTTTTTAAGAGCAAAAACAAATTTATTTAAATTAGAGCATATGCGAGTTGTGTGTGCTTTCCAATTACAGTGTCTATCTAAGGTAATACCTAAAAATTTGGTCTCAAGGACTTCTTCAATTTTAGTGTTTTTATAGTTTAAGTCTAAGGGTTTTAATTGGGAATTGTTATAGTTAGAGAATTGTAGAATTTTAGTTTTAGATACATTAGCTGTTAGATTGTTGTCCTTTAACCAGTTCATTATTGATTCTATAGTATTGTTTAATGAATTTTCGTAGTTACTATCTGAATTTTCCGGTACTATAACTGAAATATCGTCCGCGAATAGAATGCATTGGTGTGATGTTACTTGAGGAATATCGTTTATGTAAATAAGGAAGAGAAGAGGGCCTAGTACACTTCCCTGAGGAACACCGAACTTATTTATTAAAAGAGTAGACCTGAATGGTGTAGACACAAGTTGATCATTTAGTTGGTTTATTTCAATGCATTGTTTTCTAGTGCTTAGGTAGCTTTTAATCCAATCGAGTGCTTTACCTCGGATTCCATAAAGCTCACATTTATTGAGCAAGATTTTGTGATCTACGAAATCGAATGCTTTGCTCATATCAAAGAAAATGGCAGCAACTCTATTACGTTTATCGATATTTTCTGTTATTTTTTGTACTAATGAGAATGCAGCAAGTGTTGTAGATTTATCTTTTTGAAAACCATTTTGATTGTTTACTATTATGTTAAATTTATTTAAGAAATTCATTAAACGGGAGTGCATGACTTTTTCAAAAATTTTAGATAAAATTGGAATTAACGTGATAGGCCTATAGTTGTTCATATCTTGTTTAGAGTTTTTTTTGTGAAATGGTTTTACGATTGATGATTTTAAATTTTCTGGAAAGACCCCTTGCGTAAACGATAGATTTATAAGGTGACTTAAAATGTCCGCTAGTTCTTTATTACAATTTTTTAATATGGCTGTTGAGATGCAATCATAACCAACAGCTCGTGTGTTATTTAATGAATTTATGGTTCTTGAAACTTCTTCACAAGAGGTGGGTCTCAGGTAAATAGTCGAATTTGATGAATCTATTAACTTGTAATTTGGATGTGAGTTGTTCTCTTTATTTGTTATGGATATGAAGAAATCGTTAAAGGCAGTCGCAATTTTCATTGGGCATTCAACGATTTTTTTATTGTAATCTATTGATTTTATTGTTTCAAATGTTTTTGTATCATCTGTTTTATTTTTTATGATATCCCAAGTGGCTTTACACTTACTTTTTGCATTTTTTAAGTATGAATTATTGTTTTGTTTTTTAGAGTTAGATATACATTTTTTAAATAATTTATCATATTTTATGAAGGCTTTTTTGTTGTTGTCTGTGGAATTTTTGTAGTAACGGTATCTTAATGTTCTTTTGTGACAGGCTGATACTTTCAATCCTTTAGTGATCCATTTGGGAGCGTTAACATTTGCATGAATTTTAACTTTATTTATTGGGAAGCAAAGATTGTAATATAATTGTAAAGTTTCGTGAAATATATCAAAAGCTTTATTAAAATTTTGTTGCTCTAGTACTTCGGACCAGGTTAATTTAGATAAGACATCTTTAAACTTTAACGTATTTTCTAAGCTGAAGTCCCTTTTCATTTCATACCAGAAGGGTAATCTTTGTTCTTGGTTTGACGGAAAAGATAGGGTTTGACCGGTGTTGTGATCTGATAGGTATAATGAATGAACTTCACCTTTTGCATATTTTATGTTACTACATATATGATCGATGCATGAATCTTTACGCGTTGGTTTGTTAATGTGTATTTGTAAATTATTATTCAATAGGATGTTTTTTAAGTCCTCTGAATACACACTAGACTTGAGAGTGTCGATATTTATATCCCCTGCTATGATAATTTTTTTATTCCTGTGTGAAGTTAATTTATGTAGTAGAATTTCTAGTTTATTAAGAAATGTTTTTGTACAAGAGTTTGGGATCCTGTATAAACATACAATTATGCATTTCATGGTAGGTAGTTCAAACTTATCATTGACAGCATATCAAAATGCCTAACACCTCATTCTCATTTCCATTTCAGAACGCCAAAGTGACCGTCTCAGACTCTACAACTTCAGTTCAGTAGGAGAAGAAAGAGAGTGGCTCAGGGATGTCCTACTATCCTCAGGGTCAGAAACAAGCAGTGACGATGACTCTCCTAATTGTAAGGAGATGAGAATACGCAGGTTGTTGAAGGAAAGAAAACATCATAATAGATATGCTAAGAAGTATTATAAAGATCAAGGGGTGAGTCCAAGGTTATCTAAGCACTTATTTGTGAACTTTACTGTTTATTAAGATTATGAAGTTTTTTAAAAATTGTCTGGGAAGGTATTCTACAAATAAATTTCTGAAAATTTCTCTTTAACTTGCTTACCTTTATGTTTTCCGTTGACTTACATTGGATGATCAATTCACATAGACAAAAGAAAAAATAGATGGTTAAATGATGCATTTTTATGTTAAAAAAAATTTCTTCATATTCATAAAAAAAACAAAAACTTAACAGAATTGATTGAGTAATCTCAAATGTTTTACTTAATTAATTTAATTAATCATTGAAACAGGTAACTAATCATTATCGCACACCCTAGATTTTCCAGTAGTTAATTTATCAAGCATTTCATGTCAATTTCCACTATGATTAATTGTGCAAAATGCAAGTAAATGGGCCATTTGACATAAACTATTGTAATGGAAAATTCAAATAGTATTATCATATTCAAGGATGTGTTTTACTGATGAAGTTACATTGACTTGCAAATCTTGCAAAGTACAAATTGATTTCATGTAACAGTAATCAGTTTGAAAACTCTACTACCTACCTCATATTTATGGGGAATTTATTCAGGCACAAATGACAATTATATTTGTGTCATGTGTCTGTGGAATTAGAAAACCTAGAATACTTGCAATAAACCAAAAGGGTTTTCATTATACTTCCCTGGAAAGATATTAACAAATCTGAACCATTTTATCAAAAACCATCTCATAATTTTTTCTATCTTAGACTTGTTTTTCATATTTATCCTGAGAATGTATACTTTTCATTCTAAGCTTTTAAGATTATACTTTTCCACTTAGCTCTAGCAGTCACTACTTATTAGCACTACAAACCTGTTTGAGGTCATCAACCCACTCACCTCAAGGTCACCAACCTCCTTCACTATTTTAACAAATTATTTCTTAAACCTTCTCCTCAGAACTCTCGCTACATGTACTATGGCGCTGGTCTCCTATCAACAGTCGACCGTTACCCCGAGCGCCGTATTAGCCGACCGATACTGCCGCCACCCTCCACAAGGGGACGTAGGGGCAGACCTGCGGAACGCGGGTCATCTACTAGAGGTCTGCATAAAGCAAGACGAGGGAGGGTCAGAGATGCTAGGATGAATGAGGGTGGGGATATGGTAAGTAGAAGTAAACACTTCCATGTTAGTCACGTTCACACCATTTTCCTTTCTGCTTATAGAAACAAACAGTGATTGTAGCATTCTGTTTGCCAAGTAGTTGCCCCATTCTTTTTTTACTTTATTGTTCAATGAGAAAATTATTCAGGTTCCAACATAATTATACCGATTGATGCAAGGGGTTACAGCTCTTCAACTAGCTAGACCTTACTTCCACTCATATTTTGAACAAGTTGTAGACTTTATGAAAGGTGATCTGGGCTCAACTGATCTGAGTTAGCATGTGATTTGCTAACAGAAATTGTCCCAAAAGAAGGACAATAATATGTAGAAAGAAAAACATAATTTCATATAACAATTCTTTTAATTTTAGCCTGATGGTGTTGATTGGGAAGAACAATTACGTAATCTGAAGGAGGAACCTGACAATGACGAGTATGGTATGTCTGCTGAAAAGCCTGGAGTCAGGTTAGTTTGAAATTGAAATGATGTAAACATACTTTTTTCTTTGCCCCTTACCCGCTCTGCTATTAATGTGGCCGACCCGCTCTGCTATTAATGTGTCCCTCTACTGGGCACAACTAATTTAAAAAGCACCATCAACTCGAAAAGAAGAAGACCCACTTTGTGCAATATTGCTTTGCTTTAGCGCTGCTACTGAATGCATCCAAATTTTGCGCATGCTTATATTCTTCAATATTTTTGTTTACCTTCTAATTTTTCTCCACCAGAGGCCGCAAGAAGCTCTCAACTCTAAAGAGCCCGGAAGCCCTAACGGCTCGCAGAAGACGTCACTGGTTGTTACTAGTCAAGAAAGAGCTAGGTAAAGTACAAAGAGCCCGTACTGCCACACATAGAGAGGTTATGCTGCAGAGGAAGCGACTTGCGACTTTATGCTGCAAGCATTGGCGACATATTGCAATGCAGGTAATAATAAGTATAAATTAAACTTTCTTGTATTTTTTTTGTATGTATCAACTGTTTAAACCACTTTGAACTCAAGCAAAATGTAGTGATTTCAATAAATTGAAGTAATGCCATAATGTTGTATAAAAAGAAATCCATAACAATAGAAATGTTTGATAATGTTTCACAGTAAATACGTAGTAGGCGCGTCGATAAGAAATGTAGTGAGTAACTACATTTTACGGATGCTTGTTCTTAGTCTGTGTAGGAAGAGGCCTATCTTCTGTACAAACATATATACCTACAGTTATTATATAATTACTTGTCCTGACTGACTGACTAATTCATCAACACAGAATCTAAACCACTGGGGCTACTAACTTGAAATGTAGGCAGTTGATGCCATTTATGTTGTAAGTATAAGGGAGGATTTTTGAAAATTTCACACGCGAGGGAAGCCGCGGGCAACAGCTATCCTACAATAAACTCAAACTTACTGTAACATTCATTGACAATGACTAGACATTTCTGACCACAGTCTCAAAAGAATATGAAAGAAACAGTATGGCGGTGTAAGCGATTAAGTCGAGAAATGCAAGCTTATTGGAGGAGATACGACCGCGCAGAGAGAGAAACAAGACGACGCATGGAAAGAGAGGCAGAGGAACAGAGAAAGGTAACATTATACCTCATTTCATATAAGTAATTAGACACAATCATATAAATATGTTTTAAAATTGAGTCAATTTGTAATTGAAATACTTAAGGGGTTAAGGCCACTGTTGCTTGAAACCGTGGTCAATCAATCTGCCTAGCAATGCACTGTCCAATTTCATATGAACTTCTAAGATGAGTCAAAACAGTACCCGGGCGTAAATATAACACAACTAAATCCCGGTCGCAAAGCAGAAAGAATTTCGTACAATTAATATAATTACCTATTAGTCTCTTTTTGCATGGAATATTTATTCCATTCTGTATCTGGATAAGGGCGTTGTTAGCTGCGCTACAGTTTATACTTTTGCAGCTATCATCGTTTTACTTGTTCTACTTAGTCTTGTGTTATTGTTCTGAAATAATATATATTTTTTTTTAATGTATTGCCGTCGCGCTCGCACAATAGAAGCTCTTCTAATCAGATAAGTAATGAGGGTCATTGTACGAAATTCTTTCTGCTTCCTGACCGGGCTTTAGCTTTAGAGAAAGACTGTCACACACATATGATTGACAGATAATTATGATGCTCTACAATGCAAAACTCTACAAAACTCTAAACAACATCACTTTGGTTCTAACTGAAACCCTCAATTATTAAAATCAAATCAAATCAATTTATTCGCTTTAAGTGTTGGTACAAATCTCGGTCTTAAAATTAATAATTACACAGATCCATAACACTTAGTCATAATAATGCGACATAGACTAAGAGGTCACAGGATTTTTCATAACGATCATGGATACGGTTAGTTTTACTTCGATGGGTTGTAGAGTAGTCCTCTAATGTGAATGACGCCGGTCTGCCTGCTCTGAGTGGTAGCAAACTTCGAGTTAATCAGAGAAATTGTCAGTTTTGGTACACATTCAAAGTATGGCGTCTCCGCAGATGAAACAAGTTGGTCTGCCGGCTCTGAGTGGTTGCATTTCAGAGCTATGATGCGCGCAACATTGTTGCGAAAAAAAAACGATAAGAGAAATGGTCAGTTTTAGTACCCATTCGAAGTACAGTGTCTCCACAGGTGAAACGAGTTGGTCTGCCGGCTCTCAGTGGTTGTATTTCAGAGCAATCGTTGTGTATGCAAGACACTTATTTGTGGAGAAAGCCTGAAAAATACGTCGAAAAACGGGACAATAGGCGAATTTTTCAAGTGCACGCCGGCCGGTGTCATACCCCCACCCTACACCTGCGCCGAGAACCACCCGCTGTGCGACCGTCCCCCCTGTAAAGGAATAGGGAAAAAGCTAGAGGTGTCAATAAGAGAAATGGTCAGTTTTAGTACCTATTCGAAGTATGGTGTCTCCACAGGTGAAAAGAGTTGGTCTGCCGGCTGTTAGTGGTTGTATTTCAGAGCTTTGTTATACGCAAGGCGATTAGTTATAGAAAAATTCAACTTAACGTAATCAATAAAATAAAGAATGAAATCGAACTAATCCAATTTTTAATAATTCAACTTATTACTTTGGGTAAATCACAGATTAATAATTTTGTAGAAGATAGCTAAGACTTAGAGTTAAATATTTACTTACTTCTAACATTCTATATTTTTTGAGTTGTTTCATTAGCTATATTCTACAAAATTATTAATCTGTGATTTATCCAAAGTAATAAGTTGAATTATTAAAAATTGGATTAGTTCGATTTCATTCTTTATTTTATTGATTACCGTTAAGTTAAATTTTTCTATAACTAAGCACCTTGCGTATAACAATGCTCTGAAATACAACGACTAAAAGTCGGCAGTCCAACTCGTTTCACCTGTGGAGACACCATACTTTGAATACGAACTAAAACTGACCATTTCTCTTATTGACACCTCTTGACACCTCTAGCTTTTCCCTATTCCTTTACAGGGGGGACGGTTGCGCACCGGGTCGTGCTCGGCGCAGGTGTAGGGTGGGGGTACGACACCGGCCGGCGTGCACTTGAAAAATTCGCCTATTGCCCCGTTTTTCGATGTATTTTTAGGCTTTCTCCACAAATTAGTGTCTTGCATATGCTCTGAAATACAACCACTGAGAACCGGCAGACCAACTCGTTTCACCTGTGGAGACACCATACTTCGAGTAGGTACTAAAAGTGACCATTTCTCTTATCGTTTTATTTTCGCAACAATGTTGCGCGCATCATAGCTTTGAAATGCAACCACTGAGAGCCGGCAGACCAACTTATTTCATCTGTGGAGACGCCATACTTTGAATGTGTACTAAAACTGACCATTTCTCTGATCGTTTTTTTTTCGCAACAATGACGCTTCTTGTAAGCGCTATAACTCGAAGTTGCAACCACTCAGAGCAGGCAGACCGACGTCATTCACATTAGGGGCCTACTCTACAACCCATCGAAGTAAATCTAACCGTATCCATGATCGTTACGAAAAATCCTGTCACCTCTCGGTCTAACATGTTGTATTTTGAATTTTATTCCGATTAAACATAAAGTTTAATTGTCAACTTAAGACTCGTTTACAAAGTCAGCTTTTGTATTAAATTAAGAACACGGTTTACGGAATGTGCCATATTTACAGCCGAATACTGTATTTCTAGTTTTCACTTATTCTCCATTTCCCTCCTCCCTGCATCAGTGTCTAATTGATTAACAGAACTTTTACCCCAGATGGACGTAGAACTAATGGAGGCAAAGCGGCAACGTCGCAAACTGAACTTCCTGATTACTCAAACAGAATTGTATGCGCATTTTATGCAAAAGAAGCTGAATTCTGGCGACGATGGTGACGGTGGAACTGCTCGGATTCTAAGGCAGCTGGATGAGGATAGAGATCCGAGACTGGCTGCTATTGATCATTATGATAGGTAAGCAGTAGAATAATAAGTATTTTAAAGTTCAGTGCTAAATAAAATTCTATACTGAAGCTCGATGTTGGGTATTGCATAACTTTCTAGAACATAAAAAGAAAGGGAAAAGGTTTATAAAGGTCGACATGATGCACAAAAATAAAAACGCAATACAAGCCGCAAAGAAAAACGCAATACGTTGATATTGCGATGTAGTCGAATTGTCAGTAGCGTTTGCAAGGTCAGCCAGCGCTTATGACAAGGTTCCATCGCAATATCAACGTGCGGGGCTTGTAGTTACTCTGTGAATATAAGTTTGTTAATCGGAAGGGCACACACACAATAACAAATGAGTACATAAGAGAATGTTTGAAAGTGGCACTGGACCACTGGTGACTGAAAAGATGTGCGGAAATTGATTGTCATGGTATGGGCATGTGATGCGGAGGAATGAGGAAAATGTCATGAGGAAAGTTTTGAGTATGAATGTCGACGGTTATAAGAGTAGGGGAAGACCAAAGAAACGATGGATGGACTGTGTGAAAGATGACATGGCTAGAAAGGGGTGACTACCGAGATGACGACTAATAGAGAAGTGTGGAAAAAAGGGACATGTTGCGCCGACCCCAAATAGTTTGGGATAAGGGCAAGAGTAAGATAATCGGGAGGACCTGGCAACACAATTTTAACTAGCACAGGAGTCAGTGAATTCGATAATTTGTTGTACCTACTATTTTATGCTAATAAATATTTTTTGTATTTTTTGAATTGTCAACCCTGTCTTGCATTTTTAACCCTGTTGCTTGACATTGGCTTGAGATAATGCTAATCTTGGTAGAATGATCCAGAAGGAAATGTTATTCTGTCATTATTATACTTACTCCATTTGAAATAAGATTAGACATTTAAATAAAACTTTGTCCGTCCGTTCAACCGGTTTTGACTTCTATTCCGTACGCATAAGGATGACATTAAAAGCAAAAACGTGGTTACAATACCAACTGTTTACTGCAGCTGCCATTGTCAGACCAACGCAATAGAAGTCAAAATCGGTTGAACGGACTGTAAAAAGATGTTTATTTAAATGTCTAATCTTATTTCAAATGAATGTTAAATAGTTCTTGATTGCTCAAAACCTCATTTACTTATTTATTTAAGATATAAGTACATAAATATACGACATAACAGATTTAATAAATCTAAGGCGTTGTACAGCAAAAACAAAATATAATAAAATGCTTTGCAAGGCAGAAAACATTACAATAAAAAATGGGAACATTGGAACCTAAGTAAAATGTTGTACAGTTGTTTTATCTCACGAAAGCGGGTGAGCCATACTTGTAGATGTAATGCGTATAGACACGCGCTCTTGTGTGCGTAACTGCAGGTAGCGCGCTCCCGAGCTTACGCACACAAAGACAATGTGTAACATTTACACACACAAGTATGGCTCGCCCGCTTTCGTGAGGTAAAACAATTATATAGCCCTGTTTATCTCATTTCGGGCATACATTCTAACCCAATCCTCTACTGACAGCGAAGCCATGAAAGCTCGCGCCTCCCGGAACGCTCGAGAAGCATTTCGCGCCGAACGTGCTCGCACGCAGCTATTTGACTCAAACGCGGGCGCGGGCGACGCGACCGACACCGACGGTGGCGCCGATATCACTGACGGCCATGACAGAAGGAATGGAGACCATGACCAGCCTGATATATTTAGAGGGACGTTGAAGGGGTACCAACTGAAGGGCATGAATTGGTTGGCTAATTTGTATGATCAGGTGAGTTTTCATGCCATGCAATCTAAGCTAATAAGTTGGGGTTTCTGCAAGTCATAATCTAACCAATTTTAGTTACATTGTGGCACAAATTTTCTTTTAAATTCTAACATGTGTGTAGTCTGGGGTGCTCTTTTTGGTTCGCTTAGGTAGATCTATCTGAAAGGTTCTGCATTTAAGTTTGCTTTCTGGTTCTAATTTTGCGGGAAATTCGGTGCAATTTCAATTAAAAACCTTCAAAATCTAGTTGCAATCTCATCTCAGCAACAATCAATGTTTAAATTTTTACACAAAATGTATGAAAATTAGAGGTATTTTTGACAGATTAAGACCGAGATTAAAATGCGAACCAAGTTAAGCATGTTAAACCGTTAGTCCCGGCTGTTATTCGTAGATTTTTAACATTCGCTACGGGTCGACAGAAGCCCAAAAACCAGACTTACCAAGGGGTGTTACCCAGTAGGTCAGATAGACAGTTGCTCCATGTAAAATACTGGTATTCAGCTGCATCCAGTTAGACTGGAAGACGACTCCAACATAGTTGGGAAAAGGATTGATTAAAATCTTCTTAAAAATATGGAAATTGCCCCTCAGATATAATGGCTGTATCACAACAAAACATAAAATCACACCTGTATTACCAGAATGGTTGAGCAAAGGTGCATTGTAACAACCACATTTTGCAAGTTTTGTTTAAGTCCAGTGTAATAGACATGTCGCAGCCAACTAGCTTAATTAGCCGTTAACCGCCTAGCCTTTGGAAGTAGTGCTCACCGGCCGCTGCCGTGGCACCGCTCGCTTCGTTTGCTGTACTCGCATGCTGTTGGTTACAGTTCTAACCTAACCAAACCATTTGGTTGGGGAGCCTAGGCTTAGTTACTGCGAGACTGCGACCAATTAGGCTCGCGCGTGGTTGGTCACAGTTCCAACCTAACCTATAATTGAATAGATATAATTTAGCGCGCCGTTTAAGAGGCTAGGCGGTTAACTAAACGTCTGATTAAGATAGTTGGCTGCGACAGACATACAAATCCAGACTCCGGATCTTCAATTTTGTAGATCCCAAACTTTACGTTTTAGCCTCCGAAAATAAATGATTAAAGTTAATCGAACTTAAAATGTTTATTTTTTCCTAGGGTATCAGCGGCATTCTAGCTGACGAGATGGGTCTAGGCAAGACGGTGCAATGCATAGCGTTTCTGTGCCACGTGGCGGAACGGCTCGGTGTATGGGGACCATTCTTAGTAGTATCCCCTGCCTCTACGCTACACAACTGGCAGCAAGAGATGCAGAGATTTGTGCCGGATTTTAAAGTGGTAAGTTTGCTTTTGCACTTTGTCGGCTCACGCAATTTTTTATATTTTTTTATTCTTATGCAATCTGTCCTCCTATTGACATTCAGCAAGTTTTGAGATGTTTGCTTTAGTCATTCTTGGTATGCGTCCACTGGCTCATCCACTGGTTCACGCAATAACATAGACTGTTATTTATATAATTGGTTAGTTAGATTCTTATCTAATCCAGGTATTTTCCAAACAATTAAAAGTGTAACTTTAATTTCCCATCTCAAAAATCAGCCTGTATAATAAGTATTTCCTTTTAGAGGGGCTTCTAACCAACTTAGCCAGTAAGTTTCAAGACCTTTCCTCCTTTTTAAGACCTCCTTTCAATCCCTGTTGAAAAAAAAAAAAAAATTGCAAAATAGTTGGGCAAACGACATCTAAAACTGTTCCATATTTCAAGTTGATAGCATTAGTAGTTCTTGAGATATCCAGCTGTGAGAGACAGACAGACAGACTAAGTCGCACCATAAGGGTTCCTTTTTACCATTTCGGTACGGAACCCTAAAAAAGAGAGGAGGCCTATGTCCCAGTAGTGGGAACATTATAGGCTGATTATGTTATGTCTCTCTTTTAGGTACCATACTGGGGTAGTCCAAGCGAACGCAAAATCCTTCGTCAATTCTGGGAACGCAAAGACTTACACACTCGTCAAGCGGCGTTCCACGTAGTGGTGACGTCATACCAGATCGTGGTGTCAGATCTGAAGTACCTGAACCGCGTGTCGTGGCAGTACATGATCTTGGATGAGGCGCAGGCTATCAAGAGCTCGGCTAGCATGAGGTGGAAGTTGCTGCTAGGGTTCAGCTGTAGGAATAGGCTGTTGTTGTCTGGTGAGTTTCACTATATCGATAATAATTTAACAAATGTCGATAGTCGTACTATCGATAAAAAATCAATCTGCGTAGCCTTTTCCCAACTATATTGGGGTCGGCTTCCAGTCTAACCGGATGCAGCTGAATACCAGTATTCTACATGGAGCGACTGCCTATCTGACCTCCACAACCCAGTAACTGGGTAATACGATACCCCCTAAGTAAGACAGGTTGTCAGACTTTCGGCTTCTGACGACCCGTAACGACTGTCAAAGATCCACGAAAACCCATGAACACCGTCTCCACCAACATGTGAACATCGACGCAATTCAGCTGTTAGACCAGACAAACATAGTGCGAAGGCTAAAACAAACAAAACCTTTTGAGTTAGTGTAGTGTAAAAAGTGTAGAAATAATAGTGACAATGACACTCATATAACACATGAACAAAGTGTTTTTATTATTATATCAGACTCTAAGAAAGTGGAACGGACTTGTGTAAAGTACAATTAACACTATTCTAAGTTTTTAAAATAATTATCACGTAAAAAATTAAGTTAGATTAAAATTGCTTATTAGTCTTCTAGGCTATATTGTAATTAATTATTAAGAACCTGGTTCTTTTTAATAAAGGATAAAAAAAAAAAAAGATCCACGAATGACAGCCAGGACCAACGGCTTAACGTGATTTCCGAGGCACGGATTAGTAAATATGGTCTATATTTACTCCTCCGTAAGGAGTAAATCCGGAGTAGTAAATAGGTTATGTAAAGATGGTAACCAATCACGGACCAACCCCGGCAAGCGCAGCTTAACCTGATGGATCGATCCGTGCGGCTGTTATTACTTAGCCACAAGCTCCTCCACGAGTCATACTATCGATAACTGATGTTGATATTAGTCGTAAGAATTAAGTCTGAAATTGGTCATGCTAATTTGATAGTCAAAACCTCAAGAAACTGATACAGTCTTCGCCACGCAAGTTGCTGACGCGACCAATCACGCAGCAGGATACCGTACTGCGCATCCCCACTTTTTTGCCAACTTGTTTGGTAACTATGGCTACAGTACTTTATTTACGCTATCACAAACTGCATGCGTTATCTGCGTGCATTTTAATCCTGTGAGATTTGTAATCATTCCTTCTTGTTTTTGTCTAGATATAAAATTGAGATGTTATTTGATTTATATTTTGTCTATAGGTACTCCAATCCAAAACAGCATGGCAGAACTATGGGCTCTACTCCACTTTATAATGCCGACGCTGTTTGATTCGCATGATGAGTTTAACGAGTGGTTCTCCAAGGATATTGAAAGTCATGCTGAGAATAAAAGCACTATTGATGAGAGTAAGTAACTGATGAAAATCCCTTTTTTTTTTCAAATGCCTTGTAAATTCTCTTGTTTATTTTATTTCATTTCTAGTCTTGCGCAAAATTAATTGAAGGAATGCTATAAATATTATGCCTGTAGGTACAGTAGTGAGTTTCAGTGGTTCAAGTCATAATCGCCAGATGCACGCGGTGAAAACGAATTCACATGTGTGCAACTTGCGCAAATACTGTTTTATGTATACTGCACTGACTCTACGCTAAGTTCAAATGGATCAAGATTCTTAGCTCTTACTTATAACCCCCTCACATTAGGATGATATGTAACCATTGTTATTATTTTCAGAGCATTTATCACGTCTGCACATGATTCTAAAGCCGTTCATGTTGAGAAGAATCAAGAAGGATGTTGAAAATGAGCTGTCAGATAAAATTGAGATTATGGTGCATTGTCCACTTACTATTAGGCAGAAATTATTATATATAGGTAAGTCGTTAATTCAAATTAAATAAGAAACGTTTTTACCTGGTGGTTTTTGATTGGTGTTGCCAGTATGTAATTTTTTTTATGCAAAAGATAAATAATAAAATAAAATTAAATGAAAGCCTTTGTTGCTGTTCTTATTTTTTACATGACTATAAGAATTATAAAATATGAAGTCTGCCTGTCTGATGCTTTAAAATAAAGGAAATAAATATTGGCAAACGGTTGTTAATCTGACACAGCTTGTCTTCCGAAAAAGGCCTCCTCTAAAGATTTCCATTCTGTCCTGTCCTTTGCTATACCAGTAAATAAATTGCTTTAAATTGTGTTTTTAATGTTGATTCATATTGTTCCAGCTTTAAAAAAGAAAATAAAAATAGAAGAGCTGCTCCATTACTCAGTGGGATCGGAGACAGGTCACAATGTAGATAAGAACTTTACGTCTAA
The DNA here is from genome assembly GCA_905163495.3 of Cosmia trapezina. Classification (NCBI taxonomy): domain Eukaryota; kingdom Metazoa; phylum Arthropoda; class Insecta; order Lepidoptera; family Noctuidae; genus Cosmia; species Cosmia trapezina. The sequence continues at coordinate 12,575,473 of LR991042.1, forward strand.
TCTAATGAACTTAGTTATGCAATTTAGAAAGGTGAGTGTACGCATTTCTTCTCTCTTTAAACTTCTTTTATGGTATGGTTGACTTCTGCACGAATGGAAGTGGCGAGCAGTACCAATTTTATTATAAACTAGCACTTTGCCGGCGACTTCGTGCGCGTGGATTTCGTATTTTTGGTTTTAGGTGTAAATAAGTACTGAGTTTCGAGTTAATCCCTCTTTAGGGGAACCAAATTTAAAATTGCAAAAAAAAAACAGCTATTCCCTACATTTATGTTCGCATAACTCGTCAAAATGTATGTGCTTTTTTTCCCGCGATTTCCGGTTTGTACCCATAGTAAAAGTTGTTCATAATGATGAGTACTATGAGGTTGTGCGTCATTTATCAATTGATTTTCTAATATTCACTAAAGAACAGTTAGATCGGATAGCACAGAAAAAAGTTGATACTGCTTCTTTCTAACTACAATTTTGCTATTTAGTTTTCACTTTATTAGCCTTTGCGCACCATTCTTGAACAAAGGTCTCCATTACCTTAGTACATATTTTCATATCCAGCAAATTCCTTATCAGAATGTATCTCCCACAGGTATGCAACCACCCAGAGCTATTCGAACGCCGTGACGTACGCTCCCCCTTTTCAATGCAAGTCGATGACTACCACATACCAAAACTAGTCGCTGAAGAATGCGTATTAATCCGCTCCATCCCTTCAAACCGTCATCTTCTATACAACAAGTTATCTATTCTCACCCCCGAATATGTTCAGAGGAGTGTGAATGGAGAGGCGTGTAATGGGGGCGAAGAGGGGGTGTTCAATGATAATGGGTGCTTTGCTTTCACGAGATTCGTTGATTTGTCGCCGATGGAACTGAACAGGATTATGCTGTGTGGATGGCTCTTTGCGTAAGTATTTTCAATATTTTTATGTTATAGAGCTTTACTCTTAGGAATAACTAAAGTTAAGAAGAATTTGCTATCTGCCTTTAGCAAACTTATCTTTTGGCAATGTATGACCTATGACCCATTATCATAATGCAGCATTATTGGATTAGAAATGATACTAAATGGAACCTGCTGTCTTTAATTTCTGAATTATCCATCCTAATATTATAAGTGCAAACAAAACAACTTTTGATGCGCTTAAAAGTTTGTACAACTCTTTTACTTAACTTTATTAAGTATTGAGTTGGACACACTTTCAGCTAGTTTTGCCGGGAAAAAAGTTAAGGAAATGTACCTTCTTGTTGCTTTCCTAATTAAGTTTATAGACTTGTTTTACTAAATACAATAAAACATTTTAGGATGCAACACATAGAAGATTGTCTAGACAAATACGAGAAACTCCGCCACCGTCACTATTGGTGGAACTCAACACCTATCTGTGATGTCAAACAAGAGGAGACAGAGACAGACACAAGCTCCGACTACTATGACAGAGTGAATAAGAAAGATATGCTGCTTGTTTGTCCCAATGGTGACGTGTTGGGGAAGAGGAAGGAGGATAGCTTGATGTGGAGGGAAATGTTGTTCACTGACGGGTTGTGGGTACAAGGTGGGTTCAAGTTTCTAAGATAAATAAAATTATGTTTATCAAAGACTAGCACTTCCCGCGCGACTTCGTCCGCGTGGATTTCGTACTTTAGTACCCCGTTAGGAGTAGATTTTCAAAAAACCCTGATACGCGTTATTGTTTATTTTCGGTCTTAAGTATAAATACTGAGTTTCGAGTTAATCGGACTTCCTGTTAAAGTTCTTCCATACAAACTTTGACTCTCCTCAATCTCCCTCTAGGGGTTAGTTTAGAAAAACAAAAAATGACAAACATTATAATTTAGTAAGATATGTAGTTGTGCCAAGTTTCAATTTATAAGAAATAACATTTTTCATACAAACAAAATCCATCACCATTTTCAGTTCATCATTTTTAGCCTACCCCTCGGTTTAGTTTACACAAGCATTTAGTGTGTATTTATAAATCAAAAAGAAAAGAAAGAAAGATCAGAAAGTTCTAAGTCTGGAATTTTGTAAGGGTATCCAATCAACTAGATTTCCGTTTTGATCATAGAGCTGATGTTAAAGAGATCTATGAGCTGCCGCTGCTGTAAAGGACTTAAAAAAATAGTAATAATTTAGCGAGGCTAGAATATCATTTGTTTTTTTTATTCATTTAATTATAGCCAATTGATTTCTCTTACACAAAAATGTTTAATAGTAAGTTGGTTATTGTACTCAGGTGGTCCCTTCTACACGCACACGGAGCACACAATACATTACACGCCTGAAACTATCGAGCACAAAGCGTTGAGGATAAGGAACATGAGGGAGAGCGAAGGACAGGTAAGCTCAAACACTATCTAATTTTATCTCTTCATGCTGTAAAGTTATTGGTATGTGTCTTTTGATTCTAACAAACAATTCAATCACCAACCAACAATTCTATCTATATGTATGAACGTAAACAAGGCAAACGGAGTATGTAAGTATCGTAGCAGGGGGCGTTCTGTAGTTTCTACCTAACCCCATGGGAAGAAGGCGTGTTATGTAATTCAATCACAGCAATTCTGAACTCAATTTATAAATAGTTCTTTTTAACCGACTTCGAAAAAACGACAATAACCTACTTCTTTAAAAAAAAAAAAACCGGTCAAGAGCGAGTCGGACTCGCGCACCGAGGGTTCCCTTCCGATTTCTGAAAAAGCGTGCTATTTAGAGACATTGTTTTATTTTTTCTGTAATCTTTACATAAACTTCTATCACATAGAATAATTTCAGATTGTTCTCTTTGCAAACTTCGGAGAAATGGGGGGGGGGAACGGTATTTATTTTCACATTTTTCATCAAAAGTCGAAAACTATGCGGCCTAAAAAAAATAAAAAAAATGTTTGAGAATGTGCAAACAGCGCTCTTTCAATATGATACCCCACATGCCCTAGTAGCCCCACTTTTAATTTTTAAGACCCCCTTTCAGTCCCTGTTGCAAAAAAAATATAAATATTTTTATTTCTTTCTTATTTGCAAAATAGTTGGGTAAATGTCATCTAAAACTATTCCAAATTTCAAGTTGATAGCATTAGTAGTTCTTGAGATATCCAGCTGTGACAGACAGACAGACAGACAGACTTAGTCACACCATAAGGGTTCCTTTTTTACCATTTTGGTATGGAACCCTAAAAAGATATAACTGGTCCGATTTTCGTCTTTTTTGGGTGGTTTTTGAATTAACTTCAATAATAATAATCTACTTGGTGTATGTTGAATTGCCGATGATGTTTTAAGGGCGAGCGCGCACTGCGGTGCGTTTCCGTTAGTTCTGCCGCACTGGGCGGGGCTTACAGTAACAAAACGCATGACCGCAGTGCGCGCACTTCAAAGACATTCCATACTTCACAGATTATGCGGTAGAAAAACGCACCGCAGTGCGCGCTCGCCCTAAAAGTTACTGTCACTGTTGTTTACCAAGTAGTTGTATACGAATTGGTGTGGGGTAGGTACTCCCGGCTACACATCAAGCTATACATTTCTAGTTTACACTGACCTCTCATTGTAAGGAAATTCTATGCAATGCGAGATCAGCTTATAGGTACCTGGAAATGTATAGGTTAATCTGTAGCCGTGCGTACCACAACTAAAAGTCGGCGGAGTCGGCCGTTTTTTTTTTTTGTAAAAAAGTATTAAAACTTATTGAGCATGCATGAGTGTTTTTAGGCATATTTTTTAATGTTTTTTTAAATCACTAAATCAGTAGTTTCCTTGAAACTGGTGTATAATCACTACATATTATAAAATAAAGTCGCTTCCCGCTGTCTGTCTGTCCCTATGTATGCTTAGATCTTTAAAACTGCGCAACGGATTTTGATGCGGTTTTTTTTAATAGATAGAGTGATTCAAGAGGAAGGTTTATATGTATAATAAACGCGGGCGAAGCCGCGGGCAAAAGCTAGTAATCTATATCTATAAAAGGAAAGCGTTACTGACTGACTGACTGATCTATCAACACACAGCTGAAACCACTGAACGGATTGGGCTGAAATTTGGAACACAGGTAGCTATTATGACCTAGGCATCCGCTAAGAAAGGGTCTTTGGAAATTCGACCTTTAAGGGGGTAAAAAGGGGGGATATTGTTTGTATGAAAAATCTTATTCCTTGAGTTAATAAACTTGAAACTTGGCACGAATATTTATGTAAGTAAATTATGATTTTTGTGATTTTTTGTTTTTCTAAACTACCCCCTAAAGGGGAACTGGGGGTCTCAAAGTTTGTATGGAAAAAATTTAACGCGCAATCCGATTAACTCAAAACTCAGTATTTATACTTACAACCAAAAATAAAGAATAATGTGTGTCAGGGTTTTTCGAAAATCTACCACTAACGGGGTGAAAAGGGGTAGTCAATTTCACAGGGGAGGATTTTACTGCGTGGCTTGATTAACTCGAAAATTGGTGTAAATAATCTTTGAGTCAAGCTATGGAAATATCTCAAACCATTTTTTTTAAATTCGACCCCTGTGGGGGTGAAAACAGGGAATACAATTTACATGAAAAATGTTTTTCATTTGGTTTTAATTGACTTGAAACTTGGCACAAATATTTGCCTAAGTTTGTCATTATTAGTTTTTTAAAACTACCCCGGAGGGAGGGTTAGAGGGGGAGGGGCAAGGGAGGGGTGGTGAGGAGTGTGAGGGGGAGGATGATGGACGCAGGGAGAAAGGGCAGGAATTGGTGAGGAGAGGAGGAAGACATGGTAAGGCTGAGGGGTGGGGAGGGGTTGGTGAGCCGGAGGTGGAGGAGAAGGGGAGAGGGAGGGGACGGGGTGGTGAGAGAGAGAGAGCGAAGGGGAAGTGGTGAAGGGGGTGTGAGAGTGAGTGAGAGGGGGAGGGAGAGGTAAGTTTAGCTCGTTCCTTCACCATATCCCCATATGGTGAAGGAACGAGCTAAACTCTGGAACTACCCTACCAGTCGGACTTTAAAAAATCTTTTTGCATTAATGATAGCCCAAATCTTATAGAAGGCATATTTAACATCACTCTAGGACCCTTAGGTGCCGAGCAAAAAGAAAAAAAATCTGAAAGAACGCTAAGTGAAAACGAAGTAATAGCGCGGGTAGGCAATGCGATGCGACGGGGTGGGTCGAGCAAAAATAAATTTCACGCGGACGAAGTCGCGGGCAGAAGCTAGTTAATAATATAGCGATACACCTATATTTCTAACATTAGCATCAGTACGGCAATTTCAAGTAGGGCTCTACACAATCCCTTATTTCAATTAGGAAAATTACTAAATATGTCAATTATAGGTACACCACCTATAATTGACATATTTAACATGGAATTAATTGTTGTAGACGGAAATGCTAAGCGAGATCAAGACTGAAGAGGGCGGCGTGATCGCGGTGCCTAAGTTAGAACTGCCGGACGTGCCGTTTTTGGAACGACAGCCTATCTCCTACGTCGAGATACCCACGCCTCTGCCTACGTTCCTGTACTTTGCTCAACAAAAGGTAAGATATGTTTTAGACATTATTGTATAATATTTATGCCGTGGTTAAAGGCCCCATTTACTGCTACAAACATAATACATGAAATGATCCATCATATAGCCTAGCATCATTAAACTAAGTAACATTGGATTGCTGTGAAAAAACTTTTGTTTTTGATGTGAAAAATCGCTGTTTACCGCAGCGCGCAATGTATCGGACGCAAAACGTTGTACTTATGTGTGCAAGCAACGGTGCAGCAGTTGTTGTGTTGTCGTTGTTGGAGTTGTATTTAAAGTCGTGAAAAAAAGTTATAAATGACCTTCAATATCTCCGTAACCTGAAGATTCCCAGGTATGGTCCAGTACAAAAAAAAAAATCATAATGACTGGGAGTATAAGTGACGTGTCTTTTTACACTCGATATAATGTGCGTTTATGGGATTATGTTTGTAGTTGCATTTTTTTAAATTTACATTTTCCAAACATTTAGTAGTATGTGAATAGGAAGTACATATATAAAATATACAGGTAAAAAAAATAGTATTTTTGCTATTTCTAGTACTCAAACCACAGCTGATCCAATAGGGCTTTTTGAAAAAAGTTTTTGTGGAAATTGCCCATATTCTTGCTGACTGTATATTTTTTTCAAAATCCGCGGATGCGGATCAAAATTTCTCAAAAAGTTAAGGAGACTCTCCTAAGACCTTTTTCCTCTAGCTGCAGCGATTAAGGTACCTAACCTTGCTGCCCCATCTCAGAAATCCACCCTGGTGTATAGCATAGCACTGTCATTCTTTTATCTGCTAATAAAGATTTAATTGCAATAACAACTAGGATGCTTAGCTAATGTGTACTGTTTACCAAAATTGCACATTTTTCAGCGATTGACCCGTGTCATGTGTATAATAAAACTTGCACATCTATTGCACAACTTGCACTTGATGGCCGCCATGGCCCACGCACAATGGTCCACATGAAGAACTAAGTGCGGAAACCAAATCTTCTAACATAGAACTTGCACATCGTGTTTCACTACACAATTCTCTTATTGATATATATATTTTTTTTCTTTACTTTTGGCTTCGCACGGTTTGTGCATTTAGCCAATGTCACGTTTAGTTTCGTAGGTACAAAGGTAGGGAAACGAAGATATTATTTTGAATAATTAATTAAAACGGGATTTAGGATAGGACGGTGTATAGGATCAGTATGTGATGTTATAATTAATGAGCAAATTACAATGATGAAAATTTACAACTTAATATTATTTACAGTAATGAATGAGACTATACATTTATAAATAGGAAAGCTATTTGTACAAAGTAAAGAAAGTATTGAGGTAGGAAAAGGAGTTCTGAGGGACAAGAGGTTACTGAGAAAAGAAGAACGGTCATATAAGGGACAGGAGAAGAAAATGTGATTTAGGTCGCCAACGTCTGTGCCACACGAGCACATGGGGTCATCGATGATATGAAATTTGGCAAGATGGGCTGGAGCTTATTGATATAGTTACCTACGATTCATGAAAATGCCTTCAGCATTAAATTAACATGTCATTATTCTCGTCTAGGTGTGCACATGCACGCGCGCCCCATTCGCGGCATCTCGAAGCTTCGCTTACCACGTGACTCGTCACCAGCAAGCCGAGTCTGGCACAGGCTGGTTATATGTGGCGCGCCTTGCAGCGGCTGCTAGACCGCCTTGGGGATGGGCAGAGCTGCAGGTGCCAGGTAAGCTAATTTACTTCTATACATACATATTATAAACTAGCTTCTGCCCGCGACTTCGCCCGCGTACTTCTTGACTTATCTTCTTTTTGCTCGGCCCCTAATGGCTGCTCTTCACGTTAAACGTGTGATCGTCTGTAATCAGCCCTCCCCAATCGTCTGTAAGAAACCGGTATGTCCTAGAACTGAAAATTCAAAGTCATGAGACATCCACCTATCCACACTAGGCCCGCGTGGTGGATTACAACCCGCTCCTTCTCACAGAGTGGAGGCTTGTGTCACAGCAGTGGGAACATGCTGATTATGTGTGGGTGAAATTGAAACTATAAAATATCAAAATACTTGACGTCTCTGTTTCTCTACAAGTCATCATTATTTTATAAAGTCTTAATAATTTAATTTGTGTTTTAGATAAGAACCAACTTGTAAGCGATGCAGGCAAGCTAACTGCATTGGATTCGTTGCTGAGAAGACTGAAGGAACGCGGTCACAGAGTGCTCATTTATAGCCAGATGACCAAGATGATAGACTTATTAGAGGTATGTTAACATCTTCCATGAATTTGATATAGGCAACTGTATTGTAGAACACTGTTACAGGTAACAGCCGCACGAGTCGATCGAAGGGCTTCGTTTGCCGCGTTCGGTTCGTGGATGGATGACCATCCATTTCATAACGAGACCCCTTCGTGCCTCGGAAAGTACGTTAAGCCGTTGGTCACGGCTGTCATTCGTAGACCTTAAGCCCAAGTCTGACAACCAGTCTTACCAGGGGTATCATGTTACTCAGTAAATGGGATGAGGAGGTCAGATAGGCAGTCGCTCCATGTAAAATACTGGTATTCAGCTGTATCCGGTTAGACTGGAAGCCGACCCCAGCATGTTGGGAAAAGGCTAGGCAGATTAATTGTTACAGGTAACACTATAGTGCAAATAGTGAAAACGTTATTGTTATGAATACTTTGATTAAATTAAGTATATCTTAGTTATAGTTCTATCGAGCTCTGAAAATTCGGATCGTCGTTGAAATAATTACCTTATTTTTACCTTTCAGGAGTACATGTGGCACAGAAAGCATAAATACATGAGATTAGACGGATCAAGTAAGATCTCCGCTCGACGAGATATGGTGGCAGATTTTCAGGTATGTAACCGTTGTATTTATTATGGTGTGTCTTGTTTTCTACCAAGTGTAGATCATCTCTGGGTTGTCAGTGTAAAAAAAGAACTTTGTTGTTTTTAACCATACCCTGTTTATTTCCCGATTCTTCATCAAACAGTGAACAATAAAAAAAAAAATGAAGAATGATGTCAATGTTAGCTATTATGAAACCAGTCATATTATTTACTAGTTTCTGCCCGCGACTTCGTCCGCGTGGAATTTCTTGTTCCCCGACCCATCCATCCCGTAGCATCGCACCGCCTGCCCGCGCTATTACTTCGTTTTTGCCTAGCTTTATTATTTTTGCTCGGTTCCTAATGGTCCTAGCGTGATGTTAAATAGCCTATAGCCTTCCTCAAGAATTGGGCTATCAAATGCAAAAATATTTTTTCTGATCTGACTGGTACTTCCAGAGATTAGCACAAACAAACAAATTCTTCAGCTGTATAGATTTAATTCAATCAGTTGTCTAAACAGCTGATTGAAGATGCTTTTAGAAAAGCACAAGAGTTACAGTTTATATTTTTTATCTCCACAGGCCCGCTCAGACATATTTGTGTTCCTCCTGTCAACGCGAGCCGGCGGCCTCGGCATCAACCTCACAGCGGCCGACACAGTCATCTTCTACGACTCAGACTGGAACCCCACCGTGGACCAGCAAGCCATGGACCGCGCTCACCGACTGGGACAGACCAAGCAGGTCACACATTTAAACTCAAATTCAAAGCATTTATTTCCAGCTTTTGCACGCGGCTTCGCCCTCGTGGATGTCGGAAATTATCCCAGGGGAACATACTACCGGGATAAAAAGTATCCTATGTCCTACTCCAGGTCATGGTTTGTAGACCATGTGCCAAATTTCATCCAAACACGCACAAACTAACTTTAAGGTTTATAATATTAGTTAGGATAACATAACATAACATCACGCCAGTATTCCCCGAAGGGGAAGGCAGAGGTGTACCTATAGTACACCCACATTTCGCCAGTTATGTTTGAGTCCTATAGGGGGCGAGCCTATTGCCATCAACCGGACACAAATCAATCAAATCATGAGCAGTGGTGGCCCAGTGGTAACGGCCGCGACTTACGAGTTTGTAGGTCGTAGGTTCATCACCACTGCTCTCAAAACGGTGAAGGAAAACATCGTGAGGAAACCGGCATGTCCTAGAACTAAAAAGTCGAATACATGACATCTACCAACCCGCACTGGGCCCGCGTGGTGGATTACGGCCTACTCCCTCACTGAGAGGAGGCCTGTGTACCAGCAGTGGGGACATTATGGGCTGATTATGGGCACAAATCAAGAGTCCGGGTTGTTACTGACAAATTTCTGATGGAAGAACCCAATTACACTGCCCGACCTGGGTACCGAATCCAGGAACTCATGCTCAAGCAGTAGAGGTTGCAGATCATAGATGCAATATTTCTTTTCAATTGCCAAAGAAGTCAGTAATTCAGAAAGATGAGATGGAAGCTAGTTGCTCATTCCAAAGCGTAGTAAGTTCCTATGGAGTAACTTCATGGATACTTAAATTGTATTGTAACAAAATTATGTACATCATCAGGTCACCGTGTACCGGCTCATCTGCAAGGGCACCATCGAGGAGCGGATCATGCAGCGCGCAAGGGAGAAGTCCGAGGTGAGTAGAAAGAGATAGAAGAGATCATTGTAAATCTTTGAGGCTAACATCGACGCATTCTACTAAAAACGTATTTATAACACAACACACAACGAGAGAAACACAACGATATTTTAAATACGTGTAGCTCTAATCGCATTTAAATATGAATTTAGTAATCAAAACTCAGTTGGAATAAGGTTCGAAATAGAAAAACTGGTTTGAAGATTTAAGCTTGCACTCAAGTTGCTTGTTTTATAATGAGATGGATTATTTTTTAATTTTATGCGTAAAGCCGGGCCTGCTGTGCGCCATGTTTTCGTTTTACAAACACACAATGTTTTTGCTAAGCGAAAGGGGGCTTGGGGCTTGGCCTAACACAATAACATGTTTACCGCGTTCACTTTCGTGTTTAGTGCTCGGAAGACGACGTTTTGTGACATTTTTTAGCGGACTGACTGTTTTGCTAACATGATTTCGACGGCCCCCACGTATACTATCGAAATTGCAAAAAAGCCATTTTCGTTTTATTGCACTAATAGCAAGTAGAGATAAAGATGTACAATTCTATATAAAAAATATGTACCAATTTTTATACCCTCAACTATTTTTCAATCGACAAAATCGAAAATACATAAAATGAACATACTAAAACATCGACCTTAAAATCGCTCTCCTGTAAAGTAGAGGTTTTGCAGTTTCAATACTTTACGTGGGGGGCGTCGATTTGTAGTAATAATATTTACTGATTTGTGGTGCAAGTGCGCCTTAGACTATGGTTTCATGTCAAGTTTTCCTAATAAGAATTTTAAGGTACTCAGAATAAGGTTGTAAATTAAAAAAAAAACGTTTGATGGTTTATCTCGGTCGATGACTGTTTATCAAATTATTCAGAGTTACAGAAAAGTCGAGGTTATTTTGTGAAACGTGTGTTGTGATTGTATCTATGTCCATACCCCTGCCCTCGTGTTTGTGAAGTTTACTCAACTAATTAAAGTAAATTATTATTATTCTTTTTATTTCTAAACATAATGAAGTGACTAAAACACTATGTTCTACAGATTCAAAGGATGGTGATTAGCGGAGGCAATTTCAAGCCAGACACATTGAAGCCTAAAGAAGTGGTGTCTTTACTGCTCGATGATGAAGAAATCGAACTCAAATGTAAGTACAGATAGGCATATATCACTGCTCTAGACTTTTATATATCGTGGTTAACAAGAGCAGGCCCATGCCGTAATAATAAATAAATTGTGTTTTTCTTACAGATCGCCAGAAGTCTGAAGAGAAGAAACTAATGGAAGAAAGAGAACGCAAAAGGAAATTAGGGATATTGCCTCAAGTTGTAAGTAATACTGTGCCTAGACAAAGTAACATTTGATTAGCTATTACGCTCGTAGAAAATCCAAAAAAGTAAAAAAATGTATGGGGTTGACATATCGAAATGTCATGTGATCATGTCAATTGTAGAAATAGAATCGCTCCGAAGCGAATGCCATTTGTTTAGGCCCTCTGGTCATACACGTACGCCAGTTGCGAGTACTACGCACCTGACCTTTCCGAAGAACATCACCAATAAGGTCACTACGAACACCAACACGGGATATCTGAGAAAATATTTCATCATGATCGTCCACAGGCCGACTTCACCCCTCCTGGGCATAGGCCTCTCTTTTTTTGTGCCAATCCCCACGGTCCAGTGCCATCACCGACAAAACCTGGATGAGAAAACATTTAACCAACAGTAAAATCTATTCAACAGCAGCAAGCTCCAGTGACAATAGAAGCTAAGCGATCTCGTGACTCCACGTCGGAGCCAGGCAGTCCCTTGCAAGTTGATGATGATGGAGACAAACTAGTGGTGGACATACCGGTCTCACCTGCACCTATACGTGAGTACTGTGACGTTGACAGGGATGAGCTCTTGGTTGTTTGTGAAATGTATTGAGACAACTGGTTTCTAGTTCGACACTTGTCTGAATGATCTATACTAGAAAGGTTTAGGTGGTGAAAAAGGTAAACAATCTTGATGTGTCTTTTATCTTTTAACTAAAAACTGTATATACAACAATAATTATTACTAAATCAATTGAACCATTACTTTAAGCAGTAGTTTATTTGTTTAGTATGTGTTTGTGTAAAAAGTCACATCAAGATTGTTTACCTTTCTAATATAGGTTTTTTTTTTAGCCTGTAGAAAATAATGCTATTATAATGAAACCTTTACAAGAGCTACGCTCACCCTTAGTTACGTGCGCTGGTAACCAAAGACGAAAAAGATCCTTAGGTTAATACGAATTTTATAATGTATTTTCCTGTATATCCCCCAGCTTCGTACTCTGGCGCAGTCCGCGCGGGTGCATGGGGCATGTCCCGGCCGGGGCGCGGCGCCAGGCGCGGGCGGCCGCGCGGCTCGCGACACGCGCTGTCTCGAAGACCGGAGCCGCAACCTGCTGATAATGCAATTGCTGTAGCTGCTGGTATGTTAGAACTTTATTCACGGTTGATTTTACCAACGAACGTCAGATATCCTTTATCATTGGAATAAAAAATTACAAAAAAAAAAAAAAAAAAAAAATCGACTTCCAAAATAAAAACACTACAAAGTGAAAAATAACTTTAATTTTAGAAGTCGAAGTTGAGGTGTTGGCAATTTAGAGTTCTGATTCTGTTCGATTCTATAGGCTAACGCAACGAATTAAGAATGATATAGAATACGAATTCCGCTCAAAAATGGTTCCACGCAAACTCCAACCGGCGGGGCGGGTCGAAAAAACTACAACCGGCTCGCCGCTCAGTCTGTCGCACGCTCAGTGACAGACGCCTACATCGTTTCGATTAGTGAAAAATCCAAGAAACAGCTAGTTTCTCAAGGACATAAATGACCTTCTGTGTGGTAAAGTGGTGTAAAAGACGGAAAGAAGGAAGTAAAAAACAAACCGGGATAACCTTATCACAGGAACGTGACGTAATTTCGTGTTTTGTTCGCTGATAGACAACCTCGAGTAAAAATATTGTTGTCTGTATTATGCAACCAGATAACCAGCCCGTTTTTAATACGTAACTATAATATAATATTTTGCCTACTACCTACAGAGTTTTTATAAATTGGATGGATGGGATTTCCTGTTAGTGTTTCGTATCCTTCAGTTTAGAGCACTCCCAAAAAAGAGATTCAATGATTACAGTGGATTACAACAGTCCGCTTTGAAAGAAGAGAGGATGACTGGAGTGGTTACCAACTAGTGCTAGTAGGGTATGCTGTATACATTTTGGGAGTGAAGACATTTATATTCGTCACGCACAGGCAATCGTATGTTAAAAAATCTGTTGTACCTATTTGTACGGTTAGTCCTGTTAATATTTCAGGTCCAACCTATCTTATCCCAATCTCAGTACAAAACATGTTTGCAATAAACTGATTTGAGTTGATTTGATTTAAATTTTGATTAGGTTGCATAAAAAGTATTAAAGTATTCATTCATTAATTTGTTTAATAGTCTATATTGAATTCAAATCGTCATAAACTAAATCAATTAGTGATTTTCCGTGGAACGAAAAAGGTGTTTTATCGTAGAATACAGAACGAGAATTATGGCGTGGCATTTGCGTGACATTCATATATGAGCTGATAAATACAGCGAATCAATATTTAGATGTTTTTGTCCTTAATACTGAACAACTTTATTCGGAAACGCGAAACATTTTTGATATTCCCATAATGATAAATAAATGATAAATGATTTATTTCTGTAAGTAGGTTTGTGAACACTTAGGGCCCTCGCCCACGGCGACTTTTTGTAGCGATGCTGTCGCGCGTTTATGAAATGCGCGACTGCATCGCTACTAACGCGCGTTAGTCGCATTTGCAACGCGCTACAGGAGCGATTCCAACGCGCTACTAACGCGCTACTAACGCGCTACAGTATCGCGACTGTATCGATGCAAACGCGCGACCGTGTCGGACGACATCGGGGAGAGAACAGAGGGAGGGTGGCGCGTGAGTGGAGAACCGAGCTTTCGTTGCCTACGCTTCGGCTGCTTACGTAAAAGCAGCACCAAAGACAACGTGACGAATGTTGCCTCAACGGAGTCCATCTTGCAACTGTAGCGATCGCAGGTATTTTTGTGCCGTTACTGAATCGCGTTTGCATCGCGACAGAAGCGCACCAGTGTCGCGTTTGCATCGCGACTGAATCTGGGCCCGTGGGCGAGGGCACACAGCTAGCGACCGCTTCGCGACTGTATCGATGCGGACACGCGACAGCATCGCTACTGCATCGCTACAAAAAGTCGCCGTGAGCGAGGGCCCTTACTCGTGAATGATATTTTTAATAAAAACTAGATGAGGTCGTCGTTTCCTATCTGACTCTGAGAAGAAAGGCCGAAACCAACTCAGAGGTCACAGTCTCTTTTAAAGTCCAGACATAATCTTTGTCAGATCTTTTGAAGACCTTGTAGATTGGTGTCTGAAATGGTCTTTTGAGGAAATAACCTCACAGAATGAGTGGACCTGTCCAGTCAGTGCACGCATTTGTCAATATAATCGTGCACCTCAACTTAAAACTTAAGGACCTCAACGATTCGCCGAACAATACCAAAGAAAAGGCATTTGGGTAGGCCGCATAAATTACCTACTCAGGCTATGATTAAAAACTAACTGTGTTCAATCTGCTGATTGCAATGTGTATACTTACTGTATAGGAGGGCTGGGATATAAAAAAAACACGTTTCCGGAAACGGATTCCCTGGTTGTCCCTAAGTTTTTGACTAGCACGGGTTTTTGGGTTTTGGCTCGTACTTCTGATGGCGTTTGCCAGACCTTCAATTATACGATTACTTATCAAGAAAAAAACTATTAAACATCGAGGAAATTGCATTTATTATGCTTCCTACTTTAAAAAATTGTGACGAAATTCGATAGATCTTGTACCATGATGGAAATAATGATTTCCTCTCTACAATTAGATATTTGGTGAGGAATAAAATAACTATTTACTTTCTTTTTTTAAAGAATGGAATATTGGAAAGTAAAGGTAAAGAGGTGTCATATTAATTCATAATAATTGAGTTCATAATAAATTACTGACTCCTACTTTATACTGCATTACACCATCCTCGATGCTCAATGTCACCACAGTCTTATGTTTTTATACTGTGATGTTACCATGGTTACTTAATAATCCATCTCGTACCCACTCCCTGGCTTCGATATTTCCGTTTCACTCTAACATTATCTTACTAAATAAAATTGCGCCCCAAATGAATGTTTGGGCGAATTCATGTACGGAAAATAAATTTAGCAAAGTATTATATTTTGTCTGTGCGTGTGTTGCGTTAGTATTATCAGTTTAGTAGTATGAGTTTGGGACCATGTTTTAGCGGGCTTCGTAAGAGAGTTATGATTCTATATCATTCTTAATTCGTTGGGCTAACCTACAGAATCGAACAGAACCAGAGCGAATCAGAACTCTAAACTTGTCTATCCCGGAATCCCGGGATTTTTTCGATACAAAAGTGCATTCCTTAATAGCCAACACCTCAACTTTAGGTAAATATGCATCCGATTAACCGATTTCTGATGATGAGTGATAGAAAGTGCCTACTGTCGCTTGTTGCCTTAGGCCTCATTTACGGAGACGCGGGGCGTCGCGCGTCGCGTTGTGCAGAGCGGCCCGCACTAAATTCTTCGACTAAATTCAAACATAGGCCGTTCTATGAGAGCGTTTACGGAGAAGCGATTAAGATTTTTTACACTTAATGCCCCGCAGCCCGCCCCGCGTCTCCGTAAATGAGGCCTTAGAGACATAGTCGCAATACTTTATTAATCTCATTCCCTGTCAGGTGCCGCCCTCCTAGAATCCGACGCGCCTCTAGAAACAATCGAAGCCCCCGCGAGCGCAGACGCCAGCGGCACCCGCGGGCGCCGCGGCCCCGGGCGTCCGCGCCTGCGCGCCGCCGGCACGCCGCGCGCCTCCACCAGGCGCCCACGCCGAGCGCGCGAGCCGCTGCTGGTGCCGCTCGCGCCGCCTCCATAGCTAGCCAGCGGGCTGGCCTCAGCCAAGCCTACTGGATAATGTACTGCTATAGTACGCCTGTTACCAGGTTAGACACATTTGTTTTTAAAATTAACGTATTTATTCTTCAAGCTCGGCTTAGCATCTGAGGAAGTTCATTTGCATATTCCTATAAGCGACTGTGATCAAGCATTTCATAGATTATGAGCCTTCTTCTTCTTAGCATGTCGGAAATCTAAAATTAACATTAACTTGATGTAAATTAGATTCAATTTCGTTGAAACGCTACTACTATACTTACTTAACTCGAGTAAAGAATAAGTTACATATCTGCCTGAGTTTTATAATAAGCAAGGGACCACGAACCCGCATGATGTTCCGCTACTCGAATCGTAGTATCGGAACTTCACGCGAGTCAGTTGAATTGAACTAGTGCGGTTTCGCTGATATGGTTTCGCGGCGGAGGTGTGCTAAGGCACTAAACCCTAAATTTTTACCAAAAATAAAATTTCTATTATACAGGGTGTAAGTGTAAACAGTGGTAATCTTTTAAGGGATCATTGTACTCATCATTATGAACAACTTTTACTATGGGACCAAACCTTACACTTGCACCCTGTATAAAATTAGTCATTCTTTTGCAAACAAATTACACAATTAAGTATATCTGTTTACATTGTTTCAGAAGCCATATATCGCGGTTCGGCGCTCACAGCTCACAACAATGTACCCACCTATAGTGCAATTATTATATTCACCGGGTGGCCAGTACAACTTGACACACGACAAAACTCCGAAGTAGATTTAAATGTCACGAATTTTTACATTTTCTTTCAAAAGCAACGCAACCAAGAAGTATCAAGTAATACTGGCCACTCAGTGGTTGCCAAACTAATTAACAGATAATGTACAAATAACGCTTTTAGATACAAGTATTATGGCAAAGTTTAACTTTGAACACTAAGTTATTTAGTTACAATGTAAATAGTCAGAATATTACTGAATAAGTAATATTATTTAGTGCTAAAAGTCTTTGTGAAATGAAATATGTAAAATGTATTTTCCTTTTTGTATCATATTTGGTAAACAAATACAGCGTACTGAGATATCGATTTTCGGAGAATTTATGTGTTTAAAATAGTGTTTCTTACATTAATTGTTTCGAAAAATCGTATTTCACGTGTAACAGACACGGAAAAAAGGGTTTTTCCTAAATAAGAAATTAAGAAAAAACACACTGCTCGTTTGAACGGTCGTGTTGTGCAGTTGTAAACTGGTTCGGTAGTTGTTTCAAAATCGGGGAAAGTGTAATGTCAATAATATTAATTAAAGTAGGTAGATTACTAATTAATATGTAATTATTTCACTTAACCAGTGCTAGCTTGTAAGGAAGGGCCTAAGCAAGAAGGTAGAGCTTACGAATTATATTTCTAACGCCCCGTTAACACACTAACGCTTACCGCTGCGGTTTCGCTGCGAAACGCGGTAGTTTTTCATACAAATTGATCAGTTATCGCCAGTTTTTCGCTTATCGCAGCATCATCGTCAGTGTGTAAACAGCGTAAGTCACATTTAACTTTTAAATTTCGCAATGATAACTGAATTATGGTTGTGCAATGGTGTAGTTCTGCCTAATCCTTCGAGAAGGACTTTAAGGCGAAAGCCCAATGTAGGTCGCGAAATTCTAATTTTCTTACATTAAAATAGCCCTATTGAATAACTAAAATCATGATATTTGAGGCCAATTCTAACTTATAGAGTTGTATTCAAGAAAGAAAGACAAATAGGTTTATTTTTCACAGAAAAACGTGTAAACAAAGATAATTAACTTAAGTAATCAGGCACAAAATAGAAGTCGTTGGCAGATGCACGTCGCGTCGTGATTGTATTCTTAAAATTATAATTCTGTAAATACATTTTGTTATGGTCGCGAACTATTTGATCAACATACAACCTGACACTGACCAGTAATTGGCCAAAAACGTAAGAAAATTTGAATTTCGCGGGCTACTTTAGCGCATCCCCAATAAGAGGCGTGCTCCCAAAAAAATTGTAGACAAATAATACCTTTTGCCTTTATATACCTTCCATATTTGACTAGTAATAGGTTGATGCACTCTCCTCATCGATATACAAGTAATTATAATATAGTGTGCGCACAAGTGCTAGTCACCTCCTGAGGTATGTGAGCGGTGAGACGGGGGAGGCAGACAAAGGCCAAGCTAACTCGGTCTGCCAATCTTGTCAATTGCGCCCGCCTCCGCCTCACCGCTCACATACCTCAGCCGGTGACTAGCACTTGCGCGAGCACTATAGTTACATTGTTTCGTATAAGCATGTACTGCCAAAATCCAAACTTCAAGGTGATAAATAATTGGATTCCTAAAGAACAAATCACTAGTGTTCAATGAAATAGACTGGCCTTTTAACAATATGACTAACTTGACGAAGAGATAAATAAATAAGTTAAATTAATTATTTTTATGTTTTATTTTATCGACGTTACCCTGCGTCTATATTCCCAACCTTATTGGGCAAGCTTATTTCCAAGCTGTAGTTGTTGCCTTTGGAACAAAAGCATGGAGTTGAATTTTCAAGGTGCTGTTTGTGTTGCTTTTCATAAACATTGTATTTTCTTTGTTCCTTGTTGTGTAAGTCTACCTAAAACGTAGGAATATCGAACCAAATAATAATAAACTTATCGGCAAACTAGGAAAAATATCTATTCTGTTCGCTATTGACAAATTTTCGTAATTTTTATGCAGATTGTCTCTGGAAGAAACATGACAGTATTCAGAAACATTATGGACGTGTTCGGAACAGTCACACACTCATACCCAGCTTTTCCTGCGAGGCAATAAGATATTGCCGCAGTCGAACTCTGTAGGTTTAAGATTCCTTATCTGCGGGGGTATATTGTCCCAGCATTTGTATGCAGATCTAAAACTTCCCCTGAAAGCAGCTGTCTTATGCGATTGAGTGGAGAGTTGTTGCGGGCACTGTCTATTGCGCACTTGTACTAGCGATCCAGATCGGTTTGTTTTAATTTTTCACCGTATAAAATTGATAAGCCTGGGGGGCTAAAACGGCCACTTTGGCAGAATCATAATAGGATAATATTATGAATAATACAGGGTGTCCCGTAAATAATGGATCAAACGTAAGGGGTAGGTAGCTTACCTAATTTCCAACAACTAATTTGAATATTAAAAAAAAAACCGTTACAGTAACCAGGATATTAATTTTTTTTCGAATTTTACGATTTTGTCTTCCAGAATTAAGCTTTTTTAATGCTGTCGCTGCAAATGATGACATTTTTAGGTATGATTTTTATTTAACATTTCTGAATAGCTTACTAATGTTATAAGATACCATTTTTTTGAATACCGTTTTATTTGCCTTAGAAAAAAAATCTTGAGTTGAAAAGTTTTTTCTTTACGATGTTAGGACCAAAATTGAAAAAATTCTCCTGTAAAAAAAATGTATGACACCGAAAACCACCATTATTTTAAAAACTTGTACATTTAATAAGGTTTGCAAATTGGTATAAAACTTACGTCTAGTCTTTATCGTTACAAAGATATTGCTATGAATGTGATGAAGACAGAAAATAAATTAAATTGGTACTATTCCATTTTTTCATTTTCGTAATGGCTTATGCTTGAATGCTTGTAATCGAAGCAGGTAGTTAAGCGGCTAGCATATTCCGACCCGATGACGTCATCTGTCCGGAATTTGGGACCGCTACCTGTGGCGGAGTTGCACCTCAGTCAGCGTGAAGGGGATAGATAGCGCCGCTTTTGTATTTTTGGTAAATTGGTATGAAGTTGTACATTCTAGTCCTTGTCGTTACAAAGATAATTGCTATGAATCTGAGAGGTGCTCCAAATCAACGTTAATAAAAAAAATAAAAAAGTGTGTACATTTAAACTTTTTCTTTAAAATGTGTAACTGTAGCATTTCAGAGGCAATGTTCATTGAATTATTGAGGCGTATGAAAAGAATTAGGAGGCCGTACTAAAAAAAACAGTTAGTTCAAATAAATCGTTTTATTTGGTTTTTACAATAAATGTTCGAATTGCCTTCCCTCTACAAGAATGCAAAGTCTGCATCTCCTAATAAAGGAAGCTCTTATCCGACGGACAAAACGGCTTTGGTTTATTTCTGATGCAGCAGATTGGATGCGCTGTCGTAATTCTTCTTCCGACGTTATTGGATTCTTGTAGACCCTGTCTTTTAAACATCCCCAGTAAAAAAAATCTAGGGGATTTAAATCCGGAGATCGCGGAGGCCACAAAATTGGTCCTAATCGGCCGATCCATCTGTCCGGATAACTTTCATCAAGGTGCGCCCTTACTGCCGTCGCATAGTGAGCGGGGCACCCATCATTTTGCAACCACATTGCTTGCCGTACGTCTTCTGGAACGTTTTCTAATAACCTTGGCAACTCATTCCTTAAAAAATGGAGATAATATTCGGCGTTTAGAGTAGCTGGTAGTTCAAAGGGCCCTATTATTTGCCCATTGATTATTCCCGCCCATAAATTTATTTTAAATTGATGTTGGCTCCTGTCCTCTCGCATCAAATGTGGGTTTATCAGCTGCCAACTGTGCAAATTATGCAAATTTAAATATCCATCTCGGCGGCATGAAGACTCGTCACTCCATAAAATCTTGTTAAAAAACTGCGGGTCCGCCCGAATCATTCTAAGCATCCTTTGGCAAAATTCTATTCTTGGCTGGTAATCACGCGACGTCAGCGTTTGAACACGTTGCACGTGATATGGGTGCAATCGGCACCGTTGTAGCACTCGATGCACCGTCGATCTAGAAATTCCTACGCGTCGCGCTATGACGCGAACGGAGACTGACGGATCTTCCTCGATTTCTCGAAGAATGACTTCGTCATTAACTTGTCGCGGTCGTCCTTCACGGGTACCACCAACTCCGGTGCCAAGAATTCTTCCCTCAAGAAGCGCGTTATGCACTCTAATAAAGACGCGATAATCGGGATAACGAACCAGGTTCGGGTATCTTTCACGGTACAATCTTGCAGCCGCCCTGGCATTACATCTTGCTTCTCCGTAGATAAAATGCATTTCGGCGTACTGCCGTGGCGTGTACTCATAACGAGGCATTGGGCTGAATAAGGTTTCAGCGCTACTGCACACACGTACAAGCACACACAAACGAATGTTTTCGGAGTCCGTAGGATCGCCAAGTCGTTTGTCCAATACGCAAAGAGTTCCAAATCGATAGGCAAAGCAAAGTCCAAAAACACAGCACAAGTCAAATTTTACAGAAGAAAACACCGAGCCACTGACCGGGAGCGAAAGTTGTCTGACGTAGCAACTCGAAGAGAGACTAGTTACAACTAAACTAATAAAATCAAGCAACAATGAAGCCTGTACGAGTGAAGGGCGCAGGAAAGAACAAAAGAACCTGCGCAACTTCATACCGATTTAACCGATTTACCAAAAAGCGGCGCTATCTATCCCTTTCACACTGACTGAGGTGCAACTCCGCCACAGGTAGCGGTCCCAAATTCCGGACAGATGACGTCATCGGGTCAGAATTATGCTATCCGCTTAACTACCTGCTTCGATTACAAGCATTCAAGCATAAGCCATTACGAAAAGGAAAAATGGAATAGTACCAATTTAATTTATTTTCTGTCTTCTTCATCACATTCATAGCAATATCTTTGTAACGATAAGGACTAGACGTAAGTTTTATACCAATTTGCAAACCTTATTAAATGTACAAGTTTTTAAAATAATGGTGGTCTTCGGTGTCATACATTTTTTTTACAGGAGAATTTTTTCAATTTTGGTCCTAACATCGTAAAGAAAAAACTTTTCAACTCAAGATTTTTTTCTAAGGCAAATAAAACGGTATTCAAAAAAATGGTATCTTATAACATTAGTAAGCTATTCAGAAATGTTAAATAAAAATCATACCTAAAAATGTCATCATTTGCAGCGACAGCATTAAAAAAGCTTAATTCTGGAAGACAAAATCGTAAAATTCGAAAAAAAATTAATATCCTGGTTACTGTAACGGTTTTTTTTTAAATATTCAAATTAGTTGTTGGAAATTAGGTAAGCTACCTACCCGTTACGTTTGATCCATTATTTACGGGACACCCTGTATTTGAAATCGTAAAACGGTCACAAACTGACAATATATTATGAATTGTCAGTTTGTGACTGTTTTACGATTTCAAATATTATTCATAATATTATCCTATTATGATTCTGCCAAAGTGGCCGTTTTAGCCCCCCTGGTTACACCAAACTGCCAAACTCCAAATGATGTTAACCTTAAAATGTTGACAGTTCAGTTCAGTTCAAAATCGAATGAGAAAATTTGACAGTTTGTAGTAACTTGAGATGCTGCTGTGTGTACGTCCAAATTGGCCACCCTGCATTTAGGTTTGGTAGGGTTGAGTACCAAACACCAAACCGTTTTCAGAACAACATGCTATCCTTTCAAGATCATCATTAGGTCCTCTAACGCGCTGTCATAGACACTTGGCTTTACATAGATGTAGACTTGTACGTAGGTACACCTCTGCCTAACCCTTACAGGAATACAGGTGTGATGTTATGTTGTCTTGAAATTATGAAATTTTGTCAATGGTGACATTTACCGAGATGGTGACTAATGAGAAGTGAAGAAAGGGACATGTTGCGCCGACCCCAAATAATATTTTGTTGCTGATCGGTCATTTTGACCAGTCATTCTGATGTCTACAATAAACTGGGATAGGGCAGGAGAATGATGGTGATAATCTTCCGGCTGCAACTTTGCTTGGCGTCTTACCTCTTTTTTGTAAAGTGATTATGATAGCCGTATCTTGTAGGCCATACGTGTGCCAGCTCGTGGCTATCAAGCGAAACGACACGACATCAACAAATAATTTGTCAAGCATGTGAACGGCTAAGCAATCAACGTTTCACCTGATTCACGTCGCGCCATGATATTGGGGCATGTAATAAACCTACATGATAATATTCTAATTCGTTGTATGAACCAGCTTTGAAACAAGCTGTTAATATTTGGCATACCTACTTATAACGGAGGTGGTGCCAGGGCTTGAAATATCTACCGTTAATTTTGGGACCCGGTGTTATACCGGTCCCAGGCATAGTACCTATGCACCTGTATTTAGGTACTATTACTACGACAAAAAAAAAACATCCCCACTTTACGTGTTCAGAATCTTTTTTTCTTGGTTCTGAGGTTCAGAAAGTACCTAACCTTAAAAAAAATTTTTTTCATTAAGTATTTTATTTTACCTACCACTTTATCGGTGTGATGAATACGTATATCCATACCAAATTATAGCTTTCTAGTACTAACAGCCTCTGAGCTAAGCTGCGGACGGACGGGCAGACAGACAGACCGACGAACATAGCAAAACTATAAGGGTTCCTTGTTGACTACGGAACCCTAATAAAGATATTGGGTAGGTAAGTAAATAGGCATTAGAAAAATAACAAATAGGTAGGTACTTAAGAGAATTTCGGCGGGCGGCGGCGGCGACACGGCGCGCGGCGGTTACCTGAATTTGGTACGCTAGGTACCTACTTGTTAGGTGGAGTAGGTACCAGTACAAGTCTGGAACTGGTACCCAGGTACCGACATAGCAAGAACCGCTAAGTACCGGTACAGAATCTGTAGGTACTTTGGTACCGGTTCCAACGGCAAGCTTTTTGGGACTATTTATCGACGCAATTCTTTTATCTGGTACCTATGTACGAGGTATCTAGAGGCCCGCAGGGTCTAGGCTAAGAAATAAGAAATAGAATAGTACATTTTGATACAAGTGGAGAATGTTTGTTATTGCATTCGAGGCGGAATTAACACCCGAGCCGTAGGCGAGGTTATTTTTGTTTTTGAGCCGAGAACTGCAATAACAAATGTCCACGTGTATCAAACGACGTTTTTCAATACACTTTTGAAGAAATAAAATAAAATAACGAAAAATAAGATATATATATTATATATTATAAGATCTGATTGTACACAGTTACGCAATAAATAATTCTTATTCTTATTCTTATTCTTAATATTTTTGTCATGAATTATTAGGAAACTATGATTTAAATTTTCTTTTTTTTTCTGCGCTTTCCAGGTTGAAGGACAAGGAAAGGTATAAAGCCGATAAACAGCCTAAAGCCGGCCATACACGCTACGGTCTACCGGAGAGGTCTACCTGTGCAGGCGTACCTGCACAGGTAGACCTCGGACCTCGCAGGTCGCCTGCGCAGGTCGCGTCATTTGTTTTCTAGTATCTGTCCTGTCTGGACGGTCGTCGCATCGCTCGCATCGTATTTCCACGAATGCCACGTAATTCAACACGGTTCTAATTTTAATTCATTTAATAAATTAACATTACTATAACTTTTCCTTTCCAATAACCAATGCTTACACCACTTTTTTTTCACTGTTTTTGTATCTTTTTTGTTCAAAATTAAAGCAAGGCCTAACAATGCCAACGCGTCATCGTCCTCAATCGATGCCATCGTAAAAATAACTGAAGACCGCTCAGGTAGACCGGAACGTCCACACGCGGGTGGCAAACCTGCACAGGTAACCTCTCCGGTAGATGTCCGGTAGACCGGCTTAATGTGAAAAATAGAAAATTCAAATATTTTTGAGTTTAGAACACAAATAACTGTTAATTTGTTCTTATACGTTTTTTTTAATCATGGTTTTTGATTATATTCTATTGTAAACAATCAATCTGCCTAGCCTTTTCCCAACTATGTTGGGGTCGGAGTCTTACCGGATGCAGCTGAATACCAGTATTTTACATGGAGCGACTGCCTGTCTGACCTCCACAACCCAGTAACTGGGTAATACGATACCCCTTGGTAAGACTGGTTGTCAGACTTTCGGGCTTCTGACGACCCGACGACTGTCAAAGATCCACGAATGACAGCCGGGACCCCGAGGCACGGAGGAGTCTCGGTATGTACCCACACCACCACCCATCCACTGACCAACCACGGCAAGCGTAGCTTAACCTGATGGATCGACTCGTGCGGCTGTAATTACTTAGCCACGAGCTCCTGTCCCTGTTTTATAAACATTATTTAAATATTCAAAAAATATTAACGCCGCCGTAAAGACGCATACCTATTTCTTTGCCGAGATTAAAAAAAAAACATTCACCTCTGAA
This sequence comes from Cosmia trapezina, assembly GCA_905163495.3. Classification (NCBI taxonomy): domain Eukaryota; kingdom Metazoa; phylum Arthropoda; class Insecta; order Lepidoptera; family Noctuidae; genus Cosmia; species Cosmia trapezina. The sequence goes on from LR991042.1 coordinate 12,600,665, forward strand.
TAGGGAGGACCGTCTCGCGCCAGTTTCATTTTGGCACTTGGCACCGGCAAGTGTCAAAATGAAACTGGCGCGATACGGTTGTGAATAGAGGCATTGAACCAATTTGGACTAAGTGTAGGTATAAGTTATCCTGTGGTAATTTTTATTCCCGCACACGTGTTGGAAAATGAAAAATCACGTGTGTGAAATGGGTACATTGCATTGTGAACCTAATCGTAGTGGATATGAACCAGTTTTCGAGGAAGTGTATTGAAAATTAAATTCCCAATGCATTCCCATTTCATATTACCTAGGTAGGTACCTATACCTACTTGAATTTATTGCTGGTAGTCATTTAAGATGACATAGGTACTCGATAGCTACAATTTTATTTGTGTGTCACATATACTCATATCTTAGCAAACGGTTTTTAATTTAATTTCAACTTTAAATGACATTTTACTTTTAATAAAATATTTTTTTTAAAGCTGCATTACTGGCTCAATAAAGCACCGTTTATGGCGTAATGGTGACATCTTGGTAATTGTCCGGTAGAATACTCGTAAAGTAGCAGTTTACTTTGTTGTTCTTCATAAATACTGCCAGCCCGGTCGCAATGCTAATTCTCTATAGCAGCCGGCCAAAATAGGTTTATGAGAAAATTAAGGAAGATCAAAATAGACTTGACGTTCATTTCATTCATACCATGTGTGGTCTGTCTGAATTAAATTAAATTAATAAACAATGAACATGCTCGACACTCTGAAATGTGGATTTGTTATGTTTTACTAATTAAAATTTTTAATTACCTAGTAACCACCTACATTATTAGTACCTAATTAAATTAATTGCGTTAAATGCAAAGAAAGGCCTAGAAGTAGGTGCAGCACGCGCGTTGCATGACCACCAAAGAATCGGGTTTTGTCGACTGAAGAATAGACAAAATGACTCCATAGACGTTGGAAATCTTTCTAAAATCTGTCATTTTATCTATTCTTCCGTCGACAAAACTCGATTGTGATCATGCTACGCGTTCTGCATGAACTCTCCAGTATATCAGTACCTATAGGGTACAAAAGGAACTCAACACACAGCAACAAAGGAGGAACTCCAAGATCCATAGCTGCAGTAAAGCCATAGAAAAGGACAGGATTATTTCATCAGCAGTGGCCATCTAAGGGTTAACATAAGCACCAAGCACCGACGTTCATCAACAATAGGCACTTACGACCTAATACAAGACAAGTACCTTTTGTGATATCATCCTAGTCAAGAATCGTCCTCGACCTTTAAGGCTCCCTCAGACAGGCGCGACGCGACGCGCGACGACGGTGCTACGCGATTCTGGTAGAACAATTATTACCATGAAGTTTTCATAGAATTGTTCTGTCTGCAGTAGCTTTTTGGGACTAACTACACCTGTCCATAGAAAAACAGTTTTGTATGGAACGACGCGAAAAGCTGAACGCATTCGTTCAGGCGTTCAGCTTTCCGAGCTGAACGTTTGCGTAGGTACGCATCTCCATACAAATTATTATTTTGTCTATGGACACCCGGGTTCTAGCTCCAAGCACGAAAACGTCAGCGTAAAGAACACTCGAAATATTTTTGAATCGAAAATACAATTACCATCTTCGACAAGCACAATAGTAGTACCTATCACCCGTTGTTAAGAATAAAGTCTTTAAACTAAGTAGGTACTTAAATATGTATTAAGTGCGTAATAAATATACATCAATGTGAGTAGGTACCTAGGTATGTATTTTCAATTTTAAAATCGTTCGAATTTAAGTTATGTTAACTTTGCGCGTTCGTGCTAGGCCCAAGGGCCTATGTTGTCCCATAAACTGTCATAAGAGGACCACATAATGCAAAATGAGACAGTATCAATTACATTCTGCGTTGCGCATACGAATGCCACTATGATGCGTGCACGCAACAGCGCTTGCTACGAATAATGTTTGTTTTGCGCCGTTTTTGCGCATTTTTATGAGGTGTGGCTAAAAATAGGCGATTTGAAATCGTCGGTGTGGCGTTCTATGGTGTGATTTGTATTAAAATGCTTTTGTTTCTCTAGAATTATCTATAAACCAATGATATATTACCTTCTATAAACCAATTTACTTATACTAATAAGCTGAAGAGTTTATTTTTTTGTTTGTTTTTTTTTGAACGCGCTAATCTATTTGAACTACCTACCAGTCAGATTTGAAAAAATATTTTTACATTTGAAAGCCCAATTCTTGTCACGCTAGGAGCTAGGACCCTTAGGCGCCGAGCAAAAAGAAAACAAGTCGGAAAGAACGCTAAGCGAAAACGAAGTAATAGCGCGGGCAGGCGATGCAACGCGATACTGTGGGTCGGGGAAAAAAGAAATTTCACGCGGACGAAATCGCGGGCAGAAACTAGCGTTGATATATTTGCATCTCAAATCTACTTGTAAATTGACCAACTTGAAGTCCGTTGTTTACATAAGTGTCGAATTTCGAAATTCAAATAATTAGCTATAGGTACATGGGCAGCACTCTTATAGAGTGCTGCCCATCCTCCTAACATAGGTGAGTAAAGTATTTGTTGCTTTTTAATTTATTTTCCTAAAATCAAAAGTAGAACAGTTCCTGAAGGTGGGTTTAGATTCTTTAGATTATAAATTGAAGGAACATAGAACTAGAACAAGAGCTAGAGCATTCTTTTGTTGATATACCTACTAGACACTATAGCATGGAGAGACCAACGAAGGAATGTTCTGACCCTTTTTTTTTTTTTTTTTTTTTTTTTTTTGAGGGTGGGAAATCATCAAATAACTTCTCCCGCTCTGGGTGGAGTGGGAGGGCGTGTCAGACTTTTACTGACTAAAACCCACCCGTGTTCCTTCAGTTGCCTATGCCAGGGCCGCGGTAACCCCTTCAGACAACCCGCGACCCCAGCGGCGTCGGCCCTGTTGGGCCCCGTCACTTGCTGACATCTCTTTGAGGCGCGCGTGGAACACAACGCGCCGTCGACTCGTGCCTGGTCCTTACCGGACGGCGAGCTACCCGCTGCTCACCGTCCGCAGGCCCGCGCCTACGGTGGCCGGAAATCGCCCCGCGATTCCCGCCGCCCAGGGCGTCTCCTGCGGCGACTGAGGGCGTGAGGCTGCCTATCCCTCACGCGTTCCGCCTCCTCCTTCGCGAGCATCACTGCTTCGCAGAAGGAGGTGACGGCCTCCCATGCACTCTCGCTCCGCACAATGGCCTGGACCAGGCTCGGACGCGAGAGATCGCCGCCGCCGATCGCCTCCGTGAGAACACGGCGGTGCTCTGCCCAAGCCGGGCAGACCTCCACTGTATGCTCCACCGTGTCCTCCGGGCGATCCACACAATGGAAACACCCGGGCGTTTCCTCCCGCCTTATGCGAAACAGGAACCTCCCGAAACAACCGTGTCCGGTGAGGACCTGCGTCAGGCGGAAGGTGAGGACGCCGTGGCGCCTCTCTAACCACTCCTCAAAGAGGGGACTTATCGCCGCTATTGTGGCTGACCCTGTTTACACAAAAACAATTTGGTAAAGTGGGGTCATGGGGATAGAATAAGCATTCGCTCGCTTTGTCTAAATCTACCTTTGAACAAACTAATAGAGAAGAACATCATTTAGAAGAAGTATAAAAATGTTGTACCTAGCTAAGTTGTGATGTCTCAATAAAGATCCATAAGTAAATACTTATTACTTACATGCCAATGGTCAATACGCAGGAAACCAAGAATAAGTTAATATTCTGGTAAGTGTCTCACCGCAGCGCAGGCCTGCATTACGGATTTATGAGCAAAACGACCACTTTATACTAATATCAAGTAAATATCAGACTTTTGTGTAGGTATGGAGAAGTCGGTTTCTTAATTTTATGTGTCAGAGATTTATTTGTTTTTTTCGTTAGTTTACCATTTTTACGTTAATAGGTACTCAGATATTAATGCCAACGGCCTTGAGTGCATAGCTTGCATGTTCTGTGCTGAGCTCACGCAACGCGTCGTACGTCCACCCAGTAATAGGACTCGCCAATCAAGGAGCGCTGTCCCAAATTAGACGCATTATTATTTTATTACACATAAAACGAAAAAAAATTACACTAAAACACGAATAATAAAAGATAAATATTTAAATTATCTTTAAAATTGTGAAGGTTTCATAGAAATACGCTTGATAGTTTTTGAGATTCTCAGTTTTTTATCCGCGTTACACATAACTTTACAAATGAATAACACTATGTATTATAAACATAATGTAACATTTTCACATATTAAGTTATTAGGAAAATAGAGCAATTTACCTACATATATTTTTTTTAATTTTTTTTTTATTTTTATTTTTTTTATTTTTTTTTATTTACCTACATATTTTTTTTTCCAAATCATTAAAACTAGTCATTTCTACGTGATCTTTATTTTCAAATCATTAAAAGTCGATCGTCGCTTTAACTGGAATCTCAGGTCATTCAGCAAGGTTTGCGATTGAACAACCCAAATGTGCAGTTCGCGTAAGAATAAGTTCTAAGCCAATTCTCTTCGAAATTCTTTGCAAGGCATCTTTTATATGTCAAGAAGATCGACAGTAGCTTCCAGCTACAATTTTGTAGTTAATTTTCAAACCTTTGCGATTAGTGGTTTATCAGTGTAGCATGTAGACCATGGTGGGTACAATAGCTCATGTGAGCACCAGCCTATCAGTTCCATTCAGTTTTAAAAAAATGTACTTTTAAGTGTTTACTCCCATAAAAAAAAAACGCGTTTTTCTCACGCGTGGAGCGACTTATCCCATCCATACATTAATATTACATAGAGATATTCCAGGAACTTTCAGGATGTTCCACATTCTTCCAGGATCTTCCAGATTCTTCCAGGACCTTCCAGGATGTTCCCTTGCTGTACTCCACCCAGCGACGCCTTAAGCCAAGGTACGTACACCACAGGGGGTGCCCTGAGCATGTTATCGATTAATTAATTGACTAATAAAGGCAGGGTTATGACCGCGCAGCGCGGTTTTTTCTAAAATTTATGCATAATACATACATACCATACATACATACATACACATGCATACATAGTTGTACAGTAAGTACACGGCGATGACGACGACAACGTGACGGTGGCTCTAACATAACTTTTTTTGACAACATTACTTAGGCATACAAAGTCCAGGGGGGGGCAGCTGCCCCCCCCCCCCGTTTACGCCCTTGACCATGCATGCATGTTTGCATGTGTGTTTTGGTACTTTGGTACCTAATCTTGGTGAATATTTTTCTTCTGAGAAAGCCTTTAGAGGCTCTCTACCTGAAATTTTGTGCTAAGGGACTTTTAAAAGCTTTTTTTTCATCAAACCTGTCATCAAATGTTTTAATGCTTTTCATAACTTTCCTACCTTTTGACAAGCTTCATGAGAAACAAAACATATTGCATAATTCAACAGTTTAACAAAGTTCACACGCACGATTTGAATAATATTACTTACATGTATTATCATAACGCACGTTGTCCGCCGGGATAAGCAGAAATATTTAATCAAGTTCTCATCTTTGTATCGTTGGCTCGCTCGACGCACCGGTAATACCTACGTGCTTTACATGAAAGCCAGCGTTACATATTTTCTCTTTTTCCCACGACATTATTCGTTATAATGTTATATCTTACAATACTACTTTCTCGATATTCTTTACGTCCTAACTAATATTATAAATGCGAAAGCGAGATTGTTTGTTTGTTACGCTTTTACGCTAATACGGCAGAACGAATTTGAGACCATGACCTGGATTAGGACATAGGATATTTTTTTTCCCGGTAGTATGTTCCCGTGGGATAATTTCCGACATCCACGCGGGCGAAGCTGCGGGCCAAAAAGTAGTATTATTATAATGGTGTGTCGTTGCGAACAGTACCTAGGTACTTTATTACCTACGGTTGGTTTGGTTTTTTGTGGCGTAATTATTGTGTCTGATATCTAGATTTTTTTTTCAACGTTCTCAACTTTCGTTTTCTATTAGGAGACTTCTATTCAAAAGACCAGTTCAAACAGTAATCTACATGGTCCTCCCATGTTCTGACCAAGATTATGTCTGGACTTTGAAAGACTTGTGACTTGTGGCCGAAACACTCAGAGGTGTTTCGGCCTTTCTTCTCAGAGTAGTCAGATACGAAACGTCGATTTCATCAAGGTTTTAAAATATGATTGACGTGTAAAAGTGTTTGTACAAACCTACGGAAACATTTAAAAGACATGGTGACTGTGATGGATGAAGCTTAAAAGATGAAAGGGATCAATATCCCTATATGTTTGATAAAATGTAAATTGTATTAAGTATAAAAAAAAACCCAAATTTTCATAGTATGTACCTAATCAAATTATTTTTTTAATTGTTTTAATTTGTTTTAGTGTTTAAATTTTCTTTATTTTCTGTTTAATGTTTTAGTACGCTATTTGATAATGCCGTGCTTTCGTCTTTGTCATACATAAAGATCATGCGAGATCTTTATGTATGACAAAGACGCTGGGTTAATGCTGTGTATGTGTTTAGTTGGTAAGCCTTTATAAATAAATAAATAAATAAATAAATATAAATGTGAATAAGACGAAGGTCATGTGTTTGAAAGAGAAGAGGATGTATCGGTGTGTGATGTAAAAATAAATCATAAGAGTGTGGAGCAAGTGAGTTTGTAGATTTGGGGAGTCTGTTTAGGTATAAGGCATGAAAAGATTGATGAAGATGTGGAAAGGAGAGTAAATGCGGGAAATAAAGTGAAATACATTGCGATTGTGAGTAATGTGAGTTCACAATGGTGTGCCTACTCTTATGTATGGAAATGAACGTTGGGTGTGGCAAAAGAAGCATGAAAGTAGAATAAATGCTGTGGAAATGCGTTCCTTGCGAAGCATGTGTGGTGTGACTACGAATGATAGGCTGAGAAATGATGTGAAAAGGTGACTGTGCGCTTTAAAAGAAGGAGTACCTATGCTTAGATGGTTTGGTAATGTTGAGAGGATGAATGAAAGGTGACTAACAACAGGTATTTACGAGGCTGATGTGAGTGGAAACGCCGGGAGGGGACGCCCTAGGAGGACATTATAATGACCTTATTGGTGATGTCCTTCAGAAAGGTCAAGTGCATAGTACTCGCAACCGGCGTGCGTGTATGACCAGATGTATGAACGTTAACGAGGCAAAAGGGGTACGTAAGGATCGTAGCAGGTGGCGTTCTGTATTTTCTGCCTACCCCCATGGGAAGAAGGCGTGAGTTTATGTTATCAACTTAAAGAAATAAAATCATTTATCATTCCTTAAAATCATGCGTCATTTATTCTTTGAAGTCTGATGCATCATGCAATCAGTATGTTAATATGGGGTCAAAAATCGCATTGAAGAAACACCTAGAACATTTTAAGGGTGCAGCATTCATTCTGCAGTCTCGTTCCTGTTTTCCTGTTAAAATAAAGGTATGGATAGCTGAAGGAGCAAGTCACGCGATCGTCAATTAGCTAAGTATAGTTACTTTCTTTTAGCTCAGCTCAGTGGAACTTTGCTAATCAATTACAAACCTAAATTAAGTAGGTTTAAATCTTGCGATTAGCCAAGCCTTTGTCATATATAACGTATACGTAATTTTTTATACCCTATTTTGGAACCTGGTGCAGGGACCAGGGAGTAGTGGTGGCCAAATGGTAACGACTGCGACTATTACGAGTTGTAGGTCGTATGTTCGAACCCTGACAGGCGCTTTACTTTGTGTGCATTTCATCAAAACGGTTACGGGAAACATCGTGAGGAAATCGGCATGTCCTAGAACCAAAATCGAATCGAAGACATGTGACATTTACCAATTCGCACTGGGCCCGCGTGGTGGATTACAGCCCACTCCCTCTAGGAGAGGAGGCCTCTGTCCCAGCAATGGCAACATTATAGGCTGATTATTTATGTATGATATGATAAGTATAGTCTGGTGAATTGTCATACCTATCAAAAATAGTCTCTTAAAGATATTCGAGTCAATTTCTTTTCCCGGAAATACAAGGACTTTTTTTTACTGTTTATTCTGACTTGGTCGTGTTTGATCGTAGATGCACGTGACGGTCAGCACACGTACGTAAGTTACAAAGATATATCGAGGGACTCCCATTATTATAACCCTATGGCTCGTGTATACCTACACACTTCAGAACACATTTCTTATACTGCTCAAGAATATCAACTGCTTTTTTGTAAAGGAAGGAAATAACTTAACGGCACCATAGCGTCATGTTCCACCTCTGTCAGTCACGGAGGTCCGTTACGGATGGGCGCTAAACAATCTAATTAGTGACGCGGTGCGCCTGTGTCATGCGTGCGCGCAGCTCTGTCACTGTTTTGTTAATATTACATTTGTATGGTGTTATTATTGGCTTGTGAAGAGACTTGAAATTATGTATTTTGTATGAGGCTTTTAATTGTTTATTCTATGTTTTATTAGTAGGTGCTTTTAATGTGGCCTAATAATAAAAGAGAGGCTACGTGTCATAGAAATTTTCCGGAAAATGCCAGGTTGATTGTGGGCTGATACTAAATGTTCCAATTTCGCTTTGATATTTTTGTGCAGGCCAAACGATCATATAGTTTTTGGGTTTTGGTACCGGATCTCTGAATCCCAGTCATTGCAGACTCCTGACCATATTAAGTACTAAGACAGAACACCCCAAATAAAAACCAAGGATTTGCGGTTTTCAAACCATGACTCATTTTCTTTCACCTCAAAACGCTGTTTTATCCTCAATTACACTAAACAGCCAGTATAAAGATCCAGATAGGCAACCGCAAGCGCAGTTATACGGTAAACCGTCCCAGAATCGGAATGACTCGAAATAAATCGGTTGTCACGAACATTACCGATTAGAATTTCACTCACACACACACACACACTGCGATAGTTCTCATCATACTAGTGAGTCATCGTGTGAATGGTAACTTTTCCTCAAAACGCGACGTGGAGCAATTTGCCAGTCCCAGTCGTCTCAGCATTGCCTGTGTGACAAGATGGAAGAGGTTTGAAATGACATAGGTTCCTACTTTGCTGTCGGAAAGCATGTTGGGCTCATCATCATCAGGGCCGCCTTTAACCTATAGGAGACCCTGGGTACTTTAGGAGAATGGGGCTCCTTTGGAGAATGCAGGATGCAAGGGCGAGCGAAGGGAGTTCGAAATTTGTAGCTCCTCTCCTAGCTACGACGGCGACGCTGGCAGGAACTGGGGGGCCCCATAAATAGTGGAATGGTTTAACGAGTACTCTATTGTCAGTCTGCCATCATCGCTACAGTCCATCACTAGTGCACAGAGTGCACAGGACAGTCGGCGCGGGCGCATGGTTGTGATGCGGCTCGCGCGCGGGCGCTACTACCACGAAACTAAGTTAGACATCGCTTCCGTACAACATTGTTACCGAGATTATGGCATTGTTTACTATTTGTTGGCTGCCATTGTTATAGAATATTCAGGATTACTTGTAATTCGTCGTATTCCTAACAGGACGTCATAGTAGGGTTAAAATGCAACAAATTAAGCCACCAAATGTTCTACCGAAATTCAATAGTTTTTGAGTTAGTCAGATTTTTTGTTATTTTATGAAAAATGCAATTCAAAAATTATTTACTGTGCAACTTTACTGAAATTTAAGTTATTATCATAGCTGATGCCGTAGCAGATCTTTGTTAAAAATTAAAAGTTTAAAAATGCCTAAAACTTTGGCAAAGATCACTAAACAAACAAAACATAAAAAAAATATTTTTCGTAATTTATATTTTTCTTAGACAAAAATTACAAAAAAAAACTGAATTTCGGTAGAACATTTGGTGGCTTAATTTGTTGCATTTTAACCCTAATATGACGTCCTGCAAGGAATACGTCGAATTACAAGTAACCCTGAATAAATTACTCTTGCAACAATAGCCGCGATGGCTGGGCGGCCGCGACAAAGGGACGGGGTGATACTTATTGTAACATAACAACCGCGTTTGGCAGATATTTACTATGATACGAGTAGATAGATTATCTAATTAGATTTGATTATTTAAGTTAAGGGAACACAGACGCTGGTACAGAGTTCCACACTTTGGTTGTGTGCATAATTTAAGTACTTAAAAATGAACCCTGCAGTACCTACGTGTGGTAGTCCGGTAGTAAAAGGGCGATTTCGCGATTTCAGGTTTTTTCCTATACTAAAAGTTGTTCATATTGATGAGTACAATGACCCCTTAAGAGGTTGTGCGTTATTTAAATATGTATAACACCTTGTATATGGATCTACGATTCTGATGTCCTTTCCGCCTTTGACCTTTTTAAGGTCTTGTTTCATCTATTCCTATTACCTACATAACATTGATCTAGAATTGTAGATCCACATCTGCTAGTACGGCTAGGTTCACATCATTAACGATGTCGGCTTGTGAGTAATTTCAGTGAACTGAAGCCGAGTGCACACGAGCGAGTGAGCTAATGCGCTGACCCCGATACAGATGGTACCTATTGGGCGACACGGCCACCATGTGATCATACTCATACTAATACCTAGGGAGGTGTTTGTTTGATATTATAGGCAGGTAAGTATAAAAGCCTTAAGGCTCCTACAAACAGGGGTGAGACGCAACGCTAATCGCACGCGACACAAAGGCACCGCGTATCGCGCGAAGAATTAGTGTTGCGGTTCGCGCCTGTGTGAAGGAGCCTTTTTTGAGCAGTTTGTGTTGAGCGCCATTCGCGCCTGTGTGAAGGAGCCTTTACTGAGCAGTTTGTGTTGAGCGCGAACAGTGTGTAGAAAAAGGCTGCCAATGATGATGATGATGATAATGATGATAAAAGACACAGACAGGGAAATTCAGCATGCCTTGCCTATTGCCCACTTTGTTGGGGTTGGCTTTAGCTGATAACCAGTATTGTTACATGGAGCGAGGAGGGGTCTGTGGCTAAGTAATAACAGCCGTACGGGTCGATCGATCAGGTTAAGGTACGCTTACCGCGGTTGTTCCGTGGATGCGTGGCCAAGTGGCCAATGACCATCTTTACATACCAAGACCCCACCGTATCTCCGAAAGTAAAGTCTTGATGACCTCTGTACGTACAAAATGCATTTTTATATCGATATTTTTTCACCGCACTAATAATACGTGGTAAATGGTGTAGAAAAAATACCAGTATGACAAACAGGAAAAAAAATCCTGTTAGTCACACTGGTGTTACAATCTGGTGCGACTACGAGTCCGCACCCCATTAAAACAAGAACTATTTTTATAAACTTAATCGAAGTAAAATTAAAGTTAGAATGGCGCTCGAAGCTCATTGCACTTCCTAAGTCCGTCCGTCTTTCCGTACGTCCGTTCATCCGTCCGTCTGAGATTACGATCCATCAAAACAAGTGTAAGGGCGAGCGCGCACTACGGTGCGTTCCGTTAGTTCTGCCGCACTGGGCGGGGCCTACAGTAACAAAACGCATGACCGCAGTGCGCGCACTTCAAAAACATTCCATACTTCACAGATTATGCGTTAGAAAAACGCACCGCAGTGCGCGCTCGCCCTAAAAGTTAAATTTTTCGGACGGCCAAAAACACATCGTTATTAGGGACAACTGGCAAATCATGTTCTCAATCATACTTCGTTCGGGCCCCGAACCAATCATCCATACGTAGGTGATACGGAGTAGGAAACGCCCGTAACGAAGGCTGAAACTACGGGCTTCGTGCTTAGGGAGTAGGCCCCCCGTTCATTACGGCGCGGCGACCCTCGTCCATACAAATTAGCAATTCAATTCAATTTAATTAATTTATTTTTGAACATAGGTTACAATAGGACAGCACAGTGCCATGTGAATCTACCACACGTTTCCTTCAATTACTTAATGCTTTTTACCGACAGTTTTATCTAAGGATAGGTTGCTGCAATTCTGCTAACAAAAGGTTTTAAAGACTAAGTCCCATTGAGGGCGGAGGAGCGGAATCAAAGTGAAAACTATTTTGTTAGAATGAATACGTGTCTCATCATCATCATCAGCCTATAGCAGTCCACTGATGGACATAGGCCTCTCCTATAGCACGCCATTTAAGTCGATTTTCAGCAACTCTCATCCAGCTGCCACGTTGTGCGAAGATCGTCGCTCCACCTAGCTCACCTAATTCTTGAGTGGAGACCGCGAATCGGCAAGCGTAAGGTAGAACGCACTCGGCTAGGTGAAGAGAATAGGTGCCTGATTTAGCGCAAATAAAAGTCGATACAAAACTGACTTTAAAAAAAAAATTACCGATTTTATTATAAAACACACATAATTTTAAGTGTATGCCTTATGTATGTATGACAATCGATTTTTTTTTGTGAATGGCATCTCGCAGGTCAACTTAGGAGGTTGTCGGCGGCTCCCCGCTCCGCTTACTGTGTGACGTGGGTTCGCATGTCACTTTTATGGGTCAGTGGTCAAGACACTCTTTTGTTTTGTTATTACGATTGCAAATAAACCAGTGAGGGGCATTTGCAATGAGCGTTTACAAATGTCTGATTTACGCGAAAGCAGTTTTTTTGTCCTTGTAGGAACCAGAAAGGTGTGGTCTTTAACTCTTTAAGGCTCTTACAGACAGAGGCGATATCGCGGTCGCGACGCGATATTTCGATATTATATCCGTAGAAAAATATCGCGTCGCGACGCGATATCGCCTCTGTCTGTAAGAGCCTTAAGCGTCGATTGACACCCATGTGTGCAGATAGCAATAAAAAATCTATTGTGTCTGCTAATTGGCGTGCGACGGGTTAAGGGTGTGGTACAGACCACAGAGCTTATCTGTTCTGTGCTACAGACCATCAAACTGAACAACTTTCTCCATGGGACCAACATCGTAATCGAGAACAAATTATCAACTGTCCCATAGAAAACTCAGTACCTACTCGACACAAATGCATGGGAGTGCTGATTATTTTTTCGCGATTACGATGTTGGTCCGATTGAGAAAGTTGTTCAGTTTGATGGTCTAATACCCGACCACACCTTTCTGGTACAACCTGTATAACAAATAGTTTCAAAATAATACAAAGGCTTAGGTTACTAATCCTATAAAATTATAATTTTTTAACTACTTACTTACCTATTTTTAGATTTGGTTTTGCTCTGTTGCAAGTCTTGGTTACTGTAAATACCTACATAATATTTATTCCGAAAGTTCTTTTTTTTTCATTTCTGTTATTTTTATAAAATGTTTCTTAATTCTGTATGCCACTTGACAAAGGGCTCCTGTAGCGTCCTAATCCGTCCGGTTCATCAGGGTGTAATTTCTATATTTAACAGCCTCATTAGAATAAATCAAACGTTCTGATGTTCCACCTCTGTTCTTTTCGCCATTCATCACCTGATGACAGCTACAAACGGGTGATGTGTCAGTTTTTGCGATCATTCATCATCACAGAACGCCCCGGGATAAGAACACGGTATTTCCGGGCGTTTTTGCAAGTATTTGTGACATTTCTGAAATTCCTTAGGCGTGTACACAATTAGTACCTTTCATTTGAGTCGTGAAATGAAACTGGTTGGTTGGCACGTTGTTGAAAAAGTAAAAATAAGTTGAAGAAATATAAAAGTCAAAAGGTTTGCTGGAATAAAGCTCAAGACCATCTCACAGAGTTTATGACTGTACCTACCGATGATTCTTGTTTGTTTTTCTAGACACAATAATTATGTATTAAGAGTTAAGAAAAGGTTCATAAAATAACTTTATTTATTGCCAAATCGGAAACCATTTGGTAATTATTTCAACAGGTGAATCAGTGAAATGGATTCTTTGATTGGAATTTTAATCAGATTAAATTAAATTAGTCGTAAATAATAACGCAGATAATCTGTACGTAACGGTAGGCAATATTTTTATTATGATATTATTTAAGTAGGATACTTATAATTTACTGTTATGTTGTGAGTTTATGACCTAATGATGACACATCTATCTAACTTTTAACAGATTGGGAAAAAAATCGCATTGATTGATTCGCTATAATATACCTACGCATAATGTAGACTCTGTACGAGAGTGTGAAACAGTCAGTTTTCAAACTTAGCCTTAGCTTATTAATTATTTATAGAAGAAACTACTTTATCTACGCATAGACTTATAAAAAAAGATGGACTCCGCGCTGCGCATATCGAAAGTGAAGCACAGTAAGTATGCCGGGTCCGTTTGTACAAACACGCCTCGCGCACACATTTATATCATAGTATGCCGACCGGCCGCCATTACGTGACACGAGCGACGGCGTCTTTGCAGGTACTCAAATCACGCACACATAGATCGGTAGGGTGCTTCACTTTCGATATGCGTGGCGCGGAGTCCATCTTTTTTTATAAGTCTATGTATCTACGATAAAAAAATACGAAATAAAACTAGACTACTACCCCCACCACTACTACTTCCCTAGTACCTATCTTTCTTGTGGAAAGTTAGATTTTAGCAATTAAGTAGGTACCATAAGTACCTACGTATCCAAATAATAGCGAAAATCTAACTTTCACTTTGGAAAATTTTCAAAGTAGATCGCCATTTTAGGTATCCTGTTTTTAATTTGTAGGTAAGTACTTACATAGAGACTAATAGAGAGTACAATTAATTTATGGTATGAATTTTGGTAGGTAGGTGAAAATCGCATCAGCTCTTACAAAACTTGGCTCTTCATACACACTCCCCTCTACGTTTATGTGCTTGAAGTATTTATTCATAAATATATTCATAGATAGGAAAATAAAAAATGGAATGGAAGATGAAATATGGAAGGAATGAAGGGATGCCTTTGCCCAGGAGTCTGTCCCACTACTAGTAAAAAAAAAAATAGGCAGGTGAATTAAATATTTTAAATTCATGTTCTAGTTATAAAATCGAACAAGACACCCTTCAAGCATTTTAAAATCCATAAAAATCACACAAAAATACGGAAATCTTTATCGGAAATGGCACATTACACCCCTATGATACCTGTCAAATTTATGCAGACCTCCCTATTCAAGACAAAGTCTTGAACAAATAAGGCAAAGGCTGGTTCTTTCTAAACTGGTTAGCTATAAGTAGCGATGTTAAAACACAGGGGTGGATAAATAGTCGCGCGGTGTG
The DNA here is from genome assembly GCA_905163495.3 of Cosmia trapezina. Lineage (NCBI taxonomy): Eukaryota > Metazoa > Arthropoda > Insecta > Lepidoptera > Noctuidae > Cosmia > Cosmia trapezina. The sequence goes on from LR991042.1 coordinate 12,615,764, forward strand.
GAATGACGGATGTCTTTACAAGCTAGCCGAGTTGTCAGTGGGGATTGACGGACCGAGGATGCCAAACTTTTAGCTAAGCTTTATAGTTGGTATGTGCTCATGGCTAAGTAATAACAGCCGCATGGGTCGATCGATCATGTTAAGCTACAAATGGTGATATAATGAGGCGAGTGTGAGTGAGAGAACATGTGCGAAAATTCATAGTGCCTATGTTCAGACCTGCCAAGATATTTCGGCCGTAATAAAGGATGTTGTCTCCAATTGAAATAAATTATTTTCTTGTTGAGTAGGTAGGTACAAGCAGTAGGATTTTAAACGGGAAATAACTGAAACATAGATAAAAGAAAAACAAAAGTTAATAGGTAATACGGGCTGGTATCCGCAACTCCACGTCATTGCGCGTATTTTGCGTAGGTATGGGTGGGAAAATCGATCAAGAAAAACGTTTCGGTTGAATGGATGTGTCATGCATGATGTTCATGGTTAATGGTTACTTTAATAATCGTTAAAAAATTTAGGCAACATTGATTCAACATCTTAGTAGAGATTATTATTTACAAATTTTGAATGTGGTGTGTGTGTGTGTGTGTGCCTTCGATTAGCGCAGATGTTCATTTAGCATGCTCATAAAAATATTTTGAAAGGAATCCTAACTCCATAATACATTTATTAATCCGTTACAGCAATCAAGGGATTTAGTTATTGATTAACTTTATTTATTAGTGATTAATCTGAATGAAATTAGCATTTGATTATAATAATAAGTATTAAGCGTTTATCAAAAATGTCATTAGGCTCATAGCTAATATTAAATAAATTATGTAGAGATGAAAACATCCTCAACATTTATATCCTGTACCTACCAAATAGAATTAATATCAATTAATCAGGCGAAAAAACTGACTTAGTAAAAGAGGCATTTAAAAGTCAAGCGTTAATTAAAAATAAGTAAGCTTCTTGCAAATAATGGCTACCTATTTACATCATTATTTACTATGGCTATTAAAATATATGGGTAACTTTATTATTAATTATTATTATTGGCAAGCTTCGTTCAAATGAACACTTTGTCAACAGTTATTAACTAGTTAGTAAATTAAGTATAATTAAAACGTAAATTATTATTACATGCCTACTTACTATGATAATTTAATTAAGAAGTGGTGATCATATCACACTCTTCTAGATAAATTTTCCCTGTCAACTCTTAAAGTAAGGAGACTGCACCATGATCAATCGTTCTTGTACAAGATTTGTCACAATAAATTTGATTGTACTAACCTAATAAACCAAATATACCTTCGCATATCTAGACGTTCCCAACGTATTCGTGATACTTAGGGCGAGCGCACACTGAGGTGCGTTTTTCTAACGCATAATCTGTGAAGTATGGAATGTCTTTGAAGTTGAAGTGCGCGCACTGCGGTCATGCGTTTTGTTACTGTAGGCCCCGCCCAGTGCGGCAGAACTAACGGAACGCACCGCAGTGCGCGCTCGCCCTTACACTCACAGTCTATTTGCGCCGAAGCGGTGCAGAACCAACGCAGGAGAACGAGCTCCTTTACGTCGACTAATGAAAAGTTACAACGATAATTTTGCTGATATTGACTTATTTGAATTGTCACTCGCACAGTTTAAAAATAACATAGTTTTTAGTAGATAAATCACACATCATTTATGTCATACCTTTGTTTTTACACGTTTGTCATACCATAGTTCATAAGACACAATAGTTAATTTAAATGTTAGACAATTTGTTTGTAAAGTTTGCTTGGACCTGGCTCAAACTATTTTCAATGTTGAATTAATTTGTGGATAACGATGCTGGTTGCGTGATTACTTAAGTGTTCTATAAAATATCTGTACAATATCTGTCTGTCATTACAAATTAATCTATTGCGAGAGTGTACATAGGTATTTAAAGCTCTTATCCTAACTGATTATTTTAATTAAATTTTGTAACTTATTACAAACAATGCATTCTTTATTAACTCACTCAGGCAACAACAGAAGTCAGAACAGAGAGATATATTCGGTGTCCTCTGTAAATGCTGCTCCTACTTGATCAACTTTTCGCCCTGCTTAAGGTTGTTCAAGAGCCCTCTGGGCCCCTCCTACCATAATCAAAGCTTTAAAGTTACAAATGATAATTAGCTATGGCGAATAGGAACACTGTTTCAGTAACTTAAAAATAGCAAACAAAAATGACAACGTAACTTTGTTAAGTTCCATTAGATAACTAAAAGGAAAACAAGCATAGGTAGGTACTCTGTGAAGATCTAGCTTTGATTGTGCTCTATGAGAATTGAAAAAACAGCATTTCCTACACCATGATCGTGCATAATAAATATGGCATTTTTATTTCATTTTCCGCTTAGCGTAGTAAGTCAATGGTAGTAGGTAAGGTACCTACGTTTTCTCAACAAAGTTAATAATATTTTTAACTGACAATGCGACATAAGTAATTGTTAAAGACTGACATAATTGTCATAATTTCACGATAGGTGTTATATTAAAGCAGAAAAGTATGAAAAAAAATTGTCAGATTGTTGGATTGTCGCCTATCACTTATTTATCATCTCAGATGCGACAAAAAATCGGTAATTTACATGTTCAGGTTGCTTTTACCTAGTTAACGAAAATACGTAATGTTGAGAACCACGTCTTCATAACCGATAACATATCGTACGCGCGAAAGATAAGTGTATCCTCATCCTATTTTTTTACGGTGAAATCAAAACTGTAGGGGTGCACCAAAAGTGGCATGGCACAAAAAGTGCCGTGTCAAATGTCAGTACCACGTGCCGTGACATTAAAATAACGCAAAACGTGTGTTTCATTTACGTGATGATTTTGTTATGATGTAGAGACTTTATTTTTTAGATGTTTTTGCAGGGAGTTTTTTTTAGAAAAATCTGTTGAAGTTCGGTATGTTTTGGTTTAGCTACGGATATCCGTATTGTGTATTTCTTCTTCTTCTTCTTCGTCGTTCCCTCAATGCTAGGATCGCGACCACATACGACGCGTCTCCAAGCTATGCGATCTTCTGTAGCGTGGAACGCACGCATTGGAACTATTCTAAAAGTAGGTAGAATAGAATAGATTTAGAAAATATATATTCTTTTTACCCAAATTACAGCTTAAAGTTAAATAAAATACCTAGGCTACAGATACAATTTCGTACTTAATTTGTGGAAGACTGGTGCCTAAACCACCCTAAACTAATAAGTTTTACAAAAACCTGTAAATCAGGTCACCAGGCCCCCAACAATGCGCGTTCCCTAAGGCTGCGGCCAGCCCAACGGTTGAACGCGTCCCAGAGGGTCATGGCCATCCGGCTAGTCCGAGGATACCGCACGGTCTCCCGGGAGGCGGCGAGCCTCCTTGCCGGATTGCCGCCGTGGGATCTGGAGGCAAAGGTCCTCGCGCACGTGTGGGAGTGGCGCGAGGAGGCGAAACGCCGGGGCGTAACTCCGCTGCCGCGAGAAATCACGGTACAGCGGACAGAGCTCCGGCGGGATCTCATGGCGACATGGAGAGCGCGACTGTCGCAACCCAGCGCTGGGCACGCCACAATAGCGGCGATAAGTCCCCTCTTTGAGGAGTGGTTAGAGCGGCGCCACGGCGTCCTCACCTTCCGCCTGACGCAGGTCCTCACCGGACACGGCTGTTTCGGGAGGTTCCTGTTTCGCATAACGCGGGAGGAAACGCCCGGGTGTCACCATTGTGTGGATCGCCCGGAGGACACGGTGGAGCATACAGTGGAGGTCTGCCCGGCTTGGGCAGAGCACCGCCGTGTTCTCACGGAGGCGATCGGCGACGGCGATCTCTCGCGTCTGAGCCTGGTCCAGGCCATGGTGCGGAGCGAGAGTGCATGGGAGGCCGTCACCTCCTTCTGCGAAGCAGTGATGCTCGCGAAGGAGGAGGCGGAACGCGTGAGGGAGAGGCAGCCTCACGCCCTCAGTCGCCGCAGGAGACGCCCTGGGCGGCGGGAATCGCGAGGCGAATTCCGGCCACCGTAGGCGCGGGCCTGCGGACGGTGAGTAGCGGGTAGCTCGCCGTCCGGTAAGGACCAGCAGGTCGATTCTGTAACCATCTCACCGTGAAAACTTAGGTGAAGTGAGCGTGGAGTGAGCTGTCAGTAGTGTCAATTCCTAGCAAAAACAAACTCACTTCACGTAAGTTTTCACGGTGAGATTTTTACAGAATCGACCGGCAGGCCCGAGTCGACGGCGCGTTGTGTTCCACGCGCGCCTCAAAGAGATGTCAGCAAATGATGGGGTCCAATAGGGCCGACGCCGCTGGGGTCGCGGGTAGTTTGAAGAAGATACCGCGGTCCGGCGCGGCGCGGCCCGGGTGGGTTTTAGTCAGTAAAAGTCTGACTTCTTCCGCTCCACCCAGAGCGGGAGAAGATATTTAATGATTTCCCACACTCAAAAAAAAAAAAAAAGGCCCCCAACAATTCATAAATTACAAGTATTGTACTGGAGACGTTTAACTTGAAAGCACAAACTTGTTTTCTTTTTTATTATTATTATTTTTATTTATATTTTACCTAGGAAACATGCAAAGGATGTGTGAGAGTGTAAGTTGTTTGTATGTGGCGTGTTAGTGAGTGTGTGTATGAGTATGTGGAAGTGGCGTGTGTATGAGGTTGTGTGTAGATTAGGATATATGGTAGTGAAAAAATCTCTTTTTTAGTTTTTTTTTTTTCATGATACTTGCCATCAAGTAGCCATGTAGTCAATGTTCTTGCTTAGGATATATGTTGAAAGTAGGTTATTTAGTTTGGTGTGTAGAAACGGCTCAAGAAAAAAAAAATTCCGGGCAAATTTAGTTTTATCTGGCCTAGATTTGCATACGTTCTTACTTGTTTTGCGCACATGAATGTTCCTATGGAAGACAAAAACAGGATCGTTGTTTTAAAGCAACATGTAGAATAAAAAGCGACGAATTGAGAGGACATTTGATGAGTTATGTTATGAGTATACATCTTTTTAGGTCTTTTTGTATATTTACCACTAGCTTTTGCCTTGTCTACATTATAAAGGGAACCTCGGTGCAAAATTTCAGCTTTCTAGGTCCAAAGGGTTTGGGCTGGGCGTTGATGAGTCAGTCAATCATTGAATTGTAAGGAAATTAATCATATGAGCGTTTTGGATGGTATGTCTGTTAGCTCGTAAGACCAATTGAAATAAATAAATAAATAAATCAACCACAAATGGTGTTATTTGCTGATGATACTTCATTAATTTTTAAGGTAGACAGACGTGCTACAAATTTTGTCGACGTTAATAACGCCCTACTGCAGATCCAAAATTGGTTCACTGCTAATAATTTAGTATTAAATTCTTTACCAAATGTCAAAAGTAGTGATTGTGAGATAGTATTGAATCAAGAGAAACTAGAATTCGTCGATAAAACCGTTTTCCTGGGGATTACGCTCGACTCAAGGCTACAATGGGGTCCTCATTTAATATCACTTGCAGGACGGCTAAGTTCAGCAGCTTTAAATGCTGTCAGAAAAATCCGTCAATTCACTGATGTAGATACCGCGAGGCTAGTCTATTTTAGTTACTTTCATAGTATCATGTCTTACGGTATTTTACTTTGGGGACGGGCAGCAGATATCGAGTCCATTTTTATTCTGCAGAAACGAGCCATCAGAGCCATATACAGGGTGAAATTGAATAGATGCGACAAAATTTAAGGGGGTGTTCTACGCATCAATATGAACAACTTTTACTATGCGACCAAACCTGAAATCGCGAAAAAAAAATCAGCTGTTCAGTACATTTAATGTTCGCATAATTCGTCAAAATGTACTGAACAGTTGTCAGGTTTGGTCCCATAGTAAAAGTTGTTCATATTGATGCGTAGAACACACCCTTAAATTTTGTCGCATTTATTCAATTTCACCCTGTATAATCTTCGTAGGCGCGATTCTCTAAGGGTGTTAAGGATATTAACATCATGACGGTACCTTGTCAATATATCTACGAAAACATCATGTACAGTAGCAGCCAGAAGTCGACTAGCAATTTCACAAAACTATGGCATCGCAATATTAGTATACTTATGACCTTCTTCGGCGCCGCAGCCCGTATAGCGCAGGCGATAATGGTCATTGCGGTGTAAGTGGACTTCTGGCCGTTGACTTTACGTAAGAAAAAATTTACATCTTTTTAATAAAAGAGGTATAATTATAATACTAGAAATAAGAACCTATTACCTCAACCAGGTTTCAGGCTAGCTAAAGAGACTCATCGTTCATGGGGTACTGTTTAAAATGTTACAATAAAATACCTCCACACATACTTCAAGTAAATGAGACGAAATTTAAAACTTGTATAAAACGCACACTATGCAGGCTATATATTATAAGTTGGGGGATTACATAACCGATAAAAATGCTTGGCTCCATGCTGGTCCTGCTCCACAACCTCAACTAATTAATTAACATTTGAAGATACTGTTGGAACTGCTGAAGATTGTAAGAATAGCTTTGCATTGTGTAGACTCAATCACCTTTGTATTGTATAATTGCTTAGCACATGTGTGAGTACCATGTACTACTCTAAAGCTACCATTTACTGGGTACGTCTTTATTTGACTTGGATGTGCCCTGGCGGCTGAGAGTGTGTCATGCTCACTCTAATGTCTCGCTGATGGTGGCGCGTGTGTTGGATCATTTAACGAATCCATGCGTCAGGTTCGTGAACGGGCGCTGTTGGTGGAGGCTGGTCATACCTTAGCTGCCACGGCTTATTTTAATTTTAATTTTGAATTGTTTTTTTTATTTTTTTATTACGGACGCTTTTAACGTTCATCGTTCTCACATGTATAATTGAAATAATAGTACATTATTGCAAAGGCCGTGAAATAGGCAATTGAGGGTCGAGTATGAGTTTGAAGGCCGAGCCGTAGGCGAGTATTTCACTAATACGAGACAGGCAATTGCCATTTCCGCCGAGGCATATATAGTGCTTTTCTCAAAAGAATGCAGGGAAATAAAAGTAGTTAAGTTTCAATAATTTTTCAAGTTAATGCCGTTTTTAATATGAACTGTAGGTACATTTCAGCATGGAATAAATTGTCCATAATGTAGATGGGTTTTTAGTTTTAGCAATCTCATTAAAATACGCCAAAAATACTGTTTCAGAGAAAATGTTAATTTTTTTCTCGTTTTTCCAAATCATAAAATTTTCATATACCTAGTTTCATGTATTTTTCTTTTGACTTCGCTGGAAGCAGGTTTTCCATTGCCAATTTGGCTTCTGATCTTAAATCTGGTGGAGTACCTACAATCAATCTTCATTTCCCTTTATATTTATTATGAATGTAAATTTGTTATTTACATACATAATACTTAAATATAAATTCGATCGACCTCTTTCGGCGATCGGCGGCGGCCATCTCTCGCGTCCGAGCCTGGTTCAGGCCATGGTGCGGAGCGAGAGTGCATGGGAGGCCGTCACCTCCTTCTGCGAAGCAGTGATGCTCGTGAAGGAGGAGGCGGAACGCGTGAGGGAGAGGCAGCCTCACGCCCTCAGTCGCCGCAGGAGACGCCCTGGGCGGCGGGAATTGCGAGGCGATTTCCGGCTACCGTAGGCGCGGGCCTGCGGACGGTGAGTAGCGGGTAGCTCGCCGTCCGGTAAGGACCAGGCCTGAGTCGACGGCGCGTTGTGTTCCACGCGCGCCTTAAAGAGATGTCAGCAAGTGATGGGGTCCAATAGGGCCGACGCCGCTGGGGTCGCGGGTAGTTTGAAGAAGATACCGCGGCCCTGGCATAGGCAACTGAAGGAACACGGGTGGGTTTTAGTCAGTAAAAGTCTGACACGCCCTTCCGCTCCACCCAGAGCGGGAGATGTTATTTGATGATTTCCCACCCTCAAAAAAAAAAAAAAAAAAAGAACAATTTTCAGCTTTGCCGCCAATTTTCTATCTAACATCTGTGCCGAAAGGCATTTGTGGCTATCTATACAGCCACGTGAACGCAATTTATACTAAGCAAAGAGACTGCCTTTGGTATGCCAAGAATGATAAAAGAGATCCAATGAAAGAGTATTTAATAACCCCAGCACGCCGTTTCATACAATATTGCTGGAGCGGTGTAATGTTCCAAATTAAAAAAACGCTCCTGCAATGGATTTCATTTTCTTTGACCGTAAATTCGATACTTCGCGTGTTCTTTATTCGAAAATAATGACAACATTTCCATGCATGTTTGAGAAAAGAGTATTTAATAACCCCAGCACGCCTTTTCATACAACATTGCCGGAGCTGTTTAATGTTCCAAATTCAAAAAACGCTCCTGCAATGGATTTGATTTTCTTTGACCATAAATGCGATACTTCGCGTGTTCTTTTTTCGAAAATAATGACAGTATTTCCATGCATGTTTGAGAAAATGTAATTTATCGTGTAATGTAACGCAAATTCTGCGTGAGGACGCACTATAAGACTGTTATTATGTAACGCTCGGGCTGGCGCTCGCGCTGATTCGTCAGCTGTCGATTTCTAACGCGAACACAGTGCTCGTTTGTAGGTATGCCCTCCACACTATTCGCGTTACATTACACAATCAATATGTCACTGTATGAGTATGAGCTTCATAAGTTTATTCTACCTCGCGAGATTATAAACTATCGAACAATTGTGAACCCTGTTGGTAAGTGCAGGTTCATTCACAATTTGACGGTTTGATATGGATAGAATAAAAACGATCGTAAATTAATACGTTAAGTACAATGAGTTTAAACTAAGAATAGGAATGACCTTGCGCCATATTGTGAAGATTTAGCAAAACAGCATCTCGTTTACACATTTGCAGAGTCAGTGACATATTTTAACCTTAGAGCATTTAACCTATGCTCTAAGATTTTAACATAAACAAATTCCAAAAACAGAACTAAAATTGTTAAGGATAACACTATAAAACTTTGCAACCCTTATATTTCTAGGCTCAGTTGACAGTTAGAGGTCATTGACGTTCCTATTCTTAGTTGAAACGCATTGTATATTGTAAGCAGTATGGCTGTATGATACAGTTCATCATTTATCGACAGTTTAAAATCTCGCGAGATAGATTATAAACTAAATGTTCGATGACTCGTACGGTGTCAGATACATTACATTACACATTTCACAATTTCGCCTTTACATATTCAGATACAAGTGCTGTTTCCTTATCCCTTACCAATAAATGACTATATTATGACTATGAAGAAATTAGAATCACTTTGCATGGATCCTCCAGGGTTAAAGAAGACGTTTCTAACGTAACTTTTTCTCTCTCATTTTTTTCTGCAGACAAGGTTCTGTAATCTGTAATTGATGTGGCTTCAGCAATTTCATTCAGAAGTCTTTCAAGTTGTTCTGTTAACCCAGTTTCATTGTAACTATTCTAAAAGTGGATTCTATTGGAACTTATAATGTGAAATGAGCATTTGAAAACAAAATGGGTCAACTCGTACTAATATAATAAAAGGTATATAGTACTATTTTTTATTTATATTATAAATGCCACTCTTTAAATTAATATTTACTAAGCGCCAGGGTAGCCCGTGCAATTCAAACTTTCTTACGTTTTTTGCAATTTGCAAGTCAGTATTAGTTGTATGTTGGTCATTTAATACGATTCGCGACTGTAATAAGTACCTATGTATTTACTGAATTATAATAATTAAAGTCATCAATACAACTCTTTAAGACTTTCAATTCAATTCAATGCTCAATTCTTTATTGCGTTCCATAATGTTATAAGTATAACACTACTAGCTGACCCGACAGACGTTGTGTTGGAGGAATAAACTTATTAAAAGAATAATGTTAGAAGAAATGAATTTAATATAAATAGAACCGAACAGCTTTATAAAAGAACAAGAAATTAAAGATGACAAGAATAGAGTAAAGAGTACAAACCATAACTTTTTGTACATAGGTACACACCTAATAAGTATAACATACAACAGAAACACCACTAGTTTGTACATAGGTACACACCTAATAAGTATAACATACAACACGTTGTCCTGTCCAAATTTCAATAATTCATACAAAATTACCATAGAAAATTCACTTTCAGTTTTCCCGAATTCCACAATTTTCCCGGCCATTTTTCCAGTTTTTTTCCTTTTCCTGACAATAATAAACACAACAAAAAAGAATTAGCGAAATTGTTCCATCCGTTCACGCGTGATGCGATGACCAAGGGAAATAGAGATTCATTTTTATTTATATGGATGGATAATGCTGTTGAATGACTATTTCATGAAATCTTGACATTTGAGGATTATACACTTAAGGAGTTGTATTACTGATTCTAATGATTATAATTCTGTAAATACATAATTTATTACGATCACGAATCATACTTTAATTAACATAAAACCTAATTCTGATTTTGCAAAAAAATAATTCTGTAAATACATATTTGTTACGATCACGAATTATGACTTTAATCAACATAAAACCTAATTCTGATTTTGCGAAAAACGTAAAAAAAAAATGAATTTCGCGGACTATCCTGGTGCTTCCGCCATATAGCAACTCTGTCTATCTATCTGTCTGTCTGTTACCTTTTCCGCCTTAACAGGTGAACGGATTTCGTATTTGGCACACAGACCATGACCTGGCTTAGGATTTAGGATACTTTTTATATGGGGTAATTCCAACCTCCACGCGGACGACGCCCTGGTCAGAAGTTAGTCTCTTATAGTTGTTAGATCATTGGATGTTATGTTAAGGATGATGCGCCAGGGTAGCCCGCGAAATTCAAAATTTCTTACGTTTTTTGCAATGTGTAGGTCAGTGTGAGCTTGTATGTATAAATTAAAATATGATTCGCGGCCGTAGCTAATATGGCTTTACAGAATTATAATCATTAGAATCAGCAATACAACTCCATAAAGTCAGCATTTACCTCAAATCTATCGATTTCATGAAATCATGAGGTTTGAGGTATAATTCTGTAAAGCCATATTAGCTACGGCCGCGAATCATATTTTAATCAACATACAAGCTCACACTGACCTACAAATTGCAAAAAACGTAAGAAATTTTGAATTTCGCGGGCTACCATGGCGGTTTCGCCTTAATTCTAACTATTTTCTATATAGGTACCAATTCTATCTAGCTCGTAGCTAGACAAACCCCCATCATATTTCACTACACACAAGTGCCATAAAATTTACTCCTTCCAAAGTCCATTGTCCACTTCAGCCGGGGTAACAACCGGGTAACAACCGGATTGCGGGTAAAGTGCTATAACTCACGGTTATTATCCGAACTGTCCGGTAATTAATTTGAATGCCGTTATTAATTAAAGTACGCACCAGACAAATTGTCTGTACCTGAGATATTGTTTTGAATCGGTACAGTGACAGGGAAAAGTTATTGATGATCGGTGCAATTTAATTTATTAAAAGTAAAAGATAGTTAGGTGCAGTTTCACCACCTACGATTAAGTTCCTATTAACTTACCTGGCAGATAATTTCAAACAAATTCTGTTCCATCTTTGAATTTATTCGGTGAGTAGTGGCTATTTGGACATCGTGAAATAGGTCCTTAAGGCGACGACAACCGACTTTTAATGATTTTAAACTAAAGATCACATCTAAACGAGTAGTGTTAATGATTTGGAAAAAATATATGTTAAATTAGAGCATTTTATTAATAACTTAAAATGTAATTATTTTGGATTATGTTTATATTACATAGTGTAATTAATTTGTAAAATTATGTCTAACGCGTATAAAAAACTGATAATCACGCAAAAACTGTCAACAGTATTTTTATGAAACCTTCACCATTTTAAAGATAATTTAATTATTTATCGTTTAGTATACGTGTTTTAATATAATACCTTTTGTTTTATGTGTAATAAATTAATAATGCGTATAATTTGGGACAGCGCTCCTTGATGGGCGAGTCCTATTACTGGCTGGACGTACGACACGTTGCGTGAGCTTAGCGCAGAACACGGAAGCTAACCACTCAAGGTCATTGGCATATATCTGCGCCTTAACGTGTGCTTGCTTAATTCTTTGGTAACTGCTGTAAGTGTATTCATAAACACTACAATACTACTTACAGGAAAACAAAAAATATTAAATGTTCCATTGAAAGTTTTTCGAAATCTAAATGTATGGGCCTACGTATGGGAGCCGGTCTCAAGAATGACCCATAGGTTTTTATCATTTTACAAACCTACACGGGCACTTATGAAACGTCAGAAGCTAGGTGCACGTGCAGTTCCATTTGGTTGTTTCCTATGAAGAAGAGCCGGCAAGAAACTCCACGGTTACTCTTTTAAAAATAATTGACTTTTTAATTTTCAAATAAAAGTGTTAATATGTATGGGAGGACATTAGGTGTAGGTCTTTCAACAACGGTATGAATCGGCATGAATTAATCTTACAGCACCCTAATTGCGTAACAAATTAACAATCGGAATTTGAATCATTTTGAAACGAATTGCTAATCCATTGCTTAATATGTTCGAAAAAAATGTCTGCTCGACAACGTAATTAACGCAATGAATGTTGTTGAACTGTCAAAATGAAACCAACTCCGATTGATAATGTGTTACGCAATTAAGTTGCTGGTTGTGCCAATACCAGAAGTGGAATAAAAATAAGAGAATAAATTCGAAAGATCTCAGGTGCTATAGTAATCTCACTTGCGCCCGCACAATATACGTAAATGTATCTCATATTTCATATCTACCTAGTTTTGCTGTCAACCTAAAAGCTTTTCCCATTTAAAAAAGTCCTGAAAACATCCTGAAAGTCTAGTCGCTAAAAGCTTCACCGCTGTCCCATGCATATTTAATTCAATTTGTCGGCACTCTGTGCGCGATGGTACACAAGCCATTAGCCAGGCCAGACTCCGAGCTATTGATCTGGCTAAATTTACACTCCCCGCCTGGATTATTGAGCAATTTGCGTCCGTTATGGGAAAGCTGTGGACACCATAGTGTGATGGTTATGTTTTGTGTGCTGTTGGTGGTGTTGGCACCTATGTCTATAGGTACTCAACAATGAAATGAACATACTGGAGTTGACTAGGAATAAATGCTAAAATCATCTTTCCAATTTTTTGGCACATATGGACTATGAAAGCACGGAGATTTCTTAACTCATGAGCACAACACACACACATTCATCACACTACCTAATACATAAAGGTCGATTTGGACTAGATGAGCGAATGCTTTTTCTGTTCTCACTTTTTCCGGATTCCTTTTTCGCAGCGGGAGTATTCTTTTTGTGGGTGTATTCATACCCACAGAAATGTTAGGGATACAGGAAAGAAATTGCTATCACCCTTCCTCTGGTTCTGTCTTCATTTGGTCCAAACCCACATTAACTCACTCATTCAACACACACCTACACCACACATGTATAAAAATTACAATACCTACACTATACACGTTTTTTTAACACACTTTAAATGTCAATTTCAGTCTTGATGAATCTTTATTTTTATATTTTAGAAGAACATACAATTTATTGTCGCCTCAAAAATCCTATCGACCGATTATGTACCTAATCTTGTAAGACGAAGGAGTCTAGTCTCCACCGACCCCAGCGTGGTTTGACCAGACTCGATTACTCGAATGAACCCAAAGATTCACACTAGCCCCTTTTGCCTCATGTTACAAGGTGCAACAGAGAACATTGCATATCAAGGCCCGGCCCGGGCCCAGGGGTTACGATGATGGTAGGATATGGAAGGTGACCTTAGGATATGGAAGTATTATAGAGCCTACCTAGTATGCACCCTATAGCAAGCAATGGAATTGTGGAGAGACGGGTGATATTTTATTTACGGGCATCTTTAGACCTATGGGCACCTATGATAATTTGCTAGTGTTTTTAGTATAGTTTTTACAGTATACAAATTATCTTCTCAGTTTCATATATAGTTTCATACATAAAGAACTATCTCATCTGCCTAGCCTTTTCCCGACTTTCTTGGGGTCGGCTTCCAGTCTAACAGCTGGAGGCAGCTATTTTACATGAAGCGACTGCCTATCTGACCTCCACAACTCAGTTACTGGGTAACACGATACCCCCTGGTTGTTAAGCTTTCGGGACCAACAACTTACCGTGCTTTCCGAGGCACGTAGGGGTCTCGATATGTAAACTTATGACACTTACAACACTCTAATTTATTATCATTGGAATAGTAACACTATACAAACAAGTGTCTAAATCAATAGTGATTGGACTGGACCTTATCCGCCCTAATAACAGTCTTACAACAAAGTTAACACATAATTAATATGCACCTAATTGATATGGCTAGACCAAGCCATAATATTGCAACAATGCCAACACCACCCATGGAATGTCCCCCATAACCCGTCATAACCAACTGGTGCTGGCTACATTATTCATTATTATGATCATAGTTTGGCAAGCGGGACAATGTCTATAAATGTTATGACCACAGAAGATAGGTAGGTGGTCATTCTCGTTTGTTCTCATAGTATTTTCGATTAATTTACGTACGCGATTGTGCATTCAGCTCCTTAAGTATTTTGAATTATATGCTACCGAAAAGTTATTCAGGATTTAAAAAAAAAAAAAATTCAGTTAGGTACTATTCCTTAACTTCAATGTAAAATTACATTTTATGTACGCCGCACTCCATTTATGTAAATAAAACGGTTAAAATAAAAAAAAATCAGCAATAGATGTTGATATACTCTAACGAACGACGCGTAAAATGGCGGGAAAGGCTCGCTGCGCTGCCGTTTGCTACGTGCATTTTGCCATGGTAATGATACATTGCCTGTGAGGTAATAAAACAAATCAGGTTTATTGGATTCCGATAACGTTCCTGAAATAATTTCATGTACCGGTCATCTTAGTATGATTATACTGAATTTACCCCATCAGTCTGCGAAGGGTACACACCAACCAAGGGTTACCCTTGCACCGTGTATCACAGAATACATAATAAGAAGTACCTGTATTGTATTTCAGCATTTCAAATAACTGCTAAGACATTCTTTAAAAAAAAAATCTTTTCCGATTTAAATTAAATATTTTTCTCAATAATTACTGAAGTGTTAATCTACATTTGTTGCTGACTGTACCTCTACCTACTTGTTTTGTCACACGTGCTATCTCTATTTATGTTACCTTAACAACAATCATGGGAGATACTTCCTCTATATTTTTTAGCGTTTCCGTTGAAAAGTCTAAAGATCGTTAGTTTATCACACAAAAACAGTATCCATCGTCATTCGTCAATTTATCTTCACAAAATTTCGCACCCCATTGACGCGGTTAAAAATATAATCGTCGGATATGTCTGTCGTTATGAACTGAATTAGACAGGGGACTATGCGGAGAATTTGGCTTAGGAAAATGCACCTACTTACCTAGGTATATATTGAAGAAATAATATGGAAGAAATAGACAGAGTTTCATGAAGTATGTTTAATTAACTTGAATAATTTAAGAACCATTGTTAAAACATGATCATACGAAGTTAAAGAGTTGAATTAGAGCTTTGAACTTAAAGGAAAATCAATTCACTTTCAAGTTATTACACTTGGACTCGGGTAGTTAGTTGCATCTGCAGCTACCAGAAATCTGTGTTAATATAAAAAAAAAACAAAGTACCTAAATAGATACAGTCAATGTAGTACGATAAATATATGGAAAATATTATGCCAAGGAACGTGTCATGGACAAGTGATTTTATTCTGAAAAGCCATGCAGAGTCGAACATAAAATTCAATGCTGAAAGCTCGATACCGTCTACTAAATATAACTTTTCAGAACCAGGTCAAATAGTCAATATTTGTTCAATTTATAGATAAGTACGAATTCTTTTACTAGCCTTTGCAGTAAAATTTTATTTAGAATTCGTACAAAACAAAGAAAGGCTTTCATAAATGCTAGAAATATGTTTCACTTTGGTTTAACTGTCCTTTTCGTATTTCGTCCAACGTGATTCGATCTGTCGGCGAAGCAATTTCCAGTTATAATGCGTGCCAAATAAGAATAGCACTGTCAAGACGCCATTTTGTTCCGCAATACTATGGCAATACTCGCGAACTTCATTACTATAACACAATTATAATCAAAATAAAACCTAAAACAGCGCTGTTTTTGCAATATTGCAAAAAAACGTAAGCCATTTTGAATTTTGCGGGCTACATTGACTGCTTAAAACTGAAGTCTGAACATTTGCTTTTCCTTTCAATTGGTCCATGTTCTGTCTTCTTGGTCTTTCAAAAGCTGTGCCTCGATTTTATTATTATCCGTGATGGTGGTCTAATTAAATTACTAATCAATCGAACTCGATCGTACTTCTCTACTTTTCTTTACGTATGATTCAATGATATTTGTGGCATAATATTTTCTTTACAATATAGTGTCGAAATTATTCCTTAATACCACTTATTAAAATGTCATTGCACATTATTCTGATAATATTCGTGACACACAAAGTTCATCGCTCGATTTATTCGCTCGCTCAGCAATAAGTTTCGTGAACCCAAGTTATATTGCATTCAGCCTCCGTTTGCTTTGAATTATGTCTTTTTTATTTACTTTTGAAATAAACTGCCATCGGCGAATGGAATAATGGATCGTTTTGTGTTTGTTTGTTAGTTGTTTTTAGTAAATATGATTTTTACTGAAGTGTGTGGAAAAAGGAGAGGACTGAAGGCATTTGGCTTACAATTGTACAATACTGGCTAGAGATTTTCTCTATTTCTATAACTCGTAACTCAAAAAAACATATCATAGTATCATTTATACTCGTACTTATTATAAAATAAATTCACTTTTCGTGTCTGTCCGTGTGGCCGCGTTGTTCTTAAACTACGCAACGGATTTTGATGCGGTTACCACTATCATTTAGAGAATTTATTCCGGAAAGTTTATATGTATAATAACAAATTCATATTATTTTAACTTATATATAATATAGAAACCTTCATGTTGTGTCAAGTCGTAAAAACCGTGCGAAGCAGTGTCACTAGTCTAGAATAAATCAGTTTTCTTCTTCAGTCTTCTAACAATAGTACCCTTTATATAATTTAATTATATAGTACGTACCTACATATAAACTATATTTTTAAATATGTATTAGAATATAAAACGTATAAAAATATAAAAATAGTAACCCACCGGTATCGGGAAAGGGTCCAAGCTACCGGTCAGGGCTCCAGAGAGAGGAACTTCTTGACAATGCGAGCCCTGTACCGCTTTCTGAATCAAGCCCCTAAGGTGTTGGTCGAGGCTCTTGACTATTTAAGCCATTGGTTGTTACGACTATCGGCACCATGATTGCTGAGTGATTGATTTGTTTTTTTTAAATTTTTATTTATGGTAAGAAGTATTAATAACATACTAACTACTACTACTACTAAGGTAAGAAGAACAGGATATTATACAGTTGGAAGGGAACGGCTTAGCACCAGATCACCATTTTTGAACCACCAAGATGCCAATTAAAAAAGTTCCACCAACAAATCAATCGAAGAAGAAGAAATCTTGAAATAAACTCAATGAAAACCACTATAATAACCCGCAGCATAAACCTAGCCAACTTAAACAAAATGAGACGTAAAAATTTGAAAAGTTTTCAGACGATATCCCGACCGAGCCGCGACTTGCGTGACTCCGCAATAGTAAATAGTTGACAGAAACAAATTGCTTTTTCAATGTTGCTTCAACAAATAAACTAGTTTTGATGACAGTTCTAAAGGGAAATTAGATTTGTGCAGTGAATATTACTTCAGGTAAACATTAGATACAAGGGTATTTCTTATTGAGTTCTTTTTGTGAAGGATAGATGTATGTATTGATATGGAACTGATACTACGATGTTCCAAAGGGGCCAAAGAGGCTCAAATAGGAAAGGAAGTTCATAGGACCAGCACGCGTAGCATGATGACGTTTTGTCGACGGAAGAATAGACAAACTACACAATGCCATGCTTAGACGCGTAGAATGCGTAGAAATATTTGTACTATCTGCAATTTTGGCTTTTTTTCCGTCGACAAAACCCGTTTCTGTGGTGGTCAGGCTATGCATGCTGGACTATCTCTTCTTTATGGAGCGACAAGACTTTCGAGAGGGATGCAATCTGCCATGAACGCCTGTCCACCCAATAAAGACAGGACAATATACAGTTGGAAGGGAACGGCATTAGAGAAAAGTTACAAGAGTTTCACCAGCAAATCAATCAAAGCAGAAGATATCTTGAATAAACTCAATGAAAACCACTATGAAAACCCCCAGCCCAATACGTAGACACCTAACTCAATACGTGCCATGCCAGTCTGTTTAGAGACTGTAGGAGCTGCTAGCTCATCCAGATGTCAATTTTCTCAAAATAGCTGGAACCAAAATAATCAAAATTTAAAAATTTCTTTTGCTTTTTTCAATTCGACTCTCTTCCTTGCTGCGTTAGATACGTCAGCTGAACCTGAAATATTCTTCAAGTGAGTTAAATCTACATTACTCTATACTTTTCAAAATGTTTTGATGAAATTGTAACTTCAAAACCGGTAAATCTATGCCCAAGATTACAACATCCGTTGCCATGTTTAGACCTATCCCAATGAGCCGTTTAGTAAGCTTATAAATCCACCATAACAGTCTCAAATAATTCACAATAGCTACAGGCAAATTGATCCCAATTGCGCGGGCGGGTACATAGCTTTCATAATGCGCAAGAGTCGATGCGCGGAGAAAGTGCTCCGTGGGTGGACTTGGGTATGAACAGCAGTGTCTGATGACGAGCGAGTTGTAGTGAGCTGATTGTGGGAAATTGTAATTGGGTCAGTCGTATCAAATGTTGCAAAGTGGGATCTAAATAGGATATAGTACACACTTCGTGGTATATTTGTTTAAGCTGTATTTGGAATAGATGCGATCCTTGTGGCATTGTTACTATGAACTCTGCGGCTGTCTGCTATCCAGTTTGAATTATTTTTTTTTAATTTTTTAACACCCAAAAAAGGCACAAAGGCGGTTTTAATGCCATAGGCATTCTCTACCCGTCAACCAAGGGCGGTGAAGAGATTAAGGGCGAGCCCGCATTGCGGTGCGTTTTTCTACCGCATAATCTGTGAAGTATGGAATGTCTTTGAAGTGCGGGCACTGCGGTCATGCGTTTTGTTACTGTAGGCCCCGCCCAGTGCGGCAGAACTAACGGAAACGCACCGCAGTGCGCGCTCGCTCTAAATGTGTGTTGGATCATTCTGTTCCCTACAAAATGTTTGAGCTGGATGGTGCTGATCCACACGTCATGTTCCTGAACGGGCGCCTGCCAGGGCTTATTTTTAATCTTCTATTTTGAATTGTTCTTAAGTTTTTTTTTACATTGTTCTCACTTGTAGAAGCAACAATAATTAATGTACCCAGGACGTTGTAATGCTTATATCTTGATTTAAAAGAGTGTCCGTGGACTTTCTTGCCCGTTCTTCTCCATAGAGATCTACGCTTTGGAACTGGGCAACTAGCTTCAATTTTCTAACTGACCGACTCTTTGCCAATACAAAAGTGCCTGTAATTGGTTTAATTGAAATAAAGGCTTTTTATGTTAAGTATATTTATATTTGAAAAAAATTTCAAATATACTTAACATAAAAATTATAAAACATATATTTTTAGACAAGTGAGCTAGCGTTTTCAAAGCGTTTTGTATTTCTACAACGACTTTCAACAGGATTGACTAAGGTTTTCGGTAGCTTATGTCAGTCTACAAAAAAATCATGAAACCCTCATTGGGTTTCAAGGTTTCATGAAAATTCACGCCACCAGTTGGCACTACTTTGGCAAGAGGTCTACCATTGAATAGACAATGAATATAAAATATAATGATGACGTTCATCATTCGTTCATCATTCTCACATTATAGATAGCTGAGATAGATAGGATATCTTTGACACTTTTGACAGTTGCCCGGAGCTGTCGTCTCAGTGCTGCCACCTAGTGAACGTCATTTCAGAAAACCTTCATTCCATGTGTCAGTCCCGTTCATTTTAGCCTTTTCCATCATGGTTATCGCTGATAGAAATTATGGCACTTTATCCAGATATGTTTCGTAGAAGTTGTGCTGAAAGTGTGTTTTCACTTACCAATAGTGTCCGACCGAAGGTGCAATTCTGGCCGAAGCCGAAGCCGAAGCCGATTAATCGGTATTCACCAAAACCTTCGGCCGAAGCCGAAGCCGAAGCCGAAGGTGTCATTGACCTTGAGAAATACGATAGTTACTTTGATCTCAGAATATACTAGATACATATTGTGAGAGCTTTAGAGATTTAGCCCAATAACGAGCCGAGTGACCAACATATACAAGTAGGTAATAAAATATTGTCTAAAATAATAAACACTTATTAGAATTTTAAGACGCGCTCTCAAACTTGTTTTGACTCGTTTAGTTTACTAACTACGATTCGTTTGGTCCGGTGCGGCGGCGCGGCGAAACTCTGCTGCTCTGCACACTCTCCGTCTCGCTCTAGCATCGTTCAGTAAATTTCAAATTTTGACAACTAGCAAACCTTCGGCTTCGGCCAAACCTTCGGCAAATTTTTGGCCGAAGCCGAAGATTTGGCCGAAGGTGCTTTTTTGGCCGAAGGTGGCCGAAGCCGAAGCCGAAGCCGAAGCTTCGGTCGGACACTACTTACCAACGACACTGTAACTTTTAGAATATGTGAACTGCAGTAGGTCACCCCGTGATTGGTTGACCAACACTAAAGTATACCTACGTTCGAGGAGGATAGCTTTTACATTGATAACATCAGAGAAGGAAATGTCGGTGTTCCTTCAAACATCGGAAAGTGGTCTTCAGCACGGAACGTCGTCGTCGGTCCACGTGGAAGAAACATATCATAACTCGGTAATAGTGTAGCTTTTTATTACTGAAAACAATTTTCAATCGGATCAGTATTTCCAGAGATTACCTTTTACAAAGAAAAACTTTTACCTCTTTATAATATTAATTTAGATGTTGATGATAAGCACTGATAAAGCACTGATCAATGATATTATAAGTTTTACTTATAATATCATTGGCACTGATAATAATTAATCGGTTCGCTGACGACAAAAGAGACAAAATAGAAGTTTTATTTTATTTATTTGACGTCTATAGACGTCAACTGCTCGCGAAAGCGTTACTAACTAAAATAAATGATACATTAAGCATACTCGTATATTCTATTTTAATGGGACCTTATATACTTATAGTCGCTTTTCGTGTCTGGCTTCGCGTTGTGCTTGTAAACTTTTCACGATTGGAGAATTTACATATTCCGGAGGTTTATATGTATATACTTACAGTAATATTTCATTAAAAATATAATAAACACAGATTACTGATGTTGCTCAAAAAGCCTCTAAGCTGAAGTAGGACCTGGCTGGATTCGTCTGCCGTATGCTCAATGAGCTGAGCCAAAATAACCACTATGTGGAGCCCTGACACTGCCAGAAGGCGTCGCTGCAGACCCCTTAGATGAGGGCGGGTCGAGCTGGAGAAGAAACGAGTAATGGTTCACATTAGCCCTGGATCGAAAGAGCTGGAAGTCATGGGGAGAGGCCGTTGCCCCGCAGTGTTATGATGGAGGCTAACAGTAACAAGTAAAGAAATCCCGATGTTTTGTCAAGTAGTAAATAAAAATCGGCGAAGCGGGGGGCGTGTTGCTTGTGAATGAAAAAGTTAATTTTACATTCACTTTATTAAGTAAATAATCACAAATAACTCCGTTGCCCAATTAATTACAAATGCAAACGAATATGAGTCATCCGTTCGTTGGGTGCAATCTGCATATCTATGATGTAACATAGGCAGGGAGGATAGCTGCGCTTACGCAAGTCTGCGGTTTACTCGCACGTTGCGATGGAAGCTTTGAGAAATGTTTACTTACTTACTTAATATTCAGGGTTATTGGTTATTGACCAATATCATCTTAAGGGGTCACTGAACTGATCATTATGAACAACTTTTACTATGGAACCAAACCTGAAAACGCTGTTCTACGGAACAGCTGATTTTTTTTCGCGTTTTGATTTTGACGAATTTGATCTTTGATGTACTTAGATAAATGTACATACGTATTTATCTAAGTACATCAAAGATCAAACTCGTCAAAATGTAGGGAGCAGCTGATTTTTTTTTCGCGATTTCAGGTTTGGTCCCATAGAAAAAGGTGATCATAATGATGAGTACAGTGATCCCTTAAGAGGATATTGGTTAATAACCAGTAACCCTGTTTCTTGTTTTTTGTGGTTGGGTATTTTATCATACCCAACCTATCTTTCGTATCGTAAGTAACGACTTGTTTGAAAATAGTATAGTTAATGCTGTGTTAAAAATATTAGCCAATCAGAGAGGTGGCAGCGGGGCTTACTGATGTCTAGGCTGGAGGTACATTTAGTTATCATCTCTTGTGAAAACCTTTCTACGGTTCCGTACCCAACGGGTGCCAAACGGAATCCTATTACTAAGCCTCCGCGGCTGTCGTCTGTCTGCAAGCTAGCGGGAACCGTAATAGGTAGACAGTTGAAAATTTAAATAATTTTTAAAAATATGTACCTAGTGTTCAATATTGTACGGTGGTACGGAACACTTCGTGTGCGAGTCCGACTCGCACTTGGCCAGTTTTTAATATTTTACATTGTTACTTTACAAGATATCTGAATCTTTTTCTTTTTAATCTTGTTTTTTTTTTGTATCAATATGCTTTATTTTTGTGGCAAATCATCTTTTCTTATTTTTCTCGTCATTGGCTCTTTCATTTCTAAACAAAAACCAACATCTTTCTACTTAATTTCAATTCTTTCACAAGATACTCTTACTACAAATCTTGTCACGTTGTTTATCGTAGGAAAAAAACAAATAAAATAAAACAATGTCGTTTATAAAATTATTCAAATACTATATTTACTTATTATTTACAATTAGAAATATGTACCTTTAAATTGATAATATTTAAGCATTACTAAATCACTCTTCGAGCTTTATTATAAATTATGTGGATTGTTCTCAGCTGTCGCCATTTATTAGTCACGTACATTTAAAAAATAAAAGGTGACCTTTTATTTAATTAGGTTACAGTCGAAATGCTAAATTTTTACAGTTATTTGAACAGTTCTAGCAGTAACTTAAATCTACTAATTAATAACTAAATACTATCACAAAACATACATGTCTATCAATTGAACATGTCTAAAAAACCTTGTAATGTGAGAAAACTGCAAATTCCATTTATGTAGTAGTGTTTAGAGCAAGATATCAAAGCTCCAAGAAGGAATAACGATCTGGGTAAAAAAAAAGAAATGGTATTTATTCCGTCAGTAATTACAGATAATTAAAAAATATTTGACACGTATTTTTTGCTTTAACATATTAATAAAAAAATTACTTATAAAACCCGCATTAAAGTTGGGAAGTTGTCTCGCTACGTCATCACTCTACGTATAAAATCTAGCTAGACGTGACATAATGTCTTATTATAACTGAATGATGTATCGCCATAACCTTTTGATTACGTAAAAAAAGAAAAAATACGTGACCAGTATTTTTAAATAACATAAAAAAAATGTTAGTCATCCATCATCCCTATTGCAGATATTTTTGAATATGCTAAAGATGACAAATTTCAAATTGGAAACCGAATTGTAAGAACCTTATCACCTATGCATGAGTACGCATCGACTAAGCAGCAACGAAAAAGCAGGTCTCGCTGCGTTTGCGGTGCGTATACGGATGTCAAAAAACACCTCCTCAAACCTAACCCAGGAGTCAGGATTTTGAATACTTAATAGTCGATCGCAATTTCGCAAATTCACAATACTTTAATTCACTATCACTTAATTTGCCCTCTCCCTCCCCAGTCTCCACAGGTACCATCTTCTTCTACTTCTTTTCCTTCTCAAAGAAGTCATCAGTCAAAGGCACGTGTGATATCTGGTCATAAGTGTAGGTATTGAAGAACTTCTGCGTCACGTTCATAGCGTAGTCTATGGCGTAGTCCAGGATAGGGCCCCCGAAGTCCTTGGCTAGGGCTTGCGAATCTGAGTTTAGGACTTGGAGCACGTTTGCACCTGGAAAAAATGAAGAGAAATGAACAAAAAAATTTTAGAACCTGTCTCCTAAATTCTTCTAATTTTCTTAATGAGAACTGTGAAGTGTGGGCCTCTTTTAATGATTGCCCGATATAAGTTAAGCGAAACATATCCGGTGATGGTGAAAGGCAATAAGAGTCTACCTATCTTTTCTCTCCTAAATTGTTATAACCTAAGATTATAGAATATTCTATAACCTAAGATTATAGAATATTCTATAATCTGAGGTTATAGAATATTCTATAATCTGAGGTTACAACTATCAAATGTATTAATAATATAATGTCAGCAGACGTGTAAAATATAGTCATACAGTTTTCGATTTTCCAAGAATCTGAGAAAATGCTTGAAGCTTTTCTAGAGTTCGCTCTATTACGAATGGGTCGCATCAACAG
Source organism: Cosmia trapezina (assembly GCA_905163495.3). Lineage (NCBI taxonomy): Eukaryota > Metazoa > Arthropoda > Insecta > Lepidoptera > Noctuidae > Cosmia > Cosmia trapezina. Next base: position 12,640,266 of record LR991042.1, read on the forward strand.
TAATTTATTTTTACTTGACCTAATAAGCTACTAATTTAATATGTCCAATGGATGAGTAAACAAAAACCAGTTCACGGTAAAAACTAGATTTTATTTTTATTTTTTATTTTATTCAGGGACAATAAACAGCTACAATATGTGTTGGAACAGAGAAAAGATAATACAAAATAATAACAATATTGCAGACCACTACATTATCCGCATTTTAACAAAAAAAAAAATATGATAATGAGTGCCACTAGATCGGTAATAGAAATCATAAATAATTACATCACATTAATAATGAATTAATTACATCATGCATAATAGAATAGAAATTGATTGATTGATTGAATTGATTGATTTAATTGAATAGAGATTTCTTGGCATAACTAACACTAAAAAAACAAAAAAAAAAAAAAAACCTAAACAAATAAATAATAAAGATAAAGTTAAGACTAGCTTACATTCCTATAATCATTATTGGTTTATAATAACCTCCTAGATCAACCTATAATTACGAAAACAAATAAACCTAATCATGGATTACCAAACAAGTCACAAGTTCATAATTTGCCTAGTGATATCTAAAGTTCGCTATTTCCTTAAAAGCCATTAGAAAAACCCAGAGCCTCGACAACATTGACTTTAGCTATAACATTGGCATTGAACATTGGTCAATATTTGGTCGTTAGTAGTTCGATGAAACCGTCCGGTCAAGGGCGGTAGTTGGTGACAATATTGAAGGCATATAGCGTACCAAGCAAGGGCAGGACACTGAATTGGACATTATTTTTGCAAGTAACGTAACCGCGGCAATTCCTTGGAGAATATGTAATATAAGAATTACTAAGGTAGCCCGCGAAATTCAAATTTTCTTACGATTATTGCGCAGATCAGTGTCAGGGTGTATGTTGATTAAAGTATGATTCGCGACCGTAACAAATATGTATTTTTACAGAATTCATCACTCAATATTATGCGTAAGTTTGTTCTTGGAATAAATTCATCCCAAACCACGGAACCCTTCATTGTGCGTGGTTCGACACGCACCATGCAGGTTTTTTTTACCTTCATGATTGCGTTAAACGTGTTTGGTCATACCAAATACCAAGGACTGTTATTAATATTTTGGGCAGCTAAGCTATAATTGTGATCAATAATGTTATTTATCGATTTCGCGTACTTCACTGGTCTTGTTAATGTTCTTGTCAATAGGAAAACGTATTGTTTTTAATTGACGCGATTTCACATAGCCTTTCGCAGTTATAGTCAAGTTCAGCGGAAGTAATTAAATATTACGTTCATTTTGCAAGCAAGTTTGGATTGGCTTGTTTTTGTTGTTAACTAATAATCATAACACAACATAATATCACGCCTATGTTCCCCGAAGGGTTAGGCAGAGGTGTACCTATAGTACACCTACATTTCGCTAGTTATGTTTGAGTCCTATAGGGGGCGAGCCTATTGCCATCAACCGGGCACAAATCCGGACTACGGTCTGCTACTGAGAAATTCCAGATAGGAAAATCCCAATAACACGTTGTCAAACCCGGGAATCGAACCCAGGACTTCATGCTCTATTACTTGGATGAGGCTTCCAAATTACGATTTTTTACTCAACTTTCAGCTTATACAGGGTTGTAAGTGTAAACAGTGGCAATTTTTAAGGGGTCATTGTACTCATAATTATGAACAACTTTTACTGTGGGACCACACCTGAAATCGCGAAAAAAAAACAGCTGTTCAGTACATTTATGTTCGCATAGTCAAAATGTAGGGAACAGATGATTTTTTTTCACGATTTCAGGTTTGGTCCCATTGTAAAAGTTGTTCATAATGATGAGTACAATGACCCCTTAAAATATTGCCACTGTTTACAATTACACCATGTATAATATAAATCCAGCACCTTGCTTAATTTTTTTTTGTGAGTTGAATATTTCGGCAATTTTCTCGTTCAAGATCTTATACGTACTACTCAAAGACAAAGACTTTTGTCCTAAGGGTTTCTAATTTTCCTTTTATCCTGTACTAGCTGTTGCCCGCGGCTTCGCCCGCGTAGATTTCAACACTTCCCTATTTGAATCCGATTTTGTTCACAATTTCAGGCTTTTATTTTTTTTTGCGCGGAAACATAATTCTTTTTTCCTTTTAAAATAAAAGTAGCTTATTCATTATAACATCAGCTGCCAGTGAATGTCCCGTAAAAATCGGTCCTACCAGTCCGGAGATTAGCCAGAATAAATAGACAGACAGACAAAAATGTTAAAATTGTTTTTTTTGGTAAAAGTACCGTTTATACTTTCATATGCATTTAGTAAAAAGCTGTTATGTTTACATTAAAAACAATAGACTCTTTAATTTTCATATTTTTCTTCAAATTCATATTTTCTTTGTCATTCCACAAACTATATCCTGCTATGGTTGACGATTCATGGTCCTTTTTAAGGTTCCGCACCAAACGGGTAAAAAAGGAACCCTTATGGTGTCACTCACTCTGTCTGTCTGTCCGTCTGTCTGTTAGTTTGTCTGTCTGTCTGTCTGTCTGTCACAGCCGGATATCTCAAGAAATATTAACGCTATCAACTTGAAATTTGGAACAGTTTTAGATGACGTTTATCCAACTATTTTGCAAATAAGAAAGAAATAAAAATATATGTATTTTTTTTGCAACAGGGACTGAAAGGGGGCCTTAAAAATTCAAAGTGGGGCTACTAGGGCATGTGGGGTATCATATGAAAGAACGCTGTTTGCACATTCTCAAACAATTTTATTTTTTTGCACATTCTCTTTAGGCCGCACAGTTTTCGACTTTTGATGAAAAATGTAAAAAAAATACCGTCCCCCCCCTTATCTCCGAAGTTTGCAAAGAGAAAAATCTTAAATTATTCTATGTGATAGAAGTTTATGTAAAGATTACAGGAAAAATAAAACGATGTCTCTAAATAGCACACTTTTTCAGAAATCGCAACGGAACCCTCGGTGCGCGAGTCCGACTTGCTCTTGACCGGTTTTTTCCTTCAAAGACAATACCTACCGCTCTTTCAGCCAGTGGTCTTTATCTTCTTTTCGAGTCGATGATACTTTTGAGATTCGTTGGGGCCACTAGATGCCCACGTTAGTAGGAAGTAAGTAGACTACGTTAGCAGGAAGGTATGGTTGATATACATTTAAACGAATACAATAGACGCGGGATAGGCATAACTACTGTACTCGTGGTAGAGACAAATTAGCTGGCTATTCACACACCCTGTCTAAAATCTGGAAGGTTAATTCACATCATGGGTCCGTCGGTATACAATCGGCTACCAGATGAAATTGTAAGCGCAACGTCTGACAATGCTTTCAAAGTTAAACTTAAAGGCTGGCTAACCGACCAGGTATTATACAGGGTGGCCGGAACATTGACGTCCAAAAATAAAATTTCGGTCCCTCGTATCGTGGGGTATTCGAATCACCCCCATGTATGTTCCGCGACTTTTCATAGTTTTCAAGTTATGAATTTTTTTCTGAATGTTTGAAAATTTTCGACCTGACCAACCTAAAAAAATTCTAAAAAAAAAGTAGAGGGTTTTATCGAGTTTCTTTTTTTGCAACTGAATTTTCATAAGTAGTACTTTTATGCATAAAATAATCAGCTTCGTAACTGTGATGAAAGTTATGAAAATGTTGATCTAAAGTGAAAAATTTACGTTCGGTAAATTATGACTCAAATTTTCAACTTTAAATTAAAAATCTTAACAGGTGACTTCATAATTCCTAAGTAGGCTTCAAGAATGCGCCAGACTTTCAGCTTTCATAATCATAAAAAAAATTAAGTACTTAATAGGGCTACTTTGTTTAAAATCGGCCTTCAAAGACAGCGAGGTGGAAAAATTCTTAAAATTACCCATTTGAGTAATTATTTTTTTTTGGCTATTTTCTCGTTCCTAAGGTTAATTAATGATAAGAATACTGAAAACTAACCACATTATATTCAATATTCATAATTACCACACGTGGGCGAATGAAAATCCACTCGAAGTGAGAGCTTCGACATTTCAACATCGCTTCAGCGTTAACTTGTGGTCTGGTATCCTCAATGGCGAACTAATTGGTCCGTTTGAACTGCCGTCCAGACTTGATGGAGAAACATACAAAAACTTTTTGGAAAATGAACTTCCATTGTTGCTGGCAGATGTGAATCTCGAACTCAGACGAACCATGGTGTTGCAAAATGACGGCGCCCCGTGTCACTATGCAACCCAGGTCCGAAATTACTTAGATGAAACATACCCCAACAGATGGATCGGACGCAGCGGACCAATTAGGTGGCCTCCACGCTCACCTGATCTCAACCCCATCGATTTCTTTATTTGGGGCTATTACAAGGAAATAGCATACGCCCGAGACTGTTCAAGTGAACAAGAGCTGAGGCAGTTGATTGCAGAAGCTGAACGTGTTGTGAGAGAGAACAGAGACGCTTTTAGACGATTGCCAGACAATTTCTTACGTAGGTGTAGAATGTGTATTGCTGCTGGTGGTGGCCACTTTGAAAACCTTTTGTAAATGTTTAAAATAAATTAAGTACTTTTTTCACATTATCATCTGTGTTTTATTCAAAACCACTTTTTACGTAAAACTTTTCTTACCCAACTCTGAAACTATTTGTTGGTTAGTTTTCAGTATTCTTATCATTAATTAACCTTAGGAACGAGAAAATAGCCAAAAAAAAATAATTACTCAGATGGGTAATTTTAAGAATTTTTCCACCTCGCTGTCTTTGAAGGCCGATTTTAAACAAAGTAGCCCTATTAAGTACTTCATTTTTTTTATGATTATGAAAGCTGAGAGTCTGGCGCATTCTTGAAGCCTACTTAGGAATTATGAAGTCACCTGTTAAGATTTTTAATTTAAAGTTGAAAATTTGAGTCATAATTTACCGAACGTAAATTTTTCACTTTAGATCAACATTTTCATAACTTTCATCACAGTTACGAAGCTGATTATTTTATGCATAAAAGTACTACTTATGAAAATTCAGTTGCAAAAAAAGAAACTCGATAAAACCCTCTACTTTTTTTTTTAGAATTTTTTTAGGTTGGTCAGGTCGAAAATTTTCAAACATTCAGAAAAAAATTCATAACTCGAAAACTATGAAAAGTCGCGGAACATACATGGGGGTGATTCGAATACCCCACGATACGAGGGACCGAAATTTTATTTTTGGACGTCAATGTTCCGGCCACCCTGTATGACCTAAAATAATGGTTTTATGTACTTGATTGAGTTAATTATTATTTGCTTGTTTTATTTACGAATGATTATTATTCTTTTATTGGAATTTTCTATGCTCTATTTTGTATTTATATGACTATTGACATGTAATTTTGATAATTATAAATAAATAAACTAAACTAAACTATACTTACTGATCTGAGGGTTTCCTCTGATGAGATTGGTCAGGTTCAGCTTGAGGTCTGTACCGTAATCCGCCTTGTACTTGTACGAGTTGATCTTGTAGTGACCCTCGCCTTTGTCGTTCAGGACCACGCGTTCTACCACCTCCAGACGGATGCGCTGGTTGTCTGGGTAAAGACAAATGAGGATTTAATTTGCATAAATCTAGAGTAATTTATTTTGAACCAGGTATTTCAGGATTATTTTTTATATTGGAAATCAAGTTATTTTGCACAAGGTAAATAATAATATAGGGACAAATTGGCTTCACCCGCGTGGATGTCGGGAAATATTCCACGGAAACGTACTACCGGGATTAAAAGTACTCAAGTACTTAGTTAAAATTCAGGTTGTATCTATGTGTGTCAAATTTCATATATTTAATTTGTTTCATTTTGCGCCAATCCGGAACGTACGACAAACGGACAGAAATTCTAAAAGCTATATTTTCGGCAACAGACTCGTTCCTACGGCTCGTAGCAATTACTTACTTTTTAGGGTTCCGTGCCTCAAAAGGAAAAAACGGAACCCTTATAGGATCACTTCTTTGTCCGTCTGTGTCTGTCTGTCAGTCTGTCAAGACCCTTTTTCTCAGGAACGCGTGGACGTATCAAATTGAAATTAATATCAAGTACGTGTAAGTCCATGGTCCCTTGGAGTCCTAAAAAATCAACCTTCGAAGTCAACGCAATAAAAAATACTCAGAAATACGGCTATTTATGAGACATTTTTGATACCAAAGTCAAAACCTATAGGGTACTTCCCGTTGACCTAGAATAATACAATTTGGCAAGAAGCAAGGTCTCACAGCACAAGTAAAAGAAAATTTTATTTTCTTCTTTTTAAAGCATTTAAATAAAAGCTTTTTTTTAAAAAAGGTTATTTACTTTTAATTTATTTTTTACTTTTTAGTTATCGCTGGCTAGGTTTCCGAGTCCGTTCATCTCATTTTTATTCTCAGCGAACCCTTTCATTTGCTTCTTTGCCACTAGTTCCATTATTTGTTCCATGGTGGAACTAGTGATATTTTTTTATTGCCACTAGTTCCATTTTGAATGAATCTGAAATTAATGGAACTAATGGTGAATTTTTTATCACTAGTTCCATCATGGAACTTGTGAATTTTTTTAAGGGTGTAAAACATGGAAACGACATCCATAACGAAAAATTAGGAAATTTTAGCAGCCGCCATCTTTGATTTTCATTTTGACATCAGTATTGTTTTCAGCACCCTCTAAAACCATGGAAACGACACCCATGACGAAAAATTAGGAAATTTTCGCACCCGCCATCTTGGATTTTCATTTTGACCTCAGTATCGTTTTCAGCACCCTCTAAAACCATGGAAACGTCACCGATGGCGAAAAATTAGGAAATTTTCGCAGCCGCCATCTTGGATTTTCATTTTGACATAAGTATCGTTTTCAGCACCTTCTAAAACCATGGAAATGACACCGATGACGAAAAATTAGGAAATTTTCGCAGCCGCCATCTTGGATTTTCATTTTGACATAAGTATCGTTTTCAGCACCTTCTAAAACCATGGAAACGACACCCATGACGAAAAATTAAGACATTTTCGCAGCCGCCATCTTGGATTTTCATTTTGACATCAGTATCGTTTTCAGCACCTTCTAAAACCATGGAAACGACACCCATGACGAAAAATTAAGACATTTTCGCAGCCGCCATCTTGGATTTTCATTTTGACATCAGTATCGTTTTCAGCACCCTCTAAAACCATGGAAACGACACCCATGACGAAAAATTAGGAAATTTTCGCAGCCGCCATCTTGGATTTTCATTTTGACCTCAGTATCGTTTTCAGCACCCTCTAAAACCATGGAAATGACACCGATGACGAAAAATTAGGAAATTTTCGCAGCCGCCATCTTGGATTTTCATTTTGACATAAGTATCGTTTTCAGCGCCTTCTAAAACCCTGGAAACGACACCCATGACGAAAAATTAAGAAATTATCGCAGCCGCCATCTTGGATTTTTATTTTGACATCAGTAACGTTTTCAGCACCCTCTAAAACCATGGAAACGACACCCATGGCGAAAAATTAGGAAATTTTAGCAGCCGCCATCTTGGATTTTCTTTTTGACATCAGTATCATTTTCAGCACCCTCTGAAACCATGGAAACGACGCCCATGACGAAAAATTAAGACATTTTCGCAGCCGCCATCTTGGATTTTCATTTTGACATCAGTATCGTTTTCAGCACCCTCTAAAACCATGGAAACGACACCCATGACGAAAAATTAGGAAATTTTCGCAGCCGCCATCTTGGATTTTCATTTTGACCTCAGTATCGTTTTCAGCACCCTCTAAAACCATGGAAATGACACCGATGACGAAAAATTAGGAAATTTTCGCAGCCGCCATCTTGGATTTTCATTTTGACATAAGTATCGTTTTCAGCGCCTTCTAAAACCCTGGAAACGACACCCATGACGAAAAATTAAGAAATTATCGCAGCCGCCATCTTGGATTTTTATTTTGACATCAGTAACGTTTTCAGCACCCTCTAAAACCATGGAAACGACACCCATGGCGAAAAATTAGGAAATTTTAGCAGCCGCCATCTTGGATTTTCTTTTTGACATCAGTATCGTTTTCAGCACCCTCTGAAACCATGGAAACGACGCCCATGACGAAAAATTAGGAAATTTTAGCAGCCGCCATCTTGGATTTTCATTTTGACCTCATTATCGTTTTAAGTGTTTTTTTTTACCTCTAGTGTTTTACACCCTTAAAATTTCATAAGTTCCATTATGGAATTAGTGATAAAAAATTCACCATTAGTTCCATTATTTACAGATTCATTCAAAATGGAACTAGTGGCAATAAAAAATGATCACTAGTTCCATCATGGACCATATAATGGAACTAGTGACAACGAAGCGTTACCCATACTATAGGAAAGCATAAAAAACTTCAAAAGTCCACCATATTGAATTAAGAGTGATGTCAGAATATTTTTCTAATTACCTATTCTCGGCAAGCCCTTTCATTTGATACCCATATTGCAGAAGTGCATAAAAAATAACTATTCCGCCATCTTGGATGTTCCGCCATATTGGATTTAGAATGACGTCACATTATTTTTCGAGTTACTCTCAACAAGCCCTTTCATTTGATACCCATATTGTAGAAGTGCATTAAAAATAACTATTCCGCCATCTTGGTTGGTCCACCATATTGGATTTAGAATGACGTCACATTATTTTTCGAGTTACTCTCAACAAGCCCATTCATTTGATACCCATATTGTAGAATTGCATTAAAAATAACTATTCCGCCATCTTGGATGGTCCGTCATATTGGATTTAGAATGACGTCACATAGCTTATCGTGTATTGTCATCCAAACTAAACGTGTATACAAAATTTCAGCTCAATCGGTTGAAGGTATCTGCTTCAAAATTGAGTAGCAAGATTCCTCGCGAACATACATACATACATACATTGCAAGTTAAATAAAAGCTTTTAAAAATAGAACATTCAAATATTTTTGAGTTTAGAATTTAGAATACAAATAAATGTTAATTTGTTCATAAACGTTTTTTTTATTGTAATAATCATGGTTTTTTATGATATTCTATTTATAAACATTTATTTATAAATTTAAATACCTATTAAAAAATATTAACGCCGTAAAGACGCATTAAGGCTCTTACAGACAGAGGCAATATCGCGTCTCGTCGGCGATGCGATATTGCGATATTATATCCGTAGAACAATATCGCGTCGGGACGCGATATCGCCTCTGTCTGTAAGAGCCTTTATCTCTTTGTCGATATTAAAAAAACATTCACTTCCGAATAGAGAGGACCGTCTCGCGCCAGTTTCATTTTGGCACTTGGCACCGGCAAGTGTCAAAATGAAACTGGCGCGATACGGTGTGATAAGTTATCTGTGGCAATTTTTATTTCCGCACACGTGTTGGGAAATGAAAAATCGCATGCGTGTGAAATACATTGCATTGTGAACCTAATCGTATTGCGATATGAAACAGTTTTCGAGGAAGTGTATTGAAAAAAAATTACGACGTGGCAACGGGGTCTAGAACAAAGACAATCCAAAAAATACGACACACAAAAATAAGTGTAAGTAAAGCTACTGATGCGCTAAACTATTCCCAGAAACTAAAATGGAAATGGTCGGGGCAGGTAACGAGACTGACAGATGAGCGATGCGATGGACCAAAAGGTTGAAATTATAATTTCGCTCTCCATAAAATCGCTATAGAGGAAGACCGCTTATGAGATGGGTGGATGATATTAGAAAAACTTTTTCTAATATTTTCTAAGTTTTTCTAATATCATCAGATTAATCAATTATACTTCGGGTCTCAACCGAAGACGATTACAAATTTACTTGCAGCAGTACATGATAATGTGCCGTCTCTATCACACTTTTAGATACACATAAAAAAAAATAAAAAGTAAGGAAACAAAACTATGACGTAGTGTCCTGTCTCGCTCCCACTCCCGGAACACAGCGCGGTGCTGTGGCTCCCGCGCTTTATTCATTACGTGTTTTTGTGTTGTCGGAGTCACACTGCTTAAAATCATTATATTATACACAGTTTATTTTATTTTTTTTTTAGTTTGTTATAGGAACATTAAAGTTTAAAATGAGAAAACGAAAGCGTTCGCGATCTAAGGATAGGTAGTGATGATTATTATCGTAGTTTGCGGAAAAGGGTTCAAAAACTCGGGCGTACACTGCAAAGATACGGATGAAATAATTCGTCATCTTCGGAACGTTCTTATTTTGAAAGTATATGGCTATGAAGGAGCAAAATGATGTTGGATGTCTGGACGAACAAGGTATTTATTTGCCTAGTTATATATTATTAATCATTAGTGTTACTGGTGTTACTGCTTAGTTCTACTTTCCTTCAACGCATTTTTATAATGAATCTTGTCGGTGTACCCTCATTTAATAACTTATGGGAAAAGGAATAATTTATTATGATGTTATTATTAGGCCTGTATTCCCTAAAGGGGCAGGCAGAACTGTGTAGTATAGGTACCTACTCAGATTCCCGATGGAAAAAGAAAATGCCCGACCTGGGAATGGAAACCAAGATCAGTCGTCGGTAGCCTTGCAGAATTATTATGACGCTATTATTATTATTGTGTTATTATTATGATTATAATGAAATGGTAATTAATATAAACCCGTCTCCACGTATATCGTGTTGAGGTAACACAGATTTATCTAACCTCCATGTGAATCATGTTGAGATCCTAAATGTCTTGCTCCGCGTAAATCGCGTTGAGCTTCGTAGACATTAAATTCCTACGACGACGATGCTCATTTACAGGTGAAGAAATCCCGAGCAAGGAAGTCAATTTGAGGAAATCATATATAACTTTTACTCCTGTCTCCACGTATATCGTGTTGAGGTAACACAGATTTATCTAACCTCCATGTGAATCATGTTGAGATCCTAATTGTCTTGCTCCGCGTAAATCGCGTTGAGGTTCGTAGACATTAAATTCCTACGACGATGCTCATTTACAGGTGACGAAATCCCGAGCAAGGAAGTCAATTTGAGGAAATCATATATAACTTTTACTCCTGTCTCCACGTATATCGTGTTGAGGTAACACAGATTTATCTAACCTCCATGTGAATCATGTTGAGATCCTAATTGTCTTGCTCCGCGTAAATCGCGTTGAGGTTCGTAGACATTAAATTCCTACGACGATGCTCATTTACAGGTGAAGAAATCCCGAGCAAGGAAGTCAATTTGAGGGAATCATATATAACTTTTACTCCTGTCTCCACGTATATCGTGTTGAGGTAACACAGATTTATCTAACCTCCATGTGAATCATGTTGAGATCCTAATTGTCTTGCTCCGCGTAAATCGCGTTGAGGTTCGTAGACATTAAATTCCTACGACGATGCTCATTTACAGGTGACGAAATCCCGAGCAAGGAAGTCAATTTGAGGAAATCATATATAACTTTTACTCCTGTCTCCACGTATATCGTGTTGAGGTAACACAGATTTATCTAACCTCCATGTGAATCATGTTGAGATCCTAATTGTCTTGCTCCGCGTAAATCGCGTTGAGGTTCGTAGACATTAAATTCCTACGACGATGCTCATTTACAGGTGAAGAAATCCCGAGCAAGGAAGTCAATTTGAGGGAATCATATATAACTTTTACTCCTGTCTCCACGTATATCGTGTTGAGGTAACACAGATTTATCTAACCTCCATGTGAATCATGTTGAGATCTTAACTGTCTTGCTCCGCGTAAATCGCGTTGAGGTTCGTAGACACTAAATTCCTACGACGATGCTCATTTACAGCAAGTCAATTTCAGGGAATCATATTAGGTATGTACAGGACGCACTGGCACTCTCGAAACCGATTGTACCGCCTGCTGCGAGGAAGCGATAACTTTGGTGGCCACTGAGGCAGTGAAAGCTAAAGAAGTCCTTATTCGGGCTTTGTTCGCTTGTGACACGCTCCCACAAGCACAGGAAATTCTAAAACCATTAAGTGACACTGGACGACTACCATGTGACTGTAATTACAGTGTCACAGTCGAGGCGATACGCCGTAACTAACAATTTGAATAAGGAGACTCGAGAAATTGTGAAGAGCACAAAGATCGATCAATACTTATTCGGTTCCAACCTTTCTGAACATCTCAAATCAGCAAAAGCGATTTCTAAATCTGGTCTGGAGACGAAGACTACTCAGCGTGCTCCGTATAAGCCTCCAACAACACAATACCCAAGAGAGGCTTTAAACGCGAGGGGGGTTCCGCGAGCAGCAGCCGGCCAGCCGCGTTGGAACCCCGCCCTACGGAGGCCAGCAGCAGCACCGCGGGATCACCACCCAGACTCGTACCGCCAGACGACGACCACCTCGGCGTGCCATAGGACCAGGGGACGCTGACATCATTAGCCAAGGTAGCACTCGCTTGTAGAGTGAAATACTTTTTTCATAATTGCTGTCGTATTACCAGTGATCCTATATTACCTATTATCTTGGATACGAGACTATACGTAGTAGGTATACCGTTGAACCTATTCCTCCCCGATATTTCCGTAAATCGATGTCGAAATGCAAGATTTTACTATAGATAATTGTATCACAGGATTATTAAAATCAAAGTTACAACAACCTGTGAGCCCGGCGAGGGACGATTTATGTCACCCATATTATTTACATTACCAAAAGCTAACGGCATACATCGCTTTATTTGGAACCATAGAGACCTCAACAGAACAGCATTATGGTTATTAGATAAAAATAATTTCATGGCAACTTTAGATTTAAAAGACGCCTACTTTTTAATAAGTACCTATAAATAGGTACTCATGAAAGAAAAAAATTATGTTTTGAATATTGAGATCACATCTCACCTTTGTTCTATGTACCCATTTGTGTTTACCAAACTGTTAAAATCTGTTCTACAATATCTACAAGGTAGAGGTTTGATTTCAGTTACGAATTTCTTAGATGATTTTCTATAAATTGGACAATCATTATGATGAACGGTTCTACAATATTAACATGACAAAGAATCTTTTACAATATTTAGGTTTTGTAATAGAATTCAAGTAACGCCAAAATGTGATTTTTTAGGATTTATTTTCAATACCGTAGAAAGGAACTCGTGCTGGCTGGGTAATAACGGCGGCACGGGTCGATCAAAGATTCAGCTCTGCTTCATGCGATTGGTTCGTGGATGGGTGACCATCCGATATACCGAGACCCCTTCATGCCTCGGAAGGCACGTTAAGCCGTTGGTATCGGCTGTCATTCGCAGATGGTTGACAGTCGTTACGGGTAGGTAGTTAGAAGCCCAAAAGTCTGACAACCAGTCTTACCAAGGGGTATAATATTAACCAGTAACTGGGTTGTGGAGGTCAGATAGGAAGTCGTTCCTTGTAAAATACTGATATTCAGCTGCATCCGGTTAGACTGGAAGCCTACCCCAACATGTTGGGAAAAGGTTAGGCTAGGAGATATCACTATTTATCTTCCTGAAGAGAAAAAACATCGTATATTTTAGACAAAATTATAGAATTTTTAAATTTAAATAAGTATTCAGTCCGGTACTTTGCTGAATTCATAGGCCTACTGACGTCTACATGCCTTGCCATCGGTTACGGATGAATTATACAAAATTATTTGAAAGGGAAAATTTCTAGCTCTGGGTAACTGTAACGACTATAACAGGATAATGACACTGTCAAATTCATTGTAACAAGACTTTCATTGATGGATAAATAATATTAAAAACTCAGATTTTGTACTCGTAATAATTATTATTGTGTAGAAATATATAGCGATGCATCAATTACTCACAGCTTGCGGTAATAAAGGTTCACACAGGAATTGGATTGTTTAAAAATATTCGCTTCTAAACTTCGAAATTGCATTATAGCTACGGTTGAGAATCGATAACATAACGACGATCAGGTACTTACATGGATCGAACAGGGGTATACAACACATCCAATTAATTGAAATAGCCTGGAATATTTGGACTTCTTTGAACTTAGGAAAATTCATATATTTGTTTGGTATGTTAAATCTTTGGATAATATTATTGCTTATTGGGAATCACGTAAAATTAATGTGGATACATAATGGGAGCTAGCTGAGTATGCATTCTTGGAAATCACAAATAAATTGGATGTACCCAATTTTGACCTATTTGCTAGCTCACAAAACTATCAATGTCTAAGATACGCCTCATGAAAACTCGATCCGCATTCTGAAATGTAGATGCTTTCACCTTCAACTGGAAAGACCTTTCCTTCTATGGTTTTCCTCCGGTCGGCATTATAACTAGTTAGTATACGTAGACGGATAGGTGTAACACTTGAATGTTTGTCACTATTTCTCTATTAGCAATAGCTTCTGCGCAAAAGATGTAGACACTATTTAATTAAATTAAAAAATATGAGTACAGTGATAATATGATTGTAATTAAAATATATGACTTATTTAAAACCTCGAGACCTGGAACCTTCCAACCACTAATCAGAATCTACCCTTTATTCGCAAAAATTGATGCATATTTCCAGCTACCGCTGTTCATGCTTATAAGTATTGATAAAACTGCATCCTTACGTCACAATCAATTAAACGACCACCTGTTCATTAGCCTTCGAAGACCTCATAAAACCCACCACACCCACACCTCATAGGTACTTACCTATTTTCGCAAACACTAGCTTACTGAGTAAAAAGTTTTAGAAGATAGCGGCATTGACATATTGATATTCGGAGCCCACAGTACTCATCACATCTCCACGTCAGCCACCCATAGACTGGGTGTAAACCTGCAAGTGGTACGGAAGGCCACAGGTTGGAGTAATACCACTAAAATAATACTTCTAATGTCTTCTTAAAATAACAAATCAGAGAAGTTATTCATATTGAATGATCTTTAATTACCTGTACTGAGACACAACATATTATCATAACATCACGCCTGGGTCTCCCCGAAGGGCTTGGCAGAGGCGTACCTATAGTACACTCACATTTTATCATGTAATAGGGCATGAGCCTTTTTATTACCTTTCAACTGGACATAAATCCAGACTCCAGAAGCAGAAACTAAAGTTAAGTATAATCATGTAAATCTATCGAAATTATTGTTTTTGTAAAAAATAGGATAAATGTCACTGGATGTAGCAAGCAATTGAAATCTGATCAATCAGTAGAGGAATATTTAGATATTTAATTATTGTGATAACCTGAATGATTAGTAAAAGGAATCACAATACCTATTGAAATGTTTGCTTTCCCTCTTTTGTGATGATACTTACTCTAAACATCTGCAAGTAAATTTGTAATCGTCTTCGGTTGAGACCCGAAGTATAATTAAGAATCAAACGAACTTACCTAGTGAAGTTTGATTCCAATTATGCGAGGGTCTCAACCGAAGACGATTACAATCCCACCCAACCCTACGAGAACCCCTACAGACAAAAAAGAAAAGACAAAAATATGTAAACAGCTAGAAGCTTTCTCTAAAATTAATGAATAAAGCGCGGGAGCCACAGCACCGCGCTGTGTTCCGGGAGTGGGAGCGAGACAGGACACTACGTCATAGTTTTGTTTCCTTACTTTTTATTTTTTTTTATGTGTATCTAAAAGTGTGATAGAGACGGCACATTATCATGTACTGCTGCAAGTAAATTTGTAATCGTCTTCGGTTGAGACCCTCGCATAATTGGAATCAAACTTCACTAGGTAAGTTCGTTTGATTCTTAATTATTAAAAGTGATAAAACTTAATTATAGAAATGAAATCATAAATATAAAAGAAAGTAGTGTATTAATAGGATTAAGTTTACTTATTTTGTTACTTCTTGCAAGAAATTAAAAGCTTTTCATTTTTGTTTATTTTATTTAACCATAGACGAAAAAATGCAATACTTCATGGACGCTAAAGTAAATGGTTGGAAAGGTTATAGTTTTACTATAGGAGTTTACCATCATTACCACCAACCTATCATTATTACAGCCCGTGGCCCCCACACATTGCCAGTCCGCTGGCAATCCGCCGGCAGGCGGTCATTCATAAAAACTGTCAAAAACAGTTTTTATGAACGACCGCATGTCAGCGGACTGTGTAATGTGTGGGGACTTTTAGGTGATTGCGCAGTAAATAAATAAATAAATAATAAATAAATATCCTTGGACATTTCACACAACGCCATCTAGTCCCAAGCTAAGCAACCTAATGCTTGTGTTATGGTAACGAGATGGCTGATAAACTACTTATATACATTTTTTTTTTGTAAATACATACATATTATAGATAGAAAAACACCCAGACTCGGAACAAATACTTGTAGGTCGTACAAATATTTGTTCCGTGCGGGAATCGAACCCGCGACATGCTGTGCAGCAGTCAATCGCTCAACCACTGCGCCAACCGTGTCGTCAAAGTAGTAGCCCGCGAACTTCAAATTTTCTTCTGATTTTTTTGCAATTTGCAGGTCAGTATCAGATTGAAGTTGATAAAAATATGATTCGCGGCTATAAAAAATATGTATTTACTTACATAATTTTAACCATATGAATCATCAACATCTTTCTAAGATTTGTTCCAAAATGTCTTGATTTCCGAAATCAAACTTAAAGAGAACAAAGCTAACTTAGAAAGATGTATTGATGATTCTTATGATTAATTATGTAAATACATATTTGTTATTGTCGCTAATCATATTTTGATCACGATACAACCTGACTCTGACCTGCAAATTGCAAAAAACGTAAGAAAATTTTAATTTCACGGCTACTACTGCGGATACACTTTAACACTAACGGCTATAGCTGAACACGTGTCTCCTAAAACATAGGCAGCTGCAATGAACTCACATACAACGGCAATCGATCTCAATGCCATTCATTTTGACAGTTCAGTCACGTACAACATTGCGTTATTTACGTTGTTGAGCCCTCTTTTGCTTCAAAACTCTCAGATTGTGAATGAAAGTGCGGTACGCAATTTAGGGTGCTTCTACAGAAATAAGTAGGTAAGATCTAGCTAGCCAGACACTTACAAATCTTGATATTTGCGTATCCATCGGTGTCCAGGTTGAAGAGTAGCAGTCTTCCGACCACGCTGTACAGACCGCTGACTGTGAAGTTGCAGTGCATGTCAAACACGAAGGTACGCTTCTTACGACGGGATCTGCGAGAAACAATAAATAAATAAAATCATTTTATTTCGGACAACTAAAAATATACATAAATTTTTAGTACCTAACAGGTTTCCACTTAAGAGCGTTGTTGCATTTTTCATACGTAAATCGAGAACTTGGGAGATTTTGAAGTGATTTTGGTCACATAATTTATTTTTTTAGCTTCTTTTGACTTCAATCATCGTAATCTATATATGTAAAATTCAAAGTCCTGACTGACTGACTGATTGACTGACTGATATATCAACGCACAGCCTAAACCGCTGGACCTAGAGACTTGAAATTTTGCACATAGATACCTTATACAGTGTAGGCATCCACTAAGGAAGGATTTTTGGAAATTCCATCCCTAAGGGGGACAAATAGGGGCTGAAAGTTTGTATGAAAAATCTTATTCTTTGAGTTAATAGACTTGAAACTTGGTATGAATATTTACCTAAGTAAATTATAAAGTTTGACATTTTTAGTTTTTTTAAACTACCCCCTCAGAAGGGATTGGGGGTGTCAAAGTTTGTATCAACGCACAGCCCAAACCGCTGTGTCTACAGATTCCAAATTTGGCACGTAGGTTCCTTGTGAGGTCCAAGGGTGTACTAAGAAAGGATTTTTCAAAATTCAACCCCTAAGTAGGTGAAACGGTGGTCCAAAGTTTGTATGAAAAATCTTATTCCTTGAGTTAATAGACTTGAAACATGGCACAAATATTTATCTAAGTAAGTTATAAAGTTTGCCATTTTTAGTTTTTCTAAAGTACCCCCTCAGGACGGATTGGAGGGTGTCAAAGTTTGTATCAACGCACATCCCAAACCGCTGGGCCTAGATATTCCAAATTTGGCACGTAGGTTCCTTATGAGGTCTAGGGGTGCACTAAGAAAGGATTTTTCAAAATTCAACCCCTAAAGGTGTGAAACAGGGGTCCAAAGTTTGTATGAAAAATCTTAGTCCTTGATTTAATAGACTTGAAACTTGTCATGAATATTTATCTAAGTACATAAACTATAAGTCTATATAGTCTGTAGTGTGTAGTATATAGTCTGTCTTGCATAGGGCATTAACATAAAGGTGAAAAATTAATATTGTAGTTTCTATTGTGTCTTTCACTTACATTACCTACTATTTAAATTAGTAAATTATGTTTTGTAACTGTATTTCCTACTCCTATGTTTAATGCATGCCGTGGCAGCCTTTAATTAAGGCTACACTATAAAATGTAAAAATAATATTGGTATTTTTAGCATGTATTTTTGGTGTATGCTTTGTTGGTTGTCCTTAAATAAATAAAATAAAATAAAATAAAGTTTGTCATTTTTAGTTTTTCTAAACTACCCCCTCAGGAGGGATTGGGGGTCTCAAAGTTTGTATGTAGGAATTTTAACGCACGTTCCGATTTACTCGAAACTCAGTATTTATACTTGAAATCAAAAATGACGAATAACGTGTAACAGGGTTTTTCGAATATCCACCCCTAAAGGGTTGAAAAGGGGTAGTCAATTTTACAGGGCAGGTTTTACTGCGGGGCTTAACTCAAAAATTGGTATAAATAATCTTTCTTTTAAGTTACGGAAATCTCACAAACGATTTTTTTAAATTGTATACCTGTGGGGGTGAAAACAGGGAATATAGTTTATATGAAAAATCTTATTCATTTGCTTAATTAAGTTGAAAATTGGCATAAATACTTGCCTAAGCAAGTAATAAAGTTTGTCATTAATAGTTTTTTCCCCAGAGGGAAGGGTAGAGGTGAAGGTGGGAATGGGAGGGAGTGGTGAGCAGGGAAAGGGGAAGGGGAGAGGGTGGTGAGGAGGGAAAGGGGGAAGGGGAGATTGTGGTGAGAGGAGAGAGAGGGAGGGTAGGGGTGGTGAGGAGGAGGCTGATGGGGAGGATGATGGGGGGGCGAGGGATAGGATAGCATAGTGAGTGGGAGGGTGTGGAGAAGGGAAGAGGTGTGACGGGGCGGGGAGGTTAGCGGGAAAGTTATGTGGTGAGGGGGTGATAGGGAGACGGGGATGGAGAGAGTGAGGGGGGTGAAAGAGTGCAGTGATGGGGAGGGTAAGAGAGTGGGAAGGGGAGGGGTTAGAGAGAGAGGAGTGGTGAAAGGGAGATTAGAGGGAAGAGGCAGCAGTGCCTTTACACCTTAAAGTTGCTTTTTGTATAGCACTGATTCATTAAAGAAACCCGGCCCGACAGAAATTACTGAAAAATAGAAAGTCGGAAACTCGGAGCGACACAAAAAACAGCAGTAAACTCCAGTCGTGCGACGGAGCCGACACGCTTTTTTTTATTTTTTTGAACGCGCTAATCTCAGGAACTACCAGTCGGACTTTAATAATTATTTTTGCATTTCATAGCCCAATTGTTAAGGAAGGCTATAGGCGTATTTAACATCACACTAGAACTCTTAAGTGCCGAGCAAAAAAAAGAGAGAAGGAACGCTAAGCGAAAACGAAGTCATAGCGCGGGAAAGCAATGCGATGCGACAGGGTGGGTTGGGGGAACATGAAATTTTACGCGGAAGAAGTCGCGGGCAGAAGTTATCTCAATATTTTTGTTCCTGTGGCATATTTTCCGACATTCACGCGGGCGAAGCCGCGGGCAAAAGCTAGTTATCATATATTTTTATTTAAAGTCTATTAAAAAAAACTTGTTCAAATTTATTTATTTATTTATTTATTTATTTATTACAGACATACATACAGCTATCATTACAGTAACCCAATGCGATAGTGTAGGAAAAAAATAATAATAATTAATAACGATAATTACAAATACATTTCAATTCAAAGATTATACAATAAATTCAATTCAAATTAACATTAATAAAAAACAATTAAAAAACAACACAATCAATTTTATACATTCAACTCATTACCATAACATAAAACGTGTAAAGTAACTTTTGCGAACTCGCTCAGTGAACAAGAGAGTACATCTATCTTATGAGCAACCAGGTTCAGTGTGCGCAATGTGCGCGAGAGCGGGGCCTTGGCCATTAGCTGGGTGCGAGCGCGCGGCAGTGCGAACAAATCGGGCCGTCTACGACGCTGCACGTACCCATTGGGCACGTACAAACATATCTCCTGTAACACCACAGGATTGTTGGTGTTACCTCGAAACACTCCAAGGACATACGATGCCAACGCTAGATCCCTTCTCGTCTCCAACTTGTTGTATCCCACCATGCCTAAAACAAACAAGGTAGGATACATTAAGGGATACAGGGGGTATACCCCATACAGTCTGAGGTACATGTAACGCGTAAATTTATTTTGTATGCGCTCCAACATGAGAGTATATTTCGCCTCATGTGGAGCCCACACAGCTGCGTTACCCTCCAACTGACTCCTAATTAGCGCGCCGTACAATGCCGAGATGGCCTTAATACTCGTGAACGATGCTGCTCTGCGAAGTACAAATCCCAACCGTTTGTATGCCTTTTTACAAACGTTCACGATATGCTCGCGGAATCTCAGCTGCGCATCCATACGGACGCCCAGGTCTCGCACTGCTTCCTCTCTTTTCATAGGCGTATCGTTCAATTTATAATCGTAATGAAGTGGAATTTTAGCACGGCTGAATGTCATAATTAAACATTTCGATACATTGAACTGCAGCTTGTTTCTTCGACTCCATTCAACTACACGATCAATGTCCCGCTGAAGACGGTGACAATCTTCCTCTTTTTCGATGGCCAGGAGCAGCTTGAGGTCGTCCGCAAATAGCAGACACCTGGCATCACGTACTACGTCAGGCAGGTCATTGATCATGATAACAAATTGTAACGGCCTTGACTCACGCCCGACCTAGTGAAATAAGGTTCAGACCGACAACCACTGAACTCAACGTATTGACGTCTGTTCCGCATATAGCTCGCAAAGAAGTGGAGCAATTTTGGTGTGCAGCCAATCCTCGCTAACTTCGATAACAAGACATCATTATCCACCAGGTCAAACGCTTTCTTAAAATCAAAGTAGGCGGCGTCCACCTGCACTCCTGCATCTATATGAGGCACCAGGTATGTCATGGCGTTTAAAAGATTGCTGGTTGTACTACGCGCTGGTCGGAAACCATGTTGTGCGTCTGTCAATTGCGAAGCCACCTGTTCCTGAACATCCCGCTGAATGGCAGATTCAAATACCTTCGCTGGTGTCGACAGAATCGCTACTGGTCTAAAAGACTCGACTGCTGTTCGATCTCCCCCTTTTAGTATAGGAATTACGCGGGTGACCTTCCAACATTCCGGAAAGTAGGAAGTCTCCAGGCACATGTTGAAAATGTGTACTAGTGGCTCCGCGAGTACCGATCGACAATCACGCATTACAAATGCAGGTATCCCATCCGGGCCTGCTGAGCGCTTTGGCTTGAGACGAGCCAGTGCCGCTTGCACCAGCTCGAGTGTCAGCTGTGGTACGTGCACGCGCGCGTTGCTTGCGCCGCCGGCCTCCACCGCTTCGTTCACGTCAAGCCGAGCTGGCTCCTCAGTGTATACCGAAAAGAAATATTTTGCAAATTCCGTCGCGCACTCTGAATCAGATAGCACTGACCCGTTTTTAATTATTTTGTTTCGAGTGTTGGATTTATTTTGAGTCCTAATATAATCCCAAAATGACTTGGGATCCTTTGCTAACCTACTCTGCACTCTATCCTGCTGATTTTGGTATTCCCGGTCAATGCATTCTTTAATACGCGCCCTGCATGCGGAAAAAACCTTGTAATCAGCGAACGAACCAGTTGATTTATACTTCTTATGTAGTTTCGCCTTTAATTGAATATCCGAAATGATTTCTTTAGTATACCACTCTGGATAGCAATACCTACGGGTGTGCGTGCGCTTGGGCCGTTTTCTAGGTACACAATTATCTAAAATGCCATTGAATATAGCGTAAAAACACTCCAACGCTTCATCTGGTTCCTGAATATTAGTAATACTACTCCAATCGGCGGATGCTAGAGAGGAATACAATAAACTATAGTCCGCTTTATAAAAATTCCATGGTGGGTCGCCTACCTGACAGACCGGAGATGCAGCGGCCGATGGAACACGTATCTCTCCCACGCTGAGCTGCAGGGCTACCTCGAGCGGCGGATGATACACGTCCACAGGCACCAGGGGCTCGTCCGCCTCGCACACCTGCACGTCCTCACACAACCATTCCGAGCACAACACCAAGTCCAATTGTCTCCCACTACAGTTAGGCACTCTATTCATCTGGGCGAATTCGCAAAAAGACAAATATTTGTACGACCTACAAGTATTTGTTCCGAGTCTGGGTGTTTTTCTATCTATAATATGTATGTATTTACAAAAAAAAAAAAAATGTATATAAGTAGTTTAACAGCCATCTCGTTACCATAACACAAGCATTAGGTTGCTTAGCTTGGGACTAGATGGCGTTGTGTGAAATGTCCAAGGATATTTATTTATTTATTTATTTATTATTACATCCTGTTTCCGTTATTGCAAATATGTCGGCCTTTAATGATTCTATATTATTACAAAAACTGCTCAACTTTGTTCGAAGTCCTCTAGCATTTTGATAATAAAAATCGATGCTAATTGTTTTATTGTTAAATTGGTTTGGATGTCGATTTACGAAACCAAATCCATTCGCAAAATTCAGCATTGACTGGCCACATCTCTGGTTGACACAACTTCTCATATACTGACTCTGGAACAGTGATAATAAAAGATGCATAGTCCCTCTCGGTTTTATGTTTGATTTTCTCAATCTTGACGCAAACTTCAGAGCCACAAACCCTTTTTACATGCGATGTAAGCTTTTCCACCGTTGTTTCTACTGCCAATCGCCAAACGTGAAGATGCTTCTTTTTTTCTGTAGCCTGTATTTCTATCAACTCCGAATTTCTTCCCTTCTTAACATTGTTAGATTTAAGACTTCCCTTTTTTCTGCGGACCGTGGTCCACTCATTCATTTCGACCTTGTCTTCTTCACTATTCAATTTATCCACCAGAACCGTGTTAGTAGAATTTGCAGGTTGCGAAATAGTTGGCGCCTCCGCATCTGATACGCACTCTGTCGCTGGTTTTGTGGCCTCACTAGTTTTACTTGCGACGCGGGTAGTAGCAATATTTTTCTTATTTACATTAATACCCCTTCGGGCCACCATAGAAAATGAAGATGAAGTAGTAGGTTGATGAGATACCTCTGCACCCGACTTTGAGCAGCCTGATGCTTCTTCCATGCTCCCACCTGGTTCGTTTCCAGTAAACAACACGTTCTTTTGCTGTAGTTTATCTTGCAATACCTTCATATTCGCCTTTAGTTCTCCCAATTCAGCTTTTGTAGAACAACATACTTCTTGAAGATGTTTTACCACCTTGGTCTGCATGTCCAAACGTTGAAGTACTTCCAGTCTGAACTGTCTGAACTCTGTTAGCAACACCGCCTCGTAATCACGCTCGACGATCGAATCATCAGCTGTTGTTTTCGAACGGCTGCCTCGCTGAGTGTTGACATTAGCGCTGGTCTCGTCTGTCTTCATGTGGAAAGTGGCCCTGACTGGAGTATCCTGGTCGTTGCGTTTGGGTTTGGAACAAACGCACTCAGGACAAATCCACTCGAGTTTGCGGTCCTTAGAGAAGGAATTGAACTCGCCTTCCGCAAGTCCCAGACACTTGGTATCGTACACTCTCTTAAAATGCATTGAGAAAAGTGTGATTTTTAATTCATTAACTTGTATTTTAATCACGTCTAAGCTTAGAGCATTTAACCTATGGAGATGGCAAGCAGCGAATCACCGAACAACATTTTCTGCCACTTTATGCGGGGGGCGAGGAAAACACATACAGCACACTACGAAAATTTGACAGTGCTAGTGATGTGACACAAACAATGAGTGATATTTCATTACATGAATGAATGAATAAATGTTCATTCATTTTAATTTCTTGTATGTATACGCACGGCTACAGATCACGCTATACAGGGTTATTGGTAAAACACCAGAACCTCTTTAGGGGTCATTCTACTCATCATTATGAACAACTTTTAATGAGGGACCAAACCTGAAATCGCGAAAATACATTTTGACGAGTTTGATGTAGATAAAAATGTACTGAACAGCTGATTTTTTTTTTTCGCGATTTCTTGTTTGGGCCCATAGTAAAACTTGTTCGTAATGATGAATACAATGACCCTTTAAGAGGTTGCTGGTGTTTTACCAATAACCCTGTATATTTCCAGTATAAGCTGATCTCGCATTGTATAGGATTTCCTTATAATTAGAGATCAGTGTAAACTGGAAATGTATATAGCTTGATGTGTAGTCGTGTGTACCTACACAAAAATACGCAATATGATTAATGCCTGCGAAACTACGTAGGTAGTAATAGGTAGTAGGTAGTAGGTAGTGATGACCAAAAAATTGATAGTGCTTTAGAAAAAGAACGATTGTATTTATTTATAGAGTCAAATATTTTTTCAAATAACATATTGCTGGACCAGCCGGTCGATTCAGTAAAAATCTCACCGTGAAAACTTAGGTGAAGTGAGTTTGTTTTTGCTAGGAATTGACACTATTGACAGCTCACTCCACGCTCACTTCACCTAAGTTTTCACGGTGAGATGGTTACAGAATCGCACTGCAGTGCCTTTCCCTATCATTCTGCATTTAGGGTCGGCAATTCGGGATACATACTGAGCCCCGTTTTATAATGCGGGCTTATTGTAGGTATACGTGTCAAAAAAGTAGGAAGTGTAGAATATAAATAATAAAACAACACAGCCAATTTTATTATTTCGTTAAAAATAACACTTTTATTTTTATTTATTTATTATTTATTAAAACTTTATGCACAAGTAAAAAAATACTGTACAAAGGCGAACTTAATGCCTGAGGCATTTTCTACCAGTCAACCTTAGGGTGATGCAGAGACAAAACATGGTAGGTGCAACACAAAGGATAGATAACTGGCAAAAGAATAAATACACGTCTTTTACCCGTTCGGTTTCTTTTTTTTACAACTATTTGAGTTCGGTGTTTACTAGCTAACTAATTAAATAAACTAAATGAGGTGTTTGATATTTTAGTAGGAAAACAAAAACTCACATTCGAAACGAACTAACTGTTATTTTTTAATAGCCTAAGCCTACAAAAGAAAAGAATTTAAATCGACTCACAAAGAACTGAAATTAATATTTTATAAATAATATTTTTTTTAATTTCAACCTGACTTATCCAGATACATTCACAAAAAAAAACTGAACTATGTTTACTGAACATACTGACTGAAAAAATCATTTATTGTATCAATCATTCATTCACGTTGTCCCTGCACTATGCAAATTCCTTTAATTCCTTCCTGTACTACGTTTGCGCTACCAACGTACCACTGTATTTTTCTATCGTAATGTCAACAACGATTATTTCGACATTGTACTTAAATAAAAGTATTTGAATGTATTATTTATACTAACATGTGGTAAGAAACACCATGGTTTCGCAAATTTGAAGTGGCAGATCGCTTTTCGCACGAGGAAACTGCACAATTCACCATTTTTTGGGAGCACTTTCTTGCGACACAATACGATACACAATGACAGCTGTCGCCAAATGAATTAGTTTTATATAACGTGCATGGCCATATGGCCAGTCGACTTTGGCAGAGGGGTTCGCTCAGCTATGCCATCTCCATAGGTTAAATGCTCTAAGCGTCTAAGATAATCAAAAATCGAGAAATCGACTACAAAAAAACACGTCATTTCTCAGAATCTAAAAGTCATTTGGCAACACAAATCATTTTATACGTAAGAAGAAAGATTGTAGTATATATGTGTAAAAAATAAAATATATCTGTCTTCAATCATTTACGAAAATAATTTTTTAAAGTGATCGGGTGCATCGGACGGCCTAAGTCAGTCGCGCTCTGGCGCTCGTCGACGCAGGATCTAAGTCGGTTGACCTCCCGCCGCCGCGCATGCGCCTCGCGTGATATATAGTAAATTGTAGTGCGACTAAATATTTTTAATCCTTTCATTAAAGTAATATTTTAAGAAGCTAAAGTGGTAGGCACACTTACTTTAGAAGAATTATGTTACAATTCTTGAATTATGTTGTATTACTTGTAATATTGATATTGTAATTACAATATCAATAATACAATATAATTTGGTCAAAATGTAAATCCAAGATGGTGGCTGCAAAAATTTTTAAATTTTTCGTCATGGGGATCGTTCCCATTGTTCTCGAGGATGCTAAAGCAGATAGTGACGTTAAAATGTAAATCCAAGATGGCGGCTGCGAACATTTTAAAATTTTTCATCATGGGTATCGTTTTCATGGTTCTTGTGGGTGCTAACGTCGATAGTGTAGTCAAAATGTAAATCCAAGATGGCTACAAGAATTTTGGATGATGAATATGGAGAAAAAATTTATATCAGATTTTTATTTGAAATCTCTACTGCCACAATCTCTATTGTGGATCCGTGACAAAGGAGACGGAAACCATGTCATATAAACTTGGGCCTGGGCCTGGGTTGTAAAAAGATGAAATTGGTGTCAATTTATAGCTACTATATTATCAAACCATCACTGAACATTTTGCGGATTTTTGCGGTCTGAGTTCCGAGTTAAAAGAGATGTAATAAAAGTGAGGTTACATACCGATCTACATATAGGTACTTAACAGCTGATTTTTGAAGTTCTTCAGCTCGACGACCACGTAAACTACAGCCTCTAGTCACTTTGCCACAATTTACACAACGATCCATGGTGCCAATATGAAATCGGTAGGCTGGTCGTAATATACAAAATAACAAGTTCAAGTCCAACGTTTATGCGGGGTTCTCCGTACCGTGTCCGGTGTGGTAGCAAGGTTCGTACAAGAAGCAAGATCAGAAGTCCGCAGAAAGAAAACAGGGGTCGAGGAAAACATCAATAAAACTATGGGAAATACACTCAAATCGCGACCGCACTAAACGATACGAAACGAGTGAGGCATAGATAAAGGCACTATATAAAGGTGTGTCCAAATATAGGGCGGCATTTGAGCGCGGCTGCCACGCGCGGCTAGCCGCGCTCTGAT
Source organism: Cosmia trapezina (assembly GCA_905163495.3). Classification (NCBI taxonomy): domain Eukaryota; kingdom Metazoa; phylum Arthropoda; class Insecta; order Lepidoptera; family Noctuidae; genus Cosmia; species Cosmia trapezina. Next base: position 12,667,442 of record LR991042.1, read on the forward strand.
CGGACAAGGGCCGCGCGCGGCGGTGTTGAGCGTAATATATCTTCTCATCTCACATCAGTGATGACCTCTGGCACTGAAACGTGCTCGCTCACAACATAATGGGTCTCAATCATAATCAGCCTATAATGTTCCCACTGCTGGGACACAGGGCTCCTCTCGGTGAGAGGGAGTGGGCCGTAATACACCACGAGGACCCAGTGCGGGTTGGTAGATGTCACATGTCTTCGAATTTTTGGTTCTAGGCGGTTTCCTCACGATATTTTCCTTCACTGTTTTGAGAGTAGTGGTGATGAAATTATTTACACAAAGTGCCTGCCTGAGTTCGAAACCATGACCTACTCGTATGTCGGGATCGTTACCATTGGGCCACCATTGCATTGCTCTCATGGGCCGCATAGTGCAGTCAATCATCCCTTCTACGATGATTGATTCACTATCGGCTTCATCCTCGAGAACTATGAAAACGACATCCATGACGAAAAATTTTAAAATCTTCGCAGCCGCCATCTTGGATTTTAATTTTGACTTCACTATTGGCTATAGTCGAAATCGAAAACTATGAAAACGATACCTATACAAATCCTTATCACTTACCACTGACGTGCGACGTGTGGTCGACTGTATAGTCATTAGGTCGACTGGGCACGTACAATACCTGCCTAGGCTAATAAACATTATAAAACCAACCCCACACGAACGCAGCAGTACTATTATTTATTCTGTGGCAGCGGGGTGACCTATCTATTTGAAATTTGAAAACAGTAAACCAATCATTTGCGCATGAGGCGGCTTTATGTATTTATGTATTATTGTTGGTTCAAATTCAACTGTTTTATGAACTTGATGCGGTTGCTAAACCTATAATGCCGCAAGAAAAATAAAAAATTATAGCTAGCGCGTGGCGTCTTTATCTACATTGAAATAGGGCTTAAATTCAACTGTTTTACACAAAAAAACAATGATTTTGGTCAAAAGATGGTTCCGCTGTTAACAAAATTTTATTCTGATTGTGTTCTCCCAGAAATTATAGATCCAAGGAAAAGTCGATCGATCTCCTTAGACAAATACTTTTATAAAACTTCAATTACTTATTAGTATACAAATACTTAAACAAATAAGTAAAATGAGTTTAGTTTTTATAAGTACCTACATAATATTATTTTTTCATCCATATTTGTATAAATTTAATTAAAATACACTAATAACGTATTGTGGACAGTCTTTTTATTTTCTCCGTAAACCTCTAGCTTTTACTTCAAAAAAATATAGGTACGCCATAGCTACAGATCAAGATCGTTTAATCGTCGTAGCTTCGCAACTGTGTGCCGTACATGAGGAAAAACGCACACACGCGCACTCGCTACGCGGCGTCGAGCGTCAGATGTTTAAAATCCGAGCGCGAAAATAGGGAACCACACTCTTAAAACATATATTGTTAGTAACTTAAACTAAAGACAAAATAGTGACAAGAAAACCCACCAACTAAACCAAGAAATCGAATTCGAGATCAAAAATGTAAACAAAGAAATGTCATTGTCAAAGTGACAGTTCAGGGGTAGTCAACATTTCCCTACAAACAAACAAATACAAATTAAAGACACATCGAGAAATGGACACTACAATAGGTAGTCTTCTCACAAATTGACTTTTTGCAAAAGCTAGTTTGCAATAAAATGGTTCTCTAAGATGCAATAGAGCTAAAGCTTTGACTTTGACACATTGACTTCGTTGTTTCAAAAATTGATAAGTTAAAAATCTCCGATTCTAAATTCAAATAGGTACCTATATTATAGTAAGTTGAATGAAGGTTGTTGATGAATGGGCACATAAGTAACCTATTGCCTTATCATATAATTATTTTCAATCTTGAAATAATTAATGATGTTCCTTTAATCCTGAATATGACGTCAATTACTATTAATTATTCCATAGCACCTACGATGTAAAATAATTTTTGTGTATGTAGCTCAAAAGATGATATGAGAAAGGGAGTGACTACCAAGATGACGACAAATAGAGAAGTATGGAAGAAAAAGACATGTTGCACTGAACCCAAAACATTGGGAAGAAAAGGGATTGAGGAGAATGAATGACTTAGCTCAATTGATCTGCAAGAAACTAACGCATTTCTGTCACAATTTAGAATCAACCTTGTGACTGTAACCGCTCATATTTCAGACCACACAATTACGCACATAATCGCACGTATTACGCATGCAGTGTGTATGATGGTATGGTGCAATAAATACCTTATACTAAGATGATGCACGCGGCAAGTGCATAATAGCGGAGATTTGCGGGATGTTGCGTGATTGCATACAGTGTATACCTACGATAATTATTTAGGTTTCAAAAAGTGAATACTTCTAAACATCCTATTGCAATATTATGGTTGTTAGATGCCTTGAAGCCCTAGAATTAAAATAAATCATTTTGGTTCCAGAGCAGTGGTGGCCCTGTGTTAACGGCCCCGACTTACGAATATTGTAGGCCGTGGGTTCGAATTCTCGTGGCTAAGTAATAACAGCCGCACGGGTCGATCCGTCAGGTTAAGCTACGCTTGCCGGGGTTGGTCAGTGGATGGGTGACCATCTTTACATATCGAGATTCCTCCGTGCCTCGGAAAGCACGTTAAGCCGTTGGTCCCGGCTGTTATTCGTGGATCTTTGACAGTCGTTACGGGTCGTCAGAAGCCCGAAAGTCTGACAACCAGTCTTACCAAGGGGTATCGTATTACCCAGTTACTGGGTTGTGGAGGTCAGATAGGCAGTCGCTCCATGTAAAATACTGGTATTCAGCTGCATCCGGTTAGACTGGAAGCCGACCCCAACATAGTTGGGAAAAGGCTAGGCAGATTGATTGGGTTCGAATTCGAACCCAGGCAGGCGATTTACTTTGTATAAATAATTTCATCACCACGCTTCCAAAACGGTGAAGGAAAAAATCGCGAGGAAGCAAAAATTCGAAGACTTGTGACATTAATTACCAACCCGCACTGGGCCCGCGTGGCGGCGTGCGCTAGATTACAGCCAACTCCCTCTCAAGGAGAGGAGGCCTGTGTCCCAGCAGTGGGAACATTATTCGGCTGATTATAATAATTTTGGTTCCTATACTGCGAGTTACGGTTTGTACCAAGTAATTTTCGGAACCCAGTCTGGTTCAAATGTGACACCTACACCTCATTATCACAGGGAATTTAAATTGCAGTAAAGTTTCTTTATCTACCATGAATTATGAAAGACTGCACTCTATACCGTTAGAGTTGAATACAGATATAACGATAGAAGTAACATATTATTATACCGCTATGATATTATATCATCTGTATTACGGCCAAGCAATCAATAGGTAAGCTAGCATCTTTCCAGTATTGTTTCCAACAATCATCTGTGAAAGACCATGTTCTACCGAAGATATGATCGAAGGATTGGGATCTTGCAACCACACACTTGCAAACTTGCAACATTTCGCCTCGACTTCTCAGCTATTTTGGGGTCAGCTTTCAGTATAACTAGATGCGCCTGATTATCAATATTTATGTAGTTACCAGTTACATATGACTTTCGCTATGTACAATTAAAAATATTTACAACAGAGATAGGGTATATATACCCAAGGTTGTCTGATTTCAAGGCATCTTGCATATTTCCGGGTCAGGGTCTTCCAGGCGGGCACGCCACAATTGCGGCGATAAGTCCCCTCTTTGAGGAGTGGTTAGAGAGGCGCCACGGCGTCCTCACCTTCCGCCTGACGCAGGTCCTCACCGGACACGGTTGTTTCGGGAGGTTCCTGTTTCGCATAAGGCGGGAGGAAACGCCCGGGTGTTACCATTGTGTGGATCGCCCGGAGGACACGGTGGAGCATACAGTGGAGGTCTGCCCGGCTTGGGCAGAGCACCGCCGTGTTCTCACGGAGGCGATCGGCGGCGGCGATCTCTCGCGTCCGAGCCTGGTCCAGGCCATGGTGCGGAGCGAGAGTGCATGGGAGGCCGTCACCTCCTTCTGCGAAGCAGTGATGCTCGCGAAGGAGGAGGCGGAACGCGTGAGGGAGAGGCAGCCTCACGCCCTCAGTCGCCGCAGGAGACGCCCTGGGCGGCGGGAATCGCATGGCGATTTCCGGCCACCGTAGGCGCGGGCCTGCGGACGGTGAGCAGCGGGTAGCTCGCCGTCCGGTAAGGACCAGGCCCGAGTCGACGGCGCGTTGTGTTCCACGCGCGCCTCAAAGAGATGTCAGCAAGTGACGGGGTCCAATAGGGCCGACGCCGCGGGGGTCGCGGGTTGTCTGAAGGGGTTACCGCGGCCCTGGCATAGGCAACTGAAGGAACACGGGTGGGTTTTAGTCAGTAAAAGTCTGACACGCCCTTCCGCTCCACCCAGAGCGGGAGAAGTTATTTGATGATTTCCCACCCTCAAAAAAAAAAAAAAAAAGGGTCTTCCAGGCTCTGTGTTCGTGTAATACTAGACTAATGTTACGTGAAATTCATCTAGAAAACACCAGGCACACCACCAGAGCATGTTCCGAACATTGAGGGCCCGAATATGAAAAATTTCACCTGAAGAGTAGGTATGGAAGCCATCTTTTTCTCTTCCTTGAAACTGAAACTGTACAGGGTACAGCCCGGAGCCCCGAAGTCTCTGACTCTCTCTCTCTCTCTCTCTCCTTTTTTTCGTTAATCTTTTCTACCGACAACCCTCCGTCACACTTTTGAATATTAAGTATAATATGTCACAATTATTTTGTAAAAAGCAGTAATAATAAAAACGTAACCCTCTTACTAATAGACACAGAATAAAGTTATTCCAAGTTTAAACCTATGAAAATGTATGGTTATTCCTTTGTTATTCCTGCTATAATTTTATTCCGTGTTTATTAGTAAGAGGGTTAAGTGTTTAAGATTATTTTAATGGTTAATATTCTCAAAAGAAATTTTGTGAAAAAAAAAATTGTGAACGTGGTCATTTAGGAAGAAAAACGATTTTTATTCGGAGGAGACATGTCATTGTCGATGAAAAAGAAGAACGACCCCTAAACTCCAGAATTTATTCTCAAACGATAGTTAACTGACGTTCAGACGTTCTGTCGCTACTTACTGTACTTACATCTAAAAGTTATAGTGACTGTATGAGACTTCGCAGAGACCTAAAATTAAGTTCCGTTCGGACGTTATTAATTACCACTATTTTACTATCCTACATACTCTAAAACCTGTCATTACCGTTCTAGTCTTGTCGCCAAAAATAACCAGAATAATGTATGAGTTAGCCAACATGTCTTAAATATCTGTTTTTGCTTGATTTAGGTAAGCGGCGGTTAGTTTAACTGTGACCTCGAGTTTCTGAGTTTTGCAAGAGGTGAAGAAACTCTACGCGTATGTTGTTGAAATGTTTATCGTAGTTACAATGTTAATTCTAATGTTTGCAGGATGAATTAATATTTAAATATAAGTAAATACATACAAAATTTATACTGTCAAGCCAGTGCGAGCTGATAGCAGAGTACCTATACCTATCCATTTAACCCCCATGTATTATGTTCTACGATTTATATATTTTTTTCGATATTTTTCCTGATTCAACGAGATGATGACTTTAAAAAATTATATCTTTTTTTTGGGTCAACCTTGAACTTACTAAATAGGGCATTATTTACTGAAATCGGTCGTTGAAAGTGGTGTATCTGAAATCTTGTGATTTTTATATTAGGTCTTTACCTATGAAATTGCCGTTCTGCAGTACTGGCCATTTCAAATCAAAATAATTTTTGTTTGGCTAAGAATTCTAATTTCAAATTAATTTTATTTTAAAAACATGGATTTTTTTTCCAAAAGTACCTAGTAGTAGTGGTAGTCATTTGTTTATTGATTAGTGTTACATTTTCATCGTATTTCAATCTTTTTCGTCATCATGGATACGTTAAAAATTCGAGTAATTATGGAATATGAGTACCGTCGTGGCAGCAACGCGGCACAAGCGGCACGCAACATCAACGACGTTTACGGAGCTAACACTACAAACCAACGCACCACCTGTTATTGGTTTGCTCGCTTCCGTTCTGGAAATTTCGACCTGAAAAATGAACCTCGCGGTCGTCCGAAGACTTTGGTCGACAATTACGAATTAAAGGCGATTGTGGAAGCTGATGATACACAATCTACGGCTGAATTAGCAGCAGCTTTCGACGTTAGCGTCAAAACAATATTGGTCCACTTGCGTCAAATTGGCAAGGTAAAAAAGCTTGACAAATGGGTGCCCCACGAACTCAATGATCGCCAGCGCGAAGTACGCGTCGAGACGTGCCTTGCACTGCTCAACAGACACACAAATGAAGGAATTTTGAACCGCATTGTTACCTGCGATGAAAAATGGATTCTGTTTGATAACCGCAAGCGCTCAGCAAGTTGGTTGGATCCTGGTTCAGCACCTAAACAATGCCCTAAACGAAAACTTACCCCTAGAAAAGTGATGGTCACTGTTTGGTGGTCTAGCACCGGTGTGATTCATCACAGCTTCTTAGCAAACGGGGTGAGCATTACTGCAGATGTGTACTGTGAAGAACTGAACACAATGATGGAGAAGCTGGCACATCTTCAACCAGCATTGGTCAATCGCTCGTCTCCGCTGCTCCTGCACGACAACGCGCGACCTCATACTGCACAGCAGACGGTCTCCAAGTTGCAAGAACTGGTGTTGGAAGCTCTCCGTCATCCGCCCTACTCACCAGACCTTGCGCCTACAGACTACTACTTTTTCCAGAATTTGGATAACTTCTTGGCGGGAAAAAAATTCAATACCCGAGAGGCAGTACAAAATGCCTTTGAAGAATTTGTTGCCTCCCGACCAGCTGATTTCTTTAAGAAGGGCATCAATAAACTGCCACTGCGTTGGCAAAGATGCATTGATTGCATGGGTGATTACTTCGATTAATACAAATAAAAAATACATGAAAAAAATTCGTTTAAATTTTTTCATACAAAACGGCAATTTCATACGTAAAGACCTATTATTTTATCAATCTGCCTAGCCTTTTCCCAACTATGTTGGGGTCGGCTTCCAGTCTAACCGGATGCAGCTGAATACCAGTATTTTACATGGACCGACTGCCTGTCTGACCTCCACAACCCAGTAACTGGGTAATACGATACCCCTTGGTAAGACTGGTTGTCAGACTTTCGGGCTTCTGACGACCCGTGACGACTGTCAAATATCCACGAATGACAGCCGGGACCAACGGCTTAACGTGCTTTCCGAGGCACGGAGGAGTCTCGGTATGTAAAGATGGTCACCCATCCACTGACCAACCCCGGCAAGCGTAGCTTAACCCGATGGATCGACCCGTGCGGCTGTAATTACTTAGCCACGAGCTCCTTTTTATATTTTATAATTTATTATTATCTTTGCATATTTTTGTCAATCCTGATATTTACTATTCCTCTACGTTTAAGCAGAGCTTAGTTCATAATAAAAACATAAATTTTATACCTACTACTATCCTTAACCACTACCATTGCTATAAAATGAGGGATCCAAAATAACTTGAAAACTACAAAAAATCGTAGAACATACATGGGGGTTAAATCGATAGGTATGGTACTCTGTAATCATCTCGCACTGGCTTGACATCTTAAAAGAAACACCCTGTATATTTTTGTACTATCTTGACATTTCTTTTGGAGATCGATATGTTTTGAAGAAGAAGGATGAATTTTGGGCGGTTACAGATTTGATTTGGAATTTTGTATTGTTGTTACTTGTTGATATTGGGAATTGGAGAATTCAAGTCTAAAAAGTTCAATAATTTTAGCCTTGAAAATCGTTGGTGATTTGCAATAACGTGTTATTTTTTTGTGAGATTGGATAGATTGTGTAACTTATTATGAATATGAATGAAGTGCACCGACCCAAAGATTCACACTTGCCCCTTAGCCTGAGGTTTTTTCATGGGGCAGAGACCATTGTATATCAAGGAGTAGACCACGCGAAAATGTTAGGGAAGACGTGCCCTTAGGATATGGAAGGGTTATTAGAGCCGTACCGGATATGCACCTATAATGCCAAGGGTGCAGTTACTGGCGTCGCGGCGCAACGTCAACTTCAAGGCATTCGTGGTGCGTGTACCGAATTGTTATATCTGCCCCTCGTTATGGAAGAAGACTTTTGGCCGCAGGACGTGGTGTTCCGTCGCTTCCGCGGACTAATACCACAAGACTTGACAAGACAGCACAAGGGTAAGCTAGTAAAGTGAAGTATATTTATACTATATTTATTAACATAAGCTTTGTTTATACTTTATATATGTTAGTTTGTAAGGTACTTATGTGTCTATGGGCCATTGTAGCCTTAAAATAAATGTTTTATTATTATAATAACTTATCAAAAAGAAAATTCGAGATTAATTTCATTTTAAATTAGGAAGCTTCATAAGATCAATATGCATGCACTGCATAAGAACTGATCATTATTATGATGTTAATTAACACAATAATAATATGAGATAAGCATTTATTAAAAATAATGACAATTAAAAGTAAAAGTTAACATTCGAAACATTGGTCCAATTATTGATAGAGAGAGTTACATTTTTGTTTGTTACATTTATTGTTGATGAGTTGATTTGAGTATTTCTCTGTTCTTGCGTCTGAGGAACTTGCGTTTCATTGTAGATAGTATACGAAAAAAAAAATGTACCTAACTCTCAGCAAAAACAAAAAAAAAATTGAGATTTGTAAAAAGCAAAGGCATCAAGCTCATACTGCCTCGTTGGTTTTCGTAATTTTATTTAATAATCATAACTGCATAATAAATGCGTATTCCTTTTTCAAAAAGATGTATAATGCTTTGTATACAAACTCAATGATGTAAACACAGATGTAGTTCAGTATAAATTTCGGTAAGTATTCCCAATTTAAATCACATTCTCCCCCTAGAGGATGAATGAAATTCAGTACAATTTTCTTTCCCTGTTTTTAACAGATTAAAAATGACTATTGTTATGTTCGCTTTTTGTGGCATAGAATGTCACTTTTTTGAGCAAGTGGTACGAAAAAGCCATATTTGCAATCATCGTTCATAATTATTATGCGAACCACAATTTTAGAGGTTAGATGTCACTCAAGTACTTACTTAATTAAATCTTGTGTTGTGTCTGTGAGTCTTGTGACCATGACCGTACTATTATTGGATGTAGTTTTCTTTGTTTTGCAAAAGTTAATCATTATTAATTGCTTATTTCCGTAATTGCGAAGTTATTTCCATGTATATGTTGCAGCCAACTGGACTAATTAGTTTAATTATTATTAGTTAGGTACTAATAAACTAAAACTATTAAAAAACTAAAATATGGCGTCGAAAAATTCCTCCGCATCCTTACGCACACTAAACCGCCGTTTCCACGAGCGTAATAAAATCGCGGCGGGATTTTATCGCGCACTGGATTTTCAACTCTCGTTGTTGAGCCAAGCGTTGAGAATCCAACCTAACAAAAACAGAGTGCATCCCAGCGCGACGAAAAACAAACTGTTGGATTTTCAACTCCCGGCGCTAAGCAGAGATTTGAAAATCCAGTGCGTCCACCCAAATCCAGTCGTACTGTTGTAACAGGGAGTGATATGTAGGTTCGAATGACGTTTTTGCGAAGGTCGCCATTTCGAAAAATTTTGCGAGTGGTACGCCAGTTCGAAAACTCATTAAATCGAAAACCGCTATATCGAATGACGTTATCGCGAAGGTCGCCATTTCGAAAAATTTTGCGAGTGGTATTACGCCAGTTCGAAAACTCATTAAATCGAAAACCGCTATATCGAATGACGTTATCGCGAAGGTCGCCATTTCGAAAAATTTTGCGAGCATTACGCCATGCGCCAGTTCTATCGAAGTCCGATGTTGAGTTAATTTGTCTGGGAATCGAACTTACGACCCCAATGAGACGAGACACAGAGAGCATGGCCTTTTGATTTGGTTTGGGAAAAAAAAAAGAAAGATAAATTAACTCAACATCGGACTTCGATACCATGACTTCCGAACTGGCGCAAATTTTTCGAAATGGCGACCTTCGCAAAAACATCATTCGAACCTACATATCACTCCCGTTGTAACAAGTTTCGCCATGACACCCGGTTCTCCGCCTACCGTATCCAGTCTGACATAAGCGAACAAAATGAAATTGTATGGACTAATAATATAACGGATCTACTTACGACACTTTATCCGGGATACACGAACTCAATCCCACCAGCTTAGCATTATGGAAGGTCATCTTCAGATTCCCGGGGAGCGTCATACTGATGTTCTTTTCCAAATTCAGTGGGTCCAGGGCGGGGATCCCGGCTTCCGGGATTCCTTGAACTATGCCCGGGATTGCATCCAAGGTGGCTTTGGTGAAACATTCATCGCTGAGCTCCGAGCATGGGTGGATATACTCAGCTGTAAATGGAATAGGACAAAATACATTATTTTTAAGAATATTAAAAAATAATGCTATACAAATTAAATAATTAATAATTAATTAAACAATTAATTAATTAAATAATGTTATATCATAGACGTATAAAAAAATGAGGACTCCGTGCCACACATAACGAAAGTGAAGCACCGTACCGATTTATGTGTGCGTGATTTGAGTACCTCGCTCGTGTCACGAGACGCTCGTGTCACGTAATGCCGGCCGGTCGGAATACTATGATGTAAATGTGTGCGTGAGGCATGTTTGTACACACGGTCTATATATGTATATACTTACTGTGCTTCACTTTTGTATAAGTCTGTGGCTAAGTATTTTAAAATGTAGCTCCAATATATTATTCTTCTTTTTGGTTATTCGTAGATTGTTGTTGCAGTGGGTAAATGCTTTTTTGGTTTAAATGTAGATTACTATATTTTGAGGACATTATTAGTGGAATCTGTGTGCGCTTGCTTATGACAATAACTTTATATACAGGGTGTCAAGCCAGTGCGAGCTGATAGCAGAGTACCATACCTATCGATTTAACCCCCACGTATGTTCTACGATTTTTTGTAGTTGTCGAGTTATTTTGGATCCCTAGGATCCCTAAGGATAGTAGTAGCTATGAAATTTATGTTTTTATTATCAACTGAACTCTGCTTAAACGTACAGGAATAGTAAATATCAAGATTGACAAAAATATGCAAAGAATAATAAATTATAAAATATGAAAATCACAAGATTTCAGATACACCACTTTCAACGACTGATTTCAGAAAATAATGCCCTATAGTACATTCTTGTTCAAAGTTGACCCAAAAAAAGACATTAATTTTTTAATGCCACCATCTCGTTGTATCAGAAAAAATATCGAAAAAATAATATAACTCGAAAACTACAAAAAATCGTAGAACATACATGGAAGTTAAATCGATAGGTATGGTACTCTGCTATCAGCTCGCACTGGCTTGACAGTGACACCTTAAAAGAAACACCCTGTATATTAAATCTAATATAATATAAGGAATTTCAACATCGGACTGAATGGCGGTACCAATAATGATCTATCGCCAAGTTAATTAGTAAATTTGTCGTTTTAATAGACACCAAAACAATAAAAAAGCATGTTAGAATGTTCTGGAAGGAACAAACTTTTATTGTATAAATGCACATTATCACCAAAACAGACAGTAGTTTATAATCTAAAGTTCTAACAGTGATTAAACGGTTACGTTCAAACTTCGAACGCTCCATTTAAAAACAGAACTTACGCAAAGGAATCAGCTGCAAGCTGCCATAGACACAAACACTCAACACTACAACCACATAATGTCCATACGACATTTTTCTAATACACTATTTTTCCCTTCACTGATTTTCTCAATGCGCACTTCTGTTGCATACGAGGCCTGTTACACGAATGTTCGCTGGCTGCTTGTCTAATGATCTTTAATTTCGTAGTGATTAAACAACACTTCAAGGATTTAAGGTGTGATTTTATTGGGACGACTGAGTCGCAGAAGGCCGCAGACGCGACGACGTTCGCGCGTTTGTTGCTACACGCAGCAGGTGTCGTAACGTAAAGCTGTGTTGTGACATAATTATGCAAATTGTTTTATTGTAGACTTCCAATGTAAGTCTAGGTTATCGGTTACGGTTTCAGTAGTAAACATAAACATATTTCATAAAATCTTTTTTTTTGTACTCATGAGTTCATTACTAATTAGCTTTTGCCCACGGCTTCGCCCGTGTGGATGTCCGAAAATATCCCACGGGAACGAACTACCGGGAAATCCTTCCTTATTCCTTTCCTGCAATATAAAGTGAACTTCTGTGCAAAATTTCAGCTTTCTATGTTCAAGGGTTGGGGCTGGGCGTTGATGAGTCAATCAGTCAGTCAGTCAGGACTTCTCTCTTTATTTATTTTTAAAGATAGTCCATAATGTTGTGTCCATCACTGCATGGATTGTTTTACAACTTGACATACAGAGTTCTAGTTCGAGGGCATACAGTCGTATAAAACTGCGACTTTTAATTGCGCATAAAAATCGCAATTTCCTTGGAAACTCTGGTTTAAGCAGTTTGCGACCGACCTTTAGTGCGCCATCTATGGCATAAGCGTAGTTAAGTAACGCATAATGGTGCATGCATGTACAGCTCTAATGTGAAATGAAGATTACCGGACGAGCATTGCAATTTAACTCGGTTGGCAAGGGAAAAACCACAGTATAATAATGTTACAGTAGTTTATCTTCATAGAATACGGCCGAAACAACGCGCTTCGAAATGTCAGTATTTATATCAGTAGGCAACAGTTCGAGCGCGCGGCAGTTACGCACGGACGGACGCGTATTTATCTACCGAGTGGCCGTAGGTAATTAATTTAAGGCCTCCCTAAAATACGGCGAAATTAAGTAACTTTGTTTCCATTTTTTACAGTAACTATAGCACCTTTTTGATAGAAAGAAGTGATTTCATGTGTCCTGAAATCTATTTTAGTTTGTAGAACTAAAGAAAGAAAAGGCTAAACCCAGGTCTATTTCTGTCTATTTTTTCAAGTTTTTACCATATTACTCCTACAGTTTTCATTAACCCCTCACTTTGGGCTATTTTTAGACCCAAAACCCCAGCGGTGGGGGGTTTGGGGGTTAGTTGCGAACCATATAGGTTCACAACTACTGATGAGGATATGTTTTCCATCGGATGATGTTTTTTTTTACGTTTATATATATGTGATTTAACCTACTATGTAAAGTTTTGTCCTTATGCACACATGGAGTGCATTTGACACGCTGGGGGGGAGGGGGGTTAGTTGCGAACTCCATAGGTGCACAACTACTGATGATGGTTGGTTTTCTATCGGATGATGTTTTTTTAAGTTTATATATATGCGATATATGCTTATATACCACCATTTAAAGGTTTTTCCTTATGCACACATGGGGTGCATTCGACACTTGAGGGGTTAAAAGTGTTAATAAATTTATACAGTTCTTTACAAAATAATAAGGAATGATTTCATGTTACATTTTTAGTCCAATCCCTAGATTTTTTGTAAATCGGTAATTACTTCATATTTTGCAAGCGTTGTGTCATCGCGCTTCTCTTTCTTTTCTATGCAGTCCGACAGTGGCCGCGCTTTTTACGGCGGCCAAGCCTTAAGGTCACTGCCCAGATAAACTACTGCAGCTATATTATTCTGTGCTTGAAGATTACCGGACGAGCATTGCAATTTAACTTCGGATTGTCAACGGAAAAACCGTCCCAAGTCATTTGAAATGCGTTCCGAATGTATTATTAATTACTTGGGATGTAACAAAAAGTGTACAATTAGGTGCCTAATTAGCTGCTTTGATGGTTTATTTCCAATTATAAAGAGTTTTCATTAACGTTTTGTTTGTTTTCACGTCTCGAATATAGTGATAACAAGATCTTAGGTGTATTTTCATACCTAATTAATAGGTACAATACGAGTATAATGATTCAGATAGTCACCAAGATAATAATTAAATTTTCTTATACTTAAAAAAAATTAACCAGTTGAATCTATCTTTCTTCACATTCTCTGCATTTCATTAAACAACAAATATTATCTTTTCAGAAACTTTAATTCACATTTTAATGAGTCAGTCAATCTGCCTAGCCTTTCCCCAACTATGTTGGGGTTGGCTTCCAGTCTAACCGGATGCAGCTGAATACACATTTTGAATACACAACTGAATACACATGAATCGGGGGGCACGGTAGTGCCCCCGCCAAGACGAGCTAAGCGAAGCGCAAGGGCACTACTACCTTTTCTCGAAGCACTTCGTCGTATTTTTGAACCTTCTTAACTTGGGTTTGTATTATACCAGATAAACAAAATTTTTGGGATATGTTGTCAGTGGTTGACTTATTAAACCTATAAAGTTTCAAGTTTGCCAAAAACATATTTTGAAGGTTATTAGACTTTTCCTCTAAGTACTTAATTTATTCTTAATGACAAAAGTTCTATAATTTAACATGGCATTATGTAACTGGTAAATACCCAATCCTTAATCGTAGAAAAAACAAGTAAAACTTATGCCATAAGTCTTGTTATTGTATTTCTTATGATAAACCGTCATTGTGACGGTGATTTTTAGTTTTTCATACAAATCTTTACGAAAATTATTAAGTAGGTAGGTAGTTCCTGCCTACCTAGGTACGGTCAGCGAGAAAAGCCAATTGACAATGTTACTTTTATAATCCTACTTCTTAATTACTATTATAAAAGTAAAAGTTTGTGAGGATGGATGGATGTTTGTTACTCTTTCACGCAAAAACTCCTTAACAAATCTTGATGAAATTTAGCAAACTAAATTGTGAACGCAGAATATTATGATGAGGGATCTGTGCACGCACTTAGCATGCAGAGATCCACAGGGATGCGGGGAATAAGGATTATTTTCAGAGTGCAACTATCGACAAGTTTTTTCTTTGGACAGAAATAGGTAGTGTATGCTGGATTGTTCTTCTCTAGAGTTGGCACGAGGCACGAGCCATACGAAAAGGACGGCTTGAGGTACAGTCAGCAACAAAAGTCGATTAACACTTTACTTTTTTAAATCTTAGTTATTGAGCAAGATATTTAATTAAAATTGGCACAGAAGTAAATAACTTAAAGAGCTACTAGACTGTTAGGTATTTTAGGAAAAAAGGAGATAATAAAATCATTTTGTATTAATTTACATGATGTGTAAAAGTAGCAGTGTTAATCGACTTACGTTGCTGACCGTACCATTATAAATATCTAGAAAATCAGGAAGCAGAGTTAACTGCCCAGCACATTTTTGTTTTTTGAAACATCCCGTGGTATAATTTCCGACATCCACGCGGGCGAAGCCGCGGGCAACGGCTAGTTTTATCTAAAGTTAAATTAGGTTTTCCCAGGGCAGTGAGTATTGTACAAGCAGGTAGGTATTTTTTTTGCATTATTAGGTACTTTATATAAATCGCAATTATGAAGACGGACGTCAGACAATGAACCAACAAATATTGGTATAACACAGTATAATAAACTAAGTAGTATTACATCTTCGCAACAGTTCGAGCGCGCGGCAGTAACGCACGGACGGACGAGTATTTATCTACCGAGTGGCCATAGGTAATTATTTCAAGGTCACTACCCAGATAAACTACTGTACCCTTATATTCTGTGTAATTATGGAAATCTTTGATGATTTTAATGGATTATGAGCTATTATTAGTAGGTACCTAGTACCTACGTAGGTATACCTACCTTACCTCAAGTTCAAAGGTCTCGATCATTATAAATAATTACGATTAGGTACCATTAAGTTATTACTTTGTAAGTTAGTTGAAACATAAAATGGAAAGAGGTATGAATTACGAATTTTGTGCTGATTAAATACCAAAGTACCTATGTAAATATGCAACTATATAACTACTATGTAACAAAATTACGCCAACTATTGTAAATGACTGTCTTGTTAAAATTGTTTAAAACTTATGTGTCATTTCTAGAGATCGGATAATCGGATGCATATTAACCTAAAGTTAATATTTCGCTAACAAAGTATGGAAGCGGCTTCTTAGCATTTTTTTTCTTACTATAAATCCCGGGATTCCAGAAAATGTTGGAATGCACAACTAATCGGATACATGGTATGGAAACGGAATAACGTGGTTTTATTTATTTTGAAATACCGGGAAATCGGGATCACATTCCGTTTGTTACACGTGATCCCCGCGAGAAATACAAAGCTGCCGAATTAAAATGGTTGTCCCTGGAAGGTACCGTCACTGTATCGGTGGGGTTGTTTTCATGGGTTTCGAGAATGTTAAAGCCGATAGTGACACTAAAATGTAAATCCAAGATGGCGCCTGCAAACATTTTCAAAATTTTCGTCATGGGTGTCGTTTTCATGGTTTTCGAGGGTTTTAAAGCCGATAGTGATGTTAAAATGTAAATCCAAGACGGCGGCTGCGAACATTTTCAAATTTTTCGTCATGGGTGTCGTTTTCATGCTTTTCGAGGGTGTTAAAGCCGATAGTGATGTTAAAATGTAAATCCAAGATGGCGGATGGGAATATTTTTTAATTTTTCGTCATGGGTGTCGTTTTCATGGTTTTTGAGAGTTTTAAAGCCGATAATGGCGTTAAAATGTAAATCCAAGATGGCGGCTGCGAAAATTTTCTAATTTTTCGTCATGGGTGTCGTTTTACTGGTTTTCGAGGATTTTAAAGCCGATAGTGATGTTAAAATGTAAATCCAAGATGGCGGCTGCCAACATTTTATTTTTTTTTGTCATGGGTGACGTTTTCTTGGTTTTCAAGGGTTGTAAAACCGATAGTGGCGTTAAAATGTAAATCCAAGATGGCGGCTGCGAAAACTTTCTAATTTTTCGTCATGGGTGTCGTTTTATTGGTTTTCGAGGGTGTTAAAGCCGATAGTGACACTAAAATGTAAATCCAAGATGGCGGATGGGAATATTTTTTAATTTTTCGTCATGGGTGTCGTTTTCATGGTTTTTGAGAGTTTTAAAGCCGATAATATCTTTCGTCGCATTCACACTCACGGAGAACGCTCGTATCAAACCATACCTACGTAATGAGTGGGCAGGGGACACCACCGTCATCACAGACCAGAGTGATAAGCGAGAGCGGAAGCGCTAGCGGGTCGGTACCAAACTTACCCACCTACTGTGATAATGAGGCTTATAGAAATGTTAACACAATTAAGCGAAAACAGCGCACTGAAGAATTCGAGTATAAAAAAGACTTCACAGACTTTCGCACAGAGATGATGAACTTCCTACAAAAGTTTGGCGAAACCCAGACTAACAGTCTAAACTATATAAAGGACGAAATATCTGAGATTAAAAACGAAATAAAAACCGTAAAAACAACTACTGAAAGTTTTGCCCAACGATTCGATCAAATAAATGGTGATATAGAAAATATTAAGGCTAACAACATGACAACACAAAATAAAATCAAACATATAGAAGATGAAATAACCCAAATAAAAAAACAACAAAACACCGAAAGTACAACACCTAAATCGCCTGTCTTATGCAACCAAAACCTCATCCGTGAGCTACAAGACCGATATGAGCGCGAGAAAAACATCGTTATTGTGGGTATACCAGAAATTAACGAAAGAAACATAAACTCCAGGCGAAATCACGACAATAATGAAGCTATGAAGATAATAACATTGCTGTACGAAGACTGCCCTAAACCAGTTAAAACTATCAGACTGGGGAAATATATCCCAAACAAAAGCAGACCATTAAAAGTCTGTTTCAACAATACAGACGTTCCGAAATACCTACTAAGGAATAAGAAGAATCTACAAGACAATTTTCTGATTTACGCAGATCAGACCCCAGCACAAAGAGAGTATTTAAAATTATTAAAAGATGAGCTAAACAAACGTATTGAAGATGGCGAAGGGAACCTCATTATTAAATACATGAAAGGAATACCAACCATCACACTTAACAAAACCAACCAAAAAAACCAATAAACGCCTCAATACAAAATGCAAAATACACGAATAGACTAAACCATCAATTAGTAAGTAAATACGAAGATATACCATCCCACCCGTCCTCGTTGCGATTTTTTTATGCGAATTTGCGCAGCATACGCAAGACTGGCAAACTTGACGAAATAAAATGCATAATAAAAGCAACACCAAAGGATATACATTTACTCATCTTTACTGAGACGTGGATCACTTCGGAAGCGGACGCAAAATTATATCAGCTACCTCACTATAAACATATCTATAACTACAGGCAAGATCGCAAAGGCGGCGGCGTTTCAATATATGTACACGAAAGTATCAAACACGGAATAACAGAAGAGTTATACGAAAATGGTAACCACTACCTATGGATACACATAGACAGACTATCATTAAACATCGGAGTGATATATAAACCAGGTGAAACCAATGTAAACAACTTCTTAGAAACTTACACCTCGCAATTGGAGCGACGAAAAAGGGCGGTTGTTTTCGGAGACTTCAATATCGATCTACTTAGTAAAGACAGTCACGTCACAAGATACCTAAATGAAATAAAAGAAACCGGATACGAAATATTAAATAAAATAAATAAACTATACAGTACCCGCGAAACCAGCACTACAAACACTATACTGGATCACATATGCACGAACATAAACAATCACGCATTCAGCATCTCTATAATAGACTCGTGCCTATCAGATCATAAACAAATGTTCTTGGAGATAGGCAGCTTGGCGCCAAAGATAAACAAAAGGATCCAATACAAAGCACTTAACTATGAAAAATTATACAACAGTACCTTAATAGCAAACTATACTAATAACGAAAACGACTACTACTACTTAGAAACATTTATCACAGAACAAATAAACAAAAATAAAGAAGATAAAACTAAAATCCTGAACCTACCTCAAGAAGACTGGATAAACCGAAATATAATAGACTCAATCAACCTACGAAATCACATATGGCAACAAAGGAAATCTCAACCAAAAGACGACAACCTACAGAAGAAATTTAATGAAGAACAAGACAGAGTAAGAAACCTAATAAAGACACAGAAGAAAAACTACTACTACAACTTATTCCATAACAGCTACAAACAACCTAAAAAAATGTGGGAAATCATTAATAACTTAGCAGTGAATAAAATCAAAGACAGCAGTGCTCCACCCAAACTAATATCGAACTCGGGATTTATCACAGACGGTAATGTAATTTGTAACGTATTTAACTCATTTTTTGCATCAATAGGCGCGGACTTAGCTAACGAAATACCTAACGAGTACCACACAAACACAGGCAATATTCTCATGTACGACAGTAATTACACACATGACATAACTTTGAATGAACTTTCCCCCTGTAACACTGACGAAATAGCTAAAATTATTGACAATCTTGATAGCAGTACTAGTACAGGTTTGGACGGTATCAGCACAAAAGCCATTAAATGTCTTAAAAATATAATTATTGAAAGACTAACAAACTGTATAAATATGTGTTTAAAGCGAGGTATTTTCCCCGACTCACTTAAAATTGCGAGGGTCACTCCGATTTATAAATCTGGAAGTAGATCTGACCCCAGCAACTATCGACCCGTGTCAGTCTTACCCGTTATTTCTAAAATTTTCGAACGAGTGTTATACAACCGGCTAAACGCATACTTAACTGAGAAAAATTTTTTAATTGACCAACAATATGGTTTTCGCCATAAATCAAGTACTCTCACAGCCTCAGTAGATTTAATAACCAAAATAAAAACCCATATTGATCAAAAAAACCTTGTTGTGGGTATCTTCATTGACCTAAAAAAAGCGTACGATACAATAAGCCATCAAAAGTTGCTACAGAAATTGAGTAATATAGGTATTACAGGCAGCGCCCTCAGTATGTTCAGTTCTTATTTACAAAATAGACAACAAGTTGTTAAGATAGGTAACTTCACTAGCTCGATACAAAACATAACGTACGGATGTCCACAAGGCTCAATTATTAGCTCATTACTATTCCTAATCTACATTAATAACATTGATAAAATAGGCCTGACAGGACACCTAACATTATACGCAGATGATACTTGCCTTTTTTACTTTGAAAAATCTTTGCAAAATATTATAACTGATGCTCAAAAAGACCTGGACCTACTTAATGAATGGTTAAAATACAACTTGTTGACTATTAATACCTCAAAAACATCTTTTATGATCTTCTCTGCGAAAAATAAACCGATACCCGAGTTCTCACCACTTACGATAAACGGAGAAATAATTAAACGGTCTAGTCACGAAAAATATCTCGGCCTGTGGGTAGATGACAAACTTACTTGGAAGCTGCACATCGATCATGTCAAAACAAAACTAACGTCACTGTTAGGAGCGTTACGGAAAGTTGCAAACTGTATTCCGAAAAAAGTACGACTAATTATTTATAACTCCCTAGTAAAATCAAACCTTGAATATCTAATTGAAATATGGGGATCAGCCGCGAAATCAAATCTAAACTCGCTACAAAGATTACAAAATAAAATTATCAAAGTATTATTTCATTATGACTATCTTTATCCAACAAAACAATTATACGAAAAAACTAAATTACTAAATCTCACACAACTTTACACATATTACACCTGCATTCTCATAAAAAAAATCACCACAAATTCCGTGCAGTCAAATATACAGCTACATAAAAAGACAACAACATACAACACAAGAAGTAAAAACAAGTTTCAAGTAATGACTGCACGGGCGCGGACTAATTACGGCAAAAAAACAATATTAGTTGAGGGAGCACGGCTGTTCAACAATTTACCGGAAGATATAAAGAAGTGTGATAGTATAAATATCTTTAAGACAAAACTCAGGAAACATGTATGTACCCTATAACGTCACCCAGAGGAAAATGTGATAATTTACTTTACTTAGATGTAAGCACTTTGTATCTCATTTTAAGTGAACTGTTATTTAAGTTCTTATGAGAATAAAATTCTTTAAACCTATAATGGCGTTAAAATGTAAATCCAAGATGGCGGCTGCGAAAATTTTCTAATTTTTCGTCATGGGTGTCGTTTTACTGGTTTTCGAGGGTGTTAAAGCCGATAGTGACACTAAAATGTAAATGTAAAATGTTACCCTATAAAAAATTTAGTGATAAAAAGTTACCCTTTAAAAAAATACTTAATTTATCAATTCCGGAATCGCGACATTTTGACGATCGACACAAAAGTGCATTCCTTAATAGCCAAAACCTAAACGTAAGTAAATTACATTTGATTCTATAATCAGAACTATAAATTTGTGAAACCCGGAGTCCCGGGATTTTTTTAATACAAAAGTACAATCCATATTAGCCAACACCTGAACGCAAGTACCTAACTAAAACATTCGATTCCAAAATCAGAACTTTAAAATTTTCGTTCCGGAATCCCGGGATTTTTTTTTTAAGTGCAATCCCTATTAACTAACATCTGAACTAAGTAAATTATACATTCGATTCTATAATCAGAAGTCAAAATTGGCCGATACCGGAATTCTGGGATTTTTTCATCCAAAAGCCCACTCCATACTTAGCCAACACCTCAACTTTAGGTTAATATGCATCCGATTATCATTTCTGTACAGGACCTATATACAGGGTAGAAGGGACATCGACGCGCAAACGGTTACCACGTATTCAGTACATCATTCTGAGCTCCCCTATACCAATAGAAATTTTTTATCGGTTATTGAAAAAAAAAATCTGCTCTTCCATACATTTTGACCGTGTAGGTATTGCGCTATTGTAGGAAACTGCAGATTTTTTTTTTCAATAACCGATGAAAATTTTCTATATAGGGGGGCTCAGAATGATGTACTGAATACGTGGTAACCGTTTGCGCGTCGATGTCCCTTCCACCCTGTATATATATATATTTTTGTTTTCTTTGATGTAATAATGTTTTTGTATGTTGTGTTCGCTTGTTAATTGGTTGAATATGTTATATTAAAATGCCTCCGCACTATAAATGTCATATGGAAATTAAAGAGAATGGACAGCAGTCCTTCTATTAATTTTAAATCCATCAGACCAAATAGTTTGAATATAGTTGTTTTATCTCACGAAAGCGGGCGAGCCATACTTGTATGTGTAAATGTTACATGCACATTGTCTTTGTGTGCGTAACCTCGGGAGCGCGCTACCTGCAGGTACGCACACAAGAGCGCGTGTCTATACGCATTACTTCTACAAGTATGGCTCACCCGCTTTCGTGAGATAAAACAACTGTAACACTATAATAAATATATACTGCGCAGGACACACGCTCATGTAGCTACCGCGTCGTTATAACCGACTTCAAAAAAAGGAGGAAGTTCTCAGTTCGTCGAAATGTTTTTTTTTTTAATTTTAAAAGTATGTTCTCCCATAAATTAAAAAAAAAATAGTAACTTTTTCTTTGAAATGTTAAATTTGTTGTGTTTAACGTATTTTAATTTTTGTTTATTCTCTTCAGTTGTTTCTATGTTTAATTCTCACGCTGTTTGTACCGTTTTGTAAATTCTATACATAACTTTATATAAGTGGAAACTTGTAATTGGCCTTCTTCTACATATTTATTCTGATTACTTGAATGTTTTAGCTGTAAGTTTTCTTAAAATTAATAAAATAAAATAAAATACTCGCAAACGGCTGGACCGATTTGGAAAATTCTTTGTTTGTCTATATCTGTGGTTTAAAACGTGGTCCCATTGTCATCAGGTCAGGATCTGATGATGGGATCTTGGGGCAATCGAGGGAACTCTTCAAATGTTATAGACACACCTGTAGCGATTTGGGTATTTTTTATAATAACTATCGTGCATTTGCACTCGGAAAGCACCATTTGGTGAAGTGGAACTGTAAGGAAAGTACTGTACTGGAAAGTGGAACTGATGAAGACCACAGATGGCCACCGGAAATCTACAATAATAAGTATTTCACGGGTTTTGCTAAGCAATTTGTGCTCGTCACAATTCATATGGTGAAGTGGAGCTGATGGTGAAGTACCAGGAGAACTCCTCAACAGCGGGAAAAACAATACTTTGTAAAAGGTGATGAGCAGTTGATATTAGGCTATTGAACTTACATATATTACAAGCCGAGCCAATAAAAATAGTTTTTTTTTTACAAAAAAAAAAAGCAACTGACTTATAAAAAAACCGGGCAAGAGCGAGTCGGACTCGCGCACCTAGGGTTCCGTTCCGATTTCTGAAAAAGTGTGCTATTTAGAGATATCGTTTTATTTTTCCTGTAATCTTTACATAAACTTCTATCACATAGAATATTTTCAGATTTTTCTCTTTGCAAACTTCGGAGATAAGGGGGGGGGGACGGGGGACATCAAAAGTCGAACACTGTGCGGCCTAAAAAAAATAAAAATATGTTTGAGAATGTGCAAACAGCGCTCTTTCATATGATACCCCACATGACCTAGTAGCTCCACTTTGAATTTTTAAGACCCCCTTTCACGCCATGTTGCAAAAAAAAAATACATGTATTTTTATTTCTTTCTTATTTGCAAAATAGTTGGGTAAACGTCATCTAAAACTGTTCCAAATTTCAAGTTGATAGCACTAGTAGTTCTTGAGATATCCAGCTGTGACAGATAGACAGACAGACACACAGACAGACAGACAGACAGACTGAGTCACACCATAAGGGTTCCTTTTTTACCATTTTGGTACGGAACCCTAAAAAGCGGCCAAGTGCGTGTCGGACCACGCACAATGAAGGGTTCCGTAGTTGAAAAGAATTTATCTCAAAAAAAAACTTAACACTGCTGTAATCCCAAAAAAAAATTCACGTGATAAAATTACAAATTAACAATTTTCGGACTTTTTCCTTCTAGATACAAATAAATGTTAATTTGTTCATAGGAACCTTTTTTTTATTGTAATAATCATGGTTTTTGATGATATTCTGTTTATAAACATCATTTAAATATTCAAGAAATATTAACGCCGTAAAGACGCACTCTTTGCCCAGATTAAAAAAAAAAACATTCACTTCCGAATAGAGAGGACAGTCTCGCGACAGTTTCATTTTGGCACTTGGCACCGGCAAGTTTTCGAGGAAGTGTATTGAAATAGTACATTATGAACCAGTTTTCGAGGAAGTATATTGAAATAGTACATTTTGATACAAGTGGAGAATGTTTGTTATAGCATTAAAAAAAAAAAAAAAAAAGAAATTGTTTATTCTCACCAATAAAGTTATAGTAAAACAAGTAGGTAGGTACGTGACAAGTGTGTGGTGTTCATAAAAGGTGCACAAATTATTGACCCTAGCCCCTGAACTAGGAATTAACACCCGAGCCGTAGGCAAGGTTGTTTTTGAGCCGAAAACTGCAATAAAAAATGTGCACGTGTATGAAACGGCGTTTTTCAATACACTTTTGAAGAAATAAAATAAAATAACGAAAAATATTTTTGTCATGAATTGCTAGGAAACTATAATTTAAATTTTCTTTTTTTTCTGCGCTTTGCTTATTCGCCAGGTTGAAGGAGAAGCAAAGGTATAAAGCCGATAAACAGCCTTAGAATATGAAAAATAGAAAATTCAAATATTTTTGAGTTAACAGAAATGAATGTTAATTTGTTCACAAACGTTTTTTTTTTATTGTAATAATCATGGTTTTTGATGATATTCTATTTCTATACATCATTAAAATATTTAAAAAATATTAACGCCGTAAAGACGCATATCTCTTTGCCGAGATTTAAAAAAAAACATTCACTTCCGAATAGAGAGGACCGTCTCGTGCCAAAATGAAACTACTGTATTGAAAAGGTATTTTCATACTTCGGTTCCTAATTCGCTGTGTGGACCGAAGTATGCAAATAAGTGGTAGCTACATGAGCGAAGTTAAATGATCTTAGCTTCGTTCGCAGTATGGCCTGCGCCTGCGCACAATGTGCGATATCACTAAAGCAAGTCCGAGTCTGGGTGTTTTTCTATCTATAATATGTATGAATTTACAAAAAAAAAAAAAAAAAAAAATGTATATAAGTAGTTTATCAGCCATCTCGTTACCATAACACAAGCATTAGGTTGCTTAGCTTGGGACTAGATGGCGTTGTGTGAAATGTCCAAGGATATTTATTTATTTTATTTTTTTATTCATTTATTCATCAGTAAACATTCTCACCTCTCTCGTACCTTCACGCTACATTATTATAGGGTAAGTATACATAAGTTTCGCCACTGTCTGCAAGTGTACATAAAGTTATTAGTGCAGCAAGGTAGTGTTAGGTAATAGTCGATCGCAACCGGCGAGTACCTGTTGCAGGGGAACGAGTTGTTTACGTATGTGGTTATGTGTGTGCGGTAGTGGGGTAGGTAGAGCTGTAGGTGTGGGGGTGACATTGAAAACACGTGATGTCTTAGATAGTAGTAGTAGAATTGGAAAGTATTTAGAGGGACTCGGGTATTGGAAGTTACAAACATAGGAAAAAAATAAAAGTAGGTATAAAAAAAGCGTTCAAGAGCGAGTCGGACTCGGGCACCGAGGGTTCCGTACCATCATTTATATTTAACTTTTGTTGATGATTTCTGAAAAAGTGTGCTATTTAGTGACATCATATTATTTTTCCTGTAATCTTTACATACACATCTATCACATAGAATAATTTCAGATTTTTCTCTATGCAAACTTCGGAGATAATGGGGGAACGGTATTTTTTTAAACATTTTTCATCAAAAGTAGAAAACTATGCGGCCTAAAAAAACAGAAAAAAAATGTTTGAGAATGTACTTACAAACAGCGCTCTTTCATAATGATATTCCACATGCCCCAGTAGCCCCACTTCGAATTTTTCAGTCCCTGTTGCAAAAACAAACATATATATTTTTATTTCTTTCTTATTTACAAAATAGTTGGGCAAACGTCATCTGAAACTGTTCCAAATTTCAAGTTGGTAGCATTAGTACATAGTCCTTGAGATATTCAGCTGTAACAGACAGACAGACAGACTGAGTCGCACCGTAAAGGGTTCCTTTTTACCATTTTGGTACGGAACCCTAAAAATAGTAACAAAAGAAAGTCCTTAAGCATAAAAGCTCCCGCAGAAAGGCGCGATTTCGGTATAACATTTTTTATCTCACGAAGCGACACGCGCTTTACTTGTGTTTACCAAATGTACAAACAAGCTGTATTATGAGTTTTATGAGTTATACACCTCGGCCCCTAAGGGGAAATGATGTAATTAGTACCCACCTAATTCTATAGGCTCGCACATGGGACATTATTTACTACATTATTTATAACACGGGACAAAATTAAATGTAAATGTACATACCTACTAGGTACCTACACATCTGGCCAACCCTACGGGTAATACAGGCGTAATGTTATGTTATATTATGTTATACAAGGTGTAACATAAATAACGCACAACCTCTTAAGGGGTCATTGTACTCATAATTATGAACAACTTTTACTATTGGACCAAACGAAATCACGAAAAAAAATCAGTTTTGACGAGTTATGCGAATATAAATGTAGGGAACAGCTGATTTTTTTTCGCGATTTCGGTTTTGGTGTTTGGTCCCATAGTAAAAGTTGTTTATAATGATAAGTAAAATGACCCCTTAAGAGGTTGTGCGTTATTTAAGTTACACATTTCAGTTTTAACGTTTTAGCTCGTAGAAATAGGTACTAAAACTGATTTAATCTACAGTCGACTTATTTTATATAGATTTATTATGTAGATTGGTATTTAATAATATGTGTCTGGCTTGAATTTAGTTTCGTTTGCGAAAGCATAATTTTATATTATTTTACCTTGATATTAAACGAAGTGATGTTTAAAAAAGTTGCAAAACTTGAATAAATATTTGTAATAACATTAAACATTTGTGAATATTCGAACCTCGAAATGATAGAGTTTATTTGGTTTTAATAAATTGTTTAATACAAGCTACCAAACTAATCTACAGATAAGTAGCATACGAGTTTATGGGACGTAGACGTGCAGGAATCGACCAATCACAATGGTTGAAATCCTCATCGCGTCTCTTGTCTCGTCTGTGATTGGACGATTCCTGCACGTCTCCGCTCCGCTCCACTCCGCTACGCTCCGCTCCACTCCGCTCCGCTCCGCCCAGCTCCGCGTCAGTGGAAACGCACCCTAAACATCGAGTTATTAAATGCGTCACATTTTCATTTATATGTATTAAGTACCTTTAATGACTATCTTTAAAGTAGGTTTGTTTTTTTATCACATTTTCAAAAATTAAAAGGTCAACGACAAAACAAAACGCCTCTCGCGCCAAAAAACAAAAACGTGCGTGTGCGCGTCCTTCATTTCTACGGCACAGGTTAGTTGCCAGTTCTGTCTAGTCTTCTTTTTCATCAAATAAAATCATTCCTTTTTTTAAAAATTTAATCAAAATAGATTCCAGATTTAAAATCGATTTTTTGCATTTTTTGTAAACATGCAGCTTCAGATTCCATAACGTTCCATAAATTAGTTCTATTTATGTGGACAAAGTACAGAGTAGGTAGGACGGCGTGAGAAAGTAGTTTCACGGTCGATTACGCGAACGATATGGCTGTCCCGCCCACTGTGCAGTTACTCTTGTACACACGGCTACAGATCAAGCTATATATTTCCAGTTTACGCTGACCTCTCATTGTAAGGAAATCCTATACAATGCGAGATCAGCATATACTGGAAATGAATAGCTTGATCTGTAGCCGTGCGTACGTAAACAGCCACAATTAGCTCTTTCACGTTTCTGATTGTAATTGGTTTGAGAGAGCAAATAGTTTCTTCATTATTTGTTTTCTGTTTTATTTATACATATAGGTACTTGTTTGAGGAGCTCGTGGCTAAGTAATAACAGCCGCACGGGTCGATCCGTCAGGTTAAGCTACGCTTGCCGGGGTTGGTCAGTGGATGGGTGACCATCTTTACATATCGAGATTCCTCCGTGCCTCGGAAAGCACGTTAAGCCGTTGGTCCCGGCTGTTATTCGTGGATCTTTGACAGTCGTTACGGGTCGTCAGAAGCCCGAAAGTCTGACAAACAGTCTTACCAAGGGGTATCGTATTACCCAGTTACTGGGTTGTGGAGGTCAGACAGGCAGTCGCTCCATGTAAAATACTGGTATTCAGCTGCATCCGGTTAGACTGGAAGCCGACCCCAACATAGTTGGGAAAAGGCTAGGCAGATTGATTGATTGATAGGTACTTGTTTTTAATGTACCCATTGAATTAATGGGAAAGTAGTTTCTATGTTATCATGTAGTTTTACTTCATCATCATCATCATTATTTTAGCCGAAAGACGTCCACTGCTGGACATAGGCCTTTAGAGGCATGAGAAACAGGGTGTAAAGTTCACTCATCCTCGATTGAAAAGGGAGGATCCTCCGACCAGACGGGTGTTGTGTCTGGTAGGCCACTGCCCGACGGTCGATGTCGGGACGTTGTATATATGCTAGTCGCGTGGTAAACTCTAATTGCGCGATGCAGGATTGCGTGACGTCATGTCATTGATGCGTAGTTCGTATGTGAATGTAGATGCCGCCACATCACTCCCCTCCGGAGACCGGCGGTCGATAGTGGGCTGAGTCGTGTATCTTGCGATGCTTGCCAGTGCCAGTTGTGGTTCCAGTGAGTCGGAACCGGGTGCCGCATAGTTCACGGTGAGTCGGAACTGTCTGCGGTGATACCCCAGTGAGTCGGGGTGGCCATGCGTTATGCTTCAGTGAGTCGGAGTGTACAGCGCTGGGTTGAGGCTGAAGGTGCTGACCAGGAATGCGCGTCCACTGCATGCTGGTGGTCAGGATACCTGTTGAAGCCGTGGGTTCTGGCTGGCTGTGTGACTCGCCGCTCGAAAGCTTGAGGAAGTGATGCTTGATGACGTCACGCTGAAGGAGTTGCACGAAGGCTGCGCTGACGTTCATGCTTGGGGTCACCAGTTTAGAGGCATGAGGAACAGGATGTAAAGTTCACTCATCCTCCATAGAAAAGGGAGGATCCTCCGACCAGACGGGTGTTGTGTCTGGTGGGCCACTGCCCGACGGTCGATGTCGGAACGTTGTATATATGCTAGTCGCGTGGTAAACTCTAATTGCGCGATGCAGGATTGCGTGACGTCATGTCATTGATGCGTAGTTCGTATGTGGCGATGTAGATGCCGCCACAGGCCTCCCCCAAGCACCGCCACTTTCACCGGTTCTGTGCTTCTGTAGTTAAACTTATGGCGATTTTATTAGATCTCTTTGTGTGATTTCTGCGCTAAAAGAAGTGAGTTCGATACTTTGAAAAGTATTTAAGGCTGTGCATTCAAAGTTGGCAACCTCGCAAATATTTAGCTGTTCTAAATTATGTTATGAAATATCACTCTGTGATGCGCTAAACTATTGATTATTAGTTTTAAAAGGGTCTGTGGCACAATTAGGGATGCATCGATACGCCTTTCTTGCCGATACTATACCGATACCGATACTTTTATAAAAATATCGGCGATACCGATACCGATGCCGATACGCTTATTAAGTATTGAATTTACTGAACGTAAAATAAATAAAACATAAGTTGGTGTATTTTTTTAAAATAAATATAAAAAATTACAGACTTAGAATGAGATTATTAGGTAATCAAATTAATAATTAAAGTTAATAGTGATAGTAATTAAAATTAACAATAGTAAGATTTTTGTT
This sequence comes from Cosmia trapezina, assembly GCA_905163495.3. Classification (NCBI taxonomy): domain Eukaryota; kingdom Metazoa; phylum Arthropoda; class Insecta; order Lepidoptera; family Noctuidae; genus Cosmia; species Cosmia trapezina. Next base: position 12,697,085 of record LR991042.1, read on the forward strand.
TCAAAAACAAAATATTCTCAAGTTTTGAGGCGATTTCGCAAGTCTGTTTGAATGACACCTGCGCTGCGGTGGAAAATAGTGTCCCAGATGCGATGCGGCAGAAATACATACTTTAGTATCCAAATGAGTTATTTGGAAACTAAAGTCTTGTTTTTGCGACATTTTTTTTTTCAAGTTTGGTTATAAGACGTCATTGTTAGTGCCTCGTTTGCAACGAAATGAACAAAACAGCACGCGTGTTTAAATTACTTTTTTGAAGAGCGAAAGTTGAAAAGTATCGGTGTACCGGCAATAAAAAAATTATCGCCGATGCCGATACCATATGCAAACCCGAACTATCGCTGATTATTGGTATCGGTATCGGTATCGGATGCACCCCTAGGCACAATACAACTCAAATAAAAAAAAAAAAACAAAAAAAAAACAAAAGCATAAAAAGTAAAACTCAACAGAAAAATAGTAAAATGAATGAAATGTAAAACCGAAACACAAAATAGCTGCAACCTGTAATACGGCATGTTGAGTTTATTCATTTTAATTCAACTAAGTACTTACTTATTAAATAAGTACCTATTTCTACTACTATAAAAAATTGTCTTCGCCTATTTAAAACATTTGTAATTGTAACGTATTCAATCATACATAAAAATGAAGCCTTCATTATAAACGATTGCTCTCGTAAAATAAAATCTAAATGAAATAAGTTTTATTTTACTGAAATTACGCTATAGTTACACGTTATTAACCCAGTAACGCATTAGATTTCGATATATTAATAGGTGCTCTACATAAAATATTAATTTGAAAAATATTAAACTTCAGACTTTATTGCCAACAGTCGAGTACTAATTTTAACGATGCAGTAAATAAAAATTAATAGTGAATCTAAAAAAATACTTAAACGCAGCCTTAACTTTTGGTATAAAAATTTTCGTAGCAAAAACAAAAGTTACGAACATCTACACATACATTAACCATCGGTTCTCATGCGCGTCCCATTAAAAGCCAAATTACATTATAAATCGAGACCATACAAAACTGGTAACCAGACTTATTTATCAGATCACTGGTCACTGACAAATAAATAATGGTACAATGACCACAAATGGCTTAATTCGTCAACACTGGCACAATCATATGTATTTACTTTTGTCCACATTTTTCGCTAAGTTGCACACCGTGCGAAAAGCTTTTCAGTATTGTTGAGCGAGTCATCAATTTTAAAGTTAAACGTATCTACTGGGTGGTATTTATTAAAGAGGATAAAAATATATACCTACCTACCCAAACTGGATAAACTTACCTACAAAATTAACTAACAAATTAAAATATGGCATCGAGAAATTCCTCCGCATCGCTGTCGACTGGTAGTGTACCCAAAAGACTGGCGGCATTGCCACGTTGTATGGCAATGCTAAGCCTCTGGCCAAGGCACGTACCTAAACTTAATTTACTTAAATAAGATTAATTTCCATGATGATATGCGATTTCCGTGTTATTTTAAAACTAAAAATAAATCGATCAAGTAGCTTTACCTTCCGTCGAAACTTCAAAAGAATGTGTTAATGAAGGAAATGGGTGATTATGATTCGTCGGAGATGAACGAGTTTACAAATAATGAGTCACTGTCGAGTATAATTATTTATTCCAACGATTCCAGCGTAATTTTAAACATTTCCAAGCTGATCTTTAAAAAGTTGACTTTATAAAAACAAAACGTCGTAATTGCCACAAAAAAAAAATGTCTGAATTGTGAAAGTGACTACTATGAAGAAATTCTATGAACTCTAAATTCAAAAACATGGTTTCAAATATTATTTTTATAATGTAATAGCCAAAAAAAAAGAACATAACTCTACAATTATTCTACATTCTCTTCAATGTAATATTTAACCTATCCAATTCGTTTCATTCATGAATATTATTATAATATCATTGTTTAGTGCACCATAGATATCATTTGACGCTGGGAAAGTCTGTCAAAAAGATGGTTCATCACACGGAAAAGCCACCTAAAATTTTAAGTAGCCTATTACAGCTCTTACTCTGTATATTTCAAAGAAGATAATATGGACTACAATGGGTTAGTGGCTTATTAATTCCCAGTGTACAATGGTCGTATGTGACATATTATTATTAATGAGTCACCGTGCGAACTAGGCCTCTGTGGTTCCCAGACGGTGACCAGGCTCGATCAAGATAGTCCTGTGGTCAAATGAATTTAGTAATTCATTGTGACACTTGCTCTCCACTCTTAAGCGTCTCATACTTACCTTGTATGGCATTTATTAATTAATTTATTTATATTTGCATAAAACATGGTATAAAAAGTTGTTACATGATTTCAGGATGAGGTAATACATGTTTTGCTTAAGAGTAAAGCATGCAAAATTATTAACATTGGAAATGGACGTAGACAACTTGCTATAAATCTACGTCAATAGGAATGATGCCTGGGGTAAAAAAAAAAAATCTATATAATCAGTTAATCAGATAATAAAAAATAAAAAAATACTTCAATAAAACGCATTGAAGTTAGGGGCTTGTTACGTCACAACTATAACAAACTACGTATAAAATCTAGCAAGGAGTGACGTCATGCCACATTTTAACTCAATGTAGGTACCGGTAAAATGGGGTTACTTTGATACTACGGGTTTACTTTGATAACAACTTTGGTCTTATGAAAAAGACTATGGGTATAGATTATTGGAGGCATCAAAAGTTTTTCTTACGTTTAAAATGCCCAAGCCCAACCGGTACACCAAGAAAACCTTATTCATAGACCAAATAAAATTAGTTTTTCATAAGTCGAAAGTTGTTATCAAAGTAAACCCGTAGTATCAAAGTAACCCCATTTTACGGTATATCTTTTCTTTTGATTACGTAAAAAAATAAAAAATAGGTACATGTCCAATATTTTTTTAATACTTAATTTATTTATTTATTTATTTAACCATTTATGGACACACAAATAAACAGACAAACAGAAACGAACAGAAAAATACATACAAAGGTGATGCTTGTTTCAAAAGAAATCTCTTCCAGCATACCTGCAATCTAGATCTGCTTTTCATCATCTGTATAAATTACGTGCACATGCATGTAATTTTTACAAAACTAGCGGACCCAACAGACGTTGTCCTGTCTGAACGATCCTAGAACCCGACTGCAGCGCCACCTACCGGGTCCAATTGTGTTTTCAAACCATCCAGGAACCCATTCAAATATACACACAAAATTTCATCTAAATCGGTCCAGCCGATGTTATACCACGTTTTATCCGTTTTTTTTAAAGTATCCTATGTCCGTCTTCTGGTTCTTAGCTACCTCCCCGACAGTTTTCAGGTGGTTTAGTTATAAATAGTGTAACTAACACGGCTTTCTTTTATATATATATAGATTCTCTTTCATTTTTGGTTAAAGCTATGAGACTATATCCTTCATTATCCCCCGTCAATTTGGCTACCCTATACAACTCATGGGCGGGCCCGCAGTCTGTCTGGCTGTCTATCACAAATGGTTCAATTGAACCTGCTTTGTGAGCGCTCACAATTTGTCCGCCACACTATTATTGCGGTGAAAATTTTGGCGACACCAAATTACTTTGTTGTTTCATAACAAAGGTGGAAAATATACTTATATATTGTTGTCTTCCCATGTAAATTGGCGAATTTGCGTGTATTAGACCTTATTATGTCTAATTTACTTCACAATTCTGTTAGCGGCAGACAATGTTTTGGTATAATGTGGGCTTACTTATGCGTTGTAAGAAAACTTTTAGAAGAACCGAAATGAAATTGCTGTATTTCCTAACAACCTATTGAACATAGGTAATTGGCATGTTAACAGTTATGTCGAATTATCTTGGAGATATCTCCATCATCACTATGTTTTGATTGCTGTCATGAAAAGTGATGTCTATTACTTAAATATCGTATTCTTATTACGAGTACATGAAATGAAATGGGAGCTTCTATGGTTAAGACGCTAAGTAATAACAGCCGCACGGGTCGATCGGTCAGGTTAAGCTACGCTTGCCGCGGTTGGTCCGTGGATGGCTGACCATCTTTACACACCAAGACCCCTCCTTGCCTCGGAAAGCACGTTAAGCCGTTGGCCCCGGCTTTCATTCGTGGATCATTGACGGTCGTTCGGGTCGTCAGAAGCCCGAAAGTCTGACAACCAGTCTTACCAAGGGGTATCGTATTACCCAGTAACTTGGTTGTGGAGGTCAGATAGGCAGTCGGTCCATGTAAAATACTGGTATTCAGTTGCATCCGGTTAGCTGGAAGCCGACCCCAATATAGTTGGGAAAAGGCTAGGCGGGTGAGTCATATTACATGGAAACAGAGGGAAAGTAGGTACGCGATTGTTAATTTGTGATGTTTAATATTCGAGACTAATTTTCCAAGCACTAAAATCAATACTAAAATTTCACTATCGTCTGAAACTGTCAACATCTAGCTAAGTTATGTGGAACAAATAACATTGCTTAGGTACCCTTTCTTGAATTCCAAATACCACAGTCATCTAATAGAATCTGTACCTACTTCTTCTAATCTTTCGACAGTAGGTATCCAAGAAGAAATTTGTGACGACTTAATGTCAATGGCGATGTTGACCGTCCAATGCCCAGTTTTCAGAAGAATTCTTAAACGGAGTTGATTCGACAAAATTATCTATTAATTCCGTTCATGCGCTCGGTTGTTGAGGTCCTCAGATAAGCCCTCGATAGTAATTGACTCGACTTTAAGCTAAATTCTTCTAATTCCGAATTCTGAATTCTAAAAACTTCGAAGTGTTCAGAAACACGATGTCGAATCAACTATCGAATGGAAAAAGCTCAGAATCCGGGCGAGTTGATGTCGACCTCATTGCCAAAAACTTCTAGACTTATCGAGACATGTATCTGAGCAGTGTTGTGGAATTTAGGTGATGTGGCCCTCGCTTACAGTGCTGAAAATAAGACTTGTGTCGTCTGGTAGCCTACCAATCTGCTTACCTAACTAGTCCTACAGTTAGGATAAGTAAGTGTGGACGTTCAGGCGCGCCTGCTCGTCCCGTCCGAGTCTGAGATGCACGGCATCGTAACAGTAAATCTCGGTCGTGCGCCTGCGCCCGCTTCTAGCATACTAATGCAGATTTTGTGTGAGTTGCCAATGTTTTTGACGATACGACAATGGCAGATACGGTAATATGGTGCTTGCAATGCCTGTGGCAACTTTTCACGTGTTAGTCCCGATTAAAACAACTTGATTCAGAGGCCGATATTTACATGTATACCTTTAAGCACGTTAAGCTTTTGGTCCTGCCTGTCATTGGTGGATGATAGTCGTTACGGGTTGTCAGGAGCCCGAAAGTCTGACAACCCGTCTTACCAAGGGCTTACTTTAGGATGCATATCCGGTCCGGCTCTAATAATCCTTCCATATCCTAAGGTATCATATTACCCAGTTACTTTGTTGTGGAGGTCAGATCTAATAGGCAGTCGCTCCATGTAATACACTGGTATTCAGCTGCATCCAGTTAGATTGGAAGCCGAACCCCAGATAGTTGGGAAAAGGCTAGGCAGATTGATTGATTGATTGATTGGCGTGTGCTACATGACAATGTATTGCGTAATGTAAATAATTTTGCATACTATTGTATAGAATCAAGTTTTTCTAACTGAACAGACAGCTGTGCTGCTGGGGAATTTGTTTGCATTACTTCTTCTTCCCAGCTAAAGCGATGAAGGGCGGTCGTTTTGGGGGACTGTCTTAAATAATATTGACTTTCAAAAAGTGCTGATGCTCAGCCTAGTTTGCATGACTTTTGATTTTGATAATGTAAATGTCATGACTGTCGCTAAGCTCGCCTCCGCAATTAACTTCAGAATCTCTATGTAAAATCCAGTATAACGAAAACGCACAATCATCTAGACAAAGTTGAGACATACGAGTTTGTATATTAATAAAAATGATTGTGGAAACCTTATAAAATACCGTGGAGTTGCAAAACTGCCATAACTACGAACATACAGCCTACATGATTTAGTTGAGGAGCTGCAATTTTTGTACATGAGTCCTGGCCCTAATGTATGCGGTGATTCATAGAGTTTGTGCTCTTTTTTTTAAGTTAGGTATGCATAATGTTTCTAGAGGCGTGTGACTTTTTTTTCTTGTTGGACTTTGACTGTGTTGTTGTTGTTCAAAGTTTATATTTTTTGTGATCCCGGTTCTAGAAGTACCTACCTATGTAGGTACTAACATACATAATAAGGTATCTTTATGAACCAACACTTAATTCCCACAAAGCTGAATGAAAATCGATTTGAAAAGCTTGCCTAAATCTCAATACGCCTTTCTATCAATAGTAAAGATTACATGGGCAAGAAATAGATCACGGAAACACTGGAATTCGTATGGTGACCCCATACGAATTCCAGTGTCAGTCTAAGAAAATTCGAGATGTCTTGTCATTCTGGCAGTAACAGAATGGGTAATCAGCTCCTATTGCTCCCGCCCTACTGACCGTCTAATTTTTGGAACGAAGTTCTATAACCCGGCTTGCGGTAGGAGTAGAAATCGTCACGTACCGAGAAAGCGATGCCCGAAAAAGTCAGTTTCAAGGTCTCAAGTTGCAAGTGTCAAAAGCTTTTGTTTTTTAATAAAAATCGATCTAGTAGGTATAGGTAAGTTTTTAGCTTCTAAAACTTATAATAGATGTTTCTTATTAATTCATAATCTACAGCGAAAGGAACTTCATCCCAACCGGGTGTCTACTGTCAACTACACTTCTTGACTTTTTTTACCTGACTGTGGCGAAGCCCAAAAGGAGGGTAATGTGTTTTTTACCAAGGTACTCGTATGAGCATTTAGTTTGTAAAATAGCTGTTGCGTGCTATGCCGCCTGATATCACTACAATGCCCTTCGCCATTGTCACAAATTGCAACGTCAACGTCAAGTAGATTTGCATCGTTTTTTTCATGATTACAGGACAATTTAAAGTCGTTTATAATACTTGTAATAGTTTACATAATGTCAAATACTTATGTTTGTGATGCAACCGGCCTTCACAATGGTAGCGTGGTAACTATGATGCATTAAGAAAAGGAGTCAGAAGGTTTACCTACTTGATATTGAATGCTGAAGGACCGGTTTCTTGATCCCTAGTTAACTCAACCAATGGTTAAACATAGTAACTAATGGTTGAATTTTGGCTAAATGTGAAGGCTAAACATGATTGTTAACATGAACGTATGCATGTTAACTCATTAATGTTAAAAATAGTAACTAATGGCATTTTGGAAAACAAATTTAGCCAAAATTTAACCATTAGTTACTATGAGTACCTATGTTTAAACGTTGGTTGAATTAACTACAGATCAAGAAACTGGCCCTAAGTCACACTGTGACAGGTTCAAAATCTGTCACACGGGGACAGGTTCAAAATCTGTCACACTGGGACAGGTTCAAAATCTGTCAGACTGGGACAGGTTCAAAATCTGTCACACGGGGACAGGTTCAAAATCTGTCACACTGGGACAGGTTCAAAACCTGGTAGTTTAAGACGGCACTGACTTAGGGTAAAGGAAATCATCGTGAAGAAGCCTGAATATATGTCTTGATCTGCTTTTTCCCAACCATGTATGTAAGGGTTGGCTTCCAGTCTAACCGGATGCAGCTGAATACCAGTATTTTACATGGAGTGACTGCCTATCTGACCTCCACAACCCAGTGACTGAGTAACACGATACCTCTTCGTAAGACTAGTTGTCAGACTTTCAGGCTTCCGACTCCTGCAACGACTGTCAAAGATTTACAAATGGCAGCCGGGACGAACGGATTCACTTGCTTTCCGACCGTCTTCAGCAAACGTACCTACCTACCCTTCGATAATACCTACCCACGAGCCCCCTGAAAATAGCCTGAATCCTGAAACCAACACCACGCGGTAAGAAATGCTGATCAATGCTCTTTCCACGTATGAGAATGGGATCTTGGCCTATAGCCACGTTCAAGCGTCATTCCTACTAAATGGGTTGAATTGAGTTACATGACATTAGTGGATCTTCTATTTCCCTTACGTTTTGGCGCCATCGATGCGCCTGAGCATGTTATGTGCATCGTGTTGTTGCGTCATGTGACGTTCAGGTGGTTTTCATGTAGGTACTTATTTATTTGCATAACTGTTAAACAAGGTGAAATTTAGATAACGCACAATAACCTCTTAAGGGGTCATTGTACTCATCATTATGAACAACTTTTACCACGGGACCAAACCTGAAATCGCGAAAAAAAATTCTGCTATTCCCTACATTTTGACGAGTTACCTATGCGAACATAAATGTAGGGAACAGCTGATTATTTAATTATAAATCGATTATTTATAATTAATTGTCTGGTTAGTCTTGCAGTATTTGTAGGTATGGATTTGAAGCTTGTCGGATTCAAATTGTGCCCTATTAACCCCAGAATTCTCAAATTAGACTTAACTTTTCAGAACGATCTTATTGTCTTTCCGTTGCTACAATTCTTCTCAAAGGCAGCACGAGACATAAAATCCAATTGTGTTTTGAGAATTTGACGGTTTCTCGCCTCTTATAACAATCACAATAAGAGTGTAGGTAAGTTATTCTTTAACTAAAACGCCAATTTGTTTGACAGCCTTTACTTGTACAAAAATAAATTAACTGAACCAAATCTCAGAACGCTTTTCTCAATCATGGCACAATTTAAGTATAAAGCCCTCCAAAATATCCTAACACAAATGAAGCGAATCTTACTACTATTTATACTTAGCAAATCAAATAAATAACGATTGTGTACAAAAAAAGACTTGGCGCCATTGCTGTAAAGTACCACCACCAGTATAATAAGCCCGTGGCGAATTTGAGATTTAAAATAAAATGTACTGAATTTGACAGCTGTCATACGGGCTAGCGAATGCAGCGCCACCCCGATGTGCCAAGTTATATTGGACACATTGTGCGGAGCTATTTTACAGACAAACGCAGGCATGTTTCTATTCCTGGGCTATTTTAGCTGCAAAGATGACTCCCAGCTTATAAATAGCTTAAGTGATCGCACAAATGTTTCTGATTGCGTTTGTTATATAAGTGGTTGATATGATTGAGTTTTTTATGACTGTTCCTGAAATTATAGCGAAGAAAATAATAATTTGGACTAGGTATTTGTAAGGATTTCTTTGAAGTTATATCTAGCTATAAATATTTATAACTGAAATAATAGACTAGTTAACGAGATAGTTACGTTAAAAACTTCCGCTTTTTATTTTACTTCCGAATTTTTGAAACTGTTACTACAAAGTTGTCAATAACTGTTAATTTAATTTTCTTTTTACTAGCGACTATTATAATTTAATTTTAAATATTTAAAAGTTATATTTTCGAACGTGCAAACAGAGATCCATATTTGGACTCCTAAAGTTCTAAATTTAAAAAAATATTAGTTTCTCTATTCGATACAAGATGGCGCCACTCACACCGTTGTTTTCGTGGTTGTTTCTAAAGTTACATGCTCCGTGGTTGTTTCAACGTTCTTATTTGGCGGATTACCGAACACTGAATGTTGATATTGGTGGATTATTATTTCAAGAATAATTCATCTGTCTAGTGATCTTAGCGTTGCATAATATTATGACTAGGATTCACTTGGATAAACGAAGATATCGAATATAGAAGTTTCCTAGTAGTAGTCTCAGATATTCTAGGACGAATTTCTTCAATAATCCCTTCCTTATGTCTTAGTCTGAGTATTATCACATCGACACGGTTGGTCTGGCTTGTTCGGAGTTCTAAAGCTGAATGATTGGATTTATTAGTACAGCTATTAGTGCACTATTTGCATGTAAACACTTCCTGCATTAGTCGAAACGTTACAATCCCACAGAAATGAACTGAATAGATAGCAGTATTGATATCTTGAATGTTCTTTTTGTCTTGCAAATTCTGAGCTGGATTATCAATCATATTGGTTGGATTTTAGAATTAGCTAAGATTGATCTGATCATGGTTTTTCATACGGGTTGAGTTAATTATAACCATTTCAGTGAAAGAAGAAAATAAGGAGTTCGCGTGAGAGGCTTTCAGGTACTCCTAATTTCTGCACATCTTAAATTACAGTAATTGCGAGGGTATTTTTACGGACAAAGGCCATGCTTTGAATGAATTAATGAAATGTACCTAGAGGATACTGTCATCCTTCAGTGGATCTTCTTCGGCATACGGCATCACTCATTGGTAGTAGAGAGCTCTATGAGCTTGTACTTAATTAGATAATTATTAAAAAGAAGCACTTATATCTTGACAGTTAGCGGGGCTGACTCTCCATTCTAATCTTTTCCTATTCTAAATATGAAATAGTTTATCTCGTAATATTAGTAATAGCTTCTGCCCGCGTGCAATTTCTTGTTCCCTGACCCACCGCGTCGCATCGCATCGCCCACCAGCAGTGCTATTATTTTGTTTACCGCTTTTTTTTGCTCGGCTCATAGCGTGATGTTAAATAGCCTATATAACCCTTCTCACTAATTAAGCAAAAAGAAAAAAGAATTTTTCAAATCCGACTGGTAGTTCCAGAGATCACCCCCTACATACAAACAAATTTTACCACTTTATAATATTAGTATAGAAGTAAAGATAATATTAACTTATTGAAAAATTGTGGAGTTCGGTTGGCAAAGCCATTCAGACAAAACCTCTACAATACCTAGTCCTGCTTTGATCTCGATCACCAAATATGCCAAGCAATGGTTATCTTCATGGGAATAGTGAGCCCATTGTCAACAGTAGTACACATAGTCAGCACAAATAACTTTTGCTCCTACCAAGAAAATCAGAAAAGTTTGAATTGTGGCCTTGGGGGTGCCAAGGCCACAACTCAAACTTTTCTGTTTTTCTTGGTAGGAGCAAAATTTCTGCTTACTAAAGAAAAGTTCACCGACCGCATAACTTTTCGATGTCACTGCCGATAATGTCGCGTTTCCAGAGATTTATTGACGCCTTCAACTAAACTCTAAAACTAAAGAAAAACTATTATTATATGCAGAGTTATATTGAACTCTAGTGGTTGGTTTAGTTAATGAATACTTGTAAGGACTTAGTAATATCAATATCAGCTCTGTTTTTCGATATTAGTGAGGTCGCAACGATTTTGTGCAACATCTATAAGCTACAGGTAGAGGTCATATCTTGGCAAAGAAATGCTAGTTTACTCATTTGTCTTATGTGCATGAGAGTAGGGTTACCATCCGACCGGATTTGTGCGGATATGTCCGGTTTTATGGTCCTCCGTCCGGGCTTTGTCCGGCCTTTTGGCTTTTTCGGGCGTTTCGAGACCCATTTAGAAAATAATTAAAAAAATAATAATACTGAAACAAGAAAGATTCACAAGTAAAATGTCTGGACTAGGTATACCTAAAATAAATGTCAAGCTTTTTGACAGCACTTTTCAAATTTCGAAACATTTGGTCTCAGAAGATAAAACTCTGGGGTCGTGCAATTGGTTCGGGCCCAAGTAGTAGCAGAGCAAGACTTTGGTTCGATTCAAATCAATTGTAAGCGCCTGAAGGATCTATGTATATTATGAGATTTATAAGCATAATTTTGCCTTTGAGACTGTTAAAAGCTCTATCACATCTCTCAACAAAACCAATAAAATTAACCCACCGAAAAACAAACATGTTTATTTTCCCGAAAAAATCAGTGGAGGTCTGTAATGTGGGTATCTGTAAAAAAAATGGCGGTGACCCGTGATTGGTCGGCGCGCCCCCCGCGGACCGTGGGAGCGCGACCACGTGGCGACCACCGCGGCCTGCGCCAGCGCAAGTAGCGACACGTCCGACTATCTGCTCCACATTGCTCGGTAGGTAGTAGGTACCCACAGGGCTGGGAGTTGAGAGGAAGTGAACGTATTTATAGATAGATTAATCTTAGGTCATAATTAGAATTGCCCCTCTGTTTTAAGGGGAATTTGAAAATTATGAGGGTAATCCTTGTTTATGGTTTTACGGATGTGAAGTCTATTGTATGAATTAATTTACTGTATAAATTCGATGTAAGTATTTAATTAAAGCACAAAAAAAACATGAAACAAATTCAAAAGAAGACACTGAAAACATTCACAAAACATTTTTAAATACAGAAAATTAATTTCACCTCGCTACCTAACTTTTGTTTAGTTCATTGCAACTGCAAAACTTTCAGAAATAAATAAATACTAATAAATGTTTTTCTACACAAAACAATCGTCCATCAGTTGCTAAGACCATTGTCACATTGTGTTTTGATATTCGTTGAGATTAGTCGCGTCGATCGCGTGCTCTACTTAAGTGCAAAGTGCAGACGCAGCATACCAACCGCGCCGGCCGGACCGCGCTCGCCGCGATGTCACACACAATTACGTAAGAATTGACCTACATTCTAATTATAGCTATTATTTATTACCTCGCCACTAACATGGCTGAGACCACCAAAATTCAGGTGAAAACCGAAAATGAACAATTGCTGTACAAATACTACAGCGCAGAAAGAGCAGATAATGAACAACTGCGTAATGTTATTTCTGATATGGAAAAACAAATAGAAAGCCTCCAACAACAAGTGAGGTATTTACAACATAAAGCAGAACAAAGTACACCTGCAACCAGTAAGCCAGATGAGCCAATGAAAAGTCCAACTCAGTGTCCGGAATACTGTACGGACGAGGAGGAGTTAGCCAGGGAAACTGAGTGGATCAGGCAAAAGAGCAGGAAAAAACGCAAATTGAAAACATCGCCCACCCACACTGCACTGCCAACATTGAACACCTAGAATCCGTTCAATCCGAAATAGTGAACATTAAAAAGACTCCGCCACCTCCGCCTATCGTAGTAGATGGCGTCGAAAACTACCAGACCTTTTTTGACCTATTGCCAAAGTCTGAGTCTGGTGATAAATTCACAACTAAAATGCTGAATGGTAAGTGCGTTAAAATAAATGCAGTAAACGAAGACACATATAAGTCTATTACAAAGTTATTAAATGAAAATAACTTTCTCTGGCACTCCTACGAAAACAAGCAGGATAGGCCAATAAGAGTTATGGTGAAAAACCTTCATTTTACATGCAAGCCTGAGAGAATTATTGAGGACCTGCAAAGTAAAGGTTTCCAGATCGAAGATGCAGCAAATAAATTGAGGTGGAAAAATAAGGAGCCTCTGAACATGTTTATGCTGACTTTCAGAAATAATGAAGACATAAATAAAATATATAGCATTAAGTCAATATTAGGATGTAAAGTAGAAGTACATCCTCTCCATACTTCGAGGCTAGTACCTCAATGCAAGAGATGCCAGGCGTACGGACATACACACAAATACTGTTCTAAGGAACCTAGATGTGTCAAATGTACAGGCAAACATCTGACTGCTGATTGCACAAAACCGGTAGATGCAAAACCAAAATGCGTCCACTGTGGGGAACCACATCCTGCTAATTATAGAGGATGTATAGTAGCCCGGGAAATGCAAGGCATAAAAAACAAAACTATTAAGAAGACAGCAACAAAAAGCCAGAACAAAATTAATGAAAAAGTGCAAACTAACTCACAAACGCAAAACCATTACGTGACACAAAACCCTCACAAGAAAACATACGCGCATATTACTGCCAAAACTGCTAACCTTGCGAATATTCGTGAGAATGTTAATGCCGATAAAGGTATGGAAGGAAAGTTGGACGAAATTATTAAATTGATGTCCTCATTTAACGCTCGTTTGGGTAGACTAGAAAATAGCGCTACGAATGCTATTTCCAGGCAGAAAAAATGAATCCGTTAAAAATAATGGCATGGAACTCAAACGGACTACTTAAACATCAACAAGAATTAGAAGTAGTCCTCATCACAGAAAACATCGATGTTTGCCTTATATCCGAAACTCACTTTACTAAACAATCATACATAAAGTTTCGAGGTTATAATAATAATAATAATAATAATAATAATTCCTTTATTGTCAGGCAACTAAGGCCCATAGATAAAATACACAAATTACAAAATAATAAAATAATAAACTAATACATATCAAAAACATTTACAAACTTAAAAACTACAACGTGTACCACAAAACTACACCTAAACCTAAACTACAACGTTATAACGTGTACCATGCACTGCACCCTGACAATTCTGCCCGAGGTGGTAGCGCGGTTATAGTCAAAGAGAATCTCTGTCATTATGAAGAAGTTAAGTATGAATGTCATGAAATTCAAGCTGTGGCGATTTGTATTCAATCTAAACTGTATCCAATCACCGTAGCGGCCATCTACTCGCCTCCGAGATACAATATAAAAAAAGACCATTATGTGAGGTTCTTACAGCAACTCGGACAAAGATTCATCTTAGGTGGCGACTTCAACGCCAAAAATACGCATTGGGGATCAAGACTAACCACCACTAAAGGAAAGGAACTTTTCAGTGCCATGAAAGAGATAACATGTGAAGCTATTTCTACCGGTAAACCAACTTATTGGCCAAGCGATCCATGCAAAGTCCCAGACCTAATAGACTTTTTTATAACTAAAAATATCTCTGCCAATTATTTAAGCATCGATGAATGCTTTGACATGAATTCAGACCATTCACCAATAATTTTATCAGTATTGCATCGGATCCTACGCATAGAGAGCAATCCTACACTTGTAAATACCTATACGGACTGGGAAAGTTTCAGAATAGACTTAGATAATACAATAGAATTAAGAGTTCCATTAAAAACTCCGGAACAGCTAGATTTAGAACTAGCTAAATTTACAAATAGTATACAGCAAGCTGCCTGGAAAAACACACCGGAAAAAACACACCGGGTCAAAGCAAACGCCTACCCTGCAGGTATTAGGTGTCTTATAACCGAAAAGCGGAAACAAAGAAACAGGTGGCATCAGACCAGATGTCCACAAGATAAAAGACTGCTCAACAACCTTGCTAAGCGTCTTACGATAGAAATTCAGCACTACAATGACTCCTCAACAAACAGCTACCTTAGACAATTAACGAGTGATGCTAAAACAGGCTACTCGCTATGGCAGGCCACGAAACACATGAAACGACCGATCATACAAATTCCTCCTATTAAGGAAGAAAATGGAAAATGGGCAGCGACGGATGAGCAAAAAGCTCTAAGGTTCGCTGAGCATTTAGAGAAAATATTCCAACCAAATGAAGCCCAGACTCTCCCAGACAATGCGAGGATAATTCAAGGTGTACAAAATAGTTTGGATATAAAGTTGGTTACCCCAAAAGAAGTATCTAGAGAAATTAAGTGTAATTTTAATCGGAGAAAATCCCCTGGTTACGACTTAATTACAGGAGAAGTTTTACAAAATCTCCCACGCAAAGCCATAGTGAAGCTTACCACGCTCATTAATGCTACATTTCGGTTAAAACACGTTCCTGACATGTGGAAAGTAGCCGAAGTCATTATGATAGCCAAGCCCGGGAAGCCACCTCATGAAACAACATCTTATAGACCAATCTCACTATTGCCTGTGTTGTCGAAACTATTTGAGAAATTATTTCTAAAGAGACTGAAGCCTCTTATTGAGACTGAAAATCTAATACCCAATTGCCAGTTCGGATTTAGAGAACAACACTCTACGCTCGACCAAGTACACAGAATTACTAATATTATTGAAAGAACACTAGAAGAGAAGAAGGTGTGCTCCACGGTTTTCCTTGATGTGGCACAGGCTTTCGATAAAGTATGGCACGATGGCCTCATTTATAAACTAAGAGCAATGCTGCCTCAACAATTTTCAGACATCATAGAGTCCTATATATCAAACAGATTGTTTAGGATAAGACAAAGAAACGCCTATTCAGACCTTAGGCAGATAAAAGCTGGAGTACCACAAGGTAGTGTACTTGGTCCGGTCCTGTACCTTCTATACACCTGCGATATTCCAGAGCTAGAAAATGATTTCATTGCAACCTTTGCTGACGACACAGCTATCATGGCTGTTGGAAATAGTCACGAAGAAGCCGTAGAAAAGGTTCAAGAGTCCATAAATCGTATCTATGAGTGGACTGCAACATGGCGTATCAAACTTAATGAAAGTAAGTCTATCCATATTGACTTCACTAATAAAAAGCCACAATATTTCCCGGTGTTCATAAATAATCAACCAATACCATACGCGAATACTGCTAAATATCTCGGCATGACCCTGGATGCAAAACTGCGATGGAAAGAGCATGTCAAAAAGAAAAGAGCCGAATTAGATATTAGATACAAAAAAATGTATTGGCTACTTGGCAGACAGTCGCCATTGTCAATATCTAACAAAGTGTTGTTATACAAACAAGTCTTAATGCCTGTATGGACCTATGGTATTCAGCTCTAGGGCTGCACCAGCCAAAGCAATCGTCAAATCATACAACGATTCCAAAACAAAGTGCTCAGGGATATAGTCAACGCACCCTGGTACATTAGAAACAGCGACCTCCACCGGGACCTCAACATGGATGTCGTAAACACAGTAATAAAAAAATATGCAGAAGCTCATGAACACAGACTTCATCATCACGTGAATGTCGAGGCGATCCAACTCCTTGACATCACTGAATTAGTGCGAAGACTAAAAAGGGTAAAACCTTTTGAGTTAGTTTAGTGCAGTGTGAGTGAACCTAAACTGTAATGAGAGTGCTGACTAAAGAACACGTGAATTAAGTGTCTTCCCATTAACTTAAAGTGAATAAGAAAGACGTTATTGGACGATTTCTTAATTTTATAGTTAATTAGCAGTTTAAGTTATCTTTAAATTACTTATTAGCGAATAGGCTAGATTGTAATGTGAATAAAGTATCACTACCCGTGATACTTTATAAAAAGAAAAAAAAAAAAAAACTGCAAAACTTTCAGAAATAAATAAATACTAATAAATGTTTTTCTACACAAAACAATCGTCCATCAGTTGCTAAGACCAGCCCTATCCATGGATTCTTCGCGTCCCGATTAGGAATAACATGTTTTTGTTTTTATTGGAAGTTATTGACCTGATATTGTTGATAACTAACAGATCGCGATGTTTCTAAGGAATGCGCTGACAACGGGAATAATGGGGATTACCTGAAACAATATCTATTTTAAAGTTTACGTAAAGAGACTTTGAACGCATTTCCATTCGTTTAGAATCGCTTGGACGCGCTATTAGAGATTTGAAGAGAATCCTTTCTAGGCAGTTAGTTAATTACCGGAAATCCTAATCCTAACTAATATTATTAATGCGAAAGTGTGTTTGTTTGTTACGCTTTCACGCTAAAACGGCTGAACGGATTTGCATGAAATTTGGCACATGGGTAGACTTGGGTAGGGCTATAGGACATAAGATGGTTTTAATTCTGGTAGTACGTTCCCATGGGATAATTGCCGACCTCCACGCGGGCAAAGCCGCGAGCAAAAGCTATGTTAGATTTAAAAAAACATTGGCAGTCATGGGGACTGTCGACAGAAGACCATGTCGCGGTGTCGAGGTGTCACGGTGATCCGCGTTACCGCATCACCGTGACACTCGACACACCTATAACATTCCCTACCAAAAATCACTCAACGTGACCAAAGAAGTTTTCACTGCAAAAAACACATAAAGATACCTTTTATTTTCAATAGTTAAGAGAAAGGGGGCTGTTTATTTATACGATTCATTTAGTAGATGCTGTAAGTGTGTCCTTGTTACCTTTACAAGATCGTGCTAAGAAAAATGATTCAAAACAAAATGATTGATGAATGATGATGAGTTTGATGATGAATGATCGTGAAGTAAAATGATTTTCGTCACCTTGATACATTTTTTTCATTCTTTCCTTTGCAATTTCTCTGCTTACTCTTCAAAGCTACCATAAAAAGTGGATAACTCAAAGGCCTTTACTTATTTCCGACCCAGCTTATAATTAGGACCTGTCTCATTGCTCTGTCATTCTCCCAAATATGGCGAAAAGCATGCACTATACATAATCACACCTATATACCTACTTGAACAAGTATATAAAGTGGAGCACCAGTGTATGGCGCCAACGAGGCGCCCGTCGTTCCGAATTATAAGCGTAACATCCCACTGAAATTACTACTTCAGGAGTCTGATGCACCTATGTTGGTATTTTAAGATTGTTAAGCTGTCTTTGAAGTGGGTAGAAAATCTTTCAGGGGTCATTGTGTTGCTGTATTAGGTATAAGAGAAACAGAGAATTAAGTTAGTGTTTGCTTACGAAAAAGTTTTTGGTTTTTGTGTAAGTTTTTGGTTTTTTCAAACTTTTAGGCAAAATTGTTAATGCGACAGTTATAACTCTGTTACCTTATCACGCCTAACACGTCTAAACCACAGAACCCATCATTATGAAATTTGACAGATATAAAGTAGGTACCTGGAAAAGGACATAGGCTGGATATTTGTATACAAAATGATGAAATACAAAATACACGGAGCGTAAGTCGCGGGCAACAGCTCAAATTTATTTTAAAAGTCATAAATGGTTATATTTTCACCCTTTCTACAGTCACCATTTTCAAACTTTTCTGTATGAAAGGCTGGACATTATAATACCTACAGACACCAATTTAATATAAAAAGTTTAATGAAATTAGTTTTGTATTCCCATGAGAGCTATTTATTCCAGAGTTGGGCGTGAACCCATCGACACAATGTAAATGTAATTACGTCTACACTCTACTGCCAAATATTTACCACCACGGGCGATGGAATGATAAGCTCAATAGGTTTGTCTGTCTAACTCCTACATAGGGTTACCATTTCGAAATTTGAAAAGTTCTGACTAAAAGCCGGACATTTGCAAAAAAGTCCAGACATTGTACTTTTTCTTATTTCAGTGCATTTAACTTAAACGAATAAAAGTCCGGAACAAAATGACCAAGTGGACAAACTCCGGACGGGGGGAAAAAAGCCGTATTTAACCGGACATATCAGGACAGCTGATAATCTACGGGAAAACAAAATACTTACAAAAAATAAAAATATTAATAATAATTTGACATGCAACGAAAATTAAGTATAATTAACCACGGACTCCATGTTTAATATCTAACTACTAAATAACTTCCCATTTTTAAAATTAAAGGTTAAATAGAAATAGCCATAGAAAATTAACATGTAGAAGAAAACATAAAAAATTTAAACGTAAAATTTTGTCAAATCAATTTCAATTAAAACAACTGAAACTCAAGTTCGCTATCACCATCCATCATCCACCAATCTTAAAGCCAGCAATCACACATTTAAACCACCAATTCATCTACCCAAAGAAAATATTCGTTCAATCAGGCAAACGCTAGTCTGTACCACCAGGAGGTAAAGAGGGCACCAAACGGTCAAGGTTGCCTATTTCAGGCAGGGGTCAACGACCATCCATGGCGGCTAATATGGCCCGCGCCGATGTGTTTTTGTCACGCGAACTTTGAACATGTGTGGTGTGGCGGCAACTTTTGACTTATGGACTAAAATTCTAATTAATGGACGCTTTTGGGAGTGAATTTACATGTTATGTGTAATGTATAATGTTTAGAGTTTGTTGTTTGTGGATTGAGCTTAAAATTATGTTGTAGGTAGTTTGTAATTCTGTTTCAGTATGCTTGGTATGCAGAGGCGGATTTGCCCTAAGGCACAGTAGGCCCGGGCCTAGGGCGGCCAATCTGACAAAAAACTGACGATAAGAAGAAATAACTAAAAGTACCTATATATTCTAACTAAAGGCTAGCGCACATTATGGCGGGCCGCTCTGCACCGTGTCGTATAACAATAATCTTCCTAAATCACTTTCGTACATACACAGGGTTACTCGTTATATCCTCTTAAAGGGTCACTGTACTCATCATTATGAACAACTTTTACTATGGGACCGAATCTGAAATCGCGAAAAAAAACCGGCCAAGTGCGTGTCGGACCACGCACAATGAAGGGTCCGTATTTGAAAAGAATTTATCCCAGAAACAAACAAACAAAACATTGGATATAAAAAAAAAAAATTATATCATAAAATTACAAAATCACAATTTTCAGACTTTGTCCTTTACTTGTGCTGGAAGACCTTGCTTCTTGCCAAATTTCATTATTCTAGGTCAACGGGAAGTATCCTATAGGTTTTGATTTACTTGCGACAGTTGCGAATATCAAAATGTGTTGGATATAAAAAAAAAAAATTATATCATAAAATTACAAAATCACAATTTTCAGACTTTTTCCTTTACTTGTGCTGGAAGACCTTGCTTCTTGCCAAATTTCATTATTCTAGGTCAACGGGAAGTATCCTATAGGTTTTGATTTACTTGCGACAGTTGCGAATATCAAAATGTGTCGCCAAATGGCAGTAATTTTTTATTGCGTTGACTTAATTAAAAGCTTGAGTTTTTTAGTACTTGAAGAAATTATAGACCTACGTATTTGATATTAATTTCAACTTGATACCTCTACGCGTTCCTGAAAAAAAGGGTCTTGACGACTGACAACTTTGAAAATATTTTTTTATGTGAATGAATTGAAAATTATCAATTTTCGGACTTTTTCCTTTATTTGTGTTGTGAGCCCTTGCTTCTTGCCAAATTTCATGATTCTAGGACGACGGGAAGTCCGCTATAGATTTTGATTTACTTGCGAGTATCAAAAAATGTCGCATACATGGCCGTATTTTTTTAATCCGTTGACTTAGAAGTTTGATCTTTTTAGAACTCCAAGAGACCATAGACCTACGTATTTGATGTCAATTTCAGCTTGATACCTTCACGCGTTTCTGAGAAAAACGGTCTTAACAGACTGACAGACAGACAGACAGACAAACAAGTGATCCTATAAGGGTTCCGTGTTTTCCTTTTGAGGTACGGAACCCTAAAAATCAGTAACTAACTAGCAGGAGGTATTAAAGTTAAGTAACAAAATTTCTGAATCGATTTCGATAAAAGTTGGCAATAAAGTAAATTCATGCTGGGTGCTGAGAAAGGGGCGCTGATACTTAGGTAATACATGGCCTGGCGCCTAGGGCGGCCAAGCCTACAAATCCGCCTCTGTTGGTATGGTCGAGATTGAAGTTATAATGTAAGTTACAGCTCACAGCAGTAGGTTTCACGCGGTTCTAGTGAAATTTTCCAGCAGATACAATAACATTCAGTACCTGGGCAATCGAGCTCTGCTCTGGTGAAAATAGAGAAAACGAATTTTCCCTGATATGAGAACTAGCTAGATAAACACCCTATATTGCAACTTTCATCGAAAACAATGAAATAAATAAATAAATAAATATCCTTGGACATTTCACACAACGCCATCTAGTCAGCTAAGCAACCTAATGCTTGTGTTATGGTAACGAGATGGCTGATAAACTACCTAAATACATTTTTTTTTGTAAATACGTACCTAATATAGATAGAAAAACACCCAGACTCGGAACAAATACTTGTAGGTCGTACAAATATTTGCTCCGTGCGGAAATCGAACCCGCAACATGCTGCGCAGCAGTCAATCGCTCAACCACTGCGCCAACCGTGTCGTCAAAAAAATGAAATGGTCACTATTTGATTAGGCTTTAAATCAACACTTAAAACAATCACAAAATTTAAATAAATTAAATTATACAAATAAATTAGGAAAAACAGTTGGTAGCTACTCCATTATACTAAACATTTAGAATGGGTTGCAGCGTTGTCTTTGCCATAAATCACCAGCTAGGCAATCAATAGTCAACTTTCCATAAGTTTCCATACTTAAACGGTATACCATAGTTTACTTTGAATCCTTCTTACATGATCAAACTTACAGATAAGGACAAAATTATAGACAGCGAAATACACCCCCATTTCGGGATACCATACCACATGTTACCGAGACCCTAAATCAATTTTGAAGTATGAATATCAATGTATGGAATTAGAACAAGTTTTTTTTATCTTGTAATAAAATAGTTAGTGTAGCTTGGCGTGAGTGTGGACGATATTCATAAAACCAAGAAGTATACGTGGCTTGCTTGGACCGTATAGATTTGACATGCAACTCTTGAGTAAATTGGATGAATGAAATCGGTTATGCTCATGTATTTTAATCAGTTTGAAAGGTTTGAAGGTGCTGAATTAAAGCTATTCAATGAAAAAGCTTACGGATAAAGATTATTTTTTCATGTTGTTTTGGCGCAGGGACGACGCCTGGGTAAAAAATAAATTCTATTTATTCAGCCAGTCAGATAATAAAAAAATATTAGACACGTATTTTTTGCTTTATCATATTAATAAAAAAATACCTAAATAACACGCAATAAAGTGAGGTGGGGGCTCGCTACGTCACTTCTACGTATAAAATATAGCTAGGCGTGACGTCATGCCATATTTTAACTCAGTGTATCGCCGTAATATTTTGATGACGTAAAAAAAGAAAAATACGTGTCCAATATAATCTAGATGATGGGCAAAAAAAATGTTTAGTCATCATCCCTATTTGGCTATGTCAATGATTCGTTACTATTTTTTTTTTCATTATTTTTTGTTAGACGAGCTTTTGCCGGCCGGCTTCGCCCGTGCGGCGGCGGTCGGAAATTATGCCACGGGAACGTACTACCGGGATAAAAAGTATCCTCTATGTCCTAATCCAGATCATGGACTACTCATGTCCCTAATTTCATCCAAATCCAGCCGTTTTAAAGTGAAAGCGTAACAAACAAACTCACTTTCGCATTTATAATATTAGTTAGGATTAGGATAGTTAAGATGTCCAAATTAGAAGCGCTATGGCTTTTTATTAATATTTTATTATCTGTTTGTCTCCTTTAGTTGTTTCTATCTATCATAATAATATACCTGCTATCTAAAACTTATTTACACACATTCTTAGTATTTTCACTACATCAAATTGTTGCTGGTTTTCCGAAAGAAGCTCTTATCAGATCGTAACCATTATCATGAAATAAGAAATCCATGGCATTATAAATGCTACACATGACTCCAAACATTACATTACACCATGGTTATGATGATAAAAGTTTCTCTAAACCATAACATAATAGGGACATCTCTATATTTCAACATGCCAACAAATCATATGTGTCCTACATACTTTGTTTTGTCTATCCAGAATACAAATGTGCATATTAGCGCCATTTTTAAAAACATCTGCCATTTATGGTCATGCCTCAAATCTCCAGTTGCATGGTGATCGCGTAATTTTAAGGGGAAGCGATCAAAACCTGTAATGTTTAGGGTATTGTGCAAATAGTTAAGGCATAGTCTACTATTGTTTGTCACGTTTCATCTCTCTATTAGCGAATTAACAAGGGTCTGTTGGGGTGTGGAGTATGGGCGTGTTTGATTGGTTTAAGTTAAGGGCTTCGTTTTGCAATGACGTTGTTAAAGTCAAAGCTGGTCAACCCCAGGCCCGCGGTCCATTTTGAATTGGCTCGCTAAAAGCTTTAAGGCTTGTCCTCCCAAAATACGGCGAAACTAAGTAACTTTGTGTCCATCTTTTACCGTAACTATAGCATATTTTTGATAGAGAAAATACACAGTAATCTACAATACATAAGAAGTGATTTCATTTGTCCTGAAATGTATTTTAGTTTGTAGAACTAAGGAAAAAAAAAACTAAATCTAGGTCTATTTTGGTCTATTTTTAACCGACTTCCAAAAAAGGAGGAGGTTCTCAATTCGGTTGTATGTTTTTTTTTTTTTTTTGTATGTTTGTTACCTCAGTACTCCGTCATTTATGAGCCGATTCGGAAAATTCTTTTTTTATTTGAAAGGGTATACTTCCGGATTGGTCCCATTTTTATCAAAACTCAGTTCTGATGGTGGGATCCATGAGGAATCGAGGGAACTCCTCAAATATTATAGGCATACATATAGCGATTATGGTTTTTTCATCAACAAATCAAGCGTTTACATTCAGAAAGTATCATCTGGTGAAGTGGAACTGATGAAGAAGACCACAGATGGCCACGGAAACTCCTCAACGATGATAAGTATTTCACGGATAGCGATAAGATTAAAATAGTTAAGCGACTATGACGAAGCTTTAAATAAATGGTTCAGATGAAAATGGTACCATCGAACCGATCTGATGAAGAAGCCGGAAGGTAGGCATCGGAACTCAGTAATAAAACAATGTATCCTAGCCGTGTTTGGGCTTATTGGAATTGTCATGAGGTGAACTCTGGCTATAGATGCTTTAATGGTAATTATATGCCGCTTCAAATTGCGCTACTTGAGTTGTATGTTACGTGTGGCGTTGATTGTCAGAAGGCAGATTTCGTAGCCTCGTCAACTAAAACTACGCCTACCAAGCTTCTGACACGACTTAACGTATTTTTTCCATTTAGTCTATGTGGATGATGCTCCAATTTATTTTGCAGAGTGGTATTCAGATTTGTGTGGGGTAGGTAGGCACCACTAAAAAGTGAACAATAAAAACTTTTTACAAAAAAAAAACAACCGACTCCCAAAAAAACACTACAAATTGAAAAATAATTTTAATTTCGGAAGTCGGTGGCAAAACAAAACGAAAGTAAATAAAAAACCAAAGACACCGACTTCCGAAATTAAAATTATTTTTCAATTTGTAGTGTTTTTTTGGGAGTCGGTTGTTTTTTTTTGTAAAAAGTTTTTTCAAGTTTTTACCATATTAATCAGCTACAGTTTTCATTAGTGTTCAGAAATTTATACAAGTCTTGACACAATAAGTAATAAGGAATGATTTCATGTGATTACTTTTTTAGTCCAATCAATAGAATTTTTGTAAATCGGTAATTACTTCATATTTTGCAAGCGTTGTGTCATCGCGCCTCTCTTTCTTTTCTATGCAGTCCGACAGTAACCGCGCTTTTTACGGCGGACAAGCCTTAAGCTGGCGATAGTATTTTGAGAACAGATTTCAGGATTTCAAACCATTCTTAATTAACCATTTCTAGGATCCCCGGGATACAATTTGTAACATGAACGTGAATCTTATTGTCGAATCTTGGATTGTTATACAGGCGAATGCTCTGATGAGGGATCGCCTTTAGATACTAGCTATAATAGTTCAACTTATTATAAATAGATTTCAGGATACCCCAGTCCCGTCCACCCAAAAAAGAAACTGATGGATATTTATGATACTATTATAAATGTCACATCAAAAGATTATCATGCTATAAAGTAAATCTTTCAAACAACACAAAAAATCTTCCTAAAATTATGCTCATTCATGGTTTCCTTTGTACTAATAACAATATAATATCTAAATTCGGATCTGTCAGCGCTTTGCGCACGCCATATTGCGTACTAAAGTGATAATCCTTGCGTCTCCGCATCCGTCACGACCGTGGCTCCCTCTCGCATTACTTTTATTGATAGTAAAATTAATTTTATGTCACATTTTACATCGGACTTTGTATACTTATTAATGGAATTTTTCGCTTTAAGTTCTCGTTAAATGTTTTCAATTATTTGTAACGGCCATTCTTTGGATTTTATGGATTTCTATTAACTATTTATTTTATTAGATTCCTGTTACTGGGTAGTTTTAGATAGTAATTTATTTAAAGGTATATAAGCTATAAAATTTTGCATCAGTAGGTAAACTACTGCGTGAAACAAATCTTATGTCTATTTATATTACAAAATTAGTGACATAATATTTTCTTGACATTAAATTAATTTTCATTAACAATTGCACGTGTACCTAAACTTTTAATTTCACGATGCACGCATTAATTTCATGAAATAAATACTTTCGTGCCAAGCGAGATTTTTGATAAAAGTAATGTCACAGAATAAATAATAGTAGGTACCTACTATCGTAGTTATGTCGCGTTAACTAATTTCACTCAATCAAATGCGACGTGAAACGAGTGTCATGAAAGCACATTTGTACGATAATTTTACCACTAAACATTGAGGTGAACCACTTTTCGACCTTATTACTAACGCAATAAAGTTGAAAAGTGGTTCACCGGAAAGTTTCTCGATGGTACGCACGGCTACAGATCAAGCTATACATTTCTAGTATAAGCTGATCTCGCATTGTATAGGATTTCCTTACAATGAGAGGTCAGTGTAAACTGGAAATGTATAGCTTGATGTGTAGCCATGTGTACATTGCAACATAAGGCTTTGATGCTGACGGGGCCATGATTTCAGTGAACTGTAGATTTCACGACACTAATTATTATTATTATACGAAACAAGTTGCACTGTACTGAAACTAGTTTTGTAATATTAATTTTACCATGCATGCAATTAATGTTGTTAATGTAAATCCCGCTTAAGGGCTCTCGCAGACAGGCGCGACGTGAGACGGCGCTACGAGATTCCGGTAGAACATTTTATTTCCATAAAGTTTTCATAGAAATTGTTCTACGAGAGTCGCGTCGCGCCCGTCTGCGGGAGACTTAAATTACCCCCACTGCACAATCAATGAAACTACTTATTTTTTCAAGAGATTTTATAAAATCTCTATAAAACGGGATATTTACCAAGATATTTTTTTTCTCATCAGATCTTCACCAAGAACTATCGAAATCAGATCTCATAAGGTGGAGATATCCAGTAGCCCCCTTTTTGGTTCCGTAACTCAAGAGAAAAAAACGGAACCCTTATAGGATCACTCGTGTGTCTGTCTGTCTGTCACAGCCAATTTGCTCCGAATGCAATGAACCGATTAAGTTGAAATTTGGTACACATATGGATTTCTGTGACCCAAACACGTACGGCTAAAGTAAATAAATGAATTTTGAATATGGGGGTCACTTTTAGGGGGCTAATAAGAAAATTAAAAAAAAGTTTTGCAAACTGTACCGTGTGACATATCAAAAGAAAGGGCTTACTATGAGGGTTTAAAAAATATTTTTTTTTTATAATTTTAAAATAAATAGTTTTAAAGTTATTTAAGAAAATAGACGAAAATTGACCATTCCCGCCCCCCTTATCTCCGAAACTACTGAACCTAAAATTTTGAAAAAAGTGCAGAAAATAGGTATATACCTGTAGATTACAGGAAAACCTATATGAAGTTTGTAGTCTTAAAATAACATGGTAAATCTCTCAATATTGTGAGTACAAACTTACATTTACTGTTGAAATGTATGGGAAAACATGCTTTTCAACTGTAATGTTAAGTTTGTTCTTGGGATAATTTTATACCAACTACCCAACCCTTCATGCACTTGGCCAGTTTTTGGAGGAAGTACCCCTCCATTCAAAAATCCCCGACAGCAAAAAATCTCTATAGAGTCGTAAAACCTGTAATACCAAGTTTCGTACAGAGCCGTTGTTAAATATGACCTGTAGAGGAGTAGCAACAAACTGACAGAAGAAATCAAATTTTGCCAGACTTTAAGGAGAGCTAGAAGTTTCGCTCGCTCTGATCGCTCGGTCAAATATGTAGTATGTGAAGATAACATTTCAAATTACAGCTGTTATTTCTTACCTAAACCATCTGAATTTTAATGAGGCTTGAAAATCATTTTATACAACCTTGGTTACTTTTACCTCCCACAAAAATTACCTGATTATGACATTGATTGCATGTTTAATATCAATTGCATTGCTTTCCAAAAACACGTGAATACCATATTTATCATATAACACATGAATAATATTAAGTTATTAACACAGCTAATATGTTTTTCAATTATGCAGGGGTAAAGATGTTTAATTAACTCTCAAAATGATAAATATTATAATTATTATTTCAATTTACATAGGCATACTTGACGGCGGCTGATAACATCTCTCAAGTTTTTAATTTTATTTTTTAAACATGCAAAGATGTTTTCTTAGATTACCTAATAGGGGCTGATTAATAAATTATGGATTTATTAGAAGGATGCAGAATGCCTTTTTATTTTGTACGTCAGTTTTAGTAGGTACTTTGAAACGGTAAAGCGTAGGTATTGGATAAGTTTATGATCCACAAACATGTATAGTTTTGTTTAATTAATACAAATTCTGTATTTGTCATTGCGCAGGTATTATCGTCTTTATAGCCTACAAGGAAAGTAAGAATGTTTTCTGTAAAATGCTTATTTTCCACACGTAACAACATAGCAAAAACGTCGAACTTATTTTGTTTAATGTGTACTTACATATAAATAAACATCTGATTATTATAAGACTAGGAGAAATGAGCTTGTACTTAACAGAAACGTATCTATCTAAAATTAGTCATAGACAATAAACTCGTGCTATTTTACCGGAGTTATGTCCCGGTACAAATCGTCCCTTTACTCATTATGCAATCCACTTACAAATACGGAACCCAACTGGATTATAGTTTATTAATTCATTTGTCATTGGCGCAAGAGCAGGCGTTTTCAATAACACGACTTACTCCTCTTTATTTATTAAATGTTTATTTATTAAGCATTACACAAATGCTGGCCAGTGGACCATAAATAATACTGGCAACACCGACACTCTAATACTGTGTGTCTATGGTATTTATTTATCGTGCATAGACAATTATTAATTGATGTTTTGTTGCGTAGCTGTGGTGCATGCTGCGATCCCGAATGAGATGTTTTTTATAATTATTTCTTGATGATATTGTGATGGATGAATAAATATTTTAGTAATTATTTATGTTTTAGAATTTACTATTATAGCGGTAGGTGACTGTGTTTCTGGTGTTTCACCTTGTCACTGCATTATAAATTCTTCATAATAATATATCTTTTTTTCCATTTCAATAACGAAATTAACGAAAAGGTGATTGGCGCAAGACTGAAAGATTCGCAAATGCATGTTTTAGCAGTCAGTGTATCCAACTTTCTACCTACCTATTGATTGAGAGCTGAGTGCGGATAAAAAGAAGCAAGAGATATCTTTCTACGTCTGTACCCTTGCATCAGCAAAATATTTGACAAAATAAAATTTTCAGTTACACTGAAAGATCGTTTATCGCTAGCAACAAAGTGTTTTAAATATAGAATGTTATTGTATAAAGAACGTAATGCGTATTCTTAGCATTAGTTACTCTATTACATTCTTGTATTGGAATTTCGTTAATTTAATAATTATGTAACAGTCTAAGCAATACCTTTGTCCTATTTTCGGGAAACGAGGGCTGATTGTCCTTAACACCTACAGGCTACTAAGTAACCTAGCTAGGACATCAGATCGTAAACTTGTATTAAAACCAACTCATCTCAGATGTATAATACTATTCCTAAGTTGTCATCCTACTTTGTAACAGACTGTACCTCTTGTTTTTTTATGAAATAAATTTATTATTATTATTACTATAATGTCAAGTCACGTCCCGTCCACGTAAATATACACGTTCGTGCCAAGCCAACTGCAGATAAACCGTAACCACCAAAGTAAAAACTGAAACCATAAATAAGAATTGGCGGTACAAAAACGTTCGGCATACCACCAATTACTCTGTGGTACAGTGGTACCATAGACGATGCCATAGACTAGTACGGTGTACAATGTAAAGAGAGCTCGTGTCGCATCGAGACGCCGCTGTCGATGCTATCTCTACCGCTAGGGATTACACCCAAGTAGGGTAGTTGAGTATTGGCCAGTGAAAATATTGTGGCTAATTAAAGACCACTCCGTGCCTCGGAAAGCACGTTAAGCCGTTGGTCCCGGCTGTCATTCGTGGATCTTTGACAGGTTGTCAGAAGCCCGAAAGTCTGACAACCAGTCATACCAAGGGGTATCGTATTACCCAGTAACTGGGTTGTGGAGGTCAGATAGGCAGTCCTCCATGTAAAATACAGGTATTCAGCTGCATCCGGTTAGACTGGAAGCCAACCCTAATATAGTTGGGAAAAGGCTAGGCAGATGATGATGTCTCTCACTTGTAAAATGTTATTTCATATATTTTTCTGTTTAAATGGATAAGTACACAAGTTTAGTACACAGGTAGGCAGGCAGGCAGGCAGGTTAGTATACAGGGTGGAAGGGACATCGACGCGCAACCTGTTACCATGGTTTCAGTACTTACATGATTCTGAACGCCACCGCGTTGAAAATTTTTTTTGTTACTAAAAACAAAATCAGCTAAGTATTTCCTAAAAAAGTGGAATACCTACGCGGTCAAAATGCATGGAACAGCAATTTTTTTTTAAAATTTCCGACGAGAAATTTCAACACACGGGGTCAATCATGTACCTACTGGATCTGAGTGTGCTGAAATCAGTTCAGCACACTTTCAATCACAATCCGAAAGATTATCGGTGTCCATTTGACACATATTAGGTTGGAGAAAAAGTCTTTTCGCATTATAGTATGTATGAACTTGTAATAAAATCTCTTTGGCTATACTATTTGTATCTGGCTGGTTTTGGTATCATTAAAGTTTAAATTTTAAAGAACATAATTCCAAATTCAAATTAGGAAAATGTGTGATTTTCATTTGTTTTTCGTACTGTCAAGATGAGTGAAACTAATGAAGAAATTCGATACATTTTAAAATTTTACTACAAAAAAGGTAAAAATGCAAACAAGCCGCGAAAAAAATTTGCGATGTTTATGGACCTAGTGCAGTGTCTGTGAGAGTAGCACAAATTTGGTTTAAGCGTTTTCAATCCGGAAATTTTGATGTCAAAGATGCACGTCGCTCTGGTCGCCCTGTTACGGATAAAATGGATGCCATTTTTGAAAAAGTGGAGCAAAATCGAAGAACTGGGAATTGACCACAAAATAGTTTTGGCGCATTTGAAAAAAACTGGGTACACAAAAAAGCTCGATATTTGGGTAGGTACCTCACGAGCTCACTGAAAGAAACCTAATGAACCGTGTACTCATTTGTGATTCTTTATTACGACGCCGTAATGAAACCGAACCATTTTTGAAGAAGCTGATAAGTGGTGATGAAAAGTGGATCACGTACGACAAGAACGTGCGAAAAAGGTCGTGGTCAAAGGCCGGTCAGGCTTCACAGACTGTGGCGAAACCAGGGTTAACTCGCAACAAGGTGATGCTGTGTGTGTGGTAGGATTGGAAGGGCATTATTCATTATGAGCTGTTACCACCAGGCAGGACCATCGATTCTGAACTCTACTGCGAACAACTGATGAGATTAAAGCAGGAAGTTGAGAGAAAGCGGCCGGAATTAATCAACAGAAGGTGTGTGGTTTTTCACTCAGCAAAAATTAAGAGAGTTTGGCTGGGAGGTGTTAATGCATCCGCCGTATAGTCCTGACCTTGCACCTTCAGATTTCCACCTGTTTCGGTCTCTTCAGAATTCTTTAGGCGGTGTCAGGTTAACATCACGAGAGGACTGCCAAAACCACTTGTCGCGGTATTTTGATCAGAAGTCCCAAAATTTCATTACAAGATGGCAAAAAGTTATTGAACAAAATGGTACCTACATACTTTAGTTAAATGTAAATAAACTATATTAAAAAATGTTTTGAATTTTCTTAAAAAATGCGAAGAAACTTTTTCCCCAACCTAGGTATTAGAAAGAAGTCAAACCTGATGAAAAATATTCGACAAAAGGAGATTTGCGAATTTTTTTACCAGGTTCGAGGTCTTTCTAGTAGCAGAAAAAAAAGCGAAATATAAAGCAAACAATACAAATCAACCGCCACTCCACAATAACCCTCCCGCATTTCCCTCGAGAGCACAGGATTTATTTCACGAAATTGTTTATAGGGCCCGCGTTCAGCGTTATAGCGAATCGCTTAACATTATTCAAGACCAACAATAGTGGTCGATACTTGCCTTACCGCTCCCATGAGCAGTCACGCGCGCTCTCTTCCTTGTGGAAAATCTGCATAATACTACATGCATAATAGAGTGATTAGAATGCCTGTTCGAACTTACATTACTCTGCAAATATTGGCTTTAATTTGACTGTAAGCTTTTGTTTCGTAAGGTGAGAATTGTTGAGGTGCCTTCTTATAGTTGAATGGAACATGGGAACATTATTTATGGTCTATAGTGCTGTCTTTTGCGTTTGAATTTTATTTACT
The DNA here is from genome assembly GCA_905163495.3 of Cosmia trapezina. Classification (NCBI taxonomy): domain Eukaryota; kingdom Metazoa; phylum Arthropoda; class Insecta; order Lepidoptera; family Noctuidae; genus Cosmia; species Cosmia trapezina. The sequence goes on from LR991042.1 coordinate 12,729,023, forward strand.
TACTTAATTGTTGAATTCATTCATCATTGGAGAATCTGATTCTTCAGAATCGATTAAAACCGATCTTATATGTTATCAACTTATCATTGAATACAATAGCGTGTTTTTACTCTGGGGATCGTTTACACATAAAGGTGTTTGTATTTACATAATTCTAAAATTAATTACAAATATATAAACAGCTTTCTTTTTTTAATATAATCATGGCAATTAGTAAAACGCGTTCGAATTTCAAAAGAGACGCTCTGTCAGCTGATCACCTTTCACGTTCGGATACCTTTCCAAAATACCACAAATAGAACACCTAATATGAATTAATAGCTGTTCACAGTCACCGTGAAAAAATAACAGTTTTTGTACGCCCCACATATTTGTTTTTGGAGTGTGAAAAATCGCGTTTTTCGACGGTTTGTGGTTGGTTTTTAAGTAATACGAATGTTTTGGCATTACGCCTGAGTAATTTCCCGTCTCTGGCTAATATGCAGCTGTAGTGTTGCCACACGTGATTTTATTTAGTTTTGTTATAAGTTTCTTGAACGAATTGTGTTTTTAAAAATTATGTGGATTACGCAAGATGTTTTTGGGGTCCCCCATGTGTTTTTTGTTAGAGTTTGCATTTGTTTATACATCAAATCAAATCTTTCAGAAAATTGTAGAGATGAGTTAAGTACCTACTTATGTGTACTTTTTCCAGTCCCTGTCATAATACCCAGAAGGAGAACAAGTAGAAGACATGGATATGTAACTATGTCCAAGTTTCCATATTTTCTTGTAGGTGCAAGTAAAATTCTGTGGGCTAACTTAAAATCCTACAACGGAATAGAACCATAAATATTAATCAACGAAAGTCTCGAGCGCATCTTCAGGCACGCCATCGTGAAGCATAGACAACCCCATTGTTCAATTTGAACTTTTGCCTCCATAACTGTGTCACAGATTCACAATGTGAAAGCGATTTGCCACAGACTGCATCCCATATTTTTGCTCGTCTGTTACGTAATTGCTTCCTGACACAATAAATACGACGTGTGAACTGTTTATTGGTTGTAAACTCGTAAATATTGTCAAAAGTTGGTGAATGTTACAAGATTTAGGAGTTGTTTAGTGTGTAATGTTGTTTGCTGTGAGATTTATATTCAGTTGACGTAATTAGGTCGTATAAATTCATTAATTTTAAATTTAGAATTTATTTTGACTGAATGTACACATTGCTTTATTTAAATCAAGAGACTAAAACATTTTCACAAGAAAAATGTTTTAAAATGTGATTTTGTATTTGAAATGTTTTCTAAATTTGAATATCATTTTGAATTTTCTCTCTAATATATCAGCCCGCATCATCCACTTCCAGCTGCTTCGGTCCAAGGCTAGTGTGGACCATAGCTATTAAACTATTCTCTCTCTCTCTACAAGCCCTTTAAAATATTACCGCAACCAGCAAATGAGGTTTTACTGCAAAAACGCTAGATTTCCCCCAGTTGAAATACCGTACTTAAGTAGTTAGATGCTTACAACTGCAGCATTGATGTCAAGTCATGTTCCCACCTACTTACAAACTTCCCCTCACTATTGAATCACTCCACATCACAGCGATGACGTCTAACACATGTTGAGCCTCTCTGATTGATGCCACACCTAATTATCTTTGAAATTTTACATCCATTCCTGCAAACTTACCAACACGCTACCATTCATTGAAAAACTAACGCTATTTTCACATTTCTAAGGTTTGAATTCGAATGGGCTTTGTTGTGGGGAATTGTAACGTTTATGTTAGTAAAATTTCGTCACCTTTTAAGGGATGAAGAGATTTATTATGTCTTCCGTATGCGTGAAAATAGTTGTACCTGGATTTCAAGGGTTTTGGTTGACCTTAGACCTGTCTTGTCTTAAAAACTGTGACGTATGATTAATTTTGAAACGTTAAGTCATGGTTCAGATCACTGTCATTTTCTTTTGTTAAACTCCTTGTGAAAGAGTCAGTCTGGGGAAATATTAATAGTACCATATCAATTTGTGCGGTGTTCCGGTTTCCAGGATTTTAAGTATAGCACATGTGAAATTAAAGATAATATTATATTTTTTTCAATTTTTCAACTTGTTTTCTAAGGTCATGCGGTAGACACTTGACCCACGTAGATGTTGACTAAAGCAGTACTTTCAAGCCTTCTTATTCTTTTTATCCTGTCACCATATACCAAATAACTGTTTTGGTCTTCTATATTTATTATGATGGTAACTTACCTATATACAACGCGTAACGTTAAATGCGCAAAAGCTCTGTACTCATTATTATGAACAACTTTTAGTATGGGACCAAACCTGAAATCGCGAAAAAAAAATCAGCTGTTCAGTACATTTTGACGAATTATGCGAACAGAAATGTACTGAACAGCTTATTTTTTTTTCGCGATTTCAGTTTTGGTCCCATAGTAAAAGTTGTTCATAATTATGAGTACAATGACCCATTAAGAGGTTTTGCGCATTTAACGTTACACGTTGTATATTCCTGAGAATCCCGTGGCATTCAAGGCTTTTTAGGTGGTGTTAAATTCTACAAATGCTCCTGTTACATATTCGATTTCGAGTACATAGTAGTGGTTTTGTATTGGATATTTCCGCCTTAGCATACGCTGTAAATACCAAATTAGAAATTGAATTATCTCAATTCAGTTTCTAGTATTCCTAAACAGTAAATAGAGTGAACTACTAACCTTTACTTACTTACGTATTATTTCAGTGGAAATATTAAGGACTATTAGCTTCCGCCCGCGGTTTTCCCCGCATGGTATATCGATAAAAAGTATTCTATATTCTTCCTCAAGGTTCAAAGTATCCCCATAATAAATTTCATCAAAATCGATTCAGCCGTTTCGCCGTGAAAGCGTAACAAACAAACATAAGAAACATAAAAAAAAAATCAAATGATTTAGATTACCGCTGTACCTTTGATCTTTGTGCCCACTTGTGACTGGCCTAGTCATATTCAGCGTTCTTTTGACACAGTAGTATTCTTCCTTCAATTGTTTTTCCATCGGATTTGTCCATATTAATGTGAAGGTGTATATAAGGTGAGATTACAAAATGTAAAGATCAAAACTAAATTTTAAAATAAACATACCGTATACAAACGCCTGAAATGGAGATAGACAGGACACGTACTAAGGGAAGGGAAAGAGCAGTGGACGAGACTAGTAACGGAATGGTACCCGCGTGATAATCAAAAGAACAAAGGTAGAAAAACTAAACGTTGGGAAGACGACATGAAAAAGATAGCTGGTCCAGAATGAACACGCACCAAAGGACAGGACAAAATGGAAAGCTTTAGGAGGAGGCCTTTGTCGAAGGACAAGCTGTAAAAGAAAAACCGGCTGCCAATATAATTAGCTGAAAGTTAAATTGTTAAATCAAATTAAGTAAAATGTTATACATTATGCATGCTATTAAGTTACAGCATTAGAGGCTTATTTTACTTAGCTGGCCTGGCCCTGCTTCGCATGGTTTTTATGACTTGACAAAACATGAAGGTTTCTATATTATAAATAAGTTAAATATTAATGTATTATACATAGGTATAAACCTTTCGGAATAAATTCTCTAAATGATAGTGAAAACCGCATCAAAATCCGTTGCGTGGTTTAGAAGAACAACGCGGCCACACAGACAGACACGAAAAGCGACTTTATTTTATAATCTACAACGTGTAACGTTAAATGCGCAAAACCTCTTAAGGGGTCATTGTACTCATCATTATGAACAACTTTTACTATGGGACCAAACCGCGAAATCGCGAAAAAAAATTAGCTGTTCAGTACATTTATGTTCGCATAATTCGTCAAAATGTACCTACTGAACAGCTGATTTTTTTTTCGCGATTTCAGGTTTGGTCTCATAGTAAAAGTTGTTCATAATGATGAGTACAATGACCCCTTAAGAGGTTTTGCGCATTTAACGTTACACGTTGTATAATATATAAAAGAAAGACGTGTTAGTTACACTATTTTTTACACTCAAGAACGGCTGAACCGATTTGACTGAAAATTGGTAGGGAAGTAGCTTAAAACCAGAAGACGGACATAAAATACTTAAAAAAAAGAACGTGGTATAACAACGGCTGGACCGATTGAGATGAAATTTTGTGTGTATATTTGAATGGGTTCCTAGATGGTTTGAAAACACAATTGGACCTGGTAGGTGGCGCTGCAGTCAGGTTCTAGGATCGTTCAGACAGGACAACGTCTGTCGGGTCCGCTAGTAATGTATAGATTTCGGTCTCAAAAGTCTCAAATCATCGCGACAGTTTCATATGCCTAGAAATAAGCTTGTTTGCTTACTGTGCGGTGTACTCTTGGAGTGAGAGAGGCATAGGTAATGTTTCTGGTTTAATCATGTTTAAAATTTCGTCTATTTTAAAGAACTATATCCTCTATAAGGACTCCAAACCGCTTACAAGGTGTCGGCGACATTGAAAGCCCGGGTTGAACCACCACAAACTATTTTTTTTCCTTCTAATCATTATAACACGCAATAAAATAATCTGAAACAATACAACATAAATAGCTGGTCGAATCACGAACGGCACGACATAAGGGCACGCGCACACTTGTCGTGATGCCGTGCGTTTGTCGCGTGCCTTACGTGAGCCGTGACTTACCCGAGCTTTTGGACGAAGCGCGACTTATAAAAATGTAAATGGTTCTGTTTCATTTAAATAAAAAATGTATTGGTTTTCGATGGTTGTGGGCTTGTAGGTGCGTGGTGGGTTTATATGGGGAAGTTTTGAAGGTAATTTTTAAGTTTTTGTAAAGAAAGAAAGTATCTCGAGCTAAATTTTATAACCTCTGTGTTCTTTCTTTTGCCTTAAAAAGAACAGATGTAGAAAAAGGGATTAGTTCTTGAAAAAAAAAAACCGTAATATTCATGAATCGTTAGCATTTTCTTAAGCATTATTAATCTTGGACTTTTAATCGTATTCAGTAAATTGACAGTAGAAGAGATGAGTTCCATAACTTATTCGTAGTTCCTGACAGTAAAAAATTAAATGAGGTGAAAAAAGAATTAGCGAAACTACCTTGATGTGCTTATAGATTTAATTGAAACACGTTATATTCGTTTATACCATAACTAGCTGACGTTGTCCTGTCCCTATTTCAATAATTCAAAATTCAAAATCCGAAAACAAAAATAAGAAAAATTAGAAAATCCACTTTTAGTTTTCCCGAGTTTTCCAATTTTCCCGGCAACTTTTCTAATTTTTCTCTACATAAGAACCTTCTCCTGACAATAATAAACGCAACAAAAAAGAAATAGCGAAATTGTTCCATCCGTTCACACGTGATGGGACCAAGGGAAATAGGGATTCATTTTTAATATTTTTTTTATTTTCATATTATAGATATAAACGATAAGTAATTTAAAAACGAAAATTATTTTGCTTCGAACTGTCAAGTTACTGAATACGATTAAAAGTCCAAGTATATAACACATTGGATCACTGTGTTACCACAGTATGTATTACAGACAGCCAGTAAAGCAAGATCACACTACGTATGCACAGACGCCAGCAGGTCAAGCCATCCGAAACTGACAAATTTTCCCAATCAACCTTGAACCTTATGCTATAGCGATAAAGATGAAAATCTATTAAAGAAATTTGACAGATTGTAGTAGCTTGATGTGCTGGCGTCTCTACAACTGGCACTCTCAAACTCACAAGAAATGTTATGTTTAAAAGCCAGAGTGACCTGACAAAAAAAAAACTGAATTTGGAAAATCCAATTTAATCCCATGAAACACATATTCAATATTTTCTCTCCTACAACAATAACATACAATTAACATAACAAAATAATAACACTTTCTTCATAAAAAATGCATAACGCCACGTTTCCATGTAACCTGCGCACGCGCACCCGCCCACATGTGTCGTCGCACGAGCCTATCGACCTCACTAGCATGTTAATCACCTACCTATGTATTTTGTTAATCACCAGATCACTCCTGATTGAGTTGTTTATAGAATTATAATTTTAGTAATATGTCGTGATTTTTCGGTCTTAGATAAGATGTTACGAAACGCAATCAAGGTGGGTTATGCTCTTACGCATTTTATTCATGGTTTTTGGAGTGATATAGTTGAATAATTCTGATAATAATTAAGACGTTTTCTTTATCGCTAAAGCATAAGGTTCAAGGTTGATTGGGAAAATTTGTCAGTTTCGGGTGGCTTGACCTGCTGGCGTCTGTACATACGTAGTGTGATCTTACTTTACTGGCTGTCTGTAATACATACTGTGGTAACACAGTGATCCAATGTGTTATATACTTGGACTTTTAATCGTATTCAGTAACTTGACAGTTCGAAGCAAAATAATTTTCGTTTTTAAATTACTTATCGTTTATATGAAAATAAAAAAAATACTAAAAATTAATCCCTATTTCCCTTGGTCATCGAATCACGTGTGAACGGATGGAACAATTTCGCTAATTCTTTTTTGTTGCGTTTATTTTTGGTGCTATTTTTGTCGGAAACGCGTTTTTGATAAAACGGCAGGTGCCCTCTTTTTTATGTGTATCTGAAAGTATTCTTTTGTACTTAACACTTCTTATTTGGCCCCTGAACGATACGCATGTCTCTTTCATAGATCTATTTATTAGATAACATTTGTCGGTCTTTCTTACTCATATTATCTTTTTCAGAATGGGAGATCTTCCCCGGAGCCATTAAGTATAACCAAGACCAGGTAAAGTTCCTATCGTAATCAGCCTATAATGTTCCCACTGCTGGGACGCAGGCCTCATCTTTGTGAGAGGGCCGTAATCTACCACGCGAGGGCAGTGCGGGTTGGTGGATGTCACATTTCTTCGAAATTTTGGTGACATGCGGCGAGGAAACCTCCTCGCCGTTTTGAGACCAGCACGCGTAGCATGATGACGTTTTGTCGACGGAAGAATAGACAAAATTACACATTGCCATGCTTAGATGCGTAGAATGGGAAGAAATATTTCTACTCTCTGCCATTTCATCTATTCGTCCGTCGACAAAATCCGTTTCTATGGCGGTCATGCTAAGCATGCAGTGGTAATGAAATAATTTACAAGTAAAGTGCCTGTCTGGGTTAGAACCTACGACCTACAACTCGTAAGTCGCTGTCGTTTCCACTGGGCCACCAATGCTCCTACGTTCCTATTGATTCAAAATTAAAATGATTACGAAACACAACCTACACATTTTATCATTGCACATTACGATTTTATTTCCATCATTACAGCTATATATTAACATAGAAAAATGCATCAATAGTTTGTTAAAACAACGATTTAACGTATATCTGACGTTTATTACCATCTCCAGTAATATTATGTATAGATTTGTATTTAAAAAACTCATATGTATTCATAGAGTTTTACTTAGATATATTCTGATGTTTTTGGGGCCTATGGCTAAGTAATAACAGCCGCACGGATCGATCGATCAGGTTAAGCTACGGTTGCCGCGGTTGGTCCTTGGATGGGTGACCAGATTTACATACCAAGACCCCTCCGTGCTTCAGAAAGCACGTTAAGCCGTTGGTCCCGGCTGTCATTCGTGGATCTTTGACAGTCGTTACGGGTCGTCAGAAATCCGAAAGTCTGACAACCAGTCTTACCAAAGGGTATCGTATTATCTAGCAACTGGGTTGTGGAGGTCACACAGGCAGTCGCTCCATGTAAAATACTGGTATTCAGCTGCATCTGGTTAGACTGGATGCCGACTCCAGCATAGTTGGGAAAAGGCTAGGCAGACGATGATTCTGATGTTTTTGGAAATCGTCTCTGGACAATTTTGGATTATTTGGAGTCCTTGAACTTGTGGAGTGCTATACGAAGCCAAAATTTATGATGGACTAGCTTTTACCAGCGGCTTCGCCCGCGTGGTTGTGTTCCCGTGAATATCCCACGGGCACATGCTACCGGGAATTTCTTCCTTATTCCTTGTCTACATTATAAAGGGAAAATTCAGCTTTCTAGGTCCAAGGGTTTGGGCTGGGCGTTGATGGTCAGTCAATCAGTCAGTCAGGACTTCTCTTTTTATTTATATAGATAAATTGAGCTAAGCTCGTGTTGTTAGATGAACCGACGACCTGAAGAAAGTGGCTGGGACAGACTGGATGCGGAAGGCGGAGGACAGGGAGTAGTGGCGCAGCCTGGGAGAGGCCTATGTCCAGCAGTGGGCTGCGATAGGCTGAGTTGATTGATGTGATGCTATTGCTATGGGTTTTGACAATACTCGCTGTAGAATATAATAGTTATTGAAATGGAATAGCAATAGAACGTAGAACGTGATAAGTTTGCTCGACAGTTTTTAAGAATGTAAGTTTTTTTTGTTAATGTTTGTCATGGAATTCCATTGACTTTCTTAAGGCGCGGACTGGCTACGATTATAAACGGCACACAACCGCGTAAGCTATTGTCACCATTAGTTGGCTTGAAATAAGGTTGAAAATTGAAAATAATATAAATAATATTTGTGTTGCCGAGATGTGACTAAACTGCGAATTTGCATTTATTTTCCGGGTTTTCTTTAGATTATTCAGAATATACAGAATAAATTAAATAATTGTCGGGCTAAAGTTCTTAAAAAAAATAATGTTTTTTTTGGTGGAGCAACTTCCAAATTTTTAAATGGGAAAATCAAACTATTTTTTACTATTCTATTCGGTAAAATTTTTTCTATAAACCCTTCTCTATCCAATGTATTTTTTGCGTGGGATTGTTTCATTGCGTTACGTTAGGTATACTCGGCAATCCAAGAAATCAATTTTTGTGAATATTGAGCTAATACCGCGCCTTAAATTAAGTTTTCTTCTGTTGAGAAAGCTACTTAAGACTATTCCTTTAGATGCTTTTTCATGTTTTGTTGGTAAGCATTCAGATACGTTACGTTATAATGTAGGTATATAAATTCTGGATGAAATCTCATCACAGAACATAAACTATATCTCATAGTGTAGTCTCATCTTTATAATTAAGGCTCAGTAACGAGCCAGTCCATTAGAAGTTGTGTTACTGCCCTAATGTTCGGTGCTTGACGTGTGTAATCGCCTTTATGGCGTGTTCAGTATGAACTATATGGGAACCAGAGATTTTGTGACTTTTGATTTTGGAAATTATGGTTTTAAAGTTATTTGTTGAAGTTTGTGTTGGCGTCGTAATTTTTGAAGTTAGGTGATGAAGATCTTTAAAAGTTTTATCACAAAGTTTGAATATCTGCTAATCAATCAGTCTAATGACATATGTAGTAGTATCTTTTAATGACATATGTAGGAGTTAATGAAGGAGCGGCGCCTCCTGGCACAGGCATCTATATGCTTAAAAGGAGACGCCTCCAACTGTATACCTATTGTACGTGTAATAACGAAATAAAACATTTTTGTTTTTTTTTTTTTGATTTTTTGATCTTTGTGTAGTGTGTGCTGATGACTCTATATAAATTAAAAACATTGCTGGTGCTGGTATTACAATCAGATGTTCTGAAGACAAATGAAACTTACACAATAGATTTAAACCGCAATGAATTGAAGAGGAAACAGATTGCATTCTTAACATATGTTGCACCTCAAATAAACCTTACCACAGATTAGGTAATGCACGTTGTGCATTCAACGTCACATTGCCTACAAATTAAAGATAAACACCCGAACTACCGCAAAAGAAACACATGGCGATATACCATCAATCAATCCTTTACAACCACAATTTCCTGTACTATCCCAAACACCAAAAGGTAGTCATACAATACAAATAATTGCGCCAAAATGTGCGTTTGCGCAGATTTGTTGCGCACGCGTCATGCGTCAGTTGCACATTTGACGTGCACCTTTTGAAAAGAGAATGACATGCACCGTTGCACAAAAGGGTAAGGACAGTTTGGTTGTCATTTGTTTGGTGGGTACTACTTTGAAGTTTTGGAAGTTTAAAATGGCGAATGTGCTTTTGAATGGATAGGAAGGTGTTTTTGAAAAGGTGGAATTTGTAGAATTAGTTTTTCGCAATTATTGTTGTTGGAATACCTCGTATTTTCCGAGTTCAATTAATTTTGCATGAATAAAAATATTGTAGAAAGTTAGAATTGATGCCATAAATGCATTAATGATATGCATTGATGAATTTTTGAGATATTTTTCTTTGATCTAGAAGCCGTGCTACTGAGTTTGGGCTATGTTGGACATACTTTCTCATATTAAAATTTCAATAAAACTCCAGAATTCCCACTACAACTCCATTACAAAGTACTCCTACATTAACGACAATAATTCCTCAGTAATTATCACTTCCGATCGCATGTGTCGTTTTGTAGTCGCAGTCGGAAACGGCGGCATATGTCGGCTATCGGCCATCGGCTAGATAAAGGGTTACGTATCTTTAACACCTTCGAGTTCCGTCCTATTGTGTGCTACAATTTGTGGAAAAAATAATGCCGCCCGCTGTTAGCCCGTTGGTCTGTGAGGAGGGGACGGACTTAGGAGGCTAGATTTTTGAAATAATCAACAACAACAACAACAACTAGAAAGAAAAATTCCAAGATTGCCCCGAAAATTAACAATGCAGAAGGAATCCATCAGAGGTGCCAACGATACATTTTTAAGGTAAATGCGAAATGTAGCCCGCGAAAATCAAATTTTCTTACGATCATTAGATCATACACATGAACATTCAATATGAACCGGTTGACATTTTAATTCACCTAAGAAGAAAAATTTTAATGTCAACCGGTTCATAGAAAACTAAAAATGTACGTACTTAAATACCTTCATAGAGTATTCTTTTATTAATATTCTTTTTATGACATAACTGCGCTTTATAAAGTTTTCAGTATTTTTCAGAAATTCTATTCTTTATTTCCGACTTTTAGAATAATCACTGCAAAAAGGGGTGGATAACTATTTGTAGGGATTCAACTATGGCATCTACACCACTTATTCGGTTTAAGTACTTTATTTGTCATATGAACTTAACAAATAGCAGTCCGCTTATAATGAGATACATGAGTGATTATAATTTAGAACTATTACATTAGTTACCTCTAGGGTGCTGGAGACAACGACATTATAAGTAAAAAGACACAGATGGTTACCTAGCCAACATTCAATATTCAAAAACGGCACAATGTCGAACCATTGGATGGTAAGTGGAAGTAGGACAGAGGTTATTGAGCAGCAATCAGCAATGCCTTTTAAAATTCACAACCCTAACTCCCTCCCTGTCCCGGCGACCGTAGCGCCCATGCCTCGCAAGCGCATACGTTATTATTTTATTAGCCGCGCGTCACGCGCAGGCGCAGCGCACTGCGCAGGCGCATGGTAATACGCAGCCGCGCCACCGCGTGAGCACGTGCCCACGATGTTGCGTATTGATGGCGCATGACGATGGAACACCTTACCAGTTGCGAGAAATATAGGAGGTTGTTCCTTTGTTATCGTAAGAGCAGGACATGGGACAAAGGTAGTTGAAGTTCATGTTTAGCTAAATTGATCATCAGTATCATCAATCATCGCAAAAAAAAACGGTCTCACTCCTGAGCAGTATAAAGATAAAAAAAAATTAAGAAAAATAAATAAAAAATAATAATAATAAAAAATAATAAATAATATGAATAATATTGCAGTCGCAATAGTAGGTGTCCGGAAGGCTGTGGCGGCAGACAGTTCCTCTGCTATAATAAGACAATTTGTGAGAAGGCTGACCGTAGTGTCCATTTCTCGTTGTGTAGGCACAGTCTTGTCATTAATTGTCTCTTGTCTTTAATTTGTCTTTAGCTTAAGTTACTAACAATAGTGTTTTAAGTTCTAACCCTGTTACTAACAATTTATGGATCTTTAGTTATCCGACTATATTTTTTTATTTTTTTTTTATCATTCAATGAAATTCCTTCTTCCTACTGTGTGATGACTGATGATGAATGTCTTTTTGCCTCAAGTCGATGGAGAGGTGACTTATTGAATTCTTTGTTATTTTGTTGGCAGTGGTGACCAGGATACCAATCCGTATTATGAAAATCCTGGAATTTGTGAAATAGATAAGAAATTTTGTGCCATGGCGTTACAATTTCTTAACCTATTGGAACATCGAAGACAAAAAACGGTTTTAAAAACGATACAATATTTTACAATTTTAACTGTGAATGTTAGAACCCTTCACATTGTTAGAATATCAAGACTATCAAAACCACCATATGTACCTATGTTTGATAAAAATAGAGGTAAGTATAACAAAATAACATACTACTGGACATTTCCGTTATAGTGACAAAAAGGAAAGATTTCCATCAACTTGTTGAACGTGACTGACGTTATGCAGTAAGAAACCACCCTGGCTTAGATGTAAAAAAGTAAAAAAAAATCAAAAAACCCGATTGCGCAAAAAGCGAACTTTAAAAAATATGGAAACATGATCATCATCTTGTTTCCATATCTCATTAATATAATTTTGCTCCTACAAAATTCCCTGAAAGCACTATAATCAGTGGCCTGCTTCCAGAACTGGACGTCACCCAGCTGTCCAGATAATTAACCATAACTTTAGGATAAGAATAGGGGCATTTAATGTTGAATTATTTAACTGTTGCTGGACGTCCAATTGTTAAACGATTGAAGAAGTTATAGCAAACCACAGGATGCGACATCTGCCAGAGGCAAGAGTATCATCATAAACGAAAGACAATTTACGAGTATACGCAGCACAAGCTGGCGATATTGGTTGTAATATCAAAATAAATAGATTATAAAAATTAGCTTTAGTGCTAAGCTCGTTAAAACCTCTCTCCGGGATCTATAAAAACACAATTTAGTGTGATAAAACTACAATTTTTACGGTAGCCACGCATATATTCTGGCTTGCACCTTTGCGCATAATTCAGTCCAATGCACCAAACTCACCGAATTCTCGCGTGAAGGGTGAAGTAAGTGTAATTTGGCTACTACCCCTTTCGATGCAGCCGTCTTTTACAACATAACGACGAAATAAACAATTTGTCGTAAAAAAGACCGTTGGTAATGGTCAGATAACTTTATGATTTTGTTTTTTTTGGCTTTTGAATGTCTTGAAGGGGTGAGGTAAAGATGTTAAGGTGTTATAGATCGTTTTATTTTTGTAGGTTGTTGGTTTTATGATCGATTTGTTTTATATATTTATTGTTGGTGTAAATTATTTTGTAATGTTATATTTACAATAATGTTAATATCTAATAAGAAGTATTTTTTACTATAATGATAATAATAAAATTTAATTTCGAGTATTATCGATTCATGAATGATTTGAATAGAACTTTTATGATACTCTTTGCAAATTGCATGTTCCAAAATCAAATCCAATCGAACGTCAAACGTCCGACCAAAGTGATGTCAGATAATTCGAGTTTTCTTCTATATCGCAATCAGTGCCGCTATATATTACAAGAATATCCGTCAGATATATTTTATATCTGACGGTAATGTTTGAAAGTAGAAAATATGGCATTTTGTTTTTGGCAACTTGGCCAATTTCGACTATTCTGCCAGTATCAATTACTCATCTCAGAAAGTAGGTGAGAATTCATTTGATTCGAAGCAGTAGGAAGACAAAAATAAAAAAAATACAACTGTTTCTAGTGGATACAGAAAACACATTATTTTAAAGCACTCAAAATTATCTGCGAATCTATTGACACAAATCACGCCCCAGGCAAACTTCCCCAATAAATATATCACCCATTGTACAAGATTTACATTCTACGAATTATACTGACATAACCCTTTGATGCGAACACAGCTAGCTAATAAAATATGCGTGCATTTACGTCCCAAAGCGTGCGTTTACCGCTCCGACCACAACATAGATAAGTGCAGAATACACACACCGAAAAGCGAGTGCTCTCGCGACTGGCATTTGTTTGACATAATAGTTGTTGGTGTATGGCAATAGCGATAATTGCCCCAACTTCATAATTAAATTTACAGATTCTAGTTACCTATATGAAAATAGCAATAAAGGCAATTTACATCCTGAATCTCGAATCTATAGTTGTCAACATTTTTCTTGACACTAGATTATTCCTACGAAGAGGTATTAGGGAACTGACAAAGATTGCTATTGTCAAATGCCAATTATAGTTTGAGATATCCGTATGTATTACGCGTCTATGGAGCAGTTTCTCGAAAGAAAACTGTTTGCAATGAGTGCATAGCTTAGGTATTCTGTGCTGAGCTCACGCAACGCGTCGTACCTCCACCCAGTAATAGGATTCGCCCATCAAGGAGCGCTGTCCAAAATTAGACAAACATAAAACAAAGGGTAGTATTATATTAAAACATGTAGGTATACTAAAAAAAAAATTTAAATTATCATTAAAATAGTGAAAGTTTCATAAAAATACGCTTTATAGTTTTTGCGTGATTCTCAGTTTTTTACCCGCGTTAGACATAACTTTACAAATCAATTACACTATGTAATATAAACATAGTTTAAAATATTCTTAAACATATTAAGTTATTAAGAAAATGCTCTGTTTTAACATAAATCTTTTTAAAATCATTAACACTACTCGTTTAGACGTGATCTTCAGTTTAAAATAATTAAATTGTGATGGGTTGAATGATTTATCAAATGCCAACCGCAGAGTTTACGCGCGCTTGACAATAATAACATGTCACAAGTCTATGACAACACACACACACAACACACCCTCCCCCCCACATACACACATCAATTGTCACATTAATTTTGCGATAATTTTCGTCTGAGAAACTAGCGTTGGGCGTGCGTTTTTGCTCGCTATGTGGAACTGGCCTTCTGTATCTTCCTATTCTGTGGTCATAGCGTTCACCTGGCCAGATTGCGTGCAGGTGCGTCACTGCATGCGATTCACTTAACGTACGCATGCAATTGTAACGCAATAAAGGACGTATTCCTGTAATAAAACAGACTTGATGTAATAGAAATGGGGACGTAAATATTTACATACCTACTGTCCGTTCTGAACGGGGTTTATGGGTATTTGTTCTAGTGTAGTGTTGAGATTTGTTTGATGTTAGTAGGGAATTCTTGGGGAGGTGAGTATAATCGTTTACAGTACAACTATTTTGTTAATGTCCCTCGGCAAACTTCGTGTGTCGTCAGTCGTCGGATTTCTATCAGTTGCCCTTTGCACTTGGTGCAGACTGGACGCTCTCAATCCACTTGGAAGTATATAGAGTTATTATTTTTAAAATGGGAGGAAAGCTGCTGACGAAACAGGAAGTTTGATGAACTACCTACGCATGCTCCGGGGGCCTCTTAAAGGTTTTCCAATTATATTAGAAAAACAGCTATTAACGATAACTTTTCTCAATTATTATGGCACTTCACTACCTCCGGTATATCTTTAAAATTTTGTCACAGTTTGAGTTTGGTCAATTCGATTTAACTCGCCCCTTGATGCAGTCATCTATGAGTTCTATGACTTATAGGTCCACCCTTTGACTATCACAGTTATCTCATACTACATAGTTACGTAATACATGTAAATAAGTTTGTGTCATAAACTAAAATAGCTATCCTATTAATATATTATTGTTGTTTAGACAAATGCATTGCATATTTAATACCATCCTACGTAAACGTTGTTTATCAATCTATCAACAAACTGTAATTGTCTATGACTCTTATTTAGAAATAACTTTAGTTACTTCATTAATGAATGCGTAGGATTTTTCACGCAAAGTAAATTATAGCAACGTAACAAAAAGTTTTAATGCAACAATAATTAATTAATTTAGTCTTATTTAAAATCTTAATACTTATTACTTAAGCTAAAATCCAGATACAAAGATTCCTCATGAAAAAGTAACGTAGGTAGTTAGTTCTTCAATTAAGTTTGATGCTTTGGCTACTCGCCGCTAGATGGCAGCACATGCTCCTAAATAATATGCATGTTGAGAATTCTATTGGTACTGTTTAGTTTTATATTTTACAAGGCATTATTGGTCCCGCAGTAGATTATACTAGGCTGAATACAAAAATCAGTCTATAACGTTCCCACTGCTGGGAACCAGGCCTCCTCTCTGTGAGAGGGAGCGGGCCGTAATCCATCATGCGGGCCCAGTTGGGGATGTCACATTTCTTCGAATTTTTCGTTCTAGGACATGCCGGTTTCACATGCTGGACTCGAACTGCGCCTACTTATTTTTTTTTGTAAATCCAACAATATTGTTCTGTAGTGTTACAATGCCATTTATTTGTTTCTATTATTAACAGAAAAGTAATTTAATCCTCATGAAAAACGTAACAAAATTCTTTATTGTTTCTGTTTTACAAAACCTTGTGCACACTGTGGCTGTGCGGTGTTACATTTCTTTCTTTACTAATTATGGAAACTTATTTTGTAACTAAAAGTTTTTTTTTGTGTTTGGCATCTCGCAGGTCAACCTAGGAGGTTGTCGGCTGCTTAACCGGACTTTCCTGTGGGTGCCTCAATAAATTAAGACCTCCAGCCAGGGCATAAAACTTATAAACTAAGCGACTAATCGCTAAGGGCACCCCCAGAGGGGTACGGGCCTGGGCTTAGAGCGTCGCTGGGGACAGGACAGCAGGGGACAGCCTGAATCGGATTATTGTAACCAAAAGTCCAGGTAAAGTTACTTTTATAGTGATTATGGTCACTGTGTTTTGGACCATACATAAATGCCCCTCTCTAACTACCCACTATCTGTTCTGTGACTATAGCCGCGTGGTTGTGCAGTGTGGAATACCTACCCACTTCTTACGAATGTGAAGACTACGTGGGTCATTGTTTTTTTTCCTTTTCTCAGTTAGTTTTAATTTAATAATAGTCTGGCAGTTTGTGTAATTTATGCGGCCTACCCAAATGTCCTTTCTTTATTATTGTTCGTCAAATCATTGAGCTCGAGTTGAGCTGCACGATTACTGACAACTGCGTGCACTGACTGGTCCACTCAATCTGTGTGGTTTTTTCCTCAAAAACCATTTCAGACACCAATCTACATGGTCTTCACATTATCTGACCAAGATTGTCTGGACTTTAAAAGAGACTATAACCTCTGAGTTTGTTTCGGCCTTTCTTCTCAGAGTAGTCAATATTATGAAACGCCGACTTCATCTGGTTTTTAAAAAATATGAATGACGTGTTAAAAATGTTTGTACAAATCTACATAAAGAAATAAAATTATTTATCATTTACTATGGGTGTTATTCGCATTGTTGCTATTCGGATTGATGATCTAAATGGAATGCGTCACTTTTTTCCTGTTGGATTTTTCTATAGCAAAATGAATAAAAAAATCTTAAAAAATTCTTTGACAAGGAGCGATAGACATGAATCGCTACATACTTCTAACATAAGTTTTCCAGCCTAATTGGCCATTGCTACCCCAAAAAGGCTTATTAATTTTAATAAACAATAAGTAAGTAGGTACTATAAAAAATATTCGGCATTATGCTAAGCAAAAGGTCAAGGCTTCAGTAACAAAGTACTAAGTGGGTACTAAAGAATTAACATATTTTTTTTTGCAATTTATTCCTTGCTATCTTATCGTGCATCTTAATCTGTATTAATTATATAATGTATTATATATAAAGCCTCGAGGACTTATAATATCCGTATTGATTTTGGTAAACAATAGGCTTTTGATGATGTTTAATAAATAAAGTGGGTAGTAGGTAAGTGAATATTACCCGCACCCACATTTCGACAATTAGGTTTGATTAACCCTTCGGGGAAATACAGGCCTGATGTTTTGTTGTTATGCATACTTATGTGAATTTTCCTGGATAATGGATGCTTTCCTTGACACAAACACAGAATAATAATGTTACAGTAGTACATCTTCATAGAAACCGGCCAAAACGACGCGCTTCGAAATCTCAGTATTATCACAGATTAATACAGATGGGACACTCCGCAGTTTCGCGCCGAAGGTATAAGAGTTACGCGATAGAAAGAGAGACAATGTGTGGGTGAATATAACTGTAGGTAATTAGCGTTCTGCGAACTGAATTGCACTTTATTGTGTCGTAGCAAGAGTCGCTTTTTATTTAAATGATTTTGCGGAGTGTCTCATCTGTGGTATTATGTAAGTATACCAGTACCCAACTGTGGTTCGAGTGCGCGGCTTGGCAGCTACACACGGACGGACGCGTGTTTATCTACCGAGCGGCCGTATCTCAAGGTCACTGCCAGATAAACTACTGTAGCTTTATTATTCTGTGACACAAATATCACAACAATAAAGTCTGGATTTTAGTGTGTGATATTTGTTCCAAAGTCAAATAATATAATATTCATAAACACTTTTGAAAGTCAAAATTTACAAAAAACTGAATTGATTCTAGTCATCCCTTCCAAAAGGTAGTTTCTTCCGGATCTGGATCCGGAACACAAATATTTGTCGAGTTTGGTGCAGTTATAACAGCTGATTTTTTTTTCGCGATTTCAGAGTTAGTCCCATAGTGAAAGTTGTTCATATTCATGGGTAAAACACTCTGTGAAAATTTGTCCACCTATTTTAATGGGACCTTATATACTTGGACTTTTAATCGTATTCAGTAACTTCACAGTTGAAGGGAGTTTGTTGGCGTAACGGTTACTGGGAATTTTTAAGTTAAGAAAACTTTTGATGCCTCCAAAAATTTAATAAAACCTATAATTTTTTTTCAAAAGACGAAAGTTGTTATCAAAGTAAACCCGTATAGTATCAAAGTAACCCCATTTTACCGTACCATAATATAAACGATAAGTAATTTAATTAAAAACGAAAATTATTTTGCTTAGAATGGTCAAGTTATTGAATACGATTAAAAGTCCAATTGTCGTGTCGTGTCGTGTGTAGTGTGTGTCTTTTTTCATTAATTCTATCCACACACAAGCATCGCCACAACATCATATTACGTCTATCCAAACTTTCTTTCTTTAAATCAACAGATAACGTATAAAAAAAAACCTTATCATCTCCACAAGTTGTTCGTAATTAAACACGGCTACCAAGGAAGTGATAACAGGCCGGATGTCGCCACGCCCCCTGCTGTAGACGATACAAACTTGGGGTGCCAAGAAACTTTTAATTTTTCGAGAAAGGAGATCGTTATCGGATATACAACCTTTAATTTAGAGACTGCACAATTTTTATGACAGTTAATTGAGTAAAAAAAGAAAATTTTGATTGTCTGTGGGAAGTCGATGATTTGTTTTTTTTTGCAATTTTTATAAATCGAATTGTTGTTGCGCCCTGACTTTTGACTTTCTGGACATGGTATACGAGGAGTATAATGCACTGTTTCTATTCTAATTAGCAATTGTAACATTTGGCAATTCCTGATTGATGAATAGATTTAATTATTGTAATGAAAATTAGTCATCTTATTTTTAATACATATACCTAACGCTTCTCAAACGTAAAATTGACAACCTGCCTAAAAACAATTAAGTAACTACATCTCAATGTTGCTAGTGAAACAATAAGAATGTTAATTTCAGCCTGGTTACACTTTTCACCTAAAATTGTTCCTAATAAACTTTTATTATTTATTTATTTTTTCCAACGAATTAAAAATAAAAAAAACCTGAAAAATCTACCTTGGCATTTTAAACGTTACTGTTACGAAAGCACTAGAAAACACATGCACTGCTGTTGGGATGGACGCAACATGTGTTGATTAAAATTTAATAGACACGTGTTTGATAAATTTTGAGATCAGTATCTATTTGTAAGCCTAACCTTAACCCCTTAACCTTATTTAAACAAGGTCTTGGTTGAAAAGGGGTAAGATCAATGTTGGTGCAGGCTATCAACGATTTTCTCGCTCAAGAATCGTACAAAAAGTCGTTCGTCTCGTGTAAGTAAAAAATATTCAAGATTAATAGTTAATCACTGACTGTTCACACCGCCGGCGCCGGCGAGTACTGTTTGTCGCAGCGACAAGAGCTATGAAAGAGAGTAGATACTCACTCAGCGAGGCTCGCTTGGCGGGCAGAACACTCGCTGAGAGACACGCTTGGTACATCCCGTCGCTGTCACGCACTCGCTTCTCGCCGGCATGCAGTGGGATAAGCCGACAAAAATCATTTTCCAATCAATTTTAAAACACCTCGTGTTTAAAGCTAGGACCTTGAAATTGAAAAGGCTAAGGTTTCGAAATAAACAGAAGAAGGGTAGGTACATAGCTAGCAGTGCTTCTAAATTAATTAGTCTTGAATTAGTTATAAGTTATAACCACGTGCAAGGGAACTAGGACAGTATAATTTAAAATGCATCACTTCTGCCCCAAGTTTGAAACCTAACACTAAGATCTAGGTCAAGTTAACCAATGGTAAATGCCATTCAAGACAGTGATTGACAGACGAAACAGAAACATGGTTACATGAAATGATGAGGATATATACCTTAAAAAAAGGACATGTTGCGCCGACCCCAAATAGATTGGGATAAAGGTATATATAGCTTAGAAGGTATAGGATTTACTGATCTTCAGGTGAAATTAGCTGAGCAGTGAGCAGATAAGTATATGTATTATATCTAACGTGCTACTTATGCTCAGTTTTCATTGTAAGCTCAATACCTAAGTCAACTTGATACTATTGACCCGCCCCGGCTTCGCACGGTTTTTACGAGTGAACAAACCATGAGATTTTTTTTGTTATTTTAAGTAAGTTTTAGGCCCTACTTCACGATGTCCGAATAGCCACTACTTACCGAATAAATTCAAAAATGGATCAGAATTTGTATAAAACGTTAATTTGCAAAGTAAGTTAACAGGAACTTAATTAAACTGAACTGAACTTTTATTACTTAATGGTGGTGAAACAGGCTCTTATAGTAAAGTATTATAGCCATACACACAGAAAGACGAACGCCCATTTATGCTTGTTTTCTCGACTTATCGAGGGCATTTGACCTGGTCAATTACGATATCCTGTGGCAGAAACTGAAAGATATGCATATTCCGAGCCGTATAGGTTGGAATGTGGGGTGAGGCAGGGGGGACTAGCTTCACCTAAACTTTTCAACCTGTACGTCAACGCGCTGATAGAGAAACTCAGCAGCACCCATGTCGGCTGCCATATTGATGATGATGTCGCAATAATATCGGTTACGCGGACGACATGGTGCTGCTGAGTGCTTCTGTATGTGGCCTTTCCAAACTGTTGGGGATCTGTGAAAACTACGCTCACAGCCATGGCTTGATTTATAATGTCCAAAAAAGTGAATGCATGGTCTTTCAGGCCAGAGGAAAATGTCCGGCAACGATACCTGCCATAAAACTATGTGGAACACCACTGAAGAGGGTGGAACATTTTAAATATCTTGGACATTTGATGTCCTTTGATCTGAAGGACGATGCTGACATAGAGCGAGAACGCTGGGCGTTGTCTGTAAGGGCGAATATGATGGCCTGCAGGTTTGCTCGTTGTACCACTGAAGTGAAAATAACATTGTTCAGAGCATATTACATCTTTTTACACAAGTAGCCTGTGGGTCTCATACACGCGCGGACAGTACAACGCCTTGCGTGTGCAATATAATAATGTATTCAGGGTGCTTGTGGGGCTGCCCCGATTCTGCAGCGCATCAGGGATGTTCGCCGGGTCGCAAGTAGACTGTTTTTATTCTACTATGCGAAAACGATGCACATTTCTGGTGCGCAGGGTTCGGGCCAGCTCCAACGGCATCCTGAGGGCATTCACGCAGAGGTTCGATTGTCAGTACCTGAACCATTGCTGTATGGTTCTCATACTGAGCAATCGAGATTTGTAATTTCGTTGTGTGCTTTATTTTATTTCTTTTGTTTTATTTTTAAATTGTGCATGTTCTTCTTTTAATGCTATGATCCTTTGTTGGTCGAAATAAACGCTCCTATTCTATTCTATAAACCTTCCGGAATAAATTCTCTATATGATGTTGAAAACCGCATCAAAATTCGACGTGAAGTTTAGACGAACAACGTGTTCACACAGACTGACACGAAAAGCAACTATGTAAATAGTACAGATTAGTATTACCCCTGAAAATACTATAATAACCAAAAGAAAATAAAAATAAACATGAAAACTTACGCCATTATTCAAGTAAATTAACCATTACGAGTCCAGAAATTGTGCACCACATGAATCTCTTCATCTCACCGGCGATCAATCAAACTGGCTGACCTTTGCGAAACTGCATCAGTTTACGTTATTATGCCTTTATTTATAGATTAAACACCACTTATGTTGGTTTCTGCGTTTTTTGTCAACAACCTGTGTTTTAAAATAGCTTAATAACATTTTGAAAAGGGGTTTCTTTTTCGTTTTGTGGTAAATTAGAGTAAGTTTCTTATGGTCCAATTAACCATAGCCTCTCGTCTTTGAGTCACAAATTTTATGTAGAGTGGCTTTCTTATGCCCAGTTGCCAGTTTCTGAGGGTCTTCAGATAAACTCTCAATATCTATTGATTCGTCATGGGGCTCGTGGCTAAGTAATAATAGCAGCACGGGTCAATCCATCAGGTTAAGCTACGCTTGCCGTGGTTGGTCAGTGGATGGGTTACGCCGTTGGTACCGGCTGTCATTCATTCGTGGATCTTTGACAGTCGTTACGGGTCGTCAGAAGCGTGAAAGTCTGACAACCAGTCTTACCAAGGGGTATCGTATTACTCCGTAACTGGGTTGTGGAAGTCAGAATAGGCAGTCGCTCCATGCAAAATACTGGTATTAGACTGGAAGCCGACACCAACATCGTTGGAAAAAGGCTAGGCAGGTGATGATGACATTTTGTTTATTCGTGTACTAATAAGAAGTCAGTTTTCTTTTTTTATAGTATCGGTGTAACTTTATCATTATAATTTTGCGCAGTAGGTGGGCTTGTCTGCGTTGTCGGGACCCCTATTGGGGACATTATATGGTGCAGATGTGACATTTAGGGCAGTAGATCAAGTGTGGGACTGGGACTGTTTGTTCTGGATATGAGAACTTTTGAATGCTGTATCGTGATGTCTATCTTTGTCTCTGTCTATATCTTTCTTTCTTGTGTTTTACTATGTATGTTTTCTTGTATTGACGACACGGTTGGCGCAGTGGTTGAGCGATTGACTGCTGCTCAGCATGTTTTTCTATCTATAATATGTATGTACTTACAAAAAAAATGTATATAAGTAGTTTATCAGCCATCTCGTTACCATAACACAAGCATTAGGTTGCTTAGCTCGGGACTAAATGGCGTTGTGTGTAATGTCCAAGGATATTATTATTATTATTTATTATTATATCTGTGTCTAGTATTACTGATCTGTTATTAGTAATTAGTTGCTAATCTATTATTATTTTTCTAAAAATTTATACGTGCTGTCATAGTAGGTAGGTATGTACTTTATCCCCATATACCTAAAAACGTACTTCCAGTTTATCTAGATGTGAAGGTCATTGCTGATATACTAGGGTGAGTGTTTGACTTCGGAGTTCCGATTCCCATCATTTATAAGTGTTTGTATGACAATTAGAAATGAGGAAAATGTCGTCAGGATAGTTTTGAGTATGAATGTGGACGGCTATTCTAATAGGGGAAAACCAAAGAAACGATGTATAGACTGTGTAGCAGATGATAGGGCGAGAAAGGTAGTGACTACCGAGATGACGACTAATAGAGAAGTATGGAACAAAAAGACACGTTGCGTCGACCGATATGACAATTGAAACGTATGAAAAGAAATATTTGAAGCCCATATTCAGCGGTATAGAAGCTAACATAGATAGTAGGTATAATAATCGATCGGTCAGCAACCTGCCATACTCATAGCTAAGCCCAAATAATCTACGCCAGGTGATACCATACATTTCTTCGTACATTTATAATAATATCTCCAAATTCCCAAATAAATAATAATTGTCAAAACACGCATAAGTAGCATGTCGGCAAATAGTTATGTTTGTATAACGATATGTTTATCTATAGATAGATACTATATATGAATATCGGGTCACAGACAACCTGCGTAAATTTGGTTATCGTAATGTACCGCTGAACTTGTATTTTGTGGGTAATATTTTGCAATATTTTTCAGTGGCTAAGTAATAAAAGCCGCGCGGGTCGATCCATCAGGTTAAGCTAGGTACGCTTACCGCGGTTGGTCCGTGAATGGATGACCATCTTCACATAGCGAGACTCCTCCTTGCCTCGGAAAGCACGTTTAGCCGTTGGTCCCGTCCCGGCTGTCATTCGTGGATCTTTGACAGTCGTTACGGGTCGTCAGAAGCCCGACAGGTCGTCAGAAGACTGAATGTCTGACATCCAGTCTTACCAAGGGGTATCGTATTACCCAGTTACTGGGTTGTGGAGATCAGATAGGCAGTCGGTCCATGTAAAATACTGCTATTTAGCTGCATCTGGTTAGACTTAAAGCCGAACCCAATATAGTTGATAGGTATAATATAGTTGATTTTGGTTACGATCTTTGAAAAACTTGAATGAAAGATTGGATTGGATTGGTTGACTGGTAGAGAATGCCTAAGGCATTAAGTCCGCCTTTGTACAGATTTAAGTGCGAAAAGTTTAAATAAATAAAGATTTAAAAACTGTCACAGTATCGTATTGAGGGTGGAGGTGAAGGAAGGAACTTTCATCGATCAACTTTTGGTGCTTTTTCACTACCCGGTGCAATTTGACCGAGAGAACCCAGCAGGTCAAATAAAGAGTAGCTAGACATATTCAGCTCCTCAAAATGCTGCTACGATTTCTTTCTTTGATGATACCTAAGATACCTACTATCTTTCCTATACAACTCTTAATGGGTCATTGTACCCATCATTATGAACAACTTTTACAATGACACCAAACACGAAATCGCGAAAAAAAAATCTGCTCTTACAACAAATATACACCACTAAGCTTTTTTTTTTTCTTTTTTTTTTTTGCGGGTGGGAAATCATCAAATAACTTCTCCCGCTCTGGGTGGAGCGGAAGGGCGTGTCAGACTTTTACTGACTAAAACCCACCCGTGTTCCTTCAGTTGCCTATGCCAGGGCCGCGGTAACCTCTTCAGACAACCCGCGACCCCAGCGGCGTCGGCCCTATTGGACCCCGTCACTTGCTGACATCTCTTTGAGGCGCGCGTGGAACACAACGCGCCGTCGACTCGGGGCTGGTCCTTACCGGACGGCGAGCTACCCGCTGCTCACCGTCGGCAGGCCCGCGCCTACGGTGGCCGGAAATCGCCCCGCGATTCCCGCCGCCCAGGGCGTCTCCTGCGGCGACTGAGGGCGTGAGGCTGCCTCTCCCTCACGCGTTCCGGCTCCTCCTTCGCGAGCATCACTGCTTCGCAGAAGGAGGTGACGGCCTCCCATGCACTCTCGCTCCGCACCATGGCCTGGACCAGGCTCGGACGCGAGAGATCGCTGCCGCCGATCGCCTCCGTGAGAACACGGCGGTGCTCTGCCCAAGCCGGGCAGACCTCCACTGTATGCTCCACCGTGTCCTCCGGGCGATCCACACAATGGTAACACCCGGGCGTTTCCTCCCGCCTTATGCGAAACAGGAACCTCCCGAAAACACTACTAAGCTACTAAGATGTTTGTACTGGTTTATTTCTAAACTGCTATGATACTAGCTTATATTTATGTCTTTGTTTTAAAATAGTAAGTAGTAGAGTAGGTATGTTCATAGTCTGAAGCTAGACTATGGCAGGATGTCCGAGTTGTGGGTTATTTTATATTATTAACTAATTTAATCTGAAGTGATTAGTAAGTTTAGTCGATTATACTATTTCTGAACTGTATCTATGGTGTTGATTTATGTTTCCGAATGAAACCAGAGAAAAAACAAAAGGCGGGAGAAAAAGATGAAAAGTGTGCAAAAATAAAAGCTGATTTATTTAAATTAAAAGGTGTTTATTTCTGCTAAACCAACCAATTCTTCCATCTTACAACTAGCTGCATTCCACACTACACTAGCTTACTACCTTTACTAGCTTACTAGCTTTTGTTGTAGTTTTTGTTTTGTCAGCTGTTGTTGTTGTGTTATCAGCCTGTTGCTGTTAGTGTGTTGTTGTGTGTGTTGTTGTTGTTGTTGTTGTTGTGTGTTGTGCCTACATTTAAGTTCGCATACTGCATAACTCGCCAAAATGTAGGGAACAGCTGATTTTTATCGCGATTTCAGTTTTGGTTCCATAGTAAAAGTTGTTCATAATGATGAGTACAATGACCCCTTAAGAGGTTGTGCGTTATTTAAGTTACAATCTATTTAAAGTATTTTTTACATTTTTAATTATGTATTTTGAATGTTTATTTAGTAACAATGGACCAAATTATCATTGTGTTTCTTTTGATGCAACCTGAGAAAGACAATTTCTTCTTTTTTTGTATGCATGCACGTGTTTCTGTGTCAGTTAAATATTTTTCTTTTTTAGGGTTCCGTACCTCAAAAGGAAAAAACGGAACCCTTATAGGATCACTCGTGTGTCTGTCTGTCTGTCCGTCTGTCACAGCCAATTTCCTCCGAATTTAATGGACCGATTAAGTTGATATTTGGTACACATATGGATTTCTGTGACCCAAACACGTACGACTAAAGAAAATAAATGAAATTTGAACGTAGGGGTCACTTTTAAGGGACAAAAAAGAAAATTAAAAAAAAAAGTTTTTCAAACTGTACCGTGTGACATATCAAATGAAAGGCTTACTATGAGGATTTTAAATATATGTTTTATATAATTTTAAAATAAATAGTTTTAAAGTTATTTAAGTAAATAGACGAAAATTGACCATTCCACCCCCATATCTCCGAAACTACCAAACCTAAAATTTTGAAAAAAATACAGAAAATAGTTCTATGCCTGTAGATTACAGGAAAACCTATAAGAAGTTTGTGGTCTTAAAATAACATGGTAAATCTCTCAATATTGTGAGTGCCAACTTACATCTATTGTTGGAATGTATGGGAGAACATGTTTTTCAACTATAATGTTAAGTTTGTTCTTGGGATCATTTCATCCCAACTACGGAACCCTTCATTGTGCGTAGTCCGATACGCACTTGACCGGTTTTTTAGGGTTCCGTACCTTCCGTACCTCAAATGGGAAAAACGGAACACTTATAGGATCACTTGTTTGTCCGTCTGTCTGTCTGTCAAGACCATTTTTCTCAGGAACGCGTGAAGATATCAAGTTGAAATTAATATCAAACATGGTCCCTTGGAGTTCTAAAAAAGATCAAGCTTCTAAGTCAACGCAATATTAAAATACGGACATTTATGCGACATTTTTAAGTAAATCAAAACCTATACGGTACTTCCCGTTGACCTAGAATCATGAAATTTGGCAAGGAGCAAGGTATCTCAACAAAAGTAAAGGAAAAAGTCCGAAAATTGTAAATTTGTAATTCTGTCACATAAAAAAATATTGTCAAGGTTGTCAGTCTGTTAAGACCCTTTTTCTCAGGAACGCGTGCAGGTATCAAGTTGAAATTAATACCAAATACGTAAGTCTATGTTCCCAAAAATCAAGCTTCTGGGTCAGCGCAATAAAGGTCTTACAGCACAAGTAAAGGAAATAGTCCGAAAATTGTTTATTTATTAAGTATTCCATAACATAATAAAAAAAAATTTGGGATTACAATGTCAAGTTTGTTTTTGGGATAAATTCTTTTCAACTACGGAACCCTTCATTGTGCGTGGTGCGACACTCACTTGGCCAGTTTTTTTTTCATTTGCCAAGTACCTACTTAGGTACTGCCACAAATTTACCTCAACAAAGGAGTTTGAACCAACGGCCTTGCTGTCACCCGTCGACTTCCCGATTATTGTGGCATAACATAATTACTGCATCTATGGTACTTCTACTTTTTACACTTTCACTATAAACTTAAGGCCCTGGGAATCTAATTAGGAGAATTATAATTATACACGCGATAGAAAGAGGTTACAAGCTGAGTAAAAGGCAATTGTATGATGTGTTTACAATAATTAATTACACACTAGTATGGAAATGTTGGAAATTATGTGCATCCGTAATGTTAATTAATTGAAGATTGCGAGTTACGCTTCTAGTTATCTTGTGATAACCTGAACTATATCTTAAATACTAATTACCTATATCCTAAATTTATCTTAAATAATAAATACTAAATCCAGTTTTGCCAAAGTAATTGGTGGCTTTGTGGCTAAGTAATAACAGCCGCACCGGTCGATCGAACAGGTTAAGCTACGCTTGCCGCGGTTGGTCCGTGGATGGGTGACCTTCTTTACATACCGAGACTTCTCCGTGTCTCAGAAAGCACGTTAAGCTTTTGTCCCGGCTGTCATTAATGGATCTTTGACAGTTGTTACGGGTCGTCAAAAGCCCCAAAGTCTGCGACAACCAATCTTACCAAGGGGTATCGTGTTACCCAGTAACTGGGTTGCGGAGGTCAGCTAGGCAACTGCCTAGCTGACTCCATACAAAAAACTGGTATTCAGCTGCATCCGGTTAGACTGGAAGCCAACCCCATCATCTTTGGGAAATGGCTAGGCAGATGATGATGAAAGTAATTGGTCGGAGCGATCTGATTACCACCCACCTCGCATGACCCTTGGGGTCATGTTCTTGCTTCATACTGTTGTGGTTTATTTTTTTCTTTTTTGATTTGTCGTGTGTTACGACTATCGCTACCTTTACATTTCTGCACTTGTATTTGCATCTGGTTCAGGAGGCATGGCTGGAACGAATGCTCTTCTTCACCATCTACAATATTCCTGCAAATTAATGATGAATTATTGAAATGCACCTACCCCGGAGTGTGGTTTGACCAGACTCGATTACTTCCTCAGGCTTCATGGTGCAATAGAGACCATTGCATATCAAGGAGTAGACGGGGGGGCGCGATAATGGTAGGGAAGACGATTCTTAACAGAAGACCCTGCTTCACAATACTAGTGACCTATGTTCTATCTAATAACTAGGGGACTCATTTAAATCTTTCATCTTAGTTGCTCATTGAATTTCATAAATTCCAAGATTACCGCAAATCCTAACATTCCTGCAGCAACAATCTTTCAAAGTCTTCGCGTGCTACCCGTCACTGTATGCAGCAGCGTAATTATAACAAGCGTTGTGTGAAACGCGATGTTCCCAGCAGATGTCGCGATAATCGCCACGCCAAGCATCGCGTGCGCGCGCGCTGTGGAATGATCTACACGTAGCGGGACAATTAGTCGCTACGGATGGATTTAGTGGTTTAGTGATTTTGGTTTGCAATTAATTAATTGTTATTTGAAGTTTATTACACTATAGTCAAATACTGACATAATATGCTGAAGAATGTTTTTTTTTTATTAAATTGAAGTGCCGAAGATTAGTATTTAGATATTACTAGCTGTGCCCCGCGGTTTCAACCGCGTAGACCAGCATAAAAAGTAGCCTATGTGTTAATCCACGGTATAAGATATCTACATACCAAATTTCATCCAAATCGGTCCAGCCGTTTGAGCGTGAAGAAGTAAAAACATACAAACACACACACAAGAACACTCACTCACAAACTTTCGCCTTTATAATATTAGTGTGATTTCGTTTGGTATCTACCGTTCTATAGCTAATTGATTACATTATAGAACCCGATTTTTGGAGATGGCGGGACGAACTGGATGGTTTTGGTCAATACTGGAAGGAGGACGCGCGGCCTCAGGAAAGATGGAAGGTGTGGAGGGAGGCCTTTGCCCAGGACCGGGACAACGTAGGCCATTAAAAAAAATCTTGGTTAATAGACTGCCCACCTGATGGAAGTGGTTCAGTGTGACCATTTTTGGTATTTTTAGTACTAAATTGGTATATTTTAGGCTACGAAGAATGACGATAGCATATTTTTAGTAGACTAAATATAGGTGTAATATTGGTACAATTTCAACTGTCATGGTATTTTTTTGGTATATTCACCTGGCAACAGCTGAAAAGAAAAATAGGTAGGTTTATATAATTAGAAACGGTCACACTGAAGTGGTTAATTCGTCGTGTAGGCTTGCTGTGCAACAAGGGGAGCACTGATGCGTCGCGAACCTTATGAACAAAATTGAGGTGTTTCACCTATCTTTTGAAAGCCAAGTCAGCAATGGTGCTTGCCAGAATATGTAATGGTGTAATGCCGGACGATTTCTTTAACAAAGACATCTCCTAAAAATGGATGGGAGGCTAGAAGAATATAATCAATCTGCCTAGCCTTTTCCCAACTATGTTGAGGTCGGCTTCCAGTCTAACCAGATGCAGCCAAATACCAGTATTTTAATGGAGCGACTGCCTATCTGACCTCCATAACCTAGTTACAGGGTAATACGATATACCTTGGTAAGACTGATTGTCAGACTTTCGGGCTTCTGACGACCCGTAACGACTGTCAAAGATCCACGAATGACAGCCGGGGCCAACGGCTTAACGTGCTTTCTGAGGCACGGAGGAGTCTCGGTATGTAAAGATGGTCACCCATCCACGGACCAACCCCGGCAAGCGTAGCTTAACCTCATGGATCGACACGTGCGGCTGTTATTACTTTTCAAAACTGACAAGATCAACTCGCAAGCAGCAATTCAGAACCTGGCCAAACTGATAAACGAATTTTGCCAGTCCTTCTACCGGAACTAATGTTACCAATAATAACCCTCGGATTCCGTATGTCCACCTATCAGTTCAGGATAATCTGGCAACACTGGTCGCAGTCTGTTAAGTGGTAAACGAACCTTGAATATGCAATGTGCATACTTATTTAATTAGTCTCTTCCTTTTTGTATGCAAAATTGCTTTTATAGCCGTTATCGAGTATCTTTACATATCAAATTAAGCTGTTGACGTGTGTGTAATCTTTGTTGAATTCTGATGCGGTTTTTGGAATGTTTCCATGTTGATTTAGGCAAAAATCTGCTTCTGAAAAAATCAGTTGTATTAAGTTCTATAAGGCCTGGCAAGTTCTGCGGAGTTTTGGTAGCTAATTTAATTATATGTGTAGATAGTTTGCCTCTAGGCTTTACTTGACAGATTTATGGCCTGTTTCACCACCCAGATAATTTCATACAAATTCTGTTCGATTTTTGTATATATTGGGTATTAGTGGATATTCGGACGTTGTGAAATAGTTCGTTTCGCACTATGTCCGATCCAAATCCGAATTCAAGATCCGAGTTCAATCCGAATTTGGAATGTTCTAAATTCGGACGGACAGAGTTCGGATCTAGTGCGCAACACTTCATACAAATAATACTGTGACTACTTCGGACCGACATTTCTCGGATTCGGATCGGACGTAGTGCGAAACCGCTATAACACTATAGGCCCTTTCAGTTATAAATAGTAGTAAGTATCAATTTTATTATCAATTTTAGTATCAATTTATGTTGTAAATTAAGTTTGGCCGTTCCCTTTTGTTTCGAGACAATTTGACAAGATTAAAATTGATTTTTATCGGAAGCTTGTTTTTGAAAGGCACTGAGGTACAGGCACAATGTACCAGGTAAACTTACCGGAAAGTGGAACAGAATTTAATAAACTAACTTGAATATTATATGTTGATAATCATTGTTATTCAGCAGTTTCATTTTATCATAAGAACTCGAAAAAAATATTAGAGGTCTTTGAATTTGAAGCTATAAAGATAGTGACGATATAAAACACCATGTTTGAACGTACTAACACTATCGTAGACGTCACTTCCGATCTCTGTAAAATTATAATATTTGCCAACCATATAATTGCGCCAACAGTTTGCGACAAAGATTGACGCTCAACCTTATCGAAGTTCAGATAACTTTAAGTCATAAATTGTACGTGAGTGTACCCATGTATATGCTAGGTTCAGTCAGTTCGTAGAAAAATATATGAATTACGTAGTAATTGTAAAGATAAGTGTGTTCCGCCGGTTTATGAAAATCATAACAACATATTTTTGTTAGCTACTGGTCTAGGGTTTCTATGATGAGATAAAGTCGTTCTATCATATTATTATATCTCGGAGGTAATCTTTTGGTGTTGGCGAACCGAGCAAAGTTCTTATATATAGGTACCAGAACACATAACACACAACTATTAACATCCATACTAATATTATAAATTCGAAAGTAACTCTGTCTGTCTGTCTGTCTGTCTGTCTGTTACCTTTTCATGCCTAAACCACTGTACGGATTTCGATAAAATTTGGCAAGGCTATAGATGGTATCCTGGGGACGGACATAGGCTACTTTTTTTTTCAAAAATAATCTTACAGGGGGTGATATAGGGGATGAAAGTTTGTATGGGAAACTCAGTATTTCTTAAGTTACGGATGTCAAAATTAAAATGTATGCTTTTGATAGGAAATAAAGAAATATGCGGTTCAGCGTTTTTGAAAAATCATCCCCTAAGGGGGTAAAATAGGGGTTGATTTTAAAATTTACAAAACTGCAAAGATTTCGACAAAATTTGGCAAGGCTTTATATAGCATCCTGGGAATGGACATGGGCTACTTTTTGTCTTAAAACATAATCCTACAAGGGGTGATAAAAGGGATGAAAGTTTGTATGGGAAACCCAGCATTTCTTAAGTTAGGGATATGCCCTATGTTTTCCACATGAACGTTCCCATGGGATATTTTCCGACATCCACGCGGGCGAAGCCGCGGGCAAAAGCTAGTATAACATATAACTATTGACAGGCACTTTTGAATTGTCAAGGAGTCGGTCAGTTAGTCAGAAAGTTGAAGGAGCTGCCCCTTTCAAAATGTAAATCTCATCAACTTCGTGGAAAAGTATGAGGATTTCCAAAAGGAAAAAGCCGGATTGGTTTATAAAAACTTTTTACTTACATTACAGGTAAGGTCCGTTTGTTTTTCTTGGTATTTTTTTAATTTTGTAAAACGTTTTATTACTAAAATGATGCTATAACAACCTGCCAAATACATTGAGATGTCACCCATATTTGGTCAGGTGCGTATGATTGCGCTTGCGCTTCCGGCATGCGCTAGGTCGCTTGATCAAACAATATTACCGATTAATTATTGCTTTATTTGTTCCTATTGTAGTCATTGTGTGGTGGCGAGAATTCAATTAGGAATTTGAATAAGCTTTTTACATATTTCAACTTTCGAGTTAGTCGTGTGTTCAACCCAGGCAGACGTGCACTTTAGGTACTATTTGTTTCAACACGACTTCTCTAAAAACGGTGAAGGAAACAACCAAAAGGAAACCGGCATGTCCTTGACTATAAATTTGAAGACACGTGACATAATATCCACTTACCCTCACTGAGCCCGCATGGTGGGTAACGGTCCACTACCTCTTACAGAGTATCAGCAGTTGGAACATTATAGGCTGATTATGTGATACCTATGTACTTATATATATCTTTACAAGTGTTTCACCACCTACGATTAAGCTCCTACCACGGAGTAGAGAAAGAAGGCTCCTACTAATTTACTTGTCAGATAATTTCATAAAAATTCTGTTCCATTTTTGAATTTATTCGGTAAGTAGTGGCTATTCGAATCGTGAAATAGGCCCTTAGAATTACTAATAACCGGCCGAATAGTACGAGAGTAACCAAAGAAACGATGGCTGAATATTGTTTTAAAGATGATATGACTGCCGACTGGTGTGACTACTTACTTGATTACTGCGATAACGTCTAATAGAAGTATTGTCATACTAAATAACTGCCAAGTATGACCGTTATTGTTCACTTTTGAATATCGGTTATTATTAGTGTCATTCATAATCCTACTGTCCATAATTAAGGACAATAATAAGAGTTCTTATTCTTATTCTCTAATAAATTGCCCTTTTATAGAGAATAAGAATGAGAATTTTTATTATGAAATATATTGGCCTTTTTAAGTTGTTAATGTAATTTATAAAATTCAAATGTAAATTATTTTAGTGTATTATGCTGTAATTGTGTAATTGTATGTATAAATTCAGATACAATTTATTTTTAAGATGAATAAATGACTATGACTATGGGCAGATAATAAAAATAAAAATTCTTAATCTTACTATCTAAACTTAATTCTATTTAATAATTGTGGGACGCAACGTGTGTCGATACTCTTGCGTCATCCCATCTTATTGGCTCGGCGTGCTGTGCTGGCACTTCTGCTGCGGCTGCGGAAAACCTCAAGTGGAGAAAAATAGTAACCTTATCGGTAATTATATTTTCGAGCCGTTTGGGGTTGAAACCCTTGGGCCGTGGGGTCTGAGTGCAACGAAATCTCCAAACGGCTGGTTGACACTTCCCGTGACCCAAGGGCTGACTTTTACTTTGGCCTGAGGCTTAGCATTGCCATACAACGTGGCAATGCCGCCAGTCTTTTGGGTACTCTACCAGTCGACAGCGATGCGGAGGAATTTTCGACGCCATAATTTAGTTTTTTAATAGTTTTAGTTAGAATATAATTTTGTTATTTTTAGGTTAAATGTTTATATGTATTACATTTAAATAATTAAATTGCACCTGTGGGCAAAGAATAATAATAAAGATTAATTCTTATTCTCTATTAGATTGCCTAAACGGGCAGAGAATAAGAATAAGAATTCTTATTATATTATTTTGCCCATAATTATAGCAGGAGAATGATGTTATGACAATAGTAATAATTGATATCCAAAAGTGAACTTTAACAGTCATACTTAGCAGTAATTTAGCAAAAGCATTACGGAGCCCGGAAGAGAAAAACTTGACGTTTATATACACGGAATGCAGAGCAGCTGAGCGGTACGCTAAATGTTAACGATGTCTCATATCCACGTCAATTTATTGAATCAAACTGGTTTCAGGATTATGCGTTTAAGTTGACTTGTTTTATTTATATGTTTAAATTACCATTTCCCACGGATTTGTGGAGTTATGGTGGTAAATTTCGCAGTTCACTCACATTTTTATCCAATGTTCTAGATTTCAGTCTACAACTCCAGTCTTACTTCATAATTAACAGGTAAGCAGAACTTCAAAAGGTGTCCTCGTAGTTCTCGTGTCTAGTGTAAGCCCCTAACGGACCTATTTATAGGTGCTATGTATTCACAACCCGAGTTGACACGAATGGCATCCGACTCGATTCGTCGCATCTACT
Organism: Cosmia trapezina; assembly: GCA_905163495.3. Lineage (NCBI taxonomy): Eukaryota > Metazoa > Arthropoda > Insecta > Lepidoptera > Noctuidae > Cosmia > Cosmia trapezina. The sequence continues at coordinate 12,764,055 of LR991042.1, forward strand.
AGATCTAGGCAAAATTACCCTGTTTGTGTTTTTATACACCCTGTACACACGGGCAATTATAACTCACCCTGTTAGGTTACCGGGAATGGTGTTGCCAAGTATAATGTAGGGAAAGTTCTAATTTTGAAAATATTGACGCGTGGCTGAAATATTGACGCGTCAGAGTTTCTTTGTGGCCAGTCCTTAAAAATTGAAAGGAATAAATCCTCTTTTTTCCTTTTAGTTGTTTTTGTGGGTAAAGAATAAGGTGAGTACAAAGTCATGTTAGATTAATATGAATATTATGTATGCCTAATAATAATATAACTGTTTAAAATAAAACATGGTGCATCACCAAGTATTTTAAATTACTTTACCAGCCTAATAAATGTACCACATAATAATTTAATATAAAACGCCATATTAAGCGTGGCAACACACACAACTTTGTAAAGTCATTTGGATGCGAGTGGCGTCTGGGCATCGCACGATTCCCATATTAACGACGAACTAAAATACTCGTGTACAAAGTAAATTAAAATATGCAACGCATTCAATGAAAAAACTGTATCGGATGGCACGCCGTGTTTCGTAATGGTCAAGTACGAGTTGTGTTGTTATGACATGGATATTTGTTTAAAGGCGAGCTTTTTCATCTTCGAGCTTTGCCCTACAGAGTAATTTTCGACAAAGAATTTTGAATTTCTCGAAAACAGGCCATCACGATCACACAGAAAATCACAATCTCAGAAAAAATAACAAAGTCACTTCAAGAGGATGGGCGACAGATCCTGATCCTGACTGACTGATCCTGTCGCCCATCGCCGATCGCCGTTTTTCTATTATTATATAGAAAAACGGCGATCACCAATAATCTTTTATGCTTATTATTATTATGGGAATTATCCCTATATCCATTGCCATCTACACTCGAGAGCAATGAATTATGGTCACATCTAAATACCCACCTGAAAGTCTCGGAAACTAAAATGAAATAAATTGTGTTTATTAGACAATTAAATGTTCTAAATGTTACCTAAAGATACGAAATATAACTACATTTCCAATCCCTTAAATCTCGTATAGGTAAAGGGGTAAGTGTAGGTTACACAAACATTTTAAAATATTATTTTAAAATTTTCAATTTTTTTTTCGATTTTTCAAAAACGCATATTTCCTTATTTCCTACCAAAAGCATAAGTTTGAATTTTCATATCCCTAACTTCTGAAATGCTGGGTTTTCCCTTACAAACTTTCACCCGCTGTAGAATTATTTTTGAGAAAAAAAGTAGCCTTCACTAGGATGCCATATAAACACAATTTATTTAATTAAGCTAGCATTCTTAGTTTCCGACACTTTCAGGTATCTTTATGTGACCCTAATTCATTGCTCTTGAGTGTTGATTTCGAAAGTATGAAACCTCCCAAAGTGGAGGATGCAGAGTTAGATAATTTTAAAATTTTCCTAAGGTTCCACTTCATCCCTAACTAACTCTAAAACACAGAGCATCAATAGCAACAATCAATAAAAATATAAATAGGAAACACATTCGTAACTGTCCATGACAACACATCTCTTTAAAACAATTACTACTTACATTCAGTATAATATTCTTAACACAATTAATCAATCGTTGAGTAACACTATACAGCGGCTGCATCGCTTTCTTGATATGTATCGTCTACTAGACGTAATAATTAGGCTAGTTGTGCAGCGTAAAGCGCATTCGTCAAGTGTTGAGATGCGCGAAGAAGTTTATAGTGGTGGTGAGTGTCGATAAAAATGATGTCGATGAGTTAGTTTTATTTCGACAGATTATCTGAATATTGTTAAATGATAAAGGATTCGTGAAGAAATTAACAACTCAATAAATCCTGCAAGATCACAATTACGAAATTAGAGATTTTTAAATAGACTCTGTCTGTAAGATACTCTATTTCAAATATCTCTAATTTAATCTAACAAAGTCAATATAACCATATTTCTTAAGAATCGTGTCTTTGAAGTATTAGTCTTTATGTTCGGATCTTATTTGCAAAAACAATGACAATAAAATAAGACCTTTATTTTTCTGAGAACGAAATGCAAATAGCGTTATAAATATTTATTGAGTGTCCTTTAGAATCGTCTAGAGTCGAGTGATATCTATGTAAATCATCTGCCTAGTCTTTTACAAACTATGTTGGGGTCGGCTTCCAGTATAACCGGATGCAGCTGAATACCAGTATTTTACTTGGAGCCACTGCCTATCTGACCTCCACAACCCAGTTGCTGGGTAATACGATCCCCTTAGTAGGACTGGTTGTCAGACTTTCGGGCTTTTGACGACCTGTAACGACTGTCAAAGATACACGGATGGCAGCCGGAACCAACGGCTTAACGTGCTTTCCGAGGCACGGACGGGTCTCGGTGTGTAAAGATGGTCACCCATCCTCGGACCAATCCAAGGGCAAGCGTAGCTTCACCTGATCGATCGACCTGTGCGGCTGTTATTACTTAGCCACGAGCCCCTCGAGTGATATGTACCTAGGTATGTAAATCAGAAACCAAAAAAAATTTTCGTCGAATCTACAATTTAGAGTAGCATCACGTCAAATAGTACTCTGCTTACATACATAAGTACTTCCCTTGTTTTATTGGTTTTTGTATAGACGTGTTTTTACAATAATTTATGTGGGTAAGTTCTTATTTTTATACGACTGTTATCCTTAAATTATTCATGATTATATTATTTACAGACGTTTCTGCATGGGTGTCGCAGAAATAATTATTATCAGGGAAGTTATCTGTACCTTTTTTGCTCACTGTATAATAAGAACAGAACATGTTTTTCAACAACACAGTTAAGTTTGTTTTTGGGATAAATTCATCCCAACTACGGAACCCTTAATTGTGCGTGGTCCGACATGCACTCGGCCAGTTTTATAATTTCTGATTAGGAAACTTACAAAATTTTTCAAATACAATTTCTATCGACATCATCACTGTCCCACCACTACTCTGCATCTGTGTCAGATGTGCGGCAGGTGGCGGGCGCACGCGCAGGTGAACGCCATACTAGGCGCACAGCCTTGTCCGCTCCCGCCAAAATCTTGCGGTGGCCTTACAAGATGCTATTGTTTACTAGACAGGTATCATGCTCCAGGAGTATGATATCGAGAAGCTGCCTAACCTGTCTTGGTCAAACTAATTCTGGCTAAGGTCCTTCTTTAAACACGTGTTTGTTTCTGTCTCGAATCATATTTTGATCAATATACAACCTGACACTGACCTCCAAATTGCAAGAAACGCGGGCTGCGTTAGGGCATCCCCCATAGTGTCTCTGTCAAGTGGACATACGCTGATGTGGTCATGTTCTGTCCAATAAGTGTCTTCTTGGTACTTTCTCATCAGAAAGCTCGTATGTTTGTAGTTGTTGAGTGGCTTACATAACCTTTCTTAAGCCTCGTGAGTTTAATGAGGACTTTAAACTCACGAGGCTTTCAAGCATTGGCTTTTTGGTACTATTCACTTGTATTCAAATAAAGGCGATAAGGGCCATCTTGCGGTTTTGAAAATTTACTTTTCACAAAATGTTTTGAATCTTTCTCGTTATCTTTAGAGACTAGACACGTGTTTTACATATATATATAGTCGTAGTTATTATTTTATTATACTTATTCAGAGTATATCAGAAAGGTGTGGTCTTTGAGGGTGTGGTACAGACCATCAAACTGAGCAACTTTCTCCATGGGACTAACATCGCAATCAAGAAAAAATTATCAGCTGTCCCATACAAAGCTTCAATACCTACTCGACCCAAATGTATGGGAGGGCTGATAATTTTTTCGCGATTACGATGTTGGTCCCATGGAGAAAATTGCTCAGTTTAATGGTCTGTACCACAACCTTAAAGGAGAATGCCTACTCTACATAGTGTCCAGGCCGAAAATGGTCATCAAATATTACTATAAAAATGGAGTGTTTTAAAATCTTAATAGTATTGGATATCTAAAAATATATTCAAATTGACGCCATAATTATAAATTAGCACATAATTATAAATTAGTCACTTTTCGTGTCTGCCTGTGTAGGTATTAACCGCGATGTTCTCCTAAACTACGCAACGCGATTTTTTGATGCGGTTTTCACCATCAATTACAGAATTTATTGAGGAAGGATTAAGATGGATAATACATTCATATTAAACTTTTATATAATAAAGAAATCTCTATAATATATAAATATTATTGAAAATAGTTACTTATAATGTAATAACTACATTAACACTTAGTCGCTAACCTGTGTTGCTAAAAATAGCGCAAAGGATACCGTATCTCGTTCCTAGACTACTAGAGGATTATGTCAGGTGCTTAGGAATCAACACCTGTGTAGTATACAGGGTGTAGGTAAGTGTAAACAGTGGTAATGTTTGAAGGGGTCATTGAACTCATCATTATGAACAACTTTTACTATGGGACATGAAATCGCGAAAAAAAAATCAGCTGTTCCCTACATTTTGACGAATATTGCGAACATAAATGTACTGAAGAGCTGATTTTTTTTTCGCAATTTCAGGTTTGGTCTTATAGTAAAAGTTGTTCATAATGATGACCCCTAAAAAAAAAAAACACAAAAAAAAACCCCCACCCCCCCTAAAATAATAATGACTTCTTAAAATATTGCCACTGTTTACTTTACACTTAGAGCCTGTATAAATAAAAATATTAACATGAGAATAGCTGATTTCCATCCAGCCTTTTGGTCCTAAAATAGTGTAGCAATAAGTAGAGACAGACTTGAAAAGTTTTTGTAACGACTCCACCTCATCATCTGCCTAGCCTTTTCCCAACGATGTTGGGGTCGGCTTCCAGTCTAATCGGGAACCGTAAATCCATACGTGGGATAATTTTCGATCTCAACGCGGGCGAAGCCGCGGGCAAAAGCTAGTAATATTATAAATGCGAAAGTGAGTTTGTTTGTTACCTACGCTTTCACGCTAAAACGGCTGAACGGATTTAGATGTAGTTTGACACATAGGTAGGACCATGATGACCTGGATTAGGATATATAGGATACTTTTTATCCCAGTAGTACGTTCCCGTGGGATAAATTCCGGCCTCCGCGTGGGCGAAGCCGCGGGCCAAAGCTATAGTAACACATAAAGTCGTTTGTTTGACAATTCCAAACAGATTTTCACAACAACTTAATGTAACTTTTATTGTACATAGATGTAATTACAGACCATATAAGTAACTGTTAAGAGGAAGTAATAACATTCATCATCAGGTTCAATTTCCTGCAATTTCACGATTATTGCCAAAACTTTCGTCATCATTACAATCTTTTATGTTAGGACAGGATGTAGGTAATATTGATTTTATTCGTTGATGAAGAATTGATCGTGTGTTTGACTTTGAGCGACTATTTCAACACTTCCCATGGTTTCTGAGAGCAGAGGTAGCCCAGTGGTATCAGCCTCTACTTACGAATCGTGGGTCGTGGGTTCGAACCTAGGCAGCCGCTTTACTTTGTGTAAATAATTTCATCACCACTCTCAAAACGGTGAAGGAAAACATCGTCAGGAAACCGGCATGTCCTAGAACCAAAAATTCGAAGACATGTGACATCTACCAACCCGCACTGAGCCCGCGTGGTAGATTACAGGCCACTCCCTCTCGAAGAATGGAAGTCTGCGTCCCAGCAATGGGAGCGTTATAGGCGGATTATGCATGGATTCTGAGATGGGGAAAGTCCAGTTTCTAGAATTTACCGATTGTTATTGGTTACTATAAGGCCTCTGCCTCGAATCTTGCGGGCAGCGGGGCGGCGGCGGAGGCGGCGCGGGAGCGGCAGGATCTTATGCGTACCATTTAAGGCTCTTACAGACAGAGGCGATATCGCGTCGCGACGCGATATTTTTCTACGGATATAATATCGAAATATCGCGTCGCGACCGCGATATCGCCTCTGTCTGTAAGAGCCTTTAAATGGACCGGTTCTCGAAAACAGCGTCGCGGGAGCGGGGCGGGACAATGCGAGACGCGCCGCCGCCGCCGCCGCCGCCGCCCCGCTGCCCGCGAAATTCGAGGCAGAGGCCTTAGACTCGTATCTTTAGTGACATCGAAGCGAAATGCCGGCCACTCGTGTCAGGACACGCACAATTAAGACTTCCGTAGTTGGGATGAATTTATCCCAAAAACAATCTTAACTGTGTTGTTGAAAAACATGTTCTCCCATTCATCGTATATTTTATGTGACGGTCAATTCTCCAACTGCAAATGTAACTTTGCAAAAAAACACAATTTTTAAGTAGCTAAGTGATAAAACTATAAATTAACGATTTTCGGACTTTTTCTTATAAGTAACGATTTTCGGACTTTTTCTTATAAGTACCTACTTGTGCTGTGAGACCTTGCTTCTTGCCAAATTTCATGAACCTAGGTCAGCGGGAAGTACCCTATGGTTTGATTTATTCGCAAGTAGGTATCTAAAAATATGTCGCATAAATAGGCCTATTTCTTTACTAATTTAATAATTAATTAATTATAATTTAATTAATTAATTAAATTTAATTTTTTATTCGGATTATTACCAGCTAAATACATGGCCATTTCACTATGAAAAATAATATAAACAGGTAATAACTGTACTTCAAGTTATTGATAGGTACTTTTACTGCATTATGCCTTGATCTAATAAAAAAGACAACAACACGCACACAGGAAACCTTTCACAGAATACAGAAAAAAAACATTTCGAGAAAAGTCTCGAAAATAATAAATAAAGAATAAAAAAAAAATAGTCTTGTAATTTAAGAATTACAAGATTAATAAATTAGCAAGCACGCAAAAGTAAGAACTCGGCTAGTAAAAGTATCCATCATCTGTTTTCACTTAGGCTGCGCGTGCCCTTGTCCCGGAGACTAACGGGACGTCGGCAGATGGCGCCGCCATCGATGCAACATTGTAAACAACGTGTTTATAACAGCTATATTATTAACGCAATATATTGGTGTACATTCATTTTTTAGACCAATATGGTAGTAAGATCATAGTGCAAGAACAGAAGACAGAAGTCTAAAATACAACAGCGATTATTGGAATCACAACTAATGTTGTATACACACTGTAGACACATCACAAAGCCGTCAACTATACATACTGTACATCTAACTAAGTAGCTTTGCGCAAAAATTATTGCTGGGAAACGACTTGCGCGCAATGTAACGCGAATTCACCGTATCACCGGATGCCTACCTACCTCTGTCGAGTGGTCGAGGCCTATTTGATGGACAAGGCCTTTATCTGCCCCGGTCATCAGGGAGAGTGGAACCGGCGAGAGATGTCGTGCGGTGTCCCACAGGGATCGGTCCTGGGGCCTCATCTTTAGGACATCGGATACGACTGGGTGCTGCGCGCCGACCTTCCTAGCGGCGTCAGCGTGGTATGTTACGCTGACGACACGCTGGTCCTGGCGCAGGGGAGGTCGCACCAGGCGGAGGCCGAACTAGCGACACGCGGGGTTGCGACAGTCGTAGAGAGGATCCGGCAGTTGGGACTCGAGGTGGCCCTGCACTAGTTCGAGGTCATGTGTTTTCATGGTCATCGGAACGCGCCACCGCGACCGTCGGGTTCCCAAATAACGGTAGGATGGGTTCACATTGGAGTCGAGTCGACGATGAAGCACCTGCGACTCCTCCTCGACAGCCGGTGGAACTTCGTGGAGCACTTCCGACTTGGCTCCCAGACTGGAGCGGGCTGGGGCTGTCTTGAAGCGGCTCCTGCCTAATCTAGGGGGTCCAAACGCCTCCTGCCGGAGGCTTTACGCGGGGGTCGTGCGGTCCATGGCCCTTTACGGGGCACCGGTGTGGGCGCGTTCCCTGATAATAATAGAAAATCCAAGTTAGAAGGATATTGAAGAGGTCTACGAATATCTCGATAAATTTTTGAGACATTTTAGTTCAAAGTCTAGTGTGGCCACCATAATTGAAAATCGCCCTTGTGCTAATCACCAGACCTTAATAAATGAAAACTGTGCATTTGAATAAGTATTTTTCTTATAGGTAAGTAACTGATTTGCTTATTATAATTGTGGGTAATCCATGAACTTTTATTTAAAAAATCACTTGATATAACCATTGATTTCAATCATGATTTAAACCAATTTATTTATTTATTTTATTTCTTAACATAGGTAAAAAATAAATACAGATCTTATGTTTGATCAATCAACCCTGCTTTCTAAGTAATTTCATGGACAGTAAGGAACGATACTTCTGTAGATACTTGCCTCCATGCTCCGAGGTAGATTTTAATAACTAGTACTTTTATCATTGGAGAGTGAAATAATTTCTCGCTGTAGGGAATAATTTAGTTATAATAGTGTGTTGTATTGATAAGTATGGATATTTCGCGCGAAAACTTATTGATGGAACGTACGGGTTTGTAAGTATATAGAGGTGGTTATAGGTAAGTCTTGTATCGATATTTTATGTTTGCAAACGAACGTGCAGTCAATACTTGATAAAATGATGATAATTTTGGCTATTGTTGTCCTGGAGAAAGTTGTAAACAATTCAGAGAGGCAATCATGAATGACGACGCGATGAATGGAGAAGAAAAATTCTGTAAAGAACGAGAGGAGCAACAAAAAGCATTGTAGCTTGTATACCTGCAAAAAGCATTTATTTAGTCCATTTTCAGTATTCCAATTATTATTATAGTCCGCGCGTGAGCTCCGAGGAATCAAGCACATGTATATTATGCTCATTTAATACTATTTTGTTTTTGCCAAAAATCAGCTGATTCCTACATTTTGACGAGTTTGGTATAGGTAAGTAAACTTGAAATCGCGAAACAAAAATCTGCTGTTCAGTACACAGCAGATTTTTTTTTGCGATTTAAGGTTTGCTGCCATTATAAAAGTTGTTCATATTCATGTATAGAACACCCTGTGAAAATTTGCGCACTGTTTAAAAAAATATCCTGTATTTATCATTACTAACATAGTTTTGTAAGTATCGACATTGTAATAAACCAAATTATAGATGTATCTTTGTCCGAAATAAATATTTTGAATTTAATTGAATTTAAACAAATAAACCCACTCAAGTTTTCACTGTAACCAATGATATTATAAAGGAAAGATACGCTACGTTCATACTGAGTGGCGTTCGGATATTGTTGCGTTGTTATTTACAAATGTACTTACATACCTATTATAGGTGTATAGTAGTTTTCAATTACTACTGCGATAGATAATACGGAACGTATGATACAGAAAGAGATATCGTGGCATTTTAGATATATTGTCACGACACGGACACGTTTTGTTTCGCTCGCTGCTATTAGCCGACTAAATCAAATTACAACAATTGGCTGAAATTGTCTTCAACAATTTGCGCGCGCTAGTGCCATACTCTTTATTTATATAATATCATTGACTATGACACTAAAATAACACCAACCGAGAAAGAGAGAATTTCTCTACCTATACAAGTCCAAATGTCAGTTGTAGACATTAAACTGACCACGGTACATTAATGCTCATGTGTCGGTCACATTTCAACGTCCATCGTCCTCTGGACAAGATAACAATCATAGTTATTATCCAACGCAGAGTAATTGGTTGTTACTTACTTCAAGTTGGTCACTCGTCTATGAATAAGGCAAGTTTGACACTATCAATTTCGTGCTTAATTTGGACAATAATTGCACTGAAGAATTTTCTAGAGAATGGTGGGTACACGACATTTTTGACGTATACTCTAATAATCAAGCATGTAATTGCAGACGGCTGCATTTATACAATATGCTTGGGTGTGAGTGGGTGACCATCTTTACATACCGAGACTCCTCCGTGCCTAGGAAAGCACCTTAAGCCGTTGGTCCCGGCTGTCATTTAATCTACAAATGACAGCCGGGACCAACGGCTCTGACAACCTAGCTTTTTCCCAACTATTTTAGGGTCGGCTTCCAGTCTTACCAGATTCAGCTGAATAACAGTATTTTACATGGAGCGACTGCCTATCTGACCTCCACCATCCAGTTACTGGGTAATACGATACCCCTTGGTAAGTCTGGTTGTCAGACTTTCGAGCTTTTAACGACTCGTAACGATAAAACAAAGATCCACGAACCAGCCGGAAGTGCTTAACGTACTTTCCGAGGCACGGAGGGGTCTTGGTCAGTAAATACGGTCACCCATCCACGGACCAACCGCGGCAAGCATAGCTGAACTAGGTCGATCGTCCCGTGCGGCTGTAATTACGTAGCTGCAAGCCCCTTAAGGCTGATTCATGATAAACAAACCCTCAAACGGGTAGTTAAAGCCTACTTTTAACCCGTAAAAGCGATAATCGAAACAATGAGCGAGCATAACGGTGAAATGCGATAGAGCACCGGCCTGCGCCTGCGGTTTTTGCGTCGCCGGCCAAATGTCAGGGCCTTGTCATGTACAAGATGTCGTTTGAGACGAACGGGCTGCTCTCACACCGAACTGTAGCATAAAGCAGCTTAATTAAACATAAGTGAAAGTGAAGCAGGTGTTGCTAAGCTGCGGTGAGATGAAAATGTAAGTCTGATTTTTTTCAGGAAAATTTGACAAAGCTTTTATAGATTATTAGCTTTTACCAGCGGCTTCGCCCGCGTGGATGTGTTCCCGTGAATATCCCACGGGAACATGCTACCGGGAATTCCTTCCTTATTCCTTGTCTACATTATAAAGGGAACCTCTGTGCAAAATTTCAACTTTCTAGGTCCAAGGGTTTGGGCGGAGCGTTGATGAGTCAGTCAATCAGTCAGTCAGTCAGGACTTCTCTTTTTATTTATATAGATAATAAAGAAATATTGTGCTTTTATGTAAAACAATTGCAGTCTATCATGAGTTTTGTAAAAATCAAGAGAAAAGCCAAGAAAAGCAATATAACATGAAAAGGAAACAAATTTTTGTTCTTTGCATGTGAGATTTAAGTTTGGGAAACCCGTCCACGATACTTGAGAAATTCAACATGTGAGCTAAGTTCTTAGAAAATAAATCACTTACCTACCTACACCACCACCATCACCCACCACCATCACCCACCACCATCACCCACCACCATCACCCACCACACCACACACACCACAAAATTATTTTCTACTAGCTTTTGCCAGCGGCTTCACCCGCGTGGAGTCGGAAATTATCCCACGAGAACCGTACATTTTTTCGTAATAAAAAGTAGCCTATTTGCTATTCCAGACTATATAGATCTATCTCTGTGCCAAATTTCATTAAGATCCGTTCAGCCTTTCTGGCGTGATTGAGTAACAAACATCCATCTATCCAAACTTTCACATCAATAGTAGTGGTAAAATTACAATAAAATTAAATGTTTTTGTAATATAAAAACTAGTATTCCTTTTGTTTTCTTTTTTACTCTAAAAGAGGAGGGTTATTCACTAACGAAATTAATTTCCAATGCTATTTGAAGGTCATGTGGTGCATGAGATCTGTGATTTTTTTTCTTGTCTTCGGAATTTCATCTCGGCAAAATTACGTGTTACATCATGGTGTATCAAACGCCCAAATATTGCCGATCACTTTACGAATTCACATCGGAATGTAAACACCAACTGTTTTACAGTTGTGCGTGCAAATTACATTTTTATTGCACAATACTTGTTAAGCGGACAATATATGGCAACACTGATGATGAAATAACGGTATGTTGGCAACATTGAGAGTTTGGTCCAGTTTTATGACGACTTATAAAATGGCCGTAAAGAGCTTTCGACTGCGAAAATATTATGTTATGTACTTTTAAGTAGGTAGTACATTGTTACAATACAATATACCGATGCCTTCCACGTAAGTTGTTGTAAGCCACAAAATTGCGATTTTGTGTTTTTCACGCAAAAGTGTCTAATTATATATATATTATCGTATTCAAAATAAATCAAATGCAAAAAACTATAATTTTAGGTAGTTTTGAGATGTATAATGTCGTAAGTTCCAAACTATTCCGGCGCAGATTACTGTATTATTACTTGCAATGGCTTACGGCGGGCGGTGGGAGGGCTGAAGAGCGCGCACACACCGCGTATGTGTCACATAAAACAGACTACGCTGGAACTCGCTGTCGGCTGTACTTCACGCGCGTTTTTTTTTTTGTTTATATAATATTTGCATAATAACACTATCACTTAAATATTTTCTTATAGTAGCATAATGAAACGTTATCAGATACAATTCAGAGGACGGAAACTATATGCTATGGTCAAAAATGTCAACCCACAAAAAAGATACATTGAGGAAATCCATCGAAAATGACGATATCACAATAAATCAAATTGAACATATCGATTTCCATGATTCATTTTTCCGAAGTATTGAAGGTATCTTAAAATTTTGTGTCTTTATGGCAATACTTTTAGTAATTATAGTGATGGTGATTTAAAATGTGGTATAGAATACATACAGCAATATACGTTGCTGAATTTAGATGTATTTTATGTTAAGTAATACATACAACATTTTACTTTGGAATTAGTTGTACTAAACTAAATTGTAAGATGACATACAATGATTTACGTTGCCATATTAACTGTCTCATGGTTAATAAGTAATACATACCACAATCAACGTCGCCAATCACAGACATACCTATGTTGTATTGTAAGTAATATTTGCGATTTCCAGATGTAATCAAACTTACGCATAATAATCATTGAACTTCGTGGGTGTTTTAAGGATGATTATGAGATTTTCTACTCTATTGGCATTATTCACATCTTATTTAAACGCAATATTGCGTTGTTTCAGAATCACCCTTACCAGTAAATTTTAATGAATCTGAGATCTTTGTAGTTGATTTAACCAATTAAGATTAACCACTTCAAAAATCTCAGTTTCATTAATAGGTGATGACTTTTTCGCAACAACTATAGAAACTGATACTACAGATCACTCTTATCATGAAACTGCTCACCCATCTCCTAACTGTAGTCTTAACCACGACTGTGACATCCGTTTTTATCCGTATGACTTTGATAAAGAAAATGAACCCATATTAGATCAAAGACTAATATGGGTCCATCTGAGAACTGAGTCAAAATCTGAGCCTGAGAACTGCGCAAGTGATTGCTGAGCTAGTGGTCAGCAATCACTTGCGCAGTTCTCAGACTGTTCCACTCCTCAATAAGCAATTGTAGCAACGTTCATTTTGAGTGTTTTATTCTATTTTTTTTGTTTAAAGTTTGAAGTTTTAATTTATTATGAACTAACGTTTATTCTGGAATAAATTTTATGTAATAATATGAATGTAATAAGTACAGGAGAAATTTACAGTTCATTTCTGAGCGTTTTTAGTGGGTTTGGTTTTGAATGGGATTTTTTTATAGCTATTCCATACATATTTCAAAAATTCTGAGGCCGCTATGAACTAAACCATAATTACAGAGATATTTATTTAGATAAAAAGAGAAGTCCTGACTGACTGACTGACTGATTGACTAACTCATCAACGCCCAGACCAAACCCTTGGACCTAGAAAGCTGAAATTTTGCACAGAGGTTCCCATTATAATGTAGACAAGGAATAAGGAAGGAATTCCCGGTAGCAGGTTCCCTTGGGATAGTTCCCGACATACACGCGGGCGAAGCCGCGGGAAAAGCTACTTATTATATATTTTTCATTTCACAGTAGTCAATCCACGTGCTCGAAAAAACATTTTTTCTTAAAATGTAAACATAAATAGTACATACGGCTGCATCGGCTTTATTTATATAGATAAGAAAGTTGCGAAAAGCGAGACAGCTATAAACTATACTAATAACTATTCCCCACCACTCAATAAGTCAAAGTGGTCAGAGTATTTCAGTTTCTCCGAATAAAAACGCCACAGTTGGCAATTTTACTCAAAAATCATGGTCGAAATGTATGATGCCTCTCAATAATTTCGACAGTAAGTTTTTAGTTATTTAACGATTTTTTATTGGTTTAGTAACGTATGCACGAAACAGTTTTCTAGGTAGGGACAATTAACTAAATTTCGCAGAAAAAAAGGTTATATTTTTATTTTATAATATCTAAAAATGCTATACGTACGGTACATACCAGACCCTTTTATTTTTTTCATTCGGAGTAAATTGTTGTAACTAGCCTATACGTCTAAATGCGACTCTTGTGTTCCAGTGTAAATTAATGTAAGTGACAAATACAACAATTTGCAAGCGCCATAAGCCGCGGTAAAGTGTTGTAACAGCAAAATCTCTGAAACCTTTGGTATTTTTATATGAAGCCATGCAGTAAACGCTAAAGTATTGCTAACTATATTCACATACTGAATTTTATAAAGATTACTTGAAAAATGCAGTTTTTATTGCCAATAGTATCTTTGAAACGCTCTCCTGTAAAATTGCAGTTTATGGGTTACAACAACGTACGTGGGAGGCATCGATACATATTATACAAAAAGGGTGTAAGGGATAGCCCTCCATAGATTGATATGGTGAATTCAGTATATTATGATACTAAGATGACCGGTACATGAAATTATTTTAGGAACGTTATGGGAATCCAATAAACCTGATTTGTTTGTATTTTTGTGCACAAATCTGAGCGTCTGTTATGGGTTGGGAGGGTTTGGTCCTGTAATAGCTACGCACTGAGTTCGATGAACTCTGTATCTAGGCAAAAATTGAACAGCGGATTTCACGCGTCGTTCGTTAGGGTATTTCAACATCCATTGCTATTTTTTTTTTTACAAATGGAGTGCTGCGTACAGATAATGTAATTTTACATTGAAATAATGGAAAAGTAACCGAAAAAACGATAAAAAAATGAAAATTTTCCCGAGAAATACTTCGGTGGAATATGATTCAAAATAAGAAGCTGAATGCACCCTGTTACTTTGCGGAGGGCTGTCCCTTAACACCCTGTATTATTATCGGATATCCTGTATTTGTACTTAGTAGTTTTAATTGCAACGACAATGCAAAGACAATTCGAAACAATGTATCGGCAATTTTACTTAACTATTTAGTGGCTAGTATTTTCAACCTAGATCTCATCAAAGATAGTCTAACTAGTCTGTATTGTCGCCCTGCAAGGCAAAGGCCTAGCTAGCTCCCTCTCCCAATAAAGATAATATCGATAATTTTATTATCGGTAGGTACATTCTGTTCTACTCGTTTCTTTAGAATCTTTTCACAATCTGCCTAATTATGTTTAACATTTCAAGTATATGTATACAGAGAGCTATATTGGGGCTCTGTAATTTAGAAACTTTTACTGATAGAAGACCAAGGCAGTGGCTCAGATATGATTTGAAAGAGATCAAATAAATAATACGTTAGAGAATCTCCTAGTCTGCAAAAAAGATTACCTTCCATATTTTTGGCACAATCAATCTCATTTTTAAGTTCCAAGTACAAGCAATTCTAAGATTAAAATGTACTGAATTCGAAACTCAAAAATATCGATAGGGGCGTGGGAAAAAGGCCTTCTGTTCCAAACTCTTTTTTTCAAATCCTCATTGTGGATTACACCTGCTAGCCGTTCGCAGCTTTCGATAAAAAAATCACTGCGTTCTTTTTTCGAATGGACCTATCGTTCGCCCGATATTCTTAAGAGTAGGGCTGATTGGTTCGTTGATGGGTCGGATACATTGGTTACATGCATAAAAGTATAAGTAGTACCTAAATCATGCTACTTCTTTTTGGGAATTCTAGTGTTGAGTGGTCCGAATTGGGTCTAGTGCAAATTACAAAAACGTGACTTAAACTTAAATGTATTTTCCTTTACATTATATTCAATTTGCCTCTACACTAATTAAAAACTTCTCTCGTTAGCTAGCTCTAAAGTCTTCAATGATGCGCTCCATCTGACCCACCGTAACTTAATAATTTAATGATGCCTCGTAACTGGTTATTTCACCCCATTTTTTTTTATTTTTAAAGTAGTCGTGAGATACTGTGTATACTACGATTATTAAGTGGTAGAATCACGACGCAGTAATTTGTTTTTTTTCTCACTCCGTTGCATCACGATCGATGAAGGGTTATTGATCATTATAGACATCATAACGCGATGCCCCATTTTTTTCTTAACAAAGAATCTTATTTCTCGTATTAAATCTGACGTGTAATTTAGATCGTAGCCTAGAGACGTATTTGAATATAAAAACAACCTACCGCGTTCATAAAATCGTATAATGTCTACAAAAACTTCTGAAACCCACAGAAAAAAGATGAAAAAATCACACTACGTAATTTAGTCAAATTAAGCATAACGCTGTCACGTACTATGCGATTGAGTTCAATGTAAAAAAACAGTTCACAGACCTGTTACTTTGAATATTCCCGTCATTCGTAGACATCATAGTCTATTTTGTCGCTTTTCGATTTAGTCGAGTAATGGCCGACCACCGATGAATCTGTTCTACGTGTAACTTGATTTAAGAAAAAAAAAAGAATCACCTGTACTTCCGTTCGTTCGTTTTTCAAATCGGCGGCGATGACAGCGATTTAAATATTTAATTTTGGAACGATATTTATAAAGTGAGGATGTCACGACCGTGTTTTGTCCAAAATAGTTTTAAATGCTGCATTGTTTTGCTTATTTTTTTCTTCTGTGATGTATGCCGAAATCTATGGTGAATAAACATAAACGATGTCGGTTTTATTGGAAGCTATGAATATTACGCACATGACGGATATTCCCACATATCTATTTTAGGGAAGTAATACGTCATCAATCATCTTACAGGAATTACTCTATAAATTGCTTTGAGACGTTTACTGAAACAAATATAAGTACCTACCTAAGTAACTTAAATATTCTACTTCTGTTCCACGAAAACATTACCTATAGTTGTTGTACATTGTTGTACATTATAGTTGTTGTGTGTAATTGTTGTTAGTGCAAATTAATTACCACCCATTTCGTAGTACTTACCACAAAGTAGTAGGTCTGACCGTTTAATATAGGTACTTACATTCGCAATTTTCAAGCAAATTCCAGCTTGTAGGCTAACAAGCAGCTGAACATTCAATTTTAAAGCATGCAAATTAAAATTACCAAGCAATCTTATTAAATTAGTTTCAATACGATTGGGATCTTCACTGGTGCCTTCATAATAATTCGGTAAAGCCATAAGAATTAGGTGTCGATCATTTACGAAGGCTCGTTCGGCCACCTTCGGCCATATATGGCAGTGGCGCGTGCACACCGGCCATCATTACCGCGAGACGATCACATTCCATTTAAAAAAAGAGGTCCGTCGTTGGATAGAAAAACCATGAACTTTTAGTTATGGCTCGCTGTTAATGTGTGGTATCAAACTGGAGCAAGGTCATGCAACTACTTGATGATACGCCATCACAAGAGGCAACACCACAAAATACAATTAAGAGGGGGGAGGTTATTTTGTTTGGTCACTTAGGTATTTAGCCAAAATGCTGTAGTGGCCTGGATGCCTAGCAGACTTTAATCCTGGACAATATAATTTTTCAATGTTGTGCGTGTGTACACACAACAAAAAAGATCAGTTTGCATAGCACATCAACACAGTTGTTGGTGTGCGTACAGTCAACGGGTGTATTGCTCTACGCCTATTAGTGTTTGCTTCACAATATATATGAAGGAAAGAATATGAAGCATAAATTTAACAACGTAACTATCTGGTCCCGTGGCATAGGTGCATAAGCATTCGGCTGGTCAATCAAATGTCTTAGGATCGAGTCTCACCGCAGGCGGCGCAAATTTTTTGCATCATAAAAAACTTTTTTTTTCATTTTGATGAATTTTATTTAAGTAATTTACCTGATAATAAAAACATTCGAAAAAATATATGGAAGTAAAAATTAAACAATTTGTAATAAGAAAACAACAATGTTTATTGACTAGGTTTTTAAAATTATAATTACAAATTATAAAGTTTTGTGCATGACAAATATTCTAAGCCGGACAAGAAATCAACATTATTTTTAATATTTAGTGGGTAGGTAATTTATTTGTTAGTGATATGAATAAACATGTAAGTAAGCTAGATATTAAGATACAGTAGGTATCCTAAATTGTAGTCTCACTAACAATAACATCACTCACATAAAACAAATTTAATTACCCCCCGATATTTTAATTAATAGCTCATGCTAGCAACCATATTTTTTTAATTATAAGAAGAAGAATATTTTTTTTAGTATAGCGCTTACCATCTTGTCGCCACAATATTTTGCGACCGTCCTTGTCTTGTCCGACTTAAAACATTTTTCATCGCTATTTATAATTATAATTATTATTGCACCTAACAAAATCCAAATATTCTCTTGCGAAGCGCACCCGGTTTTGCATGTAAATATCTGACAGTAAAATTTTCTTGGCTGGCCTACGACATTTCACACCAGCTGCACGTAACTGGTTCCGTACAGTTTGTAATGTCACGTCATGTTTAGTCGCCATGGAACGAGTAGTGAGGAAGGGCTCAGTCATATTTATCACAGTGCCGCACATTGGTAAATCCAGCCTTTGATCCCGGTCGGCGAGGATCAATCCTTCCCGAATCTGCATAACGATGGACCCACAATTGCACAGTTATTCTCTGTGAACAATAATAAAGTAATGTTACAATAAACAATAAATTAAACCTAAGTATTAAACTTCAAAACATAATACCTAATAACATTTTGTTACTCACCGATATCTTTAAACGCCTCGCAATAATACCAATTGAAACGTTTTGCTCATGCAAAATAATTATCTCAGCTTTTAAAAGTGTAGTTATGTGATTCATAGTGATTCAAAAATAAAAGCACTTCTCAATCAAAACACGCTGGGTATAATGACTAAAAACGTTTCGAAAGTCCGATGGTCAATAGCATTATGTGACGAGGAACGTAAACTACTTGCTTAGCATGATATGTCATTTTTAGAGGGTAGAAAATATAAAATGTGGCTAACACTTGAGTAAGAATACTCGCGACATTAATCATTATATTTTTGTCATTAAGGTTGAAAGTCTAATGAGTAACACGACTACTAAAAATAATAAAGGCGAGGGTGGATTAATAAAAAAATATCGCGCATCAGAAACACCTAAAGTTAAGTTTCTACGGTTAATATGTAGCTAATTCCGTGATTCATTTTAACAGCTGCTTGTGATTGTGCGATATTGAACTTTATGAAAATATACGCTAAGGTTCAAATTCTTTAGAATCTTGCGTCTAGCATAACAAATAAAGTTAAATTTCAAGATGTTTAATAAGAGTTGAGTTGGTCTCATGGTCACTAAGTCAATTCGATAATCATCGTTGCCTGAGTTCAAAACCAGGAATAACCTAATTATAGGTTTTTGTTCACAATGTTTTGTTTTTAATTATTATCTTTTTTTTTACTTTTCTTTAACGAACGAAGGCGGGAAATATCTTTATAAATTAGTTTGTATAGAAATAACACAAAATCATTGCAAGAAATGAAAATGTTTATTATTTAATTAAAATATAGATACTTAAGTAATTAAGTCATAGTAAGTATACGTTCTTAGTTCAAAATTAATATACCAACATTTTAAAATATCATATTCAACTATAAACATTTTAAAAACGGCATGAAAAAAAAAGAAAAAGAAAATGAATTAATTTGTAAAATGTTTTACAGATTTAAGTATTACATATTCTGCATTATGTAGTGAATACATGTTATTTAAATAGAAAAATGCATTTCCATTTATAATAATAACATTACCACAGAATCTGCAACATTTTAATGGTTTAGCATTCTTTCGCTATTTTTTTGTAAATTAAGGTGAAGTGTAAAAAATAACATAACACAAAAATTGTGGGTAGTGATATGCTATACAGTCAAAATAAGTTGGCTGAGAATTCCGTGCTCATATCTCAAACGTTGTAAATTACTCATCTATGAACGGGATTGAATCATTAGCAATTCAACTAGGTAATATGTTTTAGGAAAATTATGATTAGAGAATTTACAAAAAGAGAATAATATAGCACCGAGATTTGAACTTAGGACATCTCGTTTACCATCCAGAAACGTTAGCCATTGTGCTAAATCTGTTACAATGAACAAACGCGAAATATTCTAACTCATTCAATTATATACATTATTACTGCCTATCGGCGCTGCTGCTACATACGCACACTAATAAAAAACTGAGCTCGCTCGTATCTAATAGTTAACGTTTGTGTGCGCAACTATTCATGCCGATACAGCTATCCGTGTGTGAATGTAAACCTAATTGATTTGCAGAGTGTACAACTGTACATTATCATTTAATATTTTACACCTAAATAAGATCCTGTAGCACTGGTAGTTTCTAGGCTTTTACTGACAAAGTAAAGTCTTCTGAAGCAGTAGATTTGTTTCAGGATGCGCTAAGGTAACCTGCGAAATTCAAATTTTGTTACGTTTTTTTGCAATTTGCAGGTTAGTGTCAGGCTGTATGTTGATTAAAATATGATTCGCGCCCGTAACTGTTAAGGCTTTACAAAATTATTATCATTGGGTAGAATCAGAAATACAACTCCATAAGTTAGAATTGACTTCAAATCTCATGATTTCATGAAATATTCCGAGTATTCGGGGTTAATGGCGAACCTTCACTAATAGGAGAGGCTCCAAAAGACGAAAACACATAACATACTTACCTACAGACAGGTGGTTCCGAAAAACCTCGTTTGTAAGAGTTAATTCCATAATCGTGATCTAAACACACACACACACCCCTACACACCTTACACCTTAGATACTACATAAACGGGTCTGGATTAGTGCCGGTATATTAAATTAATACTACTTGCGAGGACGGTAGCTACAGCTTGTATGTTGAACGAAGGTCGCAAGACATCTTTATACTGGGCTGAAACAAACAGAATATGTTGCAAAAATAACCGACAGAACCCGGCAACACACTCCCATCTCACATTTTTTATAAAATTGCAACTAAATGTAAACGACCGTTGTTTTTAGTTGTGGCGACATTGCGGTCCATTTTTAACTAGGTAATGTTTTTGACATTTTGTTGCAGTAAGTTGGTAGCTCTGCGTTTCCTAGTGATGTGCTCGCCGGGATATTTGTTTTTAATTAATCGATATTAATTGTCGGTTTTATAGGCCTAATTACATGGTAGTGTTGTCAGAAAACAAGGTTGATATTTTAAAGAAGGTGAGTATTTAATGCAGCAATAAGTAGGTCTACTTTATGTGCAAGTTAACAAGTTTGTTGCATATTTCGTTGTAAAACAAATAAGAGCAAATTGTGTGCCTATTTTTTATTATGCCCGCGAATTATTACTTTTATCTACTTAAATGAAAAGATATATTATCAAAGATACAGAACATAACTTTAAAAAAAATGTCCGCATACTTATCCAGAAACCTCTCAAATTATCATTTTATCATCATTATCATCATCTACCTAGCCTTTTCCCAAGTATGTTGGGGTCGGCTTCCAGTCTAACCGGATCCGTCTGAATACCAGTATTTTACATGGAGCAACTGACTTCCCAATTCAGTTATTGGGTAACACGATACGACTGGTTGTCAGACTTTTGGGCTTCTGACGACCCGTAACGACTGTCAAAGATACACGAATGACAGCCGGGACCAAAGGCACAGCCAAAGGCTTAACGTGCTTTCCGTGGCACGGAGAGGTCTTGGTATGTAAAGATGGTCACCCATCCACAGACCAACAGCGGCAAGCGTAGCTTAACTTGACTGATCGATCCTTGCGGCTGTTATTACTTAGCCACAAGCCCCACTCAAATTATCATTTAAATTACTAAAAATATTTATACGTAATTTCACAAAACAAACATGTAGTACCTACTTACGGCATCACCTGCAATTTCACTCAACGGGTACCTACATACAAACAGACCATAAACAAAGAGCAGCGCAGTACAACCTGCGCCCGCGCAGCTAAGTTTTTGTGCGCTTCCTGGCGCTCGCAGACGGTTCCGTATCCTGCGGAAGTGAGCAGATGAGATTCGGTAGGTTTTTGCGCAAGCGCAATGCTTTGTGTCACTTCCTGTTCGTTCAGGTAGAGTGTGGAAGGTGCATTATGACCTTGGGCTCGTATTTCATAAGGGACGGGGATGGGACTGGTTTCCGCTGAATGTAGCCTAAGTGCGTGTGGGTACTTCCGGTGTTGTGTTTTGAGTTTAGCTGGCTAGTGGGTTGTGTGATTTTGGTACTTGTGTAGATTTACTTGTTATGCTGACGTTATATTGGTTGTAATTTTAATCACCGTTATCCTCTTAAGGGGTCATTGTATCTACTCATCATTATGAACAACTTTTACTATAGGTTCAACCTGAAATCGCAAAAAAATATCTGCTTTTCCCTACATTTTGACGTGTTAAGCCATTATGCGAACATAAATGTAAGGAACTGCAATTTTTTTTTCACGTTTTCAGAATGGTCCCATGGTAAAAGTTGTTCATAATGATGGAGGATTTAACTGTGATTAAAATTACACCCTGTACCTATTGTAATTTCGTCATCACTACTTTTGCTGAAAAAGATTTTTGCTTCAGTGTATCTTATCCACGAGCCTTCTTATGTATCATATCCACGAGTAGGTATTCCTTTCTGTATCATAATTTTTGAGAGCGTGTTGGTGCTAGTATATTTCTAGATTAATTCCGTCACGGCAAAGATGTGTAACTTATTTAAAGAAGGTTGTTTTTTTTCTAAAGACGATCTTTAGAAGGTATGATTGTGTAGCTAAAGCCTTTTGTCGTGCATTACTTCACTTACAAAGCTCTCATTGAAAGGTCACATTGCGTTAAAAAAGCACGTACCGCACCGTTTACTTTTTTAAACGAAAACTTAGTACCTTAGTTATATTCCTTTACCTGTCTTTAGATCTGTGTCCGATTACTGGATCTACCTTTCTAAGGAATCAATGTTGATCACAGACCTTCACAATAAGGTGCAAGCAGATGGCGAACGGAATAACAAAGCACTTGTGCCGAACGATTTATTTTTTCAAACACCATGTGCTTCTTACACGAATTTAATCCAGCGTTTTTTCTCCAAAAACGTCATATTTGCATCCCAGCATCAGCGACACATGCCACTACGAAAATCACAAAAAAACCCAAATATCAAGAAAAAAAGGTCGAAGAAACGACAGATGCACGAAAAGAAGCATAGATGAGCACGTGCCATCTGCCAAATCTTAGAAACGTTCACACAAAGGGATAGATTCGTGCTCACACGCAAAAAAATGGTATAAGGAGCACGCACACAAGCGTAAAAATGCGCGATCGATCAAAGATCGGCGCACGCGCCATTCGCGGCAGATGGTCCGACGTGATTGGTCGGTGGTGTTTGAATTCCGAACTTCCGCACAATAGCGTGATAAGGAATATGACTTATGTCTGCTCTAAGACGGACAGCTTGATTTATTTTCTCGAAGTAGCCATTTGCAATTGTCGCGATGAATGTATGACAACAATTGGTCCGTTTAAAGCAATTTCTTTTGTAGTTGACTGATGATCTGACATAGAAAGTGTCTTCGATTGATCTGCTATGATTTCTACTTTCTCGATATCAATCATTTATTGTAATTATTCCTTTTATATGAGTATATGTTCCCATGGTCCAATTTACGGACAATAATTGATATCGTTTAAATCTTTAATGATTTTGATTTGCGATGACTTGTATCGATTTATTACCGAAGGAACAAAGATTTGATTCAGATAATGCGCCATTCGTTGCTCTACATTTTGCAGTTAGTTCAATGACATTATAATTATGTAAAAAATAGTAATAGATACGTTTTACGCGCTCCGCAAGAGACACGTCAAAACTTGGCTAATTAGCTAAGTTTTCTTCGTCTTGTTTCCTTTTCGCTCCCGATAATTACAAAATGCCGTCCTACTTCCACTTGTCTTCTAACAAAGTGACATTAAGCCGTGACTTAGCTACCTCGTTTTACTTATAATATTTCTAACTTAATTTGCGATCTAGGTTGAAAAGTAGCCTATGTCCTTCCCCAGGTCCTAGGCTACCAGGTACCTTTCAAATTTCATCCAAATCCGTTCATCCGTTTCAGCTTGAAAGCGTAGCAAACACACTCACTTTCGCATTTATAAGTAATACCAACTTTTGCCCGCGGCTTCGCTCGCATGGATGTCGGAAAATATCCCATGGGAACGTTCATGTGGAAAATTATAGGGCCGTCCGATATAACTGTGCAAACTCAAATCGCTACCATATATCGTTACCGTGTATAATAGTAGGCATAAAGCTACCAGTCGGCATTATTTTTTCCGACATCTTCAACAGTCGTCGTCATATTTCAGCCAATTTACACAAAACCATAGGTAATGAATTACACTGAATCACTCCGTTCATTGGAGAAAACCGTATGAAAATCCGTTCGGCACTTTTTGACATTATCGCATTCAAACAGACAGACATACGCGGCGGGGGCGGCGACTTTGTTAATTACTTAAAATTTATTATGCCAGTCACGCTCTAATAACAAATAACTTTTGTCCGAGTGTCCACTCGTTCAAATAATTTCCTCGTAAAAACGTCGAATGAAATAAAGACTAAATGTTACCTCAAGATTCGAACTATGACTACATTTCCAATCCCTTAAATCTCTTAAAAAGAGGTAGGTACACAAACATTTGTCAACCCCTATTGTACCCCTTAGGGTACGATTTTTAAAAAACGCTGTATACCATATATTTCTTTATTTCCTACCAAAAGCTTAAATTTGAATTTTCATATCCCTAACTTAAGAAATGCTGGGTTTCCCATACAAATTTTCATCCCTTATATCACCCCTTGTAGGATTATGTTTTAAGACACAAAGGAGCTCATGTCCTTTCCCAGGATGCTATCTATAGCCTTGCCAAATTTTATCGAAATCCGTACAGTTTTGTAAATTTTAAAATAAACCCCTATTTTACCCATTATGGGATGATTTTTAAAAAACGCTGAACCGCATATTTCTTAATTTCCTACCAATAGCATAAATGTGTTAACCCTAACTTAAGAAATACTGGGTTTCCCTTACAAACTTTCATCCCTTAAATCACCCCCTGTAGTATTATTTTTGAAAAAATAGTATCCTATGTCCTTCCCCAGGATGCTATATAAAGCCTTGCCAAATTTTGTAGAAATCCGTGCAGTTTTGTAAATTTTAAAATCAACCCCTATTTTACCCCCTTAGGGGATGATTATTCAAAAACGCTGAACCGCATATTTCTTAATTTCCATTTGTTATCCCTAACTTAAGAAATACTGGGTTTCCCTTACAAACTTTCATCCCTTATATTACCCCTTGTAGTATTGTTTTTGAAAGTATCCTATGTCCTTTCCCAGGATGCTACATAAAGCCTTGCCAAATTTTGTCGAAATCCGTACAGTTTTGTAAATTTTAAAATCAACCCCTTAGGCGATGATTTTTCAAAAACGCTGAACCGCATATTTCTTTATTTCCTATCAAAAGCATACATTTTAATTTTCACATCCCTAACTTAAGAAATACTGAGTTTCCCATACAAACTTTCATCCCCTATATCCCCCACTTTAGGATTATTTTTTAAGACAAAAAGTAGCCTATGTCCTTCCCAGGATGCTATATAAAGCCTTGCCAAATTTTATCGAAATCCGTGAAGTTTTGTAAATTTTAAAATCAACCCCTATTTTACCCCCTTAGGGTATGATTTTTCAAAAACGCTGAACCGCATATTTCTTAATTTCCTACCAATAGCATAAATTTGTTATCCCTAACTTAAGAAATACTGGGTTTCCCTTACAAACTTTCATCCCCTATATCACCCCCTGTAGTATTATTTTTGAAAAAAATAGTATCCTATCTCCTTAACCAGGATGCTATATGAAGCCTTGCCAAATTATGTACCCATACAAACTTTCATCACCTATATCACCCCCGTAGGATTATTTTTGAAAAAAAAAGTAGCCTGTGTCCGTCCCCAGGATGCCATCTATAGCCTTGCCAAATTTCATCGAAATCCGTTCAGTGGTTTAGGCGTGAAAAGGTAACAGACAGACAGACAGACAGAGTTACTTTCGAATTTATAATATTAGTATGGAGTATGGATATTAGTATGGATTAGTAGTTTTGCCTACGTATTTACCTCGTGTAGTTGTTCAAATATTTTGATAACAATTTCTTAATCATGCATGACGTGTGGTGTCCCAAACATTATTTATTGCTTAGTTTTCTTGGAGTTAGATTTAAGTTGTGTGATGCCACTTGATTGCATACAAGCGATATCGTGTTTACCCGAAAAATAATTTCAAAGCAAATATTATTATTGATTGCAATTCTTTGAACTCTATCTTCAATGTTGACTTGGTTGATAAACCTACCTTTCGGAAGATTTGACATCATTAGATCTTTATTGATCAGATAGGGCCGTCATCTGGCTTTCTTAACAGAAATTTATTTCTTCCAATTCAAGAAATATTGATTCCCATCTGCCAACAGTACGGCCATTCTTTATCCCTTTCCTAATATTATCATAAGTATTCCGAATTTCATTAATCTAAAAAGCACCTCAAAAAATAAATAGGCTTAGATTCTTTAAGAAAGACAGCTACCTGGCACTAGCAGCAGCTGCATCACTTAAATCGATCGTAGCTGCATCTCTTTCTAATCCCATAGAATATACTCTCTGTCCCTGTCTAGATAAGGTGACAGAAAAAATTAAAGAAACGGCTGATTGTTGTGAGGATCTTAGATGTTCTGTTGAAAGAGTCTTTGTGTTTCGTGTTTATTCAGTTCTAGGTAGATTTATGGACGAATAAGTGTGTTATTTACGGGTGCAGGATTTGCCTGAGACTGTTTGGCCAGGTTTTGCTTCACGGAGTACGTTAACTACGTTAGAATTAGGAGTTTGGGACCTTGCAGTAGAAAGAAAACCTTTAAAAGATCTTATTTAAATGAATGATGATCTTCCGAAAGTATAGATTATGCAAACGGCTCAAAACTGTAAGGTAGATCAAACAGTAGGTTATCAAAAGGTTAGCATGAGAATGGTGAACTCTGAAAGATTTTGAAAATCACACTAACATTATGAAGGCGATAGTTTGTGAGTGTGTGTGTGTTTGTAAGTTTGTTACTTCTTCACGCTCAAACGGCTGGATATTGGCTTATACCTTGGATTAACACATAGGCTACTTTTTATTTCGGTCTACGCGGCTGAAACCGCGGGGCGCAACTAGTAAAGTATAAAGCATACAATTTCGAAAAAGACAGTAGTTTTTGTGTTTTAAGAGACGAGATAAGAACAGTCATTAACTCAGAAGTTCTTATCCTTAGATAAGCCACAAACACACAGCAGAATGAACACTCCTGCCATAGATTCCTAGTGGGACCTTTGAGAACCGTCCATTGTCTTTTGTGAAGATGCCATAGAGACTGAACAAGGTGAGAATAATAACTTAAAACCTAACTTGGACTTCATTAGGAAGAACTAAGTTTTGAGCTAATTCCCTTAACGAGCTAAGAAGTAAGAACAATTAATGTCGCAGTCAGATAAAGTTCTTAACGAGTAAGTTTGGAGCTAACTGCTAACGAACGTTAACTATCAAGTTTACTTCAGTTGCTTTGGGAGTTGAGAGAACTTCAGTTATAAGTTCTATGCATAGGAAGTCAAGTTATTCAAGTAAGATAAAGTTTGCACGTATGGGGGTCATGTTTTCTGGAGAAGTAAGCTGTGTTTGGTAAATTAATAAGGAGTTTATTTCTGTCAAAACTTTAACGTGGTATATCTTAAGGTCGTGTTTATTTCTGTCAAAACTTTAACGTGGTATAGTCGTCGAACCGTAGCTACGGTTCGACGACTATACTCACCTTAAGTGTAAATATGTAACTTAAGTGTAAATATGTAAATATGTAACTTGTTTCTGGAAATTCGAATATGAGTTTTATGGGTTTATGACCTATGGCGGACCTATGCGTAGTCCCATACAGTCGTCGCAAGGACCCGCTAGCGAATATTTCTATTGCGTTTTGTATAAACTAATTATTATTTTAAAATGAAAAATGCACAGTTGTAAGATAACTGATTTACTAATATTATCGTCGCTAAGCCGTGAAAATATCACTTTGTAGTTTAGAAGCAGTAGCGAATTTAAGGTTGAAAAAACCTCATTTTTTAACCGACTTCAAAAAAAGGAGGAGGTTCTCAATTCGGTTGTATGTTTTTTTTTTGTATGTTTGTTACCTCAGTACTCCGTTATTTATGAACCGATTCGGAAAATTCTTTTTTTATTTGAAAGGGTATACTTCCAGATTGGTCCCATTTTTTTCAAAAACCAGTTTTGATGATGGGATCCATGAGGAATCGAGGGAACTCCTCAAATATTATAGGCATACATACAGCTATTTTGGTATTTTCATCAACAAATAAAGCGTTAGCATTCAGAAAGTATCATTTGGTGAAGTGGAACTGATGAAGAAGACCACAGAAAGCCACGGGAACTCCTCAACGATGATAAGTATTTTACGGGTGGCTATAAGATATCTCGATTAAAATAGTTAAGCGACTATGACGAAGCTTTAAATAAATGGTTCTGATGAAAATGGTACCATCGAACCGATCTGATGAAGAAGCCGGAAGGTAGGCATCGGAACTCAGTAATAAAACAATGTATCCTAGCCGTGTTTGGGCTTATTGGAATTATCATGAGGTGCACTCTGGCTATAAATGATTTAATGCTTAAGGCGAAAGCTCCAGGGTAGCCCGCGAAATTCAAAATTTCTTACGTTTTTTGCAATTTGTAGGTCAGTGTGAGCTTGTATGTTGATTAAAATATGATTCGCGGCCGTAGCTAATATGGCTTTAAAGAATTATAATTATTAGAATCAGCAATACAACTCCACAAGTTAGCATTTATCACAAACCTCATGATTTCATGAAATCGCTAGATTTGAGATAAATGCTAACTTATGGAGTTGTATTGCTGATTTTAATGATTATAATTCTGTAAAGCCATATTAGCTACGGCCGCGAATCATATTTTAATCAACATACAAGCTCACACTGACCTACAAATTGCAAAAAACCTAAGAAATTTTGAATTTCGCGGGCTACCCTGGCGCATCAACCTTAATATATGCCGCTTCAAATTGCGCTAGGTACTTGAGTTGTATGTTATGTGTGGCCTTGATTGTCACAAGGCAGATTTCGTAGCTTCGTTATCTCCGTCAACTAAAACTTCTGACACGACTTTTGAAATGGTATACGTACTCCTGATATGGTCGCATAAAAATATCTTCAAGTTCTGATGAGTGGCTTTTGAGTTAGCTTCAGTTAAATAAGTATTTTTCCCATTTAGTCTATGTGGATGATGCTCTAATTTATTTTGCAGTGGTATTGAGATTTGTGTAGGGTAGGCACCACTAAAAAGTGAAAAATAAAAACTTTTTACAAAAAAAAAACAACCGACTCTCAAAAAAACACTACAAAGTGAAAAATAACTTTAATTTCGGAAGTCGGTGGCAAAAACACGAAAGTAAATAAAAATCCAAAGACTCGACTTCCGAAATTAAAGTTATTTTTCACTTTGTAGTGTTTTTTTGAGAGTCGGTTGTTTTTTTTTTTGTAAAAAGTTTTTTTTTTGTATGGTATTGATTAAAATTTTCAAATGCTCAGATTGAAGTATACATTTCAAAGTTTCATATAATATTTTTTTCTGTAATTTTCTGTAGGCTCGAAAAATAAAAATGGTCAAAATGTGATAAAATGGTGGCTAAGTGGCCATTTCACGACTATACTTGCCTTAAGTCAGTGAAGGCACTTGGATGGATTATTAAAAGAAATTTCATTATCCTTGTTAATAGTAGGAAATAAAGACAATCGCAATTCTTTTCTATATTTAGAGTTCTTAGTGTTTATAATCGCGAGCAACCAAATTAATTGTATTCAACGCATTACTATAACGATCAATCGAAAAGCGATTTAACTATAGAAAATTTGCAAGTACGATAACAATATTATTAGTTTTTAGGGTTCCGTACCTCAAAAGGAAAAAACGGAACCCTTATAGGATCACTCGTGTGTCTGTCTGTCTGTCTGTCCGTCTGTCCGTCTGTCACAGCCAATTTGCTCCGAATCTAATAGACCGATTAAGTTAAAATTTGGTACGCATATGGATTTCTGTGACCCAAATAAGTACAGCTAAAGTAAATATATGAATTTTGAATATGAGAGTCACTTTCAGGGGGAAAATAATAAAATTTAAAAAAAAAGTTTTGTAAACTGTACCGAGTGACATATCAAATGAAAGAGCTTACAATACTGAACACGGCGATTCATAAGGTATTTTGTTTAAACATGGGTGATTTTCTGCAACTGCAAAAAATGACCTTGTAATTCACAGTCAATCAATCAATCTGCCTAGCCTTTTCCCAACTATGTTTTTTTTTTTTTTTTTTTTTTTTTTTTTTTTTTTTTTTTTTTGAGGGTGGGAAATCATCAAATAACTTCTCCCGCTCTGGGTGGAGCGGAAGGGCGTGTCAGACTTTTACTGACTAAAACCCACCCGTGTTCCTTCAGTTGCCTATGCCAGGGCCGCGGTATCTTCTTCAAACCACCCGCGACTCCAGCGGCAATCAATCAATCTGCCTAGCCTTTTCCCAACTATGTTGGGGTCGGCTTCCAGTCTAACCGGATGCAGCTGAATACCAGTATTTTACATGGAGCGACTGCCTGTCTGACCTCCACAACCCAGTAACTGGGTAATACGATACCCCTTGGTAAGACTGGTTGTCAGACTTTCGGGCTTCTGACGACCCGTAACGACTGTCAAAGATCCACGAATAACAGCCGGGACCAACGGCTTAACGTGCTTTCCGAGGCACGGAGGAATCTCGATATGTAAAGATGGTCACCCATCCACTGACCAACCCCGGCAAGCGTAGCTTAACCTGACGGATCGACCCGTGCGGCTGTTATTACTTAGCCACGAGCTCCTCTCACACTTGTAATTCACAGTATCATTATAAAATAAGTAAAAAGTTATCTTTGCGATTGTTAAACATATAGGTATGGTACGGAACCCTTGGTGAGCGAGTCCGACTCGCACTTGACCGGTTTTTATCTAACTAGTCGCAGTCCATTTAAATTAATCCATGGATGAGGTCTTATTCTATAATTGAGGTCGTATATTTCTTGGATATATCTGAAGCCATAGGCTCCTACTCATCAATTATCGATTTATGGTATCAAATCAAGGACTTGTTTGCTCTAAATTGATCGTGGGCGGTTGATATAAACACCAATAACGCTTGCCCATTTATTTACTGTCTATATTGTTTCCTTCCATACAGTGTCTCTTCGTCTTCCTTCTTCTTCTTCTATTATTTTAAAGTCCCTGTAAATTCTCACCTGTTTCTGTCAATTTTGTGTTCTTAGCTGAGAATTCAGATAACTTGGATTTTAGAAAATACTTGACAAAAATAGTTTTTTGTATGAGCAAAATCTTGCTGTATCATAATAATAATATATTTGCACGTGCAATTTACTTGCATAGGACTTACATTAATCGAAACTTGAAGAAATATTTTTCCATGGCATTACTTATTCGTTGCATACAAAGCAATATCATTCAAATATCGACCAAATAACTAGAACCATATGGTTTATTTCAGCTCGCACAGTCAAATGGATCAAATCAGCTGATTCCCAAGGCTTCGCCCACGTGAAAAGGTTGTATTTGCGATTTTTTCTTAAGGATTATCTAAAAAAAAATCTTTTATGCGCTTGCGCAAGGACCGTGGGAGCGAGATCTTCGTAACACGTGCTAACAGTTACCTGGGTTACGCAAAAAACTTTCGAAAAGCATTTTGAAGGTTTGAAGAATAGGTACTAGATTATAAATAGGAAACTGTCGTGACAATGAGTACTTTTGACAGATTCATACAAGTTTGATTGGCGTCCAACTGTGACAAAGATTTTTGATATCAAGTATTGGGAACAAGAAACCTTCAATTTCTTGAACTATTGGAGCGTTTTAAATTACTGGTTTTACAATTAAAAAGGTTGCACAATAAAGGTTGTTTGTAAGAGACCTTTTCGCAATTATTTGATCTCTGTGCATTAGCAGGCTGGGCTTTCTGCTATTGTCCAACAGTCCAACATAGCGAAAAACCGAGTTGGCGCGAGTACAAACGAAACGGATATGGTAGGTCGATTGCGTAACTAAAATTCATCATCATGCCTACTTGGGGTGCGAGGAGCTCCTAGCTAAGTAATAACAGCTGCACGGGTCGATTCATCAGGTTAAGCTACGCTTGCCGGGGTTAGTCCGGGGATGGGTGACCATCTTTACATACCGAGACTCCTCCGTGTCTCGGAAAGCACGCTAAGCCGTTGGTCCCGGCTGTCATTCGTGGATCTTTGACAGTCGTTACGGGTCGTCAGAAGCCCGAAAATCTGACAACCAGTCTTACCAAGCGGTATCGTATTACCCGTCACTGGGTTGTGGAGGTCAGATAGGCAGTCGCTCCATGTAAAATACTGTTATTCAGCTGCATCCGGTTAGACTGGAAACCGACCCCGACATAGTTGGGAAAAGGCTAGGCAGATTCATTGATGCTTTCTTGGGGTGCATTAAAGTCACCTCCATGAGTGATATGATATATTTTCATATGGCTCATGTCGATTGCAGAGAACCCTCATCCTTCATTATACCACTGCTGGCTACCCTGTGATTTAGCCTCTCTTGAATTTTAACATTTTGCTTCGGTGTTATGCCATCCTAGTTCATCCATTCATAAGAACCCAAGAATGTCATGAACATTTCTTTAAAATGATAAATGATAAATTATTTATTTCTGTAAGTTGGTTTGTACAAACACTTTTACACGTCAAACATATTTTTTTTTAAATAGATGATGTCAGCGTTTCCTAGCTGACTACTCTGAGAAGAAATGCCGAAATAAACTCAAGAGGTCACAGTCTCTTTTAAAGTCCAGACATAATCTTGGTCAGATCATGTGAAGACCATGTAGATTAGTGTCTGAAATGGTCTTTTGAGGAAAGAACCACATGCACAGATTGAGTGGACGACCTGTCCATTTAATTACATGACAGTAAATGACACAACGTGAACCTATGAACACATTATATAACCTGATTAATGGGATTTATCAATTTATTACACCTCACACTATTAGAGCAATAAATAAGAACAATACTAGAGTATTTAGAGATAACGTTACTTATTATGACCGTTAAAAAATTTATAATAAAAACTGTAACAATTCGTGTGACGAATCTGTATTGAATGTGGCGTCAAGTGGGATAATGCGAACAGAATATGTGGTTCCGTTGGGATTTTTATGAGTCTTTTCGGACTCACTGCTGTTCGAGCAATGGAGGCCCAGTGGTAACAGCCGCGGCTTACCGAGCGGTAGATCGTTCGAACCCCGACAGGCGCTTTACTTTGTATAAATTATTTCATCACCAGTGCTCTCAAAACGGTGAAGGAAAACATCGTGAAGAAACCCTAGAGGCTTGCCCTACATCCAAAAATTCGAAGGCATGTGACATCTACCAACCCGCACTGGGCCCGCTCGCTCTCACCGAGAGGAGGCCTGTGTCCCAGCCGTGGGAACATTAAAAGGCCGATTATGCTGTTCGAATCTGAGAATGGCTTTAGCTATAGTTAAAGCTAAGCTGGCCAGAGCAGGGCTGCTGAGGGTACGCCAGGCTGACAACATAATCATACGTGGAGAGGTCTCCTGGTTAAAAATATACTTTCTGGACTGCTACAAAAGAAGATAGGGATGAGGTCATAATCATCAACAGCCCAACTTCACCCACAGCTCGGCATAGGCCTCAGTTTTCTTGTGCCAATCCCAACGCTCCTGTGGCAGCCTCATTCAGGTTTTGCCCACGATGGCAACCATGTCGCCTGCCAATCCCGCCGCCGCGCCAGACGACCGCATGTGATGACTGTGATGGTACTATCTAAAAAAAACATAATTTCATTCATTAACTGACAGGTAACGCCCAGTCTAAACCGCTGCTGGGTTTAAAAGGATGAAGAGCACAAGAGTACGTTATATAACGAAAGTCGTCGAATTCGTGTCGATGGCACGACACAGAATTAAATGTTGGCCCAAAACTTCGCCAATTCCACGGCATCGTTGGTGGCAGTGAAGTTTTTTGGGACACAGGGCTGGATACCGAAACTGATCAATAGGGAATGATTTTTGAAAATTCATTCATCATCTGCCTAGCCTTTTCGGGGTCGGCTACCAGTCTAACCGGATGCAGCTGAATTCAAGTATTTTACATAAAACGACTGCCAATCTGACCACCACAACACAGTTACTAGGTAATACGATGATAAGACTGGTTGTCAGACTTTCGGGACGATCCGTAACGACTGTCAAAGATCCACGAATGACAGCCGGGACCAACGACTTAACGTGATTTCCAAGGCAAGGTGTAGTCTTGGTATGTAAAGACGGTGTAAAGAAGACGGACCAACCGCGGCAAGCGTAGTTTAACCTTATCGATCATCGAGTTTGTCATTTTTGTTGATAGGAAATCCCATCGAGCACGCAACTTGTCTCTTGGTGGTTTGGTGATAGCCATAAGTTTCCGATTATAAGAACGATGTAAATTATTTCAAAAGCATAGGTTAATATGTCCGGTTCGCACAAATCCACCAGATCACTACTGCAGATTAGATATTATTTCAGAGGTGTTTAGATATTCTCATCATTACTTTTTGAAGTTCCTTTTATAATAACCATTAAATAAAACAATCCCAAAACATTAGCCCAAGGATTTCTTAAATATTCGGTACATTAACTCCGATAAAGAACCCAAAATAAAATGTCATTGTGTATCTCGTTTATTTAAATATCTACGTTTTAATTATGTAAGCGGAGATTAGGCAATATCCTGCTGACTTTAATCCTTCCAAATTGTGGGAAAAAGATCTTTTGCAATACAAAGACTTGGGAAGTGATTGTGCAGATCTTAATAATATAACACTTTCAGAAAGCTGTCTTCATTAAATTGTACGGTTTATTTTGTGCATTTCTGTTAATTGAATAAAATGGTTTAAGTTTCTTGCGTTCATTATGCAAGATACTGTTCATAATTATGTGAGAGTTTTCTTGCCACGTCTTGACACCCAGAATTTACCTAGGTTCTCTTTTAGGGTTCCGTACCCGAAGGGTATCAGACGGAACCCTATTACTAAGCCTCCGCTGTCCGTCCGTCCGTCTGTCTGTCACAGGGCTGTACCTCATGAACCGTAATAGGTAGACAGTTGAAATTTTCACAGATTGTGTATTTCTATTACGACTATAACAACAAATAATAAAAATAGGATAAAGTTAAAAATTAAAGGGGACCCCCATACAATAAACTTTTCCTTTAAAAAAAAAGTTCTTACACTAGCATGTGGGGTGTTATTGTCTAGAACTCATCGAGTAGAATACAAATATATTTTTTATTTTCAAAAATTAAGAAATAGGGGGACGTAAAAGCTTCGAATTTTTTATTCTAGGCCATGCCGGTTTCCTCACGATGTTTTCCTTCACAGATTTTGAGAGCAGTAGTGATGAAATTATTTACACAAAGTATTTAAAGCGCCGGTCTGGTTTCGAACCAAAGACCTGCAACTCGTAATTCGGGGCTGTTACCACTGGGCCACCACTGATCTACCAACATACCTAGTCTTGTCGAAGACCCGCCAACAAAAGGCTTGATTGATGCAATATTACAGTCAGTTTCTAATAGGAAAAGGCTTCATAAGTTTCCCTAAGGATCTCTAAACTAGACAAGAGCATTCAGTCGCGTGCCATATTAATAAATGACATGGTCTTGTGTGTAACATCGTTAAATAGCGTTTAGCGTTAGCTTTTAACGCTAAATCGCTGAAGAAATGGTCACAGTCACGATATGTTCCGGGTTTGATTGAGAAGCGATTATCACCCTTATGTCTACGTAGTTAGGGGTGATATATGGATAGTTTAATTGATTGAATGAGCGGGATTTGTGATCTTAGTTAGGGCTTTATAGTATGCGAAGGTAAATCGGTTTAAAAAAGATCAAGAAATAGAAACTGCTGTAAGTTTAAACAAATCTACATGGCATTTGATGACAAAACATTTTCTGTAGGTAAACTATACTTGTCACACAGTGGGTCCCTGAAGACGGGGCCGTCACCGAGGCAGGGAACGACGACGATGATTTGGACTCGTTCCTGATCGATTGGCCGGAAAAGGCATACAACTTAACTTATAAAGAAAACTGGAGAATTATGGGGGAGACCAGCATCATCATCTGCCTAATCTCTCCCCAACTATTTGGGGTCGGCTTCCAGACTAACGGGATGCAGCTGAATACCAGTATTTTAGATGGAGCTGACCTCCACAAACCAGTTACTCGGTAATACGAAACTGTTGGTAAGACTGGTTCTTAGACTTTCGGAGTTCTGACGACCCTTAAACGACTGTCAACGGTTTAACCGTTGGTGCCGGCGGTCATTCTTGGACCTGTTTTCAAGGCACGGGGGGTATAAAGATGGTCACCCATCCATGAAACTACCTCAGCAAGCACAGATTAACCTGATCGATCGACCCGTGCGGTTGTTATTTTTTAGCCACGACCTCCTCGAGACCTTTGACCAGCAGTGGGACAAAATAGGTTGAATAAAAAAATAACTCGTTTGCGTCAATAACTTTGAAAACAGCGATACGGGAATAAAAGAAAATTCATAATGCCACATCGAGGGGCCAACCTAAAACTTGCTACTTTCGTGGCCATATCATATCATATCATATTCTGTAAAAATCATTAACAAAATTGTAAATTACATATTGATTGACATAACGAAATGTTCATAATATTAAGTAAATTGCTTCTTTCTTCAAACCCTATTATATGAATAACGATCATAATTTAATACTGAACAGATACCATGCAATTACATTAATTCATTTACTTACTTTTTTAATAGCATGTCTTCGAAATATGCAAAATGTCATTTTAATATTAATAAAACTGTCAACTCTATCATAATTATGTTTTATTGTAATTGAAAGTATAAAGGCTCTTACAGACAGAGGCGATATCGCGTCGCGACTTGTCGCGTAGCGGTGTTGCGACGCGATAATATTGCAATATCGCTCGCGATATCGCCTCTGTCTGTAAGAGCCTTTATAGTGTTAATTTCTTATTAGGGACGGACGTGACATGAATGCTAGGGCTTTTATTTTTGAGTTAATATTTATTAAAGAATGTACCTACTTATGTGTCTAAATTTAAGAGCCATGTCACAAAATTGCGTTTTGACAGATTATATAGTTATATTGAAACACGCTGGCGGGCGACGCATCGCATTAGGAATAGCAATTTGGCAGTTGTAATTACGTTTATTTTTTTTTTGTTTTGTTTAGAAAATAAACGTCAGTTCATAAGAAATTAAAATTTAATACTTACTCTAAACTTTAGATCATGAAATTTTAATTTCAAATGACATAAATTAATAAATCGCTCTTTATCTATAATGGTTCCGGTGTCCACCCATAATTAAGGTAAATGATCAAAAACCACCCTTAACTTCGATTAACGCTAATATTTATGCTATGTACCCAAGCATACGTGAACATAATAGGACCAGCTGTCCACCAATATATATCAAAAACTTCAAGGGAATGCTGAGCAAATCTTTGAGAAGTAGAATGCAATCTTTTGTATTGCTATCATTGCAGACAATGGGACAACGCAAGGACGACTTTACTTCACTCTATTAAAATGCTATTACATATTAAAACCACGTTATATACAGTACTCTGCACCTAACCAATGATCCTTATTTTGTTAAAGTTAAGGTTGAAATTTGACTGATATGAAGTTTGACAGCTGTCATAAGTAAAGTTGGGTGTACACTTAAGGTATTGTGCTCATACTCAATAGCCCCAGTTTGTGGTGTTAAACCTTATTTCATGTAACGGAATTATTTTATCATCCTTTGTATGACAATGTTAAACAATGCTGTAGATATGGTTTGCGTATTGTTTGTTTTCTTTGATAATTTATTCATATGGATCAAATATTTTAACGGGATGTGTACAAGGGGAGTTAGTGAACTTTCTACCATGAATTTTGATCTACTTTTTATAAGATTATGGAGATTCATTGTTTTTTCTTATCCATTTTTTGTTTTTTTTTTTTTTTATTAAGTTTATTTATAGCTCATTTCATAAACAGAAGTACCTGGTCGCCCGAGTTTTGCTCGGGTGAAAATAGAGAAAATAATTTTTTTTTTCTTGAATTTTCCCAGATATTATGAGACCTAGCTAGACTGATTTTTGGCGCGACGGGCGCGACGAACAATTTCCATTTTTCATCAAAACTCGAAAACTATGCTGCCTAAAAAAAAGAAAAAAAAATGTTTGAGAATGTGCAAATAGCGTTCTTTCATATGATACCCCACATGCCCTAGTAGCCCCACTTCGATTTTTTAAGACCCCCTTTCAGTCCCTGTTGCAAAAAAACAATATAAATTTTTATTTCTTTCTTATTTGCACAATAGTTGGGCGGACGTCTAAATTTCAAGTTGATAGCATTAGCAGTTCTTGAGATATCTAACTGTGACAGACAGACAGACTGAGTCACACCATGAGGGTTCCTTTTTAACATTTTGGTACGGAAACCTAATGACACCTTTCTTGGAAATTGCCTACAAAACGTTAGAATAGAATAGAATGCATTTATTTGTCAGAATATTGTACAAAGCTGTTATGTGTATTACTTATGTATTATGATCATAATATTCTGCCGTTTCCGGCGTACAAATATTACCTATCAAATATCAATAGACATGCTAGAATCTATTGAAGAACCAAAGAAGAGAGACCTCAGATTACGTAATACATAGTAATAAGATTAAAAGCCTACTGCAGAAACGACTTAGGTCCTATAGTCACAACCTCAGTTATTAAGGGCCTATTTCACGATGTCCGAATAGTCACTACTTACCGAATACATTCTTAAATGGAACAGAATTTGTATGAAATTATCTGCCAAGTTAGTTAATAGGAACTTAATCGTAGGTGGTGAAACAGGCCCTTAGTCTTGATAAGCAAAGATACAATCGAGATACAGGTTTTTTTGTGTAAAGTTATGTTTTCTTTATTTCCAAGAAAATACATTTAAGTCAAGCTCCGTTTCACACATAAAAACTGATAATATAAACCGTCCAACCGTCCAATAATAGTACGTATTTACAAGGTTATTACTTATTACCTCTTCTCTATCAATAACTAAACTGGTAGTGTTAATTCTTAAAACACTTTTCTCAGCGCCAGTAAATGATCTATAGACAGTTTCAATAGCTACGACATAGGTCGTAGAAGAATCAACATAGTTAGATGTGGTATTACTGCAAGAGTATAGAATTCTAATGTCAACGTTCTTGTCAAACTCTTTGAGCTAGGTATAATTGGCTAACAACTCAATTCGGTTTTGTGAAAAAGGATAAGAGTCTCTAAAGCTCACCTCACTTTGCATTTATGTAACACTAGTTGCGCCCCGCGGTTTCACCCACGTAGACCGGGATAAAAAGTAGCCTATGTGTTAATCCAGGGTATAAGCTATCTACATACCAAATTTCATAAAAATCGGTCGAGCCGTTTGAGCGTGAAGAAGTAACAAACATACAAACGAGAGTGAGTGTGTGTCTGACACACACAAACTTTCTTCTTTATAATATTAGTGTGATGTAGCTAAGTAATACTAGTAAGTACTACGCTTGCTGGGGTTGGTCCGTGGATGGGTGATCGTCTTTACATACCCACTGAGACTCCTCCGTGCCTCGGAAAACACATCAAGCCGTTGGTCCCGGGTGTCATTCGTGGATCTTTGACAGTCGTTACGGGTCGTCAGAAGCCAGAAAGTCTGACGACCAGTCTTACCAAGGAGTATCGTAGGGTAAGGAGTGTCGTCAGTTACAGGATTGTGGAGGTCAGATACGCAGTCGCTCCAAGTAAAATACTGGTACCTATTGATTAACATTAAGACAGGAAGCCAACTCCAACAAAGTTGAAAATGGCTGGACAGATGAAGCGTTACCAAGTCACTTATCCCGCAATGTTTGAAGACGAAGGTTATCAACCTGCAGTGCGTCTTGCCCGTTATGACATACGGTGCTGAAACGTGGACACTAGCAGTCGGGCTGGTCCATAAATTCAAGGTCGCTCAGCGCGCTATGGAGCGGGCTATGCTCGGAGTTTCTTTGAAGGATAAAATCAGGAATGAAGTTATCGGGAAAAGAACCGGAGTAACCGACATAGCTAGCAGAATAAGCAAACTGAAATTGCAGTGGGCTGGTCATGTTTGTCGAAGGACCGATGGCCGGTGGAACAGACGGGTCCTGGAGTGGAGACCGCGAAACGGTAAACGTAGTGTGGGACGCCCCCAGCTAGATGGACCGACGACCTGAAGAAACTGTCTGGGACAGACTGGATGCGGAAGGCGGAGGACAGTGAGTAGTGGCGCAGCCTGGGAGAGGCCTATGTCAAGCAGTGGACTGCGATAAGCTGAGTTGATTAAGGTTGTTATACCATATCAAACATTTCTACGATCTAAGTCTGAAACCAACAATCCCACCATTATACTCCGAACAAGGTAAAAACTAATCTAATATGGCATTACAATCGGTATACTCATTGAGCTTGAACTCGATCAATGTCGCTGAATCGATTTATTTTTTTTACTCGATACAACATCGATAGATATCTCGGTGGGACAATGGCCACCACAACAAGAGTTGGTTAGAGATCATATCGTTTTCACGTGATCTTTATGGACTATTGTGCACCCCAGGATGCGTCTTGAAAAAATTTGAATAGATGCGTAACGGTTTAGTAGTTATTATTCGTGGTATTGTTAAAGTAGTCACTAGTTCTGTGATGGTAATGTGAGGGGTTTTCTTGAAGGGACGAGTTTGTTGCTTCTCCATACAAAAATGTATGTTAAATTGATTCGTCAACTTAATTTTAGAATTGTATTATTACTCGTATTATAGAATTAATCAAAGTGCAGAACGAAAGTCATTTTGTAATAAGTAAGTAGGTATGCTTTAGTAGTTACATTATATTAGTTACGAATGGTAACTAATATTTTTAATCAAAGTACAAAATTATCCCTCTTACAAAATTATTTATAAGTAGATGCAAAAATTACGAAAAGATAAATTAAAATGCTTAAGGCTCCAGCAGACAGAGCGCGACGCGACGAAGGCGACCGACGCGACGGCGCGAGGTGACTCAAGAGGAACAATAATTTTAGTGAAGTTTTCATAGAAATTATTTTTATGAAAACTTCATTAAAACAAAATTGTTCTACCGGAATCACGTAGCGCCGTCGCATACTCGCATCGCGCCTGTCTGCATGAGCCTTTATATGTTTTTGTAATAGCTACAAAACTAAGCTGTTTTAGAACATATTTAATATGCCACTGCATTTCACGGAGTTTATCAATTGATAACATCTTCAAAACTTCAAAAGTGTAGATTCGAATTTATTTTTGTATGAAAAAGAAACCAAACGCCTCATCTTAAGTGGCATCCAAGTTAAGATTGATGGATTGACGTGAATAATACTCATCTATACAAGATCATTACGATTGTGTGTGAGAAACGGTAAAATTTCTCCACCATATTAGTTTTGTGATTCAATGGCTATAATATGGGCATTCTTTCTTGATTTAACACTTAAAAGAAGAATAAATAAACGAATTGAAGGAATATACTTCAATAACTATTGATGGCATTAGAAGTAATTACTTTGATTTACTTCTTGCATTTAATATGCATGAGCATTTTTATTACTGATTCTTTCGTTTCATTTTGTTTGTTATAATAACGAAGCCGAGGCGCCGCCGCCGCCGCCGCCGCGCCGCTGTATGTTCGAAGTTATAGCTAAGAATGCTTTCGTGTCGTCATTTGACACAATTGCATAGGTAGTTTCAGGGAATTTTCATACTAACCTACAGAAAAGTCACTGTCAAAAACATGAAACATTAAGCCTCACGTCTACTTAGGGTGAGTCTACCTCATATAACTAAAAATGTGAGCGTAGAAAATTTCAAAATGTTCCATATCTCCTAGGCCGAGCGCGCACTGCGGTGCGTTTTACTAACGCATAATCTGTGAAGTATGGAATGACTTTGAAGTGCGCGCACTGCAGTCATGCGTTTTGTTACTGTAGGCCCCGCCCAGTGCGGCAGAACTAACGGAACGGACCGCGGTGCGCGCTCGCCCTTAGGTATATTTTTTTTCCGCCATAAAGTCCATAGCATGAGTTTGAGTAACACGACAATCTCGCCATAATTATAACTTATTAACTCCATTTGCAGTAGATTTGGAAGTCCTCGAAGTCCAAAAGTCTGACAACCAGTCTTAACAAGGAGTATCGTGTTACCCAGTAACTGGGTTGTGGAGGTCAAATAGACAGTCGCTTCATGTGAAATACTTACTGCTTTTCAGCTGCATTCGGCTAAACAAGAAGACCCCAACATACTTGGGAAAAGGCTAGACAGATTGATTTTTAGTTATTATTAGAGCTCAGCTTTTTAACATTAAATGCAAGTGAGTATGGCTTGTGTAGACTTTAAAATAAAGCCTAAATGAACTAAAGATTTTAGTTTCCTGTTGTTGTTATCCTGGCCCCGACCCAAATTATCCTGCCTCAAATCAGGGCCCGCAGAAACAGCAGTTGGCGGAAATACGTGCCAAAACTATAAGAAAGCCAAAATTTCTCCACCGGCTGCAAAATTTTAACATTAGCGTTCTATTTTTGATGCACCAAAAACCACCAGATGCATAGCAGGTACGAGAAACAGCATCATGTTGCAAATTACGACACCCTACTAAATTAAGAACCACCTCTTCTCACACAACCTCGAAGATTTTGGGGAGGCTTCTGATTTTTTCCGGGTTAGACCAGAAACCGCAGCTTGCCGCGACAGATGTATGGCACCGACATGGAAGCCGACAAAAAACAAGCACGTGCTGCTTCGAAAAAAATCGCAAGCGCGTACAAGTAGACATGCGACACCTTTTTGGAAAAAAACTCGGCGTAGGCGCACCGCGCACGTGATTTCTTGGAATAACCGCGTGAAATGAATATTTTTGATGACAGCGGTTTTGAGCAGCTGCTTGAAGCCTAGGATTATGTTCAAGGCATGTGAGCTAAAGATGGTTTTGTTTTTTTTACGGTCTTACGCGAATCGCAAGAATTTTGTGGTATTAAAAACTGAGTGTATTGGATATTTCAAACTTAAGCTTTATTTACTGGAGCATTCCGGCAGTTCCGAAAATTTAGGATTTTCCGGGAATAATTTTACAAACAAAAAGTGGTTCAAGTAATGAACTAGCTACAACTAATAGCAGAACCACTTTTCTCAATATTCGATTTGTCTAACCTTTTCCCAACTATGTTGGGGTCGGCTTCCAGTCTAACCGGATGCAGCTGAATACCAGTATTTTACATGGAGCGACTGCCTATCTGACCTCTACAACCCAGTAACAGGGTAATACGATACCTCTTGGTAAGACTGGTTGTCAGACTTTCGGGCTTCACGACCCGTAACGACTGTCAAAGTTCCACGAATGACAGCCGGGACCAACGTTACGTGCTTTCCGAGCCACGGAGGAGTCTCGGTATATGAAGATGATCACCCATCGACTGACCAACCCCGGCAAGCGTAGCTTAACCTGATGGATCGGCCCGTGCGGCTGTTATTACTTAGCCACGACCTCCTTTCTCAATATTGTGCTATCC
The DNA here is from genome assembly GCA_905163495.3 of Cosmia trapezina. Lineage (NCBI taxonomy): Eukaryota > Metazoa > Arthropoda > Insecta > Lepidoptera > Noctuidae > Cosmia > Cosmia trapezina. The sequence goes on from LR991042.1 coordinate 12,807,830, forward strand.
TATTTATAACGTAGTGTGTTTAATTTCTCTTTTGTATCCTTCTTTTTTTATCGAAATAATAGTTCGTGTAAATATTTCAATTTTAGAACTCACCACACCACATTTTAATCAAAAAGCTAAACTAATATCAAACAATTTTTATTATCTTAATCAAATCTTGCTTTCCCATCGATCTTTCCTGATATGATAAACTGATTAGCTTCACAAAATAATTTATTAAGTACCCTTGTAACCACAACCACGCTTCCGGAAGCTTGGGGTGTCTTGGAAACGCACGTGCTTCAGACCACCCACAAACATTGGCCATATCTTTATGTGTTGGCAAACAATGCATCAATGTTTGTGTAATACGGGTTGCCATGATCGATATTGTTGAGTGGCTCAATCCTGTTTTTGGGACATCTTGTTTTTTTTATTGGAGATTTTTGGTAGAGATTTGTTTTATTAATTGGTGGTGTGCCCCTATTATGTTGGAAATTGATGAGTAGCGGCGCCTACATATAAGGTATGCAGACGGGATTGTTGTTGATGAAATTGTATTTCGTTGGATTTATAAGAATCCCTAACGAGGAAGAAGAGCTCGTGGCTATGTAATAACAGCCACACGGGTCGATCAATCAGGTTAAGCTGCACTTGCCGCGGTTGGTCCGTGGATGGTGACCATCTTTACATACCGAGACTCATCAGTGCCTCGGAAAGCACATCAAGCCGTTGTTGGTTCCGGCTGTCATTCGTGGATCTTTGACAGTCATTACGGGTCGTCAGAAGCCCATTTATCGAAATGAGGGAAACTACTTGATATGCTTAATTTAAATAAAACTTTTCCCCCTGTGTAAACAAAACGGTATAACTTTTAAACTAAAAGATCTATCATGAACAATCATGATTATTCACGATGAAACAAACTCAGTAAGTAATGATTGGAAATAATCCGTCCTCATGAAATAAAAAACCGACCAAGTGCATGTCGGACCGCGCACAATGAAGGATTCGTAGTTGAAAATAATTTATTCCAAAAGCAAACCAAATGAAACCCAAAAAAAAAAAATATATGTGATAAAAACATTTTTCGGACTTTTTCCTTTACTTGTGCTGTAAGACTTTGCTTCTTGCCAAATGTCATGATTCTAGGTCAACTGGAAGTACCTTATTATAATGTTTTGATTTACTTACTTGCGAGTAACAAACAAATAAAGGTACGGATTTTTCATTGCGTTGTCTTAGAAGCTTGATTTTTTTAGAACTCCAAGGGACCATAGACCTACGTATTTGATATTAATTTCAAACCACTTTACCACCACGCGTTCCTGACAGACAGTCAGACGGACAACGAAGTGATCCTATAAGGGTTCCGTTTTTTTCCTTTTGAGGTACGGAACCCTAAAAATTAAAGAAACAGAACCGAATTGAGAATTAAGGTGTTTTTTTTTTACCAAAAATTGGTATTTTTTCACCAATTTTTACAATAATTTGTAAAATTTCTCTACCTGCTACGCACGGCTATACGTTTCCAATATAAGCTGATCTCGTATTGTATAGGATTTTTTACAGTGAGAGCTCAGCGTAAACAGGAAATGTATAGCTTGATGTGTAGCCGTGTGTACAAAATTTCAGCAGGTTATTATTATTTTTTTTAGTTTTATTTTTAACATTTTTTCAGTCGTTAAAATTAAGCATAGTTCCCCTCATTTCGATATGTGCACATTATGAGGACTCACACTGTATATCTTACCAACCTAACCCAATTTCAGGCCAAACGGGGATCACCCCGACCAAATGGGTTAGGTTAGAACTGTGACCAACACCGCGTGAGCCAAGCGAGCGAAGCGAGTGGTTCCGCGGTAGCTGCCCTGCCGGCGAGTGATTGCTACTTCCAAAGGCTAGGATGTTATCTAAAGTTGACTGCGATATATCACGCGGAGGATAAGACTGGTTGGCCTTAAATCGGGTAACACTGTCCCCTTTTCTCTCTTAAATAAGTTAAAAATGAAACTCACTCACTTATCCTCCCATATCATGCCCCTATCACCAAAATAAGCAGATGTCTACCCCCACCAACACAAGACTATTGTGTCCCAGTCATAAAGCATAGGTACAAGGTGCGCAAGAGTCGCTCAAAGGCAAAGATATCAATAACGCATTGTTTTGCGTTGGACCGCATAAACACTGACAGGTTGAAAGCCGGCTCGTAGGCTTGCACAGTGACCTATTTATTGCAGCGAGCCTTTTAAGGGTTATGTTGGATGATAGGTTATTCTTGACATTGACATACCTGTTAAAATTGTACGGACATGTTTATAATTTGACTTTAGGCAAGGAATAACTCTATTCTGAGCTCGCGGGTGTTTTTAAAGGATATTGGGCATTAATGAAGATAATTATCGTCATGTTTATAGGCAGCTATCCAAGAAATTACATATAATAATTATTAAGGCTTGCTGTCTTAAAACATACTGAAAACTAAATTTTGAGTTAAACTCGCCATGTGACTTGCCCATTGTTGAATTAATGTCACACATTATATAAAAAACCAGAATGAAATAAGGAAAATACGTTTATTTGCGGTAAGAATCATTGTTTCTAACCTTTTTTTTCTTTTTTTTTACCGTGTGGAAATTCTCATGGATGTCTTCCACCCTGGGTTTAGCGGAGGGGTCTGTCAGACTTTTACTGACTAAAACCACACGGTGTTCTGCTGCTACCTTTAGCCGGGGTGCTGGAGTGCTTGCGCATTTCGTCACGCTCTCCCGGCCAGGTGTCGGCCCGCATGAATTCATGCGGACCCCGTCACCCTCAGCGGCCATATATGGCCGCAATTCCTCTAGGGAGGCGCACGCGGAACACGGCGCGCCGCCGTCTCAGGCTTTTCACTGTTCAGGCAACAAACTCCCCAAGTCTGTTGCCTGCAGGCCTCACCCTAAGGCGGCCGGAGATCATTCCGCGCCCTCCGGCGCCCGGTGCGTCTGCTACTGATTGGAAGGGAGGTTGTATCCTTCCTCTCCCTTTCCGCCGCTTCCTTGGCGACCATCACTTCCTCGCAGAAGGAGGCGACGGCGTCCCACGCGCTCTCACTTCCGACTATGGAGTGGACCATGTCCGGAAGCAAGAGAGTATCCCCAGCACCAACCGCCTCGACGAGGTCACAGCGTTGCACTGCCCAAGCCGGGCATTCCTCAAGGGTGTGCTGCGTCGTGTCGTCGAGGCAGCTGCTATACAGCATACACCTACTGTGTCATATACAGGATGTATCAGAAAGGTGTGGTCAAATTTAAGGTGCTACAGACCATAAAACTGAACGAGAAAGTTGTTCAGTTTGAAGGTCTGTACCACACCCTTAAAATTTGACCACAGCTTTCTGATACACCCATGGATAGGAAGAATGATGGCTGGTGTTAGGTGTGATCAAATAGAAATATTAAGATTATTGCGCAGTAATTCAAATTTTCTTCCATTTTTGCAATTTGTAGTTTCAGGTTGTATGTTGATAGGAGCTCGTGTCTAAGTTATAACAGCCGCACGGGTCGATTCATCAGGTTAAGCTACGCTTGCCGGGGTTGGTCCGTGGATGGGTGACCATCTTTACATACCGGGACTCTTCCGTGCCTCGGAAAGCACGTTAAGCCGTTGGTCCCGGCTGTCATTTGTGGATCTTTGACAGTCGTTACGGGTCGTCAGCCGAAAAGTCGCCCGAAAGTCTGACAACCAGTCTTACCAAGGGGTATCGTATTGCCCAGTTACTGGGTTGTGGAGTTCAGATAGGCGCTCCATGTAAAATACTGGTATTCAGCTGCATCCGGTTAGACTGGAAGCCGACCCCAACTTAGTTGGGAAAAGGCTAGGCAGATTGAGCAAATTGAGGTTGTATGTTGATAGAATTATGATCCGCGACTATAACAAATCATCAATAATCTCATAAGTTAGATTTGTACCAAAATGTCATGATTTCCAAAAATGAATGCTTTTCACAATTTTAGCATTCATTTCGTACTTATATAGTACAGCGCAAGCTAAAAATATTACCAGCTCTATTACCACATTTTAAAAATAGAATAAAAGTTATGGCCGCTAATATGTTTCAAACATCCTTACTGGAGCTATCCATGATCTTTTTAATTTTACAGTTGAAGATTAAATAGCCCATATTTCTTCTTTTTAATGGATTATTAATTTATTACCTTTTGAGTACTATTTTAGTAGGTAAGGTACTGCGATGTGCCGATAAGAGTAATTAAGTGTCATTATAATTTAGCTGAAGATCACTGATATACGTATGTGCATGTATGGGCATGTGCTATGACTTAAAATATGGTTGTGCACTATTTTTGGAAACAGCATAACATCACGCCAGTATTCTCCTAAGGGTTAGGCAGAGGTGTACCTATACACTCACATTTCGCCAGTTGTGTTTAAGCAGAGGTGTACCTATACACTCACATTTCGCCAGTTGTGTTTAAGCAGAGGTGTACCTATACACTCACATTTTGCCAGTTGTGTTTAAGCAGAGGTGTACCTATACACTCACATTTCGCCAGTTGTGTTTAAGCAGAGGTGTACCTATACACTCACATTTCGCCAGTTGTGTTTAAGCAGAGGTGTACCTATACACTCACATTTCGGCAGTTGTGTTTAAGCAGAGGTGTACCTATACACTCACATTTAGGCAGTTGTGTTTAAGCAGAGGTGTACCTATACACTCACATTTAGGCATTTGTGTTTAAGCAGAGGTGTACCTATACACTCACATTTCGCCAGTTGTGTTTAAGCAGAGGTGTACCTATACACTCACATTTTTCCAGTTGTGTTTAAGCAGAGGTGTACCTATACACTCACATTTCGCCAGTTGTGTTTAAGCAGAGGTGTACCTATACACTCACATTTAGGCAGTTGTGTTTAAGCAGAGGTGTACCTATACACTCACATTTAGGCAGTTGTGTTTAAGCAGAGGTGTACCTATACACTCACATTTCGCCAGTTGTGTTTAAGCAGAGGTGTACCTATACACTCACATTTAGGCAGTTGTGTTTAAGCAGAGGTGAAATGTGAGTGTATAGGTACCTATACACTCACATTTTGCCAGTTGTGCTTAAGCAGAGGTGTACCTATACACTCACATTCGCCAGTTGTGTTTAAGTCCCATGTATAGAGACCCTATTGGCATCAACCAGGTACAAATCCAATCTCCGGGCTGCTCAAACTTAAAGCATTTATTTTAAACTAGCTTTTGCCCGCGGCTTCGCCCGCGTTTGTGTCGGAAAATATCCCACGGGAACGTACTACCGGGACCAACGGCCTAACGTGCTTTCCGAGGCACGGAGGAGTCTCGGTATGTAAAGATGGTCACCCATCCACTGTCCAACCCTGGTCGATCGATCAGGTTAATCTACGCTTGCCGCGGTTGGTTCGTCGATATGTCCGGCGGTCCGGCGAGACCTCCCCGTGCCTCGGAGTCGGAGAGCACGGTCCCGGCTGTCATTCTTGGATCTTTGACTGTCGTTACAGGTCGTCTGAAGCCCGAAAGTCTGACAACCAGTCTTACAGGTATTATCGTATTACGCAGTAACTGGGTTGTGGAGATTAGATAGGCAGTCGCTCCATATAAAATACTGGTATTCAGCTGCATCCAGGTAGACTGGAAGCCAACCCCAGTATAGTTGGGAAAAGGCTAGACAGATTGATTGATTGAAATGACTTAATTCAATCTATTGTACGAGTAAATCAATGTTGAGCGTTGCCCTTTTCAAAGACGGAGAGAATGCATACCGCATAGACAAAGCACAAACTATGAGTTTATTGTTGCGAATCAATAATAAAAACAATAGTTTCCGTGTATAGCATATTAGCAAAATCATCACCTCATAATGTTCTCACTGCTGGGACACAGGGCTACTCTCTGTAAAGGGAGTGGACATCCACCACGCGGGCCCAGTGCGGGTTGGTGGACGTCTCAATGTTCGTATTTCTGGTTTCCGTGCAGTAGAAACCAATTCTACTACCACAAACTCAATGAAGTTCATAAAGACGAAAGCGACGAAGTGGCCCTCGGATATGAAGTTTTATATTCCAACCTTAATGAAGCTAATATGTCCTTAACCAACCTTATCACTAGCTTATCAACAGATGAAATCAGCTTTTTATCTCGAATATGTAAAGTCGTATCACTTAGTCCTTGATTAATTTAACAGGTATGTTTCGTTGTATTCTTTTTGCACATTTAATTACTGGACGTACCGTCAACAACATGGCGTCCCGTTACATTCCGAACAGGTGCTGTGCGCACGCGCACGGTATTAATGCACGATTATTATGGGTTTTGACACCGCATTCTTGGTGGCTGGTGATTAATTTTTTGAAGTGATAATTTATTTAAATTGGTGCGTTTGGTATTGGTTATTGATTTGCACTGTAGGTAAACTTTTCAACCTGATGTTCCTTCAATTGCGTCCAAACCAGAGTACTTGAAAAATAATTTTTTACGGATATTTGGAAGTTAAATTAGTATTCATATCATTCAATCTATATGAGTAACCTGAATTACTTGGAATAATCAGTTTAAACCTAAGAGAGACACGTGGTTTTCATAACCATGTGGTCCTTAGTTATAAATAGATCGTACATAGCTCGCGTGTGTAGTAATAGATGATTAAGGTGTTATGTCAGGTAAAATAACTCACTCCGTGCCCATGGAGTTTTTTGCCCTTACTCCTCGATCGTCATCTGCCTAGCCTTTTTACAACTATGTTGGGGTCGGCTTCCTGTCTAACTGGATGCAGCTGCATACCAGTATTTTACATGGAGCGACTGCCTATCTGACCTCCACAACCCATTTACTGGGTAATACCTGCGGGCTTCTAATAACCCGTAACGACTGTCAAAGATCCACGAATGACAGCCGGTTTAACGTGCTTTTCGAGACATGGAGGATTCTCGGTATGTAAAGATGGTCAACCATTCACGGAAACACCGCGGCAAGCGTAGCTTAACCTAGTCGATCGACTCGTGCGGCTGTTATTACTTAGCCACGAGCCCTAAATTCTTCTCCTCCATAGGAACCTATTTCGTTTTGGAATGGGCAACCAGGTTTATCATTCTGACTGACCGACTCCTTGACAAATCAAAAGTGCCTGTTTATGAATAAATTGAAATTGCTTAAATGCTTTGAGTTTGAATGTTAACTAATGCTGTAATATTATTCTTAGAGTTGTATTGTGATAATAAGGACTGTAATACTGTCTGAATTAAAAGAATAGTTTTTATTATAAAAGAAAGAAAAACGCAAAAGCAAAACGTTTTGACCAACTTTACAAAGACAACAAAAGTCTGCGATGAATTAAAGACAAATATATTATTATATTTGTCTTTTTGCTCAACAATTTTATAATAATTTAATTATATTGTTTAATACATAATGCAACAACATCATTTACTATTTTTTCTGTAAAAGGCATTGTATTTCAGATGATAATCTTGAGAGATACGACTTTGTAACGTTACTGCCGCATACCAAACTTGTTGGCAAATCATTATTTATCTATATCTTATTTGTCACACTTCACAATCACATCACACTGATAATATAATGATAAAGGCGAAAGTTTGTGAGTGTGTGTGTGTGTATTTGTATGTTTGTTACTTCTTCACGCTTAGGGCTGGACCGATTTGAATGAAATTTGGTATGTAGATATCTTGTACCCCGGATTAACACAGGCTACTTTTGATCTCGGTCTACGCGGGTGAAACCAGCAAAATAGTTGGGCAAACGTCATCTAAAACATTCCAAATTCCAAGTTGATAGCATTAGTAGTTCTTGAGATATCCAGCTGTGACAGACGGACAGACATACAGACATAAAGACTGAGTCGCACCATAAGGTTTCCGTTTTTACCGTTTTGGTGCGGAACTCTAAAAATGATATTCTAAGCAATGCTGAGAGTATCAGCTAGTTTATGTTGTAACAACGATTCTCAGTCAGACAATATCAAGCATTTTATAATTCAATCAATAGCTTATAATTTTATTTTATTATTGTCATTTAGTTTTTTTTTCTCAATAAAAAAGTATTATTTCGATCTAAGATTATTAATTGTTGCAAAGGCCAAGATCGACCTTGTGACTTTCAGGATTGAGTCAGTAACCGTTGTAATCTCTTCCATTGCAAAACAAAAGCATACACAGGATAAGTTTTTAACCAGTGCGCAAATTGTCAAAAGGTTTTCACAATTTAATAATAAGTAATAAAACAATAATAAAACATTTATTTTCAGGCTACAATGTCCCATAGACACATACCTTACAAACTAACATATATAGGGTGACTGGTAATTAGTGACCGATACCTAAACACATGATTGTGTTCATGATAACAAACAACTTTTACTATGGGACCAAACCTGAAATCGCGAAAAAAAAATCGGCTGCCCCATACATTCATGTTCGCATAACTCGTCAAAATGTAGGGAGCAGCTGATTTTTTTTTCGCGATTTCAGGTTTGGTCCCATAGTAAAAGTTGTTTGTTATTATGAGTATAATCATGTGTTTAGGTATCGGTCACTAATTACCAGTCACCCTATATAAAGTGTAAAACAAAACTTGTGTTTATAAATATAGCTTAAAACTATGTTCCAGAAAAACCGGAGTAACCGACACAGCTTGCAGAATAAGCAAACTGAAGTGGCAGTGGGCTGACCATGTTTGTCGAAGAACCGATGGCCGGTGGAGCAGACGGGTCCTGGAGTGGAGACCGCGTATCGGTAAGCGTAGTGTGGCACGCCCCCAGCTAGATGGACCGACGACCTGAAGAAAGTGGCTGGGACAGACTGGATGCGTAAGGCGGAGTACAGGGTGCTGTGGCGCAGCTTGGGAGAGGCCTGTGTCCAGCAGTGGACTGCGATAGGCTGAGTTGATTGATTGATTGAAAACTATGTTCGTATTTACCCATGAATATATGAATAACTATGGGACCAAATTTGATCTCTCGAAAAAAAACTCTGCGTCATACAACAGTTCAATACTATACAGGGTGTAATTTTAATCACCGTTATCCTCTTAAGGGGTCATTGTACTCATCATTATGAACAACTTTTACTATGGGACCAAACCTGAAATCGCGAAAAAAAAATCAGCTGTTCAGTACATTTATGTTCGCATAATTCGTCAAAATGTACTGAACAGCTGATTTTTTTTCTCGATTTCAGGTTTGGTCCCATAGTAAAAAGTGTTTATAATGATGAGTACAATTACCCCTTAAGAGGATAACGGTGATTAAAATTACACCCAGTATACTGAAACATCAGATTTTTTTTCGTGTTTTCAGAGTTGGTTCCGATATCCGTGGTTGGTTCCATAGTGAAAGTTGATACGCAAGTCAGATGACTTGATAACATCCGCATGAGTCGATTGAAGGTTAAGCTAGACCATCCATATCGAGACCTCTCCATGCCTTGGAAATTACGTTAAGCCGTTGGTCCCCGCTTGCCTTCCAAGTTGGTCCCGTCTGTCATTCATAGATCTGTGACAGTCGTTATGGGAAGTCAGAAGCCCAAAAGTCTGACAACCAGTCTTATCAGGGGGTATCGTGTTACCCAGTAACAGAGTTGTGGAGGTCAGATAGGCAGTCGCTGAATTAAGGTGCTTCCGGTTACACTGGAAGCCGACTCAAACATAGTTGGAAAAAGGCTTGGCAGATTGAAGTCATTTAGACGATGCAAGTCATTTGTTTTCAAAAGGTAATATTGTATGCCATGTTTGTACTTGCATCGTGAAAATGTTCCCTTACCTTTTAACCATTAACTTTTTAGAAGCAGCTGAAACATTATCTTTCTTTCCCATGATAGTCAATCACTAGAACGAAATCAATGTCAGATTATCAAAAAGTTATGGGTACCTTAAGTCCCAACAAACCACTACGTGAACGTGCTTCCTTGGAAACTTAACGACATTAACAATTAATATTACAAAAAGAACCAGTTTACCTACATACAGTACAGTAGCTAAATCATTAATCGTGTTTCATAACATCTGCGTCTACGCATCTGCTTTAACCCTTCCGTAAGAAGGATTGAAGAAAAAAGCTTTTTATATGTAAGTAACGATTTTCTTAAGACGGTTACAACTTTTGACATTAGGAGTTACTGAAGCTTATCGTTTGAAGGTTTACGAGCTGTGAAATTCGTCTGTTTGTATTTTAAATGCGTATTGTGAGGCACTCGAGGATTTTACAGTTGGGTAGTTTGAGATTCAGCGGCGGTAAGTTGAGTGACAAAAAGTTTTACAAAAAGTTTTACAAAATGAGACAACAAAAAACACATACTTGAGAATCAATGAATTTGATCACTTTGAGAGTTTAAATGCATAACTTTTTAATTATTCACGTATTCAATCTATTCTGTTAAATACTCTTAGGTATTCTGCTGCATCCCGTTAGACTGGAAGCCGACCCCGACATAGTTGGTAAAAATCTATTGTATTCAACGTTGATGAAGAAGCTCAGGAGAAACGGAATGGTTTCTAAGTTCCTGTCATGAACTCATGACTAATTACCACAAGGATTTACAAAAAGAAGGTAGGTATAAGTAATGATTCTGAATCCTTAGGTTTTTAATCACTTTAGTCAAGCCACCTATCCCAGGTTCAATATCTCAACACAAAATGGCAAAAAAAGTGACATTACATTTTAACTCATTAATAACTTGCAACAAAGTTAATAAAATTATCAAATAATGATTTTATTACACCTAACAAGGTGTTCGATTTAGCAATGAAATGTTTACGACATCCATTCTCGTTGTTCATAATAAAAAAAAAATCACAATAATCATTAATCACGATGGTTAACGAGAATCATGAGATTATAAGTGTTTTTGAACCCGGTACGGAAATACCGCAAGTTTAAAATGGATCGTCGGATTTTTAAGAATTTCCGGGAAAATTTTAGATAAAATTACTTCGACTGGATGCGTCAGCGACTTTCTATGACGCACTTAAAGACATAATTTAGATAGGGATACCGGTGCAAATACGAGGGGCTTGTAGCTAAGTAATAACAGCCGCCCGGGGCGATCGATCAGGTTAAGCTACACTTGCCGCGGTTGGTCCGGGGATGAGTAAGTATAACCATCTTTACATACCAAGACCACTCCGTGCCTCGGAAAGCACGTTAAGCCGTTGGTCCCGGTTGCATTCGTGGACAGTCGTTACGGGTCGTCAGAAGCCTGAAAGTCTGACAGCCAGTTTTACCAAGTGTTAGCGTATTACCCAGCAACTGGGTTGTGGAGTTTACATAAAATACTGGTATTCAGTTGCATACGGTTAGACTGGAAGACTACCTCAACACAGTTGGGAAGAGCCTAGACAGATGATGACCTGTCCAAATACCTACGAACTCTGAAACCGCTGAAAGTTAGGGGCGCATCATAAACTCTTCAAGCCACTTTAGCGCTTAGAAACTACTCTACTGTTTGATTATTATATGATGTCGTTTAAGAGCTTTAAGCGCTGAAGAGCTTAAGCTAAGTGCTTTTAAAACCCCGCAAGGAACTCTAATGGAATTAGAAGTCTATGGCAGTTCCTTCCTTTTCTGCATATTTAAGAAGGAGCGTGATAAACAGACATGTTTATACTACTCGAGGAAATACCTCATGAAAATATTCAGTATACGGATCACATTGTATAATAAGAATTTCCGTTTAAAACAAATTATGAATCTATCGGAGTATGCGGAACGTTTTACGGTTTTACGGCTGAACTCATAAAAAAGTTGTAAAGTTATATGTCAATTTTTATTTTGAAATAAATACTTCTTTGATAAATTCGAGAATTTATGATAATGTCCATGGATTTCATGCGTTTGAAAATCGAAGTGTGTTTGTTGGTATTTCGTTATAGACCATAGAAGTATAGAGTAGAGAAGGTATTCGTTTTTCAAATATCTTGCACGTTTTATAGCAGGCCGGATTTAAAATCTTTTGATCTTCTACTATTATTCATCGTTCGCTGTGTTTTTTTTTTATTGATTGAGATGTTATCAATGATATATTTATTATCTCATACAAAATAGATATTTGTCTAAACATGTATTTAAAATTCGTATTAGGTTATAAAATCATGAATATGCATCAAAACTTGTAATACTATCGTAGGAAGTTAGGTGTAAAACGAAGTAGGTATTTTTAATGGTCTGGTAGGTAGTTTTAATTTTCAACGACCGATTTCAGCAAATAATACGCTATTTAGTACATTCTTGTTCAAACTTGACCCAAAAAAAGATGAATCACAAGCTAGTGAAGGATTCTAACGACTGAATCATGACCGTAGGGAGTGATTCATGATCATTGAATCCTGAGCGATGCGAGTGATTCATGGATCTCGATATAAATCCGTTTTATTCAAGAGTTGCATACTATACTTTATACCATGACTACGAGAAAAAGAAAGATTTAAGCGAAAATAGACATTTCATTAAGAAAAAGGAAAGTTAAATTGGCTTTGATGTAAACCAGCCGTGATTTGTTGGGTAGCAAGTTTTTCACTACATCGGTCGCCCTCTCTTTCATTAACTCAGGTGTTAACACATCTTCATCACTTGAATGCATTTTTAATCGATTTATTATTAAGTAACACTAAACTTTGGTCCTACAACTTACAGTACCTATTCAAAATAGCGGCAATTTACTAATGACAGCAAAGAACACAAAACAGTTTTTATTCTAATGCTAAGCTCCTTGTCGAAAATGTCGACTAATCAAATTGAATTTAGAACACACCAATATAGGTCGAATACACAGATTTAGATAGCTAGATACCGCAAGCCATCCGACCAAGCGTGCCCTGCATGTTTGTACTAAACAAAGTCTGTTAGCTCAGTGACGCTTAGCGATTGAAACAATTCTGTTTACGTTGAGCACATCACTAAATGGCTGGGGTGAAGTTATCGCAGGTATAAAAAAGATGACACGCTCGGTTTTCATACTATCTTCATGCGGTATCCAGCCTAGGTACTCTGAATCTGTGGTCGAATACATTGGTATGTTCCAAATGCAAACATCAAAACAGTGAGTAAAAGTGCTTTTTATTCACTGTTTTCAGTGAATAAAATAAGCTTTTTAGAGGGGGAATGGTATAAACAAATGTTGGTCATTTAAAAGTATAGGATTCCGACGATTCCGACTGCTTAATACTCTAATGCTCTCGAAAGATGTTCTTATTTAGAATCACGATTATAGCAACTGAATTTTGCAATCCACAAAATTACCTTCAATCCGAGTAAACGAGTATTTCGTTCTTAATCTTAAACTTAATTCGACTGTCTGAATCGTGGCCAGTCTTAAAAGTTATTAACTTGAAACACCTGTCTTTCGCATTAGCTCTGTTTTTTGTCGCTGGCAAGGTGTTTCTTGCATTCGATTTGAATTCGGAACATTAGATTTTTGACATTGCCACCCTGCGTTCGAAAATTAATTTTAAATGTTTTTTTTTCTGTTTATTAAATGGTGACATGGAAATGTGCACTGGGTATAATGTCTATAGTTTTTACTGCATCGTTGTTTGGCAATGACATTTAAAATTAGTGATAAATTTGAACTAAGTACCTAGAATATACCTGTTTCTAAAACTATCGACCTAAATAAAATTATAGACACTTACTTAAATGATGATATGAATTAAGTAACACTTTATATCAAGTATTTTGTAGAAATATGATACGTTTGGAAATACGAAATTAAATAGATACCAGATATTTGATACTCAATAAAAAATGCTTATAATAAGTATCTGTATATGTTTGGTTGGTCTGGTTTAAGGAATTCAGATTCAGTTTCGATTGCCTAAGCTGTTAAAATTATGGGGCATATAAAACTGCCGAAAAAAACGTTCATTATTATAGAGATAAAATTAACATTCCAAAAATAAAGAAGTCAAAGTACCGATCAATAAATGTCATAAAATGAACTTTAAAATTAAATTGTCGAAATTTTTATTAATACAAAAAGACGTCAATGTTTTGCGCTGTGTGTGTACTTGTTTGCTTGCTGGATCCAATATGGCGGCTGGAGGCAGGTGATCATTGAGCAGCTGCGCTCGCGCATCCAAGGTTACCCCTCTCCGCTTGTTTACCCTATCCCCCCGGCGTATCGATAAGTGATAGTGATGGGCATAGACATATTTATGTTATGCTTTTTATTAATTAGGTAGTATTATAATTTTAGTACCTAGGTAATTAACATTTTTTGTTTAATTTATTTTTGCTGTCTGTAATGTTTGGCATGTACAGGTGTGTCGCTGGTATATCAAGACTAAGTGAATACGCATTGGCTAGGATGATTTTAATATTAATTTTAATATTAAAATCATTAGTCACATCATATCATAAATCATCATTATTTAAATCATTATTATTATTATTTTTTATATGTGAATTCTTAAATTATATGCTAATTCAAAATAATTAAGCTAACATAAATAAGGTATTTACATTGACATCCATACATATTATGATCTCACTATTCTCACTAGTAAGTTATACAACTTAATATTTTTTATATTTTTTTTTCACGTGATTTCAGTTTTTTTGTTTATATTTTTATTTTAAAGGTGTTTTTTGCATGCTGAAAAAAGTTAGCAAAATATGTGGAACTATTGTCAAAATATGTGGAAATATGTGGATATTCTTTATTATGCACACCATAAAAATTACAGATATAAAAATCTATATAAATAAAAAGAGAAGTCCTGACTGACTGACTGACCGACTGACTGACTCATCAACGCCCAGCCCAAACCCTTGGACCTAGAAAGCTGAAATTTTGCACAGAGGTTCCCTTTATAATGTAGACAAGGAATAAGGAAGGAATTCCCGGTAGCACGTTCCCATGGGATATTTTTCGACATCTACGCGGGCGAAGCCGCGCGGGAAGTCCTAGTTACAGATATAAATGTTGAAATTTTACATAGGGTGACACAAGGGTGGTATTTAAGACCTTATTAAGTACCATATTTTATGAATATTCATATTAATTCCAAAATTGTATCGTTGTAGATAAATTAATTACAATTTTAATTAATGAAAGTAAGTAAATAGGGTACAATGGAATTGGTATTCACTTTCCTCCATAGCTGTTTTTTTTTATAGATTATAGGTTCCATAAAAATATTGGAATTGGTTTGGTTGGTTTGGCTATTATGGTAGTTTCCAAAATTGCTTTTCCTGTAACGCTTAGAGACAATATTCTTGACAGATCGATGAACTTAACACAAGAAAAAACCACCTGTTTCACCACCCACCATTAAGTTTCTGTTAACTTACTAGGCAGATAATTTCATACAAATTCTGTTCCATTTTTGAATTTATTCGGTGAGTAGTGGCTATTCGGACATCGTGAAATAGGCCCTAAGTCACATTATTACAACATACAAGTAACGTGGTTAACTATCCTTTTTTACCAGATTCCGGTTCTGTAATAAAATAATACTCAACATAAGTAAAGCCAAAAAAGTCCTTAAAAAAAAAATCGATAAAAAGCTCACACCCAGCACCGCACTACTCATAGGTCGAATGTCCACGTGGTTTGCGCACGCGCCACTGTCACGCCTCGTGGCAGATAACAGTGGCACCCTTGGCACGAGCCCGTCCGTGCACACCCGATCTCACCCGAGGAGACCCGAGGTCAATCCGACACCGAATATTAGTAATGGGTAAAAAATGACACATATTTTGACGTATTATGGTGTCAAGTTCTGAATTCAAATTAGAAGCTGCTGGCTGGCTAGCTGGCTTGAAATAAAATAAAAACATTAATTAACTCAGATGCTGACTTATGGTAATGTGCAACGGCATTATTGATGTTATTTTTAGGTATCCTTAGCTAGAGCACTAATTGCTAATGGTCATACAGACATTACAAATCGCCACTAGCCAATCTTTGCATACTCCTTTTTAAGTATATAAATCAACTTTTTGTTCATTAATAATTGATAGCATTACTTGAGGAGCTCGTGGCTATATATATAATAACAGCCGCACGGGTCGATCCGTCAGGTTAAGCTATGCTTGCCGGGGTTGGTCAGTGGATGGGTGACCATCTTTACATACCGAGTTTCCTCCGTACCTCAGAAAGCACGTTAAGCCGTTGGTCCCGGCTGTTATTCGTGGATCTTTGACAGTCGTTACGGGTCGTCAGAAGCCCGAAAGTCTGACAACCAGTCTTACCAAGGGGTATCGTATTACCTACTTACCGGGTTGTGGAGGTCAGACAGGCAGTCGCTCCATGTAAAATACTAGTATTCAGCTGCATCCGGTTAGACTGGAAGCCGACCCCAACATAGTTGGGAAAAGGCTAAGCAGATTGAATTGATAGCTAAGTATTACTTTACATCTGACTTTCTTTATAAATATCTCCAATAACACCTTCTCAATTCATGTCCTTGAAACAAAATAATGGTCCACAGCTCTGAATCTCCTATGATGGCGGGAGGTACTGCACTCATCATCTGCTTAGCCTATGTTGGAGTCGGCTTCCAGTCTACCGGGATGCAGCTCAATACCAATATTTTACATGGAGCGACTCCCTACCTGACCTCCACAACCAGTTACTGGGTAATACGATACGCCTTGGTAAGGACTGATTGTCATAATTTCGGGCTTCTGACGACCTGTAACGACTGTCAAAAATCCACGAAAGATAGCCGGGACCAACGGCTGAGGCACGGAGGGGTCTTGGTATGTAAAGATGGTAATCCATCCACGGACCAGCCGCGGCAATCGTAGCTGATTCCTAATCCTAGCCTGATCGATAATCGAGATTCCATTAATCGCAGTGAAATTATATTAAAAGTAAACTTATAATATCTTATATATTTTACGTAAACTTATAATATAATTGATTAATCACCTCTGATTCATGGTTTTAAAGTAAATCAACTATTGCCACATAAAATGCCATCTTTGGAGTTAATGTACCTACTATATTTTTAAAAACGTGCGATGTGAATCGCACGTTTTTCTCACGACGCCTACAAGTTCTAACCTTTTGAGACTGTCATCAGCTCTACTCACCCGATTGACACCTGAGTAGATATGAAATGGAGACCACGCTTCACCAAGAATGATTTTAAATGTACTCTATGACACGATGCTGATGATTTTACCCGATAGTGGAGAATTTGCCCACTTGTGGGTGTCACTTAGATTGACCTGCACTATTCTCACGTTTTTTTCTATTTTTATTGTATGTCATTTTCCATAAGACATACATTTCGGAAAAGACGACCTGGTTTTGATGAAATGAAATTAAAACAATCTGACGGTTCTGTAAATAGATCTTTTTAGACACTTTTACACGTCAATATTTTTGGTCAGCATTCTAAAACTAGATATCGGCGGCATTTGCTAGCTGACTAATCTCTGAAACTCAGAGGTCATAGTTTCTTTTAAATTCCAAACAATATATTATTAGGATTTTAAAGTGAGTCAATGCAGGACCATGTCTGGATGGGCCGTAAACCTGAAATATGGTTTGTTCGTGGCGTCAGTGAATCGATACGCGCACTGCCACTGTCACCTAATTGTGTACTTGATTCTATATCCATCGAAACGTGATTGTATGAAGCTCGGTCTCTGCCAGCTATCTACTCATGTACAATCGTCGCCTCTATATTCGCAGTCGCATTAACCAACAGGTTGTCATTTACATATTTGGGCCTATCTCAGTTTCGATCGTTTTTAGAATTAATACAATTGATGAGCAGCTGATAAGCGCGTCCGTTTACGTCTAGATCTCCACGGGTCAAGGTCAAGGTAAACGAGACATTAATGATTTGGTGTGTTTTGACTACATTGTTTTAGTCTTACTGTGGATTTGGACACGTTCTCGTTTTCGTTAGTATTTACATAATATATTCGGTAATATAACTGATATGTTTAGCGATAAGAATCTGTTATTAACGTGTCTGTCTGTCTAGCCGCTTTAAATTATCTATCCGGAAACTGAATGGTACTAACCATAACTGAACTTCACCCATTGCTGGCTCTTTTCTGCCATGCTTCCTCGGTCTCTACGAGCCTCATCGAGGCCTTACTCACAATCGTATTTAGGTCAACTATCCATCTGGTTGTTCGTCAGTCAACACTGCTCTATCGGATCTCAGTATCCATTTAGTAGCGACTCTGCTGCATCTGCTATCACTATGACTAACCCAGTGTCCTGCATGCCTCCATTTCAGAACCCCTACCCATATTCCGACAATCTGATCTTAGTTGGACGGGTAGCATAATCAGCCTATAATGTTCCCACTGCTGGGACACAGGGCTCCTCTCGGTAAGAGGTAGCGGGCCGTGATTCAACACGCGGGCCCAGTGCGAGTTGGTAGATGTCACATTATGTCTTTCAATTTTTGGTTCTAGGACATGCCGGTTTCCTCACGATGTTTTCAGTGGTGATGAAATAATAGATAGATAGATAGATAGAATACTCTTTATTATGCACACCATAAAAATTACAGATATAAATGTTGAAATTTTACATAGGGTGACACAATGGGCGGTCTTATCGCTAAAAGCGATCTTTTACAGACAACCTTTGGATGGATTATGGGGAGAAAGGAGAAAATACTGTAGGTAGTCTGTGGTGTACCATATATACATACAATTTATACATACATAAATACAAATACTTATATACTTATATATCCTACTTGAAAAAGAGCAAGGAACTATACACGTAATGACGATGTTTAAAGAGAGAGGAAATGTTTTTGCACCAAAATTTTAAAAGTTGACAAAGATTGTGCACGCCTTATCGACACGGGCAAGTCATTCCACAACCGTACTGCTTGAACAGTGAATGATCTGTCATAAAAACTGGTGGAATGTAGCGGCATCTCTAGCTTCAAGTTTTCCGATGACCTCAGATATCTATTATGTGTGTCATGAAGAAACTTGAAACGCTCTTTAAGATAAGAAGGGGTTTTAGGATTGAACAGAATACCGTAAAGCTGAAACAAGATATGAGAATTCCGGCGAAGACGTATGGGAAGCCACTTGAGCTTTGTACGAAATTCAGAAATGTGATCATATTTGCGCAGGCCAAATATAAATCTTATGCAAAAGTTTTGAAGTCGCTCAAGTTTATCTAGTTGTGCCTCAGTGAGATCGAGATAACTGACATCAGCGTAGTCAAGGATGGGAAGTAAAAGGGATTGCGCGAGCGCAGTTTTAGTGGCAGTTGGAAGAAAGTTCCGCAATCGTCTCAGGGACTTACCAGATGCAAAAATTTTGCGACTTACGTCCTGTAGCTGGGGACCCCAAGAAAGATGTTTGTCGATCCAAACTCCAAGGTTTTTAACCTTCTCGCTTACCGGAATAACAGTTCCGTTAAATTGAACTTGAGGAAGCTGCGCCCAGTTTATTTTGGGGGTCATCCTTGAGCTGCCAACAACAATGACTTGAGTCTTCAACGGATTAACCTGCAATCCATGTGCCTCACTCCACTCGCAAATTGAAACCAAATCCTTGTTTATGGTATTAATTGCATCAGCCAAATCCGAAAGAGCAGCGTGTTTATATATTTGTAAATCATCTGCATAAAGGTGGTAGGAAGAAAGAAGTTTTTTGGAAATAGAGTTTATAAATATTGCGAAAAGTAAAGGAGATAAAACGCCACCCTGAGGTACACCGGCAGAAGTATAACACCAAGAAGAGCAGGACTCTTCTATGCATATACGTTGCCGGCGGCCATACAGGTAACTACGAAACCAGTCAATCGCCGTTGGAGATATGTTAAGCGAGCGAAGCATGCCAAGCAGGATATCGAAATCGACAGTATTAAATGCGTTACTAAAATCCAGTAATCCAAGAACCGTCAAATTTCCTCCTTCCATGCCTAACCGTATGTCATCAGTGACGTTAACTAACGCTGTAGCGGTGCTGTGACCAGGACGAAAACCGGATTGGAAAGGATTCAGCAGACTATTCTTACAAAGAAAAACACTAAGCTGATTGTGGACAAGGCGTTCTAGGACTTTGGAGAGGAAAGGCAAGATGGAGATAGGACGGTATTCGGAAAAGGAAGTAGGATTAGATTTTTTGGGTAAAGGAGTGATTTTTGCTTCTTTCCACATCGATGGAAAAACACCATAGGTTATAGAATAGTTTAGGACATAGCATAGGATAGGAAGGATTTCGTCGAGGACAGGGAGTATCATTTTCCGACTTACACAATCACTACCAACTGCGTTAGATGTGATTGAAACTACGCTCTTCTTAACATCACAATCAGAGAATTGACTAAAAATAAATGGGGGATGGTCCGGAGTTGGAAGGTTTGAAAGATAGCTTATTGTAGCTGCCTTCATGGTCCCATTACAGTGGGACGAAGATGAGAAGTGTTGATTCAGTAGATCAATATCTAAGTTTTTAGGAATCGATTCTTGTCGCGATTTTCCAACTCCCAAGGATTTAAGAAATTTCCAGACTTTAGCTGGATCTCCGTTTTCAACTGAGGTGTGGATATGGCGGCGTTGGGCATCCCTACACACCTTATTGCAGCGATTGCGAGCATCTACAAGGA
The DNA here is from genome assembly GCA_905163495.3 of Cosmia trapezina. Taxonomy (NCBI): domain Eukaryota; kingdom Metazoa; phylum Arthropoda; class Insecta; order Lepidoptera; family Noctuidae; genus Cosmia; species Cosmia trapezina. Next base: position 12,828,389 of record LR991042.1, read on the forward strand.
TCTCCCGGTTCGACGGCGAGGGCCGACACTTAAACTTAGTTTTGGTTACAGCCTTCCTGTGCATGATAGTTCTAATATCATCTGTAAGCCAAGGTGCCGGAAGATGTTTAATTTTTACAGCATGAATGGGAGCGTGGACATCGTACAGCTGCACAAGGTTGTCTGTCAGCAGGTTGACTTTATCGTCAATCGACTCAACACTGACTAAAGCAGACCAGTCAATGTTGTTAGCATCTCTTCGGAGATTATCTGTATTCATGCCACTAAAGTTGCGCTGCAGGAGAATTTTAGGTTTTGCCTTAGGTGGGCGAATTTTGTAGGAGAGGAATAATAGGTCATGGTAAGAAAACATATCAGCTGGGCATTGACCATGCTTGCTGACATGTTGAGGAGAGGAAACAATAAGAAGGTCCAAAAGTGAGGGATTACAGTTTGGAAAATGGTGTGTGGCACTCAAAGGGAGAATTGATAAATTCGACGACTGAACTATTGATCGAAGAGACGAAGAGCGGGAATCGATTTTCAATAAACAAGTATTAAAATCGCCCATAATGATTGTATGACTGTAAGAGGGTGTTAGGTTTTCGAGGATTTTTTCAAAAGAGGAAAAGAAATTTAAATGTGACGAAGGGCTATAATAAACACCTAGAAGGACTTTCACGTGATTCAGGTTTAGTTCCAAAAAGAGGTGCTCGCCCGCGTTCTGCGGCGGAGGTTGTGTAGACATATCGACAATTGAGAAAGGAATATGTGGACGAAGGTATATGGCAACACCGCCGCCACCGCCACGCGCGCGGTCATTTCTCACTAGTTGAAAACCCGGCAGGGAATAGGAAGTTGAAGGGAGACATGGCTTTAACCAAGACTCTGAGACAAGGATAGCATGGATGTTCTTACAGTCTAGGCTAGCTAGCATGTCAGAGTAATGTGCCGGAATACTTTGGGCATAATAAATAATTTACACAAAGTAAAGCGCTTGTCTGGGTTCGAATATCGTTGGATGTCAGACAGAGTCTTACATTGAAGACTGTCTTGTCTGAGTCTTACACAAGAGCTCGTGGCTAAGTAATAACAGCCGCATCAGGTTAAGCTACGCTTGCCGGGATTGGTCCGTGGATGGACGACCATCTTTACATACCGAGATTTCTCCGTGCCTTGGAAAGCACGTTAAGCCGTTGGTCCCGGCTTTCATTCGTGGATCTTTGACAGTCGTTATCGTCAGAATCCCGAAAGTCCAAACCAGTCTTACCAAGGAGTATCGTATTACTCCGTAACTGGGTTGTGGAGGTCAGATAGACAGTCGCTCCATGTAAAATACTGGTATTCAGCTGCGACTGAAAACTGACCCCAACATAGTTGAGAAAAGGCTATGCAGATTGATTGATTGTCTGAGTCTTACATTAATTCATAGCTTTCGAGTCATCCTCGGTAAGTTATTCGGTGAGGTAACAAGAGTAATGTAACAGAGACACTGGGCAGTAACCGTCAGACGGTGCCAACATCGAGTTTCTTGGAGCGTGTATCAAGAGTGCGCCGGCCGTGACCGCGTGTGCTGGCGAGGCAAGTGGACATTAAAGAACGAGCTTGTTATGCTGTTTAATTGTCACTTGCTACTTGATTAATAACCGATGAATAGTTATAAAGCTCCGTACCTCGGAATGCACGTGAAGCCGTTGGTCCCGGCTCTCATTCGTGGATCGTCGACAGAAGCTCGAAAGTCTGACAACCAGTCTTACCAAGGGGTAGCGTATTACGCAGTTACTGGGGTTGTGGAGGTCAGACAGGCAGTCGCTCCATGTAAAATACTGGTATTCAGCTGCATCAGGTTAGACTGGAAGTCGACCCCAACATAGTTGGGAAAAGGCTAGGCAGATTGATTTAAGTTATAAAGCTCAAGTTTGGAACTGACCCAATGTTTACTATGCCTACGCTAACTACGTTTACAATATCAGTCAATGCTGAACACCCAAAAAGGTTCACATATCGCATCCTCCGTAGATTTGACCACCTAAGTTGTTTTCAGTATGTCCGGATATATCCGGATGCAGCTGATTATCAGTATTTTACATGGAGCGACTGCCTATCTGACTTCCACAACCCAGTAACTGGGTAATACGATACCCCATGGTAAGTCTGGTTGCCAAACTTTCGGGCTTCTGACGACCCGTACCTAACGACTGTCAAAGATCTATGAATGACAGCCGGGACCAACGTCTTAACGTGCTTTCCTAGACACGGAGGAGTCTGGTATGTAAAACCACGGAGCAACTCCGGCAAGCGTAGCTTAACCTGATGGATCTACCCGTGCGGCTATTATTACTCAGCCATGAGCTCAGTTGAGTTCTTTATGTATTCATATTATGTCCTGAGATCTCATTAGGCTCACTGTAGGTATACAAGATTATTAGTTCTCTTCAAAACAACCAAAATCTGTTGACCATGTCTGTCATTGCCCTCCTTTAATTTTCGCACCGCAAACGTCCACTTCGCTCGCCAGCATGCTCCGGCGTCTAAGCGGTGACTTCCTACATCGCGTTCTGGCGGGTGGCCGCGCTAACGACGTGCTTTATGGGAAACACCCCCCCGCCCCGCTGAACCCCTGGTAGTAATGGAAGAAAGAATGACTGGGTAACGTAATCTAGAAGAATATTGGTACTTATTTTTTTTTTTTTTTGTTTGGGAAATTATCAATGACTGCTCCCGTTCTGGGTGGAGCGGGAGGGAGTGTCAGACTTTTACTGACTAAAACCCACCCGTGTTCCTTCAGTTGCTTATGCCAGGACCACGCAGGGCCAGGGCAGGGCTGTGTGTGGTAGGTTACGTTAACATATCTTCAAAGGCGAAGAGTTAGAATTCTAAAGCCTTGAGCAGGAAAAATACAAATTAAGATTGACGCAAATCTCTAGTCACGGATCAAGTTAGTTAGTTCTTGGAATTATTGCTTTACATATTTGAAATGGTTTCACCGTCTTTTTAGAATAACAAATGTAGGTAAAGTCGAGGCCCGTATTACAGAACGTCACTCAAGCATTGATCTCTGTTTAAATCTAGTTTTAAGTCAAATTTTAATTTTAGAACGTTCCTCAAGCATAGATTTACTGATCATAGTTCAGCTGAGTACGGCCTTATTTTAGAACGTTACTCAGTTCGTGAATCGAACCCAAGCAGTGATTTGACCCAAGCGTGGTCGAGACCGCGCTTGAGCATAGATTGTCATGTCAATTTTTGGTTATTTTCAAGTTTATCTGCGTTGTCATGGTTACCTATATGACGTTGTGCAATCGAAGTACCTAATCAAGTCGTATCAAAATGGATATAATTATTACAATCATTTATTCAACGATGATTAAAATAGAAGGTTGAACTTTAGCATTCTCTCAGGCATTTAGGAGATAGGTTCAAATAATAATAATAAAATATTGAGTGTGCAAGTCACCCCCTGCCATTATATAACATTGTCAGGCAGGGGACATAGTTCTACCATAGTTCAGGCTACCCAATCCACTATAGCCATCCAAACCCATAGCCTATTTTGTTTCCATGATCTGCAATGGTCCTGCACCAACCAGGGATTGTCCTTGGGTGCACTTGCATAGTGCATACCTACAGAGATAATCGTCGACTGGTGCCTTGTCGTCATTTAAAATTGTCTAAGGGGCCTCTGCGAGTTGGCTCCGGCCCCCCGTGCGCCTTCGAAAGGTCCGGGGTCCAAAGATATGTCAAATAATAAAAATAAATAAATAATAAAACGTTTATTTTCAGGCTACAATGTCCCATAGACCTTGCAAACTAGCATATATAAAGTATAAAACAAAACTTGTGTTAACAAATAAAGCTTATAATTATGTTAGTAGCACTTCACTTCACTAGCTTGTCCTTGTGTTGTCCTGTGGTACTAGTACGCGGAAGCGACGGAACACCACGTCTTGCGGCCAAAAGTCTTCTTTCAAGACGAGCGGCAGATAACACAGTTCGGTACACGCACCACGAACGCCTTGAAGTTGACGTTGCGGCGCGCCTCCTGGCGCCTCCAGTAACTGCACCCTCGGCGTGTACCTCGTCTTCTGGCGCACGTACTCCACGATGTCCGCTGCCTGTGGTGTAGTGTAGGCGGGGGATGTAGGTACACCGGTGTGTTCGGCTTTGCGGCACGCAAGCTCACTTCGGGCTCCGGGCAAAGGACCCAATGGCTACCTTGTTGGTGACAGTGGGCTAATTCACCTACTTACAATGTTCTTGTTGTAGTAATTATGGAAATGAATCAAGTTTTAACATTGAATAATTATTATTATCCTTTCTTCTTGTTAGAAAGACAATTAATACGTTGCTAGGCAACACAATAGCGGTAGCGCAGGCTGCACAGATTAAGTAGTATTGGCAGGCTGGCGCGAACTAGCTAAAACCACAGATTATATTTGAACACGAAATACCATAGTTTTCTAACAGTTTTTTTGGCGTGTGGTCAAAATCCGAACTAACGCTGCCATACCTGTAAAAAACTCACAAATGTTTCCCAACAACGCCCCCCCGCCAATGTCATTTAGGCGCCAAAAGATCCTCGTAGCACTCTACAAAGGTCGATAATTTTGCTTACAAAATGACTTCAAACAGATTTACTTATTCGTGGCTGACACAATAACGCTGATTTACTAATTAATTGGGTTCATAAGGTATGTTTTAATATTTCTAATCCTATGAAGACCAAAACAGAGTAGGTAAATTAAATAAATCGTAAACGAAAACAGGCTGATGCATAGACAATAGACATCTCTGCTTGAGGCCCGATTTGAGTCTAGATTTAGCTGAGTATAGATTGATTACCGTTCTGGAATAAGAACGATGCTCGAGTACTGATTCTATACATAAACTGTGATCAACTGATCGGCGATCAAACTGGACTTGAGCAACGTTCTGTAATACGGGCCAAGATTTGCAGAGTGGACTATCTCTATCAATGAAAACGTGGTAATGGGAGCTAGAGAATATACAGTACGACAAACGTTCAAAGGTTCAATCGTTTATTTTCGGAAAACCCGAATTAAAATGAATTAAATGTGACTATCGACCAATAGAAATTGATTTATGTTCGTACCTGAATTATTATAGATTGACGCACTTATTGCGTCACTATCTCATTGAACCAGTCACATTTAATTCGGCAAAGTTCGGTTTATCCGAAAATAAACGATGGAAACATTGAACGTCGTTTGAATGAGGGAAAACTGTACTTAATTGTATTGTATTGTATTGTATTGTATAACGGGCTGGTGACCTTAACTCAAGTCCAAGCGCGAATTTAGCGAACGGAATAAATTGTAATTATCGTTATAGTATAATAATTATGAGGTATGTGAGCGGTAAGACGGCTTCCCCGTCTCACCGCTCACATACACGTAGACAATGGTCAAGCTAACTCAGTCTACCAATTTTGTTAATCGCGCCCCCCCGCGTCTCACCACTCACATAGGTACCTCAGGCGGAGACTAGCACTTGCGCGTGCTCTTTATAGCAACAGTTTGTTTTGACAGCAAAGACCCAAGGAGTCGGCAGCAAATCAAACCCGAAGACAAGCTGTTAACCTTCTATGTAACAATCGCTAAAACTTCCGAATAAATGACAAGTAAAAAGTCTGACCATATTTAAATTCTAGACGCATCTATTTTAGAATGGTAAGTGGCTGTAATCTGTACCTAAGAATAAGGATGACTGCACACGACAATGAATCTATAATTGGTGTAGACTCTAGGTCATCTACCCTATTGCCGAGCGATATTTTAAGAACTGATCAAAATGACATTCCAGTTGTTTCGAATAATTGACTGGTTGTCGCAATGGGTAATAAGATCTTAAATCTTCTATGAGAGCATTCCTATTTGGCTAATGTTATACTGTAAGGAGCAAAGCAAAATCCCAAGTCTTAATAACTATTTCTAACTTACTAGGTATAATCTTTCCATCAATAATTTATTTTATTTTTGACAGCTTGGTACTATGTCCTACTAATCAATTACCGATTCGATTTCATAAAACAGTCGACTTTATACTGGGTGAAATTTTAATCGTTTTTAACCTCTTAATCATCGGGTCATTGTTGTACCTACTCATCATTATAAACAACTTTTACTATGGGACTAAACCTGTAATCGCGCAAAAAAATCAGCTGCTCCCTACATTTTGACGAGTTTGATGTAGGTAGATAAATTTAGTACTTACATCTGTTTTTTTTTCGCAATTTCAGGTTTGGTCTCACAGTAAAATGTTTGGAAAGATTATATTAAAATGGTGTAAGGTTGCTCTCTCGCTTCATTGATTGGAAAATGACGACTACTGTGGTAATATTAGAGCGAGCGCGCACTGCGGTGCGTTTCCGTTAGTTCTGCCGCACTGGGCGGGGCCTACAGTAACAAAACGCATGACCGCAGTGCGCGCACTTCAAAGACATTCCATACTTCACAGATTATGCAGTAGAAAAACGCACCGCAATGCGCGCTCGCCCTTAATAAATTTATGAATGAGTAAGTTTTTCTTTACTTCGTGACAATTTCGCATAACCTTTTTTGGCACTTTACCTAATGGCATTTAGAAGGCTATCAATGCCATGTATTGTTATTGTATTGGTTGATATTAAACACGTAATGGTGTAGTGTAGATAAATGGCCTATTCATTGTTTCCAATATTGTTATGGAATAGGGATACTTACCCATTACCCATTTAGGAATACATTAGTGTATAAGATAAACGCAAAAAATAGCCATAATCTATTATTATAATGCACTTTTCATGTACAAAATATAGCATTAAAATAAAGATAATGCTTAATACACGTTGTTATTTATTAAGTTACATATTGCGAGAAACATCTGTTAACATAATTTAGTTATTTTATACTAAAATAAAATAATAACTCGATCCTGTTAACTTTTTAATATAATCATCACTTTAATTTGTAACGTAATAAATTATCCTATTAATCGGTTACAGTTTTTATTATTAAGTTTTAACAACTTTATTATTGGAAGTCGTTTATGAAGCCGTTGATCTATAAAGCTGGATGTATTGCAAATCATGCGCCTGCGTCGAAAATAACAGAAACGTTACCCGGTACAGTCGCGTGGAAATTGGTTACAAAATAGTTTAAAACTTAGGTGACCTCTTACCACAGCCAAACAGAAAATATGTAGTAAAAACCGTGTAAGAAAAAGCACAACCACTATATTTTTAAAATAAGGAATGTAGAGCAAATCAGAGACATTTTCTTTTGTAAGGTCATATTACCATAATGCAAAATTGTTTGAATTTTAATGTGCAAGAGAAGAAAGGTCGGAAGTTTGTTTGTGTGTAGGCAATTATGCATGCAATTTTATTGTATTATTTTTTTCTTTATGTAAGCATGTGGTCTGTAATAAAGATTTTTATTTACTTATTTATTTTATAATGTCACAAGAATATAGAAAACCTGCCTTAATGATGTCAGAACATGGACTTAAAATTGCTAATTGAGAAATCTTAATTTCAAATAAAGCAAATTATACTGTCTTTATCTTAAGATAAGGAAGATAAGGATTATGCAATGTGATCTTAAGATATCTAAAGAAATCAAAGCCGTAAAAACTACTTAAATGCCAATTGTATCTTAAAATCGATACAAAACTAAGTATGTATAACTAAAAATGATAACTATCTAACACTTTTCCACCCGCCAGTCCCTAACAATGGGCAATGAATATAATTCGTTAACAAAACAGATAAAAAGATGGAACAATTAGATACCGTCAGACGCCACAAACGCACTTTTGTCTGTAAACACCTTTATAGTGAACAAAAGTTGTTATGACAGCCAGCTGCCGAATGGTGATAGCATTATTGTGGTGATTGTGATCTCTGATGAGCATTCGGGTAGAATGGGGGAAATTAGAATGGTTTCATTTGGCAGAGCATTGGCAGCTTGTCTTTATTGAGATAACATAATAATTATGTTTTTTTTTTTAAACTGACTAAATTGGGATGTTGTTTCTAAGTGACAGTTGTTGAAGGATCTACTGACGTTTTAATCTACTTAAGTACCTAAATCAAATTTTAGGACTGTCGCTAAATAAACTATAGGGAAGCGTCGAATTATGCCTTTTTGCCGATACGATACCGACACGCTTGTAGAAATATCGGTGATACCAATGATATTGATATTGTAATAGTCGCTAAGGTTGGAATTTATTTTTATTTTATTTTATTAATTTTAGGAAAGCTTACAGCTAATATATTTCCATATATATAGTACAATGTGTAAAAGATGGCCAATTACAAGCTTCCACCAACGATTAAAGTGTGTAACATTAACAAATACGAGAAAACAGCGACGCGAGACATAACTAAAGTCTCACGCTCAAAGAATACAATAAAAAAAAGTTAAAAACAAAAAAAAAATGGTTATATATCGAAAAACAATTATTCAAACTTTTCCTTACTTCCTTAATGCTACTATTAAATAAATCTAACTCGACATCCTGACACACCATATTAAAAGTACGACAAGCTCTTATTACGTACGAGTTCTGCCTGAATTGATGGATACCTAGTTTATAATTTAGGTCCTATGAAAAGGAAATGTTTTTGGAAACTTATTGTCTTGCCTTTAAGTGCATAAACTGTACCTATCATTATGGTCGAACGAACCCCATTTTAATTATCGAAATACATACTTACTAAACACGATATTAAAAGCCATGAATGATAAATAACTCATTTCAATGTCAAATGCCACTGAAAAATTCTCAAACAAAAAATATATCACTAAGGAAAAAGCTCATTAAAAATAACTCCAAACATCTTCCATTACTTTCCTATTAATTCCAAGACTTGACATTAGTCACAGTTTCTGATAATGAATCAATTTACACCCACATTTTTTCGGAAATCTAAATATACGAAAACATTTATCTTTCAGTTGCGCACGCGTCGCTTTCAAAACACGAAAGCGTACAGGGAATGTGACGTCACAGGTTTACGTCACCCGCGGCCATCGCCATCTTGGAACGCCATGTTTTGTAAACAAGTACAAGAAACAATAGCATTCGGATATGGACTAACAAACTTCGCAAATATTTGTACGTCCTATCGTACTGCAATGATGGTCGTCAAAATGATTGTAAGGTTGGTTGGATAGTGGCGGAATTCTTAGGAAAAATGTAAGATTGTTCTTGATACAGTACAAGAGGATATACGGAGAATATTTATTCTGATTGTAATACTTTGAATGACATACGTAGATCTTGTTTTACGAATCAATCAATATGTTGTGTGTCATTTGGGTGATACGCCTTGGTACGCCTCTGCCCAACCCCTCGGGGTAAACAGGTGTTATATATGTTATTAATGATGTCAATAGTGTTCCGTTCAATATTTTTGGTCCAATTCCTCTAGAAACCCTTATTATGTTACACTATACTCAAACTCAATATATATAATGCTTCCACATACGAATAACTAAAACTTCGGTGCATTTATTTATTTATTTATTTATTTTACAATATAATTTTCACATACCAAAGTATCTGAAGGTATTTCCACGTACAAAATCTCTTCGCAAGTCATAGAACTATCTATACTTACAGCTGCTTTCAATTCCACAGAGCCCAACTGAATGCCAATAAATCCCACGTATTTGAGGTCCCTTTACCAGTATTTGTAGTTAATGTACAAGAATGTACTGGTCAGGAAATCACGATCTTCCTTATTTATTGGATCGTGGATCTGATAACTGATACGCTAAGTGCCGATGATGGGTTGCAAAAACAAACGCTTTGTATTATGTCCTTGATTGTACATCGGAAAAAATGTATGGAGTATTTTGTGGTCCAGAGGGCTTAGTGCGAGTTTTTATACTTACTCGATCGCGTTTACGTTATCGTTACCTTATGTCAATTCGTATGGAATAATTGTGTTTCCCGTGTTAGTCACCAGACGGCGCTTATTAATTTTCAGTACAAACTGACGTTTACGTTAACGCGATCGAGTAAGTATAAAAACTCACACTAAGCCCACTGATAACCAAAACATACAAAAAAATCTACTTAAGGCTTGTCCGCCGTAAAAAGCGCGGTCACTGTCGGACTGCATAGAAAAGAAAGAGAAGCGCGATGACACAACGTTTGCAAAATATGAAGTAACTAATTAACGATTTACAAGAAATCTAGGGATTGAACTAAAAAAGTAATCGCATGAAATCATTCCTTATTATTTTGTAAAGAACTGTACAGATTTATGAACACTTTTAATGAAAACTGTAGGAGTAATATGGTAAAAACTCGAAAAAACAGACAGAAATAGACCTGTGTTTAGCCTTTTTTTTCTTCAGTTCTACGAACTAAAATAGATTTCAGGACACATAAAATCCTTTCTTATGTATTCTAGATTATTGTGTATTTTTTCTATCAAAAACGTGCTATGGTTACTGTAAAAAATGGAAACAAAGTTACTTTTTTTGGCCGTATTTTAAGGAGGACAAGCCTAAGATATATGCCAACGGCCTTGAGTGCATAGCTTGCATGCCCTTTTTTTTTTTTGAGGGTGGGAAATCATCAAATAACTTCTCCCGCTCTGGGTGGAGCGGAAGGGCGTGCCAGACTTTTACTGACTAAAACCCACCCGTGTTCCTTCAGTTGCCTATGCCAGGGCCGCGGTATCTTCTTCAAACTACCCGCGACCCCAGCGGCGTCGGCCCTATTGGACCCCATCATTTGCTGCCATCTCTTTGAGGCGCGCGTGGAACACAACGCGCCGTCGACTCGGGCCTGCCGGTCGATTCTGTATAAATCTCACCGTGAAAACTTAGGTGAAGTGAGTTTGTTTTTGCTAGGAATTGACTGGAGGCGAGCGTTACCAGCGACACCTTGCGGAAAAAGTTGTCAGTTTTCTTCCCCATTGACAGCTCACTCCACGCTCACTTCACCTAAGTTCTCACGGTGAGATGGTTACAGAATCGCACTGCAGGTCCTTACCGGACGGCGAGCTACCCGCTACTCACCGTCCGCAGGCCCGCGCCTACGGTGGCCGGAATTCGCCTCGCGATTCCCGCCGCCCAGGGCGTCTCCTGCGGCGACTGAGGGCGTGAGGCTGCCTCTGCCTCACGCGTTCCGCCTCCTCCTTCGCGAGCATCACTGCTTCGCAGAAGGAGATGACGTCCTCCCATGCACTCTCGCTCCGCACCATGGCCTGAACCAGGCTCGGACGCGAGAGATCGCCGCCGCCGATCGCCTCCGTGAGAACACGGCGGTGCTCTGCCCAAGCCGGGCAGACCTCCACTGTATGCTCCACCGTGTCCTCCGGGCGATCCACACAATGGTGACACCCGGGCGTTTCCTCCCGCCTTATGCGAAACAGGAACCTCCCGAAACAGCCGTGTCCGGTGAGGACCTGCGTCAGGCGGAAGGTGAGGACGCCGTGGCGCCGCTCTAACCAATCCTCAAAGAGGAGACTTATCGCCGCAATTGTGGCGTGCCCAGCGCTGGGTTGCGACAGTCGCGCTCTCCATGTCGCCATGAGATCCCGCCGGAGCTCTGTCCGCTGTACCGTGATTTCTCGCGGTAGCGGAGTTACGCCCCGGCGTTTCGCCTCCTCGCGCCACTCCCACACGTGCGCGAGGACCTTTGCCTCCAGATCCCACGGCGGCAATCCGGCAATGAGGCTCGCCGCCTGCCGGGAGACCGTGCGGTATCCCCGGACTAGCCGGATGGCCATGACCCTCTGGGACGCGTTCAACCGTTGGGCTGGCCGCAGCCTTAGGGAACGCGCCCACACCGGTGCCCCGTAAAGGGCCATGGACCGCACGACAACCGCGTAGAGCCTCCGGCAGGAGGCGTTTGGACCCCCCAGATTAGGCAGGAGCCGCCTCAAAGCAGCCCCAGCCCGCTCCAGTCTGGGAGCCAAACGTCGGAAATGCTAGCTTGCATGTCCTGTGCTGAGCTCACGCAACGCGTCGTACGTCCACCCAGTAATAGGACTCGCCAATCAAGGAGCGCTGTCCCAAATTAGACGCATTATGAATTTATTATGCATAAAACAAAAGGTATAAATATTAAAACACGGAGGTATACTAAAAGATAAATAATAAAATTATTTTTAAAATGGTGAAGGTTACATAGAAATACGCTTGATAGTGTTTGTGTGATTCTCAGTTTATTATTCGCGTTAGACATAACTTTACAAATTAATTACGCTAAGTCTGTACCTAATACAAACATTATATAAAATATTCACATATATTAAGAAAATGCTCTAGCTCTCACATAAATTGTATGTATTTTTGTTCAATGGGAAACCCTTGAATTTTAATACTAAGTAGTAAATTACTTTTAGCAAAAGTAATTAAATAGGTTTAACCCATCTTGAACGGAAAATGCTGGTAGATTACGTAAAGTAATAAATTAATGAGGAAAATAAAGAAATATTCCAAGTAGACGCGTTGATAATAATCTAAAGATTGCAAATTCATTAAACATGCATAAATTAAAAATACTGAGAACATAAATAAAAAATAACGTAATTATAACGCTCATAATGTATTAGTTATTTAAATAACCGTGTTGTATTATTGTTATTGATCGCAAACTTCTGTTACCAAGCAGATTAATCGATAGATAAATAGGATTTCATTTAAGGCTTGTCCGTCGCAAAAAGCGCGGTCACTGTCGGACTGCATAGAAAAGAAAGAGAAGCGCGATGACACAACGCTTGCAAAACATGAAGTAATTATCGATTTACAAAAAATCTGTTGAAAGGATAAGTGTCACAATTAAACTAAAAGAGTAATATATTTCTTTACAAACTTTTACAAACTAACAATTCTTTACAAACTAATAAATAAATAAATAAAATAAATAAATAAATATCCTTGGACATTTCACACAACGCCATCTAGTCCCAAGCTAAGCAACCTAATGCTTGTATTATGGTAACGAGATGGCTGATAAAATACTTATATACATTTTTTTTTGTAAATACATACATATTATAGATAGAAAAACACCCAGACTCCGAACAAATACTTGTAGGTCGTACAAATATTTGTTCCGTGCGGGAATCGAACCCGCGACATGCTGCGCAGCAGTCAATCGCTCAACCACTGCGCCAAACGTGTCGTCAAATAATAATTCCTTATTAGTTTGAAAAGAATTGTATAAAGTAAAAAATGGTTACAAAGTTACTTAGTTACGCCGTATTTTAGGAAGGAGCAGCCTTAATGTAATACACTAATAATGTTTGAACGAGGTTAGGTTATGTTCTTGAATGGTTCATCGCTCTTTACGTTCGCGATGAAACTTTCAGTTTTTCACATTAATTATCTTTAGGGCAGTTACAGGCAGCCAGAAGCCTGAAAAGTCTGAAAGTAACAACTGCTTTAAAGTCGTATTTCACCAGCTTTAAGCAGTAAATGTGGTGATGGCAGTGGTGAGAGCAGTGGTGGCCCAGTGGTAGCCGAAGCAGGCACTTTGTGTAAATTATTTCATCACTACTGCTCTCAAAACGGTGAAGGAAAACATCGTGAGGAAACCGGCATGTCCTAGAACCAAAAATTCGAAGATATGTGACATCCACCAACCCGCACTGGGCCCAAAATGGTGAATTATGGACCACTCCCTCTCACAAAAAGAGGAGACCAGTGTCCCAGCAGTGGGAACATTATAGGCTGACTAAGGTAAACAGTAAATCCAACTAGAAATCCAGTTTCTTAGACCACTGCAAGGCCTAAGAAACTGGCTATGATCTGTACGGTATTTTACGGTAAAAAGTTGGGATCACCCTTCAACTTCTCACTGTTCATAAGATTATACGAACTATCATGTGATCCCAAAATTATACAGTAACACACAACACACACACACACCACACACAGCCAACAAAACACACAGCACAACACACATGAGTGAGTTATTGTGATTAGGATCGCTACCGTACAGTTGAAATTGGCATGAATCCCTATAAACCCTAATTAGTAGTTCCTCAGTCGGAGGATTTTTAGGTCTCTCTATAATTAGGGTTGCGTGCTATAATCAAAAGGTAGAGCTGCAGTAAGTATTTCAATATTCATATACTGAACTGTATTTCATTTCGATAAAACCCAGAATTAATGCTTGTTTGAATCTTATCTTATTGCTGCAATGACATAAGCAATTAATTACATTGCAGATTTTAACACACGCCCCAATGACGTCACTTAAGTAGATGGTATTTCAAAATGTCACCTTAATACTTTTAGCATTCTGCATATCTCCAATAATTATATGGTTTAGGATCCTATCCATAAGTTATGTCAAAAGGTATCTGATAAAGGAGTTACGCTAATTCTTGGGTAAAGCCTTCTTAATAAAATCACAATATTTGGTTTATTTTTGTATTATTATGTTCAGTAAACGATGGAGTCATACTGTTTAGGGAACTCCCCAAACAGTATTCTCTCTGGAGGGGAGGCAAAGAATGTCCAAATTCCCCTTGTGCGGTACTTACGTCCTTGAGCTGACCAATGGGGATTTTAGTAACGACAGATGGTGAGATAATCATCCTACTTTTGAAATTCAATATTCTAGATTGGATTTTCTTTCTCTATGGTCATTAACTCGTAAATACATATCATATTAGTCAGAATCGGGATGCGTAACACTAACAACGTCTTTCGTCGACCATCTATCCTTCCTTCAAAACTTTTTACTCTTTTGGGTGTTGCAGTGGTCAGCCCACATGACATTTGCGGACTAGTAGTCATTTACGGTGATGATATCAAACAAAACCACTGACCATTTTACCTTCATAGCATTTTTGAAGACCAGCACTCGTAGCATGATGACGTTTTGTCGACGGAAAAATAGACAAAATGACACATTGCCATGCTTAGACGCGTAGAATGCGTAGGAATATTTCTACAATCTATTATTATGTCTATTCTTCCGTCGACAAAATCCATTTCTACGGCGGTCATGCTAAACGTGCGGCATAGGTATTTAAAAAAATCGTTTCCTAAATTCTTCTAAACGCCACAGTCCTCTTCGACCGTTCAAAACACTTTTAGCCAGATCAAAATAATTTAATAAGTTAATATTTTTTGTTGTATCAATCTGTCACTGTTGTCTTTAATTATACGTTGTGCCGTCTAGCCGTATGGTACAGTGTACCAATGACTCGTGTAGGTCATGTATAGGGTTTCCACTGAGGCGAAAAAGCAAGTTCAGACTTGTTCTTAGGCCTTCAATGCTGCCCTTGACGGCAATAGTCTTTCTGACTTTGAGTATAGATCAGAAATGTTTAGGCATACAAGACACGGCCTCATGTAGTTTATTATGATGGGCAAAGATTAGGCTAAAATCACGCTGGTCGCAGGAAAATATCATCATTATCATCATCATTTTCTAGGCCTGATGCCAATTTAATTGGGGTCGGCACAACCTGTCTTTTTCTTCCATACTTTAAGATATCGCAGGAGAAATCGTTGTATCTTAAACAAAATATGATTCGCGACTATAACAATAAGTATTTACATAATTATAATAATAACAATCATTAAAACATCTCTCTTGTTAGTTTTGTGCCAAAATGTCATGATTTCCGTAAGAAAATTTTAATTTGGCGGGCTGCCTTTGCGCATTCACATTAAAAATTTTGTTTGGAGAGTGTACTTGATTTGCGAGTGCTGGTCAACTATTCCACCATGCGAGGAACCGCTGGAAGGATGCTGAGCTAACTGCCAACATTCAATAAACTGTTTATTTAAATTCCAACAGAGATCTTCTTAGCCAAGCAGTCGTATACTGCTTTGGTCTTTTCAGGTCCATCTGGTCGCGCCCCAATATTTTGGTCCTTCGAACCGGATCACAATCAAATTGCCTAAAGCGACAACCCTAACAGAGCATGCAGGACTCTTCATATGAGTTTTTATAGTAGGTATATCAACGATTTAGGATCAGTGCCAAAGTTATCATAATATTTATGTTCCAAAGAATAAAACACGAATACGGGGTCCACTAAAAACTTTATCGTTGCAATTAAAACAGCATTTTATAGAAAAGAAAATATTTTGCGAATTAAATGGCCGTGTAAACTTGTTTAAGGGTATATAAATTAATAGTAAATGACGAAAAAATACGAAGTAAGGCTAAAATGTGCGAATAAAATGGATGATAATCAATTTCTGTACTTTAATGCCTATTTGTAGGTATTTTATTTTACATCCCTATATTATAGTGCAAATGATCTTTGATCTTGAACAGGACCATTCTACATAGACATTAGTAAGTTTATGGTCCTTGTAGAAACAAAAATAAATAAAATTATCCTTATCGTTTTAAAGTTGAAGATCCGGTCAAATAGAAAAGACTTTAATGAAGAGAAATTTTCTCACAAACAGAAATAACTCACAGGCTTATTTTATTAAAAAAAAAAATCAAAACAATCTTTTCTCCATAAAGTATAGCCAATTCTAATTGTAATGAAGACGCAAAACATAAACATGACCATAGACTAACCACATTTTGACAGCTATCATTTTTATTACAGTTATTGAACAAACAGGCGCTTGGACAGGTAACGAGCCCGCATCTGTCCGAGTCCGGCATTGAACCCACTACCCCTAGCTAGCTCCCCCATCGTACAGACACCTGTCGTGTTGGAGTTTTGATTTTATTTGCGAACTGATACCTATATTTAAATTGCTTGTTTTAAAATAAGGGGCTGTCTTATTTTTTTTATGATATAACTTTGCCAAAAAGACCAACGGTGCACCTGTTGATTTTTTTACTGCAGTCTGTATGCATGTATAGTGTATTTCGAAAGTATCTGATAAAATTGTAAACAAATGGATCGGAAACTGTGGATGTGGATGCTAATCTGTAATGCCACTACAAGTTGGGAGCTTTGATTTGATTATTTGAATACTCAAAATTCTAAATTAAAATCACCATAAAGATGAATTAATTTTATAACTTTTTCAATGGGAAGGAACAGGCAAAGCTAATTGTAAATTACGTCATTATCACTAGTAACTGTCAGCTGTCTATCTGTTGAAACGCACATCAAAAATTATCATTTCTAACCAATAGAATAAGTACATCAAAAATACTGTTTGCACATCAAAATTTGCATGTCTAAATAAATTAAACTTAACGTCAGGTCGACGGAGTCCCTCTGCGCGGGGTCCTATTTCTGACTGCAGGGTTTAAAAGAACCTAACGAAACCGAACCTCAATGTGACCAATAATTATAATTTGTTCATGGTTTGATATTCAACTAGTTAACTAGTAGTGCAATAATAAATTTATTAGATGCGCATTTGTTATTTTTGATGATCAGTTAGTATTTTTGATATACTTTTAATTAATTTTTTTTTTGGTACTTTGACAAAAATTGGTGTAAGTATGATTATTAGATGTGTAAAAATATTTTTCTGTAATTTAATTTCCCATTAAAAAGTAAACGCGCTGTCACCCTAAAAAAAATATGGTGTTTGATAGATAAACAACACCAGCGACGATGCGACTCCTAGCGGGATAAATTGGCAGTAAGTATCTCTCCCCATTATAATTTAATAATGTTAATCAATGAATAATTGTTGAAAAAAGTGTTGTGATGTAAAGTTGAAACTTTCTAAATACAGATGAATATCGTGTCTTGACTGGTATTCATATTACTTGGCCACCAGCTGCAGGTATAGAGCTGGAGCTCGTGGCCAAGTAATAACAACCGTACGGGTCGGTTTGCCGGGGTTGGACCGTGGATGGGTCCGTGGGGATCTTTACTTACCGAGACTCCTCCGTGCTTCGGAAAGCATGTTAAGCCGTGGGTCCCGGCCGTCATTTGTGGATCTTTGATAGTCGTTATGGGTCGTCAAAAGCCCGAAACTCTGACTACCCGTTTAACCAAGGGGTATCATATTACCCAGTTACTGGTTTATGGAGGTCAGATAGGCAGTCGCTCCATAGACAGTTACAGGATTAGTCTATCAAAATATAAGTTCCGTATCTATTTCTTTCTTAGTTGACATTTTATTAACATTATTCTCACACAATAACCCGACATGATATCCGTACTAACTTCTTAGAAACTCCCCCTTAATCTTTGTCATACCCTCTTTTAATCACTTCTTTGAGAAAATAGTTGAATGACTATAAAGAACAGACATACTGAATACAATGCTACCGTGCAAAATACGACTTCAACCGAAAATCTATTGTCTATGATCGAAGACGAACTTTAACCCCTCTACAAAGTTACGATGCAGTTGCGAAACTTTATAACCATCCCTATCTCTAAGTTATAAGGTTCTTTTCATCAGGGAGAGATGGAAAACAAGTCTTGTTCAATTTTGTCGGATAGAATTCCCATTGTGATATTCACAATTGAAGGAGATTATGTTAAAACGAGTCGGATGACAAATGAATAAAAAGATTCCTTTTGGCGAAGGGAGAGGGGCTCTAAGTCGTTCTTTGGAATTCAACTTGTGAAGTAATCATATAAAAATGAGGATTTGATTTGTTAAGGATTAAATGATGTTTTATTGGTATTCTATATTGGTATCTACATTATAGAGAAATCTATAATTATACAAATAAATAAAATTGAAGTGTCTGTTTGCAATTTCAAAATAACAGTTTTTTACTAAATGTATAATATATGAAAGCATATTATACGGTACTGTGAGGACTCGAACCTCACAGCGGGAGGCTAACTACTTTATAATAAAAGACAGTAGTGTACTGAAGAAATGGGGCTGAAGCCCGCTATATTAAAATAGAAATAAAATTATAATTCACTCCCTAGGTCCTACGCGGAGCCCTAGCTATCAGCTATCTGTCAATCTTATAAAAAGCGACCATCACTTTTTATAAGAATATTCGATGTTTGAATAATCGAATGTCAGCCAGTTACATACTTGGGCTTGTATAAGGTAAAACCTCTACATGAGCTACGCCCACCCTTGAATAAAAGGATTAACGTAGTCAACTTCCAAATAAAACTTTTATTCAGACCAAGACATTCGATCATACAGACAAAACCTACCTAAACCTAAAAATAGACACCCTACCTAACTCCGGGAAAATGGCGACAATATGAGGGATTGTACTTCTAGGTACAGGCTCAGCTCTGGACAAACGAAACGCGAAAAACTAACACTATGCTAAGTGTCAGTCAAAGTAATATTAAAGTGTGCCGTTGTGCACCCAAAAATATCGCATTTATCCAGTCTGAGCCCCGTCAGACAAAACCCGGAGGGAAAAGAATGACGTGCCTCTTTCGATAATAAAATGATGTGGCAATTCACATCAGCCCAGAAGGGGTTGAAAATCTAAAGAACTCAACATCGTGATTCATTAATCCATCGGACAGTATCGAGCCAGAGGGAGGAATGCGCCAGGAAGTCAAAATTCTACCGTAGAACCTAACTCATGGTCAATCTCCAGCAAATTCAAAGAAATATATCGCGTAATGTCAACACTGAACCCTTACGTATTACTACTGGTCCATATTGACCAAACTGTGGATACTCTGATATAAACTGCACCAATTGTGTCAACTCAACACACTTTGCAAGGACTATGTCCCGTCAGCAAAGTTGGTTACAACTCATACCAAAGTCACCCCCCCTCTAGAAGGTATACACAGTTTCTCAAACCATCCACTACTTCTAATACGTCATACTAAATGCTGGAGGATGTTCATGCTAATCAGCCCTATCGACCCGTAACGAAGCGACGTCGTCGTAGGTGTTCACTCCCTCATGCTCTTCAATGTAGTGGGCAGCGTTGTGGTGTACCACACACGCTGTTGGTTGCGTCCGATGTCTCACCATATGTAAAATTGCACAAAAAAAACACAATATTAGAACATTTGAAAATATACACATTAATATTTCATGCCCTGCTGATGTCATAAATGTAATGCAGTGACATGATAAACTGTAAATAAAGACAATGACAATTAAATAATCCTTAAAAGAAAAAGTTTCCATCTAATAAAACTAAGAGGTTTAAAAAGTTTACATCTAATAATATTCTTAACAAAAATATCACACAACCTCCTTTTATTTACTTTAAAAAACCTAAAATTCAAAATAGAAAATTTCACTATAAAATGTTCATTGGTTATCTTAATCCTTTTTAAATTATTTATATTAGGAACCAAATTTTTAAATATAATCTTCTTTACAGATAAACACTTTTTCTTTTTCTGTACAATACGTCTTGGATTATACACGACACTTCGGTGTCGTATAGGGATATTGGGGAACCTAACACAACTTTTAATAGTTTTAATTTCCACGTGCGCGATATCAATCATTGTATCGACTGCGCATGACTCCACTTCATCTTCACTTAACTTCAAATCGACTTTAAAATTACAAAACTTGCCAATCTCCTTTATCTCCGACGACAGATCGGAATGGGCATTCTCCTTTGAAATCGGAAATTTTAAATTAAAATTATCGTGAAAAATTTGTTCACAGGTGATGCTATTTTTATTGTTTTCCACATCGTGAACATGATCGTCTTGACACACAGACATACTAGACATAATAGCAGGATTGGACAGACCCGAATATTCCAGTGCTTCCTGATCTTCCTTCATAAGCACCTCGTCTGTCTGCACATCGTTTTCGGTCACCACAGGGCTGCTCTCTGCGCAGCTGAGCTCAGCAATGACCTCAACTTCATCTTTATCTACTTCACTGCCTGCATTGCATTTTTCTAACACATCAACTTCCTGCTCTCTTTCACTAGAAATTAATTGCATGTTATCATCTACACATAAAACATTTTCCTGTCTGTCTTCAACAGACCTCTCTTGTGCGTCCGCCTCTTGTCGCGCACAACTAATAATCTTTCCCTTATGGCATCTACATGGGAATTCTGCCCATAATGCGTCACACAGTGCCTCAAAGGACATACCGTCCGACCATGTATAATTGTAAAAAGATCTTGCAGCACTTGCAAGAAACGCACCCAAAATTAGCGACCAATCGCTTTCTCGCCATCCATTGATGTTAGCTATTCGCAAAAAATCGGCAATAAACTTTTCAAGACATCGGGCGTCGATGCCCGTGAAATAATAATCCAACATCAGCACCATGTCGAACACTCTCTAATAATAATAATATTTAAAACCACTTAGTCTGATTAAGGGGATCCACTGCTCCTCATATCGCTCGGCATGCGATAGTGATGCGTCTTGCGTCCGGCGGAATAACTTCTACGCCAAACACCAATAAATTCTTAAATACTTCGCTCTGCTAAACTCGGCCGTATCGGCGCACTCCAGAAAACCTTCGAGAGGTACCGCGGGCGTACGCGCGGTCAATGTGCAGCTTCAGCTACGGCGGCGGCGGCGCCTCCACCAAATGTGAGGACTCGAACCTCACAGCGGGAGGCTAACTACTTTATAATAAAAGACAGTAGTGTACTGAAGAAATGGGGCTGAAGCCCGCTATATTAAAATAGAAATAAAATTATAATTCACTCCCTAGGTCCTACGCGGAGCCCTAGCTATCAGCTATCTGTCAATCTTATAAAAAGCGACCATCACTTTTTATAAGAATATTCGATGTTTGAATAATCGAATGTCAGCCAGTTACATACTTGGGCTTGTATAAGGTAAAACCTCTACAGTACTTATAACGGTACTTCCTTATAACAAAAAAACGTTAAATTATTATTTTTTTTAATTTTGTCTTTTTGTCTGTCTGTCTGTTTGTCTGTTTATTCCGGTTAATATCGGAAACGGCTGGACTGATTTTGATGGGACTGGCAGACAGCTGACGTTATAAGGAGTAAGGTAGGCTACTTTTATGTTAGAAAAAGAATTAGAGTTTCGCGCAAAAAAATAGAACCCATGAAATTGTGAACAAAATCCGATTCAAGTATTGACATCCACGTGGCCGAAGCCGCGGGCAAAAGCTAGTATATTAATAAATGTTTAATACTTAGTTAAGTACTTCCACGTTGTTATTCGACCAGAGTGTTGAAGACTGGCTTTTCCAATGGCCATGGCAATATCAAGAAGTACCAGAATAACAGTGGCTTTTTTTTTCTGGATGGGAAATCATCAAATAACTTCTCCCGCTC
The DNA here is from genome assembly GCA_905163495.3 of Cosmia trapezina. Taxonomy (NCBI): domain Eukaryota; kingdom Metazoa; phylum Arthropoda; class Insecta; order Lepidoptera; family Noctuidae; genus Cosmia; species Cosmia trapezina. The sequence goes on from LR991042.1 coordinate 12,850,487, forward strand.
TGGGTGGAGCGGAAGGGAGTGTCAGACTTTTACTGACTAAAACCCGCGACCGCAGCGGCATCGGCCCTATTGGACCCCATCTTTTGCTGACATCTCTTTGAGACGCGCGTGGAACACAACGCGCCGTCGACCCGGGCCTGCAGTGCGATTCTGTAATCATCTCAACGTGAAAACTTAGGTGAAGTGAGCGTGGAGTGAGCTGTCAATAGTGTCAATTCCTAGCAAAAACAAACTCACTTCACCTAAGTTTTCACGGTGAGATTTTTACAGAATCGACCGGCTGGTCCTTACCGGACGGCGAGCTACCCACTACTCACCGTCCGCAAGCCCGCGCCTACGGTGGCCGGAAATCGGCTCTCGATTCCCACCGCCCAGGGCGTCTCCTGCGGCGAGGCTGAGGGCGTGAGGCTGCCTCTCCCTCACGCGTTCCGCCTCTTCCTTCGCGAGCATTACTGCTTCGCAGAAGGAGGTGATCACCATTTGTGACTATTGGCTGACAGGAGATCGCTTGTTCTTCTTCTTTTCGTGTCGATGGTTCTCTTCTTCGATGTTTTTATATTGATTGATCCCAGCAGGTTGCCACATTGATCGCGGCATCAGAGGCATTCTCTACGTTATCCGAGGTGCAGGTGAACGACCTTAGGACATTCCAGCAAGTGGGACATGGTCTGATTAGAAACACGGCACTCGAACTGGGTGGTAAGTGGGTCAGTAATCCCCCACATCGACAAATTGTGTCTGCAGCGGCCTACTTGGAAACGCAGTCGATTGAGAGCTTTCCATATAGGCCACTGCAGATCACGCCCGGGAAGTAAACGCTACCGTGGTTTAACGAAGTCAGGAGGTGGTGGATGCTTCTCTTCGAACGAAAAACGACCGCGTAAGAAGCTCTTACGCGGTCGTTTTTCGTTTTGTAATCGTAGAGCGAGTCGGGAATCGAGTTCTTAATCATAGCAGGTACTCTTGAACGCTCTTAGGTCTCTTGCAAAATATCCAGTCGAGGAATAATGTCGAGGAACCTTCATAATCATCATTCTCCTGCTCTTATCCCAATCTATTTGGGGTCGGCACAACAGTCGTCATCTCGGTAGTCACCTCCTTTCTAGCCATGCCATCTTTCACACAGTCCATTCATTGTTTCTTTAGTCTTCCCCCACTATTATAGCCACCGACATTCATGCTCAAAACTTTCCTCACGAAATTTTCTTCATTCCTCCGCATGACATGCCCATACCATGACAACCTATTTCCGCACAGCCTTTCAGTCACCGGCGCCACTTTCAAACTTCCTCTTATGTACTCACTTCTTATTCTATCCATTGGTGTAACACCACACATCCATCTTAGCAAGGAACTTCCTCGAGGAACCTTCTCGTTTCGGAATTAAATCCCTTGGCAATGTAAACAATATCGGTATTTTTGTAGCCTTACAAGCATAGGTTAATCATCAGCCTATAATGTTCCCACTGCTAGGACACAGGCCCCCTCTCTGTGAGAGGGAGTGGGTCGTAATCCACCGCGCGGGCCCAGTGCGCTATTTTTTTTTTAGTTCTAGGACATGCCGTTTTCCTTCATCGTTTTTAGAGCAGTGGTGATGGAATAAATTACACAAAGTAAAGGGCATGACTGGGTTCGAACCCACAACCAACAACATGTAAAATCGGGGCCGCTACCACCACTGCTGTAAAATTATTATGTCTGTGAATAAAAGCTTTTTAATTTTTTTTTCATCCCTAAATTCCTACCAACCGCAAACAGCCAGACAACCACCCAAGCCACATCAAACCGTCAAAAGCCAAACCACCGCACTACATTCAATTTCCATAAAATCCCGTATAAAAGCCAACTTTTTCATTTAGCTATTGACGCTATTATGCATCGATATTGGTCGATAGCGTGATGAGAGTGCACGTCGATACGTCCCGCATCGATACGAGTCCGGAGTCGTGATGCCAACAATGGGAGTAGCCGGGATTTATTGCAGCCCGGGATCCGTGCCGGGATAATACTGAAAGGAATAGGGTGGAGCTGACAGGGATATTTTTTTAACTTTATCTGAAAATAAATATAGCAAACAATTGATAAAAAGTTTTATCTATCTATCTACATATATATCTATATATCTATACTTATAATAAATCTGTAGAGAGGTCAATTCTGTACATGATATATATTTTCAAAATAACTATCAGGGGGTAATTAGTGATCGATACTGATGCCAAAAATGCAATTAATAAAATTTTTGTCTGTCTGTCTGTCTGTCTGTCTGTCTGTCTGTATGTTCCTTATAGAAACAAAAACTACTCGACGGATTTTAACGAAACTTGGTACAATTATTCTTCATACTCCTGGGGAGGTTATAGTATACTTTTCATCACGCTACAATCAATAGGAGCAGAGCAGTGAAGGGAAATGTTGGGAAAACGGGAGAAGTTGCTCCATTTTTTTAAGCTTCCGTCGCGTGTGCAGCCTTAATGGTTAGCTATTAATAATAATATTCTGCGGTTCCTTATTGCGATATTTTTCAACAGTATTGTGGATTGACTTAGTATATTTCCCTACTAAAATACGAAAGTTAATCTGTCTGTTACATCAAAACCACTGAACCGTGAGGAAGGACATATGGTACTTTTTTACGAAAAACGACGGAAACGCGGACGAAGTCGCGGGCAAAAGCTAGTATGTAAATAAAAATCATATAAAAATCAATTGTTGTTCGTTTGTCTGGCTAAAACTCGAGAACGGCTGGGCCAATTTAGCTGATTTTGATTTTGAAGTGTTTGTCGTAGTCCAGGGAAGGTATAAACGCTGAAAAAAATTGCAAAAGTGGCCGGGAAAATTGGAAAATATTAAATTATGGAAATTGGGACAGGACAACGTTTGTCGGGCCAGCTAGTCCTTGTATACGTCATGTAGTTTTCTCCCTGATTTGATGGTGACCTTTGGTTGTTATGACAATGGGCGTCGAATGCATTCACAATGTTGAAACAACAGTAACCTCAAATCAAAATGAAGGTATACCCACCCACTCTGGTAGTAACATACCTGAATTGTATTAGAATGTCTTAATGAGATACTTCCAATTAAAATTTCAAATTAAAGGAACCATATTTTAATGATTAAACATCGGTAAAATTGTTGTCTGTCTAGCTTTTTAGTTGAATAACCGAATGAATGAAATGCACCGACCCCAGCGTGGTTTGACCAGACTCGATTACTCGAATGAACCCAAAGATTCACACTAGCCCCTGTTGCCTCATGTTGCATGGTGCAACAGAGACCGTTGCATATCAAGTAGACCGGGGGCCACGTTAATGGTAGGGAAGACGTTCCCTTAGAATATGGATGGATTATAGAGCCGAACCAGATATGCATTTTAAAATTAGAAATGAAATTGTGGAGAGACGGATGACATTTATCTATGGATTGGCATCTTCTAACGACGTCGCCACCAGGTTGGCTCATGTCCAGCTTCACAAAAGGGTCCAGGGGCGAAAGACTCGGGGACATTCATCGCCCCCATTCCACAGGACCCGAGATAGTGGCGCGTAGTATCCCACGCGAGCCTCTCGTAAGACGTAACGGTGGAGTTCAACACCTCACTCCCCCCATGGCGCTAGTTGGCAGCACTACACACTTTAAATCAAAATATTGTTACAAAATATTGGTTACATCATTCCTGTTGAAAATATACATGTGAAAACAATGTCGATAAGATATGCACGTTAAAAGCGTCCGCAATAAAAAGATAAAACTAAAAACACTAAATTAAAAATAAGCCCTGGCAGCTAAGAGGTAACCAGTCCCTACTGACGGCGCCCGTTCACGAACATGACGCATGGATCAGCACCATTCAGCTCAACAATACTATACTTAGTTACTTTACCGTGACAATACACATTTTAGAATCTACCTACGTCATGTACTTGCTCATATTTCTTCCAAACCGTAACAAATTATGGCCATGCTATTCTTTAGTTCCTGAAAAATGGAGCCGGCGTCACTGCGGAAAGCACAATAGCTCGATGTTAGAGTTCAACGTACCAACTTTGTTTATTTCTGCTATTACAATTACTACTTTCCTGCCATATTATACTTTCCATACCCGTAATTAAATCATATTTTATTCACAAATACTTTTTTAAAACAATAAAAGATGTATAAAAGATAAAATATAAAAGATAGAAATATAGTGTGACTTTTTTGTAGAAATTTTTAAGACGGACCAGACTGCCATACATTGTTCTCAATTTTAAACAACCGTTTAGGCAGCGCATGCAAAAAAGTCTGTTTAAAGAGGTATTTCTTTCCGACTTGTTAGACAAAAATTGTGATAGCTCGGCTAATATGCATGATATAAATATAATATAGAGCCTATAGCACTCAGGAATAATGTAGCTTTCTACCAGTGAAAAAAAATTTAGAATTGGATCATTAGTTCCGGAGATTACCCCCTACATACAAACTTACAAACTTACATACAAATTTTACCTCTTTATAATATTAGTATAGATTAGTATAGATGACTTAAACTAACAGTGTAACAAACCTATTTATAGTACACTAGTACCACCTTTCATGCAAAGGATAAACTATTAAGTTCCGCCACTCGATACTAGATGGCGCTGTACATTTACGTCACGTTTCTGAATCGCGGTGTTAAGATTCTCCACGAGTTAATGACCACCCGTAGAACATTGACGTTTGTGAAGACTGACCTAGCATTGCATTCGAGGGCTACGTCCTACTTGGAATAGCTACACGGGACCTTGCTAATAAGTCTGTAAGAATTAAGACAGATTGTCATTTTTGGTTTAGAGGACTTCTGTTCCCCGCCTTCGTCCTTACTGGGAAAAGGTGGCCGGGACCTGTCCTATATTATATATTGTATACTGTAACGCACGTTTTGGAATAAATCCTTGTCTTGGACATCGGGACTTCTCATTGTGCCGGAAACGGTGACGTCATCGAAAAAACACCTCCTACAATCTGGCGCCCAACGTGGGGCCCGAACAGGATCAGCAGAAGTACGTCACGCGCTCAGGCAGAATAACGACGACAACTGTGAAGACCTCACCAACAGCGATGTCCGTCAACCTGTCCGACACATATACCTTACTGGAGAAGATCTCACCGTCCAGACAATAGAATCCTTCAGGACGTGTACCGACCAATATAACGGAACCAAGAGCTCTGAAGCTCTAGAAGCGTTCCTGGTAGCTGTTTCTATTTCCAAACGAATAGAAAATATTACGGAGGCTGATGCCCGTATCCCGCTACTGCTGAAAGGAGAAGCAGTAATATGGTGGCAAGGCGTGAAGAAACATGTTACTACATGGCAGTCATTCAAGAACCGCCTACGCTACACCTCAAACCTTAAACAGTCAGTATCATATCTGCAAACGTGTTCCTGGTATCGTCGGTTTACTGAAAACTTTCAGGCGATAACTCAACCACTTACTAAACTTACGAAGAAAAAGGCAGGTTGGGAATGGAATACGGAACAAGAAGATGCATATAACACACTGAAACAACGGCTCACAACCACGCCTGTCCTGAAACAAGCAGATGGAATCAAGCCGTACACCCTGAAGCCAGATAGACGCCACTGGTTTTGCACTCGGAGCAGCTCCCGTCCAGGGGGAGAAGCAACCAGCAGAAACCTGCGAAGAAGTTGGTTACCCAAACCATACTACACCAGTACAAGAGGACATGGACGTCCTAGAAAGCACCAAATCTCCAGTTCCTCTCGCCGAGACGTCTTCGGGAACTGAGGGGGAGATTGTAACAAACCTATTTATAGTACACTAGTACCACCTTTCATGCAAAGGATAAACTATTAAGTTCCGCCACTCGATACTAGATGGCGCTGTACATTTACGTCACGTTTCTGAATCGCGGTGTTAAGATTCTCCACGAGTTAATGACCACCCGTAGAACATTGACGTTTGTGAAGACTGACCTAGCATTGCATTCGAGGGCTACGTCCTACTTGGAATAGCTACACGGGACCTTGCTAATAAGTCTGTAAGAATTAAGACAGATTGTCATTTTTGGTTTAGAGGACTTCTGTTCCCCGCCTTCGTCCTTACTGGGAAAAGGTGGCCGGGACCTGTCCTATATTATATATTGTATACTGTAACGCACGTTTTGGAATAAATCCTTGTCTTGGACATCGGGACTTCTCATTGTGCCGGAAACGGTGACGTCATCGAAAAAACACCTCCTACAACAGTCAATTACGATCTAAGTCTTAAAAAAAATAATATGTACAAGTATATAATAAAAGGAGGGGAAATAATCATACGGCATCAAAAAGTTCGTCCGCTTCGCTGTCGACAGGAAAAGTGCCCAAAAGGCTCGCAGCATTGCCATGTTGTATGGCAATGCAATTCATATCCCGTCTGAATTAAACTACGCTACATTGATCGTATGAAAAATGGCTTCATGTTCAGCAATTTTTCATACGACGATTCCCGTCTTCGTATGGGTTGTAAAATATGAAATTAAAAGACGTCCTTTCAGTGAACTTCCATAAGCCCGTCCTCTTGAGTCTGGCTAATTTTGTAATTTTTAATTTTTCTCCTTGCCTCCGCTTGGAAAAAGTTGTTTGAAGGTTACAGAAACCACACGGAATAACATTCAGACTTAAGCATCATCTGCCTAGCCTTTTTACAACTATGTTCCGGTCGGCTTCCAGTGTACCCGGAGGCAGCTGAATACCAGTATTTTACATGGAGCGAATGCCCACCTGACTTCCACAACCTTGTTACTGGGTAATACGATAACCCTCGGTAAGACTTTCGGTCTTCTGACGACCTGTAACGACGTCAAAGATCCAAGAATGGCAGCCGGGACCAACACGAACGGCTTAGCGGGGTCATGCTGGAAGATAACTTCTGGCCGCAGGACGTGGTGTTCCGTCGCTTCCGCGGACAAGTTCCACAGGCCAGCACTTAATGTCAAGCTAGTGCAAGGAGGAGTGCTACTAACATAGTTTGAAGCATATTTTATGAATACAAGTCTTGTTTATATTCAAATATCTATGGGCCTGTGCCACCTGAAATAAATGGTTTATTTATTTAATTAACGTGCTTTCTGAGGCACGGGGGCTCTCGGTATGTAAACATGGTCATCCATCCACGGACCGACCGCGGCAAGCTTAGCTTAACCTGATCGATCGACCAGTGCGGCTGTTATTACTTAGCCACGAGCCCCTCCGAACATTCAGACTTAAGCAATGGTGTCACTTTATGAGCAATAGATGAAAATTAGCTTCTTCTTCTTCTTCTATGTACAGACGCCAGCACATCAAGCTACTACAAATCAATCTGTCAAATTTCTTTAATAGATTTTCATCTCTATTGCTAAAGCTTTAGGTTTAAGGTTGATTAGGAAAAATTGACAGTTTCGGGTGGCTTGACCTAGAACCTACCTAGGTAACAAATTAGTGACCCTGTTGTACATACAATCACTAACATAGATAAAACCTCTCAACTTTTAGAATCATAAAAAAGAATGCCGGATACAGTTACCACTAACGCTACCATTCGTAACCACTATATCCAATCGTATTTGGTTTGGTTTCCAAAAATATAACGATTCGTTTAATGTCGTATTGTTTATTAGGAGAAATCCTATTTGTACGCATATTTCATTTGTATCGCTTTCTCCATTGTTTTGTTAATGTTATGAAATAAATATTTGTCGGCATGACAAAGTTTTAGTGTTGAAATCTAACTGCACTGGTAGTTATCTTTGCACAGTTTAATCTTATCGCCCACTGATATTGGTGTTTCGAAATTTTAGAAAACACGGAAGCGATTCTTCTGCAAATTCTGCAATGCTTTCTTTATTGAAGTACGAACCTTTTGTCTTGATTAATATTCATTTTATTAATTCCAAAAAATTGGTTTAGTGTATGAGTTGTTTTCTTTATTAATTTAAATTTATTCTTTCTTTAACATAGCTTTTTGATCCTTAGGTATTATACAGCAAATAATGTTGGAAACTCACTGACTTTTTTTTTATTTAAATTTTTTATCTATGTTATTAAAAGGGGTTTTTATCCACACGGATATGCCAACCCCATCGTATCTTATTAACAATCAATTAACATTGAAATAACTACATACTATGTGCGAAAGAGAATCATTGACTAGGCTTCACCAGGCCACACGACCTCTTTGCAATTGCTGACCCTAGGTCAGCAATTCAAATTCAATTTTAGGTCCAGGTAATTAAGCCCTAGACTTACTTACTTACTTAAATAATCAGTAAGAGTCCAACATTATCTATGGTGGTTTTCAACAAACAATTTGGAAAGCTGATCCGGGGTCTCCAGTGGTAGTCACACCCCTGTCTCTTCTGCTGTTCCTCGTTCACCATCATCTGCTTTTCCTCGCTCGCCTTTCCTCGCTCACCATCAGGGGATCGAAGTCGTTTCCAGCAAGAGCAGGTTCTATGAGTTGTATCTACAATACAATCGGTATAATACGCTATAAACCTAAATTATGAATTCTAACAACTATATATAACATATGTGAAATGTTCATATTATGAACATTTCTTCATCCATATTTTCAGCATAAATCTTCCATAACCTACTAAGTCCTAAATAAGACATAATATTACAAAATGAACTGGAACCGTTCGCTGCAAGTGGACAAATCGTGAGAAACAATCCGCACTAATAAAAATGTCACACGTTGGTCTGTTCAGTTGTGTATAGGAATGCACTAAGGACTATAATCTGTGGATGAAGAGCCTTTATAGAGAGGGTATAAGAGCTATTTTGGAATGGCATATGTTATTGATTGTAGAGGGATGTAGGGTCACCAGAAAAAGGAGGTAAAATGGGACATTCTTGTTTCTGTATTGTAATGAGCATTGCTATGCACCTACCATCGTGGACATTTGCGATAAACTACTTTTCAACCTTATTACCATAGGAATAAGGTTAAAAAAACATTAAGGTTCTTTAGGTCGTGCAATGTTTTTAGAACTCCGCATCGGTCTTCAGACAGCAGATTCTGGTCATTCTGGAGTTGCTTCCATTTCTAATAATTTAATCTCTCTCTTTCCTTCCCCTCTTCCAGGTAAGAACCGAAGTGTACGCACGGCTACAGATCAAGCTATACATTTCCAGTATAAGCTGATCTGGCATTGTATAAGATTTCCAGACAATGATAGGTCAGTGTAAACTGGAAATGTATAGCTTGATGTGTAGCCGTGTGTACCTATAGGTATTTGGCTCCTTGATTGATGATCAGAAGTTCCTTTTACTTGTACTTCTATTTTCTTGGAAAATCCTGAAAATTAATAAAAAGCTGTTAATTCTCAACATAATTTTATTAAAACCCAAAACTTTTGGCACCATCGCTAGTTTGCTACATACAACACATTCTGAACAATTCCCATAAATCATGGCGACCCTTACGAACACTAGTGAGGGATTGCAGATTTAATATGGTCCGTCATTATCGATAAGTAACGCGCTAATTTACTTGTCGTTGCCTTGTCGGCACGTCCACATTCCTAGGGATGGGATTAGTCGATAAAATTACTTTGACCTTTCGCAAATATCCAATTTTGGATGTTTGGATGTTGAAGTCATGGATGATCGATCAATCTATTGTAATTGTAATGTCTTAGACGATGATTTTATGTACCTGTTGGGTACTTAATACGTTTAGATTATGCTGGTTAACCAATGAGGTCGCCACGGTTCTTACAATATTCTGGTCTGACGTGAAACATTTGATTAAAGAGCAAATCAAACTTTTCTCGTCTCTTATAAAAAGTGCAAATAAAGTCGCTTTTTGTGTCTTTTTGTGTCTGTCTGTGTGACCGCTGAGTTCTTTAATGGATTTTGTTGCAGTTTTCATCATCATTTAGAGAATTTATTCCCAACGATTGATGTGTATTACTAATACATTAATATTTAACTTAGATATATCGCAGATATACAATGCCAATGTTTTGACATAAGATTGCACCCAAGACCCGCCCTTGCTTCACGCAAGGGCGGGTCACTAGTTTTCAAATAAAAACGATAAAAGTACCTACCTCCTAATTGTAACAAAAGATAGCAGATATACTAATAAACCTTTTCTAATGGCAGACAGACAATCAATCTGCCTAGCCTTTTCTCAACTATGTTGGGGTCGGCTTCCAGTCTAACCGGATGCAGCTGAATACCAGTATTTTACGTGGAGCGACTGCCTATCTGACCTCCACAACCCAGTTACTGGGTAATACGATACCCCTTGGTAAGACTGGTTGTCAGACTTTCGAGCTTCTGACGACCCGTAACGACTGTCAAAGATCCACGAATAACAGCCGGGACCAACGGTGTAACGTGCTTTCCGAGGCACGGAGGAATCTCGGTATGTAAAGATGGTCACCCATCCACTGACCAACCCCGGCAAGCGTAGCTTAACCTGACGGATCGACCCGTGCGGCTGTTATTACTTAGCCACGAGCTCCTCTAATGGCAGACAGACAATAGAACAATTTTAATTAAGTTTTAAAGAAATTGTTCCACCGGAGTCGCGTCGCGCCAGTCTGCACGAGCCTTAACTCTATATTTAAAAAAAGCGGTTTAAAACCACCGCAAAACGCTAATCTCTTAACAAAACGTGCCTCATTACTGTCACCTGTGCTTACCACTTCATTTGTAGCCGCCATGATTGTTTTATAATGCGCATTTTTATTGCTTACGCATTATATTGTAATCAAAATGAACGCCCGGCGGGTACGCGTGTTATAAATGGTGGCGGATGACCCATTCTGTAGTCGAGTGTCAACGGGGCACGTAATACTGTCCCATGGATTAATGGGAATGTCGTATGTTCCAGCAGAAGTTTTTTAAGTACTTAGCAGAAGGCCAATTCTGGTACCTAAAAATTATAGTTAAAAAAAACTAAAAAATACGCTTTAATACCATTGATATGTTACGCGCTAACATCGCAATCACTAAACGGACTCGGCGCACGACTACATGCACCGAAACGCCAGGGCCCCAAGTCTGCTATTTTTTACATTCCAACACGATCCCATTGTCACTGCATTGTCATTTTGCTAAAAGTTCGTAATCTGCTAAATTCATAATTTCATACAATGGAGTGTAGTGGTTGACCATTGGAAAGTCATAATGACGCCATTGTGACGCCATTATATTAGTAGATTACCAAACTTGTCAAAATCAACAATTATGAAATCAATGATAGACCATTCTGACACTATTGTAATAGCAGACTTGAGGCCCTGTTCGATTGTGACTAATGTCAATTGTGTGCGTAACACAATTTATGCGATCCACGTACAAGGAGCGCGAACCATATCTACCTTATCTATACATCAATGTTTAATACCATTAAACTGAACTAAAAAGTAAAAAATAAAAAAAAGCGTGGAATGCTTTCGAGTTAGTGTAAGAATGTCGTACAAAGCTCCCCACGCTTTTTTTTATTTTTTACTTTTTAGTTCAGTATAATAGTATTAGAGCGTATTTTTTAGTTTTTTTAAACTATAATTTATTTTTCAATGTTTTAGTCGGATTTCCCAAATAAAAATTATTCTATAATGATTGTATTTACGTAGGTACTTATTATATATTTTTTTCAAGTATATTTTATTATTTTTATTTAGAATTATTGTATTGTCACCTGATAAGTGTGCAAAATTTTAAATTAATTTGACCATTTAAAGTGGGAGAAATCAAGTTCAAAGATTCCGTTACATATAAACATACAAGTGAAGCTAAAAAGCGTGTTAGCGTGTTAGTATTACAAAACTTTTTACAAAAAAAAAAACAACCGACTCCCAAAAAAACACTACAAAGTGAAAAATAACTTTAATTTCGGAAGTCGGTGTCTTTGGTTTTTTATTTACTTTCGTTTTTTTGCCACCGACTTCCGAAATTAAAGTTATTTTTCACTTTGTAGTGTTTTTTTGGGAGTCAGTTGTTTTTTTTTTGTAAAAAGTTTCTATTTTTCACTTTTTACTGGTGCTTACCCCACACAAATCTGAATGCCACTCTGCAAAATAAATTAGAGCATCATCCACATAGACTAAATGGGAAAAATACGTATTAAATTATTGAAGCTAACTCAAAAGCCACTCAGAACTTCAAGATATTTTTATGCGACCATTTCAAATAAAAACTTTGCAAAAAGGCAAATACGTCGCGCTAAGTCATGTCAGAAGTTTGGTAGGCGTAGTTTTAGTTGACGGAGATAACGAGGCTACGAAATCTGCCTTCTGACAATCAAGGCCTCTCATTACAATACAACACAATTTGAAGCGGCATATACTTACCATTAAATCATTTATGGCCAGAGTGCACCTCATGACAATTCCAATAAGCCCAAACACGGCTAGGATACATTGTTTTATTACTGAGTTCCGATGCCTACCTTCCGGTTTCTTCATCAGATCGGTTCGATGGTACCGTTTTCATCAGAACCATTTATTTAAAGTTTCGTCATAGTCGCTTAACTCTTTTAGTCGAGATATCGCCACCCGTGAAATACTTATCAGCGTTGATGAGTTCCACAGATGGTCTTCCCACAGATGGCCACGGGAATTCATCAGTTCCACTTAAGTAGATGATACTTTCTGAACGCAAAACGCTTGATTTGTTGATGAAAATACCAAAATCGCTATATGTATGCCTATAATATTTGAGGAGTTCCCTCGATTCCTCATGGATCCCATCGTCAGAACTGAATTTTGATAAAAATGGGACCAAGTTGGAAGTATACCCTTTCAAATGAAAAAGAATTTTCCGAATCGGTTCATAAATGACGGAGTACTGAGGTAACAAACATACAAAAAAAAAAAAATACAACCGAATTGAGAACCTCCTCCTTTTTTTGAAGTCGGTTAAAAACGTTCAAATTGAAGTCGCAATCTCATGCTAGCGATAATTAAATGTCAAAATTGTAGGTAAACGCTGTATAATTTTTGACAGATTGAGACTGAGATGAGATTGCGAACGTTGTTAAAAATATGGGAATTGCGCCGGTGGTGCTTGACCAAAACTTGGTGAAATTAATAGGCCGAAATGATGAGTATCCACATAACTAAGAAAACCACCAGTTTTGTGAGACATGGTTCCTACCGCTATAGTTATAGCGGTAGGAACCATGTCTCACAAAACTATATTCCCTCACAAAACTGTAAATAGAAAAAAAAAACACATTTACGGTTCACAAAAACAATTTTCCAAGTAAAAATAGAATATTCCAGAAAGAAGTGTACCGTTAAGTACATGTACTAATGAAAAGGATCATTGTATCACAGACACCAGAGATTTTGGATTCATATTTTTTTAACTAATCTCGTGCGGCAGTAATAAAAGCTGCACTGGTCGATCAGGTTAACTATGCTTGCCGAGGTTGGTCCGTGTGTGTGACCATCTTTAATACCAAGACTCCTCCGTGCCTCGGAAAGCACGTTAAACCGTTGGTGCCTGCTGTCATTCGTGGATCTTTGACAATCGTTACGGGTCGTCAGAAGCCCGAAAGTATGACAACCAGTCTTACCAAGAGGTATTACCCAGTTACTAGGTTGTGGAGGTCAGATAGGCAGTCGTTCCATGTAAAATACTGGTATTCAGCTGCATCCAGTTAGACTGGAAGTCGAACCCAACATAGTTGGGAAAATACTAGCTAGGTAGATTGATTGACTTTTTCAAAATTAACCCAAGTTATAGGTACTGCCGACTGCCGATCAACAAAAATCTAAACTTTTAATGGTCTGAAATCGTGGACAACCCGACATTCTGTCATTCTGTGCAAGCGCACCTAAATGCTAAGGCCTCTGTTACTCGCAGTGCGGACCTGCGGGACAATAAAGGCTCTTACAGACAGAGGCGATATCGCGTCGCGACGCGATATTGTTCTACGGATATAATATCGCAATATCGCGTCGCCGACGCAATATCGCCTCTGTCTGTAAGAGTCTTAATAGGCCAATATTATTATTGCGATTTTTATTATACCCTATTGTCTCTCAACCGTATCGATTTCCTGTTAAAAATGATACTCTTTGACATCCTAATAACGCCATGATTTATCACCGACAATGTCCTCCAAAGTTGTCAAATTGGTCAATTTAGCCGGCAAATTGGGCAATTTGACCGCATTGCCAACTAGTTGAGGATATAATTTTATTTAAATACTTGTAGAATAAAGTATTTCTGTATATCTACTAAGTGTTTAAGGTAATCATCGGGTAATTTGAGATCTTTATCACATTGAAGAATTAAGATGATAATTCTGTTAGATTACTTATTCGTAGACGCGTTTCAAGGCGACTTGAGGTCAAAGTATTCGTGCAGACTTGCCAAACATTTTTTTATGTAGGTAATCGCTGAACTACTTATCACTAACCACAATGTATGTCATTATCATCATAGGGTCTAAAAGTACCTACAACAGCGTTCAAAGGTTCCTTCCATGAACGAATTAACCACTGGACCCGACATATAAGCGGACGTACCTTTACTGATCTTGTCAGTAACCTGGAAATTCTACAAAACATCCCCTAAAATCACTAAATGTATAACGGCGGAAGCAACAATATTTCTTTTCACTTGTTGTAAGTACTACATTTATTGTTATTTATCACAAAATTTAATCAAATGTAGCGTGGTTGAACGAGTTTTCATAGGAAAAACCGAAATATAGCGAATAAAATGTGACTATCAAAGTATCATAAATAGAAATTGATTTATATTCCCACCTAAATTATTATAGATTGACGCACTAATACCGTAATTCCGTCACTCCCTTACTAGTCACATTTAATTCGGCAAAATGGCATCTTTGAACGTTGTCGTACTGTTATAATCTTGTTATACCTAAGTACCTACTGTAATTCGTCAGTCAGAGCGAAGTTGTCATTTGTTTTGAGAATAAAACCGCTACCACATAGCTTGCTTTCTGTCAAGCGAAATTGCTGTTTGGTTTGAGTTCGAAGGCTGCCGGTGAAATTATTACAGGTATAGGATGCTTTATGTGTGTTGACAAATCTGCTGATTATCAACCTATTAGAGTAGGTAAGGGATGACCAAACAAACGATGGATGGACTGTATGAAAGATGATATGTCTAGAAAAGGACTACTGAGATGACGACTAATAGAGAGTATGGAATTAGAAGACAAATGTTGCGCCGACACCAAATAAATTGAGAAAAGGCCAAGAGAATGATGATGATATTATCAACTTACCATACGAGACGTTTTAAGCAGTTCCTGTGTTTTGGAGCTCAGATATTGAATATCTGGAAAACAGGACAAGAGTAGTGCTAGCAATCAACATGGCAATTACTCAATTAGATGTACTTATTTAAGACGTACTTAATAATCATGCTTAGTTAAGAATAATTACAGTTTTAAACACTTTACACGGTTCGTCATTATAACAGTAATAATAACAGCTCGTTTCCCACAACGTTTCATAATGTTAAACTTGAATTAAAACAGAGTAATCATAAAAACAACTGTAATTTTATGACATCAACGCCTTCAGCGCGAAAACATCAATAAAATAAAATAGGTAATTATAATGATTTGCAGTTTGTAATTAAAATCCGTTCAACGCAATCATTTTTTAATCAGATGACAGTAAAGTATATTTTTTATATAAGTAATGAATGCCTGAAGCTATGGCAGATGTAACATGATTTATGAATCCACTTTTTAATGGTTTTTCGAAAAATATTCCACAAAAATATTTCATAAAAAAATCAAAACATGTGGGATTCTGTCGTACTGTCACTGTTCCGATGTGTAGTAGGGATGTGTGGTTTTGATACTATGTATTTTTTTAAAGTTGGAGAAAGAAAGAAAATAAATTTATTTGACAAAGGATAAGCCAAACAATATTCACACAAAAACAAAAAACTCACTTTAGCGCCAAATATGAAAGTTATGGATGTATGAACAAAGTACCTATCTAACCAAAGTTTTGCACATGCAAAATTTTCTTTCTTGGTCTGTATTACCAAACCAAACTTGAAGGTATAATTTAGATTATAATTTTATTTCTGCATTGAATCTTGATACAACATTTTTAAATCTTAGCTTTTCCTCTTCCATTTTACAGCGTTT
Source organism: Cosmia trapezina (assembly GCA_905163495.3). Classification (NCBI taxonomy): domain Eukaryota; kingdom Metazoa; phylum Arthropoda; class Insecta; order Lepidoptera; family Noctuidae; genus Cosmia; species Cosmia trapezina. The sequence continues at coordinate 12,866,608 of LR991042.1, forward strand.
GACAGCTTTACTCATTTTTACACTTGTGGTAGTTTTGGTGATCCACACGCAGGTAGGATATAATGTCAATGACAGTTTATGACAGAGTGTGAAAAACAATAAAAATGTAAGAATACATATAATATCGATGGTAAGAATAAACATAATTAAAATATAAATGTAAGTATATAAAAGTGCTTTGATTAGACACAACAAAGGTTGAACAACATTTATCACTTTCCAATATTTTGCAAGTATCAAAATCACACCATCCTCCTACACTCACCTATACCACTGCAAAGGTATCCGATGCCCATATGTTCAGTTTTTTGGTAAACCGATAGGTTTTCATGCATTTTTTACTAAAAAAAAACACATCGCGTGCGCTTTGTTTATTGCGAAAAATAGGATTCGATGCCGAGCCCGCATCAATGTGGAGATTGAATTAAAATGTGATGCTGGGAAACCGTATGTTGTGTGGAATGGATAGCTTTTGTTTACGTAAAAAATGCTATATGATTTCTCTTCTTGTTTAGATATGGCTTTGGATAAGGACAAAGTTCCCACTATTTTCTAAAAGTGATAATTAAATATATACCTGACTGGTAAGTTATGCTAGTAATGACTGACTATCATCCACAGGACTACTTCTTAATAATTATAATAAAATTAATACCTAAAGTAGATTATAGGGGGTACTACCTACCTACAATCAAAGTATTCGCATAGCACCTAATATCTTTCACCGGAAATAATGCAACTATACACGAGTGCACTTTCTATAATTCAAAACGGAATCCCAACATTAATATATCTGCACCATATTCTATTAATCTTCGGACCATAAATAATCTAGAGTTCTCAGTAGCCGCCATCTTTGGTTCGTTATGACATATTTCAAATTAATTATTATATCGACACGAATATCTCTTGAAATCGCAGAGCTGGTGGTGTGTAATAGTTTGCACTGATATGATAGGAATTATAGCATTGCCTTGAGGGATTTCCCGATGATTTTAAAGTACTTGAGATAGGACTTGAGAGGGCTCTGAGTTCTTTTCTTGTTTCAAAATTCAAGTCTCACATTAAATTCAATCCAGATTTTTTTTTTTTTACACGCACGTTTTCTCATAACACATCTGACATTGGCAGAATTGTCGACATCGCACCATTGCCATAGTGAAAAATAGATATTTTTATTTCTGCCTTAACTTTTGCCACAAAGTGGCAGATCCTTTTTTATTAGGGTTCCGTACCTCAAAAGGAAAAAACGGAACCCTTATAGGATCACTCGTGTGTCTGTCTGTCTGTCCGTCTGTCCGTCTGTCACAGCCAATTTGCTCCGAATCTAATAGACCGATTAAGTTATAAACTACCCCCTAAAGAGGGATTGGGGGTGTCAAAGTTTGTATGGAGGAATTTTAACACGCGGTCCGATTAACTCAAAACTCAGTTTTTATACTTGAGACCAAAAATGAAGACTTTAAGGCTCTTAAGGCTCTTACAGACAGAGGCGATATCGCGGTCGCGACGCGATATTTCGATATTATATCCGTAGAAAAATATCGCGTCGCGACGCGATATCGCCTCTGTCTGTAAGAGCCTTTAACGTGTATCAGGGTTTTCCAAAAATCTACCCCTAAGGGGTGAAAAGTTAATTTTATAGCGGAGGATTTTATTGGGGGCTTGATTAACTCTAAAATTGGTGTAAATAATGTTTGAGTCAAGTTATGGAAACATACCAGACGATTTTTGAAATTTTTTATCTGTGTTCGTGAAAACAGAGATACAGTTTATATGAAAAATCTTATTAATTTGGTTAATGAACTTAAACTTAGCACAAATACTTGCATAAGTAAGTAATAATGTTTATCAAAACTACGCCTCAAATGAAGTTTAGGGATGTTAAAGTTTGTATAGAAGAATTTTAAAGCGCAGCCCGATTAAAAAAATGGTACGTTGAGTCAAGTTACGAAACTTGCCAAACGAATATTCACCGATTTTGACGGCATATAGCTGATGTTTTAAGGAGTAACTAAGGCTATTTTTATTTTAGAAAAATAATTAGGGTTCCGCGCAAGAAAATTAAAATCCATGAAATCAGACAACAACGTAGAGTCCAGTACAAACTTACTAAGCCTCCGCTGTCTATTACGGCTATAACAACAAATAATAAAAATAAAGCAAAGCTAAAAATTTAAGGGGTCGGTCCCCATACAATAAAATTTTCATTTTGGAAAAAAAAAAAAAAAATCTAGCATGTGGGGTGTCATTGTCTAGAACTCATTGAGTAGAGTATTAACATATTTTTTTTTATCTTCTAAAATTAAGAAATAGGCAGCCGCAAAAGTTGTAAATTTTAGACCATTTTTGTACGAGCTCTAGCGCAACAATTCAACAAATTAGGAATTTGAAACTTCTTTATACCATGTAGGTACCATAAATACTGTATTTAAGCAGCAATACCTACTGAAAACGGCGATTCATAAGGTATTTTGTTTAAACATGGGTGATTTTTTGCAACTGCAAAAATAACCTTGTAATTCACAGTATCATTATAAAATAAGTAAAAAGTTATCTTTGCGATTGTTAAACATATAATATGGTACGGAACCCTTCGTGCGCGAGTCCGACTCGCACTTGACCGGTTTTTTTTAGAATCTAAACACTTAGACAAATAAAATAAATTCGCTTACAATCCAAAGCTCTTTGGACATCAATCAATCTGCCTAGCCTTTTCCCAAGTATGTTGGAGTTGGCTTCCAGTTTAACCGGATGCAGTGGAATACCAGTATTTTAAATGGAGCGACTGCGTATCTGACCTCCACAACCCAGTTACTGGGTAACATGATATACCTACCTTGGTGAGACTGGGAGGAGCTCGTGGCTAAGTAATAACAGCCGCACGGGTCGATCCATCAGGTTAAGCTACGCTTGCCGGGGTTGTCAGACTTTCGTGCTTCTGACGACCCGTAACGACTGTCAAAGATCCACGAATTACAGCCGGGACCAACGGCTTAACGTGCTTTCTGAGGCACGGAGGGGTTCGATAAGTAATGGATGGTCACCCATCCACGAACCGACCGCGACAAGCTTAGCTTAACCTTCAATCGACTCGTGCGGCTGTTATCATATAGCCACGAGCCCCTCATAGCTCTTTCGATACATCCTAGGACTATAAATGAAATGATATGAAAATGTATTTCTAGCAATTATACTTTTGATTTGATTTGATTGGATTTGATAACAACGTATGACCCGTTGATATTACCTACACACGTTTTTAATGGACACCCTCAATGACACCTTGTAATTAAGACTTTATGGTTAATTAAGAGCACAAATTAAGCAATAGTAACAAAGTAACGCAAATGTCTCGAATTACATGGCATAACCTTGGGAAGGTTCCCATGGCACACTTTGGAAGATTACTAGATCCCATACAATTGACGTTACCGTGAAATTCACTAAAAATACAAGCCAATTAATAAATACTAGCTGCGTTCCGCGGTTTCACCCTCGTGGACCGGGATAAAAAGTAGCCTATGTGTTAATCCAGGGTATAAGCTATCTACATACCAAACCACCAAGTCTGAAATCACGAAAAAAAATCATCTGTTCCCTACACTGACGAATTATGCGAACATAAATGTACTGAACAGCTGATTTTTTTTTCGCGATTTCAGGTTTGGTCCCATAGTAAAAGTTGTTCATAATGATGAGTACAATGACCCCTTAAGAGGTTTTGCGCATTTAACGTTACACGTTGTATACGGACCCACCAGCACGAAATTCAAAATCTCTCCACTACTAATGCCACTGTTTACACTTACACCCTGTATAGGGAACTACGATTTTTGTCTTGAAGCAAACATGTTACTTTAACTGAGGCCACTTACCAACATGACCACTGACTAAAGGTCTCCTACAAAGCGGTGCATTGCATTGCGGAGCGGTGCATTTGTGTCGCGTGCGATACACGTCGCGTAGGTATCGCGCCTGTTTGTAGGAGCCTTATGAATGAATTTCAACCGCGCTGAAAAGCTGTCAGTGTCATTATTGTTATGAAATATTGTCACTGGACAGTTCAGGGGCGCGTTCAGTTTCATTGATGAAATTCTACCTAAAAGCGCTCAAGATTTTTATCGAATTAATAAATCATTTTATTATCAGGCAACTAGGCCCCTAGGTAAAATACACAAAATTATCTTAAAAACAATAATAAACTAATACATATTAATTAAAGTTAAATTCTACCTTTTCATTAAACCTAGGTATTCATTCAGGCCATTATAAGATAAAACCAAGTTATCAACTCATAATAAATGATTAACTTTACATACTTGTCTGTCACTAAGCAAGACTTACCCAACACTGTTCCACTTATTAAGTTACATTAAAGCTGCCATAAGTTCTATGTGTTGAAATTAGAAATATTGATGTGTTTTACTAATAAGTATATTCTGTTGATGTTAATGTGCAATTGAAACGTGTTTGGGCTTTAATTATGTCAAATTATTAAACGCTCCAAGGATAGGTACTTACTGGATCATAACTTCATTAAATGTTAAATCTGTATGGCCTTTCTGACATAACTTTGTTAGAGGATTAATCCGTTTAATACAGGGATTCCCAAACTATTTTGGGCAAGAGACCCTTTTCCAAAATGAACTGATACCTCAGACCCCCTTGACCAAATTACTTTAAAAATCCTATCTCTAGTTTTTGAAAACGCGCCTGAAAGACTTGTACGCTCGAATACCATTATCTTTTTCGTTTATTTCGACCCCTGGGAAACCGATTCCGACCCCAAGGGGTCGATATCAACCACTTTGGGAATCCCTGGTTTAATAGATCAGTAGCCCGACAATGTTGCTCTGTCTAAATTTCATGTACTTATGAGAAAATTAATTGTCTCCATTTTTTATTAATGTTTTAATATTTATTCTGCTATTCGGAGCAGAGACAAAACCAACAAAACAAAGATCGTAAAAATCGGTCCAGCCGTTCTTGAGTTATAAATGGTGTAAATATCCGGACTTTGTTTTATATAAGTATTTATGTAGATTTATTACGACAACCTTCTTTCATGAAACTAAAAACATCGCACTTTTATTTATGAACCGAGTTCCGGCTTTCAGGAAAAAATACTTTATTTCAAATTTTACCTGCGAGTGAGTTTTACAACTCAAATTCTAAATCGAAAAAAGATTTTTTCCAAATCGGTCCAGCCGTCTTCGAGTAATCGGGGGTACCTATACATAAAAAAAGCGACGAACTGAGAACCTCCTCCTTTTTTTGAAATCGGTTAAAAACGTTGTCTTCCTTAGACAAAATAACTCCCACAATTAAGAAGTATTGATTTCATCTGAAAAAATGTTTAAATGCTACGCCTACATTATTAAAGTCCTATATGATTTTCATTTCTAACACCAAACCTAAACTAAAATATAATCCTCTTTACAAATGCAATACTATCAACAGCGCTTGCAGTCCATAGCTAGCCCCCTGTTCTCCTTAGTGACCCTGAGGGTACAGCCGCTCTCAATACAACAAACACTCCTTATCACACACACGTATGTAGCAACTGTCGCTATTCGCTTATCATTGAGCATACAGTCTTGGGGTCGCAGTATGAAGAGATATAGAGCGCTCTTTGTCTCTGGCAAGGTGGTAAGAGTAACTGCCTAACTCCCCTTACATTTGTAAAAAGAACTAAAGAATATGGCTGCCGATTTTTGAAGTGAAAACTCCTTTAGGCGCGTTGAGCGACACCGTCATATGATATGTTTGACAGTCGCATGACTGCCATTTTTTTTTTCTTTTAACAGAATGCTTGATAATTGTAGTAAGTAACCGTTGTGTCATTATGGGCCTGTTTCACCACCTACGATTAAGATAATTTTATAAAAATTACATTCCATTTTTGAATTTATTCGATGAGTAGTGCATGGCTATTCGGACATCGTGAAATAGGCCCTTATAAAGTATTATTAGAAAAACGCGCATTAATAGATATTAAATTTTCCATAAGTTGATAAATGCATCATAAGTCAAACGCTAAGTAGTGTTAACTTTATCATAATATCCGCCCCTAATGGCTTCTGCTAAGCATTGGCCTTTTTAAACCTCGCAGTATTCTTCCGACTCCGACTCTAAATAATATGATCATTGGCCCTATGACCATAGTCTATTAATAGCTTCAACTTATACCAGACGAACTCCCGACATCTTCACATAGCTATATACAGGGTGTAAAAAGACATCACAAAGCCGTCAACTATGCATTTAAATAATATCTACAATGTATCATCGAAGATTTTTATTATTTTTTTATTGTTTTTTTATTTTTATGTGTACCCACTTGCTTTTCCAATTACTTTCAACATTGGCAGAATAGTCGATATCGGCTTTGCTTCCCATAATAAAAAATAGAATAGAATAGGAGTAGCTTTGCGCAAAAATTTTTGCTGGGAAACGACTTTCATTTTTAGGTGTAAAGAAAAGCAATTTTTTATTACGCGCAATGTAACGCGAACGCAGGCAAACTGAGTTAAGCCCCTCCCCTTCGCTCTGCAGTACGCGTAGGTACTTGTCGGAAAAAGTTTAGTAATAACACTTGGAATACATTTTAATAAAAAAAAGATACGACTTTGACCTTCACTAACTCCAGAACCAGTGGATTCCCAGGTAGTGGAAAAAAAACGATCCAAATAATGGGTAGAATAACTGGCTTTCTGCTTTGGCAAGTGTCTTTTTACACCCGCTATAGTCATAGCTTGTCTAAGTACTACTCAAACGCAACTCCTGTCCCAGCCCCGTGTCCTGTGTGGTCTACCCGTATTCCGAGGCACGTGCTGCTTCAGCTGTCGTCACAAAAACAAGGAAGTGCACGCATTCTGTAGTCCGTAAGGTTTTTGTTCACCAAGTGCACAGTCAGTGGTTTGATGTACAAGTTGGGTTTCAGTTACGTTTCGGTTAAGGAGGATGTTCCGAAATTAAGGGTCAATTATCATTATTGAAACTGGTCGCGATCAGCACATCACAACACAGTTTTAAAAAAAAATAAGGTCCAGTTAAAAACCAGCGGCGTCCAGGCACTTTTTATCGCAGCCCTGAGGCATTAATTCCTGCTAATACTAATTTCTTTCATCACACTTTTTGTTTATTTTGTTTTTTTTATCTGCTGTAGTACCTATTATATTGTGTGCCTTTTTAATCTGTTCTAAATAAATGTATTTTCTTTCTTTCTTTAATATTCCATAGCAATACATACTGACGGTTCTTGAACGCGGTTTAGATGTGCGTTCAGATTCATTTGTAAAATTCGCTATAAGAGCAACGATAACTAGAACTAGGTTTAAACCCGTGTGTCTGAAAAGGATAAAATTTCCGCTGCACAAGTCAGGTACAGCTAAATAATAAATGGGATATATAATTACCATAGTAAGTACGTACATTTATGCGTATGAAAATTAAAGAGCAATTATTTTATCAGAAAACAAAAGAAATTCGTACTTAGAGGTAGGTACTTGTTAGAAATCTTGTTTTATTTCTTATTGATTTATCTAGAGAGTTTAAAGAAAACCAAACTTCCTGAGCCAAGATTACACACTTACAGTAGTACCAAACTGATAAGGCGCGTCGTGAATCTTCGTTTGCACATAAAAGAAAGTATGGCCCCGAAGATTAACGAGAATGCTTAAAACTTACAATCAACCTTAGATCACTACTATAAGGTTCATAATACACTGCAGCTGTTACTTCCGTCTCACTCGCAAGTATGGCAGCTGTCAAGCGGCGCGCGCTAACATGGCGGCAGGTGCCGACCAATAGCGGTACAGGAAAAGGCGTGGAGCGTACCGATTGGTCAATAGCATTTCCCGCGCTTTGAAAATTCATCTTCTGCGCAGGTACATCGATAAGCCATATTAGTTGGGTACTACTGTACTACTATGAGCAATATTTGTATATTTGTAATCACGTTCTCGAAAACGGCTCTAACGTTTTCTATGAAAGTTGCAATATAGGGGTTTACGGGGGCGAAAAATCGATCTATAGCTAGGTTTCATTTCTGGGAAAATTCGTTTTCTCTATTTCACCCAGCCCGGTCGCCCAGGTACTTTAAATATAGGAGAAACTACTGCTTTCTAAATAAAATAGAAACCAAGCCATGTCTCCCCTATTCCAAACACAAAAATCACCATAATCAAATCAGAAGTTAGAAAAAATCACAATCATTCGTTCCGCACGTGTTTCAAGCACATGTGTATTAAAAGGACCATTTTTCGAATCAAAAGGAAGAATCGGAAGTCCTGACATCCTAAAGTTCTAAAAAAAAACCACGCCCACTCACAAGTAATTGTCGAAAACCAGGCTAACTTGACCCATCTTGGGATTTCAAGAGAGGAAGATGAGATGTCTTCTTATGTTGGTCGTTCGTTCATAATTCCTGAATGAACTGGTGAATGAAAAAAACAGTTTCCGGTGCGTTTGATATCAAGTTATTAGATCTGTGTATTGAAAGGGCTTGTACAAAGGTAACAATGATGAATCTGTGCTAATCTTTCAATATAGGCGGTGCCGGATAGAAGTCTTCCGAAAACGGTTTGATATCTTTGATTGTGATAACCAAAGATCCTCAAAGGATCTCTAGTTTCTAAGATCTAAGATGGAACCGAAGATCGGGTAAAAGAAGACTGTCTTAAAATGTATTGTAGATTTATTTTGTTAATAATAATATTTTTCTTATTTTTTTTTATTTATTATATGTATACATACATTTGGTACAGCGAATTAGTTATGAATACTAAATTAAGTTAATCCTATCACTGTCTTCTCACAGAACCACAATCATTACAAAATTATCAGAGAAATTAGTATAGGTATGCGTATCGTTGGCTTAAGGGGATACATCGAATAATTTTGTGTTTTTAAAATGCCTATAGAACCAAATGTATATTATGGTTAGATGATTTAGATTTTCCATATATATAAGTGCTAAGTATATTATCTGCTGTTGTACTAAAACCGAAACATGATTATTTGAAAATATTTTTCTATAGAAAACAATCCAATGTAGCAACACCATGACGCCATTTCACTTACACACCAAGCTAAACCATGCTTGGATGTATCCTCTTAAGAGGAAATGTGGGTGCTCTTTTCTCCATACAAAAAGATACAAACGCTCTCGCCTGTTTTATTTCTGGTTAATGACCATAAAGCAATGATTTTTTACAAAAATATAAATATCAGTTACTTGTATGCCCCTATGTTTTCCTTTTTGATGATATATTATTTTTATAGGAACTAGAACCCTCCAAAAATGCTCAAAATTGCCTATTCAAACCGCTGTCAACGGACGCCTAGTGTACCAATTTGACAACTATTAACGAAAAAAGAAAAACATAGAGGCATAGTATATATCCTTCTTATTCAGTTTATGAAATATCTTTTGAATTGGTCCAATATTGGAGGAGGAAATAGGCGAGAGCCAAACCTCAAAATGTGACTTTTTACATAGGCTATTTAGTCGGATCTGCAGTTGTCCTTATCGCACGAATTCGAGGGCGGAGCGCTCGCAGAGCGACAGAAATACCTTCTTAAAATACCTAATTTTCAAAAGTCTGGCCACGCGCCTTTCCTCTTAATTATGAAATTCGGTATGTTTTTTTTTAGGATTGTCTTCACCGTTACAATACTTATACCACCCCCACCTAGCCCACCTAGCCTAGCTTAGGCCTACAGCATTATTAAATAAATTAAATTATTAATCTATTTCTTTTCTTAGTCCGTCTAGTGTTAGCAATTCCAACTGTTCCCATGGTCACACTTGAACCTTATTACGTATTCATTAGGTATTTGTAAAAGAAATTAATTATACCCAATTTTAACAATGTCGCAACAACAAAATGTAACAACACCTGTTCATTAAAGATCGTGCTCAACTAATCAAAACAAACACACAACCTCTCACTTCCAACCAACTGCTCAGCAACTCTTGCGCATCCAATAAAAAACCTACAATAAAGAATTCGTCCATTAATCATTTGTATAGTAAAATAAATGCGCGTTTAATAATATTGACAGATGTAGTATCTTCACGCCGAAGGGGCAAGGGGTCAGGTAGAGAGCGAGCATTAATCTGCAATAACTGTATTTCGTCTTACGTCTGCGCTTGCGCATAGGTGATGGAATTTTAAGAACATCTGTATGCAGCGGATTTCTTGGTTGAGAATTTGATTTAATTATCAATTTACAAACTGTTAGTACTTAATCATTTAATTTAGCAGGTATTGTCTATAAGAGATCAGATTTAATAGTAGCGGGCTAAGACCAATAAATAATTATGACATTCCCGCGGATCTAAGGACTCATTTTCACAGCATTTTTGCATTACCATCTAAAATAGCTTTCGAAACCTGTGAAACAAAGCAACCATATCATTTACAATTGACCCGAAGATAAAATTTAACAGGTAAAACATTTCTCTTTACACAATAACAGTAACTGGTCTGTGTATTTTAGGTAAACAGGCCATACTTTATGTGTAAAATTGGCTACATCCAATACACAACACCATAAAATATGTAGGTATGTATGTTTATAGAGTCTGACTCCATTAAAATGATTGAATATCTACCGTTTACTGATATTAGGTGAAAAATGTACTATCCGACACTTACTCATGTTAATCGGATTCGTTTTAGTTTGATTTCTGTCTTATAAATTGATGGCTGTATAACTGCAATTGTAGACAGTAACGATGAGTGTTTAGTAGTGGAGAGATTTTGAATTTCGTGCTGGTGGGTCCGTATACAACGTGTAACGTTAAATGCGCAAAACCTCTTAAGGGGTCATTGTACTCATCATTATGAACAACTTTTACTATGGGACCAAACCTGAAATCGCGAAAAAAAAATCAGCTATTCAGTACATTTCTGTTCTCGTAATTCGTCAAAATGTACTGAACAGCTGATTTTTTTTTCGCGATTTCAGGTTTGAACCCATAGTAAAAGTTGTTCATAATGATGAGTACAATGACCCCTTAAGAGGTTTTGCGCATTTAACGTTACACGTTGTATATAGGGTGGAAGGGACATCGACGCGCAAACGGTCACCACGTATTCAGTACATAATTCTGAGCCCCCCCCCCCCTATATAGGAATTTTTCATCGGTTATTGGAAAAAAATCTGCAGTTTCCTACAATAGTGCAATACCTATGGAAGAGCAGATTTTTTTGGACCCGATGAACCGATGAAAAATTTCTATATAGAAATGAATATGCTCAGAATGATGTACTGAATACGTGGTAACCGTTTGCGCGTCGATGTCCCTTCCACCCTGTATACAGGGTTATTTTAAATTGGCTAGCTAAACATAGCAGACGCGATGATACACTGCTGATTTTAGTTGAATTAGGAGCTGATCTGGTCCTTCTAGTACGGAAAAGGACCAGCATCGAAACATTTAATTTTTAATTCTAGCAATCAATCTATCTGCCTAGCCTTTTCCCAACTATGTTGGCATTGGCTTTAAGTCTAAGCGGATGCAGCTGAATACTAGTATTTGACATGGAGCGACTGTCTATCTGACCTCCACAATCCAGTAACTGGGTAATACGATACCCCTTAGTAGGACTGGTTGTTAGACTTCTGGGCTTCCGACGACTGTCAAAGATCCACGAATGAAAGCCGAGACCAACGGCTTAACGTGCTTTCCGAGGCACGGAGGGGTCTTGGTATGTAAAGATGGTTATCCTTCCACGAACCACCCCGGCAAGCGTAGCTTAACCTGATGCATCGACCCGCGCGGCTGTTATTACTTGGCAATGCGCTCCTTTCTCCTTAATTTTTAATTCTAGCATATACTTAAATGTTAAAAAACAGCTACGTGCACAACGACAGGTTAATTTACAGAACCCAAAGACCATTTTTTGTCAGTTGATTGATTTTACGAAGTGTGGAATGTATTATAATGGTTACCTACGATAACTGCACTTTGTATCCGCATGAAAACAACCGGCTAATTCATTTAATGGACTTATTCTGAACGAGAGTTGCTATGTCGCATTGAGATGATATTAAGCGAGTTATTCTGAATGAGAGTAGCGAGTTATTCTGCATGAGAGTTGCTATGTCGCACTGAGATGGTTATCGAGCGAGCTAAATATCAGAAACTTTTCAATGGAGTTACTTGAGGCTTACTTTCTTTCTGCCTATGCAGTTTTGCAAACAGCATACAGAAAGAAGGTAATCCCAACCCAAGTTGTCCTGAAAGCCCTCGTTTTTCAGTACCTACCTATTGAAGTGGTAACATACGTCTGGTAATTGGTTTATTGACAATGTCTGATTTGACTTAGTTTGATGATCTGGATTACTCAATTAAGTCCCTTCCTGAATTACTTTTAAATTTTTCAGAGACTAATCATTTACAGTATATTTTTTTTCGAAATTTTAATCTATTCATACTTATTGAATCCTTAACTTTAAGCCATTGGTCCTGGCTGTAATTCATGGATCTTTGACAGTAGTTCCGGTCATCAGAAGCCGGAAGTCTGACAACCATCTGACCAAGGGTTACCAGTATTACTCAGTTGTTGGAGGTCAGATAGGCAGTCGCTCCAAGCAAAATGCTAGTATTCAGCTGCATCCGGTTAGACTGGAAGCCGACCCCAACATAGTTGGGAAAAGGCTAGGCAGATGATGATGACTTATTGAATCCTTATTTGGGTAAAATATTGTTAATTTAATGATAAAAAGCCAAATTAACTAAAAAGCTGATCAGAATAAGGCCTTCAGACTGGGTCAGGTCGGAGTGCAAAATGCGCCATCACTTTCACCATCCGAGATCCATTAGACTGACAACCACATCTGTCTCAGTCAAATTAGCTATAAACACGATTCTTTACCTTTTAAAATAACATTTAAATGCATTACTACACGTCTCGAGATTTCTTTTGTTGACCATCTTTCGAATTTGACGTTAAAAGTTGTTTAGAAATTGTTTTAAACAAAAATAAATGTGCTTTTTGATAAGACAGTATAGTGCGAAGTCATGATTTATAATAGGTAGAAGTACAAGTGTGCGTTTATTTAGGTATGGAAAGAAAGCGAAGACTTTTCTTGACTATAAATAAATAAATAATTTATTTCGGGTAACAATAACATAAATATAACATAACATAACTATAACATAAATACCTTACAGACTATCATACATAATATTTATAAAAACCACAATTAAACACGTAATAGGTAATGTTGTCGCATTTCGCTTTTCTTGACTATAGGATAGCAGTCTGGACTAGCCGTAGAGAAAAAGTATGAGTAGAGTCACTGTGTGTGTTTAAATACACGGTGGCTCGTTTTTATTAGGTAGTGGTCCAAAAGAATGGTCTATAAGAGTTTTTAAAATTTTCCCCGTAGTCTTTGCCACACTCCATTTATTTAATTTTTAGGAACTGAAAATCTGGAATGAGTTGTGTCGAACAAATGTTTCTCTTTGAGCTAAGTTTTTCCTAATCTATAATTAATGATCGCAGAACATGGTAACATTGCATAGTTCTGAAAGCCCTTGGCGAGACGAAACTAAACAAAATTTTTTTAGAAGGGTGTCTCCTATATTAAAAAAATGGTTTGGACCATGACAGTAAATGAGCCACCCTGTATTAGAGTCGAAGTGAATTCGCATTGGTAGCCCGCGAAATTCAGATTTTCTTACGTTTTTTTGCAATTTGCAGGTCAGTGACGGTTGTCAAAAAATCAATCTGCCTAGCCTTTTCCCAACTATGTTGGAGTCGGCTTCCAGTCTAACCAGACGCAGCTGAATACCAGTATTTTACATGGAGCGACTGCCTTTCTGACCTCCACAACCCAGTTACTGGGTAATAAGATACGCCTTGGTAAGACTGGTTGTCAGACTTTCGGGCTTCTGACGACCCGTAACGACTGTCAAAGATCCACGAATGACAGCCGGGACCAACGGCTTAACGTGCTTGCCGAGGCACGGAGGAGATCCGGAATGTAAAGATGGTCACCCATCCACGGACCAACCCCGGCAAGCGTAGCTTAAGCTGTTGGATCGACCCGTGCGGCTGTTATTACTTAGCCACGAGCTCCTCAGTTGTATGTTGATCAAAATATGATTCGCGGCTATCTATAACAAATATGTATTTACATAAAGAATATCAATACTTCTCTCTAAGTTAGATTTGTTCTAAAATGTCATGATTTCCGAAATCATGACAGTTTAGAACAACCTTAACCATTAGGTAGATAGTTTTTTTTACTAGCCTACGCTGTTAGTTATGTTAGTGCCTAAGATTAAGTTAGAAAGTAGGTACAAACGTAGGAAATTAAAAAAGCAATTTACTTTTTGAGTCATGATGTCAAGTTGTTTTATTTTTGGCAAACATCTTTTGGGTCATGCAACATGTGAGCATGTTTCTTTCAAGGAGAATGTATTTTTGGAGCTTGATTTGTGTTTTGTTCAGCAGCTAAGTACCTGCCTGTCATAACATGCAGTTGCTTTGTTTCCAAGATATATTCTATATCTATAGCTATACGTATACATCTTCTATTTGATCTATATAAATAAAAAGAGAAGTCCTGACTGACTGACTGACTCATCAACGCCCAGCCCAAACCCTTGAACCTAGAAAGCTGAAATTTTGCACAGAGGTTCCTTTTATAATGTAGACAAGGAATAAGGAAGGATTTCCCGGTAGGACGATCCCGTGGGATATTTCCCGACATCCACGCGGGCGAAGCCGCGGGGAAAAGCTAGTAAATATTTAAAAAAAAAAATTGTGAACGAGCCTTATGCCGAAAATATAGTTTTTAGTACGTTTGTCTGTATGTATGTTCCGGATTGGCGGTGTGGCGGATTTGTCTGAGATTTGGCACACAGATAGTTTATAACCTGGATTAACACATAGGGTACTTTTAATCCCGATAGTAAGTTCCTATGGGATATTTTCAACATCCACGGGGGCGAAGCGGTGGGCAAAAGCTAGTAATACAATATCTTACAATGACCGATAATGTTACTCGGATTTCTTAATATTGTGACGCGAAAGTAAGTTAGTTTTTCTATTTATAACCCAGAATATAGGCCACGAAGACATAATTTTAATTGCGGAGCCATTCATCAGAAACCAGTACAAATAAACTTCAAAGACCATTAATATTACAAGTAGCAGCATGACACACGAAATATTTCACGAATCCTTAATCATGCACACGTTGCATTAGCAAAAACATAACCCTTTAAAGTCAAAATAACCAAAAATAACCGTGTGACATCACCGTCTGTCGCCAATGGTGGTGGCACATGCCATGCCGAAAATAACCAATCTGCCATATGCACAATTAAAAAAAATACAGAAAAAAGGTAACAAACATACGCTAACCTTATTTTTAATTCTAAGATGGCATCAAAGTGTTGCGATATTTGAAAATAGAACAACTGTTTGAAGCGGAACGCAACCGACTGAATAATTAAAAGGGATGTGCTACTAGTGTGTCTCACGGGTTTGGTTGCAGTAACTTTAGAATTTATTTTGCCGTATGTCGTAGGATTTTTGGAAAAAAAAAATGTAGTTATTTGTATTTTTTTATTCCTTTAATGACCTAGTTTAATAAAATTACCTACTAACAGGCTAATTCAAACTAGGATGTCATTATGATTGAAAATAAACCTGAAGAACCATTATTAGACTCATAGAGAAAAAAAAATAATTTAGCTCATACACCGCCTGACTTATAATTCTGTTTACAAAACAGTTTTTCATGAAGCCTAAAAAGCTTCACTGAACTTAAAGTATACACACATACATATATACCTACATCCAACAGATATTAAAGAAAGGGGTAAAGATTCTTCCCTCGAAATTTCGAAGGGGTTTTTAATGTGGCATAAAAACTTAGGGGTCTTTTAAGTTGCGACCAGGTGCCTATGCATTTACCGGAAATCTGTGACGTAACCCGTTCGTGGCGGAAACAGCGGCGCATCCCTCACCTTCGACGTTCTTATTTTAAAAAAACATCCCTTCGGTTTAGTTATTTTATTACCATTTTCTTTGAGAGGTTCCTAAAATAATTTTACGTCGACAGAGATAGGGTTAAGCTGCATTCTAAGTTTAAAAATGTATTGTGGAAAAAAATGAAACGAAGATTTACGGAAAAAAGATAGCATTGTAGTTAAAAATTCACACGTTTAAGACCTTCAGAATTTGCATTTAGTACTTACATACTCATCCATTTTAATTCCCATATGTACGGTCAGCAACGGAAGTCGGTTAACACTGCTACTTTTTGGCATCATCTAAATTAACACAAAATGATACGATAACCTGCTTTTTAGCATTTTATTAGTTAGTTAATCGTAAATTTTCTTTAAAAAAAATTCTGTTCGATTTTAATGAAGTATTTTTCTCAATAATTAAGATTTAGAAAACACAAGTGTTAATCGACTTCTGTTGCTGACTGTACAAGTACTATGTAGGTAGAACTTCAATAAATCTGTGTAAAGCTACCCATACACCTGCCAATCTAACTGCTAAGATAGATCACCGGGAAATCTGACAGGACCAATTGCATGCAATTAGTGATGTGACGATCGTGAACGATTTGACTGACGATTTAGAAATCGTCAAGTTAATGTTGCGATTTATTTTGTTTGAAGGTTTGCAGCGAGCCTATTAATAAGGATGATATATTTAAACTAAGACAACGCTATATAGACTTTGTGAATAACTGTGAATAATTTGCTGCTGAAAATAAAAAAAAAACTATTACAAATAACTTCTCTTGTTCTCCTTGATTGGGTAATTTGTTACAATCGATGCGAAGTCAAGAGCACATTAGACAATAAAAAAATTAAAATAAAAAAACTGCCCAAGTGCGTGTCGGACCACGCACAATGAGGGGTTCCGTAGTTGGGACGAATTTATCCCAGAAACAAACATTGTAGTTGAAAAACATGTTCTCCCATACATTGATATACGTCACGGTCAATTCTCCAACTTAAGTTTGTAATCTCATTTTTTTTTTCTAAAATGTGATAAAATTACAAATTATCGATTTTCGGACTTTTTCCTTTACTTGTACTGTGAGACCTTGCTTCTTGGCAAAGTTCATGATTCTAGGTCAACGGGAGGTACCCTGTAGATTTTGATTTATTTGCTAGTATCAAAATACGTCGCAGGCCGTAGCTAATATGGCTTTACAGAATTATAATCATTAGAATCAGCAATACAACTCCATAAGTTAGCCTTTACCTCAAACCTCATGATTTCATGAAATCGCTAGATTTCAGATAAATGCTAACTTATGGAGTTGTATTGCTGATTCTAATGATTATAATTCTGTAAAGCCATATTAGCTACGGCCGCGAATCATATTTTAATCAGCATACAAGCTCACACTAACCTACAAATAGCAAAAAACGTATGAAATTTTGAATTTCGCGGGCTACCCTGTCGCATCAACCTTAAATGGCCATATTTTTTTATTGCGTTGTTTTAGATGCTTGATTTTTTTAGAGCTCTACGAGACTGTAGACTTACGTATTTGATATTAAGTTTAACTTCATACCTCCACGCGTTCTTGAGAAAAAGGGGTCTTGACAGACAGTCAGACGGACGGACGGCTGGGGAGTTTGTTCCGCTACTTCTTCTTCCCAGCTAAAGCACTAGAAAGTGGTGAAGGGCGGGCGTTTTGTGGGGACTGTCTTACTGTAATTTCGACGTTCAAAAAGTGCTGATTCTCAGCCTAATTTGAATAAATGACTTTTGATTTTGATTTTGATTTTGGACAACGAAGTGATCCTTTTTGGGTTCCGTTTTTTCCTTTTGAGGTAGGGAACCCTAAAAACTATCAACATCTGAAAATCCCAGAGAAATTGGTCGCACTTGTCATAACTACACATTTTAAGAGTCAAGAAACTATTATTATAGTTAATTTCAGACACATTTAGAAATAATCTAGATACTGGAAAAAAAATATTTGAAACTGTTTGAATCTTACTTTAAAAGTATGCATTAATAATTTTAAAACTCACCTGCAAATAGCCAACCTTAAATAAAATACACTAACAGATTATATAGCTATGGTCGAGTTCGATATCCATACACCATTACCATGGGCCCCATAAAATCACATTACTCAACAGGTGGGTTGCAAAACGAAGGGGGCGAAACGAACATGGAATAACATGGTGTACTACAAACAGTGGTCTTTTTACCTGTCCAGCTTTTATTTTAGTTTTTATTTTACTTGAATTGGTTTGAATAAATTCGCGATCGAAATCGGCAGTTGATCTGTGGTACGTATTTTATTTTATTTTTTGGTCCTCGGTTACTTAAAAAGAAGAGCACTTAATTCTTAATTGTCTATGGTTTATTGGCACTGTCTTGACTGACTAATTGAATTATTGCCTTATGTATGTACATTCCTCATGAAACTTTTAACAAGCCCGTTATTGTAACATCACTGATGACCATTTTGAATTTACAAAACAAAACGTACCCACCTAAATTAATTTATACAAAACATTTATTAATATTCATAATTTATACAAATTCATAATATCAATATTAAATGGTACACTTTATTTTTATTGTTTTGACATTAAAATTTACAACACATAAAATAAGTATTTAATATTCTAAAACAACAAACACATGCAGCTAGGATCTTTGAGCTTTTTTTCACTTTTTAATATAATTTTTTTTATGTCGTTTCTTTGTCAATTATTGAACATTATTGTATAATTATTGAGAAGTCTAGTTTACAAGTCGCAACTGAATATTAAAAATGCAGAAGTTACCTCCATGAGATCATAACTCCAATATTTTATTGTTTGTACATCTATGAATATTAATAAACAAATACTTAGACAAGATGGGAATAAATTTTATTTGTTTATTGATATTTGAATAGCCGTGCATACTATTTATTCATTATTTAATACTACCACATTTGTGTGCAAATGTACAGAGGCATACTAGTATAAGTAAGTATGCATTTATATCTCACGAAGCTGCACGCACTTTACTTGTGGTAACCAAGTGTACAAACACGCTGTGAATGTGTGCGTGAAGACGAGTAGCGTCAGCACACATGCACTCACACACACACAAACTTCCGACTTCGCCATTGTCTCGGACCGATACCGAGAGCTCCAGCGCTTACACACGCATTCACAGCGCTTTACTTTGGCTACATTTTGACTAGGTATAGATCAAATTCACTAGGTGTAGATAAGAACTGTGTCGCAATTTAAACATTTATTATTTATTTAAGAAACCATCAAACTTTCTTCTAGAACTTCAATCAAAATTTGTTACAATATGGTTCAAAAGCACAGAACAGTGGTGGCCCAGTGGTAACGGCCCCGACTTATGAGTTGTAAGTCGTGGATTCGAACCCAGGCAGGCGCTTAATTTTGTGTAAATAATTTCATCACCACTACTCTCAAAACGGTGGAGGAAAACATCGTGAGGAAACCGGCATGTCCTAGAATCAAAAATTCGAAGACATGTGACATCTACCAACCCGCACCGGGCCTGCTTGGTAGATTAGAGCCCACTCCTCGAAGAAAGGAGACCTGGACCCAGCAGAGGGAACATTATAAGCTGATTGCGTTTAAAAGCTTCAAAATATCATCTTTTTATCTTTGATCTTTCTTTTTTTCGTAGTTATTTTTAACTATAGAATTACAATTACTAGACCAGCTGCCAGCAAGTCCTACCAGTATTATTAATCTGTTCTTTACGCCTGATTAGTTTAAAAAGGTGTAAATCATAATATAATCTTACCCTTTTTATTTTATGATTTACATATGGAAGGGTTACCAATGTCAGATTTATTTTCAGCTCACAATATCATATGGTATTAATAATGTTAATTAATGTTTTATTTTTACACGGAGCTTTGTTTTGTGTGATTTTTCCGACGACATGTTTTTTGTTTAATTTATTGAGTTTGTGTCACATAAACTAGACTTAAGTTTGTTTTAATTATGATCTTGGAGTAATTGATAAATTCAATAAAACGTTAACATTAGTGTGGTGTGGAGACCACGTATCGGCAAGAGTAGCGTGGGACGCCCCCAGCTAGATGGACCTGGGACAGACTGGATGCGGAAGACGGAGGACAGGGTGTTGTGGCGCAGCCTGGGAGAGGCCTATGTCCAGCAGTGCACTCCGGTAGGCTGAGTTGATTGATCAGTCTCCAGGCGGTTTTGTATACTAATCCTGCTAATTTCGTGTATCAATCTGCCTAGCCTTTTCCCAACTATGTTGGGGTCGGCTGCCAGTCTAACAGGATGCAGATAAATACCAATATTTGGCCCTTGGTAAGACTCATGGTTGTCAGACTTTCGGGCTTCTAACGACCGTAACGACTGTTAAAGATCCACGAAATACAGCCGGGACCAACGACTTAACGTGCTTTCCGAGACTCGAAGGAGTGTCGTTATGTAAAGATGGACACCCATCCACGGACTAACCCCGGCAAGCGTAGCTTGACCTGATGGACCAGCTCGTGCGGCTGTTAAGGATTCTGCCGCCAAGCGCTACGCGAATGTGGTGGAACAATTTCTATGATAACTTAATGGAAATTGTTCTATACTCAATTCTTTATTGTATTTCAAATATGTAGGGGAGAGAGTGGCAAGACGGGGAACTTAAGGTTTTAAGATCAATAAATGAAAAAAATACATAGTGATACAATCATATTTATTTTTTAATTAACAACTAACAAGACTTAGTTATTACTCTTCTAATATTTGGTTACACTAGGAACTTTTAGTTACCTATTAATTTTAGAAAAGAAAAAAAAAATAACAAAAGGACAGGTGTTTTGCCCCGTGTTGCCCCATGTTGCTGGTAAGATGAGGTACCCCCCTGAGGTAAGATGGAGTGATGAGAATTATCAGATAGAAAGGTGATTATTTGGACTGGCAGAACACGCAGACGTGTAAAGCTTCGTCATCATCATCATCTATTCCTGCACAGCTATTATGTGCCCCTCTTCCACAATGTGAGCATGATATCCTGCTCAAATTGTAGAAGATGGTCACATAACAGCTGTGCAGGAATGGGTTAATCCCCATCTTGCCTGCCGAGCCATTTTCTACCAATAATCAAAGAAAAAAAAATAGTCTGCAATCTCAAGGAAACACAATTCCTACATTATTATAGGTTAGTTTAAGCGTCAATCACAGCCACATCTCACCAGCTAACATTATTTAACAAACCACAGTCACGTGTCAAACCAGAAGGAAATATGATAAGCAATTTGCCGTAAAACACTTTTTAAGATTTTTTCGACACACGTACACTTGCAAACAATTAATGGCCGGGCTACTGACAAGTATCATGCGGCGCATCGAACGATGCATAAACGAGCGTGATTGGTCAGTTTAAACTGTGAATTTCACTGGGTACCCCGTCTTACCCGCTAACCCATCTTAACTCCTTCTCCCCTATGTAAGTATGTGTTGTTTTTGTGTATGTTGCGTTTTTTGTATGTTTCTATGTACCTATGTTGTATGTTGTATGTTTGTGTGTGTGTATGTATTGTTCTACCGGAGTCGCATCCCGTGGCGCCTGTCTGAGGAACCCTTTACGAGTGTTAGGTATGACTTAGCAACGAGCTTCACGAGCTGCTAATTTCGTATAGAAGGACCAAAATTTGAACTCGACAGGACCAAAAATCAGAGTTCGCCCTCGGCATCTCAAAGCGATCAATCTGCGGGTCGTTGACACCGGTGATCTATCACTGTGATATGCTGAGACAACACGGTGATCACTGTTGACTCTACTCGCTCCCACGAGATTGTGAGATGGCTTCGTGATACCAAAGTTCAGGATTATGAATTAGCGGAAATACTTAAAGGAAGTAAAACTTGTTTTGAAGATATTAACTTTTTAATATCTTCAAAAGTAGTTTTTTTACTTAAAAAACTCGACCTATTTACTTGGGATTGAAACAAAAATATAGGCAGATGTACTATCGACAAACGCCAGGTTTTTCCAATATCGAAAAAAAAAATGCTTGCAAGCTGCAATTGTAGGACAAAAACAGGACCATAGGAGCAGGGTCAAACAGTGTATACAAAAAAAAATATACGCGACGAATTGAGAACCTCCTCCTTTTTTTGAAGTCGATTAAAAACAACTTTAAGGTGTAAAGGCGTCCGTTTTGTCGCTAGTACCTACACCTCTGCCTAACCCTTCGGGAAGAACTGTCAGGTTATTATGTGTAAAAACAAAAGATTATAAAAAACTTGTTTGTTGTGTTGCGTTTGATTGTTTAGTTGTTTGTTTGAGTTGTGTTTTGTTTTTAGGTTTCCGTACCAAAATGGTAAAAAAGGAACCCTTATGGTGTAACTCAGTCTGTCTGTCTGTCTGTCACAGCTGGATATCTCAAGAACTACTAATGCTATCAACATGAAATTTGGAACAGTTTTAGATGACCTTTACCCAACTATTTTGCAAATAAGAAAGAATTAAAAATATTTATATTTTTTTTGTAACAGGGACTGAAAGGGGGTCTTAAAAATTCAAAGTGAGGTTACTAGGGCATGTGGGGTATCATATGAAAGAACGCTGCTTGCACATTCTTAAACTATTTTTTTTATTTTTTTTAGGCCGCATAGTTTTCGACTTTAGATGAAAAATGTAAAAAAAAATACCGTTACCTTATCTCCGAAGTTTGCAAAGATAAAAATCTGAAATTATTCTATGTGATAGAAGTTTATGTAAAGATTACAGGAAAAATAAAACGATGTCTCTAAATAGCACACTTTTTCAGAAATCGGAACGGAACCCTAGCTAGAATCTGTCTCTCATTGAACAAAAGCAAGTTCCACTTTTCTTCAAAAGTAATCCGATGTTTGAATGACAGAATGTCATCCAGTAACATACTAAGGTTGACCAATGCAACAAACCTCTACAGTACTTGGTAGATACCTAATCCCACTCAAAATGTTTGCTGTATAAGTGCCATTACATAAACAAATCGCATAAACAAGCCTCTTACAGCAAACGTTTCTATAGGTCACACAAATATTTGTCCCGACACGGGAATTGAACCTCTGTCTACATAGGTAAGGTTGATATTCTGCTGAGGCGCCATTAATTAAGGTCACTGTGGAGTATGTTTTTCTTTTAATTATAAATCAATAATAGACCGGTATTACTTATTCGTAAGTACTGTCTGTGTTGCTTAAAATTTCGTGGGAAACTGCAATAATGATGTCTTCAATGAAACTCATCACCTTCCTCGAAAGTATACCTACTGAAGATTTTAAATAGTTTTCCTTAGTTTTAGAAAACAAAAAGTAAAAAAAATAAATTTAATCGATTTCAAAAAGAAATTAAGTATCTTATCTCAAAATTATGTAATAACTTTAATTTCGGAAGTCGGTGTTTCGGGATCTTTATTTTAGTTTTTTGCCATCGACTTCCGAAATTAAAGTAATTTCATCATTTTTAATTAATTTCTTTTTAAAGACTATCTTTTTAAATTAAGTACTTTTTTATTTCTTTAGTTTTAGTTTTAAGTAAAAATTGGAATAGTTTTGTTGTAAATATTGCACTAGAATTTTTATTCTTAGTTAGTTAGTTAAAAGAAGACAAAACTTAGATAAATTATAATTAAACAAAATGGTCGCAGTGCGATTAATAATTTCGGAGAAATGCGTGGACAAACATACATACAAACATATAAACATACATACATACACCTATAAAGTTTTGTATAAATATCTGTTTGGAAGCCCTAAGTGAATATATTGCAGTTCCAATAATATTACATACACATACGTGTCGAATAAAATTGATAACCTCCTTTTTTTGTGGTCGGCTAAATATACTAAATTTGCAATAATTGAATTGGTACAAGGTAAACGTCAGGCGGACCTAGGCTGCAGGCACAAAAGATCCAAAGCCACAAATAATAACTTGCCTCAAGTCCTCGACACAAAAAAATATCCTGTGCAGATTGACAGACAGCTGATCTACTAAGTTTTTATTCCATTTCCTGATGAGCGTGAGAAACATCTTACTCAACCTTACTACTTACCATAATAATAACTCAAGTATTGCTAAAATACTATCAATCTGTTCACCAGTACCAGAAACCTGCGCTGTTTACTTCGCACCATATGAGAGTCAGTTGTTTTTTAAGCAAGGCAGGTGGCCAACGTAGCTCACAATCTGTGCACGAAAAACCTAAATAACATAATGTACTACCCCAAAAAAATATAGGAAGACGTAGAGGGAGATAGATAGACGTTAGAAAGAGATAGAGCACATGTCTTTCCGTTTCCGTTTTATTGTAAAAAATATGGAACATCTGCGCTGACAGATTTGTTGTGTGGGAAGATTCGTGAGTAGGCGAAATTTTAGATGATCATGTGTTATGCCTTTTTGGTATTATTTAAATTTTGAGGATGTTGTTTATTCTCCTTATGGTGCGGTTTCTCTTTTAGGCTATAAATTTAACATAGTTTGTTACATAAAATTCACACCAGGTGTGTAACTTAGCAAAATGAGATGAACACAATCCCAACTTGGTTCTATAAACCTACTTTTAAGCCCTATACATCCCATACATCCTATGACAACTAAATATTTGATAAAAGAAAATCGAGATATTTAATTATAAAATAAATAAATAAATCTTCTGCCGTAAGGTACCATATACCATCAAGACAATCACCCTTTTCCCCTCTTCCGCTTTTTAACAGTCAAACATAAATAAGACAAAACAATATCGTTTAAGGAACACTTAAATACCTCGGAATAGTGACAGAAATAGTTCAGGACACACTGGAACCATCCATCATAATATCAACTCTACTTATAAAGCTGAGGTGGTTATTCTGAACGGATTCGAAATCGATTCAATGTCGAATAGCTTATACCCGGCTCCTGGAATAAAGATCGAAAACGTGTCGAAAATAACCGATTGGCTGTTGATCATTTAATCAACCAATCACAGCAGTGGACACGCGCTTGTCTAATTATTGTTTTGATGTTTGTTCCAGAAAACGTCAGAGGCATTAGTTAAAGATCATATTTATTTGTAAGGCTTTAAGATGCAGTTGAAATGAAATTATTAATTAATAATCTATCTAATTAGAATCTTGCAGTCAAATGTTGATGTACTGACAAGCAATTTAGTAATTATCATTAGATAAATATCTAGCCTGTCTGTCAGTGCTTTAAAAAGCTACCACTCACAGCTGTTGCACTTAGAATTTTGTATTGCATTGAAACATAATTACAGAAAAAGATTAGCAAATGATCATAACTTTTTGGAACCAAATTAAATAAAAAAAATAACTGTATCAATCGAAAGATTTGAATAATTTTAACAGTATAATCGTCAATTTTTTTTTATATAGGTATATTTTGCCGCTATTTCTTTTTCCATTTCTTTCGACATTGCTTACCACAATATTTGAAAATAGAATAGAATAACGTTTTAACCTAATTTGGCCAGAAGAATAAAAACAAACGAAGGAAGTTTTCATCTCAACGAAGATTGTATTGTATCTACTTATCGTTCACCAGAATACTCCCCCCAACCGATTTATTTTAAGTAACCCTTTTATACGGGAATTATGTTCATTAAAGAATGAGTTTTTTATTTGTTTCTATTTATACTAAAGTAGAACATATGGTCCTACCCTCATTGTTGGTTAGATTTGTGGCAACCCCTTCAGGAAGTAGAAAAAGTAAAGCAACTGGTTTAAATTCCTGAAAGGGTACTTATTGTCTAAAAAATGTGCTTGTCTAATTTTGTTTTCAACGCATGAAGGCTCTTACAGTGAGAGGCGATATCGCGTCGCGACGCGACGTGTCGCGTAGCGGTGTTGCGACGCGCTAATATCGCAATATCGCTCGCGATGTCGCCTCTGTCTGTAAGAGCCTTAACATTTTGAATTGGATTCAGTTACTTTTATATAAATCGGTTTATAAGTTAGAAATAAAGTTCCTACTAGAAACAGTTTTTCTATTTCATTAAATATTTATATTAAAAAAAAATCATAGGTAGGTAACTACTAGACATACCTTCACACGAAAAATCGTAGTAGACATCACCGAGAAGAAGTTTTTAACCGACTTCTAAAAAAGGAGGAGGTTCTCAATTCGGATGTTTGCATTTTTTTTTTTTTTTTTTTTATGTTTGTTCGCGCATAACTCCGTCGCTTGCCAACCGATTTGAAAAAATATTTTTTTGTTGGAAAGGGTATACTTTCCAAATGGTCCCATTTTTGTCAAAATCCAGTTCTGATGATGGGATCCTGGAGAAATCGAAGGAACTCTTCAAATATTATAGGCACACCTATAGCGATTTGGGTATTTTAGCGATTTGGGTATATTTATAGTAGCTCGTGCATTTGCTCTCGGAAAGCACCACTTGGTGAAGTGGAACTGATGATGAAGACCACAGATGGCTACCGGAACTACTCAATGATAAATATTTCACGGGTTGCGATTCGATTACTTTAATATGGTTGCTAAGCAATTTCCGCTCGTCACACAATGCGTGTGGTGAGTGGTTGTTGAGGAGTTCTCCTGGTTCTTACCAGCAGAACTCCTCAACAATTAACGTCCCAGCATCGGGAAAAGCAATATTTTGTAACATGTGATGAGCAATTGACATTAGACTATTGTAACTTATACAAATTATGAACAGACCCACTAAAAAGCGAGAAATAAAAACTTTTTAACAAAAAAAAAAACCGACTTCCAAAAATCACTACAAAGTGAAAAATAACTTTGATTTCGGAAGTCGGTGGCAAAAAAAAAAGAAAGTAAATAAGAAAAAAAACACCGACTTCCGAAATCAAAGTTATTTTTCACTTTGTAGTGATTTTTGGAAGTCGGTTTTTTTTGTTAAAAAGTTTTTTTTTCAAACAGTGTTCGCAAAAACTCTCTGTGAAATACAAAGTGTCATTTAAATAAGGCTCAACCTCTTAAGGGGTCATTGTACTCATCATTATGAACAACTTTTACTATGGGACCAAACCTGAAATCGCGAAAAGTAGTTCTCTACAAAGTGTTTTGACGAGTTATGCGAATAGATACATCTAGATGTATGGAACAGCTGATTTTTTTTTTTTGCGATTTCAGGTTTGGGCTCATAGTAAAAGTTGTTCATAATGATGAGTACCTTTAGAGGTTATGCGTTATTTAAATTACACCTTGTAAGTGGGTGCTTCTTCGAGTAAGGCATTCTTTGGTGATTTTCGTGGCAATTTTCAAATTCAATGTTTTTTTTAAATTGATATCAGAATCTTAAAATATACATAAAAGTAATATTTTTTATCAAAATGGCACCTCAGAGAGCGATATACTTACAGAGATAATCGAGGTTAAAAAAATGGAGGCCACGCTAATCACAAAAATGAAAATTTTTATTGTTACTTCTTAGTGAAAAGAAGTTATTTTATTCTAAGGTAAAAAAACTAACTAGGTGGGTTACTAAGGCAGAAAACGTTTTTTAGTAGAATCAGTCCAACATTATTATTTGTTAAAGAAATTAAAAAAATTTAACACTAATTTAAACATTTCAAAACTCATCGAATGTGACATTTTAAGTTTGATTTAAACGAATTTACATTTACCTAAAGTAATAAAAAATATTTTCGTTCATATCTAGTACAAAACTCAAAGTTATTTCATTTGGATGGTCAAAAGTGTATCTCCGTGGGTCAAAACTACCACGTAAACCACGCAAATCACGACCACGGAAATCAAAATAAATCCATTATGCTAAAAATATACAAAAACCTTTTAAGCAAATAAACTGTGTATTGATTATAAGTTACGTTACCTTATATTTGTTCGCTACATTATTTTATTAAATAAATAAATTCACAGACACCGGAGATAATTGTACCACGAAAATCAAAGTTTTCAAAAACAAAACCCACGCAACGAAGTTCTACCATCTATTTTTTGAAAACTCTACACTTCATCACAGAAGCACTCTGCCCGGCCGTCGAAGCGCGACTAGTTGTAACTTTAATTAGGATGACGCATCATCAGGCCGCGAATTTAGAGATGTACTAGTGATATTATAATAATCCACGCAAATCAGCAATTACCTCGGTACAGTTACATTTAATTTTTTTTTAGGAAATGTAGTTCTCTTAGAACTATAGTCTAATTTTTCATAGCATTGTGAACTTCTTAGGACTTGTAGCGTTTAGTTTAAAATATATAATTTACTAAGTGACTAAATCGGGGCTTGAGACACTCGACGAAAATCAAAGAATGGGGTATTTTATTTTTTAATGATATTTAATTATAAAGATAATTGAATAATAATCAGTAACCCAGATAAGAGAGGATTTAAGGTTTGCGCGAAAAATAAATGGCTTGCTGACTTTTCGTTTTCTATTATTTTTAAGTAAAGCCGCTTGAAAAACCTGTCCCAAAGAATGACCCAAGTATATCTCATGCTGACTATACTACCTACACTATTCAGGTGAATTTATTATAGTCCAGTCACAGAAGAAGAAAAAAACAGATCTAACAATTTCTCACACCCTCTATCATAGCGAGGTAATCGGAAACTATTTCCAAAAGTAAACTGAGTCAATATCCACCATCTCTACTTCCGATCCTTACATCTGCGACCATATCCGCAGGTATCCGACAATTGTACTAATATTCGCAACCGCGGATATCCATAAATAAGTATCGTGTTACGCTTTCTTTTTCGCCCTGTTTATTATCGAACTTTTACGAATACATTGCCGGTTTTACCTGAACATTTTCAATAAAACAAAATAGTGACACAGCAATGTATTGCAATTAGTATTGATCTTCGTCGACCCTATTTTAAATGTTAGACTGTATGCACAAGTGTCAGAAAGTGGATCAAATGTACCTACCTATATTTTTTCAGTTTGTATAACTCAAATTGAATTAGCTAGCATGACACAATTAAATATGATTTGATGTTATTTTTTTAGGGTCAAGAACCGCTCGTAGTGTTGTCACTTGAAAGTATGAGTTGAAAAAATCTGTTTTCTCTTGTTTTATCGTGTTTAGATAACCGTATCCATCACGTCTATATTTCATGTTGTATTGTATGTTAGATTACTCATAGAAGAATTTATTAACTGGCGACACAAAAAAAAATATATTTTTATTTATTTTATTACCTGCGGAGTTTCTCTAGCTAATTTAATTTGACCCTTTAGAGAATTTGATATTTTGATAGGGAGTGACGAATTTTGCTGTTACAAGGGTAGTCGGGATGTAGGTGGGTGACGTGGGGACCTGCCTTGATACATCCTATGAGCATAGTGCCGTGCAGCTGTAGTATGTCGATGAATCTTTTGTTAATACTCAAAACTACAGAGTTACTTTTCAGCATAACAAAATCTCTTTTTTTTGCAACGTTTTTGAATTGACTAAAAGACTATTCGGGTTCCGTACCAAAATGCCAAAAAGGAACCCTTATGGAGCGACTCAGTCTGTCTGTCTGTTACAGCTGGATATCTCAAGAACTACTAATGCTGTCAACTTGAATTGATCATATTGCTTCGCCTTAACGGGTCGGACACCGGTGACCAGACACACTATATATGCATAATTATGTTGAGCAATATTGCTCCCCATACATCGTCCCAACATCACCAGCTCAGGTCAACGCACAAATAATTAGTTACAATTAGCTCACAACGATATGAGCTCACGAAATGTAACGAACTCGCGCCGAAACCTTAAGTTATTGTATCAACAACTTGGGAATTTATTACCTAAGTTTATGAAGATTAGGCGGCATGGAGATGGGGGAAAGTTCTGCTGTCAGACGGTCTTTCTACCTATTACCTTACACCTAGTGGCTAAGTAATAAGTCGATCGATCAGGCTAAGCTCTACGCTTGTCACAGCCAGTCCGTCGATGGTTGACCATCTTAACATACCGAGACCCCTCCGTGCCTCGGAAAGCACGTCATTCTTGGATCTTTGGCAGTCGTTACGGGTCGTCAGAAGCCTGAAAGTCTAACAACCAGCCTTACCAAGGGATATCGTGTTACCCAGTAATTAGGTTGTGGAAGTCTAATAGGCAGTCGCTCCTTGTAAAATATTGGTATTCAGCTGCATCCGGTTAGACTGAACGCCGACCCCAACATAGTTGCGAAAAGGCTAGGCAGATATTATGTAGTAAAGTTATTTATTAGAATAGTCTTCTCAAAGATTTTGTGATCTTTAATCTCGTGGGAGCACGATTTAATCAGTTTCGATTATTTGGAAATAACAAGGATGTCAAACATATTGATAACTTGTAGAAGGTTGCTGAATTGGATTAATCTATAGTTCTCGACTTGAGTTATGGCTCAACTTTGGAGAAATTATGTTCAGGTGTGGACTGCGATAGCTGAGCTATTACTAATATAATAACCCATATTTGCAAACTAATAATAGTTTTTTTTTTGTTAAGGCGCTGATGAATGCCAACGGCCTTGAGAGTATAGCTTGCATGTTCTGTGCTGAGCTCACGCAATGAGTCGTACCTCCACCAAGTAAAGGGAATACCAGTACTTTACACTGAGCGACTGCCTATCTGACCTCCACAACCCAGTTACTGGGTAATACGATACCCCTTGGACCCTTTCAGACCCCCTTTGTCAGACTTTCGGGCTTCTGATGACCCGTAACAACTGTCAAAGATGAATGACGGCCGGGACCACCACGAAGGGGTTTGGGTATGTAAAGATTGTCACCCATCCACGGACCAACTGCGGCAAGCGTAGCTTAACCTGATAGATCGACCTGTGCGGCTGTTACTTAGCCACAAGCCCCAAAATTACTACATAACTATGATAATTTATGTCAGTAAAGCAAATAGGGTCGTCACTTTCGACCTTTTAAAACCGGAATCTTTGAAATAAATCTTTAATTTTGAACAAATATAGACTCAACTTTATGCTTACCTAAGAAAGAAATAGCGGAATAAATTACTTATCAAAGGTAAAGAATTTCATATAAAATACTATTTAGTATAATGACAATTCCATTCAGAATCATTTCGTTTTGCAATATTAATTTACATAATAATGTATACCCGTTTATGTTAAGTTCTTTAATCTTTGCCTGTTCGACGAACTTTAAGTTAAAAACATACTTAGTATACGCTACTTTGTTAAGCTCTAACTTGACAATACATTTGCGTCCAGCACTCACTTGTTTTAAGAAGTTTTTTCAGGCTGTCTATGAATTCATTGGCACAACTTTGATTGAAGGAAAATATATCTGGTTTTTCATACAAAAATGCATTACTTTCCCAACCAAAATGTATAAAACTAATGCTTTCTTTGTTATAGTAGAAGTCGTTAGCAAAGTAACCCCTGAAAGCTCGCCAATAACGGCCTATATATATTTGATTTACCGATTTCGAACCAATTATTGACACAGACATCTTCCAATTACGTGTATCATCGTTCGTGTGAAATAAATCGTTTAAGTTTTCAAAACAAGGCTCCTCCCACTATTATTGCAATACCAATTACTAAGAACAACATTTTTTGCACTGAACACTCATTCTTATGCATTGAAAATCACAGTGGCGCTCTTGCCCATATTAAATAATCGAAGATGACCGCAATATACACTTCGACTACTAAATGCTAATGTATCTGTATGAATTCTAAGCTATAGGTACCTACCTAATTTATTGGAATTGCCAGGTGTAGAGTGAAAACGGGCCCGCCACGCTACCAATGTTGTACGTACTTTTATTATTTTATAGCTAGTCTTCAAAAGTTATCACTAAACTCACCTTTACCACCTAGGAATAAAATATCTGCTTTTTTAAATTCAGGACATACCTACTCCACCTGTTCGTCTAATTTTACGCGTTTTGGCGTTGGTAAATTGAGTGTTAATCAATTAAAACAAACATCTGAACCTTCGCATTTAAAATACATATTAATGTTTATCACTTACTTATTATAGATAGGTACCATGGATATCGGTAGGTACATACATTTATTTACTGACGTCATAAAAAAGGACGAGGTCCTCAATTTTCACCGGAGTCTTTTTTTAAACTTTATGATTCCAAATTGTTCAATAGTAAGCATAGACTTACAAAAAAAGGAGGACTCCGCGCCACGCATATCGAAAGTGAAGCACCGTACTGATCTATGTGTGCGTGATTTGAGTACCTGCAAAGACGCCGTCGCTCGTGTTACGTAATGGCGGCCGGTCGGCATACTATGATGTAAATGTGTGCGTGAGGCGTGTTTGTACAGTAAACGGTCCTTACTGTGCTTCACTTTCGATATGCGTGGCGCGGAGTCCTCCTTTTTTTATAAGTCTATGATAGTAACTATCTATTTTATAGTATTTATAGACATTATTGTAAATCAAATACACAACTTTAACAGTTACAATTTTTTTCTTTAAATTCTTGAGTAAAGCTTCTTAAACAAAACTTAACGTAAGCTAACTTTACTTTTAAGTTACGGTGCTAAGTGATTGCTTATTGATGCAGCCACAGATTCCTGAACTATGCGGAAGTTAGAAGTTTCCTTTGTTAATCATGTTAATAATTTGATAACTTACGTTTACATTGGGAAGCTAATCTGTTTGCTTTTGATTCTGATTTACGGTTTTCGATACTTGTGTTGTAATTAATCTTAAGTGTAGTCTAACTGATTGATGAACTTGGCTTGCTTTACTTTTTGTCTCAAGAAAATGATCAAAGAGTACGTAAGTATACCGAGTAGCCCTATACTATAGGTATCTTTAACTATATATTATATAGTGGACTACTAATGAGGAGCTTGTGGCTAAGTAATAGGTAACAGCCGCACGGGTCGATCCATCCGGTTAAGCTACGATTGCCGGGGTTGGTCCGTGGATGGATGACCATCTTTACATACAGAGACTCCTCCGTGCCTCGGAAAGCACTTTAAGCCGTTGGCCCCGGCTGTCATTCGTTGATCTTTGATAGTCGTTACGGGTCGTCAGAAGCCCGAAAGTCTGACAACAGTCTTACCAAGGACCTAGTAACTGGATTGTGGAGGTCAGATAGGCAGTCGCTCCATATAAAATACTGGTATTCAGCTGCATCCGGTAAGACTGGAAGCCGTCTCCAAAATAGTTGGGAAAAGGCTAGGTAGATAGAACAAAACAAAAAAAAATAATCAAATTGGTCAAGCCGTTTTTGAGTTTCAGCGAGACTAACATACAGCAATTTATTTTTAGATGTAATACAAAAAAAAAGCAAATTAGATCTCTGTATTTTTTTTCCAGGCATTGCTGTATTTTTTATAATAAATAGCAAAATTCCTTATTCCTTTCTGAAGGCGGTTACAAATTCTTAAAACAAACCTTATATTCATGCATTTATATACACAGCAAGAAAAACAGGTACAAATTGCATTTTTATTGACTTGTTTGAAAATCTTTTTTTCAAACAAGTCACTAAAAATGCAATTCTTTCCTCAAGAAAACATAGAAAAATATCAAACACGCATGACCGTGAAACAAACAATTACACAATTTCGCTTCTTACAATGCGCGGGCGCAGTTAGTGCAACGCGCGCCAAACATTACGATAACAATCGATTATATCTAGAAAATTGCGATTAATCAACAATGTATTACGAATCAGCAACATTGTATGAAGAAAACACACAATTATTACATTATGTACCTAACATCACAGAACAAAGTTTATATCTGCTATCTCAGGGAAAGCTGATTTTTTCAGGACGAAACTTATGTTCTATTATAATTATAACTGTTATTAGGCAAAAAATTAATCAAAATAAAATGAAAATTTGATTAATTCGGACAATAACGATCCATGCAATTAACATTGCATTGCATCTTTAAGCTTAGGTTGGGTAACTGGTTTGTGGATGTCAGATAGGCAGTCGCGCCATGTAAATTACTAGTATTTTGCTGCATCCGGTTAGACTGGAAGCCGACCCCAACTTTGTTGGGAAAAAAGCCTAGGGAAATTAATTGATTAGAAATACAAAACAAAACGAATTGCAACTTGCCAAGTTCCCCACCACCCCAGGCCATCACGTCTCAATGAAAAAAACACACAAATACCTTTATTGATTTTAATATCCAAATTGACATTTAAAACTTAATCAATATGTTGTATCGTGGTCTCATAATAAATAAAATTGTCTCGTAAATAACGAGGGCAGTAATTAATTTTTATTTTATTTATTAACTCTGATGGAAGGCGTGGACTTTTAAAATGGATGAATAAAAGAAAAATTATGTCTTTGAGACGTGCTGGTCATTCTATTAATAGGCTAAGTAGGTACATGAAGTGATATAGTATCAACATGTTGTCTATATTCTTGATAGTCCTTGGAATGGAATTACGATACCTGTTAACAATTTATTGGACCTGTGAAAAATATCCTTTTTCTGGAAAGAGGTCGTAGCTATGCCAATACAGAGGACACAAAGGCACTTTCCCATTTTCAATCCGTTTTTAAGACGAGAGATGCAAGAAATCGTTGCGTAAGATAGGGGCACCCATTGTCATTTTATTTCTATTAATAAGTACCTTAGAATGTTTACTAGTGAGCAATGAACAAGAAAAATAAATAAATTTCTTCCAAATAGAACCGCTATAAAAACATTGATATCCGAATCTTCATTATCATCTGCCTAGCCTTTTCCGAACTATGTTGGGGTCGGATTCCAGTCAAACCGGATGCAGCTGAATACCAGCATTTTAAATGAGCAACTGCCTATCTGACCTCCAGAACCCAGTTACTGGGTAATACGACACTTACTTTGATATCCGAATATGGTCCACCAAAACTACCATTAT
The DNA here is from genome assembly GCA_905163495.3 of Cosmia trapezina. Lineage (NCBI taxonomy): Eukaryota > Metazoa > Arthropoda > Insecta > Lepidoptera > Noctuidae > Cosmia > Cosmia trapezina. The sequence goes on from LR991042.1 coordinate 12,901,446, forward strand.
GTAATAATTAAGTACATAATTCCTTTTAATTCTTCAGAAGGGCGGTGGTGGCCCAGTGGTAACGGCCCCGACTTACCGAGTTGCAGGTCGTGCGTTCGAACCTATGCAGGCTTCAAAAACCACACCAAAATTTCATCACCACTGCTCTCAAAACGGTGAAGGAAAACATCGTGAGGAATCCGGCATATCCTAGAACGAAAATTCAAAGACATGTGACATCTCCTCATGTGACAGTCCACTCCCTCTCGAAGATAGGAGGCATGTGTCCCAGCAGTGGGAACATTATAGGCTGGTTATGTATGTATGTAATTCTTCAGATATGAACACTATCACCTTTTACGACCGAGCCTTCTCATTTCAAATACATAACATAAATTCCCAAGTCCAAAACACAACTAATTTTCAATTACCAACTAATGAAAAGTTACATAAACTGGCTAGTACCAACGCTAGTCTTAACATGGATGGGGCAAGTCACTTGCCTGCCACCCAATGGAACCCGAGAGAAAGTAGATATGATAATTGGATGAGCACCGATGTACGACCAGACCGGCTTGCTGGCGAGCGATGCGTTAGTGTGGACATGACTGAGATACAAAAGGAAAATGTTAGTGTTATGTTGTGTTGTTGTTGTTGTTGTGTTGTGTGTTGTTGTTGTTGTTTGTGTTACGTTAATGTTAATGTTATGTGTAATAGACAAGCCGCGCGTCCGCCCGATGGTAATTCCCATCGAAGAAAATAACGAACGTCATAACTTTTATAACCCCTTTAGATGATGAATTTTTAAAAATCCTTCATCAGTTACCACCTTCGTTACTTATAGGGTGACTGGTAATTAGTGACCGATACTTAAACACATGATTGTACTCATGATAACAAACAACTTTTACTATGGGACCAAACCTGAAATCGCATAAAAATAACCAGGTGTTCCCTTACATATATGTTCGTCAAAATTTAGGGAAAAGATAATTTTGTTTCGCGATTTCAGGTTTAGTTTAGAGCTCGTTGGCTATGTAATTACAGCTGCATGGGTCGATCCATCAGGTTAAGCTACGCTTGCCGGGGTTGGTCAGTGGATGGGTGACCATCTTTACATACCGAGACTCGTCCGTGCCTCGGAAAGCACGTTAAACCGTTGGTCCCGGCTGTCATTCGTGGATCTTTGACAGTCGTTACGAGTCGTCAGAAGCCCGAAAGTCTGACAACCAGTCTTACCAAGGAGGTATCGTATTACCCAGTTACTGGGTTGTGGAGGACAGATATCGCAGTCGCTCCATGTAAAATAATGGTATTCAGCTGCATCCAGTTTAGACTGGAAGCCGACCCCAACATATAGTTGGGAAAAGGCTAGGCAGATTGATTGATTTCAGGTTTAGGCTGTAAAAGTTGTTTGTTGTAAAATATCTGTCTCATCCACACTATACCCACCGCGGCCATCCTCCAAAGCACGCGACGTTCCTCTACACTCTACCGCGTTATCAATCATGTACTTTACTATTTGAATGGCTCGCGGCCAATTTTATGCAACGTTTACTTGCCTCGATTATACAATACACTAATATATTATAAATGTATGGTGATACGCCTCTTATCATCCATAGAGGTTCTTTGATAAAGAAGAGAACAGCAAAATTGCAGTTTAATTTCAGAAATCAACATCATTATAGTAATCAGCTTATAATATTCCCACTGCTGGGACACAAGCCTCCTCTCGAAGAGAGGGAGTGGGCTGTAATCTACCACGCGGGCTGAGCCCGCGTGGTAGATTACCGGTTGCGGTTGGCGGGTTGGTAGATGTCACATGTTTTCGAAGTTTTTGTTCTAGGACATGCCGGTTTCCTCACGATGTTTTCCTTCACCGTTTTGAGAGCAATGGTGATGAAATAATTTACACACAGGAAAGCGCCTGTCTGGGTTCGAACCTACAACCTAGAACTCGTAAGTTGAGGTCGTTACTACTGTTACTGCCATGCTCTCTATTTCAGAAATGGCTGCTAGAATTGAGAAGGGAAAAAGGTTGTTCATTCTTGCGATAGTTTTAGGCTAATAAATCAGCCAATCTCGATAATGCAAATGGTTTAAAATCGCATCTTCAGAGGCGTGCTGATTTTGGTTGTAATGGCAAAAATCCATCACAGTCAATCTAAGTTCAGGCTCGTGGCCAAGTCATAAAGCTGCACGGGTCGATCGATCAGGTTAAGCTACGCTTGCCAAGGTTGGTCCGTAGATAGGTTACCATTTTTACATACCGAGAACCCTCAGTGTCTCGGAAAGCACGTTAAGCCGTTGGTCCCGGCTGTCATTCGTGGATCTTTGAAAGTCGTTACGGGTCGTCAGAATCCCGAAAGTCTGACAACCAGTCTTACCAAGGGGTATTTATTATCTAGTAACTTGGTTGTGTAGGTCAGATAGGCAGTCGCTCCACGTAAAATAATGGTATTCAACTGCATCCGGTTAGACTGGAAGCCGACCCCAACATAGTTGGGAAAAGGGTAGGTAGATGATGACTCATTCATTGTAGACTGGTCCTAAAACTCTTACTTATTGGGGTAACAACAAAAGACTGCAAAAAGGGACAATAGCAATAATTATTTCTACTTAATTAATTTAAAAACTATAAAAAACGAGCCAAATGTATCTCACAATTATCTGACTAAAACGAGTTCAATCAACGGATAAAATATTTTGATCAACAAGAAGATCAGAGTCATAACATTAGTATCTTACGGATACATTATTTACGAATCGTGTGAATTTGCAAATAAAAATATACAAAACGGTATAAAATAACCGATAAATAATGCAACGAGGTTGTGTCACGCAGTATAGAGAAGCAGAAAGTCCAATTCGGTCAAAACGCGAAAATTCTTCGCCATATGCAAGCCACCGAATTGACATGGCAGAGCCTGTAACGGATCTCTATATCGCAATCTATGGCGGATTCTATAAGAGTTTGAAACTGAATATTAATCCCTTATTCATAAAAAAAACTATAACGCTCTATAAACCTACTTTAGCTATAAAGTGTTTTGTCAATTTCTTTCGAATTATGATTTAAGGAAGAAGACAAAACACTTATACAAGGTATAATTGTAAACAGCGGCAATCTTTTAAGCGGTCATTGTACTCATCATTTTGAACAACTTTCACTATAGGACCAAAACTTAAATCGTGAAAAAAAAAATCAGCTGTTCACTACATTTATGTTCGCATAATTCGTCAAAATGAACAGCTGATTTTTTTTGCGATTTCAGGTTTGGTCCCATAGTATAAGTTGTTCATATACAATGACCCCTTAAAAGATTGCCACCGTTTACACTTACATCCTGTTTATGTAAAATAAATAAATAAATAAATATCCTTGGACATTTCACACAACGCCATCTAGTCCCAAGCTAAGCAACCTAATGCTTGTGTTATGGTAACGAGATGGCTGATAAACTACTTATATACATTTTTTTTTGTAAATACATACATATTATAGATAGAAAAACACCCAGACTCGGAACATATACTTGTAGGTCGTACAAATATTTGTTCCGTGCGGGAATCGAACCCGCGACATGCTGCGCAGCAGTCAATCGCTCAACCACTGCGCCAACCGTGTCGTCAAAAAAATAGGTTTATAGAGCGTTTTAGTTTTTTATTTATAAGTGGGTAAAAGCGGATCTAGCTAGGTAGAATAACATGGAACAACTGCGCTTGCGCTAACATTACGTCAAAATTCAATGAACAAATGAGTTATAATAATCTTTTGTATCACGCAAAACAATGTGGCCAGTTGTATTTACGATGGATTTCTTTCGCTGAATGTGTAAAACTTATAATTTAAATTAATTTCACTCTATATTGTAGTACCTACCACTTGATGGGCAGAAAAGTTAGTGTGTAAAATCCTGCGTGGGACTGAACCTATTAAACCAGAGATACCTATATGGGTCAATGCTGAGATGATACCCTATTTGACCCCATTTCCTTTTTACCCAGATATTAGAAATATTCTCCCCGCTTTTTACTTACGAATGAGGATTTTTTTCCGTTTATGATATTGTTCTTTTTTTATGTAAATAAATACCCGCTTGTTTTTGTTTTTAGGCCTAAGTTAAAAACAACTTTATGTACGTGCGTCACTTTCACGTGAATAAACAGTTTTTCTTTCTATCTTTTCTTTCTATCTTTTCTTTCTAATAATTGTGTATCCTATTGGTGGTCCTTCTGTTCTACCTCTGCTTAAATATTTTGGTTGCATCCCCAGTTTCGCAATGTTATCTAAGAGACCGTCAGTTCGATGCCGTCTCAGTCATTTTACCGTGGGAAAAGTATCAATAACAAAATAATATCTAGCAAAAATATTATGTAAAATGCATTCTGATTGGTCTTGATTTATTCGTCGTTTAATTTGCAACGTATTAATAAATACCGATTGGGTAGTGTGTGATATGTTGATGTGGTTTTAGGGTTCCGTACCTCAAAAGAAAAAAAACTGAACCCTTAGGATCACTTCGTTGTCCGTCTGTCTGTCAGTGTCGTGGAGGTATCAAGTTGAAATTAATATAAAATACGTAAGTATGTCTACGGTATTTTGGAGCTCTAAAGAAATCAAACTTCTAAGTCAACGCACACACACACGTATATTTTGATACTCGCAAATAAATGAAAACCTATAAGCTTACTTCCTATTGACCTAGAATCATGAAATTTGGCAAGAAGCAAGGTTTCACAGCACACAAGTAAAGGAAAAAGACCAAAAATGGTTTATCACAATGTTTTTTTTTTTCGATAACTTTACATTTGCTGTTGGAGAATTGACCGTGACATTATATATCGAACTGTTCTTCTTCGCACGGTTTTTACGAATTGGCAAAACATCGAGAGATTTCATTATTTATATCGGAGGACTTTTTTTACCGTCTCGAAAAAAATTGGGTATATTAGGTGAACGGAGTAGAAGCATTTATAGCATACCTTATTTTTTTTTTTTAATAGCTTAGACTGAAAAAATTATCTAAGTACCAATAAATACTACAAATTCGATGTAAACTTTTAATATTTGAACCATAAAAACAGAAATTTTGAAAAAAAATAATAAATCGTTTAAAAATATCAAAATTCAAATCTTAATGCAGCCTGCATATGATTTAATTTTTTGATTTTTTATTTGGAAAAAAAAAAGTTAGGTATGCTATAGGCTTTTACTCCGTTCACCTAATATACCCAATTTTTTTCGAGACGGTAAAAAAGTCATCCGGTATAAACGTTTAATATTTCTGTATTACCTACACTCATAATCCTTTCGGAATACATTTTCTAAATGATGATGAAAACCGCATCAAAATCCGTTGCATAGTTTAGAAGAACAATGCGGTCACACAAACAGACACGAAAAGCGAATTTGGTTTATTCTGTTTATAGATTAATTATCGATGTATGGCAGAACATGTTTTTCAACTACAATGCTATGATTGTTTTTGGGATAAATTCATCTTTACTACGGAACCCTTCATTGTGCATAGTCCGACACGTACTTGGCCTTTTTTTATACTTAGAAGAAACAGTAGGAAGTAGTTGAAGTACTTCTGAAGGAGTTCGCCGGGGAAGTACACTCTGATAAATTAAATTGACACCCCAGGTCAATTTTCCGTGACGCGTAGCCAATCATACAAATGTCAAAGAATGACAGATGTGATTTGAATTACATCATCATATAGGGTGACTGGTAATTAGTGAACGATACTTAAACACATGATTGTCTGCATGATAACAAACAACCTTTACTATGGGACCAAAACCGACATCACTAAAAAAAAATCTGCTGTTCCCTACATTTATGTTCGCATAACCAATGTATTCTGTGGCATAATAAAGGCTCTAACAGACAGAGGCGATATCGCGTCGGCGACGCGATATTGCGATATTATATCCGTAGAACAATATCGCGTCGCGACGCGATATCGCCTCTGTATGTAAGAGCCTTAAATCGTCAAAATGTAGGGAACAGCTGATGTTTTTTTCGGGTTTGGTCCCCTAAAAAAAAGTTGTTTGTTATCATGAGTACAATCATGTGTTTAAGTATCGGTTAACTAATTACCAGTCATCCTATATACCTACGGAGTGGACAGTATTAGTCGTTAGTCAATTGGCTTAACAATTAATTTCCCTGACTTTACTATCACCATATTTTATTTTTGTCACCAAACAGCATTGCTGCCTTGCGCTTTAATGAAATATATTTTAGGTACGACATATCTTCATAAAGACATGTTTTTACTAAATCAGCACTTACTGCAACTTACATGGATCGTTCTATTTATTTTTTGCAATTAGCTTAAGATTAATTTAATTATTTTCGTAAAGTGTTAAAATTATTTTAAGTATTATTGGACAAGAGCTCCACATTCCTAAGTGTAATATAGCACATATTTGAGCATTAAAAGACTTCGTAATTAAAATATTCCGGATTAATTTAAACTGGGGCAAAGTTAATTACTGAGAGGTGTAACGTATGACAACCTCGGCTTGAAATACTGGTCAATAAAATATTAATTAAACATATAGCAAGTGCATACTGCGGGAATATGTATCTCAGATGTGTGCTTATAGGCAAAAAATATAAAAAATGTAAAACTGTCTAAAATAATTCAATCTGCCTAGCCTTTTCGCACCTATGTTGGGGTCGGCTTCCAGTCTAACCGAATGCAGTTGAATACCAGTATATGACATGGAGCGACTGCCTGTCTGACCTCCACAACCCAGTAACTGGGTAATACGATACCACTGGTAAGACTGGTTGTCAGAGTTTCGGGCTTCTGACGACCCGTAACGACTCCACGAATGACAGCCGGGATCTTAGCGTGCTTTCCGAGGCACGGAGGAGTCTCGGTATGTAAAGATGGTCACCCATCCACTGAACAACCCCGGCCAGCATAGCTCAACCTGATGGGTCGACCCTTGCGGCTGTAATTACTTAGCCACGAGCTCCTCCAAGCTCCTCCAAGATAATTTCTGAAACTTAAAAGTTTCCAATGTAGGTAAGTATAGAAAATAGAAATATAAATACTTATTTTATTGTCCAGGTAATACAGTAAGCAGGTTAACACCAAGTTGAGACGAAATGAGTAGTTTAAAATATTACTTATAGCTAGGTTACAAAGTATTAGGTATTTACCTGGCTCTCTATTAAAATTTGTCCTTAGAACACTTTCAAAGAAAACTGTCACTTTACTAGCGTTAGCTAAGGCTCACACAGAGTTAAAACTAATTCCAAAATTAAAATTAATTACATTAAAATATTAAAAGAACAAAATAAAAAAATAAAAAAAAATAATAATAATAATTCCAGATCTAATATAAACATCGAAGCCATGGTAACCTTTATAAGCTAACATTTACTTTCACTGCCCTTTTCTTTTACAAGCTTTTATTAAGCTTTTTCATTTATTTATCTGTATTAGCATCAATAAAGCTCATCAGCTATGTAGCTATATTATTAACTAGCACTTCCCATGTGTCTTCGCCCGCGTGGATATCGGAAAATATCCAACGTGAACAAAAATCCTTCCTTATTCCTTGTCTTCACTATAAATGGAACCTCTGTACATTTCAGCTTTCTATGTCCAATGGTTTGGGCTGGGCGTTGATGAGTCAGTCAGTCAGGATTTTTTTTATATATTAAGATTCAGTATATTATTATCGTCCTCAGGCAAGGTGGAGCGACGATCTTTGCAGGGTGGCTGGTAGCAGCTGTATGAGAGTAGCCGATACTCAATCTGCCTAGCCTTTTCTCAACTATGTTGGGGTCGGCTTCCAGTCTAACCAGATGCATCTGAATACCAGTATTTTACATGGAGCGACTACCTCACTGACCTCCACAACCCAGTTACTCGGTAACACGATACCCCTTGGTAAAGACCATTGGAGGGCCGAAAATCGAGTTAAATGGCATGCGAGGGCTATGGCCAGCAGTGGACTGATAGTCTTACCGACCACTAAGTAATCAACACACAAACAGGATTGAGAAACTCCAAAATTGCTCACCAAAAAAACTCTTGCACTAAAATGAACTCATACAAAATTCTCTCGTCATAAAATAAGGCTTTAATTTGAGACGAAATAATTAAAAGCAAAGCATTGAAGAGACGTCGAAACTCAATTAATTTATCTACTTTAGCAATTTAATTTTATTACATAATTTATGTATATAACAGTACATTGGTAGTCATTAGTTTATGTTTAGGGTCTGCACACACTTCGCTAATGTCGGTCGAATTATTCGAACGTAATTTATGAGAACGGTTTTATTCGAACGTTTGAAAAGCCGTTCTACAGTTTATGATGCGGTCTGATTTGATATCGAAGTGAATTTGGATAATGATTAGAATCAAATTCTAGGAAATATTTCGGACAGGTAAAACGATATTTGTAATGATGGAATTAATTAAAGATATCGGTCTTCTTTCAATTTGATTTCTCCGAAAAGTTATAAATATCTTTGTTCTACATTTTTTTTGCATTAAGACACTTAAAAATAACGTGCAAACCAATTAAGGTAACTTTACAACAGAATTGTATAACACCAATTGCATATAAAAATAGTCTGAAACATTGTAAACGATTTGCACACACGACGCATCCAACAATTCACGAACCGTCACGAACTCGTGACGATAAATTGAAAGATTCGAAAGGTGTACATAAAGCTTTACATGACCATTTATAAATATCAAGAATCACCGACAAATTCGTAGGTACTAATTATTAGTTCTTTATTTCCTTATGTCACGTCCGAATGTAAACGGGAAAAAAGTAACGGTTAGCACCGGAAATAGTTTTTTGAAGCCTATTTAGAGGCTCCTAAGAAATATATAGCTATAAGGAATGATCTCATTATTTACGCAACATTGATCGTACAAAAACCAGTCGTGTAGACTGCGCTTAATGAGGCAGGAGAGTGTGGTGCAAGGTTTAGGGACGAGTTTTTAAAGATAGCGTAAATCGTAATCATACTAATATTATAAAGGCGAAAGTTTGTGAGGATGGATTGGATGGATGTTTGTTACTTTTCACGCAAAAAACACTGAATGGATTTGATGAAATTTGGCAATTTGGGATATTCTTACGGCTTCGAGACTTACGCGGGTGAAACCGCGGGGCGCTACTTTGATCAGTTTTCTGATTTTCTTCTTTTTAAGCGACTTCAAAAAAGGAGGAGGTTCTCAATTCGTCGGAATTTTTTTACGTATGTTCCCCAATTACTCGAAAGTGGCTAGACCGATTTGGATTTTTGTTTTTTTTATTTGAAAGGGTATACTTCCCAGGTGGTCCCATGATCATCAAGTCAGGATCTGATGATGTGATCCTGGAAAAATAGAGAGTTCTCTCTATTCAAATTTTATAGGCACACTTGAAGCGATTTGGGTAGTTTTTAAAAGAGTACTTTCTCGGAGTGGTCCAATTTCAATTTGGTGAAGATTTGATAAAGAACTTCGGAGATAGGCAACGGAACTCCTCAATAAATGATAGCAAATAGACTGGGATTGGTGAAATCTCATGTCTGTCTATTGTTTACACCACATAGCATCACACCGTTATGCTGTGAAGGGGTAAGCACATGTGACCCACCAAAAAGTGAAAAATATTTTTTTTTTTTTACAAAAAAATACAACCAACTTCCAAAAACAATACTACAAAGTGAAAAATAACTTTAATTTCGGGAGTCGGTGGCAAAAAACGAAAATACATTTAACCAGATACCGAGTTCCGAAATTAAAGTTATTTTTCACTTTGTAGTGTTGTTTTTAGAAGTCGGCTGTATTTTTTTGTAAAAAAGTTTTTATGTTTCACTTTTTACTTGTTCACATAATTATGCTTACCCCTTCGCAGCTTACCGGCGTGATGCTACGTTATGAACTGGTGTAAACAATAGACAGACATGACATTTCAGCAATTCCAGTCCATTTGCTATCATTTATTGAGGAGTTCCGTTGCCTATCTCCGAAGTTCTTCTAATTATTGCAAGAATTGGAGCATTTTCAGAGTATTATTATTAAAAGCCTGTGATGTTCCACTGCAGGGCAAAGGCCACCCACTTCTCGCTGCTAAAGACCAGTTCTTGTTGAAGGAGTCCAGCTCATCTCGCCATCTCCATCTGGGTCTGCCGCGATGTCACTAGCTGAGGAACCCATTGTGTTGTAAATTTTGCCCATGGGTCTTCTGACATGCGGCCGATGTGTCCAGCCCAATTCCATTTCATCGTGGCAGTTTTTTTTCTTTTTCTAGAATTTTCATAGTTTTTCAGAGGGTTCAAAAATACAACGAATACATCCTCTAATCACTCCTAACTTGGACCTCTCGCATAACAAAAGCGGGCATGGAGTAAATTTGAATATTTCACGCATTTAGTTGGCGACGCGTGGCGGCCACAGGAAGTAAGAATCCTTTATTCAAAGCGATGCATCGGCGATCGCATCGGTCGGTCAAGGTCCTAACTTCAAGGGATTTATGGATGCAATGTTGTGGTGCGAAAAAACTTGTTAAATGTTGCGCTTTGTGAAAAAATAATACTGTTTTGTATTTTTATATGATATGAGTGGTTGTTTGTGAAGTTTACTTGGTTGAATTAAGCATGTTAAATTGACGACCAATAATCTACTTTCAGTAAAAGACAGATCGCTACTATTCATAGACATTATCTCCCTTATTCATAAAAAACTAAAACGCTCTATAAACTATAAACCTAATTTAGTTAAAATAGTGTTTTGTCTTCTTCTTTCAAACTCAAATCATAATTCGAATGAAATTGACAAAACACTATTCTAAATTAGATTTGTAGAGCGTTTTAATTTTTTATGAATAAGGGCGAGCGCGCATTGCGGTGCGTTTTTCTACCGCATAATCTGTGAAGTATGGAATGTCTTTGAAGTGCGCGCATTGCGGTCATGCGTTTTGTTACTGTAGGCCCCGCCCAGTGCGGCAGAACTACCGGAAACGCACCGCAGTGCGCGCTCGCTCTAAGGGGGTATAATTCCCTTCGTTCGTGCGTGTTCTTTTATTTTTATCTGTCTTAGATTATTGAGACGTTAAAAACATAGATGGATAAGTTTTCCTTTCTAAAGTATGCCAAAACTGGTGATAGATAGATTATTAGGTTCGGTCGTAAGGAAAAGTAAGGATCAAAATAAAATAAAATAAAGCTATGCTTCAACTAAAACAAAATGTATTCATAATTACGACGATACCATTAGACACTTTTACTGTAACGTAGAAAAAACTACACATCATCATGATACCATTATTTAGTCTAAACTTATTCAAAAACTGTAACAGTCATCGTGACCAACTAACCCCAAAAAACGGACCTAACCCTGTCAAACGTCAGGCCCGTAAAATTACTAATGGGGGTATAAATTACCCCTTGATCACGACACACCGAGACTGCCACCTGCCACCGAATAATACAATAATTAGAACCGCCTTCGCTTGATGTTTCCATTATTTTAAACTATACATTTTTATTATTTTTTTCCATTCCGTGCCCGGAACTGGACAGGATATTTTATTTATTGCTTAAAGAACAGTTATCGCAGCAGGGTTAATTTACCTAAATTGGTAATAATATTGCATACGGTAAGGGGGGGTTTATATAACTGTCTTGTTATATGGTGTTTCCTTGCAGATGCTTGACATTTTGTCCTAGTTTATGAGAGTGAGGTAAAGGAAACGTGCAGGGGATAAAGATAAAGATAAAGATAAATTTATTTGTTAAAACGACAGCAATAATATTTTTAGGGTTCCATACCTCAAAAGGAAAAAACGGAACCCATATATGATCACTCCTGTGTCTGTCTGTCTGTCTCAGCCAATTTGCTCTTTGGTACACATGAATTTCTGTGACACAAACATGGACGTGGAATGTAAATAAATGAATTTTTAATATGGCAGTCACTTTTGAGGGGCAAATGAGAAAATTAAAAAAAAGTTTTGCAAACTGGTACTTATGACATACTCGTATCAAATGAAAGGGCTTACTGTGGTCTCAAATAGATGATTTTTATAATTTTAAAATGTTTTAAAGAATCTCTGAAACTTCTTAGCCTAAAAAAATAGTTCTCTAAGATTACCAGGAAAATTCATAAGAAGTCTATGGTCTTAAAATAACATAGTACTTATCTAAATCTCTCAATATTGCGCGTACAAACTTACATTTGCAGTTGTAATATTCGGGAGAACATGTTTGTTTTTTAACTTCAATGTCAAGTTTTGTTCTTGGTATAAATTCATCCCAACTATGGAACCCTTCATTGTGCGTGGTCCGACATGCAATGGGCCGGCTTTTTTTAAAAACATCAGCATTTCTTTCTTGAGTAGGATATGATGTTACGAGCAGAGAACAATACGACGAGTCTATAGCTAAATTCAGATAACGACCTGGTTCTGATAATTAACCCGATTTGTGTTGATGTAGGTACATATATAAATTATAAACACATAACATATCAATCAAAAAGGACATGAACAAAAAAATCACGTAACAAAACCATAGCAGTGATCAACATTTAAATAAAACAATTAAAGAGAAAAGGTTGGCGACACTTATGAACCTGAACACGGAATGAACATCAATGTATTCTGTTAATACAATTACGTATACAATTTAAATTTATTACCATCTCAAGCGAAATACAATGTGAGGGAACTCTGGGTACAGAGGTAATATGAAAGGTTATATGTAGTAGTATATAAACTACTGCTTGAACCTTCTATGTATCACAATGATACTAAAAAAAAAAAAACTATCAATTATGGAGAAAGAGGATCAAGCACAGTGATTGATTACCTCCACAACCCAGTAACTGGGCAATACGATACCCCTTGGTAAGACTGGTTGTCAGACTTTCGGGCTTCTGACGACCCGTAACGGACCAACGGCTTAGCGTGCTTTCAGAGGCACAGAGGAGTCTCGGCATGAAAGATGGTCACCCACCCACGGACCAATGACGGCAAGCGTAGCTTAACCTGATGGATCGACACGTGCGGCTGTTATTACTTAGCCACGAGCTCCTCAAGCACCGTGACCGTGTGCCGTGATATGGCAATAATTTAACTAAACCTATCGCAGTCCACTGCTGGATATAGGCCTCTCCCATGCTGCGCTACAACACCGTGGTCCTCCGCCTTCCGCATCCAGTCTGTCCCAGCCACCTTCTTAAGGTTGTCAGTCCATCTAGCTGGGAGGCTTTCCACACTACTCTTGCCGATACGCGTCCAGGACTCGTCTGCTCCACCGGCAATCGGTCCTTCGACAAACACGGCCAGCCCACTGCCATTTCAGCTTGCTTACTCTGCAAGTTATGTCGGTTACTCTGGATCTTTTCCGGATAACTTCACTATTGACCTTGGTAAAATATAGAAAAAACTGGCAGAGGAAGAGACCATGTTAACCCACACAACGGTTTCTTAAAGCTAGAATAGTTTGATGTAGGATTGCCTCTTGTAAATCTGCAGTCAAATCTCATGAAGCTAATATACAGGTTGAAATTTTAATTGTTGTTTTTGGGAACAGCTGATTTTTTTTTCGCGATTTCAGATTTGGTCCCATAGTAAAAGTTGTTCATAATGATGAGTACAATCTTAAAGAGGAAAACCACCATTAAAATTTCACCCTGTATATAAGACAGATGAGAATCAGTCAGTCACTCGTCAGTCTTTAAGAAGCTAAATTTTTGATGATTTTCGTCCTGCACTGTATAACTTCGGAACCCAGTCGCCAAAGGATTCGGCTATATTGCTGAATATAGCCCTATTACTGATATGAACTTATGAAGCACTAGGATCATATAGCGATTTGTTTGTAGTGATACTTCTTCACAAACTTCCTTATTGTTAATGTATTCAGTTCATGTCTAATAGAACAGGCATGGCGACATGAGGCGCCACCTAGCAGGTTTGGCATGAACCGTCGCCGCTTCGCATTGGTGTCGAATGCTAAGTACTGCGTACATTTGTATAATCATGTACCAGTCACGCTTGGGATCGGCGGGTCCTTAGAATATTGGTGGTCCTTGGTATTTGAGTTGTGCATGTCGGTAGCTCCGTGTGAAGATAGCTTTTTAATATACCACAGAAGAGTTCGACGAAGCAATCAGGTAAATGTACATCATGGTATAATGATTGACGCCACAAACCTGGGTGTGGGCTGTCTGATCACACCCAGGCCGTTTTTATCTGTTGCCACCTATTCTAAATAAGGAGTCTGTTTCCTAAAACTAGCTAGTTACACTTTCTGATCTCAATTTTCGCAGTAGACACCAAGCATCTCGTGACACTTTGGTTGGCCTTTTGCTAAATACTGCATTGTGAAGTCCCATGCATTTTTAGAAAACAAGATAACAAGTCATGTACCAAAAAATTGCTCTGTAATATCCGAAACATAACCCTCTCTTCCAAAAACTCATCAAAAACAGACGAGAGTACAAACAAAAGGTTTCATCTCAACAACTTCAACATCTGGGAATGTTGGCCAAGGAATTCTTTTAACAATATTCTTTACTAATTCACACTTAGAAAATTAAATTAACTCGGAATCGACTCAGATCGCCCGGCGCAGGTAGGGTTGCCACAAATTTTAAATAGATTTTAGAATTTTACAATGCAGTTTTCGATATTTAGTTCACAATGTTTCACAATGCCGATATGAATGAATGAATGAAATGCACTGACCCAAGCGTGGATTAGCCAGTGATTACTCGAATGAGCTCAAAGATTCACACTAGCCCCTGTGGCCTCATGACCATCACTGTAGGCTATATCTACAAGATACGTTCAAAGACGGAGCAGAATTCTTATCCTATTGTCTGCTAGATATGTTTGCCAGAACTTACCTGGGCCTATTTACTTAAACCGACAGGTGACAGCTGACAGGCGACAATCCGACAATTTTACAAGTTTATATCATAGTTTTTTGATTTATTAAACATTTAACCATTCTATTATAATATGTCGCAGATGAGTATTCCTTTAGTTAGTACTTAATGAAATGTTTTTAGCGAAAATATATATTTCCTAAAACACAGTTAACACAGTAGTCTTTTTAAATAATTAGACTGCAGTCGTCATTTAAAAATTCTAATATTTTATCTCTTGTTACGAAGTCTCGATGACTTGAAAAGTCAGCTATATCTATATATAGGAGCTATATAGCATTAGAATGCGCCAACCTGGGTTGATTTATTAAAATTAAAGTCATCTTGACACTAGTGAATGGAGTAATACCATTATTGTCTGTTTGCCATCCTAGGCACCTTTTCAAACAGCTCGTTAAACGCTACAGTACAACACTCCTGACCTTTAGGGAGAAACGTCCTGCTGAACATCCTGCTTTATAAACGGATGCGAGAACTCGGCCGAGCGAAGGACCTTGACTATTTGCGGATATAAAGTATCGTCTATGGGTTTTAAACAATAATATAAACATCGAACTTCAATACAACTTAGATGAGAAAGGGCAAGAGCGAAAAGTATCTTTGAGAATGGTCAGTATTCTCCTGCATATCCTTTTGTTGAACGATTATTTACCTTTATGTATACAAATTATGTACCTATTATGTTAAAACTGTTTGTTACTTTTTGACATTTGTCCCTTAAGGTTCATAAAGAAAACCAGCATCAGACAGCTTCTGAAGTGGACCTTTTTGGCGCAACTATGAGGTACACACAGTAAATTTTGTTGTTAAAACATTTCACTTTTATTTTGTGTTTCATGAACCAAATAGATGGTATTCTTTCTTTCTTTCTTTTATGGCAATATTCACTTGTTTGATATTATAATACCTTGTACCGCTTTTAACGTTTGTTTTCGTATAGCCTTTGATTTCATCAATATTTTCAGTTTTCAAAATCTTCCACTGCTAAGCCTTCTATTCTCAACCAAACATTCACCCAGAGAGGTCCTAATTCTCACAGGACTGATGTTGAATCACCGCCACCGGTACCATCATCACCATCTACCCAATTTGTTGCTAGATCGTTCTATTCTTCTCTCATATATCAGTTACCAACCATTTTGTCAGCTTTCAAATAATTTTTACCAATTATATTTTTGCTTCTCTTTTTAACTAAAATGTTCGTGGCAACCCTAAATTCAACTGTTTGCTTGCTCATTACTGCTTGCGCTCGCGCACCGTAACGGTAGGGTTGGTCTATCCCCTTATTATACTTACCTTTGCATGCACTAATGGAATTTGCACTTTATTCTTATAAGTTAAGGTTGAGTTTGTTATGGATGTAGTTATCATGCTTTTTATTTCATATAGCAAATGGTTTGAGGATCTCGGTAAGTGGGATATTGTTGGAAATGTTTGTTTATTTGTCTGTCTGTTTGTACCTTTGTTTGTTGAGGTACTGAGACCACAAGTAATTGAACACTATCATGAAGTAGGTGATTTGGTTAACTATTGGTTAGTACGAAGTCTCCTAATGAAATTATAATACATCAATCACATCGGATGCGGATCCAAATTAGATAAATGCTGAATAGAAACCATGCAAAGGGGATTACTTCTTAAGGTGTACTTGCGAAATAAGAAACTGAACACCGGTTTACAAACAAATGTATAATTTCAATCAAGACGTGCTATTCAATCACTTCTCCTGCTACAGTAGTGCTGTCATTCGTGAATCTTTGACAGTCATTACGTGTCGTCAGAAACCCGAACGTCTGACAACCAGTCTTACCAAGGGGTATCGTATTACCCAGTTATTGGTGGAGATCAGATAGGCAGTCACTCCATGTAAAATACTGGTATTCAGCTGCATCCAGTTAGACTGGAAGCCGACCCCAAAATAGTTGGGAAAAGGCTAATCAGATTGATTTTGCTGCTGCAATCAATGATAAGTAAAAAGAGGTAGGCAAGTTATATGCGTTCCGCAAGTAGCATGTCAAAATCTGTCTAATTAGCCCACATTTTGGTCGTCTTGTCTCTTTTTCGCTCCCAATAGTTACGACATGTCGTCCTACTTCCACGTGTCATCTAATAGTTCGACATTGGTGCCGATTCTCTTGTGCACAAACTAAACTTAACTTACTAACTTACTAACTTTTTCTTTCTATTAAAACAAGAAAGAGACGGACGTAAATTAGAGCTGTCAAATTTAGTTGAACTACTATTTCCATAGAGATTTAGACGACACGTAAAAACATGTCAACTAAAAACACGATGAAGCGCAAGGCGTAAACTAGTTTGACATTCAATCTAACTTAGTTCATAGCTATAGCCGTCCTTTTCTCGCGCTGCCTGTTAGTTAGTAAAAGATAGCGATTCTCTAATTTTGGTTTAGTTATTGAACAAGAGAATCGGCACCACTATGACGTTTTTGAACATCGAAAGTTGGGTATCTACGTCTTTTTACTTAATGGCTGCAATAGCTTGAACTATCGTACCAACAATATTTTTCTTTCTTGTCATATTTCATATGTTTTGATTAAGTCGTTTTATTACGTAGATATATCTTTCGATTTCCCAAATAGTTTTCCCATCATGGTCCCCACTGACATACTGCCTCTAATCATCTATACGATCATACCAGCTACTACCACCATAAAAATAAAATTAAAATACAAGCAAAACAACACTTCGCATAATTCAAACTCAAAAAACACTTCGATCACTAACATTCCCCTTTCTCTACCCTATCTTGAACCTACCACTCCAAATTTAACCCTATTTTGCACGGCTAAGGTTCTTTTTCCATTACCACGGTCATAGGTCAAGTTCTGCTTGGGTTATCACAGTATGGTGTTAGGGCTGACCGCAAAGTTCTTGGCTGGTCGGCTGGTCTTTCTTAAAGGGGGAAGAGGGAGGGGGAAGGAAGTAACGTGTCGTTGGGTTTTATTATATTTTATTGGCGTCTGTCCGTTTCGGGAAGTGGTGTTTGATAGAGTATGAATATGTTTTTGGAGGGTCGAATGTGGGTAGATAAATAGAACTGAATTTAAATTTGGAAGTGCCTAGAGCTCCTTGAAGAAGAATTCTTTCGGGGAAGTAATTCCACAAAGAGTGAAGAATGAAAGTAGGCGACTAACAAAAGGTATTTAACGAGGCTGATGTGAGTGGAAACGCCGGGAGGGGACGCCCTAGGAAGACATGTAATGACCTTATTGGTGATGTTCTTCAGAAAGGTCAGGTGCGTAGTACTCGCAACCGGGGTGGCGCGGCGTGCGTGTATGACGTATGAACGTAAACGAGGCAAAAGGAGTATGTAAGGATTGTAGCAGGTGGTGGTGGTGTAATTTCTGCCTAACACCATGGGAAGAAGGCGTAAGTTTATGAATGTAGATAATTCCACCACATGTATTGTTTCGTCCACTAAGCAGAACTGCTGCGTGCTGGACTCCCTAAGATTATGACAATAATTCTCATGATATCTTCAAAAGGAAAAAATAGAAGATAACCCATTTTAGCTTTTATTGAACCAACCCTGCAGATTACACATCCTTCCCGCTTATTATACTCCGGTCATCTAAAGATCTTCTCGGAAATCAGTAGACTTCTGGATTACCAGAAATTTACTGATTTACGAGAGAATCCTCTTGTTTCAACACGTCAAATTGTACAATGGTCAGCCAAAAGATTCAGATTGTTTACAATCACACGCAATCAACAGGTGTCTACAACCATAGACAACACACTGTTAAGGTGCAACCACCTCTTTTGAGGCCTACGACCATATTTCGGAGCACACAACTAAAATTACACATTATTCTCGCTCCAATTCCTATATAGTCCGTTAATTCTTTATATCACTTAAACATGCATTTTGCGTAAAAATCACGCAACTGCACAAAAATATCATAATTTCTAGATTTTTCTTACGCAACGGCAATCTGTATGTTGCTGTTGCATACGATATGCAATAAATAGTCCAATGTATTTTTAATTGCATATCTGTGTGCAATAGGACGGCGTTTGTTTTCATCGCGAGTAAAAAATGTGGAGCAACTCGATTTATTTTTGTGACAAAATTGACGTTTAATGAAGTTTTATAGTATGAAAAATTAGGAAAATATTTTGTAAAATAGCTTAACTTATGTAGGTCATCTTTGTGAAATTTCTATACAACAAAATAATAATAAATAGACATACATACGATATTCACGAAATGTCGGGATTAGTTGTGCAAAAATCATCTTTATATCAGATTCTGATTTTATATTCCAATCAATAGGTGCCTATGATGCTATATCTTCCTTCATCATTTTCTCATTTAGTTGTTATATTATTTACTTATAACTAGTATTTACTCTTTATGATTAACCCATTAACAATCAATCTGTCCAACTATTTATTCAGACACCACTTGACTTTTAACCTCTATTCCACCACCATATTACATAAACACCATATTCAAGTACTTAACAAATTGATTCTCAAACATACACAAAAGTAACCCAGTTGATTTGCTTTCTAAACTAC
The DNA here is from genome assembly GCA_905163495.3 of Cosmia trapezina. NCBI lineage: Eukaryota > Metazoa > Arthropoda > Insecta > Lepidoptera > Noctuidae > Cosmia > Cosmia trapezina. The sequence continues at coordinate 12,920,915 of LR991042.1, forward strand.
GAACAAACGTCATTACCATATTAATAAGCTAATAAATTAACCCATCCGAATCTGGTAACACTTTCAAGTTAGCCTTCACTTGAAGACATCTTTATGTAACATTTGCATCTGATATTTAGGACGCTCATCTTCACTTTTACTTAGATTAATATTTTAATGTAACATGTCTGTATTAACATGTTTCGTCTTTTTAATTAGTTTTGCTTTAACTGCATTTAGACACGTAACATGAGTTGCTAAGTAAAAGTATGTACCTAAGCATAAGCATAACCATAATCAGCCTATAGTGCTGCCACAGCTGGGTCACAGACTTCCTCTCCGTGAGAGGGAGTGGGCCATAATCCACCACGCGTACCCAGTGCGGGTTGGTGGATGTCACATGTCTTCGAATTTTTGGTTCTAGGACATTCCGGTTTCCTCACGATGTTTTCCTTCACCGTTCTGTGAGCAGTGGTGATGAAATTAAATACACAAGTTCTGGCTGGGTTCGAACATTTCTATTATTTTTTGCAATTTAAGAGCCTCTTTAATGACGCGAGCTTGGCATCAGTCAGGTTTGCTATAAGCTTGCTGACTTGCTTCTTACCACGGTAAATTCTAGGTGGTGTGGTGTTAGTGGCTATTTGCCTGTTATTTCTCCATCATCATAGACTTTCAGAGCTCTTCCAATTTTCAAATACCTAGTACTTTGGAGTATAATTAGGACTTCAATAATAAAAACAGCGAATGTTTCATCACCATTAAAATTTTCATTCCTTATATTCCGTTATCCCTTGTATTATCTGCAAAAATCTCTGAAATTGTATTAAGTATGCCTATACACTTTTTACAAAGGACTACCAGCTACACATTCAGTGGGAACCGTTGCCTATCACCTCAACCCATCTAATCGTAACTTAACGAACATCAATTAAACCAATGAATATTCATTTGGCATCCCCTTTTGAGCTCATTATTTCATAAATTCGTTTATATGGAACCATCCATCAAGGCATTAAAGATAAGAAGTATATGCACCTGAGAGTTTAACTTTGTTATAGTTGAAAAAGATATTGTTAAAAGTTATTTTCCGTGAAGATTAGGAAATTGAATTTAAAATGTTCAGTTGTTTATCATAGGAAGTGGTTGAGTTTGATAACATTGCATCTTTATCTAAAATGTTTTAAGGTTCTACTGCCTTGATCGTGGACGTGTTAACAAAAAGGAAAATGATGCACTTTTACTAAATATTTAACCAAGGTCGGCCGGAGCAAAGACAATCACCACAGATGGGTGTTGTTCATGGACGGCTATGGATCTCACATGCGTATGCGGAATCTAACCACAGACAATAGTCCTGCGCTGCATGCCCTGTCACCTGTGTACTTGATGATCGTATGACTGCGTCAGTGAAAGGAGTTCACGCAGCTGAGTTGTGGGCCAAATATATTTGAACATTTTGCCATCGATATGCTAAGAAGAAAGAAGAAGATTGTTTATAGAACCACAGTTCCACGAACAAGTGAAGTTGTAAAAATTACTAAATCTGTAGTACTTAAATAATGACATCTAGATTGCTTCATTTGCCTTTCATCAATTAGGCTGAGAAAAAGTACGATTAACAAAACAGAGATTCCCACTTTCGCATTTATAACACTACCGATGTACAAAGCAATTTCCGCCTAATTTCATGGGAGAAACCCGTACTTATGTAACTTATGTAACTACAGTGTAAAAAACCTTATTGCATGGATTAAAGGCCTCCTCTCTGTTATAAAAAGTAAAACTATTCTAATTTATTAACGAGGCAACATTTTTACTGTCTTCGAAAACGAACTATCTTCTTTGCGCCTTTACAATATAATTACAGTTACCTAACAAAACATCTCAATAATATAGGTTTGTTACTATGCAGGGCATGCAAAGTCATCTGTCAAGTTCCAAACTTGACATTCCAACAACCTAATATATCCATATACATATTCAAATTCACTGTCAGAATTACAATCCCTAACTTAAAACCACTTAGACAATGAGTGTTCTTGACCAAGAGGTCAACACTAAGCAATTTGGTAACATTAATACTGGTTGCAAAGTTATTAAGTTGCAATTGGCTTTTTGGGGTTCCGTAGGTACCTCAAAAGGAAAAAAAACGGAACCCTTATAGGATCACTTCGTTGTCCGTCTGTCTGTCTGTCAGTCTGTCAAGACCCTTTTTCTCAGGAACGCGTGGAGGTATCAAGTTGAAATTAATAAAAAATACGTAAGTCTATGGTCTCTTGGAGCTCTAAAAAAGTCAAGCTTCTAAGTCAACGCAGTAAAAAAAATACGACCATAAGCAAGGTCTCACCTCATAAGTAAAGGAAAAAGTCCGAAAATCGTTCGTTTGTAATTTTATCGCATAAAAATTATTTTTTTTGGGATTTCTAGTTTTTCAACTACATAGTTAAGTTTGTTTTTGGGATAAATTATTTTCAACCACGGAACCCTTCATTGTGCGTGGTACGACACGCACTTTTCATGGGGTTTTTTTTTCTTTTCATGGGGGTATATTGAATATTGTGGGATAATAGTTAAGGCTGTATGGTCTATTTCCTGGTCATTAGTCTGTACTTTAGGAATGATTTTAAGTTGGATTACAGTCCGGCCATCGAGAGAATACGTTTTTGACAGCTGTCAGTTTCATACTAACAAATATGTGTTTTGCAATTTTGATCCTTAATACAACTAGAAATTGTAAAACTGATAGGTGTCTGAAACGCATTCTCTCAAGGGCCAGACTGTAGTCTTATTTTTCCAAGGAGAATATTTAAGACGCAATTTTTATGTCATTGTAGTAAATCAAATAATTGAAAGAAATTATTAATCTGCAACTTTGTTATTCTTTATTATTTTTTTTTCTATTGTGCGTTTTATTTGTGCAGAATAAACACTTTTTCTTTCTTTTCTTTCTAATCTTTCAAAGACTTAATTTTATGTCTCTCTAAGGCCTGGGTATCTTGCGTCGTGTAGCCAGGCGTTATTACCAAACGTTTTTAGAGCTTCAACGTCTATTTCTCTATAGGTTTCAGAAACGTCAATGTTACCCAGAAAATATGTGTCGTCACGGTTGCGAGTTTCCATTACCGTGGCAACCATTGCCCATAGCCGGACCACCCTTTGAATTTAAATACCCCAAGCCAAACACCAATTTATATTATAACCACTATCTTGGTGGTAACCAACTCGCTTGCCTGGCCTACCTATCACCCACTGCTAGACCACACTTCCTTGCTTCGTGTTTCCTCATGCAGGCGTTTGCCACGACTTTAACCATATCGTCAACGTCAACCCACCTAGCACACAATAAGAAGAGTTCTTCTAGCAAACAGTCCCATCAAAAAACAAAACACTATCCACAATCCAAATTCAAATGCTACAATTTGACAGTTGCCATGTAAGGCAAGTCCATTTCTCCTGTAGAGGTTGGCGCATGCGCGCACGCTCCGGAACGGCGCACACGTCACGCTACCAGTACACCACGCCCGTTCGCGTGTGCCGCACACATACACACATGTTTGTATGTATGATGGGGGTATCTATACACGGGGATATATGTTACTTTACAAGGAAGTGTCCTGTCAGTAAGTCTTGTGGTTTAGACGGGAATAATGAAGCTAAGTAATTTTTGGAATAAAAATTATTAATAGGAACGGCTACTTACCTGCTGTTGAAATTGCTTGGGTGTTTAAACGAATAGGTTGAAAGAATTATTCAAAGAATTCAGACATCTTGTCTTGAATACAACGACGTCAAACATTTTCAGTATTTATATAATTAGGTATAGTTTAATGAACATAATATTCTCTATACATTATGCAGTACAAGTAGCAGACTTTACACACACATACAAACATACAAACAACCACGAAGCAAGCCATGCATGTGTGACGTAACTGTGTTTAATTGCACTTGGAGACGATGTACTTCTACCTGCCCATTATTAGTAATTTCTGATGTTAATATTCTAATCACCTTGCTTTATTTATGCCATTTATAAAGGTTAAGAGTCGCACAAGAGTATACCATTTTAATTAGAAAGATCTAGGGTAGATAAGGCAGAAAATTATGAGATGTAAGTAAATTGATTGTGAAAAGACGTTGTAGAGCAAAGCAGGCGTTATCCTTACCTTATCTGATGGTTTTAGTGCAGAAATCATTAGAAAAAGTAATCCATCACCATAGGTTTACTTTTTTCTAATGATTTCTGCACCATCAGATAAAAGTCGTTTAATCGTATAGCCTTTTCCAAAGCTCATTCTATTAAGGGCTTTGATTTTCCAAGTTACACTAAAACCAAACTTACTGCTCTTTTAATATTATACTCAATATCTCACAAAACTACACTTCCTACTACAATATCGACCAAAATATCAGTTGGTATTGATTGAATTTCTAAAAATAAATCGGTATTATTCTTCAATAAACATAATATGCCTAGGTGTCGCACCCAACTAGCTTTATCAGCCGTTTAGTCAATAGCCTAGCCTTTTAACTAAATAATGCCGTTCAGCTAGTGGCCTGAATGATATTCAATTATAGGTACGGTGGGAACTGTAACGAACCACATGAGAGCCAAATTGCTCACAGTAACTATGCCGGGGACACCCTTGACCAGATGGGGTAGAATAGGTGAGAACTGTGACCAAACGCGCACGAGCCGAGTGAATGAAGCGAGCGGCTGGACAGCGCTACTTCCAAAGGCAAGGCTGGTTGGCTGTGACATAGCTACAACATCTACACTCAATGACATGTCCCAAAGAAAGGCAGCACAAGGTACATTTTATTATCTTTAGCGGGTTCAGTGATACTATCGACACCTTTCACTTTGGACTTGACTTACGGAGACAATTCACAGTCACACACGTTACCTCGGTGCCTGATGTTCATCAAGATAATTGTCGTTTGATTGTACCTCAGCTCACCATGGAGGGAATAAACGCACAAGTTTATAATAAAGATAAAGGTAAGTATTTGTATGGCAGTGGACGGTGAAGGCTTGACTGATTGGTATCTGAGTCACCTTTTTATAGAAATTTTAAAGAACGTAGACCATATATTGTTAGACCACCTTTAGTGCTAAGAATAAAGATACTGTCTTCAACAGTGTGTCCAGTGTGTGAACCTCGTAAAGTGTGGTCCGTTCCACTAGTCTCATTGACCCAGTCCTATGATGAGACAAGTGGTATAGGGCTACCTCGACGGAACGAGGAGCTGTGTCGCAAACTATGCTCCACCTCCTATCCTGCCCTCTGTGCCCCAAAATGCAGCCAAAATGACCTCTGCGCTGCCACCGATAACTCCGTGGAAGTTTTGGGCCAACAAAATTTGAATAACACTCGTGCCAACAACACGAAGAAGAAGAGTCTGTCCATGGATGGATAATATAACATACCAGTTGTAGAATTTGGTGACGCCTTAGGAGTTTTTTGATAAGATATAAAATAATTTGAAATAATGGATGTTCTTTAATAATCTATTAATTTTAACTAATAAGTAAACAGTCAGTAAAAGCTTCGGAACTAGGTAGGTAGGTCACAATAAAGGTGAACGCAAACTTGTCCGCGCCGAACGAAACGAAGTTCCTATGGTAATTCTTTTGGCGATTCGTCCGATTTGGCGCGGATAAGTGTGCGAGGATTTCATACAAGTAATTCTAAAATTCGATTCTTTTCGCTCCTTCGGTTCGTTCAGCTCTGATAAGTGTGTGTTTACCTCAAAAGTGAACGCACCCACTAATCCGTGCCAAATTAGACGAATCGCCGGAAGAATCACTGGGAACTTCATTTCGAAGACAAGTGTGCGTTTACCTTAAGTCACCATTTACGCAAGCCACAAGTTGTTTACCAGGGCAAAAATACTGCTTACACAGGTACACATTATTTTGTGTGAAGCTTGGATCTTCAAAGTTATTATTGAACAGTAATTGCTTAAAAAATATAGTGACCCTCATCCCTTTCCCCATAAAAACCTGACAACTATAAACACTCCATAAGTCACAGCAATCATTGTCATCTCTTTTCAATAAAACTAAACGGCTTTCGAAGCTAAAGAGCTTACGAGTTATATATCTCATAAAACTTTATGGTAAAGAGAGTAACTTGTCGTTTAGCATATTAAAATGATGATCTGTCCTAAGAAGCTTTTTTTTTATGAAGCTTTTAAACGTTTAGCCTTTGATTATAGTTTATATATTATTTATATCCAGACAGAGTATCGCGGTGCAAAAGAACTAAAACAAATAGGCTAACATTGTCTATGCTATAACTATGACAGCTGACGTCTTACACTCGCGCTAGTCATTTTGCTTTTCTAGTGTGCGTGCAAATTGCGGCGAACAGTTAGACGCAATTTTTTTCGACGAGTTCACAGCTTTGACTTTCTATCTAGACATATTTTTATTTATAGGTATTTTTGCCTTTAGCCTTTTCCATTTCATTTTAGAACACCATTGATCGTATTTTGTTTTTGCTTGAATAGGTTAAAGTGTTCCTCAGGGTAGCGTCCTTGGTCCTTTCTATCAAAAATTATTTCGATTATTTTTATTGACTTTAAATACCTAGCGAATAAAATGTACCAGAGAGCCTAGATAAGTGACATTCTCGTGAAGATAGATGATTTAGATTGACATAAATATATTTATACTACCAAAAGCTTACATCAATCCTGTTGAAGCCATTGTAAAAATACAAAACTCTTTGAATGCTCTTGTCACTTTTCTTGGCTGTCAGAGCCTTCTGTGGCTCGTCTGCAATGTTATATAAACTTTAAAGGTTGAAATGGTATCTTTACGGGGTTTGGAGCATTGTTATGACCAAACGGTAAAAAGCTCTGTTACATTAAAATAAACCAATGATGCCTATAACAGTGAACGAGTAGACAAAATTTTATTGAAATTACTTTAATTATAATCGAATAAAACAGTTTTTTCTCATGAAATTTTTTGCGAATTTTTGGTACCAAGCCAAATTGTGTCAGTCGTGTTTTGGCCCCCATGATTTACTAAAAAAAACTTCAATAAATATCATATAAAATCACGAAAAATAATTAAGGCAAATGTGTAGTTTTTGAGGACAAAAATTGATTTTGCGTGGAGCCGAAATGCGTCCTAATCTTTGGGATCCATTTCGCCTTAACAAAAAATAATCTGGAACATCCATCATATACAAGAAAACGCCGTAATATCCCACCGAAGTCGATCTCCTTTAAATGAGTTTTTTAAACCACCGGTCATCAAGCTAAGGATTTAATAAAATTAGTCATAATATTGAGTGATAAATCATTTTTGACTTTCAATTGTTTATTTATAGAACTTCGTCTTGATTTTGAATTACTTGAATGAGAGTTTTTGAGATGATACTCTGATGATGTCGGTGATATTTATTAAGGATTTTGTTTTCACTTTCAAGTTCAAGACTTTCATTTAAGGCGACGATAAGACACATTTAAAGATTTTAAACAGAACGTATAAACGACTTGTGTTAATGATTTGGAAAAAATATATGTGAAATTAGAGCATTTTCTTAATTATTATCTATAATTAGGGTTGCCATAACTTTCAGGGACCAATACGGGACGTTTCAAACAAATCAAATAAAAAAGTCGAAATCATAGTTTTTATTCGAATAACAATTACGAGTATTACAAGTACAAACAATTTTTAACTTAAATTAACACGTTTATGTTTTGGCCCAGTCATATTTTGAGCTTGATTTTACTTTTGCAATGATCTCGTTTTCTCTTTTAATATAGTCATAGAACGGGGTGCATGTCATTTTAAAATTATAATGACAAATCAACATGGATTCAATGGTCTCTATCGACATCCAGGGGTCTATTCCCTAAGCACGAAGTCCGTAGCTTCGGCCTTCGTTACGGGCGTTTCCTACTCCGTATCACCTACGGACCTATTGGTTCGGGGCCCGAACAAAGTATGAATGAGAATGACAACACGATTTGATACAAATTAATTGCTCATTTAATAATATAGGATAATGCGTCTAATTTGGGACAGCGCTCCTTGATGGGCGAGTCCTATTACTGGGTGGATGTACGATGCGTTGAGTAAGCTCAGCACAGAACACGCAAGCTGACCACTCGAGGCCGTTGGCACTTATCTGCGTCTTAATAATGGACTACTTATTTGATTCTGCGGCGTGCGTGTATGACCAGTAGTGCTGTTCTATATAAAACTCACCCTGAAAACTTATACTCCATTTACAATATGATTAGACATTTAAACAAACCTTTTTTACAGTCCGTTTAACCGATTTTGACTTCTATTGCGTTGGTGGCATGACAAATGGCAGCCGCAGTTAAAGTTGGTATTGTAACCACTTTTTTGCCTACAATGCCATCCTTAAACCTACGGAATAGAAGTCAAAATCGGATGAACGAACTGTAAAAAGCTTTGTTTAAATGTGTAATCTTATTGTAAATGGAGTATGTATGTAAAGTGAGTTTGAAGTGAGCTGTCAATCTTAGCGTCAGGTGGGACGATAGTTCACTTACTGGTGTACCTACTTATATAAGGATGGATGAAAGGAAGCTGGCATTCTCTACTTTCTGGCTACCCCCATGAGAAAAAAGGGTGAGTTTATGTTTTATGTGTGTAGGTATGAATGTTATTTGATTCTGGTTAAGGAAACTAAGGTCCGTATTACAGAACGTCACTCAATACTCAAGCATTACTTAAAACTAGATTCAAGCCATTTGATTGGTTGAAACTAGATTTAAACTAAATTTAAACAAAGATCAGTGCTTGAGTTTCCCTCTGTAATACGGACATTAAAACTTTTAGATTAGGGCGATGCGATGTAGAAACTCATTATTTTTTAAATAGTTAACCTTAATTACTTACACTTTTATAAATTAAACTAAAAGTGTGTTATATGTACTTAATAGTGTGCTAATTAAGTATAAGTGCTACGTAAATGATATCAAACTCAGCCAGTTTGATATCATTTACGTAGCAATTACAAAAATGCTTTTAATTTTAGTACCTACGTTTCAAAATTAAAAATGAATATTTCCATTTTTAAAAAGGTATCCGAAATGGCGGTTCCAAAATTTTATTAGTTTTGATAATTACACGACACGCCACCGTAAATATCAGCATTTAGGTACGAGAAATTAAACTTAATTATGCATGTAATAAAGTTGATAATAGATTGCTTAAATTTTAATAATTGTATAACTACCCTTTTATTGAAATAATTGTCTCACTACCTTTTGATGTGGAGTTTTCAGGGAATCAACTTGGTTTATATAAAGGAGTTTTTTTTAGTATTATATTTTATTCCAAAATTGTTCATAACAATTATTTTATTAATAGTACTTATGTGTTACTTTAATGATTATAGGACTTGATTCTGATATTCCTAGGCTTGTTCAGTACTTAAAGCATGTGAATTAATAACTTTGCTTGCCCTTGATGTATAGGATATCAAATTCAATTGTACAAGATTATAATTATCTTTTATGTAGATGTACCGACACGTAGTTAAGCTACGCCTGGCGGAGCTGGTTCGTGGATGGGTGACCATCTTTACATACCGAGACTCCTCCGTGCCTCGGAAAGCACGTTAAGCCGTTGGTCCCGGCTGTCATTCGTGGATCTTTGACAGTCGTTACGGGTCGTCTAAAGCCCGAAAGTCTGACACCCAGTCTTACCAAGGGGTATCGTATTGCCCAGATACTGGATTGTGGGCGTCAGATAGGCTGTCGCTCCATATTAAATACTGGTATTCAGCTGCATCCGGTTAGACTGGAAGCCGACCCCAACATAGTTGGAAAAGGGCTAACCAGATATTTATTTAAGTAGATATTTCTTTGGAAATTCAAAAGTGCCTGTAATTTTTTAAACTAAATCATTTTTCGAGTTTGAGTTTATTTTATCCCCTTGTGACGTAGCGACAGCGAGTCAGATATATCATCCCCCGATTTTAAATCCGACAGATGGCTAAGCTAGTTGTTACCCTTTGCTAACGAGGACTGAGGATTATTATCACCCAAGAGGATTAATTAAATTAAATAACATGTATTCTGATACTAGGAACTTTATTAAAAAAAAAAACAAAATGATAAAAGAACAGTTTTTTTTTTCTATTTTTGAAAGTCCCCACCAAAACACATACAGACACAATTACAAATCTTTTATTCTTACTTATTCGTAGGTCAAGCGCAGTACAAAAAGAGTCTCATATATCATGGTATCCCACCGGAACGGGCAAACCACGGTCACCACACACAAGCTTACATTACCATATAACCACCAACTTAAGTTGACCTCCCATTACACACAAACATCAGAACATTGTTCGGAGATGTAGGTGTCAAGACATACCGGGTGAAAATTACGTTACCGTATTTCCACCAGTATATCTTGAGCCCCCATGACGTAGAAACGTTAGAACAATGGTGGGAAGTAAATAAGTCAGGTTATACTGGGTGTCATATGCACGTGTATCTATTAAGACACATAGAAGAGGATGTTAGGTGGTCATTTGTTGGTAATAGTGCCTTTGAAGCTTTTATTACACTTATGAAATTGAATTAAATAGGAGATGTAGCTATTTTATGAGTTTGTTTAGTAAGGCTAATTTAATTAACGGATATAAATAAAGCAATGACTACCATGGTCCTTATGGGCAAATCTTATATTTGATAACTTTTTATTTTAACTTTAATGTAATTCTTCGAGTATTATATAAAACAATACTCATTGTTTTAATAATACTCGAGGAATTATGTCCTATTAATTAGTTCTTCACCTAGGCTACCTTGTTAATTAACCTCTAAAAAAATCAAAGAGATTCGAAATACCTACATGATGTTAACTATATGAGCTCATTGTGATCTAATTAGGTATATTAAAACTAGCTTTTTCCCACGACTGCGTCTGCGATCTAGGATGAAAAGTAGTCTATGTGCTTCTCCAGGTTTTGGATGAAATTCATACAAATCCGTTCAGCTGTTTTAGCGTGAAAGCGTACTAAACAAACAAACTCACTTTCGCATTTATAATATAGTTATATTATAAGTATTTAGATTTCCAAAGATTTGGAAGCTAAAAATGTTTAATTTCTTAAAAAAAAATTTTGCAAGTTGTGTTGGTGAACCAATAAAATAAGTAAAATAAACAATTACGTAACTTTTCCATTTATGCATTTTCCATTTAAAAGGCCGTTCACAAAAGGGAGGAGTCCTTTTTAATCAGCTGCAGCAGCAGTGGGTAGAACATTGATGTCAATGATGATTATGAATGCTCTTGAATTAGAATTGGCTTCAGTTAAATTAATGAATGAATGATATGTACCGAGCCCAGCGTTGTTTGACCAAACTCAATGATTACTTGTATGAACCCAAAGATTTGCACGATCCCCTGGAGCCTCATATTTCTTTGGGCTACAGAGACCATTGCATATCAAGGAGTAGACCGGGGGCGCGATAAGGTTAGGGAAGACGTGCTATTAGGACATGGAAGGATTAGGTATTAGAGCCGTAATGGATATGCATCCTAGAGTAAGCATTGGAATTGTGGAGAGACAGATGATATTTATCTATGGGTGGGCATCAAAAAACTACCCAAACAATATCCACGTTAGAAAAGTTGATAAATGATGATAATAATATTAACATTCAAATTATGCACCAATTGAAGTGGTAGTCTTAACAACCACTTAGCATGAAGGAAGTCATAAATATCGTTAATTAAATATAATGCTCTGTAGATAAGAATGCTTCGCGGGATTTCCGAGTTAAATTTTCTAGATATTTTTTTGGATGTAAAAAAAAGTCTGGGAACACGGAACATGAAGAATACGGATGCTGAAACAATGTAATATTAAAAAATATTTTTAAACAGGGTTACCTGGGTTACAACGAAATTCAGTATTTTTAGTAGGTATCATTTTTGAATCGTATTTTTCATAAAAAAAAACTAAAAATCTAACTAACTCAAAAATTATTGAATTTTGGTAGAACATTTGGTCGCTTAATTCGTTGCATTTTAACCCTGCTATGACGTCCTGCAAGAAATACGTCGAATTACAAGTGTAGTGAATGAAATTTTATACCTACTTTTTCATTTTTTTATATTTTTCGTGTGGTACAGACTCTGATTCATATAACTACTCATGGCCTACCAACCCTGAACCCTGGATCTTACGATAACTTTTCATATCACCCAGAAAACACGATCGAACAACGAACAAGGCAAACTTTCAATAACCATAGGGCTTTAATTAATAATATAACCTGTAAGCATCCGTACTTAACATAGTATCGTAAGTACATAAATTATGCCATTACACCATATTTTCCAAAAACCCAAGATATAGACCTGTGTTTAATTTCGATGTCAGTTTAATGACGGTCAGGAAGATGAGGGCTGTTGTTTCCTCTCGTGTTCGTGTTGGGTTCAGCAGGTACTGCAATGAATTTCTTTATTGTCTACTATAAGACGTTTATTAAACTGGAAATACTCGTAACAATGCTTAGTACTTAAAAACAAATAAAATGTAGATTTCTTTTTGAAAAAAATGGTGGAGCATGATATACGAAAAATCTATCAAGTGAAGTTGGTGGGCGACGCTGACCGGTGATTGGCCGCCATGCTCGGCACTGGTTGGTCACTGTCATTCGCATTCGCTATCTTGCTTGTGTGTCTTCTTCCATGCTGGTAGATGGCGCAAGCGGTAACAACCTGATAGGTAGTATAAATAATATTACCTTTTCATCAAACATAACATCGGACCGGACTCTTTAGAAAATCCATAAACACTTTACTTGACACGAGAATCAAACCCAAGAACAACACTCACCCACAATCATTATGTACAACAACGAGACAGCTACTCATATCACACTAGACAAAACTACCAAACATAATAACCACGTCTTAAACCACAAAGATCAAAAGACCAATAAACCAATATTGAGTCTAAATCTAAAACAAACAAACGAAGCAATTACGGCTAAGTTCCGTGAGCTAAGTTTAAGTACTAATAATGTCAGAACGTCAGAACTAAACACAATTTGTCATAGATATGCACTTGTATAGAGACATTATTATAGGATTATATTTGGGACGAGAATAATTTTAGTTGAGCGTAGGTTTGTTGCAAGCTCTGCGATAGTTATGCCAATTGAGTGCAAATAATTTTATGACCTGAAGGGTGTTTGCTACATGTTTAATTGACCATAAGTATAATACATTCTCATCTTCTTAAGATACCCGTACTTTTTTTTTTTAAATGAGCATGTTACAATTAATCTAAAAAAGTTAGAAACGAAAGGTGAATGCGTAGAAAGACAGAAAAGCTCTACTGTCATTCTTTCATATCACCTTACTTTGGAAGAGGAGGATCTAGGTTTTGAAAGTCATTATGCAATATACCTTCACAAATCACTTCTGTTTAACTAAGCTATAGCATCCCAAAGTGTCATCTATAACACACTGTAGGCCGAAAATATGAAACTTGATTGAACTAACTTAAGAAGACCTCATCAATTCTTCAATGAGCCGACCAACTTATTGTGTATTTGCTCAGCTTGCGGCCGCCCTAACGTATAACAAACATAGGATCCTTGATATTTATTGGCATTGCCTCACATCCGCCGCTAAATTCTTATAATATACCTATTGAGGCTCTGATTCATCGATTGTGCAAGTATGACGCTGTTACTTCTTAAGGGTAGGATAGATTTCTAATTGTTGGGTATTAATTAGCAATTTTTACCTATACATTTATAGGATTATGACATCTGTCAACTCTGGGCGAAATGGTATCGTTACGGGGTCACGAGCGTTGGTTGGAAAGGAGCATATAGAATTTTAAAAACATATATTTTTAAAATTCTATATGCCGTGTTCATCATCATCATCATTTCAGCCGAAAGACGTCTATGCTGTGTTACATCAAAATAAACCCATAATCCCCATAATGGTGAACGGGAAGACGAAATTTAATTGAAATTGCTTTAATTACAATCGTATTTAAACAGTTTTTCTGACTGCGATTTTTTTACTATCGAGCCAAATTGTGTCAATCGTGTTTTGGCCCTCATAATTTACTAAAGAAAATTATCTTCAATTTTTATAATCATGAAAAAGAAAAATCCTCAAAATCTACTTCCCTAAAGTAGATTTTGAGGACATACCTACATTGATTTTGGGTGCAGCCGAAATGCGTCATAATATCTTTTTTGGCACTCAACCACCAACAACAAGTCAACAACCAACAATTCTTTTTTTTTTCATTCCTACATAATTCTTCAGATCAAAAAACAAAGAAGTATCTTGGTACCAACTTAGCGACAGATATGCATTGAAATTGCGTACTAGCTAATATCCTTACTATGGCATGAACCGTTCATAAAAAGGGCATGGCGATAAGAGAAGAAAAAAAAATCAAAAGTCATTTATTCAAATTAGGCAGAGAATCAGAATCATCATTACATAGACAGTCCCCACAAAACGGCCGCCCTTCACCACTTCCTAGTGCTTTAGCTGGGAAGAAGAAGTAGCGCAACAAACTCCCCAGCAGCACAGCTGTCTGTTCAGTTAGAAGAACTTGAGTCTATACAATAGTAGAAAAGAGGATCAATAACAATGTTGGGAACGTAGCAATAAGTTACTGCTTTTAAGTTGAAAGCCACACAGAAATTTCGAATTCAAATTCAACGGCTACCAATAGTAAAATTACCACTTAAGGCGGCGATTTCTCGAAAACGGTCAAAAATGTGTTTTTTTAAAGCTGTGTATCTCATAAACCGTAAATAATTTTGACAAATGAAAAAAGTATGATATTTTCAAGTCCTTTTCGCATACAGTGATGGAACTCAAAACATAATTAAACAAATTTTAATGCACTAAAAAAAACTTCAAACATACCTCTTTAAAAGCTTTAAAAGCTGTTTATCCCTTCATTAGCAATTATAAATAATTAAAAATATACCATAAAATGTCAAATGCCAAACTACATCCAGTGATGGATCATCTTTTGTTAAATAGTTAATTTCTAATTTTATACGATTTTATTTGCACTTTTACGACATAATTTCGGTACGCGTGAGTCTTCTATCTCGTGCGTCAAACTAGATAGCCAAAACACCATTTCACTTACACACTGAGCTAAACCAGGCTTGGATGCAGGGCCTTAAACCTAGCCTAGCCTTAACAACCCGGTACCCACATACGAAATTCCGTCATATTTCAGTAAGCAGTAATGTCAGGTGCACCATACGGCGCGGGCGGCCCACAGAAGCACCTTACAATTTTCTCCACAATTTGATCCGTCGCACTGATTACGTCCACAACGGTTGACGATTGTGTTATAACTGTGTTTAGAGTTCCGCATTGAGACGGTAAAACGGTAGGTAGTAATTTCTTTTAGACAGTTCTCTATTATTGTTGGAATGGACGGAATGTGTTGTATGGAATTGTTGATTGGTTCTACCATGTGAGAATAGACCATTGCATCTATCTGGTGCCGCGAGCTCTACACCAACTTATGTAGAAAGAAAGCAAAGTAAACTAATAAAAACATTGTCAAACTGAAGATTATGGCAAAAATCTTCAGCAATTCAAATCCTTCTATTAACAATAAGATTAGGAATACAAATTTTTTCACTAAAATTACATTGGGGGGGCCTAAAACGGCCACATTAAGCAATTCCTCTAAAAGAAAAAAAAAGTGGCCGTTTTAGATCCCCTGGTGAATTGAATTCCTGGACCTCACACTAGGATTCCCTGTGTTGTAAGATTCAGGCTCCTTCGTTCCCGTAACATTTTTGTTTTTATTAATAAAGTCGGAAATGAAGTTTTGGAGATGGTTGACCGGTATGTCTATCTTGGTCATATTCTTTCTTTTGGCAAAGAGCACACAGAGACATCGAACAGTATTCAGCTTGGTTGGCCGCATTTAGAAAACTGGACGACATTCTGAGGTCAGCTAAAATTCCACTTCGTCTGAAGTCCCACCTCTATAACCAGTGTGTTCTGCCCACCATGACGTACGGTGCTGAGACGTGGACGATCACGCAGGAGGCTGTGTTCAGGATAAGAGTTGCACAGAGAGCCATGGAGCTTTCCATGCTTGGCATCATGCTAATAGACTGCGTTCCAAACGTCGAGATCGAAAGACGTACGGAGGTCTTAGATATCGGAAAGCGTATTATGGAATGCAAATGGATTTGGGCAGGACACCTGGCAAGGCGCAGTGATGACAGGTGGATTGAGATAAGTTCTTCATTGTCACCGCTGACTAACGATGAAGACTTTTGCCTGCATGATTTTCCTGTAAGAAGAAAAAAGTCTTGGAAAAAGGCACCACAACTGGCAAGCATGGTGGATATGTTAATCAATGTTTTTTCCTTCTTCGTATTAGATATTAAATTATTATTTGCCTTTTTAGGGTGGTACGGAACCCATAAAGGATCACTTCATTGTCCGTCTGCCCGTCAGTCTGTCAAGACCCTTTTACTCAGGAATGCGTAGAGGTATCAAAACGTAGGTCTACGGTCCCTTGGAGGTCTAAAAAAATCAAACTTCTAAGTCAACGCAATAAAAAAATACGGCCATTTATGCGACATATTTTGATACTCGCAAGTAAATCAAAACCTTTAGGGTAGGTACTTCCCGTTGACCTGGAATCATGAAATTTGGCAAGAAGCAAGGTCCGAAAATTGTTAATTTGTAATTTTATCACATAACTAGCTTCTGCCCGCGACTTCGTCCGCGTGAAATTTCTTGTCCCCCAACGACGCATCGCATCGCAACGCCTGCCCGCGCTATTACTTCGTTTGCGCTTAAGCATCCTTTCTGACATTTTTTCTTTTTGCTCGGCTCCTAAGGTCCCTAGCGTGATGTTAAATAGCTTATATCCTTCCGCATCGCCTGCCCGCACTATTACTTCGCGCACGGCTCCTAAGGGCCCTAGCGTGATGTTAAATAGCATATATCCTTCCGCATCGCCTACCCGCGCTATTACTTCGCGCTCGGCTCCTAAGGGCCCTAGCGTGATGTTAAATAGCCTATATCCTTCCGCATCGCCTGCCCGCGCTATTACTTCGCGCTCGGCTCCTAAGGGCCCTAGCGTGATGTTAAATAGACTATATACTTCCGCATCGCCTGCCCGCGCTATTACTTCGCGCTCGGCTTCTAAGGGCCCTAGCGTGATGTTAAATAGCCTATATCCTTCCGCATCGCCTGCCCGCGCTATTGCTTCGCGCTCGGCTTCTAAGGGCCCTAGCGTGATGTTAAATAGCCTATATCCTTCCGCATCGCCTGCCCGCGCTATTGCTTCGCGCTCGGCTTCTAAGGGCCCTAGCGTGATGTTAAATAGCCTATATCCTTCCGCATCGCCTGCCCGCGCTATTACTTCGCACTCGGCTCCTAAGGGCCCTAGCGTGATGTTATATAGCCTATAGCCCCCCTCAAGAACTGGGTTATAAAATGCAAAAAGATTTTTTCAAATCCGACTGGGGTAGTTCCAGAGATAGCGCGTTCAAACAAACTCTTCCGCTGTATTCCACCGACATTATTGAAATAATAAATCGAGAGGGTCGTCAATCCGCGGAAAATCTCGCAATTCAGAAAAATTACTTATTTGCACAACGCCAACTATGGGAAAATTTATAAAACGTCCGCACTAAACATGTTCGCTCAAGAGCGACCGGTATGAATTAAAGTTAGTTTGCGTTTTAGTAATTTTATATTATCTCCAAAACTGTATTACCAATTGACATACTGTAAATAAATAAAATAAAATCATTTTATTTTGAGTATCACTGACTCATAGTACCAAAAACACTCATACAGTCACATTACATTACAAATTAATTAAGATAATCCAATTCATTAATAACATCATAATGGCCAAATCTTATCTCCATGATGTCCTTGTGATCATAAAATAACTTATTTTGATAAGGATTAATGTTTTGTTGTTTAAACAATCATCCAAACGTAAGTATGTCTAAAAAATACTTTTTTAAAGCAATAAAAGATGTATAAAAGATAAAATATAAAAGATAGAAATATGGTGTCGCGGACTTTTTTGTAGAATTATTTAAGACGGACCAGACTGCCATACATTGTTCTCAACTATAAACAATCGTTTAGGCAGCGCATGCAAAAAAGTCTGTTTAAAGAGGTATTTCTTTCCGACTTGTTAGACAAAAATTGCTCGGCTAATATGCATGATATAAATATAATTTATAGCCTATAGCACTCAGGAATAATGTAGCTTTCTACTTGTGAAAAAATTTTTAGAATTGGATAATTAGTTCCGGAGATTACCCCCTACATACAAACTTACATACAAATTTTACCTCTTTATAATATTAGTATAGATAAAATATGTTGGGATAAAAATGTTAAGTTTGTTTTTGGGATAAATTCTTTTCAACTACTTATTACGGAAGCCTTCATTGTGCGTGGTCCGACACCCACTTGGCCGATTTTTTTTGGTCAATACACAAATATTCTTATTCATAATATATTACCTAACATACTTTCACAGTCCTGCACTCCTGCGCACCACTCTAACGGCGCGTCGCGGTCTGCTTGCGCACGCGCTGCGCTTTCGTAAGCCGATCCTGAAGATAACGCCTGCTAAAACTGCATTCACGATGTAGTTTCCAAACATGTAAACAAATATTTGTTTTTGGAAAAACAACTTTAACTCACACATATATAGTCTAGTTTACGCTACAACTTCAAACATTTTTAAGACTCTTTCAATAGTACTTGTCATTCTAAAATCAATTTAATTTGTATAAACATAAAGTTGATATTTGTTGAAGTAGAAAAGAAATCAATTGGAAACAAGTATTTGAATACACTTTAGATCACTTGCTCTTGCTTTTTCAGTTTGTATGCACTAGTTGGTTAGTACTGTTACAAGTTATGTTTATAAAAAATAAGGAAATAAAAGTGAGGCGTTAAGCAGGTTAAGTAGACTAGGAGAAAGGAAGTGTTTTTAGTAGTTATGAACTTTAGAATAGAATAATAGTACATTATGATATGAGTGCGGTAAGTTGAAAATTACAGCCGAGGCGATATTGCTAGCCCGAGCCGTAGGCGAGGGCTACAAGAAAGCAGAGGCTGTAATTATCAAAGCGCACGTATGTCATACGACGTTTTATAACATATTTGCGAGGAAATAAATAAAACTCGGACTTTCTTAAACGAATAAATCTTTAAAAACACACTTTCTGAAAATGAATTTGCATCTTTGCTTGTTTTCCATACGATGAAATTTTGATCCGCTTGTAAGTATCTATCGGTCGATTTTTCGGGCAAGAGGCTTAGAGTAGCCTTTTTCGCTGCCTCTGAGACTTCTGGCGGTGTCGAATGAATAAATCCATCATTACTTGACGACATTTTCAAATAAAAACAATACAGCGAAAAGGAAAAGCGCGCGGAATAATTTTTACTTGTTCACAAATTAGCGATGCGCACGCATCAGCGCTTTTTTTTTTTAAAGGCAAAGGCAAAAAAACAGCAAGTATTATTAAAGTAAATTAATATTTTTTTGTTTTTGTTACAGAAAATGGTTGTAATTTATTGCCAAAATTAATTAAATCAAAGAATTAAATGTTTAACATTTAATTAAAGAATTAAATGTTTAACATTTAATTCTTTAATATTATTTTATCCCAAAGTTAATTTTATTCATAAAATGTTGACCACTTTTCTGACATAAAAACTCTTTGCTTTGCTTTTTTTTTCTTAAGATTTAAAAAAGTACCGTTGGTTTTAGACGGAGCATGATAAACCGTACGTGTTACCTTATTGGAAAGAAACTCGTGCGTTTTACTTTACGATTACGCACAAGTACGTAATGACATACATTAAGATATTGAAATTGGTGAAATAAGAGGCCCTTTACGAGCAAATGTGTTATAATAGTACATTATGATATAAGTGCGGTAAGTTGAAAATTACAGCTGAGGCGATATTGCTAGCCCGAGCCGCAGGCGAGGGCTACAAGAAAGCAGAGGCTGTAATTATCAAAGCGCACGTATGTCATACGACGTTTTATAACATATTTGCGAGGAAATAAATAAAACTCGGACTTTCTTAAAGGAATAAATCTTTAAAAACACACTTTCTGAAAATGAATTTGCATCTTTGCTTGTTTTCCATACGATGAAATTCAGATACGCTTGCTTGTAAGTATCTATCGGTCGATTTTTCTTAGAGTAGCTTAGAGTAGCCTATTTCGCTGCCTCTGAGACTTCTGGCGGTGTCGAATGAATAAATTCATCATTACTTGACAACATTTTCAAATAAAAACAATACAGCGAAAAGAAAAAGCGCGCGGAATAATTTTTACTTGTTCACAAATTAGCGATGCGCACGCATCAGCGTTTTTTTTTAAGGCAAAGGCACAAAAATAGCCAGTATTATTAAAGTAAATTAATATTTTTTGTTTTTGTTACAGATGGTGTAATTAAAACAATGGTTGTAATTTATTGTCAAAATTAATTAAATTAAAGAATGAAATGTTTAACATTTAATTCTTTCATTTCATTTTATCCCAAAGTTAATTTTATTCATAAAATACTGACCACTTTTCTGACATAAAAACTCTTTGCTAAGATTTAAAAAAAGTACCGTTCATTTTAGACGGAGCATCATGATAAACCGTACGGGTTACCTTATTAAAGAAACTCGTGCGTTTTACTTTACGATAACGCACAAGTACGTAATGACATACATTACGATATTGAAATTGGTGAAATAAGAGACCCTTTACGAGCAAATGTGTTATAAAATATTATTTATTGTTGCTGCAGTGGTTAACAAATAAAGTTGGTCACAATTAAAAAAATAAATGAACGAATGTTATTAAATAAGTAACATGTCTTGGCTAAACAGAAAACTTTATTGCAGGTGTTTCATCAAAAAATTATCGATAAGTACTGTAGCTTTTTATGCACTTTTATGAGTAAATAGGTACTCATACCCCAACACCCCGCGAATGGCAGCCATCTCATTTTTTAATCGGCAGAAATGGGGTATATTTAATAAAATGCTAATATCGAATCTAAGAGACCTACAGACGCGACGTGAAAATGACCTCATTGCAAAGGTAAACATTGAGGTTGCCGAATCCATACTAATATTATAAATTCGAAAGTAACTCTGTCTGTCTGTCTGTCTGTCTGTCTGTCTGTCTGTTACCTTTTCACGCCTAAACCACTGAACGGATTTCGATAAAATTTGGCAAGGCTATAGATGGTATCCTGGGGACGGACATAGGCTACTTTTTTTTTCAAAAATAATCCTACAGGGGGTGATATAGGGGATGAAAGTTTGTATGGGAAACTCAGTATTTCTTAAGTTAGGGATGTGAAAATGGGGTGCGGTGACAGGAAACCTCCCCGAGTTCCCGTGGGCTGGAATTCCCTTCGGATACGTCCGTGGGGAAGGCCAGTCTTCGGGACGGTGCACCCTGGGATGCGGGCAATGGTTCCCCTTAGGCACAAGTGCCTAAGGGGTTTCGTTGCCCGTATGCTAATATCCTGTCGGAGGAACGCTCCAACGTGTGTCCCTCTGCTCTAAGCAGAGACGCACAGCGGCGGAGTAAGAACGGGCTCGGTGTGCACTAACCCTGCCGCCGGGCAGGCAGAAGGAAGCCATTCATCCACCATCAATCATCATCATCCCCGCCACCATACACCATTCATCATTCACCACATCATCATTCCCATCCCATCATCCACCATCAATCATCATCATCCCCGCCACCATATACCATTCATCATTCACCACATCATCATTCCCATCCCATCACCCACCATCACCATTCCCATCATCATTTCCATTTTCATTTCGTCATTTCCTTCTGCCACCGTTAGTCTCGTAGCCCCGAAGATCGTTCAAGGTCATGTCTCTGACTTTTGACGGGGGTCGAGGGTCTTGGCTTAACCGCCCGGACCGCGAGGAAGAAAACCTCTATAAAAAATTACCCCAAACCTCCAAGCGGCGGCGCACCGTGAGGGAGGTTGGTAGCTTGATTAATGGGTAGCTTAATTAGTCGCTAGTGCGAACCACACAGTTTTGAGCAGGTACACAAAGTAAAATACTCGTGGGAACAAAAATGGAAAATTTAAACAAAACCCAAAGACGAGAAGAGGAGAAGGAGAGGAGCGATGCGGGGTCGGAGTCCGACGCCGCATCGGGAGCGAAGGGCGCGAAGGGCTCTTTTAAGAGCCCGGAGTGCGTATTGGTGGCGGCCGCTGGTAGGAGGAGTGCCTTCCTGAAGCGGAATGTGGAGTTGAATCCGGGGGAGGGCCAGGAGTCTTCGTCGGATGGCGGAAAGGGCTCGGCCCCTAAGTATGCTCGCCGGGGCCTAGGGTGGACCCGGAAAAAGAGCAAGGGCCGGGCAAATACCGTACCGGTGGACGGCTCAGTCGGGTCGGCCGAGGGGAGCGCCATCGAGGCGTCTGGCGATGAGTCGGACGCCACTGGTGGCCCCAACTCGGAGCGGGCCAGGTTTGAGGAGGTCGTGGCTGCTGCAGTCAAGTGTGTGTCCTTGAAGAAGAAACAATCTTCCAAAGACAAGGCCATACCTGCAGCCAAGGCCTCCATTATGGCGGCAGCGGAGGTCCTGCTCCAAGGGCCTCCGCCGGACGGTATGTCGGAAATGCGGGCGGAGGTCGCCCGCTTGACAGCCGCCATGGAGCTTCTCCGAAAGGAGAATGAGGAGCTCCGAGCGGACCTGGCCAGGCTCCGCGATGCCGGCCCTCAGAAGGTGCCGCAAGAGGGGGCGCAGCAGGGGCAGAGCGGGCTCGGGCCCGCAGAGGAGAGGCTACTGACCCTGGTGCGGAAGGAGCTGGCTGCCTTCAACAGCCGGTTCTCGGTCCTGGAGGGCATTGTCCTCCGGCCCCCGCTAGCGGCGAGCCGGCAGGCCTCGGGCCAGCCAAAGGCGGCATCGTACGCCGCCACGGCTGCCACGCCCAAACCTGGGTCAGCGGGGCAGGCGAAGGGCGGGGCCGCCGCTGCAAAGGCGCCTGCGAAAGCGCCTGCGAAGGCGCCCGCTAAGGCGCCTGAGAAGGCCCCGGCTGTGGCGGCGACGACGACGCGGCCGCCCCCGCCTTCTAAATCTCCTCCGGCTGACGCCGAATGGCAGGTAGCCGGGGAGAAGAAGAAGGAGGGCAAGGCGGCAAGGGCGGCCAAGCGAAAGGAGAGGCGGCGTCGGCGCAAGGAGCGAAGCGTCGCGGCGAGGTTGCGCGCCCCAAAGTCCGCAGCTGTAGTGATCACACTACAGCCGGAAGCGGAGAAGAAGGGCGTGTCCTACCGCGACGTGCTCACCAAGGCGCGGGCGGCGGTGAACCTGGAGGAGATCGGGGTCACTAAGGGCATGCGTATTAGGGTCACGGCGACTGGGGCTCGTATGCTCGAGATCCCCGGTGCGGCCAGTGGCCCGACCGCTGACGCTCTGGCTGAAAAGCTCAGGGCGTCCTTAAATGCGGACGAAGCCCGAGTGTCCAGACCCGCCAAGTGCGCTGACATGCGCATCCTGGGTCTGGACGACTCCGTGACGGAGGGGGAAGTTGTGGCCGCCGTGGTCAAGACTGGGGGGTGCGCCTTCGAGCAGGTGAAGGTAGGCACCATCCGTCCAGACTCCACGGGGTTGCGAGCCGTTACGGTGAGCTGCCCCGTATCGGCGGCCAACAAAATCGTTGGGGAGGGCCCAAGATTCCAGGTGGGCTGGGATTCCACGCGGGTAAAACTGCTGGAACCCAGACCTCTGAGGTGCTTCCGTTGCCAAGTGGGCAACCACGTGGGAGCTAAATGCACCTCGGAGGTGGACCGCAGCAGTAATTGCTTCCGTTGTGGTCAGCCCGGTCACAAGGCCGGCTCGTGCAATGCCACGCCGCACTGCTACCTATGTGCGGCAGCTGGCAAGCCGGCCGATCACCGGGCTGGAAGCAAGGGCTGTGGTCCACCCACGAAAGCCCGGGGCAAGGGCAAGCCCTCCGCCCCCTCTACCGCCGTCACCGCCGCAGCCGCCACAGGCGCCGTCGCTGCCGCCCCCACTGCCGTCGCCGCCGTACCCACTGCGGCGGAGCCCTCACAGGGGGCTCAGGAGGGGGCTGAAATGGAATGCCAGTAGTGGCCCCATTACGCCTCCTCCAGGCGAACATCAACCACTGCGCCGCCGCTCAGGATCTGTTGCTCCAGAGCATGGCGCAGTGGTCGATTAACATCGCCGTGGTCGCTGAGCCGTACTTTGTCCCGCCCAGTGATTACTGGGTGGAGGACCTGAGCGGCTCAGTGACCCTCATTTCGTCGGCCGCCGCCGGTACCCTGTCCCTTGAAGCCGTCAAGAAGGGACAGGGCTGCGTTGCAGCACGGTTCGGGGGGATTGTCGTGGTGGGGACATACTTCTCCCCGAGCCGAACTCTCGCCGAGTTCCACAACTCCCTTGCGGAGTTGAAAACCGTCGTCGTCGGGTTTCGTTCCCTTCCCGTGCTTGTCCTCGGGGACTTCAACGCCAAGAATGTGGCTTGGGGTTCCCGGTATACGGACACACGGGGCAGGATGGTGGAGGACTGGGCTCTGGAAACAGGCCTGGTCGTCCTAAACCGGGGTTCTGTCCCCACGTGTGTGCGGATGCGGGGCGAATCGGTGGTGGACATCTCGTTCGCCAGCCCCGCCCTGTTGCCGCACGTGGTTGACTGGCGCGTCATGGAGGGGGTGGAGACCTATTCCGATCATCGGTACATCCGGTTTGATGTCTCCGCCCATACCTCGAGCGCGCCGGTTCGACAGGCCCCGAGTGGTCCGCGGTGGGCGCTGAAGAAGCTGGACCGGGAGCTCCTCCTGGAAGCCTCGATCGTGCAGGCCTGGGTGTCACCACCGGACAGGCCTGCCGACATCAACGACGAGGCGGAGTGGTTCCGGGAGGCCATGTCCGAGGTGTGCGACGTGGCAATGCCCCGGGTCCAGCCCAGTCGCGCCTTTCGCCAGGTGTATTGGTGGTCGCCGGAGCTGACGGCTCTGCGCGAGGCGTGCGTTGCCGCGCGGCACCGGTACACCAGGCACCGCAGGCTCCGTATTCGTCCTCCGGATACGGAAGCCATTCAGGCGGAGCTGTACGAGGGGTACAGAGTGGCGAAGACCGCCCTCCGAGCGGAGATCTTGCGGTCCAGGGATCTGGGCCGCGAGGAGTCGCTGGAGACTCTGAACAGAGACCCATGGGGGCGCCCCTATAAGATGGTGCGGGAGAAACTCCGCCCATGGGCGCCCCCGCTGACGCAGAGTCTCCGGCCCGAGCTCGTGGAGGACGTGGTGAGCGCTCTGTTCCCTTCGCGAGGGGAACATACTCCCCCGCCTATGGCTCCGCCTCATGCGGTGCCCGCTGCGGACCAAGAGACCGACGACGACGATGATACTCCCGAAGTGACCGAGGTAGAGTTGAGAGCGGCGGTACGTAGGCTCAGTGCCAAAAATACCGCCCCAGGACCCGACGGCTTACCTGGAAGAGCCTGGGTTCTGGCCTTTGGGGCTCTCGGGCCTCGACTAGGGGGGCTCCTAAGCGCATGCTTGGAGAGGGGCCAGTTTCCACTTCGCTGGAAGACGGGGAAACTGGTCCTCATTAAGAAGCCGGGGCGCCCTGCGGACTCTCCGTCCGCTTACCGGCCCATCGTGCTGCTCGACGAGGTGGGCAAGCTCTTTGAAAGAGTCATTGCAGACCGCCTCGTCGGGTGGCTGGTGCAGGAGGGGCCGGATTTGGCGGAGAGCCAGTTTGGTTTCCGCAAGGGGCGCTCTACGGTGGACGCCATCATGCGCGTGCGAGCCCTCACGACGGGGGATGCAGTGGCCCGGGGTGGGGTCGTCTTGGCGGTGTCCTTAGACATCGCCAACGCCTTTAATACCCTGCCCTGGAGTTGCATCAGGGAGGCATTCCGGTATCACCGGATGCCGACCTACCTCTGTCGAGTGGTCGAGGCCTATCTGACGGACAGGGCCGTCATATACCCCGGTCATCAGGGAGAGTGGAACCGGCGAGAGATGTCGTGCGGTGTCCCACAGGGATCGGTCCTGGGGCCGCATCTGTGGGACATCGGTTACGACTGGGTGCTGCGCGCCGACCTCCCTAGCGGCGTCAGCGTAGTATGTTACGCTGACGACACGCTGGTCCTGGCGCAGGGGAGGTCGCACCAGGAGGCGGCTGACTTAGCGACACGCGGGGTTGCGATAGTCGTGGAGAGGATCCGGCAGTTGGGACTCGAGGTGGCCCTGCACAAGTCCGAGGCCATGTGTTTTCATGGTCCTCGGAATGCGCCACCGTCGGGTTCCGATATAACGGTGGGAGGGGTTCACATCGGAGTCGGGTCGACGATGAAGTACCTGGGACTCGTCCTTGACAGCCGGTGGAACTTCGTGGAGCATTTCCGACGTTTGGCTCCCAGACTGGCACGGGCTGGGGCTGCCTTGAGGCGGCTCCTGCCCAATCTGGGGGGTCCAAACGCCTCCTGCCGGAGGCTCTACGCGGGGGTCGTGCGGTCCATGGCCCTTTACGGAGCACCGGTGTGGGCGCGTTCCCTAAGGCTGGGACCAGCCGGCAGGTTGAACGCGTCCCAGAGGGTCATGGCCATCCGGCTAGTCCGGGGATACCGCACGGTCTCCCGGGAGGCGGCGAGCCTCCTTGCCGGATTGCCGCCGTGGGATCTGGAGGCAAAGGTCCTCGCGCACGTGTGGGAGTGGCGCGAGGAGGCGAAGCGCCGGGGCGTAACTCCGCTGCCGCGAGAAATCACGGTACAGCGGACAGAGCTCCGGCGGGATCTCATGGCGGCATGGAGAGCGCGACTGTCGCAACCCAGCGCTGGGCACGCCACAATAGCGGCGATAAGTCCCCTCTTTGAGGAGTGGTTAGAGAGGCGCCACGGCGTCCTCACCTTCCGCCTGACGCAGGTCCTCACCGGACACGGTTGTTTCGGGAGGTTCCTGTTTCGCATAAGGCGGGAGGAAACGCCCGGGTGTTTCCATTGTGTGGATCGCCCGGAGGACACGGTGGAGCATACAGTGGAGGTCTGCCCGGCTTGGGCAGAGCACCGCCGTGTTCTCACGGAGGCGATCGGCGGCGGCGATCTCTCGCGTCCGAGCCTGGTCCAGGCCATGGTTCGGAGCGAGAGTGCATGGGAGGCCGTCACCTCCTTCTGCGAAGCAGTGATGCTCGCGAAGGAGGAGGCGGAACGCGTGAGGGAGAGGCAGCCTCACGCCCTCAGTCGCCGCAGGAGACGCCCTGGGCGGCGGGAATCGCGGGGCGATTTCCGGCCACCGTAGGCGCGGGCCTGCGGACGGTGAGCAGCGGGTAGCTCGCCGTCCGGTAAGGACCAGGCCCGAGTCGACGGCGCGTCGTGTTCCACGCGCGCCTCAAAGAGATGTCAGCAAGTGACGGGGCCCAATAGGGCCGACGCCGCTGGGGTCGCGGGTTGTCTGAAAGGGTTACCGCGGCCCTGGCATAGGCAACTGAAGGAACACGGGTGGGTTTTAGTCAGTAAAAGTCTGACACGCCCTCCCGCTCCACCCAGAGCGGGAGAAGTTATTTGATGATTTCCCACCCTCAAAAAAAAAAAAAAAAAAAAAAAAAAAGGGATGTGAAAATTAAAATTTATGTTTTTGATAGGAAATGAAGAAATATGCGGTTCAGCGTTTTTGAAAAATCATCCCCTAAGGGGGTAAAATATAGTAAAATAGGGGTTGATTTTAAAATTTACAAAACAGCATGGATTTCGACAAAATTTGGCAAGGCTTTATATAGCATCCTGAGGAAGGACATAGGATACTATTTCTTTTCAAAATAATACTACAGGGGGTGATATGGGGGATGAAAGTTTGTAAGGGAAACCCAGTATTTCTTAAGTTAGGGATAACAAATTTATGCTATTGGTAGGAAATTAAGAAATATGCGGTTTAGCGTTTTTGAAAAATCATCCCCTAAGGAGGTAAAATAGGGGTTGATTTTAAAATTTACAAAACTGCACGGATTTCGATAAAATTTGGCAAGGCTTTATACAGGGTGTCCCGTAAATAATGGATAATCTCTTAAGGGGTCATCGTACTCATCATTGTGAACAACTTTTACTATGGGACCAAACCTGGAATCGCAAAAAAAAAAATCAGCTGCTCCCTACATTTTGACGAGTTTGATGTAGATAAATGTACTGGTCAGCTGATTTTTTTTCGCGATTTCAGGTTTGGTCCCATAGTAAAAGTTGTTCATAATGATGAGTACAATGACCCCTTAAGAGATTATCCATTATTTACGGGACACCCTGTATAGCATCCTGGGGTGGGAAATAGGCTATTTTTTGTCTTAAAAAATAATCCTACAGGGGGTGATATAGGGGATGAAAGTTTGTATGGGAAACTCAGTGTTTCTTAAGTTAGGGATGTGAAAATTAAAATGTATGCTTTTGATAGGAAATAAAGAAATATGCGGTTCAGCGTTTTTGAAAAATCATCCCTTAAGGGGGTAAAATAGGGGTTGATTTTAAAATTTACAAAACTGCACGGATTTCGACAAAATTTGGCAAAGCTTTATATAGCATCCTGGGAAAGGACATAGGATACTTTCAAAAACAATACTACAGGGGGTGATTTAGGGGATGAAAGTTCGTAAGGGAAACCCAGTATTTCTTAAGTTAGGGATAACAAATTTATGCTATTGGTAGGAAATTAAGAAATATGTGTTCAGCGTTTTTTAAAAATCATCGCCTAAGGGGGTAAAATAGGGATTGATTTTAAAATTTACAACACTGCACGGATTTCGACAAAATTTGGCAAGGCTATAGATAGCATCCTGGGAAACAACATGAGCTACTTTTTGTCTTAAAACATAATCGTACAAGGGGTGATATAAGGGATGAAAATTTGTATGGGAAACCCAACATTTCTTAAGTTAGGGATATGAAAATTCAAATTTATGCTTTTGGTAGGAAATAAAGAAATATATGGTACAGCGTTTTTGAGGGGGTACAATAGGGGTTGACAAATGTTTGTGTACCTACCTCTTTTTAAGAGATTTAAGGGATTGGAAATGTAGTCATAGTTCGAATCTTGAGGTAACATTTAGTCTTTATTTCATTCGGCGTTTTTACGAGGAAATTATTTGAACGAGTGGACACTCGGACAAAAGTTATTTGTTATTTGAGCGTGACTGGCATAATAAATTTTAAGTAATTAACAAAGTCCCCCCGCCGCGTAAGTCTGTTTGTTTGAATGCGATAATGTCAAAAAGTACCGAACGGATTTTCATACGGTTTTCTCCAATGAACGGAGTGATTCAGGGTAATTCATTATAGTTTTGTGTAAATTGGCTGAAATATGACGACGACTGTTGAAGATGGCGGAAAAAATCATGCCGACTGGTAGCTTTATGCCTACTATACACGTTAACGATATATCGTAGCGATTTGAGTTTGCACAGTTATATCGGACGGCCCTATGTTTTCCACATGTACGTTCCCATGGGATATTTTCCGACATCCACGCGGGCGAAGCCGCGGGCAAAAGCTAGTAACTATATAAATTTTCCTGAATAATAAGCAAAAAGAGCCAAAAAAATATGAAACTACTAAAAAAGATTCAAAGAATGCATTTTAATGAACATACCC
Organism: Cosmia trapezina; assembly: GCA_905163495.3. Lineage (NCBI taxonomy): Eukaryota > Metazoa > Arthropoda > Insecta > Lepidoptera > Noctuidae > Cosmia > Cosmia trapezina. Next base: position 12,950,576 of record LR991042.1, read on the forward strand.
AGGCTTGTAATAGTATTAAAAATAGTAAAAATTGTTATGTATTACAGCCGTTTAAGAAAATAAGATGGATGCCAGTCGCAGAGAGTTGGGTTAGGAGTAATTTATAACAGTGCATTTGTCGATAAAAATGTGTAAGTACTTAAATAGGTATAAATGCCCTTATAAAAAAAAATAAACAATAAAAAAAATAAAGTATCGGTAACTAATCTCCGAACACACTGTTTAAAAAAAATTAAATCATTCATCAATGGTCCTCGAAGCCGGCGAAACTCATAGTGGAATCACAGTATCGAGCCCAACTTGAAAACTAAAAAATAGGATAGACTTTTAAAAAATAGGATGCCATTATCATGATTCCTATATTATTCTACAATCGCTCGATGGCAAGTTAGTCAAGCACATTATCGACTAATTGTATCCCGACAAGACGACTAATTGTTTCTCTTATTTATAATATTTATCTTTAATTACAACATTAAGATGACAGCCAATCGACAGGCGGCAGGCGCCATCATTATTACCTTCAGCAATTCTGAGATCATTATAAAAAAATCTTAAGTAATTCCCAACAACATTATGTATTATACCTTATCCGTCGAACATATTTCTGTATAATATAAAAATCTAAGTAAATAATTATATCTAGTAAAAATCCTTGATAAAGAATGCTTCGGCATTTTCCTTGTGGCAATAACTGAGAAATCATACTTACATCAGTTCGCACGCATGCGCGAACACCACACGTACATTATGTTACAGTCAAAACTGTTATTCAGTTAAGCCCAGTTTTGACTGGTTTTAGTCAAAATCCATTATTAAGTTTTATCGCGTTTTCTCCATTAAAAATCAGTTTTTTTAATTGCAGGTCAACCATTGAAGTGGACGGCTACAAACTAAACTGGGATATCCTGTCCCTGTAGATGCTTTATTAAATTAATTAATTAAGCCTTATTTATACAGGATGTAAGTGTAAACAGTGGCAATATTTTACGGGGTCATTGTACTCATCATTATGAACAACTTTTACTATTGGACCAACCCTGAAATCACGAAAAAAATCAGCTGTTCCCTACAGTTTCACGAATTATGCGAACATAAATGTACTGAATAGTTAATTTTTTTTTCGTGATTTCTTAAACTCACAACCTCGTGCATGAGAGGCAGGGCCACTGCCATGGGTCATCACGACACTTTGAACGATTACAAAAAGCCTATCAACCTAATTGATTTCTAAGTAAATTACACTAGTAATTATTGTTAAAATAGTTTGGATGGTATTTAAAAGTACTTCAATTTATTCCCATTTCATTTACCTAATTTTGCCTGTGTTCCACCAAATATACTGAATGTGCACCAAAATATGTTCATTAAAATATGTCATAACGAGCATCTATTGGATATGGCGCTCGGCGGCCGGTGCCGCGGCACCGCTCGCTTCGCTCGCTCGCCGTCGCGCGTTAAGGGTCACTGTTCTAACCTAACCTAACCTAACCCAAATGATTCACCAATGTGAAGTTTCGGACGCGAGGGTGTTTTGTGTAACATTCAGGAATATTTGGTGCACGATCAGTATTTTGATGTACGGATAATATTTTTGGTGAACACAAAAATATTATCCAAATAGTTTTAGGTTTTGACCGACTAACAGTTTTGACTGCGACCCAAACACACATAACTGCGCTTGCGCATATAGCACACACACAAAGGAGTAACGTATTCATTAAACAAGAATGCGATTTACAATACGCAAACAATTAGCGAATACCATTTCGCAAAAGCTGATGAAAATATTTGATGGAATCACTGTGATTATAAACAAAAGAATACTATTCTCAAGGCTAGTCTAATTGGAGAAGAATTGGGTAATATTCCCATCGTTTCGAATACTTTAGTTCATACAGAATAGCCATAAATACTAGGATTTTTCCCATATCGTTACTGTTTAAGCTATCACGCCGGGGCCACATTAACGTCAACGTCAATACCCATAAACGCTTTAAACATCGCGGTAGTTAAATTCGGTCAAGATTCGGTCAAATTATTGCGATAAGTTGTGGCTACACCTACGGTTATCGCGATAATCAACGGCACATACCGTATAATGTGGCCCCGGCATTACAAACTCACATCTGTGTGCAGATAGGGAACAAAATAATGAACGTCACCCATACAAATATTTGTAATAAGTTGGACATCGAAACCGCAACTAGTTTACTAAGAAGAGGTACCTACCACATCACCACTGCACTTATTTTGAATTCAATGCAATGCAGATGCTTTGTGGACACGGATGTTTAGAGAAGTACCTGCCTGCGTCGCATAGGTCGGGAGCGGACACCGGCTTCTCATCACTGTCTGGACTGCCCAGAGGACACGGCGCAACACACGCTGGAGGAGTACTCAGTTTGGTCCCAACAGCGCTGTGCCCTTGTACACTTGGTGCGGGTGATTACTCGCTTCAGTCCATGGTCGGAAGTGAAAACGCGTTGGATGCTGTCGCCTCTTATTGCGAGGAGGTACTGCATGCAAAGGAGACAGTGGAGAGGCAAAGAGAGTATACCTCTCATTTCACCCGCACCAGAAGAGCAGCCTGGAGTCGAAGGGAGTTTAACGATCTCCTGCCACCATAAGGAGGGGCCTGCAGGCGGCGAAATTGGGGCTGTGTCGTCCCTCAAGCAGTCAGGCTCAAGGAGGTGCGTGCGATCGTAGGATCGGCTGCACTTGGTGATGGGGCCCGCTAGGCATGGCGGGCTGATACCAGTCGGGGGTGCGGCGAATGTACAAGTTCATCTCCCGGGCCCCAGACTCATGGTACTAGAAGGAACAGTGGTGTTTTAGTCGGTAGGAGCCTGACATAACCCTCCGTTCTTACCAGACTGATGGCATATATGAGGATGTCCCCATGGAAAAAAAAAGGTTTGGTCCCATATCTAGTAAAATTTGTTCATAATGACCAGTACAATGACCTCTTAAGGGATTTCGTGTATTAATTGATAGATCTTTTATATTATTCAATCTCTAGATGACACAGCGTGCAATGTAACGCCCTGTGGAACAATTCCAAAGACAATTATATCTCTGTTTCTAAAGAAACTAACCATTGAATAACAGTTAGTAAAGTTACGTAATTAGATACAACGCGTTGTCAGTTACACTTATCTTCACGCTCTCTTACCGTGACGGGGTGTGCAGAACTACAAACGGTAACAACATTTGAGTACCGCTATATAGGTAGTTAATAGTACTAAATGGATTTTATAACGCAGAGCTGGTTCCTTTCTGATGTATACAACCTTTAAATGGCTATTACACGGTGTAAAAAGGACATCGTGACACAAACTTTTCATAACTTAGCACTTTAATTCAGTGTGAGGGTTTTCATGAAAATTCACGTCACCTGAGGGCTTAGTGCGAGTTTTTATACTTACTCGATCGCGTTTACGTTATCGTTACCTTATGTCAATTCGTATGGAATAATTGTGTTTCCCATTAATGTCACCAGGCGGCGCTTATTCATTTTCAGTACAAACTGACGTTTACGTTAACGTGATCGAGTAAGTATAAAAACTCGCACTAAGCCCTCAGTTGACAAGAGGTCTTCCTTCCATTTCGACAATGAGTATAAAATAAATGATGAGGATGACGTTCATCATTCGTTTCATTCATTCGTTTATCATTCAGTCACGGCTAAAGAAATATACTGACGTCTCAGAGCTGCCACCTATTGAACTTCATTTCAGAAAACGCTCATTCTCTTGGTGGTGATTTATTCTCTGCCGGGAACCACAAAGTTCGTCATCTGCTACAGTGTTAGGCAAAAGGTTTTTAATTATGTGGAAGTGGAAAGTGAGAAATCCGTTTGGTTCTTTTTCAGGACTAAATCCGAACCGTTATGGATTTAATTAGGCAGAAAGATAGACTGTTAGGTAAAAGTAGGATGGTTGCCCTAGGAGGATAGACGGCCTATAATTCAAATCGTGACTTGTAAACGTAGGTACTATCATCACAGATAAGGGTGGGCCGTGTTCTTTGCTTATATGGATCAATATTAAATGCGATGATAATACAGTCAGCGTCAAAAATATCGGGACAAACATGAGTTAATGTTTCATTTTCATAGTTGTTTAGATCATTTTGAATATCGGGTCAAAGAAGTCTCTTTGATATTATTGACGCTGACTGTACAAGTCACAATTTGAATTATTTTATTTATTTATTCTATGGTAACTTGGTAATTATGGGGCGTCTATCCTCCTAGGCCCTAGGACCTAGGGCAATTATCTCTAGGCCCTTTTACCCAGAAACAGGATTAGCACTAGTTTAAATAAACATGTAGTTATAAATAAACCGCTATGATAACAGCGTTTCATACAACGCCTTAAAAATAATAATGATTTAAAAATAGTATAACAACGAGATCTTCTCAGCTCTCACAAAGTTTAATGGTTGTAAAAACAATTAAAAAACATAATTTACGTTAATTTAGTATTAAAACTCCTGTTTGATGACACGCTGCGCACACGCATTTAGTTTTAAGACTTTATTAATCTTGCTTTATATGTGTATCATCATCACATTAACAGCCCTTTATAGTTTCTTTACTTGGCTTTTATGGAATAAATGTTCCAGATAGTCTTTCTGAGAAAGCATGTCCTTTACATACAAACATACCTAAGTAAATCTCCGAGGTTCTTGGCTGACTTCTGCAATATATTTTGTACTAAGATATTACCATAGTTACTGTAGGTACTTCTCTCTGTAGGTACTAAGGTTCAAAAAGAGCTGACTCTCAGCCTAGTTTGAATAAATAACTTTTGATTTTGTCAGTTCACCCAGGACCTAGACGCGGGCCATACAGAAGAGACGAGACGTGAGACGAGGACGGGACGCAGACGCGGCAATAGTATGCAGATGGCAAAGCGACGTGACTGCGTCTTGTCCTTTCTGTATGTTTTGTGCCAGATGGCGTTAGTACATTTTATATGAAGAACTGGCTTTTGCCCGCAGCTTTGCCAGCGTGGATGTGCCAGTGAAAGTCCCGTCAAAATAAGTCTCACCGTTTTTGAGACAAGCCAGAACAAACAGACAGAGACAGAGATTTAAAAAAATGTCATAAGTAAAGCATTTCATATGCATTTAGTAAAAAGCTGTTATTTTGACATTACAAGCAGACACTATTTACTTGTAGGTATATGTAAGTATGTATGTGTTACAGTTAAAACTTGTTTTTCGTTAGAACTCGTTTTCCCTAGTTAAAACTAGTTTTTACTAAATGCCTTTGTTAAAACTAGAAATACCTAGTCAAAACTAGAATTTACCACTGATGTATTTAATTTTCAGATAAAACTAGTTATCACACCGAGCTTTAGTTAAACCTAATGAAAGTTAATTCTAGTTTTAAAAACATTTAGTAAAAACTAGTTCTAACTAGGGAAAACGCGTTCTTTCTAAAAACTGATTAACTGTCACATATTTATGCATGTATTATAGATAAGTAATGAAGATACGAGAAAAGGACGCTGCGTCTGCGTCCCGTCCGCGTCTTATGTCTCTTCTGTGTGGCCCGCGCCTTAGGTATCTATTGGTATCTATTTATCAACTTCTTGAAGTCTAGAAACCCAGGGGTAGATTTTTAATTAATCCTTTCTTGGTGCACCTCCACATACACCCTTTAAATTACTACATTTCCCAAATTTATACTTCTATCTGCAAAGGTTTAAAACAATATAAACCAATTATTTTTTAATTAATTATTTTAATTAAACAAATACCATCTTTTGTTTTACATAAACAGTTGTTTCTCCTATTACCCTTTGGAATGGGCAACCAGCTTCATCTTTCTGACTGACCGACCCCCTGACAATTCAAAAGTAATTGGTTTATTTGAAATAAATGCTTTGAGTTAGTTTGACACGAAAGAAAACACAAACATAAATAATAAAATTTATTCAACTTCCAATTTTATGCAATTAATCGCAAAGCAGCTGTTTCCATTAAATTGAAACAAAAAGTCCAATTAAAGGAACAAAAGTGAATGAGTGAATGATGCTCGAGCAAAATCATGCATCTGCTTTAACCCTTTCTCTTCAGCACGGGAGGGTTAACGGGTCGATAATGACCCAATTAAAGATGGACTGTAGCCATATGACGAACAATAGAACTAAATTAACTTTTTTTCGATTATATGTTTCGCCTTAAGTTCATAGATTTTTTACTAGATGTGACAATTTGTTACATGTCCGAGTTCTGTTTTTTTTTAAGTTTACTTTTCTCCGACTTTTGAATGAATACCATCGTACTATTACATCAAAATGAAGGTGAAAATAGAACCAACTTGACAGTACCTATATGCTAACTTGTACGCACGGCTACAGATCAAGCTATACATTTCCAATATAAGCTGATCTCGCATTGTATAGGATTTCCTTACAATGAGAGATCAGTGTAAACTGGAAATGTATAGCTTGATGTGTAGCCGTGTGTACTACCCACATACAAAACAACACAAAAGAACACAAAAATGACATACATACCTACAAGATTTCGGAGCTAAGGATCCATTCGGCCAAAAAGAGTTAGGTGGGAAGAGGGATTGTGCTTTTTCGCTCAACAAGGCATCAAGTCTCTAAGTAGTGTTACTTTACGAATATTTATGCAAAAATCTTTAGACAAACAGGTGCATTTCTGACGACATGCTAGAGATCCAAGTTAAACTGTCGATATTTATAAATAACTAGCTGTTTCCCGCAGCTTTGCGTGGAAGTTTCACGGAATAAGATTTTTCGTACACCCCGTTTCACCCCTTTACGGAGTGAATTTTGAAAAATCCTTTCTTAGTGCACCCCTAGACCTCATAAGGAATTTGAAAATAAATTGAATTTCTAGACCAAGCAGTTTAGGCTGTGCGTTGATACATCAGTTAATCACTTTTGCCTTTTAATACATAGATAAAATATAACATGTTGATGCTCAAAAACTGCACCTAGATTTTAGCCTAGATATCAAGATGAGCAATAGTTTTACGCAACAACAACTTACATCACAGATCTAAGATTCACGATCATAAAAATGTCGTGCCTATTGCGAGAGCCTTCAACTCTCATCCTTTCCAAATTATAGTGGTTTGTGATTGTGAAAACTGTGCACTGTATATTACTTGATTCTCTGTACCTATATGTTTTATGTAAACGCTATAGGTAACTTTATTATAGAATTTGGTCTAGGTCTCACTTAAAGATATTTTGCTGACTTTCAGCCAACTTTTCCATAATGCTGTAGAACCATTAATAAGACAAACCCAAGAATCATTCATCTCAGTTGAAAGTAGAATGTCTGTCTGCCACTCTCAATCATCTAGAAAAGGTACTTGGTGCACTCAAAATATTGAATTCAAGACCTAAACACCTATTCCGATTTATTATAATCCTTTGGAACTGCAAAAATTCTGTAACTAGCAAACGTTCTAATATCTGCTGCAGCGCTGTCATCTTCCTCTTGGAGGTGGCCGTTATAGCTGAGACAAAGTTTTTACTAATGTACTTAGCTATTTAGGTTTAAAGAACTTTATTTCCCATAGGAACTTACAGTTCGCTTAAAATGAGATACTTAAGTGATTATAATTAGTACTATTAACATTAGTTACCTCTAGGGTGCTGGAGACAATGACATTACAAGTAAAAAGACGCAGACAGGTCACCTACCCAACATTCGATATTCAAAAACGGCACAATGTCAAACTATTAGGTGACAAGTGAAAGTAGGACGGTATTAACTTTATTATCGGTAGCGAAAAAGAGACAAAAGACGATCATAACGTGGTTAATTAGTCCAGATTTTGACACACAATCAAAAATAAAATATGTTTTTGTTCCAATAAAGATTATATTAAAAATAAAAAAGCCACATCTAGCACATCTACAGCTAATCAATTGACACCAAAGGGCGATAGGAAGTGCCCGTCGGAAATCGGAACCAGGGGGTGCGGTAACAAGCACACGTGCATGCGCAAGCGCAAGTACCGCGCACCAATCTGGCACATTGTGTGTTATAATGTGAGGGTCCTAAATATTGTGAGGGGATTGATAAAGGGTGGAGGGACGAAAAAAATGCTCTAATGGATGATTATGGAGCTGTTTTATTTGATGTTGAAGTCACGTGTTGTCAATAGGATTGTGTTATTGTAAAACCGAATAGCTATGGAGAAAAACTTGTTTACTGTTTCATAGATCATCATCTGCCTAGCCTTTTCCCAACTATGTTGGAGTCGGCTTCCAGTGTAACCGGATGCAGCTGAATACCAGTATTTTACATAGAGCGACTGCCTATCTGGCCTCCACCACCCAGTTACTGGGTAATACGATACCACTTGGTAAGACTAGTTGTCAGACTTTCGGGCTTCTGACGACCCGTAACGACTGCCAAAGATCCACGAATGACAGCAAGGACCAACTGATATACCTACGTGCTTTCCGAGGCACGTAAAGATTCACCCATCCACGGACCAACCGCGGCAAGTTAACTCTGATAGACCCGTGCGGCTGTTGTTACTTAGCACAAGCCCTCTTTACCATTTCATATAGTCAGCAAGAATTTGGGTATTTGTTGGGGAGAAACCAATTATATTGTTGATTATATTGATGACTTACTTAGTAAGAGTTCGTCATCATTATACTGGTGTCGCGAGCCTGGACTGCTTTGTGAATCGCTGCTGCAAGCTTTCCACATTGGTGTTGAGAGTAAGAGTTAGGTTAGGTTTGTAGGTTAAGTTTACTTACATGGTCGTTATGAACAAATATTTTTGGACTTGTGCCATGCTTTTACGTAAAGTCGCCTATAGCTCATTAACCTTTTCCTACGTTTGACATTTTCCTACATAATTGATGTAGCTCGAACGTTATTTAGTTGGGTTATCTAACATTTTTAACTGCTGTGTGGAATATAATACGAAACAAATTAGCAATTCCCCAAGAAATACCAAAAAAAAATCAAATGAACAATTTCCCAGATATCATCTCCAACAATAACTCCTTTATTACCAACTTTCTTGCAGTTTCGAACACATTTTTGCTCATAAAACGCGCATACTCTAGTATCTACTCGATATACTGACGAGATTACATCGGAACCGTCAAAATGTTTTGTAGCAACAACATTTTATCTACAATCTCCTGCATACTTACTTAATAGAGGAAATCGCCAATTGCATGAAACAATGCTCCGTGGTCTACCCTGTTCATGTCTACTCCAACATTGGCCATACCCTCCATCTCACTCTTACTGACGTCATTTGTTTCAAGAGGGAGAAGGATGGGAGATATTGGAAGCAAATATTGGTGTTGTATGTTGGTGATTCTCGAAGATCGTTGTCTTTAATGTACGTCTACTATTTTGTCGTTATTTAATGAATGTAAAAACAATGTTGCCGTACAGAGAAATTGTTTCTGTTTGAATACGTTGAAATGATACTAAATGCTTGATAAATTGGTGGGATTTTACTTAAGTTGGCGTGGTTGAATAACTCAGTTGTATTGCTGGAAATGATTTCTTCGTATCTAAGAATATCCTAGATTACACGAGGTCTTTAATGTTTATTTTGTGAACTTTATTTTGCTGTGAGTTCTTTGCGTTTGAGTATGATACCTACACCTTTGCCTAACCCAGGGGATTAAAAACGTGATATTAAGTTATGTATTTGTTCTTTGCGTTTCCAGAAATTCTTAGTTAGACCATCCCGTTCGTTTGAAAACTGAGATTGATAATGATGACCAATCCCTGCGGAAGTGGGTCAGTGGATCTCGAGTGACCACACTGAAGTTCTAAAAACAAATATTTTATACAACGTGTAACGTTAAATGCGCAAAACCTCTTAAGGGGTCATTGTACTCATAATTATGAACAACTTTTACTATGGGACCAAACATGAAATCGTGAAAAAAAAATCAGCTGTTCAGTACATTTTGACAAATTATGCGAACATAAATGTACTGAACAGCTGATTTTTTTTTCGCGATTTCAGGTTTAGTCCCATAGTAAAAGTTGTTCATAATGATGAGTACAATGACCCCTTAAGAGGTTTTGCGCATTTAACGTTACACGTTGTATAATATCGATACTAGTTATTCCAAGCTGATTGCCCTAAAGAAAACCAGTCACCATATTTTTTCAACCCGTTTTTTCCTACAGTTTTTCGCAAGCATCATTTGACACAAATACCAAGATGGCTAATGGCGGCATCAGTATTACCTACATGCTCGGTCTTTTGAAATAATAAAATAATTGCGCATTATTAAGTCAATGAGGAGTCGATTAGATCGCTATAGGTATTTATACCTTGTGAGTCGTGTTTATGCTCGCATCGTGAACTTGGTAGGGTTAGCATTTGACAGGTTAGACGGATGTAAATGGATGTTTTGCTTTGAACTGTGGTTGTGTATGTGTGGTCTTTAGCTAGCAACCCATGAATGAACTTATGTCCTTGTAGCTAATGTAAAATTATAACGAAATCAAATAATTAGTTTATTCATAATTACAGCCGGTACTTGTCCCACTGTATGCTCTCCTTAAAATATTATTTCCTCAACGTTTTAAGACGCAGATATATGCCAACAGCCTTGAGTGGTTAGCTTGCTGTTCTGTGCTGAGCTCACGCAACGCGTCGTACGTCCGCCCCGTAATAGGACTCGCCCATCAATGAGCGCTGTCCTAAATTAGACGTATTATTAATTTATTATAAATAAAACAAAAGGTCTTTTCACACGTCTAAAAAATGAATAATTAAATTATCAATAAAATGGTGAAGGTTTCATAAAAATACGCTTGATAGTTTTAACGTGATTCTAAGTTTTTTATCCGCGTTAGACATAACTTTACAATTTAAATACAATACTACAATATAAACATAATCTAAAATATTCACATATTACGTGATTAAGAAAATGCTCTAAAACATATACCTATTTATTTCAAATCATTTGGATGTGATCTTCAATTTAAAATCATTAAAAGTAATTTATCGACGTCAGTTAAGATAGCCTTTGGCTCCTAGTAGCAACTGGAAAAACATTAGCTATGAGTGGCGAATTGGCGATACATGACGTTGTGTATGAAGCCCACCCTTTGCAGTCCACCCCGCTACCACTTTGCTGACTGGTTTCTATTTTCACCATGGCATGAGAAGCCAGGATACAAGATTAACAGAATAGCGTAGGTACTCTTTTATCTGGTAGCCTCCAACCATTTATTTCATTTTAGCGTCCATGTCCAAGTAGGTATTGGATTTTTTTGTCTATGGTTGCCTGTCAATAAATAAGGAACTTCATAGCGTCCATAAAGTATTGCATTTTATCGCATGGTTACGTGTCGATAAATAAGATGAGTAAGAAGATGAGTAATGTAATAATACTCCAAACTGGCATTTGATAACCCTACAGTTGCTATTCATTGTTAGTTATCTCGTTGAATATCTAATTTTTTCACGGACATTGAGTGTTGCCATATGTTTCTTTATGTCAATGCACAGTTTTGCAACTGATCCTAACATTCTGTTACGTAAAATTAGCTGCACATCTCTACGATCTCTCTTTTACATTGTACATTTTATAAGGAGTGTCGGTGGAACGTTGAAAAGGTTTGGTAATCAAATAATGTTTCATTGAGTTGGAGCCAAAACTGGCTGTTGGTCAAACTAATGTTCAAGGCAGCAAGCGACAGCGCGACACGACGTGACTCTAGTAGAACAATTTCTAAGAAGACTTCATGGAAATTGTTCTACTAAAGCCGCGCGTTCCGGCGTGTCAAATGTAAAACTTCTTAGTTTGAACTTTTTTTGTTCCGTCATGTTTTTGACAGAATCTTTTTCATTGTTGTCATGATTGTCATTCTGTTGTAAATAATTAAAAATTTATATTATCGCTCTGAGCTTGGTGTTTTTTGTGGAATACCTAGCAGGCTCCTCTGATCCTTTCGGGGTTTTAACAGGCATCAAATACCAACATTTAAAAACAAAACACCACAAATATTATCTAATATCTAAACCAAAACATTAACATGATCTTTAAATAAAATAACTAGCCGACAAACAAATTCAATACCTCCGTCCTCCATCTTTGTTTATCATAGTGACGTCACTAAACAATTGAGTGCAGTGTCAACAAACATTCGTCGATGACAATAAGATGACAAGTCCATTCAATAAACTATTGAGTTGTTTATTTTTATGTTTTCAGTTTAGATTGGGAAATAAACAAAGGTAGACTCAAATCAGAATAGCGGTCAGCTACTGCTATCAAATGATGTTTGCTGTCAAAGTAACAAACGATCTACTTCAAAACTGGCAAGAACTGGGCTCGCGAAAGATGGAAGGAGTGGAGGCTTTTCCCCAGAAAAAGGAAGGGTAGGTTGTAAAAAAAATTGCCAGTCATGGTAACTGCCGACAGAAATGAAAACTATGCATACCCTATAAGTAAAAGTACTCTGTGATGCATACCATCAAATACCATGTCGCAGTTTCGAGGTATCGCGATGACGCGGTGACGTGAACCCGTAAGATTTCCCACTACCCAAAATCGCTCAACGCGCTTAAAGAAGTTTTCATTTGAAAAAAAGTCTACAATTACTAGATCCAGGCTTGGATGCAGAATGCAACACCGCCCGAAAAAATATGCAATTAGCTTCTACAACCAATCGACTGCACCTTGGGCATCCAGCCCCACTACCACCATTGAAGACTGACTGGTTAATATTCTTACCACGGCATTAGCTATAGCAACAGAGATGAGAATGCTAAGAGGGATGTACTAAGAGAGAGTGTGGTGTTACGCAAATGGATAGAATGCTAAGGGGGTGTGTGGTGTTATGCGAAAGGATAGAATGCTAAGGGGGTGTGTGGTGTTATGCGAAAGGATATAATGCTAAGAGGGATGTGTGGTGTTTTGCAAATGGAAAGATATGCTAAGAGAGATGTGTGGTGTTACGCGAATGGATATAATGCTAAGAGGGATGTGAGGTGTTACGCGAATGGATATAATGCTAAGAGGGATGTGTGGTGTTACGCGAATGGATATAATGCTAAGAGGGATGTGTGGTGTTACGCAAATGGATAGATGTTCTAAGAGGGATGTGTGGTGTTACGCGGACGGATATAATCCTAACAGGGATGTGTGGTGTTACGCAAATGTATAGAATGCTAAGGGGGTGTGTGGTGTTATGCGAAAGGATAGAATGCTAAGGGGGTGTGTGGTGTTATGCGAAAAGATAGAATGCTAAGAGGGATGTGTGGTGTTTTGCAAATGGAAAGATATGCTAAGACAGATGTGTGGTGTTACGCGAATGGATATAATGCTAAGAGGGATGTGTGGTGTTACGCAAATGGATAGATGTTCTAAGAGGGATGTGTGGTGTTACGCGGACGGATATAATCCTAACAGGGATGTGTGGTGTTACGCAAATGGATAGAATGCTAAGGGGGTGTGTGGTGTTATGCGAAAGTATAGAATGCTAAGGGGGTGTGTGGTGTTATGCGAAAGGATAGAATGCTAAGAGGGATGTGTGGTGTTTTGCAAATGGAAAGATATGCTAAGAGAGATGTGTGGTGTTACGCGAATGGATATAATGCTAAGAGGGATGTGTGGTGTTACGCAAATGGATAGATGTTCTTAGAGGGATGTGTGGTGTTACGCGGACGGATATAATCCTAACAGGGATGTGTGGTGTTACGCAAATGGATAGAATGCTAAGAGGGATGTGTGGTGTTACGCAAATGGATAGATGTTCTAAGAGGGATGTGTGGTGTTACGCGGACGGATATAATCCTAACAGGGATGTGTGGTGTTACGCAAATGGATAGATGTTCTAAGAGGGATGTGTGGTGTTACGCGGACGGATATAATCCTAACAGGGATGTGTGGTGTTACGCAAATGGATAGATGTTCTAAGAGGGATGTGTGGTGTTACGCGGACGGATATAATCCTAACAGGGATGTGTGGTGTTACGCAAATGGATAGATGTTCTAAGAGGGATGTGTGGTGTTACGCGGACGGATATAATCCTAACAGGGATGTGTGGTGTTACGCAAATGGATAGAATGCTAAGAGGGATGTGTGGTGTTACGCAAATGGATAGATGTTCTAAGAGGGATGTGTGGTGTTACGCGGACGGATATAATCCTAACAGGGATGTGTGGTGTTACGCAAATGGATAGAATGCTAAGAGGGATGTGTGGTGTTACGCAAATGGATAGATGTTCTAAGAGGGATGTGTGGTGTTACGCGGACGGATATAATCCTAACAGGGATGTGTGGTGTTACGCAAATGGATAGATGTTCTAAGAGGGATGTGTGGTGTTACGCGGACGGATATAATCCTAACAGGGATGTGTGGTGTTACGCAAATGGATAGATGTTCTAAGAGGGATGTGTGGTGTTACGCGGACGGATATAATCCTAACAGGGATGTGTGGTGTTACGCAAATGGATAGATGTTCTAAGAGGGATGTGTGGTGTTACGCGGACGGATATAATCCTAACAGTTATGTGTGGTGTTACGCAAATGGATAGAATGCTAAGAGGGATGTGTGGTGTTACGCAAATGGATAGATGTTCTAAGAGGGATGTGTGGTGTTACGCGGACGGATATAATCCTAACAGGGATGTGTGGTGTTACGCAAATGGATAGAATGCTAAGAGGGATGTGTGGTGTTTCGCAAATGGATAGATATTCTAAGAGGGATGTGTGGTGTTACGCGAATGGATATAATGCTAAGAGGGATGTGTGGTGTTACGCGAATAGAAAGAATGCTAAGAGGGGTATGTGGTGTCACGCGAATGGCTAGAATGCTAAGAGGGATGTATGGTGTTACCTGAATGGATACAATGTTAGGAGGGATGTGCGGTGTTTCGCAAATGATAGAATACTAAGAAAGGTGTGTGGTGTCACGTGATTGGATAGAATAATAAATAAGTAAGTAGATAAGAAGAAGTCTGAAAGTACTGTTACTGAAAAGTTGTGTGGGAATCGATTGTCATGGTGGTAATGATTGTGATGCGAAGAAAACTTCGAGAGAAAAGTTTTGAGTATGAACGTGAATGGCTATAAGAGTAGGGGAAGATCAAAGAAACGTTGCATGGACTGTGTGAAAGATGATAATATGGCTAGAAAGGGTGTGACTACCGAGATAACGACTAATAGAGAAGTACTTATGGAAGAAACCGACATGTTGCGCTCATCCCAATGAAATTGGTATAAGGGCAGGAGAATGATGATGATGACATGAGCTATACCCATATAGTAGGTCCTCACAAACGAAAGCAAAATAAGTTCAATCTTGTTAAAAACGAAATGGTTAAACACACCTGACAAACTACCAATAGATAACCTCGTTACTTTTACGACAGACCCAATAAAAGTTTACAAACCTACATACATACATATCGATGGTATATTATGATTCGCACCTTTCATCGCTATTAGTTGAATCGTTCCGGCAACACATTTAGATTTATTACCCGATTTAAAAGGGAAAGGAAGAGTTATGAGTTAAACTGTTTGTGTGTATGGTGTTGGTGCCTTCGGAAGGAGAGATTTTGACGGATGAAGTGTGACGATTCGTCTTCGAATCGCGAATTATGTTTTCTTCAATTTGAGCATATATGAAGCAATTTTCCTTCTAGTAGGTATTTGAGCGTGGCAGTCCTCAAAAATGAACGCTTCTTGTGGCATAAAGCCTAAACCTTTTTAATTACTTAAGTTTTTTATCGACTAGTTAGTTAGTTAGAATTATGTTATCTACAACTTTGCTGATTTCTAGGGTAGTTCAAAGGGAAAAATCTACGTGTTTACTTGTTTTGTTGACTTCAGACGTAGATGAGACGGCTTCTTGGTTCAATCTAGCTCATCACAAGCAAGGCTTTATCAAAAGCATGATTACAGTCTATAGCCACCTTCATCAGAACTGTCACTCAGTGTTCCAGCTTTATTGCTCCATGAGCATCCTTAGAATCTTCAGCAAAATCCTGTATCCTGTAAACTTCAGCACGACTTGCGACTTATGACATGTTTGATCCTTCCACTTTAAGGCTCTTACAGACAGAGGCGATATCGCGTCGCGACGTGTCGCGTAGCGGTGTTGCGACGCGATAATATCGCAATATCGCTCGCGATATCGCCTCTGTCTGTAAGAACCTTTAAATAGTCAAATACCAGTACATATAAAAAGCATACTTTATGTACATGAGTCGGTATATATTTATGTTGTTTTAAGTGTATGTAGTCATATATGCGTCACAGTACCTCGATCGTGGGATCGTTTGAGACGTGACTACTGACTACGTTAGGTAACCTTGCCTCTAAGTATATACATATACTCCATCGATTTAGGTAATTGTATAAAGGTAAACAAAAAAACCACATGTCTGGTTAACCGACTAAACGGAATACCTGTCACTTCACAAAGCACAAAGACTTAGTGCAACTAAGTGAAACTAACATAGATAGTAAGTTTTATTTACTAACAAAATTGTTAATATTATTATGTATGCTACGTATATCTATGGGTGTTTGTTACCTGATAATAAATGGTTTATTATTTATTTATTTACTTCAGTTGTCATGCTACGACACAGTTGTACTCTTCAATTTAGCAACTTCATAATTCGTTGTATAACGTTGCTAAATTGAAGAGTAGGTACAAGTGTACAACTGTGTTGTAGCATAACGACTGAAGTGACAGGTAGGTATTACGTTTAGTCGGTTAACCAGACCCGTGGATTTTTTGTTTACCTTTATTTAATTACCTAAACCGATGGAGTATAGGTGACCATTGAGGTTTTTTACAGAATTATAGGCGTAGGCTTTTGAGGTAATATAGTAGGTACCTATTCAAGTAAACTATTATAAATCCTAACTAATATTATAAATGCGAAAGTGAGTTTATTTGTTTCTTACACTTTCACGCTAAAACGGCTGAATGGATTTGGATGAAATTTGGCAGACCATGATGGGTAGACCATGGCACCTAAAATCTATAATAAGCTTCCTATTGAAATCAAAGAATTAAATGACGTACCGGAGTTCAAAAAAGCTTTATTGGAACTACTATATAAGAAGGTATATTACTCCGTTAATGAGTACCTAGATGACAGATTTTAATTTATTGAATTTATTCCATAATTGTTATTAAATATTAAATTGTTGACTATTGTTTTAAATATTAACTAATTATTGTCTACAATTACTGACTATTTATTGACTTACTATAGTGGCAAGACTTTAAATTATTGTATGCCGAAAGGCGGGTCACAGGTGTACTGTAATATGTAAACTGTAACACCATATGTTTACCTGTATACCACAATAAACTATTTGAATTTGAATTTGACCATGAGCTGGATTAGGACATAGGATAATTTTTATCCCGGTAGTACGTGGTGGGATCATTTCTGATATTCAAGCGGGCGAAGCCTCAGGCAAAAGCTAGCAACTTGTAAATGGCTGAAAAATAACTGAATGATAGCTGAAGGATATGCTGACTGATCCACAAAATGATCACTTATTCAGAAGTAGGGCTATAAATAAACCATTAAGTACTACGAATATTGTTAGTTGAAAATAAAGTAATTTAGTCACAATTGGGAAATATGACAATAATAGAAGACAGACTTAAGGCTCCTTCTAACAGGCGCGATTATATCACGTGTCGCACCTGTTTGTAGAAACCTATAAACTTTTGCACAGACATAGAAGTTTACACAAACAGAAGTCAGCTAAAACTACTATTCTACAACACATCCACACAAGAACTGAAAATCAAGAAAAGACCACTACACTTATCTAACTGAACGCATCAAAAAAATATTGTTAAAACAATTTAGATAAATCAGCAATCGGAAGCCCTTAGCCGCACGTGCCAAAATTGCAGTTTTTGAGAAACTCCCCAACAAAACGAACATACAGACAGTCAAGTGGCACTCCCAGTCCCACTATCTACCTCTCTATCACGTTTAAGAGCAGCCTGTATTATTTTTGAGCACCCTGTATATTTTTAAAGGTACTCCGCCGAACTCAAGTGATTTTAACAGTCTAACGGGTTCTAGTCCGTTTTTAGTCGTTTTCGCTCAGGAAGACACTTTAAGTACCGTCGGGTGTCGATTGGTACTTTATGTGAATTGGTACTTTTAGATTTTGTCTGGTAATAAGTGGGTAATAGGTAGTTAGAAGACTATTTCGTTTTTAAGGGTTGCTAAAAATTCTATCATTTTTTGCAGCCCTTAACTCGTCTCATATAACTACTTAGAAATTGACAAAATGATATGAGGAAATCGCAAATTATCCAACCCAATCCATCGCCATCCCATCTTCTTAGTACGGCGGGCTGTGCTGGGGCGACTGCTGCAGGTGCGGAAAATCTCAAATGGCGAAAATATTCCAATCTTATTGGGAGTTATCTTCGAGCCGTTTGGGGTTGCTAGCGCCATGGGGTCCGATTGCCCACATGGTGTTTCGAGACATCGCCAAACGGTTAGTCGACTCTTGGACGGTTGGTCTTGGTTGGTTGGTTGGTGGTTGGTTCTTCTTTTTTGGTTGGCTGGCCTATTCTTTGGTCAAAGAATCAGCATTGCCATACAACGTGGCAATGCTGACAGCCTTTTTGGTACACTTTTCCTGCTGACAGCGATGCGGACGAATTTTATGACGCCCTTTGATTCTTTTCACTCTTTGTTTATACACATTTACACATCAAGCTATACATTTCCAGTTTACACTGAGCTCTCATTCTCAATCCTATACAATGCGGGATAAGCTTATATTGGAAATATATAGCTTGATCTGTAGCCGTGCGTACATATTATTATTTTAAGTCTGTTAGCTTATTATATTATTTAGATATTATATTCCGAAATAAAATTTTACTTCTCTTTTGATATCCTGTGAAAAATAAAGGATTTTTTAAATTAGCTTTTTTCTTCGAATTATGACAAATTCCTTTATTCCAATCCTAGTGAAATCATTACTCCACAAGTACAGTCAAGGAAATTAATTGTGTATGAAATTGATACACGACGCTAATTTGCCGCGTTATAGGTACAGATTTGCATTTCATACTATTATACTGTCAATTATTATTTAAGTTAGTACAGACGCCAGCACATCAAGCTACTACAATTTATCAAATTTCTATAATAGATTTTCATGTTTATCGCTAAAGCATTAGGTTCAAGGTTGATTGGGAAAATTTGACAGTTTCGGGTGGGCGTCTGTACATTCCATTACTTTACGATAAAGATTAATTTTATGCAAAAATTAAAACTGACCTACCATAAGCATAATAATCAGCCTATAATGTTCCCTGTGCTAGTACACAGGCCTCCTCTCTATGAGACGGAGTGGGCCGCGTAATCAACCACGCGGTTCCATCAGTTTTGGGTTTGGTATATGTCACAAATGTCTTCGAATTTTTGTTTCTAGGACATGCCGATCTCCTCACGATGTTTTCCTTCACCGTTTTGAGAGCATGAGTGAGTATGGCTTATTTTAAAACAAAATTTAAAGTACTGTTGAACCCAGGCAGTGACGTCAATACAATAAAATTAATGTCAAAGTGTCAACCTATGCCTCTAAACTGGTGTCTTTAAACTTAGCTTAAGTACTTAGGTTAAACCAAGTGTGCGTCACGATAAGTTACCGTTACTTTCCGAGTGTTACTTTTGTCTAGACTTTCAGCCTATACTGCTAGTGTTAAAAATAGGTACTAGACAAAATATTAATAGAAATGGATGAGTCTGTTAATTTGAGTATCAGTGCAATGTTGATAGTTGATATTATGGTCACTTCTTTTATTCAAAGGTTTTGTTACTGGTAAAGTTTTTTTATGTTTTAGGTTGTCTAAATGAAGATAAAAATATACAACGTCTCGTTTTGCATCCTCGTCAAATTTCAGGGTGTGATACAGAACATCAAACCGAACAACTTTCCCCATGGAACCAACATCGTATTCGCGAAAAAATTTTCAATTGTCCCACAGAAAACTTCAATACCTACTCGACGCAAATGTACGGGACGGCTGATTATTTTTTCGCGATTACGATGTTGGTGCCATGGAAAAAGTTGGTCTGTTTGATGGTCTATACTATACCGCACCCTTAAATTTGACGAGGATGCAAAACGACACATTGCAATATACGAGTATGACATTAAGTATGTATAATCATCGTTATTCTATCCTGTAACCCTTCTCGAAACGTATAAGTACAACCTTGTTACCTAGTTGATATTTTCCAGTACAACACCATTTCCAAAGCGAAACGAAATAAAAACTATAAATTCCAATTTCTTCCAGCCAAACCCAGAAATCATCCCGATACATAATCATACTCATACATGCGTCTTCTAAACCCATAGTTGTAATTACATTAATTGAACCCATAATTTTGAAAGTCAGATAATGAAAACTTTTCAGTCATCAAAAATATGTTCTTGTAAAAAAGTAATTCGTGCAGAAGAAATTGAATAATAGAGGTTGATAAACGAAAAACACACATGATTTTTATTTTTACTTATTTACTTTTTATATTTACTTATTGAAAAAGAAACAATTTTCATTAAAATATTGTGATTTTTTTTTTGTATTATTATTCCCTTTTTCAATGTGACTCGTATCCTTTTCGAAATAACGGGTTCAACTAGGTATTGCAAACAACTACAAAACTCATAAAACAGTGCGAAAATATCTCAAACAGTTGTACAAATTATAAATCACCTGTATTTCACATCATAATGAATCCAACATCCCGTTGTAACAGCTATCAAGGACCTCGCATCACACCGCATTGTTTCCATCTCATTGGACTATCATAATGATAATTGCAATATAAATCACTCGCATTAAAACCAAGGTTATCCGGTGTGCAGGGTTGTCAGAATATGTAATGAAGACTGTTTGTTTCTTGACGTCATCTAAGGGCTTGAAGTCTCTGGTTAAAGTTGTGTAGGGAACGGCCCTACTTCGAATTGTAGATATACTGACAAAGCGGGCCTTGAATGTATTATTGACTACTAGCACTTCCCGTGCGGCTTCGCCCGCGTGGAAAATATCCCACGGGAACGTCCTACCGAGAAATCCTTCCTTATTCCTTGTCTACATTACAAAGGGAACGTCTTTGCAAAATTTCAGCTTTCTTCTAGGTTCCAGGGTTCGGGCTGGGCGTTGATGAGTCAGTCAGTCAAGACTTCTCTTTTATTTACATAGATAAATAAAAACTGCACCTCTGTATAGCTTAAAAAGATACTTATTTCACACATCAGGAATTCTTTCACTCAATTCTTAGTATGCCCACTTAGTATGATATCTTCTGCCTGCCTGCCCTTGTCCAATTTTTGTTTTCGTTGTTTGGAATTGGAAACCGACTAAACAGCTTATACAATTCATAGCCATTCATATCAAGAATCTACTTGCAAAGACCGTTAATGAAAAACAATTAATTAATTTCCCAATTTTTTTTGACATCCTTAAACTCAACAGATAAACACAGTAAGTCTTTATTGTGCGTAAATGCACAATTTGCATATTTAATCCAGCATGTGATGAGACTGGCCAGTATCCTTAGTGCAACAAATTGTGAAGCTGACACACTGGGCTAATTATATTGCATCATTAGTCTGTTACACGAGGCTGAGCTGGCGAAGTGACAATGGTGAGTACATAATGCATTGGTTGGTAATTTGAGGTGACGTTTGGTGTGATTGGTGGTCAAGGTGAGAGGCCAAGGTTTCTCTGACTCTTTGAGAACTGTTAGAAGATTATATTGATGTTGAAGCGTTGCTGGTTGATATCTAGTTATTACTGAATCCTTTGTTATTTGTGCTCTGTCAACTTGTCATTCTGTAGTCTCTTCTCATGAGGATGTATCCTCTATAATTGCTCTGTTATATCCTTAGCTAATGGTACACGGGAGAGTGCTTTTCTAACCGGTTTCTGAAAACTCGAATCAGACACACTCTCTGTTCCGAGTCTTGACCTACTGTCAAATGTCCAGTGAGTAATCTAATACATAGTTATAGGTCTTGTTTCTACTTCATAATATAACCTTATCAAAATTTCAAAACCCACCATCCTAACCCAACACACAAAACCAAGTAAACCTAAAAAAGAGAACAAAGCTACATTCTAAGTAATGTCGGTATTAAAATATATATAAATATTTTTAACCTCAGCCAGCTCGCACTGTGTCGAATCGACATTACTATGTCTAATTTGAAATAGGTATGCGAATAACCTATGGGCCTCAGATACCTCAGATCTTGACGTGTTTTATACATTTGGCTTTTGAATTCTGTCCTTGATAATGCAAAAAGTAAAGAATGTAGCTCTGTTGCTTGATATGTGGGAATATAAAAAGATAGTTGGAAAAAATAGGGCAGAATATAGAAAAAGGTAAAGTAATACTGGCTGAAATAGTTACTAAGATGGCAAATAAAATGCAAATGCCAAATACGATGTCAAAATAGACAGAAATATATGACTTAAAGAATCATCAACTCCAAAAGACGTACATTATAAACAAGGTAAATGATCCCATAATATCCACTCGCACTTTAATCTACAAATTAATCAAAAGAGCCAAAATCATAATTAGTCATTATTCACATCTACACGACTTGCTACCATGACCCTCACATGAAGACGTTAACCCTTATTAAGTATGCTGCCAACGTCATGGCAATTACCATACTAAACTACCATAGATCCATGCGAAAACCAACTATATTTTAGGCTAAATACATGAGAAACACTGTTTTTCACGTCTCGTCACGTAATCCTAAGGTTGAAGAACGCGGAATTGGTGGACACAACGATACTGAGAAACATTGTGGAATAATTTCCAAAAAATTATGTATGCAGCTTACTATTCCGTGGTTACCGTTGGTAAGTGGTACCTCTTGAACTTGCAGACTCAGTCTAGCAAGTATGTAGGCGAGTTTCCTAAATGTAACCAGTTCAATAAGAGATAGTCTTCAAAATGTTTGAGTTTGGAGTTGACTTAGATCAAGAATCAAAATTCTGTTTCTTTGTCTTACATCTCCAAATCCCTATGCTAATACAAAGATTACGGAAAATGACATCAGTTATCAAAATGTCATTGTAACCCTGAACCACGCATTAACTATAGACATGCCATAAAGGTTTTCATTCAAAATTATGATTATCTCTTGTTCGTGACAACTACGATTACTCAAGACAGACATCATTCCTAAAATCATCAAAAATCATTGATCTGTCTGTCCGTCAGTACTATAAAAAATGTTCCAATAAGAAACATTGCATAATACGATATCAATTTACACTAATCTTAGATCAAGGTTCGATGACGTCATCACACTATGTATAGAGTTCGAATCAAGCCGTGAAACACGTGAAAAAATATATATAGCAAATATAAAAATAAAGTATAATTGTTTACGTTTGTACATCGAAGATCTCAAGAAAAGCTGACTCATTCGCTTTAACAATGTCAACGTCTCGGTTATTGACAATAAGCACTCACGTAAAAGGAGAAGAGTGCTCGAAAATCAACAAACACTAAACAAAACGCTCTCAAAATATCATAAACAAAATAATTGATACGAAAAATGAGGATGCCCGAAACATTTCTACTGAGGATACTGAGCACCCATTTATTTTAAACACAGTTATCATCTAGTATACTTACTTCATTCAACACAAACCTACCTACACAAATACACGTAGCTGGCACAATTAATATGTTCACTGCTTATACCTCCACTATAAAACAAAATTTTACCGCTACTTAACTTAAACAACTCTTAAACAACAGAGAGAGGACTTAAAATCCTTCACCGACGACTCCAAATACGAATTTCAAATTGTTCTCTTGTGGCCAGCTTCTTCTGACATACTCCCACGCAACTTTTAACTTTAAGTCCTAAACGATTGAACCGATTTTCCTCCGAGAGTTAGTCAATGTAGATCTTGGTGATGTTAATCTAAAATCCACTGTAAGTGCGCAGGAAAAGGCCGATAATGCAATGGATGAAGGAGTAAGTTTTAATAATAACCCGTTTGTAGCCGCCGTGGGAACGAAGTCGGATATGCGATGTATAATCGTCTGTCGGAACAGAGTGGATGCAATAGTCCAATTTTGCAGCCTTTTACTTAGATTACGTTTGCGGCGGGTTTGAAAATAAAAACTCGTTTGTGCATCGGTTGTCTCAAGTTTTCGGTTAGTTTTTAGAAAATAGTAGTTGCCATCTTTGTCGTTTAAAAGGAAATGCGTGCTGCGAGTGAAACTACTGACTATTCAGAAAGTGTGATTAAATGAGAGACATTTTACTCACACAGCAGAATCGTACTCAAACAAACTTGAACCGATGTTTGCTTTTACTGGGACCTAGGTGTTTCTAAAACAGAGGTAGGTATAAAGGTTTCGTTTTGATTTCTATTCAACGGATTCAACTATGAATTGACAAAACCGTGACGTGATCTATAATCAACTTTACAGCCTCAGGAAAGCAGAAAGAATGTAACATTTTTGTGTTATTGGTTACCATCAATTTGATCTTTAGCTACACGAATTAAAATTCCAACGAGCCTTTGTTGCTCACAGCGATCTGTCATGAGCAATTTAAAATCAACATTACCTTCATCCTTGGAAGCATTCGGATGATCACTATTAATCATAGACCTGTTTGACTAATAAGTTGGTGTATTGTGTTAAGTAGATTTTTTGCCGTGAAAAACATTGTTTGATGGATTAATATATTATATGTAATCGATTGCGGAAATCCTTTTTAATGAAGGTCTATAATGTTGAAAACAAAATCAATTACCGTCAAGTCATGACCGCGCCTTTTGTTTACGTTTTAATGGTATTTATTCTCGTCATCACGTTTGCTGTTTCTTATTGTTGTGTTTTGACTTTCAGTTTCGGATGTGTTTATATTTTTGTGACCCTTTGTTCTACTTGAAATTCTTCGTTACGAATATCTATATGCTCATCTTTATGCTGATCAGTGGTGATATTAATAACACTGGATCTTCTCATGTCTTATATTTTATTATTATGTTTGTTGACATTTTTACAAATAATAACAATAATTTCCCGTTACTAACAGCAATAATATTAATTAAATCTGTTTCTCCATTACCTTCGGTATCTCTTTACGGCATTGCTTCAAGGCTCTAAGCATTTACTTTGTCAGAAATGAAATCCGAGAATGCGTTTCTATCTTTGTCGTCTGATATAATCAGAAGGACCCTAGATTTGGTTACAAAATGTACGTAATAAACCCACCCACACATAGCTACTGAGATTTAGGAGTGAAGCAACTTCAATATGATTTGATTTGCGATATAAGCTATCATTTATTGGAAAAACTTACTTGAGGAAAGCATTGAAATCATCACTGATAATTTCATTACAGTTGCAATTATTATCAACAGTTAAATCTATCATAAAAGTTAATATAGGTACTTGTTTGTTTTTACCATCATCCCTTTCCCGTATAGTCTTTCACGATTTCAGATGGTAATCAGCTGACTCATCTCATGATTTATAATGACCTAAATAAACTTCATCTTCAACAAAGTTTTTAGTTAATAAATTATAAACCTCATCTTTTCTTGCCAAAACTTGGTTGTAAAGAGGCGTGGTTTTATAACATTCAAGGTTGCCGAAACTTTATTATCCTTAACAGAAAAATATATTGCGTTTGATTTGAAAATCTTTATTTCTTTCAATATGTTTTCTTAGTCCTAAGATAAATTGTTATCATAAAGCTCAAAGCGCGCTTTAAAACAAAAACTGTCCAGCCTAAAGTATCTCATTCTTATGCACAAAGTGTGTTTGTCTTAGCTCGACAAAAAAGGCTCACGTGGAGACGACTCTATTAAATCTCACACATAACAGCCGAGTAACACCACATTCGTATGTAAACAGGTGCTTAACTGCTCTAAGTTTACTGACATCCGTAATAATACCAATGAATATATATATGATAACACTCGTTTCTATTTCACAACCATTACCACTTTTGTTCGTCCCACAATCGTCAAACTCCCTACAAAAACGGCAATGGATGATGTCTCATTCGATATAGTCGATGCATTCTAAATCTAAGTTAGTGTGAATACCGTAGGCTGTGTTTTGCTTATGTGTGAGTGTAACTTGCGCAAGCGCAAGAGACGAGACGAGGCTGAGTCACCGAAGCGTCTATTAGGGTCGGCGCACACTCGGTCACTAAGTACTTAATGATATAGTTTGGATAATCTTTTTGCTTATGTCTAGTGGCCTAAAGAGGACTAAACAGGTTTTTATGAACTCTGGATATAATAATTCTATTATGGCAGTTAAATGATGGCCATGAGACACTGTCGTAGGCTTATTAAACACTCCGAAATGACGCGCCCCACCACACTATAGTAAATGCGGTAGTGGGGCGCGTCATTTCAGAGTAGACAAGCTCTCTAATATCTTTATTTTCCTGTCAACGTTTTTCCTTTTTTCCTGTCCAGGGGCACCAAGTGCAATATCTGACCCGTCTCATTTTCGGATATCATTATTTTTCTTTATTTTATAATGACGTGTTTTGTATTGTATTGTTTTAATGTGAAATTTAAATTTTTAATTCTGTGACCCTGACAATTTTGTATTTTTAATATTTGTTTATTTGAATTGCATTGACATTTTGTATTCGTTCATTCATTTAATTTATTCCGATATATTATGGGGCAGTATTGTGAAATTTTATTTTATCTTATGTAACACTTATGGGTTTTTGCCTGAATGAAATGTTTTTTTTTTTGCATCATGTTCTCAGTTTTTCGTCTTCTGGAAATCAATTTAAAATACAGCCATGAAACCTCTCTTATGGCAGTTTGTTTTTCCACACGGTTTACATCAAAAACATGTTGATATTAACACTAATGGGTTTAGCAGTACTTAAAGTGGACGAACACCAACCGTATCACTATTCATCTTGTCATATAATGTGAAATATGACGATAATGTACGTTTGTGACACGGAGTAGAGTTATAATGGAGTGTTTAATAAAAATGGGAAGAAAAATGGCGAACTGTTTGAAAATGCACTGCGTCTTTTACTACTAACAGGCGTAAAATCGTCTTATGATTATTAGGTACCTACTTAAATAACTGGAAGACAGCGTGACATAGATAGAGTTACCTACATTCGTCATTTATGTATTAATGTTGTGTAAATAAATGACGAATGTTTCAATTTTGTTATTTACGAGTATTTTGTGTATAGAAAACAACGAATAAAATTAATCATTTTACAGACATAATTAATCATAATTATAAAGAGCCTGTTCTCTTTCTCCTTCTGAATTACAGTTGAGTTTGGAGATTCCATTTACTTCATCATCTGTGTCTACTGGTATCAGTATCTCCTTTTACGTTACTTGCTTCTATATCTAACGATATTATGTGGAGATCTTAAACACACCCAATAAGTAAGTAAACATCATATTTTATCATAGTTTTTCATAATGTTTACAGTTATGGTTAATCAAATAAAGCAGTGTTTACTTTATGCGTGTACAATATAATCTTGAGATGGTATGAATAATATATTATTGTTTTTGCGCTATTTTAACCATTCTTGTAGAGTTGAAGTTGTCAAGAGATTTTTATGTGATTCACATAAATAGTGAGCAAAACAACTTTGAGCGTTTTTTTAACCGCTCTCATTTGAAGCTTCTATAATGGTTTTTATCAATGGTTTTTGTCCTTTATGCGTTGATTAAAATTAAGTTTTAAACTGAACCTTTTTTTTTTTTTTTTGAGGGTCCCTATTGGACCCCGTCACTTGCTGACATCTCTTTGAGGCGCGCGTGGAACACAACGCGCCGTCGACTCGGGCCTGGTCCTTAACGGACGGCGAGCTACCCGAAAAAGTCTGCCTGGAAAAGTGAAATACTTTTTCGTGAATCCATTTAGTTAATGAAACAGAGAATTAAAATTACAATATTATTATACAGTGCTGAAAAACTCAATCAATTTAAGCCCTTATTAAATTACCCCCAGTGTAACCTAACCCTTAAAAAAGCAGTGCCAGCGCTGAACTCGACGACGACCTCGAAAATTAACTAAAAAACAAACACTAAGAACTTTGAACTTTACCATTTTTTTTGCTTAGAACCAGTTTGAACGCTAAATTAAATTACTTCCATGTCTTTTGTTCATTTAAATCTAGCAATTGCAACGAGACACATTATTTGTAGTATTTACATAGTGATTAGTATAACAAACACGTATGTTTTTGTTGAGTTAATTTATTTAAAGAGTTGGGTATTACTTGCCGAAAATACTTAATAGGATAATGGTGTGTTTTGTCCGTTTGCGGGCTAGAAAAAGTTTTGATAGCTTAAGTTTTTTTTAGCTTACTAGTAGCTAAGTTTTTATTCTGTATCTAATCTATTTTTTTTTATAAAACGAAAAATGGCAGTCATTAGAATAATTTAGGGCTAATTTTTCAATAATATAATAATAATAATAATAATTGCTTTATTTTCAGGCAACTAGGGCCCATACATAAAATACACAAAATAATCTTACAAAAATATAAACTAATAAATAATAAAAAAACATCACTACAAAATCTATTTAGGTACTACGTTGGGTCGGTGACGTATTGCGCTGAGTCGTGGTGTCATGTAGCCTTCCGCGAAAACGCCGATACACGACACCCGTCGGCCAAAATTCCTCCTTCATGAAAGTCTCCAGGTGATGAGTCGGAACCCGCACCACAAAAGATTTGAAGTTAATCTTATGGCGCGACTCCAACTTCTCGACTCTCAAGGTGAACTTAGTCTTCATCCTGATGTACTCCACGACCTCCTCTACCTTCGTGGAGTGATGTAAACGTGACACGTACAGCTGCGTCGATGGAATAGCGGGACGCAGCAACATGTCGGGACCAGTCAATGCGGTACCGCACTGATTGCGACAAGCAGGCTTCTTCTTCTTCATCTTCTTTTCCACGCGAATGAAGCCTTCTTCATCGGCCTGCCCTTGGCTTGTTACCGGCGGACCCGGCGGTAACGAGCTTCGAACTGCTTCGGAGGGCCCCTGGGCACCCCTCTTATTATTAGGTTGCCGCTGATGATTTGCGGGAGCTTTAACAACGGCAGCCGAGTAAGCACGTCCCGGTGTTGACGAGCTAATATTGGTCGGCGTCCCATCAATGGGGGACGCGGGTAGGGCAAAAGATTAACTAACCAACAAGGGCTGGCCGTTGCACCATAATTAATAAAAAAGAAATCTTAACCATTTTCCGAAATTCATAATCTTTTTCTCACACTTCAGCTGTCAGATGGTAATCGTTATAAAATAATAAATTGCCCAATCAATGCATGACTCAAAATAAAACCCATGTTTTTTAATAATTCGAAAAAACTAGGCAGTGGGTACAAAAAAATCTAGACTGAAAACAGGCTTTTAAATGACGCATTTATTTATTTTGTATATGTTCCAACTAGATACGTCAAGAGAAAACTGCCCAGAAGCGCAATAATTCATTCTAAGGCGATACCAAAATTAATTTGGGGGCTTTTTCGTAACCATTTATTTCACTATTACAGGATGGTGAATTTAATTTTTGGATATAATAATATGTTTATTGACAATTTCATTAATACTCTGACTGAAGGAAAACGCAATTTATTTTAAATTTCCTCGATAGATTTTAATTCCGAAAAGACCTCTACATTTTTTTTTCTGTACTTCTAAAATCCTAAGTAAGTAATTTCATTGCAAAATTGCATTCAAAATGTGCGTATTAAGTAATTGAAAACTGGCTGAAAATATTTTTGATAGATACCTTAATTTATTTTTAAACAATTTTTATTTGGTTTGGTGATTTAATTTTGGTTCCAGCTCATTGTTGCGTTCTCTTGTTTTCGCTAGTAGAAATAATTGTATTTTCACTTTCATAATCCCGGCCCGTTCGCTTTTTACATATCACCTTCAGAACATACTACCAAACTAAATATAATATCGAAGACAATAAAAACGTAGTGTAGCATCTAGCATAAACAAATAAACAACACTGAATAAAAATAAAAACATTACATTTACATACCTCTACTCCTCTCTCTCTCATTTATATACCTCTGATAAACTCTGGTTACGCAGCTCCATAAGTCCAGACAGCACATTACTCTTTTGTTTTACGACAAACCTTGCGCGTACGCCGACTGAAAACGCCCCCGTGTGAAACGTTTCAGTACCTACATTGAACAGATGCGCAATGACTGCTGCTATAATTTTTGTGCTAAATATCACACTTTATTTGCGAGTTTTTTATAATCAAATAAAAATGCTGTGGAGCTTATTAATTATGTTTTGTGAGAAATAAAATTGTTGGTTTATTACTTATTATGAAGAAAATAGTAATTTATATTATTAGCTTCTGCACTTTTTTATTCTGGAATGAATATTTTTGTAACAAAATACTTAATCATGTTTTTAAAAAAAGTTCATGTTGGTAGCTGCTAAAAATTATCCATAACCAGCATTCGCCAGCGGCATCGCGTGCATGTGGGAAATCATCCCTCGAGATCTTACTACCGGTATAAAAAGTAGGTCATGTTCTACCAGTGTGCCAAATTTCATCCAAATCCGTTCAGCCATTTTAGTGTGGGAGCGTAACAATCAAACAAACTCACTTTCGCATTTATAATATTACTAGCTGCGGCCCCGCGGTTTCACCAGCGTAGACCGGTATAAAAAGTAGCCTATGTGTTATTCGAGGGTAATACCTAAGCTATTACATACGTACCAAATTTCATCCAAATCTGTCCAGCCGTTTGAGCGTGTAAAAAGTATCTTATGTCCTATGTGTCTGTATCCAGGTTATAAACTATCTGTGTATTAAATTTCATCAAAATCCGTTCAGTACCTAGTGTTTGCGTGAAAGAGTAACAAACATCCATACATCCACCCAATTAAACGCGAAAGTTTGTGAGAATGGATGGATGGATTCCATCCATCCTCACAAACTTTCGCGTTTAATTAGTAGCTTAGGATAGTTAAGATTATTTTAAAAACTTTTGTTTCCCATACTTTTTACATTATCTGAAAATAGGCTATCTGAAAATAAATGGCTACTTCGTATAATATAAATTAAAGACCAAAACACGGCCATCAAACATTTTTAAAATACAACCCTGGTAAAAGTCCGATGTAATATTTTAAACCGTCACAAAAACAGACAGATCAGAAATCTAAAATAATCATTGCAATAACTGTCTAGACTTAGACCTACTTTTTATAAAAATGTAATCACCTGTCAATTGCACATACCGAATATAAAATTACACAGAATGAAATATAAACCTCTTCTAGTCAAACATGCTGCTTTGTTTTTAATGATATTTAATATTGTCCAATATTTGGGCACACTGAAATAAGCACCAGAAGCTAGAAATATATTTTTTTATTAGAAATTGAACCTGATTAGTTTCCTTAGTCTATTTGCTTGCTAGAAATATTGGATAATTCAGAAAAAAATGTTGTATTACCTACCTGTTAGACCTAAATTATATTAGGTCCAAAGCTCTTTATGACATCGGTAAAGCTACAATTGCTACTAGTTGTAAATTAGTAGACGTGGAAGCCTGATAGAAAATCTTTGCCTTTTGTGAAGAAAACAACGATGGACCATTTCTCATTATGAAGTTGCTAAAGTCAAGCAATACAAAACTCGTATGCTTATCAATCCTATTGGTGTAAAGAACTTCTTCTGTCGGCTTGGAAAACAATGGCAGCCGTACGAGTCGATCAATCTGGTTTAGCTACGCTTGCGGCATTTGGTCCGTGAATGGGTGACCATCTTTACGTACCGTGAACCCTCCGTGTCTTGGAAAGCACGTAAAGCCATTGGTTCTTTTAGATCTTTGATAGTCGTTACGGGACCAAGGAGTATCGTATTACCCAGTAACTGGGTTGTGGAGGTTATATAGGCAGTCGCTCAATGTGAAATACTGGTATTCAGCTGGTTTGGATTCACTGGAAGCCGACTCCAACAGGGTCGGGAAAAGGTTAGGCAGATAATGGTCCTATTGGTGAATAGACCTGACCTAGCTACGAGTATGTCTATCGGCTTGAAGAACTAGTTAATTGAAAAAATGCTTAATTTTGAAAAATGTAATCAATTGGCGAACTAATAAAGAACTAATTTAATAGGTAATTATTAAAAAAAACATTTCTATTGTGTTATTTAAACTCAGCTCTAGTACTATGATCTGTTTTTGAGACGAGTTAAATAAACGCCACAATAAAAATGTGTATCTAATAATTACCTATTAAATTAATATTATTTATTAGTTCGCCAATTTGATTATATTTTTTAAAACAACATCTTTTCATTCAACATTCTTAAAAATTTGGTCTCGTGTGAGCGAGACAGGTGACAAAATGCTACTTATCTGTAGGTAAGTACCTATGTAGGTATCTAAACACAAGACTGTAATAAAAGCATTTTTCAAAACATATAATTCTTTTACATTAATACGTGAACGGAATCGCGATAAAAGTATAGTTAGCAATAAAAGTAATTAACAGATCATGATTTAGATATCCTCACGACCGAACCGGGCCGGGGTACAAACATAACTCTAGCCCAGTGGTACTCAACCTTTTGAGTAGGCAATCAATAAGTAAAGATGACAACTTCAAAAACTAAGATGGCCGTCAATTGTCAATTGGTATTATGACATCTCATCACGCTTTCTTCTTCGTCGTTCCCTCAATGCTGAGGATCGCGAGCAAATATGACGCGTCACCAAGCTAAGCGGTCATCTGCAGCGTAGACCACTCGGTAACCATCTGCCTCCAACAGACTTCTTGACCGCGTCTGACTATCATGCCGGTGCTCTGCCTTGAGCGAGTTTTCTTTCCACCCGGACCAGTATCGTAAGCCTTTCCAGATCATATTTAGGTGAACGCATAATATGTTCGAAAAATCTAATCTAATACAAAAAAAAACAGAATAAAATAAATATTTAAGGGGCTCCCATACAACAAACGTGATTTTATTTTGCCGTTTTTATAGATAACTAGCTTTTGCCCGCGGCTTCGCCCGCGTTGATGTCGGAAAATATCCCATGGGAACGTTTATGTGGAAAACATAGGGCCGTCCGATATAACTGTGCAAACTCAAATCGCTACGATATATCGTTAGATCGTTACCGTGTATAGTAGGCATAAAGCTACCAGTCGGCATGATTTTTCCGACACCTTCAACAGTCTTCGTCACATTTCAGCCAATTTAAACCAAAAAATAATGGATTACATTGAATCACTCCGGTCATTGGAGAAAACCGTATGAAAATCCGTTCGGTACTTTTTGACATTATCGCATTCAAACAAACAGACTTACGCGGCGGGGGGACTTTGTTAATTACTTAAAATTTATTATGCCAGTCACGCTCGAACAAATAACTTTTGTCCGAGTGTCCACTCGTTCAAATAATTTCCTCGTAAAACGTCGAATGAAATAAAGACTAAATGTTACCTCAAGATTCGAACTATGACTACATTTCCAATCCCTTAAATCTCTTAAAAAGAGGTAGGTACACAAATATTTGTCAAACACTATTGTACCCTTTAGGGGACGATTTTTCAAAAACGCTGTAAGTACCATATATTTCTTTATTTCCTACTAAAAGCATAAATTTGAATTTTCATATCCCTAACTTAAGAAATGCTGGGTTCCCCATACAAACTTTCATCCCTTATAGGATGTTCCCCTTGCAGGATTATGTTGTCCTTTCCCAGGATGCTATATAAAGCCTTGCCAAATTTTGTCGAAATTCGTGCAGTTTTGTAAATTTTAAAATCAACCGCTATTTTACGCCCTTATTTTGATTTTGCAAAAACGCTGAACCGCATATTTCTTAATTTCCTACCAATAACATAAATTTGTTATCCCTAACTTAAGAAATACTGGGTTTCCCTTACAAACTTTCATCCCCTATATCACCCCCTGTAGGATTATTTTTGAAAAAAAAAAGTAGCCTGTGTCCTTCCCCAGGATGCTATATAAAGCCTTGCCAAATTATGTCAAAATCCGTGCAGTTTTGTAAATTTTAAAATTAACCCCTATTTTACCCCCTTAGGGGATGATTTTTCAAAAACGCTGAACCGCATATTTCTTTATTTCCTATCAAAAGCATACATTTTAATTTTCACATCCCTGACTTAAGAAATACTGAGTTTCCCATACAAACTTTCATCCCCTATATCACCCCCTGTAGTATTATTTTTGGAAAAAATAGTATCCTATGTCCTTTACGAGGATGCTATATAAAGCCTTGCCAAATTTTGTCGAAATCCGTGCAGTTTTGTAAATTTTAAAATCAACCCCTATTTTACCCCCTTAGGGGATGATTTTTCAAAAACGCTGAACCGCATATTTCTTTATTTCCTATCAAAAGCATACATTTTAATTTTCACATCCCTAACTTAAGAAATACTGAGTTTCCCATACAAACTTTCATCCCCTATATCACCCCCCGTAGGATTATTTTTGAAAAAAAAAGTAGCCTATGTCCGTCCCCAGGATACCATCTATACCCTTGCCAAATTTTATCGAAATCGGTTCAGTGGTTTAGGCGTGAAAAGGTAACAGACAGACAGACAGACAGACAGACAGACAGACAGACAGACAG
Organism: Cosmia trapezina; assembly: GCA_905163495.3. NCBI lineage: Eukaryota > Metazoa > Arthropoda > Insecta > Lepidoptera > Noctuidae > Cosmia > Cosmia trapezina. The sequence continues at coordinate 12,985,279 of LR991042.1, forward strand.
ACAGACAGACAGACAGAGTTACTTTCGAATTTATAATATTAGTATGGATGGCACGGAACCCTTCGTGCGCGAGTCCCACTCGCACTTGGCCGGTTTTTTTGAAAAGTGTTAGCAATTAGTGAACTAGTAAATATATTAAATTAATAGGTACTTAGGTACCTAATTTTAAAAAACTTTTTACAAAAAAAAAACAACCGACTCCCTAAAAAAGACTACAAAGTGAAAAATAACTTTAATTTCGGAAGTCGTTGTCTTTGGTTATTTATTTACTTTCGTATTTTTTTTGCCACCGACTTCCGAAATTAAAGTTATTTTTCACTTTGTAGTGTTTTTTAGGGAGTCGGTTGTTTTTTTTTTGTAAAAAGTTTTTATTTTTCACTTTTTAGTGGTGGCCTACCCCACACACATAACATACAACTCAAGTACCTAGCGCAATTTGAAGCGGCATATAGTAAGCATTAAATCATTTATAGCCAGAGTGCACCTCATGACAATTCCAATAAGCCCAAACACGGCTAGGATACATTGTTTTATTACTGAGTTCCGATGCCTACCTTCCGGCTTCTTCATCAGATCGGTTCGATTTTATTTAAAGCTTCGTCATAGTCCCTTAACTATTAATCGAGATATCTTATCGCCACCCAAAGAGAATTTTGTCACCACCCGTGAAATACTTATGATCGTTGAGGAGTTCCCGTGGCTTTCTGTGGTCTTCTTCATCAGTTCCACTTCACCAGATGATACTTTCTGAATGCAAACGCTTGATTTGTTGTTGAAAATACCAAAGTAGCTATATGTATGCCTATTATATTTGAGGAGTTCCCTCGATTCCTCATGGATACCATCATCAGAACTGGATTTTGATAAAAATGGGACCAATCTGGAAGTATACCCTTTCAAATAAAAAAATAATTTTCCGAATCGGTTCATAAATGATGGATTACTGAGGTAACAAACATACAAAAAAAAAAAAACATACAACCGAATTGAGAACCTCCTCCTTTTTTTGAAGTCGGTTAAAAACACATTTCTATTGTGTTGTCTAATAAACTCAGCTCAAAAAGTATTAAGTATCCGTTTTTGTGATGAGTTAAATAAATACTTACCACAATAAAAAATATTTTTAATTATTACCTATTAAATTAATATTATTTATTTCAAAAAAACATCTTTTCATTTGACATTCTTGAAAATTTGGTCCCGTGTGAGAGAGAGAAGTGATAAAATGCGACAGCCCTCACGGGGGCGATCCTATTGCCATCAATCGGGCACAATTCCAGACTCCGAGATGATGAAAAACTCCTAATGGAAAAACCTAACAACACTGCCCGACTTGGGAATCGAATCCAGGACTTCATACTTAGCAGTAGCGCTTACGACCACCAGACTAATGAGACAGCTGGTCGAGCAAATGGTATCGTCACAGGCAGTCAAATGGCTTAGAATTTTCTGATCAGTGGTCATGTATGAGTCCACGAATCCCAAGAAAATAAAAAAGCCTAAAATACGATCATTTCAGTTTATTGAATTGCTGTCCAGTAAAACCTGGATTTGTTCATCAACGATCGTATATCATTTGTTTCACTTCCATAACCCAATAACTAGAATTAAGTAATGTCATCAATATTATAGGTAAGCCAAACGATAATAAAATGGTTGAGCAGCTCTGCAAAGAGTGTGTACCGGTTACATTTGGCGTTAGACATTCCATACTTTATGATTGGATCTTAAAAACATCATCCGGTGTTTAGCACAGTACGCAATATCGACGTAATTTTAAAAAGAATCCGTAACTTCTATAACATATCATATAGTTTTAAAATGCTTTTAATGACAAAATTATATATCGTTGAAATTAAATCCGACTGCGATAATTTTATTGCATTTTTGTGTCCATTTTCTTCCTTGGAACATGATGTAAACATTTGATTCACACGCAATTATAATAAGTAATTGGCAATGTATTGCAATCCTAGATTAAACATAATGACTAACATTGCTTTCCTAGAAATTGCGATCATTGGAGCAAAGCAGAATAGAACGGTGATCGGACTAAACTGAATGCAAAAAACTGGTCATACATAGGTAATCAGCCTATAATGTTCCTACTGCTGGGACATAGGCCTCCTCGCTATGAGAGAGAGTGAGACATATGTCCTCCAGGAGGCCCCAGTGCGGGTTGGTAGATGTCACAATGTCTTTGAATTTTTGGTTCTAAGACATGCCGGTTTCCATGATGTTTTCCTTCACCGTTTTGATAGCAGTGGTGATGAAAGAAATTACACAAAATAAAACGCCTGTCAGAGTTCGAACCTTATGATCTACAACTCGTAAGTCGCGGCCGTTACCAACTGGGCCAAAAACTGGTCGTTGTAGTTCAATTTCTAAGCGAGAAAGTTTATTGACAACAGCGTTCTTTCTAGCTACTGCACAAAAGCCTCCACCTTGAAGACTGTCTTACAATATTTCAGCAGCATTATTTTCACTGAAGGAATCTTAAATCCACAGACCAAAAGTAGTTGCAATGATAATTGCGTTATTCAATTGTCTCATTACCACAGTCTAAAAAAAATACTAAAATTCAGTCACATTGAAGCCATAATTGCTAAAACTATTACTAAAATCTTCTTTGGCCTCGTCTTTTTCCGTTACGCGGGGTCGGCTTTCCCAATAATGCGACGCTATTTATTTCGGTCTAATGCGTCATCTTCCGTAAGCTCATCTCCCTCATGTCTTTTGGACCTTCGTCATCGATGTGGTTTGAGGTCTTCCTCTTCCCCTCTTCTTTGTAGTCATGGAAAGGCACTTTTTCACGACATGGTCATCTGTTCGTCGAAGTACTCAGTCTCGACTCCTACAACTTTATATCCGCTATTTGTGCAACCTTGAAGCTTCCTCTAATATTATATGTTCGTTGCGTACCTTGTCTCTGAGTGTGACTTCTCCTGCCCATCGTAGTTTAAGGGTCAGAACAGAAAACAGAACGTCAAACCGAATAACTTTCTCCATGGGACCAACATCGTATTCGCGAAAAAATTTTCAACTGTCCCATATAAAACTTAAATACCTACTCGACGTAAATGTATGGGACGGCTGATTATTTTTTCGCGATTACGATGTTGGTGCCATGGAAAAAGTTGTTCGGTTTGATGATCTATACCACACCCTTAAATTTGATGAGGATGCAAAACGACACGTTGCAATATACGAGTATGACATACGTTTATGTTATGTAAAGTTTTTCCTTAAGATCCAATGGTGCATCATGCGACACTCAACGGGTTAAAGACCGAAAGTACTGAGCCCAGATATATAAAACTATTACTAAAATCTTCAACTCAAAACGTGAATGTTATCAGTTCATCAGTAACTTCTTCAAGTCACAATCGTGATGTATTCTCGTATGCAGATCGACGCCATTAGAATGGCATCAAAGAAAATTGATCTCTGCAGAGTTTACGTTTCCTGTTCTGTGACATTAACATACAAATTGGTCATATAATGTGTTTCCGAACATTAACACAAAATAAACACATTAACCTCAGTGTAAACACGGCCGGTTCCCATCGATCTATGTAATTAAGTGACTTGAGATATTAATGAAATTATTTTTATTTTGTAATTTTTAATTTGCCTATAAAAACTTTATTATATATCAAAGAAAGAGATAAGTAGCAAGTCTAGATAATATGCAATAAGTCAATGAACTAAATAAAATGAACAAAAGAATTTAAAAAGTTAAAAAAATAATTTAAAAAAAAACACTTTTTACAAAACCACTTTGTGAATGACCCTAGAACGGTCATTCTAGGGTCATCCACAAACAAAGTAGTTTTTAATCACAATAATTATGTTGTAATTAACGTAAGTAGGTAGTTTGCACACTATAATTATTTTTCTGATAACTTCTTTAGATACATTTTATTATTTTACCATTATAGAACATCTTTTACGCGTTTTTTGTCGATAATTCAATCCCTCAAAGATCTATTGAATCATGAAATGGCCAATCTATACAATATGGAACTGGACCACAGATCCAAAAATCGCCTTTTCACCGCCACGCCATACAAAAACAGTGCACCTTTGTGCGTACACGCATTTCGAACACTTTATTCAGGTGCCAAGTGTTTCTTACTAGTAGGTATAACATGACCATTATACTTTTACCGAGGACAAAACATCAATCCATTTAATTCTCAACCTTATTGCAATAAAATAAGATGTATTTCAGTAACAAGTAGTCATAAAAATAATTTTGCGCGTATTTACTTACCCAACAATTAAAGTAAGAGAAGCCTCCTGCCATACAAAAAGCGAGTTTAAACGTTTTGGTCATACATAATTATGTTAAAATTTTAGTTAACGCGGCATCTGTCTCCCAAGAAACGAAAATTCGCGAAATGATCTTCGTTCGGCGCACGCGCAGCTGCCGAGCTCAGAACATTTGGTACTTACGTGCCGTGTGAGGAAAAAAGTTCTTAGTGACATGGCGTTTAGAGTTTAAAAAAAGATGGGTGCATAGAAAAACCAGCCAAGTGCGTGTCGGACCACGCACAATGAAGGGTTCCGTATTTGAAAAGAATTTATCCCAAAAACAAACCTAAGATTGGATTTGGATCCCAAAAATATTTTTTTTATGTCAAAAAATTACAAATTCACAATTTTCGGACTTTTTCCTCTACTTGTGCTGGGAGACCTTGCTTCTTGCCAAATTTCATTATTCTAGGTCAACGGGAAGCACCATATAGGTTTTGATTTACTTGCGACAGTTGCGAGTATCAAAATGTGTCGCAATATGCCCGTATTTTTTTTTGCGTTGACTTAGACACTTGATTTTTTTAGAACTCTAAGGGACAGTAGACTTACGTATTTAATATTAATTTCAACTTGATATCTCCACGCGTCCTTGAGAAAAAGGGTCTTGACAGACTGACAGACTTAAACTTTTTTTTTATATGATAGAATAACAAATTAACAATTTTCGGACTTATTCCTTTATTTGTGTTGTATGACCTTGCTTCTTACCAAATTTCATGATTCTAGAACAACGGGAAGTACCCTATAGGTTTTGATTTACTTGCGAGTATCAAAATATGTCGCATAACTGGCCGTATGTTTTTGTTGCATTGACTTAGAAGCTTGAATTTTTTAGGACTTCAATTGACCACAGACTTACGTATTTGGTGTTAATTTCAACTTGATACCTCCACGCGTTCCTGAAAAAAACGGTCTTGACAGACTGACAGACAGACAGACGGACAAACAAGTGATCCTATAAGGGTTCCGTTTTTTCCTTTTGAGGTACGGAACCCTAAAAAGGGAAAAAACAAAAAGTTTTACTACTAATTTATATGATACCAATAATTCGGTGAAGATTGCAGCTGTTCGTGCTTGATTCTGAGGTTTCTGCTTTCCCCGCTTTAGAAGTAGCGCAATGGAACATAATATACTAATGATTTGCATTTATTTTTTAAAACATTTAATCTTGAAGTTAATATTATAGCATAATTTAGAATATTACTTATTAGTCTTATTACGATCAGTTAAAAACTATTTTACAAAAAAATACTACCGACTTCCAAAAGAAACACTACAAAGTGAAGCCTATAACTTTAATTTCGGCAGTCGGTGTCTTAATGTCTTTGGTTTTATATTTTCATTTTTTTTGCCACCGACTTCCGAAATTAAAGTTATTTTTCATATTGTAGTGTTTTTTTTGGAGTTCGGTTGTTTTTTTTTTTAAATACGTGTCGACTTGAGAACCTCCTCCTTTTTTTGTCGGTTAAAAATGCAAATAATTACACAAGAATTTTAAATTATCTGCATCAGTTTCAATCAAAACTTAATAAATGCATTAAGATTTATTTTTATCTTATCTCAATCATATTAAATGTTATCAGATGTATCACTTTATACAAGACTTACATTTTTAATGTCTGTGACGGTCTAGCTTCTTTAAAACATTATTATGGGGAAATTTTGTGTTTTTAAAGTTCCTATACAACGTGTAACGTTAAATGCGCAAAACCTCTTAAGGGGTCATTGTACTCATCATTATGAACAACTTTTACTATGGGACCAAAACTGAAATCGCGAGAAAAATAAAACAGATGTTCAGTACATTTTGACGAATTATGCGAACATAAATGTACTAAACAGCTGATTTTTTTTTCGCGATTTCAGGTTTGGTCCCATAGTAAAAGTTGTTCATAATGATGAGTACAATGATCCCTTAAGAGGTTTTGCGCATTTAACGTTACACGTTGTATAACCAAATGTATGAAGTTAATCATGAGGATTTTCCATATGTGTTATTTGACTATATTGTCTACCGTTGTACTAAAACCGAAATACGATTACGTACATATGTAAAAAAATTCAAAGTAAACAGTTCCTTGCAGTAAAGTTTGCTTTAAATCGAAAGTATTTAAATATGTTAAGAACTTACTAAGCTAATAATTTATTTATGTAGGTATATCTCATAATATGTCTTTACATAAACCATGCATTTTATTAAGTTTCTTTCTGACCAGCTTCTGAATACACAAGGGCAGAAAAAACAAATAATTATAACTTCGAGTATCCTAGCCGGAAGACACTAGAACTGACCCAACATGCCCATGAGAAAGCATCTGCTCAACACATCTTTACCTGGACATCTTTCTTCAAACTACATATGCATCAAGAAAAAAAAATCACAAAATGATACAAAAGTTACTCCAAAACTGTGTGAAACACATCTGCCTACCGTACCAAAAGGCTGCACTATTATAAAGGCCTAATTTCAAACACATCTACAAAAGAATTTAATGTTTAAACCGTCATGCTAAAGTTGAAATTCATCTGCGCACGCGTTTGTTTTGGCAACATCTTCGGCAGTTTTCGGAAGCCGTCGTGTTTCTTCGGACGCGTGGCTATAACAAGAACGCCCGAGGGAAATGTCGACTGGAAACTTAATTCGGACCCGTTATTTATTTAAAAACGTGTGTTTAGTCCACAATCATTGTCATTGAGTTTTGCAGACGCAAATCGGAGGCGATAAAGCCGGCCTTAATGGCAGTTTCCGGCGAAAGACTGCGACTTTACTAACTGTTTCATAAATTAATACTGTTTACGACAACGTACGAAGTTTTCGTGAGGCAGATTGTGGGAATACTTTTATAATGGACGTGTTTCATTGATATAAGTTTGGCATAGGTACTTATCGCAAATTTTATTTTTATTGTTATTAAATATAAAAGGGTCGACAATTAATATTTTAACTATACATGAAATATGTGGGACCTTATGTTTTTGCTCGGCAGACGTTAAAAACTGCTCAGCCGTCATGCAATGTTTACTTCAAAAAACATCTATCGAAAATTCATCAAAATTGAAGAAGGTCTTAATCTTCTATTGGAGTAGCTAATTTAAAACATCTATTTTCATTCAGCTTTAAAAATACATTGTAATCTCAATATGCTTAGGAGCTTCTTCAGATATAAAGAGCCAAACACTCAGATCTTTTGAGCACATCACTTGAGTATTTTAAAAAAGATAAAAAACCGCCTGATGGACTCCAAAGCAAAAGGTGTTGTGTTGTTTTTTTTTCGCCAAACATCTTCAAGGTTCCATTTTGTACATCTGCCTCACCTCGGAAGAACATTATTTTTAAAAAGCACATCTGCATAAAGAATTGATAGCAAAAAGTTGACCTACAAAACTTAGGAAACTTGTTACTAAAAAAATTTTTTAAGAGGGCTGTTGCATTTTGTCACCTCTCTCACTCACACGGAACCAAATTTTTAAAATTGCTAAATGAAATGATGATTTTTTGAAAAATGTAATCAATTAGCGAACTAAGTAGTAAATAAACTTAATTTAATACGTAATTATTAAACACACTTTCTATGCGTTATCTAAAAAACTCAGCTCAAGAAGTATGTATCTCTGTTTGAGATGAGTTAAATAAATGCCACAATAAAAATGTTTTTAATAGTTACTAAATTAATATTATTTACTAGTTCGCTAATTGATTACATTTTTCAAAAAACATCTTTTCATTTAACATTCTTAATAATTTGGTTCCGTGTGACCGAGAGAGGTGACAAAATGCGACAGCCCTCTTAAATAAAAATTTTAGAGGTTTAGGTTACCAATTTGTTTGTGTGTATTCTTCTTCCTAATATAGCCCTTATGCCGTTGTGTTAAGGGTGTGAAACAATCGATTTTGTAATATTTATATTAGTGATTACAAAAAAGTGCCAATTTCCGTTCTGTTCCGACATCCGTTCTTTAAAAATCCTCAGCTAGTGATTAGTGTCGCATGTGCATTGTTTTTTGCAATTTTTTAACTGTTTTCTACGAGGATTGTGAACAATTTATCAAATTACAGACAGACAGCTGATGTTACAGCGTGTTTTTAACTGTTGGCATATTTTTGGAAATTCCACATTTTTTCGCATTCCTTTTTTTTTCTGTAAAAAATCTTGAAGTCTAAAAATAAACGAAGCAGCTTTTGCTGCGCCATATTATTATGCATTCATTAAATAAGTGTCTGTGACTTTTTCGTTCTTATTTTATTTTGCAAACATTTAACAAGGCATTGTGTACCGCTAGTAAACTTAATTAGACGACTACTTTTTCTTAAACTTCATTATCATATGGCCAAAAAACTTTTTGCTCTTTATTTAATCTAAACTGTAAATTAATCTCCCCGCCATATTTTTTTTTGCTTGAGTTATCTAACTGTAAATTAAATCGCGGATGTCAAACCTGCAAGCAGCATCCGTCTTCCGCATCTGTGCCACATGTCGGTAGAGTACTGTACGGTGATATTTTCCCAAGGAATCAATGGTGATAGAAGCACCTTGTGATAAACATAACACAACTTGTCACCGCACCTTGCGTCCGCGCAAGTTTTGGATGTCCTTATGGGGTTGGTGTAAGCGCACAAACAGACATATTTTGGAAGATGGGTTAGATTTAGAAGCTTTAAACATTTTGTTGCTTTCAGCTGAGAATCGAGTTTTATTTAGTGCAGTTTAGCATGTTTATCAAGAAATAAAGGTATGAAAAAAGTTTACTTAGGTCGCTCACAATTTATTTTGTTTACCTACAATGATGATTGATGAATGATTAATATAGGACTGAAGGACTAATAAGTACTAACATATCATAACACCGATACACACTTAGTTCGGAATAAACGTTTTGACTTTGACTTTGAGTTTAAAGTGTTTACGAGAATTAAATATGAGACTAAGCCGCTATGCGATAAAAATCAGAGGTACCAAAATAGCCTAAGTTGAAAAAAAAACTGAATGACAGATGCTCGAAAACGTCATAAATTCAAAAAAATTAAATTCAAATTAATTTATTTGCTAGAATGTAATAAATCGAGAACATAAAAAAAAAGATCGTTTTCCGATTTTTTTAAAATCCCGCTGCCTCTTCTAAATTAGACCACCAAATCTGACAGATCAGCAGATGTCTTAAAAACCCGTTACGTGCTTTTGTGATAACACTCCGGGACTCTTTCATGATCACGTTATGGACGATACGTAGGCGCATCTGTTCCCTGTGCGTTTTAATAAGACAAATTGTCTAACGTGGTCTTTATTTAGTACATAACAGGGTTATTGGTAAAACACCAACAACCTCTTAAGCGGTCATTGTACTCATCATTATTAACAACTTTTACTATTGGACCAAAGCTGAAATCAAAGGTAGGTTACATTTAGGTATCTACATCAAACTCGTCAAAATGTGGGGAGTAGCTGGTTTTTTCATCGCGATTTCAGGTTTGGTCCCATAGTAAAAGTTGCTCATAATGATGAATACAATGACCCCTTAAGAGGTTGTTGGTGTTTTGCCAATTCTAACCCTGTATACTATTCTTTGGCAACCCGAAGCCGTATATGGCTTCGGGTTGCCAAAGAATATTTTGGTGTATTTCTTTGGAATTGTTCGAATAGGCGCCAATTTTACAGCTATTTATGAAGGTAGCTACTTAGCATTAATTTCTATACATCAACCTCATCTTTACAAGCAACATTTACTCAACTTATACAATCTCTCAGAAAACTAATTAAGTAATTTTGCAACAGTGTTAGTTCTACAAGCAATAAAATCATAGGTACCAACATGGGGTTATTGGGTAAATAGGCTAGACATAAAAAACTGTTAAATGGACATCTAATTACCTTTTTATCGTTGTGATTGGACATTGTCGAACAGCTGTTTTTAGATGTTGCAACACTGGTTTAATGTGGATTGCTTTTTTATTGGCAACATTGTGGCTGTCATTAATTAATGGGCGGAAAAACATATTTGCATTTGAAACTGGTAATAGAATAGAATAGAATAGAATATTTATTCATAAGTTCACATTAATTAATTAAATTACATAAAAGTTACATCATAACAAAGTACTTACATAGTAATATTAGTATGAAGAACTTAAGCTATGTTCAAAATCTAGTGTATAATTTATATTTATCGGATAAAGGTCTAATTATTACAATAGCGACCTGCCTGATGTAGGTTTATTAAAACCTGTGTTTCAGGCCATCACTTAACAACGCTGAGTACTTTAGTGGACAATGTGTTAGTGTACATATAAGAGCTAGCATTTATACATTACAATTATATTTTAAATAAAAAAAATAGAAAATTACTTAACATTATTAAACTTATTGCATTACATCTAGCAATTTTTCAGTGTCTGAGTAATTAAATGTCGCTAAGTATTCACGCAGCATTTCACTACATTTTTTACAATTTATACTATAAATACTAAGAGACTTATTGATTTTATTATATAAAAACGGCCCTAAAAATACATAAAATCTATTTATAAAAGTATGTCTAGTTTGAGGCTTTATACAAACCAAGTCTTTTCTTCTCTTATCTATAGGTATTGGGATATAAGGAAGTTTGCTATGTTGGTGTAGCACTGTATTCAGTATAAATAGTTCATTGGGAACTGTTTTTTTTTGTGACCAAGTCTTGTTGTAGGTATACAAAAATACGGCCGAAACCTTGCGATAGTGCATTATTCAGAGGCTTTTTTAACTTAATGTAATTTATTTATAAAACCAGCCAAGTGCGAGTTGGGGTCGGGTTCCGTACCATTATCTATAAAAACGGCAAACAAATCACGTTTGTTGTATTTATATTTTTTTAGTATTTGTTGTTATAGCGGCAACAAAAATACATCATCTGGGAAAATTTCAACTGTCTAACTATCACGGTTCATGGATACAGCCTGGTTACAGACGGACAGATAGGTCTTAATAGGGTCCCATTTTACCCTTTGGCTAGGTACGGAACCCTAAAAATGGGAGGAAATCTGCTAAAGTCTTACGAAACACGAAGTTTGCCGAGGGATACTTCGTGTTTTATAAGACTTTAGCAGCTTTCCTCCCATTTTTGAAATAAATTACATTAAATTAATAAAATAAAGTTGTACTGTACCTATCTACTAATGCGTCTAATTTGCGACAGCTCTCCTTGATGGGCGAGTCCTATTACAGGGTGGACGTACGACGCGTTGCGTGAGCTCAGCACAGAACTCGCAAGCTAAGCACTCAAGGCCGTTGGCACTTTTTATCTGTGTCTTAGAATTCACTCTCTGAAAATCTGGACACATAAATGCATGCAAATCTTATCCACAATATTCCAAACGCTACCATATAGTATCAGAGCTATAACAACAGCCATGTGTAGTGTAGCAAAGCAACATAAAACTTTGTTTTTTACTATTTCCTCGGATAAATTATTTTCAGACGTATCCCTGTACATCTGTCGATGCGAGTCTTTTATCTTTCGCAAAAAGATAGGTTCCTCTAAAACAAGAGTGCTCTCCTTTGATTTATAAACGTTTTGTGAGTACAAGGTGTGTAAGTACTTGTAACTGATAATGTATATCTTTTTATGGTGTTCTTTTATGGGATACTACATCTGTGTTTCATCATGGTTTGGTTTTGGTTGTCTGTAAATTTCATGCCTTTTCGGGAAGAAACTTGCACTACAAATCGTTAAATACATTTAGCGCTAAGCGAATTTAAATTATCGTTCTATTTCTGTCTATCGTTTGAAGGTGACAGATGCAGAATGATGTTTTAAATACATTTAGCGCTAAAAATTTTATAATATCGTTCCATTTTCGTCGATCGTTTGAAGTTGACAGACACATAATCATGTTTTAAATACATAAAACGCTAAGCGAATTTAAAACATCGTTCCATTTCTGTCGATCGTTTGAAGTTGACAGACGCAGAATGATGTTATAAATACATTTAGCGCTAAACAAATTTATAATACCGTTCCATTTCTGTCGATCATTTGAAGTTTACAGACGCAGAATGATATTTTAAATACATAAAACGCTAAGCGAATCTAAAATTTCGTTCCATTTCTGTCAAACGTTTGAAGTTGACAGACGCAGAATGATATTTTAGATACATAAAACGCTAAGCGAATTTAAAATATCGTTCCATTTTTGTCAATCGTTTAAAGTTGACAGATACAGAATGATGTTTTTATTCATTTAGTTCTAAACGAATTTATAATATCATTCTATTTCTGTCGATCGTTTGAAGTTGACAGATGCAGAACGATGTTTCAAAAATACATTTAGCGCTAAACAAATTTATAACATCGTTCCATTTCTGTCAATCGTTTGAAGTTGACAGATGTAGAACGATGTTTTAAAAATACATTTAGCGCTAAACGAATTTATAATATCGTTCCATTTCTGTCAATCGTTTGAAGTTGACAGATGCAGAATGATGTTATAAATAAATGTTTAGCGCTAAATATTAAATGCAAGCGAGCTTTAAAGAAGACAGAATAAAATTAAAACCAATATGTTCTATTTAAACAAAATACATATAGTAAATTGGTTAGTATTAAATTATTACAACAACCTTCAGTGCGTCTACCATGAGTTTACACAGCCAGAAGTCGCTGGCGTCTCCGTAAATGATTTATATGAAATTTTTAATTCTTTCCGTGACCGCTAGGGGCGCTCGTACAATATTTCATAGAAATCATTTACGGAGACGCTAGCGACTTTTGGCTGTGTAAACTCATGGTAGAGGCTGTCCCAGTTCGATAGAGCAACTTCTATAATAATTGAAAATCGACACAGAAGTCTAGTTCGATTTTATTCATTACTAGCAGCGCCCCGCGGTTTCACCCGCATAAGTCTCAAACGCATAGGAATATCGGGATGAAAGTATCCAATGTATTAATCCAGGTTATGACTGTCTGTGTGTCAAATTTTATCAAAATTTGTTCAGTAAACTATTTAAACTTTCGCGATTTGTACACATTAGAAAACAGTTTTGTTCAGTAGTTTTTGCGTGAAAGAGTAACAAAAATCCATCCATCCATCTTCCATCCATCCTCAAAAACTTTTGCGTTTATAATAAGTAGGTATTAGTAGGACTAGTAGGATGAGATAGGATGATAGGATTCACAACTATATGGATGGACTAACGAGTAATTCAACAATTTATACCCCGATACTCGTTTTTATACTTCGACTCTTGCGCATTTTTGGATTGACTTTACCATTTTACTCATTTTTATTTCAGCAAAAAAAATAGAACGCTTAAAATGACATCGAACATAAATGAAACGAAAAGCGATACAAATCTATAGACTTTAATAAAATCGTCAGTACAACAAATAAACATTAAATAATATTTTTTTAAATGAATTTGTTCACGAATTGTACTGAATGTCAACGCGGCGCGGACACACGGAATGAATTTCACAAAGCTATCGCAAAGCAATCAAAGCATCACGGACAGTTGCAATTTGCTTCCTTCGAAATTATAATCTAAATGTCTATACAATGTATGAAAGCACCGAAACGCGTTACTGTACAATTATTTTCATTAAATTTTCACTAAGTAGAATGAAAGTACTTAATAGTTTTATAAAAGTACCTGCTTACAGTTAATTTTTCTAATAAAAGCACCACAAGGACCAACATTTTAAATTCTTTTTTGGATTCTATTAGTCAAGAAAATTATCGAAAAAAACTAATTTTGTAACTCTCGAACTGCTTAGCCTTTTCCCAACTATGGAATGGTCGGCTTCCAGTCTAACCGGATGCAGCTGAATACCAGTATTTTACATGAAGCGACTGCCTATCTGACTTCCACAACCCAGTTACTGGGTAATAGATACGCCTTGGTAAGACTGGTTGTCAGACTTTCGGTCTTCTGACAACCCGTACACCTAATGACTGTCAAAGATCCACGAATGACAGCCGGGGCCAACGGCTTAACGTGCTTTCCGAGGCACGGAGGAGTCTCAGTATGTAAAGATGGTCATCCCATCCACGGACCAACCCCGGCAAATCGACCCGTGCGGCTGTTATTACTTAGCCACGAGATCCTTTTAATAACTCAATAAAATCTAAAAAAAAACATTTTCACTTACAAAATACAAAAAAAAAGAAGAAAAAACAAAGTCGAGACAAATGATAGGTAAATAAGTAGATCAAATGCAATGAATTATAAACTGAAAAACAATATATGACATAAAAATAAAGTAGCAAACCCACAAACCCGTTTTAATAACATGATTATAATGTAAGTACTTAGCATGACAAACAGAATGTTTAAAAATATCCTAATTTTAGCCATAATTAAAAATAACTCCCTCTTTGTTTATGATTCGAAAGTAACACTTTACACGCCTGTGCGAGATTAAAAACTTAATTTTAGAGAAGTTTAATGTGATAATTATGCTTTCTGGGTTAATTTTTAACCCAAGAGCTATATTAAACGGTTAGCTGGTCATTCAGTTTAACGAAATTGCTCACACTAAAGTGTGACGCTTTTTAATTCTATGAATCATCTGTGAAGTAGGTCCTACAGTGTTGCAATCATTCTAAGTGTGAAATAATTTACGCGGATCTTTACACGGATGCGAATTCGTGAATCTTTTAGGCAGTTCAAGCTTTCTTTTATAAAACGCTAGAGCAGTGTTCTCTAAATAAATAGGAAACTTTTGAAAAAAGATCAAAATCAATACCTTCAAATCAATAATCGCGATAAAATAATCAACCGTCCCATACATTCGGGTCGAGTAGATATTGAAGTTTTGTATGGGGCAGCTAATATTTTTTTCGCGATTACGATGTTTGTCCCATTGAGAAAGTCTGATAGTCTGTACCACACCATTTTTTTTTTTTAAATCTTTATTTAATAATGGAGGTTTGTTCATATTTGAACATGTCACCCCCGTAAGAATAAACATGTTTAGATATCACAAAACTGAAATTAAATTTGACAGCTCTCTGATTCACCCTGTATACAACTCCACCTAGCCACGAAAATAGTTTTTCAATACACTTCCTCGAAAACTGGTTCATATCGCACTACGATTAGGTTCACAATGCAATGTATTTCAAACAAGTGCGATTTTTCATTTTCCCGCACGTGTGCGGGAATAAAAATTTCCACAGATAACTTATACCTATACTTAGTCCAAATTGGTTCAATGCCTCTATTCACAACTCACTATTCGGAGGTGAATGTATTTTTTAATCTCGGCAAAGAGGTATGCGTCTTTACGGCGTAAATATTTTTTGAATATTTAAATAATGTTTATAAATAGAATATCATCAAAAACTATGATTATTACAAAAAAAAAACGTTTATGAACAAATTAACATTTATTTGTGTTCTAAACTCGAAAATATTTGAATTTTCAATTTTTCATATTAGGCTGTTTATCGGCTTTATACCTTTGCTTCTCCTTCAACCTGGCGAAAGCAAAGCGCGAAAAAAAGAAAATTTAAATCTTAGTTTCCTAATAATTCATGACAAAAATATTTTCCGTTATTTTATATTATTTCTTCAAAAGTGTATTGAAAAATGTCGTTTGATACTCGTGGACATTTGTTATTTCAGTTCTCGGCTCATAAACAACCTCGCCTACGGCTCGGGTGTTTATTCCGCCTCGAATACAATAGCAAACGTTCTCCACTTGTATCAAAATGTACTATTCTTTACTAAGAATTAAAAAATCCTAATTTCCTTCATAGATCGAAGCGTTGTTTAGCTCGGTGTGCAGTTTGACGCGCGAGATAGAAGACTCTCACGCGCACCGGTATTTAAACGCGCTTCGTTTAAATGTAGATTAATGATAAAATGCTATACTTAAATAAATTTTTAGCTTAGTAAGTTCTTAACATATTTAAACTCTTTCGATTTAAAGCAAATTTTACTGCAAAATAAGGAACTGTTCACGTATAATCGTATAAAACAGTAAATAGACTTTGGATTTTTTTTTTCTATCGAAAAAAATTCAAGTAATCATGTTTTGGTGTTAGTACAGCAGTAGATAATTTATTCAAATAACACTTAGGGAAAATACAAATGATTTAACCATATCCATTTGGTTTCATAGGAATTTTAAAAACACAAAATTATCGTTAGATATTTGACTCGGGAAAACGTATCAAAAACGTTCAGTTCACATTGTAGGAAGAGTAGTTAATAGGGACTTCTAATTACAACCTTCGTTTACAAAATTCGCTGCACACCTTTACCCTTTTATTATAAACGAATTACTTCCAAATATCTAAACGATTTGATGATTAAACTTTTTAAAAACAGACGGCCCGAATTTAGGGTTTGTCAATCTACACCTTTGGATCGGCAGGTGATCTCAAGGTACTTTTTTAAAGTTTTTTTAAAATTAAAACCATCAGGGCGTCATGTGTCGATGGAATCGGTTGACAGTAATGCCAACAGGCTTCAATATAGAGCAATCTTTGAATAAATCGAAGAACCAAGAATTAATGTTTTTAACTCAATCTTTTATGTTAATTATGTATCTTTTATTTTTTAGAGGAGCTCGTGGCTAAGTAATAACAGCCGCACGGGTCGATCCGTCAGGTTAAGCTACGCTTGCCGGGGTTGGTCAGTGGATGGGTGACCATCTTTACATATCGAGATTCCTCCGTGCCTCGGAAAGCACGTTAAGCCGTTGGTCCCGGCTGTTATTCGTGGATCTTTGACAGTCGTTACGGGTCGTCAGAAGCCCGAAAGTCTGACAACCAGTCTTACCAAGGGGTATCGTATTACCCAGTTACTGGGTTGTGGAGGTCAGACAGGCAGTCGCTCCATGTAAAATACTGGTATTCAGCTGCATCCGGTTAGACTGGAACCGACCCCAACATAGTTGGGAAAAGGCTAGGCAGATTGATTTTTATGTATCTTTTATTTTGATCTCTCCGTTCGGTAAAGATTAACATTCTTTAGTCAACATAATTAATTTTATTTTAATGTTTAATGTGAATATCTTTATAATTTTGTGGTTTAATTTAATTGGAATTAATTGTTTTATAATTTCCGAAATATTTGATTTAAACAGTTTATTCGTGGTCGCCATTATTCTACTTTTTTCGAATATAATGGCAGTTTCACAGACATTTACTTAGTTTAATCACCGTGCTACAGTAATTAAAGACCCCACGATAACTGCGCGTACGCACTATCCTGCCAAGATAATCTGGTGCCGATGACATAAAAGTGTCACTGTACTACTAACCAAGATCATGCAGAAGATCCACTGTTTTAATACAATTTATTTTGAGCTCATTGAATACAGGCAAAACAAATAAGTGCTCACACACAAATGTTCAAATTACCATTCCTTTTATTTTTTCTGTGTGTCTAAGTATTTATTTTCTCCTATTTATTTTACGGTAAACTGTGTATTCACATGAACAAGACAACGTTTACTTTGTTTATGATTTTACGTATTGCGTGTCCCCGATTTCAGGACCTAGCAAGCGTTTCAAAGCATGAGTACTACAGAAATTATCTGGGGGCGTACTATGACGTGAAAAAAGATCATGGATCCATCATGATTCCAGTGAGAGAGAGAGAGAGAGAGACGGAGCTATATACGATCTATAGCACCATCCTTTTTTCTCAATGGAATCATAATGGATCCGTGTTCTTTTTCACATCATAGTACCGGCCCCTGATCAGTCTTTGTAGCATTACTCAATAGTCAATCAATAACTAAATTGGTTAAAACATCACAACGTTTTTAACATACAGAACGGAGTGGTCCTTTTGCCTTGATCATTTTATCGTGGTACCAATGTTTAACCCGAACATTTTGTCTGCGTCTTTAAGATACCACAACACAACATATGCAAAACGAAGCACGTGGCATCGCTCGCCTGGTGGTTTGCATATGACGCATATTTGCAACCTTTTTGTGGTTACCTCATTAACTAATTAATAAAAAGTTGAATTTTATATTAAATTTTATTAAGTGAGTACCTAAACCAGAAAGGTTTAGGTAGTGAAATAAACGTAAACAATCTTGATGTGTCTTTTATCATTTTTTATTTTAAAACCTTAGTTTAAAAATAAAATGCAACTAAAAACCATTGTAAATACAACAATAATGATTATTAAATCAATTGAACCATTCGTTTAAGCAGTAGTTTATTTGTTTAATATGTGTTAGTGTAAAAAGTCACGTCAAAATTGTTTACCTTTATTTCACCACCTAAACCTTTCTGGTATAGATGAAATTCATACGCTGCTTTACCTTGAAATGATGACTTTCTGGTATTGATGCCTTAACTTGAAAACAACAGACTTTGACATATAAACTCCGATTATTTCAATCAACAAACGATCAACTCCGCATATCGCAGCCCACTGCTGTACATGGACCTCTCCCAGGCTGCGCTACAAGAAATTGTCCTCAGCTTTACAAAAATTATGTTAATATGTATACAAAAAAAGACCTACATCTGCCAACATTTTGTAAAAAAAATGTTTCTGTGAATAAACATTTTTTTCTTTTTTTTTTGCTTTCAGTCTATCCCAGCCACCTTTTAGTGATTAACAATAATTTATTCTTCTTCATTAACCAGTCATAATTTTATAATTAACCTAGTGCTCTAATACATAATATTAATAGCAACGTCAAAGGGAACAGTTGGTTCTTCTAGTTAGCGTTTAAAATAAAAAATAAAACATGTCAATCGATTAATTACTAATCATCTTTACAAGTAAATACGCTACAATGTATAAACGCTACAATGTTGCAAACAGGTCAGAAAAAATATAAAGAGCATTGCAAGTATTTGCAAGTGTTGTTAGAAGGGGTTATCAGGAATACTTGTAATGTGCATCACATACTTAGCTTATTAGGGTTCCGTACCTCAAAAGGAAAAAACGGAACCCTTATAGGATCACTTCGTTGTCCGTCTGTCTGTCTGTCCGTCTGTCTGTCTGTCTGTCAAGACCCTTTTTCTCAGGAATGCGTGGAGGTATCAAGTTGAAATTAATATCAAATACGTAAGTCTATGGTCCCTTGGAGTTCTAAAAAAATCAAGCTTCTAAGTCAACGCAATAAAAAAATACGGCCATTTATGCGACATATTTTGATGCTCGCAAGTAAATCAAAACCTACAGGGTACTTCCCGTTGACCTAGAATCATGAAATTTGGTAAGAAGCAAGGTCTAACAGCACAAATAATGGAAAAAGTCTGAAAATTGATTATTTGTAGTTTTATCACATAAAAAAAAATAGTTTTCTTTTTCTGGCAAAATGTAGGTGCACTGTAGATACACCTCTGCCCAAACCTTCGAGCAAACAAGGCGTGATCTTATGTTTAAGAATAGCTTTTTGCAAATACAAACTTAAATATGCAGTTGGAGAATTGTCCGTGACTTATATCAATGTATGGGAGAACATGTTTTTCAACTCAATGTTAAGTTTGTCATTGGGATAAATTCTTTTCAACTACGGAACCCTTCATTGTGCGTGGTCCGACACGCACTTGGCCGGTTTTTTTTTCTAATGGGTTTAGTAATCGGTTATTTGCGTGAGGACTCCTAAATGAGATAAAATAAAAAATTAATGATACCAGCCCGCATTATGAAACGGTTTGTCTCAACCCAATGATATTTTATAGGAAAGATACGCTACGTTCATACTGAACTCACAATTTCCGAACGCCGAGTTGTTATTACAAAATTAAATGTACTTACATATTATAGGTGTATAGTAGTTTTCAACTACGACTGCTATAGATAATACGAACGTATGATACAGAAAGAGATAGTTTGGCATTTTAGATATAAGTATTGTCACGCCCCGGACACGCTTTGTTTCGCTCGCCGCTATTAGCGGACTAAATCAAATTACAACAATTTCTGAATTTGTCTGCAACAATTTGCGCGCGCTAGTGCCATACCTAACTCTTTATTTCTATATAATAATTTGTCTCAACCTTAAAGTTCTGTTATCGCCACTGCCTCCTCTGCAGGAACCAATTTCTACTAAAATCCAAATCAAAAGTCAAGGCTGAGAATCAGCACTTTTCGAAAGTCAAAATTACCGACAGTCCGACAAAACGACCGCCCTTCAACACTTCCTATTGCTTTAGCTGCATGGGGAAGAAGAAGCGGCGCGGCGCAACAAACTCCGCAGCAGCACAGCTGTCTGTTGAGTTAGAAAAACTTGATTCTGTACAATGATATGCAAAATAATGAACTTAATACGATATAACATTTTTTTTGCAGAAAATTGCTAAAAATTTGGATTTTTCTCTCTTGGAAGATCACCACACTGCCCACAGTAGGTATAACCACAAAATCTACCAATAATGAGGATAGTAATAATTATGCCAATCATGTTTTCATAAACTCACGCCCTCAAAAAAATAAATAATAATAACAAAAAAAAAACAAAACAAAAAAAAATATTCTATTAAATTCTATTCTATTATATTCTATTCTCTTCCCATGGAGGTAGACAGAAACTACAGAACGCCACCTGCTACGATCCTTACTTTTGTCTCGTTTTTAGGGTTCCATACCTCAAAAGGAAAAATCGGAACCCTTATAGGATCACTTGTTTGTCCGTCTGTCTGTCTGTCTGTCAGTCTGTCAAGACCCTTTTTCTCAGGAACGCGTGGAGGTATCAAGTTGAAATTAATATCACGTACGTAGGTCTGTGGCCCCTTGGAGTCCTAAAAAACTCAAGCTTCTAAGTAAACGCAATAAAAAATACGGCCATTTTGCGACACATTTTGATACTCGCAACTGTCGCAAGTAAATCAAAACCGGGTACTTCCCGTTGACCTAGAATAATGAAATTTGGCAAGAAGCAAGGTCTCCCAGCACAAATAAAGGAAAAAGTCCGAAAATTGTGAACTTGTAATTTTATGACATAATATTTTTTTTTTTTTGATATCCAATGTTGAGTTTGTTTTTGGGATAAATTATTTCCAACTACGGAATCCTTCATTGTGCGTGGTCCGACACGCACTTGTCTGGTTTTTCAACATAAACAAACAACTTAGATACCACCCCTATCAAAGAAAAACACACAAAACGTATTAAGGACAAACAAACAAATAATATGCGCGTGCGCAATAATCAGCTCAATTCACCAGCATCTGGCCAGCAGTTGCAACCACATGATAAATTCCAGCTATTTGTTTAACTATATAAATGCAACTCAAATAACTTATTTATTCTAATTAAAAACCTATTGAATAATGTCTGGCAATTTATCTTGCAAATTGTGCCTTAATTCTAAACGCTGGAATAATAAATTATATGGCTTACTAGCTGTTGCTCGCGGCTTCGCCCGCGTGGATGTCAATACTTGTATCGGATTTTGTTCACAATTTCATGGGTTTTAATTTTTTTGCGCGAAACCCTAATTGTTTTTGTAAAATAAAAGTAAGTAAGTTACTCCTTGCGGTTGTAGAGCAGTGGTGGCATAGTGGTAACAGCCGCGACTTACGAGCTGTAGGTCGAAGGATCGAACCCAGGCAGGCGCTTAACTTTGTGTAAATTATTTCATCACCATTGCTCTCAAAACGGTGAAGGAAAACATCGCGAGGAAACCGGCATGTCCTAGAACCAAAAAATCGAAGACATGTGACATCTATACCAACCCCCACTACGCCCGCGTGGTGGATTACGGTTACGGCCCGCTCCCACTCACCGAGAGTAGGCCTGTGTCCCAGCAGTGGGAACATTAAAGGCTGATTATGCTACAGCCTCAGTTATTCCTTATAACATCAGCTATCTGCCAGTGAAAGTCCCGTCAAAATCGGTCCAGCTGTTTCGGAGATTAGCCGGAACAAACAGACAGACAACAATTTTCAAAAGTTTTTTTTGTTGTTATTTCCGTACTTATACAAAGTATATACGGAACTTATAACAAAAAAAAATCTAAGCTAGAAAGGTTTAGGTAGTAAAATAAAGGTAAACAATCTTGATGTGACTTTTTACACACAAACACACATATTAAGGCTCTTACAGACAGAGGCGATATCGCGTCGCGACGCGATATTTTTCTACGGATATAATATCGAAATATCGCGTCGCGACCGCGATATCGCCTCTGTCTGTAAGAGCCTTTACGCGATATATCTGTGTCGCGGGGCGCTAATCGCTCCTGTGTGAATGGTCGCGCGCGATTCCATAGAAATTGTTCTACGGATATAATATCGCAATATCGCGTCGCGACGCGATATCGCCTCTGTCTGTAAGAGCCTTTAAACAAATAAACTACTGCTTAAACGAATGGTTCAATTGATTTAGTAATCATTATTGTTGTATTTACATTGGTTTTTAGTTAAATTTTATTTTTAAACTGAGGTTTTAAAATAAAAAAGATAAAAGACACATCAAGATTGTTTACCTTTATTTCACTACCTAAACCTTTCTAGTATAGTAAAAAGCTGTTTTAGTGGCATTACAAACAGACACTTCAATTTCATTTATTTGTATAGATAATGGTAATGTGGGAGACGCACTTCACAGCGCGGATGGCAGTTTAATTTTGCAGTTTATCAGGTGACGGAGTCAGGAGTTTAGGTTTTAATTATTACAATTTTCCTGGTATTTGTCGTGGAGTAATTAAAAGAATTATAACTTAAATATACTACACGGCATCCCAAAAGCTTGTTTTGATATAATTTAATTTGATCCTCTACTATACCCTTCTTTAATTCACCCTCTCTTAAGCCGACGTTCGCACGGTATCGCGGCGATTTTTTATCGCACACTGGATTTTCAACGCTTTGCTTACCGCCGAGAGTTGAAAATCCAACAGCGCGTTTTTTCGACGCGCTGGGATGCACTCTGTTGGATTCTCAATGCTCGGCTCAATACCGAGAGTTCATAATCCAGTGCGCGATAAAATCCCGCTGCGATATTTTTACGTCGGCTAAGTCGGCGTTCCCACGAGCGTAATAAAATCGCGGCGGGATTTTATCGCGCACTGGATTTTCAACTCTCGTTGTTGAATCGAGCGTTGACAATCCAACGTAACAAAAACAGAGTGCATCCCAGGGCGACGAAAAACACGCTGTTGGATTTTCAACTCCCGGCGCTAAGCAGAGAGTTGAAAATCCAGTGCGCGATAAAATCCCGCCGCGATTTTATTACGCTCGTGGAAACGCCGACTTATACAGGCCAACGCTCTTCATATCAGCTCCTTTGCACCATCCATTCCCGTAGCCACACAGCACACTCTTCCACCAAGCTTTACAACCTCCGACCACAGAACAACATCCAAATCGAACCACACATCTACAGAGTCAGCGAAATTCCATTCAGCACAAACAGGGCAACGACTATGCAAAGTCTTCCATCGCTCCTCTCACACACAAGACCCTATCAACGTCCTAACTAAATGGATCGATGTAGGTACGCCATCCTTACCATCAACGATCCTACGTGCGTGTGCTAGGATAAGATAAGGACCCAGATAAAACCTGAAATAACATGGTTAAGAGGATATATTGAAGCTTGGTTTAGCTCGGTGTGTAAGTGAAATGGCGTTATGGCTCTCTAGTTTGACGCGAGAGATAGAAGACTCTCACGAGCACCGGAACTAAACGCGCTTCGTTTAAGAGCGTTAACGTCGCGCGCGCTGGCAACGTCGCATTTATAAAGGTTTTTTGTGATTATTTTAATAAATTTAAATCAAATGACAATTTCCTCTCTCAAATTCTTAGATCGTTGGTATTTATAAGTATATATGCTATTTTTTGACGGTTATTTTGGTATTTACTCTTAGAAAATGAAATATTGTCAATTATTTTCTATTATTCTATTTTCTAAATAGTAAATACCAAAATTACTGTCAAAAAATAGCATACATACTTATATTACCAACGATCTAAGAATTTGAGAGAGGAAATTGTCCTATGATTTAAATTTATTAAAATAATCACGAAAAACCTTTGGAAATGTGACGTTGCCAGCGTGCGCGACGTTAACGCTCTTAAATGTTATTCTTAAATCAATTTTAAGCTTAGTAAGTTCTTAACATATTTAAAAACCTTTGGTTTAAACCAAATTTTGCAGCACAATAAGGATTTGTTTACGTATAATCGTATAAAACAGAAAATAGACGGTGCTACTTTGGATTTTTTTCTATCGAAAAAACTTCAAGTAATCATGTTTTAGTACAACAGTAGACAATATAGTCAAATAACACTTACGGAAAATCCAAATGATTTAACCCTTCATGTTAACATTATTTTGGTCATAGAGGAATTTTAAAAACAAATTATAGTTGTATCCCCTTAAATGGCTATTTGAAATTAGAACCTGCCTACAGAACAGATGGACTAATAAAATCTATTAATAGTTAAGATACCTATAGGACAAACATGCAATAGTACACAATAAATAATTCGACCTTTAATAGGTTTATTTACATAAAAATGCCTGTTGACATTATAAAGGTAAGTACTGACATGCATATGGACACAATCCTGTAATAGGATAAAGGCCAGGGTACAAATAGACCCGCCAAGCATATACTTGAATTATTTATATTATTGTAGTTTTGTTTTCAATTTTGGATTTTCAATAGCGCTATCTTTAAGCATCTGTGGCTGTGTCAGCTGGTGCCGTGTTATCTTTGCATTCTGGACTATTGACCTGTAACTGGTTTTAGACCTTACGTTCCATTTAAACTTTGTAGTTTACGCGGATCCTAGAAACAGGAGGAGATAACGCTAGTACCACTGCTAACGCTCAAACCATCTGTCGAAAAGTATAACTTTTCGCACTATAAACCGTACAAAGGCGGACTTAATGCCTTAGGCATTCTCTACCAGTCAACCAAGGGTGGTGAATTAAGTGTAATATTACCGATAAAATTATAATGTTGTTAAGATCGTGCAAATTACAACTAATCGAGGAATATAAATTAGATTGTAACAACCACCAAATATTGCTTAGTCATCAAATCAATGTAGATTCAAAAAATATTTTTTTCTCGAAAGCTATCTTTAGCCATGATACATGGTACAGTCAGCAACAAAATTCGATTAACACTTGTGTTTTCCAAATCTTAATTATTGAGGAAAATACTTAATTAAAATCGTCACAGATGTAAATTTTCAAGAAAATTTACTCTTATATGTTTGATGAAATGCTAAAAAGCAGGTTATCGTATCATTTTGTGTTAATTTAGATTTAGATGATGTCAAAAAGTAGCAGTGTTAACAGACTTCTGTTGCTGACCGTACCTAATTTAATTATAACGTTTATATACAAGCCCAACAACTCGAATTCCTGTCAACACTATTAATACGTCGAACCCAATCCATCAGCATAACATCGACAAAATTAAAATTGTCAGTAACTGCAATACCACCTCACAGAACATAAATTGTTTTAATTATTGTTCCAAAAGTTAATTGAATTACAATATTTCGAAGCCTTTCGAACGGTAAGTTAACCCTCATTTGCGCCTGCTCAGGTAACCGTCCAGATGTCAGAATATTATAAATCTCTCGACCCATTGTCTACGGGCCTTTTTTTAACCATCACTGGACACATGGTTCAAGATTCTGATGGTAATAAGCAGATGGCCGTGAAATATGCTGGTAAGTTGCCGTTTTTGTTATACTGACCACCTTTTGGATAGGGTTGTTTAGTTTTTATTTCTAAGTGTTAAACAATGGAGGGTTAATTTCATTATTGTGTGGGAATGGGGACTCAGTTTTAGCTTCGGCTCTGCTGTTAATATGGGAATTATGCATCATCATCTGCCTAGCCTTTTCCCAACTACGTTGGGGTCGGCTTCCAGTCTAACCAGATGCAGCTGAATATCAGTATTTTACATGGAGTGGCTGCCTATCTGACCTCCACAACCCAGTTACTGGGTAATACGATACCCTTGGTAAGACTTTCGGGGCTTCTGACGATCCGTAACGACTGTCAAAGATCCACAAATGGCCAAGATTCTGACCTGTCCTGAAATTCATGATTACTGCGAAATCTTTCGTGGAACACAGAGCAGTTATGTAATTTTTTCGACACAAATATTAAGCTATTATAACTAAAACATTCTTTATGAGCAATTAGCTAAAATAATAATTTCAATTAAATATGAAATACCTTACACGGCAATCAAACCTCGTACACAACATGTCTAACAAATCGAACTCAACCATAAAGATATACGAGTAGAATCGAGTTAATAAACATTATTCGATTAAACAATCTTTTATCTAAAAATCGAATGATCCCTAAATCTGAATCGATTACATATTAAACATGGATGTAATCACATAAAGTATACATTAGCTATTTCAAATTTGAAACAACCTACTCTGAAATTACGACCCAAAACTCAATCGGAGAAAGTACACTTTTCATTGTTACAACAATATGACCTTTTCTTTCACCTTTGTCAATCCAAAACAAACTTTATCCAATACAGCCTAAAGGTTATTACACAGTAAATTGTATCCTCTGTTTTCACTTCATATACAACCACTCCCACGTGCTCCTTCATTTTAACTATAAATAGTTAGTATTTCATCGTAGAGACCGACATACGAGATAATCTAAGTTGGATTATGTTAATTGCATTCCGGATTAAAGCTGCAGTTTGTAAACTTAACTAGTTTCTAGTCGGCGACTGTTTGGCTGGTAAAACAATGGAGCATTAACTTAATCAATATAATTGCTTCGATTCTAATGGTCTATTTACTTAAGAAACCAATAAAGATAAACAGGTACCTTCTGATGTTTCTGATTATGCACAAGTCATAAAAATCGATGAAAAGGTTAGTCATGTCGATGTAATATGATGTAGTAGTCAATAAAAGATGGTCCTTGTCAGTGGCATAACTACAGGGTGGCAAGTCGGCAAAATGCCACGGGCCCCCAGCCGAAAGGGGCCCCCGGTCAGAGGAGAATCCCAACTCCCAACATTTATTAACACATTTAGTAAAAAAACCGATGAATTTGCCACGGGCCTCGAACGGTATAGTTACGCAACTGCTTGTAGTTGAGCATCCTGAAGGCTACAAGGACCAATTGCATTAATATTCATTCAATTACCCGAATAAAAGCCTAAAGTGGATTCAAGAAATGATTTTACAAAAGCAAGTAGGTATACTGAGAAGTATCAGAGGCAATAAGCAAATGATTAATGATAGTGAGTCAACTGGTAACAAGAATATTATTCGCATTAACTTCAATTACCTACATATTAGATGTAGTGCTAACAACATTAGCGATCTAACCTCTCTTATATCAAGCAAATAAGCTTGAACTGGAAATAACACAAATCGGTAACTTAACATAAGTAAATGGAGCAAGCTTCACACATTTACATTAAAATATCTTCATGTAAATTTTGGTCCTTCGAATCGCGAAAACACAGAAGGCTCCACTAAATTAGTGTCGTCCTGTAATCCCAGTGCCACAAACAAGAGCCCCCGTTCAAATGCTTCACCAAATTAAATGCTGAACATAAAGCACATTCGAATTTGTTACAATTCCCCAGAGCCTTGGACTCGACAAATCTAACAGGTAACCAAACGCTCATTACCGACCTTCCAATTGAATCTGACACTGTACGTATAGTCGCCACGATTGAAAATACTGTACAGGACAAATATACAACATTATTTTTTGTTTACACTAAACCTCTTTAGGGGTCATTGTACTCATCATTTTGAACAACTTTTACTATGGAACCAAACCTGAAATCGCGAAAAAAAATG
The DNA here is from genome assembly GCA_905163495.3 of Cosmia trapezina. Taxonomy (NCBI): domain Eukaryota; kingdom Metazoa; phylum Arthropoda; class Insecta; order Lepidoptera; family Noctuidae; genus Cosmia; species Cosmia trapezina. The sequence continues at coordinate 13,013,330 of LR991042.1, forward strand.
AGCTGTTCAGTACATTTATCTACATCAAACTCGTCAAAATGTACTGAACAAAATGTAGTGTAAACAAAAACTAATGTTGTATAACCAATAACATTTTCGGGAGATAGAGAAACTTGATTTGATCCTACTTATTGTTTCCAATTTTTCAATCAACTTCTACGCTAAAGTTCAAATGAAATCAATATTAATAAGCCCAAAATGAAACACCTGGCACCATTTGTAAATACGTGGTAAGGTCAGCCATAAATTCCTTTATCATTTCATAGAATCGGTAATCCTATTTGTATACTCTTTTATTGTTTTCTAACTCTAAGGGTGAATTCGATCAAACTTGTATACCCAGCATAAGTCGTAACTTTCAAATAAATTTTGAATTTTTGACAGTTTCTTCATACAAAACTGTCAGTCGTCAATTTTATTTAGTCAAATTACCCCTAAATCTAAGAAACAATGTCATACATTGTCGCCAAATTCTTAAAATCGGTAACTTATTTTTCTTCGAGCTATACAGGTAATGATGTAGTTTCAAATGATCGAGTTGTAAAGATCGTAAAATCAAACATTGCTGTTTTCGAGATACAGAGGTCAAATTTATTTTTCAAGATAAGGAGAGAAAATATGTAAGGACCGAAATGGCTTGTATGACTCACTGATTATTTCGACATATAGAGGGTTGAGATTTCGAGTAAAGGATGTTTCGGGGCTTGAAGGGAAGGAATCATAACTTTTTTCGAGTTTTGGAAGTTTTCGACTTATCGTGGTTCTACTAGTACTTTTTACAGGCCTGAGTTTGGTTCAACATAAAATCAACAGCAACTATAAAGGCTAAAATAATCTATACTTATCATAAATCTGTAGAGAGGTCAATTCTGTACATGATATATATTTTCAAAATAACTATCAGGGGGTAATTAGTGATCGATACTGATGCCAAAAATGCAATCAGTAAAATTTTTGTCTGTCTGTCTGTCTGTCTGTCTGTCTGTCTGTCTGTCTGTATGTTCCTTATAGAAACAAAAACTACTCGACGGATTTTAACGAAACTTGGTACAATTATTCTTCATACTCCTGGGGAGGTTATAGTATACTTTTCATCACGCTACAATCAATAGGAGCAGAGCAGTGAAGGGAAATGTTGGAAAAACGGGAGAAGTTGCTCCATTTTTTAAGCTTCCGTCGCGTGTGCAGCCTTAATGGTTAAAGCTACATAGAAATCATTTATGACGTAAATGTTCTACATAAAATTATCTAAAAAATATCCCATTACAGCATATGTCTATCTTTTATGGTTGACTCACAACAACACGTGTAACTCCCGATAGCTTAGCAGTCCAATACATTAACTTAATAACATACAAGGAGTTACACGCTGACGGAGTCGCGGGCACAGCTATTAATAATAATATTCTGCGGTTCCTTATTGCGATATTTTTCAACAGTATTGTGGATTGACATATTACTAAAATACGAAAGTTAATATGTAGAACATTTCCGTCATAAATGATTTCTATGTAGCTTTAACCATTAAGGCTGCACACGCGACGGAAGCTTAAAAAATGGAACAACTTCTCCCGTTTTCCCAACATTTCCCTTCACTGCTCTGCTCCTATTGATTGTAGCGTGATGAAAAGTATACTATAACCTCCCCCGGAGTATGAAGAATAATTGTACCAAGTTTCGTTAAAATCCGTCGAGTAGTTTTTGTTTCTATAAGGAACATACAGACAGACAGACAGACAGACAGACAGACAGACAGACAACAATTTTACTGATTGCATTTTTGGCATCAGTATCGATCACTAATTACCCCCTGATAGTTATTTTGAAAATATATATCATGTACAGAATTGACCTCTCTACAGATTTATTATAAGTATAGACAGGCCTGAGTTTGGTTCAACATAAAATCAACAGCAACTATAAAGGCTAAAATAATTCATGAATAAAATTTCAATGGCCGAAGCTCTGTGGCACATTGTCGTACCTACTTCATTCACAATTTGACCCTTTTCCAGTAATGTCAACTTTTTTGTACAAAGAAAATAACAGACGTCGTTTTAACAAAGCCAAAAACCTTCACATTCACAACTCCAGCGGCCATTTTCCTAAACGCGACATTTTAAATACCAGGACAATCTCCCAAAATTACTGGCGAGCCTAACAGCGCTCTGTTTACTAAAACAACACATAAATAAACCGAAAGCCAAAGCTAGGTCAGGTGAAGGTAGTTCTTGCGGAATTCGATCCCCCCCTCTGCCCCCCAGTAACCATTCACCCCCCTCTTGCCCGCTAACTGTACTCGGGTTGAGATGATCCTTATTTGAAAGTCGCGGTTAAAGGTTTTAGAGAGAGGATGGGTTAAGTATGTTGCAACCTTTATGTTCAGCCTTACCGGGGAATATCTTTTCTTTTTACAAGATTTTATTTAGTTTCACCGGTCCAGGGGGGCTAAAACGGCCACTTTGGCAGAATCATAATAGGATAATGAATCATATTTTTGAAATCTTAAAACGGTCTCAAACTGATAATTCATAATTTATCTGCGTACAATTCATAGCACGCAATTCATCTGTTTGACAGTTTTGTATTGAGATTCGTAAAATGTTCCACAAATTATGAATTGCTTTATTGAAGTTTAATGTCAAATAGCACAATCATAATAAATTGCTGGGAATTCAGGAAATCACTTTTAGAGGAATTGCTTAATGTGGCCATTTTAGGACCCCTGGTGTAGGGTTACCATCTGACCGGATAAAGCCGGTCTAGACCGGATTTTTACGTGTTAGACCGGACTCCGCCCGGATTTTACGTCAGACCGGATTTTTGTCATACTTGCATTCCTCCCGGCCCGCTCAAGCAACGGGTGCCGCACGCACTGAGCCTGAAAGTCCCGGAACGCAAGCACACCGCTATTGTACTACTTGAAGTTATTATATACACTATTTGAAGAGTTCTGCCTGCTTAAGAATTTTCTGAACACAAAGCAGAGCGATTTTTATGACGAGCTCGCTGAAAAGCAATGGTATATCTTTTTTAATACAATTAACGACAGCTCAAGAGTTTCAGAATTCCTGAAGATTTGTCAATATTTCTTTAGTATTTTGCCACACAACGCAAATGTGGAGGTAGAGAGAGTCTTTCCTCTCATGACTTCTCAGTGGACCAAAGAGAGAAACAGACTTTCAGTGAAGTCAGTGAGAGCCATATTGCTTACGCAATATAACTATAAACACGTGACGTGTGAACAATTTTATTGCGAAATAGCTGGAAAAAACAAATTTTTGCATGCGGTTGCTAGCAACCAAAAATATGGGTCTAAATAATATAAGTAAATAAAAACGTACTTAAATACTATGATTTTTATTTAATACAGGTGCGTGACCGGACTTTTTTTTTTCAAAATCAGGATTTTTAGACATGTCAGACAGGATTTTGCATTATTAGGCCTGGTAACCCTACCCTGGTGTCAGTCTGTCTGTAGTCTAATCTAGCAAGTTAAATTTGACCCACTGTCCGGTTTCCGATTGAGTTGAAATTTTACATGCATATATAAATTGAATGACAATGCAATATTATTATGTTATGAAACTGATCTGATGATGAAGCCAGGATGATGGAAGGTGGCCATGGGAACTCAGTAATAAAACGACGCAACCCTATCGAGTTTGGGCTCGTTTGATTCGTCTTGACAAGGATTCTGGTCCTAGATGATATCCAGACTAATAAAAGATTGTTTCTTTTTTAAATAGGTAATACACTTTTTTTAAATCTTTGATTGTCAAATCCTTAATCACAGTCACATTTAGTACCTAAAGTGGCTTTTGTAAAAGAGCCACAACTAATTTAAGTGAGTAAGATAACCTTTAAAAACTACTAAAGCCAGTTGAATTGCATTAAAATCAGCCTACGAATTGCAATAATACATTAAACTTCAAATCAATACAATCCCATACATAAACGGCTTAATTATCACCGACTAAAATTACTCTATCAACCTGAATAACATTACAATACATTCAGCAAAATATATCTAACGATTCAAGCGCTGCGGCGCGGCGGCGGCGCACGGGAGCGCAATGCTGCGCGGGAGTGCCGCCGCCGTGACCCGATGTGAGGACCCGATCGGCCTTAAAGGTCGCATTGAATAGTATTGGAATGCTTTTGACTATTTAAGTACCAGAGACAACAGTTTTCAAGTTCTGTTGTGTGGGTATGCAAAGCTATGGAATGAAGGATGGCTTTCAAATTCTTGTGGAATATGCGATTGCGCAAGTTTCAAGTTTTGTTTATATTGGGTTTAAAGAGCGGTGAACTGTCGTGATTTGCCACTGTTTTGTATGATAGAGATGCTTTAGCGCAATTATTGTCTTCAGCCTGTTTCTCCTCATTAAACAAATGAGAATCAATATCAATAATGATAATCTAACTCTATCTGTCTGTTACCTTTTCACGTCTAAACCACTGAACGGATTTCGATAAAATTTGGCAAGGCAATAGATGGCTCCCTTTGGGAAGGACATAGACTACTTTTTGTCTCAAAACTAATCCTAAGGGGGGTGATATAAGGGATTGAAGTTTGTATGGGAAACCCAGCATTTCTTAAGTTAGGGATATGAAAATTCAAATTAAAAAATTCCCGTGGGATATATTCCGACATCCACGCGGGCGAAGCCGCGGTGAAAAGCTAGTCTGAATATGTAAAAAGAAAAGTCCGGATTGACTGACTGACTCATCAATGCCCAGCCCAAACCCTTGGACCTAGAAATCTGAGAGCCTAGAAATTTTGCACAGAGGTTCCCTTTATAATGTAGGTAGACAAGGAATAAAGAAGGATTTTTGTTCCCGTGGGATATTTTCTGACATCCACGCGAGCGAAGCCGCGGGCAAAAGCTAGTTATCAATAACCCCACTGAAAAATATGGTAATCATTGCGTCATGTATGCATCACTGCAATTTAGTTAGGAAACTGATGATCTCAGGTAAGCAAAAGCTGATGATGTTGATGGAACTGTAGCTACCATATCAAATGCTAAAAAACCGGTCAAGAGCGAGTCAGACTGGCGCACCGAGGGTTCCGTACCATCATTTCTATGTAATTTTTATTGATGATTTCTGAAAAACTGTGCTATTTAGAGACATCGTTTTATATTCCTAAACTTCTACCACATAGAATAATTTCAGATTTTTCTCTCTGCAATCTTCGGAGATTCCTCCTGGGAACGGTTTTTTTTTACATTTTTATCAAAAGTTAAAAATCTCTATGCGGCATAAAAAAAGAAAAAAATGTTTGAGAATGTGCAAACAGCGCTCTTTCATATGATACCCCCCATGCCGTAGTAGACACACTTAAATTTTTTAAGACCCTCTGTCAGTCCCTCTTCCAAAAAAAAATAAAAAAATAATTTCTTTCTTATTTGCAAAGTAGTTGGGCAAACGTCATCTAAAACTGTTCCAAATTTCAATTTGATAGCATTAGTAGTTCTTGAGATATCCAGCTGTGACAGACAGACAGACTGACTGACTGAGTCACACCATAAGGGTTCCTTTTAACATTTTGGTACGGAACCCTAAGAGGGTGTTGTCATACCGTGATTCATAATTGCAAATTGCAAATCAATTAAAGCTCAATTAATCTACATGAACTGCAAGATGGTAGAGATTGCCCTGATCTGACGCATTCGTGCGTGACTAATATAGGTACGAAAATGTTTGGGTGTTTATTACTTAATCACGCATAAACTACATAACTAATATCTCTATTTAGAGCCGTAAGCGAAGGTTACGAATTTAATATTGCTGTGGGCAGGATAATGCTGAAAGTAATTATGATGATTCAGGTAATTCAGAACAAACGTAATTAAGAATTACCTGCATCGCTAATATAGATCGGAGGTTTTTCTCTACCTCGGACCGAAGAGCCAAACCGTACATATATAAGACTTTTGTTCATCTATTGAAAATGCTCCTATAAGCCTTTTCAGTAAATGCACAAAAAAGACGACTGACTACAATCTGCAAATCAACCCGTACCATATAATTGTCAGAACTTTCTTTGAAAGTTTCTTTGAAATCACAGGCAGCTTGTTTTTTTATGCAGTAAAAATTCTTAGTAAGTTGTAAAGTTTTAAGAAACAGTTTTTCTAAACTAATATTATAAAGAGAAAAGATTTGATTTTTTGTTTGTTTGTTACGCTTTCACGGCTAAACGGCAGAACCGATTTTGATGTAATTTGGTATGGGTATACTTTGAATCCTAATAAAGGACATGTAATACTTTTTATCGACATACGGCGGAGGGTAGTTTTTATAACTGTCTGTAACATTGTTAAAGGAATTGCCAATGCTAAAGCATTAAATATTCAAAGCCAAACAACCGGATAAAAACAGTGCATCCTATCAGATGATGATGTAAAGGTCACAGCGAGCGTGTAGGGAAGCGAACCCGCTACCGTTGCTATCTGCGAATAGTAACGAGTCGTGTGTCACGAGGGCGTTAACCATCGTGGTTAAATAACGGAAAGGGGGAAAGATCCTAGGTCTTGGTCCCGTTGGGCAAAAATTATGGCCTAGGTGAAGATGGGACAAAGTTTAAGCAGTCTTATGTAACACAAAGGTGGGGAACACCGTCATTTGTTTCTCAGTGATGTTTTAAGCCAATAGAATTATTAGTCTAAGGTTAAGCCGTTGGTCCCGGCTGTCATTCGTGGATCTTTGACAATCGTTACGGGTCGTCAGAAGCCCGAAAGTCTGACAACCAGTCTTACCATGGGGTATCGTGGGTATTACCCAGTAACTCGGTTGTGGAAGTCAGATATTCAGCTACATCCGGTTATACTGGAAGCCGACCACAACATAGTTGAAAAAAGTCTAGGCAGAATGACGATGAGTCTTGAATATTGTTACAAGAGTTTTGTTTTCAATTATTGAAGGTTTTATCTCAGTTTCAAGTTTACCATCACTACATAGTATAAAACAAAGTCCCTTCCCGCTGTCTGTCCCTATGTATGCTTAGATCTTTAAAACTACGCCACGGTTTTTTTTAATAGATAGAGTGATTCAAGAGGAAGGTTTATATGTATAATAAACGCGGGCGAAGCCGCGGACAAAAGCTAGTACTTTATAAAACATAACCACCAGCAAACCTAAGTTAATAACTTCCATATGTCCCAACTCTATTCAAGTATAAACCTGCAAATACCGTCTCAACTCAACAAAGTGAACAATATAACATCTGCAAAAATCCCCGAAAGCCAATAAAACACGTGTGCTTCCTTGAAAAAGTCCAAAATTCCATAATTAGTCGGCTTATTAGTGTCAGGTAACGCACGTGCAATCTCATTACAATGGGTAAACAATGGCTTAGCATTAGCACATCTGGACTGGATGAGCCCTGGACTAAAAACATCTGGGCCAGTTCTTTGTTTAGTCTTCGGCAAGTTAGGACAAGCTTTTAAATTTTATATGATACTGTTATAATTAGCATTTCAGTGCTTGCAGACAAAAAAAAAGTTATTTGTCTCACTGTCTGGGTGTTCTTTATAATGGTCCATAAGTTCTTAATTGATCAGAAAGGAGTGGCGTTACTCACGCATATTTTAAACTTGTCAGGTTTATAAAAAAAATGCAATTTATAGTAATTTTCTATTTCAGTTATTTCAGCCTGAATCTATAAATGTTTAAACATAATAACCCTTTTTTCGAAGAATATACTATTTTGGATCACTACTGACAACCATAAAAAAACACAATTGAAGCGGATACTATTAATTAATGAGTATTAATTAGTCATAATAATGCAACCTCTATCAATCTAAGCCTAGAATCATTTACAAAATGTGGTTTCCAAGATAAAAATCTGACCCTTTGAGCTTTGTTTGCGGAAAAAACATGAGTAATGAGCTTTGTTTGCGGAAAAAACATGAGTAATCCTATACATCTCATTGCCAAGTTGATAATCATGAACACAAATGCATACCTGCATCAATTTATTCAGCTTTGCATCACCAGTACCATCATCAAGATCTATGATACAATGATTCATTGTGAAGACGTATTATAACGAAGTAGTTGCAATGAGACCCACTCGTATAAACAAATTACCTATAATAATAGCTATTATTCTATAGGTAATATTTTATAGGTAATATAAAGAATTAGAAGTAATTTAGTTATTATTGCTTGTGTTTGTGCTCTTCTTGGTTTTATGTCTTTTAAGATTCATTTCTATGTGGCAAAGAGTTCTAACCGTTAATACTAATAGGGATTGCTAATACCGTCTTAAGTGACATCATCAATATTGATAACAGAAATTAAAACCAGTCGCTGTACAATGCGTGCCACTAAAGATGAGACTTAACACATCACGTGGTTTGACTTGCGCAGTAGACGATTTTAGGTCTCTTGAGCGGTATGTGGTTTGAGCGCGGGACGGGACCGAGTGTCATCGGGGCGGCGGAAAGAGCGCGGCAGGCGCGGTCAAGTCTCATATTTCATGGCGCGTATATTTACAATCTTCAGCATGGTCTTTAGAGACGGATTCTTTAATTACCTGCTTAGCTTCATGACTTCAGAAAAAATGTGTGAGTAAAAAATTATAAATACAATTATGAGTTTTGTCGTTTCTATTTCTTAAAGGTATAAGAACGTGAACGAATCTCTTACATAAGACTTCAGACAGATTTCAAATTATATTCAATTTACTTTTGGATGACCTCGAAAGGTCAAAGATTGAAGAATGTCATAAGCATAACATACCGGAGCTTCTCACATTATTTGAGGTCACATTTTCACCGACGGAAACCTCACCTTCGGAAGAGCTTAACATAACTTCAAGTAAAAACGTCTCGGATGCATTCTTTTGGAGATCTGCAACCGTTGGTTTAAACCCCCAAAGATGAGCTGTGGATTGTGAATCCAAAAACTTGATACAAATTGTTTCCCGAAATGGTTTGCTTATCCGTAGAATGGTGCATAAGTTCATATAGCCATATCAACGAATTGAACCATGAATGTAAATTGTGAACGAACTTTACTGGTATATTTACCAATACTGGTAATACAGGTTGCATCCGATTAGACTGGAAGACAACCATAATTGGGCAAAGGCTAGGCAGATTATTATGATCTACTGAACCATATCAACAAGTTCCATAAGAACTTGACCATCTTTTTCTGTTTCATGACCCGAAAAATATTTCACAACAAATTATAATAATGTATCATTTTAAATATTTGCTGGTTCAGTCTGAAGCCATGACTCATCCTGGTTTCCCATGCTTCGTGAGACTCATGAATCACAATTCGATAAAAATATTAACTATTCAATTGTAAATGTCAGCGGTCATGAGTTTCTTGCGCGTATTTTTTATATCACTCATATTACTGACTGATTCAAGTTCATCTAGTTAAACTTCATTGCTAGGCAATGATTAGGAAGTACACTTTGATATTTATTATTGTTTAATATATTGTTGGTAACGTAAAATATGGATCCTAAATTCAGCCAAGTCTGAATCAGCATCTATCTGTATTAAATTAGCAATAGACACGAAAAACTTGGACTTCTTCAGGGTTGCATGTTCGGACCACATCCAAATATCATCATAATAAGAAACCTAAAAGAAGAAACCATTGGTACAATTGATAAGCTTTGAAATCACAACAAAATGAACGAGAAGAATCATATGACCGAATCTTCAATTCAATTTCGAAATCTCATACAAAGTTACTGTAGACATTAAAATCATGTGTCTTAGAGATGATGAATAAGTTAGAAAAGGACCTTACTCTTTCGAAGTTATGACACTTTACAATCAATATTGCAAAACAGGTAGGCACATATATTAGCCTTAATCCTATAGAGTAAATTCCGAAGAACTCATCGGTAACTCTCTCGGTGGTTGAACCTGTTTTTAACGCAACACTATTTAAATATCAGTCGGTTTCGTCTATACAAATGTCAACTAAACTGTTAATAGAGTTAACAGGAGTATAGGTTATGTTCTTCGGTATTTGTACGACTGCAATCCTATTGCGTATTAGCTGTGTTAGTGTTAATTGCAAATCCGCCATTAATACTAGCTTATGAAACAGACTTCAAATGAAAATTGATGATAATTTATTCAAAAGGCTTAGAGCTTTCTTACATCAAATTATACATAGTGGTGGTTATCACATTAATTGAAACCACGTATTCAGAACATGATTCTGGACCTCCCTGCGTTGAAATTTTTCGTCGGTTATTAATAAAAATCTGCTGTTTCCTACAAAAGTGCAACACATATACGCGATCAAAATTTATGGAATAGCCGATTTTTTTTTTAATAACCGACGTAAAATTTCAACTGAGGGACGTCCACAATCATCGACTATGTGGTTTTAATCGCCACTCAGAATTAATTATACTCACCCAACTTCTGTTAATTTCGACTTTAACTTTACGTAGTTTATTTGCTCATAATGATTCTTTACCTCTCCTACCATACTGCTGATTTTATAAATAGACTACAGAACCTGACCTGTTAGTTCATCAGTTAACTAAAATAAGGATATTCCCACACTAAAATTGTAAAGTCGGTTACTGGATGAATCACTGAGCCTTCCCATGACACTATAAAACAGTAATGACTCATCAATGACATAGAATGCTGTGTTAACGTGAACCAACACGTTACCGAATAACTGTTGTTTAAAGACTAGCTTCAGTGGGCCATAATCTAGGCAGATTGAAACCTGATTGAGTAGGCACAGGAATGTCTAGAGATTGATGCTGTCGTAAATCATGTATCGATCTTTTATTTTTATTTGCTGTTATGTATACATCTATATAAATAAATAAAATTTAAGTGTCTGTTTGTAATGTCAAAATAACAGCTTTTTACTACCTAAATGCATGAAACAAACAAACAACGCCCAAACGCAACAAACGGCTTCGCAAGCGTGGATATCGAAAATTATCCCACGGGAACTTACTACCGAGATAAAAAGCATCATATGTGTTAATCCAGGTTATAAACTATCTGTGTGCCAAATTTCATCCAAATCGGTTCTGGTGTTTTTGCGTGATTGAGTAACAAGCATCCAAACAACTCTCTCATACAAACTTTCACATATATAATCCTAACCTTGTAGGTACCATTTTGGGAAAGTAAAAATTAAAATTTTATAATTCATGTCAATATTATCAATACTAACTTCAATATTCAAAGAAACATTTCTCTTTACGACACAGGGAATCCTAGTGTGAGTTCCAGGAAAGAACACAACAAATGTAACTTATTATACAATAAAATTATTCTTATTCTTTAACCCATCGCACGCCAATTAGCAGATACAACAGATTTTTTATTGTTATCTGAACACCTGGGTGTCAATCGACGTTTAAAGAGTTAAGATGTTAGGTGAAATATTATCTGCAAGTTATTTACTAGTAGTTAAGAAAGGGCTTTACATAAACTACGTAAAGATAACCCGTACAGAAGCGAAACCTATTGCATATACGAGTACATAACATATTTAAGTAAGTAGTTAAGTAATTTCACTAACTGCTTGAGAGACCCCAGAAATCTACTCGTTCCGATAGAATGGTAAAAATGCCTAGTAAATACGATATTATACGTGTCGTTTCGCATCCTCGTCAAATTTAAGGGTGTGGTATAAGGCCATCAAACCGAACAACTTTTTCCATGGCACCAACATCGTAATCGCGAAAAAATAATCAGCCCCATACATTTGCGTCGAGTAGGTTTTAAAGTTCTCTATGGAACAGTTGAAAATTTTTTCGCGAATACGATGATGGTCCCATGGAGAAAGTTATTCGGTTTGACGTTCTGTACAACACCCTGAAATTTGACGAGGATGCAGAACGAAACGTTGTTTCACAGACTTATAAAAAAAGATGGACTCCGCGCCACGCATATCGAAAGTGAAGCACAGTAAGTATGCCGGCCGGACCGTTCGTTTGTACAAACACGCCTCGCGCACACATTTACATCATAGTATGCCGACCGGCCGCCATTACGTGACACGAGCGACAGCGTCTTTGCAGGTACTCAAATCATGCACACATAGATCGGCACGGTGCTTCACTTTCGATATGCGCGGCGCGGAGTCCATCTTTTTTTATAAGTCTATGCGTTGTTTATACGTAATTTTGCTCTGGATCGTTTCATAAAATAACTAATTAGTAAGAAAACCATATGTAATGACAACACTGACAGTAAGTACCTAAGTAACTAGAGTGTGTGGTGGAAAAAAAATCTGCAAAAAGACCCAATATAAAACTATTGGAATCAATCTTGGATATATGGCCTTAGAATCACCTAATTGTATTTACATAGTTTTTTTACATTGGGGTCTGCTTAATGTAAAGTTTGAATCGGTATATATAGGGTGACTGGTAATTAGTGACCGACACCTAAACACATGATTGTGCTCATGATAACAAACAACTTTTACTAAGGGACCTAACCTGAAATCGCGAAAAAAAAATCAGCTGCCCCATACATTCATGTTCGCATAACTCGTCAAAATGTAGGGAGCAGCAGATTTTTTTGTACTTGCCTAAGTAGTAATAAAGTATGTCATTAATAGTTTTTTCCCCAGAGGGAAGGGTATAGAGGAAGGAGGGAAGGGGTTTCCCCCAGAGGGGAGGGGGTGGTAAAGAGGGAACGGTTATGGGGAGGGGGTGGCGAGGAGGGAAAGGGTGTAGGGGAGGGGTGGTGAGGAGGTGAGGGCGAGGATGATGAAAAATAAAAATGAAAAAAAAAATGACTGAAAAATAGAAAGTCGGAAACTCGGAACGGCACAAAAAACAGGAGTAAACTCCAGTCGTGCGTCGGAGCTGACACCACTTTTTTTGTTTGTTTGAACGCGCTAATTTCTGGAACTACATATAGGCCGACCGTTTAACTCGCGTATCGCCTGCGCGGTAGAAGGGAGCGAGGGGAGATGTTAGCGGATCCATCCGCATATTCATCACACTAGGACTCTTAGTTGCCGAGCAAAAAGAAAAAAAAATCAGAAGGAACGCTAAGCGAAAAGGAAGTAATAGCGCGGGCAGGCAATGCGACGCGACGGGGTGGGTCGGGGGAAAAAGACATTTCACGCGGACGAAGTCGCGGGCAGAAGCTAGCTCAATATTTTTGTCCTGTGGCATATTTTCCGACATCCACGCGGGCAGAAGCTAGTTATATATAAATCTATCTTATAGTTTATTTAAATTGACTCCTTCCAACCATCCCTCTTAACCTCCCAAACAATAAACCAAAAACAGACACCATACCAACTACAAATGCATCAAACATCAAAGTAACTAAAAGCATTCAAACATACAGACACACTTTTATAATAATAGAGATTGGAATTTTATCATCTAAATCTGGCATTTTATTGCCTCGGCCATTATGTCTGCTAGTATCGAAGCTATAATCCTAAATACTCGCTATAAGGCATATTAATTTACGTTTTCAACATATAAATTGTATGTGACGTCTACATTTGGCACACGGGCACCTGTGCCGTCGGCTTAGCATGCGATTATGAGCTAGGGTTGCCACTTAGCCCTGTTCAACTTTTAAGTGTGAAAAAGAAAAGTTTATGGGTGTCGGATTATGTTTTAAATAGGGTTGCACAGTCGTATTTTTGTAAAAAAAACTGATTTGTTTTCAAGAAGCTAAAGCAGTTTTTTTTTTAAATCCACCTTGATTTTTGCTTCAATTAAGAAATATAATATATGATATGACATTTGTTTTTTTTTTAATATTTATTGTCATTATTTAACTTCGCAACCTTAAACTAAATCCTTGTCCAAAATATACAACACATTAAATGTTGAGGAAGACAGTGGTTTTTTTTATTAATATTTATAAAAAAAAAAACTGGTTGAGCACACATTATCTGTTATTATAAAATTCAATAACAAAACGAAAGGTTAAAAAGATAAGCAGTCACGCGTAAATCTAATAATTATTCCATTTACTGATAAGATAATAAAACAACATTAGGTACTACTAAATTCAATAAAATCCGGCTTAATTAAAGTTTTAACAAAAACTTTGAATAATTATGCTACAGTAAAATGAGCTTGCAAATGATTACGTCAACTAAAGCATCGTTCTAATTATCGCCAAAAAATCGCCAATCATGGCCGTAAAAGAATTAATTACTTAATTATTTTAAGACTCAGTTAACCTGTAACTGAACCTGAACCAATCAAAAATAATTACTTAAATACCGAAACATATCGGATACTTACATAATTCATTTCTGACTATCAACCTGGTACCTGGATTAGAATCTGGTTAGTGGCACCAAGTTTGCCCCCTGTAACATGGCACTCACACATTCCTGCCAATCCCTTCGAATACTGCCAAGATATGACAAAAAACTGAACATTTCAAACTCACAATAAGTTCACAAGTTTATCCCGTGGCAACCCTACACGTTCTCTACGATATATCTTGGGCACACTTTCCAATGAAGATGGGTTACTACTTTCTGTGAGGCGTACCATACATTCCATACCTGTACCCTATTCGGCACGGGCTGGTGTATGATATACGAAGATGCTAATATTATTCTTGAAATTATTTTCCTTTGTACGATATTGTTGACTAAATATTTGCGATATTTTGCAAGCAAGTCCGTGTGAAGGTTAACAGGTCCGTCTTTGATCACCTGTGAGCCTGTGACAGACGGGATTGCCCAAAGTCCCCCAAAGTTACCCTAAACATAAAAAATGTGCCTGCAATTTCGTCGGTAGTTAGATACCCTATTCGTTCAACCTATACTAGAACTATTACTGCTTGGGGCAACTGAAAAAGAAGTTTCAGGATACATTCTATAAAGTCCTTTTTCAGATACCGCTGCGACGCTGATATTTGTCACTGGTTCGTTATTGCAAAGCTCTATCCTCGGGCGGAGCAGGGAACACAGCACACACAGCTACACACAGCTAACTAACTAATTGGTACTACATAATATTGTTGCAAATATCCCTCATCAGACTAAATAAAAAACCAAGACATAGACAGCGCTGTCAACAGTGATGAGAGGCCGGTTTCGTAATTATGTGTGCACTTAGTGAGGTGTAGTTTGTTGTAAATGTGTGCGTGTGAGCGTGTATGCACAAAGCGAGGTGTAGTTTTGCGCATGCTTCACTGAATTGTTCGCAGCGCTATGTCTTGTTTTTTATTTGGTTTGAGCTGCAAGCTCAGCCCTAAGACTATTTTTTTATTAACGATTTTGCATGTCTGATTGCCCAAAACAACCTCACACGTCAATTACCCATCTTCAAACCAACCATGGCGCAAGCACAACATGCCGTATCCACTCCTGCGCAACTCAGCATGTAAGTGAATAGCTATCCCCGTACCTGAGGCCACTGGGTCGCGGCTAGAGGTCGCACAGACAGACAGACACACAGCTTAATGCCACCAGGATGTGCTTAATAAGATTCTACCGTGTATTAGGGTTCCGTACCAAAATGGTAAAAAAGGAACCCTTATGGTGTCACTCAGTCTGTCTGTCTGTTTGTCTGTCTGTCTGTCTGTCTGTCTGTCTGTCACAGCTGGATATCTCAAGAACTACTAATGCTATCAACTTGAAATTTAGAATAGTTTTAGATGCCGTTGACCCAACTACACTTGCGTGCAATAAAATCGATCCACCCCATTCTCTTCGATATGAAACGTGAAAATTTAACAAGTTTAATTAACAATAACCTAATATATTATGTACTAAAATCTTCCTGACTGTATGTAGATTACGTAAGTGAAAAAAATATCAAAACTGATTCATTACTTTTTGAGAAAAACGCGAATTTAAAAACATACAGATCGAATGAAACACCTCCTCTTTTTCAAGTTGGTTAAAAATTCAAGTCAAATGATCAATAAACGAACAGTAATAAACAAAATTAAGCTTATGTCAACTTCACTGACAAAAAAAAGTCACGCAGTTTTTTCAAACAAAAGTGATTGATGAGAACATCAGAAGAATCGAGTCGATCTTGTCAAGAATATTGCTTTTATCAAAGTATATGTGTATGTGTAAATAAACTTTATCTTACATACCTTCACACAGTATAAAATAATTAAAATAAATACATTAATATCTTTGAGCTATCGTCTCTCAAATAGAGAGCATGGGGTGGGCCAATTTTTTTGCACGCAAGTGTATTTTACAAACAAGAAAAAAATTAAAATATTTCTATTTTTTTGCAACAGGGACTGAAAGGGGGGTCTTAAAAAATCAAAGTGGGGCTATTAGGGCATGTGGGGTATCGTATGAAAGAGCGCTATTTGCACATTCTCAAACATTTTTTTCTTTTTTTTAGGCCGCATAGTTTTCGACTTCTGATGAAAATGTAAAAAAAAATACCTTTCGCCCCCCCTTATCTCCGAAGTTTGCAAAGAGAAAAATCTGAAATTATTCAATGTGATAGAAATTTATGTAAAGATTACAGGAAAAATAAAACGATGTCTCTAAATAGCACACTTTTTCAGAAATCGGAACGGAACCATCGGTGCGCGAGTCTGACTCGCTCTTGACCGGTTTTTTTTCATGTGTGTTCTATTTGGTAGGCGAACACTGAGCAAAAATCATAAATTACTTTAAGACGACAATAACCGACTTTTAATTATTTTAAACTGAAAATCATGTCTAAACGAGTAGTGATAATGATTTGGAAAAAATATAAATGTTAAATTAGAGTATTTTCTTAATAACTTGATATGTGAATATTTTAGATTATGTTTATATTACATAGTGTAATTAATTTGTAAAGTTATGTCTAACGCGAATAGAAAACTGAGAATCACGCAAAAACTATCAAGCGTATGTTTATGAAACCTTCACCATTTTAAAGATAACTTAAATTATTTATCTTTTATTATACGTTTTAGTATAATATGTACGGCCTTTTGTTTTAGGAATAATTAATTAATAATGCATATTATTTGGGACAGCGCTCCTTGAGGGGCGAGTCCTATTGGGCGGACGTACGACGCGTTGCGTGAGCTCAGCACAGAACACGCAAGCTAACCACTCAAGGCCGTTGGCACTTATCTGCGGTTTAAGCAAGGTAACTAAGGTCTTTGTAAGACACATGTACACTATGACATTTCAAT
Organism: Cosmia trapezina; assembly: GCA_905163495.3. Lineage (NCBI taxonomy): Eukaryota > Metazoa > Arthropoda > Insecta > Lepidoptera > Noctuidae > Cosmia > Cosmia trapezina. The sequence continues at coordinate 13,030,459 of LR991042.1, forward strand.
ACTTAGGTACTTCGAATTAACGTTTTAAACACATTCATTTTCTCAAAATCAAAATGTCAGTACGCTGTTTGTTTACCAAATCGGACAAGTAATCAGAAATACGCTTTACCAATTTTTTTTTTTACTTCTGTAGGTAATTTATTTGCTGGTATTTACAGTGATTTATGGCTACAAGGATTTATTTGATTTGAGTTTAATTTCGGTTTTCGGAGGATATGTGTAGTTTTAAAACTTTTAAATGTTTATTAGCTAATAAGTTAATATTGAAGTGACGTTTTGATGTATTTATTTAAGTATTTTCTAAATTATGCTGTTGTATGAAAAGAGTCTTGGAAGTCAAACTGAAATTATTTAATCTAGTTCACAGTCTGCAACACCTGTGACAAGCGTGGCAATAAATGCTATTTCCGTCTCTATAATACTTATATGAAAAAGGTAAGAAAGGCTTTGGCCCCGCAGTCAGAAATGTTTCCCTTCATCAACAAAATATTAAGTAATTTCCAAATGAATGAACTAATTAATTAAATGCACCCCAGCGTGGTTTGACCAGACTCGATTGCTCGAATTAACCCAAAGATTCACATTAGCCCCTGTAACCTCATGTATCATGGGGTTACACAGGCAAGGAGTAGACCGGGGGGCGCGATAATGAAAAGATATGGAAGGATTATTAGAGCCGTACCGGTATATGAATCTTAGAGTAGGCAAAGGAATTATGGAGAGCCGGGTGATATTTATCTGTGGATGGGCATCTCATAATTGATTTAATTTAATTTGTTTTATTATTTTAATTTAATTTGACTTGATTTTAATTTAATTTAATTTGTTTTTGTTATTTTGGTTTATTTTAATTTAATTTGATCTGTTTTTAATTTCATTTGATTTATTTTTATTTTTATTTGATTTATTTGACATGTCTGGCAATGGGTGTAATTTACCTGAAAATAAATGATTTTATTTTATTTTATTTTATAATGTCGTCGCCGCCAGGCTGTTTCAGGTCCAGCTTCACCGTTGAATCAACGGTTGTCTCAACTTTTTCTATGTCGCTACCATAGATATAAGAAAGAAGGAGATATGGCTTAAGTCCCCCACCACTCGCCACAACTACACATGCATGCAGTTCAGTAAAAGCAATACTAGATACGCAGTCGCGCACACACCCGCATTTCATAAATCAGAACCTACTACACAATCAATTATAAACCTCATTCCATTAAGCACAGCGTCATTTACCATGCAACTTACTTACAGAAACACATCGGTCTCTATCGGACATTTGCCTGTGACATGAGTAGTGTGATCATGTCATGCGGACACGGACACGCCCGCCCTTGACACTTCTCCTGTTTTTTTAGATTTCTATGGTTGCTACTAATGCTGTGTTACTCCAAAGTCTTGCTCCTATACGTTGCAGGTTTCTTGATAAAATGAATGACTCTGAAAAAAAAAGTTTAAACAAGCTTATTTGGGTAGTGATTAACTACATAGCCTCAACAGTATTTGCTAAATTAACTGTGTGTGAACTTCAAACCGCAAAGTTTTTGTTGAATCATAACTTGTGGCTAGTTAGAAGATTGTAAGTGTTAGAAAAAATGTGCATCGTCATTTTAATATTAGCATAAGTAGGTTTATGAAAGTTATGAACAAAAGTTAGGCAAGATAATAAAGTTAACTAAAAGCTTGGTATTGTTTTTTAACTTGTACTTATTTGTTTTTTTTTTATTTTGGACATAAACACTTCAATTAATTTTAATTAATAGCTGCGCCCCGCGGTGTCAACCGCGTAACCAGGATAAAACGTAGCCTGTGTGTTAATCCGGGGTATAGCTGTTTACATACCAAATTTCATTCAAATCAGTCCAGCCGTTTGAGCGTGAACAAGTAACAAACACACAAACTCACACATACTCACAAACTTTTGCCTTTATAATATTAGTGTGATATTAATTTAATTGTTGCTGAAAAAGCTGTTTTTTTTTATCATAACTTAGCCAATTATAAGTCTGAAAGCGTTTTCACTTTTATTTTACTAAGACGACAATCACAAAGACCCAAAATACTTACGATAATTATTATTCTTTAGACAAAAATAACAAATGCCGATCGCAAAATTAGAATAAAATTAATTAATAATTAAACAGCCTTAGATAATACAGGTAGGTAAGTACTCATAAAATCACTACTAAATGAAGTTTTATCTATTGCAAATCTAGATTAAAGTGGTTTTCAAAAGTATAAATATATTTATTCAAATAAATTAAATACAGTAATAGGATTTGGTCAACCTCTTGCTTTTGACGTTGAAATTCAAATCAATATTTTATAGCAGCATTTTATGATTATTACTATAAAATAATCCAATAAATACTTGATGATTGGCGTATCACGCTTGACCATTAAGCCTATTGAGGTCTAATGGTCAAGCACGTTCTGCCGATAAAAGGACAAACATATAGTTATAAGGTCCCATTAAAATTTTCACCGGGTGTTCTACCCATGAATATGAACAACTTTCACTATGGGACTAACTCTGAAATCGTTCAGCTGTTCAGTAGGACATTTTTCGACACCAACCTCGTCAAAATGTAGGGAGCAGCTGATTTTTTTTTCGCGATTTCAGGTTTGGTTCCATAGTAAAAGTTATTCAAAATGATGAGTACAATGACTGTGTTTTGTTTCTGTGAGGTTTTTTTTGTGGATGGCATCTCGCAGGGCAACCTAGGAGGTTGTTTCCTGTGAGTGCCTCAATGATACAATTTAAAAACTAAGCGACAACTCGTTATGTACCCCCTGTGGGCTACGGACTTCGGCTTAGGTCGTCATCGCTGGAGAAGGGCAGTAAGGGATTGCTGGATTGAATTAAAGTTTCAAGAGAATACTTTCTTCGCTATTTATTAATGAAATAGCCGATTACCAGTACCTCGAAACGTCGGGAAACAAGTAGGTACCTGTTTACCTCGTAAAAAAGGAATATCGCGATAAAAACCGTTCTCGATATTGTTTTATAATACCAGTACCTACCTATTCACTACTGCATAGTAGTGTTGATTATGTGAAAGTCTCCTAAAACAGTTAATTATTGGTCCTTGAGGTTTGGCTTGGCTTGGCTTGGCTTGGCTTTGTGATGACCAAAACCACCACCACCACACCACCATCATCACCATCTTATTTATATTCAATCAATCTGCTTGGCCTTTTCCCAACTATGTTGGGGTCGGCTTCCAGTCTAACCGCGGATGCAGCTGAATACCAGGGCCCCAAGTCTGCTATTTTTTACATTCCAACACGATCCCATTGTCACTGCATTGTCATTTTGCTAAACGTTCGTAATCTGCTAAATTCATAATTTCATAGAATGGAGTGTCAGTGGTTGACCATTGGAAAGTCATAATGATGCCATTATGACGCCATTATATTAGTAGATTACCAAACTTGTCAAAATCAACAATTATGAAATCAATGATAGACCATTCTGACACTATTGTAATAGCAGACTTGAGGCCCAGTATTTTACATGGAGCTACTGCCTGTCTGACCTCCACAAACCATTAACTGGGTAATACGATACCCCTTGGTAAAACTGGTTGTCAGACTTTCGGGCTTCTGACGACCCGTAACGACTGTCAGTGATTCACGTATGATAGCCGGCACCAACGGCTTAGCGTGCTTTCCAAGGCACGGAGGAGTCTCGTTATGTATATGTAGAGATGGTGTCCCATCCATGGACCAACCGCGGCAAGCGTAGCTTAACCTGATGGATAGACCCGTGCGGCTGTTATTACTTTAGCCACGAGCTCGACGGGCATTTATATTCAGAAGTAAACATTTAAGAACTGATAGTACCTAAACCAATAAATAAACAGGACATTAATAAATTAAAACACTTGTAATCGGCAGATTTAAAGTCAAAAGCTGTGCATCTGACCTGCGCAGGCGCTACCCGCATCAAATTAATGGCATCTCGCTAAAATTAACATCATTAATTGGTTACGGATCGACTCGAGAATAATCGTTAAATAAAAATCGAAGAACACACACGCTTTGCCTTTTATTAAATTAACTTAATGTTGTTGTGGTGTATTTTGATAATAAGAAGGAATCTTTTCATCACTGATGAAATCATCACTGCATGTTTTTCTAATTTATTTAGCCACGAGAGGAGCTCGTGGCTAAATAATAACAGCCGCTCGGGTTGATCGTCAAGGTTAAGCAACGCTTACCGAGGTCGGTCCGTGGATGGGTGACCATTGATTTCATACCGAGAACCCTTCGTGCCTCAGAGAGCACGTTAAGCCGTTGGTTCCCCCTGTCATCTGTAGATCTTGGACTGTCGTTACGGGTAATCAGAAGCTCGAAAGTCTGTTAATTAGTCTTACTGAGGGGTGTCGTGTTACCCATTAACTGGGTTCTGGACACTCTGTGAAAATTTGTCCATCTATTTTAATGAGACCTTATCACTACATAGATAAAACAAAGTCGCTTCTCTCTGTCTGTCTGTCCCTATGTATGCTTAGATCTTTAAAACTACGCAACAAATTTTGATGCGGTTTTTTCAAATAGATAGAGTGATTCAAGAGGAAGGTTTATATGTATAATAAACGCGGGCGAAGCCGCGAGCAAAAGCTAGTAATAGATAAATTGGTTCGATGACGAAGGCAAGGCTATCCACGATTTGATTGGATAGCATACCTAACAAAAATATCAAATACAAATGTGGCATTGCTTTATTTTGTATATCACAATTTAATAAATCAATAAGAACGTTTTACCAATAAAATCGAATAAACCGGTTTGGTGTCAACCTCTTACTAACAAATAATAGTATCGTCTCTATTTGCGTGATCACGCATTGTTTTTTTATGATGATGCACAATGACAAGTTTTATGCAGCCTAACTTTCATTTTTTTAAGTCATTTATTTAAAATAACTTTGAAGCGTGGGCGGCTAAATATTAAGGATATCTAGCAATGTATTCTCGTCAATACTACAGATGTAACACTTAGATAATTTCTAGATTCAACTCATAATGCTCAAATACTGTACCTACTGTTACATTCAATTTAACCATACAGCCACAAAACCAAGGACATTGTGAAAATGCATTCCGAAATTCCAATCACTGCTGCACTCACATAAATACTCGATTACATGTACACTTGTAATCTTTTACATAGGTAAATATACCATCTGTCAACAGAACAGTACAATTTTGGCGCTTATTCCCATAATTAAAAGGTCTAAATTGATTTAAAATGTGATTGTTTTACAGAGCGCAATATGTCGACCGCCGATTTGGATCCTGTAGCTAATATATTAGCGGTCACAAAATCACCTGTTGCCACTACACACCTGTTCAATACAATCACATCTGACTCTACTTGACAAGCCAAAATGAACCTTAAAACAAACAAAGTAAGTTCTAAAATAAATTCCGAACTTTAAATGTTTTTTCCCCATCGATATCTGGCCGAAATTACGAAAAAAGTTTCGTTAAAAAACATCTTTGGACAGTTTTGAGATTGATAAAAAATTTGTTTCTGATCGCGTTAAAAAAATTCGAGAATATCAGCGGCGCATTGACATTAGCAGATTGCGAGTGCCTTTCCCATTAAAAAGTTATCGAAGTTTTTGGCGGGACATATTTTTTAAAGCAACATGGCGGCATCATTGTTGGTAAAAATACGCAATGTGTTTTTCTCGTCATTTATTTCAGGTTTTTTACGAATTTAATGCTGTTTTAAAACTTATCTTTAAAACAGCATTAAATTCATAAAAAACGTCGCTTATGTCGCTATTCGCACCTTGTTGAAACAAAACTTATTATTTATTTAAAAACTCGTGTAGAAAAAACTAATAATTTGATTAGCGCCGACAGTCGCCGACGCCGACTATGTTGGGGTCGGCTTCAAGTCTAACCGGATGCAGCTGAATGCCAGTATTTTATATGGTACCGACTGCCTATCTGACCTCCACATCCCAATTACTTGGTAATACGATACCCTTGGTAAGACTGGTTGTCAGACTTTCGGGCTTCTAACGATCAGTAACGACTTTCAAAGATCACGAATGACAGCCGAGACCAACGGCTTCCGAGGCACGGAGGAGTTTCGGTATTTAAAGATGGTACCCATCCACGGAACAACCCCGGCGAACGTAGCTTAACCTAATAGATCGACCCGTACGGCTGTTATTACTTAGCGACGAGCTCCTTTCATTCATTGAAGAAAAAGCTAATAATTTGAGATAACTTATGAAGGAAAAATTAAATTGTCAATTAATAAACGCAGCAATATTAAACATAATTTTACCGACGTCTTCATTTCAAACAGGACACAATATAGCACTAGATGACATAAAACAACAAGCCTATAAATCGTCTCAGCCTATAGTATCGGCGGTAATTATACAAGCACTTTTCCCGTATCCGTCCGCCGGGGCTCATCCTTATTTCTGAGCACTCCCATATAGGCACAGCTTTCACTTTAGCCATACAGCATTTGAATCTCTCTACAATTTCTATTTTAGAATGTACCTAGTACGTATCTACATACATCAAACCTGTTAGAACATTGCTTAGTATAGAAAATAAAATGTCAAAGGTATTCCAGCTAAGTGTAGATCAGACTATAACGTAAAACTTGAATTTACAAAATAATTTTACTCTGATTTTTAATTTGCTAGACGAAAATGACATAGCTTAGCATGACTAAAATGTCAAATAGACAAAAAAAGGTCGATCGCAGCTGTCATTTTGGTCTAGCAAATTAAGTAAAACTTGAATTTACCAAGTATGTTTTCAATTTTACTCTAATTTTTAATGTGCTAGACGAAAATAACATAACATAACATGACTAAAATGTCTAAAAAAAAGTTGATCGCAACTGTAATTTTGGTCTAGCAAATTAAAAATCAGAGTTCAGTACTTTTAATTTAGTATGAAATAATTATAAACTGTCTCTCTATTTTATATAGAATTTAATTTTTTAATTAAAAAGTTAAAATAAGTTAAAAAGACGAGAAGACCCTATAGAGTTTTATAATTAATTTAATTAAGATTTAATTAAGATTATTTAATAAAAAAAAATTAAAATTAAATTATTTATTTTGTTGGGTACAGTGGGCTGCATCAATTGGGTACCCGAGTTGTATTAAAATTTTTATCTACACCTATGCTATAAATCCTCTATAAAAGTTTCTGAATAATATCATCCAAACGGGTGTTATAATGTTGTACTGAATTTCATAATGTAACTCGTTTTCAAAAAAAGGACATTGTAATGCACGCGCGTTTCACTAAAACAGCGCCGTAATTTAAAAAAAGAACTTATTCGAATTCACGTCGTATACTATGAGGCCGACCGCCATGTTCGATACGAGTATTAGTATTGCAAAAAACTGTTTCAGAACCTTTTATAGAGGATTCATAACATGGATGTAGATAAAGTCTTGTATGCAACTGTACATAATTAGGTATTAAAACACTCATGATGTGATACTATTATCACACGAGGCGTACCCCTTATTATACGTCAGTTGCATAAATAACTACAGGGTGGCCGGAACATTGACGTCCAAAAATAAAATTTCGGTCCCTCGTATCGTGGGGTATTCGAATCACCCCCATGTATGTTCCGCGACTTTTCATAGTTTTCGAGTTATGAATTTTTTTCTGAATGTTTGAAAATTTTCGACCTGACCAACCTAAAAAAATTCTAAAAAAAAAGTAGAGGGTTTTATCGAGTTTCTTTTTTTGCAACTAAATTTTCATAAGTACATAGTACTTTTATGCATAAAATAATCAGCTTCGTAACTGTGATGAAAGTTATGAAAATGTTGATCTAAAGTGAAAAATTTACGTTCGGTAAATTATGACTCAAATTTTCAACTTTAAATTAAAAATCTTAACAGGTGACTTCATAATTCCTAAGTAGGCTTCAAGAATGCGCCAGACTCTCAGCTTTCATAATCATAAAAAAAATGAAGTACTTAATAGGGCTACTTTGTTTAAAACCGGCCTTCAAAGACAGCGAGGTGGAAAAATTCTTAAAATTACCCATCTGAGTAATTATTTTTTTTTGGCTATTTTCTCGTTCCTAAGGTTAATTAATGATAAGAATACTGAAAACTAACCAACAAATAGTTTCAGAGTTGGGTAAGAAAAGTTTTACGTAAAAAGTGGTTTTGAATAAAACACAGATGATAATGTGAAAAAAGTACTTAATTTATTTTTAACATTTACAAAAGGTTTTCAAAGTGGCCACCACCAGCAGCAATACACATTCTACACCTACGTAAGAAATTGTCTGGCAATCGTCTAAAAGCGTCTCTGTTCTCTCTCACAACACGTTCAGCTTCTGCAATCAACTGCCTCAGCTCTTGTTCACTTGAACAGTCTCGGGCGTATGCTATTTCCTTGTAATAGCCCCAAATAAAGAAATCGATGGGGTTGAGATCAGGTGAGCGTGGAGGCCACCTAATTGGTCCGCTGCGTCCGATCCATCTGTTGGGGTATGTTTCATCTAAGTAATTTCGGACCTGGGTTGCATAGTGACACGGGCGCCGTCATTTTGCAACACCATGGTTCGTCTGAGTTCGAGATTCACATCTGCCAGCAACAATGGAAGTTCATTTTCCAAAAAGTTTTTGTATGTTTCTCCATCAAGTCTGGACGGCAGTTCAAACGGACCAATTAGTTCGCCATTGAGGATACCAGACCACAAGTTAACGCTGAAGCGATGTTGAAATGTCGAAGCTCTCACTTCGAGTGGATTTTCATTCGCCCACGTGTGGTAATTATGAATATTGAATATAATGTGGTTAGTTTTCAGTATTCTTATCATTAATTAACCTTAGGAACGAGAAAATAGCCAAAAAAAAATAATTACTCAGATGGGTAATTTTAAGAATTTTTCCACCTCGCTGTCTTTGAAGGCCGATTTTAAACAAAGTAGCCCTATTAAGTACTTCATTTTTTTTATGATTATGAAAGCTGAGAGTCTGGCGCATTCTTGAAGCCTACTTAGAAATTATGAAGTCACCTGTTAAGATTTTTAATTTAAAGTTGAAAATTTGAGTCATAATTTACCGAACGTAAATTTTTCACTTTAGATCAACATTTTCATAACTTTCATCACAGTTACGAAGCTGATTATTTTATGCATAAAAGTACTACTTATGAAAATTCAGTTGCAAAAAAAGAAACTCGATAAAACCCTCTACTTTTTTTTTAGAATTTTTTTAGGTTGGTCAGGTCGAAAATTTTCAAACATTCAGAAAAAAATTCATAACTCGAAAACTATGAAAAGTCGCGGAACATACATGGGGGTGATTCGAATACCCCACGATACGAGGGACCGAAATTTTATTTTTGGACGTTAATGTTCCGGCCACCCTGTATAATACAACTGGGGTACTCAATTGTTGCAGCCCATTGTACACATTGTTATCCTATTTCATCTTTTGTGGTGTAAAAGGTGGTATGTGCATAAATGTGACATTATGTAGTACACTATTTTGTTTCATACAAGTAAGTCTTTATGGGTCGGCTAGTAAAAGGTTGCAATAAAACGAAGACTTTAATAGCTCTGTAACTGATTTCGTAACTTGTCTTATTGTTAATTAATTCTTGTAACTGTTTTGTGCCTTTGAGAGCACTTTATAGGCACCGACTGACTTAAGTCGTGTCGAAGGACCTTCTAAGTGAATGATTAATTATTCCGTCTTCATTAATGGTCGCATAATAAGTATCAGCCACTTTCAATCACTTCCTTCTCCTTTCTCAAAACTATATATGTATACAAATTGAATTCATGGGCATCCTCTTAAGGGGTCATTTGATTGTACTCATCATTATGAACAACTTTTACTATGCGACCAAACCTGAAATCACGAAAAAGAAATCTGCTGATGTGTGTGAGCATGTGGGCTTACGCGTTCTGATTTATCATCATCATCATCATCATTTCAGCCAAAAGACGTCCACTGCTTGGCATAGGCCTACCCCAAGCTCCGCCACTTCGACCGGTTCTGTGCTCCCGCTTCTGTTCTGATTTATATTTAAACCTAATTTATGTACATACATTCCGTAGGTACTAATTCTGGACATTTTCTGGTAACTTGGTTTGACTGCTGCTGTTATCTAAACTCGAGTCCAAAAGGATTCCTAATTAATTGTCCAGCAGATTAGGTTGAAGTTGAGAAATGATAAGTGTTTGAAAATTAAAGTGTATTTTTTACATCACCTGTTACGTCACCATCAGTCACCACAACTTATACAGGGTTAAATTAAATTAGATAGAGAAACTCCGCAGACGTGGTGGGGATTTGTGCCCCGTTGATGGCAATAGGCTTGCCCCCTATTATATGGGACTTAAATATATCTGGCGAAATATAGGTGTACTATAAGTACACACCTGCCGAACCCCTCGGAGACAGGGTGATGTTATGTTATATTAAAACACAAAATAGTACTCAAAATAAACCTCTAGTAGATATTAGATTTCAACATTGACGAAAAATAGCACAGCACCATTTTAATTACGTTGTCGTCTAAAATGGAGACATTTTATCACGGCTATAAAACAAAGTAAAGCTATAAATTCAATCCGGTATTAAGTATCAATCGAACACAATCTAGTTTTTTGGTTGGCGAAGACAAACAGTTGCAATAATTCACGTTTTATTAGTACAATATAGAGCTATTATATTGCCAACTAATAAAGTTGTATATGAACTTATCTGTTTATATAAAACTGACTAAGTAAAACAACGCTGTTAAAAGTTAAATTCAAAGTCACCAATGATGCCGTCACCATGCGACAGAGCCCCGAAACAGCACTACTTTCAGAAGCATCGGAGTGTGTAGGCATCATATAAGCGTGTTATGCCATAGAAGCCACGAGAGTCACGGATACTCTCAGACAGTACCTCGGTGCTCCAATCCTTACGGAAAAGATACATTACCTCGAGATTAATACTAGAATGTCACGACGCACTCGAACGAGTAACGGTTGCTAACCGAAACACAGTGACACTGCAATGGACAAAAGGACACAGTGGATCACTGGGTAACGACGCAGCTGACGAACTAGCTAGGAGAGCATCCAGCACGTCTGTCTGTGGGGCTGAGCCAATCGTGCCCATTCCCTTCAATCAGTTACGCAGGTGGCTACAGGAGTTCATCCACACACAAGCAGAGAGTTGGTGGTACCTCGACACCAGGCTGCAGGCAATCCAGGGAGACTATGCCATCCCTGGACGGTACCCTTACCAGGCGGTTATTACGTCTGGACAGGAACAGGCTACGCCCGGTGACGGGGACCATCACAGGACACTGCTCATTAAACAAACACTTCCACACAATAGGAATAACGGACAGTCCTCTGTGCAGGGGCTGCATGGAGGCTGAGGAGACCGTTGCGCATGTGCTCTTTGAATGCACAGGCGTTACCTAGATTAGAACAGAAACTCTTGAATACCCACATCTTTCACAGATGTTCTTACAGACCCAGAGATTTGATTAACTTCTGGAGGGAGGTGGGCTGGTTGGAATAACCCCCGAAGGCCGCCATGGCTCACGCACAATGGTCCACATAAAGGAGAAACCAAATCCTTAACATAGAACATAGCACGTTCAAGGTCACCGAACTATGGAACGGGCTATACTTGGAATCTTTCTGAGGGATAAAATCCGGAACGAGGTGATCCGGCAGAGAACAAAAGTTGTCGATATAGCTCACAGAATAAGCAAGCTGAAGTGGCAATGGGCTGGCCATATTAGCCGTAGAACCGATGACCGTTGGGGTAGACGTGTTCTTGAGTGGAGACCGCGAATCAGTAAACGTAAGATAGGACAAGACACCCTCAGGCTAAGTGGAGCGACGTTCTTCGTAGGGTGGCTGGATGAGAGTTGCCGAGAATCGAGCTGGATGGCGTGCTATTGGATTATTGCCTATGTCCAGCAATGGAATACTGTAGGCTGATGATGAAGTTAAAAGTAGTTTATAATTTTTACCCTCTGTTGATTTATTTGATTTAATTATTTACAAAAATCAATCTTTAGTCGATTTTATAATAATCGATATATCGTAGGTATCTACTTATTACATAAATACTACCCACCATTAGTAGTACTTCACTTCTCGTTAGCGCCTTAAGAAAGACGGACGTATAAACTTCCTAGTGACTTTTAATTGGCTAATAATAATCTATACATTTTAAAAAGCCCATAACTCGTTTTATTAAAGTGTTAGAACCTAGATTTCCTACAGGTTATGGGCCCAGGCTACGTTTTTACTGCAATATAAGTGGTTAAAATTTAAATAAAAAAATACGGGCATTGTTAAGTGAAATGGACGTGATAAAAAAAGTTCCAATGTTATCGTCGAGTAGGTGACGGCATACTCATAAAAAAATTTAACAATTTTTGATGATTTGATCATCGAATTGTTAGCCGGCACGCCGCCGCCAAACCACGCCACGCGAGGTAGCTCATTTGTTGCTCAACCTACCCCCATCTTATGATGGCGTGATAACTGCGATCGAAACTTTATCGGAGGATAAGTTAATGCCAACATTTGTTAAACCAAGGCTTTTGGATCATGAAGTCAAGTTTAAAAATGAGTCCAGTGATACCAGTGTCAAAAGTTTTGCAATTTGAAGGGAAAAATGGACAGGAATTTCGTAAAACAAAATTCGATAATTCTCAAAATAATAAAGGGAATAATAGCTTCAACTAGAAGGTTAACAAACACAAGAATAAGTCTCAGTTCATGAAGTGTTGTCATTGTGGCCGCAAGGAGCATGTGAAAAACGACAGCAGCAGCAAATACGGATATGAGAAGGACGGTCCAGGCAGTTGAGATCAGTGAAACATCCACGTCGAGCAATTTATCTGGCTTTGCTTTTATGATGGCAGACTATCAAGCGGATCATGATGGAAGCAAAGTTACTTTTCTGGAGCATCATACCATATTATAAACAGGGAAGATCTTTTCATTAGTCACACCGTCTTGCAAACGCCATTAAAATTTCTATTGCTAAAAATGGTGAATTTATTTCAGGGAACGATGTATGTGACCAGCAACATGAGCGTTCAAGAAGTTTTGGAGGACGTGCTCTTCTGTGCTGCGGTACCACCTGTTGTTCTTAACGAAAATGCAAGGAGCAGGGTTGACAGTCATTGTCGACCAGCGAGGAGCCCAAATACGTAAGGTTAATAAAACTATCATGCAAGGTATGTTGAAAAATAATTTAATTGCTGTAGACTTAATGGCATCTGTAAATAAGTGTCAATGTGTTTCTCAAGTGTGCAGTATGTACAAATTATGGCTTTGGTCATAATTACTAAAAATTAATTCATCGAAATTAAAAAAAAATAATAAAATAGTTGATGACATCAGCCAAATTGAAACTGTTATGCGAGCCTGGATGATAAATTGTGTGAGACCCACGGAGTTGAGGCCTGTATAAATAGGAAACAAAGTCGATTTCCGTTCATATCAGGTCAAAAAAAAAAAAAAAAAAAAAGTCATGTTAAACAGCTATTATTTATTGTGCACTCAGATATTTGTGGACTATTGTTACTGTTTATACCCCAACTAACGACAAACAAAAAAAAAGTACTTTGTACTTTTTGTTAATGAGTATACGCATTAGGTACTTTGTTACGTACTGTTTAACCCACCTATAAATCAGACGTGTTTGCTGTTTTTAAAGATTTCGTGGCTAAAAGCGAGGCTAAGTTTAATTTAAAATTAGTCAACTTATGCTGCGATAATGGTGGCGAATATCTATCGACTGAAATGAAAGGTTATTGTGTAGAGAGAGGGATATCATAACATTTAAAAATTCCGAGAATACCACAATTGAATGGCGTTTCTGAACGTATGGTCGGAACCATTACTTAATGGAAAAGCTCGTTTAAGCGGTGCTAAATTAGACAAAGTGTTTTGGGGCGATAGGCAGTACCAACTGCTGTTTATTTGATTAATTTGACCGCAATTAAAACTTTGAAAGATTTCAAAAACACCATTCGAAATGTGGCATGATACAAAACCTCAAATTAAAAAAAAAATTTGAAGGTTGGTTCAACTGTTTACGTTCACAATAAAAGCAGTAAGACCAAGTTTGATGAAAAATCATGGAAAGGGATACTTGTGGGTTATGAACCAAACGCTGTAAAGTTTGGAACCCAGAGTGCGAAAAATTACATAGTAGTCAGGGATGTTATTGTTAATGAGACTGGATTTCTTCAATCCAGGCCAGACCTCAAGTCTGAAGGGAATATTAAAAAATTCTCACGGCAAAGCTGATGATGTAATATCCAAGTCAGTGCCGGTCAAGTCTCATAACTCTGACAGTTCTATATCAGATACGTCTATGGTCTAAATCTGATGAGCACGAGTGTCCTAGTAAAGTTCGCAAATTAAACCATGATAATATAAAATTGAATCGGAGCAAATAAATGATATACTTTTTGATACCCCATCTTCACCAAAAGAAAACACAAATAAAATCCTGACGTTAGATGATGCAATAGGTTCAAAAGTCGTCCACCTATGTCGTTTAGTGAAGACGATGATGATGATCGCAATTTTGTGTGCTCAGTCTATTCTATGTAAAATACCAAATTCATTAGAAGAGATCAAAACAGATCTCAGTGGGAAAGTGCAAATAATACTTAGACTTTAATACCAACACCTGAAAATAAAAACATTGTCAATTTATTGTAAATGGATGTTTTCTGTAAAACATGATGAATTTACCTTTAAGATAAAAAAAAAACAGCTTGTGCAAGGGGTTTCGGTCAAGAATACCTCACGGACTATAATGAAACTTTCGCACCAGTATTAGCATGAATAGCTAGTTTTAGATGTATCTTACTTTTGCGAATCAACTTAGTTTGCTAGTTCGTCTTAGGGATGTCAAAACTGCCTTCCTAAATGACGAATTAAAGGAAGATATTATATGAAAGTCCCTGAGGGTATCTTAGATAATTATGTGTTAAATTAAATAAACTTTACGGGCTGAAAAATGCAGGCAGCTAAATGTTGGTTTAAAGTTTTCGATCTATCTCATAAAGAAGAAGGTTTTCAAAATTCTCCAGTCGAATAGGTGTCAATATATGCTAGACAATGGAGATGTATACATAAAAATATTTGTCGTTTTATATATAGGTGATTTAGTTAGAGTATGCATTGAAATAATTAAAAAAAGGTATTATATAATGAGTAAATTTAAAATGACGATGAATGAAATGAATGATGATTATGAAATAATTTTAATTTTATGAAATAGCATTAAATCAAAGTGCATAAATATAAACGGTATTAAATAAATTTAATATGCACGATTGTAAACCTGTCAATACACCAATGGAAAATAAACTTAATTATGACGCATTAAACTCTGAAGAAAAATATATAATGATACATGTTGAAACGTTATAGAACGTTTAATGTATGTCATGTTATGCACTCGTCCAGATTTAATTACTTACAAGCGTTAATATACTGAGAAGGTATACGAACAAAAATAGTAAAGAACTCTGGCAGTGTCTAAAGAGAGTGCTTCGGTACTTGAAAGGTACTGTTAATTTAAAATTAAGTTATAGGTAAAAGATGTGCCTACACTAACATTATATGTGGCTACGTAGATTCAGATTGGGGTGGCAGTGATTCAAATGACAAGAAAAGTACAACTGGGTATTTCAAGCTGCAAGCAAACCTGGAGTACAAAGAAACAAATGTCAGTTGCTGCCTCTTCAACTGAGGCAGATTGTATGGCATTGTATGAAACTGTCATGGGAGGCTTTAGGGCTTAAATCACTAGCAGTTAGTATTAAGATAGATATAATTAAATCTATCATATTCTATGAGGATAAAAATAGCTGCATAAGCATTGCAAATAATCCAACCCATCACAAACGTACAATACACATAGAAATAAAGTATCATTTTTCTAAGGAACAGATTGAGAAAAATGTAATAAAATAAAATTACATTCCAAAAGTTCAGCAGTTGGCAGATGTTCTGACCAAGGCATTAACCGCTATCACTTTTCAAGCGATGAGAAGTAAAATGGGCTTCGAATAAGATACTCATTGAATGTTTAGTGATTCTACATAATAATATGATTTATGATTAATTTAATTATTATTAAGAATAATTTAATGAAGTGGTTTGATTAAGGTTTTCTGGGTTTTCCTTAATCCTTGGCAGCAAATGTTGGACCATGATGTATTCCCAGCAAACACTAGGAAGTGAATATGTTCCGGTCAATTAGGTATTACCTACTTTGATTTAAGTTTTTTTTTGTATAATTGGTAGATTAATTTTTGAGGGGGCGTGTTGATTTATTTGATTTAATTATTTACAAAAATCAATCTTTAGTCGATTTTATAATAATCGATATATCGTAGGTATCTACTTATTACATAAATACTACCCACCATTAGTAGTACTTCACTTCTCGTTAGCGCCTTAAGAAAGACGGACGTATAAACTTCCTAGTGACTTTTAATTGGCTAATAATAATCTATACATTTTAAAAAGCCCATAACTCGTTTTATTAAAGTGTTAGAACCTAGATTTCCTACACCCTCAAAATGTAAGAGAAACAGAAGCCCTTGTGATAAAACGTTTAATCAAAAATCTTGTTGGAAGAAGTAAGTGCTCAAATAATCCGGTAATTAACATTTCAATTCTGTGAAATTCACAGCTTGTTACTTTGTTTGTTGAACCTTGCCTTTTTTGTTTGGGAAATCATCAAATGACTTCTCCCGCTCTGGACGGAGCGGGGGCGTGTCAGACTTTTACTGAGTAAAACTCACCCGTGCTCCTTCAGTTGCCTGTGCCAGGGCCACGGTATCTCTTTCGAACAACCCGCGACCCTGGCAGGTTGTCCCTTGCCTACGTTCAGTGGCGTAACTACAGGGTGGCAAGTCGGCAAAATGCCACGGGCCCCCAGCCGGAAGGGGCCCCCGGTCAGAGGAGAATCCCAACTCCCAAAACTTAATATTACACATTTAGTAAAAATCCGATGAATTTGCCACGGGCCTCGAACGGTATAGTTACGCCACTGCCTACGTTTGTAAATTCTACACAAATCTCATCCATTTATGACTAAAGATACTCTTTCAAAACACTTAAAATAATGTCTACATCAAATAAATCAATATAATACGCTAATAAAAGATAATCAATACAGATCAAATCATTGCCCAAATATCTGTCAAACGCAACCATTCTACTATCAATTATTACAATAATTAATTTTATAGATTTCGCCTCACCCACGTATCGGCACGATTTCGCTCTTAATGCAATTAGTGAAATGTCACAATATTTAGAAAAAATATTGGTCTCATCTTAGACACCTGAGTATTAATCGTATGCCCAGATTCGGTGCTTGCAATAAAAAAAAAACTCATAAATTTCTTTTTCGCGCCATTTCAGTTGGTTTGGTGAATAATGGCGTAAGTTTACATAGGTAGATAGAAATTTTTATTATGTTATTTATTCTGGCTACTGTGTGTAAGTGTCATTACTGTTAGTTTTTAATGACATTAACTTTCTATTACTGGCCTCAAGTTTTAACTTTTATTAGATGTAATGATAATAAAGGTATGTTAAGTAAGTCGCTTCAGAAGACGATTCAACTTAATGCCTCCAAATATTTTGACGATATCTGTCCATCTCTGTGATGGTCACTTACAATCCATATAATTTTACTTAATCATTATAAAAATCATTTTCTACAATTTAATTAAATTATCTTCTAGGGTGCAATCTGTTAAATATATCAACTAGAAAGTTTGTCTCTCAATTCAATTAATTGTGTGTGTGTATTTTTTATACTCTCCTTCTCTATATGAGAAAATAATTTTACTTTTACCCTACAGCACAAGGTCACTATTAGGTATAATAATTATCACTATTATATTTTTATATTCAAAACCATACAGTCAGTCAGTAATTCATCTAGCTACTCCAAAAAAATCATTGAGCTGCATTTTTTTGGCAATGGCCAGTATCTGCCGTTCCTACTACACTGCGTACGCGCAACAGTCGGCTAGAACAAAGATGTGCCTAATTAGTGATATCGTTGCCAAACATGAATCAGTCGACCTCGACTCTACATATACATTCACTCTACCACCCTACGCAGATTTACTAAGATTTATTTTTGCTCAATTGTATGATTAGGTCAAGAAACGCCTAATTAATTATTATAATAAATTATATCACTTGCATATTATTACAAAATAATTTGTAGTGTAAAATTCGTATTAATAATCAAACTTAACATAACATAAAAAACCCAATAACACTTTACTTTTCTTTACCCAACATAGGAAATGTTTGCAACCACACTATAAGTACGAGCGATGCAATAATTTGGTCATTTTTTTCCCAACAGTACCTACGATTACAGACACACCTAATTGTATTGTGTTTTTAGTTTATTTTGTGATCTTCCTGCGCGAGTCACAATAAATACTTATTCTTTCTTTCTTTCTAATTAATTATTGTAATAAATTATTTCACTTTCATATTATTAAACTTATTAGTTAATAATTTGTCACTGTGAAATTCGCATAATTAATCTAAGTTAATCGTAGAAGACGGTAATCCATAGAGACGCAGACGCAGATGGTGAAAGTATTTTCTAAGCTGTGTTTAATGTTATTGCTAATGGTATTTTCCTGTTATTCGTTGATATTGACGACTACAAGGTTATATGAATATTAAACATTAGTATTCAAATACGAAGTAGGTAGGTGTAACATTCACTCAATGCTGAAGTGCAACCATCACAGGACTTCGAGATCCATAAGCAGCATACTTATGGCTTACTTACTCGTGAAAGTAAAAAATAAAGTAAATAAGTATATTTAATCTATACTCTAATAATTCCCCTTCTGCACTACTAAAATATTATTGAACACTCTAATATAATGATTGCACCTCTTTTTGTGAAACTCTAATAATTCCTATTTTTGGGGCCTAAAAATACTAAATACTTACCCAAGTAACAGCGACCGACTTAGTTACAGTATACGCGCCGGCCGCTTCTGCAGCACCACTCGCTTCGCTCTCTCGGCACGCACGCGGTTTGTCACAGTTCCAACCTTACCTAACCCCCTTTGGTCAGGATACCCTAGCTTAGTTTCTGCTACCAACTCTGAGAAAAGACAAAAAAGTCAAAAAGAGGGTCAATTATTTAAAAAAGTGTACATCACTAGAAGGTCAATAAGTTTTTAGAGGATGTTGTTTGTGGAGTTTTTGGAGGAGGTTTTTAGGGTTTTTGGATATTTGCGAAATTAAAAGGCTACCCATTTACTTAATCAATCATTCAGTCAATATACTTACTATGATTTTTTTCAGCATTACACGTAATACTATCATACCTTGTCAGGACTACAGTTTTATATGTCTCAAGAACTCACCTTTATTTAACAACTAGCTTTTGCCCACGGCTTGGCCCGCGCATGTTATATACATATAAACCTTCCTCTTGAATCACTCTATTTATTAAAAAAACCGCATCAAAATCCGTTGCGTAGTTTTTAAGATCTAAGCATACATAGGGACAGACAGACAGCGGGAAGCGACTTTGTTTTATACTATGTAGTGATGATGTTATGCCTCGTAACTCGTAACCAATAATTAATATTTAACACCATATCTCCTCCACTCATAGCAAAAAAACTAGCCCAATATAAACCAAATTAACCGGCTCTAAAGTTAAGAATGCGTAGAATTAAATAAATTAAGTTGTGTCAGAGTTGTCAGTCATAAACGCAATAACGATACAATTATAAACAATCTCACGAAAGTCGAGCCGGCCCAATAAAAATAACAACGGTTATCAATTATATATCGACCGGCTATTAGATACCTTTTTCAGGGACCTTTTTTTAATAGGAAAAACCCTAGGTGTTAAGAAATGAGAAATGGAAAACTATACCTACTCTAATCTTATAAAATGATTAGATTTTCCAAGTCTATTCTATTCTATTTTTCTTCTATGGCAATGGTGCCAATTTTGCCAATGTCCGATTTGTTATGAGAAAACGTGCGTAATAAAAAAAAATAGACTAATAAATAAAATTAGAAACTAGATCCAATACTAGTTG
Source organism: Cosmia trapezina (assembly GCA_905163495.3). Taxonomy (NCBI): domain Eukaryota; kingdom Metazoa; phylum Arthropoda; class Insecta; order Lepidoptera; family Noctuidae; genus Cosmia; species Cosmia trapezina. Next base: position 13,050,603 of record LR991042.1, read on the forward strand.
GTTGATGGATACTCGAATTTAATGTGAAACTTGTTGACGGGTATTAGTAAAATTAAACAAACAGATAGAAAAAATTATTTGATAAATTAATAAATAATATTAGAACCACAAACCACACAAAAATTATCATAATTAATTGTCATTAATGCGGATAAAAATTATCAAAGCCTCAAAGAGCTTTGGGGAAGAAAATCACAAGAAATACAAAACTAAGGTTGTTTCACAAAAACCCAAAAGAGAGAAATTATCTCGCGTTTGTGTCCGGGCTGAAACCTTTTTGCTCATTTTCAATTTTAGATCGGCGATCGTTAGAAACTTTCTCCGATCCATCGGGCCTAGACAAAGTAACATTCGATTAGCGATGACGCTAGTAGAAAAGCTAAAAATCTAGAGTTGACATAAGCTATCGAAATGTCACGTGATAATAACATAACATAAACAACAACGATAAGTTCTATAGAGATGCGTCGATAGCGATTGTAGAAATAGAATCGCTCCGAAGCGAGTGCCATTTGTCTGCCTACAGATTGGATAATTGTTTATAGTTTTCAGAAAATTTATCAGTTCATATTGTGCAGTTGCATTTATATTAAATTAAGAATTACTCTAAATACAAGGCAACATTACATATAACCCTGTAGCGATGTCGGGCACAGCTTAAATCTTCGGCACCAACATTTTTATTTCTGCGGAATCTATCCTCCATATCCCAACCTAAGCTTGGCCCAGACCGGTTCCTCAATGGTAACAATAAAGTGGTCAGTTACACTGGCCGATTATTATATGTACGCCGCACGTTCCAATTAGAGGTTTATTATTAATAGTTAAAATGCGTGTCTTTACGATCTGTCTGTCTGTGAGTCTGTAGCACGCGAACATATCGGCTCATATACGGAATTACGCCGTGACGACGCATTGGTGGATACACGGGGGGATTTTTGGTGTGTATAGATTTATTCTGGTAAATCTTTGAATATAAATCTCTGGTAAGTCTATTGTGTTGTCTGGAAAAAAAATTGATTCCTAACGGATCCCTGAGCATTTGGTTTCCCATACCAGGAAATATTAAATGATAAATTTGCAGATGGAAGGAGGAAAGAAAATACATTAATATTTAGCAAAGACTAAATAAAAGGTCAAATAGTTTCTTTCCAGGCAAGACACCGGGTTGTTCGAAAGAGTTACCGTGGCCCTAGCACAGGCAGGTGAAGGAACACGGGTGGGTTTTAGTCAGTTAAAGTCTGACACGCCCTCCCACTCCACCCACAGCGGGAGAAGTCATTTGATGATTTCCCACCAAAAGAAAAGAAGAAGTTGCAAGACGCACCGAGAATTCCTGGAAGAGCTATTGATGGGCCATGAAAGATCTAATGAAGAGCGATCTTCCTCTATCCCACAAGAGGAGACTCATCGATATGTGTATTCTTCCCATCCTCACGTATGGTTCTCAAACATGGTCTTTGACAATACGGCAGAGGTCCACGCTAGGGGGTTGATAGAGAGATATGGAACGGAGTTGTCTGGGTATCAAACTTGCTGACCCAGTTAAGAATACAATCCGTTCCATCACTAAATAACCGATGTCACGCGGAAAGCTACCACGCATAAATGGAATTGGGCTGGACACATCTGCCGCATGTCAAACAATCAATAAGCAAAACTTACGACCCAGTGGGTCCCGCTTAATGGCAACCGACAGGCCCAGGCAGAAATGTCGGAATGAGCTGGACTCCTTTAATAAAGATAAATTAATAAAGACTGGTCCTTGGCAGCTCTGGACCGAGAGAGATGGAAAGAGAGTAGCGAGGCCTTTGTTCAGCATAGCAGTGGCATAATAATGGCTACAAAAAAAAAAAGGTTACAACATATTCATATATAAATAACTCTGCTTATAATTAAAGTTATTCCACAGCTTTTTAAAGAAAGCATGCAGAACCTTTTTTAAAACATATTTCTAAACACGAGGATTGTCATTGACACCTGTAGCGCAAATAATCACCCCGTGAGTACCACACCACCCAAAGTCACAGATCTTACGCCATCGAACCGTAGCGATCGCTAACAACCGCCGATTCGTCTCAACGTGTAAAATATATGCCATATAACAACAAGACACGATCAAAGCTATTATATTATGTGTTAACATTTAGGTAATAACGTAATATCACACTTGTAGACAGACCGCGGAGGTGTATCTGAGTGCACGAGTAGACATGTGGTGGGTGGTGGTTGCCATCAGATCATCACCACATCTGCCTAGCCTTTTCCCAAGTATGTTGGGGTCGGCTTCCAGTATTTTACATGGAGCCTATCTGACCTCCACAACCCAGTTACTGGGTAATACGATACCCTTTGGTAAGACTGGTTGTCAGACTTTCGGGCTTCTGACGACCCGTAACGACTGTCAAAGATCCACGAAGGACAGCCACAACGGCTTAACGTGCTTTTCGAGACACGGAGAGGTGTTGGTATGTAAAGATCACCCATCCACGGACCAACCGCGGCAAGCGTAGCTTAACTTGAATGATCGACCCGTGAAATAAGTCCATATTAGTACACCCACATTTCACCAGTCGTGTCCGGTCCCGTCACACGTAGTAGGGTGAGGCTATTACCATCAAAGGGGCACAAATCCATACTCCGGTCTGGTACTCAGAAGTTCCTAATAGTAAAATCCAATAACACTTCGCTCGACCTGGAGATCAGACCCAGAAACTCATGCTCCAAGACTTAAGAGGATACGTCGAAGCAAGGTTTAGTTCGGTGTGTAAGTGAAATGGTGTTATGGCTGTCTAGTTTGATGTTTGAGATAGAAGACTCGCACGAGCACCGGAACTAAACGCGCTTCGTTTAAATGTAGATTTATGACAAAAGGTACCTATACTTAAACAAATTTTTAGCTTAGTAAGTTCTTAACATATTTAAATACCTTCGATTCAAAGCAAATTTCACTGCTCAATAAGGAACTGTTTACGTCGGACATTTACGGATTTTTTTCTATCGAAAAAATGTCAAGTACTTAATCAAATGTTTCGGTTTTTAGCACAGCTGTAGTCATTATAGTCAAATAACACATAAGGAAAATCCAAATGATTTGATGGTATACATTTGAACTTATAGGAATTTTAAAAACACAAAATTGATCCCCTTAAATGAATGGTTTACCTCTCTGCCTAGGTAAACTATTACCTACCTATAGTGAAGCTTTAACCCATTAAATCTTTACAGATATCAGTCTTATACTCTTTGCCGACAAATTCTTCGATACGCCAGTTCAGATTATGAGTCTTAAACTTTTTCTAAGAACAAAGGAAGTCGTTGGCATTTTATATTGGAATCGCTTGATTTTTTTTTTGTGTTAATTTTATTATTTGTAGATAACGATGGATTTTAGATAAGAAAAGATGTGAAGGTAAGAAATCGTAATTCGTACCTATTTGCATACATGTTTTTATCTCTAATGTATTTAAGATCGAGGTGATCGGAAAATTACGCAGTCTTTTTTTACTATTTTAGTCGGGTCGAAGGTTTTCGACCTATTGAGCCATTATAGGAGATTACAAAGTAGATCGGCACGTGCCAGCAAGAAAAAGCTGGCCAAGTGCGTATCAGACTACGCACAATGAAGGGTTCCGTAAAGATGATTTTAATAAATTAAGTAATATATTTTCTTTTTAAGCATCACAAAAAAAAACTTAATATTGTAGCGGTTGAAAAACATGTTCTCCCATACATTGATATACTTACCTAGGGGCCCTCGCCCACGGCGACTTTTTGTAGCGATGCAGTAGCGATGCTGTCGCGCGTCCGCATCGATACAGTCGCGAAGCGGTCGCTAGCTGTGTGCCCTCGCCCACGGGCCCAGATTCAGTCGCGATGCAAACGCGATACTGGCGCGCTTCTGTCGCGATGCAAACGCCATTCAGTAACGGCACAAAAATACCTGCGATCGCTACAGTTGCAAGATGGACTCTGTTGAGGCAACATTAGTCACGTTGTCTTTGGTGCTGCTTTTACGTAAGCGCAGGCAACGAAAGCTCGGTTCTCCACTCACGCGCCACCCTCCCTCTGTTCTCTCCCCGATGTCGCCCGACACGGTCGCGCGTTTGCATCGATACAGTCGCGATACTGTAGCGCGTTAGTAGCGCGTTGGCATCGCTTCTGTAGCGCGTTGCAAATGCGACTAACGCGCGTTAGTAGCGATGCAGTCGCGCATATCGTAAACGCGCGACAGCATCTCTACAAAAAATCGCCGTGGGCGAGGGCCCTAAGGGTTACCTAATTCTCCAAATGCAAATGTAAGTTTGCAATCGCAAAAAAGTTTTTTTATGCGATAAAACTACAAATTAACAGTTTTCGGACTTTTCCTTTACTTATTGTGAGAGACCTTCTTTCATGCCTAATTTCATGATTCTAGGTCAACGGGAAGTACCCTATAGGTTTTGTTTTATTTGTGAGTATCAAAATATGTCGTATAAATGGCCGTATTTTTTTGTTGCATTGACATAGAAGCTTGATTTTTTTAGAGCTCCAAGGGACCGTAGACCTACGTATATTATATTCATTTCAACTTAATACTTCCACGTGTTTCTGAGAAAAAGGGTCATGCATGACAGACTGACAGACAGACAGACAGACAGACGGACAACGAAGTATCCTATAAGGGTTCCGTTCTTTCCTTTTGAGGTACGCAACCCTAAAAATACAACCGGACTAGAATTTTTGGTTTCTGGTCGAATACAGTGGGTGACACTAAAGGTACCCATGAAATATGACATGAATATGGGCAATAACTACTCTACTGAGTTACATACTTTTCTGATTGACATCGTTGCAGATTTCAAGACTTGAATAATTTTCTAGGATGTCGTATAGCTTCATATCTCGTCGCTTTTTTGGTGTTCACTATAGTGTAGAATCTGGCTTACAGGAGGGCAAAAGTTGAGACAAGCGCACCATTTATTAAAATACTGAATATTAATGGTCTTGTACTAAAAAGGAAGCCTAGGTAAACTGAAACATTGATGAATAAAAATCCAAATAACTAAAAAAAACAAATTATTTACTTAAATAAACAATTTCAATTAAAATAATTATGATAAAATAATCCAAATTAATCCTAATATTTGTAAATGTGAAAGTGATGTTGTTTGTTTGTTACGCTTTCACGCTAAAACGGCTGAAGAATTTAGATGAAATTCGGCACATAGGTAGACCTGCACCCTAATTGCGTAACACATTATCAATCGGAGTTGGTTTCATTTTGACAGTTCAACAACATTCATTGCGTTATTTACGTTGCCGAGCAGACAAATTTTTTGAACATATGAAGCCATGGTTTAGCAATTTGTTTCAAAATGAAACCAACTCCGATCGATAATGTGTTACGCAATTACGGTACTGGATTAGTACATACGATACTTTTTATCCCGGTAGTACGTTCCCCTGGGATAATTTCCGATCTTCACGCGGACGAAGCTGCGGGCAAAAACTAGTCAAACTAACTAAACTAGTGAAACTATTAAATATTTCAAGCTATTGGTTTGTTGTGTTTTTGCAGTCAGATGATTTTTTTAAATAATTTGCTTTATTGCAATCTTTTTAGTTTTTTGGTATTGGCATATGCAATGCAATATACAGGGTTATTGGTAAAACACCAGCAACCTCTTAAGGGGTCATTTTACTTATCATTATGAACAACTTTTACTATTGGACTAAACCTGAAATCGCGAAAAAAAAATCAGCTGCTGCAAAATTTTGACGAGTTTGATAAGATAAATCGCACCTTCATTTCGAAACTGTTACTAAACAAAAAAATTACGATTTTTGCATGACTATTTACCTCTTAATAAAATATTAATGAACACTTATGAGATATTTCTGGCATTATTTGTTAAATTATTGGTTTCTTTTTATGGTGTGTAGTCATAATATAATTTAATTAGTATGTAGATTTTGCCGATATAAGTAAGATCGCGTTATTATCTCATTTTCGTGAAAATTTCGTTTAGTAACGGTTTCGAAATGAAGGTGCGAAATGTACTGAACAGCTGATATTTTTTTTTCGCGATTTCAGGTTTGGTCCCATAGTAAAAGTTGTTCATAATTATGAGTATAATGACCCCTTAAGAGGTTGCTGGTGTTTTACCAATAACCCTTTATAAATATTATATATCGAATATAATGACACCTCATACATTGTTATTTAAATCTATAAAGCCGTTTAGGCTACAGAGCGTGCCAAAGAAATAGACATGTATACACTCTAGAGTACATTTTTATACTCTCGAAAAACATTACCCTACTTCTAGGGCAGTAAGTTAAAAAATAAGTGATCTGTTAAAATGACAAATATAAGTAGTAAATAATACTATCAATACAGACAATGTTTTTCCCAGTATCGTTACTGAGTCAGTTGCCTTATGTGTCTGTCATTTATTAATAGGTACCTACTTACTGAATATTAACACAGTGAGTCTGGAATGTTAGATCTTACAAAACACCGTATATAAGTTGTACCATAAGTAATCCTGTTTAGAAAATATACTACTACAGAATATATACTTATTCTGCATTTGTACCTTCCAATTTGTCTTTTTTAAGTATATAATATAATATAGACTGGTAATTAGTGATGGATACTTAAATGGTAGTATTTAAACGTACATCAAAAATTACCATTTTTTCCCAACAGAATACGTATACACAGCAGCGTTTTGTACAGTCAGCAACAAAAGTCGATTATCACTTGCGTTTTTTAAATCTTAATTATTGAGAAAAATACTTCATTAAAATCGGGACAAATTAAATCTTAAAGAAAATTAACTCTTAATCAACACAGTACAACTTTTTATATTCAATTAATTAACTATTAACTTGTGCAATAATAAGTTTATTAGATGCGCATTTGTTACTTTTGATGAACTAGCATTTTTTAATATATAAGTAATTAATATGTTTGTTGTGACTTTAGACAATAATTTATGTATAAATAAAATATGTTAAAACTAGAAATATCACGCGAACAAAGTCCCGGGTTGAAGATAGTAATAAATAAAACGTTTATTTTCTCCACCACATAATGAAAACTTAGTATACAATACATAATTTGTTTGGTACAAAAATACATTGATATTGTAGAGACTGTAGCCTGTACCAGGAATACCTGTGTTACAAGTATCCAGGCCTCCAAACTACACGGACAAGTCACAGTACAAATAGATGATATTGTTAGGATGGAAGATAAAAATACTAAAAACTACAAACGCAAAGAAGAGCCTACAATCTTTAAAAATAACATAACTAATCCCACATCAATAAACTCGAAACACTATTACTTTCCCTTGATATTTGCAGCGGTATAAACAGCTTCTCGAATAGAAATGATCATTCGACCCGTAGTCAACAAGTCTGGCCGCGGCCCCAAGAATGCTTCGAGCTATTTACAAGCCGAACTATCAAATTATGTTAATAACACACTATACATCAAACAATTGCATAACAAAACCATCTAACAAGACGGTCATTAATTAAAACGTACAACTATGAAAAGTTAAGTAGAAATCCGATCCGAGCCGCTACTTTTAAATTATCAGAAAATCGACGTCACAGCAAATTGGATTCTGAGATATTTATCAGAAAATCTGTAATAACATCTCTTGATAAATTAACGAATCGACTGTTTACATTCCAACATAAGCCCACACAAACACCCAAAGAAAAACTAGCTCTAAGTTTCAAGTATAAAGTTGAAATCTTGTTGTACATCTTTTGAAGATTCCAAAGGTGATCGCCGGTTGCCGTATAGATCAGCTCTATGAAGAGATATGTAGAATTATGAAACGTTTAGATGTTTAATGACATTTTAATTAAGGGGAATGATGGGATTTACTATTTTTCTAAAAGCCTGTGATTACTGTCAAATGATGTACACAGATTAGTGATATCAATGGTAACATTTTTATCGTGTAATTTCGGTGGATTGGAGATGGATATGAATTTCTAATAAAAATAAACAACCATAACTTTGTGTTTGAACTAATTAGATAGTAAATACATATACTTAAACTATTAAATTAAAATTAAATTGAAATGATTAAAAAACTTTTGTTTTAAAATACTTCAAGAATATTTTTCAACAAAACAGTTACCAAATCTCATCCAAATTACTAGGTAGCTTCTTAACGATTGAAATCTAAATCCAATTACACTTCACCATTTCTCGTCCAAACCAGAGTTCGTCCAATAAACGGAGAGCCCTATCTCCCAACCATATCTAAATAATTTCAATGCCTTGCCATCCAACCGGGATGACCTTAGGGTCGAACTTTCTACAGCCTCCGACGCAGCGTCATGCGACGTGTCAAGCCGTAATTAATGGGCAAGGGAGTCCTAAGAAAGCCGTACGGCCGGATTTAGGCTAGGGACAAATCTGAGCGGAAAAATGTGGCTTTATTTTTTTATTTATTAAAACTTTATGCACAAGTAAAAAACATACCGTATGGCAATGGCCGAGGCATTTTCTACCAGTCAACCTTAAGGTGATGCAGAGAGAAAACATGGCAGGTGCAACATAAAGGATAATAGATAACACGAAAACAACTATAAAATACAAAAATAAATACATGGATATTATATACCTACATACATACATATATATAAACGGAATAAACTTTGTAAGGAGAAATAACGATCGGTAGAGGAGAAATAACGATCAGTAGAGGAGAAAATGAAACCAGCAAATCAGCGCTCGGATGTTTCTGCCAACTTCTTCTTAGAGCGAGCGATTTTTAGTTCGCTGTGGCAAGATTTAAATGCAAACATTGGAGCATCTGACAAGACAAGGGGTAAATTTGAATTTAGGTGGCTATAAGAAAACAAGCAAACCAAAGAAAATGGATATTGTTGAAGATGAAACGTCTAGGAAAGAAGTAAACTCTGTGATGACGGCCAGTGGCGTAACTATACCGTTCGAGGCCCGTGGCAAATTCATCGGATTTTTGCTAAATGTGTAATATTAAATGTTGGGAGTTGGGATTCTCCTCTGACCGGGGGCCCCTTCCGGCTGGGGGCCCGTGGCATTTTGCCGACTTGCCACCCTGTAGTTACGCCACTGATGACGGCTAATAGATTTGGAAGAAAGTTAATCACTATGCCAATCCCGAATATTGTAAATTAAATTGTGAGAAGGGCAGAAAGCGATGATGATGTACTAAGAAAATTATTATCTTCCAAAAGTGCTATAATCTGTGGCGATCCGTGGAACAGGGATGATGCTGGGTAAAAAAAAGAAATTCTCCGTCAGTCAGATATAATTTAAAAAAATATTAAACACGTATTTTTTTATTTATCATATTAGAGTTGGGGAGTGGGGCTCGCTACGTCACAATTATAAGAAATTACGTATAAAATCTAAGCAAAGAGTGACGTCATGCCACATTTTAACTCAATGTATCGCCGTAATCTTTTAATTACGTAAAAAAAGAAAAAATACGTGTCCAATATTATTTAATAATTAATGTTAGGTATTAAAAAATATTGGACGTATTTTTTCTTTTTTTACGTATTTTTTTCTTTTTTTACGATGGACAAAAAGAAATGGTACCTATTCATCCCTTTTTCACCGCATTTCTCCGCCCAGATTTGCACATAGCCTTATGGGGTTCACTGTTCAAGTCTCAAATCGCGGGGTTTAATTATGATAATTTGACAGATGGCAAGTTCACAAATTAAATACTACATTGCAACTTGATTGTGAGTGACGTAATTAATGTGTTCTGTGTTTTGTTATGTCATGAACTGGTGGGGGGTTGATGTATGAATGGTCAAGGTTTTTTTAGTTTGAACAGTTATTTATTATTGAGGTGCCTTTGGCTAAGTAATAACAGCCGCACGGGTCCATCGATCGGTTTAAGCTACGCTTGTCGCGGTTGGTCTGTGGATGGGTGACCATCTTTACATTCTTTACATTCAACGCACAAATTCTTAAGGAGTCATTTTACTCATCATTATGAACAACGTATGTTATGGGACGAAACCTGAAATCGCGAAAAATATCAGCTGTACCCAATGACTGTATAAGCTTACCTTACATTTTGACGAGTTATGCGAATAAAAATGTAGGGAACAGCTGATTTTTTTTCGCCATTTCTGGTTTGGTCCCATAGTAAAAGTTGTTCATAATGATGAGTACAGTGACCTCTTGAGAGGTTGTGATACCTTACATTTTGACGAGTTATGCGAATAAAAATGTAGGGAACAGCTGATTTTTTTTCGCGATTTCTGGTGTGGTCCCATAATAAAAGTTGTTCATAATGATGAGTACAGTGACCCCTTAAGAGGTTGTGCGTTATTTAAGTTACACCTTGTATAAGAATCACACAACGACAAACTGGCAAATTCCTTTCCCCTCATGAACAACATAGTGAAAATAAAATCAACAACATTATAGCAGCTTAATTCCGTCCTTTTATGCAAAGTAATTGTCAATGTCCTTACAACTTAACTTATCAAAAGGAACAGTTGACAAGAATAATGTATTATCCCTTAATCATCGCCATTAGGCTGAATGCCTAGGCATTTAACTAATAATAGGCGCTTATCTTATCCAGATGCGCGCCATCTTAACTATTCTTAACGTCGTCCCGCCATTTTTAGTGTCAAAATGATTAGTTTTAAATAAAACACCTGTTTCACGGTGGGAAGTTATATCGGGACCAGTAATACCGGCGATACCAGCTAATGGGTAAAATAAAACCTTATTTATTTATCTGTGAATATAATTTGATAACTAAAGTAATATTTCGTAAAGGTTATTCGAAAGGAATAAGAAGTTCGTGTTTTCAATTACCTGAGTTACTTAATCGGTAGCTTGTAGATAGTGGGCGCATGTCTTTTTCTTCATTTTATTCTTTTTCATATCAATTACTATTGTTCTGATAATTAAACAAATGATAAGGTTCTGTTTTTTTTATTAAAGTTTTTCATTTTTATTTTACCCAAAGAAATACTTAAGGCTCTTACAGACAGAGGCGATATCGCGGTCGCGACGCGATATTTCAATATTATATCCTTAGCAAAATATCGCGTCGCGACGCGATATCGCCTCTGTCTGTAAGAGCCTTTAGTCGTCTGTTTTTTTTTTTTAGGAAATTGCAATTTTTGGGATATCAAGTTTGTATAGAAACTAAAGAAAAGAAAATTCCTAAATAAATAACAAGGTAGGTAGAAAATGGAATGAAAGTCTGAAAAAGATGGCATGAAGTCTGATAACCATCAGTCTTAACAAGGGGACAACATACAAACACACCCTCGCACACTCGCAAAGTTTCGCTTTGAGTTTGAGGCGTCTCTGCGGCGCCGGCGCCGCCGTAGGCCTCCCCCAACGTTCTCCAGTTTTCCCTACCTCTGGCTTGTCTCCTTCAGTCTGATCCACATATTTCTTTAAATATATCTTCCCAGCAGCGCTTCCACGGCCTTTCTCGTCTTCTTTTCCATATCTCTCATGTCTAAACACCTAATAAAAATCAGTGACTCCTAATGATACTCTTACGCCTTTTATGATACCCTGTACACGTTCTTTGATCAATACGAGGTACAGACAATCGAAGTACTTAGTAATTCATCAATGAACGTTGTATGTCTGGTATCGGTTATAAAATATGTATAATGTACAAGAAACAACATTACATAATACGTGGTTTCTGTGACTATAATAATATTATTTTTGCCGCAAATGATGCTATTTTAAGCAAGATTCATTTATGTTTTTCTTAACATTTCAATATACAAGGTCTAACTTAAATAACACACAACCTCTTAAAGGTCATTGTTCTCATCATTATAAACAACTTTTACTATGGAACCAAAAATGAAATCGCGAAAAAACAATCAGCTGTTCCCTACATTTTGACGAGTTGTGCGAACCTATAAATGTAGGAAACTGCTGATTTTTTTTCACGATTATCAGGTTACGATTATTCGTAAACAGTCCCTTATTGTGCAGTAAAATTTGCTTTAAATCGAATGTATTTAAATATGTTAAGAACTTTACAAAACTAAAAATTTATTTATGTATAAAATTTTGTCATAAATCTACATTTAAACGAAGCGCGTAACTAGACAGCCATAGCGCCATTTCACTTACTCACCGAGCCACGCTTCGATTTATCCTCTTAACGTGCTTTCTTGGGCACGGAGGGGTCTTGGTATGTAAAGATGGTCACCCATCCACGGACCAACCACGGCAACCGTAGCATAACCTGATCGATCGACCCGTCTGGCTGTTACTTAGCCACAAGGCCTAACAATCGAAAAAACAAATTAAAAAAAACATAATGTTAATTAACATATATATGTAAGATCATTAAAGGTTTCTTGCTAAAGTGAAATCGGTATGCTTATGGAAGTATATTGATACAGGAACTAATGGTCTGATTAACATTTTCTTTCACCATTATAAGAGACAGATATTGTCTCCTTGGGAACTACGCTACGATGTTATAATGAAGCAGGCAACTGTTTTATATTCGTAATGTGATAACAAACTGTATAAAAGGTTAATATCTTGTTTGAAGGTTAAAGAAGTGTTTTCTTCTTGCTACAGCTACTATTATCACGCCCCCCCCCCCCCTCCCCCCTTCATTTTATTTGGGGTTGATGGAGCATTTCTTATTCAAACTCAAACCATTTATTTCAATTAAACTAATCACAGGCATTGTCAAAGAGTCGGTCAGTCAGAAAGTTGGAGCTAGTTGCCCATTCCAAAACGTAGGTCTCTATGGAGAAGAACGGGCAAGAAACTCCACGGACACTCTTTTAAATGAAGATGTTACCAAATCCTGGGTACATTATTTTTGTTGCTTCTTTAAGTGAGAACAATGTAAAAAAAAAAAAAAAATTAAAATAATTCAAAACACTTATGTATAAGATTAAAACAATCTGACAGTGACCTGCAAATTGCAAAAAACGTAAGAAAATTTGAATTTCACGGGCTACCACTGCAGATCCACTTTAAGGCGGTGAGAGCCGTAAAAACGTCGTTTAGTTTAGTGTTTTATTCGTAGATAACACGGATTTAAATTTTGAAAAAAATATATTACTTAGTTCAGACTTCCATCTACAAATTTCGGCCGTCCGATACACGATTACTTGCACTTTACTGCATCCAATTAAATCGCAAAGACAAGTCTAAATTATGATCTATATCTTATTTCATTTGATTTATATTAGGCTTTGAACAATAAAACTTATGCCATAATAAAGGTCGTAAAAAATGTAATTTATAACGGCTATCATAATTTGAAATATCAAAATATTTATATCACTAATTCCAATGTCAAGTGTTTTCAGCTTCGCAAACGCTCGCCCTGAGCCGTTTAGTCCCGAGCGGAACGTGACGGAGGTCGGACGTGTGCCAATTTTTCGAACCCGCCACCCCCGCTAACTTCTGTCACCGGCTGCGACCGGCACAAATTAGCATGTGTTGAAAACAGTTGAATTTGAACGCTATGCCTATGTAAATAAAGACGTCACGCGCGCAAAAGCTTTATTGGTATTTATTTTTATCACGGCCTATGTTTACCAATCGCATCAAGTGTGTAAAACAGTTGAATTTGAACCCTACACTGGAGCTTATAAAGCCGCCTGACGCGCAAATTTTTGGTTCACTATTTTCAAATCTCAAATAGGTAGGTGCCACAGAATAAAGTTAGTACGGGTGGTTTTATAATGAATATCGGATAGGAAATGAGATTTCTTCATAACATCACGCCTGAATTCTTTCAAAGGGTTGGGCAGGGATGTTCAGAAAATAAGTAGGCCCTCAAATGTATTTTTCTGTATACCTACATAAATAAGATTTTTTTTTTAAATTAAGTTTTTTTTCTAATTAGGTATCTTCTTATTTTTTTTGTATTTCAAGGTCAAAATGAAAATCCAAGATGGCGGCTGCAAAAATTTCCAATTTTTCGTCATGGGTGTCGTTTTCGTGATATTTTAGGTCGCTGAAAATGATAGTGGGGTCAAAATGAAAATCCAAGATGGCGGCTGCGAAAATTTCCTAATTTTTCGTCATGGGTGTCATTTTCGTGATATTTTAGGTCGCTGAAAACGATAGTGGGGTCAAAATGAAAATCCAAGATGGCGGCTGCGAAAATTTCCTAATTTTTCGTCATGGGTGTCATTTTCGTGATATTTTAGGTCGCTGAAAACGATAGTGGGGTCAAAATGAAAATCCAAGATGGCGGCTGCGAAAATTTCCAAATTTTTCGACATGGGTGTCATTTTCGTGATATTTGAGGTCGCTGAAACCGATAGTGGGGTCAAAATGAAAATCCAAGATGGCGGCTGCGAAAATTTCCAAATTTTTCGTCATGGGTGTCATTTTCGTGATATTTTAGGTCGCTAAAAACGATAGTGGGGTCAAAATGAAAATCCAAGATGGCGGCTGCAAAAATTTCCTAATTTTTTCGTCATGGGTGTCGTTTTCGTGATATTTTAGGTCGCTGAAAACGATAGTGGGGTCAAAATGAAAATCCAAGATGGCGGCTGCGAAAATTTCCTAATTTTTCGTCATGGGTGTCATTTTCGTGATATTTTAGGTCGCTGAAAACGATAGTGGGGTCAAAATGAAAATCCAAGATGGCGGCTGCGAAAATTTCCAAATTTTTCGACATGGGTGTCATTTTCGTGATATTTGAGGTCGCTGAAACCGATAGTGGGGTCAAAATGAAAATCCAAGATGGCGGCTGCGAAAATTTCCAAATTTTTCGTCATGGGTGTCATTTTCGTGATATTTTAGGTCGCTGAAAACGATAGTGGGGTCAAAATGAAAATCCAAGATGGCGGCTGCAAAAATTTCCTAATTTTTCGTCATGGGTGTCGTTTTCGTGATATTTTAGGTCGCTGAAAACGATAGTGGGGTCAAAATGAAAATCCAAGATGGCGGCTGCGAAAATTTTCAAATTTTTCGACATGGGTGTCATTTTCGTGATATTTGAGGTCGCTGCAAACGATAATGGGGTCAAAATGAATGACTATCGTTTTCAGCGACCTAAAATATCACGAAAATGACACCCATGACGAAAAGTTAGGAAATTTTCATAGCCGCCATCTTGGATTTTCATTTTGACCCCACTATCGTTTTCAGCGACCTAAAATAACACGAAAATGACACCCATGACGAAAAATTTGGAAATTTTCGTAGCCGCTATCTTGGATTTTCATTTTGACCCCACAATCGTTTTCTGCGACCTAAAATATCACGAAAATGACACCCATGACGAAAAGTTAGGAAATTTTCGCAGCCGCCATCTTGGATTTTCATTTTGACCCCACTATCGTTTTCAGCGACCTAAAATGTCACAAAAATGACACCCATGACGAAAAATTAGGAAATTTTCGCAGCCGCCATCTTGGATTTTCATTTTGACCCCACTATCGTTTTCAGCGACCTAAAATATCACGAAAATGACACCCATGATGAAAAATTAGGAAATTTTCGCAGCCGCCATCTTGGATTTTCATTTTGACCCCACTATCGTTTTCAGCGACCTAAAATGTCACAAAAATGACACCCATGACGAAAAATTAGGAAATTTTCGCAGCCGCCATCTTGGATTTTCATTTTGACCCCACAATCGTTTTCTGCGACCTAAAATATCACGAAAATGACACCCATGACGAAAAATTAGGAAATTTTCGCAGCCGCCATCTTGGATTTTCATTTTGACCCCACTATCGTTTTCAGCGACCTAAAATGTCACCAAAATGATACCCATGACGAAAAATTAGGAAATTTTCGCAGCCGCCATCTTGGATTTTCATTTTGACCCCACTATCGTTTTCAGCGACCTAAAATATCACGAAAATGACACCCATGACGAAAAATTAGGAAATTTTCGCAGCCGCCATCTTGGATTTTCATTTTGACCCCACTATCGTTTTCAGCGACCTAAAATATCACGAAAATGACACCCATGACGAACAGTTAGGGAATTTTCGCAGCCGCCATCTTGGATCTGTCTAAAATGTCTAAAATGTGTCTAAAATGTCTAAAATCTGTCTAAAATGTCTAATCTGTCTACAACTTTCAAAAATACTTACTAGAAAAATAAAACAAAATAAACTTGTATACTAATCAGTTCAAGTTTATCTACTGCATTGCTCTATTCTGTGACGCAACATAGTACCTACTCGAGTTCATGAACTCATGAGCGGTGCGCTTGGCGCGCGTTTCCCGCGCATCGTAATTTATTACGTATCGCTACTCCTTGCGGGGGCTGCGGTAAGCATTTAATACCTACGGCGCTTGCTTTCACCCCGCCTTAAATTGTTCTTGAATTTATGGTAGAATAAAAGGCTTATTTTATTTATTTTTATTTTATAAACATATGAGAAACAGGGTGGAAAGTTCCTCTTTATCCATAGAAAAGGGAGGATCCTCCGACCAGACGTGTTGGGCTTTTGCCTGATAGTTGTTGTCGGGCTGCCAATCTCGCGGAAAACTCTGCTTGCGCGATGTAGGATTTGGTGACGTCAGGTGTAATGCGTAGTTCGTATGTGGCGATACAGACGCCTCCACAGGTGACAGATTATCGACATCCCAATAATAGCTCCGAACCACTTGTTTTGTTTCGCTGGATAAGGCATGTCATGGAAAAAAGATTAACAATTCAGTTTTAGGGTATTCGGGGGGTTTAGGGTTCGCAGCACATCCTTAAGTTTACTGGTCAATCTTACAGGCTCTTTTCATTACTCCCAAAAACTGTGCTCCGTTCCCTCAAAAGGATAATGTTAAAAGTTTAAGATTTCTGCATTTTGTTGTTTTGCTTGACCATAGCTCTACTCCAAATTCGATTAGTCTAAGATATTTTTTTTTGGTATCGTTGATTTTCACCCTGGCAACCCTACAAAATATGTCGACCTCTGCCCTGTCGCATCGTAAACGCATCTTTACTGTAATGAAACGCTATCAAGTCTAGTGTTGCCACTCTTAACTGGCCACACCTAACACGTTAGACCGCTTGTACACCAGTGGCGTAACTCAGATTCTATATCTTATATGAATACGCAACAATTTACAATTAATATAGGTTGGCTATGCTAAACCTATTTCCCCATTGGCAAAGCTCTGCATGAAGCATAGTTATTTTCAAAACAAGTTGAACCTACCTAGTACAGTAAGCCACACGATAGTAGTAACACTTTGAACTTGAGCTGGCCTAGGGCAGTACGGAGTTTCAATAGAATAAGAAGCCAGAGGCCACCACCTATAGAGTCCAACAGTACACCGAGCAAAACCTTGTGATAGTGCGTTATAAAGAGGCTATTAACTCATTAATTAAGAGTAATAAACTACATCTAAAAGTACATTATTAATGTTCGATATCCTATAATCACATTGCACGATATAAATACATTTAAAATCTCCTTGTGACTAAAATTATTTATTGCATGCATCTTTTGCTAAAGTTGATCTTGTAATCAAGTAATCAGGTGAGGATTACACTAGTGCAATAGATAATTCCAAAAATTTCGAGACTGAGCGGCGGGACAGAGAAGAACCGAACGCTCAAGGTCGTTTAATCGGAGAAGAAACAAAATGTCCTTTATTGAATCACAGTACGAAAGATAATAAGATATTTATGATAGATTCCATAATCAGCTTGACAGAGGGATTAGACGTGATATTGACAAAGAAAACCCAAAAAACAAAAAAGACTCTTCAAACTCAACCGTCACAAGTATCAAAAATCTAAATATGTAAAAGAATCAAACAACAATAAAGAAAATAATCACGACCTGAACCTGACCTGAACTGAAGACGAATAAAAACAAGAAGAAGAACCACACATTCCCAACACTGCATCTAAAAAAGAAAGCTAAGGACATTTACCTATTTACTGAAGACTTTTATCGCAAAAGTTATTTAGAACGCATTAGCTCAAATTATTAAATCTGCATAGCTTTGTATCATGTGAATAGCAAGCAGGTATTGACGTAGTGTGTGGACTAATTAAAGATAAAGAAAGATTAAATCTCTAGTCTGTAGGATCTTTATCTGGTGCATAAATGAAAACGTTAGATTCTAATAACTCAGATGACATTTCGAAAGAACTAAAGATTGGTTTTAATAGCTGGTTAGTTTAAAAGATTCTCACGACTGATCGCTGGATTCCTGCGATTTTTTTATTTCGCCTTTTACGTCATCATACTGCGATACTGCAAGGTTTCTTCGTGTATTGTGAGAATAAGCCGTAACATCAATCGAAATAGTGATTCTCAGATGTTTTTTGATGTTCTTTTGTTTTTTATTTTTTTTATATCGAGACTTTTTGGATTTTGGAGGGAGTTAAGAGTTTGGTCTATGGTTTGTCGTTGTTGGTTAGGTTCTTGATGCAGTAGATTGATTGATATGTTCCCTTCAGATTCTTTTTGTAAATATGTACCTAGTTTTCGTTTTTTAGAGATTGGTTTAGTAATATTAATGATGTACGACGTATTAAAACACCCTGTAGCTAATGTGATGTCAGCTTAGAGCATTCAGGGGTACAACCCAGGTTTAAAAAAAATAAGGCACACACACAAGCAGGAAAATGATTTGTTGACACTGTTTCCTTAGCATTTAGAAAGTAGGTACCAACCTCAGACTTATAAGTCTGTGGTACCAACCCTAGAGGTCACATAAAACGAACAGGTCCTTCTAAATGATCCCAAGATGCGCCGGCGCCGCCGTTCAAATCCACATAATTTTCAAATTACCGGATCGAATACACGTTCATATTTCGAAGCTGTAATTATCCAATATGGTAACATTTAACACTACCAGTTAAGCAATGGTGAACGCCTTATACAAATTCACTAATTAGTTACTGCGGCAGACGACCACAAATCTATGTTAACTAGTTATGCAGGGATACAATTGGAACGCTCTTTCAGGACAATATGAGAAAAAAAAATTGGCAATCGTGAGTAGGTACTGCCGACAGAAGTGAAAACTTAAACGTAATAAATACTATTCATAGCCGGTGTCGCGGTGTCGAGGTGTCAAGATGATGCGGTGACGGGAACCCGTAAGATTTCCACCTACCAAAAATCGCTCAACGCGCCTAAAGAAGTTTTCACTTGAAAAAATGTTGACAGAAACTGAAATTTTTCATCTTTACTGTAAATAGGTATTTCGATCGAAAGGAAAAATATATGTAACTATCAACCCTTCCCTTCCCTTCCTTCCTTTCTTCCCTTCCTTCCCTTCCTTCCCTTCCTTCCTTCCTTCCTTTCTTCCCTTCCTTCTTTTCTTCCTTCCGTCTATCTATCCTTTTTTTTTATCTAGCTATCTATCTATGCTGATTTTTTTTGTATCTATTTTTTACTTATCAATATTTACATAAAAATCGCATCTCATCAATCGTAGAAGAAAGAAAATTCCTTAATTTTCTTTAAAGGCTAAAAAACCTTGACTTAAGTATAACACTTAAAAAAACCTAAAACATGGCTTCGAATTTTATTACACAAACACTTTCAATCGACAATTTATCGAAATTATAGTGTTTTACGATCGATTGACATGAAAACACGAGTAATCATTAGCTTGTCTATGGTATGGCGCGGTTGGCGGGAAAACATCTGACGGCGGCCATGATGAGTTCCAAATGATATTTTATGCGATAATCAAATGAGTTTATTAGGTATTAACATAAATAGTACCGCAGTTTATGCAAGTGAATGCTTGTTGTGTAACACTGCATTCTTGAGCCAGACTATGCGTAAGCGCTGAAACCGAGGTAATCGCGTACTTTCGCGGCGAATCGTAAACTTGAATCGATTTCGTGATATTTGTAGCATCGATATTGTTTTTATCGATTATATTTACATGTTTTGGTGATTTTTTTTTTGGGATTTTCCCACAGTTTGTGTTGTGTCCAAGACCTAGGTGTTGGTCGTTAATTTTTTGCTAAAAGGCTTTTGCGAAACATTGCAAAATTCCTAAATTTCAAAATTACTGTAACATCGTTGGCTATTATGGTTTCATAATCACATTGTACTAATCTTCATCTGCTTAGCGTTTTTTTCCCAAGTATGTTGGGGTTGGCTTCCAGTCTAACTGAATGTAGCTGAATAGCAGTATTTTACATGAAGCGACTGCCTATCTGACCTTCACAACCCAGTTACTGGGTAATACGATACGATCACATTGTACTAATATCAGCATTATAAAGGGTGTATTTGTAATCATCGTTATCCTCTTAAAGGGGTCATTGTACGAACCATTATGAGTAACTTTTACTATGGGACCTAACCTGAAATCGCGACATAAAAATCAGCCGTTCCTTACATTTATTTTCGCATAACTTGTCAAAATATAGGGAAAAGCTGATGATTTTTTTTGTGAGTTCTTCATAATGATGAGTACAATGACCCTCAAGATGTTCATGGTGATCAAAACTACACCCTCTATAGAAACAATTCGTAGTTCCTAGGCATTTTACAGTAAGATCTTTTTGTGGTAAGCAGCAGATCCAACATCAATTAATTAAGAACATCTGAACTAATTGAAATTCAGCAAAGAAATTGATTAAGGACGTATTATTCAACTCATGCACATTGATAAAATCGAAGTATTTTTGAACAAAAACTTCTTGGTCTCAATTAGCTAATTAATTGTTGCTAATTAGCGATACTTCATTGTTTATTCTAAGATAGTAATGGCTAAGTACAAAACATGCAAAAAAATATCATAGCTATGATATTTTATTTGCGAATTCTTACAATCAATGTATTTTTCATGGGAACACTTTCCACTAACATTACCACGCTTACGATTAATATCGATAATTTTAAATTACTGTTTTCACTCCGAACGTATCCGTCATAAAATTCACTCATCAACTTCGTCGAATCAATTCATACGTCAGGTAAAACCAACTTAATTACTCAAAAATTTACAAATCTCTACCTTATGGTACTAGTAATAGAGTCTATGTGAAGTTACTATGTAAGTTTGTAAGAATGTAATAATAGTGATGTGACGTATATAAATGTCAAAGGCACAATGAAGCAATGAAATTGTCCACGCACGGACATTCTTCTCATAGTGTCAATATTGTTGTCTATTGTTCGATGTCAATTAGGTAATTGAATTGAAATATGCTATTTAAGTTTCAATGTAACTTGTTAAGGCTTTTATAAACACAAAATGGTCCTATAGAGGTTGTAATTTTGTTGTATAATAGTAACATAACGCTCCCGCAGACATATTTTCATAGACATGGTTCCACCAGTGAGAGTCACGTCGTCTGCACGATCCTTGATGTGATTTTGTTAGAGACTTTACTTTTTTTATACAACCATTCAGATTTTAACAATGCACCTAGTTCAAGTAACTCGTGGCTAAGTAATAACAGCCGCACGGGTCGATCCATCAGGTTAAGCTACGTGCGTGCCTCGGAAAGCACGCTAAGCCGTTGGTCCCGACTGTCATTCGTGGTTTGTGGATCTTTGACAGTCGTTTTGGGTCGTCAGAAGCCCGAAAGTGTGTCTACTGGAAGCCAACCCCAATATAGTTGGAAAAAGGCTAGGCAGATTGATTGATAGTTCAATCAAGTAACTTCTGAAAGGAAAGCATCCAACGAATAGTTGGGTGGGACATCCTCGTTTTATGCTTAGGCAGTCAGAATATTTATAGCAGGACATGAAGAGTATGTAGCAAACGGACAGTAAACAGGAAAATTTAAAAAATCTCCACACAAAAATCACATCTGAAAGTCAACCAATCAAAAAGCTAGGCTAAGAAACATTCCTGAAAAAAATATATTAACAATAAACGTCAGTAAAAAATCAAACAACTTTATCAGATAAATAAAAGATATAACCAATCCATCTAGGAAGATCTCTCAATTAAAAATCCTTCAGTCAAATACATACATTACTCACGAATTATATACCCCGCCTATGCATAATTGTGCTGCTTACTTGTCTTGTCGATATCAGGTACCTTGACCTAGACTTCGATTCGTTATCAGTTATTATAAGAACAATGATTTTAATTTACCTTACAGATAAAAAATGGTAGGTTGTTCCGTATGCTTAGATTTCATAGAAAAAAATGTTGGAGATTTTTTTTTCGCTACTCACGATGTGGAAGAGAAGCGATATAAGCGACCTGCATCCCAATTGCGTTAAATATTTTCCATAGTCCTAATCCATTGCTAGAATTCGTCTGCTCGACAGAGTAGCCCAAGCGCAGGCCACACTACTGGGAGTAATCAGTTTCCAAAACTATGAGCAGATGAGTTGTAGGATGATCTGGCAGGGAAGAGTTATTCCTCATCTTGAACAAATAAAAGAGTTCCTCAATTAAAAAAATTATAAGTAAGTACCTACTTATTAAAAAAAAAAGATTTAAAAAATATATATCATTTCCATTATGTATAATTGAAATGATAATTTTTTGCTTCACTATGGTATATTATGAATTCGAACCCTACTTAATTAGGTTTCCATAGAAACGTAGATTGAGGTGGTAAATCTATTATGTCAATGCGCAACGCAAGCTCTTCCTAGGATAGATCTTAGGGTAAGGTAAGTTATCAATAGAAATGAAACTTAGCGAAACTTACGTTTCGAACTGTCAAAATTAGCACCTTAATTGCGTGAATGATTCTGAAGCAATATTATTGCTAATCAATTGCTTCATATGTTCGAAAAATTTGTCGGTTCAACAACGCAAATAACGCAATGAATGTTATTTAATTGTCAAAATGAAACCGATTCATTCACTTAGCTACTGTAAGTGTGATATTATGCAAATATCCCGCTGTTCATTTTTGCGTGATTTTACAAAACAAAATGTAAGTTAGGAAGTTTGCTAAGTTTCCTCTCTGTTTCTTATCCTTAGATTTCTGACCCGTACATAACACTGTAAGTAACCCGTACAAAAATCGAAAGTTAGAAAACTCAAACACATGAAATACTTACAGATTTAAATGAAACAACTGTCTGAATCTGAAAAACCCTTACAACACGGAAAGAATTAGGCTCTACTTCCCGCGCTTTTAAATGTCATTGTTAGTCGATCAGAGACAATTTTTATCAGGAAAAGCAACAAAATAGATCAGCCAACCGGCCAAAAAGTTTACACATATTCGTGTTTAACTCAAAAACTCTTTTCTATGTCAGGGTCTGAAGCGAGCGTGTTGGGCGTGGTTAAACGTAGGTGTGGGTGTGGTGCGTCGGTGATTCTTTGTTTAACTTTAAGGACCACTAATGTTATTGTTCTACAACACGCTACATTAATGACAATAGGTAAGCTTTATTCAAATAGGTGATAATCAATGGGAGGGTTAATTAATTCCGATTGCAGTATCTATTTCACATTCAATCTTTGTTTGTCGAGTAATCGAATTTGACATTTGGAATAAAAGAAGTGCGATTATCTCAAATCATTGAAATCATTATACTTATCTTGTAATGCAAATTTTATTGGACAAAGGAAATGTTTTTAAACGACGGATTGGTACCTATCATTAATTTTATATTTTTATTTCTTAGATCGTATTGCTGATAATTATTGTGTTATCATCAGAGGTCGGAATAGGTAGAGTACCTACTTATAAAACCTTAACTTCGAGGAAGGAAGTAACAATAGTAGATATACCTCCTATAAAATCCCGGAATCATAAACATGTCGATTAAATCTCGGGATTAAAGAAATTTCGAATTATTTATTATAAATATTTAATTTGTTACGAATGTATTCAAAGTGCAATAAATATTTCATTTGTTACGAATGTATCCTAAGAGTAATAATTAGTTAATAACTATCTATCTATATTATTATTATATAAATAAAAATGAATCCCTGTTTCCCTTGGTCATCGCATCACGCGTGAACGGATGGAACAATTTCGCTAATTCTTTTTTTGTTGTGTTTATTATTGTCAGGAGAAAGTTCTAATAAAAGAATAAATTAAGAAAATTTCCCAGAAAATTGGAAAATTTCAGAAAACTTAACGACTATTTTAACTTCACGCGTTTACATTAGAATACTCATAGCTAAGACAGGACAACGTCTGTCGGGTCAGCTAGTTTATTATAAATATTTACTTTGTTACGAATGTATTCAAAGTACCTACCTACAATAAATAATTCGTAATTTCTTAAATCCCGCGATTTAATCGTTATGTTGGTTGTCATGGTATTTCCGCATTTAGGTAATTGATTGAATAACATTCAATAAGTACTGTTTATGATGGTCTTAAAAGAATGTGATTAATACTTGATGAAAATATATTTGAAGTGTGCCGTGCTGAAGCTTGTCAAATTGTCTAACAACTTGCTAACGTTTTAAAATTTTCAGGTGTTAGATGAAAATGAAGAGGGGCCCGTGGCTACATGATAACAGCCGCACGGATCGAGCTACGCTGGTCCGTGGATGGGTGACCATCCACCCATGGATGATATCTATGGTGATGGGTGGTGGGTGGGTTTCGTTGATGGGTGTCGTGGATGAGTGAGTCGTTTCAAGTAGTCAGAAGCCCGAAAGTCTGACAACCAGTATTACTAAGGAGTATCGTATTCCCATGGGGTCGCGGGTAGGCCGCTGGGGTCGCGGGTAGTTTAAAAAAGATACCGTGGCCCCGGCATAGGCAACTGAAGGAACACGGGTGGGTTTTAGTCAGTAAAAGTCTGACACGCCCTTCCGCTCCAGCCAGAGCGGGAGAAGTTATTTGATGATTTCCCACCCTCAAAAAAAAAAGGGTTGAGAAGTCACATAGGCAGTCGCTACATGTAAAATACTGGTATTCAGCTGCATCCGATTAGACTGGAAGCCGACCCCAATATAGTTGGGAAAAGCCTAGGTAGATGATGATTGACTTCACTGAAAGTTTTAATATAATAACAATGCTACGAAACACCAGAAACTTGAAAGAACAACTTACGTGATTGCGCTGTGTAGCCCGCGAAATTCAATTTTTTTTTTGGGTTTTTTGCAATTTGCAGCTCCGTGTCAGATTGTATCTTGATCAAAATATGATACGCGGCAATAAAACATATGTCTTCATTCATAAAAATCATCAATACATCTCTCTAAGTTAGATTTCGTGCAGATTCGTCAAACGAACGAAATCTAACGAATCTGCACGAAATCTAACTTAGAGAGATGTATTGATGATTTTTATGGTTAAAATTATATAAATATAAATTATTAATGTCTTATTGCCGCGTATCACTTTGATTAAGATACATCCTGACACGGACCTGCAAATTGAAAAAAACCCAAAAAAAAATTGAATTTCGCGGGCTACCACTGCCTGCGATGGATTGATCATAAAATAGAATCCCACGTCCCGATAGACTTACGATGCCTACGCGCACCACAAGTTTCAGCAAAAATATTTTACAATCTAGCTGGCTGATGACGATGAGTCATCACATTATTTTACTAGCTTTTGCCCGCGGCTTCGCCCGCGTGGATGTCGAAAAATATCCTAGTACCTACTACCGGAAAATCCTTTCGTATTCCTTGTCTACATTATAAAGAGAACCTCTGTGCAAAATTTCAGCTTTCTAGGTCCAAGGGTCTGGGCTGAGCGTTGATGAGTCAGTCAGTCAGTCAGAATTTCTCGTTTTTAGGGTTCCGTACCAAAATGGTAAAAAAGGAACCCTTACGGTGCGACTCAGTCAGTCTGTCTGTCTGTCACCGCTGGATATCTCAAGAACTACTAATGCTATCAACTTGAAATTTGAAACAGTTCTAGATGACACCCAACTATTTTGCAAATAAGAAAGAATTTTTTTTTTGCAACAGGTGCTGAAAAGGGGTCTTGAAAATTTAAAGTGGGGCTACTAGCGCATGTGGGGGTATCGTATGAAAGAGCGCTGTTTACACATTCTCAAATTTTTTTTTATTTTTTGTTTAGTCCGCATAGTTTTCGACTGTTGATGAAAAATGTAAAAAAATACCGCCCGGGGGTGCTCCGAAGTTTGCAAAGACAAAATTACAGGAAAAATAAAACGATGTCTCTAAATAGCACACTTTTTCAGAAATCTGAACGGAACCCTCGGTGCGCGAGTCTGACTCGCTCTTGACCGGTTT
Source organism: Cosmia trapezina (assembly GCA_905163495.3). Taxonomy (NCBI): domain Eukaryota; kingdom Metazoa; phylum Arthropoda; class Insecta; order Lepidoptera; family Noctuidae; genus Cosmia; species Cosmia trapezina. The sequence goes on from LR991042.1 coordinate 13,076,701, forward strand.
TATTTGTATACCTAGATTAGGAACTAGCACTTCACGTCATAACAATAAAACTTGTATTGTCTCGTTTACCGCCCGCGAACCGATTAATTAGTTACATAAAACAAATTAGGTATAGGTAGGTAGGTACCGGATATTTGGGCCTGCCCTGTTTTCAGGTGAGTCTAGACTTTAATTAGGCTTATTACTAACTAGGAAAATTTCCCAAGGGAATGGCTTCATGTGTGTCTGTGACCTTAGTGTTTATTGACAATACACGTGTATGTTTTATGTAGCATTCAAAATTATATCGAAGTATTTGCCACTTGATATAGACCAACTTAGCAGCTATTGCTTATTTATTATACTTACACTTTTTTTTTCTGTTACTTTTCTAAGCCCCTTCTTTACTGTATTTCCTGTGCGTGTTCCAAATAAAATATTTTTCTTTCTTTTTAGGGTTCCTTACCAAAATGGTAAAAAGGAACCCTTATGGTGTGACTCAGTCTGTCTGTCTGTCTGTCTGTCCGTCTGTCTGTCTGTCTGTCTGTCACAGCTGGATATCTCAAGGACTACTAATGCTATCAACTTGAAATTTAAAACAGTTTTAAATGACGTTTACCCAACTATTTTGCAAATAAGAAAGAAGTAAAAATATTTTTTTTTTTTTTGTAACAGGTACTGAAAGGGGGTCTAAAAATTCAAAGTGGGGCTACTAGGGCATGTGGGGTATCATATGAAAGAGCGCTACTTGCACATTCTCAAACATTTTTTTTTCGGCCACATAGTTTTCGACTTTTGATGAAAAATGTAAAAAAAATACCGTTCCCCACCCCTTATCTCCGAAGTTTGCAAAGAGAAAAATCTGAAATTATTCTATGTGATAGAAGTTTATGTAAAGATTACAAGAAAAATAAAACGATGTCTCTAAATAGCACACTTTTTCAGTAATCGGTACGGAACGCTCGGTGCGTGAGTCCGACTCGCTCTTGACCGGTTTTTTTTTCTTTATTTGTTACGTTCATAGTAACCGAATTATAAAATCTGGTCGTGCTACACAGTCCTTAGTTTTGATGCGCGGACTAAAGACAAAACGACCCAATTACATTATTACAAATTATTATTACAAATTATTACCAAGCTACACTATACGGACATCGCCGTTGATCATCGCGTTGAACCGTAGGTGTAGCCACCACTACGGATATAATTTGACAACGGCATTGACATTGCCGATCGCCTTTTTAATAGTTACTATACTCTAAAGCCTATGGACGAGGGGTGTGAATTCAATGAGCATTGACGTTGACCGTTCAAGTGTGGCCACTCAATTCATCGCGTTGAACAACGGAACAATTACCGCGATATTTAAAGCGTATAATGTAGCCCCGGCATTAGGACGTCTTCTTCGAGTCCTTCCGCACGCGACGCGCGCGCTAGCGGAAACATTCTGTCTCTTTTTAGGGTTCTGTACCAAAATGGTAAAAAGGAACCCTTATGGTGCGACTCAGCCTGACTGTCTGTCTGTCCGTCTGTCACAGCTGGATATGTCAAGAACTATTAATGCTATCAACTTGAAATTTGAAATAGTTTTAGATGACGTTTGCCTAACTATTTTGCAAATAAGAAAGAAATATAAAAATATACTTAATTTTTTTTTTACAACAGGGACTGAAAGGGGGTCTTAAAAATTCGAAGTGGAACTACTAGGGCATTCTCAAACATTTTTTCTTTTTTTTGCGTTGCATAGGTTTCGACTTTTAATGAAAAATGTAAAAAAAAATACCGTTCCCCTCCTCATCTCCAAAGTTTGCATAGAGAAAAATCTGAAATGATTCTACGTGATAGAAATTTATGTAAACATTACAGGAAAAAATAAAACGACATCTCTAAATAGCACACTTTTTCAGAAATCGGACGGAAAATTGAGCCAATTTCACGATGCCTGAATCTAGGCATACATATACAGGGTGTATCAGAAAGCCGAAAGGTGTGGTCAAATTTAAGGGTGTGGTACAGACCATCAAACTGAACAACTTTCTCCATATGACCAACATCGTAACCGAGAAAAAATTATCGGCCTTCATTTGGGTCGAGTAGGTGTTTTATGTGTTTAAGCTTTGTACGGGACAGCTGATAATTTTTTCTCGATTATTTATATTATTGAGTCGATCAGTTGTACAAAGAGTTTACCAACGTTATCTAAAGACAGGGGAATAGAGCCGGAGACCTAATTCTGGTCGAGGGCGTGAAACAAATTCACGAGATGACCGCTTCATTGTCATGTCGTCTTTGCGGAATCAGCATCTTTCTGCTGTGGTCTACAGCGTCGTCTCCGAGAAAGTCGTAAGACTGTCTATTAGTGACAGTACGGTAAGAAGAAGGCTTAGGGAGGAAAACTTGAAGCCACATAAGCCGGCCACAGCCACCAAACTCACCGTAGCTCATAGGCAAGCCAGGCTGCAATTCGCTAGACATCATTCTGAATTGGACTTTCACCGAATCTCACTGTTTCACGAATGCAACATTGAGCATTTTCGCTCTCCAGGTCTTCGGATGACCTTACAACGACCGTCTGCGCCAGTTAGTGTCATGTGGCTTTCGTCACAGAACAAAATGTTTTCACACTGTTCTAAAGTCAAATTGTTGGTCCCGTGGAGGAAGTTGTTCAGTGGTGGTCTGTACCTACCACACCTTTTTTGACCACACCTTTCTGATACACCCTGTATACTCCAGCTTTCTTCTTGTTCAGATTAATCCGAGAAAAAAACACAAAGTGCACTGTCAAAATAATAGTCATCATAGACGATGTACACACCTGCGATACAGCACATAGACAAAATTACACATGCTTTACGACATGTGCACGAGATAACCCGCTAATTATTCCTTTCTCAGGTCTATTAAGACTTTGAATTAATATAATTGACTAAAGCAGACGATGAGTACACACGGCTACACATCAAGCAGCATCAAGCTACATTTCCAGTTTACACTGACCTCTCATTGTAAGGAAATCCTATACAATGCGAGATCAGCTTATACTGGAAATGTATAGCTTGATCTGTAGCCGTGCGTACACACTGTAAAACGTTAATTGTTACATTTAATCTGCTCGCTAGACTAGTATCGCAATAAACCCGGAATTTTACTAGTTTTCCACGGTCTTAAAGTAAGATGTATTAAGTTCTTGATAGGGTTGATGCCTGGGTAAAAAAAAAATATAGTTAGTCCGTCCGTCAGTGTTTTAATAAAAAAATATTAGACACGTATTTTTTGCTTTATCATATTAATAAAAAAAAATGACTGATAAAACGCATTAAAGTTGGGGAGTGGGGGCTCGCTACGTCATAACTATAACAAACTACGTAAGTATAAAATCTAGCAAGGAGTGACGTCATGCCACGTTTTAACTCAATGTATCGCCGTAATCTTTTGATTGCTTACCTATCAAATTTTTTTTTGTCCGCCATCTATATTTAATCATTTAGATGGCGGACAAAAAAAAAATTTAGTCATTTTGGCCTATTGGACTGTTTTTTGGTGTGGCTTAACTCTTAACTGATTTTTTTCTAAAACCTAGACCCACATAACATAAATGATACTTCAATGGATTCGGGTGACAATTTTTTTAATGAGCAAAACAAACAAACAAACAGGGCCTCAAGTCTGCTATTACTGTCTGCTGTTTCTGTATTATAATAGTGTCAGAATGGTCTATCATTGATTTCATAATTGTTGATTTTGACAAGTTTGGTAATCTACTAATATAATGGCGTCATAATGGCGTCATTATGACTTTCCAATGGTCAACCACTGACACTCCATTATAAGAAATTATGAATTTAGCAGATTACGAACTTTTAGCAAAATGACAATGCAGTGACAATGGGATCGTGTTGGAATGTAAAAAATAGCAGACTTGGGGCCCTGGCGCGATGCGACGACGGTGTGATGCGATTCTCGTAGAACAATTTCCATAAAGTTTTCATGGAATCTAAATTCTTCTACTAGAGTAGCGGGAGCTTTTAAGCATGGAATCAATATAGGTAATTTGATAGACATTATTTTATAAACCGACTAACTTAGTTTCAATGTTTTTAAAACAATTGAAAACCAAAATGGATAATTTTCTCATACTTACTAAAAAAAGAATGCACAGCACAATATCTTTTTTTATTTAGCAGCTCCGCATGTTGGAAAGAAAAGACAAAAAAGTTTTGCAAAAACGACGTTGCCAATGTAAACAGCTATAGAAATAGAAATATTCATCCCATTCGCAGATGATTACCTATGTTATTATAATTATAATTAGTAATTACTATTAGAGTAATTGACTACAATAACCGTTTAGCCATGCGGAGTGAACTAAAAAAAATAAGGCTACCTATAGCCGCAGTAGGTAAAGGCGTGGCCTCAACGACCAATAAAACTAGGTTATTAGTTCTACGAAGTGCGAATAACAAATTACTCGTTACCTGTTTTTTTGTGATTCTTTGCTCTATGGTTACTTTAGTGTTTTCTTAAAAAACAAAACAATTGACATTTATTTCAGAGTTTTTTAATATTTTTTTTATTTCGCTGGCCACAAAGTAGGAGTTCGTTACGGCTACTGAAAGTGAGTTCCAGACTTCTAGCTTAAGGCCCAGGTTCCAAGATTGGTTTAGCTCGGTGTGTAAGTGAAATGGCGTTATGGCTGTCTAGTTTGACGCACGAGATAGAAGATTCTCACGCGCACCGGAATTATGTCGTAAAAATGGAAATAAAATCGTATAAAATTAGAAATTAACTATTTAATAAAAAGTAATCCATCACTGGATGCAGTTTGGAATTTGACATTTTATGGTATATTTTTAATTATAATTATAATTGTTAATGAAGGGATAAACTGCTTTTAAAGAATAATAGGAGGTATGTTTAAAGATTTTTTTGGTGCATTAAAATAAGTATAATTATGTTTTGGCTTCCATCACTCTATGCGAAAAAGACTTGAAAATATCATTTTTTTTTTACATGTCAAAATTATTTACGGTTTATGAGATACACTGCTTTAAAAAACCACCTTTTTGATCGTTTTCAGGAAATCTGGGCCTTAATACAAATATGGACAGTACTGTAGGGAACTATAAAACCGGCACACACACTACAGACGCGCGCATCGACGAGACACCTAAGCCACAATAAATACTGAGAGCACCGCGCTTCTTTCTTTTAACTATGTTGCCGCGGCCACACTATACGGACATCGCCGTTGATTATCGCGACAAAGGGCAATAACCGTAGGTGTAGCCACCACTTACGGCGATAATTTGCCGAATCTTGACCAAATTTAGCTATCGCGATGTTTATGGCGCGTTAACGTTGACGTATAGTGTGGCCCTGGCATGGCACCGCGACTGTCGCTTGGGGACTCGTCGGCAGTCGTAGGTGCGCGCGTATGTGTCAGGGGGCCAACTCCCTAAGTCCGTCCGTCTTTCCGTCCGTCCTTTCATCCGTCCGTCTGACATTATAATCCATCAAAACAAGTGTAAAAGTTAAATTTTTCGGACGGGCAAAAACACGTCGGGAGTAGGGACAACTGGCAAATCATGTTGTCATTCATACTTCGTTCGGGGCCCGAACCAGTCATCCATCCGTAGGTGATACGGAGTAAGGTACGGTCATTTATCATTTATCATTTATCATTTATCAAGAAACGCCCGTAACGAAGGCCGAAACTGCGGGCTTCGTGCTTAGGGAGTAGGCCCCGTGATACGGAGTAAGAAACGCCCGTAACGAAAGCCGAAGCTACGGGCTTTGTGCTTAGGGAGTACTACTAACTTTGTGCTTAGGGAAACTACGTAGAAACGGTCGAAACGGCACAGGGGGCCTCCCCTGTGCCGTTTCGACCGTTTCTACGTAGTTTCCTTAGTCGGCGTTCACACGAGCGTAATAAAATCGCGGCGGGGTTTTATCGCGCACTGGATTTTCAACTATCGTTGTAGAGCCGAGCGTTGAGAATCCAACATAACAAAAACACAGTTCATCCCAGCGCGACGAAAAACACACTGTTGGATTTTCAACTCCCGGCGCTAAATAGAGAATTGAAAATCCAGTGCGCGATAAAATCCCGCTGGGATTTTATTATGGTCGTGGAAGCGGGGGTTTACTATTCCATTTTAGGACCTGCGCGCACTGCCGTGAGGTGGAATACGTTGCGTTAGTTCTGCCGCACAAGCGGTACCTACAGGCCTTAGGTACAAGTTGCGTTCACGTCGTTGCGGAAAAAAAAACAACAAACTTTTTGGTTCTAATAATAGACCCACCCCTACTAGTATTAATAGGTAGTTATGTAATGCATTTATTTGTAGAGAAATCGACTATTTGAATAAAACTGCACACCGTTTGAATCTACATAATATTTAATTGACCAATCAAAAAAACTCCTTTATTCTCACAGATAAAAAATAAAACAAAAAAAATTTTGACTTGCAGTACCCGGCGATAAATATTGCACATCGACCTTTGGAAAGAGACAATCGGCTAATTTCGGCTTCGTAGAGCGTTATCACTGTCGCACACTACCTATGTGACGTTTTGTCAGTCGTTGCCCAAGTGCGATAGAGTGTTAGTTCAAAATATATATTTAGAGTTGTTAACACCCCCAAATTTAAATAATTTAAAGTTGTACTATGGCATCTTTAGGAAAAAGAGGGAAACCTTTACGAGGTCAGTCACGCGAAATTATCTACAATGTTTATAAATATTTTGTAACCGAAGCTGACAGATTTAAAAACATCTGTAATTTTCCAAAATAATTAAATACTTAAACATAATGTGAACATGTATTTTTTATTTTATTTTACCCCAACCTAAAGCCATAACTTATTAGAAAAATTGGTGTATTTTATACAAAGAATAAAAAGAATTATCAAAAGAAGCAAATCATAATTGTTTTAACAGCTCCTAATAGATACCGAACTGTTTGTATTTCGTGCGACAGAGATAACGCTCTACGAAGCCGAAATTAGCCGATTGTCTCTTTCCAAAGGTCGATGTGCAATATTTATCGCCGGGGACTGTATGTAAGAACTATCAATTCAATTTATGAAAAAAATTAACTCGAAGCTAACGAGACAAATTAAAATAATTACTTTACTCGTTCATTGCTACCGGCGTTTAGCACTCTGGGGAACGATTGAACGAATGATTTTTAATAAATCATTCATTCAGCCCTTGGGCTTCTTCATGAATATGTTTATCATTCTCTTATCGGTTGATGCAGCTGCCAATAATTGTGGAGATTTACAAAAATTTGCATCCTTAAAATTAAACCTTATCACGCCATTCGCCTTGCGCCCGTTATGCGCAGTTTTCGAAAAATGTTTACCTACTACTGTCTATGATAACCCGGGGCAAATGACGTTCGTGAATTCATAACAAATACGATGACACCGGGACATCATGACCCAAATTTTGTCGAGTAGGTAATTGTTATGCAGTTAAAGAAGTTGTCTAAATAATTATTAATTATACCAGATGACTTTTTTTAACGTCTCGAAAAAAATTGGGTATATTAGGTGAACAGAGTAGAAGCCTATGGCATACATAGTTTTTTTTTTTTTTTAATAGCTTAGACAGAAAAAAATATCTAAGTACCAATAAATACTACAAATTCGATGTAAACTTTTCATTTTTTTACCATAAAAACAGAAATTTTGAAAAAAAATAATAAATCGTTTAAAAATATCGAAATTTAAATCATAAGCAGCCTGCATATGATTTGAATTTTAGTTTTTTTTTTTTGAAAAAATAAAAAAATAATAAAAGTTAGGTATGCCATAATCTTCTACTCCGTTCACCTAATATACCCAATTTTTTTCGAGACGGTAAAAAAGTCAATAAGAGTTTTTTGCGTATTTAGTAAAATAAAAATAGGTCCAATATATTTTATAAATCACACTTTTACTAGTTTTCATAATAGTTGCATGCAATATCAACTCTAAAAACCACATACTTACACAACAATATTTATTAAATTTTTTGTAAAATATTCTAAGCAATAATAGGAAAAGGAATCAATTTAATCTTAGGTGAGACAAGAGTGACCAAATAACCTCTCCCGAAAGTTACTGGGTGGGTCAACCTGCGAAATCTGTAAGTAATTCATTTGCGGCAACTGTCGATGCAGCATTTGACTCTTCTTCGTCATACTCCGACTCTTCTAACACCGCAAATATTCTCTTAGGGTGGTTACTCACCAGGCCCGAGTCGACGGCGCGTCGTGTTCCACGCGCGCCTCAAAGAGATGTCAGCAAGTGACGGGGCCCAATAGGGCCGACGCCGCTGGGGTCGCGGGTTGTCTGAAAGGGTTACCGCGGCCCTGGCATAGGCAACTGAAGGAACACGGGTGGGTTTTAGTCAGTAAAAGTCTGACACGCCCTCCCGCTCCACCCAGAGCGGGAGAAGTTATTTGATGATTTCCCACCCTCAAAAAAAAAAAAAAAAAAAAAAAAAAAGGGTGGTTACTCAGTGCCCATATTCGCCAAAAACTTAAAAATTCACAGATCTCATGCACCACATGATCTTCAAATATGATCTTCACATTTTTTTTTTTTCTCCGCCATTGACTTACTTATACAGGGTGTTTCTTTTAAGGTGTCAAGCCAGTGCGAGCTGATATCAGAGTACCTACCATAATGTTCTAGGATTTTTTGTAGTTTTCGAGTTATTTTGAATCCCTCATTTCATATCAAGGGTAGTGGTTAAGGATAAGTAGGTATATTTATGTTTTTATTACCTATCAACTGAGCTCTGCTTAAACGTAGACGAATAGTACCTAAATGACAAAAATATGCAAAGATAATAATAAAATTTAATATATGAAAATCACGAGATTTCAGATACTTACACCACTTTCAACGACCGATTTCAGCAAATAATTCGCAAATTTAGTACTACATTCTCGTTCAAAGTGGTCCCAAAAAAAAGATATAATTTTTTCAAAGCCATCATCTCGTTCAATCAGAAAAATATCAAAATAACTCGAAAACTACACAAAATCGTAGAACATACCTACATGGGGGTTAAATCGATAGGTATGATACTCTGCTATCAGCTCACACTGGCTTGACACCATAAAAAAAAAAAAAAAAAAATCCAAACATCCGAATTGAGAACCTCCTCCTTTTTTAGAAGTCGGTTAAAAAAAACAACCTATATTAGTGCGTAATTTTTATATCAATGTTTTCTCAACACATCAGGGGGCCTACTCCCTAAGCACGAAGCCCGTAGTTTTGGCCTTCGTTACGGGCGTTTCCTACTCCGTATCACCTACGGATGGATGATGGGTTCGCGGCCCGAACGAAGTATGAATGACAACATGATTTGCCAGTTGTCCCTACTCCCGATGTGTTTTTGCCCATCCGAAAAATTTAACTTTTACACTTGTTTTGATGGATCGTAATGTCAGACGGACGAATGAACGGACGGACGGAAAGACGGACGGACTTAGGGAGTACGCCCCCTGACATTGGCAGAATTGTTGACATCGGCACCATTGCCATAGAGCAACATAGAATAGAATAGTCACTGGCGCCAGTTGCTGAAAAAGTCATTTTCAGCAACTGGCAATTTAATAGTGCGTCCGTTCGATACCCGGATAAGACAATTTTTTTTACTGTGGCAGCCTAAAGTTTGGTATAGTTTTGGGGATTACATAATAGAGTCGCGTTATAACTTTTGCCTCACATGTCCGCGATGGTAGGTAACATTTGTATACAACAGACTTGTCTTGCATTTCTGCATACAGAGGGTTGTGCAATAATTTTATTATGAAAGAGTCTTCGTAGATACACTTTCGAAGATAATTAGAAATCGCTAGGTAAGATAAACATTGATTATTAATTTAATTTATTAATTGAAACTTAAGATGGATAAACATTGTACCTAAAATACACGACCCTTATTCAGTTCAGTCCTAGTCCTAGGTACCTACCTACCCATTAATTTAGCCCATGTTTCCTTCCAGCGTTTTTCTCTTGGACCTAGTTCAGAATTTAAACAAACTGGCCAGATAAAAAAACATTTTAAGTACAAAGAAAATTGGCAAGTTAGTTATCAGGACAAGTTACCTATGTACTTACTTCATTTAATTTATTTTTGTCATCAAAAATAACAAAGCCACATAACGATAGACCGGTACTCGAACATTATAAATTGTTTTGACGAGACGTGTCTTAAAAATAATTATAAAAATAAAAGAAACTGCATAGCAGTCTATTCATCTCCGAAGTTTTTACACAGGGGCACGTGTTCGCATACAGTACATGGGCTGTTTTCCGTGTATTTTCTGGTCGGGTGCGCGGCGGTGAACGCGGACGGTGCGCGGGGCGCGCGGGGCAGGCAGTCGGCAGATGCGCCGCGCAGCGCCATCTCTGGGCGCCCGGCGCGCCACGCGCCAGGTGCGCTCTGCCCGCACCGCGGCCGCCACCCGCCCTTCAGTCCGCTAACACGCGCCGCCGCGACAACACGTTATTAAGGCTCCGTACGCCACTACACGCGACGCGCGCGTTTCGAACGTAGTGAACGATCCCGCGACCGGTTCGCCGTAGCCCATGAGCGACCAGTGACATCTCGATTCTTGTGCTGTGTGACTTGCAGTGAAACGCTCAGTGCATACATGTGCAAGTGATGGATTACTGCGGATATATCTTCGTGTGCTGACGACCGGGTACGGTCCCGACGTATGCCCCGGCGCCGCTAGCCCGGACGCGCCAGCATGCGCGCCCCCGCGGTGCTCATCGCCCTGCTAGGGTTTCTACCCCAGGTACTGATATCGACACCGAAAACCGCGAATCCCCGTTTGTTTACGTTTCGCATCGGCATAATCCCATCGAAAACTCGTAGTTCGCATCGCTTCTCATAAACAAGGCAGCGACACAAACCGGCGGGTGTAGGTGCGACCGCTGTGCACTAGGCGATAGTTTCCCACGAGCGTGGCCGAGGGCCGGCCTAGCAGATCGTCCTGGATAGTGCTCGGGAGCGAGGGTGTAGTGTAGGTTAGCCTCACAGTCGTGACCGGCCGCGGCTCGCTCGCCGACTCCTCCGCGCCTGTGTGTGTCCGATACGTTTACCGAGCAAACATAGGTACATAGTTATAAAGAAAGTTCAGGTTTTAATACGACCGGCGCGCGGGGTCAGCTAGGTCGCGAGCCTCTTCGTTTTAAAATTAGATGCATTCCGAGGCTTTGCGGTGGATTCGAGACTTCGAGTCCGGACGAGACGTATTCGCGACGATCTGTATGCACCAACGACAGGAATAACTCTTCCAGACGACTCTCAAGGCGCGCGATATTTCGGGCAGGGTTAGTAGTTCGGTCTAGTTTACACGTCAGAACCCTTCGCTTGTTTATTGACCGTCGCTAATCGCGGTAAATAGGCGCCGAAAGCTGTAAAACTGGACATATATAAACAATGCGCTGTAGATGAAAGTTCTGAGAAAATTGACACAAGGTGGCAGACTGTAAATATGTAGAGTAATATGAGGTCATCGCCCTATGAACCGGTCAAGGTTACTTGTCCTACCAAGGGTTGCCGTGAGTGCCCAGCACGGTGACGTGTGAACTTTACAGTTCATGAAAACTTTCGTGCTTTTTATCGCATCACTTTATATTCGATATTAAGTAGACTGGCTTATCGATAAACGTAGACTTAATTAGCTTCGTTATTTGCCTCATTAACGTTTATAGGAAACGTATCAATCAATCGAGTGTAGCCTTTCAGTCCAATGGGCGGAGATACTCAATGTTTATTTATGTACGGAGAACATCTATGAGTATCTTGTACAAGCTCAAGAAAAGCTCATCGCATGATTCACCCCAACCATTGGTACACGCCCGACTCGATACTTTTCATAATCGATATGTAGATCTCCGCCCTGCCTTTTCCCAACATTGTTAGTGGTGCGCCTACCTAGTTAAATTAAAAGTTCGCTACTGAAGTACCGAAATGTCAACAACAGCCCGATAATAATAAAAAAATCGATACTTGTCTCGGCTGACTTTTTGTTCTCCCGCATCGTTTACCGGTCTCCGAGGGTAATTTACAACGAGGGAAATATTCCCCAATGCGTGCGTGTGCGCACTGTGTGTGAACGAATAGTTATTAAAGTGTTCGCAAAATGTACCGCTAATATCACAAACACATGCACTTTGTTACATTGTAATATTAATAAAACTCGTCCGCGGACAACCGGTGTGTCAGGAATTGATCCCCAACTCCGGCTGATCCGTGTGATTTTTGTGCACTTTTTCTCGTCAATTGCTGTTTTAATTGTTTTTCTGCTGTGGCAATCAGGTTTAGTTAAATAGTGTGGGTCCGCTCCACACCAACATAACATGGTGTAGCTATCTATTTATTTATAGTCCCTTGCGTCTGTGTGCGTACGAGTGAGTTTTCAAGGCGCTATAATACATTATGAATGAAGTCGCGTTGTTTCATAAAAAAACGGTATTTTGCGCACCACCGCTCAGGACTGGTTTGTCTTGCCCCTGGTCCCGTCTACGTGACGACGATCGTGCATTGATGTAATTGTCCCACCGATCAGTCAACTCGATTCTTTATACTCGATACATCCGCAGGAGAATCGATGTCCGGATTTTTCTTTTTTTTACCCCCACGTGCAAGACGGTAGCTAATTCAGCTGCATTATTCTTTCTTTGATCGCGTTCGAAACTCGAATCGCGTGATCATTCCACCGCCTTTTTGATCGGAAGCGGCGTCGGAAACACGTCTGCCCGAAAACCGCAACGTAATAATTTCCAATTTCAAATAAGTAAATAATTCACTGAAGGTTGCTCGGTTCGATTCGTGATCGCGTTTATCCCTGAGAAAAGTGAGAAATTATTTAGAGGATAGGCTGTTTATTAAACGGTCGTATCCTTATTTTCCATGTATGGGTATAAATGAGTGATTAAATATTTTTTACTGCAATATGTACGACATTGTTGCAGGTTGCATTCTATAACGTACCTATTCTTGATTACGCTCGGCGTCTACCTGTCGCAAATCTAGGACATAGCATGTCATAGCTCGCATGGAACGTTACTTGTGCGTGTATGATTGCGTTACGATTTGTGATATAATCGACATATATTTCAATTTTAGCGTGTATCTGTCTATGTGTGGAGTGTAGCACTTGTCTATGCTTAGGGTTGCCAAGTGCGCATTCTAAAAAGCTACTAAAATTTGTAAAAGTGTCACTTACTTAGAAGTAACTTAACACGAACATTAATAAAATCTCGTTTGTTAATTATAAAGGAAGTTATGAGTTTGAAACTAACCCCGGTAATATTACACGAGCAGGTGCAGTCATTAATGGCAACTCTTAAACACACTAACATCTGCTTTTTTCACAATCCACTCAAGTCGGGCACACGAATTCTAATTGCCGGCCTGACATGCTGATTGAAAGTTCAATTCTGACTCGTGAGGCGGTTATCAGAGTAAACCAGACATTTTAATGGTCATTTTTACTGCTTTATCTTTATATTAAATAAGACTATACTGATATATGGCTACTTAAAAAGTTACTAAGCTTGATACCTTACGTTAGTTAGAAGGAAATGTAGAATTTAATTCCATTAGATATTAAATGGCTAGCTAGATAAAAACTAACGGCCACTCAGTTGAACTATTTCCAATAAAAATTGTTAGACCGTAATTTCAATACATATAAGTATTCTTGTCGCGTACAGTTTACTTCATAAAGTTGGGCAACCAGTGTTAATTTTATGTGCAGAAACAATTTAGTTAACAAATACTCGCTACTTACATAGTTTTCACTGCGATTTCCCAACAATTTTGTAAATGCCTTTTGATAAAAACCACCTGCTGCTATACACTCTCATTTACGAAAAAATCACACAGTTGTAACAAAGGTACAATAATAAATTAATCGTCATATGTCATGTTAGTAGCAATAACTATTTAAGTATGTGAAACTCCTTAACGGTAGGTTTTTAACCCTGTTATAATTTCGTCCATTGTCCAAAACGGTTTTTGTTCTATGAGAACCGACTCAATTATAAAAGACTATACGAAATCGTATAATCGCCGGTTTTTAAAAGCTTAACTATGTGAAATTTTAAGTTTTCGTCTCATTGTGATGAGTATGTAATGACCGATTGTGCGGCGCGTGCGTCACTAAATAGATTCTAAAGATATCTTGTTCAAAAGCTTTTGTATGACAAAACTGTCCAAATACTAAAAATTTATTATGCTATAATATAATTGGCATCTGTCGAATAGCCGCTCATTAGAGCCAGCTATTAAAATTTATAAGTTTTTGTGTTTCAATCCCGACTGGACGTTTAATTGATTCCCAGTGACATTCGTTAAAAAACTAACATGGCTGCCAGGACCATTGATCAGATTACGCAATGTAACCAAACTGGATGCTCGGGGAAGTCAATATTATGTATTATTTATAAACAGACGCAATGCTTAGCTTTCTTGTGTGAAATTATCAAAGGATACTGCTGAATGATGTGCTCCGCGAATCGCGTTAAACCATTACCATAAATGTGTTTGTAAATAAGTAAATAATTCAACCCTATTTCGGAATGAGTGCGCAACGTCTGTGGTAGGGCGCTCGTTCGTTTTCAAATTTCGAAATTTATCGGATGCCGCGTAATTCAGCCAGTAACCTTCTAATTTAAGGTTCTATTGTTTAGTGTTGCCAGTGCAAATTATTTAACTCCGAATTGGGTAAATGTGTCAGCGATGCCGCCTGCCGGTAACATGGTGTAGGTTGCACAAGCACAATGCTTCAGGCATAGCGAAGTGATGAGTCGGGTCTTCTATTTCACGTGGGTTTAAAGTTAAGGCCATAAGTTGACAGTTATGAATACTCACTCACATTTGAAGCTGCGAATAAGTTATTACTTGCTGTGTGGGCGTCAATTAAGAAATAATTAAACGCGTAATGAGAATAAGATTACATGCTCGTTATTTCGTAACTGCATCTAAATCTTCTTATGTACTTTAAGTGGTAACCAAACGGAACTGTGGTCGACTGTATTATACCGTTTCATAACGTTGCAGCGAATTACGATGTGCAATGGATGATCGCAGTTACATTGAAAATAATTCCACGCCTTCCACTACACATCGCATCTAGTAGTATCGACTTGTATCTCAGATTGATATCCATTTGTTCACAATTTAGCAAGGTTGCTGCTACCTTCAAAGCTTAGCTTTACACAAGTTATTTTAAAGTGAATCACGTCTGTTCAAAACTCGATGTCAGTAATGATTTCGGTAGTCGAACAAAAAAGTTTAAACCCAAAAGAATTTTAATAAGTTCCGTATTCAATCTCCACAGTGAGAGGTTCACACGTATAATCCCAATAACAATTCAAGCAAGAAGATCTGGTTTACGATATAAGAGAGTACACGACTCCGATCATAGCGCTCCGTACACCAACGCACGAAATCTCAATTCGCTTGTGCAACGCGCTTAAATAACCGCAAAATACCTTATTATGCGCTTTCCATATACGTTCCAGGCAATCTACGGGGCCTATTACGTTCCACGCTCATGATTCTCCGTTAATTTCAAATTCCAGACTTAGATCGTAAGTTTCTTTTGTGTCGGTACAGCTGCCAGCAAATCGACACAAAGGAGATGGCAACATTTGTCGCGCGGCTAAATATCGGGATGTTTTATAAAAGACGCCGTTTATTTTCTTCTAAAGACGTTCCTTGAAACGGAACGGCCTTTGTGAGCCAACCCGGCGCGTCCCCCTCAACACAATACCAACGTTGAAACCAAGTTCTGTGAAAAGTCAGGTCAGAAAACCAATTAGTAACAGCGTTCATTCATCAGCTGCTAGAGGACAAATATAATAGTTTTTTCCATGTGCAATTAATTCTATCTCGCGCCCGCCGCCGTTCTATTTTAGGACTGAAGTTGACTGAACATCTTTATGGCATGTGTAGAAAACGTACTCTAAAAAACTTAAATGAAAAAATAAATCATACTCGATGATTCCAAAATTAAATTTGAATTGCGAATTGATGCACTGGCCACATCGTCGCGCTATTAAAAGACTCTGTTTTGGTGTTTATTTTAACACATTTCGCGTGTGTATAACGGGAGAGATGAAAAACATTCCCCTGTGTTTCATTATTTGTGTTATTTTTAGACTACGTTCAACCTGCTTGAACGAGTGTTTACTCTTGCCTTACTTACATACAATAGCGTTCACATTATTACTCCTTATTATCTCTCCCATAAGTGACTTTATAAAATACGTTTCGACTCAAAACCGAAAGGTAGGCAAGTCGCATCCGCTTAGTAAGTGTTCAATAAATCATTTTGATACAGTAATTTTGTTTGGAAAATATGTCTAGATCGTGATTCTGACGCAATAAAAATAAGAAAAAAAATGTAACTCGATAATATTATCTGAAATATTATTTACGAGATCAACGAATAAGTATTCGATATTCAAATCAATTTGGATGGATCTGCTTGATGCTTCGCTCAGTGCAATTATGTTACGTGCCAGCCAGCACTTTCCTTTCAACATGTTTAAAAAATATTTGATGTTCACGACTTTAACGTCGAATCGTTGAATGCATTAACTTGTCTTGGTACCTATGTTAAATGAATTAGACGCTCATGTAATTGATTACTGACACACATTCAAGTTTCAGTGTGTACAAGTTGCTAAATCGATTGTACAAGCTGCTATAGTCCCTACTTGGTTATGTTAAGGGGGATGGGCTAAGGTAGTCAGCGAAATTCAAATTTTCTTGCATTTTTTGCAATTTACAATCAGTGTCTGGTTGTATCTTGATCAAAATATGACTCGCGACTTTAAATATACTTGTCGGAACGTCAGGATTTACTCAGATAGATTCAGATACCATGTGGGCAGAAGATGGGTTTCGTGCAATGAAAACACACTGGGTGCTATACACGGTGATTATTAAAATCACAATCTAACACAATCACTCCGAATTAAAATGAACACAATCTATTCTATTTTTCTCTATAGCAATGGTGCCGATGTCGACAATAATTAACACAATCACTGAGCACACTGAGCACAACGAATCCAATACAGTTCCGTGGCGTAGTAACCCCGATGCAATCAGACACTAGACTGTCCACCTCGTCCTGAGCTTATAACATCACGACTGTAGAAGCGCGCTGTTGGTGTGCGTAAATCACGTGATGTCGCCAATGGCGCTTGCGATTCGTTTCCTGTCCGTACTATTGACCGGATCCGATATATACTTATTTGCATGAAAGTTAGATTTACCCCGGATTTGAGTTCCGAAATCGGACCAATCCGGGATCAAGATACACTTTCTGATAACCTACAAATTGCAAAAAACGCAAGAAAATTTGAATTTCGCGGGCTGCCACAGCGGATCATTCTAAGTTAATTTAATAGAATAGAACGTGTAACAACGAACGTGTGTGTGTGTACAAGTACAGAATCGGATAAACTTTTATAGTCAAATAAAGGCAGCGACAAAACGTCGATAAAGCTTAGCGCCTTTTAAAATATAGTCTAAACAACATCAATCAGGCAGTCAGCGCGTCAAATCCGCCCGAAGATATAATAAAACATAACTTATTCGGTAGTCCGGTAAGTATTATTTAATTGTCGGTTTGTTGCCAGCCCCGGGCGAGCCGACGACCGCTCGCTTCTCGCTCGGTTTTTAACACACTTTTTTTTATTTACCGTTTTCACTAACTTATTGACATGAACAACTTATCATCATTTTTATTTAAAGGCTCCTAGAACCATGCGCCTTTATGTCGCGTGCGATTCGCGTCGCATGTCGCGCTTATTTGTAGGAGCCTTAATACTTTTTGTTAAAACAGTAAGCCACAATTCATCAAATTCTCTGCTACTATAAACTCATTTAATAAACAATTGATCGACAAAAACAGGGGATGTTTAGAGTGGTGCGTATCTTTTTTTAAGCATTTTTTTGGTTCCGCTCCTACCTGACAACCACGTGGATGTGTGACTTGACTTGAGTGGCATGCCATCCTCTTTTCTCCTAGGTTAAAAGAAAGAGAGCGCTATACGTTTCGCGCGGTCGGATACACATAGATGATTTTATTTTAACCCCTGTCGCAGGCGCAGGAAGTTGGTTGAAATCTGGTGTATTTTTTACCGCAGTATTGTTTAAACGGGGGCTGATTTTTGACATGGTTAGACACACCGTCTGTGCAAGATAAGGCTCCACTGAATGGATCATTGTTCTGTCTGTCGTTTGTAATCTTTTGACAATGCATACTGAAGGTCATATTCGTGGGAAACTAATTAGGAAAGCTGACTCTAGTCATAATCCATTGCTATGCAAAAAGTTCTGTTTGTTACGGGGCCGGAATCTGAGTTTAATATAAATTATGTATCCACTTTAATTTAATTCAATAATTATCCCCCTTATTCATAAAAAACTGAAACGCTCTACAAACCTATTTTAGTTAAAATAGTGTTTTGTGTTCTTCTTTCAAACTCAAATCATAATTCGAAAGAAATTGACAAAACACTATTTTAACTAAAATAGGTTTGAAGAGCGTTTAAGTTTTTTATGAATAAGAGGGTATATTGCTAGGGATTTAAATTATGTCAGGGGTCGGATCAAGGCATACCATCAATCAATAACTTACATAAAATATTTCAAAAAATAACTGAGTTTATAAGCATTCTGTTTCATTAAAAATGACTTTAGTCATAATACATTGCTATGCAAAAAGTTCTGTGTGTTACAGGGCCGGAATCTGAGTTTAATATAAATTATGTATCGACTTTAATTCAACAATTATATTGCTAGGGATTTAAATTATGTCAGGGGTCTGATCAAGGCATACCATCACTCAATAATATTAATACATAAAATATTTCAAAAAAATCTAAGTATAGAAGCATTCTGTGTCATTAACAAGTCCATTTAATGATTCAAAACACGTCATGATTTAACGAGAGCCATACTAAAGTTTTATGAATGTAATTTATTATTGTAGTATAGTCAACTAAATAAATAATCAATTAGAACGAAAGCGCCGGAAACGATTCTCTTTTTAAAACCTTTTTTATTTCATAAAGTTTATATTGCGCGCGCGCAACATAGTATTAGTCGCCGGTAATGATTTGCCAAGACATGGCCGCCATAATTTAATACGAACCACTTCCTTCCGATGCCATATAAAACAGGATAGGCGTTTTGACTTTACTTTTATAAGCTGAGCGTACCTATGTTATAATTTTTATCAATGATATTTGGCTTTTTTTTCACACCATACCTCCTTGTAAAAAAAACAATGTTCCTTTAATATAATGTGGAATATACATGTGTACTAGCACATAATTGTTTTATTCGATGTTAAAGTAATATGCAGTTGTGCTTATAATAATGCTAACATTACGCTCGCTCCCTAAAGCATTAATCTTAAAACTTTTTGACCCTACATGCACTGCAAATGCGACCAACTGCATTCTTTCATTAATATAAGGGTTGTGCACCCTGGAGGGCAACAAAAACCAGTTATTATTATTCATACATTACAAAAAACCCAGGGGAATTCAAGTCGTCTCGTTGACGACTACTTATCTATCATCGCACATTAAAATATCCAAGTTTTTCATCAAAATCGGTAGTCTTAAACTACGATCGTTTAAAACAAAGCGGGGGGCGCCATTATTTGACAGTTCGATTAACAAAAAATGTATTGTTACGTCACTAACGTTCGAATTTCGATTCATAGGGGTGTCACCGTGTTCACCCCACACGCGTTGTTACATGCAACCCTATTTTTGAGCGACCTATATAAACTGTGTCCAGTAAAACCGTTAATGTCTCAACGGGATCGATCGCGCGGACAGTTGTGCAAATAGTTTGTTTGAGGGATTACCTACATCTTTGGGGCGATGAAAGCTGTATTGGCCGTCTGTTTGTGTTGTCACACTGAATCTGATATATTGACTCACTTAATCTTTACTTTTACCATCGTTTCTGACACAAGTAACTATAATGTTTGTTTTCTCTTTCCAGGTGCTGACGTCTGGTTCCTTCGAGCTTAGGATAAAAAGTTTTACGAACTCACTGGGTAGGTTAAGTAGTGGGCAGTGCTGTGATGGTTCCTCAAATAGTGATGCGCCGTGTTTGGCGCCGTGCAGGACTAAATTCCGAGTGTGCCTCAAGATATATCAAGCTAACATCGACACGACGTCACCTTGTACCTTCGGTGACATCACAACGCCTGTGTTGGGCGGCAACTCATTGGATGTGCCCAACCTCCACGTGGAAGGATTTAGCAATCCCATCGTGTTCCCCTTCGACTTCACATGGCCGGTGAGTGTCTTAAAATAAGTCTTTAGTACTCGTAGTTCGTATTGATGTTTCGTAAACAACACCTCATTAATTTTGTAGGCAACAGTAAAATCAATACGTCGTAAAAGAAGCATTAAGTAGCAGCCCTACATCAATAAATCAACGCGGTGGATGTTACCAACGTCACAGAATAAATAATAGTACCCAACGTTCAAATTCCAATAATCCACCCGGAGACCGCGGGCCATCTCATTCGCCGTAAATAATAGTAAAAAAGAAATTAAGGGATTCTATATTCAAATTTGACAGAAGCGATGACGATAAGAATACTTGATGGTTTAACGAGCAGTCGCGTGGGAGGATCACGGCGTTCAATGGTTCATTTTTAATTAATTATGAAGTCGCTCTCTGTACGGGCAGTCGTATGTTATTAGACGTAGTCGGTTAGCCTTCGTCGTGGCTGCGTTCTCATCTTCACCGGCGATTAGAGCGCAGAGGCCGGCCGGGATCGTGATTCGATATTGTAATTACATGTTATTTATTTACAGATCGCGCTTAGATCTATCTCGATTCCAAGGATAACGGACGTCTTAATTGGACCTTAGTTACGGTTATTTCGCTCGGCGTCAATTGTCTACGGTTTACACAGGCCGCGTGTGGACCTAGAGGTTTCGAGTGCTATTTGTATTTTATTTAGCGGCCCGCTTCAAATGTCGTACCGTCTCGTAATGTTTGAGCAAACAATCGGACCTAAGCTCGCCGCTTGCACAAGCTCGGACCATCTGGAGAAAACGTGACATTTGGTAACTAAACTGCAGGTAGAGCCAACTAAGCATAGATGAAATTTAAAACTTTTTTCGGATAGTGGTGTGCGTCCGGTAACTGCCGCTATCATTCCAAATGAATTGGCGCTAAATTGAAACTTCCTGTTTAAATTCACATAGAGCTCTCTATTGCGAGGCATGTGTTGACATGCGATCAATTGAGCGAAAGCGACCCGCAAAATGGTTTAATCTATCAAATTTCAAAAGTGACAGGCTAAGCTAGCCGTTGACGTTGTCGATTCCACGCCATATGCAGTTTATCTTACTCTAGTGGGACATTGAGAAGTCACCCATATGCCGCGGTTCCATATGTTGCTAAAATGGTTAAATCCTGTGCCCTGAGGATATGAGCCATACGCCTCGCTGCTTACCGATATAGTTCCAGTTGGATGCGTCTCATTTAAATAATACAATCTGCCCCTAGCACTATTAGTTGAAGCTGACTTGGATTTTTTCTCACAATGAGGTCATCGTCGGCCAGAGAAGCGCCTGGCTTACGAGGCATATCGCGCGCACGAATAAATATGTACCGCGTAATGTGTTACTATATGGTACGTTCCGCACGCTGGCTTCGTGACCGGCCCGGCAGGTGAACGGGCTCGCCGAGAAGCTTGCAGACGCTCGATTTTCGAATTTGACATTTAATTTACTCATCGAATTCTCGATGGCCAGCATCACAATATTTTGAAACTTGAACCAGCCATTGCGCGGTCACTAACGGGCCTGCTGTAATACAACCCCGCCGAAGTAATCTTAAACGCAACTGCATCCGAACTTTATCTGATCCCTTGTGAAATAAATCGGTACTAGACCCGTAAGGAGATTTGACCCGCACGATAATAGGTCATGAGCATATTAATATTACTGACAACATCGAACAGTGAAATTACAAGTAAAGGCTCTTACAGACAGAGGCGATATCGCGTCGCGACGCGATATTTTGCTAAGGATATAATATTGAAATATCGCGTCGCGACCGCGATATCGCCTCTGTCTGTAAGAGCCTTAAACCGGCGCGCGCGTTAACGACGCATAGAAACGATTTATCATGCAGCGTTTAGAGAAAGAGATGGCTCACTCCGAAAAGAAATCTCATTTGTATGCAGTCGCTCTGCTAGCGGCTCGGGGCGGCGGGATTTCATTTATTTCACTCACAAACAATTTGTGTTTGTAATTTGTGTTTTTATATTGTAATGCGGCTCTTTGGGGCCCGTTAGGCAGTCCGGATGTCAAAGAGGTGAGGACCGGATTATGAGCGAGTCTTCGCACGTACGAGAGCTAGCTAATGCCTCGCTTACATCGCGGATAGGAGGAAAGGTCAACGATACTTGCCCTTAATGCCAGGGGTGTTACACCCCACGGCATGAACGGGCCCATTCACAAGCAACCAGCTCCGTACAACCGTTATCCGCTGCCGTTTTAATGCGAAAAAATGTTGAGCTTATGCAATTGTGCATTTTACACCTGCTTAGCGGAGAGAGCGCAAAATGTCAAAGTGTACTTCCGCGCATGCGCGGCGCCCGGCGCGCGCGCACAGCATTACGCTGCGCTGGCCGTGAACTATACTTTTTATGGATCCAAGATCCGTGTTGCGTGATGTTACTCATAGATGGCATTGTGTTTTATCTTAATAAATTTGTCCATCATCTATTGTTACGCAGTTCAATAAATTCGATAGTTAATCTCTATTGTTGTCTAACAGCTGCTAATATTAACGTTTGTTTGTTGAGGCTGTAGGAAGTGCAGTGTGAAATATTTCTTCACTGTCATTTGATCATAACTCACAAATATCTCGCAAGTCACCTTCCCACGGGGCGGGGATTGTGTGGACCCCTACTATTTGCAATCTTGAAAAAAAATTAGTCGACCTAACGGTTAAATAAAATATTAATTCATAGACTTATAAAAAAAGATGGACTCCGCGCTGCGCATATCGAAAGTGAAGCACAGTAAGTATGCCGGGTCCGTTTGTACAAACACGCCTCGCGCACACATTTATATCATAGTATGCCGACCGGCCGCCATTACGTGACACGAGCGACGGCGTCTTTGCAGGTACTCAAATCACGCACACATAGATCGGTAGGGTGCTTCACTTTCGATATGCGTGGCGCGGAGTCCATCTTTTTTTATAAGTCTATGTATTAATTCTAGAATTACTTAAAAAATAGAAAACCTGTCAAGAGCGAGTCGGACTCGCACACCGAGGGTTCCGTTCCGATTTAGAGACATCGTTTTATTTTTCCTGTAATCTTTACATAAACATCACATAGAATAATTTCAGATGTTTCTCTTTGCAAACTTCGGAGATAGGGGGGGCGGGTGTATTTTTTTTACATTTTTCATCAAAAGTCGAAAAATATGCGGCCTAAAAAAAATAAAAAAAATGTTTAAGAATGTGGAAACAGCGCTCTTTCATATGCTGATACCCCACATGCCCTAGTACCCCTCTTTGAATTTTTAAGACCCCCTTTCAGACCCTGTTGCAAAAAAAAAAAAAATATTTTTATTTCTTTCTTATTTGCAAAATGGTTTGGTCATCTAAAACTGTTTCAAATTTCAAATTTCAAGTTGATAGCATTAGTAATTCTTGAGATATCCAGCTGTGACAGACAGACTGAGTCGCACCATAAGGGTTCCTTTTTTGCCATTTTTGTACCTACGGAACCCTAATTCAAGCGGCATTAAATTTATTTTAATAGAACCTTTGCATGCATAGCCGCAGCGGTTACAAATAGCGACGAATATCTAAAATTAAAATACTTATTTGAAGGCTAAAAAATTAACCCTTTAATGCTGCGAGACCTCGGCCCTGCATTCTTTAATTAGCTAAGTTATCTATTCCGTTACACCTTGAATAAAAATAACGAGTTTCTTTTAGTTTCGTGATAAGGAATGCTAGTTACCTACAGGTTTAGCTGTAAGCGAAGGAAATAATAAATTAGAATTGTTTTTAGGACATAAGTGCTGAATATTTTGCGATCATTTGCGTTTAGTTAATTTGTTTGCGAGTCGATTATTTTTATTGTAACTTGCTGAAGTTTTGTATTATTTTTTTCTTTTTGTGTTCTGGAATATTCTGGATAGATATTTTAATATTTTTAACGTAACTTCAACTTTCGTCATCACTGGTAAAACATTGATGTCTTGCCTTTTCAATCAAGATGTCATCAAGTTTCCCATCGACAACTATTTTCAAATAGCTGACAAATTATAATAATTTATACAGAATTCCTATAAGTATAAAATACATTTTGAGTTTCCCGAATTTTTCAATTTTCCGGGCACCTTTACTTTTTCCCGGCATTTTTCTTTTCAATATTTTGACGCCTCACTGGTGGCATTTTCTTAACAATTAAATAAACCATGACTGAAGGCAATCGAGTGATAGATAACACACTGAGTTCTTTAAACTACTAATGCTGGTATTTTTAAAAATAGCAGGTAGGTTAAAAGTTTTATAACGTTACGTTCTTAAACTTTTTAACTACTTTTTTCACAAAACAACAATTTTTTTTTTCGGACGTAACAATGATAAAACAATGTAAGAAACTGATCAACTAAACGTCAATCCGTCAAAATTCAAAATTCCCTAATGTCTTCTGTATCATTCGCTCGCTCGTTCGTTGTATATTATGGAGATTTCTCAGTTTTCCGTACAATTTTTCAAACATTTTCTTTCATACAAACCTTGTCCTGACAAAATCAACAAAAAAATGTTTAGCGAAATAGATGCACCGCATCTATTTTTAATAAAAAAAATTATTGAATTTTTGGTTAATTATTTTTTTGTTGACTGTTCTGAAGTGCATCACTTCAGAACGGTCAACAAAAAATATGCGTACATGCATTTTGGCAATTGATTTTTATTTATATATTACATGTCCCATAGGACAATTCTAATCTAAAGAGGAACTAATTAATAACTAATAATAACGATGATATTTTGACGGCCATTGATAACACTAATAACAGGCCATGTGCGTCTCATGTTCCGGAAGTCATTTCCACCATATGTAGCACAGAAATGATAGACCAATGTATTTGTTACCGTGAGAGTTGACTCACTGATCTTACTTAATTAAAACACCAACTTAAATGTCCATATTCATGTTTTTATTCAAACTTTTCACAAGGCAACAGAGCGAAAAGTTCCCTCTGTGAGGTCTCTTCTCTCTTGTAAATGAACTTTTAAAGGCTCTTACAGACAGAGGCGATATCGCGTCCGCGACGCGATATTACGATATTATATCCGTAGAAAAATATCGCGTCGCGACGCGATATCGCCTCTGTCTGTAAGAGCCTTAACTTTTAAGTCATTAACTTAACTAAACAAATACTCCACGTAACATTGTTTCCGAACTATTCAAAAGACGTAAAAGCTCCTGATTAATGTATTTGTGTCGTTAAGTGAAGAAACACGCGTCTTTATTGTGGAACAAGTAGGCTAAGCAACAGCGTAACTAATTCTAGAGATTGTTACTTATTTTGCATGTTTCGTAAAATAGTTTCACGCTCCAAATAACGCCGTTTAAATGAAAGTATGAAAATTCTTCTGTTAAGTACCTACCTACATGGTCACAATTCATGCGTGTACAATTTTTTATCCGACAGCAGAGAAGGGTTATCTTTTTTTTTTTTTTACAAAATATACAGGTGTGCCATTCTCAGAAATTAACGTTTTAGTGACGTCACGTTCGATTCGAATTTCAAAACAATAGTACGGTAACGCACGCTGCGTCGGACGAATCCCGTTCTTAATCCATTGTCGCGTGTGAACTCAGCCGCTTTTTGCGCTTGATAGCGGCGTACACATTAGAAAGTAATTAACGATCCACAGCGCGTCGCGTAAAAACTCACACCTCGACCAAACTTGTGCCTCAAATCGTCTGTAATTACGTTAGAATCGTAATCGGTTACGCGTCCAGCATTATTATTCGCCCGACGACCGCCGCTTATATAAGTTTCCACTTCGAAAAACGTAAAACCTTCGCACGCATCATCGACTTATTACTACATAATGTAACGCGATATTAGCGTCGGACGCTTTATAAACCCATAGTTGGAGTAACTTCCGTCTACCGAGTTTTTTATCGTGGAGAGAGCTCTTAATAATTTCCTTTATTCCAATCCGCTCGCGTCGGGATCCTCTTAAAATACTTACCCCTACATCCGCTTCTTTTAATAAAGTCTACCGAAGCTATGGAATGCCTCATTGGATGTTGTTCCCTCTTCGACAGCGTCTTTTATCTCTCTCCTTTCCGACGAGCGGCAATTAAAGTTAAACAAAAAAGCATCGCGAAAGAAATTCCACGTAAAAGTAGTGTGCGCGCGTTACTGCGAGCAATATGTGCGGCCGCCATTACAATACAACTTGTAACGCGATTTCATAAGTTTCAAATTTAAACAATCGGAGCGTGGATAATTAGTCAGGTTGCATTGTTCGCAGCCAGTGCACAGGTATTCAGCAACCTATCAATTAACCGGTCTCGGCTTTTCTAGCTGATCCGCCTAAATAAACTGAACACACGCGTTACCGAACGTCACTATTATTTCTAGTGCTAAAATAACAATGCGCCCCAACAAGATTCGAAAACTAACTAGTAAATAACGATTAGTCATAGGAGAGATAAAGGAATAAGCTCATCAGAGTGAATATACAATAAAAAAGTTAACCAGTCTTGTTATTACAACGCCTCTCGGAGCGAGCGCTAAGAAAACACTCCTTTTTCAAATGGACGCTCGTTTACGGTCAAATTCTGACATTTTAACTGCGTCTCTATAACATTTACGGCTACTAATAAAATTGTTCAAAGCGCCCGATTTATTATGGTAGCCAAAAAATAATTTGCGTGCTGGTATTTTTTTTTTTGAACGACGAATATGTATTTGGATTAAATAACTGACTGAGCGATGTCAATCGAAATTCAAATTACCTATGTATATATATAGCGTAGTCTGTGGCGCGTTCCAAAATAAATCCGAGTCCGTTTTAGGTGATCGGCCGCGTTCCATTTTTATTGGCTACTGCCGAGTGTGGATGAGTTCTCACGTACTGGTAGGGCGAGAAGCCCTCAAATCTGCAATGATGAAATTCCTCGCGTTCCTGACTTTATTCATCACACGCGCGCAATTCTAGGAATTGTGAGTCGCAGTGCGAGGCTCACATGCTCCACTCGTATCCGCAACCTCGCGAATAAATCGTCGCCATTATTTAGTATGGGAGAAGCGGCGGTACTTACGTACCTACGTACATACTTCGATGAATTTATGGACGTGTCATAGGCCGATCATGGGCTGGGAACCACCGCGAGCGAAACTTGCAAATTAGAATGACCGAATGTTTTGAATTTGTCAGGAATCTACACTAGACCCCGATTACATCTGGCTCTATTGAAGACTCAAAAAAGAAGTTTTCTCAGAACACGCCACAATTGGTCGATGTTCACACGCTTGCGGATCGATCACTTTTGGCACTTGTAATACTTTATTTCCATACGATTACCGTGTTTAGAATATAAACTTTTCTATTAATGGTAATATTACTCATCGTTGTCGTCTAGTTTTACTGCTGGCGTATGCAAAGTGGATTAGGCAAAATATTAGATGATATCAATATACGGATCATGTCGAAACTTGTATAAGGAGGCTGTGCGCGTCATTCTCGGATAAAATCCGGATGAACCGATCAGGAGATTATTTGTTTTTAGTGCGGTTTCGGTTTCATCGCCGTACCCTTCTCAGGGCCTTATCAGATCACCGTAGAGAGCGGGGTCGAGCGTGGATGTCTCACAAAATTTGTTAACTTGATTCTTTATTTTTTAATTCTTATGCTTCATTCAAATCGTTCCGTTGTTTATGGCCGACATTTTCATTTTTGGAATTCTTCAGCGGCGGGCCCAATCCCGCCCGTCGCCGAATGCCGGTGATGCCTTGTGAAAATTAAGGCTACCTTTTTTCACTTCGGCCCCGATTCAAAGTCCCGAATTCCTGCTGCGAGTGTCTTTTTTCGCGATGATTGTAATTGAGGGCAATAAATTGTTAATGTCTGACTTATTTCATGTGTCGGACCGGTTGTTAGCGGTAAAAAAAGTGGTTACGTCTGCCTTAATGTTTCCTAGCTGCGTTTCGTAAAATAATCGTCACAGATATAAAGTATAACATTTCGTTTGAGTTACGACTGGCTTTTCAACTTTTTAATGTTTCCCGGTAAAGCGGGCTCGAGTAATTAATCCTTCCATAATGTACTAAACAGTCGGTTAATTTTTCGAGTGTGGTCACATCAGTGTTTACTTTCTCGGTTTTAGTGGGCAACACTGGAACTTTATTATAGCATCAATTTAATGGTTATTATTTATGATTGGCGTGTGAAAATGTTTAACGCTTTTAATTGGTTGAACATTTTATGTCGTACCTGGACATAAAAGATTAGTTAATTGACGCGTCGCGAAGGAAATTAAAATAATCTCGTGAGCTTTTTTGCAGTTTGCATCGACGATAATCATGTTCCGTGTGATCCTTTCTCGTTATATTTTATTTCTTTGTATCTTGTAAAATTGTAAATGAGTAATATTTAGCCACCTGTGTGTGGTTGAATAAAAAACTGGCCGTGCGTTATTATAATAAAAATATTAATGTCTCGAGACACATTTTCTGGTAAAACACTAAAATGTTTATGAATTCACACGTTAAGTATTAAGTCATAAATCTTGCGTTTAGTTTGTTGGAACTGTTCCAAAACTCTTATAACATTAGAATCATATAAACATTGCTTTTATAAAAAGGAACTTTATCAGATACCGAAAAAAATTACCGCAGTACCGAATACTTCGGCCTTTATTTTCCTCTTAATTTTTAAGCATACCATTTTCGAATACAAACAAAGGATTTCTCTCGTTAAACAATTTATTTGGAACTTAGTAGGTTCACATGAGCCACGAGGTCGCAGTTGCTTTGAGAACGTCTCGCTTTTGTCTATATGCGCTTGCGCAGACGTGCTCGTACACCAACAAGAATTAACCGGCCAAGTTCGAAAGTACGTCTAACTGCTAAAATAGCTCTACAGAGGTGACTACGCTATTGTATAGTGCAATAGAGAGCCTCGGTACATTGCTCAGTTACTTGACTTTAACACGAAACTGCTTAACATTCTAACAGAATGCATGTGTATGTACTCCATGTCGCCAATAAACTGTCGACCTGAATTTTTTGTTAGAGAATATTTGTACAGGAAGTCTCCCGTTCACACGGTGTATATTACATATATTTTACACAATCTTAACAACCTTGCCAAACATTTTTATTATACAAGAAAACTTCCTAATTCAGTATTAAAATTATGATTCATCAGGTCAACGCACCTCGCATTCGTCGCTGCCAAAATAGAAGGAGATAAAGTTAATTAAAAGCATTAATAAATAAGTGCGCTCGAAACGCTTTTAATAATAAAACAAGTTACGCGTTCCATTTTTATCGGACAGACTTGAATTTGCATATCTTTTTTAATTTGACGTATTGTACGGGCAACTCTTCGGGGCTGTCTTATCAACTCGACAACATTCGATTTACGAATCGATTCAGTCAATCATCGAATACGAAACCTTATTGCGGCGCGTTAACAATCGAGTTTGAGATGCTGGCTGAACCATAACTTTGTCGGGTATAAGTGAAAAAAAAACCTGTCCAAAGCGATGTTACCACACTGGCAAAGTGTGAAATATGAAATCACGACTCTTCCACTTGCCCGGGTGTTTGTGTTCCAAATATTTTATCGTGTCGAAACGATACTCGAAAGCGAACTACGGTAACGTCTTTTTGTAATGTTTTATTAAATACTTCCGATATTGTACACTATTGACCGAAACCAATGGTAGGATGACCTTGTTCCATTTTATGGAAGGCGGTACCTAGCAAGCACAGTTTACGCTGAGAACATCGCTTCGATGAGAAACCCGGAGTTTCTTTCAAACGTTTTTGTTCATCGTTAAGCTTAATAATAAGCTGTAACCAAAACCAACAAACAAGAGAAACATCTGTTGCTGTTGCCATTTTGAAATGGCTTCATTTCACTTGAACAATAAACAGAACAATAGTGGCCGAAACACGTGGCGTGCCCCGAACAGAGGTCCTTTTCTCTGGACACCTGATTATACCTTTTGTTCTTCAAAAATCCTAAACACATGGCGCTAACAAATAAGAAGCACAAAAGTTTAGCTTCGTTCCCACGTATCCTTTCGATGGATTCTTTAATTAATAACGAAATAACGTCGAAACGAGCTCCGATATGGAAGTAGCCTCTTTTAGGCACCCCCATAAAACGATTATCAAATAATTCCCCAGCATTCATACCACGGTATCAGTCTATTCGGTCCGTTCAAGTCCTTAATACAATTTAACGCATCGCTTTCGAGGGATAAAATTAATGTGTCTCGATACGCTGCGATCTCAGCCCGATATTATGTTTAAAAAAAAAAAACTAAAAAGAACACGTTCTAATTCGGAACGGTGATAATTAACGCCTCGATGATGGCCAGTGTACTCGTAACTTCAATATTTCAAAATTGGAACGCAAACTGCATCGGAATTGTGACGACTGATTAAATTAGCATTTCACAAATAAGGCGGGCTTTACACGGACTAATACGTTTCCTCCTTAATTGCCGACAGAGTCTAGGCAACGAGCCTCAACGACTTGTTGTATAAGTATACGGTATCGCCAGCTCGACACGTTTATAAAGGCTACCTGCACACGTACGCTTACGTCGGCCGCTTTTTATGGGCTTGCTCGAGAGTCACTGTCGTGGGAACCGGCATATACTTACGACCGGCCACAGCTGACCGAAATGCGTTCTCCATACTCGATTAACAAATCAATACGGCGTATACTACGACTTGCCATATTTGATCGGGTGCACGCAACACAAATCATAATAAAGTATTTTGACAAGCGTCTTTCGCTCCTTTTATTGATACAACGTTTACGATAAATCGACTTTTCAAACACTGATAATGGTGATTTTGTGTCATTTAAGGCTCAAATTCGTTCAGTCGGCGGGCTCGGCTGTTTAGTATTCAGAGAGACGCGATAACACGTCCGCTTGTATTGTCTAAGTATTTAACGTCACTTATTATAAATTCGTCAAAACCGTGGACGTAACGAAAGTTTAATTGAGATCTCTTCGTTTAAAAAGTGTTGGAAAAAGCGCTCGCTTTTTTGTGACGCGTCGTCGTGCGTTGTGAAACGTCAGATTTCTCGTAATGATTTCCATCAGCCGACAATAATCATTGTTCGTTAGAGTCGTGGTATAAGTTCCTATGCAAATATACACTATTGTTCTTACATGCAAATAGTGTTTTCATTCATAGAGCTTAATTGAAGACGGGCGACATCTGTCAGGAAAAACTGAATCACTCGTTAAAGTAGGTGGTGGTGATCAAATGAGGTATTAGTTAAGCGGTGACCCTTCGTATCCGGCGCGCGCGCAGCTGCGCCTGCGACCCGTCACATGCTTATTGTAATTATAATCCAGCTTCAGAGATTAGACCGCGTCCGTCTTCGTCTTTAATCGTCGTCTAGTTTAAGGTTTCATCGCCTATAGTTTTTGAAGGAAATGCATTTATTTGCAACTTCCTGCCTTTCACAAAAAAAAATAGCATAATTGAATTAAGTATCCATCAATCTACCTAGCCTTTTCTCAACTATGTTGGGGTCGACTTCCAGTTTAACCGAATGCAGCTGAATACCAGTATTTTACATGGAGCTACTACCTATCTGACCTCCACAATCCAGAACTGGATAATACGATACTCCTTGGTAAGACTGGTTGTCAGACTTTTGTGCTTCTGCTGACAACCCGTAACGACTGTCAAAGATCCACGAATGACAGCCGGTACCAACGGCTTGAACGTGCTTTCCGATGCACTGAATAGTCTCAGTATGTAAAGATGGTCACCCATCCACGGACCAACGCCGGCAAGCGTAGCTTAATCTGATGGATCAACCCATGCGGCTGTTATAAGTAAGCCAAGAGCTCCTCCATCATCAATCTATATAATCATATCAAAAATGAACTGTACAAATAGTCCGCTACAAAGTTGTAGCACCGATACATGGACACCGTTCAAGACGTTTTGAATTCGATCTGTGTATGTCATAGAAGTGGGTCGCGTTTCCACTCGCCGTCAACGTTTCAACTTTTATTCTCACAACTCCGATTTATTCCTACGTTTCTTGCTAAAAGGCGAATTAATCTGCAATACAACACTGATTTTCGTTTAATCGATAATTGTTCAGCGATAACTCACATCCGTAGTGTAATTAAAAAGCGATTATAGAACTAAAGGACGGGAACACAAGTCAGTGAGTTGGCTGGCCAGTATCGATGGAATCGAGTGTTTTATGATCAACGACCGGTTTCTACCGCGGTGGGAGAAATTTCATGAACCGAGAGTCATGTACATTTTTGCATGAACGGAACTTGACAAAAAACCCATTGATAAGTTCCGTCGCAGGCGCCTTAAAGCTGTTGACACGCACCGTTATCAAGTTTTTAATCGATTTTCGACTGCCGTTTCGCCTCCTTATGTAAACATGGACTAATGTCAACAGCTCGATATCAGATACGCACTCGTTCCTATTTTTTATATGTACTCGTTTACCACGGGGATACGGGACCATCCGATGTAGCTGGTGTAGCCAGATAGGCACTCGCTAGCGGAGCGAGCCAGCGGCATTGCCTTATTGCGTTTGTATTATTTTTAGCATGATATTGAAACATTTTTGCTACCATCTGCTCCCGGGTTCACCTGTCTATCATGTTGTTAATTTACACTCGTCGGCTATTAACATTGTCGTAAAGTAAAGGAAATATTTGAAATTCTCAACTGCCGCGCCCATGTTTTTAAAGGTCTCTCGTGGTTTAAGATGATGTACCTACTTACATTGATTATTTTGGTATGTTTTGCGGATGAGGCGTGGGTACTAAGTGAAAAGATTGTGATATTATACAATACTTTGTAACGAATGTGTGAATATGTGAAGGAAATGAACTGAATGAATTAAACGTGAAAGTAAATTTTAAAAGACAGGTGGAATTGAGTTAAGGCGAGTAATGCTTTTACTTACAGAAAATTCCAGAAAAAAAATAAACATGAAATTTTCATACTTACTCATGTATTTCAATCTGAGCATTTGAAAATTTTAAGCGTGACATTATTTACTATGCAAAAAAAATTGTAATGAGATTGTTTTCAACTTTAAATTCGCTACTGTTTCTAAACTACAAGTGATATTTTCACGGCATAACGACGATAATATTAATAAATCACATAACTTACAACTGTGCTTTTTTATTTTAAAATAATAATTTATTTTTACAAAACGCAATAGAAATAATTGCTAGCGGGTCCGTGCGACGACTGTATGGGTTAACGGTTCGACGACTATACTCACCTTAACGCCCGCCGTCCGTAACATGAGACCAGCTAATAAGTTGTACAATTGGAAGTTTCACTTCCTTTATCGACAAGTTGTAGATAATTTTGATGCTTATCTTGTCCCCATGTTTGTAGTGCAATAATGTAACACACTCGTTTTATGTTGCAGGGCACCTTCACACTCATTGTGGAAGCGTGGCACGACACCAACGAAACGTCGAGATCTGATGGTGAGTTGATTGTTCTCCTTATAATACGATTATGATAAAAAGGGTCATGAAAATCTTCGTCCAACTTGTAAAATTCAAATCACGTCGGTCACGATTCACTCACATTCAGGTTTCACTGTAATTCTGGGTGTTTATCGTGCATTTAACGGACAGTATGTATATTTGAATGCTCATATTATCATATCGTGGAAGACAAAAATGTTCCCATGGTGTGGACGATTGGTGTTCAAAGCACGCGGCGATGCGCGTGATTCGCTTCGCAATGCGCGCGCTATTCTAATAAACTCAGCCTTCTGTAGGACGAAAATTTAGTAGAAATGTTCTAATGTATTCCGATGGCCGTTGACCGGCACCTAGACGTCGCGCTATGAAAATTACTTACGGAATATAGGCAAATTGGTTACCTACTTTGTTTAAACAGCCTTTTGTTAGAAAACATTCGGTTTTGACACGCCATCCTAGCCACAAAATCGCATTAAAGCCTGCCATGTGCTTGAATATAATTTTAGATCGTTATCATTTTATAATAATCGATTGGATAAGTTTTGCTCGTTCCGTTTGATATCACGAGAAGCCTAAACGCCCAATAAAGAATCGACAGTTTATGTCTTACATGCGACGTGGCGTGACCGAAAAAACGATTCAGAATGAATTGTAACCGTCGGGGTCGTAAATACATCATCGTGATAATACGCCGCGTGCATCGCTACACAACTCTGCTACATCGCTACACGAAAAAACAAAGCACTCCACTGAACCGGCCGGATCTAAAACGAACGCGCCCAATTCTGTTTTCAAAATTATTAAAATGGCGGACGCGAAAACTGATCAGGTACGCCCATTTCTTAATTAGATTTTCATACCGCTGCACTCTGACCGACATAATTACTACTCCTGACCGACTAACAAAAAAACTCCGGTGATTTACTTAGGAGATTTAGAGATACGGCGAGGTGTGTCTACGGGCCGGTTTACCGAAAATCATTAGCGTCCGAAGTGGATAGCTTAGAGGACGGGTATATTTTTAATACGGCTCGGGAGCGATGGGCGGCGCCGTCTCACTACCGAGAAATGTTACCAACAGAAATCTAATCAACCATAATAACAGGTTACACGCACGCCGTTTGTGTTCACTCACTATCGACTCACCGGACTAATGCTTAATTAAATCACATTCGGTTTTTTATCTAATACCCAAATTGAACAGCTGCATTGGCTTAGAAAGTGGCCCTTGCACGTAACTAATTCATTGTCGCGACCCTCGGACGCATTTACAAGTAATTTTTATGCAGAAGACAGTGAAGAATGGCGACACATAACTCCAAGAATACAATATATCATAGATAAACACGCGGCGCATTGAGATGAGAATCGCTCGCTCACTGCGACGAATAAAGAGATTCTTGCGCTAAACAAACGTATACAACAATGGTTGCTGGCAATCCTGATGTTGTCGCTCGGCTCCTTCACCGAAATCTTTTGTGTAGCGCCCGAGGCAGGCCGGGCCGCACCTGGTCCACACTAACGGGCCGCCGCATTGTTTACTTACTGGATGCTAAAAAATACACCTCCGAGGGAAGTCAGGGAATTTTTTAGTTTACACTTCATCTTTCGTCGTCGTAGGGCTTGAACATGATAAAAAATATCAGGAAGACGGTCCGGAAGGTTCGATTTATGATGTAACAGGCGCGGTGGCTCTCAGGAAGCGCTGTCGACAGACACTCGGCACATGCTCTCGGATAATAGGTGAGCGCACTTCTAATGTCTCGTCCTGGACCCTTGTTTACATTACCGGTGTCGGCCGCACTGTTTACGATTATTGCACTACTTCGTTTTACTAGCCCATATAGGCGAAATCAGGAAAAAGAGCGTGTGAAAACTGTTGATAAGAGATTCGTAGAGGCAATTACTGGCGCGGGCCGGTGCAACGCCACCGCCGCCGCCCCGGGCCCGGCTACCGCTCGCCGGCTGACATTACACGACCGAGATGCGATTATCGATACAGTTATGCTGTGACGGCTGCTTATCTCGCTATCCGGCCGTGCATTATTAGTCAATTCATTACTCTAGCGGGGTCTAGCGGGTGGTACGGCCCGTGCGCGGTTCCCAGGACTCTCGTCTCGAGTATGATTACTCGCCTCGTTAATTGGCTTTCACGAAGGTTAAGCACCGCGTCAGCCGTCTGGAAATGACGACTACATTGCGCAATCCTTCGCATTCATCGAATCCTTCGCGCGGAACGAAAATGTCCATGATTTCTCACTGAGCAATGGGGAATTTGAAACGTGGACCGTCCCTTCGTGTCTTACGCGAAATCTTTTTAAATCAACATTGAGAAATCTTTAATTTGGCTCCTCGAGACCCTCAAAGCTCGAGTGGATGAGTTATTTATCGAGTGCAAGAGGCGACGCGGTCGCCGAGCCGCTCTTCTCGTATCGAAATATTCGTTGAGTGTTAGAAGTGGACAGTTTTATAAACAAAAGTGGCGCGCCGTTTGTGTAGACAAGCCCATTGATGAGATGTAGTTTCCCACAGAGCGGCGCGCGGTCGTAAGACCGGCGGGGCAGGTGTCCGAATCGAGACGAGTGGAAATCGACACATCGCTTAATGATGTGGGCCTCACCTGCGGAAAACGGTCGTCGAACCTTCGCGCGGCAACGACGCTCGACATCGCGGTTTCGATTTCGTTCGAAACCTCCCACCGATCACTAATTAGCGACGGCTATGTGTATAATGAACGAGGAGCCAGGTTCAATATCCGGTGTCCTCATTATAGATCCATCGATCATATCGGCGGAAGCGTCGTCGCGTGATCATGCATCCCCCGCGCTTCCCCAAAATCGCGTTTTGAAATCCCAAATCGGTTGCGTCCGCCTCCGATAGCGAAGCCGGCTCAAATTATCGGTTATTTCGCTTTCTTTTGTTTTTGTTTATTGGCGTTTGCCGTTCGGATATATTTTCGTTTTATTTGTAGTGACCTCTGGGTCCATAATTACACGTTATCTGGCGCACCGGCGGCGGCCGGGCACGTACCGATGCCTCGTCCTTCTTTAAATGTATTATTTATTTGTGAATTGGAATTACATTAATAGATGCGATAGTAGGGTACACCTTCATTTAATATCGTTACGCCGTTGAATTAGGATGATGTCTGTAATTTGTCCGTTGTTTCTGGAGAACCGAGGTTTGGGCTCCGACGAGTCGGATAGAAGACAAAAACGTTGTACGAACGCAATTTTCCTACAAATTGCTGGTCGAGTCGAATGTTGTAGGGTTGGTAAGGGGACCTAATTATGCTCATCATAAGTATCCAATTTGTTCGACGTGCTGCGATAGTTTTGTGCTTTTGTTTTGGTGGAGCTTGTTCATTCATTCGGATCGGGAGGTGTTGTTGTGGTGGTATTTCACATTTCAGTTCTTGGGACAGCCCTGGTGCACCGGCGACTGGGTGCACGGTTGCCATAATTCTCGGTGCGCACATTGGAACTAAATTGCAAGCGGTCGGCGCTCAGTTCCCACACATCACTTTTCTAATTCCACTCCGAACTGCACCCTTGGCTTTCATAATTTCTTTGTCCATTCTTGAACACACCGCAGTTATCGTTAAAATTAAATTTTTACTCACGCTCTCCACGTATAGAATTCGAAACGATAAAATTGATGAGTGTTGAGTAGAATAAACTTCATAATATTTAATCGGAATGAAAGGCCCGATCGAAATAAATTGATAGCTTTCGTATGATTGTATTTTCGTTAGGTACACAACCGGCGTAGCATATACGCGTTTTATCTTCTAGATTTATTGTACAGATACGATCTTTGTAAGCCTACACGAGACCGGTAAATCGTGTGCGCTATGCTTACCAGCAATGTCGACGCAATAATCGTTTCCATGATATTTATATGAAAATTGAATTTGTATTCTTTACGCCATATTCGCCAAATGTCGTGACAACGTCCAATGTCATTTTGCTGGTCATTGAAAGTTTGTAGAAAAGTTTATTTTCGATTTGTTTATACAGCCAGTGTACATAAGTACTGGATATTATGCGGATTTTCATTATTTATTAGTTTTGGGTCGGCGAGTCGAGTGGCAAAATTATATCGGGATGTGTTCCAATGTCAACACGCTCTTAGTCTTATATGTTGTTTGGAGCATTTAATTCCGTTTTGCTGCATTCAGTACTTCTAAAAACAATTCACACACCGCAGCGTTTACGTGCAGCATCCGCGTTGTTCAAACCAAGGACTGCACACAAGGATGTCAGTGACCTGTGACCTGTTTTACTATATTAATACTCCGTGCACTCGACCACTCTAAACGAAACTCTAAATCCATTCCTCATCGTAGATCTCAGATACCAGCCATCTCGTTCTCATTACCGTCGCTCTTAGCACTGATACACAAAACAAAAGGAACATTTCTACGCCATACGCCACGAAATTAGTCGGCATCGATCGTTTTTATATACCTTTTAATTTTATTTCGCGTCTGGTTTAATTTTATCTGCTGTCGGGATTACCGGCTTAGGAATGTACCCATCGAAGCAACACGACTAAAAAGTGGGCATACACGACGAGAAATAAATAAAGGTAGAAACTGGTCGACGCTGAGATTTCTTACGTAGGGTTGCCGCGCTAACAGTCCAAACTAGGACAAGCCACCGACAAAAAATGTTTTCTCACCACGATGACTTGTGTTTATTCCTTGTATAGGACTTTAATTTGATAGTCCCAAATTGTTTCGGGTTTGTGTTTGGACGTTTTGTATTTTTTCCCACCTATTTTGGAGCTACCAAATCAAATTAGTTTCTGGATTCTGTATTTGCGGAGTTTATTGTTTTGTTTTTGTGATGTCAGCGGCAATGCCAGCCCTACAGTGTAGTCAGCACTTACGCGGTTTGATGAATGGAGTGGCAGTTTTTCAAATCAATGCAGCGGGTAGTTTTCACAGACCACTTTTTGCGCGTCACTTATGTAATGTTAGCCTGGCTCGCTCGAAGCCGTCCAGCTACTTTTTCTAACTTAAACGTTGTACTTACAAGTGTGGTTTACAAGTAATATGTAACATGAAGAATGTAGTTAAAACTATTAATCAATCACACCGGCGCCGGCGACGAATCAAAACAGTGAATCACGCTTGGGAACAATGAAATCTCACGGTCGAATGCGGGCTTCAAACGCTCAACGTTAACAGGTCAATTTACTTCTGTAACCCATTCCCACGATGATAAACAAATATTTGTCATCTTTACCCGTATTTAAATTTTTCATTAATTAAAAATGTCCCGTTAATTTTTTGGGGCAGATGTGGCGAATTCGCATTTTGGAAACACGTTTCTTTTGCACCTGCGCTTGCGTTTCGACATACAAGTCCCGAAAAACAGTGTCCAATATTCTGCACCTGTATTTTTTTTAACCATAGGCTAAACTGTCAAGGAGGTAATTCCTCGCATAGTGAAGCGCGCTCGTTTGTTTCAATTATTCATAGAGGTCTAATAGGCAGGCCCACCTGATGCCATGGTATTAACGAGCTTGTGCAACTGCTGGTTTTTTGCTACTCTGTGTGATGTGACGTCATTATAGCAGTCGTTAGCCATGTTAGTTCGTGTTAGGTGCATGTAAAGTGGTAACTTAAGTTAAAGTTCAATGTTAGCATCAAACTGACGATGATTTTCATGACTTTTGTTTCGTAAAAATGTAGAAAAACTACCATAAATATATTTTTTCCAGTATTTAATCATTAATTTTCGTCTTTCCAGATACCCTTATCGCGCGCATGACGAAGCAGAGTGTTGCCGATGTGGGAGGCCCATGGATTGAAGAAGAACAGCGGTGGGGTGGACCTGGTTCTGCTCACCTAAGACTCTCGTACAGGGTGACCTGTGCAGCCCATTACTATGGCGCTGGCTGCGAAGTTCTCTGCAGGCCGAGGGATGATGCCTTCGGGCATTACACCTGTTCCCCTGCTGGAGAGATCGTGTGCAAAGCTGGCTGGACCGGGGACTATTGCTCGAAACGTAAGTGTTTAAAACAACCTCTTTTGTTTATTTCATACTTTTTGGAGCTCGTGAAGGAAAAAAAATTAAATGAAAAAAAAAATAGCGCCATTTTGACAAGGAGGTCTTCCATTTCGACAGTGAATATAAAATATCGTCCCCGTATTTGGAAAACTAAATAACTTCGTTTTTGGCGATTTTGTCTTTTCCCTATTTTTAAATAATCCAAAACATGACGCATGTTTGAGTCTTACAGGAATTTACTTATCTTATTCCGTTCCAAAAATATAGCCATTTTTGTCGTTCAGATGGAATAATGCATAATTAAATCGCGTTTATCTCAAAACTAGAAAATCGGAGTTATTTAGTTTTCCAACTACGGGGACGATATATATATATGATGACGTTAATCATTCGTTCATCATTCACTCACGACTATAGAAAATATAGGCGCGTTGACACTTTTGACAGGTGCCCGGATCAGACGTCTCAGTGCTGCCACCTAGTAAACGTTTTTTTCATAAAACCCTCATTACGGTGGGTTTGATGATCATTATGTTGTTTTAGGAACTCTGCAAGATTCTGCTGACCATAATAGTCCTCTTGAATGTCGAATTTTAATTGGATCCATTGACAAAGAGAAGAATTTAAAGTGTGTGTGTGTCTCCTTTGTGTGCGAACTTAACCTGACAGACTCCACGCTACTTTCCTGTATAAACATTCACAGTAACAGAAAAAAGTTACCGAACAATAAACTAAAAATACCCTTTCAACGATAAAAATAGTCGAAAACGAAATAGATTAGTAGGTAGACCTAATTCTGTTTCAATTCAACCCGAATTTCAAGCGAATCAGTCTGATTCACCTCTTCAAAATAAATAAGAGGCCTTGATTTTTGTGAATTAAAGATGAAATTGAGTACAACGTCATACATGGTGTCCTAAATTTCCAATATCCCAGTTTATTAAATAGAGCGCCCCACAATTCACTCATCCTCATTAAAGCGACGACAATTTTTAGCCTGACATCCTCTCATAAACATTATAATTGTGACCGCCATAGAAATATTATAATGATGTAACATGAATTTGTGACACACCCTGTTTTGTAATAAAAATTGTACAAGACATCGCCAAGTTGGTATAAAAATGCGAACAGCATCTGTTGGAAATATATATCACTCGTAGAAAATCTGCACTTTTGCAAGAATATTTAGTGCTGTGCACACTACTTGCAGTTCTTACGGAAAAAATTATTGTCTTTAGACAAGTTTTTTTTTTTTTGTTTAAATATTATACACGTATTTTTTTTAACGTGATCACAGGATTACTGCGATGCATTGAGTTAAAATGTGTCATGACGTCACGCCTTGTTAGATTTTATTCGTCGTTATGAGCGACCACCCCCACTCCCCAACTTGAATGCGTTTTTGCTATTATTGATCGAAGGTTTTATCCAAGTCATTTTTAGGGTCCCGTATTTATTAATATGATAAAGCAAAAAATATTCTCTAATATTTTTTTATTACCTGACTGACGGACTAAATAGAATTTCTTTTTTTTTACCCAGGCATCATCCCTATTTATTTTACAACATAAAAAATCATAACCCTCCTTTGGCTTTGCCGTAGTCGGGTAAAAATAAAACACATTTGTTCAAGTTTAAATGATAAAGGATATCATTTAAACTTGAACAAATGTGTTTTATTTCGAATTAACATGACGAAAAGTCGTAAAGTTAGTCCTATTTGTTTAGTAATTAACGCTTTCAAATAAATTTAGATTAAAACCGATTAAATTCTAAACAAGGCGGGAAATGTTAGTCTTTCTAATGTCAGTTTTGACAGCTGTAAGCGACCTCCTTGTAAAGTTTATTTTTTTATTTCTAATACCGCAATGCGAATAGTAATGGCACTAATTATCTCATAGCTCCGAAGTCGTAAATCGTATTTTTAATTAGTCCCATATCACTATTAGTGTATTCATATTATTTATAAGGTTGTTTCTACTTCCCGTGCCATCGGCCGACCTCCAAGCAAACGACTCGTAATTTTAATAACATATTTTTTGTATCAAGTCTCGACGCTATAAAATAATATAAAGTATAGTTTCATAGTAATTACAACTGAATATTATCATATTTAATGTTGAAAATTTCTACGTACACAATTCATAACATATTTTTATGTGTATAATTGTTGAGATATTTTCCTGACTCTTGAGTTTTAATTAATTTTCTTTGTAATGGCACATTAAATTTCGTTACCGTGCGGCTAATTAACGTTTTGATTTGATTTTTTGTAAGTTTCTAACATTATCACAATAGACTCGTTAAATCAAATGTAACTACCCATTCATTGGGATGTCAAGAACCTCGCTCAAAAGCTTTGAATTCATTGTTTTTTTTTTTATAAATCTAATTCACATTGATAATAAAAACTAACAATTCATAATATCTAATTATACTCTGATCTTAAATTCTAAACATCAAAGATTCATTACTGAGATGAAGTTTATCTACGTTTTACATCAAAATAATTGCTACTTGAGCAGTAAATGTCAAACCAGCCTGCCGCTTAACGACGCTATAATTTTCTAATTGATTAAAATGACATCATAACTTATATTTTTCCAACTACCTATCATTTGAAATTTTGAATACAGATGTAGATGGTAGAGAGGCGACAATATTAATATCTAGTGTAGTGTATGTACTCCGTCATAGTTTATTGCTTGCGTGTGACCGTCCGCGCCGATGTTTGCGTTCCAAAGCGCATGATGCGTTTGTAAACAAAAGCAGCGGACGCACCGATCACTCGAGTCGCCATCATCAATGTCCGCTCGCTTTTACCTATCGATCTTTTGCATTTCTAATAAAATACTAAGACCACGTCATTACGACGACGTCCTGGCGTATGTTAAGCACATCGCGTCTCGTATTGTGAAACAAAGCTGTGCGTCTCGTCGAGATGCATTGTGGCCGGGCGGCGGGCGGATGTCGCGTCGCAATCTCGGCAGCCCCACCTGCCGCCGCGTTCCCACACTCCGGCGCCGCAAAAAACGCGCCAGACAGAGACGGCAGGCTCCGCTCTCTGTAGCGCGCCGTCCCGCTCCCCCGCCAGGGCTGTGCCCGCCCGACACAGCCTCCACGCGACTCCATAACCACGAAATCACAATTTTCTGGAAAAAGTAAACAAACGACTTCTCAACACGATCGATATCCAAAATATCGTAAAAACGCACCAACAAAAAATGAATAAAATATTTTTTTTAATCGAACGTGTGAAAGGAATCATATCGCGTATGTTAACGATCGTACGTTACACAAATGCATTGCAATAAAAGTCTCGGCAACCCTATCAGCGGAGTTTGTATCGGCGATTACGAAAATGTAAAAGCGAGAGAAGCGGCCATAATGTAATGAAAACAACGCAGTAGGTTTGCACACGCACACAGCCGCTCGCGGGCCGCTACACAGATGCCACGAACCGGGTCAAAAACACCTTTAAACGAGAACTGAACACCAATCGAAATAAACTCTGTACTTGACCGTGTCACGAAAGCTGGCTCACATCTGCCGAACGGTATCTCGCCTTCTGGGAAAGCTTAACAATCCCGAAAACTTATTTGCATGTCCCGGCGGCATTATCCTCCGTCCAGCTCTCCTGCTTAATGATAGGGTAAACATCGCGAGAGGAACCTTTATGGCCGCTTAATTTCGCCTAATTGTTAACGAGAGTAAAGTTCTCACGAATATTACCTTCTGTTGTATCGCGAATCCCACGCGCACCTAATTTACTTTTGGGATAGAGCAGATGTAGGCATTGGGTACAGTCAAATATTTGCTGAACACGTGTGGGATGTCTCAGGGACGTCGTTTTTGTAGTGCTACCTGTCCTCGGGCTTCGGCGGAGACCTTGGTCGCAGTGCGGCACGCTAGCATTTCATTACAAATCGATACAGTTCATGACCATTGATAATAATTAATAGGCCTGCAGGAGCGCCATAACATCCTCCCCGCGGCGTCTTCGTGCCCACTTACGACCTAAATTGGTTTTGGAGTGTAATTTTTACTACCGTTTTACCTCAGTTCGAGGGTCAAGATAAGTTCGAGTGGTACTGGAGTGGCAGCATACAGCGGCACTCGAGCACTTTGATCTGCATCGCCTGGCGCGGCGGAGCGAGCGGCGCCTCACTTACTTTTTCTTCGTCTCTCTCTTATGTCCTCATAAAGTTTTATTAATATTTCATTGTAATGGCCTACCCGGAGGTCATGAGAAGCGATTGTTTTAAAACATTTTATTTTATTCGCGAAAG
This sequence comes from Cosmia trapezina, assembly GCA_905163495.3. Lineage (NCBI taxonomy): Eukaryota > Metazoa > Arthropoda > Insecta > Lepidoptera > Noctuidae > Cosmia > Cosmia trapezina. Next base: position 13,120,824 of record LR991042.1, read on the forward strand.
TGTGGATCGTGCTTACGTGAAAGCGGATTATATTTTCAATTTCCTCAACAGTAAAACAACATCAGCCATGATAATAGAAGTTACCGCGTGAGTGAGCTAACCAATTCGCCGGAGTGAGGCTTAAGCCGATTTGCGCGCACTCCGAGCAAGTTTGGGGGCTTTATGCTCGCTCGGCTGTGTTTAAACCTATAATAGAGTCTAGGGAGTGCGGCGGGAAGCCTAATCTCTTTTATGCAGCTCCCGGCGTCTCTTAAGCTCACAAAATAGCTCCCCGACTCTGCGGTATAGTCGGAGCTTCGCTGAAATTGCTTCCTCGTCCAATTTAGAACCGGAATAAGCCAGTTTACATTTGCATTTGGATAGGGAATGAAAGTTATGATCAAGATGGCGTCTAGTATTTTTCTAGCGAGTTAGGGGAATAGTAACGGTCGAGCGACGGTTAGGCTCCCCGCGCTATCTGCCCCCCTTTGTATTCGCTTCGATAACTTGCCCATGCGCACCCGACCGATACGACTCGCACCGCACTTCTTATTTCAAAACTATTTTTCTTAACATCGACCATACATTACCGCTTAGCTTTTTAAAAAACAACTTCGGAACATGTCTGCGCCGCAATGAACTTCTACTGCTTCTAATAAACGAAATACTTGAAATACTTCACGCGAGGTGGAAAAAGGATAAAGTTCGATACATAAATACAATGTTAACGATGCGCACATACAGACACGCAACATTGTAGAACATTCTGGTCTAACAAGCTCTAAAAATAAGTAATTATAAACAACCCAGACACGACCCACAAGAGGAAATTGCTCTTCCACGCGAAATTAAAGTGAAAATTTTAATTTAATGCAGGTTATAAAGTTCAGAGAGGATTTCGTTGTAGTAACGAGTTGGTGCGAGTGAAGATAAATAGTGTGTGCGCGCGACCTCGCCCCCGGACGGGGCCGGGAGGCGCGGACCTCTCTCTTTGTTGCTCTCGCGTGTCCTTTACTGCGAACTGCACAAGATTCCAACGTTAATGCGAGATACCGCGCGGGAATCGAATATCATCCCGCTGATTAAACGCTCCTGCTTCCTCTACAATTAAAGAAATCCATTAGTGCGCTGCTCGCTCCATTGTGCTCGCTTTGTCTTTGTGACGCTAACGAATGTATTCTTTTTGTTGCAGCGCGGTGCTTGCCCGGCTGCGACGCGGAGCACGGCCACTGCCTCAAGCCCGACGAATGCATGTGAGTATCCACTTCACACCTTTGTGCTAAACGCTCCACGTTACCTCCCTCCGTGTCTACATCATTCATCCTCCTCATTGTTCCCGTAGAGAAGAAAGACATGCTTTTGTCGCTTGTTATCACGTCCCATTGTGTACTAACGAATGTTGTCGTTTGATTGCAGTTGTCATTCGGGCTGGGTGGGCGAGCTGTGCGACCAGTGCGAGCGGCACCCGGGCTGCGTGCACGGCACGTGCGCGCGGCCCTGGGACTGCATCTGCGAGGAGGGCTGGGGCGGGCTGTTCTGCAACCAGGACCTCAACTACTGCACCAACCACCGGCCGTGCCGCAACGGCGGCACGTGCCACAACACCGGCCAGGGCAGCTACACCTGCATGTGCCCGCCCGAGTACACGGGGCCGGACTGCGAGAAGTCGCTGCACTCGTGCGCCGTGCGGCCGTGCCTGCACGGCGGCGCCTGCGTGCCGGACGAGGGCGGTGAGCTGGCGTGCGCCTGTCCGCAGGGCTACGAGGGCGCGCGCTGCGAGACGCGCCGCCTCACGTGCCGCGACCAGCCATGCCGGCACGGCGGCGTGTGCGAGCCGCGCGGCGCCGGCTACGTGTGCGTGTGCCCCGTGGGCTACGCCGGCACCGACTGCGCGCTCGAGGCCGACCCCTGCGCCGCCAGCCCGTGCCGCAACGCCGCCACCTGCATGCGGGCCGGCGACGGCTTCAAGTGCACCTGCCGACCTGGCTTCAGAGGAAACCGATGCGAAATCGACATCGACGACTGCGCCGGCATCATGTGCGAGCACGGCGGCACCTGCGTCGACCTCGTCAACGGACAGCGCTGCCAGTGCGCGCCCGGCTTCGTGGGCCCGAGGTGCGAGACCAGAGTAGACCTATGCCTTGCAAAACCCTGCGCGAACGGCGGCGAATGTTTGATCCTCGACAACGACTACGAGTGCCGGTGCCGGCCCGGGTTCGCCGGCAAAGACTGCAGCATTGACATCGACGAGTGTTCGTCCGCGCCGTGCCGGAACGGAGGGTCGTGTCGAGACCGGGTGGACGGGTACCACTGCTCGTGTTTACCGGGTTGGGGGGGTAAATCATGCACGGTGTCTTTAGCGGACTATGAACTAGCATCGAAGCAAGCGGGGGGTCATTTACGGAGGGTGGGAGATGAGATGTCAGAGGAGTCACTATCGGGGCAGCAGGTGGCGTGGATCGCGAGCGTGACGGCAGTGGTCCCGCTGGTAGCGCTAGCAGCTGTAGTGGGCATCGTGTGCGTGCGGCGGCGGAGGGCGCGCGCGCAGCACGCCGCGGACGCGGAGGCGCGCGCGCAGAACGCGGCCAACGCAGGCGGCCACGTGATCCGCAACACGTGGGGCAAGTGCGAGGCGCCCGTGGCGGAGTGCCAGAACGCGCACAACGCGGCGGCTGAAGAGTGCAAGCGCAAAACGCTCAACACGGAGAGCGCGCGCCTGCTGGCCGCGCTAGACCCGCGGCTCTCGCGGCTTTCAGCGGACTCCGCCTACTGCGCTAATAGGTCAGTATTTATGACTATTTCACTCGAGTACGGTAACCAAAAGTTTTGATTTTGTCACCACTTCTTGGTGGTCGCAATTCTTCTCAGTGATAATAATCATACAATACCTTGTTCAAAATAACCATCACTTGACCTCATACAAAACACCTCCATCTCCCTTCAACAATATAATCTAACATGACATTTTCTATTGTTACAGCGATACATCGCTAGTAAAGCGAGCGCTAGAAGGCGGAGGGGTGTACGTGTTAGACGACCATTGCTTGCCGCCGACGTACGCGACACAAGTGTAGTGCTACTAAAGCGTCAATGGACAACTCTAACTTATTTATTCACAACGGACGCTCGTGCGAAACAGGCTGTGCGCCGCGTGTAAATATAGCGTAAAGTGTAAAGTGACCCTGTATAAACGGCTAGTTATAAGCGTTCCGAAGTATTTATTTAAGAGAGCGATCTGTACACGCCCCTGTAAATAGTATTGGCGGGACGGATCGCGTTTTTTCCGCCCCTGATCGGTAAGCGTCGTGGCGACAGTGGCGCCGCCATGCGTCGAGTGGCCGCCGCGAGGACCGCGCGAGCCGAGGGGCCGGTGGACTCGTCCACGTCGCGATCTCTGTACACTTGGAGCTACGGACACTTTGTCAGGAATGTAAACGAACAACCAAAAATTCTAAATTCGAATTTCTCCAAAACTATTTTTTTTTGTATAAACTTTTTTATAAGTTTCGGTTAAGTCTCTCAACCTCTATGGTATTCGAACTCCTTTTAGATACTAGTTTACATTGTTTACAAAATGTTCTAGCCTCAAGAATAGGTAACGTGTGCTGCGTCCCGTAGCTCGGTCCGCTGCGTGACGCGGCATCGTGACGCGGCACTGCACCACTCACGCTTGACCACTCTCGACTTGACCGAACTCCTTACGCCAAGAAAAAAGATCCTTCTATGCCAGTAACTGAATAGTTGAGGGGCGAGTGTGCGAGTGCAGTAGCGCCTCATGAACACAAAGACCACTAATTCTATCCCTTTAGACTCGCACCAGTATAGAAGCCAAACCGTGCGTAAAATAAGATTAGACTAATTTATAAAAAAAAAAAATAATAAACGCGAATGATGCGTTCATCAGTTTTACATTGATTTATATTTTGTGATTGACTAATTGTTGTCATTTGTTCCTATGATTATAATAGTGAATTGCTACCCACGAAAAATCTTGTTCAGGTTTTCTTGAAAATCGACGTAGATTTTTTCTCTCTTTTTCCTATCTTCCGTACTCGGGATGTAGATCAGTTAGCACGATAATTTAACGTTCCTGAGACTGTGAACGCCATTTTTGCAACCTGTATGCGCGCGCGCATGCAGGTCGTACAAGTTGCGCTCGCGCCACACAAATATTCACGCACGTAATTAGTCCATAGGTTAAAATTAACTTCAGTACTTATAGAAACAAATTGTCGAAACCTAAGTCATTGTGTATAAAAACATAAGTTGTAGTGTTGTAAGAATATTCTCCATTACTTATAAGAGTACTGAGACAATATAAAGTGTGTCATCAGGCAACATAGGACACGATAACTCTGCTTGTTTTAACTTATTTATTTTAATAGGTACAGTTCTCGAGATATGTTGTGTTTATAGATTCGCAACTTGACTCGCCACACAATAAGTCAGCGCATTGTGTGGAGCGTTGACCACGAATCGTCTTTATGAAATAATTTATGTTAAATTACATTTTTATAAAGTCCGTGTAGATATTATGCGGTACGTGATAGGTAATGTCACCTCTTATGTTGCCTTTTGTACCCGAACGTAGATTAAAAAGGTTAAATCGACAAAATTGTAAAAATATGAATAGACTGATGATCAATAATAATTCTCTTGTATTTAATTTTTTAAGATGACAAATAAGTTTAAATTATGAGGAAATAATGAACATCCAAATGTACTAAAAATAGAATCATAATTTTTGTACTTAATTGATCACAGTGAACCTTTCATTTTTCTTTTTGAGAATTTCGTAATGATATGTCAAAATTGTGATTTCCATTCCGAACAATAAAATGACAGTATTTTTAATTTATTTATTACAACTGTATCATTATAATTATTGTGAATTTCATTAATTTGTATAAACAAAATCATTGTTTTAATTATTTTTTGAACTTAAGTTTACAATTGACTGATGTAAATTGACTTATTGATATTTTGGACACATTTTTATTAAATCATGAATGTATTTGTGCCTGTTTGTGTGAGTATACTGAAAGATAAAATTTCAAATCATTCCATTTCTTAGCTAAGTAGCCTTTATCTATAAATCTTATGTTTAATTTCGCTATTTTCTTATTATTGTTTATTTTGCATGTGAAGCCAGTGATTGTCTTAATTGTTCTAATTTCGTCCTTATGGACAAAGTACAATTATTATCTGTTATCTATCTTAGTATAATATTGTTACCTTTTGGTATATTCACATAAGTTTATGTTTCAAAAGAAAAATGAAAGTAATCTTCATGTGAAGGAGCTGTAACCGATAATTCCATAAATAGATCATAACAGAATAAAAGTCATATTGTATTGCTAATGCGGTGATAAATTTGCCAGCGAATGTTTGTGACGAAGTGTAATTATTGCAGTGGATGCAAACGAGAAATAAAATGTTAATAATAAACAATTGTTTACAAAATATTAAAACGGAAATTTTATTTTTACCATCAACCCTATGCATTCAGCGGAATGCGCACCGAGCACATTCAATTCAGATGATATAGTTTCAGTATTTTTGTACTAGAAACCCTTGTTCTTATCTAGACTTTCACAGATTCCTAATTATAGAAATGGTCGAAGAAATAAAGACCAATAAAAACAAAGACCGTCTTCCCCCCAAAATAAAATGGCATAATTATGCTGGAGAAGAATGATTATGCAAAGAAATTTAAAGAACGAGTGGTGGATAAAATGATAGATATGGGGGACATGAATGATCGAAGTGTAGGTAAATTAATGTTGGAATGAAATGGCGGGGTATATTAGGAGTGCAGCGAAAGATATTTTGGGAGAGACGAAATGAAAGGGAACGATAGATAGGAATACATGGTGGTGGTCGACAGAAATACAGAATGTGTTGCAGGATATGAAGAGAAAGTTCAAGGAATGGCAGGGTGTTGAAGATGAGAATGTTAGTTTGAAAGTAGAAAAAAAGAGTGACTATGATGCTCTAAAGAAAAAAGCCAAGAAAGCTGTGGCCATAGTAAGAGCAAAAGCCTATGGCAAGCTTTATGACATACTGGATAATCCAACAGGCCAACAGTATTTTTTTAATAAAAACCCATGTTCTTAGCTAGACTATCACAGACTCTTAATTATAGAAATGGTCGTAGAAATAAAGCCCAATAAAAACAAAGAGCGACCTCCCCCCAAAATAAAATGGCATAATTATGCTGGAGAAGAATGATTATGCAAAGAAATTTAAAGAACGAGTGGTGGATAAAATGATAGATATGGGGGACATGAATGATCGAAGTGTAGGTAAATTAATGTTGGAATGAAATGGCGGGGTATATTAGGAGTGCAGCGAAAGATATTTTGGGAGAGACGAAATGAAAGGGAACGATAGATAGGAATACATGGTGGTGGTCGACAGAAATACAGAATGTGTTGCAGGATATGAAGAGAAAGTTCAAGGAATGGCAGGGTGTTGAAGATGAGAATGTTAGTTTGAAAGCAGAAAAAAGAGTGAGTATGATGCTCTAAAGAAAAAAGCCAAGAAAGCTGTGGCCATAGCCAGAGCAAAAGCCCAGGGCAAGCTTTATGACACACCCCAGCAGCCAAAAACATCTATGCTGGCTTGCTAGAGCTAGAGAGAGAAAGACGAGGGATGTTTGTCAGATAAGTACTGTTTATGGGATGAAACTGGAATAGTTCTTTCCGATGATGAGAAAATTAACGATAGATGGAAAGGCTATTTTGAAAGACTTATGAATGAGGAGAATGACTGGACTGGTGTGATTTGGAATAAACCAGTACTAAATAAATGAGGGGTTAGTGAGAATGATTAGTATGGATGAAGTGTGAACAGCAGTAAATGGTATGAAGAATGGTAAAGCAATAGGTCCGGCTGGAATACCAGTTGAAGTATGGAAGTTATTACGGGTTTATGGATGGACGTGGTTAGCTTTATTCTTCAATAAGTTGTTGCTGGAAGAAGCCATACCTGACGAATGGTGTAACAGTTCGCTGGTGCCCATCTTTAAAAACAAAGGCGATTTGCTGGAGTGCAACCACTATATAGGAATAAAGCTAATGTCGCCTCGCTCGATCCTTATCGGCTCGCTATTACTCTGGATATTTCGATATCCTGGATAGCGAAGGACCGTCCTCCGCATTGCCACACGACACGACACGACATCAGAAAGCAAAGGTGCGCAGAGTTGCATCTACTTTATACAACTCCAGCTCCCTCATGAGTCATGTTATGTTGCATTGAGTCATAGGCCTTATAATCTATCCATCATATCGACAGATCCTTTCGGGAACGACGAACGTATTGGCTAATGGTCATATAGGTATCAATGAGGAATAGTTCCTTAGTACCACGGGAACCATTCCTACATCCATTTTGAGAGGCAGACATGATGGAGTAAGTTGGTGTCTACATCTATGTTAGTTAATTTTAGCTGTCAAGATGAATGTAAGAACTTTATCAAACAGGCAAACACGTGATCGGGATATAGTTTTGGGTTCCGCGGTGCTACCTGATTTATGGAACAGGTGGGTAACTCCTATTGTTAGTTTAGGAACTGGGGTAGTGAACCAGACTCCAAAGGAGTCTGGTACGGTGCCGCCAAGCGAGCGCGCGACCTTAAAAAATCAGCGTGACTGACACTGTCATGCCCACCATCAGGGATTTTAATTTTGATAACACAAAAAATTTGTCGCTAATTAGTCGTTTGCCGCCAAATATCTGAATTTGTCGGTCACTGGTTCAAAAGTTATAAGGGATCATAGGTGGCCGATCTGCTTGGCTCCAACTCCCCAGCTTGGCCACATTAGATATCAAAAACTAGGCCACCTAGCGATGATCTGTTTTCTCCCAAATTTTGTCGCAACTAAGACTCGACTAAATCTGTAACTTGGCTAAACTGCTTATTATATTTACATCAGAAAAGCGCCTGAACAAGAAGTATCATCATTTTAAGCCGAGTATCATTTTAAGGCTCTTGGCGTTCGAAACGTTTGGGCTGCATAGAATACAATTTTTTTTTTTTTTTTTTTGTACAATGTATGTGTTAATGAATAAAAATAAATAAATAAATAAATTTAATTTAAAAAGACTACTACTTGAAATTAAAACAATTGTAATAGATAAGTACCGTTAGTACATATACTAAAATAAATGCACTGAATAACGTCCCAAAATAAAATTGTAACAAATTAACGCCTAAATAAATTGTAAGAGCCTTGGCTTAAAATAATACTTTTTCTTCAGGCGCTTTTCTGATCTAATTTTAATAAAAAAGTTTTTCACAGTTTTATAAGTAACTAGCTTTTGCCCGCGGCTTCGGCCCGCGTTTTTATACATATAAACCTTCCCCTTAAATTATTCTATCTATTAAGGGCCTTACTCCCGTTTAGTACCGTAACACGGTCACTTTATAAAGCCTACTTCTCATTAACGGCTTGTTTAGAAGATCTGAAAAAAATATATGTTTGATATAGATTCATAAACAACATTTGAGCTACAGGATTTTTTCATATGGCTGATACTTTTGCCTTAAAAAAATATTTACCAAAACGCTATTTTTTGGCTAATATCCCTACTTCTCCTAAACGGCTTCGGTGTTTGGAAATATTTTTACACTAAAAAATTGATGGTTAGAAGTGCTACAAATGGTCTACAGCTTTTGTAAATCAATCAACATTTGCAAAGAAAATGTTCCCATTTTGAGATACAGGTTCAGAGGAGCTCTGCGCGGGCGCGGGCGGCAGTCTTGCTTTGGCATTGAGACGGGAGGGTTGTGTCGCTCGCTACTCCGCACCGGCTATCGTTCGACATGCTCATACGTATGTGTTAGGGCATAATATTTACGAACTTATTGTAGTAGTGTGCGTTTATAGATTAGCTCGCTGCAGAGGTCCCAATTCGATTGCGCGCGTGGGCGCTTTATTGTTGACTATTTTTGATGTGCATTTATAAATACTTTTTTTACATTGTAACAATTCTAGAGAGGAGCTCGTGGCTAAGTAATGACAGCCGCACGGGTCGATCCGTCAGCTTAAGCTACGCTTGCCGGGGTTGGTCAGTGGATGGGTGACCATCTTTACATACCGAGATTCCCCCGTGCCTCGGAAAGCACGTTAAGCCGTTGGTCCCGGCTGTTATTCGTGGATCTTTGACAGTCGTTACGAGTCGTCAGAAGCCCGAAAGTCTGACAACCAGTCTTACCAAGGGGTATCGTATTACGCAGTAACTGGGTTGTGGAGGTCAGATAGCAGTCGCTCCATGTAATACTGATATTCAGCTGCATCCGGTTAGACTGAAAGCCGACCCCAACATAGTTGGGAAAAGGCTAGGCAGATTGATTTTTTACATTGTAGCAATTTTAAAATATAAACAAAAAAAATATTTCAGTAGTAAATATGAAATACTAGCACTTCCTGCGCGGCTTTGACCGCGTGGATTTCAGAAAATATTCCACGGGAACAAAAATCCTTTTTTTTTTTTTTTTTTGTTACCTACATGTTCAGTCATAGGGGTTTATGGGTTTTATAAAGGGGGGCAAAATTTTTATTATTTTTGCGATAGGACACACCGTTTTCGAGATATAAGCAAAAAAAGAAAAAAATAAACAGTACTGTTTTTAATCGCTATTAAAAAGATTTGGAATAAAATTAGTTAGTTAGTTAGTTTAGAACTAAAATTCACACCAACACCCAACCAACACCTTGACTTCAAGTGCAAAAACAACTTTTTTTTTTTGGAACGAAGTTCCCTAACGGCCGGTACGAGCTTGGCGGATGGCCGAATAGTATAGGCGAAAAAAAAAATATTTTGAAGAAAAAAAAAATGTTGTTTTGTTTTTAATTATTTTTATTTATCATTAATAACAAACAGTAATAAAAAACAACAAACAACTACAACAACATGCAACAACAAACAATACACTACCATTATTAGTTATTTAATTAATTTTATATCATTTCTATATATCTACATTTTCTAAATTGATAACTGATTGTTCAATTTAATTAATTTGTGTATTGCCATATCTGAGTTCTATTTCTGATGTTTCCAAGGCCAATCCTACAGATATATAAAATGAAATAAAGGCAATAATACTAATGACATGGGTGTCATTTTCATGGTTTTTGAGTCCAAGATGGCGGATGCAAAAATTTTCAAATTTTTCGTTATGGGTGTCATTTTCATGGTATTGAGGTCATTGAAAACGATAATGGGGTCAAAATGAAAATCCAAGATGGCGGCTGCAAAAATTCTCAAATTTTTCGTCATGGGTGTCATTTCCATGGTATTTGAGGTCACTGAAAACGATAATGAGGTCAAAATGAAAATCCAAGATGGCGGCTGAGAAAATTTTTAAATTTTTCGTCATGGGTGTCGTTTCCGTGGTTTTTGGGGGCGCTGAAAATGATAATGGAGTCAAAATGAAAATCTAAGATGGCGGCTTCAACAATTTTCAAATTTCTCCGTCATGGGTGTCATTTTCATGATTTTTGAGGTAGCTGAAAATGATAATGAGGTCAAAATGATAATCCCGTGGAATATTTTCCGACATACACGCGGGCGAAGCCGCACGGGAAGTGCTAGTACTCGTATTTCATATTTACTACTGAAATATTTTTTTTTTTTGTTTATATTTTAAAATTGTTACAATGTAAAAAATCAATCTGCCTAGCCTTTTCCCAACTACCTACCAGGTACCTACGTAGGTACCAAAAACCTACGTTCCATATAAAACACGTTTAAGCTGCCCTCCCTGGGCGCCTCGGGCTCTACAAAACATTCTCGGGGTAGGGCAAACAAGTACCACGCGGAATCGCGATTGTCAAACTCGATTTTAGTTGCGTCAAAATTGTTTTTTTAGAGATTTTTTTTTTGCAGAATAGTTCTAAGATTCTCATAGCTAAAAGTAAGTTTAGTGATATAGTTTAGTTAGTTTAGTTGGTGTATCTACACTGGTGCCGATTCTCTTGTACAAGAGAATCGGCACCAGTGTAGAGATAAAAATGCAATCCACAGGAAATTACTACTTTTTATTTATGAGTCCTGCGAGCCAATATTCAAAAAACTTCGTTTGTTACCGCTACCATCTCTATATATATATGAAATTTGCATGTTTGTATGGACATATAAAGAATATTTTGTAAAAGTGTCTGACGTAAGCTCTCGAAATCGCAGAGACCAAAATAGATTAGTTTTTTTTGACACTCCCAGATTGTCCAAATACAGCAAAAGTTGTCTAACTATGTGTGTAAGAATTTATAATAAAATACCTAGAGAACTTAAAACTCAAAATAATATATTGTTTAAGAATAAATTGTTGGAATGGCTGAAAGCCCACAACTTCTACTCCCTTAAAACATTCCTTGAAAATAAGTTATGATTCGGTTTAAGCTAAGACTCGATTTTGCATGCTATAGTTCCAATAGCTAAACATGTTTGTACTTCTGTTTCAATTGTAAGACCTATAAACACCATGTTTTAAGCAAATAAAGAATTTGAATTTGAATTTACTATAAGTATCTTTCATCACAAAATCTTAAATGAATTATGTGGAACAATTCCCATTTTTCGCTCCCAAAAATATTATTTAACACTCAAATATAATATTTGCGATTCTTTTTGTGAACTTCAAATAAATCCAATATCATCTATATTTTAATAACTTTTGATAAACTGATGAGTTTTTTTTTCTAGGGTGTTTGGAATGAAAATCTAAGATGGCAGCCGCAAAATATTTCGTCATGCATATCGTTTTCATGGTTTTCAAAAATTTGAAAATTTTGCGGCCGCCATCTTGAGTTTTCATTGAAAGGTGGTAAAACAAGACCTTGTAGTTAGGTAATAAATAATTTTACAAAGTATACATAAACACAACCGTGGCCCACTTGGCAGTAAAATTATTAGCAGATCTATATAAGAAGGCTGATTAGATTTAAAAGAGGTAAAAACAGTTTAAAAGAACCGTACCCAGTTTATTAGAATATCAAAATTTAAATTCAGAAAGATTAATTCGAATAATAGCATCGCGTAAAAAAAAGTTGAAGCCTACGGTTAAGTTCCTATTAACTTACTTGGCAGATAATTTCATACAAATTCTGTTCCATTTTTGAATTAATCGGTGAGTAGTGGCTATCCGGACATCGTGAAATAGGCCCTAACACCGGTGCCACAGGTTGCCAGCAACACTCGTACCAACGTCAGTCGGTTAATTTCGTGAGGCGTCCACACGTTGGCTATCGTACCAGTCCTGTCCCGTCAGAGGCAATGTGAAGATGTCCGATACACCAGCGTTGTCAGGGAGTATTTATGTAAAAAAAATATTACCAAAACCGCAGGGTCACTGCGCCTCTTACTTTACTTTTATTACTCAAATTGGTGAAAATATCACTCTTTCTGTAAAACATTAATTTGTATGTAAGTACCTACAGTTTGTACAAATATAATTTTATTTTTTTTCAAAAAAAAAAGTTACACATCACTTCTAAAGTTTTGATGAACCGATCATGGTAAAATTTGAAAAAAAAGTTAGATAGATTATTATACAAAACGGCTGCACACGGCTACGTATCAAGCTGTACATTTCCAGTATAAGCTGACCTCTCATTGTACGGAAATAATGCAAGATCAGCTTATACTGGAAATGTATAGATAGCTTGATATATAGCCGTGTGTACAATGGGCTTTATCAATTAGGTACCCCAGTTGTATTAAAATTTTAATACCCAATTGACGCAGCCCACTGTACATCCTAATACTATGTGCTAATTCAAGTAGCTCTATTCTAATTTTACTATAACCACATACCTACATGCTAAAAATAATGTCCCGTTAAAACTTAAAGTAGTTGCGTAACAAATATCAGCCCTGCATTCCCTTCTGGAATCGTAGGCAAAAATGCCGCCCTACGTGCGCATCTCTGCGACCCTGCATATTCTTTGACATTCGTTTTAGTGTAGCGCGCCACCGCGCTCGCTTTACGTATGAACGGGGGTGGTGGTTAAGCTCCGCCCAGATGCGCAAGGTCATCGAGGCATCTATACACCTTAAAAAAAACCGCATCAAAATCCGTTGCGTAGTTTTAAAGATCTAGGCATACTTACGGACAGACAGACAGCGGGAAGACTTTTTTTTTTATTGAAATTGAAAGGGCTTTGTCGCACATGCGATTATGCCGGGGTTACCTTAACAAAATCATACTAATTACTATTTAACGTACTCTTAGCATAGCTAGTTTGTAAAGTACTCTAGCTGCATCAGAAAGTGGCGCAGCTAGAATACTATTACAGTAACCATTTTTTTATTTTTTTTTATAGACCTATAAAAAAAATACCGGTCAAGAGCGAGTCGGACTCGCGCACCGAGGGTTACGTTCCGATTTCTGAAAAAGTGTGCTACTTAGAGACATCGTTTTATTTTTCCTGTAATCTTTACATAAACTTCTATCACATAGAATAATTTCAGATTTTTCGCTTTGCAAACTTCGGAGATAAGGGGGGGGAAAGGTATTTTTTTACATTTTACATGAAAAGTCGAAAACTATGAGGCCTAAAAAAAAAATTAAAAATATTTTGAGAATGTGCAAACAGCGCTCTTTCATATGATACCCCACATGCCATAGTAGACCCACTTTAAATTTTTAAGACCCCTTTCAGTCCCAGTTGCAAAAAAATATATAATTATTTTTATTTCATTCTTATTTGCAAAATAGTTGGGTCAACGTCATCTAAAACTATTCTAAATTTCAAGTTGATAGCATTAGTAGTTCTTGAGATATCCAGCTGTGACAGATAGACAGACTGAGTCACACCATAAGGGTTCTTTTTTTACCATTTTGGTACGGAACCCTAATAAGAGGACTCCGCGCCACGCATATCAAAAGTGAAGCACAGTAAGTATGCCGGGGCCGCTTGTACACACGGCTACACATCAAGCTATACATTTCCAGTTTACACTGACCTCTCATTGTAAGGAAATCCTATACAATACGAGATCAGCGTATACTGGAAATCTATAGCTTGATCTGTAGCCGTGCCTCACGCACTCATTTACATCATAGTATGCCGCACCAGTGACACGAGCGACGGCGTCTTGGCAGGTACTCTAATCACGCACACAGATCGGTACGGTGCTTCACTTTCGATATGCGTGGCGCGGAGATGTGCATATGGACTGAGGGCCCGTTTTTTTGAACCGTTGCGAAACGAAATAAGACTTATAGGGGATTTAGTTAAAAATAGTAAAAACTTAAAGCAAAGGTCCATAAATTTCTTAAACGTGAATTAAAACTTTTACGATTAAATAACTTGGGCCCTCAGTCCAGACGCTTGCATAAAGTGGCATAGTCTGAATCTCAGTAAGTACTATATCTGGGTTAATATTTTTTATTTAGGAATTTAGTTAAGAATTTCTTAAATATTTTAAGAAATTCCCAAGTCTGTAGAATATGACATTACAGATTTATGGCGATATATCTAGGGCCCTCAATTCATTATTGTTTGTACTGAGGAATCTGCAAAACATGAATTTATCTGAAGAAATACATAAATACGACTTTAACATATTTTACTTAGACATATAGGTGAATTAGTTAAAAAGAAATAATGACACAAAAGTTAATTGTTAAGAAGTAAATTAAAATCGAATTTTACTAAAACGTCTGAACTGAGAGCCCAATATTTTCGGCTTTATTGACTAGGCTCGACCTCATAGATGAACACAAATTAGAATAAGATTTTTAACTATTTCTTAACTAAATTGTAACATATCGTCCGTCCGTCCTTCTAAATATTATACTTTAAAAGAAAATTGATTTTTAACTTTTTATATGAGAAAAATTAGTAGGGTGACCATAATGTTCATAGGTAAGTACCTGTACATTTTGTAAAGCGCGGTCGGAAAGTCATAATATTTGCAGCTAAAAGTATTATACAACGTGCCGCTGCTTTGACGACATTAATTTGACGTATACGGTTTCGCGTCTTCGTTTTGTAAAGATATTTTAATTTAATTAAACTTTATTATTTATTGATTTATTTACAATTTTCTAAAATAGCATCTTGGAGCAACCTGTAGCGCAGAGATGAAATTAAAACGAACGGGAAAGAAATGGTCACGCCACTCGAGTTTTTCTATGGGGGTTGTGCAAAATAAATCATTCATGAAGCTACTCACAGCTGGGTCAGAACATTACAGACACACGATGAACCAAAAAAAAAAGTCAAAGACCTTACCAGCTGACATAAAACAATAGCTTCATGAATGAGTCTTTTGCCTACAGTGATCCTAATTTTGGTTATTATTTTATTATTTAGTTTGTTTGAATTTTTTTTTTTTACTATTAAGTAATTATTTTATCTTATTATAATTTTTATGATTACTGGCCACCAGCACTACTTGTGTCTTTAGTCAATGTCGTAATTGTTTACATTTTTTTTTAAATATATCTATACTTTGAATTTATGTACTAGGGCCGTTGCTCTCTTATATCTATGGTGTTCAACCTCATAGATTAACGCAAATTAGAATAAGATTTTTCTTTACTTTGTACAAATAGCTTTCTTATATATATATGTATAGTCTCATTCATTACTGTAAATAATATTAAGTTGTAAATTTTCATCATTGTAATTTGATCATTAATTATAACATCATAATAATATACTGATCCTATACACCGTCCTATCCTAAATCCCGTTTTAATTAATTAATCAAAATAATATCTTCGTTTCCCTACCTTTGTTCCTACTAAACTAAACGTGACATTGGCTAAATGCACAAACCGTGCGAAGCCAAAAGAAAAGAAAAAAAAAAGAATAAGATTTTCGATTTCGATTTTAGAACGGACGATCCGTTCTTGTAAATGTCATACTTTAAGAGAAAATTGATTTTCAACTTTTTCTAGGAGGAATTTTTGTAGGGCCGATACGATTTGGTACTTTTATGAACTGATCAGTATATTCATACAAGCTATTTTTAAGCGAATAAGTAAATATTTGTTGCTTGGACTGTCATAAGCCATTGTATTTTGTGTGGTGCAATAATTAAATAGTGCAGAACATATTAATAATATCTGTTTCCGTTTTGTGATATCGAAGTAAGTACCTAGATCACTTTAATATTGCCTATTTCATTTGAAGAATAACATGTCATGTATTTTTCCTATGTTAATTAATCGTATAGTTCGGAAGCGCCCCCAATTGGACCCAAACACACGAACCTCCGTCGACTCTTTTGCACCCAATTAGAGTCAGCTCACACGGAGACGCGACGCGACGCAACGCGGTGCGCACTTTTATACAAAATATAACTTTATTTACTACACAAAAAGATACATATTGAAATACCACTCGCGGCGCGCGGCGCAGTGTTTGTAAAAAGTACTGTGGTGTAATGGGTAAAGTTGTATTTTGTATAAAAGTGCGCGACGCGTCGCGTCGCGTCTCCAGAGTCACAGATTTAGTCGGGTCTTAGTTTAGAAAATACAATGAGTTAATTTTTAAGTATAGACCAAGAGCTATAGTTCAAGAGCTAGATTGAAGAGTTTACGATAAAATCTTTGATCTAGCTCTTGGTCTATACTTAAAAATTGAACTCATTATATCTTCTAAACTAAGACCCGACTAAATCTGTGACTTGGCGACTAATTTCAACTAATTAGCGACTAAATCTGGGAGAAAACAGATCTTCGCTAGGTGCCCTAGTTTTTGAGATATAAAGGTGGCCAAGCTGGGGAGACTCTCCAGATCGGCCACTAATGACCCCTTATAACTTTTGAACCAGTGAACGACAAATTCTGATATTTGACGACAAATTTCGACTAATTAACGACTAAATCTTTGTGTTATCAAAAGTAAAATCCCTGATGGTGGCCAACCCAGTGTCAGCCACACTACGTCTATGCTGCAGGTATTTCTTTCGTGTTTTATATGCTTGTTCTTAGGGCGAATTTCACTAATTAAAATTAACGCTATCAGCATATCTAAAGCGCAGGCCACAACAAGAACGGTGTGGCTGACACTGGCTTGGCCACCATCAGGGATTTTACTTTTGATAACACGAAGATTCAATCAATCAATCAATCAATCAATTTATTTATTTGTGAACATAGGTTACAGTAGGTGTTACAGTCAAGTTATGATCTCTATGTCCTACCACTTAATGGTGTACAAATAGTAGGTGTTAAAATAACAATATCAATAATAATCATAATTACAATTAAAATAAATAGCAGGAGATGTCAAATAAAAGCATTAAATTACACAATTAGATAATGTCCCATTATAATAATCACACATAAAAAATAAAAATAATTATACTATATTCGGTCATTAAAGAATTCCTCAATAGAGTAATATGTCTTCTCGATAAGAAATAGGAATAACCTCTTTTTAAATACATTAATGGTATCTGCTGATTTGATACACTTTGGTAGTTTATTATAAACCTTCGGGGCCATTGCAAATATGCTTTTCCGAAATAATGCAGTTTTATGTGGAGCCAAATTTAACGTACCGGCTCTGCGCAGGCTACTCACTTGTGAGAACTTAGACAGGTTGCGCCTGACAAAAAGGGCAGTCTCGTAGATGTACATGGACGGTAAAGTTAATATTTTTAAATTTTTAAAATGAGGTTTACAACTGTCGGTCTTTTGTATATTAAGGATGGCTCGGATACACCGTTTTTGTGCGATAAATGCAGTTTCTTTTCCAGTTGCATTACCCCAAAAAATTATGCCATATCTTAAACATGATGCAACTAGTCCATGATATGCGGTTAGTAATGTTGATTCACCTACAGTTCTCCTTAACATGTTTAATGCATATGAATATTGGTTCAGCTTACTACATACTTTCTCGATTTGAATGCCCCATGTCAATGTATTCCTAGAAATTTTGTGGTGTTTGTGTCATTGATACTTACACCATTGTGATTAATATTAAGGTTTAATTTGTTATTTGTTCTTTGTCTAAATTCCATGATTACGGTTTTACTTAAATTAATTTTCAAATTATTATACTCTAACCAATTAATTATGGATTCAATATTATTGTTTATGTCAGATTCTAGTTTATCATTGTTATTACTGTCAAAAATTACAGTACTATCATCTGCAAACATTGTCATGGGGTAATTAGTTGCTGTAGGCAAGTCGTTAATATAAATAATGAATAATGGAGGTCCAAGGACACTCCCTTGAGGTACTCCATACGCCACGCTTCTAACATTAGATTCATAATACATTTCGTTTTTAGTCCTATCACATACTCTATTAATAACTGTAAATTGTTTTCTGTTTTTAAGGTAGGATTCGAGAAAGCAATAGACATTCCCTCTTATGCCATATGAGTTTAATTTTTGAAGCAGAATTTTATGGTCTACGTAGTCAAATGCCTTTGACATGTCCATATATAGAGCCAGCACTGGCAACCTTTTATCTACCCTAGATGTAACTATGTTCAAAAAATCATAAATGGCCATATTAATGGACTTGTCTTTCCTAAAACCTTTTTGCTCATCAGTGAATAAGTTATTTTTCTCAAAGTATTGATTTAAAGCATTAGAGACCACCTTCTCAAAAACTTTTGATAATATTGGCACTAGCGCTATTGGTCGGTAACTTGCCATATTCTCAACGTTATCTTTCTTGAAAATAGGCTTTATAACTGTAATTTTTAGTTTATCAGGAAATGTGCCGTTTGATATGCACAAATTTACGAGATGGCTTAAGACAGGTGCAATATAGACAGAAACAGATTTTAATATTTTTGTACTAATGTTATCGTAGCCAGTACTAGACGTATTTTTTAAGTTCATAATAATATTATGTATGTCTTGAGGAGTAGTTGGAAAGATAAACATGGAAGAACATTCACTGGGCAATGCTGACCTGCAGCCAGTGTGTATCGAGTCAGTAGGTTGAACCTGGTCAATATAAAAATTATTACAAGCTTGGGCAATTTCAAATGGATCTGTAAGTATTTTGTTATTTACATTTATTCGCATTATACTTTCAGTCGGTAACCTATCTTTACCGCTATTTATAACTTGCCATATCGCCTTAGACTTATTTTTTGCTAAGTGTATGTAATTATTATTTTGCGATTTCTGAGTAAGTTGTGTGATCTTCTTAAATCTAGAGGAAAAACTTTTAAAATTTTCCTTGTTTTTCTTTGTTCGTGCCAACCTATATTTCCATAGTAATTCTCTTTTCCTTTTACTGCATACCTTTATTCCACGACTTATCCACTTAGGTCGTTTTTTAGTAGATATTTTTAGTTTTATATCTGGGAAGCACAGGTCATAGAACAGTCTGAACAAGTCATAAAACTTGTTAAAAGCAACATTAGGTTCATTTTGTTCGTAAGCTTCTAAAAAGCTTAAATTTTTTATACAGTCAATAAATTTTATTACGTTTTCGTCCGAATAATCACGCCTTGTGCAAAACCAGTAACTAGATAGGCATGACTTCTTAACAGGGCATTTTAGCAACTGTGCTGTGTGGTCAGATACTGCCAATTCTACAATTTCACCCTGACATCCCCTTACATTGTGTATGATATTATCAATACATGTACCACTACTTAAACGAGTGGGAACTTTTATTTGAATTTTAAGATTAAATCCAGTTAGCAAATGCTTAAATTGTTCTGAATATTTAGTTTTTTTTAAAAGATCTATGTTAAAATCTCCAAATATAATCAATTTTTGTTTGAATTGAATGAATACATTTGGAGTATGGTGTTTAAAATGCTAATAAACGTATCGAACCTATTTTTTACTTCTGTACTATTCGGGATTCTATAGATGCATATTATCACAATTTTAAGTTCGGTAAGCTCCACAGCACAACACTCAATTATGTTTGATATGCTATGTTTAGCAACTACATCAATAGATTTAAATTTTAGTCCATTTCTTATTAAAATGCATGTGCCACCGTGCCTAGTCTTGCGGGCGAAGTAAGCAGCCAGAGTATAATTATGCATACGCAGAAGTTCAAGATCGGAATCAATCATATTATGTTCAGAAAAGCACAGTACATCAGCATTTTTTCCATTACAAGCTAGGTCGTCCAACGAAACCATAAATATGTCCTGTTTGCTCAAAAGTCCATTTATATTTTGATGCAGAATATATATACTATTAAACACGAAAAAATCTGGGCGGTACTATTGTGTCAGGCAAGCTAACACTTGTATTAACAATATTATCATTATTACTTATACTATCATTATGTGGTTCCGTTTGACTACCCTTATCATACATAATAGGATGGCCATTATGAAGTTTTTTAGTCTAGATCAGCAGTATACTTATTCATTTTTAAGGTATAGTCAATTTTTAATATTTCTTTTAGTAGAAGACGACATTTATACTCTGTAAAATTATGTTTGTATGGCCGGAATGCACTGTAGTTCATATCCACATACGTAACGTTATTGAGTTTACTACAAACAAATCGCATTTCATAATTTAATTTTTGTTCACTTAATGATTTATTGAAAGGAACTTCACTTATCAAGATATTTGTACCTTTATGAGATTCGAAAAAATTATGTAGGCTTGTTAGTAATTTGTATGGACTTGTGTCATTAATTCCCCCTAATATAATTACAAAATCATTATCACTTAGGTTTTGGTACAATTCACTTTTTATGGAAGCCACCACATCTGACATTTGGGCTTGTGGCTTATAAAAACAAGTTACAATGTATTCTGGCCCAATTAAATCTTGAAGTGCTTTCTGGGGGCCTACCATGAACTCTTATAGCAGGTCAATTTTCGACGGAAAGTGAACTGTCCGGCTATTTTGTACCATGAACGTGTCAAATAACAGGCCAGCCAGCGAACTGAAGTCCTCTTCCCTGTTGATCTGCAATTATTATTACCTTCTTTTTTATTATTTCTTCTTTTAATTGCAACCTGTTAGCTAAAGTTTTGTCTGTATTTTTATGATCTTGAATAGGATTTGAAGATTCTTTGTTAGTCTTTTTAGTAGGACTGTTATGAATGCTTTCGCGGGCTGTAATAGGACTGCTGTTGATAGAGGAAACTTTCTCCTTACAGAATGATAACCCCGATGATGTTTTGGCTGTAGGAGTAAAAATTAGCGGTGTGGATACATTGCTTAAAGTTTTCTTCAATTTGTTTTTATTTTTCCTACCAGACTGAGGGGTAAGGCATTTATTAGAATCATACAATCCTATTTTTTTGTATAAGTCTATGACCTTGTTTGACTTTTCTAAGTCTGATTTTAATCTAGTGTTTTCACAAAGTAGATTTTCAATTTCCTCATCTGCACTTTGTAGTTCGGCTGTTAGTTTACTAATTCGGTCGTTCAACAGATTCTCCGTCTCATTATTATTTGGTAAAGACGTATTTGGTAGACTCATTATAGTTGTGTCAAATAGCGATGAATTTGATTCGCATAGTGAAATTGACACTCTACGTTTTCTGTGGGTTATGTTATCTCCATCCATGATTGTGACGGACGTGCCTGTACTTACTTCTGGGTAGCACAACTCTCTGCTAGGAAGTTTATTAGTTAGATTAATGATTGGGTTTCGTGTTGAGGAACATTGCTAGCATTCTATCGATTCTATGCTTTTATAATCATACATACCCCAGCGCAGCTTTTTGTTGACAACTTATCAGTACTATTCAACATATGAGTTATGATAATGCAGCGCTTACAGCAAGTCTCAGAACATGCGGCGTCTAGCGGTGCAAAGCAAAATAAAGCTGTCGTAATAATGAGTTCAATTTTTAAGTATAAACCAAGAACTAGATCAAAGATTTTATCGTAAACTCTTCAATCTAGCTCTTGAACTATACTTAAAAATTGAACTCATTATATCTTCTAAACTAAGACCCGACTAAATCTGTGACTTGGCGACTAATTTTGACTAATTAGCGACTAAATCTGGGAGAAAACAGATCTTCGCTAGGTGCCCTAGTTTTTGAGATATAAAGGTGGCCAAGCTGGGGAGACTCTCTCCAGATCGGCCACCAATGACCCCTTATAACTTTTGAACCAGTGACCGACAAATTCTGATATTTGGCGACAAATTCCGACTAAATCTTCGTGTTATCAAAAGTAAAATCCCTGATGGTGGCCAAGCCAGTGTCAGCCACACACAAGAACGAAGCTAAACGAACTTAGTTTCGTTTCGTGTGGCTGACACTGGCTTGGCCACCATCAGGGATTTTACTTTTGATAACACAAAGATTTAGTCGTTAATTAGTCGAAATTTGTCGCCAAATATCAGAATTTGTCGGTCACTGGTTCAAAAGTTATAAGGGGTCATTGGTGGCCGATCTGGAGAGTCTCCCCAGCTTGGCCACCTTTATATCTCAAAAACTAGGGCACCTAGCGAAGATCTGTGTTCTCCCAGATTTAGTCGCTAATTAGTCGCCGACTAAATCTGTGACTTGGCAACTAATTTCGACTAATTAGCGACTAAATCTGGGAGAAAACAGATCTTCGCTAGGTGCCCTAGTTTTTGAGATATAAGGGTGCGTTTCCACTGACGCGGAGCTGGGCGGAGCGGAGCGGAGACGTGCAGGAATCGACCAATCATAATGGTTGAAATCCTCATCGCGTCTGTTGCCTCGTCTGTAATTGGACGATTCCTGCACGTCTCCGCTCCGCTCCGCCCAGCTCCGCGTCAGTGGAAACGCGGCCTAAAGGTGGCCAAGCTGGGGAGACTCTCCAGATCGGCCACCAATGACAACTCTCGAACTCGGTTAAAGCGCAGGCCACACAGAACTGCAAAACGAAAGTGTAGCTGACACTGTCTTGGCCACCATCAGGGATTTTACTTTTGATAACACGAAGATTTAGTCGTTAATTAGTCGAAATTTGTCGCCAAATATCAGAATTTGTCGGTCACTGGTTCAAAAGTTATAAGGGGTCATTGGTGTGTGCGTACGCGCAGCGGAATGTTGTTGAATTTAAATATTTTAATTATGCAGATATTTAGTGTATGACGTCGTATAATTGTGTATGGTAAAAAAAAATTTGTGCACGCAACCATTGTGGAGAAATTCACCAAAAACTGATTCCGCTGGGCGAACGTTGTCCTGGCGGAACTTTTTTTAATCCATAGACTTTAGAAGAAAAGAGATGTGTCCAAAAATTAGTGTGTATTTGTGTGTAATTGTGTATGTATGAATAAAACTAGTGCATGCATAAACTTCGGAGAAATTCAAGTTTCCGCTACGCGAACGTTTGGCCATTAGCTAGTTTTCATATAAAGCGCTTACATAGAGAACTGTAGATTTTTACATACGTTGTTTTGAATTTGTTTATATTTGTTTAAAAAACAGATTTAGAAAAAATCGTAGGGCTTAAAAGATAAAAATATAAACGTAAAATACGCTTGTTAGGTCTTAGTTCTTAAAGTATGCACTTTGGGGTCTAGATTTTCACGTTTATACAAACCTTGTAAGTGTCTGCAACATGTTGCCAAGTATCAATGATGTTCCGTTAGTAACTAAAGAGTTATAGGACAAATTTACCATGAACAGATCACTGTTTACAAAGCAGTCAAATATCACGACGCGACGTTCTGGAGGAATTGCATGGTAATATGTATGTCAATAATTAGTGTATTCATTCAACTATTCTTATGCAAAATTTCATGTCATTAAATTCAGTAATTAAAGAAAAACAATTATAATACTGACGAAGCATCGAAAACCTACATAACCCGACCAAGTTCGGATGGCTACCAAAAAGCGGCCATGCCATATATCTTAGAAACGTTCTTAACCTTCCAATATAGTATTTATTAATATGGTACAGTTGCGTACACAAGCGTTAGGAAAAAATAAAACAATTGCATTTCTTGAATGAAAAATATTTTTTAAATAATAACGCCAGTATCTACGATAAAAACAAATCTTCAATTAACAAGTACTTCTCTATTTAAATATCCGCGTACAAAAATATTTTTAATTACATATAATACTTAATTATGTAATTATAACGTTAACAAACGCTTGCAATGACAGCAATAGACTTAAATGTGTTTTAACTAAAATAGATTATGAACTAGCTTCTGCCCGCGACTTCGTTCGCGTGGATGACGAAACTTAGGGTAAGTATAATATTTCGAGCTTCAATAAAAATTAAAATCACATCACATAACTAACCTATTCAGTTGTTTAGATTTGATCAACACTAAAAAAGTGCTTATAAACTAACATTGGTATAAAAACCGAACTTCGAACAAAATAATTCTGCATATTTTGGTGGGGTGCGGGGGAACACGCTCACATACATAAGAAAAAAAAATCGATTCAAGAAGTAGTTTTTTTTAAGTTATTAGATTGTTTGATCCACTAAAGTTGCAAAGGGGAACGCTCGTGCATGCCTAGTCTATTGGTTAAATAGTGTAATAAGCTACAATATGATAAATATTTACCTAAACAGTAGTACATACTTACATGTGGTAAATATTTAATTTCCCTAAGGGGTCTATAGTTAGAATCCTGATCCGTGAAATCTTCAATAGAAATTAGCTGTATGAATTTTATTTGTCTTAAATAATATATTTAGATTATATCTCAAGTCTCAAGCGCATACTTAAATAAAGTACCTACGTAAATAGTACCTACTTTCTGTCATAGTCAAATACATTTAAAAAAGTAGGTGTACAAAAATAAATGACCTATAAATTATATCGAAACAACAATTGTGTTATCACCTATACCAATTCAATACCGGTATTATACTGTAAATTTTGGGATGTTACCTAAATATATTGCACGGCCGCTTTTTTGTAGCCATCCGAACTTGGTCGGGTTATGTAGGTTTTCGATGCTTCGTCAGTATTATAATTGTTTTTCTTTAATTACTGAATTTAATGACATGAAATTTTGCATAAGAATAGTTGAATGAATACACTAATTATTGACATACATATTACCATGCAATTCCTTCAGAACGTCGTGATATTTGACTGCTTTGTAAACAGTGATCTGTTCATGGTAAATTTGTCCTATAACTCTTTAGTTACTAACGGAACATCATTGATACTTGGCAACATGTTGCAGACACTTACAAGGTTTGTATAAACGTGAAAAACTAGACCCCAAAGTGCATACTTTAAGAACTAAGACCTAATAAGCGTATTTTACGTTTATATTTTTATCTTTTAAGCCCTACGATTTTTTCTAAATCTGTTTTTTAAACAAATATAAACAAATTCAAAACAACGTATGTAAAAATCTACAGCTCTCTATGTAAGCGCTTTATATGAAAACTAGCTAATGGCCAAACGTTCGCGTAGCGGAAACTTGAATTTCTCCGAAGTTTATGCATGCACTAGTTTTATTCATACATACACAATTACACACAAATACACACTAATTTTTGGACACATCTCTTTTCTTCTAAAGTCTATGGATTAAAAAAAGTTCCGCCAGGACAACGTTCGCCCAGCGGAATCAGTTTTTGGTGAATTTCTCCACAATGGTTGCGTGCACAAATTTTTTTTTACCATACACAATTATACGACGTCATACACTAAATATCTGCATAATTAAAATCTTTAAATTCAACAACATTCCGCTGCGCGTACGCACACGTCAGTGTCACCTTTGCTTGGAGAATATTCAACACTGACACAGCTCTTGAACGCGGTTTAGATGTGCTAATCGCGGTCAGTTTCATTGGTGAAGTTCGCCCTCATTGTGTGGTGTTCTGTTGGACAATGGATCTTCCTTCAATACAATAAAAGAAAAAAATACGGTACAGCCTTATTTATTTATTTGGTTATTAGTAACAAATATACTATTTACAAAATACATAATTAGCCTACCAAGTAGAATTGTCATAAAGATGTATGAATTAAATCTTATGTTGTTACATCTTTTATACCTAAATATAGGTAATTAACAATTTCTTTCACTTAAAGTATGGGCAAATACTTAAAACACTCAACTTTTTAATTAAAAAAATGCATCAAGTGACTGAATGTTGTCATAAATTAAATAAAAATTATACATCGTTTTTGAAACAATTAATCATAATAAATTAAATTCAATTTGCAGTCACGTTTTCGGTAGAATTTTCTACTTACATATAAATAAGTATCTATTTGCCCACTAGCCCATAAAGCGATCCTAATTAACCCTATAGACTTATAGACAATGACATCTATCTATCACACGTGTGAGACCAAAACATATCAACACGGTGCGCATTAAAAATCTTATATTACACTGTCGTGACTTCAAGAAAGCGTGAGATAGTCAGCAACTATTTCATTTTATTATGAGCTTAAGTCAAGAGTCGAAAATTGTACTTCTCTGAATATTTCTAGTTAAATGTCAATTAGTCTTATACATAAATAAAATTTTCTACTGATTTTAGACATATGACCAATGCACATCGGATTTACACCAGAGAAAGTTTTTAGATAGAAAGCTACAGGTAGTGAAATCTAGCTCGCATTGAAAATTGATCCTAATGGTGAAAAGATACAAAGAAATATTCACTATCATTGAGGTCACGAACTCGTTTAAACTGTAGACAAATAAACCTATGTAGCTTAAAATTAAACTAGTTGCACTAGTCCCCACTACGCGGCGAGCGGTCCCGGTCTGTACTCGCGCGGTCTTTCGCATCGCCGTTCTGTCGGGGCGAGGCGGAGCGGGACCGGGAGCCGGAGCGGTCTCGTGAAGCAGAGCGATCGCGGGAACCAGACCGAGAGCGCGAGCGGGAGCGAGAACGAGACTTGGTCGGACGACGTTCTTCCTCACGCTTCGGTGACGCTTCCTTGCTGCGAGATCGAGACCTTTCCCTGTTAATTTAAGATTTTTGTTACAATTTATTATGGCAGTAAATAACAATTGGGAGTTTTTTTTTATTATTGTTGCAAGAACTGACATTTTTTTTATTCGAAAATTTGATATTAGTAGTGCAATAAATGACAGAATAATTATTTAATTAGTATATTTTTTTTATTAGTACTGTTGCAAGAACTGGCATTTTTTTTATTCGAAAATTTGATATTATCAGTGCAATAAATGACAGAATAATTATTTAATTAGTGTAAATATAAAGCTAAGTAATTTTAACAGTGAGTGATATTATGGAATTTGAAATATATCAAAGTTATGTAATGATGATGAATTTGTGATAGCTTGTTAGTTAGAGCATGAATATTGAAATAATAAATAACAATGAATGGTTACCAAACCTGTGACGATCGGAAAAAATGAAACATAAAATGATTAATAGCAAATGGCAAAATTGTGTGTTAGTAAACATCAAACGCTCACCTTGGAACGGCTTCTCTTCGTGATGCGGGAAAACATGGATCGAGTTAATAATGTATTTGTAATGTGCAATCAATATTAATAACATTGGATGAATTTTGTTAATATGTGATGCCAATGGGTTTAGTTTGTGTACTGAATCTGACAATAATGCTTCTTTTATTTTGTGTGAGATTATATTTCAAACAGAATTATCAGTTAAAAAAAATTGTGAAATGTAATATTATTAAAATAACCAGCACAGCGTATCAACGTGCCCTATGCAAATCACGACGACTGTATTTTGGAAGCTTTACTATAAGATCGTTTTTACTGTATTATAAGAAACACAACCGTGATTTTCATAGAGCACATCAACAAAGAAAAATAACCTCACATAATTCACACAACCGTCAGACTAAACGATTGAGAGCACACAGTGGGACTTACTTGGAGATAGCTTTCGGCGATCGGGACTTAGACCTGGAGGGCGACTTGTCTCCATTCCTCTCAGCAGACTTGCGCGCTGAGCCCGAGCGGCGTTCCGAGCGGCGCTCAGATCTACGCGATGCCGAGCGACGGTCGGATCTACGGGACGCCGAGCGAGACCGCGACTTCGAACGACTGCGATCCCTAATCGACGCCGATTTCGAACGCCAAAAATGGTAGATAGCGAGTTTAGTTTACTTGTACTACTAAATTGTCTGTTTCAGAATATTGTATCTGCCAAAACGCTACTCACAATCCTATATATTTGCTAAGATGTTTGTTGGTTTGACCTTTCGTGCAGCAATGGAGCAACAGATTGACATGATTTACAGCAACAAGAGGGTTTATGGCCCGGAGAATGGCACTGGCTAGTTTCGTTCGCGCGGATCACGCTGACGAAGTTGCTGGCAGAAGTTAGCTAGCTTTGTAGTAGTAGTTAACGTTTTGGCACACAACAATCATTCTTTTTAAAAACTGACTTAGAATACACACATTAACGTGACGCAAGTACAAATAAGTATGTTGCATCACATTTATGATTAAAAAGTACAACACTCTTAGTTGTAGTTACTACAATAAGAATATTATTATTGGCTAAGTACTTACAGTTGTAAATTTTGCTCAGCGCAAGTAATTACACACCTAGCCAAATGAATAACTAGGTTAATTTGTTTTCAGTACCAAGGCGTTAATATTTGGAGCTTTAGTAGACTCGCAGAGGTAGGGGTGAAAGAGACAACGCTCTAAAAAGCTGCACTATTTGTAAAACTATACTCCATTTGAAATAAGATTAGACTTTTAAATAAACCTTTTTTACAGTCCGTTCAACCGATTTTGACTTCTATTGCGTTGGTAGCATGACAAATGGCAGCTACAGTAAACAGTTGGTATTGTAACCACGTTTTTGCTTGTAATGCCATCCTTATGTCTATGGAATAGAAGTCAAAATTGGTTGAACGGAAAGATTTATTTAAATGTCTAATCTTATTGCAAATGGGGTATAAATGAGCCATTTCTGCAGTTGGGTACTTATACATATTCATGCATAATATATTATTTAAATTGTTGTTTGTGTTTATTGCAGGAGCATTTATTTGCATTTGAGTAAGAAAGTTATGCATGCAAGCTTAATTTTTGAGTTGGAAATTAGCAGACCACATACTTAGAAATTCAGAATTTCATTACAATTCACAGTGCATTAAGTTTTCTAGATAGTAAAGCTAGGGCGTAGCTAAATAGTCTGCTCCAAACTTGTAATTATTGTGAGAACTATTGGGATGATCTATTGAAATTATTTTAATTGGGACTATTTATCTAGAAATCTAGTAAGGCCGTAAAATTTTCTATAAATTATGTCACATTGTTAGATCCTGCTATGTAAAATATTTAAAAACCAATATTAGTGATAGTTTTTTTAGTTGACTTTGAATTTCAAGAAACCGTTTGGTATAAATGTTGATGACTCTAAATGTAAACGCTAAAATGTACAGCTACATCAAAACAGCTAACTTCTAAAATATAAAAAATAAGTACATATGTACAAAAAAGGACCACTATTTTCTAAACTAAAGATGAACATGAAGTTTCAAATTATTTACATAGCAGGGCACAAATATTGAATTAGGTTAGGTACTTACTTGGAACGCGACCTTGAGTGGGACTTGACCACTGGGCTCTTGCTCTTTGGCCTGGACTTAGAGCGAGACTTGGAACGGCTGCGGGAAGAACGACGGGAACGAGATCTGAAGAAGTTTATAATGGTGTTATCGATGTTCGATGGTGTAATTGAAGATGTAGTGTGCTCTAAAGTTCCTCAGTTAGAATTTTATCAGCAAGAGCTTTCAGCCCCGAAAGATGGTAAATAATATAGTATCATCATTAAAATATTTTAATATAATATTTGTTAGATAGATGTAAGCAGAACAGCATTTTCCAAACTTAACAAAAAGATTGTATTTTCGTCAAAAAAAATGGCGAATTTTTTGTCAATAGATTAGGGCCATATTTTTATAAAATTTAATATGGATAATTATGGCGAATTTTTTGTCAATAGATTAGGGCCATATTTTTATAAAATTTAATATGGATAATTAGTTAC
Source organism: Cosmia trapezina (assembly GCA_905163495.3). Classification (NCBI taxonomy): domain Eukaryota; kingdom Metazoa; phylum Arthropoda; class Insecta; order Lepidoptera; family Noctuidae; genus Cosmia; species Cosmia trapezina. Next base: position 13,150,678 of record LR991042.1, read on the forward strand.
AGTTAGTTTGTTATTACAATAGTTTCACTGCCATTGCTGTGTTTCTGATGTCCTATTTCAGAAGATGTTACAAGGATGAAAATCATTGTCAATGTTACCTGGATCGGCTGCGTCTGCGATCCCTGGAGCGAGATCGGCTACGGCTCGAAGAGGAGCGAGAGCGGCGACGGGAACCACGTCTAGCCTCAATCAGACGGATACGACGGCCGTTCAACTCTGTTCCATCAAGCTTCTCGATGGCAGCACGCATGTCCGAGTGTGTAGCGAATTCCACCACACTGTCAAGAGGGGATAATAAAGGAGATTTTAATCGTATTCTTGGAGTGTTGGTGAGTGATAAGAGTGAAGGAATCCTCAGTTAGATTTCTATCATCAAGAGCTATCAGCCCCGAAAGATGGTAAATAGTATAGTATCATCATGAAAACGTATAGGTTACAATTACGAATGTACCTACGACGTAGTCAGCTGTTTTTGAGATGAAAATAAGTTCTTTAATCAGAAGACTCATTTTTATTGGGTAAAATTTTCAATGTCAAGCAAATAATTATCATAACGAACGAGTTATTCTACTTTTGTCTGTCCATTTGTGTCAATAATTGATAATGTTTTCACCTGATTAAATAATATAAGCATTGCAAATTGTATTCCACAGACAATACATACTTTACATTTTATTGTAAAAAAAAAATGACTGGCACAATATTGTGTATAAATAACTACTTTTTTTAGCATAGAGACAACTTACCCTTCATTTCTGTGTTGCTTATGTGCGTCAGCATAGGTGACTTCACCAGCTTGACGCATGTAATCTTTCAAGTCCTGTAAACCAATACATCATGTTAATAAAGCACCTAAATTCCCCTTTGAACAACTCTTGCAAAAGTCATCATCAGAATAATGTCTTAGCATCAAGGTTTTCAGCCCCGAAAGATGGTTAAAATACGATCTCATCATGACTATTGCAAAAGCTTATGATTGGAACCTATGTTATCAAATGCGATAATGGGTAATACATATTTGAGACAAGTATCTGAAGAATCCTAACAAAATAAAAAGATGATACGATAAAGTATGCTTTTCACAGCGTTTTCGTATACGTTTCTCATCGGTTACCATTGTTTACGATACGTGATACTATGTCGTCTATGGTTGTCTCCGCCATTTTTTGATATTGCTGCGACTTCATCGATTCCGCCAGTTTGTCCAGTCACTTTGATCTCTGTCCGAAAGTTTGCTCTCTGCGACAATCCGTCTAGCTTCTTTGTCCATCCATGCTGGTACATGGCTTTCTTCTCTTTTGACACTTTGTATATTACGACGTCCATCCTTCAAATTGTGCAATCAGTCTCGACCCTGTCTGTCCTTCTCAAAACTGTGGATTTCAGCCATCATTGAGGTGCCTTGATTTCCGCTCTCAACGCCCGGCCAGGTAAATCCTTTTGACGCAGCCAAGTGATTTCATCGTCACATCCATCTACCACTGGTCATCAGGATTTTGTCATCGTCTTGTTCCAACGTCTGCTCAAGTCGTCTAAGGACACCACATCGAATGTTATCAACTTTCAGGCATCAGCTACTCCATCCTTGCAGCTATTTACTGATGTTTCACTAGAGGACTGTCTTCGATTCCCACCACCAGTTGAATCTTTCACGTAAACAACGATACCGTGTGAATTATCGTATACGAAAAGCTGATCAAGCCATAATAGAAAAAATAAACTTGACGTACGAACGAAATGATTCGAATGCATGTTCACGATAGTGAGGCGACAATGTAAGAGTACGTACTTCACTATTGCGAATGGAGGATGTTAAAAACTTAAAAGTTAAAAATGAAATAATGAATTTAAAATGGGAGATTGCACATAACGAGAAACGGCTCCTGTTGTCTGTGCCCCCCTATCGACTTTACCTTGTCGGGGGCGACCGGGCGTCCGGCTGGAGGGGCGGGCGGGGACGGGGCGTCATCGCATCACCAGCGCCGAGACCGATCCTAACATCGCCTCAGACCACATCGCACACAGCGCTACATCGAGGACTCTGGCCACGATACGCCACCTTCTGTTGTTTTTAAAAATATCTATAAAGCTCGTAAGTAAGTTTGGTACAACACTTGTATAAAAAATATTGTTTTTAGAATAATGAATGTTATGCACAGTGCTAAATTTGACAGTTTAAGTTGTATGTAGTGTTAAGCTAAGGTAAAGTTATGATGGTTACTATTCGACAAATTATTTTATATTGTTCATGTTTATATTAGTAAAGCAAATAGGGTGGTGTGGAGCTCTCGAGGCCGTGAAGGTGGTCCGACGATAGGTCGGCACGTGTCCGTATCCTTGTCCGGTTTGAGTTTCATTCATCGCAACATCAGTCCAGGCACATCGTTCTATATGGTGTTATCTTTACTTGTCTTGTTAAAGTGTCATCTCAAAGCTTCTATTTTCAGTTGTTGTCCAGTTTGCATCATACTTCTGTAACTTCGATAAGCGCCTTTGTCCAAATTGCCCGCATGTTGATTCCGTCCTTTGATGGTTGGTGTCTATTGGTCCGTCATCCTCACGCTCACGACTATAGGTACCGTCCAGGTGATGAGGCCGCCCAGCCCTCAAGTAAGAGTGAAGATGTCCAGGACCCTGGGTGATAGGTGATGGAATGATGATGGGCCCAATGGCGTCCAGGCTTGATTTCTTACCTGCCAGCTAATGCGGCTAGACAGATTTTCGACGACTAGTCGATACTCGGTGCGCGTCGGCGGTCCGTATCTATAACTGTAGTCACTGCTGAAAATTGAAAACCGAACATTAATCTTATATTCATAACAACTGTTAAGAAATTTAACTGATTTGTGAAAACTTTGGGGAACATAATTTTTATTTTATGCCATAATTTCATAGCTAAGGCTTCAGAGCTGGAGAATAATATATTACTAAAGGAACCTTTACATAGATTTTATACGAAAGGGTGAATGTGGCATATTTTTCATTGGCTATTAAAAAGTCAGATTAATTTTGTAAAATGTTGTAATGTGTCAGATCCTACATTACAGAAATATATTCTTATCTACTAACTACTAAATGACGTTAAAAAAAGCTATTGATAAGACTTTAATCTATGTTGTACTTACAACGGGCTGCAATGATAAGAAACAATATAAAATGATAATAAAATATGCTATAAGAACTAATGACTCTATTAGTGTATAAAAATAAAAAATTGGCATTTATACCCTATCTCTACTTACCGTCGGTATTATCCCTTTAAAGAATGATTAACATTTTATAATTATTTGAAGAGGCATAGGTATGTTTGAAAACATAGGACTTGAAACCAATTAAGACTACAATGGAGGAAACAATTTTTACAGTGAAAGGCAGGTGACTCCATAAATTATTAGGACTTCTACGGAAGTTTCTACAGCATCTAATTCTAGATTATTTTACTATATCTATGATCTATGATCAGTGAAAAGAGCTAGTGTTGTGTTTAAACTGACAGTGTAATGTGCCTAATTTAATGAAAATTGGAATAACAAGCATAGCAAAAACACGTCCACAACAAAAATGTACAAAATACTTAATCAAATAACACGGGGCCGTTATGCAAAAACAAAACAAGGATAATCATTAAACAAATGATTGTTGAAAAACTAACACTATGAAAAGTTAGATTAGTTGTAGAACAGGTGAGTACAAACTTTAATAAAATGTTATGTGGGAATAGGCTTTCAAGCAAAAGAATTATCGAAGCAGACTAAATGTGAAGTCTACTAAAGCATGCAGAAATATGTTAGCAAGAAAGACGAAATTTCGGAAACTGGGTTCTCCAGAAATTAGGTTCATAATTGACTTAGATGAGAGCAAAGTTGGGATCATCAGTTTAAATATCTGCGCAAGCACAAAACAATCCCTTTAAATAAGGAGTGGAGTCCACAAGGGGACGAAAGTGAGAGGGGGTGTTTCATGGGCGCAGCTAGGATTAATTTCAGAAGGGTCGAATGGTTTTTCAGCCGCCAACCTGCTTTCCCGGCGTGTCGACAACGGGCATTACCTCTTTCGGTCCTACGTCCAATTTTGGAGCGATAAGGTTGTGCGGAGGTGTGTTTTTGGTCAAGAGAAGCCTGGCTACGCCCATGTGTGTTGTTGCATATCATGCCCGTGTGCGCAATACAGACGGTTCACGTCTCGGCGCCGGGCGTCTGGGCGGCGGCGGCGGCAGATCCCGGCAGCGCCAGCGGTCCGAGCCCCGCGGCATGCCGCGAGCCCTCTCCACCGACACCCTATAACATAGCGACACTCACTCGTATCGCGACCGGCCGCGGTCGCGCTCGACGTGGCGGTCGCGGCGGTAACGGTCGGCGCTGCGGTCGATGCCCCTGGCCGGCTCCACCACCACCCTGCGGCACACCCACGGTCTACTGTTAGCACTGCCCACCCCAACCTCGCACACGTACCGTGCACTCTGTCTCCCACTTTACAGCTTACCAATTGGTAGCCAATGCACACAAATATAACTTTTAGGAATCGAACCCAAGTTGGATCAATTAATTTCAAGGTTTTGCAACATTGAAATTAGTAACACAATATTAAGAAATACAATTTAGAGTTAAATTTAGATTAAATCAGTAACATTTGACCTGAAAACAGAAATTAACTAATTTCACAACTGAATTTTGTTTGGCAACATTCCCAGTCTTACCTAGTAAAATATACACTTGTAATTTAGAGTAAGGTATACATTCGGGCTCAATCATACCAATTGGTAAGAAGACATTATAATGGAGTAATAATGCAGTCCACCAAGTACGTCAACATTCATTTTTCAACTCATTACCCATATTGATTAAAAAGAAAAAAACATTATGGCTTCACAATGCCAGTTAATAGAGGAAAATTATATTATTTAGATAACTACATGAATGCATTCTAATTCATTAATTTCATACAAATCTCTTGCGTCCATTCAAATTCAAAAATGTCAGTTCTCTATGCATTCACAGCAATATGTGGAGCCGGCTGATAAAGAAAATTAGTTATTAAAATTGAAAATAAAAAGAAATAATATTCTACACAAGACTGCTTTACTTTCAAATCTTACTTGAGTATACATTATGGGATTTGGTAGTAAAATATAAAATTGAAGAAAATATAGTACATACTTTGTACCTACAGTATTTTATGAATAGTAAAATAATACAACTTAAATAGCAAGAGACTAGGCTATGAGAAAGGTCTTACCTCTCCCCGAGTAGTTCTTTCCCATTTAATTCATATACTGCATCATCTGCATCTCGATAATCTTCAAATTCCTGTATGCAAAAGATAAGAATTTTTAAATATTTATCTAGTATAATGATAAATGTTGGCATTATTTCAAAGTTATGAAAATGAAGAAAACCATGTTTACTAAGACTATAAAAATTCGCAAACCACATTGTTTTCAGTAAGCATAGGTACCATGAATAGGTACTTATCACTTTTTTTAGGTTATAAAATAATGTGGCCTCACAGATTATTCTAGAAATAAAATAAACTGTTTGGGGGTTATCTTTTGAGAGGAACTGGTTTTTAGTTTCCAAAACACAATTTTTTTGCTAAAACTTACCACAAATCCGTAGCCATTCTTGATGAGGATGTCTCTAATTCTGCCAAAGCCTTTGAAGAACTTCTCCAGATCTCTGTCCCTGACGCCGAAGGGTAGCCCCCCAACGTACACACGTGAGCCCACCATGTTCTCTGATAATGAAGTAAATAAACAATGTTACTACGAAATTTGAAGTACTACGCTACAGAACTAACACCTCTTAAGCTACTGAGTTAGAGGCTAAAACTAAATCTAGAACGCGAAAATTTGGCAAATGCGTCGATGCGTGGCGGCATATTTCTTTGCCCCCGCGTGGACTCAACAGATTGTTTTTTTTTGTGAGGATTAATTATTTCACATTGCATCAATCATTTACACTAAATAACCCTGCACATTGCATAAGAAACGGCTTGTAGTATCATTTTATCGATACTACGTGGACTTATGCGTTATCATGCAAACACAATCCACGCATTTTCAAAACATCGACCGTCTAAGGAATAAACTAGAGAATTGATATGATTGACGTGCTTACAAACCGTAAATACAACTGTTTAAGCTGATATTTGCTAAACTCTACACGAATATTCTTACTTTTATATGATAACCACGAGTTCAAGCTTCACTCGCGTCTAGAAACGAAACAATATGGCGGCTTCATTGACCCGGGCAAATTTTATTTTGATTCAAATAGAATATTTACCTGATTTATTGGTGTATAAAATTCATCAACTTCTAGAATTCAGTTTCTTCTTATAATCTCAACAATATTTTATGTCCATCAATGTATTATTTAGTTCAGATTTAAATTCAGCTACACTTCAGGACACGTGCACCAAACCAATTTTGTTGAAGCCGGAAATGAAACTGATAGAGATGATCGTCGATCGAATCTTAGTCGAAGTTTATCGATATTTGATCGTTTCATTTTTGTTGAGTCGATACCTTGAAGATTATTTTTTACTTTTGTTCTGTTACTTTCCGACTGTGTCTTGGACATCACATTACTGACATCGGTGAATGAAAAACATCATGTGAAAACGTGGACTTATAGAAGTCCAATCCTTCTTGAGCAGGCGTTACGATTAATGCTTATGCTTTCTCTGTATGGGAATAAGCCTTTGCCCCACAATGGCTTGGAATCCAAACCAAGTGAACGGTTTTTGTGATTCCTGGTACGTACAAGCGGTTAGAGACTTTTGATTTAAAGCAGGATCGGACTGTGTAGTTTACTCTTAAAAGGATTCTGCTCTAAAGCTTGCAAGCAACTAAGCGAGTCTGTAAAGATAACACCAAAACCTATGCTATGAGCCTCTATAAATAAACATGCTTCCAATATGGCCACGCGCTCACCCGTAAATACTGATGTTTGGACAGGGCATTTGAATTGTCTCTTAGCTAAAGGACACCCTCTACCTAACAATAATACCTAATATTTCTAACGGAAACTATAGATAGGATTCTCTACTTGGCTGTGCATTCCGTTACAACTAACGTCACTATAAAACAAGTACACATGGCTAGTCGGCTACACATCAAGCTATACATTTCCTGTTTACACTGGCCTCACATTGTAAGGAAATACTATACAATGCGCGATCAGCTTATACTGGAAATGTATAGCTTGATCTGTACAATTTAATTAGCCTTTTTATGAAAATGTCTCTAAGTTTAAATTCTATGACTGGCATAGGGTATATTTTATTCTACATAATTATAGTAAGTAGTTCTCAGGTACACTATACAAGATTTTACTGGTAATTACGAAAATAGTCAACATTTCATGTAATTTTTCACAATAAATCAATAATAAACTTATTTCGTGATAAAGGCAACGATTAATCTGGTAAGATCATTCCAGTTTATACGGTCGATACTTTTTTATGGACCATATTAGTCGTACCTCACTATCCGGATATGGCTGCGTAGTGTTGCCAGAAATAAATAATTGCTCATTGTTTTATCGATTCCTATTATTTCATATTGGTAGGAGACTGAGGTAGGAGCTATGTGAAAATCGATTATGTACGATGTGTTTGAAAATCATGTATCGTATTCTTGCGTAGACAGATTATTCTAGTAATAGGCATCACTGTCTGTGCCTTTCTGTCTTTCTGTACATAGAATTTGATACTATGATTTTTTCTTGTTTTTGATAGGTTAGGTTTAGGTAGGTACCTATTTTGTTTATTTATAATCAGCTTGCAAAGAGGTTTTAATTCTTCACTTATTCCACCTGGGAATTTACAAATAATAAGTACTTTGATAAATTAAAGTACCTACAATCTACAAGTCTGATTTTTAATTCGACGGAATTCTGACATTTCAGAAGTGTTGCCAATAATAAAACGAAATTAAAAGAAAATCTTTCTTGAATTTAGACTAAAAAAAAAACAACCTGTTATAATAAATTATGGTAATGTAATTAGATTTTTTATCATCAAATTATTGAAGTTACATGTAGTAAGGTAATTATTTTTCTTTCACCGAAATACTTTTTTTAAGGAATACCTTTTTGTTTGTAAAATCTTCGCTTCTTGTAACTACAGAGTACAGACAAACAACGATGATGATATTCTAATGATAAATATGTTCTTTTACTCTTTTTCTCCATTTAACCGTATTAAATTAATATTTTAGTTGTGCATTGAATGCACAGAACAAACACTATTTACATTGTCATTTAATTTACGTGATCTCATTCTTTCATATTTTATGTTATTTTAAATCCAAAAAATTCTAGTCATATAAATAACTTTTAACTACACCCATGCTATAAATCCTCTATAAGTTTCTGAAACAGTTAGCTTATTGCCAACATTAAAACAGCCAGTGTCATAGTAACCATGGTAACCATAATAGCATCCAAACGGGTGTTTTAATGTTGTACTGAATTTCATAATGCAACTCGTTTTCAAAAAAAGAACATTGTAATGCACGCGCGTTTCACTTCAACAGCGCCGTAATTTAAAAAGTTCGATACGAGTATTAGGGCGAGCACGCATTGCGGTGCGTTTTGTTACTGTAGGCCCCGCCCAGTGCGGCAGAACTACCGCACTGGGCGGGGCCTACAGTAACAAAACGCATGACCGCAGACACCGCAGTGCGCGCACTTCAAAGACATTCCATACATCACAGAATATGCGGTAGAAAAACGCACCGCAATGCGTGCTCGCCCTTAGTATTGCAAAAAACTGTTTCAGAACCTTTTATAGAGGATTGATAACATGGATGTAGATAAAGTCTTGTATGCAACTGTACATAATTAGGTATTAAAACACTCATGTGATATTATTATCACACTCGGCTTCGCCTCATGTGATAAACCCACATTCGTCCCCCTTATTAAACGTCAGTTGCTTAAATAACTAATAAAAAGGACAATAAAGAGCTTTGATGATGTTAAATGTCTTTGATACAGTAGAGGTTTTGAGAGGTTTATGATATCTAGTGTCAAAAAATTACAGCTGTCAGAATTCCGTCGAATTACAAATCAGACTGTATTTAGTACTTATAATCATAGACTACTATTATATACTTATAATAAATGTTCATGTGACTGACACTGGGATGGCTCACCATCAGGGATTTTAATTTTGATAACACGAAAAATTTTATCTGTCGCAACTTTTCGCCAAGTCACAGATTTAGTCGGGTCTGTGTGGCTGACACTGGCTTGGCCACCATCAGGGATTTTACTTTTGATAACACAAAGATTTAGTCGTTAATTAGTCGAAATTGGTCGCCAAATATCAGAATTTGTCGGTCACTGGTTCAAAAGTTATAAGGGGTCATTGGTGGCCGATCTGGAGAGAGTCTCCCCAGCTTGGCCACCTTTATATCTCAAAAACTAGGGCACCTAGCGAAGATCTGTTTTCTCCCAGATTTAGTCGGGTCTTAGTTTAGGAGATATAATGAGTTCAATTTTTAAGTATAGTTCAAGAGCTAGATTGAAGAGTTTACGATAAAATCTTTGATCTAGCTCTTGGTCTATACTTAAAAATTGAACTCATTATATCTTCTAAACTAAGGACCCGACTAAATCTGTGACTTGGCGACTAATTTCGACTAATTAGCGACTAAATCTGGGAGAAAACAGATCTTCGCTAGGTGCCCTAGTTTTTGAGATATAAAGGTGGCCAAGCTGGGGAGACTCTCTCCAGATCGGCCACTAATGACCCCTTATAACTTTTGAACCAGTGACCGACAAATTCTGATATTTGGCGACAAATTTCGACTAATTAACGACTAAATCTTTGTGATATCAAAAGTAAAATCCCTGATGGTGGCCAAGCCAGTGTCAGCCACACGTCGGGTCTTAGTTTAGAAGATATTATAATGAGTTCAATTTTTAAGTACAGTCCAAGAGCTAGATCAAAGATTTTATCATAAGCTTAGATGTTCTCCAGATCGGCCACCTATGAACCCTTATAACTTTTGAACCAGTGACCGACAAATTCTGATATTTGGCGGCTTTCGACTATTTTTTTTGCCACCATCAGTGATTTTAATTTTGATAATTAATATCAAAATTAAAATCACTGATGGTGGCCATGCCAATCGCACCGTGTGCCGAATATTCGGCACACGGTGCGATTTAATTTTTGGGATGATTATAAGGAAGAAAAGGAAAACCATTATAAAAATTCAAACTTTTATTTCCATTCCAAAAGCCAACATACCTTAATGCAACCGATTAATTATACGCTCTCGTGTCCTTTCGAAGAAAGAAAAAATTAAATGCATTTCCATAGCATGTCTATTTTCTTCCAATTATCTAGATAAACACTAAAATATAAAAATTAAAAGAAATATGACACACTACTAGAGGCATTGACTGCCTTATTAGGAAAATAATAGAATGTTGGAAGTACTTTCGCTGTGGTTTTTTTATTACAATTCAATAAAATTCCGAAATTCTACTACTTTGGTAGAGTAAAAAAACATACAAAAAGCTCTTTTAAAAGCAAACCACAGGGAGAGTGTACTTAATTACATACTAATTATACATTCGTTATAAGAATGCGCCATACAAGACAGTCATACTAAGGCATTTTACATTCGTCCTTTATGGACTTTGCTCACACATTGAAAGCAAATATTTATTAAGTATATTAAAATAAGCCACAACAACCATGTGGAATTATAATCCTAATAATGAAATAACTTCTCACAATCAAGGTTAAGTTTTTTAATTTGACAAACTAGTTTAGTTTTCAGATCAACTATTTAAAGTTTTTAGTAATCTTTCAGAAGGTACATTTTGAGCAAAGTAATTCAATCTATCGTCTATTAGAGAGACGGTTGCAATAATATTCTACTACATACCTATCTATCTGTATATATTGGTATTGGGGGAAATAATAACACTTTGCTGCATGACGCTAAACGTCGAACGCAGAGAACAACTAAACGAGCAATCTACTAAGAGCGACACAGCACGTACATATTGGCTTCAAGTGGCTGTGTCATCAAAATTTCCAGTGTTGCCATCATTTAAAATAAATGGCTCGCATATCTGTAAGTTCGTTAAGAAATTACTAAAAATAATGTAATTTTTTTGATGATGGCTGATTTTGACTGAAGGCAGTCCTTCCTAGATTCCGAAAGAAATCTAACATTATTTTAAAGTAATGCACAAATAGAAAGAAGTACCTATGTATACGTACAGAAATATAAAAGTACATTAAACAGTAAATTCTAATAATAAAATGTCCTAGAAAATTCATGGCTAACAAGGGAAACGTATTTGATATTAGGTACATCATACTTCATTAAAAATAATTCAACAAATAATTGACAATACAATAAATAGTTACATATATTTAAAACTAAATATTAATAAACAGAAAATCAATAACAATGAATAATCATATTTTTTATTTAATCAGGCACATAATATTTTATTCAATGGTATTCAATTATTATATTTGGATGGGTAATAAATAAGTAATAAGAGAAAATCAATGAAAAATCTTTTTTTAGAATAATAATTAAGAAATGATAGCATTTATTTAAATTTTATAATCGTCTTTAAAATTGTTATTAGCAAAAAAGCTGTATACATTTTTACCACACCGCGCCGTTACATGATAAGAATTTTACATGAAAAATTTAATTTTTACTTGTTGTAACATTTTTACAGCAATTGCTGTACTAATGGCAAAGTAAATAAGTGTGCGGGCACAACTAGCGACATCTGCAATGTATTTAACCATTTTAGTCACGATGACAGTTCTTTCTCGGTCAGTGATTTCTAGGCTATTAGTGCCAGCAAACTTTATATTTTTGCTGCATGTACGGCACACATATCTTTCGCATAATTATATCGATTATTTTCATAAATGACACAAGAAAGGTACTAAGAATTATGGATATGTATTGAATCAAATGTTTATTAAATTGAAGCACTAGTTTATCAGTCTTTAGAATATGTTTATCAGGTAAGGCCACAACTGTAGGTAACTCATAAAATGAGAATTGATAGTTATATTCCAGGGCAGAAGAAATAAATCGTTGTTTAAATACATTTTCAGTGACTTCTTCATGACGCCATGTATTGGCGTAAATGTTTATTTTTGATTGCAGTAGCCATTGGAAGCTTTAGTGCGATTGCTCTGTAGCAATACTATTCAGTATAGCATGCTTTGATTATAAGATATTATATAAATATACACAAGGTATATCATAATATCACTCAGATATAAACCAGAATAACGCACGAAAACTCATGACTACACTTTCGTCAGCATTCATTATGAAAAGGGCACCGAAAATGTAGTTTTTTTTTTTCTAAAACATAAGGTATACTGTAGAATATCTGTCACACAGCGCATTCTCACCTATTTTAAGTAACCTATCGAATAATTGTACTAAAATAGGCATGCTTCTACTCTACGTACAAACTTAAGAAACGTTTGTCAATGTTAGTACATTAATACTAAAATATAGACTAACTATTTTGAACTTCATCTGATACAGATGATTATTATTTTTTTGGAACACTTTTTTTCTATTTGAACTTTTTTTTTGCTGTGAGCAATTAAAGATGTCTAATAATGCGAATGGATCTATAATTAACTTCATCCTGCCTTATAAAGGTTAGTCATTCCAATAGCTTGGACACATCTAAGTAGTTTTCCTATAAAATCTTCTTGTTATTAACGTAATTATAAATTGGTTACTCCTACATCGGTACGTCGCGTTTATTAAAATTTTCTCCATTGGTACGTACGTTTCTATGTTAGTAACAACGTCAATCAAAACCTCTACTCATCCCTAATCATCTTGTATAGTCATCAAAATGTTAGTAAAATAATAAAAATTATTGCTTCACGCAATCCATGCTCTACCGTCCGATAATCCGTAATTTATCTACCGTCAATAAACGTCGTAGTTCCGGGCCGTTTGAATACTTCAATTGGCAAAAGGTAGCACAATAGAGTGCTGAATACTGAACCCGTAGGATTAGCTAATACTAGCTAGTAATCATCTCGTGTGTATTTGAACACGTTATTGTGGAGTGTTCAGACTGGGGGTGGTCCTCGTACGTAGCGTAGTTGAGGAGTGAGGGTTTGGGCGAGTGAGTTGAGGGCGTCACAGCACCGTGGGCGCTCGACCAGCCAGGCGGCTAGTAGCAATGCAACGAGGCACAGTTGTATTGGCAGCGAGGAGCGGAGGACTCGCCACACCCAGCCCCCGCGGGGACTGTAGTCAGGGTCTCCTGCACCCGTCTTGCTGCCAGCTACGGCGGCGATGCTTTTGTCCCTGCTGGAAAATAAATACATTTAAAATTATATTTATTTGGAAACTAGATTAAAACAAAACGGTTTTGGTGTAACATGATAATACGGTGGGTTTAAGGAGAAACTTCGCAGAGAAGTAATTGCATCTATCTATTTAACCAGATTCTTGGGAAGTAGATAAGTGGTGGATAAACCTGTTGTCATTTGTCCCAGATGTGAGTTGCCTCCGGGGTACGAAAAAAATCAATATTTGCCTGCATACTTTATTATTACGTTAAAAAATATAGAAACAAAAAATATAAATATAGAACTGTGTAAATTACGAATATTTGGTGATAAAACTTACGTCTCCTCCTCAATCTTCAGATCCGGAATGCTCAGCTCCACTAAAGCACGACACGACTCTTGTAACGTGCGCACTTCGTTCTCTGTTTGTTCCATACGCTGTAACGAAAAAAAATTGTTAAAATTATAATAGACACGACACGACATGGTTCTGTTCCCTGTGCATAAATAAATGTAAAAACCACAATACATCTTCCGAAATTGACTTCTCACATCACATGCTAAAGTCTGGTCTCTAGAAACGACAGTCCGAAGCGAGTCTTCTCCATATTTTATACTGTTTATATCTATCTGTACCCTTAGATGTAGTATTGTAGACTCTAGAAGTCTTCATCTATGGGCACAGCTCGACGACTAAATCCTAAGACGAGTTGTAGTAATTTTAAATATTTACCTTTGCAATAGCCCTCTGCGCAGGTGAGTTAGGCGCCAAGGCAGCTTGCAGCCGTTTGGCCAGTTCCCGCAAGGCGCTCAGCCGTCGTGCACGGCGTCCGGCACCATCGCTGTCCCCGTCAGATATGCCGGAGTCGGACAGCGAGTCGCATGTTGAACCGCCCTGGAAAAAACATATCCTCATAGTCAATGTGAAGTTCTTTTGACTATAATTATTATAGTATAACCGGTCGTAAATATGATATATCAAGCTTTAGAAGTGGCATACTATGCGCTCTGTTATGCAGTTTGGCAGACTTTATGTTTGTATATTGTTAGTTTAGTACAGATTTTAAATAAATTAATAAAAAAAAAAATACAACGCTCTACAAAGTGCCATATTTAATCATTTTTATTGACTGCTGAAATGAAATGCCAAAAGCTTGAATTACTGTTGGACCTCAAATGGTTTGCAAAACTTACGTTTTACAAAGTACTATGTGGAAAATACTTTGATTAATGATTCATGTCAGAAACATTTCATAATCTCCAAGATACCGCAGAAAATACTTTATGCAAATTCAATTTTTATCAGGAGATAAAAATAAAACCTAATCCCTTGTCACTGATAATGACTTATAGTTAATTCATAACAAAGCTAAGAAATCGGTTGAGAGCATTTCGGCCCTCCTTCAAAAAAGTAGCAAAATTCTGGTCCATACCTTCTTTTTATCGACAAGTGACGCGGCCAATTGTCTGATCTGATTGGCGACCTCGGTCTGATCCCCAGTCACAACACCGCGGTCCCTTAGGGCTTCTAAAGTCAGCAGGTCACCTCTTAAAGCACCCTGGAGCTCTCGAAGAGCACTCTCCCATTCTGCCCAAGCGCAGACCGCTTTTTCCAAAGATAAGAGCTCGTTTGAAGTCCTGAAAAGATATGGGTGTTTTAGGTTTGCATAGAAATGAAGTACTTAATGGGAATGATTGTGGAATATTTTTTTCGGACATTAAAGGGATTAATTAAATTCGAAAACCCATTAAATTCGAGTTCAGAAGCCATTGTAGATTGGAAATAAATCGAGCCTTTTCAGGAAGAACATCGTAAGCGCCAAAAATCCCAAAAACGGTTTTAATATTATAGAGTACAATATTATAGAGTATATAGATTATAGAGTACTGAGTCATATCTTAACATTTGAATTAATAGGGAGGTGCCCATTTAACACCAAGTAAAAATTTCTAATTGATGCTATAAATATTTTGAGAAATATTTAAAAAAAAACATTCTCCTGTATGCAAAATGGCGGTTACGATCTTCTTCCTGAAAAGGCTCGAAATGATCTAAACCTGCCTGCATAATTAACTATTTTGCCGTGTGTACTTTTTGTCGAAAGCATTTATCGAACTTGCATATCAACGAATTTACATACACAAATACATAAACTCACGCCTGCTTTCCATGGGGGAGGCAGAAAATACAGAACGCCACCTGCTACGATCCTTACATACTCCTTTTGCCTCGTTTATCGAACTTATTTAATAATAAGCTAAAAAAATTTGCGTTAGTAGGACTTCAAGACCAGTCGGTTTTGCAGACAATAGACAAATATTTAAACAGCAGTAATTGTTCTTGTCAGGGTATTGCAAAAAATATTCAGTAGCCTTGTCGTATCAGCTTTTCAGACGAACAAAAACGTACAATGTCATTGTACTAAGTGACTAACAATACGACGAACAATGATTCATTCGATACTTAGGTTTTGGTATAACGCTTCAGTAGTCGCTAGATGAATAGTCAGTAGAAGCAGATGCGAAGTCGTGAGATGAAGATAAATAAATTATCTTCATCTCACGACTTCGCATCTGCTTTAGTTATTTGGTTAGCATTTTAATGAAGCACTAATGTGCAACTTCTATGTCTATCTTAGGAAGAAAAAAACCGGACAAGTGCATGTCGGACCACGCACAATGAAGGGTTCCGTAGTTGGGATGAATTTATACCAAGAACAAACTTAACATTGTAGTTGAAAATATGTTCTCCCATACTTTCCAACTGTAAATGTAAGTTTGTACTGACAATATTGAGAGATTTACCATGTTGTTTTAAGACCACAGCCTTCTCATATGTTTTCCTGTAATCTACAGTTAAAGAACTATGTTCTGTATTTTTACTACCTGCTTACTTTACCCGTCCGTGTTCGGGTCACAGAAGTTCATTATGTGTACCACATTTCAACTTAATCGGTCCAGTAGATTCGAAGCAAATTGTCTGTGACAGACGGGCATACAGACAGACAGACAGACACACGAGTGATCCCTTATAATGGTTCCGTTTTTCTTTTTGAGGTACGGAACTCTTGAAATCAGACAATAGCTTTCCGAATCCGATGCTGGGTACAGAGGGATTATGTGATCGATCAGTGAATAGGCAGCAGACCAGAATCTACTTTCACTCTTGGGTCACCACGCGCTGTGCAAGAGTACCTATTCCCTGTTCTTTTAAAATCATTTTGCAGCCAGCTAAATTGGTAAGGAAAGAAACTGCCCAGAATGTCCCGAACATACCTTTTTTTTTTTTTTTTTGTGGATGGGATATCATCAAATATATCGCTCTGGGTGGAGCAGAAGGGCGTGTCAGACTTTTACTGACTAAAACCCACCCGTGTTCCTTCAGTTGCCTATGCCAGGGCCACGGTAACTCTTTCGAACAACCCGCGACCCTGGCGGCATCGGCCCTATCGGACCCTATCGTTTTGCCGAACATACGTTACGTTATACGTTTGCGCGTCAATGTCGCATATCGTGTACTATGCGCGCCAAATAAGAATAGTACTGGCAAGACGCCATTTTGTTCCGCAATACTATGGCAATACTCGCGAACTTCATTACCAATGCGTACTAATTAGACAGCTACAGTGTGAAGTTGGCAGCAAGCGCGATCCTGTTCTTATTTGGCACGTATAGTATAGTTTTATTTTACTCTAATACTAGACAAGAAATTCGATCCTTTAATGCCATGCCTCTTACAACCTTCATTAACATTCAATACTCACCGCTGATGAGCATCATCCCACGCAGTTAGCAGTGTTGCCAAATCAGCAGCTAAGCCACCGTCATCATTCTCCATGTCACCGAGCGCTCGACGCACTGACACCGTCAGTTTTAGAATCGACACCTTGCATTCTAGCAGGCGGGAGAGACGCTCCTGGAAGTAAGATTTTGAATTTAGAATCACTTAAAAAACAAATGAAGATATCTAATTTGGAATCTGTTTGTGGTCAACTTAAGAGCGTTGGCTCCGTACGGCATTTCATACAAACTTTCAAGTCCTTTTTTATCGAAATGAATGAACCGATTTTAATGAAACTTCATACGCTTAAGTCCTATACATAGATCTTAAAAGTTAGTCAAGAACATTTTAGAAAAATAGTGTTGCAGCTAAATTCGACCGATGTCTAGATTTCAATTCCAATCGAAACAGAGATTTCCAATTATCTTTTTTTAACTAAGACTATTCGAATTATCTTTTTTTAACTAAGACTATTCGCGTCAAGTGCACACACGGGGGGTGTGCATAAGGAAAAACCTTTACATAATAGGTATATAAGCTTATATCACATATATATAAACGTAAAAAAACATCATCCGATGGAAAACCAATCATCATCAGTAGTTGTGAACCTATGGGGTTCGCAACTAACCCCCCCCCACCCCTGGGGTTTTGGGTTTATAAATTAGACGTCGTTCTACGTCCGAAGGGCTAACTTTTTAGAGCTATGTATCCTGCTTAAGCGTATGAAGTTTCATTAAAATCGGTTCATTCATTGCGATAAAAAAGGACTTGAAAGTTTGTATGAAATGCCGTACGGAGCCAACGCTCTTAAGGAGGGTACACAACTACACACGTAACTGCAAGCATGACCAGCCTGCATGAACAATCATTTTGTGCAAGCGTGGTTGAGCTTTTGTTTGATGATTTTATGCAAGCATATTGCTTTGCATGAATATTGATAGAATTTTCTTTATGCGGCTTGAATAAGCCACGCTTGTGCACGCATGATTGAACGTTTGTATGCAGGTTAAGCTTGCTCAATCATACGCAAGCCAGTTGCACATAATTAATGCAGCTAAAGCAAGTGCGTCGTCGTCCATCCCTCAAGCAAAAACAGATGCTGCTCCATCTTGCTTGTACAGTGAAGCCTATTAGGGAAGTTGTGCACGCTAGCACAAAATGCTGGCGCTTGTCATGCTTGCAGTTACGTGTGCGTGTACCCTCCTTCAGTCGATTGCTGGACATAGGTCACATATGCCTCTCCCATGTTGTGCCACAATACCCGTTTTCCGCCTTCTGGGTCGTCTGTTTCGTTGCGATGGTCCGGTCGGATTTCATGATAGCTAGGTTCTCTTTAATGGAGGGTCATGAGAGTAAGCTAGACTAGGAAATGGTGAAGAGTTTTTGGTGGTTGCATTGTCTAAAGGACTTTCAGAAAGTGATAATTAGTTTAAGGTAGATCCGCAATGGTCTGAGCCCGCGAAATTAAAATTTTGTTGCGATTTTTGCAATTTGCAGGTCAGTGTCAGATTGTTTGATTGTTAGTTAGATTAGCCGTGTCACAATCAATCAACAATCTGACACTGACCTGCAAATTGAAAAAAAAAACGCAAGAAAACTTTAATTTCGCGGGCTAGACCACTGCGGATCTACCTTAAGGCCCTGGTTCCAAGCTTGGTTTAGCTCGGTGTGTAAGTGAAATGGCGTTATGGCTGTCTAGTTTGACGCACGAGATAGAAGATTCTCACGCGCACCGGAATTATGTCGTAAAAGTGCAAATAAAATCGTATAAAATTAGAAATTAACTATTTAATAAAAAGTAATCCATCACTGGATGCAGTTTGGAATTTGACATTTCATGGTATATTTTTAATTATAATTATAATTGCTAATGAAGGGATAAATAGCTTTTAAAGATTATTAGTAGGTATGTTTAAAGATTTTTTTGGTGCATTAAAGTATGTTTAATTATATTTTGGCTTCCATCACTGTATGCGAAAAGGACTTGAAAATATCATATTTTTTTACATGTCAAAATTATTTACGGTTTATGAGATGCACAGCTTTAAAAAACCACCTTTTTGATCGTTTTTAGGAAATCTGCGCCCTAAACTAATTATCATATTCTGAAAGTGTTATTGCTTTGGACTATTAAAAAAACCTGTCAGAAAGATGCTAAGAATGTGAGTATGTGTGGGAAACATAAACTTATGCAATCAATAATATCATTTTGTAGAACAGCGTAATTAGTCCCAAAATGTTAGCTGTTAACAGTTAAACTAACCGGAATAGATTACGCAAATGTGTTCACCTCGTGACTAAGCAATTAGGCGAATACAAGAAATAAGTATACAAGTGCTTATAGATAGTTTGACGACACGGTTGGCGCAGTGGTTGAGCGATTGACTGCTGCGCAGCATGTCGCGGGTTCGATTCCCGCACGGAACAAATATTTGTACGACCTACAAGTATTTGTTCCGAGTCTGGGTGTTTTTCTATCTATAATATGTATGTATTTACAAAAAAAAAATGTATATATGTAGTTTATTAGCCATCTCGTTACCATAATACAAGCATTAGGTTGCTTAGCTTGGGACTAGATGGCGTTGTGTGAAATGTCCAAGGATATTTATTTTATTTTATTTATTTATTTTATAGTATGTGTAGGATTAAGGTTTCCATATTAACAGTTCGACGTAAAACCATAATCGTTAAGCTTAGCTGGTCGTAGTTCTTACATAATCCAATAAGTCCTACGCATTAACTACTCATTTCAATAAAATGTTTAATCGATACTCTGTGAACGAAGAACAACTTGACAGACCTAAGATTCGATCTTTCACAAAAAATCTTAAGTATCTTCCTGCCGGTTTGTTTGCTGCTACTCAAAGACTTACTTATGTAGTCGCTACATCTAGCTATTAGATTTTAAACCTGCATTTACTCTCATAATATGTATTAGCTACAATACTGACTTTTTAAAACTCTAGCCTTTAATCTGCCTAGCCTTTTCCCAACTATGTTGGGGTCGGCTGCCAGTCTAACCGGATGCAGCTGAATACCAAAAATCTAGTCTTTCCTATCTTCAATATCCTACCTTCAACTCCTCAATCCTCCTGTGCAGCTGAGCCCTAGTATGTGGCTGCGGGGCGCAGTCACCAGGCTCGCATACATCGTCGAGTGTCGCCCGAAGTGCCACCATTTCCCGGCGCAGGCGCCGCGCACCACCGCGTCTGGTCGCCGCCGCACGAAGAGCTGACCATCTTGCTGATACCGCTGTGGAAGAAGAAATAGGGTGAGCTTTGGTTGATTAAGGTAAAATGTGCTTCACATTTGGAAAACATTGGCAAGGAATTAGATATTCTAAAAAGAGTTTAATATTGTTTAGGTGCCATAGATACTGCTGATAGACATATAAAGCTTATGAAATCTGTAACTGAAGGTATATAATTTATTTTACAAGTATTTTATTTATTTATTCACTCCGCATGGTGGATATGGCCCAGTACCTCTTACAGAGAGGCCTGTGTCCCAACAGTGGAAACGTAGGCTGATTATACTTATGTTTCCTTTATTATGCATAAGCCAGATTTGGAGAACAAAGAACTCGCATGTATTGCCGATAAGAAAGATGTTGTAAATAATCTAAAAGTCAATGATATAATCAAGACGTGTCTTCAGAAGATTAAAAAGAGAGCAAACGCCTCATTCAAAGTGCAAAGGCGCAAATCGGGGCCAATCGGCCAATCAACATACGGGCCTGGAGTACGGGATAAAGACACTTGATGAAACAGCGATAAAAATGTAAGATCAAACGAAACCCCCGTTAAAAAAAAAAACATTTGGGAGATGATTCAATATAAAAACGAATGCAGATCTTCCTTTCGCCTTTCTTCTTCAACAAAAAAGTATGTGGGTAGTTGTATATTATTTTACTCTAATTTCATAATAACAATAATAAACATCTCAGTTTGCTATACCGTTAAAAATACACGTTGTTTACGTGCACAGGCCTTAAGATGCGCACGCGCAAGTGGGTCGGGCTGCGCGTCCGCGTCGGTATATCAGTTAGTGGGTTAATGCGCACCGCAATAGTACTCGCTGAATGCCAGGTGACGTGCTTTTGTGTGCTTTATAGCTTTTATTACATTTGTAGAATTTTGGAGTGGCCTAGCTAGACGATACGGCGCCTGTTCGCCATTCGTTTTGGTTGAGAGTTTGGGTAGGGACAGAAAAAAAGCATTTGCAGGATTTTTTGTAGCTTTATACAATCAACGATAGCTATTATCCGCGTTGACATTCACTCGCTGAATAATAGGGAATATATTGCTAGAGTTGAAGCTGCACCAGATTTTGGTTTTGCCTAGGGTATACCCTAGGCAAAACCAAAATCTGGTGCAGCACCAAAATCTGGTGCAGATCTGGTGGTGAAATCTGTGTAGAATCAATCGGGATAGGTCCAATGTAATGCTGCGTACACACCGGCCCAACGAATGTCAACCAATGGGTTTCACTGGTCTTTGTTGGTCCTGTCTGGACGGTTTAGCATTAGCAAACGCCAAGAATCGTTCGTTGGCGTGCAGCTATCCGCAGCGTG
This sequence comes from Cosmia trapezina, assembly GCA_905163495.3. Taxonomy (NCBI): domain Eukaryota; kingdom Metazoa; phylum Arthropoda; class Insecta; order Lepidoptera; family Noctuidae; genus Cosmia; species Cosmia trapezina. Next base: position 13,172,370 of record LR991042.1, read on the forward strand.
GCGGTAACATCAAAGGGATAACAGCAAACGATAGTTCGTCTGCTCGATCACTACATGTATTTGGACGTACCTTCTAAGGCCAACAAACTTGCGGTAGTCAACGACGAACATCCTTCGAAGGCGTTCGTTGGGCCGGTGTGTACGCTGCATAAGATTGATAAGATGAACCATCTTAAAATACAACCATTTATATTGCCAGCTGTTTGAAATTCAAATGCTGCCACTACAGATAATTAAAACATCAATCAAACTTGATGAACGTCCTTTCGTTACTGTTGCTTATTTACGTTACAAAACTCAACCTAAAAAGAAAGTAACAAAACCACTGACTATCTATAACTAAAAGGAAACAGTAAAAGAATTAGGTAGACAAGTTTATAAGTCATTCATTGTGTAAACTTGGACATAACGAAACGAGTCTAATCTATTTGGGGCGAACGAAAATATTGAAACGGTTAAAAATATACTGAGTGGGGTCGAAGGAAATGGAACTCTGTGACATCGCGAGGTAAAGTTATAGGTAGGTTTTGAACTTTTGAAAGATATAAATTATATAAAAGCATAAATAACTAATTTGAACGCAATATAACATTTGAAAGTTAAATAGTTTGAATAATTAAGATATGAAACTTGATGAAGTCAATGTTAATATAGGCATTATTGCTGTAGAACCTAAGCTAAACAGAGAATCTAAAGATGTAAATAGTTTTATACATAACACAACAAAGGTTCAAAATCAATTGAAGTTTAACGAAGCAAGATTAATAAATAAAGTAATGCCAATAAAACAGAAACGTAATAAGACCAAGTCATTTAAAAGTATTGTACAATGCACTACACAATAATAAAATAAGTATTAATAGTTACGAGAGGACCAATAAAACAATTCCTTTCTCTGTAAGAATGCGTGTACAAAATGGCGATGCAATTCTACATAATTATAGTGAATTATGCACGTATGGGACCGACTGTATTTATCTCGGTAAAGGCAAAACTTTAATCGGTATTATTAGAAAATTGCACAACTTATATGAAGGAGATTTAGAAATAATGATAGACAACGTATTTTAGACGACTTAGGAAGGCTATATCAATGTATTTTAATTAATTTACTTCAGTGAAACCGACTCGTTTAAGAATGATAATAAATGTGCTAATGAAAATAGAACCTATATTATAATACACAAATCCAAATACAAATACATGAATCGATCAAAGAATTGCCGACATATTAACTAAGATCTAATAATCCACTTAACAAAAATAAAAGTATACCTAAATAAATAATGATCATTGCTCAACAAAAAACTAGAAATATTAGCATATACATAAGGAACTATAAATTACAATATTGCACAACTATCATCAAAGAAGTCCAGTTTTAGAGGAAGGGAAACACATTCATAAGAGCTGATAGCTATCTTGCAACGGAAATTGGCGATGCCTAAGACCTATTTAAAGATATAACTGCAATACCGGCCATACTTGAAACAGGACTAGTTATAGATGATTGAGGATTTAATGCAGGCGAATTATGAATTAGAAAGATTAATCTATTGCTAAGATATAGCAGGTAATTTACCAGTTTAAATTACCCTCTGTATCTAATCAGCATGGCAATTTTATCTGTAATTTGCAATAAAATAATGAGCAGTAACGAGGTAGATCGGTTTCTATACCTAATAGAAATAGACTTTCAATTTTCAAGTATGAGAAATATGATTGATGTTGACAGCAATATACTAGAGACATACTATAACGTGAAAAGACTTATTGAAGACTTGAGCAAAAGGGAGGAGACGGCATTGGGACTAAAAAGGCTGTGGATGATGATGATGACATCAAAGGATTTAAGATTTTTAAAATATTGCAAAATCAAACCGCGTAATTCAAATAAGATATTTATGGCAGACCATCATTTGTCTTTACCAGAGTCCGCAATAATATAAATGTCCTCTTCTTGTCAAGGAAGGAGTCAAACGCAAAAGACATGTTTTATCACTGCATTCGTCGTAAACCGACCATAAATTAGGATAGATACGACAAAGCGCAGCCGGCAGCGAGTGCGCAGCAAAAATAGCGCCCTAAATGTCACTGGGTCCCTGAACTTGTGTCTTGCACATAATCTTTGCTAATTTGGTGTCAACGGACTTGGGACATTTCGCAGATGTCTAGACATCGGTTTTTGCTTCGTTTGAGTCTAAATAAATCTGTATCAGGCTAGGATACTGTGAAAAGTATAGGTAGGTAGAGTCCGTGACAAATCGGTTGAATTTATTGGAGTACCTAGATGTTTTGTAATTTTTGGTGTATTGACCAATTATTATGACCAATGCTGAAAATATAAGTTGTGTAGCCGTGCCTATATTTAGCAAGCGGATGCGAAAATCAGTAGGTAATTTTGTATAGAAACCTACACATTTCTTCATAATAAATACTTGAAATATTTTCACATTGAAAATTATCTACATAAATCATATAATGAAACATTTACTACACAAAAAGTGATTTATTTTCTAACTTAGCTCAAGCAGACATATATGTAGATACGTTTTCAAATACATTATTTAACCATGTTGCAATCGCATTGAAAATCAATACAATACCGCATTTGCAAGAACATTGTGAATTTTCATACAATAGGAGCAGATTTGTAACCGATTAATCAATTCCAACATTCGATTATTGGTTGGTCGCAAGCGCAACGCATAAAATAAAAATAAAATAGCTTTATTGTTCTTGCACACTTTCCTTATTATCTAACACTAAGTACTTATGCCATAATTGACATTATAAACAAATAAAATATTTAGCGCAACGCAATCGAGTATTATCGGCATTATTTGCTTCGAGTACCTATTGAATAAAATTTCGATACTAATCGAGTATCCCTTGAAAACTATCGAGTGCAAAATATTATCAACACTATTTCGGATCCCTATTTGGAAGTGAGTCGGTCGTCAGTCAAATTCAACGAGCTATTACCGCTTCCTATGGAGTGCGGGCCGCTTGAGAACTAACATAACGTTACTCGAGTCATATTTGCATTCTATTTTCATCATATTTTGGTCGTTATTTTTGCATTCCTATCCAAAATGGCGGCAAATCTGTTCCCGTAAAGTACACTGGCATGTAATGGTTATAGTTACTATTCTATTTCAGTTTGACTGTCGTTTTATCTATGGGATGTTGTATACGTATACCTATCCTAACTCCATATGGTGCAATATCATTCTTGAGAACTGCAAAGCTGTGACTATTTCTCAGCAAACTAAAATATGACGCGTGCGCGCAGTCGAATTTGGCAAAAACTGTTTTTGCCGTCACCCGTTATAAATTCAAGGCTAAATCGTGTTGCTTCGGTACAAGTACCTTTCTGTACAGTATTCTCATAAAATATTGCACTTGCTGAATCATTTAACACATTTTTGCTGAAAGGAAAACATATTTGAGCAAGATATAAAAGTTTGACAACATTATTGTATCTTTCACGATAAAGGCTTAAATAAATACAATGTGGAACATACAGATCGTTAAGTTTTTTACAACAGTTCTCCATACTGGTTCATTATCAATCCGGATTACAAGAAATTCTCTGCATTTCTAACCAAAAATGAATACTTCGAGCCGTATGTGGTATTACTGGTTGCAACATGACAATCTCACATCCTCACTCGGTGAAAGCAAACAAATTGTAAAGTAAGCGATTATCATGCGCCCGCGCACCTCATAACCCTGCTGCATACGGAATTCGTAATCTGTCATCAATATGTGCTAAAGACACCATTAAGAGGAAACGTGGGTGCTCTTTTCTCCATACAAAAAGACACAAACGCTCTCGCCTGTTTTCTTTCTGGTTAATGACCATAAAGCAATGTTTTTTACAGAAATATAAATAACAGTTACTTGTATGCCCAGCCCTATGTTTTCCTTTTTGATGATTTATTATTTTTATAAGAACTAGAACCCTCAAAAAATGCTCAAAATTGCCTATTCAGACCGCTGTCAACAGACGCCTAGTGTACCAATTTGACAACTATTAACGAAAAAAGAAAAACATAGAGGCATAGTATATATCCTTCTTATTCAGTTTATGAAATATATTTTAAATTGGTCCAATATTGTAGGAGGAAATAGGCGAGAGCCAAACCTCGAAATGTGACTTTTTACACAGGCTATTTAGTCGAATCTGCAGTTGTCCTTATCGCACGAATCCGAGGGTGGAGCGCTCGCAGAGCGACAGCAATACCTTCTTAAAATACCTAACTTTTCGCCCCCATTTCCTCTTAACACTCGGACGTGAAAAATTATACAATCAAGCAAACATTAATTCAGGAAATCAACATAAATTACGTCAGTCTGGCAATCTTTACGGATTAATGTTATCATATTATCGAATACTGATAACGGTTCTCATAAATCATCACCAATCGGCAAAAATCTAAACCACTTAATATTATTTTGTATCTTTCATTAAACACAGAAGGGCACTTAAAACTCACGTACAAAAGGATGAGAGTATTTTAAGACACATCACACAATACCTGGGTACTGTACGTAGCAATCCATTAAGAAGCTGTCAACTCGATCATGCGCAGGATTCGACGGCAAGGTCGAAGTTGCACGACTGTGCAGCACGACGCTCAGGCAAACATTGAGAACAGCCTGACGAAAACCAAGCCACGTCTCTATTGCAAGGCACTAGCGATGACTAACTTGCAAACTCGAACAATCAACTATTTCACCAAATGCAAAAACAAATTTGTTTTTTTGTCATAACCGTATGAATACTAATCCAAAATGCACCTATTGAGGGACACAATAAGGTGTCGGTTGCAATGTCTGACCGCTATACACTTGCAAATAAGGCGTGATTGACGGAAAACTAACGGTAGACGAAACCAAAGTTGTAGCTGTAAATGGGTCACAGGAAAAAGTGCCTTGAGGCTAAGATATTCATATTTGTTCAACTGCAGAAACAATGTTGCACAATATAAGTACAGTGTAACGAATGCAAGGTGACCCCGGCGGAGATATTGAGTTTCTTCATAGATCTTAGAGATACTGTATTCAATATGAATAGAAATTATGTATACAGGTAGGCAAACTTGTAGCAAGGTGAGCTCCTGGAATAACTTTATGATATTCATCCGCAGTAGTTAACAGATTCAATTTATGGTAGTTTCATGAGATTTCTAATTGCAGGAAAGTTGGTTAACTGAGAGAATCATTCCGAAGATAATAATAATTGTGAAGCTACGAACAACAAAGAACACTTATTTGAAAACCTTTTTAGTTAGAATCAAACTGAATTAACACTAATTACAAAATTGAATCATGATTTAACACCACATACTTCACACGAAAACATCACTCTCAAAACTGCCCAATATAACTGAGCGAAAAGACTACTAGATGGATTAACAAGTATGCTGAATTCGATATCATAGGTTATCAAGCTAAGGAGCCGAGGTCTTGACCGCAATGAAACAAACGAAGTCGTAATAGAAACTCAGAAGCTAAAACGATACGGCCTTGAGATACGATAAGAAAATAAACAAGACAAGATAATGGAATAACGGAGCAATGTTTTAATTTATAAAAAAAAAACTGTGGCCTCGAATTTTACTTTAGCTTTCATTGATGTTCTTTATGGGACCACTTATGATTTATGAATCAAACACAGATGCAACAAAAAGTGGAGTTAAAAATAAAAAAGCTAAACCTAAAATCTAGAGAATTATGATTCGCCAGACTAATTTCCTTATTCGTTACGGGACAGTTGAGTTAATTAAAAACTGCCAGCATATAACTGGAAAAAGATTTATGACCAAAACAGGCTATCTTACAAGCAGTTAAAACTTTCCGGAGATTGTATGATCTTGGAGAATCATGCTTTAATCACTATGTCTGACAAGTGGATTGTGGATGTAGACGTTATCGGAATTCAAGTGGATACGCAGAAAATGCCGCCAAATCACAAGATACATCTTATACAGCTAAATTGTCTTGACGATAAAATGGAGAGAGGTCTATTTTTAAGCGGGATTACTAATCTCAATTTTAAACTGAAAACAAAACTTTATAATGATGTAATATGAAGATAATAAGACAATATTATGATGCTCTAATAATAGCTAATGCACTTTAGAGAAAGTATATTACAAGCCGCTATTCATAAAGAAACACGCGGTAAAATCTCTCATGATTTACGCATTACACTTCCTAAAGTAGAAAATAACTAATTAAACCATCTCACTCCATATGTTTGGCATCATTCAATCACGCAACGCTTTTACATACCAATTTGTGGACGTTGGCCGCATATTAAAGCCATCGTAACCTAAAATAATCATGCCGGAACTTATTGCGTGAATCAAATCATTAATAATTGTATAATAACACTGAGTCACGTTACAAGAATGAATAAAATGGAAAATGCTATTGGTAGTGCACTGTGCTGCTATTTCGTTATGTAAGAATTAATTATTATAAGTATATTGTTTGATGGTAGGGCAACAAAAAAGTGAAATTGATACTTTTATTACTGCTTCCAATTTGAATTATGGCCGATTTCCTCAATCATATTTCGCCAATGTCGAATGCATTATGCTCACATTGAAATTTAACGTCAATTGTGCCGTGCTCTCGCTGCCAATATATGTTGTCCTTGCCAGTTATATTGGCATAACAAGTGCCAGTTTTTGCCAGGAGTTGCGCAATGGATGCAGTTGCAACATGGGAAAACGTTGTGGAGAAAACGAACGTTAAAAATGTATCCGTCACTGTTGGAGTGACCTACTCACGAATTTGACTGCACTGCTAATTTTAGACATAATCCTCTTTTGTTTATAGTTATTGAAGGAAAGTTTGAAAGATGATGCAGTCGTTAATCTTGCTACCTGTTTTGTGAACTAATCTGAGAACTCTATTTCAGTGTTGCTGTATTTAGTTCACTGTCTAGTAAGTCTAGGTAGCTAGTGTCTCCTGCGGAGTAATTTGTCTGGTACGGTGAGACGTTGTGCAATGGCTGACATTGTTACATTAGGAAAAACTTTTTACAAAAAAAAAAAAAACACTACAAAGTGCAAAATAACTTTAATTTTGGAAGCCGGTGTCTTTGATTTTGTATTTTCGTTTTCGCCACCGACTTACGAAATTAAAGTTATTTTTTTTTTAATTTTTATTTTTCCTTTTTTAATTGTGGTGAGTACCTACCCCACACAAATTCGAATACTACCTGCAAAATAAATTAGAACATCATCCACATAGACTAAGTGGGAAATACGTAAAAAAAAAAATATACGCCTCCTCGACTTGAGAACCTCCTCGAACCCTTTTTTTTTCGTCTGTTAACAAGTTACTTTCATAATTAAGTAAGAAATTTTGAATAGATGACTTATCATTTACTATCGAAAATAATTATGTTGAATTTGAAGAGATTTTCCTAAACATCTGCTAACAAACCCTTTGTTAGGCACCACCTACGCTCCTGATTCATAATTTAGCCAACTTTCATATTCCTATAGCCAACCACAGTGCCGCAAATTATCCTCTTGAGTAGGCGTAAAACCACAAAGGTTATATTACGGAAGATGCGAAGTATTAGGACAGGATTAGATAGTAAACAGAGACCAAGCTTTAATTAAACAATCGCGCTACTTATGACGACTTACCGTAAGTATTTTTTTCATTGGAATAAGTTTTGATCTTTATTGGTATTTATTTATCAACATAACATCACGCCTGTATTCCCCGAAGGGTTAGGCAGAGGTGTACCTATAGTACACCTACATTTCGCCCATTATGTTTAAGTCCCATGTAATAGGCGGCGAGCCTATTGCCTTCAACCGGGCACAAATCCATACTCCGATCTGCTACTGAAAAATTCCGGATGGAAAAACCCAATAACACTTTGCCCGACCCGGGAATCGAACCCATCAGGATCTCATGTTCGGCAGTAGCGCTTGCGACCACTAGCTAGACCAGTCAGTCAGTTAGTATTTATTTATAATTTGGCTTTTTAATTGGTTTTGTATCACAACCGAAACTTATTTATTACCGTTGTGTTGCTTATACATTGTGTTGAACACTTTTGACACTTCTCAAACATTCCTGTGCCCTAACCGGGTTTGGTCTCTGTAACATATTACTCTGTGGTTTCAGTACTTAGAGAAAATGGCGAACGAGCTGCGAAGATCTGGTGTGCAGCTGTTGACAAGCGTAGGCAGGGTGTAGGCGAGCTAGTCCTATCGGGTCAAGTACACCATACCACTCTGGGTACTTAAATGTACTCTAGGTACAGTACGAAGCGTTCAAAGGTTCCATCGTGTATCTTCGGAAATACCGAATATATCGAAGAAAATGTGACTATCGACCAATAGAAATTGATTTATATTCCCATCTAAATTGACGTACTAGTTCCGTCACTCCCTTATTGGACCAGTCACATTTAATTCGGCAAAGTTCGGTTTTTCCGATGATTAACGATGGAACCTTTGAACGTTGTCGTACTGTAGTAAGTAAATACATACAGGAATTTTAATGTTAATTATTTCTGTACTCTGCGTTGAAGCCACAAGGCAAACTTGTTCTATGTATAAATGTTGACAAAGTAGATATGAATTGTGTTCAAGATATTTTAGAGTATTTTGACTTATCGCGTGCAGTGCAGTCTTGATGTGTTTATGAAATTGAAGTGTACGGTATATTATTGTAACCTATAAGACATGCACGGGTGCACTAATTGGATTGTTGCATGTTTCACACTTTTCGTGTGTTAAAATTAAGTGACACGTTTTTTTTTTTAACAAAAAACGTAAACACAAATAAAATATAATTAATAAAGTATCTAATTTATTGGCTGCTTGAAAACCATTTATAACAGTTTCTAATTATCACAAGTAATACTTGCTGTGAACATTAATTACTTCTGACGATAATGTGTTGTAATTTGTCTCGCAAAGTAATTTAAAACACTTATGCAACCCCAATAACAAACCCCTTACCTACAATTACGATAAAATCGAATCGATTCCCATTCCTGCGGGAAAGCTATAATTTAATAATCACAACTTACAATAAAAATAAAGCTAACCATTCACTAGACTACGACACTAAAATAAAATAAAAATACCTATTGTCTATGATTTGGCAATAACTCACCGACTTCCTCATTGTTAGCGGTAGCTGTAGATGTCGCAGATAAGTTCATTTTGGCAAGAGTATCACTGTGATATAATGAACACTGTTCCGTTAATACATCACTTTCTCACCGTACGTAATGAGAAGCTGTTAGATAAAAATGTTAAGTCACTGATTTGAACACTGGCAACACTGTGCTAGGGTTGGAGAACTAACTGTCGGCACTGATGAAGATATTTTTTTTTCAAGTCAAGTTGATCGTTTTTTGTAACAAATTGTGAAGTTAGATTCAACAGAGGTTATTTTAGGCTATATTATGATATTGTTCTTCACCTGATCTCTATTAGGATATGGCAAATCACAGTGAACAATTTATTTAGTTTAAAATCTAGCCGCAGATTTGATTGCTTGAATCTAAAATTGTGTAAGCGAGCTAAATTAGACTCTAGAATTTGGCAGTGCAAACTATTGAACTAAGCTGAACCATAATATAAACCATTGCCAACAACTAGTTCTTTCACCCCAATACAAAAAAGCATAGAGCTTCATCAGATGTAGTTTTAAAACAATGATGCAACGTCACGAATTATTTTGATGGTTATCAATTCAAGGAGGCCTTAATTGAAATAATGAATCTGACTTAGTGAATGCGCATGAGTTTCAGTTTTGAGTTACGGTTACATCATAAAAAGTTACTACTTTCGCTTCAAAGTTAACAATATTATGCGGTTTCTTTGTTTTTGGTGTTGCAATAAAAACGAGGTCTTAATTCATACTCGCTGGCTATAGTGGAAACAATTTTAAATTAAGAACGAATAAAGAAATACGACTCAATAATTCTGATTAAAAACTATTTGGTGACAGTTAACTAACTAACCTACTTTCTTTTGTTTTTTCTTGTAATTAAAAATATGTACTGCTTAGTGTAAAGATGTCGTTCAAACTGGCACCATTTTGTTATTGTTTACTTCGAAAACAAAACAACAATTAATTTAAAAATAGAACATGTTCAAACGTCAAGCTACAAGCGAATCAATCACTTCGAACAATTTTACTGTAGCAGGCCGGCTGTAGGTATACATCAGAGAATTCAATGCTAGCGGTACTCGAGAAGTAGAGACGAACTAGAATGTCCGTCCGTACCGTTAGCCTGACAAATGTAATTAACGGATACCTAATCTTTAAGCAACAATAGAATGTCGGTTAATGTTCTGTAGTAATTAAAACCAGCCATTTTATTGGTTTGTCAATAAATTAGAACATGGGTGTTTACGTTTTCGCATTTGCGTATTATTCGAAAAGGAAATGATAATGCTGGAGCCTGAATTAAATAATTCCCTTTGGATGTTCTATGAGTTAAAGTTGGTGTAAATGAAAACAACAATCAGAAATCTAATCATGGTTCACTAAACATAGCACAAAAACACAATTTACTTAAGACAGCTCACAAACAGAAAATAGGAAAAATTGACGAACTTCTTGGACGATAAGTTACTCATAAGTTCCTAATACGAATTTCAAAAATATAGACAGGAACTTAATTCAAACCCGTCAGAGTAGGTACATCTGGTATGTCACGATGATTAGCACTTAGCAGTCTACCAGTGTGTGGAAGTGAAACTGTCGTATGTTACCGACATGTATGACAGAACGAGTCGCAGATCCACTTTCCTTAACACGACACACAGATTCCTGTGATCAATTCTCAACTAAAAAATATGGAGATTAACTTAGAAACTAACTGTACAAGCTTTTAATTAAATTACAAGTCAATAAATCACTTTAGATGCGCAGATTAAAATAATAAAACCATAGACTAAATTAGATGACTTAGAAAAAAAGTAGGACCCGAACATAATTAGATGAGGAGCTGGCCATAAAAATAACGGATCTTTTTTCGAACACAAAATATTATTTGGGAATTAACGATGCGTGTAGAGGTATACGGTGGTATAAGTGCACAAAACCACAGTCATCATACAATTTTAATACAACATAAAGGTGAGACATTGAACTTTGTGAATACGCAACTTCAGCTTAAAAATTTAAGTTACGACTGGTAATAACAACAGAAAAACATGACTAATAGGTGTGGATGTGGAGTCTATAATTTAAATGTTCTCGATTTAAATTAAGTAGCTATTCGATACAGTTTTTAAGTGGCCAGTTACAACAGAAATGAACTTCATAATTAAATTATAGACCACAAAAAGTAACGATTTATCATATGTAATGAGTAGTGAGTATCGATTAGAATATAATTGCAGCCAATTGTCACAAGGTGATCAATACTGACCTAAAGGAATCAGATCAATGTCTCTTGAAATGAATAGGTAGGTACGTAGTAGGGTCACCATAAATGGTACCTCGACATGTAAGGAGTGGCTCTGATCTCATAAGATGACTGATGTCTAACGCAGGAGTATTGACCTTCGGTTATTTTGAAAAGCCAGTCCGTTCAAGGATAACATGGTTGGAATAATAAGTATGCGTATGATTATTAAAAAAAATTGTAGACTGAAGCTTGTGAGATGATGATCATACCACTATGAACTGATATCTGAAGAATTTTTTTTACTTATATAAGTAAGACTTCGTAGAAAATAAACTGCAAAATAAATAAAGTTAAGCCTCATAAGACAAAACCTTAAGTACCTTTTCCTCCATATTTTTTGCGCGTTTACTGGTTTTCTGGCATATAATTTACTTTAAACTACGTGGCTGCATAAATTACCCTGAAAAAAGAAAAAGATCATGTCCGACCGCAAGAACATAAAGTAAAAAAATAACTTTCACGATGTATACAGACAAATCTCTATCATTTGTTACTTTTGTAAATCTTATAATAAAGGTTCCTTATGCAAAACGTTTGCGAAAATATAATATTTGCGACATACGACCTTTCTGCACATTATTCTTTGTTCAAAAACTTTGCATAGAAAAATAATTGCATGCGCTGTATTTTTTGCTTGCTTATGCAAATGTCAGGTACCAAAACGAGACGCTGCCCAGCCATTGCAAAGAGGTTTATGTTTGAATAACGCCTCCACTGTCTAGCAAGAAACACACAAACAAATGAAGAACAAATGTTTTAAAGATCTAATTGCATACGCAACTGCAATGGATTCTGCAGAGGCTATTTTTCAAATGAACTGCACAGTTATTCTGATTTCGGAAATAAGAACAGGATAATGTCTTGAATGACAGAATCTATCTTAAAACTTGATAGAACATTTCCCTTAGGTACCTAAGAGTTAAAACACGGTGAACCCACAAACAATGTTATCAATTCTGGATTTCTGGGCCATTACGGAAAATCTTAGCTTGCAATACTGCTTAACTAAATCGAAACATTAGAACAATATCTAATGTCTACAAATGCACTTACAGTGGCATAGATATAAGGTTGTACAAAGAGAAACTGGTTACACAATCTTCGAACATTACATAATGGCTTTGGAAAAATTAGTCACAATAAAATTATGGGTCAGGCTGATGGAGCTGTTATTGATGTAATTTAGTTGAATGACGTGTTAAATGTAATTGAGGCACTTTAAATTGAATTATGATGTGTTTGTGCTGACATACATCAGACTAAAGAAGAAATTATAGCGAATTGGATGGACTGTTGCTTACTCTGCGAAAATTACATACTACGTAGTATTTTTTTTCTGTTTTACGGAATTTCGTACAGATCAATAATGTCTTATCTACGTTTGTTTTATTTAGCCTGTTTCAGCTGTATAAATTGATCAATGCGTGGGCACAAAGTTTTAAATTTTAAAAGTATATTCGTAAAAACAGTCGTATTATTAAAATAAAATGTAATTGGTATACCCTTAAAAGCATAATCATTTGAAATCTAAAGATATTCCTATAAGATAAACAACAACAGTTCCATCAAAACTTTCTACGGTTGTTATAAGTTTTCCCTTTTCATCAATTTACAATTACAAAAACCATCATTAGAAATTGTTTTCATCTATAAAATGGTGCTAATAAAAACGTAATAGTTGATAGATTCGATATCAGAGGAGAGTACAATAAATGAAAAGTTTGTCCTCGATTCAAAGGTGTAAAGCAAGTTCGTAATGTGTTTGAAAAACAAGTTTTGTGTCAACATTAAGTAAAAAACAGTGAAAGTGATTATCTAATTCTAAAGGTTTATAGGTAGTGGAAATACGTAAATATGTAACATTTTAGTAGGAAATAGTTTCTGTAGCTTTTCATGGGTTTAAAAAAAATTGACTAGAATGCCTTATGGGAGTAGGTATTGTAAGACTGATTAGACTTAATTTAGACTTCAAAATGTAACTAAGTATCTAGTTCTTTGAAAAGCAGAATGAATAAGCAAAAACATTTTTTCGTTGCTAGTCTTACTGAATATAATAGAGCTACAAATGGCGTCTTGCAAAGAATCATTATAAAACTTGAACCCTTGACCTTAAATGATGGTAAAGGTGAAGACATTAAAGACAGAAAAGGAATTGATGTAATAATTATAGTTGTACAAGCGATTCGATATCTTAAAGGTGATATAACAATAAAAGTGTGTAAAAGGATTAGTCAAACAGTTAAAGAGTTAAAACAAATTCTCGAATATTGCGTAGCGGATTTATTGCATTGCACTAATCTTGAACACCGAATGCATAATCAAATAGTTCGCCCACGCTTTGAAGCATGAATATAATACGATCGAACCAATAACTAAGAATTAAAATCACAAGGAAACAATTTCTGAGTTGTGTTTTCAGCTGGCAATTTATAAAAACTCCAGACATTATCCGCCAAGGTCGATTTAAGAACGCAGTAAACATATGTAATGATTCTAGTAAAACTATGTTTTTCATTACATACGTATATGCAATTTATGCTAAATTAGGACACCGTTGCAACCATAACACACTGCCAGAAGCGAAAGTCAAACAACCACTCATGCGCATCCAGTTTCACTAAACGAGACGAAATGCAAACGCAATAAAAATGACAACTTAATTACGATGTAAACGGTTATATAAAACTCCAATAAAAATTTCATGTTTACGAGGAAATTGGCACTGTTTTGAAACTTGGTGTATGGACGCGAATCGGAAATGTAAACACGGCAACTCGCGGACTAAGCGACGACCGACGTGCGTCGCTTCCACGACCAGCTGATACACTGTTCTGTACCTTTGAACACGAAAATACCTTCCAACCGCTTTAAGCGACCGATTACCAACTCCATTTATTAATACAACATTAATCATCACCCGCTTGCAGCGCTGTATTATCAAGCTCTATATTTATCGAGTGATATCACCTTGGTTCTACACATAAAAGTATCGGGTAGAAAATTGATGGAGTTAAAAAGATCAGTTAATCCATTGTTTTGTGACAAAACAAAGCTGAGGTCATTTTTAGATCCGGTCTTCAAGAAAGACAATCATGATCAACCTACTTTTAGTAATGAAAAGTTGCGCGCAAATCATCGCTTTAATTAAAATACAGAAGCAGGCGCTGATTTACAAGAACAACAAAGAGAAAATTATAAAATTAACAACAAAACTTGGGAACGCGAAATTAAGACAATGGCAGGAATTTGTCCCACAGTTTTGCGAAACAGAATCGTAAGATTTTATGTGTGCACACATGTCGGGTTGAAATTAAACAATAGAAAGTAAATGATCACACACGTCAATATACGCAACGCAACAGAATCATTTGCTCACTGCAGTATAGGAACTTAATTTAATACGTCACTAACTCGATACTGCTACTGTTTCATATGCGTGTAACGATTATTTGTCGTGTTCAAAAGCAATATAATAAAATTACCAACAAGTAGCGGGCCTACGTTTATATTAACAACAAGAAAGCACGCTAGCATCAACTAAAACAGAAATGAAAGAAATGTGCCCTACGAGCCTTGACGTCCTAATCGAACAATTTGTATGAATCGCCTCACAGTCCATCGATGGAACATTATGTGTCCACCATAGCAATTAGATTGCCTTTTCTGCTCGTACGGCTATCGTAACTGCATTCCTAATGATTATCCCTTGTTTGTAACGCATTATGGCCTGTCTCCTGGCAATTAGTAGGTACTTAAGTAATTAGATTGTCAGCCTTTTTGTTGGTTTCCAGAATATCCGGGCTTATGTTCTTCTTTGAAAGGATTGAGTTGGAGTATGTGTAAAAACGGATATGGTGAAAGGAATTATGTGTCTTCAAGGATGTAAAAACGTATGTTTATGGGAGGCTGTCGTTTTGTGCAGTTACTTGGGGTTTCAAACAAATAATGCTGCTTTAGGGTCATCACCATGAATATCTACAGTCGAAATCTACGCTTTGACAATAGGCTCGTATTTAACATATTGTTCATGCTACTACCTTCGTGGGTTATCAAGGATGTACGACCAGAATACAGGATTTCTCAGTCCTTACGCAACCCAAATGTAATCTACGCATTGTAGAATGGTTGCTCTGCCAGTTGTAACTGGAGCAATCCATCGTCAAAAATATCAATCTTCGTTTTATTATTCTAGGAATTGGTCAATAGGTTACTAATGAGGTCGCTAATGAGGCAAAGAATAGTTCTTAAAATTCTTTTAAATTTTGGGACCCTTAGGAATTTTAGCACGGTTTAGGAAACACGTGAAGGTCCATTTATGTTAAAACATTTGCATTTCAACGCAAATTCTCATAGATAATCTATCAGTCCTAGAGAATGCTTCTAATTCTTTACGTCTTACACTTTTCAACGATAACGATAGACAAACCAATAGCTAATACCTGTTATCTTTATTGCATTTAGATAACAATGTTATTTCTTGTAATACGTAACCTCCACCCACGTTTCTTCGGCCTTGGCAAGATTGACATTACCAGTGCAAATATCATACTTACCTATTTATTAACTAGGCTGACAATTGTTGGCTCCATTGCCAAAGAATGCATTATCCGCCATTTTGAGTGACGTCATACGCATGTTTAACGCGCTAACCTTGTGTGTGACGTCGATATAATTATGTTGAAGTTAACAGTGACTTTGCGTTGGGGTCCGAATTGTTAGAAAATTCTGAACGGAAATTGAGTGTTTTGTATCAAAAAGGGATTCTCGATTAATTTTATCACTTTGTATAACAAACAAATGCACTTGAAGTGCAAGCAAGCATTTTATCAGTTCAATGTATAAGTTGATGACATCATCTGCATGAATTATCATACAAACATTTTTCTTTGATCTCTACCTATATTTAGGGACGGATCATCATTCTCCTGCCCCTAACCCTAAGGATGTCAAACCTAGTATAACTAAAAGACTATAACAGTAGATGCTAAACTTCAGTGGGGCCCACATATATCAAGCCTAGCGGGAAGGCTCAGTTCAGCCGCCTACGCCGTCAGGAAAGTAAGACAATACACTGACGTTGATACAGCTCGGTTAGTCTATTTTAGTTATTTCCATAGCGTTATGTCCTACGGTATTCTGCTATGGGGCAAAGCGGCTGATATTCAAAATATTTTTGTTCTTCAAAAACGAGCTGTTCGAGCAATTTACCAGCTAGGAGCTAGAGTTTCTCTGAGAGAATTTTTTAAGGATATTGGTATTCTCACGGTGGCATCACAGTTCATCTTCGCCAACATCTTATACATTAGGCAAAATATACATTTGTACAGTAAAAACAGTGATATTCACAATATTAACACCAGAAATAAGGACAAATTACGTGCTCCATTTCATCGGCTTCATAAGGTTCATAACTCATTTGTTGGTCTTGGTATAGCTTTTTATAACAAGCTACCTTCTTCTTTGCTAGATTTGCCTTTTAATGCGTTTAAAATTAAAGTTAAATCCAATCTTTGTTCAAAGGCATACTATTCTATCAACGATTACTTAAACGATAAGAATAGTTGGTCGCTGTGATTAACTCAAGACAATGTTTATGTTATGTTCTTTCTCCAGGATCAGCTTACATAATGACAGGTTACATGAGTTAAGTACTAAAATTGTTTATTTTATTTGACAAAAATATAATTTAATGTATTGTGTTGCGTAAATTATTTTGCATAGGTACTATTGTATAGAATCTAGTTCTTCTAACTGAACAGACAGCTGTGCTGCTGGGGAGTTTGTTCCGCTACTTCTTCTTCCCAGCTAAAGCACTAGGAAGTGGTGAAGGGAGGGCGTTTTGTGGGGACTGTCTTACTGTAATTTTGACGTTCAAAAAGTGCTGATTCTCAGCCTAATTTGAATAAAGGACTTTTGATTTTGATTTTGATTTTTTGATTTTTATATTAAAAACTAAAAGACCTACCTATTAAGGTAGGTCTTTTAGTTTTTGGTCCATTTTCCTATTGGGTAATAATGTCGTTATATTTTCCACGTGCGTGAAGTTGTCATAACATCAAAGTGTTAAATGTTTCCGACACGCTCTGTTAGTTTGAAGATCTGAGCCACTGGAACATAAGGCGTGACGGACGATTTAATGAACCATTGATCCCAATCACATAGAGACATTGTCGTAGATAGATTTAGTAATTATGTTGCTTAACGTGATGTCCTATGAGATTAATAAAAACAAGACAAAATATACCCTTGCACATATTTTTTTATTCTGTATACCTACTTAATTTCCGAAAAAAGAAAACGAAGAAATAGAAAAACTCACTTTTCCGAGGCGCAGCCGTATGTATTCTAAACTCCTGAACGATAACCAATAATTTTGTGCAAACAACCATTTTTAACTATTCACTGAACAAGACAATCCGTTAATTAAAAACAAAAAGAAAATGCTACTGACAGCCTGCCTGACAGCCAGACTTATAATGCTGTCCATTATACCTAAGTACAGCATCCAAATGGTTATTTATCCTTCTATTGACATGTAAATGATGTCATCAATCGTGATATTATGTTTACTTAGCCGGGAAAAAATCTATGTAGATGGTATGTATTAAATTCTGTGTTTCACACCTACCTTGTAATGTATTTGGTCATTTGACATCATAGTGGTTTATAAAGACAATAAGATAATTTTTAATTCAACAAACTGTTGTCTACTTATAAAAAAGATACCGAACGTCATGTTCACTTTTTGAAACAAACCCTTTTTTATGGACTATCTGTCAAATGTCGATTGCTTTTTTCCATGGAGAATGACGTAGTAATTCAAAATAATGCAATTATTATTTTCACCTCTGATTAACATTCTGTTAAGAATATTTTATACATTCAACTTGCAATTATAGTTTGCTTGCTACCTACCACCTTACGTAAACAGCATTTTATGGTAATACCTGCATTATCAAGTGTACTCTATACATACATTATAGTCTGCAGACTGCGTTTGCATACATGTGTCGCAATGTAGATTTTGGGGTTACACATGATATAAACCGTTCTTGCAATATTAATTAGCATGTCAAATACATAAGGTCTGAATTCCTCTGTTCGTTCTATGAGGTTGACTAAAATAATATTTATTTTGGGACATACATTTAGTTAAAAAGAAAACAAAGTGAACGCAGGGGCAACTCGTTCTTGTTATATTATTAGATAAAAATGTACGTATTTATAAAGTTTTTACTTAAGATTTTATCTACAAATAGAGCTTTTTAAATGGGGTTTTATTAAAAACTAAGTGCTCATTGAGGTTTTTATTTTAAGATGTTTATTTTAAGACACCCTTCGGTACCTACACCATTTTTGTTTGTAGGTATCCTCTATGGTTTTTAGATCGGAGAAAATCAGAATTCCAGCTGTTCCAGAAGAGAGAATTGCCTTTAGTTTTTATAAATATCCTACAAATGTAACCTATGTAGATGATAAATAGGTACGTAAGTAACAATACTTTTTCATTTATAGGTACGGCCACAATTAATTTATAAGTGATACAATAAACTATTGTGTAATAAATAATGCATTCCTTTGATGATATGTGCAGTACCGATGTAGGTACTTGAACAGTCTTTGTTGTTCAAGTTCAATGAGAGATTCTCTCCTATAGCTCTTTGTTAGAACTGTATAGCACTTTATATATCTGATGGAATCTTTTGTTTATAATCCTGGTCGATTTGATCCTGCATTGTTTAATAAACTATCGATGTTAAGTATATTAATAATGCTTTTTACTGACACAGTTTCACTCACACGTTTGCTAGGAAGTGGTGAAGGGCGGGCATTTTAGGGGACTGTTCTATGTAATTTTGACGTTCGAAAAGTGCTGATTCTCAGTTTCAATAAATGACTTTTGATTTTGTTTCGGGATTGTTTGATTAGTATCGGACTCGAATGCAGCGTTGTCTTTACATTTATAAAATCATTAGTAGTGGGTTTGAATTTTATTGTGACTTACATGGAAGTAAAACTATAGCCCCATAATTTATATGAGTTTGGCTCTCGATAGCTATTGGATACCTAGCGCCATGGATCGACTTAGCGCCATATTGTGACGTCATAGCTGTCAAATCGAATAAATTGGGTAGGGTGAGCAAAACCGGGATCTCATGGCGGCATGGAGAGCGCGACTGTCGCAACCCAGCGCTGGGCACGCCACAATTGCGGCGATAAGTCCCCTCTTTGAGGAGTGGTTAGAGAGGCGCCACGGCGTCCTCACCTTCCGCCTGACGCAGGTCCTCACCGGACACGGTTGTTTCGGGAGGTTACTGTTTCGCATAAGGCGGGAGGAAACGCCCGGGTGTCACCATTGTGTGGATCGCCCGGAGGACACGGTGGAGCATACAGTGGAGGTCTGCCCGGCTTGGGCAGAGCACCGCCGTGATCTCACGGAGGCGATCGGCGGCGGCGATCTCTCGCGTCCGAGCCTGGTCCAGGCCATGGTGCGGAGCGAGAGTGCATGGGAGGCCGTCACCTCCTTCTGCGAAGCAGTGATGCTCGCGAAGGAGGAGGCGGAACGCGTGAGGGAGAGGCAGCCTCACGCCCTCAGTCGCCGCAGGAGACGCCCTGGGCGGCGGGAATCGCGGGGCGATTTCCGGCCACCGTAGGCGCGGGCCTGCGGACGGTGAGCAACGGGTAGCTCGCCGTCCGGTAAGGACCAGGCCCGAGGCGACGGCGCGTTGTGTTCCACGCGCGCCTCAAAGAGATGTCAGCATGTGACGGGGTCCAATAGGGCCGACGCCGCTGGGGTCGCGGGTTGTCTGAAGAGGTTACCGCGGCCCTGGCATAGGCAACTGAAGGAACACGGGTGGGTTTTAGTCAGTAAAAGTCTGACACGCCCTTCCGCTCCACCCAGAGCGGGAGAAGTTATTTGATGATTTCCCACCCTCAAAAAAAGGGTGAGCAAAACAAGATATTTTTTAAATAACATTTATTTACGAACTTTCTTCTTTACTCTCTGGTAAATTGTTTCCAACAGTGAAAATATGAAAGAAAGTAGTATAATTTTGGTCATTGACGTTCCTATTCTTATTAGAATCGCATTGTAGGCGGCAGCGGCCAATGACACAAAAAAAAAAACATAAAATCTTTTTTATTTTTATTTTGTCGTGTCTATCTAGATATCGGTATCGTCCGCGGAGTTTCGCTAACTAGTTTAATTTAACCCTGTATAAAATCGATGACCAAGTTGACAGTAATAATGTATACCCACATCACTTAAATCACTTTTACCAACGAGTCTAACGACCCATCACTCGAAATTTAGCCTAAAACCAACATACAGTCTACATACAGTCTCGCAAAAAAAAAAATACGCAACAGTGTCCACACTTTCGTAGTTGGCGAGACGGTTCCGCTTTCGTAGGCAGAAATAGATGGAGACGAACGAATGGGCGTGTGATCGCCCGGCGTGTCGCCGTTTCCGGGATCCAGGGGTGTCACCATAGACAAATAACAAACATAGAGGGAGTCATAGACAAGACATATATTACTGGGTCATAGAAAATATCGTCATTGTACAGGGGGTGAAAGATGTTCATGGCTCATATAGTAAAAAGGTTTTTATTAGTGACTACTTTTATACCCTGAAAAATTAATTTATTAATGAATTCAAAGTAGCATGAATCCGTCTCTTTCTGCCCAAACATTTTACTAAACATCCTGTTAGTTAGGAGAACCTACCTGGGCAATTCCGTAACACAGTAGGAATCGGTTTCATTTTGACAGTTCTTTCATTTTGACAGTTCAACAACATACATTACGTTATTTATGTTGCAGACAAATTTTTCGAACATATGAAGCAATGGATTAGCAATATTCTTCAAAATCATTCAGATTGTGATTGATATTGTGTTACCTACGCAATTAGGTTGCTGGTTGCTTTCATTTTACTTACTGTTTTAGTCGTAGACACTGATTACTGGGTATACGAACAAATTGACTTATTTTTAGACGGTCTCAGTTCCTAAGTAGGAACCTACTGTGAGCCGTTAGTTATTACTCCGAGAGTGCAGGTTTACACTTCATAATACGTCATATTTGAAATTATTTGCGTAACATCGTACACTTCAAAGGACAAAGCTGTTAGAGGGTTAAGTAAATTGTGGTTATTTAGTAAAGTGTGAAAGCTGTTTGGCATGCTACGGCTACGGCCAGACCGGAGCGTCAACTAGCGGGACGCAGGACGCGAACCCGGCTATTAACATCATAAATGGTACAAATGATAGTCACTATTAATAAAATTCTCGTTTTGTTTATAGTAGACAAGGTCTACAGACGTCTAACCACAAAACGCGTATGTCCGACTGCGTCCCGCTTGACAAACGCGGTCTTTCCGCGTCGCGATCGCGCAGGTCTGCAAGGCGCCATAAGATAACACGGGCAGCGTCCGCCGCGCGACTGACGCTCCCGCTTCTCAGTCGCTTTGGTCGCTCAGGTGTGGCCGAAGCTTTATGTTAATTACCCGGACTAGTGTCATGTGGGTGTTACATTTACAGATTGCTATAATTTATTATGGGGGACTAATCGATATCTTATGAATATTTTACCAGAAAGGTGCGTAAGCTGTCTGAGCGACCTCTGCGATGTCTTCTTGCAACAACTAGGCCTGCATATTTTTTTAAGGCCTGTGTTGCTTCTCTGATAGGCAAAGACGCTCTATTTATTTTT
Source organism: Cosmia trapezina (assembly GCA_905163495.3). Classification (NCBI taxonomy): domain Eukaryota; kingdom Metazoa; phylum Arthropoda; class Insecta; order Lepidoptera; family Noctuidae; genus Cosmia; species Cosmia trapezina. Next base: position 13,194,565 of record LR991042.1, read on the forward strand.
TTATAGCATAGCATAATCAGCCTATAATGTTCCCACTTCTGGGACCCTGGCCTCCTCTTTGTGAGAGGGAGCGGGCCGTAATCCACCACGCAGGACCAGTGCGGGTTGGTAGCTGTCACATGTCTTAGATTTTTTGGTTCTAGGACATGCCGGTTTCTTCATGATGTTTTCCTTCACCGTTCTGAGCAGTGGTGATGAAATAATTTACACAAAGTAAAGCGCCTGTCTGGGTTCGAACCTACGACCTACAACTCTAGCGGCTGTTGCCACTGGGCCACCACTGCTCTTATTTTTTAACACTTCTACCTAATTGCAGGTATTAGGTTTAGGTAGTGATGGGTGGTGTGGTGGTTATAAGATAGGTATAAAGATTTTCGCATTATTTGCAAACAGAAGTAGCTTCTGTTTGAAAATATTGCGAAAAATCTTACAGTAGGAGTCAAGTTCGTCCCTCTAACATCGCCTACTCTGTCCCGTAACTACCGCATCCTTTCAAATACTGGGAACATTACAAAACTGGCAACATTAAAAACATGGTAACCCTAAATTAGTCGTACGAGGATGCTAACGGTTCGCAACTCATACAGGCCCTGAGGGACCGAAATAAAATGACATCAAAAGATAAACTCTTAAACCGAAGTCCCGATTTACACGTGCGATATCAAGGTACAAGTATTTTTTGGCCTTTAATTAATTGACGATGAAGATAGTGACATGCCCCGAAAAGAAAAAAACAGTAAAGGTACCTACCTAAACGGAACATAAAGGCTCTCCCTCACCGGGAGCATTCGCCTGAACATTATATCAGTGAGTGAGGAGAACCGAACATTACAGTGCGCAACTTGTAATTATACAATTTGTAACATTGTTTTGTTTTTTTAACCGGGACAGTTCACCTGTAATGTAACAGTAATGAGTGGGAGCACCATTGCGAACCTTATCGAATCTTGGATTGTTATTGTGTTGGCGAATGCTCGTCAGTGAGTGAGGCAGTATTGAAACGTAATGCTCAAAATCGAATCTTGGGTTGTTACATTACATGATGAGGTTCAGGCGAATGCTCCGGTAAGGGAGCATCTCTATACATTTCGCACAACCAGAACAACACTGTATTATGCCGAAAAATCTCCGCGAACACAAAACTATTACCTATTTTCTAGTTGCAAATTGTCCGCCTCAGGGAACAGACGCAGATCCTTTACGACACTTTATGCAACAGTGAATTAGGTATTCTTCACATGAAATGTTCAGGACATTGGCAATAACTTTGACATTATTATGAGATAACGGTTTGTCCTCTGCGATGTAATTTATTACCTTGTATTTTATTACCTACAGATAACACCAGAAAACCTCTATTTTCGTGTCTGGATAAGATAGGCTAGGACACTACTTAACACCATGTCTGCGTTCATTCAAAACTCTATCATCTTCCTGCCCTTATCCCATGTTACGTGGGGTCGGCGCAACACGTTTTCTTCTTCCATTCTCCCCTGTCAACCGTCACGCTATCATTCACTCCCTTCGCTCAACGATCAAATAGTTCAAATATCCGCTTTTTGATTGTATCCAATGTTGGTATACTATCTTCAAGATGTAAAACTGTATCCAAAGTAGATATAGGTAGATAGGTAAGTAAACCTTCACGTACCATCGCGGACATTTGCGGTGGACCACTTTTGAACTTTATTACCTTAGTAATAAGGTCGAAAAATGGTTCATCGCAAATGTCCGAGATGGTACCTACTGCAATGTATGTGAAGATTAGGACATCTCAGACAGATTAGTTTCCGGCTACATCGACATAACGATGATATAAAACACATGACATAACGTGAAAGTACATTAAATCCAAACTTGGTTACTTTACATAACACCGATTCCCTTACAAAATGTATTCTGTACGACATGCAATTTGCAAACAAGAAAACCAGCTTTTGGTATAATTTAACGTCCCTCCACTTACATGCGGATAAAAAAATAAATCAAAAAGAGCAAAGGCGTCGTCGAAAGTCCACATAAGGCCGTCAGCCTTGATCGCGACCGAGATTGTACAATAATCGCGAGTTTCGTTCGGAAACCGGTCGGAACATGAGTAACCTCGGTTCACGACCACCAACCGTCCGGAGTTTTGCATGAAACAAGATATTCATGCTTACAGTTGCGTTCATAATGCAATTGCATTGTCTTGTCATGTTCTTTTTTTAAATAAAGTTTTTTTGTTGTGGTTGGTGAGCTGTCAATTTGAGGTTGATATGAGTGACTTTTGCGGTCGTATGACACTGTTTCTGTTTGCACCATATTAAGTGAATTAACGCTCAACTCTCTTGTCTTTCCTAACTTTAAGTTTATTGCTGCTAATATTTGTTAGCTCTTCTCAGCCAGTAATGAAGTATTTCCGTTACATTTAACAGCCTTATGTCCAGTTATTTATGAAGTGTACTAACCTCTAACGTCTCGTTGCAAAGTGGTAGAAAGCGAGCCGCCTGCCAAGGCCGCATCTAATAGGTTGATATTTTCCCGGCATCGAGTGACGATCTCCGTCTGTGCAACGAAAAAATAACGTTTGCAAAAAAGAAAAATAACCCAAAATAAAACATTTAAGTAATATATTTAGCTGTTAACATATTTTACATTTACTTAATAATAATTACGTCTAACTCACTTTATAATCCATCACATCTTCGTCTTTGACAACACCATTCCATTAATTTATTTTTACAATGTGTGTATGAGCAAACATGCAGCATTTTTGTCTGTATTTATCCAGAGGTTTATATTTCAATGTGTATGCGAACATAAGACCCAAGCTATCAAGAACTAAACGCCAAACATATATTAGAAAAGCAGAAAAAGGCCACTGTAGGGAAAGATAATTTTGGATATCCGAAATCTGCGTTCTGGTTTTTATTGTACTGTCTTTTGTGTAGTATTTAGAGTAGGGTGTTAATTGACTGAAACTCCATATTTAATTTTTAAATTTTGCATTTATTTTTCAACCATTTATACAAAGATCACTTGGTTCTTTAACATTTTGTAAAAAAAATAAGATCAATTAACAACCTATCCCTATTCAACATAATATTAATACATGTACAACTATGCTGTGAGATGTAGGAGTTCAGTCAAATCACATATTACAAGAAATAAGTAATTAATATTATGCGAAGTTTAACGTAGCTAATAATGATACAAAAATACAACCAAAGATTAAGTAGATTATAGACAAAGTATTACTAATTTTAAGTACGTAAAATTATATCACTCATTGACAAGAATTCACGTTATTCAATAACGATGTACCAAGTCTAGTAAATAAATAGTAAATAGAAATAAATATTTTGAGCGATTGAAAATGATTATTCCCTGTTTCCGAACTGACTCGAAAACGTCAAATGTGACAGCCGTCAATTTGACATTTCTAGTTTTCAGTCGTTAAAAAAAAGATTACTGCGAACGATAATAAACCCCAGCGTCCAGTACCTCAGCACCTAACTTAAGACTAAATAATTAATAAAAATGTAACGCTTTCCCTAAAATTTTGACTTGACCTAGCACCATGTATGTTATCGCCACCAAGAAGATGAGGATGATTAAAAAAGAAAAAAAATCAGGCAGTTAGTAAAAAAAAAACTACACAAGTCACAATCACACAACAAACGATCAATGTTAGTAGAAAGAAAAAAAAATCAAACATTTAAAAATGGAATAGAAAATGAATCAATTTAGTTGTGATTCCAATCATGATAGTTTCACTCGTGTACTAAAGGCAAAAATACTGATTGTTATTTAGTATAATAATCATCTGAGCAAAAACAAGAAATAATTTAGTACCTACATTAATGTGAAACTGTCACAATTTTGATGAAATAAATTAATAAGTTAGTAATTTATCCATATGTATACTGCGATAGTCAGACACGTATTAACTAGCATTTATAGATTATAAACTATAAATGCTTGAGTTTGTACATAAATAAGTATTAACGTTTAATTACAACTATTCACACTATAAGTACTCATGTCATATATTGGAATGTCTATTAGAGATCGTAGATATCTAGCTACCTATGCATATCTGCTTACATTTTTACATGCATTTGTAAAATGCTGCTAAAACAAGCTGACAATGACTATCAGAACAAACGTAACATTTCCTATAATTAACTATAAAAATGAGTTCGTTGTCAATGCGTATATATAGGCACGTATACGTTTTTGACGCGTCTGACGATCGCAGCGACCCTAATGCGAATACTTACATAAATAAGGATAAATATCACACAAGCCCAAGCCATATGTCATTGGAGATGTATGTAAACTATAACTAGGATGGAGAAGGCGGCCACGGCGAGGCACAGGCGCGCGCGCAGGCATGCGGGGCGCCGCGTCACGCACGACATGGCGTCGTCGCTGTCAGAGTAGCTACTACTGAAATCTGTATCGAATTGTGTCCTTACGTAGTCGAACGCGCGGAGCAGGTCGGGCGAGGCGTCGTGGCGCGCCAGCTGCGCCTCGGCGGCGTCCAGCGCCGTGCTGGAGCGCCTCACCAGCGAGCGCACCTCCTCCGCCTCCGAGTCCGAATCGCCGTCCCAGTTGCGGCGGCTGTGCTTCTTCGGACTCGAAGACTCGCCCTCGGAGTCCGCGCTCTCTGTAGATCTTCGTCGCAGTTCCGACAGCACGATCTTTTGCAATTCCGACTCCCCATCCTTGTCTGTCCTCCTCCGTCTGTTCAGCGAGTCGAGTATGTCTGGGCGGTTGTTGACCTCAGTGTACTCTAGTGAGCTGTTGATCTCGTCACTGGTCAAGTTCGAGCTGTGTCGTCTGCGGCTCAGAGCCTGCACGTTGAGCAGATCAAACTCGGGCGATCGCTTGCTGTTTTTGCGTTCGCTCTCCGAGGGTTTGCGGCGACGAACGCCTTCGCTGCTTTCGATGCTAGTGTTGTTTCTAGATCGTTCGAGACTGTCGAGGAGTGACTTTTTGCGTTCAGCGCTGGACATGGACTTTTTGGGTTTTCTGGAGGGTGTTTCTATGGGTGAGTTTCTGGTGGGTCGCTTGTATCGTGGGAGGCTTCGTTCGCGCGACACGTCGGAGGGAGGGCGGCGCCGGCGCGTGCCGCTGGGGCTGGCGTCGTGCTCGGGCTGCGCCGACAGGCTGGAGCAGCAGTCCGACTGCGAGTCCAGGAAGGCTCGGTAGTCGTCGCCGAACTCTAGGAGACGACGCGCGGCATCCGAATCGGGAGCTTCCGAATAAGGTTCCGAGTTGTATTTTTCCTGTAGAAAAAAATAAGAATGAATACTTTTTCTAATTCAAAATGGTTTATTGTATTAATATTTTAACTTTAAGAGCATCTTGGGTTTTCAGGAATTCAATTATCGACATTGACTATGTCCTACAAAAGTAACGCTTGTTTTTTTTTAAGATGCAAAATAAAAGGCCAACTCAACCAACCTGATAGAAATCCCACGCCTGCTCCGAAAAAGAGCTATGCTCTTCAGTGCCAGCAGTGACACTCTTATCAACATCAGAATCTTTGTCTATAGATAAGTCCCACAACCGACTGGGGTCCCCTAAACTTAGGGCTATGAAGTTTCTCTCCCTCTCTAGACTCCTGGCCAGTCGAGGCCTCACGGGGCCTCCAGCTAGCCCTAACTTAAAGCTCGGGGCCACAGGTTCGGCCTCATTTTGTTCTGGAATGGCACTGTCGGGTTCCCGGGTCGATATGTGGGTCTTTTCGATGCTCTTGCGCAAGTGGGCGATGGTTGCTAGTTGTTGTTTGATTAGTTCTTCGTCGCTGTCGTTGCCTGATGTTGATGTTGTGTCAAACCTGTTAATGAAGAATACAGTGAGTGAGCTACGTTGACTTCTTATAAGTTACTTACTAGCACTTCCCGCGCGGCTTTGCCCGCGTGGATGTCGGAAAATATCGCACGGGAACGTACTACCGGGAATTCCTTCCTTATTCCTTGTCTACATTGTAAAGGTAACTTCTGTGCAAAATTTCAGCTTTCTAGGTCCAAGGGTTTGGGCTGGGCGTTGATGAGTCAGTCAATCAGTCAGTCAGTCAGGACTTCTCCTTTTATTTATATAGATTATTAAGGCTACAACAGGATTTTGCAAACTGTTTCGCTTAGATTTATGTTTGGGTAAAACATATTTTATGTTTGTCGTATGTACCGTACTTATATCAAAATTGTAGCAAACAAAAATGTTGAGCAAGTATGAAAATTCCGTTTCACTAAGTTATTTGTGTTGGTTGAAAGAAATGTAACTAATCAATACGAAGTTATTTACAAAAAAATTAGTTGTGCAATAGTGAATAAGCATGTAGTTTTTTAAATATTTTTATTCGTCAGTTTACATCGTCCTATAATAGTACCTAAAAAAAAATATATTCAACGCCAAAAAAGCAATTGAAAGTACTTAAAAAAGTTTTTTAAAAATAGCCAACAGACACCGGTACCCTATACGGCCTCCATTTTGGCGCGCTTAGTGTGACGTCATAGTCTATGACAACAAACAAACAAGAAATCGCAAACACTCCTACAAAACACATTGAGATTTATTGTTTAATTTATAATACCTAATAAAATTAATTTCTTGCTCCAAAAGAAATTATAATCAAAAGTATTGATGGAGGCAAAATACAGAAGTAAGTTTATTAAAAAGAAAATTTAACCCATAATTTTGTCACATGCTTAAATTGCCTATTGTTTTGTGAAAAGTATTGAAAACCAAGATGGCGGAATTCGTTCCGATATTGGTTCCGATGTTGGCCACGCACCAAAAGTTCCTTGGCTTTAGCTTATAGCTGATAAGGATGGCTGATTATATTTCCTGTTTATGTATTGTATATGTTTCCTTACACATTTCTTCTAAAGTATGTACTTATATCATTGTAGTAATTAACATTTTGTAAAACTTAAATGAAGGGCTCGCCAGCACACAGATATGCTCCGAGAGGTTTTCGTTGTGTGGCTAAAACCAAATTGTAAAAAGAAAAAGTGTTTTAGAAATAAATAAATGAATAAATAAATTTTAGAAAGTTCTAATAAGGACTTTCACATATTTCTAAGGAAATTAAAATTCAGTTTTAACAAACCTGCTCTTCCTACTAGTAGCCGGATCACTAGCAGCACTCCTCTCATGCTTATCCTCAATCTCAGGGCTCAGTCTCCCGCAGAAAGAGAGAGACTTCACCAGTCTCTCTCCTCTTCTCACGGCCGTGTTGTTGCGGCGCAGCTTCAGTCTCTTGCGCCGCAGCCAACCATGTTTGTCGCCGGCTTCCACGCAAGATGTGCATGCTTCTGTCATTGTGTTGGTGCTTGATACGTGGCCCTGGTTGAGATAACGGTATAAGTGTGAGGTGTTGTTCAAAATTAAGATTAACTAGCCTCCGCCCGCGGCATGTCTTTCCCCAGAGTTCAAAGTATCTCCATACTAAATTTCATGAAAACCGGTTCAGCCGTTTAGCCGTGAAAGCGTAACAATCAAATCTCTTCGCTTTATAATATTAGTTTAGAGAATGAAAATCTTAGTAACAGTTTTAAAAAAGTTGGTAGATAAACGCAACACGTTATAAAAAGTACTCATTGCAATGCTTTGAGAGAAGCGCTAAGGTAGCCCGCGACAAATTTCTTACGATTTTTGCACTTTGCAGCTCAGTGTCTGGGGGTGTGTTGATTAAAGTATGATTTGCGACCGTAACAAATATGTATTTGCAGTTATTATAATCATTAGAATCAGTAATACAACTCCGTTAGTGTAATCCTCAAATGTCAATCAAATGATTTCATGAAATAGTCATTGAATAGGGTAATATGAAATTAGAGAGTTGTATTGATGATTTTAATTATTATTATTCTATAAATACATATTTGTTACGCTCGAACATAAAACCTGATACTGACTTGCAAATTGCAAAAAAACGTAAGAAAATTTGAATTTCGCGTGCCCTGGGGCTTGCGCGTAAGTCCAGTTGGTGTCGAGTTGTTATGGGTATGCGACGGACATACTAAATGAATCGATTATCAAATTATCGAGTAAAACAGATGTTTGCTATAAACATTTAAAGCACATAAAGATAGGTTAAATTAATCATAATTAATGAAATTTTAAAGCAGAGAATACAAGACGTTCCCTTCTATGGCATATTTTTGGCCTAATATGCCAAAAAACACATATCCATAAAAGCAACAATACCTGTACAGTTGTAGAACTTCCACGGAGTTTTGAGTTTGAGTTTGATGGAGTCACTCTTTGAGGAGACGCGAGGGTGTTCAAAGCAGATTCAGATATCGACATGTTGTGCGACATAGCGGCAACGTCTCCAGCTGTGGGCGTGGCTACTAGGGATGCGCCCGCGCCGCTTAGCTGTGACAGGCATGAGACTGACCACGGCCGAGCGCTGTTGCCAGCTCGCTTCTTGCGGAGTGTCACCTAAAGCGAGAGTTTTCCTCAACCGTTTGTTATGTACAATGTGCTTGAAGTTCGTCAAAATCAGTGTGTCAATGTAGTTTGAAAGTTATCACTGAAGAATACGATCTAAATTGGTAAAAACTTTTTTTTATGTATATCCTGATACTGTAGTGAAGTTTCAAAGTAAAAGTTAATCAGAGATCTGAAGTTATCAACGATGCTATATTTATAAATATGAGCAAAAAATTAGAACTGTATATAACATGAAGTTAAATCAATTAGTAACAAGTAGGCACAAAGCGAATACGATATTAGGCTTTATTGCACGTTAATAAAGTCTGTTTTACCTTGGCATGGTGCGTGGGAGTTACGGTGCAGGTGGAAGTGCTCATATCCATTGATGAATGAATGTTTCGTTCTTCGGATGTCAGGGATGTATCTACTTCACTTTCGGTTGTGTATTCCCCTGATGCGTCATAGCTTTCTGTGCCCTGGAAAAAGAAGATACCAATAACTAAATGATTTAAAGAATCGAGATACTTGAAAGAACTGTCATTGGCGATTAATGGTGTATTCTAGAGATTGGAAATCAAAGTATGCTCCATTTACACGATGCTAATTTCTTGCCTGTGTCATATATTGCCAGGCAACCATAGACGAAAAAATGCAATACTTCATGGACGCTATGAAGTTCCTTTATTGAGAGGCAACCATAGACGAAAAAATGTAATACTTCATGGACGCTGTGAAGTTTTTGACATTTCATTGTCGCTGGCATGAGATTGCTAATTGAATTTGAACGTTTTTAAGTACGAGAATTATCCCTCTGTTTAAAGACTAACTGTCGAAATTGCAAATTGGATTCAATTGACTCTCATTACTAAATGGGGTCTCGTTTATCAATTGTATCACCAATTTCAATAAATAAAAGTCTCTATTTTTAAGTGGTCAAAGAAACTAACCTGATTATTATCACTCTTGCCTTCAGAGCTCTGATTCAACCATTCCTTGATCCTCGACATTTTGTTTCTACTAACATTCTTCCCTTCTTCTTCAAACGCTAGCGGCTTAAAACTCCTTGGTCCCTTTTTCTTCGACAGCACTTGTTTCTGTACCAACTCCTCAGCCTGATTCACTAATCTCTCTATGTCCTTACATCTTTCTACTCTAAGCAAATCAGGGGTTGATGACTCTAGTTTAGGTTTTGGCGATGGAGGTTGCTCTTTCTTTTCATCTAAGGGTAATTCACACTGGATTTCAACCGATGACGTCATTATATCAGTCGAGTCTTCATTCCCAATTTTAGCACCACCAACGTATGTCCATTCTTCCTCTGAAGATTCTTCTTGTGACTTTTCTGTTTCTATCATTTGTCTGTCTGAATCCGTGTCGTGGTGTCTGAAGTAGAATGTTGCTAGATGTTTAGACTTCCGGTCTGTTTGATTAAATTTCGATGTGTCTACGGGTTTTTTCCTTTTTATTACCGTTGGAGGAGTTTTCAAATGTTCTTCCATACACACGTTGAGCACTTCTAAGCCTGCAAAAGAAACTACCGCTGTAAGATCGAATACAAAATAAAAAATAAATAAAAATATAGAATAGAAATATGCAGTCTTTAATTGTTTATAAAACAGAGGATTTTTAAGACAATAAGCACAATGCTATTGTTTTTTTAAATTCAAATCAGTCGAGAGTTGGGTGTGTTTGTGTGAAAATGGAAAGCAACGTTGTTCATTGATGGTTCATGAGTATTCATGTGAGATTGTACAGGCGTGTCATTGTTTTTATGGCAAGAAGGAATGTTTGATCCATTTAAAAAAAAACAAAAAAAAAAACAAGAAAATATCAACGCTTGTTAAATTTTAGACGGTGCCGTTTACGGCGAAGCTTTTAACCATCAGAATGCAAGCCGTCCTATGCCGCCGAGTACGGGTTTTATGGGCTGTTATGGGAGTGGTGGGATGGTGAACCATGACACGCCTTCCATGCATGGGTCGCGACATTCGGATATAAGGTCTCAGGTAAGTTTAGCGCCGCACGAGAGCAGAGAGGATTTTGGTTCCATGGACATCTTGATGTTCTCTGCTCAACGTTTTGCAATTTTAAACTTTATGACACTGATAATAAAATGTGTTATTTAATGTCATCATAAAAGCCTTTGCTCTACCCTGCTGCCGTTCAGTGCCACGCCTTATTGTGACTATAGAATTACTGAAGGTGCCTTATAGTTGTCACCGTGTTCCCTTACCATCCACTTGGTCAGTAGCAGGCACGGTCTGGTCCGTGGCGCGCGCAGTGACGTCACACGCGCCGGGCACACGTCGCTCGTCCGCCATGTTTGTGTAGCGCGCTCGCTCCAGTTCCGACTCACAGTCTGACCCGAAGCCACGCCACGTGTACGTTAGCACATATTCTTGTTCCTCCTGTAAGAATTGGAAAATTAGTGGCAGTGAAGACTTCTCTTCGTCATTAATAGTTGGGAACTGCAAAGTTACTGATGCTTTAGTATAGCTAACGTCATATGACGAGTTTCAGGCACTGGACACTTCAGCCAAAGTAACTGGATCTTGAGTTCAGATGATACGTGAGAAATCCAGCCGCACAGCCATCCAGGCCAGTTCATGTTCTTGTTGAGTCCTGGGCCGGCAGACTCGACATTCGTTACGTTGCGAAATCGCTCGGTAAGTCCTAATATGCTCTGTGGTCTGATAAATTTTATGGAACGGGCTCGAAGATGTGAGGAGCTCGTGGCTAAGTAATAACAGCCGCACGGGTCGATCCGTCAGGTTAAGCTACGCTTGCCGGGGTTGGTCAGTGGATGGGTGACCATCTTTACATATCGAGATTCCTCCGTGCCTCGGAAAGCACGTTAAGCCGTTGGTCCCGGCTGTTATTCGTGGATCTTTGACAGTCGTTACGGGTCGTCAGAAGCCCGAAAGTCTGACAACCAGTCTTACCAAGGGGTATCGTATTACCCCGTTACTGGGTTGTGGAGGTCAGACAGGCAGTCGCTCCATGTAAAATACTGGTATTCAGCTGCATCCGGTTAGACTGGAAGCCGACCCCAACATAGTTGGGAAAAGGCTAGGCAGATTGATTGGGCTCGAAGATGTGTCTGTGTCATCTGTGTGTCTTTAATAAAACCGAACTATTACCATTTGCCCGTCTAGGGGAGCCAGTTAGGACCACAGAGCATGTAATTAGGACTTAACGAATGTCGTAACTACGTAACGAATGTCGAGCCTGCCGGCCCTGAACAGGCCGTCCTGTGCCTTCAACGAAGCTATATGGTAATTGATGGGCTGTAGAATAATCATTGGTAAGCCTTGCCTACTAAGTCTATCTGACAGTTATATTACGACGGTGATCGGTGCTTTAACAGGATCATTTGTCTAAATGCATACTGACTGACTAGTAGTATGCCCGCAGGCAATGCATTGGTATGGTACCCTAGAGTTTAGGGTACCAATGCATTGCCTGCGCATCCTAACTAATGACTACAGTGGTTTAGAGCATAAACCACTGAATTATCGAAGACAAGTTCCGTGGCCTTTTGCAAATGTTGACCTTCGTATGCTAACGAAACCACCAATAGTTTATAGCTCAACAGCCTATAGTAGGTACCTATATTGTAGTTTAAGAAAAACAAAACAAAATGCATGTACCATGATCTGTTTATAATAATACCTGCATACATAATCAGCCTGCTGGGACCCAGGCCTCCTCTCAGTGAGAGGGAGTGGGCTGTAATCCACCAGGCAGGCCCAGTGCGGGTTGGTAGATGTCACATGTCTTAAAATTTTTGGTTAGAGGACATGCCGGTTTCCTCACGATGTTTTCCTTCACTGCTTTGAGAGCAGTGGTGATGAAATAATTTACACAAAGTAAAGCGCCTGCATGTGTTCGAACTACAATTCGTAAGTCGGGGCTGTTACCACTGGGCCACCACTGCTCTCAATGTCCACCAGTGTCTATAATAGTTTAAGAACAAGAAAAACAAAAGATTGCATGTACAGTGGCCTGTACTAACCTCAGACGCAGACTGTCTGCTGTCAAGCGAACTGTCTCTACGCCTCGCATTGACCGGGGTCCTTTGTCTTCGCGGCGACCCTCGTCTGCTGAGTCGTGGCTGTTTGAGAGCTGGTTCGTCGTCACTGTCGCTTGCAGCCTCTATTGAGAGACAACCCTGGAATAAGGGAAATTCATTGATTAGTTCATGTGTATGATGAATGTTACACTTATAAGATTTTTTTGGGAAATAAAACAGTGGTGTATGTAGTGTACGCGTGTGTTTCATTCTGTATTCTGTCCGAATTAAAGTGCATTGAATAAGAAAAGTGAGTTGGTCTCTATTATAGGCCAACGCGCTTTTTTCTCGAGTCTATAGGTACCTACTTATACAATGTGAACAAAGTGTTAAGATTGTGAACCGATCCCTAATATAGTCGCTTTCGACAACTTAACACAACCAATTTGCCAAGTTTATGCTTACGATAGCTTTACACAAAATTCCAGAACACTGGGTACACTGGATATAGAGGTATGAGGAACAGAGTATAAAGTTACTCAGAGTTCTGCCCGACGGTTGATGTCGGGATGTTGTATAATATAATTATGCCAGTCACGCGGGAAACTCTGCTTGCGCGATGCAGGATTTGTGTGACGTCAGATCTTTAAGGCGAATAGCGCCACCATTGAGAAAATAATCATAAGTCTGGAGATATGGAACATTTTGAAAACGGCCGTTTTTGGCGTTATATGCTAAGGCTTCGAATCTAGGAGGTTTAGTGTTGATTTTTTTTATACAAACAATTGTACAACATCTGACTAAAAATGTGAGCATAAGAAATTTCAAAACGTTCAATATCTCCAGACTTATGATTTTTTTTCAATGGTGGCGCTAGTAGGCAGCACTACTCGCCTTAATGCGTAGTTCACATGTGGCGTTGTAGATGCCGCCACATAGATAATGATATACGACTGTATAAAGTAAGTATAGTAGTTTTTATATTATTCATTTAGTAATTTCTTAAACAATCAATAATTTTTTACTAGCTTTTGCCAGCGGATTCGCCCGCGCGGATGTCGGAAAATATCCCAAGGGAACGTACTACCGAGAATTCCTTCCTTATTCCTGGTCTACATTATAAAGGGAACCTCTGTGCAAAATTTCAGCTTTCTAGGTTCAAGGGTTTGGGCTGGGCGTTGATGAGTCAGTCAATCAGTCAGTCAGGACTTCTCTTTATATTTATATAGATTTTTCTTCTTTATAAAATACAAAGTGTATGCCATCGTTTAATAGGGCCATCTAACCCAGAATTACAACACACACTTGGATTTATAGTCCGACAATTTATTCCCAAGAGTTCCAAGCATTCAAGCAAACTCTCCGATCACACGCTCATAATATTCCAACATAGTCAAAATGCCATAAAATCCTCCGATATTTACTGCCTCCGTTCATACGATATTCAACCAGATCTATTTAAAAATTAATTTACGACCAATAAAAGTCATTTAAGATCCCGCAGATATTTATAGGGAACCACAAAAAGGTTTATATGAACCCTCAAATAGCCGTAATGGTCTGAACTATCCCTATGCGAACTATTAAATGGGTCAACGGTATCCTAGCAACGAGGAATCATAACATGGTGTCTGTATCAAATTATTTATTTGTGAGAGTAGGTCACGTGACCAACCCTTTAATGTTCATGTGGTCTTAAATGCTATAGTTTCGAAAAAAAAACAATATTTTTGCGGCTCTAATATAGAATGTTCGTCCATGTTCGGTTAAAATGTGTATATGGATTTAGATTACACATAGGTTTTGGTCAAGTAAATGTAATTATACATGGAAATGCTACAATAAAGATTACAATATACGTAAAATAAAAGTTTTACGTAGGTATATTGTAATCGTAATTGTAGCTTTTCGGCTACGCTTATAAAATTACCTAACGATAAAGCTAGTGTTTCAAAACAATTGATGCTCGCTTTAACGTTTTATTTCAACGTGATACGAAAATAATTGCCACCTGTGTAAGCTTTCTCAAAATAAAAACTAGTAGCATTCATAAATAAATAAGTCCTTAAAGCCAGCGATCAATCAGAGCCTATTAAGGTAATTGTACGGGATTATCGTCTTATCAAAAAATATTACCAAAACAACAATCAATGGACTTCAAAAATAAAACTCTAAACTGGGTATTAGCTATAAGGATCTTTTTGACGTCTAGCGTCTGAATGATATTACGGAATGCGAGCAAATCATGCCAGTTGTTAAAAAACATTTGTGTAGGTATTTTTCACAGAAGTTGTATTGAGAAAACAATATGGCGGCCTTAGATCTGATTTTGCCCAAGCGCCAAAAGAACCTAGTCGTAGCGTTTCATATTTGCCTAATCCCCAACGATTTAAATCAATTTTTACAAAGACTAAAATTATGTGGTGATGGTAAGTGGTGTGGATGGTAGTGGTGGTATCTTGTGCGACTGGGTGATGCGTTTTCGTCGCATGCCGTGTTCCGTTCGGCTTCATAGGGAATATTTATGTTTAGTAGGTAGCGAAAATGTGAATATTTGAAAAAAAAAACACAGGTATATAGGTACTATACCTAGATAGTAAAATTGTTCAAACAAAGAAAAAAAACATGGAAATATCTTAAGTAGTTTGAAAGTAGGAAATATTGTTTTTATGTTTTGGGTCGACTTTATTACTTCCTGAATTTATTTCATAAAGTATTTTATGTAGTAAAATACTTTTGAAATAAATTATACTTATACTTAAATATTCTCGTAAAGAATTGATTGTGTACGCGTTCTAGTTTAACATGCAATTCTTGCATAACTTACTGTCATTATTTGAAGGCGTAATAACAGATTTAAAAGTCACTAAAACCATGTATCTGCGTCTTAAGCCAAAAAAATAACAAATGAAAGTTATAATCGTCCCCCTATCGCCATTTCACTCAATTAGCTACAATAGAAAGGGATGATTTAATTCTCTACGCGGCTTGGGGTCTAGTCGTGTTTGCAAACAGCACCGGGTGGTTGATTAGTCTATTGTGTTGGTGAGAAATTGTGCAAACTGGTATAGAGCTGCATGCACTTTTTAGGAGAAAGGGGGAAACGTAATGCATTTTTATGGGTCCCTGATCATGCATGACTATTGCGTATAAGAAAGGGACTTTAAAGGGGGAAGGGAATATTGAGTATAAGAAAGGGACATAACGGGGGAAGGGAATATCTATTCAAGTGTTTGGATATGAGGAATAGGATAAGGTAAATCTTAAATTCAGCAGTGATTTGCGTTTTTTTTTGTACCTACCAAACACTCTTCTCACTCACTCTTCGTTCTAAACACTCTTGATAATTCTCTCTCATGTTGGCTACGTCAAACAGTAATAGAGACGAGAGAGAAGCACGAGGGTCAGTGTCAGTACCCTCCTCAAAGATGAACTAAGTGGTCCATCTTTTTAAAGGACTTTTACATGAGATATGGTAATAATATAAAAGTAAAGGAAAACTTAGCCTACCTGATTATCAATCCTAGCGAGACACGCTTCCAGATGGCACTGCCACTCAATCGCCCGCAGGTATAGCAGATGCCAGCGTCGTTCAAGCGCACGCGCAGCGTCACCGCCGCCGCACAGGCGCACCACCGAGCTCACGATCCGACCGTGGCATTCCACGTCGCGTTGCAATACCTGTAGAAGAACAAAATATAGGTGTCATTGATGTATGTCAAGTAGGTACTAGTAGAAACTTCTAAAGGTGAGGTACCGATTTCTTCAATCCAGAAACTGAACCTCGGAAGAATGACGTGAGGAAATCCAAGTAAATGTCTCGACGACCCAGAACATACACGTCTGCCAAAAAATGACGACGTCTCTAAATGTAATGGGCAGTGTTGCCAACAGTTAATCTAGCTCTCCACCAGATTCAACTTCTAAAACCACCAGAAAATCACTAACAAAAAACGGCCCTACTTTAATAACCGCTAAAATGTCCACTAAACAGATTTTTTTAATGTTTACGAAAGAAAACAGTGAGTAATTCATTTTCTTTCCTTTAATTTTTAATTTATTTTTTCATTTTCTTTATTTTTACGTACTTAATAAAATATTAGGTAACAATTAGCAAATCAACAAGACAAGAATAAAAAAATATTCAATAACAACTGCTATTCTATCTAAATTACAGTTCATCTTCTTTAGATGAATCATTTTGTCTGCACCATCATCATTGTCGTCGGTTTTAGATTGATCCTATTCTGTGATACCGATTTGTTTTATAACGTAAGTATATTGGATTTTCATGTTAATTGCAGCATTTTCCTTCAAATCTCAAATCACAGTCATGGTATTCTTAATATATCAGTTAAATGATTTAACTTCTTTCTGTTCCTCTTCTTGCTTTCATTACATACTGCTAAATTTCAATAATTTCTAAACATCGGCATTAGAATGAGGCAGTCGAAAAGTGTTAGTGGCTTAGTGGGTCAGTGATAGCATTTTCAGTAATTGAAACTGAAGTCTGATAGACCACTAGAAAATCCACCAGCCACTAAAAGCAATATTTCGCCACTAAAATGGGGGTTAGAACCACCAGTTTTAGTGGACAATCCACTAAGTTGGCAACACTGGTAATGGGATAAAGGTAGGGAGAGAGAGAGAGAGAGAGAGAGAGAGAGAGAGAGAGAGAGAGAGAAAGAAAGAGAGAGACACAGATCTATGGTATTAAGAAGTGAGGGTCAGAAACACACGGCAAGCTGACTTTACAGTAACAGCGTTGGTCAATTTGGTAACATACAGTCATAATTTGTTGCTGTTATTCTATTGTCTCCAATTTTGAAAGAGAGATCACTATTCCGATATAGAGATAAGTAGTTAGGTGAACAAATTGACAAAACATAAAAACCTTTTAACAAACACAATGCTTTTATCGATACTCATCAAAACAAGAATGCGGATCTCATAATAAACAAGATCATAGTTTCCGATACGAAAATTCGTTGCGTAACACAGAACCAATACTTTAAAGAAGCCGGCCCCCTTTACAACGAAAAAAGAAAAAATAACCTCAAAGTTTACACAATAAAAGATGGCGGTACCATAGACCGACCAATCAAAATTAACAATAGACGTTGACACAATAAGTCAGAGCCATTTATTCGGAAAAAAATAAAATTGAAAATCGAACAAAGGGCGGAACGTGCTCTGGTGGTAGCGTACGCGCATCTGAGTATGACAGCAGACAGCCGATATTACGGTGGGTGTTTAATCAACAATGAAAACGTCATCAAGAAAGGCGGAATTCCTATATGAAATTATTAAATTTTACTGTTCAGAAATAGTCTCAAAAATCTAGTGTTCTAAAAGTTCTAGGTAAAAAAAAACTAGGTAGAACTTATGTACTGGGTCGTGGTCTTAAAAAGCGTGAAATCAAATAGGTATGCCAGTCACGTCCTGTTCGTATTTTTTTTTAACTTATATTCAGTGTCCATTAATAGGAAATCTAGTGTTATTTTCAGTATTATTAAACAAAAATAATAAGCAATCTATATGAAAAAGTATAGAGGTACAAAACTTAAACGCCAAATTAAAACTGAATATTCCGACTATCCAAGTAATGATCTAATCTTAGAATGTATAATATTATAGTCCCAGATAACGTCAAACCCGAGTCCCAACTACATTGGTCTATCAGAAGTAAAAGATGACATCCCAAGACATGTCGACGGCTGGTAACAGTTTCTTAGTGAGATGAACGACTTAAGATCGGATCAGTTCAGTAACGAACTCGCGGAGGGATACCATGTTTGGCTTTATCTTGAGACAAAGAGGGTTTAAGAGGTGTAGGAAATGTTTAGTGTTTGATGGGCTAAGAGATTCGATTCTAGGAACTCTGTTTTAGGTTTTTAATATTGTAGTGATCGATTAGGATCTGCAGGACCTAATGCAATTGTTTCTGGGGGCTATTGATTAGCAAAACAATGATGATTGGTACTATGTTGCATTTTAATATTATGTTTTTTAATATTTATGTTGTAATATTTTTTCTGAAAATGATACTAGACAATATTATTAGGCTAAGTAATAACAGCCGCACGGATCGAGCTATCAGGTTAAGCTACGCTTGTCGCAGTCGGTCCGTGGATGGTAGACCATCTTTACATACCGAGACCCCCCGTGCCTCGGGAAGCACGTTAAGCCGTTGGTCCCCGTTTCATTCTTGGATCTTTGACAGTCGTTACGGGTCGCAGGAAGCCCTAAAGTCTGACAACTAGTTTTACCAAGGGGTATCGTATTACCCACTTACCCAGTAACTGGGTTTAAGCTGACCCCAATATCGTTGGGAAAAGGCTAGGCAGATGGATGGAAACTAGACAATAATATTACAAGCAGAGTGGCTTCATACTCAAATTAAATCGGTTGTAATGTAATAATTATAGCTTAAAATATTAATAACATCAGTCCAGGTTTACTAAAGCGCTGTGGGTGCTCTAGCGTTGCATCCATATAAATTACAACTAGATGGATGCAGCGATTACATACCAAATTACGAATTTATCGAGATCGTTGGACATCGTTTCGATTCCGATTGCATGGGAAAACGATACGGAATAGCAATGAGAAAGTTAACTATTAGAACGGACAGTTTCATAATTCAAATCAGACATAATTCGTTGAAGATGCTGCTTCCTTGATAGCTCGAGAGTTTACCGAGTTTACATAGACTAGGCACTTTGTTAAACCAAGACTAATCTGATTTCCCGTACGTGGAAAGAAAAACCGGAAAGCTGTAAGTTCATGTTTATGAGCGTTGAAATGCTTTTCACCATAAATTATACTTTCTTATATTAAGGGGGAAGCGTTAAACTACCCGCGAAATTCAAATTTTCTAACGATGTTTGCAATTTGTGGGTGTATGTTGACTAAAGTATGATTCGGGACCGTAACAAATATGTATTTACAGAATTATAATCATTAGAATCGGATCATCAAATGTCAAGATTTCATGAAATAGCCTTTCAATAGGGTAATATGAAATTAGACAGTTGTATTGATGATTTTAATGATTATAATTCTATAAATACAGATTCGTTACGGTCGCGAATCATATTCAGATCAACATACAACCTGATACGGACCTGCAAATTGCAAAAAACAATTCAACATCAATTAATTCATCATTGACATGACTCTGTCAACTTTGTCCTGTAAACTTTGTTGTATGAAGAGGAAACTTAGTACCTAAGCGTAAGTGTGAGAACATTTTCTATTTACATATTATCGTAAACTTTACATGTTGTAACTTAATATCATTTTATAACTTTTATTATGTTTTTATAGCTGCATTACGAATTGATATGAAATAATATTATCGCCCACATGAAAAGAGATATTTAAGCGTAAGTTTATTTCTCATTGATGATCAAATAATATTTATTTTCACACGTTATTTGAACCTGTTAAGAAATAACGCAGTGGGAGGTACTCAATACTCAATTCTTTATTGCATTCCATATGTAACAAATAGATGGTGATGATGGTGATGGTGGAATATTTTGTTGTTTAATTAATCATCCAAACGTAAGTATGTCGAAAAAATACTTTTTTAAAACCATAAAAGACATAAAAGATAAAATATTAAATATTAAAATGTGGTGTCTCGGACTTTTTTGTATAATTATCTAAGATGGACCAGGTTGCAAACAACTGTTTAGGCTGCGGATGCAAATAATGAGGTATTTCTTTCCGACTTGCTAGACAAAAATTGTGATAGCTCGGCTACATAGCCGAGCTATCACAATTTTGCATGATATAAATATAATTTATAGCCTTTAGCACTCAGAAATAATGTAGCTTTCTAACAGTAAAAAAAAAAATAGAATTGTATCATTAGTTCCGGAGATTACCCCCTACAAACTAAACAAACTTCAAACAAATTTTACTTCTTTATGATATTAGTAGGTATAGATTAGCGCTGCACATTCAAAATTCAATTCTAAAAGGACAAACGATAAACATTTAACTGCAATCGCAATTACAAATCCTAATTACCATCTTCTCATTACCTCGACAATTACAAATGAGTATAAATTCGATATAATTATCACCTTAGACGAACTTTAATACCAAAAGGTCGTAAAAGTCAAGGCGAACGATGTCATTTGGCATTTTCTTCGCGATTCTATTCGTGATATGCCGAGTTGTCGAGATCAGGCACCTGGCTCTATTGAAACGTCATAATGATTAGTAGGTGGTGTTGAATGCATGTTGATGATGTTATTATTAATGCATTTGTTGACATTGAGTTGACGACATGGTTGGCGCAGTGGTTGAGCGATTGACTGCTGCGCAGCATGTCGCGGGTTCGATTCCCGCACGGAACAAATATTTGTACGACCTACAAGTATTTGTTCCGAGTCTGGGTGTTTTTCTATCTATAATATTTATGTATTTACAAAAAAAAAGAATATTAGTAGTTTATCAGCCATCTCGTTACCATAACACAAGCATTAGGTTGCTTAACTTGGGACTAGACGGCGTTGTGTGAAATATCCAAGGATATTTTATTTATTTCTACTAATTGTTTGTTGGGTGCAGCTTCTATACCTACATATTATAAATTAAAGTCGCTTTTCGTGTCTGTCTGTGCGGCCGTGTTGTTCGTGTTGTAGATTTTGATGCGGGTTTCACTATTCCGGAAGGAATATTGAAAGAGAAGGAATCCGGAAGGAATATTGGAGATTTTTTTCCGGAAGGTTTTTGTCTACTTATAAAACATCATTATTAAACTTACATAAAATAAAGAAATCTTGATGTTTTGTTATGTCGTAAAGACCATGCGAAGGGTTGCTAGTCCTACTAATATTATAAAAGTATAGAGGCATGAGGAACAGGGTGTAAAGTTCACTCATCCTCCATAGAAAAGGGAGGATCCTCCGACCAGACGGGTGTTGTGTCCGGTGGGCTACTGCCCGACGGTTGATGTCGGGTCGTTGTATATATGCTAATCGCGTGGTAAACTCTAATTGCGCGATGCAGGTTTTCGTGACGTCATGTCTCTGATGCGTAGTTCATATGTGGCGATGTAGATGCCGCCACATCACTCCCCTCCGGATACCGGAGGTCGATAGTGGGCTGAGTCGCGTATCTTGCGATGCTTGCCAGTGCCAGTTGTGGTTCCAGTGAGTCGGAACCGGGTGCCGCATAGTTCACGGTGAGTCGGAACTGTCTGCGGTGATACCCCAGTGAGTCGGGGTGGCCATGCGTTATGCTCCAGTGAGTCGGGAGTGTACAGCGCTGGGTTGAGGCTGAAGGTGATGACCAGGAATGCGCGTCCGCCGTATGCTGGTGGTCAGGATACCTGTTGAAGCCGTGGATGCTGGCTGGCTGTGTGACTCGCCGCTCGAAAGCTTGAGGAAGTGATGCTGATGACGTCACGCTGAAGGAGTTGCACGAAGGCTGCGCTGACGTTCATGCTCGGGGTCACCAGTTTAGAGGCATGAGGAAGAGGGTGTAAAGTTCACTCATCCTCCATAGAAAAGGGAGGATCCTCCGACCAGACGGGTGTCGTGTCTGGTGGGCTACTGCCCGACGGTTGATGTCGGGTCGTTGTATATATGCTAATCGCGTCGTAAACTCTAATTGCGCGATGCAGGTTTGCGTGACGTCATGTCTCTGATGCGTAGTTCATATGCCGCCACAAAAGTTTAGACGTTTGGATGTTTGTTACTTAATTACGCAAAAACGGCTGAACGGATTTAGATTAAATTTGGCACACAGATAGTTTATAACCTGGATTAACACATAGGATACTTGTTATCCAGGTAGTAGGTTCCCGTGGGATAATTCCCGACATCCACGAGCTAGTGTGTAATAAATGGCTTTTTAGCTGGAGATAGTTACGCTAAAGACTGCCTCGTGGGTTAGTGTCGTAAGCGCTACTGCTGAGCATGAGGTCCTGGGTTCGAACCCCAGGTCGCTCAGCAAAAAAATCTGCTGTTCCCTACATTTTGACGAATTATGTGAACATAAATGTACTGAACAGCTGATTATTTTGTCGCGATTTCAGGTTTGGTCCCATAGTAAAAGTTGTTTATAATAAAGAGTACAATGACCCCTTAAAAGATTGCCACTGTTTACACTTACACCCTGTATACCATATTTTTTTCTAGACGGTAAAAAAGGCATCCAGTATTACGTAATTTTGTGTTGATGGTTGGGGCTGGTTTTGCGAAAACAAAGATAAATTAATTTGTTACCAGAACGATAGGTATTGATTGTGTTTTTCTAAAGTTTCAGTTACAGGTCAAACATAAATTTATTTTATAGGTAAAATAATTACATATGCAAATCTTAAATGTCAGTTTATTAAGGGAAAGGCGTGTTGTTTATCAGGTTAGTAATAAACTTTTAGTACACTATTAAAATCTATAAGCCGCTATAAAGCACCTTTCGCTTATGAAGTTATGATTGTAATAAATATTAGAAATTTTCGAAAATGTTCCAAGGAAAAAACAAAAATAGACATTCCTAGGAATAGTTAGCAAATTCTAGAACAAAACTTGTAAGTAATCTAGGCATCGCAGTACGGTAACTAGTCATATAACTCTGACCATAAAGATATGGATAAAAAGTCTTGCATGAAAAAGTTAAGAGACCTAACATTACCGGTTAACGTTATGATTTAAGTAGCTATAAGTATGATGTTGTTTTGTTTTGGGTGACGTAAGTGGTCAAAGAGGAACCTGAAAAGAACGAACTATATAATAATATAAAACTATATAATAACTATCTGAAAATAAGATAATAGAGAAGAAATAAAATCGAATCAGCCCACATGTTAACTACCAGTATATCTAAGTTTCATCTTCAACAGTATTGTTCCACCCACTGCTGATAGTGATAGCCCTACCTTTTGTGCCATCTAAAGTTTCCATTGATTCGAAACAATATGAACAAAAATACCATTGAAATATTATTATTATTTGAAGTCCATCAAAATATTATAGTTTGAAGCAATATTTTCCTCCAATAAATGGTTTCCAATATCAATTGACGTAAAGTGATCATTGACTTGATGAAGCCATGTTAAATCAGTTCACCATGGCGATAAAACTGTTCAATAGGATTACGCAAGTGGGGGGAGCCCAAGCTTACCGTTGTGCTTAGCCGAGCCACGATTTTAGTTTTTATTGGATTTCGAAATTGCAACAGCTACTAAGTTACATCTCGGAAAGAAGTAACTTTTGTATTCTAGTAATATTTTAATATGGAACGCCGGTATGAAGAAAAATATCGTAAAATGGTAAACCGGAAACTAGAAGATGATGATATTTTTGTTGAAGATGATAAAAAGATAGCTAATGAAGATAACATATATACAGAGCCTGGATGCAAAGGAATGAGAATGGGACATTTCTGTAACTTGGAATACACCCATCATACACTGATATTAATGCTAATGAAGCACTAGATGCAAAACACCGTCCTACATAATAACGTTAGTTTCTACCAATGACATCATCATTTCATCTCTTTGGTTTCTACCATCATATTTGGCTTTTATTTCTATAGACAGTCCACTATTACCTCATAATTTATGACATCTCTTCGTATTTACTTTCGATATCACAACAATAGCTAAATCCGTTTCCTATGCATTGTACTGACAATTATAATTGTCTTCTGTCATTATTACCGGTTGTGGCACAGACGTCATGTACAATGGTTCGGCTATCATGTTGCAATAACTATTCAGATGTTTGACCCAAAATCAGACGTGTTCCATCATCGTAATTGACAGATGCAAGAGAATGTTTCTTTCTTTGGTTTTCTATGAGTTATGTTATGACAGTGGTACATGATTGCAGGGTTTTTGGTTTTCATTTGTTTTGCAAGATCATTCTGCCTTGAATGGGATCAGCATACAAACAATTAGTACCATAGATGAGGGAAAAAGCAAAATCATCCGGAGGCTACCTGACTCTCAACATCCAGGGTTTTGCAAGTTTCTGGGATACTTTGAATGAATGAGAATGTAGGTACAGGTATAAGATGTTAAGTTGTGTGAAATGTCCAAGGATATTTATATTTATTTATTTATTTTATTTATATAAATTAAAAAGGTCGGCTACAGTGCAAATTATTACATATGTAGTTTAAAAGGACAGTATAGTAAATAAACATCTGATCAGCATAGAAATTCGGTTTCTCTGTGTGTAAAATCTGTTCAATACCTATCTTTTCTACTGTCTGGATTCTATGTTAATAAAAATGAGGTGATATTTTGGCCAATCTCTTATTACGTATACCTAATATTACAAGTTACGACCATTAAACATAGTCCAATGACATTAAGTAGTTCCATTTATCTTGACTCACGGGTATGTACTGCTTAATTTCTTTCTTTATAAATATCGTAGGCGAAACAAAGCAGAAAAAAATTTCGTACATTTTTTTTAACACAAATTATAATTAGTAATTATTGGTTACAGTGGAAAACGTGTTAAAGATAATTTTAGAGGGACAAGATAATTGTAGGCTGTCGTTAAGGCATAATGGTAGTAATTACATTAAAGTATTAACAAGGCCGAATGTAGAAGTTATAAAGACGGATGTAAAAATGACTTGAGGCTATGTTGAGCCTATTCTTAATAAAGAATGTGAGCTCGTCTTCTTTGAAAAATAGCAATGAGTAATTGTGATACTAACATATCATCAATGTAGAAGCTTGTTTGTTAAGCTGAAGAAAGTGGTGTTTCTTTGAACGGGATTAGGTATAGTTACTTACTAGAAATTCATCAGACTGATTTGCATCCTTAACTTATGGAAAGCTTTCACAATGATTGCTAAATCAATTATTTTACGTATTATATTTATATAAAAACTGCACGCCACCTAGCGTTCAAATTTCTAAACTATCGCATGGCGCTTAAGTTTGCTTGTCAAAACTCACGCACATTTGTACGCAGTGTCAAATTTTGCCTGGATTTCACGATCGTTTTTCTCAGTAAATAATATTCGACCTTTGTAGGTCGAACGCGACCACAGTTCATAGTTGAAAAGTAATAAAATGAGTCGTTACAAAGAGGTCTATGTTTAGCGTATAATCTGAATCAAATGTATGGACGGCTCATCGGAACATCCTCTTCCATGCACGAGAAGCTCTTTAAAAATGTCAGGGCTTGTTAATAAAGGGACCTAACATAGCCGTGAGTTGTATGTAACCTTAACTACTAAGCAATAAGCTTTTGTAGTAAAAAAAAGTGCTAATAAAACTCTTTGACTTTATTTGACCCCAGTTTACCATATCTATGCAGCAGTTCGTTTTAATGGATTTCTAATAGTTTCTTAGAAACACATTATACGATTTGCCATGGCCTAAGGACATCGGAGAGAATAAGAATAGAATATAGGTACCGTTTTGGTCTTATGCTTATCTCAGAAAATAATAGACGCTGCCAATAAAAATCTAAAGGATTTCATGCATGACATCAAATCATTTTATTACAGGTGTAAATAATTTCCGATCCGCATATCTCATGCGGAAATGATACAAACTTAATTTGCAATTACATTGTTCTTTATGTCAAGGCAATAGAATTGCAAATTGATTGTTCTAACTGCACGACAAGTTTACGTCAAGGTCTAAACAGCGCATGCCGGCGGAGTCATCGTCCGCTGCCGACGGATTTAGCCGAACGGTAGACGGAAATAGCCGAATGTGAAGAAATATGCGCTTGTTCGCGTTTCTGCAAATGTTTAAGGTGAGACGGGGTGCGCACGCGCGGTCAATGGCGAACTATACCTGTGTGTGTATATCTTGATCATAGCCTTTTAAAACTAGTTTTACGGTTACTAGACCTGACGTAATATTTTAAGATTTTATCGGGTTTAAACTGCATTATGTAATTTCAAACGCAAGATGTTTTAACGGCTTCAGAAATTGTACGCAAGAAAAACACAAACTAAAAGACATAAAACTAGAATATGTATGGCATACAAGTTAGCACATTACTGTTTCAATTCATATCAAGTGCACAGTATTCTCAGAATAATGACGGTGGGCATGCACGTACATTTTGTTCACATTCAAGTGCGAAAAGCGCTGTTGACACAAGATGTGATATTTGCAAGCGCCGAAACAATACTTGAGACCTTATGACCTGTCACGTTTGACCATAAACACGATGCTATAAAGTTTGTAGCATATGAATATGAGCATATCAATAAAAGGTATCAAGAAAGTTGACTGCAAAACAGTTGATCTCTGTACATAGAGACCGCAAATATATCGAACTTGGAAACGATCCTCCTTCAATTGAGTTCGATGACAAAGTGATTTCTAGCCAAGTTTCTTGATACCTTTTATTAATGCTCATACTCATATGCTACAAACTTTATAGCATCGTGTTTCGTGTATAACAGTTAACTTGATCAAGACATTAAAAAAGAGTTTATTCTTAACTATTCTTGTGATATCTAGTATTTCCCAAAACACATGAGCTTGATAAGCATCGCAAGAAATTACGTCATGTAATGGAGAAGATGTTTTAGTTTTAGTATCAGCCTTTTTAAAAGACTCTTTCATAATCATAATACATGGCCGTGGACTTTCCTGAGTATCGATACAACATTGACTTATTTACTAATATCGACAAACTCGCCATTGTTCGTTTCTAGCACGTGCACTTTAAAGTCAGCGATAGGACAACGGACTATCAGGGCAGTTTTAGCTTCAAGGTCTTTTGCATTCCTAACTAATTGTCTTTCAGCTATAACGCTGTTCACGACTTGAGTCAGTAATGTTTTCGTACTGTTCATAAACCTTGAGTCCCTATTGTGTCTTAGATTTAGTATTATTTGTCATAAGGACAAGCTCATTTAAGGATTTAGCTGCTGCTAATTACATTGAACCTTACGAAGTGAAAGGGTTTGATAGTTGAAAGGGACATTAACTCTGGTGTGTAGTAACTGGTAGCTTATGTGCAGATACAATTATAAGCCGTGCGTGGATTGACAGCCCGGATATGACTGTAGGTTCCAACATGCAGGAGTAGCTGATATATCGACCGTAGGCGTTCTGAACAGGAGAAAAGTAAAAAACCAATTTAAGTTTTGGTCTAGTAATGTTTTAGCTCAAATCTAAAACTCCATCCGTTTCAAGCCCCAGCACGAAAACCTTGAATCGGCTCGTGCGATATCCGAGACCAATCAGCCGCAATTATGTTGTCGCTATTTATCCAAGTACCCGAGAACTGCCCACTTTGAGGTGCCGCTGTGCATCATTGTGTGCTCATTGGCAGAGAAATCAATCTAGAAGGTGCCGTTATAATATGGGTTATGTCAACGCAAAAGGGACGGACGGACGTTGGACCGGATTGAAGTTAGCAATTTTCCCACTACATACGCCTAGGATATTCTCAATTTACTGTTAATCAGGGCTGGTAAGAAGGTAAAAAGGGCAATTGCTGCATAGCCAGTTCAGTGAAGGTGCTGCAATTTTAATATAAAAAAAAACTGGATACAAAGAAAAATCAGTAAGAAACTGCTTTAATTTGAAAAGCTGCTGGTCTTTTTATCAAAAGTATAGACTATATTTTTGAGAGACCTTCAGATAAATAAGTATGGAAGTTCTCAGTATAGAAAAGGCCTTTGGAAAAGTGGAACGATACTTTTGGCTGGCCATCAAGAATGACCGATCTCTGTATCAAAAAGACGTTTGCCCTATGGCGGGGAGGGTTATTTTAGGAAACAGGAAACCGTTTGCAAAAATACTGTGTCACTTTTTGCAAGCGTTGCTTTAAATCATGAACCGCTCATTGTAACGTAGACCTATGTTCCTGATGAGATGATCTGGATAACAGACTGTTCGGGTTGAAAACCAGTCCTACCATCCCTGATCTTAATCCGCAAAGACATGGACGTATTAGATCGAACAGACAGATATGTTACACTAATCCTTTGTAGAATAAGCAGTAGCAGTAGCAAGTCATTGGTAAGCAGTAAAATATATTCTGACAAGCAATGAAGACGGGCGAGAGAAGTGTATTTTACTTGTAATTGGTTTCAAACTCAAACTCAAAGCATTTATTTTAATTAAACCAATTACTGGCACTTTTGAATTGTCAAAGAGTCGATCAGTTAGTCAGAAAGTTGAAGCTAGTTGCCCATTCCAAAACGTAGATCTCTATGGAGAAGAACGGGCAAGAAACTCCACGGACACTCTTTTGAATCAAGATAAGTATTACAACATCATGGGTACATTATATTTGTTGCATTTGGGTACATATTATTTGTTGTTGCTACAAGTGAGAACAATGTAAAAAAAAATACTTAAAACCAAGTTAAAATATAAAATTAAAAATAAGGCCTGGCAGATAAGAGATGACCAGTCTCAAACGGCGCCCGTTCACGAACATGACGCGTATTATGTATGTTTCCGGATGGGGACACGGATTTTCTTTAGACTCTAGGAATAAATCGATGCTAAATAATTTATTTATTATTTAGATGGCTATAAACTCAGAAAGAGGGGCGTATATACCTAACTAGGAAGTGCAAAAGTAATTGACTCCAAAATGAAGATGGCATCAAATGAGGCCCCGTCAACACTTTGTCTATTTTGAGCAACAACAATATGATGTAAAATATTACACAATACATACGATTTTTTTTTGCACCTATTGTACTCTATTATGCTATTTCTTAGTGTTTCATATTACTTTCATTCGTAAAGGAACTGAGTGAGAGCATACCTGTCACTTTCACAGTATTCTGTGAAGAAAAGACTGACAATTCTGAATATTTTAATGATTTTGTAAATGAATCAAGCTCAGAGCAAAAGAAACAAGAATGTCTAGCTCACAATAAGACCATAAAAATGCTGAATCGTTCTTAATTGGCACTACAAAAAACTAGACTTTAATTGCTAGTATCTGAACAAAGCCGTATTCAAGGTCGTAACAAATGAAACATACTGATGAAGCCCATACAGAAGTTCCGTTACTCATTGTACGAAGTTAACAGTAATCATCTAACATTTGAGTACACCCGCGAACACAGATTGTCAAATAGCCGCCATCTTCCCACAGCCTGTATATACCCGTGTAATTGGCGCGAATTAGCTGAGATTCACATAATGCCGCCATTACTGGCAGAATGTTGCCAGTGTAATTAAATAAACGTTCTTCGTAAAGGTGTATATAAAACATTAGTTGTGTGCTCCACAGAATGGGAAGATTGAACTACGATTATAAAGCAATGACAGTCTGTCAGTCGGGCTTCGAGGAAGTAATTAGGTAGCAGGACTGATTGGACCAGTAACAAGAATCATTACTTGAACTGAAACGACGAGGAATTGTTAGTGAGAAATAAAAAAATAAATAAAAACCACTTCAAAGTCAATCCAAAGTTATGTCCCGCATCTCAAGAAAAAGGACAGGCGGTTATTATAAGCAGGAATCTTCATAATTAACAAAAAATAAATGTTCCAGCTCTTTGAATAGAATTATCAAACTTCAATAACTAAACAGAACACAACATCGCATCGTTGAAATCCTACATCACAGGCACAGGCAGCAAATTATAAAGATATAGTATAGACTAGCTTTTGCTTTTACATGTGGAAAACATAGGGCCGTCCGATATAACTGTGCAAACTCAAATCGCTACGATATATCGTTACCGTGTATAGTAGGCATAAAGCCGGCATGCCGGCATGCCGACCGGCGATACCAGTCGGCATGATTTTTTCCGATATCTTCAACAGTCGTCGTCATATTTCAGCCAATTTACACAAAACCATAATGAATTACACTGAATCACTCCGTTCATTGGAGAAAACCGTATGAAAATCCGTTCGGTACATTTTGACATTATCGCATTCAAACAGACACACTTACGCGGCGGGGGGGGGGACTTTGTTAATTACTTAAAATTTATTATGCCAGTCACGCTCTAATAACAAATAACTTTTGTCCGAGTGTCCACTCGTTCAAATAATTTCCTCGTAAAAACTTCGAATGAAATAAAGACTAAACGTTACCTCAAGATTCGAACTATGACTACATTTCCAATCCCTTAAATCTCTTAAAAAGAGGTAGGTACACAATCCACAATCATTTGTCAACCCCTATTGTACCCCCTCAAAAACGCTGTAGGTACCATATATTTCTTTATTTCCTACCAAAAGCATAAAATTTTATTTTCATATCCCTAACTTAAGAAATGCTGGGTTTCCCATCTTTCATCCCTTATATCACCCCTTGTAGTATTGTTTTTGAAAGTATCCTGTGTCCTTTCCCAAGATGCTATATAAAGCCTTGCCAAATTTTGTCGAAATCCGTGCAGTTTTGTGAATTTTAAAATCAACCCCTATTTTAGCCCCTTAGGGGATGATTTTTCAAAAACGCTGAACCGCATATTTCTTTGTTTCCTATCAAAAGCATACATTTTAATTTTCACATGCCTAACTTAAGAAATACTGAGTTTCCATACAAACTTTCATCCCCTATATCACCCCCTGTAGGATTATTTTTAAGACAAAAAGTAGTTCATGTCCTTCCCCAGGATGCTATATAAAGCCTTGCCAAATTTTATCGACGTCCGTGCAGTTTTGTAAATTTTAAAATCAACCCCTATTTTACCCCCTTAGGGGATAATATTTAAAAAACGCTGAACCGCATATTTCTTAATTTCCTACCAATAGCATGAATTTGTTATTCCTAACTTTAGAAATACTGGGTTTCCCTTACAAACTTTCATCCCCTATATCACCCCCTGTAGTATTGTTTTTGAAAGTATCCTATTTCCTTTCCCAGGATGCTATATAAAGCCTTGCCAAATTTTATCGAAATCCGTGCAGTTTTGTAAATTTTAAAATCAACACCTATTTTAACCCCTTAGGGGATGATTTTTCAAAAACGCTGAACCGCATATTTCTTTATTTCCTACCAAAAGCATACATTTTAATTTTCACATCCCTAACTGAAGAAATACTGAGTTTCCCATACAAACTTTCATCCCCTATATCACCCCCTGTACTATTATTTTTGAAAAAAATAGTATGCTATGTCCTTCCCCAGGATGCTATATACAGCCTTGCCAAATTTTGTCGAAATCCGTGCAGTTTTGTTAATTTTAAAATCAACCCCTATTTTACTATATTTTATCCCCTTAGGGGATGATTTTTCAAAAACGCTAAACCGCATATTTCTTAATTTCCTATAAAAAGCATACATTTTAATTTTCACATCCCTAACTTAAGAAATACTGAGTTTCCCATACAAACTTTCATCCCCTATATCACCCCCTGTAAGATTATTTTTGAAAAAAAAAAGTAGCCTATGTCCGTCCCCAGGATACCATCTATAGCCTTGCCAAATTTTATCGAAATCCGTTCAGTGGTTTAGGCGTGAAAAGGTAACAGACAGACAGACAGACAGAGTTACTTTCGAATTTATAATATTAGTATGGATGTCGCTACAGGCTACTGCATTAGAAAATGATGATAAGAGGAATTCTCAGGCCAATTACGGCCATTCAAAAATTGCCAACGCGGACGGTATTTCACGTCCACACGGCGGGGTATTGGTAAAGTTTTCAACTAGCAATAATCGCACCTCGGATTAACCTCATTGGTTACGATATTGCCTCTGCGCAAAGTTAACTCATAAAAGTTTCGGCCCGACCCCAACCAAATCGCGGTAACGAAACCATAGCGAGATCTAACTCGATCCCAACGCCATCTATCGAGCGAGGGGTAAGTTTTTTTTTCACAGCAGGTTGTAGGTACTGCAGAGCACAAAGGGCTACAAAATATAACAGAGTTAGTTTTAAAGAATTGAATTTAAAGAATAATTATTATTATTGGAAGCAACTGCAACTGATTTGTGCAATATGTTCCTAAACTAAGGAACATACTGATATAGGTACATATCTCACTATCTTACTACTTATCTTAATATGGGGAACACCCAAATACTCCGAAATATTTTATTCCGAATTTCGATATTCCGATTTTCAAAAGTCCGAATTTCATAATACCTAAGAATTATAATGTCTAATAATAAAAATCACGAAATTTATTTTACCGAAAGTCGTAAATGCGATTTGTTAGTCTTCCGATTTTCATATGTCCGAAGAATCAAATGCTCGATGAGTTTTCGGTCCGAAAAACGACATTCCGACTTTCAATACTTCGAATAAACTACAAAAATTAGGATTTGACAAGATGTGCTACAAAATTTAGTGACAGAAACGAATTGCTGCAAAACCGACTTCACGCAGTCTTGTCTGCCCTATACTAGAGTGTAATTTAAAAACGCGTAGGCGCGGAGGGGTGGGGCGGCCCGCGAGCTGAGGAGCAGGTGGTTTGAAGGCCCGCCGCCGCGGCTGAGGCTGAGCCGAAGCTGCGGCGGTGAGCGTTAAAACCATCTGCGACGATAAGCTCGCGTGGGGCCACCCAAACCCCGCAGCGCCGGAGCCGTGACAGAAACAATGCATGTTGCATGTTGCATGCCTGCTTGCATGCTCCATGCTTACTTGCATGCTGCATTCCTGCTTGCATGCTGCATGCCTGCTTGCATGTTGCATGCCTCCTTGCATGTTGCATGCTTGCTTGCATGCTGCATGCCTGCTTGCACGCTGCATGCATGCTGCATTCCTGCTTGCATGCTGCATGCCTCCTTGCATGTTGCATGCTTGCTTTCATGCTGCATGTTGCATGCCTGCTTGAATGCTGCATGCTTACTTGCATGCTGCATGCATGCTGCATTCTTGCTTGCATGCTGCATGCCTGCTTGCATGCTGCATGCCTGCTTGCATGCTGCGTGCCGCCTTGCATGTTACTTATCTTCCAAGTTAGCTGACAATTTCGCAACCAAATAAAAAATAAAGCAGATAAGTATATGGAAGAACAGATTAGCTAACAAACTCAAACAAATTGGGGACAATTTCATGCAAGAACGATATCGTAGAAACAGCGAGAAAAACAAAACTATAACGATGGGAAAGTTTTTACAATGGAAGTTGAAATTAAAACTTAAGTGCTTACAAAAATCGTGATGTAACAATGGAGTAATTAAAAGTAACTATAAATAAAAACACGAATTGAATGTTACCTATTATTTCAATTTTCTTCTTTTTAGTGATGAGCATGTTATTAGGCATCTCATCTCACTTGATTTAACATTTCAATGTCTAAAGTCTTTTGCAAAGTTTTGAGCAGATTTACACCACATTACACCAGATCAAGATAAAACAATATGATGTACCTAACTAAGTACAGATAAACAATACAAACACTATCGTATCCCAATCGCAATCGAATTCGTTACAAGTCATAGAAATAATAGAAACAACAATATTATGAAACACCATAGCACTTCTTACGTAAAAAGTGAGAAAGAAAGTTAAAATCATACGCATAGTGAGATAGGAATTGAGATAGACAACCGTTGCAAATTGCAAAACAGTCGTTTCGAGGGAGCAGCAGAACGAATTAAAATGGAACCACCATTAAGAGGTCATTCTGACGTAATAGTGTAATGCTATCGAGTATCGATAACAAGTGCTGCATTAGGTAAATCAAATGAGCCGTGAACGAATGACGCCGTGAAATTAGCTATCTCAGATTGATGTAACGGGGACGGTGTGATAGGCAGAAATAACAATCTATGTGTGCCGATGGTCTAATAAGTATCGATATTCTTGTTTTATCAGAAATGTGTTGCAATAATGTCTTGCACCTTTCCGCGGTATTGCGGGTAATAACAGATATTGAAAAAAAAAACAAAACAACAACAGAACAAACAAAACAGTAACAACAGTGAACGTGTATAAAAACAAAAGAAAAATTGTGAAATGCAACAAATGATGAGATGACAAAATTACGCTGCAACGTTTAGTCCTTGTGATTGATGTCATTCATATAATGCTTGAACTCCTGCATACAACGCCAGAGCAATATAAATTACAAAACAATGGAAATGAAAACACAGACACTTACAATTATTATAAATAAATTACAATTAGGTAATATGGTTACAATTACAACACATAATATTAGTCACATAACTGCGAGAAAATTATAAATGTTTCTATTACGAGAAATATTTCTGTACAATCTGCAAAGTCAGGCACATCGGTTGTCGAAATTACGAACAAACCACAGGCTGATGGTGGGTTACGAAATATAATGACTCATCAAAATAATGGAGTTGCGAAACTGTGATGCCCTCGAGAAATATCAAGAAGACGGTTGAACAGATATATTTTTGAAGTGAGAAATAAATAAATACTGAAATTCATCAGCTGAGCTAGAATAGAAGCCAAACTTAATTAGAATGACAATAGATTCAGCTGATGTGGTTGATAACAGGGACAAATAAAGGGTTCGTTCAGGGCTAAAGCAATATATACAAGTCAAATTATATCACTACTTAATATTAATCCTTTGAATTAGGTATTCAAGGAATGCGCTAGTCTGGCTACTGTTACTTCATATACAAAAGTTGTTAGAATTTCGATAAATGGTTCTACATTTCCTAAAAGCCTGACCAGTTTTAGTTCACTTTGAAAGTAATTTATACCAAAAACGCTAAATCTTAGACAAGAACACAGTGTTACAAATGTAATAGTCAAAATAAAGAACACATATTTCCATAAATCAGCTGATTTGTTAAATTTTTCCTTCATTTCCATAAATAAACAAAACATTTTCCTTACATCACAAATCGTTGACCCGATCCACACCTCCATAGTGTAAACTTGTTAATATCTATTCATTATAGGCAATGATTACCATATTACACAACATTGCCTTACGCGACTGCTAATATGACAATTTACATATTCAAATTAGTCGTGAGTCATTCTTGGATGAATGAAAATATTTTGCGAATCCTTTTGTGGATCGTGTAGCTTGGGTATACATTGTAAGTTCCTTTGATTATGCATCTCATCTTTGTTTATTCTGCCCATCCGGTGTTGGAGCTGGCAATCATAAGATCCGTGCTATTACAGAACTTGATGTTAGCTTGAAGTTCAAAGTGATGAAGCAATGGTTTCAACTTTAGAATGTTATTTGGTTAGAATTGAATGAGTCGGTTTTCATATAAAATTAGTTTCGCTATATCAATAATGTGGATTTGTTAAGCATATGAAAACAGCAAAAACATTTAAGACCTCTGCAAAAGCCTTATTCAGCATCTTATTGGTGTCCTTCCATATTTAAAGCCTTATTGATACGTGACAATATACTAATTACGACAAAGCTCCAGCTGTATTTAACGTTGCTTTATCACTTGCAACCTTTCATTGCCCAAGCTCAACGCACAGCTGCGCGTGCGCTGCTTCGACCCATACGTAAGCACATTTCACAATACGCCATTGGAACAAGCCCAATACCGCTTTGTTTAATATTATGGCTGGAAGTGGTAGGATGTAAATAAAATCGGTAACGGATAAACGTAATGTGTTCGATTCGTGTAAATAATGAAGTGTTTACTTATAAAAAGAAACCGATTCCATGAGTGGATGTTTACAACGGTAAAAATTGCTGACGCTACTTAAGAGCCTATACTACCTCAGGTTTTTATCTCGCTCGCGCGATTCTGCGCGCACACTAAGTGAGAGCGAGACTGAGTGCGGTGCTGGGCGCCGATAGTTTAGGTAATTGCTTTTTACGGTGAAAATAATGGCAATTTAAAAAAAATAAAAAACATAAGACCTGCTTTATAGTTAGTTCAGTTAGTATGCAAAGTTTCATGATCTAATTTGAAGTACTTTTTGAATACCAGCGGTTTAATGTTCGGTTTAGAGGTAACTTTGGATTTTTTTTCTATCGAGAAAATTTTATGGAATCGTGTTTTCGGCTAACATAGTACTTGACATCAATCCTCAACTTTACCATATATTTATTTCAAAATTAATGCTGCAATAGTTTCGACATATCGGAGGATCATGCTAAGCCGTTTGAGGTAGTATAGGCCCTTAAGTCTCTAAATGGCATAAATACATAGCGAAAGGGATACGTTATCTATGCGAGAAACGAAAACACTTGCCAATGATATCATTGATATCATCAAAGAGTAAGATAATTCAAGTATGCTAAACTTGTATGATACTTAAGAAGTTAAGACGGGGAAAATAAGAGCGATGATAACAATTTATAGCCAATAAAGACAGCTGATGTAATAGAAAATGTAACAAATCTGGCATTCTAACTCCAGAAAGTTACGTACACTGATTATTTCACCAATATAGATTAAACTACATACAAAAGGACAATTGAGAAACTATAATGACCGCTATAAAACAATTCTAAACCTGTGCAGCACCACGATATGGTCCATTACAGAACTGCATCGCGCATATGCGAGTGCTCGATCATTACTATGATTTGCGGCATTGCGCCGTGGTCATTGTGGTCTGATTGCTGACTTTACAAACTTACAGTTTCATTTCACATACCTTTATATTCTATACTCTCTAATACTTTTTAGTCTGGAGAGAAAGGCTGGGGAATTTTGTCATCGGCAGCATTATGATTGTCTTATTCTACTGTCATTATGATATCACTTTCTTGATGAAATCTCTTGATTTGAAAGACGGTTGTGTAAACTATTGCTGTTGGTTTTGTTGTTTGTACGACGTTGGGAAAAGTTGTGATTTGATCAGGTAATGCAAATAAGCCTACTTTTTAAATGTACCTACATACTTCTTCGTTACACCGAGTCATACGTATTTTGGTGATGTAAAAGAGAAATCGGTAATAACAATTATTTCACACCTGCATGGCATTATACAGTGGCTTATTGCATGAATTAATTTATAAATCCAGATCTCCATCAAAATCTTATTAATTATGAAAATAACGAAGTATACACAATTGCCCTAGATATTTCTCGATCAACATTACATAACTCACATCTCAATATTCTCAGAAAGATAACACACAGCTAATTAAGAAACTATACGAAATGGGACAATACCGCAATTGCAGTGAAACATGAATTACGCACCAGGTGCAACGGACGGAGCTAATCTGATAACGTTTATACTTTATAACTTCACTGGCTTCAGACATCATAAATTACCCATGGACACTTTTATAAGCCATCGTCTTTGTGTTCAGTTTATCGAGAGCACTATCTTTGCAAAGTAGGCGTACTACTTGTATGCTACTTTATGTTGTATATTTTACTATAGCACCTGTCTAAGGTGCCCTGGAATTCAAATCTTAGATACTATCTTTTCAAATATAAAATAACAAAAACTACGGGTACACACAGTAACTGTTGATAAAAGTCAGTTGATGAAGTAATTTTCACGTAACATAGGTAGGTACTTATACAGATTCAAAAATCAATACTCAGTCTGTATTATGTATTCAACTTGCGTAATTATTACCTTTAATATTTGCAAACCATCATCTTTGTAAAATCAACAAAACTTATCAAACCTTACATAACGGCAGCTCCCAATATTACCTGTAACAAAAGAGTAGGAAACATTAGAATTTCAATACAAATCTGAAGTACATTTTGACCCCTCAAGCCGAGTTCAAGAACCCACGGACACTTCAATACAGTTCAAGTACGTTTGTAATTGAATTACAACCAAAGCCGTGGCTGTACTGTTTGACTCTGACATTAACAACTCCTTTCTGAAATAAACAGCAATGTATAGGAAGTCTGTGTTAGGGACGTTAAAATGTTGCATAATAGCGTCCAGTGGCTTGGAATTTTTCGTTCAAACAATATGGTATGGCGCGAACACAAAAGCTTCAATAGCACTGTTGTATTGAATTGTGCTGTTTGATTTATATGTAAACATTCATATAAAGACTTATGAGATTTTTCTTTGTTGAAATATTTTCCAAACAAACAATTACACTTCTCACGTCATTTGCTATTGTTTTTATTATAACGCGAAAATGGTCTACGTGTGTATATTTTTGTGCTTTTATAATATCAAACAATAAAAATTTAAAATTTATTAATTTACTGTTAAGAATTAAATCTCGATATCATAGTTAATCTCTTCACACTTAATTAATTTCAAGGTAAATGAGTAAGATCATTACAGCGTCCTTGCTTTCAACAAATTATTAAAGTGGATCGAAGTCAGTAGCTCCAAATTACTATAAATTACATGTCTACCAGCCACCTATGATTTTCCGCGTAAGACCAAATTGCTATTTACATTAATAAGATCGACACGTAACACGGTACAATCGATCATCTGTCAAAATATATTATACCGTATATATAATTTATTTGATGAATTAAATGAAAGTCTGTCTGTCATCACACCGCCAATGATAATCAAGTGTAAGTGCTGAAATGTAAAGCATAGTGATCTAACAGCTATATTATACAACTGGCAATTATGCGTTGCGGTTGGCAACATCGGTAAATTGCAAGATTGATGGGGAAAAAAATTACTTGGCTGTAATGGTAGTCGAAAAAATTAAATACTCTGTAATCTATGATGGTAAACAAGTCTTCAAATATCACAATGTAGATCTAGCATAAGAACCTATTGCACCCATATTCATAAATTACCCACGCTGACTGAAAATATCCAACTAAAATAACAATGGCAAAATATTAATAAGACCTAAATACTTTAGGGACGTAACATAGAAGAAGAATAACAAGTCAATTTTAATTAGAAACCTCAAACCAGCCTATCATACAACTTTCAGGAAGTTACAATTTATAAGATAAAGACGCATTACATAAATAACGAAGAACCTTCAGACACTCATAAAAGAGAACACACTTATTTGCGTGTATGACTGACAGACGGACAAAGCACTTGTAATTGCTTGTACGTAACACCAGTATGAACCAGATAGTTATAATGTAATTGAACATTTGAATCTTGGACCTTGAAGGTTGCCCAAGAACAAAGGAGTTTTGCTTTACATTGTTAAATTTTGTATAATGCCGTGCAGTTGCCCAACAGATAATGTAATTACAGTTATCGAAATCGTATACATTGGAGTCTTATAAGATATTGCAGCAGCGAACGTGGGCTTATAAAATGATACTAAGAATATAGCAACACCATAACAATCTCTAAATAAAAATATAATATTGTTGGACTCTAAAATGAAGACTGTTGAAGCTAATATAACAGCTGATGAAAGTGTCAAGTTAGAAAATGAAGCCAAAAAAGATCCCAAGGAGGAACATCTCAAAGGAATGTGAAGATCTTATCAAAAGCATTGGCTTATTACGTTTTACTACAGTAACATTATCATAGTATCACCCACAAACATTCCATAGTGGTGCCAAAATGGGGCATAGTATCGCTTCATAAATATGACTCTAATTTGAACCAAAAATGACGAGACACACCTAGACAGGAGTTACAGGTTGTTCAACCCATATGAAAATAAAGTTACGATCTATCATCATCCTCCCACATAATATTACTAATACGTTTACGATCCGAGCGTAGTGCATCCCACGTGCCATCTCGAGTATTCACTCTTTATGGTAATCTACAAGGATTATAGTTATGGATGTGGCATATTCATTATTTTTGATGTAGGTCACCGGTAGCTGAATCTTTGAAATGCATTGGCATCTTCATGAAGTGATTCACGATGATCGATGTTTCTTTCGATTGCTATGAAGAAAACAGATATAATTTATCGGTAGTTTTTGTTAATGGCTCTTTATATAAGATAAGATAAAGATAGGTCTTTGAAAGGTATAACCAGTATCATAAAGTCATGACGATTCTAGTTTTAACGATTATTGCACGCTGACACATAAGTGCATTAGACTTACTTCCTTATTAATTTGTGTTAATTACTA
Organism: Cosmia trapezina; assembly: GCA_905163495.3. NCBI lineage: Eukaryota > Metazoa > Arthropoda > Insecta > Lepidoptera > Noctuidae > Cosmia > Cosmia trapezina. The sequence continues at coordinate 13,234,834 of LR991042.1, forward strand.
AATTGATACAGTGATTAATATGCATAAAGAATATTACGTGAGAAGTTTGTGTGACAAAAATAAATTTAATAACGAAAGTGAGAACATGTCACGTCACATTAAACTCTTAAACTAGCGTGGAAACTAGTTCTGGTTATTTGAAATGTAACATTTTTTGTCTATGATTATAAATACAACATTTGTAAAGGAAGTCACTCGAATAAATGCATGGCAAACTATTTTCTTCTGCCATTTGTGATCAATGGTGCAAGATTTGTTTCAATAGTTACATATGCGATTATTTTAAAAATAATAGTGTGCGGTTTTGTGATTTACCTGGGTTATTGACAATATATAATATATGCCAGCCAACTGGTTTAATTTGCCGTTTAGTTAACCGCCTAGCCTTTTAAATAGCCGGCGCCCGTTCAACTAGGGGCCTAAATTATATTCAATTATTGGTTAGGTTGGAACTATGCGCCCGAGATGAGTTAGCGGCAGTAACTAAGCTAGGGCATCCCGACCACATGGGTTAGAACTGTGACCAACCGCGTGCGAGCCGAGCGAGCAAAGTGAGCGGTCCGCGGCAGCGGCCGGCGAGCACCAAAGTCTAGGTGGTTAACGAAACGACTAATTCAACCAGTTGTCTGCGACATATGGAACTGCATAACATGGTATCAGAAACACAGATTACTAAGTGCAGAAAAGAGGTTAAGAATAATGTAATTTAGTAGAGTTGGCTTTTATTATAGAGAACTAGAAGGTAAAAGCCGAAGTAGAAGACAAATAATTTGGTGAAACGAACACACTAAACTATTTATCCACACAAGACTAGAAGCTTTCTTAATTAAGTTCTAATGACTTCACACACAATTTAGCAGCAAACGTTGTAGACAGTTTCGCAAATTAAGATCCGTTATTAACAGTAAAACACAGTGAGTGGGCACCAGAGCTACTCGGCTTGAATATGAAGCTTCGGGTGATACCTGATGAGGTCAGGCTATAGTTGCCTTTATACCCGACTACGGCGAAGCAAAAAGGTGGGTTATGATTTTGACCGGTATGTATGTATGTATGTATGTTCATCTGTTCCCTCATAACTCCTTGTCATAATTAGACAAATGAGGTATCATTAGAAGCGTCTTGACCGTCCGCTGGTTATAGGCTATGTGACGTCACATTAAATTGAAAATGGCGCCCTCTAAAGGATATAAAGTCATGAACTAAAAAAATATTTTTTTTTAATGATGCCGTAGTGGGTATCAAATGAAAGGGCTTAATTAGAACATTTCAAAAATTTATATGTTGTTAGCTATTGCACGCGGCTTTGCTTGCATGTAGTCGATAATTGGGAATAATTTCACTGTCTCTTCAAACCTACCCAAAATAAATACCTATATAATAATTATTCTTCTTTAAAAATGTAAATTGACTCTACCCAAAACGAAATTATAACCCCAAAATAATTTAAATAAAAAATAAGTTTAATAAAAACTAAAACCCGACTACTGAAAAATCGCGCTATAAAAAGTATGAAACAAGAAAATATTTTCATCTGAAATTAGAAAAAGACAGACAAATTAAAAATCCGGAGTCACACGTAATCTGTTCGATTTATGCCATAACAATGTTACATGACTTGTGACTCCGGATTTTTAATTTGTCTGTCTTTTTCTAATTTCAGATGAGAATATTTTCTTGTTTCATACTTTTTAGAGCGCGATTTTTCAGTAGTCGGGTTTTAGTTTTTATTAAACTTATTTTTTGTTCACTAGTTCCTGGTATTAATATGCTAGATTGCAAAGATATATTAACTAAAACTAATGATGAGCAGGAAATGAGTGAAAAGTTCTGAGAAAATCGGGAGATATTCTTTACTAGCTAGTCGTTAGAGCTAAGTGGATCTGGATTAAAAAAGATAATACAGGCAACAAAAAAATCAATCTGCCTAGCCTTTTCCCAACTATGTTGGGGTCGGCTTCCAGTCTAACCGGATGCAGATGAATACCAATATTTTACATGGAGCGACTGCCTATCTGACCTCCACAACCCAGTTACTGAGTAATACGATACCCCTTGGTAAGACTGGTTGTCAGACTTTCGGGCTTCTGACGACCCGTAACAACTGTCAAAGATCCACGAATCACGAAAACAGCCGGACCAACGGCTTAAGGTGCTATCCGAGGCACGGAGGAATCTCGGTATTTAAAGTACGTCACCCCCATCCACTGACCAACCCCGGCAAGCGTAGCTTACTTAACCTGACGGATCGACCCGTGCGGCTGTTATTACTTAGCCACGATATAATACAGGCAACAATGCTGATATCTAGATGGAGTATCATTTAGATCAGCATCAGACTCTAAAGACTAAAAATTAAAGAACCTTACATTGGGTGCTTGTAATTAAGTTTACCAAGGAGAAATAGTTAAGCAACAATATACTACTCTACTTGATATCAATAGCCACCAGACCAATTGAATTATCGCAGAATGATCGATTTAATTTTTAAACAAAATGCAGTGACCGAATGAATTTGTCAGTTTGTCTGAAGCTTTTAATTTATTAATCTAACTACTTAAACGGACAATATAAATTACTTTCAGTTTTAAAATCTATATATGATTCACTGACGTTAATAAAGATGTTTATTAATCTGAAATTTAGACAAACGGTTGAATGGTTTGTTGCTTAAGAATTTCGCAATCGACTTCGGGTTTATTCAAATGTTAATTGAAAAGTAATAATTTACCAGAAATATCTAAATTTAGACAAAGTTTCCGAAGGCAATATTGTTGCGCTTTAGGCAAACAATGCAAGCAGGCTGTGAGGCCAACCGTAGCTAACAATCTAACGGCTGCAAACCGAGTGAGATAACCAATTCGACGTGTTTATGAAGCACTAGTTACAGCAACCGGGCCCATAAGTACGATTCATGCCTTTAAAAAATATGATAGCCCAAGGAATGCACTTATTGACAAATTTTAATCTTAAGAAGTAGTTAAGCAAACAATCTATTCTCGATGCTACCAAGAGGTATTTGAAGGGTTTAGTGTGTTATATGTCAAGTAGCAACAGACCGTCTGCTGGAATTGAGCTGTAAGATTATAAGATGATAAGCAATTGATGAATATAAGATTTTCCACAGTCTCAGATATGGATAGGTAGCAAGCAAGATAAAACAGTGCAGTACATATAAATCTATTTAGATATGCAAACTATCGTTGTATGTATATCGTTATACTCTAAGTAGGTACATAATTTTCCAAGTATGTAGTTCCAGTTCGTGCGGAAATATACAACACAGTTATTAGGTTAGTCACAGACGTTCATTCTCATGATCTCCTGTAGCAATTCCAGAGATTTACAAGTTCCCTAACGTAACGCGAGTAGGCGGGGCCCAGATTTTAAATCATGAAGCCACTTACAACGTGGAACAAATTGAGTCATTTTGTCTGTTTCAACATCTATATCAGCGACCAAATTATGGTGAACCTTAGCCGGACACGATACTGCAAAATTTGCTTCAAAATGATCAGTTTATCAGAAAATACAGGTTAAGTTAAATTGGTTATGCAAGCGCTCAAAGGGCATTGTCGATTTACGAAGATGGCGCAAGGTAAACGGCAAAAAGTTATGATAGCATTATCTATTACCGCTAGAGCCGCAAGATGTTTGCTCAACGACTCGAGTTAGAATGTAAAAGAGATACTTATATACGGGTGTTGAGTTACGGAAGTCTGAACAACTGAATAGGCACTTGAACTTGTGATTTCTACTCTATTGCTTTAGAGAGCAGTCGTTGATGTGATCAAACATGTCGATTGTATTGCTGAAGATAACATAAATGTTTTCGATCAAACTGCAGTTGATAAACGAAGTAAAAAATCCATAACATGATGTCAGATTCGGAAGAGCATAAAGTATTAGCGTGTTAAAAGGTAATTTGAATAATACAGGAAGGTAAAAAAATGACCTTGTGGTGCCGACAGTTAAATGCGCTTCGAGATTTGTTTAGCTCTCGTGAGATCATCAATAAAACGGCTAAATAAATTATGGAGTTTGCAAACGTTCATATTTTGCACGGTGCATAGAAATATTGTCTATCATTATGGAGCAAAGAAATGCTACCGCGGATTAATATCAACTTAAAATAAAAAGAACTACGGAAAATAGAAACCTAAAAACAGATTACTAAAAGTAAAGAAACGGAAAAAATGGTTTTACTTAATATGATAAATACCCAACTTTGGGGAGCAGTTTTAGGAGAAACAGAAGATGAATTGCAACAATTTAGAAGATCTCTGCAACGAGAATTCCAAAATGGTGTTAACAACATGATATTCTTGTACTAGATAGTATTATAAGGAAGTGTTTTTATTGCTTGTTAACAACACAGTACTAAGAATGAGATCACCGGCATGTGTGAGTCATTTAATCTATTAATTTACTACGAATATAACTTGTTTCTGGTTGTTGAGGCATTGACCTATTTAGAGGTCTATTTGCTACCCTTTGTCTATTAATTCATTGGGAAGATATATTATGTGCCATATATTTTACTTACGGTTGACTTGTATGTTTATGTAGCGTATGACTATGTATACTGTAGGTAATGGTGAAGTGAAAATAACTATAAATAAAGCCAAGAATCATGAAGTTCCATGATTCTTCCATTTGAATGTACATACGTAAATAAGACTTGGGCATTATTATTATGTAGAATGTATGGAACATTATATATAACAATAATACCCAAGAAATGCAAGCACAACTAGCAACAGCAAAATGGGAAGTAGAAGTTATCTTAACTTAAGACATAATTAAAATGCTGGCCATTTAAAGTTATCCACTCGGAGAAAGGAAAACTTAGATCCAGAAAATAGATTATCCAACCACGGAAGTTTCACAAATCGTGCTGAGTTTTATCAATAAACATAACTCAATCTATTTAGCTGTAAATTTATCGAGTACAACAAGAATAATTTCAAAAGCACTACAGCGATGTGGTAATTGGGAACAAATCACAGTACGTGCAGACAAATTAACCCACATCTCGCGTGGTTTAGGTTGACGCTTGTGTGATGATGGCAGAAGTGGACGAACCGACAATCGACGTATGTAAGTACATAACGGGACGAACACGTGCTCCCGATACTTCGAACATTGCATCCGCAAACATTATTGTTTGCCAACCGGTTCTGCCAGCTTTAATTACCATTCCTACTAAGCCACTTAATTCAGAAGCTGATTACATTGATTAATGATCAAATAGTGATCGCAGATATGCTTCAGACTATAATAAGAAAGCATTAGATGATAATGAAGATGATTTAACGGCTAAATATTTATGAGAATTTATTTCGACTGTTGTAACAGCATTGCGAGCTAATTCACGTTGTCATTTGCTAGTGTGTTGATAACTCCCAATTTGTGACGCCTCATACAATGAAACTGTGACTAATCTTAGCACTGACGAATTTGTAGGCTACACTGTTTTACTAATCAAAAACAATTGTTTGAAACTGTATACGATTTCACGTGAGATCGTTGTTATTAAATTACTTCCATTAGTGATCTTCATGAATACTTCCCGTGTGTAAAACTAGTATTTTGGTATGTAATGCTCAAACTGCTCTATCAAATTGTTTTGCGGTGGTGCAGATTAACCTTCAGGGACTGGTAAGCACAGTTTATGATTTTCTCATTGCAAAACTATTTGTTGCTTCAAACAGAGCGGTTCGTTGGTGTTAGCATTGTTACTGATTATGAAAATATATTATAAAAACCTAGCAACTACATAGGATTAAACCCATTAATCAATGAAACAACAAAGAAACAACAGAGAGTAGATACGACTAACACAGTAGATACAAAGCCTGAATACAACGAAGGATTCAATAGTGTACTCGATTATCCTTTCTGAAAGCCGACGATAAAGCGTGATAATGGTAAGCTGTTACTCAGAGATAAAATATTGATCGGCGATTCAATAAAGCTTCGTTATGAAGTGCGACCTACCGTGGTGTTCGATATATCTGGAACGTGGCGTATTAAGGCCAAGAATGGCGAAGTGCAATGGAATAAAACCAGTTTAGGAGAGCGATTTTGTATATTTGTTTGTGCGAGTCACTTTTAAAGAAAACGATAGTATTCTTGGAAGGTTTTCGGGCTTGTGTTTTGCCTTCGTTAGCGGCGATTGTTTTAATGCTTCGAAGGGAAATGAAGCAGAATATCGTGCTCTGACGTATTATAAAAGGTTAATTGGAAAGGTTATACGTGTAGTAGTTGTAAACATGAATCTTGTTGTTCTTATGCATAAATTCAATCAATGTTACTGTCAACTGTATCAAGTGATTTCTAACACATTTCCTTAGTAATTCATCAGGAACATTGTTCTCTTTCGTTTAAAGTTCCATGTTTAAGGGATGAAATAACATTATTAATATCTTTATTTATGTACTAAGATTTTTTACATAACATTGTTTTTAACATGTGGACAATCAGATAAAACAAATCCTTTAACAAGATATCATATGAAATTGACGTGCAGTAGATAATATATGTTACGTTAATCGGGGAATGCACTGTTAGTGCTAGTTATCATCGGACGGATCCCGTTACATGTTTTTCATTTGAATCATTGTTGCTTGTTGGAAACAATAGAGACAGTCTAATTTATAGCATTCTAATCTACAATCCTTTTGTAATAAGTGGGTTCGACAATAGATATTCGACTACACCGGTGAAGGGCACAGGATGTGTCTGTTTATGGGTGGTTTAGGTACAGTCTTTCATGTTCTGAGAACACTTATCGGCTTCTCTAGATAGGTAATCGTTACCCAGCAACGGTAACAAAGAGTGGTTTGCTATGTTTGAGTATTATTGTACAGTAATGTATGTAAAACCATGATTGGAATTTTCTTTAACAAGGTGCTACATTATTTCACCACTCATCTATCAACTCCATCATGACCAGAAAGCAAGAGGTTGCCGACACCATGACACAGGCTTCTTCAGAATCGATTCCACCGATTGCACCATCATCGATATCTGAATCGATTAAATCTAAATCGATTCCTCATACAAAGACTTCTACTTATCGTTGTAAATCCGTTAATGGCACACGTCATTCCAACTGCATTACGACCCTAGACGCTGCGTTAGCTTCAACACTTTCACGTTGTCTATCATTGTTCAGTTCCTATACCATATCAAGAACTTATAATGCCTCTATTACTGCATACAGGGTTGTAACATCAGTAACATATTTTCATATATTGGTTTATTTAATTGCTAATTGATTGAGACAGAGGAATGAAACAGGGAGGCCTTTGCCTTGCACTGAGACAACACAGGCTTATAATAACAAAACATAATAATTTATGATTGAAAAGAAAAGCCTTCCAAAATTTATGAAAGCAGACAAAAAATAACCGAACAAAGCTTATGTGTTATTGCTTGCTGTTCATAACAACGCTGAAGTCTTTGCTGTTCTAGTTGTATATTTGACAGCTGCAATCCATTTAATGAAGTAAAATGAACAAGAAAATATTGAAGATAATATTTTATTGCCTTACTTTCCTATGGAAAATGTATTAATCTGCTTGATTGCCAACCTTAGTACTCAAGAGTGAAGCTATTAGTCACTGCTCAGTCTTAGTATAAAGCTATTGATTACACATCAAAATATTAGCATATTAGATTTGTGATAAATCTCAGCAGGTAAAGGTAATTTTAGAGCAGCTAATAAATACTTTAAGCGATTGAAGTGTACTGCCGGTTGGACACGATGGAGATAGATTTCCTAAGGTAAAGAAAGAGAAACTGAGAATGAAACAGCTGTAGCTTGATTGAGGTAAACTGAATATAATAGTGATTTATAAAATGAACCAGTAATCAAGGTTTACATGGAAGGTAACGTGCATACTACTTCTTAGATCACTCAGTTCATTAGGGACTAGTAGTTAGAATATAATGCACTGAATAGATATACGATTCCATAAAGTTGTAAATTAATGGAACATACTATAAGAAAAGGTGAACGCCCAAATAAATTAGAAGCTTAATTGAGGAGGAAAAGCAAGGTGACAGGGTCAAAGAAATTTATGGGAGGGCCGTGTATATTTTTAAATATAATTACATGTCAATATTGTAATGAAGTGGTTTAAATGGAAGGTGAAAGTGTCATCCAAATGCTATGTAAGACTTTGATTTGGGAATAGTTATGCAATGGTTTAATAATAGAAAATAATTGAGGAGTGTACAAAAGAAAGTAAACACTTGAAGATTCGGTTTGGTAACGATTTAAGTAAACAGTCAATGGTTAGATAAACGCTTGAGCTGTTTTTAAGAAACGAAAACACTTAAATAGCCACGATGAACAAGCGTCTTTATAATTTCTCTGTTTCTACATTTTCACGTTTTGCCTCCTAAGGATATCGATACCCGAAATATATCGATATTTTAAAGAAAATACCAATAACAAAATCGATAACTGGGATAGATACCGATATTTTGTATCAGTTATTTGAGTATCGGTATAAAATTATCGATAATTTTATCGATACTCAGTACTAATAATCAGGCTTTTTATATTGATTATTTTTTTCTTTCGGAAATGTGTTTCTCTATACCAGAAAGATTTAGGTAGTGAAATAAAGGTAAACAATCTTGACGTGACTTTTTACACAAACACCTAATAAACAAATAAACTACTGCTTATACTAATGGTTCAATTGATTTAGTAATCATTATTGTTGTATTTACAATTTTTTTTTTTTTTTTTTTTTTTTTTTTTTTTTTTTTTTTTTAACAATGGTTTTTAGTAGCATTTTATTTTTAAACCGAGGTTTTAAAATAAAAAATCATAAAAGACACACCAAGATTATTATTTCACTACCTAAACCTTTCTGGTATAGTTTTATATTATTTTATTAAATAGATAAAAAAACGGTTCGCTTCTGCTTGGCAATTACTGAGAAAAAGAAAACACGAATTAAATTATTTACATTCTTTATTCAACATATTTACAAAATGTAAACATAAATAATTATATTATTTCCACTCTTCTCGTTTTTCTTATTGCGAAGTCCTTGATTTTAAGATTTATAGAAAGTATAGACATTAGTATACTGAATAAAAATATCGTATCAATATCGATATAGAGATAAATATCATTATTTATATCGATATTTTGATATCGATACCAAAATTTTATCGGTATGCAGTCTCTGATACCGAGTTAATAAATAATGCAGTATCACTTATATTGCGCACTCGAACATTACATTGCACGTGTATGGCAAAATAATTTTACTTTTATCTAATTTCAAAATTGTGTAAGGTTTGTTGGTTTGAATACATTCATGTTTACGAAAAAATTTCACTGTCATGACTCTAAACATTTCAAAAATATCAGAGTTGGCATTACCACAATGCCATTTATAAATATTTGCAATAGCTTTATACTTTACTTCATTTACTTTCATAATTATTGAATTAAAGTTAAGTACCAGTTCATGCATCGAATCATATTCTCATGTATTTGCATTTAAAAGACATGCTTTACCTTACCAGGTCATCGTAAACGCCTTGTTTTCTTATTCAATTACGTTCGTATTAGAGTAGTATAAAGTACAGACAAATTCTAGGTAATGCTAAACATTTACCTGATTGACAGTACACCTCCGAGTATCAATTACTTTAACGGCCTGACCATGTACGAGCCCGTAAAAGAGAAAGTACAGATTTACGAGAAGTGCAAAATTTTACTGTAACGTCGCTCGATAATTGAAAAATATTTCCTATCGGAATGATGGCAATAATAATCTATGTAAGTGGCAGCTCAAAACTGATAACATAAAACATACTGAAAGTGAAGATTAAAACAAGTAAGACCGGAATTATTTGCAAAGATCCTGAATATCTGGGAACAGAGTATGACACTAATACTCCTACGATTCCTGATAAAGTATTAAGATACGACAATATACAAAATACACAAAACAAAGCATTATTTGTAACACTTGCTCGATAGTAAACAAAAGCCGACAGATATAACACTAGAGCCAAGCACATTATTTAATGCAACAATGTTACATGATTTATCGCTCTAAAGGACAATGTACAATCGATTTTATTGTTACCGCATCGATAAATCCATTCAAGTTATTAGAATTAAGAGTCGAATCGCGAGAATCGATTTATGCATCACGTTGTACGGAAACAATTATTTAAGGACCCAAGTTCTTCGCTGCGACAGCGACGCGACGCGGACGGTGAAATTGTCATGCTCATGAGTATTGCCTAAGAGTACGTTTGTCAGTCTAATGGCATCATCATTTACTTTCCTTCCGTCAAGGGTAGGAAGACATTCGACGGAAATTGATTTTGATGTAATTATGCTAAATGCATCATTGACGAGGTCAACATGTTAAACATAGGGTGAGCTTAATTATGCAGGCTTGTCTATCGGGCAGGGTAATGGGTAATTTTGAAAGTAATTACTGATACATGGCTTAGGAAATTGGTATTTTCAAGTCGTTAGGGAAATGGCACAATTTGAATGGAATCATGTAGGTAAATTATAGGCAATCCAAATTTAAGGTAATGAGTTTAAAGTGAAAGCTGTCACTGAAGAATTCTTTCTCATCAGAAAAGTAAACAGTTCAGTTGAAATCCTTAGAGACTTTCACACTTCGCAACACCATCTGCCAATGATTATCACAACTCTCTTTCAACTATCATTATTAATCACATTCGTCAACAACTCGCCTAACAAACTCAAATGGAGGAAGCTTCTAAAAAAAGTCCGTCTTATCTAAAGAAAGACAAACAGCAGTCGAAATTCAGTCGACAAATGACACGCATGATTTACGATACCCTTCCTGGTAAACACCGTGAACGTTCCGTCAATTTACAACACTTCAGTATGAGAAGACATCGTTGACTTTGTAGCCTCACAATGCAAGCTTTATACTGTTTTATGAGCAGATAATCACTGGTTTTCGTAGCTGAAGGTAACTTTGCGTAATTAGTATTTGTCTAGAAACAAATTGGTAGGTTCAGAAATTTCTTAGAACTGTTATAACTACCACTTTTATAGTTGCTGTAACTAATTTTATCGTGGATCAGATTGCTACTGAATACGTTAATAAAATTATTATAGACCTCAGACCGTAAGGAAAAGAAAATAAGGACCGTGATGATGCCCGGAAGATGACGATGATGTATGCCACCTTTGTAATGGTTTTAAATTTTTAATTATCCAATAACTTCGAGTTTCCTTATTATTAACAGTTACTAAATGTAATGTGAAGGGCGACGAAAATGCAGTTCTCCGATGTTCGCGAGTTCACAATGATAACATTACTTCCATTTGCGTGCCGTTATCCACCGCTGTGGCCAATGTGGCCATATCGCCATTGTGGCCACAATAAACATTATTAAAGTGCTCCATAAAATCTGCTGCAATCCTCATTGTAACGGTGTTGCTGTTCATAACCTTACATCACTTGGAGTTATGTTATGTTTTGAGGATATGTTGTACTGTTACACAAATGTAACTAATTATTCTGCAACTGAAATGACTTTCTTTGTAGAAGCAAAATACTGTGTTGACATTACTTTCGCTGTTACCGTAAGATATTGTATTGTTTTCTCAGACGAAAGCTAGCTCTTGTGGTTGTTGATCAAACAGATTTTATCAGAATCCAAAGCATCTTGATAAAGTCTGCGATCAACATCCACCTAATAAGCTTAGTAATAATGTGAGAATCCTAAACCATTCGTTATACCGGCTCGTTGGAGGCTCATGTTCAGTGAATGTCTTTGAACTGTTATGAATCTTGGGATGTAACTTACAAGCAATAACTTTACCAGCTACTGACCGTTGCAATTAACCTTTACCGACCTCAAATTGATGAAAACCGCAGATTTCTTTTGAAGATTTAATGTTATCTGAAACTTACGCAACGCTTTCTTCCAGCTTCTAATTGAACCGTTATTTAACAAGAACGTTATTCTGAAATACATCTGATAAAGTTTCTAAATTGAGATTAACTTCGTTCGCGGCCGGTTTGACAAGATTCTGTGACACAAGTCGACATTCGCATAAATAAGTCTGTCTCTCTCATTTAGATAAAAGTGTGGAAGAATAGATTTACGATTTGTGATACTATCGCTTGACAAACAGTAATGTGCGAATTTTGTCTGTGTTGACCGCCAATTAACCAGAAATGACTTTTATGATTTCGTCAGAATTTTCTACTGACCTTATCTGTTTAATTCTCACGTTAATTATACGAGTTTGTGTTGAAGGAAATGTCATGAATGATCTTTGTTGTATTATTACTGTAAAGTTAACTGTAAATTGCTGGTTTGTTTAGAAGATATACGCAAATCGCCATTAGACTACATAGGTAACGACAAAAAAACATCATAAAACACAGAAAAAGAAGCCCATAAAGTTCAAGCTAATCATCATTATACTAAATCCACGAACTCAATGCAAATCCTTCAAAACAAACTAGTGCTTCGTGTACAAGTCCTCGTTGCAATGATTTACAGTGAGCGCGTTCAGCGCGTGCGCAGCCTCACTCGGCAATCATCGGCAGGCGTCGGGCTGTCTCGGCGGTCACGAAGTTCGTTAGGCCATTGTGTGAAGGAAGCGGAAACTGAAGGAACCTTGAGTGTTACCTCAAATGGTGATAAGTATGAATTTTATGAATTTGTATTATTGTGTATTACATGGGTCTGATGTAAGCTAAAGTGTAGAAATTAATGATTTAAAATTCACGTTTTTAAAACGTAATTAAAGGCTTTTTAGACGTAAAGCTGCAATTTTTTACTAGAATAACACCAGAAGATACATAAATTAATCATGCAAATCAAATAATTATGCTGTAACATGCTAAGTAGTTGACAAGTGAAATGCGTATACATGCACATGATCTTTTTAACATTGATTATGCTTCCAAGGTTTCATATTAAATTACACACACAGAGACTTTTAAACCGTGAGAACATATGCAAGGGTTCACAAAAACTAGCTTTGTTTCACAATTAAATTAGAATGATTCAAGTTATAAAAATATCCTTTGTATAATACAATTAAGCACGGAGAACATTTTTAGGGTTCCGTAACCAAAGGATGCCAAAGGGACAAGGTAAGACAACGTAAAGGGATTATAAGGCTCCGCTGTCCGTTTGTCGGTCCGTCCGTCTGTCACAGGGCTGTAACTTATGAACCGTAATAGGTAGACACTTTTCAAAAAATTTCACAAATTTTGTAACTAATATGGCCGCTATTGCAACAAATAACAAGAATAAATAAAGTAAAAAAAAAATAAAGGGAATCCCCATACAAGAAAAGAATAATATGTATTGTTAATGTTAAATATTGTATGATGGTATGGAACCCTTCGTGTGCTAGTCCGACTCGCACTTGCCGTTTTTTTTTGCACGATTACGCTATTTTCCGACTATGTTTTTTATATAAATCTCTCTAAAATTGCTGGAACCATTTTGATGAGATAGCTTAATACAATCAAGATTTGAATAATTTGTATAAATTTTTGATTATAGGATTAGTGTCACCGAAAAGAACGTGTTTAGTAATGATTTAACTAATCGCATCGTGTCGAGTTTTATGTAACTACCGCAAAATTAATATTGTTAATTATGCAAAAGCTGACATACTTAATTAATGTTATTGAGAACAGCAGTTTTATTTGTTAGTAATTTTAGTCTGGTTATAATTAACACATAAAACTACACTTAAGTCGATAGTATAATAGGGATGTTTCCTGGGTAAAAAAAATCTATTTAGTCCGACAGTCAGATAATAAAAAAAAATACAAGACAAGTATTTTTTGCTTTATCATATTAATAAAAAATATTTAAGTAGATAAAACGCATTAAAGTTGGAGAGTGGGGGCTCGCTACGTCACAACTATAATAAACTACGTATAAAATCTAGCAAGGAGTGACGTCATGCCACATTTTAACTAAATGTATCGCCGTAATCTTTTGATTACATAAAAAAAAATACGTGTCCAATATTTTTATAACCTACATGACGGATAAAAAAATTTTTAGAACATTTTTAAACATTTTTAGATATTACTATCGACTATTTAGGTGTTTTCTAGCTCTTTATTGGCATTAGCATCTGTATACCTAAAACAGATACCATATATGTCAAAGCTCAATAAATAAATGAAAATACCGCCAATATTAAACACAAAAATATCCTAATAAGGTCTTCAATAATTATATTCAAGTGTGTACACATGACACAGTCATGATTATTGCACTTAATGCATAAATATAACCTTGGGTAGTCTTTTAAGGAGTTGATTAAGTAACTAACAAGGCCTTTTTTTTTTTTTTTTTTTTTTTTTTTTGTTGTCGGGGGGAAACCTTCAAAAGGCGCCCGGGCTTTGGGGAAAAGACCGGGGAGTGTGGGATTTTTACCTCACTAAAACCACCCCGGTGGTCACCATCTGCACATGGAAGGGGCACCGTTACCTCTCAAAAGACCAATCCGGAACCCCCTCTGTGCAACGAGGCCTGAGATATACTTGACATCGTCAGTATGTAAATGTGAATGATTAACATAGTTTTTATTAATGGTTTCATTAGGCGAATAATCTTGTTTATTTGCTTGTTAGTTGAATGGATATAAAACTCAGAATTAACAAACATTTGCATTGTCCCACTTACAACCTCTTGTTTACCATACCTCTCCTTGTGAACTAGAATTGATAGGGGTTCCTGAAAAATCCTCCTCATTTTCCTTTATCCTTTATTTTTCCTAGGGATTTAGAAAATCGAGCGAAAACCGGTCAAAGTTTGATAGGGTTTCAAAAAATTAAGTTTGGAGTTTTTATTTCTAACTAGCTGACCCGACAGTCGTTGTCCTGTCCAAATTTCAAGAGTTCATACAAAATTTCCAAAGATGCACTTTCAGGTTCCTGAATTTTCCAATTTTTCCGGCAACTGTTCAAATTTTTTTCTTCATAAGAACCTTTCTCGGACGGAAAGAATATTTAAAAAAAATATTGCCGAGTTGGTCCAGCCGTTCTCGAGTTTTGCGCTTAGCAACACGTTTAGTCATTCATTTTCATTTATATAAGATTTTCAATCCGTACTAATTGAACTGCTACTATTTTCAGAGTTTATCTTGGGTTATTACTGACATCGGTGAAGGAAAACATCGTGAGGAAACCAGGACTATAGTTAATACAGGGTGCACCAGAAAGGTGTGGTCAAATTTAAGGGTGTGGTACATACCATCAAACTGAACAACTTTCTCCATGGGACCAACATCATAATCACGAAAAAAATATCAACTGTCCCATACAAAACTTCAAAATCTACTCGACCCAAATGCATGAGCCGGCTGATTATTTCAGTCATACTAGTCTGAAATCGTCAACCCGTCTTGAGCCAGCGTGGTGATCAATGCTCGTGCCTTCTCTGTATGAGAAGTGGGCTTTGCCCTGCTGCGGGACAGTAATAGAGCTGGTGTTATTATTATTTACTAGCTGTGCCCCGCGGTTTCACCTGCGTGGACAAGGACAAAAAGTAGCCTATGTGTTAATCTAAGCTATCTACATACCAAATTTCATACAAATCGGTCCAGCCGTTTGAGCGTGAAGAAGTACCAACATACACACACTCACTCGTCTTTATAACATTAGTGTGATGATTACTTTAACGGCATGTTTAACACCATCCATTAGAATTTCAATAAAATATTTCGTAAATGGTAATTGTCCATTCTCCTTTAATCCATTTTGGTCTACTGGCATGTATTATTCTAATAGCAATGCTGAGTTGCTAAGCCAATTGTATTCGAGATGCCTTTTTTGGCAGCACAGCAATTCCGTTGTTTGAATTGGTTTCGGAATGTGTATGTGTATCTAATCCTTGAAAGCCTATTGCTGTAGCGAATATGATTGGCTTTGGGTCATTTAGCTGCCATAAAGCCTATGATGTCACAATCATGTTTATGCTCATGGTTGTTGTAACCTAAATTGCCATTCTTGGGAATATGTTTCATTTGTTCGTTTTTCGAAGTTCTTCCTTATTCAGAATGCACGGTTTGAAAGAGCCATGAGTTCCATGCAAACATAAATACATACATACTCCTTTCACTACTTTTTTTTTTACTTCTTTTACTTTTTTTTTTATTACATACTCCTTTGGAAAAATGAGTTCCAAAACTTAGCTATATTTTTCATGTTAGAATAATTTCAAGTTCATTTATCGTTGCAGAATTGAATTGCAAAGGCTATAAAAATAAATAAATAAAATCATTTTATATCGGATAACTAAAAAGACCATAAATTGTTAGTAACAAGTTTGTACTTAGAGCACTATTGTTACTAAAGACGAATTAGTGAGAAGACCACCCAGACACAACAATCAATCTGCCTAGCCTATTCCCAACTATGTTGGGGTCGGCTTCCAGTCTAACCGGATGCAGCTCAGTACCAGTATTCTACATGGAGCGACTGCCTATCTGACCTCCACAACCCAGTTACTGGGTAATACGATACCCCTTGGTAAGACTGGTTGTCAGACTTTCGGACTTTGACGACCCGTAACGACTGTCAAAGATCCACGAATACAGCCAAGACCAACGGCTTATCGTGCTTTCCGAGGCACGGAGGAATCTCGGTATGTAAAGATGGTCACCCATCCACTGACCAACCCCAGCAAGCGTAGCTTAACCTGACGGATCGACCCGTGCGGCTGTTATTACTTAGCCACGAGCTCCTCCTCCATCAACTAGACACAACGAAAAATGGAAAATATAAAGTCTTCTCACAAATTGCCTTATTATGGCGAAGTTTCTGCCGCCACAGCCTGAAGGCTACTATTGTGACTGCCTCTTCTTCTGCTCAAGAGTGAGGCCGTTTTTGGCGTTATAGCATGAAATCCATCGGTATGGGTTACCGCGAACTATAGGCACGGCTTTAACGTACCTATATTCGGCATATTAAGTAAACTATCCGTAACTACACTACACTAAAAGATTAAAGCGAACGGCACCTTTCTCAGTTCTATTAACTATTAAACCTAATGGCGTAGTTCAGCATTTCATAGGCGTAACTAATTCTACTGGGTTCTGACCGGCCTAGTTCTAACAACAGTATAAAGAGGTAGATATGACTTCGCCGTAAGGATATCTTGACTATGTGCCTTTGCTGGAACTGGATGTTGTGGTGTAAATATGGAGATTTCAATAGATTTTCATTTCACTAACAAGGTATTGTTGTCTGTTTTAAATCGAGTTGCACTGTGAGAGCATTTGGCTGTCCTTTCATGGATTAGAGCTTCGGATTGGTCATCTTCTTGAAGGTGATAGCTCTCTGAAATTAATTGGAACAGGAATCTTAACAGAAATCTCAAATTCTAAATTAACGCGAGTGAAGCCGCGGGCAAAAGGCAGTTAAAGAATAAAGCCCATCGTCCACGACGCGACGTTACTCAAAAGTAACGAGTTACAAACCATTAAAATTCTAGTGCTGTGACATTTAGCTTTGCATTCAGGCTACTCATTGTTGATTTGAGTTTGTAACACGTGGACGATCCTTCTTTTACTAATCAAAGACAGGAACTTTTATAAAACAAAACATTTTAAAAGTTACACGAACCCGTCCAGCCAAAAACATAAATTACCAATACAAACTATGACCCATCAATAAAAAAAATGTAAGGGTATAAAATGAAAATATACAAAAAGTATAATTATCAAACTAACCCTGCTCTCAGCGGCGGGTGGCAGGATCCACCCTCTCCAAATAATTGTTTACACAACATGCCACCCCGCATGGGATGCGACGGAAACACGATATTATTACGATGCGTTGCACAGAGTAATGCGCAGCATCAGAGAGATTTAGATTTGCTCCTAAAATAGTGTCATCAACTTTAAAATTGTGGCAATGTTTCTAAAATAATGTCACAGTCTCTAAAGTAGTGTTATTTTAAAAATGACAAGGACGAGTTTTTAAATGTAGTTTTATAAAGGGTGTAAGTGTAAACAGTGGCAATCTTTTAAGGGGTCATTGTACTCATCATTATGAACAACTTTTACTATGGGACCAAACCTGAAATCGCGAGAAAAAATTAGCTGTTCCGTACATTTTGACGAATTATGCGAACATAAATGTATTGAACAGCTGATTTTTTTTCGTGATTTCATGTTTGGTCCCATAGTAAAAGTTGTTCATAATGATTATACAATGACCCCTCAAAATATTGTCACTGTTTACACTTAAACCCTGTATAGTATTCACGATTAATTTTATTTCTGGTTAAAGATGATCGGATAAACTTATAATAGCCTAATTTAATAATTGTCCTGATCAATTATAAGACTACAGATAGTAAAAAGTATTAATTCCATAACCTGCCACATATTACACAATATTTTTTATAATGTTTGGTTAACATTACAAATTTCTATTTAATTTTAATGAGAAACGTATAAAAAACGGTCATCAGTCAAATATCTTACTAAACAGTTTTCACTTTTTAATTGCAGCCTCTGAACTTGTTACTACTCTATCTAAATTCAATCACCGTCAGATAATAAGGCGTAGACTCATCTGCCCCGACCCCATGTCTAATCAACATCCGAGTGATGAGTGCAAGGCCTTATGTACCCTTCCTTACCCACATTACTACACCACTCTTTTTATTCATTAGTAAAAGTAACGCATATTACGAGTACAATATAGAGGAGAATATTTTTTTTTTCTGACACAAGTTTTAAGTAGAGATAAAAGTGTACGTAGTTTAGAAAATAGAGATAATTTTAGAGTAGTTGTCGTGGCAGGTCAATGAGCCAACATAATTATAAATTGTCACCGTGGAAAGTTTAGCCAGAAAAGCTGTACACTTACAGCGAATTTATGAATAAACATGACGAAACCATGAATGAATGTGTACGAGACGCGAAAAGTTGGCAACATGACAAAACTACGAATCTGTGTCCCCGAGATTAACGGAACAATATTGACTGAAAAGTTATATAATATGCATTAACTATAGACCAACTACTTAATCCGAAGATCAATATCAACAATATAAAAGAATAAAGCACATAATTATTTTCTACAATCTCATTGTAAATCAGTAAAAGTGACGTTGTATCTTAAAAGGATCATTATTACCTAATAGGCTATAATATAAATAATGTAACATTACCGGATGCTGACGATTTGAATGACATAACATGTTTAAGAAATCAACCAACCAAGATTGAGTAATTAAAAAAACATAAATATTGCACAAGAAACTTTTTAATTTAATTAAACTACTATCTGTAAAAGACATTACTAACATTTCTCAAGACTAGAATCTAGTCTGCTGAGAATAATTTATCTAGTCACTAGATAAATTAATCTGAACAATTTACTACCTGTACTAAAGTGAATCAGACGATGTCACAAATAAAAAAATCCAGATTATAATATCAAACGCTGACAAAACTGGAACACATCAGAGATAAGATAACGTGTGACAAAATGATCGATGTCACAAACATGTCTCGTCCAAGTGAAACTCTACCGGATGCGGTTTTAGTCAATAGAAGAATATTCGGGGACATATCATCAACGCTGTTTAAACCCTTTCTAAAGCCACGTTTAAAACTGTAACAGGTTTAAATAATCAGACAAAAGAGACAATACATGACAGGTTAATGTAAAATGGTTTACACAGAACAATACAACGACATGAAAATTCGAGGTTAAAGAGTTATTGACTGTGCTAAGTACTAAAACATGTAGGACAGAAGGACAAAGTTAGCATTAAGACAAAATTATCAATAAATAAAATCTTCAACACATAACTTGCAAGAGTATCAAATGACAAAACAAAACCTTCAATTTAAAGGTTGAATTACATATTAAACTACCAATGGACATCTGTCAAATGACGTTGATAACGCAGGGGACAGATGTATGAACTATATTGAAACCGATGAGGGAGAACAAAATGACCCGTAATAAAATGAACGGAAGCACTTTAAACTTCTGAATTATTATAATGAATGGGAGTTATTGATTGGTGTAACTGGTAGTTAACGGCTTTAGTTGTAGAATGAAGTTAAAGGGTGGATATTTATAACTTCAAATATGTAGTCTCTTCTCTCTCTTTCAGAAATTATGTTCATATACAAAGTTCCAACAAAAATACACACTTTTGTCTTTGCTCCCCCGCCAGTGAACCAAACCATACGAATTCTAGGAAACTATGTTTTTGAGTCAAGAAACAATGGGGGGACGTGACTAATGTGTTAAAAGATCTTGATTTGTTAACTTTAGTCTGAAGTTAACGATGAATGAGGCACTATAATAATAATATATAGCTAACTTAAATGAGAATGATATAAATCTAAATGTTATTTATGAATTAGGAACAAATAATTTAATACAAAGAAACGTAAAGAAATCAAAAGGTAAATACTTCGCGAAGACATTAAGGTTAAAGCAGCAAATCAAGCGACCCGCAATTCCTTAAACAACAATAAGGCGACAGCGAAAGCGGAACTGGAAATCGATTCACAATTAGTAGTAAAAGTTAATCGATAAAGGAATAATCTGATACTAGGCCAAGACTTAGGTCGAGCAATCGGAGCGTGGCATGACCTCGAACGTACTTGGGAAATTTAGAGCATCTATACGACCTAGGCATACAATTGTAAAAGATACGGTCATAACAAAGTTATACCTACCATGAATTCTAAGATTTCTGTTGGTAATGGCAGTGAACGGTAATTCTTTCATATGCTTACTTTTATAAATAAGTTAATGTTTTACAATGTGCTGTGTTGTTAACTGCATTAGTGCCTTCTCTTATTGTTTTAAAAATAATATAATATATTTATTCTATTTGCACTGGTGTCTGCACTGTTTAATGACTAATGATGATTAATCACTTTTTTCATTTCCATCTAAACTAATCTCTTTTTTTGTTTTATCCGTCATTATTTTAGCTTCCGTTGCGTTAGTTAACTAAACCGTTAGAGCGTGATCTAAACCAAATTCTAATTGTGCATTTGGAACTAGATCCATTTACCTGTTGAAACTTTCAAAGTATTAATTTCAACTAACGTTGGTATGCTAAACAATTCATTTAGTGTCGAGTTGTGCATTAGTTGCGGGCGCGCAGCTGAACAAATGCGCACCAAGGCTGGACAGTTCGTGACAGAGCCACTGTGAGCGAGTAAACAATTCATTCGGTATCAGTTTCTAAAATCGTTTTATTTATGTTGTCCTTTAGGCGCTAGCGCACTTTACTGACGTCAGACGGTTATAAATTCAAGCTGCTAACTTTGTTACGGCAACCGATTATCGAGACTGTCGTAAATATTTGGCAAGAGTATTTCAAGGTGCTTGGTGCACTATTGGTAACAGCATTATTATAACAAGAGTGGAGATTTTTTTATCAAACCACAAAAGGCACGAATTGTAACTTTCAATTTTAACCATCTCCAGGGTGGAGACGGTTAAAATTTCAATAACCAAAAAATGTATTATGACAGCCTTTAAACTAACCAAGTATTATCCCCTCTTAAAGACATGATTAAGAGCCCATACCTCATCTTCTCTCAAACTAGATGAAGACATCATCACTTAAGTCGTAACACTATCTTTTGTCAGTAAGGATTACAGTAAATTACTCTATGATCCTCATTGTAATATAGGGTAATCCCTTATTGAAGAGACGGCCGGGGAATAAGGGTAATCCTACAATATGTAGACAGCGTAAGCGTTATCCCTTTGTGTACTAGTTTCGTAACAATTAGTTGTAGACGTATAGTATGACGGCGGCGTTACATATGAAATATGTAACGCTTTCTTTATTGATGAATTTTTTATCATATATTTTTTGACAATACAGACGTTTTTTGACGTGTACAGATTCTTCATCTGCCATAATGACCACTTCTTAATTTTACGTAACATGATAAATGCACTTAAACTTTAAATAAATCAAAACTATGACGTTTAGAATGATTAATTATGTTATTAGTCCTCCTCTTGCTGAAATTTACAAACAAATTCTTTGAAAGAAACTACCAGTCACAACACTACAATTTATAAAGCTTTTGCGATCAATATTTTTAAATACATAGACGGGGATTTGTAAAAGTAATTAATCATTGCGCCCCGCCTCGTGTAATAATGTTGCTACTAATGATTCCCAACCCAAACATCGATACTATTCATTCAATATGTTTTGCTATTAAGTAGGAAACAGACTCACAACACGATATGCCACACGATATCAATGCAGCGTGCTCATTGGTCACATTTCATTTCGTGAAACCAGGTTTCATCATTTGGCCAATGGCCAGGCATGGGGTGCCTTCGGCTGTACCATGTGTGCTGCAGACTTTACTATAACAGTAATAACGAATGTTATAGTAACAGCTATAATCGATAAAAGTTCGCCAAATATGGGGTCGATGATCTATGGTGTTACGGATATTGTATATCGATAACACGTGCCTATAAGTGAGCTGGTTTCAGCTACGTTCGATAAGGATTGTTTGAATAATATTGGGATTGGTTTATTGTGTGCTGTATTTCCTAGGTAGAAATAAGTATTTGGGGAAGTAAAAGGACTGAAGAAAGATGACTTTTTTTTTAAAATAAATATGGAAATATAAAACGACAGTGCTACAATTGATGGACATTCAGAAAATCCGCTTGAACCTTCTTATTGCCAACGTTTTACCTTATATCAAACTGTGCTGCCATCGCAAAAGATTTACCTGTAACAAATAACAATAAAATAAGTAAAATGCTACAGTGGGTACAAAATAATAACACATTCAAAAGTAGCGTGAAATCATTACGAATAATCATAGCATCTTTAAGCTCAATAAGGTCGTACACAGTTCAACAGTTCAAACAAAACAATGTTTCCGATGATGATTTGAAGATAACAATAACTGTATGTACAAGTTTACATGAAGGAATCCGGATTTCGCTCCAGCAATTTTAAATTCACGCTTTAATCCACCTAAGAAGAAACTTTAAATTCTAACTCACAAGGTACTATATCCAATAAAGATAATCTACCAATAGTAGCTCGGTGTAGAAAAGAAGTGCTATAAAAACGATTTAATCATGGACACGGTATTAAACATGCGAATAGTTCGAAACAAGTTACAGATTGCTTGTATTCATCATTGTTCTAAGTAATCGAACAAAAAATAATACAATTGGCAACACCGTCACCAAAAAAGTTTTTGATCCAGATCTACTTTTATTAATTGATACTGTATGAGATATGGATCGTGTTATTAAAAATTATGATTAGTATTATGGTAGCAAAAACGCCCGAGTATAATATAATTTATAATGCGATGAGGTTAGATGTTAGATCGCCAGGTGTTCAGCGATGGGAATGGTGATAATAGAACATAAAATGGACATAAAACACCATTTTAGGTGAGAAAGGTTATAGATAATTTAAAGAGACAAAATATTTTGCTAGTTTGATAAGTGCTTGTCTCCACAAAGAAGTTAACTGTTACATTTTCAGAAGAAGAAGTTACATTTTCGCAACTTCATAATAAAACCTCGGATATAATAAATTCTTGTATAATTATAGTCTATAGCCTAAACTAAAGTAATAATATATATAGCATTCGTCAAGGTCCTGCCAACTCAAATGGTCAAAATTAATTACGACTATAAATTCAAGAGGAAAATCTATTTGTGAATTGTGATTCGTAGATTGATTACTGGCATAAGTAGAACATTCTAAATGAAGGGAAAAAACCAAGCACACCTGTGCTTTGTCAGATAAATATATTGTTATATATTTATAAAATGGACTGTTTTTTTGGAAGGCAACACTTGCGGTCATTGACGTGGCCTTGGCCAGAGTTGCAAGGGGAAAAAATTAAGTGGACACGATAAATCGATTACGTCACCGCGTTTGGGCCACTACAGTGGAACAGCAAAGTTTTTATGATGTGAGTCGGTGTTTATGTTCACAACTATAAAGTTTAGTTGATTGTTTTGTACACTTCAGTGTAAGATGCTTTCAATGTCTTTAATAAAACATGTGAATGCAATCATCTTAAAAGCTACATTTGAATAATCTTGACTAAGCATCGATAAATGTAAAAAAAAAGTCATAGCAAGTAAAGCAAATACAACGAAAAAACCTACAAAGAAACTCCAAGGTTTCGCAAAAAATGTACGTATTGAAATCTCACAGTACATAGATACCAAAAAAATGAGTAATGCTTGAAAAATCGTATCATATTCTGTTACATGCACACGGCAAGTAAACTTAAACTTCGGTAGTCGATATTAAGTTTCTTGCGAACAAAAACATGTTAATTTTTTGCAATAAACAAAACCCGTTCGGACTGTACGTTAAACTTTCTCGATTATCAAGAATATCGATATTTACTCGTTAAGAAATTAGGACTCGTTACACGGTTTTTAACTCGACTATTTACAGTTAAGGAATTTGGTCGGGTCAAGATTGTTTTTTTTTTTATAAAGTTGCCAGTCACTGCTATTATAAGTAAAAGGCGTAAAAATAATATATTGGTAGTTTTGATTTTATTTGCAAACGTGCCGTTTAGTTCTTTAAATTAGATTTAGATAAGAATTTATATTTCCACCGTATTTTTTCTAGAAATGCTGCGCTCATTTTAAAT
The DNA here is from genome assembly GCA_905163495.3 of Cosmia trapezina. Lineage (NCBI taxonomy): Eukaryota > Metazoa > Arthropoda > Insecta > Lepidoptera > Noctuidae > Cosmia > Cosmia trapezina. The sequence goes on from LR991042.1 coordinate 13,259,528, forward strand.
CATGGAACCACCAATTATCATATTTTAGCTCCGATTTATTAATAAACTTCCTTTAAAACATAAACAATAGTGCATTCATGAAATTCGTTATAAAAACTGGCAACACATCCAGTTCGCATTTTAAGGCAACACCTTCCCCGAGAGTATTCGATAACTTTCTCCGCAAACGCATTTCCAATCGATTGGGCAGGTATCGAGAATCGATATTGAGTATCGATTTTATCTTTTATGTACTCGAGTTAAGTGTCAGTTTGTTTAATAAAAGTGTGAGTACAAAAAATAAAGATTTGTAAATTAAGATTTTAGTGCGAAACATGATAATTTCCTTGAATGAAAAAGATTGGTGAGAGCACGCACAAACAGTAAATTGTTCTTCAATTAGCTGAAGTTAGTCAAAGTGGTGTTGGCATGTTTTTGGAAAATACGCGTGCGATTTTTTACTAAACCTCTGAACATATAGTTACTATTTAAAAAGCGATCACCACAGTTTCTTCTAACTGTCGTCTTGTTGAAATAATTATACTCTAAACCCAGAGCGACAATCACTGTTAGCCATAAATTAATTTGCAATATTGATTTTTGTTGATTTATTCTGTCCCCACACACCTGAACAAGCTGGAAGTACCTCCATTTCTAGATTTTTCTGAATTTTATTTCAAGCATCGAAATAATAACTGCGATAAATAGAATCAAATCAAATAACATATTTCAGACTTTACTATGGATAGTTACTATCTCCGTTAGTGTTGTAAGAAACTCGAGTCTTGGAGTCATATAAAACTTGAGCTATTTTTGAAGACTCGAGTCTTATCAATGAAACTTAGAGCTCAAGTCCTTCACAATTTGGAGTCTTTTGTAAAAAGACTTGAGTTCTTCCAAAAAGAACTCAAAGACTGAGTCTTCTTTTGATTAGGTTATTTGCGTTTAATGCAATTTAATTGTTACAAATTATTGAGGGATTTATTTTCAATCAGTACTTAAATAAATATGGATGAAGATATAAAATCACCCAGTATTACCTTTTATAAATACACAAACTCAAGTTCATGACTCAGTCTAGCTCAAAGAACTTAAAAGACGCGAAAGGACTCGGAAGACTCAAAGGACTCGGACTCATGTGACTAGTCCTAGTCTTGAAACTCTACTCAAGTCTCGAAATGAAGATTAAAAGACTCGAGTTTCCTACAACACTAATCTCCGTACTAGTTAAACCTCTACGGAACCAAACGTAGCAATGGAAGAGTTTCATTTCTATTTTTACAATTAGACAGTCAGGCGTCATAAGTATCGTACGATCGCGGCAAATTATATATTGTGTAACATATAAAAGGTAGCGACAAATTGCCGAACAGAGTTGCTGATGAAAAGCTTTACGTAATATGTGATTGTGAAGTTAATTGTCCAGTAAGTGTTATTTTATTTCAATGAAAAGTGTGGAAATCTACGAAAGATAAAGAAAAAGATGAAGAACAAATTTTACGACGGTTTAAGGGGGTGGAATCAAAATGTTAGCAACGTTGAAAATAGCTAGTCGTATTTAGTTTTTTGTGTAAAACAAGCATTTTTAAAGCTCCCAAATGTTACGATAGTAGGTAATTATTGCAATTAAAATATTGATTATGCAATATTTTAGTGTATTACAGAGCGATATTTCATGATTTCGTCGTTGGAAAGCACTTAAGCCGTTGGTCCCGGCTGTCATTCGTGGATCTTTGACAGTTGTTACGGGTCGTCAGCAGCCGGAGTCTGACAACGCCAGTCTTACCAGTATTACCCAGTTACTGGGTTGTGGAGGTCAGATAGGCAGTCGCTCCATGTAAAATACTGGTATTCAGCTGCGTCCGGTTAAACTGGAAGCCGACTCCAACATAGTTGGCAAAAGGCTAGACAGAGAGATTCAGTAATGTTGACAAAATAATCAAAACAAAATATTTGACAGCTATTTGCAACGATACCAACTTTCTGAAGCACCCTCTATTTAAATTGTTACTAAAGGAAATGAGAAACACGAAAGTCTGACAATTTACGCTTAGATTTGACTGTGTAGATCAAACGAATCTGGCTATAAAAGAAAAGGCGCCATCAACAAAGTAAAGTCTAAATGATTTTCACAGTCACATTAAAACTTGACGAATTGCCCAACAGTCTACCACTTTCAATTAAACACCTCCTCAACACTAATTACTTAAGACAAATGAGTGGTCAAACAAACCAGTAGAAGTTAAGCTTGTTTCACACTTAACCTACTGTTGCACGTCGGCTCTAGTTACGATCTTTGCCGATGATCGCCGAAGCGTGAAGAGCGAAGGCTTGTCAGTTTCACACCGAAGCAACCGCTACTTGATGTTGGCTGCAGTTGTGCTCATAGATTAGGTTATTATTAAAAAGCCCCAGCTAAGAATAGTGAAGAACGGTAGTGTCAGTTTTAGTGCCTAGACTGTTAGTAGTGTTACGGAATTGTGGCACAGCGGGCAATTGAACACACTATCAATTGGAATCGGTTTCATTTTGACAGTTCAACAATATTCATTATTTGCGTTGTTGAACAGACAAATTTTTCGAACATATGAAGCAATGGATTTGCAATTTGCTTCAAAATGATTCAGATTCCGATTGATAGTGTGTTACGCAATCAGGTTGCTGTTCTAGTATAATATTCTGGGACTGACAGAGGAAGCTCAGCAGTTTTTTAAGTTTCTTTGAAAACTTTGTGGTACTTAATAGAAAGAAGATTTAACACAAGAAGTCCACAGGCTGTTCTCAATGTTAGTGCAACTATGGAAACTCAACAAGAGCAAGCAATGTCGTTGCTAAACGATACCAAGTGTCCACTTCAGGAAACTTTTTGATCATTTCCACTAATATGTTCAATTCAGACGAAAAACTTAGGAAATTTTTCAATAAAGCCACTGAGGGCACGTAAAAAACGAATCAAATCGATTTATTTCGGAGCATCAGGAAGCGCAGAGCGAAACAAAAACGACCTTATTTTTTGTATGTGCACGCGCAGCATTTAGACTAGCCTTCAGCGATGATGTATTGTATCGAACAAAGGAGTCGCAATACGAGTACAACTACGTATCTCAATCAACCTGCCTAGCTTTTTCCCAACTATGTTGGGGTCGGCTTCCAGTCTAACCAGATGCAGCTGAGTACCAGTATTTTACATGGAGCCACTGCCTATCTGACCTCCGCAACCCAGTTACTCGGGTAGACTTTCGGGCTTCTGACGACCCGTAACGACTGTCAAAGATTCACGAATGACAGCCGGGACCAACGGCTGAACGTGCTTTCCGAAGCAAGGAGGAGTCTCGGTATGTAATGATGGTCACCAATCCAAGTACCAACCCCCGCAAGCGTAGCTTAACCTGATAGACCGACCCGTGCGGCTGTTATTACCTACTTAGCCACGAGCTATATCTGTGATTTAAAAATAAATAAAGTTTATGGTAGTTCTAATACTGCATAATAAATCAAGAAAAAGTTACACCTGCCCATTACTGTATAATTTTTAGAAACTTATGTCAAATTAATTCCGAACTTGGGCAGTCAACAATATTAATATTCAATTTGATTTAATATAGGATATGTTAGCCATACCAGCGAGAAAGTATAGCTGAATATGGCCCTTCTAACACTGGTAGAAAAAGTCTAACATGTAGGATATTGCCACGCTTGGAAGCTGTTTGGTAATTGCAGTAGGATGTTATAAGTTATTAGTTCCTAGGGTGAATGTTCTTGTCAGTTCTTCATTAAAAATGCCCTTTAGAAGTTCAAAGAAAGTGATATTAAATAAAATAGCAAAGGGTGATAAAGACAACATCATTTTAATTTACTTACAACTTTACACAAGTCTAGGTTCAGGTGGGCATGATGTGTGACCATGGTTACTGGTACTTAGATTTGCGGTTTATAGAGAATGGGGACCTGACCATAATTATGATCATCTCAAAGTTAAGTTTATTCTAGATTTTATGTGGTTTCAATTTAGAAAATTCAGCTGAACAGAAGCAACTTTAAGGCATTGCATCTAAACTCATCAATGCTTATTAATCCCCTTAATAGCATGAGCTGAGATAAGTCAAGGCGAAAAGGCTTCAACTCTAGTGCCTGCCTTACTTGATTTACTTCGACAAGACCAAAGAGGCTTCTCTTTCCCAACAACTTGCTCAATTGCTTACAGCTAACATAACACGCCATGACACGTCTGTTTATCGATAATTACTCTCTCTCTAAATCGTTCACTTTCTACTCAAATTAGCTTTACTTCGCCCGAAGCGGTATCTCTAAGTACATTATGCTAAGTATAGCAATTTCATGTGTGGAACATATAATTTGTGAACAAATTGACTCGCATTGTGCAACTGTGGCTGATCAAATGGTTCATGTGCATGATGTTGGTTGATTGTGTCTAGAGAAACAATCGAATGTGTTGCCGCATGCATGATTTGTTTATTTATGTTGTGTTCTGTTTTATTTAAACTTTAAATTGTGCATTTGTAGTTCGAAAACAAGTGACAATAGTATTTTATCAATGACCATGGAAAAGTTTTCTAGAGACTATGTCATAATTTTAGTAATCCTACTACAGACTAAATAATTAGGGTTAACGATTGAAGTGTTCATCTAAAAATAGAGACAAAAACATTTACGTAACGAATAAACATGCATTTTTAGAATCGCACACATAACAACATTTCGATTTGGAACATTACATTTGACGATTATTGTGAACAACAGTGTTTCTATGTCAATGTACCAATGTTATTTTACATTCATTATCTAATTCTGGTTAATACTCAACAACATCGTAAATGTAATTTATTTGGACATGACAATCTGTCACGACTGATAGACACATTAATTGTTGGCCAACACTAGCCGCTGGAATTTGAAATTCATCACAACCTGTATTATTCATCTAAAAGTCACGATTAACTCATTATTCATCCCTCAGTACTCGAATAGAATGAATAAAAACCTCAGCGAAATGTTTATTGAGAATAAGGCGCCCTTAAAGATGGAACTGCAGAACAAATTCTACAGATTGTGACTGGCTGATTTTCAGACGAAAATATACCTTGATTTAACGACTTAAGGTTGGTAATGGTAGTGATCCGAAGTTTGTAACAGAACTTGTGCATCCGCTTGCGCAGGTGCCATCACACCTTGCGCCTGAGTCTTGAAGAAACGAAAGAAAAAGCGGTCAATCGACAGATGTTACTTTTGTACCTAAATTTAAAAAGGATTTCGCTTAAAAAACGCATTCCTCATTCAATAAATATAAGTAGCGTGAATCCGCTTCCGAAACAATAAGGTGTTAGTACTAAATGCTGCGTAATTATCATTAATTTGAAACATCGGAAATAATAACTCTCGATAATGAACTAACAGTACAGCCAATTGCAATTACAGCATAGCTGATGACGTCAGAAGTGCGAATAGCAACACGATAGTAACACTTACAGACATATTTGTAAACAAACCAGTGTTAAATAAGCCGAAGGATTTACAAAGGAAGTAAACATTAAGTATTGGTTCTATTATGATTCTAGTGTGAGATTCGTTTGCAGCTAAAGATATTAGTAAAAAAAAACAAAATCACGAAGAAGGTATTCATGCAATCGAAACGGTAGTACCTAGTATATAATGACAAAATTCAAGATGAAGATAATGTTACAAAGTAAAAGGCATATTCTGTTCTTAAAGAAATTGTCGTAAAACAAGGAGAAAATTTTACAAAGATCAATTGGAATATCACCATTGACGCACAGTTTTCACCTCATATAAAATTCACAACCACACTTAATATTTCACAATAACCTTGCATTCATAAAACTTATGCAAATATGATTTTCACATCTTATTGACGATACTGCTCTCATATAAAAATCATATTTATGACTGCAAGCGATGAATGCGTGGGAGTGGAAAGGTATCGGCATTAAATCTATTCATAATAGATCGGTGCTGTCAAGTAATAATAAGAACGGTGAAAATGTCAACACAATAACAACGTAATCAAAAATAAAACTAAAGCAATCATGAATTGAAAACAAAAACAATAAAGACAATTGCATTTTATGTAATGAGAGATGATAAGTATACTGGACTGGTTTTCATTTGCAAAATTTGATTTTCTTGAAATTTGATTTTCATTCTACTTGAATTTAAACTGTTGATAATCATTTCGTTTCATCTTTTCTAATGCTTTTAATTCCAATTTTTTTTTCTTGTTATTAAGGGGACCTAAAGCGCGTCACTGTCGGACTGCATAGAAAAGAAAGAGGAGCGCGATGAGACAACGGTCAAAAATCTATTGATTGGACTAAAAAGTAATGATTCATTCCTTATTATTTTGTAGAGAACTTTATAAATGTATGAACACTTTTAATGATTTCAGGACAAATTAAATCACTTCCATGTATCCAATGTACAGTGGGCCGATAGCGAAGTAGTCACATAGAGACGTAGTCGGAATGAGAAATTGGCTATTTGATAAGTAGACCTCTGGCGCCTGAGGGGTATTGTAGATTACTGTGTATTTTTCCTATCAAAAAGATGCTACAGTTACTGTAAAAGATGTACACAAAGTTACTTAGTTTCGCCGTTTTTACGGAGGACAAGCCTTAAAAGAGATTTTCTAAACAATCACTGCGCTTCAAATCGTCCGTGTGAAAGATCTCGAGCTTGGACATTAAATTAAGGTTGGTGACAATTTTGTTCTGAGAAAGTTGCGAAATGCGTTTTGATTATCTTATTGTTCTAACGATTTAAACTTTTATCTGCCATAGAGTCACTTTTGTCACTTTCTAATCTTTTGTTTACATTATGAAATATTATATTTTTGTTAGAAAGTTTTATTTGTGGGTTTAGTTCATTATGGTGAAGGTTTTATTTTATTATGCTTTACATAACAATGGTTAATCCATTGTTATGTAAAGCATAATAAAATAAAACCTTAGCCTCATCTATTTTTCTTGTTATAAACTTACCCAATTATATTATTATTTCAGACTGCAATCTACATGGTCTTCACATGATCTGACCAAGATTATGTCTGGACTTTAAAAGGGACTGTGACCTCTGAGTTTGTTTCGGCGTTTCTTCTCAGAGTAGTCAGATAGGAAACGTCGAACTCATCTAGTTTAAAAAAAAATATGTTTGACGTGTAAAAGTGTTTGTACAAACCTACTTACAGAAAATAAATCATTTATCATTTATACGAATACATGATTTGGTGTGTTTAATGCAATGAATTTTGTCAAGATTTTTATATAATATAAATTTACTATTTTACTTTTAGAATGCAATTCTTAAAATCTATTATATGATTAGCGATTTTATTTGTATTAAGTAGATTTGTACAAACACTTTTACACGTCAACCATATTTTTAAAAACTAGACGAGGTCGTATTAGTCTTCAAGAAAAAATATCTTCATAATTTTCTGAAGCTGACCTTAAAGAACGGAAAGGCTCTAATATTAAACAAGAAAATAACTCAACAATTTTCAGATTTTGCTAGAAACTATTAAGAAACAGTTTGATCGATAACAATAAAGCTATATGTTTGGGTCCTTTACTTTTGAAGTCACGAAAAATATTATGCAAAAAAAGCTAATTGTCTTAGAAAAAAACCTAATTGTGAATTTGTGATTCATATACAAGTGAAACGATATTAAACATCCGTAAGTAAGTACATTCATATCTTTAGATCTGTGTATAAAAACCTCCAATGCTGAACTAGGCTTGATTACAATGCGCGCTTGCGCATTCAAACAGATCTCTTTGTCCGGTAGGCGCTCTCAAAAAATGGCCTTGATTTTTTTTAACGAGCAGTTTTTCTTTATTTTCTGTAAATGTTACATTTGTTGGTTGGTTGTTGCTTGGTTGGTTTCCGACCTCAAATCTTGTTAATCATTGTTGCTGTCAATCTGTATTATGTTTTGTTTCTTATTTGTTAAGTATCTTAATAGTACCTATGAAATTACGTTAATTATCTCGTCTCGTTAATTTTGTCGTCCGTAAGAGGAAAGCGATGAAGTTGATTATATCTGATTATTTGATCGCCTGTAAGCAGTAATTACATAATTTATTAAATAATGAATTTAAATGATTTCAAGCCAGTCAATAAACATGTTCAAATTAAAGACTCCTGCGGAGATATAATACTAATTAAACATGTTTACATTATAAATGATGTAATAATTGAGTCGGTGGATAAATTAATTACCAATAATTGAAATTTTATTACAAAAGTGACCACACACCGAGTTAAGGCTTTCAATAACAAATCGATACTTGAAAATTAATAATGTAATGGTTCTTGAAATTCAATGTATAAGGAGAAATTGCTTTCTGCAATAAGGATACAATTAATTATGGATGTTGGTGTATGTATGTAATATTATGGATATTACATAACAAGTTAGAACTTAACGTTGTTAAGTTTATTTTTTGTGGCGTCACTTGGAGCGTGATGTAAATATGATATGTTAATTTGTACTAAATTGATATTTCAATATGCCAGGAGCCAATACTGAACATATGTAAAGTACTTACATACCTATGGCCTTAATGAAATTTCCACTATACATTTTTGTAGCTAGTACTTGAAGAGTAAGAGAAGAACTCTATTGCAGTATTAATTGCTACCAAGTTAGAGTCTCACAACCGTAATGCAGTAATTGGCGAAAATACCGTTACATCTTATTTACTGTTAGAACCAGACACAGATTTAATTATTACTATTGAGATCGTCCATTACACCAACATAAAATATAAATGCCTGTTAGGTTAGATTTATAGATGATACCTTGGAAAACGACTAAAGAAAGAACTTGCAGGTGTTCTAACAGTAGGGGATGCAGAAAGGCCAATCTTTAGAGGAAGCCAAATAAAGGACTAAGTTGTGACTACATGTCTTCATGTTAGTTCTGTAACAGAGACGAGTATAATAATTAGAGAGAATAATTTACTAAACAATGGGTTGATACAAACGAAATGCAATATTTATATATAAATAAGAATATTATTGAAATGGAAAAAAGATACTTTAACAGTAAAAGTACTGCAATTAAATCAATAATTTATTGTTTTTACCTTTACACAAGATATACAATTACTCGTTACAAACAAAGCAGAAGAAAGTTAATAAACAAGATAGCATGTGTTTTTGCTCCATAGTGAGAGCACATACGTTTTATAAAAACATGGCGGAGAATCATGGAAAGTTACAAAAGTTACACATTGCTAATGATGTCTAGAAAAAGTACGATATTATCGGGTCATTGGAGCGTATTTTTAATAGCAATATAATTAAAAATAATTAATTCTGGTATGATATTTTGATTGACTTCTGATGTTTTGGAGAAATCTGAAGTTAGTGAATGAGGTAAGGAGCTTTCGATCAATCATATGTAATTAATTTACGGAAATCATTAATCCATATGTCAACTACAGAATCCTGTAATACAATAGAAGACGTCTTTTCTCTAATTCCGAAATGAATAGAGTTCCCGATGAGAAATTAATTGAAAACGAAATGAACAAGACTGATATGAGAGAAAAGTATAGGAGTTATTTTAAACAGTGACACAAGATAATCAATCTAAGATTAGCAATCAATCAATGACGTGTTTTAACAAATAGTGGTGCACTGAGTGAATTTCCAGAGAAAGTGAACGATCGTTCAAACGGAGATTAATATGATGTCAGAAACGTCAGAACCCTCACTTTGGACGTTAATGAGGAGGTATTACGATATTTTAATACGCCTGTTAGAATTGAAACGAAAAATGTATAGAACAAATTGTAAAAAATTGATTCTAACGATAGATTGACCTTTGAAGTTCAAGGGTCAGTGGGTTGTGTAAGAATCTTTGCTAATCTGATAGCTGATATAACAGATCGGAGTGATGTTTAAAACATTTGCATACTTGCAAGCGGATTGCGTGAAAAATGTTAAAGAAATGATTGCTTTTTAATTTGAATTACAAGATATTGTAAGTACATAATCATTTTCTGTATATCGGAAAGTCTGAAAATAATAATCTGAATTCATTCTACACATGAACGAATTAATCACTGGACCCGACATATAAGCGGACGTACCTTTACCGGTCTTGTCAGTAACCAGGAAATTCTAGCCTTGGTCGTTTGTTTTTGCGTCAGTCTCAAGCACTTACTTGTCAACAAAACATCTCCCAAAAATTACTAAATGTTCAGTTAAATGGTGTAAAACATATAGCGGCGGAAGCAGCACTACATATTTCTTTTCCCTTGTAAGTACATTATTTCATTACATTTATTGTTATTTATCACAAAATTTAATCAAATGTAATGTGGTTGAACGAGTTTTCATACATTTGTATTTTATGTCGGGTCCAGTCATGATTCTACAGCTACAATTATTATGGATAAGATAAAACCATTATCTAAAATTATTCACTCACAATATTTCCCATTTTTACATCATACGTTGCTTTCCGACTATGATCGATCACATCGACAACTTCCCTCGTCATGTAGTTGTCGAACTGTCATTGCATAAGTTAGATAACATTACTGCATGCTAATCAATCATCTTTAAACACTGTTTCCGAATGCTGCAAGGGTCAACTCATGTCAATGTGGAGAAATTATTTGCGAAAGGGTTATTGAAATATTTAAATTGGTTAAATGTTTTGCGCCATAACATGTTGGTGTAGATGGTTAGTGTGTGTTCGGTAATAGATTTGTGTTTGACTTCGCCGTCTATTATTGTGTTATATAGAATTTTAGGTTTATTTGCATTTGGACTTTTTGCTACGAAGAACTTTTTCTGTTTTCTGAAATCATGATTCGACACTATTTTCTTCTTCTGCCTGCTCTTACATTATTTGGGGTCGGTGTAAAACGTTTGTCACTTCATTCATCTCTGTCATCCCTTCATTCTCTATTGAGGAGTGTATAATCCTCCACAACAACATATCATAATTTCGATTTTCACGGAAGTCATATCGTGAAATTCAAAACAATCACGGAAGATATTCACATAAACTACGTTCCAAAGCATTAGTACCAAAATCTCGCGCATAATAGGGCTATCAAATTCGAATAACATCGTACGCACCTCTCGGTAATGCACCGGGGGCAATTTGCCGGTACTTTCACCTACGCACTGGCGGAAATACTCTGTAGGTGCTTTCCAAACTGACGGACTAAAGGATGTTTTACAGACTAAAGGCTCTTACAGACAGAGGCGATATCGCGAGCGATATTGCGATATTATCGCGTCGCAACACCGCTACGCGACACGTCGCGACGCGATATCGCCTTTGTCTGTAAGAGCCATAAATCGGTACAATAGGTCTTCAGGCAGTATTGGGCAATAGTGAGAATTGGTATCTTGAATCCGTTGCGAGTAAAGTAGAAAGGAGGTGTTAAAGGTAGTTGATAACATAATCATTTCTAACAATTTTAGTCTCGTCATCAATGATGTCTCTTTGAATTTTGTAGGGCAGCCTGAATATCCCCACCATGCAATAACAAATAAAATCACACTAATAAAGAGACAATCCAAAAGGAAACGAAATCAGACATGAAAAAAACCAGCACATCAAAAATACTCGGTAACATTTCGCTCTTACTAACTACATTAAACGAATGTAGTCCAATCCACTTTATAAGCCAGCCAAGAACGATCATAAATAAATTAAGCCCTTCAACCACAGTACCGACAAACCGACATCATCTAAAAAAATAAAAAATAATCTGGAACATTTCCAGCGACCTTGGGCCTGTTAAGAATGGTCGACTCACGCGCAGCTTTAATTTATAGAATGTCCTACTTTTCTCGTAGAAAATTGCCGATTGTCTGAATAGGATAGTTGGTCTTTTGCAATCCATGATTGATTTATTTATTACGTCATTCTAATCATATTGTTCGTGGATTTTGTAAGATATAATGCTTTGAGTAAAATCTGCAGTCAAATGTTTATGTCTTTCAAGAAGTAATAGTTTTTCCATTACGTCTTTGCTGCAAAGCATTACATTAAAATACCTTCCATTCCAACATTAAAAGGTAAGATTTTGTTAGGATAAGAAACACGTTGACGAAATCTTTCAGTGCCAACGTCTTGTTTTGTCTATTACTTATTCAGCATTGACCTATTTAGACTATGATTCATGTATTTAGGTCTGGCGCCATGCTTTGGTCGTTTTTACATCGTATGTGAAGTAGATTAAGAAATAATCTACGGACAAACAGTTCTGTTAAGGTACTAATGAGAGCTAATGCTATATTGCGAATAATATACAAGTTTCAAATAATGATAATAAGAACAGATGTTCAAAAATTGCAAACTAGGTTGCCTAATTGATCGTGTAAGAGCAAATTAGTCATGTCATACAAATATTGATATTTAAAAATATTAGACCACCCAAGCTACTGGTCCATCGTCAATAAAATATTATTAATAGAGATCTTGCGCAAGAAGAATGTTGATTACTATCATGTCTATTGGGCTACTAAAGATACAAATCGAGGCTTTGAAGTTTGCGAAAAGAAATATAAAAGACAATGAAGAAGACAACAAGAGCAACTGGTGAAAATAAAACCTGAAAATGTAAAATGTGATCTATTTTAAAAGATGGAAAATAATACTGATGATGTAGAATAGTTTCAACAATACCCTAAGGCTGAAGCCGTTAATTACTTTCTATCAACATTAAGGAAGTTTATGAACTTATGCAATCTAAATTAATGGTAGGTATAATATCCGTATTAGCAAAAGCTATGACTGGATCTATTATGAGATACTCGAAAGTCAATCAGTTAAAATGATTGACAACCAACATTATTGTCTCTGCTAATACTGTGAAAGATAAGGCAGAATATAATCTTGACTTAACTTCCTTGAGCACCAAGAATGACGAAAAAGAAATCTAAGATAGCGTCAGATGTCAGTTACACATTTCTAGCAGTGATCTTTGTGCTAGCAGTTAAACCTTAACAGCTATTAAAGTTATAAAACTTTCTTACTAAGTAACTTTGACAGTTAAATGTCGAGATCTAGCCATTCTACGACGCCATATCTCTGTACATATCTTTGATCTAGGATTTAAACTGTCCCATTTTCTAATACTTGACTTGACAAAGACATCTGAAAGAAACTCATTTTGAAAGAACAAAAAGAGCATAATCAAATTTCAGTTAAATTAATAAATTAATGAAATGCAGCGACCCCAGCGTGGTTTGACTAGACTCGATTACTCAAATGAACCCAAAAATTCACACTAGCCCCGGTTGCCTCATATTACATGGTGCAACAGAGACCATTATATATCAAGGAGTAGACGGGGGGCGCGATAATGGTAGGAAAGACGTGCCCTTAGGATATAGTAAGCAATGGAATTGTGGAGAGACGGGTGATATATCCGATGGTCTCTTTTTACGACGTCGCCGCCAGGTTCATGAGCTTCACTGGTGAACCTTTTGGCGGTTAAACTGCTTTCTCGACTCTGTTTATGTCACTGCTATGCTGTATTGTATAATGCTGTTTCCAACACCTTCGTCTCGCTACTATCCGTTTCAGGTTTCTTGTAAATTTCGCTAGGAGCCTTCTTAATCATATCTCGTTCTTACTGAATAAATATCCAATATAATAAAATGCCGGCCTGAAAATAAAAAGTAAGTGTTTCTCAAATATTCATCATCATCATTATAATAATCTAGTAGGTAAGGTTATGGTTCCAATATTATTAATATTGGAACTATTCTGAGAAACATTAAAGCCATCTTTATCGCTAAGAAATTTACAGCTATCAGTTTCATGTTGGTTTTTGGTTACGTATTCTCTTTCTAGGAAATTCTTCGTTTTCATAGTTAACGAGGTAGAAGTTACAATACGCATTTAAAATATGAAATTATAAATTAGTAATTTAAATAAAATCGTATCTAGTTCAATAAAACCAATAATATCTGCCACCTAAATTTTCAAACCTTAATAATCATATTAAATTAGAAACTGCTTTTAAGATAGCTAACAGTTTGCCAATAAACAGCAATTTATATCTTTACTACTGTGTTCCACATACACAACTAGCTTATGCTCGCCGCTTCGCCCGCGTGGAGTTCGCAAAACGTTCCAAGAGAACGAACTATCGGGATAGAAAATATACTATGTCCTAATCCAGGTCATGGTCTGCCCTGTTTCAAATTTCGTCCAAACTAAAGAACTCACTTTCGCATTTTATAATATTATAGTTATGATAGTTAGGATTTTGTTTTGTTACAGTCACAACAGTAGCTAGCAGAACCGTACTACCATAGAACCTCAATCTAAGACAGTCGACAATTTACAATTTCTAATTAAAATTTCCACTAATTTCGATTTACGCCCAATTGCCTATCAAACAATGATTGGCTGTATCTAAGCCAAAGGAAACTGGTAGCCGTAATAGTGTGAGCTCGTTAACAGTTAACGAGGGATACTAAGATATAGCACCATAATTATTAGATATTAAAATATTAATATTCTATTCAGGAAGCCATTGAGAAAGTAATGATCGAATAGGTTGTTATCAGTTTGGATATTGATTGAAAATGGCTTTGTGATAATGATAGTTGTGGTGAGAACGTGGCTGATCCTGTATTGTGGCTAGCAGAAATTATGCGGCGACATGAAATGGAAGAAATGTGTGTATGAATATGCAGTTATCGGAATGCTTGACCCTATGAATGAATAGACGAATTCTAGTACTTTAACTGTGCAAGTGTGCACCCTACGATAGAGCATTTAGGTATTTAGGTAAGGTACTTTAAACATGTGTCGAATGTCACTCCAGTAATAAGAATTTACTATATTTATATTCAGTTCAAAACTAGATCACAACAGAAGCCTTTGAACTACTTTCTCGACGATTTTTAAATCAAAAATAATAAAAACATCAATTAAGAAACCCCGAAACTTCCCACCCACATATCGACCACCTGGCTTACGTACTCGTAGTAACAGTACAAGTCCACAATTAATCACTCCAATCAGAAGAGTTCCCACCAGCGCAGGCGCCGCGCCTCAATCACTGCCTCAAAGAGATTGATAGAGGTGGATAGCGCTATTCATCACTGTGTGCAACCCACTCGTTGAAGCTATGTTCTATTGGTAGCGACTTGATGTTTGATTCCTGAATACAGACAACGATTGAGTAGGGACCTTAATTCTGCTTTAAATATCGATCTGTAATGTGAAATTTAAGCTTAAAGTCGGTGCACATTTAGAAACCATAAAGCGGTGCGATCTTCATCAAGTCTAGATATTATCAATAAGTCTATTAAAAGCACCTATAATGCAGAAGTAGCCGTCAGATATAAAGAGCAACGTCAAAGAAATATGAAAGACGATGACGAAAGACTCATAAACTACGACTAATACCTATAATCCCATCGCTTCTCGCCATCAATAAGGCAGCGGACCATGCGCAAGAGCAACACGTCTTAAACAGACAGCTATTGTGTAGGCCAAAGCCCTAAAGTGGATCAAGTACGGCTAATTTTAAAGACACAACAAAGACCGTGAAACCGACGAAATTATGGTTGTAAGAATTTTGTATGATTTACAATCTATTGTGTGAGGGAAACTGGCAAGATGGTTTTCGCAATGCTTGTTAAGATCTTGAAGATCTTGGTGAGGACGATTAGATACACGATGCCTGCAGAAATCCTGATGGTTCGATGAGGTGAGTGATTAATGAGACATCTAGGTAATAAGTCACAGTGTCATCAATTCATCATACAATCAGATTTGTCTACATATGAATGTTCCAAATTGTAGGGAATAGGGATCTCAATAAATTTTGGGCACAATTGTGAAATGAAATTAATATACTCATTGAGTAGATTTTTGACAAAAATAACTCCTTTAAAGTTGCAATAAAATATACTTCGGAATTTCATATTCAGTATCAAATTTCCAAAACCAATAAGTCAGCAGAAAATAACCACGTTGTACATTTGTAAGGCTGCGTTTCCACCAGAAATGAGCGAGGATGCGTAGCGAGGGATGTGTGTAAAACTAACCAATAACATCGCTTCATTTTCATAGCTGGAGCTAAGCTAGTGCTCTTATTGGTTAGTTTTACACACATCCCTCGTTACGCATCCTCGCTCATTTCTGGTGGAAATGCAGCCTAAAAACAAAAGCTTAATTCAAAGAAATGATTGCATATATCCGTGGAGTTTCAAACAAAACGTAACATGCTCAAATTACGCACTGATTGCAAGTCAATCAAGGTGATTAACATCTGCATCTGCATTGTATTACTTCAGCTACGTATTATGCTTTAATAGAATATGATAATGCAGCGATATTATCTTAGGGTATCGATACCAACATTGATCAAAGAAACAAGTCAAGGAGTAGATAGCTAGTAGGTATACATTGATCTAAGTCTAGGAGTAGCTAGTATACTGGGTCAAATTAAATTAGCTAGAGAAATTCCGCAAGCGTAATGTGTATCGATATCTAATCACGACAAAATAAAAATAAAAAAAGTTTGATGATCTAATGATTATAATAATTTTGTAAATACACATAATGTTGCGGTCACGAATCATACTTTAATCAACATACAACCTAAAACTGTCTTGTAAATTGCAAAAAACGTGCGTTACATTACACGTCGCGCGCGTTACTTAGTTATAAGTACAGAATACGTAGACCACGGTTATGTGATGAGGTCTTGTTACACCCTTTATGACATCATAATCACAAATGTCAATAAAATATTTCACTGCTGAAAGTAATACTTCAACAATAATAAAAACAAGCCTACTACTTGTTTAGATAAAGTCTATGAAGTATGATGGTGAGGTAATAATTCCATCATCACATGACGAAAGAATCATATTGGTGATCTCAGTATTATTTTTGTAGGAAGCTGCTACCGGATCTCACAACATCACACCCTTGACTTGAGTTGCTTTTTGGCGTCATCGTAATCTAAAAGAACAGACTACTCACCAACATTATCTGTTGGATTCGAACTCACTATACTGAATTTTGAATATGATATTAGTTTTACAATATTGACTTGTAAAAGTGTCTTAAAAGATCTTTTTACAGAAATAAACATCTAATTTCAGTTTATTTGAAAGCAGAGCTTAGGACTGTTTCATATAAACTGTTTACCTACGATTCCCGGGCTTCACTTATCTACATAAAAATTCACCTCTGCCAAAACCTTTGGATATAGCAGGTATGTATGACGGATGTCTAAAAAGCACTTAAACATCTGTCTTCATACAATCTTGATCAATAAAAGCAGCTTAAAGACAATGGGTATATGTTCGCGTAAGTCGTAACCTAGTGAGTGTTAGATGACCCTATAGATAACACGATTTCTTCCGCTCCCATTTGTCGACAGAAATTATAGGCTGTGAGCAGTGTTACTTTTACAAATCATAGTACAATGAATAATAGAACGGAACTACTTAAAGCGTAATTATTTTGTAATTAATACTGTTGCTAATTAGGATTTAATTACTGCATATCATACAACTTTTAATCCGTCGTCGTGAGATAGATCGCAGGAAAGAACTGTCGATTCAAATCGCATAATATGAGCTGTGAGAGGTAATTTCTTTAAGTTGTTTTGATGGTTTTTATATCTAAACTAGCTCCATCCCGCGACTTCTTCCGCTAAAAATTTTAGCCCACGACACCGCGTCGCGATATTACTCCGTTTTCGCTTAGCGTTCTTTTTGACTTTTTTTCTTTTTGCTCAATTCCTTAGGGTCGTAGCGTGATGTTGAATAGACTGAAACCGTCCTCAAGAATTAGGCTATCAAATGCATGATTTTTGCAAATCCGACTGGTAGTTCCAGAATTAGCGCGTTCAAACAAATAAACAAACTTTTCTGCTTTATTATTAGTAGATATGTATATAGATAAAGTTGGATTGACTAGCAATGCGACTGTCAAAGTGTGGTTAAGGCTATGGTATCATATAAACGCCGGCGCCGTACGCGTCGACGCTGTGCGTTGCGTTCAGATGTCAAATGTCAATCGTCGTTCAGATGTCAACGTTGACGCTTAGCGCCAGCGTCAACGTTCCGATTGACATTTGTAGTAGTGTAGTCACGACATTGCATATAGTGTAAAATAGGAGACCAAAGCCTAAACAGAATTAGGATACAAAAGGGATTAGAGTTTCGTCTCACATCTCATTCTTCTTATGTCTACCAATACCAATATACTGTGAGAAGTAGTTGATGATAAATTAGTAGTTCCCAAATCTGATAAACTAGATAGATTGGGAGTACCTACCATGATGTACAGACGTGTAATTTATTTCGTTACAAGTTGATGTATTGCTACAATTTAAAATACCACCTCTATAGCATGTCTCGTCAGAAATGTATCATGCATGCTCGTATAATATTATAATGCTATATCCCATAACTCGACCGTTTAAAATGATGCCCTAAACAAATTCATAATTACTTTGGACCAGTCTAACGGCTTGTCACAAATCAGCTTTATAATCAGCGGTACTTTCACTCTGATATTTTTCAATTATGGCAATTACTTTAATAACATAATCGTAAATCGTTTGAATAAGAGCAATGTATGTTAATTACGATACGACAACAATATTAGAAGCGATGACTTTTACTATGAGGGATTGGTAAAATACATTATTTGTATGATGGTCATAAATTATAGTTCGTTTTAATAAAGTAACGTTGATAAACTTGCGTACTAGGAAATAGTTAAATTAAGTGATCTTGTAAAGTCAGAGGTTGATTAAAATATTAGACTTAGGTATATTTTTTTTGCAATCTTCGATGTAGAACATCATATCAATTTCATCAAGCGTTTTACGTTTTGAATAGAATTCCTAAATACAGGGTCAAATTAAATTAGTTGGCGGAACTCTCTGACGTGATCGGTATCGATCAATATCTAAACACGCCAAAAAAACCGCTAGTAGTGTTGTTACTTGAAGTGTGAGTTTATAAAATCTGTTTTGTCCTGTTGAGATATCGATAGAATCGATATTCATCACGTCTTTGAAGTTTTCCACACACGTGGATCATTCTTAATTCGTTGGGATGACCAGAAAAAAAGAACATCATTTAATAAATTTCTTTTTTGTTTTGTCATATTTAGATATCGATATCGAGTATCTCTAGGTAATTTATTTTGACCCTGTATAGCCTTATTTACATTGGATTCATTAGTTTGCCTCAAAAAATTCTGGTGTGAGTGGAGCAGGAGTGCAGTGAATTTTAGAGTGTCCATGGAGTTTCTTGCCCGTTGTTCTCCACACCCGGTGAAATAATGCTTTGAGTTTCATTTTTATTTTAGACTGAGAACTCAACCACTTTCCTACCATTCCAGGTCAATTAGCAAAACTATTAGAACTAACTGTCCAGTTAAAAACAAGGGTTCATTTATAATAATGTCATAACCAATTATAATTGTCATCCACATTCGTTCAAGCAATTTAATCTAACTGTAACACATACAGACAAACTAATTGTGAACGATAAGTACCATCCCAGGAGAGCATCGCTCAAGGCAGATCTAGATAAGTCTAGGAATAAAACATTTCTGTCGGCTGGCGTTAGAGAAGACGATTTATGTCTAGAGTGGGTGTCACACCGAACAGTAACGCCCTCGCTAAGATTTATTTACTACGACTTAATTGACTGAGGAGGAATAGATTAGATTTAATTCAAACGATTAGCGATAAGATCTAGTGTCTGGGTGAGAAACGGTTGTGGTGTATTGGTGTACTTAATGTTTTGTTATGTAAGTTTGAATCGGTTAAGGTTTCACAAGTCTCTGATTTATGGCGAAGAAAAGCATAAATATTATCCATTCTGTTGTAACATACACCAATTTCGAAACAAAAATGTAAACTGAGCAATTCTTTCACAATTTACAAAATATTTTAATCCCAGCAAATTCATGTGTATCAAGGTACCTTGTTAGAAAATTTGATTAAGTATATTCTTTAACTTGCGCTTACGTAACTTCCAATCCAAAACTACATCTTCAGCATACAAGAGATTTGTCAATTATAAACATAATCATAACAACAATCCACCGACAAACACCACACTCGAATTACACACTCATCTTACAAATTATTAAATTACGCTTCGGTGTGACACACGCCTCCGTTTCAACACCGGTGACTACCAGTCAGCGAACGATTCATTATTATTGTAATTGGACACGAGACACTAGGATAAATAGCTTGCCTCTGGTTAGTATCTCAGTTAGAACTAGATCTAATGAAAAGTGAACCAAAACACGTATAATTACAGCGCATTTTAGAAAGGCAGAGTCAAACGGTGAAAATATCTTATCAATCTATATCCAGTGAGAAAGATTTTTTAAAAGAGATTGAGACTAATTCAGTGATTTAAGTCATTTTTCAACCTGTCTGTGATATGCTATAAATAATTCGTTTTGAAACAAACCTGACTGTAAAATTTGCATCCAATAAACCAGTTCTTGTCAGAAGAAGTAAGTAGAAGTCTTACCTGTAACAACAGAAAGTCATGCATTAGTAAATTATAAACAAAAGAATTGCGCTTGCAATGAAAGTAATTAAGATCACAGTCATATTCAACCAATGTAGATCAGTGAAGAAATTAATAAAATAAGGTAACTGTTGATGGCACTAGACATGCAACACAGCTTAATATTGTTTAAATCTGTATTGAGTCTGCAACTTAAAGCAATAGGGAGAGCGCAGCAAACGGTATAATTATAACCAAGTTCTATAATAATGTTAAATCATCATTACGTCTTGATGACTAGACAAAAACATTACAAATAATACTACGAACTTGTGGTTCGCAGAAACCGATCTGTGCTCCTTGTGCCCATAGCATGGGTTTAAGACAATTACCATTTTGACCATTCTCAGTCAGTCAAAGAGAGCTATGTTTAGTATTGGTCAGAGAAGTTAATGGTATCCTTCCATCATTTCTTTTTCTGCGGACTGAATATGAAAATTAAGGTTTTCTGTCGATTCCATATACAAATAGCAAGAACTAAAGCATACAGAACATTCTGCTAAGACGTCCATACCTAAACACAAAATAATGTTACTCCTGTCTAGGACAATAATAGATTCAGTTCCTAGCTTTAAATGTGCCGTTACGTCCTTACTGCGACCATAGAGTAATAATAGCGAAATATGCCAGATGTGGGCCCTCCCACGGTTTAATGTTGCCACCTCATCAAGATCGGTCGATACTGGTAAAGAATTCAATTTTAAATTAATAACGGAAAAGGGGTTTGGTGTTCACGACTATTTTGATGTAGTCCATCATTTAAGCAAATTACTGATATGCCGAAGCACTGATTTTAATATCATTATGGCCTAGATGTTTCCGATTGTCTTTTGTCTGTCTATTTGCAGTCTCAGCAGGGGCTGCAGTCTCGACATAGATAGTGATCGCTTTACGACCGAATTTGGTCGCAGTCCTAAGGGGGTTCCAATACGGTCAAATTGCTTGACAACAACAAAAAAAATCACGTGCTAGCCAAGCAATTTTGACCGACTAGGGACCCTCTTAGGAGTTTGCGACCGCATTCGGTAGTAAAACGATCGCTATATACGAGTATGTCGACACTGCAGCCCCTGATTCATATCTGTTTTTGATTAATAATGTTATAATTTTTCGCAGTCTAGCTTACGTTGGCTAAATTGGGCTTATTTTCCTCGGTGTGTTAATACCTTTTTCATTGATTTCATAATTTTAATCATTTTTATAGCCTATCTAAGTATATTGAATAACATAACTTCCCTTCCCAAGGTGTTCATAATAATTTCTAAGCCCATATACATTTTCCAAATGATTATCATGTTGATTCAGCTGTCGGATTTGAACCATAAAGTGATTGGCTATTAACATGTAAATAAATATTATGCATCAATAAAACGGCCAGGCGAACGATTCGAATCGAAAGTTGCCATAATAAATACCGCGTTATTTTAGGTGAAATTATGCAGAAAGCAGGTCGATTGTGTTTACGTGTTGTTATCATACTGATAACACGCGAGATAAAGGTGATAACAGCTGAAGCCTGAAGCAGATTATGAACCCTCTACAATATAACAGACATTATCAGTATGCAACCAATATCGGAAAAAATAACGTTGTAATAAAAAGTATCGATCGAATAAAGAGCCTGTTGAACATGTTAATATTCGATGAAAGGGAGTTCCAAATTCAATCAATGCTTATTGATATGTGGTCTTTTAATAATGGTTAAGGTTAATGATAACAATAATACATTTAGCCATATTTACAACGTTTGCGCATTGGAAAGGCTTCAACCTTATGTTGGATTTCTTTTATATAATTTCAAAATCTGTACTGAATTGGCCGCCAGTGAAGCCGCAAGCCAAATTAAAGTAAACGTTTAAATCGCTTTTAAAATGTGACGTGGTAATTAACCTCTTAAGTCTAAGCTAGAATTAATTCGCGAACTAGAATTAATTACGCCTTAAGGCAGTATTTCACTATTAGTCAAAACTGACGGATCTAAGTGAATTAATAACAGGAAGTTGTTCTTAAACAATTGGAGAAAACGGGGTTATTATAACAAACGAAACGGGGCTTCAAAAGCAATTCAATGACCCGAAAACTTCAGAAAATAATAAATACAGTAATAAGGAGTTGAGATTTATTGGATTGGCCTTTAAAGTTTATAGAGCATACTGGTTTTGCACATAAAGAAGCACCTGCGTTTAGTATTCATGAGAATGGAGGTGAGGCTGATAACGTCATTAATTTTGATAGAGAAAACAGAGCTGTTGAATGATCTTACTTTTGATCAAACACTATAGCCAACAAAGAAGAAAACAAAATAAAAAATTGTGTAGCTAGAAACTAGTGACATTGATAATTGAGCGTAAAATCAATTTAAATATAAAATCATATTTCATCACTCATAACAAAAAATTCAAACAGACAAACCTTGATTTAACTCCAAATAACATGCAATTTCAAGCAAAAAAACTCAAGTGCAAAAACTAACAAAGAGCAAATACAAATATGAGGAACATTACAATGCTTAGATTCGCTATAACGTCATCACTTCGCAACCGAGCATCACCTGCGTACAGTCACGTAATCATCGGATATAACTTGTAGACGGCAAATCGTCAATAGATTGTGAAAATTCCAATAAATCCTCCACCGTATCTTATTGATTTTATAAAATCGAATCTTTAGTATCTTTACCATTAATGAACTACAGTAAGTACTTTGAGACTACTCCTCATCTTTCATTGGCCCACGATTATCCGAGGATAACCACGATGCTTAAAAATACGTAAAACGATTTCAAATAATTACTAAAAGTCGGCAAAATTGCAAGTACTCCTTCAGGCGTATCATGACGTCATAACTTTGGATGATGAAGCCTGCATCATTATGAGTGAACCGAACGTTCGCCTAGCACCAACCGTTGGTACCTACAGCATCGAGATATTTTTGCATAACATTTGGATTAGGGATCCAATTTACATAATAACAGAATTATAACAAAGAATAAACAAGTTCTTTGACTATACAGTATTAGTAATACATTTTCCTCGTCATTCATGATCATGACCATACAAGTCTCAAACAATTGTGGGAAACATCAAAAAAATTATACACTACAGAACACAATTTTTACATTTTCTTGATCTTGTGATTTCCGAACATTCAAATTCCATGTACAAACGTGGTATGACGTGTTTTAAAAACCTATAAATCAAGTTCTTTTACACTGAAATTCACTTTGTTGTTGATAGATACGTTTTTTTGATAATGGAAGGCAAAGAAACAATAAAAAGGCAGATATTTTAAGACATGCCAAAATTAACAAAGGTGTTAAATCAGAATCCGAACACAATGCAACAGAGATCGAACTGCAAATGCTAAACAATGAGTAAGAAATACTTAAAATAGACATTGCAGAGCGCAGCATCGCAGCAACGGGAAGCGGGTCAGGTTATTATTAACGCGTACAATTAAGAGTTGCTACGGCTGCACTATCACAGACAGGTGTAGGGCAGTAATACAGCTACACGTGTGATCTACTTGAGTGATATTACAATAGACATCAAGACGAAAATTTATAACTTATGCACCTCTACAGCTGTCTACAAAGTGTCGACAGTCAAAGCTGCTTTCTTACACTTGTGGTTAGTAATTTTAGATACAAACCTTGAGAGATATGTGACTTGTATATTATGGAGATTCATCTTAATTTTTGGCGATTTCAATTACTCGAGACTGGTAGTGTCATTATTGTGTTGATCATTCATTGAACAAAGGTTAAGTATGACTTCAAAATTTAAAATCATCTATGTATGTAAATATACTCAAGAGTGATGAGTTGATGACATACTAAAATTATTGAATCTCTGTGTGATACTTCTGTAGTGTTTGTGATAGCTTTAAGTCTGTTAACAATAACACATGCACGCAATATGGTGCACATTGTACTGAATACGTGAAGTGTATGCGGTACATGTGGGGCAATTCAGCTGTAGTATAAAAGTGCGATAACCTCTTTGACTTGAGAACATTCTTCTACGTTTTATATTTTGTTATGGTGTTCATTTTCTAGTTCTACAATTTACTATATAGAATAGAATTTGATTTTGTTGGCAGTTTTCATAGTTTGACTTTATAACTCAAGACCGATTTGTGCTTCAAATATATCTTTCAACGGATACGTCTGAAAAGACGTTTAAGCTTCTATAATTGATAGCATTTCAACAAATTACTCACTTGCCTCATTATTATGTTAGAAAACAGACAGTTTTCCTTCATAATCAATATAAAAACCACTTCAAATAACTATGTTTCTTCGTCACATCAGAGTGGGCTAAATTTATATTTCCGCATAATGAAATTTGAGTGATGTGTGTTGACTATTCCCAAAAGGAAACACTAATGGAAGGACAGTTTCCTTTCTGAGAACTACTGTGTTACCGAGGTATTTTGAGAGTATAATGTAAGCTCAGGAGAACTTTGGCCGTTTAGCTGGGATGGATTATCTAGTGAATGAGTTAAAAGGGTGTTGGTTCAGTTCAGTATCTTCTATCTTTGCTGCCGCTTTTAGCTGCTTTTCAGGTAGTACATATATTTACAACTATTGTTACTGCCTGTATGTATTATCCTACGAGTACTATCTCAAAAATCCCTAGTCAGTATTAATTTACAAAAAAATGGAGTTTATGTACCCTCGCGCACATTTGCGGCTCACATTTCGATCTTATTACCAAGGTAATACGGTTGAAATATGGTTCACCGCAAACGTCCGCGATGGTACATCCATACTAATATTATAAACTCGAAAGTAACTCTGTCTGTCTGTCTGTCTGTCTGTCTGTCTGTTACCTTTTCACGCCTAAACCACTGAACGGATTTCGATAAAATTTGGCAAGGCTATAGATGGTATCCTGGGGACGGACATAGGCTACTTTTTTTTTCAAAAATAATCCTACAGGGGGTGATATAGGGGATGAAAGTTTGTATGGGAAACTCAGTATTTCTTAAGTTAGGGATGTGAAAATTAAAATTCATGTTTTTGATACGAAATAAAGAAATATGCGGTTCAGCGTTTTTGAAAAATCATCCCCTAAGGGGGTAAAATATAGTAAAATAGGGGTTGATTTTAAAATTTACAAAACTGCATGGATTTCGACAAAATTTGGCCAGGCTTTATATAGCATCCTGGGGAAGGACATAGGATACAATTTTTTTCAAAAATAATACTACAGGGGGTGATATGGGGGATGAAAGTTTGTAAGGGAAACCCAGTATTTCTTAAGTTGGGGATAACAAATTTATGCTATTGGTAGGAAATTAAGAAATATGCGGTTTAGCGTTTTTGAAAAATCATCCCCTAAGGGGGTAAAATAGGGGTTGATTTTAAAATTTACAAAACTGCACGGATTTCGATAAAATTTAGCAAGGCTTTATATAGCATCCTGGGAAAGGACATAGGATACTTTCTAAAACAATACTACAGGGGGTGATTTAGGGGATGAAAGTTTGTAAGGGAAACCCAGTATTTCTTAAGTTAGGGATAACAAATTTATGCTATTGGTAGGAAATTAAGAAATATGTGTTCAGCGTTTTTTAAAAATCATCCCCTAAGGGGTAAAATAGGGGTTGATTTTAAAATTTACAAAACTGCACGGATTTCGACAAAATTTGGCAAGGCTATAGATAGCATCCTAGGAAACGACATGAGCTACTTTTTGTCTTAAAACATAATCGTACAAGGGGTGATATAAGGGATGAAATTTTGTATGGGAAACCCAACATTTCTTAAGTTAGGGATATGAAAATTCAAATTTATGCTTTTGGTAGGAAATAAAGAAATATATTGTACAGCGTTTTTGAGGGGGTACAATAGGGGTTGACAAATGTTTGTGTACCTACCTCTTTTTAAGAGATTTAAGGGATTGGAAATGTAGTCATAGTTCGAATCTTGAGGTAACATTTAGTCTTTATTTCATTCGGCGTTTTTACGAGGAAATTATTAGAACGAGTGGACACTCGGACAAAAGTTATTTGTTATTAGAGCGTGACTGGCATAATAAATTTTAAGTAATTAACAAGCGCCCCGCCACGTAAGTCTGTTTGTTTGAATGCGATAATGTCAAAAAGTACCGAACGGATTTTCATACGGTTTTCTCCAATGAACGAAGTGATTCAGGGTAATTCATTATAGTTTTGTGTAAATTGGCTGAAATATGACGACGACTGTTGAAGATGTCGGAAAAAATCATGCTGACTGGTAGCTTTATGCCTACTATACACGGTAACGATATATCGTAGCGATTTGAGTTTGCACAGTTATATCGGACGGCCCTATGTTTTCCACATGAACATTCCCATGAGATATTTTCCGACATCCACGCGGGCGAAGCCGCGGGCAAAAGCTAGTGTTCTATACAACGTGTAACGTTAAATGCGCAAAACCTCAGACACCCCAACTGATTTTTAATTAAATTGACCTATTTCAAAGAAAAAAAAAATCATTAAAATAAAAGTAAAGGTTTTATGTGCTGTTTTAGTTTTACTGGCAATTCTGATCGTTTCTTGCGTCTGCGACGACGCTCTATCGAGGGAGAACTCGTCACCGGGCCGCTGCGCGCCGCCGCGCCGCGCCGACATTATTAGCATAAAAACTTAGGTGATCTTTGAACGGTGATTTAAATGTTTCCATCACACTTTTCCAGGCTTTGGACTGGCAATATTAGATAACCCACATTTTCAGACTAAATAGCTTTTTACCTACAGTAATATGCTGATTAGGTAGATACCTAAGTAGGTACTACGTAAGTAATGTTGGCGTGTTTAAAAAGTTTAAATCACTGTATTTACAAATAATTGGCACGTAATCAACTTATTTACATTTAATTAAGTAGATAATTAGGTTATCTCTACTTACGAAGCGAAGCCTCTGTGTACAATGCGTTTCAACTAAGAATAGGAAAGTCAATGACCTCTGTCAACTGAAAAGTTGTGTAGTGTTATCCTTATCCATTTTAGTTCTGTTTTTGGAATTTGTTTTTGTTAAAATATGTCACTGACTTTACAAATGTGTAAACGAGATGCTATTTTGCTAAATCTTCACAATATGGCGCAAGGTCATTCCTATTCTTTCTGTTAGATACAGATACTCCAAACTCTTCTCGAAACCGTCGCACTGCCAAGTTAACGTTGTTATTACAACGCGCCAACATTCTCACCATTTCACAATATTGAATGTTTGTGTACAAAAACGCCATAGTCGCGAAATTTGCGCGCACGCGCCGCCTCGCCGGGGTTTACGGGATGAAACAATTACACCTGTGACGCATGTGCCGGCGCCGCTCAGACTGAAGTAAACATGGCCACTGACTGTCACGTATTTCTCACGCCCCGCCCCCGTGCCCCCGTTCAGACGTAATTTCTCTTTCTAACCCTTAGGTTACGTATAAGTTAAAAAAGATAGGTAGCATTATTGTTTACTTCAACTTATTCGTGGTACTTACTGTATGGAAGATTCGTATTTGCATTGAAATAAGAGCTATTATTATCCCGCGTATGAGAAAATTTAAATTGGTCGACAACAATTTGTGTTAGTTTACCTATTTTGACGGGTTTGCGCCTGAGATGGCTTGACCTACTAATAAATAGACACGGCAACGTTTTTAATGAAGATTTTTTGAAAAATGTGACCTATATTAAAAAGTGGTTCAATTGATTCTGCTCGTTATTCTGATCAAACTATTTTCAGGTTTTGCGCATTTAACGTTACACGTTGTATATGTTTCCGAGAATGTTAGACATTCATTATGAATTGCTTCATCGATGATTTCGTCGTGTATTATTTGTACATTTGTATAGAAATGCAGCACATTGCTTCTATATTCACGTTTACTACATAAATTACAATTGTACACACTAATTAAGATTTCAATCATACTTTCTTCCATATTTCACTTAAATACTTTTCTGACATCGTCATTTGTTTTCTTTACACTACGAAAAGCTTCGGCGCACAATTTTTGTAATCTCGACATTTTATCGAATAACCGTATGGTTGGAGTTTTATCGAAGTATTGTTATCAACAATTTCTATTTATATTGCTAGCGCCTACGACTACGACCAGCCACTCACGTGGGCCGATATTTTGTTTCTGTGCTGTAGCGCAGTGGTATTGTTAAGGTATCAGTTTTGACGTAACTTTACATAGATAAGCTTATGAATACGTGAGATGCTGATAAATATTTGTGATAATCAACTAAAACGTCTGCATAGCAATAATTCAGATAGATGAGCCACAAGAAAAAACTAAAAATTTAAAGAAATAGTCGAAGAAATTGCCCGTCGTTTGGATCCATTCATGACGAGGCAGAAATTTTTCGAGGATATTCACTAGTTTTAGAGAAGAATCCAACTCATACACTCATTCAATGAATCTAGGTCAAATCTTAGTCTAACAAACGAAACCAAATGAATTTGTCAAAGATAATGATCGCAGAATGACAAACGGTCAACCTGAGTAGGTACTATTAAAACAAAGAAACCCGAGAGCTTTCTAATTGCTTGGAACAGCCACTAATTTAGATTTATGGAGAATTTTAATTCATTTCAACAGTCAAACTGCACACGAAAGTAACCTCTACAGAGATAGTAATAAAGGCTACATAATAAATGGTTTCGATGACGAACTGTGTAAAAGGGCAATGCTATGATAAATAGTGCATGTGTGTAAGAATCACGTTGCGCAGGAGTCATTTGTGTTCAATGCGAAAGGGGGAACCATAATATGCAGCCGTTAGAAATAAGCATAGATTTCAAAATTCATTGTTAATATGTCACTGGTATGAGTTACTACTAATTTTAGTACGACAACGTTCAAAGGCTGCTTCGTTTATCTTCGGGAAAACCGAAATATAACGAATAAAATCTGATTATCGACCAATAGAAATTGATTTATATTCCCACCTAAATTATTATAGATCGACGCACTAATTCCGTCACTCCCTTATTTGGCCCACTCACAATTAATTCGTCAAAGTTCAGATAGAAAGAAAATGTTTCATTTGTAGCTTAAAATATACAACTATGCAATAAATTGCAGTTTGATGCAGTACTTACGTACGTTACGTACCTACAAATATTATGATATTATCATTCTACTATACCTGTCCTGAGCAAGAATGGTGATCAATGCTCGTGGTTTCTATGTATGAAAAAGGGACCTTTGCCCTGCAGTGGGACCATAATGGGCTGGTACTTATTTATTAAATGGCAAAAACCAACACCGGTGAAGGAAACTGTCTAGAACCAAAAATTCGAAGACATGATTGAAAGTACTAACCCATACTGGGCCCGCGTGGTAGATTACGACCCACTCCCTTTTATAGAGAGGAGGCCTGTGTCCCAGCAGTGGGAACATTATAAGCTGATTATTATAAAAACCAACATCACATTACAGACATTTAAGTAGTCGTTAATCCCAAACGCACCAAAAAAACTAAAACTGTAAACATCGTCAGACTAGGTATGTACTAAGTATACAAGTAAGTAGCTACACCTAACATACAACTTAGCCTTAGTACTTACAAGCTAGGGTTAGGAACTACTAATAGCCTGCAGTGATTAAATCATTAACTCGTTCAACGACATACAGTAGTTTCTAAGTACAGCTCAAGTTACAAGGTTAAAAAGGTCAGGGCGAATGACCTCTAGTTTTTTCAGTTAGCTTTCTCTATATTTATCGAAGTAAAACACGCGAGTTGATTAACAGGCTCGGTGGACTAAGTTAAGTAATTATATGCTTAGATCCACGTGTTTAGCACTAATTATTTGAGTCGGTTATTATTGCTATTAGCCACTCATTATTAGAGGCGCTTGGGCAGTTAATAAGGTTTGAAGTGCAAAAACTTAAGTGGCGAAGTAACCTTTGCGGTTGGGAAAAGTGGTGAGTTGTGGTAATGCACTTTTTTTGCTATAATTATTATCTCAGTCATTATAAAGTTATTGAACAATTATAAGGAGTAAAAGTAAAAGCAGACCATGTATTTTTAAAAGTATAAAACGCGCGTTTACCGGATTAAAACGTGATAAATTCGCTTCCACTGTGGATTTTTTGGCGTTCGCATCGCCCGTTCGTGTGATTGTTAATAAGCCCTTTTTACAAAATACATGTAAGTAACTTACGTTTTTTTTTTAAAAAAGCGTAGTAGTTAAATAGAAATAGAACGTTAGTGCATTATCGTGTTCAAAGTGTAGTTCTGTTGTACGATGGGCTAATTTGTGAACAGATAACATCTATAGATTACGGTTTTTGATACTTACCTTGTTAATTTCAACGCAGTAGGGTGATGTTTAAAACTTGAATGTTTATGGTACAAGTGTCAAAATGTGTTTTATATTTTTATTTTTACTTCAATAAAATATTTTTATTTATTGAACCTAAATCAATTTTCTTACTCATAATAAATTGGCTATAATAAAATTAGTTTTTTTTTAGATCTACTTAATTTTTTTTTGTAGCTCATTTATTCAATTAAAATTTATTCATAGCGCTAAGAATAGAGTGCAGTATTAGGTATACTGTGCTGGAATTTTGCAACCAAACCAATTTCCTGATTGAAGTTACGTCAAAATAAAAAATACAATTTTCAATTATCTTACCAATACTGATATAATACCTACTTATCTAAGTGATTATGACAATTTATATCTCATAACACGTTTTCCGTCGTGTGATGGCTGTTGCGTGCACCAATGAAAATATATCAAACATAATGAGGTCACAAATCAGGCAGGTTAATGCCCTAATGTGCTGTTCCTTTTTTAAATCAATAAAAGATTCGGTTATATTTTGTACCGGCACTAAATTAAAATTCGAAGGAAGAGAGAAGTTTAGAAGTTATTTTTGGGCTATTATGGTTTTAAGACTGGCTGATGCCCTCTAATGTATTCTGAGTCTGAGTTTATTTAGTCGATTTTGCTATTGGTTCGATATCTTGCAACACCGTTTCTTAACACTCAGTAAAGCTTTTGTTTTCTAGGAAAGCGGTTCCGTCATGAAAAACTGTCATTTTCACCAGTATTTGTCAGGCGAAAGCGCCAAGGTAGCCCACGAAATTCAAATGTTCCTAACGTTTTTTGCAATTTGCAAGTCAGCATTAGGTTGTATATTGATCAAAATATGATTCGCGACCGTATTATGTAAGTATGTATTTACAGAATTATAATCATTAAAGTCATGAATACAATCTAACAGTGACTTGCAAATTGCAAAAAACGTAAGAACATTTGAATTTCACGGGCTACCATGGAGCTCCCCCTTGAGGTGTCAAAATACGCTCTTTATTTGGACAGCCGTTATTGTGTGGGCATTCACCTTTGCTTCTTTAAATAACTTTGTCGAACCAATAGTGAGAGATTATCTGAGGACCTCAGAAACCAGTCATGAGAAATAAAGCTTTTCCGCTTAGTTCGTGGCTTGTGCCGTAACTACCTGTTCGGTGGAGTCGCGTGACTATCATAGCAAGGGGACCGCGCCCACGTGGCGGTACTAGTCGTATTATGATGAATATTGTAATACTTGTTACTAAGGGAACTACCCGAAGAGTTGTGGTAAAACTGTAATTAGTGTATCCAATGTGTGATAGGTACATTTAAACACATAGCTCTGTCTTTGCTGTCGTGCAGTGGATTAAAAAAACTAAGGTCAAGAAAAAGACAACTCACCAATATTCGTCAGAAAAATGTACTAAAGTTTGTGTTCCAAAATATCAGGTTTACTACCTATTTATTTCTAAAAGTCACGTATTAACATAATCAGGCGTTATCAGACTCTTTAATATCACGTCAAAATAACACAGTTCTTTGTCAGATTATTCTTTGAAACTACTATCGGTGGGCAGGTGGAGAAACCGCAAAACCCCTCTTTGACATTTTTCGAAACGCAATGCTTGCGTGACTGGCATTGATATCGTTGTAGCATCGAAGCCAGCCAATGAGATACCTTGTAGTTGTCATGTAGCTTTAAGGTGTGTCCCTACCGGCTCCTTTGCGGGCGAATCGATTCAGTAAAAGCCGTAGCAGCCGTAGCAGCCGTGGCGGTGGTGTTATTAAGTCGTTGTATCCACGACTATTTCTTGAGGATTGAACAGTAATTTTGAAATTTTATTTAAAATAATTAATGTCTGAAATTTTTCTTCTCCGAAATGGCTGGACCGATTTTGACTGGACTTTTACTGACAGTTAGCTGATGTTACAAGAAGTATCTTAGGCTACTTTTATTTTAGAAAAAGTATAGGGTTCCGCGCAAAAAAAAATAATCCCATGAAATTGTGAACAAAATCCGATTCAAATAGGGAAGTATTGACATCCACGCGGGTGAAGCCGCGGGCAACAACTAGTACTGAATAAAGACTCAATTGCGTGTATCGTTTCGTCCCACGGGAACCAGTGAACGAACACACGAGTGTCTTTTTGCGTAACAACTCCTCAGGAAACGGGACCACTATAAGGCAAGACTGGTTATCAGAGTTTCGGGCTTCTGACTACCCGTAACGACTGTCAAAGATTTACGAATGACAGCAGAGGCCAACTGCTTATCGTGCTTTCCGAGGCGCGGAGACGTCTCGGTATGTAATGAATGGTCACCCATCCACGGGCCGACCTCACTTAACCTTGAAGATCAACCTGTGCGGCTCTTATTATTTAGCCACGAGCCCCTTGACACATGAGATTAAAAAGAGTCACAAAAATGTAGACAAAGCAGATCAAGTTACTACAACTGTCAAATTTTCTCATTCGATTTTGAACTTAACCGTCAACATTTTAGGGTTTAAAATCATTTGGAAAAAAAACCGAGCTTTCAAATTCATGCGATTTGTTTTGAGGTTTAGAACTACTTAACACGACTTTTACGATTATTTTGTACCGTTTTTATTCGTGCTCAAATTACTTTACGCAATTAAATGCATGCACTTATCATGCAACAGTTTCTTGTAAGAATAAAAAGTACATCATACTAATTTCCATGATGTTTTATCGTTAATTTTTATCAATTTCTGTAATTTTATTTTATCTGTTTATCCACTTCACCTACCTGAGTACACACCAAAAGACGAATTGCTCCAACCAAAGAATAATTTATAGGGTGTCAAAAACAAATAAAACCAAAGCAGTTTCTCTCCCTCTGTCTTCGATAAAAATAAATACGAAAGCAATTTAAAAGAACAATTATCGCGCCTTGGTTTAGGGGGTGGCCCTTATGTGGGACAGGGCACAGCAGTCATTGACCTCAGTGGACTAATGGAACCTCTAATTATGACCTATTTTCTGACATTACCGTCGTAAATACTTCGCGAGTTTTATTGCCGAGGTGAATGAAACGTAGAAGAGTACCTTTACCTCTGGCCCATTGTATCTTGTACTTTCTGTGGATAGGTATGTTTACACTGATCGAGTATCAATGGTTCCATAGAGCCCGAACGTAACTTATGGGAAGCTTTAAGTTCTAAACTCCATTGAGCGAATTAAGTCTTACACGGTCTTTAAAAAAATCAAAAAACCCGACTGCGTAAAAAACAATAAACCTGACTACAAAAACACAAAACTGAAAAGAGAAAAACAAGCATATAGGCTCTGTAGAATTTTGTTTCAGCTTTGTTTTTTGAAGGTATTGCAGGTGGGACAAACCAATAACCTGAAATATGGCGTAACTTTTGTTCGTCCGCCTCTTCAAAAAACAAAGCTGAAACAAAATTCTATAGATTATAAATTTATAATGCTTGTTTTTCTCTTTTCAGTTAAGTTTTTGTAGTCAGGTTTTTGTTTTTTATGCAGTCGGGTTTTTAGATTTTTTAATTTACTGTTTTATCTACTTTCCTATCACAGGTATGCAGGTGGTGGTAGGTGTGGTGGTATAAGTGTTATAACGGAACAGAAACCTCATTTCTGCTGGTGTCACGAAGGTTAAATTCGAAGCATGGGGTTACCCATTGGTTCGCTGTTCAAAAGTAAAACACCGTAACTTACTTTTAACAAAGCAACAAGACACTCAGGAGCTCGTAACACTAGAGTCGTCACCATTACTCAGGTTGCCGAGACATTAATACTATACGATTGACATAAAATCGAATCAATGGCACATATATTATCGGAGCCGCCGCCACAGGCAATAGCGGTCTAGAACTCGAGATAATCAGATTAACCTGAAAGCGTAGCCATGAATTATTTGCAGAAATTATATTATGGTTACTGGGTTTTCATTTACCATAACTTTTCCTTGTTGTACGGTAATTTATGGGTGCTTACCTAGAATGGTTGCTGCGGTATTAAAAATTATGATTCACAATAAATTACCATTTTTATGATGCAATTATTGAAATTAGTAGGTAGTTGTGAAGAGTTATAGATGAATTCTTAAGATTCCCGGCTATGATAAGATAGGTAAGTATTATGATAGTTATTTCTAGATTTTCCAATAAACGAAATGAAACTGCAGTATTAAAGAGTTTCAACATAGTTTAAGCTTGTTACTGTTAATTGTAATTAATTGACCATTACTTGCGAACTTGCAGTCAATTAGTTCAAGTGCACCGCGCCCCGAATTCACACTTTTGAAGTTATGGTTGCGTTAAAACTAAATGTGCAGTGTGGCCGCACCTTTACAATGCTTTATCTGCATTGTATATCAAATGTTAGTAATTTAATTTGAGTGATAAGATAGGTAGATACAAATTGTTTTGAAATTGGTTTTTAGACTTTGAGTTCAGTCCATGACGACGGTACTGTCAGGTATCTAACACACACGAGTTTATAAGTACACTACCTAGCAACGAATAGATTCTCATAATCTACTTAAATAATAATAATACAATCAGCCTCATGCAGAAATGTTGCAACAGCAACTCAAGAAAGATTACACGATGTTAACACCAATCAAACTACCAAACGCGATTTCCGTCCTTATATTTTAACCAATAAGGCAGTTTATCACCTAACACATATTAACAGTGTCCCTCTACGTGATATCATAGTAATTTGTCGCCAGTAATATGACTACCGTACTACCGCAAGGCCGAAGAATTGAAATCGCTACATAAATCTTACTATTCGTCTCCCGCGACCATGATTAACAGAGGTCGATGACCGCACAATACAAAATGGCTGACTGTAAATCGCGGTTTTTGAAAATGGAATTTATAGCCAATAGCGATGTGGTTATTGAGGTCGTTTCAAAGCAATGGTGGAAAATTTTATTGGTAATTCTTGTGCATAAAGAAAGCTTGATTGTTACTCCATCATGATTTTACTACAGCAGTTCTATTTAGAATTGTTTATAGGAATGGAAGCAAACGATTGGATAGTTTTATTTTTAAATTTCATGAAATATTCTAGGTCAAAGAGGTTTAAAAGAAAAGTATATATTTTTTTTAACAAAATCGAGCATGAATTCACTTTATCCAACCTTTTTAGACAAATTCTCATCATAAAATAAAAGCTTGGAGTATCTATACAGCTTCGATGACAGTTATCGAAATCCAATTTACTTTCTACAACCAGGGAATTCATTCTCACGTATTTTGTATTCAAATTAGTGTCGATAACTTAAACAAGATCGTTCGATTCGTTCATGGTATCGTAAAATGACACTGCACGACAAATTGAATGGTGACCTTCGATTACCATGGGGCTGTGACCAATCTATGGCTTTAAATTGTTAAACCCATGACCATTGTCAATAGTTCACTAGTCACCAACGCCCAAGCGGGGAAATACTATAATTAGAAATTGATACAAGGAAAAATTGTACTGCATGGTGTTGTTGATATGTTTGCTTACATTTAAATAATGCCTAACAGCGAATTGTCTGGGATCCGAAATAAATGGACCTAATATTTTGTCAAGTGTCTTTTTGTATCTTTGTCATAAGTACTTCTTATTTATACTAAGTAAACAAATATGTGCCAGCCCATGACACTTTCTTTTTGCTAAAACACCAATAATCACTTTAGGTACAAGGTATCAATTACTGTAATCAACAAACCATTTCCCATGGTTTTCATAGTAAATTTTCTCACGTAAGACAAACAACATTTTTCTTGTTTACATTTCATGTTCTTAAAAAGTTATCACACAAAAACATCAAATACGATTAGTAGCATCGTTAAACACAACTCTTCGTACAAACATCGGAATACCTCATTCTTTATTTACTTTTCCACGGCAGCTATCTTTCCACAAGCATCGAAGAATAGGTCAAACATAAACAATTCAGTACCCAGAAATGTCTCGTACTCACGCGAATCAACGCTTGACATGCATTCGTACATTTTGACAATATTTCATAACACAACAAAAGCAATAGCTTTCTCTGCAAACGCTGCGAAAAGGTTGACATTTCTGGTTCACTTATGATGGAAGAAACCTGGATTGATGAAGTCTGTGAAGAAAGCTACAGGCAGGTCAGAAAAGCTTTATAACTTTTCGATGTAAAACGATAATATTTTACTGTCCAGTTCAATTGTTTCTGTTTCTCTTTTGTCATCATCATCAATAACATTGTCAACAGTAGTTACAGCAGTCTAAATATGTTTTACTGCAGTTAAAGTAACTTCTTTATTCACATTCACATTTTCCCTAATGTCACTTTCAAATCTACTTCCATTACATAAATCGTCTATACTTTGGTGCAATACTATATCATTAATACATTTATGGTCTACGTGTACATAAATATCCATACATGAGAGCTATAAAAGTTTACAGCAGCTATTACTCACAATACATGACAAATCGTTTATTGGTGTTTCCATATTACAATGCTAATACTATTTTACTCTCTTTTTCAGGTCATAGCTTCTGTTTTTCAAAGCCTTTATAATGAATTCGTGTCTGTTTGCTTTGTTGTTGTAGCCTTATTATGAAATTATGCATGCTTGTTAACTTTGTTTCCATAATTTGTATAGCCTTGTCGCTTTCCGTTGTCTTATGTCGCTCTGTAATTATATCCGTTGCAGTTATTTTAGCCGTATAGTTACAAATGAGAATAATAACAAAAACCTTGTAATTAGAAGTCTCTCAGATGTATTCTTTCTTTTAATATCATCAAGAGAACTGACAGCAGCGTTTTTTGTCAGCTAACAACCAAGTATAGGATCACCAATATTTCTGCCATTTACAGGCACTGCCAATCCTATGTTTACAGTACCTCCCTTATAGGATGACATTATGGTATGAAGAAGTTAATTGTAATAAAAAAGCTACATGGAATATGCAAGAAAACGAACGAAACGTCTTGTACATAAATATTAGCCACACTAGGCCACATGTCTATATTACATCATTAGTAATGGGATATTACGTGTTTATTCGTTTACAGAGAGGAAATCAGCCATTAGGCATTTCCGCATTTAATATTAAATCAGGAGAAAGATCACATGTTAAAAATGTTTGTCAGAAACTATATTATTTTGAAATCATATTGATAATCAATAGTTATTAAAAATTGATTGGCTCTTTGACTGATAGTTTAATAGAAGGAGTAACTTTCTTTGATTCTCATACGGATGTACGTAATATTAATAATAGATAATTAAACGAAGACATAGAAAGCTGTCCCTGATAGCTTAGCTTTGATCTTAGGAACTTACTTAACTATATTTAATTCAGAGTCCAGTCCTGAATAAATTAACGATTGAGTGTCTTTAGAACTCGAAGTATGTAATATTGATCTGCTGGTTTTCACAACCACAAAAACTTGACAACAACCTTGTATGTTCCATGATATTATAGTTAACGCCAAAGACGGCCGTTTTAGGGTCAACTGTTAAGGTTTGGTGCCTGGGAGGTTTAGTGTTGATTTTTTATACAAAAAATTGTACATCTGACTAAAAATGTGAGCATAGGAAAAATCAAAATGTTCCATATCTTCAGGCTTATGATTTCTTTCTCAATGCTGCCGCTAGTTGGCAGCACTACTCGCCCTAAAGTCAACAACTAAAGACAAACTTCACCGTCCCCTAACTAAACTATCTTCGTTATAAACACAGGGACGGAAGCGTAGAGACACGTGTACAATTCCGGCCACGCCTCCGCTTCCTCCAAGTCCTCATTAACCAACTAAATGTGGAACATGTCCACATTGTTGTAACGAACGTGTTGGAAAAGAAACATGTTGGTGACACGGGTGATTTATTTCTGTTGGTTGAAACAAGTTGTTGTAATGTGATAATGATGTTGTAAGTTGTTATGTTGAAGTTAGATGAAGATGTAATTAAGTTAAAACAAGAAGTAGCTTGAGGGTTGAGGTTAAGATATTGACGCATATAGAAATGACTAAACGAGTATGATATTACAAGGGATAAACGCAAAAATTTTGCGATAAGTTAAGAAAGATCTCTTAGTATGTAATCTCAAACTAAAATTGTGTATGATGAAAGGCAATTCAATGATATCGAGTCAACATTGTAACCTTAAAACAGAAAAAAGTAAAATAAACGAAATTGGTACGATATATCCCCCACATTATAAAGTTATCAAATCAATCGATGAAACTATCTACTCAATTCAAAATATAGATGAAACCCTAATCTATGAATATCTACTTTCATCAACCCATTCACACATTCCTGGAACGAGTTTCAAAACAATTGTAAGTCGAGTGTCCGATACGACTTTTTAATCGCATGACAGAGCGTTATATCGTACACAAACAATCTTAGCAAGAGATCTCGTTTCTCGCATCCCGAGTTCCCACGCCCCCGTGGGAGAGATGGGACGGGATGACACAGAGTAAGAAGATACAGAAAGCTGATTTTGATACCTAGACCAAAAGAGATTCATACATATTAAAGCTGTGTCAACGGACATTCAATGTCATGCATTTAAATTATGGTCCTTGCTTGTTGGTGTCTGTCTTGTTCTTTATCTGGCTTGTTTCTAGTAGTTGACTGTTATTGAAGTTCGAATCGGTTGAGTTAATAGTGAATACATTTTCTGTCAACTAAAGTTTAGTTATTTAAGTGATTAGCCCTAAAAAATATTGGTAACTTAATAACATGAGAATAGTAACACTGTCTAATTATCCGGAAAATTCCTCAGTACAAAATCTGCGAAAAGCATTTGCTTGAGCTTTCTATCAAACAGTCCTTAGTCCTGTTGCATTTATCTACTCTGTGGTATCAGACTGTATAGATTACACACATAACTGTTACAAATATTGATAGTAGTGCACATGTCAGGATATTGTGTTTACTCCTGTTCCCTACAAGGTTGGGCTATTAAACGTTTATCTAATATAAAAAGAAATGTTTTTCATTTGGTAGGGGCCTATAAACAGCCTGATCGATATCTCCTACTAGAATTAATCAAGTGGGTAATTGATTCAGTTACAAAAGTAATACTGGTCATTTAATAGAACAAGATTAGTTAGGATGCCGTTAGTTTTTGAAATTCGAACAGAAAATTTTTTTGAACAAACATTTGGAATAGGTTCGCTTGTGTGCATTCAAAAATATAGGCTAAATACATAGAATAACCTAAACAGAGAATCTATTTAACCTCATTTTGGTTCCAGTCAAAAGGTATATTTACACTATTGTATCAATCTTCACACCTGTCAATTAGCCTCAAATTGAACTGCGTAACGAATGCATAATTTTGCGTTTTTTGAATACGCTAATGCTCGCCTCACACAATGGGAGCGGCGGGCGATGTCAGTTACCGATTAGCCCTAATGTGTGGACGCTGCATGCATGCTATAGCAAGCAGTTTATAGACCGTAAAATTCGTTGTTTATGATAAAACCATGTTGTTGATATTGTAACATGGGAACTGTAATGATTTCTAATGTAAAAGCGTGTATATTATTCCATAGTAGGTACATAAGCCACTCGTAAATAGGTATATTTTTTTTACTGCTAAATGTTTTGGAAATTAACAAATATACTCACACGAATATAAAATCTATGTTGACTGCAATACCGTCTC
This sequence comes from Cosmia trapezina, assembly GCA_905163495.3. Taxonomy (NCBI): domain Eukaryota; kingdom Metazoa; phylum Arthropoda; class Insecta; order Lepidoptera; family Noctuidae; genus Cosmia; species Cosmia trapezina. Next base: position 13,300,071 of record LR991042.1, read on the forward strand.
GTGAAACTTACCTGTAACAAAAATAAGATACATTGAAAATACATTCATTTATGTGAGCAAACAGGTAGGTAGGTAGTACTCAAGTAAAATAAAATAAACTTTTAAAAATATTACCGAAACTACAGATATTTAAACTATTTTTTTCCGTATTATTATGTCAGAATCAGATCAACGTCTGAGATACCCACTTATCACAATTACTAAATGTTTCCTTTTAATATAAAGTATATTGCCTCTACAGATGTACTGGATATACCATCTGTGATTGCCCCTCATAGTTCATTGCCACTGAATTTAAATAGTTTCAAAACGTCTTATAAAAGTCACATTTCAGTTACACCTTATAATATACAGGGTGTAAGTGTAAACAGTGGTAATATTTTAAGGGGTCATTGCACTCATCATTATGAACAACTTTTACTATGGGACCAAACCTAAAATCGCGAAAAAACAATCAGCTGTTCCCTACATTTTGACGAATTATGCGAACATAAATGTACTGAACAGCTGATTTTTTTTTGCGATTTCAGGTTTAGTCCCACAGTAGAAGTTGTTCATAATGATGAGTACAATGACCCCTTAAAATATTGCCACTGTTTACACTTACACCCTGTTTATGAGAGAACAGTTGAATAACATATGAAATAACTTGATTATTTCACGTTTATTACCTAACAAAACCAACAAATACAAAAGCATCACCCGTCATTTTAAATACAATTTAAGCATCAGAATTAATCAGTAAATTTAGACTGACGTTAACTTCTACCATCACGCCTCCATATTAGTTCTTAATCACTAAAGTTAACAAAACTATTATTACTCAGTAACCTTTGGTCTCGTAATTAACTGAACATTTTAAGGTCGCATTACAAAAGAACCATTTTGACTGACGGCTAATTTAAAGAACACTCTTTTTGTAGCAGTTTTGTTAAGTCACAAGCGAGAGCGGATCCCAAGTTCATTTTTAAAGAGGTAAAATGTCTAAAGATAATTGCGAAATAGAGTTTTTCTTTAAGGCGCGGTATTAGCTCAATATTCACTAAAATTGATTTCTTGGATTGTCGAGTATGACGTACCGCAATGTAACTATCCGACGCAAAAAATACAGTGGACAGAGAAGGGTTTAAAGAAAAAAAAATAATCGAATAGAATAGTAAAAAATAGTGTTAATGATTTGGAAAAAATATATGTTAAATTAGAGCATTTTTTTTAATAACATAATCTGTGAATATTTTAGATTATGTTTATATTATATAGTGTAATTAATTCGTAAAGTTATGTCTAACGCGGATAAAAAACTGAGAATCACGCAAAAACTATCAAGCCTATTTTTATGAAACCTTCACCATTTAAAAGATAATTTAATTATTTATCGTTTATATTTATACGCGTTTTAATAAAATACTTTTTGTTTTATGTATAATGAATTAATAATGCGTATAATTTGGGACAGCGCTCCTTGATGGGCGAGTCCTATTACTGGCTGGACGTACGACGCGTTGCGTGAGCTCAGCGCAGAACACGCAAGCTAACCACTCAAGGTCATTGGCATATATCTGCGCCTTAAGAACTTAACAAAGTCTATTTTAGCATTCCTTCAATGTAGCTCGCGAAATTATTTCTTTTACGGTTTTTGCAAATTTTAAATCGAAAATTTGAAACCGGTTGTCAGTGACCAGTGTTAGTTAAAGTGTTAGTTGCCAAATAAACCAAGAATAAAATGAATGCGTTATTTTTGTTTTTGCGTTTTGTAAGTAAGTATCGCGGTCTTTAATTTAGACAAGCTATTTCCACAAGTGACGCAAAATACTGGATCAGTGTAATTTCAGCGTTCAATTTAGTACGTGTAGGTTTTCATGATCACTAATTAGTAGGTAGGTATGAAATCGGTGACGTAACATACACCAGCTGTTACCGTCATATTTGCGTCAATCAATATCCTATAGTAGGAAAATTTAATTATTAACTGTGTGGTTAGCTTCACCGTAATGCTGTAGTAGGTGATACTAGCTACAGTTAGAGTTCAATATTACCATTACTAACTGCTAATTCATTTCAGTTATTACCTTAGGTACATACATAATTAATGAAATTATAATTATAAAATAAAGTCGCTGTGTCTGTGTTGGCCACGTTGTTCTTCTAAAATACGCAACGGATTTTGATGCGGTTTTCGCTATCATTTAGAGAATTTATTCCGGAAGGTTTTTATGTATAATACATTAATATTTAACTAGTTTATAATATAGAAACCTTCATGTTTTGTCAAGTCGTAAACACCGTGCGAAGTCATCCGGGTCGCTAAATTGTAATAAATAGAACTAACTTCATGAACTTTGTAAGCTCGCTTTTTCCTCCACTAATTTTGATTTAGTAACTTTCCGCTTTGCTCTTTTAACTTATACCCATCAGTTGACAAAGTGACACTTTACGTCTCGTCCGCGCTGATGCATAGCGAATGTCTTCTACCATAGCCTCAACAATCTGACGGACCACAGTTGACAAATAGGTCAATAACCCAACGTAAAATATCTATTGCGACATTCACACTTCACAAACTCTCGGTCTCTTTTTAATTCATTTGATATCAAGGAATGGGTAAACAATCTTTTGACAGATATAAATTACGGCACCAAATGTTGGTCTTGTAACACAAACAATAAACGATACAATATTTTAATTTCGATTTCATTCAAGTGAGAAATAGAAGCTTTTTTAATTGAAATTTAAAAAAATTATGAGTTTGTTGTTGGTTCACTACTCGTACTATATTATTGGCTTTATTGTTTTAATCTGATTGACATATACAACAGCCCTTCAAACTGGCAACACTCTTACTAATATGATAATACCCATGGTTTCATCTCATACTACCAAATAATCTCATTTTTAGTGTCTCATTGAATATCTATTTGAATCATTGTTATAATTTTAGATGAGTGACGGTAAGGGCCCTTCGCATTATTTACTAAGTAACTGTGAAATTAGAAGCTCTTTATAATTCAATTAACGCGCGGTTGATATTGATAGCGTCAATGGTACTGTCAACCGAGGATAAATCAACACTTCAGTATATTGAACATCTTAGCACAAATCATAATATGATTGATTATAATGTAATGACTAAAGAACCAAGCGAGACACGGTCAAAATCGTTTAGTAGGTAGATAGAACACGGATAAAATATTTCGTACCTAAATCAAAACTTGTACTAGTTACACGATATTGTATTACATAGCTTGTACCGACAAAAACTTGCACTTTTTATTGACATCGTCACAATAGACCATTTGTCACCAGTTTTATTTAAAGCAACATTTTGTTTAAACCGATTCGCTTTGCTTCCAAACCGGATACGAAGCCATTTACAAACATCAAAAGAAAATGCTATATTTATCTGTAAAGGCTGAAAATAACTTGAATAGATTTTCTGTACTCCGCAATCCAATATTGAAACAGATCTAAATGTACTGGATGAGAAAGATAGAGAAGTTGAAAGGGATGTTGCAGATACACTTATTTGAGGCGTTTGTCTAGCAGCGAACAAAGAAGGAATGTTTAATAATGATGAAAAATTAAATAAAGACACTTATGAAACAGAAGATACCTTTCTAATATCTAATGAAGGAACAACCATTGGTGAACTATGAACTAAGACTCTTCCACTTAAATGCTTTAACGTGACTCCATATAATACAACGGATGATCCTTCCCACAATTGAAATACCTTCTGCGTAAACAAGATGGTTCAGTAAGTGAGTAATAAATAACAAATACACACATTAAAGGCTAGGTTAGGGCATCAAACGGTCCGATTGGAAATCTAATCGCATGCACAGCAAGCCATCATTTGAAAGTTACACGGAGTCGCTTTCCAACGTCTTCAACGATTAATTAGCCCGTTAGTCTTTGTACACATGATTACTAGACAAATGTGAGAAACTTACGCCTTGAAAGTGAAATTCGTGAACTTAAGTTTAAAGAAGTAAAGAAGTGATTACGTAATTGAACTTGAAGGTTTAAGGGATTCAACTCAATTCAGGTTTTGTCCATAGAAAAACAGTTTTGTATGGGTTTTGTTTGGTACTACGTGGAATAAGTGTAGTTTATTTATTGAATACTCCAAGCACATAAATGTACAAAGGCGGACTTAATACCATAGGCATTTTCTACCAGTCAACCTTTCGTTAGTTAGGTAGTTAGTCCCAAAGGAAGATTTTACCGAGTTTGACTTAAAATGTCATAATACATTCTATCTAATAATTGGACGTGACTGCCTGTGACCAACTTAGATCAAAAGTTTAAATATAATAATCGAAGGTGAAAAAGTCTTGTTCCCATAACACAACTTAGCTTATCCTACTGATGAGTGCAAATTATTGATCTCTAGCAGGAATTTTAAAACCAGGTGCAGTTAATGCCAAGGAAAAACAAAACACGATCAATGGTCTCTCAACACATAATCAACACATTTCGTATAGCGGTAAAGTATTAGCTATAAAGTGTAATAGAACCGACTTGTTAGCGAATAGCACGACTATCATTAAGTAACCCACAAACCCACCGACGACGACGGAACGTCAACCTGCTGATACACTTTTGTTTTCCAACATTGAGGATAGAAATATAAAATTACTTGGGAAAATACTGATAGATTTTGAGATGTATTTGGTTGGAGTTGATGCTGAACACAAAATCCAATCAAATCAAATAGTATTCCGCAAACTAGTAATTCGCAAAAATGTACATATAGAAAACGATGCTAAAACTTATGAAGATGTGTCCTATTTACTTAAACGATGGTGTGAAGGTAAACGCGAGTTCGAGCAAATTAATTGATTAAGATAATCGATATTTTAAAAGAGAATCTCACATATGAATATTCATAACATGCAATTATAAAGTGATCAACTACTGAATTCGGAAGCAAATTAATCCTAGGAGAGCTTCCATAAATTGACTAATAAATTTAAAATCGACACATTAGAAAAGAGAAACGCCACAATCAAGACTTCTTCATTTTACATGAAACTGTAATCAGAGGTCCTAAATCAAGGCACATTGAAATTTGCACAAAGCGCATCAAACAAAGGCACGTCCCACACGGCCATTATAACGATCCATTGAAACCAGCTTCTAATTAGGTATTACATACAACCTGAATGGCCATGTATGAGACTCCATCCCATTCAAACGTTATCCGATAACACTTTAATTAGACTGATGTAGAAATTTTGTGATTTGCATGAGAATTAGCTGTCAAAAGATTAATTAAAATTAACAATATCCGCTGAGGATGAGGGTGTTTCTCTTGCTTATGTAATTTGATCGCGGGTTAAAAAGCTAGACACTTGAGCTTCTTGTTCAGCAAGTTCGTAAACGCTATCAGGTTTAGATTTTTATTCAACAATGATATTAAGAAAGTATTAAAGTTTTTCTTGAATTCGAAGATTAAGCAGTATAATCCAAATTAAGAAAAATTGCCAAATAATTTTCTGCAGTACACAATATACCAACTCAATAAAAAACTTCCCTTTCAATGCGATCGAACGCACTGACAGACACGGAATCATTATTTATGTAATCAATCCCACATGCACTGTTTTAAAAGCATTAACCTAAATTATTGGCAATTAACAAAACGTAATCAAATACTGACATTTCCTTTTCAATAGCACGTCTGCAATGACTCAATAGTAGGTATACTTCCATTTGCGCAACTTTATTGATATAATTGCATTGAAATATAGGGAGCGTTATAAGCCTACACTGTACTTTCAAAATCTTGAGGTCTTGAGGCTTGGTACTACCCACCGACACCCGTATTAGGTATAAAACACTATAAATCTAGGAAATCATATTGCTTGATCATCAACGGACAGGTAATAAGACTTTTGAAACATCAACCTTTGGTATCGTGAGTAATCGTTTCACAGGTTTAGATATGGCGTTATTGAAAATAAACTTACTTTTATAATTTACAGCGCGTCTAAGGCAAATTGTTGTAAATCTACCACTTCCTACAGTTTATCTTAAACCAACAGCTTCTCAACAAATTACATAAAGTAATGAAAGTCCTTCATCATTCCCTGTCAGAGTCCCTGCAATCTGCTTATCTCTCTCGATTGAGATCATTTCAAGTCGCCGAGAGGGTACTATAACTCCAGATTTAATAAAATCCAGGCTTGGAGAGAGCTAGGTAAAGTGTTAGGGGCAAACGTTTGCACAGTCATTATTTTGTTAGCGATTTCAGTGAAAACACTTGGAAACTGATCAAATTACTAGTTATGGATTTATGAGCAGTCGGATAGATAGTTACGTACGCATTTACTGCACTTATCAATTTTCATCGTTTACATGTTCTGAGGCCAGTAACTTGCATTTTCTTACTTGATTCCAGGAATCCGGTAGTAATTCTGATTTAATTTTCTGATACATCGTGTGCAATATTTCAGAGTAATGATTAGACATTTAGAGTAAGTATAGGAAATAGGCGTGTAAAATATGGTTGCTACTAATGGGAGGTATCATAAATTAAAAGGTAATATTAACTACTCATACATAATCACATCAATCTTTAATGTCGTGCTATGATTCTAGAATAGTGAAATTTATTGTTCAACTGTCTGTAGCACTCACATTAATTGACAACGTATATGACAGCAATATAACCGACGTACGACACCTAAAATCTAATAGAAAACTACTACTTAACATAAGATTTTCATTTTCCCTTTCGTTACGACAGTCAACAGTTCTTACGCCAATAATTTCCTTACTGAAGTGTTGTTCAATTCATTTAACAGGGACATTAAAGCCCTGAGTGTGTATTGTAGCCCTTATCAGCAGAGTTTCGACATACACCATGCCTTCGTAAGACAAATTGTCCCGCCTATTCCCCTGACACTAGAACATGCAATTTCTCCTGATAGTTCAAAGATAACTTCAGTTAGACTGTAAAATACATTCTAGACTATGTTTTGGTTCCCTTTGGATATTTCAACTATTGCATCAATGTACACAGTTCTTTGATTTCCATTACCTCAGGCAGTTCTTTTGTTAAGTTTCGTAATAAAAAGTTGTATTGTGAATGTGATGTGACCGCAATGTGCAACGGATGTCAGAATGAATAGATCACTTAATGCATACATTTTTACATTGAAAAATAATTGACCACCCAATGAGATTGCATATTTAAATGGTGTTATACAATAATTTGAGAGACGAGATTTTCTTTGGGCCGTATAACACGTTGGAATAAATAATTTTACAAGATAATAATGGGCTAAGAAACTAACAGGAACGAGAAATAAATCAGCATGTCCTCAGGCATATTAGATGATATCAAAGGTAAAGAAATTACTTCCAATTAATTACCATATCCATATTTTACAGGAAAACCTCAACAAAATGCTACTATGTCCTAGCAGGAAGCATGGACAGGCCAGTTTAATAGCAGAGGAAGCTATCAAGTTGTCGCTGCTGAACTATTAGCTACTACGTCGATAGATATATTTATGTGAGCCCATCGCGACGAAAATAGATGGGCCGATGGGCGAGATTCTGCCTTTGGACGTCCAAGACTTTTAAAGACATAAGTGGTTGGAATGATAATTAACGATGATAGTCTAATCTTATTAGCGAATGAAAAATACATGGGGAAATTGATAATGTAAAGAATCTTGAAAAAGAATTTAATGTTCCTGGACTTTCTGTTTCTGTGTTTGAATCAAAGTTATCAGAAGAACTAGTTAGTGAAAGATGAGGCTTAAGATAGATATGTATAATGAAGAAATAACAATAAATTAACTTCATAAAATTACTAATAGAACCAAAACTGCTCATCATCATGAACCAAATCAACGGTCATCACGAGGAGCGATGGCCAAAACAAAGGGAAAGGCAGACGTTGCTTCATAAATGATAGCTTTGTAATCCAAAACAATACACTCCTACGCAGTGTAACCACATTAATATAAAGTTGAAGCATTTGGAACAAAGGCAAACGATAATAAAATGTTAGCAGGGCTAGAAAGCCCTTTACGTGCTGCAAGCATCATTGGTAATGAGAATTCTACGTGATTTAGGTGAGGTTTACTCATTAAACAGCCATGTTTACTATAAAATTTTACCGTTGAGTGTACTTAGGCATTTGTAACGGAAAATTCATGAGACATTGAAGAACATTTCTAAAAGAATAACTAAGCATTATAATACAAATTAGAGATTTTGTTTGATGATGCTAATCTTTGAGTTCTGTTTTGATGATATTGGATCACCTTTTATTTCAGACTTCAATTGCTACTGAAAAATATTTATAATTTCCTACCTAGAATTCGTATTCATTCGAGAACGAACGTGTGAGTCTAACCTAGTAAGAGTTCTAAATCTAGACAACCTATATTGAAACACTCAACAAAATTCTGGTCCACTTCCTCAATCCGCATTAATTCTAGCTACTAAACGTACTCTTTAACCATTCACCAGTTTTTACTTACAGTCATTAATCTACTTGAATTTAGTACTACGATTGTAAACGCTGCACAGTGCAGACCAAGCCTTAATTAATGTTAACCGACTTTAAAGTCACGCAATCAATTCAAGGTAAAAATAGAAGGCTGTGTGAACTTAACCCTGTTATTTGTGAAAATTTCTGTTCTGAATCACGTAGACGTTAGTCAGTTGTTATTCACCAACAGCGAGAAATAGACGGAGGGTAATATACTGATATAGTTGACGACACGACACGTAATATTAGTGCAGCGGATAGGATGCGTGAGATCACGCTTGATATTAATAATTTAGAGGTAGCTGCTAGTGCAAAATATCATAGCTTTTGTAAGGTTTCACATATTGAAAGAAACAAAATCAATATAAGTACATATCAAGTAAAGCGTCGAGGTCTAAACGAAGAATACAATAATTTTATAAGTTCTAAAATAATTTTATTCCTATTGTTAAACTCTTGCACATTGACTTAATAATTAATTAATTAATTAAAAAAATAATTTTAGAAACAACCCATATTTTTTGATATTATAAAAATGTTTAGTCTTCCGTTTTGTCTATCAGATTGAGACCGCGACGCCAATATTTGTTAATGATAAGGACGGTGTGCTTAGGTCTACTGCTCAAACAAACATTGTGTGTTTGCTCATTACTATCACAACCAATATGGGAAAAATAGTTGACCGTTGCATGACGAAATTGAAGGTGCCATGTGAAAAATAGTATCGACAGAGTCAATAAAGAAAGTGGGATACTAGTACAGTAGGCAATGAAGGTAAATATTGATATAATTCTTGAAGGAGTTGAAGTTTTAGTACACGTGGTTTTGATTTTAGCTGAACTAGTATCAAGGGAAATCACGGATTTGCTAAAGACGCTTCTAAAAAAATTAAATGAGAATGATGCGCTTTACCTAAACCACGCACATTAAGAGGAAAGGCGGGTGGCCAGTTAGGTATTTTAAGAAGGTATTGCTGTCGCTCTGCGATCGCTCCGCCCTCGAATTCGTGCGATAAGGACAACTGCAGATCCGACTAAATAGCCTATGTAAAAAGTCACATTTCGAGGTTTGGCTCTCGCCTATTTCCTCTTCCAATATTGGACCAATTTAAAAGATATTTCATAAACTGAATAAGAAGGATATATACTATGCCCCTATGTTTTTCTTTTTCGTTAATAGTTGTCAAATTGGTACACTAGGCGTCTGTTGACAGTAGTCTGAATAGGCAATTTAGAGCATTTTTGGAGGGTTCTAGTTCCTATAAAAATAATATATCATCAAAAAGGAAAACATAGGGGCATACAATTAACTGATATTTATATTTCTGTAAAAAATCATTGCTTTATGATCATTAACCAGAAAGAAAACAGGCGAGAGCGTTTGTATCTTTTTGTATGGAGAAAAGAGCACCCACGTTTCCTCTTAAAGAGCCGACTAATTCTATTCATCATTCTCATCATTCTCCAGTCCTAATCACAATTTATTTGAGGTCGTTGCAACATGCCTTTTTTCCTCCATACTTCTCTATTAGTCGTCATCATCTTTCACACGGTCCATCCATCGCTTCTTTGGTCTTCCCCTACTCGTATCCATCGAGCCATCCACATTCACACTCAAAACTCAACATTTTCCTCATTCCTCCGCATCTCAACCCCGTACTATGACAACCGATTTCCACACATTGATATATATACACTAGATTAGCAATTACCGCGCCAAGGCGTTGCCACTGGACATACGGCCACGGCCGTATGCGTAGCTAACGTCAGTTCAGTGCTCTGTATGACGGCAGCCGAAGTGAACCGAGTGACACGCGACAAAAAATATCGCCAAAACGGGTAAATGCGTAATGAAAGAATGCGATTCTAGATCACAAAAACTACCGGAATTACTTTTCACACGTAAGTTTATTGTTTCTGTGTTTATATCATCGTAAAAACGCAGTAAAATAAATAAAATGTAGATTTTTTTTTAATCATGGTCAGTGTTATAACTAAAAACTATGTTTTAGTTTCCCACATTTGTGGGAGTTTTTAATTTATGGAATAAGCGATTTTAAATATTTTTTAATAATAATTAACAATGTTCCAGAGTACCTAAAGATGCAATCAATTTTCTCAATCAATAATCCGATTGCTGAGAAAAGAGACTGACTGGCTACCTACTAAATCTAATGTCATTTGTTTGAAGCACTTCCGTGATCAAGATAAAATAGGCCCAAAAAGCGAATGTGGCCGTGTTTATTTGTCCAATCAAGCAATTGTAATGCTTATTGTAAGTAATGATTTTATGCGGCAATTAATATTATAAAATTATAGGTAATGCCAACAAAAAATGCCTTCTCATTGAACTACCACAGCAACAAATTAGTTTATATCGACTCAAACTACATTGTGCACTGAATGTTTTTTTCAACTTAGTTTTTAGATTGTAAAGAGCTGTTTTGCCTACAATTAATTGTATATTTTTCAGGACAACCGTTATTCTAAAGAGCAGGTGGAGCTTTTAGAAGAAGAACATATGGATGTGGATGCTGTGGAAACCGACGAAGAGATAGTCGAAATAACTGAAACGCCCCGAAAGCCCAAAATGAGGAAAATAATTCACCGTTTGAAAAATTTATCGGCTAGAAGACTAAGAAAAGGAAAAAAATATATCACAAAAAATAAAAGACTAGAAATAAAAAAAATAAACGATAGAGGAACTGAAAAAAAAACGTATGTTGAGCGAAGAAGACGAAATGCAGCTAAATGTAAATGATGAAACAGTGCAATTCATGGAAGAATTAAAAAAACCTTCAAAAAGGAAAGGACTTATAGAAAACTGACTCTTTGGGGAAACCGAAGGTTTTGTCTTTGCGATTATGGACGAAGTTATGATGACGAACAACTACCGGAAATATATTGTGAAGGACGGCATGGTTGACATCTGTCGGGCATTCCACCGTCCGGGGGAATCAATCCGTCACATTATTTCTGACTGGTCTCGTCTGGCTAACGGAGACTACTTGCATAGGCACAAACTTGTAGCCAGGATTATCCACCAGCAACTTGCTCTGAAATACAGTCTTGTGGAATTGGAAGTACCGTACTGTAGGTATGTGCCCGACCCAGTTCTCGAAAATGGCAATATTACGTTGTATTGGGATCGATCTATCATCACTGACAGGACTATTGTTGCCAATAAGAGAGACATAGTGGTGATAGACCGATTAGAGCGGTGCACAATGATTATTGATATAGCGGTCCCGCATGACGAGAACCTCGTGAAAGCTGAAGAAGATAAGCAGATTAAGTATCTTGACCTGGCTCGCGAGGTTGTCGACATGTGGGATGTGATACAGCAATCGTTGTGCCGATAGTCGTGACGGCTAATGGCATAATAGCCAAGAGCCTCGATCAACACCTGAAGAGGCTCTCGTTAGGCAGCTGGATTAAGGAAGATTGCTCCAGAAAGCGATACTTCTGGACACCGCACGTATCGTTAGGAGGTTCCTCTCTAAGCAGCCCTGACCACTGGTACCTTGGACCCTGTTCCCGATACCGGTGGGCTACTATTTTTAATCTTTTTTAATGTTTTTATATTTTAATATTTAAAAATGTAAATTAAATGTATGAAAATTAACTAAAGGAAATAAAAAATGTTCAAAAAGAAAATGCCTTGATTATTTTCATTACATATAACCTTCTAATACACATCTAATAAGAAATACATAATTCACATACTTAAAAAATAATTTAACGTTTACCGTTTAAACGTTACGTTTTTTTTTAACGTTTAAAAAGTTGGGTAAAATTTCGAATGGGTAGGCAACCCCATCCCGCCATTGCATGTTTATATTGCGGTCTTTATCTAATCTAAGCGACAGTATTGTTCTTGCGACTTGTGTAAGTGAGACAGATATATGTTTACTTTTAAATGTTTAGTGGTTTCAAAGCTACGTCGTCGCATTTAAATAGTGGTTATAGTTTTTTTACACATTTTAATGAGGTTTGCTTCTCTAGTTATATAACTCAATGTTTCCACACAACTTTTCAGTAACCGGTGTCACTTTCAAACTTCCTCTTATGCCGCTGGGGTCGCGGGTAGTTTAAGGAACAACTGAAGGAACACGGGTGGGTTTTAGTCAGTAAAAGTCTGACACGCCCTTCCGAGTTCCGCTCCACCCAGAGCGGGAGAAGTTATTTGATGATTTCCCACCCTCAAAAAAAAAAAAATACTTCCTCTTATATACTCATTTCTTATTCTATCCATTCCCGTAACACCACACATCCTTCTTAGCACTCTCGTCTCAGCTGCATGCAATTGCCTTTCATCTATCTATCTATCTATATAAATAAAAAGAGAAGTCCTGACTGATTGACTGACTCATCAACGCCCCGCCAAAACCCTTAGACCTAGAAAGCTGAAATTTTGCACAGAGGTTTCCTTTATAATGTAGACAAGGAAAAAGGAAGGATTTTTCGGTAGCATGTTCCCGTGGGATATTTTCCGACATCCACGCGGGCGAAGCCGCGGGCAAAAGCTAGTTCATTATATTATCAGACTAAAATATAAGCAATGAGGTAGCGACATGTTATTAAACAATGCTAAATTATCAACATAATTATTCTAACAAACATTATAACAACTGACAACCATAATAAACAAAACGTAGTTGAATACATACATACATAAAATCACGACTTCTTTTTCTTCAATACGACACCATTATCAGGCAACCATTCAAGTTGATATGAAAATCAAAGACTCAGATAAGTAAGTGTTATTCTACGTCATGTTACAACTTGAACTAACAATACATTGCTATGCTAAGTCAAATGAGGTAAATAGGTTACGACAATGCTAGTAGATATCGATCGGTAGGCAATCGTATAATATTGTTGTAATCTTTGAACCTGCGCCATTGATGTATGGGACTTCGACTGGTAATCATGTATATTGTGAATAAGGTGCAGTACATGATAAGCCAAAAGGGCAAAAGAAATTACCAACTGTAAGTATACCAGGACTGAAATAAACATGGGTAAAAAGAAATTTATTATAATTGAGCGAAATTTTGAGTGTTACATAAAAGACACAAAGATATGTAGGTCTATATCTACCAGATGCAATGGAACTGGTCAATGGTTTTTGGGTTGAAAGAAAAAAAGAACAATTTTATTCCAACTTGCTCAAAAGTGAAAAGATTTAGCCTACCTTGGGACACTACTATAAGAAGAAAAATTGCTTGGGTGACAGTGTTCTACTTTATACATACAGTAAAGAAAAACCTGAAATGTCATTGCGTAGTGTTGTAGACTCAATTTTTTTCTTCGACAAAGTTGCGATCGAGTACATGTTGCAAAGTAAAATATAAAAGCGTGATGTTCTGTTAGTGAGAGAAAGGAAACAAAAACAAATCTGTAAATAGCGGATTTTAAATGATGTAGAAAATGTTAATGTTAACTGCACAGACTGGGGTCAGAACGTTGGCTTACTTTGTGACTATGTAGCGTGTTGCAGATGCATCATGGTGCATTGAGGTTTAAATTCATAGTGTAGCGGAATGCTGGTGGACTCTACTTTGTATCTAAACAATAGTTAAACAGTCCATTCTCAACATGGACATCCAAAAAACATTACCCATTCATTTAGCTGGAGTTGTAGGTATGAACTAGTGATCAGACGCATACATTACTCAAGAGCTTCCCGGAAGTGTTTTAACGAAAAACCGTGATTCAATATTTCTTGGGGTTTTCATACTATACTCCGGCGCAAATACCTTATGGGTAACTACAGTTTTGAGCCGCTTGAGGTTGCAAAGCTCGCGTCATGGGACCCGTGTGCACGTCTCGTTTTTAAAGATATTTCTCGCCAACTGGTCGACAATTCACGTGACCAGAGGGCTGACTAGTTCTTTGTCAAAATAGTTATTAGCATTGCCATTCAACGTGGCAATGCTGCCAGTCTTCTTCCGAGAAGTCTTCTGAAGAGACGTTTCCGGATGACAGTGATGGGGACGAGTACTTCGTCGACTAAAATGTCCTTTTGTTTTTGTAATTATTTTATATATTGGTCGGGGAAAAAGTTCCTTTCATTATTATTGACAAATTCAAGACATTTTTTTTTTATAGTTTATTTACAATTGATTATAATATAATAATATGTGTCATTTGCCAAATGGGTCAAAACAGTTTCGTGGTCAACCCCTAACTCTTTAGCTATGTCGTAACTACTAATATGCCGATGTTGCTCCTCTTTTCCAAAACAGGCATCGACTTTATCCGTAACAGGGCGACCAGACGCGACCAGAGCGAGCTACATCTTTGACTTCAAAATTCCCGGACTGAAAACGCTTGAATCAACTTTGTGATACTCTTACTGACACTGCGTTAAGTCCATATAGGTCACGATTTATTTCGTAGCTTGTGTTGCATTTTTCCAAAGACATTAAATATTACTTAATCTCTTTGCATTTTTCCCTTTTTTGTAATAAAACTTCAAAATGTATCGAATTTCTTCGATATATTCACTCATTTTGGCGGACAACAAAACAATTGAAAAGTGGCTCGTTTGTACACCTTTCGTTTTTTTTAATAAGAAAAATTGAATTAATCTATTTAGTGGTATCAAAACCAGCCAGATACAAACAGTAGCCAAAGAGATTTTATTACAACTTTATATCTATAAAACGGTCAAAATGTCCAATTCTCAATACGAAAAAACTTTTTCCCCCACCTATTAGTTAGTTAGTCATTTAATTTATTACTTGGTTTAAATAGTTAGTTGTGTAATACACTGTATTTAAGCATTTAATTGTATAAAAATAATTTAAATAATTACTATCTGGGATTAAAAAATATACTCCGAAAGAAATAATTCATTAATTTCTTAGGTTAGGCAAGTTCCTGTTACAATAAGTTTATTTCCCAACCCATGTGTTCCGAACACTTCTCAATCAAGCCTACCTTTCTACCTGACAAAAAATGTAAATAGGCTTCAAATGAAGTTGAACATTGACGAAAAGTGTGACCATCAAAATGGTCTGAAAGCCATCAGAGGCACATTCGACAAAAACTGACCTAGTCTGGATAACAACTGACTGCAACAGCATAGCGGTACATTCAGATTACATTTAGAGTGATGCCGCTTTCGGTTCGCATTGTTATACGCTTTTTAGTTCGCGGGTAGATCGTAACCGCTGTGTGGTGTGGGTGACTCAATCGCTTCCACGAATTGTGTGCGGCGAACAGAAATGATGCTGAGTGCTGAGAAAAGCCTTGGTTTGAAACTACTTTGAGATTTCAGTCATTCTGCATTTGCTATTGCGTTTACATTGTTTTTTGTTTTAGGATATCTACAGAAACAAACCGCTGATCATCAGCCCCTTCTATTAAATAATTAATCAATGGATAACCATGCACGACATACATTTTAAAGAATCAGCCTATCATTAATCAGGATCTTTTTCGGTCACCAAATTCAGAAACTTTCAAATCAGTTCAATCAAATCATTGTTGTAACAGTCAACATTATAATCAATGCATCAATTTTAATCACTGATACGAATATATCGCAAGACGTCGTACATAATTATTACCAATACAGTTATATCACAAACGCACGCATTCGTCTCAATCATTTAATTTGAAAGTAACTTGTAATAACCATAACACTCATAACCTATCACTCAGCACTTAAAAGCCCAATTGAACCAACAAGAGGTGAATTAAAAGTAAAAAAGGAACAAAATGGCGTTTATAATAAAGCAAAACAAATGGCAACGAAACTCGCGGAGAATTGGGGCGTGAAGAGAACGTTGCAACAGCCGGATCCGGAGCAAAGCACGCACATATTCACCAATATCTTGGTAATAATATGTGGGAAAATATCCTAATTGGCTACTCTGTACATTCCGTGCTTCAGGATGTAAATGTCGAATCTGATTATGGATCTTTCCAAGAGGCAGCTCTGAATAACGCGTAGTTCAGGCTGAAAGATGGTTATTGCAGATGCACAATTGAGTAAGACAGGGGCTGAACTGATGACATTGGTAGGAACTATTTTACCAACTCATGAAATGAACAAAGAAAGTTTTAATTCTACAAACAGTTTATAAATGCAAAACAGCTGTTGGTAGTCAATAATGAAGCGATAAAGGTTAACTAAAGGCTCTTACAGACAGAGGCGATATCGCGTCGCGACGCGATATTGTTCTACGGATATGATATCGCAATATCACGTCGGGACGCCATATCGCCTCTGTCTGTAAGAGCCTTAACTAGATGATTGAACACATGTCGATGTCGTCAACGAACAAACACTAGCACGCTAACTGCATTGTGTATTTAAAACACTATCTAGTAAAGAAGGCCAAGTTCGAATGTGCTCGCATAAAATTAATGAGATTTTTGATACGTGGCCAAGTTCAGTCTTATTTGCATTAATTAATGTGTCTGTCTGAACGTTAATTACGACAAAACACTAAGTTTAGTATACAAATTTTCTTAATGTTTGGGATTCTTTTAAAGGGGATCTTTATAGATACATGTACTAACACATATATATGACATCATCTGTTACAGCTTTTTTGTGAAAGCTAGGTAGGTTTGTAAGAAGGTAGGTTAATAGAGAGAAGAAAAAGAAACATTAATGGGTAAAATCTGGATTAAGTATACCATACCAATTAAATGGTAACATTTATGAATGTTTTTACAGAGAAGCTAAGCTTCCAATATTGTTACCTACAGAAATATATAAACAAATCTTAAACGCCTGTCTACGAATTTAATTTAAATCGTCTAGAATACACCCATAAAAAGATGGTTAAAGATAGCTTTACAACCATAAAAGATGGTTCAATAGTAGTGACAACTTTGTCAAATTGATGGGTATTCTATATTGGCGTTTAGAGTAATTTGCTTGTGGTATCTCCTTAATGGGTTTCTTGCAGATTTCAAAATAAAAAGAGCATAAATGGACAGTTTGATAACCACAGATCAAATAGATTTCAATAATATCACATCTAAACATTATGTCATGATTTCCAAATAATAATAAATTTTGTTGATTTAAAATACTGAATTTAGAGTTGAAAGTATGTGATTTGACTCAGATGATTTTGTATCTGTGTTTTCGAGTAGTTAAAAAGTGTCTTATTTGACGTTTACCGCCAAAAGTATTGGTATTTTCTAGCTGGTAGTTAAAAAGTATCTAATCTATTTACCGCCAAAAAGTATGGCTGAAAGTTGGTAAAAAAACGTGATGTTTGGAGCGTCACCTAGTTTCTAAGTTAATTCTCTTGGATCTTCGAAACCTAAAGGTTGTCTAGAAATCTAGTCTATACTGATACTTATTGACTGCCTAGTTAAATAGTTTGTTAAATATTGTTACCCTGTACCAAGTTTGTATGTGTGCAAGAAGATAAAATATAAATATTATACCAATGAAGAAGTTTATTCATTTCAATTATATACATATATTCAAGTCGGAGGTATTGAAGTATGGTTTGTGTAAAGTCCAAGCTGTTGTATTTTGATTTAGGTGTTCCAAAACAATATCTCAACTAGCTTGGTACCTATAAATCACAATAGTTCAATTAGTGAACATAAATCAGACTAAGCAAGGCTAATAGGTCAGTGAGTCAACTGACTAAATCGAGTACGAATCGAATAGCAAACCAGCAAGAATCACATCGTTGTTTATATTTAGTGTAGAATAAAACTATCGATTAACGATGTAAAAGGGCGATTCGAATAATCGTAAAAATTTACTATGTAATTGCGATCGTTAATCGGTATTCCGTTTAAAATAGTCTTAATAGTAACATTGCCCTTAATAACTATTTTGAGTTACGTCAAAATTAAATACTATTTCTTTTATATGCTTGTTAGTCTGTTGGCTTTGGATTTATTACTGGGCAGTAAGAAAACTATGTTATTAGGCGTGCTGCGCTCAATTTTCTGATCATCAACATCAAATATGAAATCTTCTCTTTACTTGGTACTATCGGTCTCTTTGCTTCTTTACCAACCATATCATTATCATCCTCATGCTTTCTTTAACAAGTTCTCTCATCAAGTATATTTTGAATTTGTACATCAGATTTAAGTTTAAATAAATTCATAAATATTTAAACAGCTGTGTAAAATCTTATTGGAAAGTTATGAAGAAGATAAACGTCAGCTGTCAATCATGGCTCATCGGCTATCGCTAACAGATGGGCACTCCGTTTTAGGGCAATCATTTCACAAGGCGTGTCAAAGAAAGTACCATAAAAGAGCCACACATGCACGCGCAGAATAAATTACATTTGATAGGTGTTGGCTAATGTTGTATGTACTGAGCTAGTGAGTTACCATCCACGCAATGTTGTGTTTATTAAATTAGAGATGTCTAAAGTGTATTTTTGTTGTTTCTATCGATGCTAATTTGTCATTATAGTATAAGAGGAGGCACGTTTGTTCCTTCGGCTATTTTCGAAGACTATTATAGGATATGTAATCAGCCACCTGTGTATAATAAACATTAGATATATAAAATTTCTGACTGCTTGATCTTCGCTTGGATTGTCTCCAAAATGGATCTGTATAGCTGCTAATATAAAAGAATCATATTTATCATTTCAATTAGCCACTAACATGACGAGATCCTGATAACTAATTTTATAAAACTTACCTAATAGTTTGTATCATCTCACTAAACGCAAAATGCTCGTTTCAGTTTCGTCGTGGTCCCACTGGTGAAGGTAAAGATCCAATGTAAAATCATACGTATGTGTTCCAATTTTATGTAGAAAGTACTTCAAAAATATGTTTGTACTTCGTTTATAAGAGCACTTGTTGCAGGTCACTTTGTTATTTCGATTGTTCGTCTAAAAACGGAACGTTCTGAGTGTCCTTTTGGTACAAAAATGTTAAACAAACTAGTTTCTAACATGCAGGCAAACCATAAAATTGTTAGTTTGTATAAAATTCAATAGATACACAAAACATTCCAATGCCGTAAAACATTTTTATCGAAACTACATTAACGGACATCATCCTTAGCGTGTCTAAAAAAGGAGAAAAAAGCAAAGATGCGGGCGCCTTCACAAATTCACAAATTCGATTGAAACTGAACCTTATTGTTTCAGTTATAAAGCTTAAGAAAACATAAAAGCACTAATACAACAAGCCCAGAGTGGTGTCACCTCGGTTACTTTATGAGCAATGTTTTGGAAAGTTAATTTACTAACAATAGGACAAACTTGCCACATAACGATGGTACAGCTATAAAGTATAAGATCAAAATATTCTCAAATAATACAATAGAGAAAACATAATTATTAATAAGCTAAAGCAAAAGCAACGTCAGAATAAAAAAAAAAAGGGAAATGCAGTGCAATGAAATCGAGACTACGGACGAAAAACACCGCAAACAGCTCGTAAAAAGTAGACTGTCTACTGGACGACCCACATAATTTAAAGCTTAAAGTCATAAAGATGGCAATTAAGTCTAGAAATGCTGGTAAAATAAGAAAATATACAATGCTGGTAAAATGATTATAATTGAAATAATTGGCCAGTGTCATATATAACAGTCGAAAGTCAACGATTAGTTAACAAAGCAGAAATGAAACACATGAAACTGTGGCTTTCAACTCGAGGTGAGTCATCAACGCCAGTTGTCTGCTTAATGACGTATAATTCAATTTCACTAATAGTTAGCAAGCGATCAAGCGTTTCAGGCACAATTGTAATTAAGTCTTTCAGTTTCAGACATCAACAAAATATATTTAACTAATGAGTGCCGTTGACAATCAGTCAGGAAGTTCACTGATCATCAATTTTCGCTTTTTTTCAAGGAAGTAATATATATATTCGCTTGACAAGTTGGAGAATTGCCACCTTCAGGTTGCGTAACTGATGGTACTCGCAGTTTCGATACATACACCATGAGTCACAGGAAGCGTCAGATTAGAACTGGTGGAATTGTATTCAAAAATAGACAAAAACCACTCAATTGCTACAGGCGAATTGGATAATTTGAAACTAGATTGCAAGTTTCTGTTAGATAAGAGAATTCAGGCTGACAAGATGTAAAAAATTCAGCCAGTGAAGTCACGTATAGAGGAGAAGCGAAGCGTGGAGCGACTGGTGGAAAAATAATAAAACTCAAAGCAATAGCTACTAATACAGTGCCAGTTAACAATCTTGAATATTTACAGGCACTGGCGACAGTGCTAAAACAAAGATATTATTGGTGCATGCAATGAGTAAGTTTCATAGTAAATTAACGGCGCCAGTTCAACTGCCCACACATGACAAGATGTTTACATTAGTTATGTGCAGTTAACTACGATTAACTGGTGTTTATAAATGGAGATTGTAATTTACTGTTAACTTTGGACATGATGGGACGGTTTATGCAAGATAAACAATTACTTTGTGAGGTAACGGATTTCCACATGCGAATTGTTTGAGAAGTTGAAGCTTGTGAACACTCCAGTGATGAGTAACAATGATATCTTGTTTACAACTCAGTTGTTATTAATCAAGTATTAATAACTCTCGAGCAGGTTAGTCACTAAACAGTCTACGCTCAAATGTCAGAATGACCGACTAGATATGATAATTATCGTAACGAGCAAAGCTTTACAAGGTACGCTCAGGATTCCAGTAACCTCGAAACAGAAAGTCTGAATGCATCGCCATCGTATGAAACGGTCAAGGTGAATCAGTCTAGTGATTGGACAGATTAGCCAAAGATGCAAGCTATTAATGATATCAAACTAGATTATGATAAACAAAAGTAACACGATTGATTACAATTTCTTACAGATAAGTAACACCATTTATTGACACCACAAAAAACAAATGTAAAAATAATGATGATGTAAGAAAATTAACTGAAGTCGCAGCCTTCAAAAGAATACCTACAGATGCGTCGAAATTCGTTCACGAGAAAGACGCCCGCATATAAGTCAGGATAACCACAGCCGAACCGCACTCGCAAACTGGTTTCGGTGCACTATTATTATTAAAGGCTCGTGCCAATATACGGGTAGAAACGTGCTCCAACACAATACAGTTAACAAAGAAATATAAAACTTAAATCCGTAACATAATTATTGCAAATTTTTATACCAAAAGGACACAAAACTCAAAACGTCTCAGAAAATCCACACGGTGTTACTTTTCATTTGCTTTTAGTTGTTCGAATTCATTACATGCATTCACTATCACATCCATTAACAATAAGGCACTTGTCTAAACGTTAGATTATAAAAACAGTTCAAAAAGTGTGTTAAAATAAAATGTCGAGTTGAGCGCAACGAACTGCCTGCGTCAGTCGGCCGAGCGCAGAGCCGGCGACTCGCAAACTGTTCCGTTCCGTTTCAAACTAAACATCAACGGCCACGCGGAGTGCGCCCTACCTCTCTGTCTCCCTCACTATATAGGAATTCGTTAAGCGAGAACGAGACGGCCACCAGTCAAACGTCGTTCGAGTCTTATCGCAGGATAAATTTTACAGCGACGTGAATAGTTTCCGAGCATTAGCCAGAGAGGAATGGGGCGATTACTTTTTTTTTGTGTATTTGGCAGGACTTTTTTCTTGTCGAATGTTGGATCGGTTTGAACTTCTATTTTTATTATCGGAGCGCGTTTGAGCGGAACGAGAGGCACGAGACAGACTTTGTTTGGAACGGAAGCACGGCGATGAGTGACCAAGGATTCTCGGAAGTCTGCTTACAAATAACATATCCTCGTTGATAGGTGCATTAATAGTTCAAGCTAGTTCAAGGACATATAGGCATATAGGCCGTATTTGGAAATTGAAAAGTTACATTACATCAAATACCAAATATCGTCTTTAACATTCAGATGCACGATTCAATGTTGGCAAAATCTCGAAACGAACAACTCACGATTTTTGCTTTAAGTGGCTGCATGAACGCATGTATAAGCGCTGACCTCAATTCACATCTGCTATCTAAAGAGATCTTCTATAGTTATCGATAAAATAACACGTCATAAATTAGGTACCCGGTAGAATTAGATCATCGCAACATAAGTGCTTTTAGCGGCAGTAACACACAAAGAGGCAAATAACAAATGAGTTTTTGAGGAAAATGTAAATCGGAATGAACCAGAAAGAAGCGTTATGAAACATTTGCAATAACAATATAAACACAATAAATCGACGCATAGAAAAGTGTTATATCGGAACGATTGTCTTGTAAATTGAGTTACACAACACCAGAAACGATCAATATTTATCTAGCATTAGTTTCGTTGGTGTGCCAAACGACAAACATCACCTGAGATATAAGATCGTTTTTGACCTTATTTCTGCATAATTGCATTTAATTTTCTGTCCAAACAAAAACAAAACAGTCTTTTAGGAAGTATATGCAATAAATTAAATGATTTTGCTAAATTAATTGCAATACACTCATATAATTGCAACACCACTAATTTAAAAGCAATGAACTGAAGTCGGTTAAAAATACATTCAATTTGATTTTGAGTATCGCAATGGATATTGAAGGCATTAAGATTAAAATTGATACTATAATTGCCCACAGATCGTAGTAATTCGAGACTGATCATAAGGATTTTGATACGGTTCAGAACCGTAACTATGTATATATACCTATGTCATCCCTAAAGACGTTAGCTTACTTAAAAGTTCAAAAACACATTACTAACAGCACTTTTTTTTCTAACAGCTTCCATTCTGACGAATATGGACATTAAACAACATATCCGGAAAGGAAATCTCGTAAACAATCATTATAAGAAGTACTCGGGAATGTCGCGTGGAATTGTGTGAAAGAGAAAAGCGTAATTGGCAATCAGATGGACGGCTTTCTCTCACAATACGTTACATATTATGTAGGATGCCGGAAACATCTTCGGGGCAAGCGATGACCGTCGAAATCTTCAATACGATTTATAATGACTTATCCAATTGAATCATTCTGATTAGCTCTTTTGTCAATTCTATCACCATTGTTGCCAATAAACGTTTGAATAAGAACTAATTCGAGAAATAATATGCATGAGAAGATTTTATTCATCTTATCGTTTCATAATTTGGATCCTCAGTCTATTTGACGGAAGCAATAATGATGCTATCACAACATAAAGGGTTACCTAACACCGTTGCAATAAAAGTTGCGTTACCATTATTTTGATCGAATTGATTCTTGAAATGTAGAAGCTAATACATTTCAAGTACAATGCTGGTATAGTACACCATGTTTTCTGTGAAACTGTTGATTACCAAGAAAAGGGTCTTCTGGTACAGTGCAACAGTTCTCTTTTAGATTACGTACGTAATCTAAAAGAGAACTGTTCGTTACGAAGGGATAATAAAAACCGCCCAAATGCTACTCTGAATGCCAGTCACTCATGGTTATTGACATACGAAACAGAAAGTTTATGGGTTTTTAATGACAACTTTGTATCTGGACTTTGAGGCCAAAGCATTGAAACAGCAATAAATAAATAAAAAGAACAATATAGTAAAAATATTATTATACAGGAAGGACATGCAACAAGATAGCTTGTAAAAATTGTACTACAGGTAATACTAAAACGGAATCAGACCAATAAACTGTGCCCTTAGTAGAACATTCAAATACTTATAAAATTAATGTCAAGAAAATGAAATAGAAATCTTAAACTGGCAGAAAAACATTTAACATAGTACTTTCTAACAATGAAAGCAAAACGGTTCAATGCAAAAGATTGATGCTTCAACACAAATCGGGCTCGGAACACAATGAGGGCCGATTGTCAAAAGAACTGTCGAACTTTCTCCAAGCCCTTTCAAGTAACCTGGAGTTGGAAGACACAGCAGTTTTTGTACGAGCAAATTGATGTATGTCAAAAATATAACACCCCACTTTAATCCCAATCGATCATTTCTAATTCGAAAGATTGACGAAGAAAATTAATATAATTTGTAACTCAACAATTTAAGATCAATTCAATACAGCTCATCGCAATCTATCAGTTATGTAATGCAAGATAATTCTATTATTCACTGATGTGCGGTTCGATAAATCAAAAGGAATGTGATTTCAACTTAAATCACTTTGAATGTGACGAAATAATGTATATGCAGCACCTACTTATTCACTTGAAGAAATATGGTAACGAAGAAAAATACTAGTGTAAAGATGACACTGCTAACATTGATAAATTTTTGTTTTGATGTTATTAATTCTTCCCAAATGAGAGAGAACTGAAAGGCATGTTGCTGAAAATAACGCTGAACTTACAAATAAAGAGCAAAAGATAGGAGGAAGCGTGAATGTTCTCGCGTGATTTGTTCTTACCATTCATTCATCGAAGATTCTAAGGTACTATCAA
Organism: Cosmia trapezina; assembly: GCA_905163495.3. Taxonomy (NCBI): domain Eukaryota; kingdom Metazoa; phylum Arthropoda; class Insecta; order Lepidoptera; family Noctuidae; genus Cosmia; species Cosmia trapezina. Next base: position 13,324,929 of record LR991042.1, read on the forward strand.
CAATATTGTCGTAGTACGCAGTCACGTTTGTCTTCACAAAAGAAGTACATCTAACAATGGACAAGATTTGAAAAGCGTGTTCTTTGTAAAAGCGACTCTGACTACAGGAGATATGTAATTGATTTTTAATGGGATTGATCCAGCCGTTGCGCTTGCGCAAGATACTTCACGAATAATAAAGGCCTGTGAAGAAATTATGTGGTCATAAAACATGTATAATTAAGTTTTAATATCATTTTAACTCCTGAGAGCTTTCTTGATGATGAGATAAGAGTTTATTTTAATAGTCCTCTATATCTAGCCTGGGTCACGTATGCAGCACAATGTACTGCCATGTGATTTATCAAGGCCTGTACTATGCCTTTAATAAAGTTTGTGAAATTTATCAAGCAATATCTATTTAGAATTATATTCGAATGAACCAACAGCAGCACAATTTGTTACCACCTTTTACTCCTTGAAGCCCATTGGAAGTTAGTAGAGCTTTCTCATTTACATTAAACACCTGTGTATTGTAAGCAATATATCAAAGGAAACTGACTACGCTTCCTTAAACAGTGGTAATAGACGTTATCTCTTCATTTATATCGAGTTACAATTTTTAGTGTTCGCTTCCCGGTCTTGAGCGTTGCGTGGTAAGCTTCCGTATTCTGCCAGATAAATATTGGATGTGCCAACAGGAACGTACGGCTGATGTATGGAAATGGTAACTTTCTAAACAATTTTATGCATGCAAATTGTGGATTGTTGAGTGAAAATATACGGCCCGAGGTTTAGTGTTATGGATGCCGATGAAACAAAGATTGTGGTTGCAGGGTTGCATCCAATAAGTGTTAAGTTCGGCTGAAATATTGCAAACTGATTTATCCTCAACAATCCGGATTTTATGCAGGAAAATCTTGAAGTTATCTCCGAAGTGTTATAATATTCGGTAGATGAAAATGTTTTACTTCAAATGCTATTTACAATCAGACTACAAGAGATTAGGAAACCTTTGCCAAATAGCAGAAATACGAAATCGTGTTTCTTATTGGACGGTTTCTTTTTAATCCTGTCCAAATCATATTGACTTTGGGCCAACGCCAATATTCACAGAATGATGACAAAATGTTACGTAAAGGAAACTGGTCATCGTTAAAAAACCGACAAATTCTTCTATTTTTATTTTGGCTAGTTTTTTTGCTCCTTTAATTAATTCTGCCTACTTCAACATTTACTAAAACTGGAAATTATCTAACATCTAGATCTTTTAATTTATTTGCATTTTAATAAATTACAGTAACCTTAAAATAGAAGATAATATTTTATGTGCTTCGAACAAGTCATAGTCAATCACTACCACTAAACATATTTTTGTGCGAATCATTTTCACCTGTATCTTTCTAGTAGGTATTCGTCCTGCTACAATATATAATGTATAATCAGCTTTAATAAGTTTTTTTTTTCAAACTGTATTGTCCCACTGCTGGGCTAAGGTGTCCCCCATAGCCTTCCACTCATCTTTGTACGTTACCTTCTCCGTCCAATCTTCCATAAACGCCCATAAGTCATCACTTTAAGTCTAACACTCGTATTTATAGTCAAGTAAAAGTAATTACTTAAGTAAAAGTAATTGCTCTAGTAATGATTTTCATTCTATATTTTAAAGCAAAGTTAGAACTATCAAAGCTTAGAATTCTTAGCCAAGTAATAGTCATCATTTTCTTTACTTAAGAATTCTACTCTCAAGTAATGACTTCATTAAGAAATTACTATTAGCAAGTAATTACTTGATTATGACAGTAAATTAATCAGACAGGTAATTGATAAGTTAATTAATTATTTTTTGTTATTTTTTTGTCGGTTGGTTTAATAATGACAGTTACTAAAATATAGAATGAAAATCATTACTTGAGCAATTACTTTTACTGAAGTAATTACTTTTACTGGACTATAAATACGAGTGTAAATTTCTAAGTCATCGCTTTACTTAAAAATTTAAGCTGTACTATAAGCTTCAATTTTTTTCATAGGTAGTTTATATTATCTTCTCGGATCTGGGGGTCTACTCCCTAAGCACGAAGTCCGTAGTTTCGGCCTTCGTTACGGGTGTTTCCTACTCCGTATCACCTACGGACGTATGATTGGTTCGGGGCCCGAACGAAGTATGAATGGCAACACGATACGACAGTTGTCTCTACTCCCGATGTGTTTTATTTAGACCGTCCGAAAAATTTAACTTTTACACTTGTTTTGATGGATCTTTAAGTCAGACGGACGGATAAACAGACGGACGGATAAACGGACGGACGGATGAACGGACGGACTTAGGGAGTAGACCCCCAGATCAACACTATCTAGATTTCGCTTGTCTCAGGTTACTTCGCCATTCAACTCAGTATTTAAATTATACTCTAGCCAGCCTTTTCCCAATGCTAGCTAAACTTCTAAGCTCTACTGTCCATAACTCAGAAAGCATCGTTTCCGTGAGATCGCTGCGCATCTGCTATACTGTTGCAAACTCCGCCCACATCATGCCCACGCGCAGGTAATGTTAATGCACAGATTTTAAAGGTCTCACATTAGTAATTTGTTTAGTGGAGAGGTTCGCAAATAAGATCTGTGTTTATTATATCTGAAGAAAAGATGTCAAGAGTCTTATTTTTGCTGCCGTTTTTAATGGCATTATATCCATTATCCTAGTTAGCACGAGCAGCGCTGATCGAAGAAATCTTAGCTGGATGTTTCTTGCATCAATGTCCAACGAACAGTCGCTCATCCGTATCGTTATTATTTTCTATACTTACATACATCAAATTACCCAACACCAGGAAACATATCAATCATCAAATCAAACGATTTCACATCTAATCGCGAACATTCTGAGGAAATCTTAGCCTCTGGCGGTTCCTATTTTCCAATAGATTTCAAGTGGGCAATTTGTACAGATAGCCTGGCTAACAATAAGTTGCCCGTAGACGTTTCATATTAGAGTGGGTACCACGATCGAGCTGCCGCCGCGGGCAATGTCGCGTAATTCCTCGCTTCGTGTGAAGTGACCCGTGACTTACCGTAAGCGTAGGACAGGTGAGAATAGAAGGCTCACTTCTAAGGCGTAATACGTTTGATTGCTAATGCTTTGTAGTAAAATATGTAGTAGGATTTGAAGCAGGAACTACACACAGTCGCAGAATTAACACGCTTCCTCAGTTTAAAAAGAAATCCTCTACGATATACAATGTGTCTCAGAAACGTGTGGCGAAAATTAAGGGTGTGGTACAGACCATCAAACTGATCCACTTTCTCCATGGGACCAATATCGTAACAGTGAAAAAAAAATCAGTCTTCCCATACAAAACTTCAATACCAACTCGACCCAAATGTATGGGGCGACCTGTATTTTGTTGTTCATACTTCAGTTGTTCAGGTTGTTCATCGACATTTTATCTCAGCCATCTATAACATAGCTACACAAGTGACTATTTGTTTTGAATGAGTTTTTAAAAGCTATATTTAAGACTGCAGTACCTATATCATATCATTTGCATTTGCTTCTAATGTATAGGTACTTAGTTGTATTGTGTTATATTAGGTCGGGGAAAAAGTTCCTTCGTATTTTATACACAAATTCAAGACATTTTTTTTCCTAGTTTATTATTTAGTTATGTGTCATTTGCCAAATGGGTCAAAACTGTTTTGTGGTCAATTCCCAGTTCTTCAGCTACGTCGTAACTACTGATATGACGATTTTGCTCCACTTTTTCAAAAATGGCATCCATTTTATTCGTAATAGGGCGACCAGAGCGACGTGCATCTTTGACATCAAAATTCCCGGATTGAAAACGCTTAAACCAAATGTGTGCTACTCTCACAGACACTGCCCTAGGTCCATAAACATCGCAAATTTTTTTCGCGGCTTTCGTTGCATTTTTACCTTTTTTGTAGTAAAATTTTAAAATGTATCGAATTTCTTCATTATATTCACTCATCTTGACAGTACGCAAAACAAATGAAAATCACACATTTTCCTAATTTGAATTTGGAATTATGTTCTTTAAAATTTAAACTTTCAATGATACCAAAACCAGCCAGATACAAATATTTAGTATAGCCAAAGAGATTTTATTACAAGTTCATACACACTATAATACGAAAAACCGTTTTCCCCGACCATTGTATATTGGTAGGTATACCTATTCTTGCAATTTGGTATCTACTGCTTCTTCTGTATCTCTTTCATGGTTTCTATGGGTGCTTGGTTAACGTAATATCTGCAGGTACTTAGTTATCCAATACTTCGTTACGGTCAACACTTGATTAGTGATTACGGATTAGGATACGGTAATTGGGTTTAACTGACAGCTTTGTTATTTTTATTGTGCTACGGAAGTTTGCTTGGAAAGTCTGCAAGGGACTAATAAACAATACTGGTTGAGTAACTTTTGGACTATTGTTAAGCTAAACAATGATTTCAATTATGGTAGATAACTTTGATTGCCATGTCAGTTCGTTGGGAATCATGTCTTCTCATGGACAGTTCTACGACCATCTGTTGATATGTCAGATAATTTACCACCTTGTCTATCATCACCAGGGGCCAATTTAATCAAACCGACAGGTGATGGATAACAGGCGACAATCTGACAAGTTTCTTTCATACTTCTCGTGAGAAGCTATCAATTTTGTAATTTTTTGACAAATATGTCGCATTGTCAGTTAAAATTAAATAGGGCCCAGGTGGAATGGGATGGGCAAATAGATTGGCGATCGCAGAGCAAAAGTTTTTGCATATAAGTAATCTATTCTCGACAAAAGCACGGCCCAAGTTTTTCTATCGACATTTCATTGGCGAGAACACTACAGTAAAAATACTTCATCTCGAATTCTCGATACATGCTTTTCCGCCATCACGGTAAAGGTTAAATCCCTAATATAAATGCAGCCGCACACAGTGCAACAATAGCATACGTTCCATTCCCCACAATTACGACTCCCACTGCCAGATTTGTATGGGCACCCGGCAATTTAACGGGTTTCAATAAAATTAGGGAAACAAGGCAGACGGTAATAGTTGGGCATAGAATCGATACTAGTCGTAGTGCAGCGATACGGACGGATGACCGTCGATCACTCGTGACGGCTGGCAAGTGCGAGCGATTTGGTGGAAGGGTAGATAACAATATGAGACACGAAATGGTTATATGCAAAGAGTAAGTTAAATCAATTAACATGTTTAGAAAATTATTGGTTTCTCGAAACCTATGGCATTGTCAAATCTAAAACATTGTTTGGCTGATGTTATTTTATTAGTAGAAACTGATGACGTTTTCGGAAAATCTAGGATTTTTCAGTGTATTCCCGATAATTTGTTGTGAGTACGCAATGAGCTAGATTTTTTTGATGATCATTTACCAAAACAGTTTGTTTTGTGGAGAAATACAGATATACCTAAGACCTCCACCTCTTTGACTCTTGCATCCGAGAATCTACATATTCATCAGCACCCTAATAAAAATTAAACGAGTTTAAAGCGACACTTACACCCAGTCAATACACTAATAACTTGATGAAATCTAAATTATGCAGTTAATTATCAACTTTCTTATCACTTACACCGCTTAATCACATATATTAGGGAGCTGCGTCCGGCGATTAAATTGCGTATAAACACAAGTTCGATCCCGGGTCGTACTAACCTGGTTGTTAGTACTACAAGTTGTAGCTAGGGAACCGTTTATCATGTTAAACTTTAAGTTTCCGGTTCCTGCAGTATTAAGTTTTGATTTAACTTTTAAAATAAATCAGAAAATAAAAAGAGACAAAAAAAAAATGTTTTTTTCGCGCACTGGATTTCGCATACTCTCGTTGTTGAACCAAACTTCGAGAATCCAACCTAACAACAACAGAGTGCATTCCAGCGGGTCGAAAAAATAAACTGTTGGATTTTCAAATCTCTACGCTAAGCAGAGCGTTGAAAATCCAATGAGCGAAAAAAAATCGCCGCGATATTTTTACGTCCGTTCGTTACGTCGGCTAATTTCCCATCCACTAGACATAATCCTTTACGGGTAGCCCGTATATATCCCACGATGCAAAGGGATGTCGTATAACCGGAAACAACACAGCATTGTCTTGATTTTACCACCTATAAACCAAGGGCTTTGACAACATCATCATCATCTACTCCACTACCACTCCATAAAAACTGCCTTTTAAAGGAATCCGGCACTTTTTATTTTCAGGCATATAATTTCAAATAAGCGACTCCATAATATGTACTACTCTAATATTATAATATACCAACTTTATAATTAGATTTTAATCAAACAAAACAAACAGAGCAGATAAAACGCGCCCTACAAACGAGAAGGTATTATCTTAGTGTAACGATCGTGTATCTGTGGTTACTATCGATAAACATTGACTACACAATAACGTGGTTGTCAGTGTAACAGTCAACCTTTGTTCAGTTTTAGTATTATGTCAATTGTGGGCTTAAGGTCTGATACTACTGGAGCGTAAGCTAAAGCTTACAGATGGTTTTCAAGGCATGCATGAGTGTGTTTAACTTCATCGGTGCAACATGGACGAGAGGAATTTAATGAGACAATACTAAGCCCAGCAATCCGTGATGCTGGACACATTCACAGCGAGTTTGTAAGCTTGTAACAACAAACCGCGTGTTGCTTCGTGAGATAAAAATACAGTAGCTACCATGCATAAAAGCATAGATTCTGTACCAATACTACGCAATAATGTGACAATTTCATGGTCAATTAGCATTCAGTCAAAAGACGTAAGACTATCCAATGATACTCAAAAACTGTTAAATGAAGAAGAATCCCGAATTTGATTTCATATATCGTCAATATATAGAAAAAGTGTAGGGTATAATTAAACTACCAATGTGTATACAGATCTAGTTTTGAAATCACCATGAGACTGCTATGTCTTAAAACTCCGGAACTTAGTTAGGACCAGACCCGATGTCCTGAGAGGACGTAAATTAACAGACGACGCGGACGCAGACATTAATATTAGAGAAAGGTTCATTAAACAAGCTGTACGTCCGGTGGAAAGTAATTGGTCAGTAAAATTATGCATCTATTCAATTATTTTTATAGTGCACTAAAAACTGTCAAACAGTAACAGAAAATACGGAAATGGATATTAGGAAAACTGCAACGCGTGGAAAACCAGTCACGCAAGATCCGTGAAAAGTTTGCTTTGAATATGCTGTGCTAAAAGTATATGATCCTGCAGTAAACAAAATAAAAAAAAAATGTCATTGTTCAGGATATATGCTAGTTAGATAGTGTGTTGAAAACATAACACAACTAATTTGATACGATAGAAAAAAATCACGAAGATACCTCTAAAAAAATATTTAACGATTAAAAACCATACTAATATACATGCAATCATTCAGAGTTTTTGTCAGATTATTCTACAAGCCGAGCTAAAAAATTAAATATAGACAATAGATTTTTTGTAAATAGATAATTCTTTCATATTTTGCAATAAATTACCAGCTTCAATTAGCAGCCCAAAATGATGTTTTCGTATTTAAACATCAGGCTTTAAAAGTAATCCTGCAGACAAGGTAGTCCAATCGATGTTACGCTTCATCGCAGACGAGCCTTTACAACAAAATAATTTCATGTACTTACCCTTAAACTTAAAACGACTGGGTCAGTTGCTCAACTTACCTGGAACAATAAAAGTAATTATTAGTATGGTGTAGAGATACCATCTCTTAGTTACGGGTCTCATGCGCAAGAGCACGTGGGCGTACAAAGGAACAAACCAATGGATATTGATAATGAATATTCAATTAGATAAAATACAGTTTAGCTGTAATCACTTTAAGTGGACTTGAAATTTTCTGTCGAGAGGAAATTCTTGCCATACACGAGTATAAGGCTAATTTGAAGAAATTAACGGAGCAATGATAACGGTATGAAATGGGTCGTTTACATAGAAACGATTTTATATATGTGTGACTTTAGAAACACTTAAGATTATTGGAACTATATGTAAGAAATAACGTGTGCGTTTAAGTGAAATTACGTGGAAGTTTAAGTAAGAAATGCTGTTTTGACTGTAATTAATATGACTTCAAATAATTATGTACTATATGAAAATCTTTACCGATCTCGATAAGATTCTCGTGGTAACAATATCAATGATTGTTACAGATTATTTGTAAGTTGTAGTAGGTACCGTTAAGTCTTATTGATTACACAATAACATTGTGCATGATGAAACAATTGAGATGATCGCGATAAATTAATCATCCTGCTTTGTTTATACTTTACTCGGTATTGAGGCTTGTAGTGTATCTATCTATATTATGATGGATATTTAAACACTCACTCGTCCCATTCACACAAGTAGTGAGGTAGCTGCTGTCACTAATATCATCTGTCAGTCGAATGCAGGAAAAGGTTGAAAGTGAAGTGGCCCTGCACGAGGGCTTGGTGTGATAGTAAGCCAGTGTATATCATCATCATGATATCATCATCGTCATAAGCAGCCTATAATGTTCCCACTGCTGGAACACAGGCCTCCTCTCGGTGAGAGAGAGTGGATCGCAATCCACCACGCGAGCCCAGTTCGGGTTGGTAGATGTCACATGTCTCCGAATTTTAGGTTGTAGGACGTGCTGGTTCCTCACTATGTTTTCCTTCACCGTTTGAGAGAGCAGTGGTGTGGGGATGAAAAAATTTACACAAAGTAAAGCACCCGTCGGGGTTCGAACCTACTCTGTTTTATCCGAAATACCACATGTTGAATACACTTTAGCCATCTACTAATCGAAATTATATAAATTTAAAGGGCTCCTGCCCCTTCATAATCATCACTAATCATATTATCATCTGCCTAGCCTTTTCCCAACGATGTTGGAGTCAAGTTCCAGTCTTACCGGATGCAGCTAAATACCAGTATTTTACATGGAGCGACTGCCTATCTGACGTCCACAACCCAGTTACTGGGTAATTCGATACCCCTTAGTAAGACTGGTTGTCAGACTTTCGGACTTCTAACGATCCGTAACGACTGACAAAGATCCACGAATTTCAGCCGGGACCAATAACGACTTAACGTGCTTTCCGAAGCACGGAGGAGTCTTGCTATGTAAAGATGGTCACCTATCCACGGACCAACCGCGGCAAGCGTAGCTTAACCTGAGTGATCGACCCGAGCGGCTGCTATTACTTAGCCACAAGCCCTTAGTTGACAAATCCCATTTAATCACAATTGATGCATATAAGACCGCTTTAATTCTCTAGCCTATTATTACAATATCAATAGAATCGTAGCAAGTGTTACGTAATTCCTACAAAAGATAGTAAGATAGTGATATATAATCGACTCAGAGTAAACGCAAACTCGAGGCGTGTACCACTATCCATCACTGGCGCCCTGGTAGGGTTACCAATAGTTACCATATTAGGAGTAGTTGAAACTATACAGGAATTGGTATTGTTTGCTAATACTTAAAACAGGAAGATAAAGTAGATAAAGCGGGCCTGACACACCGAAATATAACTTATTATATAGATTTCTGTGGTCTGGAATCATTGTAGGAATTAAAGCGCTTACACATATATCTTCACCGACTCACACGAAGTGGCTGATCAGCTTCAAAATGATGTATAGGAAGATGACGTTTGATGATTGCTTAGGAAACGTAGAAGCCAAAGCTGCTCTTATAATCAACCCTTGACAGTTTAAAATTCACTAAAAGGAAAAAGAAACTGACAATGTTAATAACGACTAGTCTTTTTCTTAATCATCCGACAACATATCAATAGAATCACTTCATTTTCCTTGATTTCCTTCAACATCGTACAATAGCTCAAGAAGGACCACACATGAAAACCCTACTCTCGGTCAATATGAATTATTATGATACTGCACTTAATTTATGAGGAACCATGTTCGATTCCGTGTTAGTTTCTCTTGTCATATTGTCCGATGGATGGATAGCCCCGCCCGTGGGTGTGACCAGGTGTCAAACACCATGAATAAGTGTATTAATTTGTATAAGGTTACCTTTGTCACCTCTGATATATATGCTTATGATATTTTTATTAAGTTCCCTAAAAGAAAATGTATTGTTATGAACTGTGGCACCGACTTTGAAAGTTATGTAGGTGTTTATCAAAAGAAAAGTTGGCGATGGCAACTTCTTTCTTTTATAATTTTTATCTACTTCAAAAAAGTTGATACTGCTAAGAAAGACAATCGACTGATAATTTAAGCGCGTCATGGAAATCTGCAGATTCCAGACGTATTTGCAAATTCGACAAAAGTGACACATTTAGCAGATTCACGTGAACAAACAGACCACCGGCTACTGTTTACACAAATTGTCAAACAAGTACTAACTCTCGAAAATTTTGACAATATGATGCAATAGGTACACACGGCTACACATCAAGCTATGCATTTCCAGTTTACACGGACCTCTCATTGTAAGGAAATCCTACGCAATGCGAGATCAGCTTATACTGGAAATGTATAGCTTGATCTGTAGCCGTGCGTACATTAGCAGCAAAATTTTAGCAGTTTAATGATAACTTCTTTGACTACCGGTATTCACGTCTTATGAGAGACACCAAGCGTCGTTATTCGATTTTCATCAGCATTGTATACATTCAAAAGTGAGTAAATTAAGTCGATATCAGAATTTGAGCGTCAAGACAGTCAAGAGCACGCCCATCCCGTAATAAAAAAAAAATCATGATTTGCGAAGACAGCAACTCAGATTTGGATGAACCAGGTGAAGGCAGCTTAGTCTACAGTAGAATTATAGAGCTACTTGTAACAATAACTACTTATACACTAGAATTACATATCCTGACTATGTTCACACGTAATAAGTAAGCACGCACACATCTCCTAGAGCTACATCAAACGTCACGCAACTCAATACTATGTCTCGAGAATTTGCAGCTCACGTGAAGGTCTTAGGTCACACTATAATTCTCAGCACAGTCCGTGATCGTGCTGTATATCTCGGGATAATATTATCTTGTATATCGCATAAGTACTGAGGTGATAAGTGTTGTGTAAGATGATCTAACATTCTAAGCAATACGTGATTGAGGGTGTGGTTGTGTTTACAGTTATGTAGCTGGATGCATGAGCAATGATAGGTACTAGAAATGCCAATGAGTTACACCGTATTGACGATATAGTTTAAGACTGGAATATAGCAGAAGAATGAATCATATGCTCTCGAATTGTCAGATTAAGCAATGTTAAAGAAAAGCGTACTTCACCGTTGTACGCAACATAACGTCATGTGAAATCGATTGTCTTTATTAAAGCCTTTAAAAAAGGTAACTTCTATGACGCTTAAAACACATCGATCTCAACAAGACAGACAACAATGAGGTAATGATTTCTGAAGGCCAATTCTCGTACCTAAAAACGTTCAAATTCAAGTGGCAATCTCATGCTAGCGACAATCAAATGTCAAAAATTTAAGTAAACGCTATACAATTATTGACAGATTGAGACTGAGATGAGATTGCGAACGTTGACGACGTTAAAAATACGGGAAGAGGTCTGGTGATTACTTGAACGATAAAGTTCATCGTTATGTTATTTCCTTGTATGTACAATCAGGGAAATTAATTATTAAGCAAATTAATACCCTAGGGCAATTTGGTCTGTTATAGCCATTTTATATTGTGATAATAATATATATACGGACATCATTAGATGGTAGTCAATTTTCCTGACTTTACCAGCCCCTTCGACTCTCGTCGTCTACGAGAATTAAGTAGTGAAGAAAGACATCATCATCTCTCCAAACAAATAAGCCTCTATCTATTTCGAAAGTGCACAAAGATTAATAAATGCATCGGTACTCTCAAAAGGACACCATTACTCTTCATGGAAATATGAACCATTTGTCATAGCAGAGGTTCCTGCATATCGAAATATTACAATCGGCCATTGTTTTGATTTCACAGCAGATATTGCAACATTACAAATCGTACGCAAACACAGTTGTGGCGCAGGAGTGAAATTCTTGAAAGGGTTGCTACGGTCAACGAAGCTAGGTTTTAACAAGTCAAGAAATTTTAGATATTATACTATGTTTTGTACAACAAATTGTAAGACTAACCTTTAGATTAGGTGTAGGTATTGATGGTAAATTCCCGAAAATATTCTCCTTGCGAGAACTTTGCTTTTAAGTTAATATAAAATATTTTTTTGGAAGGGAATTTACGAGAATTTAAAAATTGGACGACTATTGATACATTTTTAGAGAAGGTAATAGTTTGGAGTGCATTTGAATGTTTTACATAGTTTACGTCAAAATAATCTAGTCCACAACTTAAATTCGCTCAAGAGAGCGAGAACATTCCCGAGGATATTTCCGAGAAAATTCGCATAAGTTCTCTTAAAAGGTATTGATGTTAAATTAGAATTTCTGCATTAAAACAAACTTTATTATTTACATTTATATAATAAGCATTAGTTAATAAAATGAAAAAAAAAAAAATATGTGGAGAAGATAAATAATAAAATACAAAATAATAATCACGATTTCTTTGGAACAAACATCGATTTTGTAGCAGTTACATATTGCCTCCAGTCCACAATTAATACTATTTTTAAATAATTTAAATATTAAATTCGCGTATATTCTCCGTCGAAAAGAATATTGCAAAAGATTCTCGATCGGAGAACATTCTCCGTGAGAGAATATATTATTCTCTCGACCCATCACTTGGTGTAGCTAAAGATAAACTTCATGGTGAAAATTGTGATGATGTTTTACGATGTGTCATGAAACGTAATACTCTAATCACAAGTAGTCGAATCTATTACTTTTTGTTTCTTATTGAACATAATAATTTATCAATAAAATTACACCCCGCACCCTAACTGCGTAAGTCAACCGCAAAGTAAGTCACACTATCAACCGGAATCTGAATCATTTTGAAGCAGATTTTGCTAATCCATTACTACATACTTTCGAAAAATTTGTCTGCTCGACAACGTAAATAACGCAATGAATGATGTTGAATTGTCAAAATGTAACGATTCCAACTGTAAGTGCGTTACGCAATTCCTCCGCTGTTTCTAGCCTGTGATCTCAAATTCCGACTAGTCATCAGTATTCAGTCTATACTTTGTGATCTTAGACAACCCTGCTCAAAACACCATAATGTTGCCATCAGCGACACCTCGAGGTGGAAGGTAAATCATGGGGTGGAGGGCAGCCACTTTCGCGCCAACATGCATTGTTACACACACATATATGTATACACTACACAAGCATACACATCCATAAATACCTAATCATAAGAAAGATACATCTGTCATATAACATATCTCTTGCAAAATATATTCGCAGAAATCGAAAATGAATGTTAATATTTTTAAAGATCGCATACGCACGATAAAGATTCTAGATTTGGAATTAACCTTTGCAATTTCTGTAGATGACAGCTAGAACAATCAATAGAAAGCAAGGTAGTTACTTAATATGCCATATTAATCTCCACAATTATATATGCAAGAACGATAACATCTTGCTCGAAAGGCGAATTATCATCAACATTTACGTAAGTTCATCCTTTTAATTCGGAATACCTGACCTTTACACTATCTCAGAACAATTTCGCTAAAGGCGACAGCAAGTACTTGCACAAATAAAGAAAAAAAAAACAAGATTATGTGATGTTAATAAAGATATCACGTATAATAACGTAATCGTCTCTTAAACTTGAGAAAGTTTAAGGAACTCCGAAATATACGTGCGATGCTATCAAGACGCTTATATTTTTACAGAAACGTGAAACAAATAATAATTACATAATTATTATGAAGTTTACTTAATATGTCGTGTTTTACAATGTTTTTATAGCAAAGTAACGGTTTTGATATGTCTAAAAAGATTATCCGGTGATGCTTTATGAATTATTGCGCTTTAGCACATTTCATTTTTAATGATAAGTTATCTAAACTGCTAAAAAGCGGACATTCAGTAAATTTCTTATTGTTGCATATAATGACAGTGACACAACATATATCATTTAGTTGCTCTATAAACGGAAATTCTACATAAACAAAACAAAAATTAAAAAAATACCTGCATAAAAAAAGTAATTAAAACCCAAAGTAATTAAATTAAATTTGAGTTTGAAAATATAAAAATAGAATGGGTCCCGCCTGCTTCCAACTTTTATTTAATTTAAAATGGGCTTGTTTTTAGCTTTTTAGTTTTTTTTTAAACTTAAGTCTTTTACCGCAGTCGGGTTATTTAATTTTTTTAATAACTTTTTTTTATTTCCAGCTTTTTAGTTTACAAATGTGAAAGATTTCGCAGACGTTTTTATTGTACGTGTTTTTTTACGATTTGTCACTTCGAGGTATTTTTAACTATATAAGTTGTGTATATTTTTGTAATCACCTTTTAAAACCCTTTATTTTGATACCCCAATCGACAGGTTTTGAGAAAAAAAAAAATTTAAAACATAATTTGGCGCCAAAAATTCGCAATTTTGTTTTTTTTTTTTATTTTGATATAGGTACCCAGTGTCACTCTCACAGTAAATACGAATCTAACGACACCTCTCAAGCTAAAATCCATCGAGCCGTTCAGGCTGCAGAGCGTGCCAAACAATTATACATACATACATACATACATACATACTCTCGAAAAACATATCCCTCCTTCTGGCGCAGTCGGGTAAAAAGGTCATGTCACATTAGTTAAAAAGAAAAATTGACACAGATAAACACGTATACAGAAAAGCAATAAAAAGCAAATTACTAAATGTAAGGAAAACTGCTAAACTAAACCTATAAAAGCACAGTATGTGGCTACTGCAGACAATAGACTATAAATAGTCAAACACGGTATGCCAAGAACATGTTCCTATTCCACAGTAACTTAAAACCAAAACGCTACAGAACACAGAGAAGTTACAAATAAACCTTTTAGTGAAAGAAGATAGCGGGACAAAAATCCACATTAGGACGATAATCATTGACTATAAAGATGTCACGGTACTTGTAAATAAAGTAAACAAAGACAAGGAAGCCACAACTACATCGAATACTTTAACTTCATTTGCATATCGTGTTTTAAGAGTTGAGGAGAAAATCCACCACACTGTAGGAATAAACGAGTCGTTAGGACAAATCGACGACGAAAGCTTGGATTAAAACATTTCACTAACCACTGTTACTGTAACTAACTGTTCTCGAATATTCAAGCCAATTAGATTACGTTGATTGCGAAGCTGATTTGTTTGGTTATAGATTTTGCATGAGGAAAAGGAATAGTGTCTTTCTATTCTTTGTTCGTATGTGCAAAAAGATAAAGTTCTACTAAAAGTACAGTTTAAAGTTTGCCATTTCCGTGCCGTCCCATCTTTATTTTTAACCTATATACAATTCTTATCTTTACAAAAGTTAAGAAAATTAAAGCATAATCTTCTGACTTCATAGTGTAGTGACAATATTTGATGATTTAACGAAAGCTCTTACAAAAAGCCTTCTAGCCAATTATTCACATTTATGTCCACACATTCTTAAAACACAACAATTTACCACACACAATTTATGTCCACACATTCTTAAAACACAACAATTTACCACACACATTGCAATATCAAAACTAGACAGTTTCGACAATAGTGTGTGTGTGGGTGATCTAGAATCCGTGGTAAGTGTCGCAAGCGCGAGTCGCGCGGCGGCGACGATCGCGCCACCGATAGCCTGCGCTAAGGATGCCGTCACGACCTACATGAACACATGAAACGACTCCAAACTACACTTATGTGCTTTGCTTTTAAGCTTATTATCTTAATATAGGTTGGAGAACTCTAGGTGATGCAGGTTTACATTTGGAACTGATGGAATACTGTAAAGATTTCAAAATGGCTTCCCTAAAACCCCTGAATTGCGCTTTCCACGCTCAAAAATATAAAGATGTAAATTATAGCGTTCTTAAAGAGGCAATATTATCAATCGAGACTCGACAGTAACAGAAAACGTTTTAAAATTACTGTAATTACATTGTGATTAAAATTGTTAAGTAATTGAAAAATCGGTGACAATAATTTTAAATTCGATTAGACTGGCAAAATGTTTTCAATTAACAAATCGTTAGTCAATCATTTATATTTAGTAACGGAACTATTTACATCAGTTCCACCTCTTGATACAAATCATGAGAAATTGTCTGCACAAGGACATTTATTCGATGATAATTTGAAGAAAAGCAGTCATACTAGAATCAAAGCCTCCGACATTCGGTGGATACGGACAGATAGAATATTACTGAACAAATTCAATATAATCAGATAAACTAATTCAATCTACACTATCATGAGATTTAATTATGTCCAGATTAAACGCATTAAATTTTATTATGCACTCTGTATGAATTCTATTATTAAGTTTCAAAACTCTAGCAAGTTTCATAATAGAAGCAGATACAAAAAAGTTTTAAGCCAAACACTACCACGACTGGTTCTGTTATCATCTTATGAAACAGTCTTTCTTATACAATTAAGATAAGACTAATGCACAGTGCAAGAACTTGTAAATTAAAAATAACGATCTTGAAGTCACGACGGGTTAGAGGTTTCTCCGTAAAATTTACATAAATACTACGGCTAAATTCCGGGTAAACGCAAGGACTGTCAACTATGCTCCAGGAAAGCCATAACGTACTATAAAAGTGAAAGTTAATAGCACTTTACATTAGATTTTATTCATCTATGAAGATAATGAGATGGAAACCTAGACAAGTAACAACTCTATATATTAATTCAAGGAATTCAAAAGAATTTTATGAATAAATAAGATCTGTTAATAATGAAAAAAGTCCTAATTTAATCAAAGATCGAAATAATGTCCAAACTTAATTCAGAAATTAAACACGTTATACTGTTGTCAACCCTATTAATTACGATGATGACTGGATCCATAATCAACAAGACAGATCACAAGATAAGGGAGAAAACACTGATTGTGAGGTCACAGGGTAATGTGCTGAAAGTAATAGGTCCGTTACAAGGAAACCTGACGACAGCTTTACAAATCGCACTTGGCAATCAGATTGCGAGACTTCATGCAAATATAAACACTGTTGTTCCTCGCAGTTGACATTTAAGCGCTGAAATAATACATGTATCGCGTATCTAAAGTTTATCGGTAAAAGTAAAGCTAGCGAAGTCTTCCGACTAATCTTTGAATTGAATACCAATCGATGATATATAGGAATTGCCAACGACTCCGCTTGTTTCTTAACGGGCAAATATTTCAAAATATTTGATATTGGTTATTGTTTTTGCCATCAATTAATGTCAATCGTGGGTTGTTATTACTGTTAATATACGAACCTTTAAGATTTCCACAGTTTAAATCCACCTACGTCAGAATTGTATCAAGATTGCAATGGGACAATGACAGATATTAATCCATTTCCCTCACACTTTCACAACCTGCGTAGGAAGATGAACAATTTATACTGGACATTATTATTAATACCAATCTAGAAATACGAACTCGACGAAACACTTCTAAAACCACCAGAATGCGTTCAATCGCACTGCAATTAAAATCGATTGGAAACAAAAACTTTAATTCACAAAAGCCGTCATTTACGGAGTAGTTATTCCCCAATCTACAGTAATCATAGTAATTTTGTGTCACATCTCCGTATATGCAATTATAACGGTGTATATGATTGGTCGGCACCGAACCATAGACATGTGACATACGCCCGCGTGTACACTGCTATCCTATTTTAAATAACGGCAATTTGTCCTATGCATAGTGAAATTCCACCGAATTCATAGTTGAGTGGTTATTGATGTCAGTCAAAATAAAATGAAAACTGCGATATTATTAATGGTGGTTTCTCATTGGTTATGTAGCTCACGTAAAGGACAAATCATGAATGTAGAATATCCCTAATGTGAATAGATTCAAATGATACAACTTAAATTAGAAAATACAAATTATTGCCAATAATAATGATAGCCTTTCTTCTCAGAGTAGTCAGATAGGAAACGCCGACCTGATCTAGCTTTTAATAATATGATTGACGTGTAAAATTATTTATACAAACCTACTTACAGAAACAAATCATTTAACATTTAATGCAAAAACAATGCCTGGGTTCATTTTACTCAGCAAAATGTTCATAATGAAAATACTAAAAATCAGTAAGTACTCATATTGATGTAATATTTTAACAATTTAACACAAATCACCAATTTGATAACAAATAAAAGATTTTAACACTAAATAGACAACATAATTTTGTTAATTTTACCGGAACCTCTTGTCAAATTTCGACAGCTGATAAGTCGTAACAGAGAATAAATGCAGGCGCGACAGGAAACGCATACAATTGGTAGCACCGGATATTTGTTCGAAAAGGGTCCCGACCTTGCATAACAATCGATAAAACTAAGGTCAATCGGTAGGATTTGATGGACGATACATTTGATGAATACAAGTACAGTAACAATAACGATACTATGTCAATAATAGTAGATACATATGAGACGGTAGATGACGCCATGCTGAAAACAAACAAACAACGAATACCACACAAAACAATATTTATAATTGCAATTATAAACATGTCTTAGCATTGTTGGAGTGTGTGAAATTGGAATAACGAACTAGTCATGTAGATTTTGACAATCTTTCGGAATTTCTACGAAAGCCTGGTCATAGACCATGCCCATAAAATCGTAATATGACTTGAATACAATATGCTAAACTGATACAAAAATTGTTTTTAAGAAATTAAATAATTACTTAGAGCCAATTTCACTAATGAAACTGTGCGATCAGTACATGTAAACCGTGTTATAATTAATAATTGCAAATACTGGTATTCAGCTGCATCCGGTTAGACTGGAAGCCGACCCCAAAATAGGTGGAAAAGGCTAGGCAGATCTAAACCGTGTTCTAAGAGCCTACTATTGTCATAATTGTTGACATTGACAGCTCTTGAAAGCGCTTTAGATGTGCTGATTACGTTCAGTTTAATTGTTAAAATTCGTCCTTATTAGGGCTAATCTTTTAAAATATGAATGAATGATTGAAATGCACCAATCCCAGCGTGGTTTAACCAGACTCGATTTCTCGAATGAACCCAAAGATTCACACTAGCCCCTGTTGCCTCATGTTACATGGTGCAACAGAGACCATTGTATATCAAGGAGTAGACCGGGGGGCGCGGTAACGGTAGGGAAGACATGCCCTTAGGATATGGATAAGGATTATACAGCCTATCCAATATGCACCGTAAAATAAGCAATGGAATAGTGGAGAGACGGGTAATATAATTATGGATGGGCTTTTTTAAGACGACGCGACGCCGCCATGTTGCTTCAAGTTCAGCTTCCCCGGTGAATCTTTTGGCGTTTAAATTGCGTTTTGGACTCTTTTTCTGTCGCTGCTATAGGTAATATGGGTAATCTGCCTTTTCGAGTCTTTTCTGCTTCATTCTGATGAGTTGTCAGCAGCAGAATGTCCAGGACGCGGTCGGCCCGCTCCTCGTTGTTTATTTCCAGCTCCGACTTCAAATAATGTCATTTTTGTTTTTATTCAAAGTTCGACCTACTCCCCGCTGTTCATTTCAGGTTGACGCGATTGCAGATATTACAGTTGTACAATTATTAAGTAACTATTTGCAGAATTGTGTGCATTACTTTGAACTGTTCAAAGTAATGTACACAATTCTGCAAATAGTTAGTTAAACTCGACCCCGACAAAAAGCTTGCGTCGCAAGCGCAGTAGGTACTTGAGTTTACTTCTCGAAACAACACACTTCACCACTTGAGCACTCCGATTTCGGGACATAGAAACACACTTTAAGTTTTTTACCTTGGTTTGGGTTACGAGTAGGTACCTGAAAATGTCTAAGAATGCGCGCTGTACCGAACATAACTTTATTATAACTGTCACACACGTTCACTTGTTGAAAGTTAGATACAAGCACATATACTCGTAGTACACGTAAGGCAGGAAATAACCTAATGACTTAAGATGAATGTAGAGGCGTGTGCTTTGCAGAGAGAAGCGTATCCCTGAAAGGCATGAAAAGATCTCACCCAGCTTGTCGCTCGGGAAACTGGATCCTTCGGCAGGCAATTAGTCTCTCGTACTTGCAGGAGACCGTTACAAACTCACTACCTATCATAGAAATAATCACTGACACTCAGTCACACAACATACACGAAATATACACTACACGACACGACCAGACGCTAAACAATAAAAAACTTTGAGGAGCACTCGAAGAACGACCACTCGGTTCGGCGTCACCCGAGCCAATCTAGGGCTAAATTTCTTTCTTTTCAAATAATAAAAAAAAACAAAAGGGTTATCAGATTAATAACAAAAAAAAACCACTTTAAAACCCATTCGCAAATCTACGTCGATGATAATAACAAAGCACATAAAGTTGCGTGTCTTGAAAGCTCGCAAAATTATAGCAATCTTCAAACGGCCATAATTCTGTATGAAAATGAAAATAAACGGAGGGCTCCACCGGGAAGGAACTAAAGCGAATAATTGCAAGCCCAGGTAATTGCCGGTTTTCGCTCCGGGATTATAAAGTGGCGAATAATGTGGTTCCATGGAGGAATCTTCCAGGAGTATAGTGCAAATTATGAAATATCCATTATAAAAACGAGTCTTGGTTTAGCATAATAATCTAGAAAACTGCAGTTAACGATATGCTTCTTGTAGACACTGAACGAATTTAGTCGTAAGCTGGCATGAACCATTTTATGACTCGTAGACGCTTAAACGCTAACTTACGGAAATCCTGACGTTATCTAACGTACCTTTACTAAAGAATCAACTACCAATTTAAAATTTATTCAAATCAGCGATATAGCACGAAAGAGGCGTGATCTAAGACCAGCAAGTGAACGCGTAAATCACATTACTACTTCGTGTAACTACTGTAATAAGGAGCATAAGACTCATACAATTTCCTGAACTGTGTACAACACAATTATATATCAATTAAACTTCAGCCAGTTATTACAAGAACTTTCCTAGTCCACGTGCCGTGTTGTGCAACGCAGCTTTGAATTATGGAGTCACTAATACTGATCAAGATAGCTTGAAAGCAAACCATGGAGTGCTGAATTGTGCTGGAAAATTTATAGCCCCAAGTGATAATATGGCAGAACAAACATTAATGGAAACTGATATAAATTATGCGGGGAAAGGATTAATCTGTATTGAAAACAATGTTACGAAGAAAGGCTATGTAGAATAGGTACACGGTAACTGATAATTCATTTAAGTGTTCCGTCCTTTCATTCAATTGAAAATTAGTATTAAAGCTCACAGTGATGCAAGAGGAAATAAACTTGTTATAATTTAACCGGTAGGCGTTTCGCACCAATTTGATTAGTCTACATAATATATGAAACTTGACTATCGTTTACTCAAACGTAAATTAAATTTAAATATTGTACTGCAACACCTTCTATTACTTTCATTTCACTTAATAATAATATCGTTTGATATTAGAATTCGTTAGATAATCGTTAGATCACTGTAAATAAACTAAATCAAGATCGCTATATCACCATGTTGCCTGGTAAGTTTAATACTATTAATAATTTCAGAAGGTCTGGCTATGACATTCGATAGTATCCATACCAACATTCCCGCTAAACGAACGCAATCAGATAGATCTAATCGAGACATCGTCTCGAAACAATTTATTTATAGGCTCATTAGAAAACTTAGTACATATGGTTTAAACGTTATTTAGGAGCGCAAAGTGCACTAATACCCGTTTAATATGCGATATATAAGATAAGACCGAAGCTCTTCGTAATTTATTCGATTACAACATGTATCTATCTCACTAGGATGAATATACTAAGCACAATTTTGACAAATTAAATAATTGGTTGTCTTCTCTGCATTAGACATGTGCTTCGTAGTCTATTGAATAATTCAAGGCACGCATAATCGATATGCAATACGATACCAAGTGTATCGATTTCCCTTTCAGTAAAATACGAGTTGTATTCAGTGGAAAATGCCATTCTGATACACAAACCAAGTGAAATGTAGAAAATAAAGATAATAGCATCGATAATGGAGCTACAATAGTATTTAACTTTCGAGCCAATGAAATCATCAAGTGCGTTGAAAGAGAAGGGACCGAACATAATCAAATAGAACAAACACAATAAATTATTATAAACGTAATAGAGCAAGGCGTAAACGGTGTGAAAGTTTAATTAATTAATGAAACTAAACCTTAAAACGAGTTGCCGACAGTTTACAAAGATAACACAAAATACGTTCATGTTCATAATATAGAAATTGCTCGGTATATTTACAAAACTGCGTTTGCTGGTAACGCAGCTGATTACAACAAAGCAACTCAATATACCATTAGGGAATAAGACTGAATTTCAAGTGCCAAACGATTTTCTAAAAGCAAAGTATTAATGGAAGGTGAGAAATTAACTAACGCCTAAGATTTTAATGTTGAGAAAATACGTAGTGGCGCAAGAAGTAGGAACTTTCACAGATTTGAGATAAGACGTAGTTAAAGTCAAAATGACAAGCACAGACATCTCAGTTAACAGCTGCGTTTAAATAGCATGGCGGATGGACAAAGCAAAATGCCGGATTAAGAGTTAATCAACGTTTCATACGTTGATTAACTCTTAATCCGGCATTTTATATATATTTAAGACGATGTTCTTTGGTTAATGAGCATTTTCACAACTCTCCAGAGAGCCGATA
Organism: Cosmia trapezina; assembly: GCA_905163495.3. Taxonomy (NCBI): domain Eukaryota; kingdom Metazoa; phylum Arthropoda; class Insecta; order Lepidoptera; family Noctuidae; genus Cosmia; species Cosmia trapezina. The sequence continues at coordinate 13,347,705 of LR991042.1, forward strand.
AAGCTAACTGAAACAGACAGCGCCTATGACCCAAGTGTTATTTATAGTTAAAGGTTGGTCACAACAAGATAATAAAGTTATGAAAGGGAGGAATATTTCAAGAAAATCAATAGCTTTGAGGAAAACCCAGCCTTTTAACTCTAGCTGAATACTAAACGTATTTTACGAAGACATATTTGAGCACAAACTATTAAAGAAGTGATTTAATACAGAAATTCAATTTGTCCGAATTAAAAACCCTTGTTTAGAGCCAGTCTTCGGAAAATAAAATTAACGTCTTAGGAGTAATTGCAACGTGAGACGAAGTTTATTCATCAAAAACATTGAATTACCGAGAAAGTAGAAATTGGAAGCGATAATTTTCTAGTATTTGAAGTGAACGTGGTCTTAACGTGTGGCCGTCTCATATGAAATGCCTGACCCTTCAACCTTACATGCAATGGATGAAGAAGCACCACACCCAGCTTACATCTATCTAAGAATATTATAGAGGTATGATATTTATTATGTATTCAGATATTTTAATGCTGGCATTATTATTCATGTTTAAGTACTTTAGCTTATTTATGAATATTTTTCATTCAAGCTAAAATCATGTCATTATTTCGTTCACTCTTTTTCAAAACGAATTCATATTGAAGTTGCTATTATTTCCTTTTCATGAAACCATTTCCCTTTAACAAATTTCAAGCCAAATGGTTTTGAACGATACTATTTGTAAACCATAAGTCCGTATCATGCTCCTAAATCTATAATCATGGTTTGAAACTCCATGTTCCGATCGACTGAGCCTCATTATAGCCAGCTAATGTTTCGTCATATTTCTGCACAATATTAAGGCTATAGCCGGGGGCTGTAAGCGGGTTATTGTGAGGGATTTTTGCCACAATATGTTATCAGCACTGCGTACCACAACCACTTTCGCAGTGCTTTCTAAATCCCCGAGAAGATTAGCACGCAAGTAAAATACTACCGGTGTAGACACGGAAGTTTTATTACCCTTGTGTTTTTGTGATAGTATCGATAAAAACGTGCGAGAAATATGTAACATACTGATGGTATTCTCTCCGATGTTTTTGCTATATCATCTAGGATGTAGACTTCCTTTTCTATGACTGTTAGAATGTTTTTAGTCTATTTCATCTTAGATAGAATAGTTTGTAGACTTTCATAGTAATTTGTCGTTGCCTCGGTCATAAGACTGCAAGTGCCCATCTATGACCGTATTATTAGGATGTTATGAAACGTTAACCTTTGTTCTTTTGGTCAGTTTTAATGTCTCGTACAACAAACATTAAAGCCTTATTGGAGTGTTACTGTTAATAGAAGCTATATTAATTCATTGCCACTAAAGGTTAATAAATTCGAAACCATGGATTTGTGAAGGCAAAGATTGCAAAGTAGAATCGAATAATTATTTTGTCGAAAACAAAAACGCTCATAAAATTCCAACGGGGCCAAGCCCATATTTGTCGTTCGTGGGATCTTAAGTCATAGAATGGATACTTTTCTTAGTTCCGTCTGTGGTGTGGTGACCTGGCACAGCATCGTAACAACTGTCGATCATCGTATGATCGATGATTTAGTCAAAGATTGTATGCACAATAATGCATGAGTTGTTTGTGACCTAACTGGCTTTTGTTCGCTTGTTTGTCCCCGATCAAGCGTTTGATTCATTGCTAGTTATTCGAGCTTCCATGTTAACATTAAAAGGCCAAGTTTCCGCAATTTACTAACTAAACATCTCCACCATCTTACGCGAAAACCAATAAATCTTTATAAAACATAATATATTCTCTAACAGTTCAAATTCGTGATCCCCACTAAATCAAATGCCGGCGATCTGTCCCACTTTATTCGTCCTTTAGACTATACTCTATAGTAAATCTTATCCGCGGGCATTATTACTGAACGCTACTTTGCACGTAGTATCTCCGGCCACCACAGGGCGCGATGGCGCGATACTATCGCGTTGACGCCGCGGGAGAAATATTGCGCCCGCGCAAGCTCACATCTGGAGGTCCTCCTTACTATGAAACTACTGTGAGTAAAGCTTTCGATAAAGTTTTGGTATAAATTGCTTGTTAGTAAGAGTATTTTTAAATGGGTAGTTGAAGAAGCGAGCAATGGATTGGGAAGAAATATTTTAGATTTTATTGCGTAATTGTTTCAGTATATTCCCGGACTTGTAAGAACGTGCCTTATTGCAAAGTCTTAAGTTGTGAAATTATTCCTTTGTTACGTGTAGACATAACAAATTTGCTCAGAAACAATATTTTAGCTTCCCATGACATTGATTTGTTCAAACTCAAACAATTTTTTTATTTTTGTTTCAGATGTAAGGGGCTTTGTTGATGCCGTAACGAAACGTTTTAACGCAAATTAGATGAAAATGCTAGGATTAATTAGTGTTTTGATTAGCTATGTTAAATGCATATTAATCGTTCATTTAGGCACTGTTTGTTATGCTAGAAAACTTCTAACACAAAGATTTTTTTCCATCCAAACATTTCAGATTTTAGAAGGTAGGTACTTTCTCTGGCCAATCAAAGAAGATGACGATCTCTTACGCGTGATGTCACATGAAACAAGATCATGCCGCGGCCGACAGATCTCAAAATAGATGGAACGATGCGTGACGGACCAATTAATACTCATTTGTAAATTGACATTTACGAGTATACGACGCGTGATAGGTGAATCAAATCGAGCTGAGATTCACACATTACGATCATGAAATGTAAATAGTTGCAGATTTAAAAGATTTAAGGCGTTTTAAAATTTCGCTGATTCACATAACACGCATTTTTATTTTTGATGGATTTAGTGGGTCGACAAAATTTCTATAAGTAGTGCATGAAAAGCCTTTAGGTTCATTCCTACTAATATGTAAGCTTGTATAATGGTTTAGAAATTTCATCTTCACATCGCGTTGCATATGTAGAATAATATGTAGATCTATAACCTGCATGTTATGTCAGTAACTACTATGATTAATGATTCCACTTTTAATTTTTACAACCCGATCCAACTAATATCCGGACATGTTATATTATTACAATTTCAATAGAAAAAATTACAGCAATTTAATCTGAAACTCTCTCACATTAATCATATGCGCACGCACATCGTAATATTAAACAAACCGCGAGTCCGATACGCCCGCGGGAGCGAAAGTCGCTACCGATGCCGTCCGAAGCCGTCCGACGTCGGCCGATCTTGCGCCGCGATAAATTCATTAATCACTTGCACTGCCGGCCAAACAAAATGGTACCGTTTTCCTACACTTACACCATTTGCCAGATTAACTGTTACTGCTTTTCTATATCGTGCTAATAATGCGAAATTAGTCCGTCCAAGTCCTGGTTGCATACTGAGACTATTTATCTTAATGTTGTGTCGTAATCGTAAGTTCAGTAATCTACGATTTATGCAACATAAGTGATTAAAGCAAAGAAAACGAAGCACCAGGGAAAACGAATGAACAAAACAAAGGTAGTGGGGCCGCAGGATCAATTTTAAGCTGATACTCACTGGACACTGATAAATTGTTAATATAATAACGCAATAAGCAAATTCACCACGGAGTGATCTTCGGGATTAGTTACAATTCCACCCATTCGCTGTAAGCTTCTCTCTGGTCAGTCTGGAGACGCATATACATTTTCCCTATTATTCTCATAACAATGCAGATTAGCTTACCTTTCTAAGTTGGAAATTGCCATTTTCCTTCATTTTATGCGCAATAATATGAACAGCAGTTAAGGATATGATACTTTACGGTCTGCTCGTTAACTAAAACAGTTTTGCTGTATCGGCCGCCATATTGCAAATGGCGTCCGTTTCTTGTCAGAATATTTTAATGGCACCCATTTATTTGAACTTGCTTTATCTGCATACCATTAAATGGCTTATAATAAAATAAAGCGTTACCGGTACAACTCCTTCTTGTTTTATAGATTACTTACTGAGTAACCGGAACATAAACCTTCTGTTCCTGATAAAACTAAGATTATTGTTAACTTTCCTATGAACGTCAAGTTAAGGAGGGCACGCAACGCCTTCTCCCTTTACCTCTTTGTTTAAACCAGGCCATTTAATGATTAATCGTTTGCCCACAAAGCACGTCTCAAAGCCATTTCTAATTCTTTTGTGTTAACCAAACACACTTTTCTCGTGTTAAAAACAATCCACTGCACACTTAACTTGGCATTATGTGTACGCTCTTTAACAAAAGGAAATAATTCACGCATTTTACCGTTGGTAATTTCCTCTGCACTGCAGTGTAATCTGCGAAGTTTTAGTTCTAGTTAATAATAGTACGGATAATCTGAATACTCGTCATTTGTTCTAATCGTAGCCGTACTACTTTCCCATTAGTTTACCTAAGTCCCTAATTATTACATAGGTACTATTCACACAACAGTGTAACAGTGAGTGTTATGATTTTAGACGCAAATTGACTAAGATTAGTTTTCCACTGAACTACCCACAACATAATAACTGCGTAGATTACATATAGTTATTTTATTTAATAACAGTAAATAATTAGTTATTTCTCTGGCCTTAAGTAATTTCTTCCTTTGCCTATTATTACGTTTGATTAGCCCACATTTGCAAGCTCGTCAATTGCGGATGAGAATCATCATAAAGCACGGGTCAATTTAATCATTACATCTAGTTCAATCATCATTCACTGGTTCATTCACTTTTTAGTTCAGACCACCAAGATTGAAGTGGGGCGAATGAAACTGAAAATTCCCGTTGGAACCATCGATTACACTTAGCAGTAAGCTGCAATGATCTTCAATGATCTTGTCAAGTCTCTCTGTATAATAAATAACGTTTTCGGTCAATATTTTTAATTAGTGGACCAAAAACGGATGGACCAAAAAATACCGTTTTTACAGGCTGATACTCCATCGCAACTATCGCTAAGCAACACATCGCTGACGAAATATCAAAATTGTGCATAAAAGTCAAACAAAAGATGGCAGAAATCAAGTAGCAGTACAGTATACTATTGAATTGCAACGAATAGGAGGCATTTCTTGCATATCTACATTTTAAATTCGTTTTTAAAAGTCCAACTCAATACACTATTTTCTTTTTAGATTTTTTATAGAAGAGAGGTCAATACTCCATCGCAATCTCAAAGACATATCGCCCAGCAACAAATCGCTAACAAAATAACAAAATCGTGTACATTGACATCAAACAAAAGATGGCGCAAATCAAGTAGCAATAGGTAAATGACAAGTAAAATCCTTCGGATCTAGATAATATTGGAATCGACTGATATTGCGTCATTCAATGTCGCAAAAAGGCTAGAAGGGCAAACTTCACGTGTTACTGAACAACGCATTTATTTCAGGCCTAATCGGTTGTACTAAACGTCAAGACTCGTGGTGATGAAACGTCCGAATAGAACGCTAAAGAGTGCGGCATTTATAATGAGTACCTATCGTGTTGTCTCGCTTTCAGTGTGACCGTTTTTGGTATTTTTAGTACTAAATTGATATGTTTGAGGCTCCGAAGAATGACGGTAGGATATTTTTAGTAGACTAAATATCGGTATAATATTGGTAATTACAATTTCAACTGTCATGATATTTTTTTGGTATATTCAACCGGCAACAGCTGAAAAGGAAAGTACGTAGGTTTATACAATTAGAAACGGTCACACTGCTCGCTTTCTCGTTCTTTGAACGGGGGGCCTAGACAAAATCCCTTTTCTGTAACTGTTAACGCCAACGGCAACGGAAAATTCAAATTGTATGGAGTTGACATTAGCTTCAGAGATGTCACGTGACTGCTGCTGTCAACTTCATACAATTTGATCTTTCCGTTGACGTTAACGCTTACAGAAAAAGGATTTTGTCTAGGCCCCCTGGACTGTCACGAACGTTATCGTTTAGTAAGTTGTTTGTTGATCCCAGTTGTTGCCTAGCAGGCAGTGGAGTGAGGCCTTTATTTGGAGCATAATAAAATACTAACCAAATATGGCGGCAGTTAAAATTATGTAAATAAACTTTTACCAAAACATTCGTCTTATAAGGAAGTCGTCAAACTTAAACGTTCCAGCACCGATTTATTTTTGTTTCTTTGATGGAGATTTCATCCACAGAAAAATTGTTTGAAGACATAAAAAAAATATAATTTTCGATAGTTTTAATGTGTTTTTAGTGTAACACATATTTTAGGATATAAAAATATGTGTATAAGCTTTGTAATCTCGTAAAGAGAGCACACGTACTATGACAGTTTGATAAGTAAAAGAAGTAGATGAGACTTCCCTTTTTGCGACGGACAAGCCCTTTCCCCGTCCCTTTTCCAGCTGATTTTTTTTTAATAACCTATGGAAAATTTTAAGGCAGGGGTCTACAATCATATTATACTGACCATGTGTTTTCAATTAATGTGATACCTTATCGCCACTCTGTACACAAAAAAAAACAGTTTCAATTCATGAAACAGTCAAAAAATTATGAATTAAGCAAATTATTTTCTATCCAGGATAAAGTCTAACCCGTTTGTCTAGTCTACTCTGAACTTGTTTTCCTTACAAAACCGATAGCTCACAGAGCGACAAACGGACTATTAACTCAGATCGATGGCTCCCAATAATAGATGGTAATGTCACAAATTGACTAGCAGAGGTTAATTGTGACAGCGACCTCTGTTGGAAAGTTGCGCGAAACTGACTGCACATTAGTCAATCAAGATAAACGGTTTGTACGAGACCGTATGGTTAGTGGGTTTTATTATGGGGAGATTATACGAGTAATAATGTTTTATGAAGTTATGGCGTTTATTATTTACATATTTTATATTAACTTAACTGTATGTGTTTTCTCACAAATTGTTGGTAACTTTATACAGGGTGAAATTGAATTCATGGGCATCCTTTTAAGGTGTCATTGTATTCATCATTATGAACAACTTTTACTATGGGACCAAACCTGAAATCGCGAAAAAAACAAAAACAGCTGTTCTCTAAATTTATGTTCAACAGCTGGTTTTTTTCGCAGTTTTAACGTCCCAATAATCTAAGACAGATAAAACAAAATAACACGAAGTAACGAAAGGAACGTAAGGACAGATAGAATTACATTGTTTATCATCCATCACTAGCGATCTGTCTTTTTCTGACAGTAGGTTATTGGGTTCGGCCGTTATAGGACAGGACACCACATCATGCACATTTAACCGTCTTTAACTGTGTTTTCTTTTTTTTGTCTTTTTCTGTCGTATTAATAAAATAGCATTTATACATAACCTAAAAACAAACAACAACAACAATAATAACAATAACGTAAACAATAACAACAATAACAATAACGTAAATGTGTTTTTTCTGAAATAAAATTTATTTATTTATTTATTTTAATTCGATAAAATTTTAATTTAATTCGAAAAAAAAGACAGTTTCTAAACAATTTTTTTGCTATTTCTACCAGATAGAGCAAGAAGATACCGAACACAATTTGCAGTCGAGATACGTTTTATAGATGCAGTGTTAATTTGCCAATATTAACCGTTGTCTATCGTGTAGCTCGTAGTATCGTGTAGCTGTAGGTTACTGGTTTAAGACCTTTGTTATTCTATTATAATTACTGGGCTATTCGCAACTACTATAAATGAGGCAGCAAATAGCTAAATATTAATAGGTAATGTCGTTACATAGAATGTAAGCGAAGTAATAATCATAAACAGCGGTTTTAATTACACCGAAACATTGTTTCTATAGCTCAATAAATATTTATATTAAATGGCTATTACTAAGTTACAATTCTGATGTTCGATTCCAATTACAAACCAATTGTTGTCGGTAAATGGCGCTTGTGGCTAAGTAATAACAGCCGCACGGGTCGATCGATCAAGTTAAGCTACGCTTGCCGCGGTTGGTCTGTGGATGGGTGACCATCTTTATATACGAAGACCGCTCCGTGCCTTGGAAAGTACGTTAAACCGTTGGTCTCGGCTGTCATTCGTGGATCTTTGACAGTCGTTACGGGTCGCCGCGGCGACCGGCGCGCCGGAAGCCCGAAAGTCTGACAACCAGGCAGTCTTACCAAGGGGTATCGTATTACCCAGTAACTGGGTTGTGTTGTGGAGGTCAGATAGGCAGTGGCTCAATGTAAAATACTGGTATTCAGCTGCATCCGGTTAGACTGGAAACCGACCCCATACAGTTGGAGAAAAGGCTAGTTAGGCAGATGATGATGTTGTCGGTAAATGGTAACCAACTCATTTATTACCTACGTATGATACACCTTAACTTAGTAATTTAGTGTTCGTTTACACGGTGTCTTCCCCGTGGATAAAATTTGGTTGTTTATAGGAATAGAATAGTTTAGCTCAAATTAAGCTAAGCAAAGCTCAGAAAGCGAATCCTTGCAGACTCATATGTATAATAATGGTGTAAACGATGATAAAATACGTAAAGGCATGTAGGTAGCTAAATAGGTTTTGCTACGCATTTTTTTTTATTTCTAGGTCAGAAATTTTGTAAAAATACAGCAACATTAAAACAATTAAGTACCTAGTAGGTACAAAAAACATTTAGGTATTACATATTATAAAATTAAGGATATCAACAATATTATTTTAGATATTTTAGCATGATTAAAATACTACCCCAAATAAATTGGGATAAGGGCAGGATAATGATGATAATGACAGATGTATTAAAAAATAAAATAAAAGTTGAATAAAAACAAATTGTCTAAAGATATTATGAATAATATGAATTCACAAATTGAGACCGAGAAATGGCATAGAAGTAGCTTAAATGCACCTGCCACGAAAGCTACACACTACAACCTAGCAAAGAATCAACAAACAAGACTATTATGAAACCGTTACAGCCTCACTATTCTGAACACACCTTTATGTTAATCAGATAAGACCAATTTGTACTGTTATAACCCTGATCGCTGATGATCCGATGACCTCTGCTTACCGCGCTCTCGTTTAGCGTAATGCGTGATTTTACTATTATTACAAAGATTTATCAATTTTCTAGACACTTGACTTCGAATTACTAGGTATTACTATTTCAAAAGAAAGGTTTCAGGCTTGAGACTTTTAATTTAGGGATTATCTTTGTTTTATTTAAAATACATCCTTCGATCCACACGAAGGATGGGTCAACATAGATTTCTGTTATTTACTTGGGCTAAGGTAGCCCGCGAAATTCAGATTTTCTTACGATTTTTGCAATTCTCTTTCATTCATCATTTAAATCTGATACGATCTATCCCTATATCGCGAGTATACCTTATTTCCAATCAGATAAGGGTGGGTAATTTGTACAGCCATAGAGACATGATCTGCGATGATCTGATTACCTGCGCCTGCGTCGCTTTAGTGCGGTTTCCATCGCTATCACATGGCAATCTTATAATTTGTCAATTCCTATCAACTTCCGAAGGGTGAAGGAATCGTGTTGTGCAAGTCGTGATGAACTGTCTCTGATGACATTATGAGTGACAACCGATTCGCTATCTTGTCTTTATCAGTGTAACACATAGGCAGTTTAAATTCCGAAGAAAGCACCTCTGAACTGCACATCGACTATTTATCTGCATCAATGATCTAACGAATGATCTTAGAAACGAGGAGCTCGTGGCTAAGTAATAACAGCCGCACGGGTCGATCCATCAGGTTAAGCTACGCTTGCCTGGGTTGGTCAGTGGATGGGTGACCATCTTCACATACCGAGATTCCTCCGTGCCTCGGAAAGCACGTTAAGCCGTTGGTCCCGGCTGTCATTCGTGGATTTTTGACCGTCGTTACGGGTCGTCAGAAGCCCGAAAGTCTGACAACCAGTCTTACCAAGGAGTATCGTATTACCGAGTTACTGGGTTGTGGAGGTCAGATAGGCAGTCGCTCCATGTAAAATACTGGTATTCAGCTGCATCCGGTTAGACTGGAAGCCGACCCCAACACAGTTGGGAAAAGGCTAGGCAGATTGAATGATCTAACGAATGGTAGCAAGCGCAACTAATCGTGCAGTTCTGGGTACGATTCCCAGGTCAAGGAAATTGGGTGTTCCCATCCAGAATTAGTCCGGAAAAGTCGGATTTGGCCAGGTTTATGGTAATAGGCTCGCCTATTGGATATGTTTGAGCAAAGCTATTTACAGAAAGATAGAGAACTCATATTCAAACTCAAAAATGGACATAACCCTCCTTTGGCTTTGCCGTTTTCGGGTGAATACATTCCTGTCAAAAAATCTGCCTAGCCTTTTCCCAACTATGTTGGGGTCGGCTTCCAGTCTAACCGGATGCAGCTGAATATCTATGTTTTACATGGAGCGACTGCCTATCTGACACAACCCAGTAACTGGGTAATACGATACCCCTTGGTAAGACTGGTTGTCAGACTTTCGGGCTTCTGACGACCCGTAACGACTGTCAAAGATCCACGAATGACAGCCGGGACCAACGGCTTAACGTGCTTTCCGAGGCACGGAGGAGTCTCGGTATGTGAAGATGGTCACCCATCCACTGACCAACACCGGCAAGCGTAGCTTAACCTGACGGATCGACCCGTGCGGCTGTTATTACTTAGCCACAAGCCCCTGTCCATTCTTGTCACATGACAAATAAACTTGGATCATTTTCAATATTTGTTACGACTTGAGTCTCCCCATTATTAAAAGCTCGTAGTAGACATTTAGGGTCTCTATGCACACGATGTGTTGCGGCGCCGCACCGCAATGATTTCGAAACTTCGACTTCGTTTGTATTACAGCGAAATCAGAGTGAGTGAGTGAGCCGTGCATAGGCCCTAAGTATTATCAAGACAACGCAGAAAATTCAAAAGGGTTTATCTTCTACTTATCTCCACAAATAGCAATCGCTCAAGGTGGCTCTAGGGCAGGGGTTAACCATTCATCATTTATGCATCATGGTGACCTTAGTTAGCCCCTAGCGTTTATATTCTGACTTTTACATGAACTCATGCAATAACGTCATAATTTGCTTATACACTCTCTCAGTTGTAGGTACTAAGATGATACAGGCTGGATTTCAAAGAACGTACCTCGGTAGTACGGAAGTCCGGAAGATCGTGAAAATAGTGACCAAGAAACTATCAATCGGAATCTGAAAGCTTTTGAATCAAATTGTTTATCCATTGCTTCATATGTTCGACAACGTAAATAACGCAATTAATGTAGTTGAACTGTCAAAATGAAACAGATTCCTATTGATAGTGTGTTACGCAATTTTAGGGTGCAGTGCACAAAATATTCAAGAGCTTTGACTGTTTTGACCTTGGAAAAAAACTAAAGTGAATAGGTAATTGCACTTATTTACGTTGAAAAGTGGTGTTGTTTTTGGATGTAAGCAGGATTTTTAAGCGTAATGTTTTATTTCTCCGAACAGTTGGGCGAAGGTGTACCTACAGTACACCCAAGTTTCGCCAGTTGTAGGGGACGAGCCTATTGCCATCAATCGGTCACAAATTCAGACTCCGGGCTGCTACTGAGAAATAGAAAAAACCGGTCAAGAGCGAGTCGGACTCGCGCACCGAGGGTTCCGTTCCGATTTCTGAAAAAGTGTGCTATTTAGAGATATCGTTTTATTTTTCCTGTAATCTTTACATAAACTTCTATCACATAAAAAACAAATCAGATTTTTCTCTTTGCAAACTTAGGAGATAAGGGGGGAACGGTTTTTTTTTACATTTTTCATCAAAAGTTGAAAACTATGTGGCCTAAAAAAAATAAAAAAATGTTTGAGAATGTGCAAATAGCGCTCTTACATATGATAACCCACATGGCCTAGTAGCCCCACTTTGAATTTTTAAGACGCCCTTTCAGTGCCTGTTGCAAAAAAAAACATAAATATTTTTATTTCTTTCTTATTTGCAAAATAGTTGGGTAAACATCATCTAAAACTGTTCCAAATTTCAAGTTGATAGCATTTGTAGTTCTTGAGATATCCAGCTGTGACAGACAGACAGACAGACTGAGTCACACCATAAGGGTTCCTTTTTTACCATTTTGGTACGGAACCCTAAAAACTCAATAACACTTTGCCTGATCCTGGAATCGAACCAAGGACCTCATGCTCAGCAGGAGCTCTTGCAACCACTAGACCAACAATATAGAACGTTGGTCAATATCATGCTTAGATAATATTTTTTGAATATGATAACGTATTTGTCTTAGTCTCGGCGTCAGCAGAAAGTGAAAGATTGATAGAAATGTATGGAAGAATAAGATGTAGGTACTGCACCGACCCCGATAGGATGACGAACAAACCGGCCAAGTGCGTGTCGGACCACAAGCAGTAATAGGGTTCCGTAGTTGCACAATAATGCGGACTAAGAAGAGGGGTTTTTATTGTTTCATGAATATTTGACCATTACTCGTAAACTTGAAAAGCCTCTTAGCTGTGATAGTTTTCCTTTTAACTTCGTTATGTATACTACTACCGTGAATTTTTTCACCCACCCAAACCTGACCGTTTAGCTGTTAGGGGAGACGAGGCAGGGACACACTTGACTCTAACAAAAAATAGCACTTTAAAGCTTAATATTTCAGAAACGGATCCCTAAATCGAAAAATTGTTTTCACAAACCCGCATTATTTTTGAAAGACCCATCCAACAAGACCCCACACCATGGGCTAGATGAGAAAAAACCAACATCCCCATTTTACGTGTACAGAAGGTACCCTAAAAAACCAACACCCCCATTTTACGTGTACAGAAGGTAACCTAAAAAAATTTTTTTTCATGATTTTATTTTACCACTATGTCGGCGTGATAAATATGTACGTATATCCATGCCAAATTGTAGCTTTCTAGTACTGAGGGTCTCTGAGCTAAGGTGCGGACGGACATAGCGAAACTTTAGGGGTTCCTTGTTGACTACGGAACCCAAATTACTCTAAAATCCCTACTTCAGCATCAAAACAAAGACTTAGCAATAGAACTACAATCAAATAAACTCCTCCACACCACAACACACACACAGTCATGACTTATCTATCACCCTCAACCACCATAAATCCATAGGGCACACGAGCACACGATCACAAAGAACTCGAGAACTCTCGCTCACGAACCGTCGAACCTAATTAAGGGCATCTTTCCATCGCTTGCTGATTTATTATCGTCATTAGAGCGTGTTCGAGATGTCACGAAGACGCCGCGATACCGAGCAATGGATAGGTAACAGCTAGAATAAATCGCTCGTGAGGGATCGGTATTCAAATGTTTTATTACTGCAATTGTGATTGGAGATGGAATGTTTACGTGTTTTTCGTTTGCTAAAAGTGAGTTGTAAAGTTGTTAGAGGAAGAGTTGTCTGTATAAGTCATCCCAAAAGTTGGACAACATCAAAAAAGTAAAAACCGACTTCTAAAACCTAAAATGAATAAATTAACTTTCATAAAAAAACTTAACAGCTTCTGAAGTCGGTGCCAAGCTAGGCGCATTGAAGAATTGATGACACCGACTTCAGAAGCTGTTAAGTTTTTTATGGAAGTTATTTTATTCGTTTTAGGTTTTAGAAGTTTGTTTTAACTTTTAAAACAAACTTCTAAAAAAAAAAGTAAATTTATTTTTTCCTTTTTTAGTTGAATATAATGTACAATTCCTTATGCCCAAGGCGCACGAAAAGAAGAATCATCAAAATCCGCTTAGAAATGCCGGAGATACAATACATTTATAAATGTAACTTCGTACATAACAATAATTAACTAATGTATTATATACTAAATCCTTCCTGAAAGTATGTAGATCACGATAGTAAAAGAATCATCAAAATTGGTTCATTAGTTTTTGATAAAATCGCAGGCAATCTCGCTCTTTCCCTTAATTATTAACAATATTGAGACAATTGTATAAAAAAGGTGAGTACCTAAAGTATCGGTACCAGTGTTTTAATCATGTTATACGTGTTTATGAAACAAACAATAGATTATCCTGCATTTCTATTATTTTTTTATTAAGTAAATACGACACACATATTTTTTAACAGTTCAGTTATCAGTTTATCACTGTTCAGAAAATCCGTTAGGGTCTTAGCACATCTCCGCCGCTAAACAGCAAAGCCGCGAAACTGCATGATGTTCTGCTGATATTTTGCTGATGTTCCGCAACTCGAATGGCGGAACATCATGCGAGTCAGTTGAATTGAACTACTGCGGTTTCGCTGCTATGGTAGAAGGCGTATGTGGGGCTAAAGGCAACTCGCAGAGGCCCCTTGTTAGAGAGGCGCCACGGCGTCCTCACCTTCCGCCTGACGCAGGTCCTCACCGGACACGGTTGTTTCGGGAGGTTCCTGTTTCGCATAAGGCGGGGAAACGCTCGGGTGTCACCATTGTGTGGATCGCCCGGAGGACACGGTGGAGCATACAGTGGAGGTCTGCCCGGCTTGGGCAGAGCACCGCCGTGATCTCACGGAGGCGATCGGCGGCGGCGATCTCTCGCGTCCGAGCCTGGGCCAGGCCATGGTGCGGAGCGAGAGTGCATGGGAGGCCGTCACCTCCTTCTGCGAAGCAGTAATGCTCGCGAAGGAGGAGGCGGAACGCGTCAGGGAGAGGCAGCCTCACGCCCTCAGTCGCCGCAGGAGACGCCCTGGGCGGCGGGAATCGCAGGGCGATTTCCGTCCACCGTAGGCGCGGGCCTGCGGACGGTGAGTAGCGGGTAGCTCGCCGTCCGGTAAGGACCAGGCCCGAGTCGACGGCGCGTTGTGTTCCACGCGCGCCTCAAAGAGATGTCAGCAAGTGACGGGGTCCAATAGGGCCGACGCCGCTGGGGTCGCGGGTAGTTTTAAAAAGATACCGTGGCCCTGGCATAGGCAACTGAAGGAACACGGGTGGGTTTTAGTCAGTAAAAGTCTGACACGCCATTCCGCTCCACCCAGAGCGGGAGAAGTTATTTGAAGATTTCCCACCCTCAAAAAAAAAAAGACAGTTTTAAGTGTTGAGGCACCAACCTAAGATTATCCCTGCATGCATTATGCAAGTGCACCCAAGGACAACCCCCGGTTGGTGCAGGACTATTGCAGAACATGGAAACAAAACATATTGGGCCATGGGTTTGGATGGCTATAGTGGATTGGTTACCTAGAATTATTAATCACTAGCTTTTGCCAGCGCCTTCGCCCGCGTGGATGACGGAAAATATCCCACGGGATCGTAGTACCGGGAAATCCTTCCTTATTCCTTGTCTAAATTATAAATGGAACCTCTGTGCAAAATTTCAGCTTTCTAAGATCAAGGGCTGGGTGTTGATGAGTCAGTCAGTCAGGACTTTTTTTTTTATTTACTTATATGTACTTATAGATAAATTTCCAGAACAGACATTCTATATAGAGGTCCTTATCTCAGTTCAGCAAACGTTTGTTGAGGTTTGGCTTGATCGGAAATTAATATTAGGAGGTACCTAACACATTCCGGACTTTTTCTGTGTTATTGACAAGCTCGCGCTGGACCAACATCTCACCTGATGACAAACTATGATTTACGTTACAGTAGAAAGTAACTGCAAGTCACTCGAAAATTTAAAACTCTCAGGTTTAGGTAACCTGGGAGTAGATAAATATAATTGATTGGTAAGTAATAATAAAAACATGAGTGCAGTAAGTATGCATTCAAGTTCGAAAGGTAAGGTTTTAAATCTTAAATAATGGCCTACATGGTAACTATAGCGATGTGTGGTGTAACACGAATGGATAGAATAAGAAATGAGTACTTACACATGAGGAAGTTCTCAAAGTGACACCAGTGACTAAAAAGTTGTGTGAAAATCGCCTGTCATATTATGGACATGTGATGTGGAGAAATGAGGAAAATGTTGTGAGGAAAGGAATGTCGAAGGCTATAAGAGTAGGGGAAGATCAAAGAAACAATGGATGGACTGCGTGAAAATGATATGGCTAGAAATGTGGTGGCAAAAAAAATGATATGGCTACCGAGATTACGACTAATAGAGAAGTACCTATGGAATAAGAATCATCAAAATCGGTCCACGCGTTTGTTCTCTAGAGCGCCACATAAGAAAAACCATACATATACACAATTATATAGGCTGATAAACACCTCCTTTGCGTCGCACAGTCGGTAAAAAGGGACATGTTGCGCCGACCCCAAATACATGGGGCAGGAGAATGATGAATGATGATGGTAACTATAGCTATCAGGAAAGAAACTCAGGCAAGGAGTTCCACTACTAAGTAATACGCACAATGAATGAAGCTCTTTCACACGAAGCTTAAAACAACTTTCCAGGCAACTTATCACATTGGTAATATTGGTAATTTGGTATCAAACAATATAGCTTAAAACTATTCCTACCTTATGTTCACTGAGTTTCCTCAACAGCTCGTGGTAGGGAGCTCCTCTTGCAGCTGCTAACGATGGTGGTGGTAGGCGACCCTCCATGCAGTGCAGCCAACGGCGGAGGCATCTTAACTCGTGAGCGGTGTCTGGTAGGACAAGAATATAGATCAATAAGTATGGCTTTTAGAAAATAGATAAATTAATTAATGTTGGATTGTATGAAAGATGATTTAATTATGTATGATTTGGAAGGAAGTGAACGTATGGAAGATAATCACCTACCATACAACTACTCCCGATTTGAAATAAGGGCATCCATCCAGGATGAAACATAGTACCTACCTATGTGCGTTTGTGTGGATGTTAGAATGATACAAATCCGCCAAATGGGTCATGAGACAAGTTAATTTTGAGATTGCATGTAATGGTTATCAGCCAACTTAATAATTTTTGCTAATGTTGTACTTTGTTGCTTGCAGCAAAAACATTATAATTGCAATCTTGAATGCTTACTAAAGTTTGTAAATATTTGAGTACGAGAGCTATTATTAATTATATAATTATTTTAAACAATTTTATTAAAAAATACGACGAAAACCTCAAAATAATAAAACGCCATCTCTATTTCATTTACTTGAATAAAGTAAAATTTCTAAGTAACTGCGCCATCTAGCGATCACTAAGCTATTTGTATTGGTTGTAGTGTTTGTTATACCGTATTCATAGATGGCGCTGTTAGCGAGTTAACAAACCACAGTATGCCGCCATTACCATTTTAATCTATGATTATGCTGGATCTAAGAGAAATTGGAGCACGAAACTCCTGTTCATAAATATTTTTTGTATACCACAAAGCTTTAAAGATTTTCTTTGGAAATGACTTACCAACTGTGTCAGAACTGTCTCCCTCTCGATGCTGCTGCTCAGGACTAAGTAGCAACCGGAGACCTTCCCACTTCACATTCAAATGTTCTATTCGCCACGTCACCTGAGAAAACAATTATAAAAGCATGTAAATATCATAAATTAAACAACAACATGATCATGTTGTTGAAAGTCGTCCAACGACTGCAAAATATTCTTAAAAGCCATTTCACGTTTTCGTGCGAATATCTAAGATTTTAGTCGCCTAATTTACGATCTTAGAAAAAACTCTGACATTGTTGAATACATTTAAAAGAAAGACTAATCTTTCGTATTGATTCTTAATGTAACACATTTACAAACATTTATTTGTTTACTTTGTAATCTCCCACAACTAGTTAGCAGAAAAATCATCGCAGAGTCGCAGACTCATAAATCTATCATTAATATTCATAAATTTTACTTAAAAAAATACATAAAGCATCAGACATATAATTTAGTTGACTTTCAATGTACAGACGCCAGCAAGCTACTACAATCTGTTAAATTTCTTTGATAGATTTTCATCTTTATCGCTAATACATATCGGTCAAGCCACCCAAAACTGTCAAATTTTCCCAATCAACCTTGAACATAATTCAAGGTTGATTGGGAAAATTTGACAGTTTCGGGTGGCTTGACCTGCTGGCGTCTGTACTAGAATATCGATTATTAATAACATTAATTAGTAAAAAAAAGTCTCGGGGCAATTTTTACGTTTTATATCGCTATTTAATCGCGATTTTTTGGTTTGAATAAAACGTAATTAAATTTTAAAAAACATGTCAAAATAAACTATGTTCTTTAACAAAACGAATTCTAAAGTTTTATTAAAATCCCTTCATTTATTTAGACATAATAACGATAACATCACTCTAAATTAGAATAAATTACGTTGCATAAGCGGGCACCGATTATTACAGCGCGAGCGCCTACCGAGGAAGGACCTGTGCCATTTTTTCCCGCCTCCTGATGTCCGAGCTCACGTGTCGTGAACGCATTATTTTACTACGACTGCAATATTAAAATTTTGTGAAATTGCTCTTAAGTCACGGCGTCGTGCCTATCAACTCATCTGCTTAGCCTTTTCCCATCTAAGTTGGGGTCGGCTTCCAGTCTAAGCGGACACATCTGGATACCAGTAATTTACATGGAGCGACTGCCTGTCTGACCTTCACAACTCATTTACTGGGTAATATGATACCCCTTAGTAAGACTGGGTGTCAGACTTTCGGGCTTCTGACAATCCGTAATGAGTTAACGACTGTCAAATATCCAAGAATGACAGCCAGGCAGGGCCAACGGCTCAACGTGCCGAGACACGGGCGTAGCTTAACCTGATCAATCGACCCGTGCGGTTGTTATTACTTAGCCACGAGCCCCCACTCTCTCGCAATATTTACAGCCAGGGTTGCCACAACAGGGGCACGATTTTGGATAAATACAGAAATTCTGCACATGTATAACCAGCTCCACCTTCTCTGCTGCCCTTACTACCTATGTATGTAGCTTGTGCATAACACATTGGTTGTTATAGCACTGTGAGTTTCTACGTTGCGTTTACTATTACCTTGCTAACTAAATCGCATCGTGTATGCTACTTACTTCAGCACTGGCTTCAGGTATACGTTCAAGTATAGCAGTGGCCTGCTCGATAAACTTGGCGCGGCGCGGTTCTACTGACACCAGCTCCGACATACGACTCTGCAAACAACACACCCGGCATTAGATTTCTACTTAACGTCCTGTCTGCACGATTTAAAGGTTGCTTTACATTTAGATATATCTTAAAATGCGCCAAAAATCGTGGCTATCCATGTTTGGTCTACGGATTGGCCGATAGGAGCAAGATTAATTTATGTAACTTGGAGAGGGCTTTAACTGGAATCTGGCGGCCGAGAAAAGATCGTTGGTTTGCATCAAGGGGCATCATAGTCTGAGGCATGTGTTTGAAGATAAATGATCAAGAAATCAGTTTTCATTCAGAGAAACTGGATTTTATGCGCTTTCAGCTCCTTGGTTCATCTGAAAATTACAAACGCATTATTGAGCCAATTAGGCTATAGAGTCAATGCATATAGGATTTTGGTAGGTTTTCTACCTATTTTCTATCTTCAATAGAAAATTATAATTTACTAGCTGCGCCCCGCGGTTTCACAAGCGTAGACCGGGATAAAAAAAGTAGCCTATGTGTTAAACCAGGGTATAAGTTATCTACGTACCATATTTCATCCAAATTGGTCCAGCCGTTTGAGCGTGAAGAAGTAACAAACACACTCCCACACACCCTTACACACCAGCAAACTTTCGCCATAAAATATTAGTGTGATTGACTCACCATCCTCAATTTTCTGCTGGACAAGTTCTCGGGACTAGAATAAATCTCCTCCTGCACGTGTGTGAGCCACTGGCACAGCTCGTTGAACTCCGCGACCAACTGGCTGAGCGACCACTGGCGGTTGAAGCCGGAGGTCGGGTTCAGCAGGCGGGGACAGCCGTGGAGGGAGGAACTGTGGAGGAGGAGCTCGCCGTTTGCTTCCTGGAAATTAGAAGTAGAGAATTTAAAGAAAGAAAGAAAGAAAATAGGTTTGTTTGCAGTAATCATGACGCAAAGAAAGAATACAAACACAAGTAAGAACAAGTTGGGAGAAAATAAAAATTATAAAAGTGGTTGGATTGCAAGTTGAAGGCCGTTTTGGTTAGACTGGTGATGTCACTGATTAAATATCTTGGCTTAAGATTGATCCGAAGAACAAGTTGGGAGAAAATAAAAAATATAAAAGTGGTTGGATTGCAAGTTGAAGGCTGTTTTGGTTAGACTGGTGATGTCACTGATTAAATATCTTGGCTTAAGATTGATCCGAAGAACAAGTTGGGAGAAAATAAAAAATATAAAAGTGGTTGGATTGCAAGTTGAAGGCCGTTTTGGTTAGACTGGTGATGTCACTGATTAAATATCTTGGCTTAAGATTGATCCGAAGAACAAGTTGGGAGAAAATAAAAAATATAAAAGTGGTTGGATTGCAAGTTGAAGGCTGTTTTGGTTAGACTGGTGATGTCACTGATTAAATATCTTGGCTTAAGATTGATCCGAAGAACAAGTTGGGAGAAAATAAAAAATATAAAAGTGGTTGGATTGCAAGTTGAAGGCCGTTTTGGTTAGACTGGTGATGTCACTGATTAAATATCTTGGCTTAAGATTGATCCGAAGAACAAGTTGGGAGAAAATAAAAAATATAAAAGTGGTTGGATTGCAAGTTGAAGGCCGTTTTGGTTAGACTGGTGATGTCACTGATTAAATATCTTGGCTTAAGATTGATCCGAAGAACAAGTTGGGAGAAAATAAAAAATATAAAAGTGGTTGGATTGCAAGTTGAAGGCCGTTTTGGTTAGACTGGTGATGTCACTGATTAAATATCTTGGCTTAAGATTGATCCGAAGAACAAGTTGGGAGAAAATAAAAAATATAAAAGTGGTTGGATTGCAAGTTGAAGGCTGTTTTGGTTAGACTGGTGATGTCACTGACTAAATATCTTGGCTTAAGATTGATCCGCACTAGTACCCGTTAAATTCAAATTGTCATGCGTTTCTTGCAATTTGCATGTCAGTTTCAAGTTGTATCTTGATCAAAATATGATATTGACGACAATAAGAAATATGTATTTACATAATTATAACCATAAAATCATAAATAAATCTATCCAAGTTAGATTTGCAAATCAAATCGAACTACAATCAAGATACAACTGACCTGCAAATTGCAAAAAACGCAAGAAAAAAAATAATTCTGCTGGGTATCACTACAGATCCACCTTAATAACTAAAGATCTATTCTGTTATAATCTCACCATGAAAACTTAGGTGAAATGAGCAATCATTCCACTTGATGCTAAAGTAAGGATTGACACTATTAGCTCACTTCACCGTAAAATCTCGATCATCAGGTTTTCACGGTAAAATCTCGATCGGCTGGTGGGTGAAAGGGGCTTGTGACAAAGTAATAACAGCCGCTCGGGTCGATCGAAAGTTAAGCTACGCTTGCCGCGGTTGGTCCGTGGATGGGTGACTATCTTCACATACCACGACCCCTCCGTGCCTCGGAAAGCACGTTAAGCCGTCGGTCCCGGCTGACATTCGCCTCCTCGTCCTCCTCGTTACGGTGAGTCGTTACGGGTCCTCAGAAGCCCGAAAAGTCTGACAACCAGTCTTACCCAGTATCGTATTACCCAGTTACTGAGTTGTGCAGGTCAGATAGGCAGTCGCTCCATGTAAAATACTGGTATTCAGCTGCATCCAGTTAGACTGGAAACCGACCCTAATAAAGTTGGGAAAAGGCTAGGCAGACGATGATGATCGGCTGGTGGATTAATCATTATTACATGAGTTTTTCTCGCAATAGCTCAGAGAAAAGGAGAAATTAGCCTGAATATGATTTAGGCGGACAGGCGGATTATATACTACACCAACTGTAGACACTGCGGTGTAAATTGTTTCGCCAGTCTCATCGTTTTTTTTTTCTCGTTCATGGGCTAAATTATTGGGCTAGGGCTATATCCCCTCTTTTCTCGCAGCAATTCCCAAAGTTTACCGCATTTCTAAAAGCCTATTCGAAGTAAAATAATGTTGATGGGTTGGTTATTTGGTCCAACCACAGCTAACGTGGAATGTAACAGCAAAATAGCCAATCAGTAACTTGATTAACCTTCCAGAAGCAGAGTGGTAATTAAAATAGCTGTTACTGTTGGTTCACCTTGCAACTATCGATGATCTGGTTGTCCATGATATAGTCGTAGTGGTGTTGCAGCAAGGGCCACAGGTCGTCGCCGGCGCTGCCGCCGCTCGCTGCGGAGCCCCAGCTGCGACGCCAAGCTTCGCGACATGGCTCCTTCCTGGAAAAGCAGAATTGACAGAAGAAATTAGTATTTTTTTCTAACATAATTGAAAGAAGGGCTCGTGCCTAAGTATACCAAACGCACGGGTCGATTGATCGGGTTAAGCTACGCTTGCCGCCGTTGGTCCGTGGATGGGTGACCATCTTTACATACCGAGACCGCTTCGTGCCTCGGTAAGCCGTAAGTCCAGGCTATCATTCGAGGATCTTTGACAGTCGTTACGGGTCGCCAGAAGCCCGAAAGTCTGATAAGCAGTCTTACCAAGGGGTATCATATTACCGAGTAACTGGGTTGTGGAGGTCGCAGTCGCTCCATGTAAAATACTGGTATTCATCTGCATCCGGTTAGACTGGAAACCGACCCCAACACAGTTGGAAAATGGCTAGGCAGATGATGATAATTGAAAGAAAGAATAAAAAGATGAGTACCCCTTTACATATTAGTATGATGTGGTCAAATGCTGGTTTTATATTGTATCTGTTTTTCAATAAAATGTCAAAGTGCATATCAGCTAGACGTCTATCCGGCCTCAACACTCAATAATTCTATCATACAACGACTAACTACTCTCTTCTACTTATTTTTTTAAAAGCGTACAAGGATAGTACTGCAAAACCTGATTCCCACAGAAAGAGAGCTGGATGATGGATGGGTGCTTTCTTTAATGGCTAATATAGCGGTTCCACTACAAGGTAAAGGCCTCTTCTCATATTAAGGAAAGCATAAGCTAACTCTAAGAAAAACTGTATTACAGGTATTAGGTGCTGTTTACAGGTGTACCAAAAAGGTGTAGTCCAATTTAAGGATGTGTGGTACAGACCATCAAATTGAACAACTTTCCCCATGGCCAATCCGTAATCGCGAAAAAAAATCGGGTCCCATATTTTTATTGAAGTTTTATATGGGACAGTTGATAAATTTTTCGCGATTACGATGTTGGTCCCAAGTAGAAAGTTGTTCAGTTTAATGGTCTTTACCACATCCTTAAATTTGATGACACCTTTCTGGTAAGTACACCCTGTATAAAAAGTAACAAAATGAAATGAAAATTGTGAACTTGTTTCAACCACAAAGTTCAACTTGTGTTGTGAGTTGTGATGATCATAAATCGTTCAATGACAATAACCCCGCTTGTTTACGTTCTCGGCAATAAGAAAATCGAGTGTAGTTAGCTGTAGTAATTAATTCTTGTTAGGTCATGCAGCTCTGCTTACTGCAACTCGAACGCACTAGACTATAACATAGCTTTTTATTGCATCGAGTGGATCCAATAAAAAGCCATTTTGTAGTCTAGCTAGAAGAAAAGATGTTTTACTTCACTGTGATTTACGTCATCAGGGGTTTGTGGATGGTCCGTGTTTGAGTGACCATCTTTAGAAACTCCTCCGTGCCTCGGAAAGCACGTTAAGCCATTGGTCTCGATTGTCATTTGTAGATCTTTGACAGTTGTTACGTGTCGTCAGGAGCCCGAAAGTCTGACATCCAGTCTTACCAAGGGGTACCGTGTTACCCAGTAACTGGGTTGTGGAGGTCAGATAGGCAGTCAATCCATGTAAAATGCTGGTATTCAGCTGCATCCGGTTAACTGGAAGCCAACCCCAACATAGTTGGGAAAAGGATAGGCAGGTTGAGTCACTTGATCCCTGCCCTCGGGCATGTTTGTGCATTTGCTGTGTTTTAGCTATCTGTATGTGTGTTTTGTATCGGAAATGTACATTTCCGATATAAAACACACATACAGATAGCTGTATTAATTGGCATTCTTGCATTAAAATATCTCAGAAAAGAGGGTTCCTACCTTCCAATTAATTGACCTTCATGAGGTGACCGACATTAACGAGCCTACGTAGGTCCTACAATTCTGCTTTTACTTTCACAATATTATAGGGCTGTGAAACCCTAGTATTCCCTACCCATTCCGTAATGGACTCTGCTTAAAGTCCGATTATGATAGCTAACATATGGGGGTCTACTCCCTAAGTCCGTCGGTCTGTCCGTCCGTCTGACATAACGATCCATCAAAACAAGTGTAAAAGTTAAATTTTTCGGACGGTCAAAAACACATCGGGAGTAGGGACAACTGTCAAATCGTGTTATCATTCATACTTCGTTCGGGCCCCGAACCAATCATCCATCCGTAGGTGATACGGAGTAGGAAACGCTCGTAACGAAGGCCAAAACTACGGGCTTCGTGAAGAATTTGCTATAAATAATAAGTAACGTGCTCACCTCTTTTTAGTAAGACTATGGTATGGCCGCTCGAGTTGGTCGCAGCGGCCGCCAGGCGGCGCGGGCGCGCTCCTCAACGATGACAACGAGAAGCTACTCTTCATTGAAGAGTGTTCGAAACCTGGAAATAGAAACATGACTTGGATTATAATCTTGCACTTTTTTTTTGGGGGTAAGTTTAGAGATGATCATTATTATGGAACATAACATTTTATAATCTTCGTAAGGGATAAGTAACCAAGGGTTGGACTACCTTTAATATACATGGTTGAGATGAAAATCATGTCACTGACTTATCATATTATGTATTATTATTTTAAAAATCTTTGACATCTCTCGGGACACGGGGTCCCGGACCTTTGGAAGGCGTACGAGGGGCCGAAGCCAACGCGCAGAGGGCCCTTCGACAAGTTGAAGTGTTGAGGCACCATCATCATCACATTCAGTCTAACCGGATACAGCCAACCGCGGCAAGCGTAGCCTAAGGCGGTGAGAGCCGTAAAAACGTCGTTTTGTTTAGTGTTTTATTCGTAGATAACACGTATTTAAATTTTGAAAAAAATATATTACTTAGTTCAGACTTCGATCTAGAAATTTCGGCCGTCCGATACACGATTACTTGCACTTTACTGCATCCAATTAAATCGCAAAGACAAGTCTAAATTATGATCTATATCTTATTTCATTTGATTTATATTAGGCTTTGAACAATAAAACTTATGCCATAATAAAGGTCGTAAAAAATGTAATTTATAACGGCTATCATAATTTGAAATATCAAAATATTTATATCACTAATTCCAATGTCAAGTGTTTTCAGCTTCGCAAACGCTCGCCCTGAGCCGTTTAGTCCCGAGCGGAACGTGACGGAGGTCGGACGTGTGCCAATTTTTCGAACCCGCCACCCCCGCTAACTTCTGACACCGGCTGCGACCGGCACAAATTAGCATGTGTTGAAAACAGTTGAATTTGAACGCTATGCCTATGTAAATAAAGACGTCACGCGCGCAAAAGTATTATTGGTATTTATTTTTATCACGGCCTATGTTTACCAATCGCATCAAGTGTGTAAAACAGTTGAATTTGAACCCTACACTGGAGCTTATAAAGCCGCCTGACGCGCAAATTTTTGGTTCACTATTTTCAAATCTCAAATAGATAGGTGCCACAGAATAAAGTTAGTACGGGTGGTTTTATAATGAATATCGGATAGGAAATGAGATTTCTTCATAACATCACGCCTGAATTCTTTCAAAGGGTTGGGCAGGGATGTTCAGAAAATAAGTAGGCCCTCAAATGTATTTTTCTGTATACCTACATAAATAAGATTTTTTTTTTAAATTAAGTTTTTTTTTCAATTAGGTATCTTCTTATTTTTTTTTGTATTTCAAGGTCAAAATGAAAATCCAAGATGGCGGCTGCAAAAATTTCCAATTTTTCGTCATGGGTGTCGTTTTCGTGATATTTTAGGTCGCTGAAAATGATAGTGGGGTCAAAATGAAAATCCAAGATGGCGGATGCGAAAATTTCCTAATTTTTCGTCATGGGTGTCATTTTCGTGATATTTTAGGTCGCAGAAAACGACAGTGGGATCAAAATGAAAATCCAAGATGGCGGCTGCGAAAATTTCCAAATTTTTCGACATGGGTGTCATTTTCGTGATATTTGAGGTCGCTGAAACCGATAGTGGGGTCAAAATGAAAATCCAAGATGGCGGCTGCGAAAATTTCCTAATTTTTCGTCATGGGTGTCATTTTCGTGATATTTGAGGTCGCTGAAACCGATAGTGGGGTCAAAATGAAAATCCAAGATGGCGGCTGCGAAAATTTCCTAATTTTTCGTCATGGGTGTCATTTTCGTGATATTTTAGGTCGCTGAAAACGATAGTGGGGTCAAAATGAAAATCCAAGATGGCGGCTGCGAAAATTTCCTAATTTTTCGTCATGGGTGTCATTTTCGTGATATTTTAGGTCGCTGAAAACGATAGTGGGGTCAAAATGAAAATCCAAGATGGCGGCTGCGAAAATTTCCAAATTTTTCGACATGGGTGTCATTTTCGTGATATTTGAGGTCGCTGAAACCGATAGTGGGGTCAAAATGAAAATCCAAGATGGCGGCTGCGAAAATTTCCAAATTTTTCGTCATGGGTGTCATTTTCGTGATATTTTAGGTCGCTAAAAACGATAGTGGGGTCAAAATGAAAATCCAAGATGGCGGCTGCGAAAATTTCCAAATTTTTCGTCATGGGTGTCATTTTCGTGATATTTTAGGTCGCTAAAAACGATAGTGGGGTCAAAATGAAAATCCAAGATGGCGGCTGCAAAAATTTCCTAATTTGTCGTCATGGGTGTCGTTTTCGTGATATTTTAGGTCGCTAAAAACGATAGTGGGGTCAAAATGAAAATCCAAGATGGCGGCTGCAAAAATTTCCTAATTTTTCGTCATGGGTGTCGTTTTCGTGATATTTTAGGTCGCTGAAAACGATAGTGGGGTCAAAATGAAAATCCAAGATGGCGGCTGCGAAAATTTCCTAATTTTTCGTCATGGGTGTCATTTTCGTGATATTTTAGGTCGCTGAAAACGATAGTGGGGTCAAAATGAAAATCCAAGATGGCGGCTGCGAAAATTTCCAAATTTTTCGACATGGGTGTCATTTTCGTGATATTTGAGGTCGCTGAAACCGATAGTGGGGTCAAAATGAAAATCCAAGATGGCGGCTGCGAAAATTTCCTAATTTTTCGTCATGGGTGTCATTTTCGTGATATTTTAGGTCGCTGAAAACGATAGTGTGGTCAAAATGAAAATCCAAGATGGCGGCTGTGAAAATTTCCAAATTTTTCGTCATGGGTGTCATTTTCGTGATATTTGAGGTCGCTGAAAACGATAGTGGGGTCAAAATGAAAATCCAAGATGGCGGCTGCGAAAATTTCCTAATTTTTCGTCATGGGTGTCGTTTCCATGGTTTTAGAGGGTGCTGAAAACGATAGTGGGTTCAAAATGAAAATCCAAGATGGCGGCTGCGAAAATTTTCAAATTTTTTGACATGGGTGTCATTTTCGTGATATTTGAGGTCGCTGCAAACGATAATGGGGTCAAAATGAATGACTATCGTTTTCAGCGACCTAAAATATCACGAAAATGACACCCATGACGAAAAGTTAGGAAATTTTCATAGCCGCTATCTTGGATTTTCCTTTTGACCCCACAATCGTTTTCTGCGACCTAAAATATCACGAAAATGACACCCATGACGAAAAGTTAGGGAATTTTCGCAGCCGCCATCTTGGATTTTCCTTTTTACCCGACTATCGTTTTCAGCGACCTAAAATATCACGAAAATGACACCCATGACGAAAAGTTAGGAAATTTTCGCAGCCGCCATCTTGGATTTTCATTTTGACCCCACTATCGTTTTCAGCGACCCCAAATATCACGAAAATGACACCCATGACGAAAAATTAGAAAATTTTCGCAGCCGCCATCTTGGATTTTCATTTTGACCCCATTATCGTTTTCAGCGACCTCAAATATCTCGAAATTGACGCCCATGTCGAAAAATTCGAAAATTTTTGCAGCCGCCATCTTGGATTTTCATTTTGACCGTAATCACGTCCTCTCAAGAAAAAAAAACTAGAGCATAAGAAGTTATGCCCCTCCGTTTTTTTTTTGTGTTGACATAACGAATAAAATAAAAAAGAACTTTCCAAATCGGCTTCTAAATGACGGAGTACTGCAGTAACAAACATAAAAAAAAAAAAAAAATACAACTGAATTGATATTCTCCTCCGTTTTTTAAGTCGTTTAAAAATAACACATCATTGTTACGTTTAAAAATTAGCTGGACATCACTCACAATGCAGTCATTGGTGTCGTGGGGAATACTAGTTTCTGTCATTCCCGACGACACCACCAGTGGTGTCGTGGGGAATGAACGGTCATTTCGTAGTATTTAAGTTCGCTGAAAACGATAAAGGTCTCAAGCTAATTTCGAGCTTATTGACATTTTACAAACCCTTTGTTTTTTTGGTCCAGAATACTCGGTAAATGATCTGGAAGCTGAATTTAACACAAAAACATGAATGTCAATAAGGTCTAAATTCGCTTGACACCTCAGAAAGTGTCTAGATTATTATGCACATCATTTTTAGGGTGTCAAGCTAATTTCGACCTTATTGATATTTTACAAACCCTTTGTTTTTTTGGCCCAAGATACTTGGTAAATGATCTGGAAGCTGAATTTAACAAAAAAACATGAATGTCAATAAGGTCTAAATTCGCTTGCCACCTCAGAAAGTGTCTAGATTATTATGCACATCATTTCTAAGGTGTCAAGCTAATTTCGACCTTATAGACATTTTACAAACCATTTGTTTTTTTGGTCCAAGATACTTGGTAAATGGTCTGGAAGCTAAATTTAACAAGAAAACATGAATGTCAATAAGGTCTAAATTGTTATGTAACACATCATTGTTATGTAGCTGGACATCACTAACAGCACAATACAGTCGGTGGTGTCGCATGGCGTGGGGAATAGTAGTTTCTGTCATTCCCCACGATACCACACCAGTGGTATCGTTTTCAGTGGTGTCGCTGTCGTGGGGAATGAACGTAAAGTAAAATGGTGCGCGGCGCTTAGTTTTGAATCGTACGGGTAAAGGTCTTCGTGTCAGTCAGATTTTAAATCCACCTTATTCACAAAAATAAATAAGTATAAGTAGTTATTTTTATTTATTTTAACTGTTCAAGTTTACAATGAAATAATAATCTGTTTAAAACTTTCAAAAATACTTACTAGAAAAATAAAACAAAATAAACTTGTATACTAATCAGTTCAAGTTTATCTACTGCATTGCTCTATTCTGTGACGCAACATAGTACCTACTCGAGTTCATGAACTCATGAGCGGTGCGCTTGGCGCGCGTTTCCCGCGCATCGTAATTTATTACGTATCGCTACACCTTGCGGGGGCTGCGGTAAGCATTTAATACCTACGGCGCTTGCTTGCACCCCGCCTTAACCTAATCAATCGACCCGTTCGGCTGAGGCACTAACCGACGATTTTCCCTGCTTACTCTTATTATTATTTTGTTAGACACACTAGCTATTAGCTGATGCGTGTGTATAAAATAGCTTAGATCTGTCCAGTCGACTCTTGGAGCAGTTCAGTGAGGGAGCCGTCACAACATTTTCCAGGAGCCTATTTCATGCTGTTACAACTCGGTTAGACAACAATTGCGGCTTTTTCTTTGATAAATTTTCCCAATTTTTTTTTTACTTTATTTTTTCCATCTTAATCATGATAATCTTATTTGTATTGATATCCTATGCGGCATGTTGGGATAAGACCGTATGAATAAAATGGCGCGGAACACAATGTTTTCATTGTCAACATTAAAAAATATTGCTAAAACAGTTGGGAATTTGATTCGTACGTATTCGTCTTATCCCAGCGCTGAACTTAACCCGACGTACTCTACAGTTCAATGAGTATGGTGATTATGATGGAAGGCAGTCTTAAAAGATTACCTACCTCAAGATGTGTGTGTGTGTTGTGTTTCATTATAATTTCAAAGGTATTATCATAAGCCACACACGGCGCTTCGAAGCCACATAAATATCAGAATTAGAAATAAAATATAAGTATGAATATAAGCTACTTACTTGTGGACATCTTGTTCGTTTTATCTCAGGGAACTTCTAATCAAATCAATTTACTGATAAATCAACATTAGGGCCCCCGTATCGTTTGTACTGTCTCATCAATTCCTTAATCTTTGTACTTCAACACGATCTTCAACCGTATTGTCTAAGTGATAAAGTCTAAAATTGCTTCGTTTAAATAGTGCTATGGCGACTAGATTCGTTTTCTAAACTTAATAAGTACAATAAATATTGTTGGATCATGTCATCTTGAGGGACTCATGAGTTTGAAGGTTGCTTGTTGTTTTGGTTACTCTTTCGGTGGTCACATTTTGGTTGGCGGTTCTGTTTTCTTTTGCCGCGTTGATCTTTGCCGGTCGGTCCTGGAAATAAAGAAAAAAAAATTAATTAAAAAAAATAACTTAAATAAACTAAGATAAACTCGAACTTTTAATTGAGCAACTTGTACAAGTTTAGCCATATCTTATTGGAACTAAAAACTCCACGTTTTCTAGTAGGTACCTAAGTGTAACAAGGTAAATGCCCACAATACCACCTACAATAGTAAGGCGGGTAATGTGGGCACTTACTACAGTAGTTTTAGGTACTCTAAAGTTTCAAAACTGAATTGACTTGGACTGGGAAGTCGGTAGCTCCCAAAGGTTGGTCAAGTATCGCAAAGACCAAAACAGGATATATAAGAATTTCAATTAATCATTTAGGCTTTCACCGGATACGTCAACATTTGATATGTTTTACAAAGGAAGCAGATATGATCAGTTTAAGTACCAGTCACTACGTAACATATTTCAATTAGTAACTACAAATTGCAATTACGAAAATGACAGAACTTTTCATGAGAACTTTTTGCACTTATAGGTAAGTAGGTATCGTAACTGGGTACTGCATATTTGAATAATCAATTTCCTATTCCTACAGACACAGTCGAACACAGTCGAGTAGACTAAATATATAGAGTGATTGGTAATAATTAGTGACCGATACTTAAACACATGACTGTACATACTTACTCATGAAAACAAGCAACTTTTACTATGGGACCAAATCTGAAATCGCGATAAAAATACCAGCTGTTCCCTACATTTGGACGAGTTATGAGAACATACATCGTTGAGCTGCTTGAGTTTTGAGTTGAGCTGCGCGATTACTGACAAATGTGTGCACTGACTGGACAGGTCCACTGTGTGGTTCTTTCCTCAAAAGACCATTTCAGACAGCAATCTTATGTAGATTGCTGTCTGAAATGGTCTGTCTTCACATGATCTGAATTTGACCAAGATTATGTCTGGACCATAAAAGAGACTCTGACCTCTGAGTTTGTTCCGGCCTTTCTTCTCAGAGTAGTCAGATAGGAAACGCCGACCTCGTCTATATAGTTTTTATTAAAATACTAGCTTTCTGCCCGCGGCTTCGCCCGCGTGGAATTCGGTTATATCGCGCCTCCAAAGCCTTTTTTCGCGATAAAATTTAGCCTATGTCCTTTCTCAAGGTCTGTTCTATCTCTGTACCAAATTTCGTCAAAATCGGTTCAGCCGTTTTTACGTGAAAGCGTAACAGACAGACAGACAGAGTTACTTTCGCATTTATAATATTAGTATGGATGATTATTGACGTGTAAAAGTGTTTGTACAAACCTACTTACAGAAAATAAATCATTTATCATTTATCAGAAATATAGAGAACAGCTGATTTTTATTCGCGATTTCAGGTTTGGTCCCATAGTAAGAGTTGTTTGTTATCATGACTACAATTATGTGTTTAAGTATCGGTCATTAATTACCGTCACCCTGTATATTATAGACCTACCTATAAGAACTCCGGATACAATACTTATATAGGTTTTATCGAAATGCAAATTTAACAACAAAAAGCTACAAGAGACACGTAAAACAGCAATCGATTGATAAACAATTTAAAGCAGGTTCCGTATTGCCAATAAGCATATAATTTGACTTGAAGATTATTCAATGAATGATTAAGATTACACCAGCAAATTGAGGAAACCCGTCAATGATGACTGAATGCATCCGCTGAAGTAGGAATTAAACGTGCTTTCCTTATAAGCTTTTCCTCGTTGCTTAGTAATTATAAACCTGCGAATGCAATTGCCTCACTAAATAAACCTGACCCCTGGCTGCTACGATTATAGGAAGGGTAGTACCACCGTTATCGTCGTCGTCGTCGGGGTGGGCTATAAGAATTGTTTTAAGCCTGGTTGAGACATCGCACAGAACAGATATGAATTGGCATAAACGGGAGGAGCCCTTAAAAATTAAGCAGTAGGAAATGCCAAAGATGATGATGATGATCCATTTCTCTGAGAGCCTCTCGGCAGCCTTAAGCGAGGCTTCCAAATTCGAATCCAAGATTCACTTTTTAACCCTTCACGCGTCGCTATGTACTAATTTATAAACCCAAAACCTCAGGGGGTTGGGGTAGTTGCGAAGCCCATAGGTTCACAACTACTGATGATGATAGGTTTTCCATCAGATGATGTTATTTTACGATTATAAATATGTGATATAAGCTTATATACCTATAATGTAAAGGTTTTTCCTTATGAACACCCGTGTCTTCACTTGTCGTGTGAGACATCTGTGGGCCAGGTGGGCCTAGCACGAACGCGCGGAAAAAACGTAACATAAATTCGAACGATTTCAAAATTGAAAATGCTCGTTTCTCACATAATATACTTACGTTTTAAGACTTTATTTATATCTATGGGTGATATTAATTGTACTTGCCACAAAAATTTTACCAAAATGCTATAGGGTTGTATTTTACATTTAAAAATCGTTCGATTTTACGTTACGTTTTGCGTCAGCCACAAAAACTCAGTGAAAATCAATTTCTCGCTCTACATTTCCTAAAATCATTAACCACAAGCAAATCAGTTACATCGCACGCAAAAACTAAGTTAATATCCCCAACACCATCTAGGGCCGTAAAGTTACGCATGCATACGCATCCAATTTGCAATCTCCGATGAGCATCTTACATAATAAGCAATACGGAAGGTAATTTACTTAAAAACCGTATGTTATGAAAGATTTTAATTAACTTACGCACTGCAGACAATCGGTGCTACCATGTCTGTTTATGTTTGGGTTTAGCCGTGAAATTGGTTTAATAACTGTTATCATTTATGTTAGCACTTTTGTAAATTGAGTGATTATCGATTACACTATTTATAAGTTTAGCCGTTATATTTGTGTTAAGTAGATATCATCATCATCAAATGTCTAGAGGTAGAGATAGGCTTCCAGTTTATATGCATTACAAAGAGTTACGAATTCGATGTCAGCCATTCAGAAAACAATTTCCAAAAAATATGCATATTCAACGGTCCACGTAGAATCCTGTTTTCGGGGAACACCCCCACATAAAGTGAGTAATAACTTTCTCATATTTCAAGAAAGCATTTTGAAGTTTACTTGTCCACAAGACTTTCAAAACACACTCCTTAATATTAACCAACTCATATAGAACCAACATAACATTCTAAACAAACTCAAAAACGAAAGTGAAAACACGAAACTGTATACCGGTAGCGCTCAATATAAACAACTGAGTACACGAAAAAAGAAAGACCATGTCTTAAGCCGAGCCCTTATCACATAACATAGCCTAAATACTTTCTCCAAACGATCGATTGTTTTCACTGTACGTCACCAAGGGCGAACAACAATAGCACGATTGGAAAGTCGCAATTTTCCTTGACAGTTTCACACCAATTTGCGGATTTACACGACAAATCGCTGCGACACGCGCCCGCCGGCTAAGTTAGCTGTTGTTCTAAAATCATGTTACGAGCATATTTGAGATTACTGGTCGGTTCCCTATTTAGGAAGGGTTGGAAAACACCTAACTTTCGGCTCTAATAAACTACGTAAAATGTCTAAGGAATTGTGGAGTCCTCTAGAACCGTTTACAAGATTTTACTCAGACAAAGGATAGGATACCTACGATGAGACGTTGAACTGGGGAGCATGATACATCTGATCCAGAGGGCTTAGACAGGTGGAAATCGCTTTTTGAAAGCGTTCTGTATATCTACAAACACTTTTTAGAGGCATGAGGAACAGGGTGTAAAGTTCACTCATCCTCCATAGAAAAGGGAGGATCCTCCGACCAGACCGCCACAACTTTCAACAAGATTGACATAAGCTTTTACGGAAAAGCTTAAGTCAATCCTGATGAAAGTCGAATGGTACTGACAAAATCTACCGAGCTTATGTCAGTCCCGTACATTTTTGAAATTTCCATCAACGTTATCGCTGATAGAATGCCACCTTGACTACCTCAGGTTGATTTTGTTTTTTCCGTGGTAATCGAGTTTAACACTATAATCAACAGAGGGATTTGTGGCTAAATAATAATAGCCGCAAAGGGTTGATCAACCAGTTTAAGCTACGCTTGCAGCGGCTAGTCCGTGGACGGGTGTCCATTGTGGCGGCATCTACATCGCCACATATGAACTACGCATCAATGACATGACGTCACGCAAACCTGCATCGCGCAATTAGAGTTTACCACGCGATTAGCATATATACAACATCCCGACATCCACCGTTGGGCAGTGGCCCACCAGACACAACACCCGTCTGGTCGGAGGATCCTCCTTTTTCAATAGAGGATGAGTGAACTTTACACCCTGTTCCTCATGCCTCTAAATCCATCTTTACATACCAAGACCCCTACGTGCCTCGGATAGCCGGGTTCCGGCTGGCATTCGTGGATCTTTAACAATCGTTACGGGTCGTCAAAAGCCCGAAAGTCTGACAACCAGTAACCAAGGGGTAGATTACTCAGTAACTAGGTTGTGATGGTCAGATAGGCAGTCGCTCCATGTAAAATACTGGTATTCATCTGCATCCAGTTAGACTGGAAGCCGACCCCAACAGTTGGGAAAAGGCTAGGCCAATGAAGACTCCCATATATCACCATATACTTAAATCATGCAAATAAACTGTTGCACAACAGCTAAGTTGTAAAGTTGTTTCGTGATATAAGCAGTGACAATGAACTTGAACCTCAAGCAGGGGCCTTACCTAATAGCCTTGGCTATACTAAATGTTTGAATATCAATTAATTACCGGATGTCAGCTAAAACAACGCAAATAACAGCAAAACAGAACTCACAACTCTTATTTATATACAACCGCTTAACATGTGTATTGACAACACACCAAAACAAACTGTTGGTGGAAAAGAAAATTTGTTCAAAAACTTTTTCCAATACTGTAAGTAAACACGGCGTTTACTTTCTACTGCTAACCTATAAACCGCGTGCTATGGGTCAAACTGACCTCCACAATGTACACCAATTTGATCCGTCTACTGTCCTAACGGTAAACGCATTATAGCTAAAATTTATGGCTCTAAGATAATACCCTGAGCTGTCTCATGTACTGCGAATATTAATTTTGTTGAATTTGCAGTGTTTCTATCGACAGCCAGTATATTGTTTAACTAGATTATAGAGAAAGATCTAGTAAAAGTAATAATGGGGTGCAAAATGATTGGTAGTTGGTTGATATTCCAAATAGAATCAGTGGCAGACTGGCAGTCTTTAGTCCAATTTATTAAGACGCACATCATTATCTCATTTGATATAAATAATGCATATTCGTCGAACAGTCATGCGTAAGGGTTCGTTAGAATCGAAACTCGTACACATTAATTTTAGAATCCTATGAGATCCAGAAACGAAAATCAATCTTGGAGACAACAAAACAATGCAAGAAAAGACTTTAAAATGTGGGAACGTGGGAAGATACTAAAAGTCAAATAAAACAAAGCTAATACGACAGGTTATATTTCCCTTTCGAAGACACGATAAGATTTAATAACTAGCTTGACCCTTACAACCTAAGTCTAGACAATCTTGAGATAGCATTGTTCTTACTTTCAAAGTTTCAACAGTCTTCCCCAACAGATGTCAGATCTAAAGAAAAGAGTCTGCTCATTACCCCCAAAGGTCAAGAAAGGGAAATGGTTAAAGCTAACATAATACTAGCACGTGATAGGTCAACTACACTTGCGTGCAATAAAATCGATCCACCCCATTCTCTTCGATATGAAAAGAGAAAATTTATCAAGTTTAATTAACAATAACCTAATATATTGTGTACTAAAACCTTCCTGACTGTATGTAGATTACGTAAGTGAAAAAAATATCAAAACTGATTCATTACTTTTTGAGAAAAACGCGAATTTAAAAACATACAGATCTAATGAAAAACCTCCTTTTTTTCAAGTTGGTTAAAAATTCAAGTCAAATGATCAATAAACGAACAGTAATAAACAAAATTAAGCTTATGTCAACTTCACTAACAAAAAAAAGTCACGCAGTTTTTTCAAACAAAAGTGATTGAAGAGAACATCAGAAGAATCGAGTCGATCTTGTCAAGAATATTGCTTTTATCAAAGTATATGTTTATGTGTAAATAAACTTTATCTTACCTACCTTCACACAGTATAAAATAATTAAAATAAATACATTAATATCTTTGAGCTATCGTCTCTCAAATAGAGAGCATGGGGTGGGCCAATTTTTTTGCACGCAAGTGTAATTAGGTGCACTTTGACATCTGAAGAAAGATTGTATCAGGAAGATGAGCAGCATCCAGCTATGGATTAATAATAGTAAGTGAAGTTTGACGTCTGACCTGTTATGACCTAAGACAAACTAGAAATCAGGTTTTTTTGACGTTCCAATGAGTCTAAAAAATCCAACCTCGATACATGACGCAAGATGCTAAAATAGATTGGAGGAGGCCAGGAGACGCAAATGTAATCGAGTTTAAAGCTGCACCCAAATCAATGGAAATTGTAAAGCGTAAAAGAATAAGAATATTTATTTTCACTAAAAAACAATATATTGTTTATATAGAAGACGCAGCTATACCTTAATGTTTAACATTCGATTTGATTTCGATTGGGTCTGCTACCCACTAAACAAAAGAAACACAGGTACAATAATCCCTGATAGTTTTCTCTAAAGCTTTTGATACACTGGACTAGATTGAACAGAGCATATCTTTTTTGCTGACGACATCGCCAAAGTCACAATGGAAGCAACGGGGTTTGTTTGCCGCGAAAGAACCTCAGAAGAACGAAAGAACGCTGTGTGTTTATCACTTGTCAATCATCTTGAGAGCAAAGCGGCCAATCGGCGACAAGAAAATACACTTAGCACCATCTCGCGGCAAATTTTTCAGCGTGGAACTCCATTGACAACTGGATGAAAGTCACAAACACTTAGCGCCATCTCAATCTTCCTAGCCTTTTTTTCCCAACTATGTTGGGGTCGGCTTCCAGTCTAACCGGATGCAGCTGAATACCGTATTTTACATGGAGCGACTTAGCGCCATCTACGCGGAACTAATTTGACAGTTTTCTTTCCCATTGATGAAACAGATATGTTCCCCAGAGTCACCTATGCATTAGTATAACTTCCGCAGATACAGAAGCACCATTGTAGTTTCACACTGGGTGGTCCATTCCCAGCCTGGGACCACATGACTATAAACTTTGCACACACTTTCAAGTAATCAACGTTACACGAAAATTTCTAATGGTTATATGATTAACAAGCGGGTAAAAGTAAAGATGGGTTCTGACAGATTAAAGATAAATGAGTTATTTAATTTAAACGAAACGAAAGTAAATACGTTATCACGATCGCTCCGTGCGAAACATATGCTAATTCTCTTAAACAATGTGGAAAAAAAAACAAACTCTTGTGGGATTTACTTGCCCTTATTTGTTATTAAAGCATAAATAATTTATGTCATAAATAACTGTACAGGAAATTATTTTCTCAATGAATGTTCGAAGTAGGTACTCGTAGGCTTTTTTTCATTCATTGAGGTAGCATACGTAACAAGGTGTATACTTCGGAATGAAATTAATGTGGTTCATATAATGATAGATATATCAATCATCTTTACTTGACGGAACATAGTGAATGAGATTGAAATAAATCTATTGATGTAATGAATGCCTCGGGCAGGTGGATTCTCTTTCTAAAAGGTTAGAAGTTTCATTAATTAACAGCGTGTTTTTGGTACAGCGACATTCACATTTATTTACCTTCACATTTTCATGTAAAAGTCAAAAATTATGCATGAATTTATCTACACTAAAGCTTTCAGTTACAAGAAAAGATGGTGAATGACGTGGCTAAGGCTGCCTGTCCACCGGAGCGGAGCGAGGCTGCGGAGCGGAGAAACGGAGAAATATTAACCAATAGGAGCGCGAGCGGACGGCGGAGTGGAGCGGACTTAAGATTCTATTGGTTAATATTTCTCCGTTTTTCCGCTCCGCAGCCTCACTCCGCTCCGGTGGACAGGCAGCCTAAGAAGGAAGTGAAATCCGAGATGACGCTGCACCGATCGCAAATAAATTGACATCAAGGACAGGAGTAGAGAAGTGGAAGGAGAGTAGGGAGCTATTTGCCCTGCAGTTGGAAAATCCAGGCTAATAATAATAAAGGAGGATGACGATACCGAAAAAGATGGCAAAAAGAACATAGTCATTAACCCAAGGAATTAGAAAAGGCTTCCTGAATTCTCATTTAAACGTCTAAATTGACTCCTGAGAAAAAAACCAACGTACAATATAGCTACTTTCTTCATACGGATGATCATCATTAGATAAACATTCAAACTACATCTATCATTGTTACAAAGCTTTGTTTAATTTGTTTCTTATATCTAAGTAAGCTATCAAGTACATGCATACTTAATTATAATATGTTTACTTAGACGTAAAATGTCGGTGTTAAGAGTTTTGATACGTCATGTTGTGTTGATGATCAGGGGTTCTCATGGGCACAGACAATGGACGGTGATTTTACAAAGAGTGTTTTGTTAAGCGTGGCCTCTGGTGTTACTTTGTGGTTTAAGTTATAAATATAAATGAAGGAGGAAAGTGGGCAGTATTATTTTCACTATTTGTTATAAATGGATCATAGCCTATAATATGAGTTTGTTGGTAACCTAATGATCAATGAACTTATGATAATTTACTATTATTTTTCTTAACTAGGATAGGATGGTAAGTTACGATCGGTCTATGATTAAGTTTTTAGTGGAAAACAAATCGATCATCACTATTCAGGTGCCGAAAGTTATACATTATGAGCATTCGAGATAAGAAAGAAAAGTGACCATAATCCTTTTACGATAAGTAAGTTTACTTTAGATTTCGTTTTTTTGAGAAATGTAGTTTCATTCATTAGTTAATTATTTTTTTTTACTGAATGTTAGTATTTTTAGTACTATTAGTTATATGTATTTATTTTAACATAAAACGGCCAGGGCCAGTTACATTAGTTAACCAAAAGTAAAGAATCAAATCGCTATCGCATCAGCTCCTAACTTAGAGACCGTATAGCATAAAGGTTATCAGATCACCATAGTGTTACGGTGTTACTTTCATCCAATGCCACAGATAAGCTAATGAGGAACTTGTTATTCGATAAAAGTGTTTTGGCAAAAACTGGCCCCAACAATACTGTTGTACTGACAGGAGAAAGGGATGTGATCTAACTTGGATATAACGCTTATCGATATAAAGTGAAAATCGCCTAAATTGTAACAAAAGAATTATTAACGGTAATTATTTTGAAGTAAATTGAATAGTATGAGATATCAATCATTTTAGGTAGCGGTATGGTGAGTGAGACAATAGAATTAATAGAAATCTAGTAGACACTATGATAAGTAGAAATTGCATTCCTTTAACGAGAAAATTGTCATATTTATTTATTCATCTACTTGTAGTATTTATTGGTACTTAGAGGAAAAGAACTTTACTTTATTTACATTTAAAATCTAACAGACTTAAAAAAAAATAATATGTAGAAGTATAATACAAAAAGGTGGGGAATTCAATTAAGTCATCTACTTGGTTTTACGATGTTTCATGAAGTTAGTTAGTAATTATCAAATATAAGTTGTACCTACCTAAGTAGCAGTTACTGTTGACGTGTAAAAGTGTGACGTGTAAAAATGTTTGACGTGTAAAAGTGTTTGTACAAACCTACTTACAGAAAATAAATCATTTATCATTTATCATTACTAAAAAGTTTTCGTTTTCGTTGGCATTTCCTTCAAGGAAAGGAAAGATAGTTCTTCTGCTGTTTTTCTAACAAAATATGGACGCAACCGCGGGCCTCTTTGATTATAGAAATAAGAGGTCGTCTCATCACCTACTCATAAATATACGTCAAAATAAACTCTAAACTCTCTAAAGTGTATGATATGGATCTAAAAATAGTGCAAATCTGGGTCAGCTGTTGACATCAGCAAATAAGGATGTTGAAACTGATTGTTATCTGTCAAAAAATCACGAATGATTAATGGCAGGCGAGATTTCAGAGGCCACAATAAAAAAAAAGTTAAGTAAATCATTAATGTATTTTGTTTCAGAAAACCTCTGAAGAATATTAGCTGAATATACCTTGTTAAACATTACAATTTATAACTTTAATTGAAAACACATAAGATCTTTTCTTTTTTCAAAAACATTTCACCCACGGACTCAATCAAAAGACGAATTAGGTAATCACACTTTTTTCTCCAAATCTAAAAATAATCAAAAAAAAATCCAAACAAAAAATATATAGAATCTGTTACCGTAACAACAAAAAGCAATTCATTCTTAAATCCAGTTCTCGTTGAATGGGTTCCCTAAAAGGACAGAGCAAATAAAAAGCGACGCGCGCGCAGCCGTGATAGGACGGCGGCGGCGACCACACGGCCGAGTTATGTCTGAAGTTATTTGTTTTACGTAGGAATAATAAATGTTACTTGCATTGTCGAATATACGTAGAGGACTTATATTTACAAAGGTTTTGGTAAAGTTCAATATTTGCATCGTGAAAGGGTTAACGTTAACCCTTTGAT
This sequence comes from Cosmia trapezina, assembly GCA_905163495.3. NCBI lineage: Eukaryota > Metazoa > Arthropoda > Insecta > Lepidoptera > Noctuidae > Cosmia > Cosmia trapezina. The sequence continues at coordinate 13,388,612 of LR991042.1, forward strand.
GCAATGGCGCGAGTCTCGGCAAAGATACTGCAGGTGCCATGTCCTCTGATTTTTGAATAACATGAATTTCCAAAGTTATAAGGATAAATAGACGCATATAATTTACTATGGTATTATACTATGCTATTTACTATAGCTTATGAAGCATCTGTGTATGGTAGAGAGCTGATGAAGTTGAACGTCAATGGAAATAGATGTAGATCCCAATAATTCATTCAGCATTCACAGAGTTTATTAATCACCGTTGTTTAAATAAAAATGTCGAACAGAACTCGTCACTTAAGACCTAATTAGTAAAAACCAAAAATCTATCGACTCTCAACAACGCAGACAAAGTATCGTGACAAAAGAACGTCCAACTCCATACAACTTCCGACAACCACCTCCTTCGTGTTGAACCATCATAAAACACCAGATATAATCAAGAATGTTCTCCACCCCACCGGCCGATAATGGGGACTACTCGAACCAAACTCCGGCGCAGCGGATCGTATCACAATGGTGTAATTATCTAACAGATCAAAGGATACCTCGCTGCCAGGATGTAAGGCCTTATACAGGAGGTCCTAGTTTGGGCATTATGATAACAGTTGGATAGATAAAGGTGCTTGGTTTGTCGAGAGGTTTTGGAATGTGGAAAATGTGTGGGTGATTATTATTTATGTCTAGCTGGTGTTGCGAAATCTTCTAGAAGTTAGGATAACCTTGTGTAAGAAAATGGAAGTTATTTCAGACAGGTTGATATTCGGCAATATATCATTATAGGTACTTACTAGTACTCTTATTGCAGTTATTATAGCACTGGTTGTCATCAGCGGGTTCACACTACGGTCGATGTATCTTGACGAGTCTGAACATACATAGGCTCTCCGAACTTTTGCGCATGTTCACTCACTGACCAGTCGCCTCATGTCACCATTTGGTTCCTCTGCAAGACCTCCTTCCTTCTCACCAAGATACGTCGGCCATATTGTATTGGGCTTAAGCTTCTGTAGCAGACTAGCAAGTAAAAAGTTGCTAAAACCTGACCAATCAGAGAAGCTGTGATACAAATGAGACTTCAATGCTTTTAAACAGCAAAATCTTGGCACAATTTCTATATCCTCTCTATGCATGATTTCGATTGTTCTTTCGAAAAAATATGTTTTCTAAACACAGCAAAACATTAGTACCTACTTACCTATAAAATTAGAAAATAATCTAGGTACACAAAACCCCTCGTGCAGAACAAAACACCAGTAACTAAACTTTCTTCCAAGCCGAGTGTACCGACGAATACGGCAAATCGATTAAGATGCTCATCTAGATAAGTACAGGACCAACATTACGGCCAGAATGTCTAATTGATAATTTATAGCTTTAACGGGAAACTTTATTATAACAATTTACTAACTACTAGTTAAGATTAGGTATAGAGGTTATATAAATGAAAGTGATTTAATTTGAGAAAGGATCTGGACTAAACTGGAAAATGCATGTTGACCATGTTTGCAAAAAACTAAACCAGTTTTCATATGCCCTCTACATGTTAAGAAAAGTTACAAATGAGAGTACTTTACTAAGGGCGGGTTGTTTCACGTCCACTTAACGCACGAGTATACGTCAAAAATGGCGCTAACTGTCGTCAAACCAAAAAATGCGTTGTTTCACAGACAATGGGTTTTTTTGCAGTGTGTTTCGCTTTGTATTTAACGAACGTTAAACATCTTACGTTCGTTATTATTTGACGTACGTATGTTACGTTAACTAACCGTTTGAAACAACCGGCCCTAAGTGTTTACCATGCATATGTAGCCTCCGTACTAAAATATGGTGTCCTATTCTGGGGTAATTCAACGAACAGAGAGGGTGTTCTAAAAGCACAAAAAAAGTGCATTAGGAGCATATGCGGACTTAGACAGATTGATTCATGTAGACCAGTTTTCAAAAGGTTGAAAATCTTAACCCTACCTTCTTTGTACATATTTGAAGCGGCAATGATGATAAAACGCGATATAGATAAGTATGAAACGTTGAAAAGTGCGAGACACAAAACTGAACTTAAAGGCATTCAATGTAGAACAGTAAAATTTAAATCGAGTGTATTTGGTATTGGAGTTAAGATCTATAACAAACTCCCTAACTGTATTAAGAATATCTCAACATTAAACATTTTTAAATTAAAGCTAAAAGAATTTCTCATATGTAAAACCTATTATCCTGTCTTCGTCTTTCGAGATTTAAATGTTCACCTGTAGTAGCTCCGCTACGCCTCGACTCACTCGCACATAGTTTAGCGCCATAGGAAAGAAAGAGATAGCACTATCTCCATAGGCGCTTGATCACCCCACTACAACATTCCTCATTCGTTTCCGTGCGCGCGCGGCTACCGCACATAGTGAAGGAAGTTTTTTCGTTTTTCAGATTTTATTAGTTTTAAATAGTTCTAAAACTTAAAAATGCCAAAAAGGAAGCATGAAGAAACTAAAGAAGACAAATGGCGAAGGAAATTAAAGAAATATGAACAAAGATTGTCCAAGAAAAGACGCCGTCATAGACGTGTGTCAATGCAAGGTATGTGCCTACTACCTACATAATTTTATCATTTTAGTGGTCATTGTTATAGTGCAAAATACATTTTTTGGACAATGGTACCTTAGATCTAACACGAGATGTTAGACGGTACATCAAACTTTCGAGTCAATACGAGATATTGACCGATTGTTATCTTTTTTTTAGAGTCAATACGAGATATTGACCGATTGTTATCTTTTTTTTAGAGTCAATACGAGATATTGACCGATTGTTATCTTTTTTTAGAGTCAATACGAGATATTGACCTAATGTATTTTATTAGAGTTAATACGAGATATTAACCAAAAAATATCGTTCCAAAATATCTGGAATCGGACAGCGGTGCGTCTAGGCCTTCGTCTCCTGACCGCTCGCCTACGCCGACGACTGCGGTGGTGGATGGCATACCTGCTGACTCAGCGAGGCCAGTGGATGAGCCAGGCACCTCTGCGCGCTCTGCGTCACCCATGCCACCCAAACTTTCGACAACGGGGGGATGTGTATCACAGCCAGCTGACCCCCAGGGTGTGACAGCCCCAGCCGATAATGCTAATACGAACGGCGATAATGTTCCTCCTATCGCAGATCCCGAGCTCTTAAGGGCTTTAGGGGATTTTGAAGCTGAAACCGCCGATTGGGGTCCAGACATTGTAGCTTTTTTATCGAAGCGATGGGATCCTATCCTTAAAGATGGCCTTAAAAAAGAAACACGAGTAGGAAGTAGGTATTTTTTAATTAGTTCCTCTAATGAAAAAATACTTACCTACTTCCAAAAAAAAAAAAAAAAAAAAAAAAACTGTCCCTTAATTAAAGCGCCTCCAGTGCTAAATCCTGAAATAACTGCAATGCTAAATGAGTCCGCAAAAAGTCGTGACGTTTTGATTCAGAAGCAGCAATGATCGCAACTTGGATGCGTCCTGACTATCTTAGGAAGGACGATGTCAGGTATATTGACCAAATCCAGTGACTGCCGACATCCTTCGTCTTCTGACAGACGCGACTTCTGACTTCTGACAGATTGCTGTTATCTGATTGCTGCTGCAGCTGCTGCTGTCTTGTTGTTGCTGTTATTGTTTGTTTATTGTGGTTATTTGTTGTTCTTTTGTTGTTGTTACTTGGAGACTGAGACTTGGAGAGAGAGAAGATCTCTTGTCACTCCAATGGTCGACAAGACCTTTTTAGAGCCTTTTAAAGATAGAAAGAGAGACAGTCATCTTTTTGGTGAGAAATTAGGAGAATTTATTAAATCTTCGCGTGGAATACAGGAGACAGGCAAGCTGATCCAGCCTGCAGCTCAAACGAGCACTTTAAACTACAAAGGCCCGCCGTCACGCCAGTCTTATTACCGCTACGTTCGTGGGCAGCCGAGACGCGGCGGCGGGACCAAACCAGGATCGAACTACCGCCGCCGCGGAACAATGCAGGTGATGAGCCGTGCTCCACGAGCGTCGTCCCCTCACCAGTACCCTGCATCACCTCACAAGCGGCCCTCACAACGAACGCGAAGCAGTAACTTCTCAGGTATACTCTCATGCTGGTCGCTTAAGGTATTATTATATTGAAGCTTGGCAAAAGGGTACTGATGACAAAACAATCCTTGAGACCATTTCTGGTTATAGAATTTCCTTTCTTAAGCATCCTGTACAACATCCGGCTATGATTCCAAAAATCATCTTTGTCGAAAGATGCCAGGTTTTATATTAAACAAGAATTGAATCGTTTGTTGCAAGCAAATGTCATACGGAAATGTAATCCTACCCGTAATCATTTTTTATCTAGTATTTTTATTATTCCTAAAAGTAATGGTGAAAAGCATTTAATTCTAAGTTTAAAGAAATAGGTTATTACACCCATTTTTGAAAAGTGTCTCAATTAGATTCTATAGTAAGCCACCAAAAAAAAAAAAAAAAAAAATTCAATCTTTATGTGCCATAAAAATGCATTTAAGTTTTAAATTTCGCGCGAAAACGCTGGACGCAGTGGATGCCATATTGCTCTGTGGTCATGACATCAGTTTGTCAGTAAAAACAAAAAAAAAAAACACTTTTTGTACGCTGATCAGTTGACATTGACACTTTTAAATGTATACTACCGTAATAATGACGCAGCACTTCACGCAGCACGCAGCTACTTTCATGGTGTTAAAAAACTGAGAACTTTGAATTGAATTTTAAAATTTATATTGTTATTTTACGAACTGAAGCTAACATTTTCAGACTGCTTTTTGCCTAAGCTATCTAAATAATTATTTTTAGATTTTTTCTCCTATAAATTAAAATACCGTATTAAATAAATTTGTCGATGAAATCCATTTTAAGATGGAATGTTAGGACAGCTGTCAAAATTAATGACACATAACTGCTACTTAGGGTTAACTTGGATTAAAAAAAAAAAAAAAAAACATACTTTTTGATACCTATCCACGACGATCATGTAAAGTTTTTGAGATTTTATTTTGATAATATTCTGTACGAATTTTTGGTTTTGCCTTTTGGATTGAGCTCAGCTCCTTAAGCTTTTACAAAACTTAAATCTTTCGCGAACGAGGTCACTAATATTGTCACATACTCCTACATACGCATTGACAATACTACGGCGATCGCTTACATAAATAGAATGGGTGGAGTGCAATACCCACATCTCAATGGGTGTGAAAAACGACAGATATTTCTTTCTGCTTCTACATAGCGTCATCCCAGAACATTGAAGCAGACACAGAGTCAGGAAACATTGACATTGAGTGGGAATTGCACTCTACAGCTTAAGATACTATTGTTTCAAGATTTGGTGAACCTGAGATGAACATTTTTGCATCGAATGCTAAACGTAAAAAATATATATCATGGAAGCGCCATCCCCATGCATACAACGTGGACGCTTTTACTATTAAATGGAATATGTTCTTTTATGCGTTTCCACCATTTTCACTCATTTAAAGGTTCTGCAAAAGTTTGTTACTGATGAGGCAACCGGTATAATCGTAGTGCCTCATTAACCATCTCAAGCATGGTTCCCAGTATTCAGATCTCTTGCTGGAAACTCACCCTCTGCATCGCCACCTGTCCCTGGTGGCGACTATATTATCCGGGAAGCCTTCGCACGATTGCAGATCTCTCAATCAGCGCTAACTGTAATGATGTCATCTACTTCTGGAAGCACTAAGACGCAATATACTTCTAGCTTTAAACAGTGGTGGTTATACTGTCACGATAAGGGTTTAGATCGATTCCAGATCGGAGTACATGATTTGCTAGACTTTTTGTCTCAATGTTTCAGAAATGATTCCACGTATGGAACATTAAACAATCACCGTTCGGCTTTATCACTTATTTCCGGAAATAATGTGGGACAAGACAAATTATGTGTCAATAGATTTTTTAGGGGAGTATTTAAGTTGAAGCCTTCCTTCTCTAAGTATAATAATTGTACATGGAACCCCAATATCATCCTTAATTATTTTGGTGATTTATACCCCAGCAAGAATTTAAGTTTGGAGCAGTTGAGCAAAAAATTGGTTGTATTATTGGCTTTGTCAACAGGCCAAAGATGTCAGACGCTTTCATTGATTAGGTTGCCCAATATTATGATCAATCAAAACAAAGTTTTAATCACTATTCCTGATTTAATGTTAAAGGTAAATCCCAACCGATTCTTGACCTTCCTTTTTTTCCGACAGCGTCCTGCAATCTGTCCCGCAGAGACTTTAATAGCTTACATGAAGGTTACATCCACCAAAAGAAATACGTACTGTAGATAATTAATTGATTCTAACTATTAAAGAACCTCATCACGCCGCCTCTTCGCAAACTATAGGGCGATGGATAAAGCAGGTTTGGCTGCTAGTGGTATCGACACTGAAATATTCAGTGCTCATAGCACTCAGCATGCATCATCTTCTGCTGCACATCAAGCGGGAATCAGTGTCGATGTCATTAGGAGAACCGCTGGGTGGTCAGATCAATCGGCCACCTTTGCTAATTTTTATAATCGGCCAATCGCTCAAACAAATTATGAATTTGCAAACGCTGTTCTCAGTAATCAGTAAGGAAGTTTTGTTTATATAATTATAATCATTTAAGTTATCTTTTTTTTTTGTGTTTATTAATTGAAATAAGACTACATGTATTATTTACCGGAATTCATTTTTCAATTTAGTCCTACCTATAACATTGCAAATGTCTATCTCTAAACATCTACAGGTGAACATTTAAATCTCGAAAGACGAAGACAGGATAATTTAATAATCAAACGAACTTACCTGAAGTGAAGTTCGATTTTAATTATCCTGTCTTCGTCGAAGAGATTTAAGGTCCCTCCCGACCCTTACTTTCAGGTGGACCTTTCATTTCCCTTAACAATGTTATAGTTCGTCCAGTAGACCGGTACTCTGAACTGAATGAGGAATGTTGTAGTGGGGTGATCAAGCGCCTATGGAGATAGTGCTATCTCTTTCTTTCCTATGGCGCTAAACTATGTGCGAGTGAGTCGAGGCGTAGCGGAGCTACTACAGGTGAACATTTAAATCTCTTCGACGAAGACAGGATAATTAAAATCGAACTTCACTTCAGGTAAGTTCGTTTGATTATTAAATTATTCAATTAACGAATTTATTAATGACCGAATTATTGACTAAAATTGTTTTGACTTATTTAATGTAAATTATATTACCGTAATAGTTATGTCTAATAATGAATATGTAGTGCTTAAGAGGTTGACTAAAACTTGACATATTAAACTTATTTTTATTTTTCTGACATAACTAAGGTAAATTGCATGACCATAATAATTATATAGATCGGACTAACTTACCTAGTGACGTCCGATCCTTAATTATGTGAAGTGATCTCGTCCTCATTGTACACATGTAGTTTGCACTTCTCATACCCGCTAACCACATTATTTAAAGATGAAAACCTTCATCATAAAAAAAAATATTAAAAAATAAAAATATTTTATCTGTGGTCCGCCCGTTGGCGCGTGCTGTCCTGGCATCTGTCAATCATTCTTTCAAAGCATAAAAACGGGACTTCACGATGACCGATACGGGCATCGTATAGTCCCAGCATAGTGCATACAGCACAACACAACTTTTAGAGGGGGTTTAGATAAGGCAATCCATTACACATAAGTAGGTTGATTATCTGGGAAGGGCTGGGATACAATGAGGACGAGATCACTTCACATAATTAAGGATCGGACGTCACTAGGTAAGTTAGTCCGATCTATATAATTATGCTTCGTGATCTCGTCCTCATTGTACACATGTAGATGTTCAAAGAACAAAGTTGTGTTGGTAATAAGTTCAGCATATTGTTTAATAATAGAACATTGTAACTTAACATGTTATTCTAAGTTTGTTACTTACTCATTCATTATAAATGTATTTCTATTTATGAACCAGTCTTCCAGTTAGCTTAACTTAATTTAAAATTCTCTAAATGTTATTAGTTCCTGGAATTCTTATTCAGTCCTGAATCAACTAGTCTCATTAATAATCTAATATGGCACACATCAATTATCTACTTAAAATCAGACATTTAACATTGACATTAAAATGTAACAATCACTGTGTATAGAGCACACAGCTTGTGCAAAAGCTCTAGATTGCACAAGGATTACTAATGGTTGATAATTTTGTGTTCCAACCAGCAGCTTTTCTTATGACCACAATGTTGATACCTCCTTCAGAGGTCTTTTAAGTTGAAGTAGAGGCATGTCTGTTTATGTGAATTTGGAAATATCTATTCCACTACTACTTAAGTTTTGTTTCATCCATCTACTAATGGTTGCAGAAGAAGTGGCATGAAAAGGTTTTCTCATAGTTGTAATTAATTATTTACAATCTTATCTTATACTCTTAGTAAAATCTAGATAGGGAAAAAAAGGGGCTAGGATACATTCTCTTTAAGAAATTATAATATCAAGTTGAGTTGAGATCTGCCAGGTGAAGAAGTTTTAATTATTTCTGGAATCTTTATCTAAATGTTATCCTCATTATCGAATGTTATCAATACTAATGAGTGACAAGGTTTGAATTCTATGTACTGTTACAAGAGCTAAATGGGTACTTACTAATTTTTTGTTACTTATTCTAAACTAAGGGTTTAGTTATGAAATAAATTAGATAACCCAACGATACTGGGGTCCCAAAGTATTTCATACTTAGGGTTCTTTTGTCTTAATTTAAACATAAGAAACCCAGCCCGGTTCCCCGTCACCCCCCCACCCCCAAGAAATCTTGACACTACCATATGAGCCATTTTGGGGGCCTAAAACTAGAAAAATTGTTTACAATTATTATACAGCGCACTCATTAGGGTATTGAGTGAGTCATATGACAATCCTTCAATGAAACTTAGTGGTCAAAAATAATATCACCATGGTGACTGAGCCTAGGAGGGGTCAATATCTTGATTCCTACAAAAGAGAATCCGCTGATTTACAGTAGATCCATATTGTTTTCTTGTTTTGTTAAACAAGGAAGCTATCAATTAAAAGGATCAGACTTCCTCTTCTCAGGAAAGCGTCCCTGATAATAATATAGTGGCAATCGGTGTGAGACCGTGCATCTACAGAGCATGTAAGTACCTGGATCAGGGAGCCATGATATGTCATTCTGACACTTAGTAGTGGAGCTGCTTGCAAACAGGGTCAATGCGGGGCTAACACAGTTTAACAACAAATGACTTGTGGGCTATATCACATCACTTCCATTCAATTTGTATGCTAGGTTGTCTAGATTTTACATTTGCCATAGAGTTTTCTTTGGACTAATGTAAGATGCATAAACCCATATATTTGGTCTTTCCTGGCACCATTGCTACAATTAAAGGCTAATTAAGCTATTTAGATAAGTAAAACAAGTACCACACATCTTATGATGATATAGGCGGAGCTATGACATTGTGATATCTATTCTAAGTAATTCCTCACAGTACGTATCTGAGTTTGCTTGCAAATGTTTTGAGCCCTACAAACGGTTGAACACTGTTCAAGGTAATTTATATGGAACTTTATCATTAGCAGTCCAGTGCCCATGGCTTTTGATATAATAACATACCAGTCCCCAGCCAGTTTCAAACGCATCAGAGAATATTTCCAGGACAAAGTCAAATTGTTTAATCCTATTGTGATTTGTTGAAATGTGAAACAACCTTTGCAAATAGATGATTTTGAATTTGATTCTAGTTTTGTTGAACTTGCAAATACCTAAATGATTTTGAATTTTAATTTGAATCTAGTTCTGGCCTTGTTATTCTCATTGTTGTTTTTAAGGCCACCATATTTTACAGTTGGGCATGCAGCAACAAGAATACCTAATAATTACGCAAAATCTATTAATTGCATCTCATTTTTATGGAATAAGGGATAAACTATAAAATCTTTTTCTGAGGAAGTAAAATGGCAAACTGGACTGAATCTAACAAAAATCCTAGATACTGGCAGCACTGTCTGGGTTCTAGGACACTCTTTTCAGTATTAATAATAAATCTTAGATTTTTTAACGCAGTTTGAGTAGTAAACACCTTCTAACATTTTACATATTTGAATAGGCAAGACACAGAATATTGTCAAGATATATGGTACAGAAAGTGACACTTATAACTTCAGTTGACAGCCACCTGGCTCCATGATTTAAAACAAATAAATACAAATATATACTGGAGATACCTCTAAGATATTTTCCTATGGGTAATAAATAGTATGCATTTATTATATCCATTTTTGTCGGCAAAGACTATACTGTCCTTAAATCTACCAGTTTAAAATGGTATGTGGGAACATACTTATTGTATTTTTAATCTCCAAGTGCCATTTAATTTTGGGGAAAATTATAAAAAATCATTATTGACAGTAGAACATGTTTCTATGGCACCTAACTGCAAGAGATAATAATCTCTTAAAAAATAAAAATTATTATTATTTATTATTAATAATAATAACTATTGTATCATCAGGCAACTAGGCCCATAGATAAAATACATAAAATTAGATATCTAATTTATTAGGAAAATTTGTATGGATATAAGATTGCTTTATTTCTGAATGAAGTTTTTATTCAGAAGTTTCAAAAGGAAACTCAGTGAAAGGTAGTTTATAGTCCTTGATTCACTCATGTATGGTTGGATTAGTAGTAATACTATTCCATACTTCAGAAAAATACTGCAATCTACCATTGTGTATCTGAGCTAGTTTCAGTTCTGTTTCAGTACCGTTTGATGTCATTGAATTTATCTTGAAGCTTATAGCCCGACCAGGTAATCAGATAATCAATATCTGTTTGTTCCATCCATTCTTTCATTTCCTAGCATTAAGGATCTCCGTGTGATGAACTATCATGATAAATGTCACAGTTGTCTAGCTGAGTCAGTTAACGTTTCTATTTGATGCACTCCCTTGTGAGACTATTAAACTGTTAAGGACTTTGCCAGTGGATGTAATGGCAACAGCCATTATAATCCGCAACAGTTGATTCCTCTTTCATTTACTGCTTCTGCCACTTAGATTACATGTGTTTCATACTTCTTTTAAATGTTTTGCTTCTTAATTGCTATCTATAATTGCTCACCGGACCACCATGTGGCCATACTGCCTTGCTGTTCCATAGATAAGGTAGGTAACTATACCGCCCCCCTCCTCTCTGAGTATATTCTCAATACTTGAAGGTAAAAACATTACAATGACATGACATTACATGGTTGTGGTATAAATACCATTACAATCACAGCCTCCTTCTAGTTGTATTGTAGTAGAATTTAAGTACTAACATAGCATAATTAAGTTAGATTGTATACAACATCTAGAATTGTAAGTATTTTGGAATTTTTGAAAAACAACTGGAAGTTATCTGGTAAATAAAAGAGTTAAAATTGGCGGCATTGAGTCCGGCTGCGACGGATTCGGTCAAGTGACACATAGCTCCTGGAACGTGTTCGACTGTAGTGTCTTCCACGGAAGCGAGCTTCATACTAATCTACAAAGAACAATTGAAGTTCAGTTCCAGACTGCATAAATCTAAATCCAGGCTAACCTCTCGTGATAGCTCTAGGGACACAGCAGGGACATGTTTTTAACACTGAACGTATCGTACCACTGGCTAACCTCTCGTGAAAGCTCTTGTGGTGTCGTTCTTCTGCAAGTATACAGCATATTCTCATGGTTAACCTCTCGTGAAAACTCTTAGAGACTCCTAGGGGTCTAATAGCAGAGACGTGTTTTTAACACTGAACGTATAGACCATCGACTAACCTCTCGTGAAAGCTCATATAGTATCGTTCTTTTGTAAGTATACGGCACAGATATTTTTCTCATGGTTAACCTCTCGTGAAAACTTTTAAGAGACTGCTAGGGATCCAACAGAAGCGTGTTTTTAACACTGAACGTATATACCATCGGCTAACCTCTCGTGAAAGCTCGTGTGATGTCGTTCTTTATTAAGTATACGGAACAGTTTAATGTTCTCATAGTTAACTTTTCGTAAAAACTCTTACGAGACTGTTAAGCATCCAGGAGGGACGTGTTTTTAACACTGAAAGTATAGGCCATCGGCTCGTGTGATGTCGTTCTTTCGTAAGTATATGGCACAGTTAATTCTCATGGTTAACCTCTCGTGAAACCTTTAGAGACTGATATGCATATTGCGGCACCCAAGGTAAATAAATTTTTAGGAAAATGTTTTAAAATAAAGACAAATTGTTAGGTTTATCAAGAAACTTACTCGAGTTTCAAGACGACTCCGTTTTCGCTTTTCCACTCGATTTTCCAGATCTCGCAGATGCTCGTTCAGCTCCTCCATTTCCTTGTGTCGGATTCTTCGATATTTTTCCATTTCGTTAAAATTTTTCTTAACTTTTTTACGAAAAACGTGATCAGCGCGCGGCACAAAAAAGTACAAATGATTGACAGATGCCAGGACAGCACGCGCCAACGGGCGGACCACAGATAAAATATTTTTATTTTTTAATATTTTTTTTTATGATGAAGGTTTTCATCTTTAAATAATGTGGTTAGCGGGTATGAGAAGTGCAAACTACATGTGTACAATGAGGACGAGATCACGAAGCATAATTATGTCTATTAGTGAATGTAAGATGAGGTCGACTAAAAATCGACATGTTATGCTTATTTTTATTTTATTTATTTTTTTTGCCTAATGTTAACGTAAATTGAATGACCATAATGCTTATGTATAGTAATTAATGTAAAACGACGTCGATTATAACAACCAATGCAGTGGATAATAACCACCAAACATTAAAAAAATGTAGGTAATTGTATTTTTATAAAATTATTTTTAACATAGCCAATAATATTGACATGCGTAATAAATATTGTACACCCCATGGGTATGTTTCAGTGATACAAAAATGACAACTGTAAGAACTATTTTCACCTGTGACAAACAATTAATAAATGAATTATGAATTATGAATTATGAATTATGAATTATGGATGTAGCAGACCTGTTTAATATCAAAGTAACAAGACTAAACCTAAATGGAAAACGTAGGTATAGTAAATCTACTCTTGTTTTTGGCTTCGACCGAGTTCTGCCCCATAATGAACAATCCAGAATTTATTGCTAAGCAGCAGAGTGACCACAACACAAATTCAAGCGTATCCCGTAATACCATGAAAAATTCAACGCTATCCTTCAATCTTAATCGATAAATTCCTCTCTACAAAGGTCATAGGTGAACAGAAACTTAATACTTGCCAGCTAGAAACATCCTGTATCGGTAACGCAATCAACGCACCTTCAGAAACACTTGTACACCAAGACGAATCCTGGCCGACGCGGCGACGATGGCCCAAAATAAACCAAAAAAAAGAAAACAATATTCCTTATAGAAGGGAATGCAATGACTCGCTCTGCTTCTAATCCGAACGCACCGAGACTAAAATTTTGTAATTGGAGTTGCTACAAGTTATTAAACTTGGATTTTTGAAAAAAGAAATGGATTTGGAACTCTTTTTCTTAGCTTGCAACTCCGTGGTCATAGTTGAGTAAAGTTTAGTGATGTGCTGTGATCGATATATTTTTGTAATCTTGATAGATTACAAAAATATACAGGGTGTAAGGGACAGCCCTCCGCAAACTGATAGGGTGAATTCAGTATGTCATACTACGATGACCGGTACATGAATTTTTTTCAGGAACGTTAACGGAATCTAATAAACCTGATTTGTTTGTGTTTTTGTGCACAAAACGGAGCGTCTATTACTGGTTGGGAGGGGTAGGTAATAGGTATGCGGTGAGTTCGATGAACTCTGTAGCTAGACAGAAAGTGAACAGCTGATTTCACGCGTCGTTGGTTAGAGTATTTCAACATCCATTGCTGGTTTTTTTTTTGTTTTTTTTTTGCAGTTTTTTTACATAAATGGAGTGCTGCGAACACACAATGCAATTTTTCATTGAAATAATGAAAATGTAACTGAAAAAAAAATTGAAAAAATTAAAATTTTCCTGAGAAAATTTCCGGTGGAATATGATTCAAAATGAGGAGCTGAATGCACCCTGTTAGTTTGCGGAGGGCTGTCCCTTACACCCTGTATCACTAATAAGAGACATCGACACACAAACTTTTACAATGAATTAAGCACATCATTCTAGACCCACCAGCGTAGAAATTTTTCGACGGTTAGGTACGCTTATAAAAGAAAATCTCTAGTTTCCAATGATATTATATACTCACAATAATATCATTGGCTGTTTCATACAAAAGTTTAATAACTACACCGTTAAAATGTATGAAATAGATGTTTTTTTTTTTATTTAAGTTTAGACAATTATCTTTCACAGTTGGTAAATGGTCAATGCAGATAATGGGCCTACCAATGACTGCAACAAGTTCATCTATATTTTTTAATATGACCTTAATAAAGTATAATGATTACATGCGGTAATCAAGAGATGCAAATTAGCAACTTATAAGATCGAATTGACATCGTGCCCTCGCCTATTAATCGGGCTACGGTAATCCGATAAGACTTCCTAGTCGCTAAGTCACAAACACAGTAAGTATACGTGTGGAAGAATTAATTTCATAAAACCGCAATTTTAATTAAAAATTAAACTAAATAGCCTTTGACCACAAATCACAAGCCTTTCTCAGAATCTCAAATTACGCAAGAACTGCGGTATTACACAAAAAATAAATACGCCATTACAATTATGTAGTTGATATTAAGTTCACAGCAGTAAAAATAAATTGACTCGTAAAAACATTGCGTAATTAAAATCGGAATAAAAAATTTTGTCACTCACTTGTCATCCCGGAACTAATAATTGAAACTTTGAGTGAATACAGTGACCAATAACGGGTTGAAAAAGACGCCGACGTCACTGGTTTTTTCCGTCATTGTGACAATTTTTTGTACTGGACCCATTCCTGAGAACATTATGGTTTACGGAGATATTGAAGGTCAAAGATACAACTTTTTTTCACGAAAACAAGTTTTAATTTAAATGTTATGATCAATAACAGTTGCATGCACCCTTAAGCACAGTGTTTTGCGTGCGTTACATTGAGCGAACTGATATTTTTCACACTAAAAATAAAAGTCGTTTCCCAGCAATTATTTTTGTGCAATCTACATAATAGGTAGAATGTTTTATTATTATTATATATGTAAATTTTATATACATAATAATAATAACAAAGCTGAAGAGTTTGTTTTTTGTTTGTTTGATCGCGCTAATCTCTGGAACTACCAGTCGGATTTGAAAAACTATTTTTGCATTTGAGAGCCCAATTCTTATGGAAGGCGATGCAGGCTATTTATTATCACGCTAGGACCCTTAAGAGCCGAGAACAAAAAAATACAGAAAGAACGCTTAGCGAAAACGAAGTAATATTAGCGCGGGCAGGCGATGCGATGCGACGGGGTGGGTCGGGGGAATAAGAAATTACACGCGGACGAAGTCGCGGGCAGAAGCTAGTGTTACATAGTTTGATGTACAGAATGCGTAGGTAATTGACGGTATGTGATGGGCCTTTTTTACCCGACTGCGCCAGAAGGAGGGTTATGTTTTTCGAGAGTAGGTATATATATATGTATGTATGTATAATTGTTTGGCACGCTCTGCGGCCTGAAGGGCTCGATAGGTTTTAGCTTGAGAGGTGTCGATAGATTCGTATTTACCGTGAGAGTGACACTGGGTATATCAAAATAAAAAAAAAACAAAATGGCGGATTTTTGGCGCCAAATTTGTCTTAATTTTTTTTTTCAAAAATCTGTCGAGTGGGGTATCAAAATAAAGGGTTTTAAAAGGTGATTACAAAAATATACACAACTTATATGGTTAAAAGTACTTCGAAGTGACAAATCGCAAAAAACACGTACAGTAAAAATGTCTGCGAAATCTTTCACATTCGTAAACTAAAAGTTGACGAAAAAAAAAAACAGGAAATAAAAAAAGTAATTAAAAAAATTAAAAACCCGACTGCGGTAAAAGACTTAAGTTTAAAAAAAAAACTGAAAAGCTAAAAACAAGCCCATTTGAAATTAAATAAAAGTTGGAAGCAGGCGGGACCCATTCCATTTTTATATTTTCAAACTCAAATGGGTCCCGCCTGCTTCCAACTTTTATTTAATTTCAAATGGGCTTGTTTTTAGCTTTTCAGTTTTTTTTTTAAACTTAAGTCTTTTACCGCAGTCGGGTTTTTATTTTTTTTTATTACTTTTTTTATTACACCCTGTACCTATGCCTTGAAAATTTGAAATTCCGGGGTGGTGCTGCTTGTCTAAACAAAGAACAAAATACATGTCCAATTGCTCCCTACATTTTGACGAGTTTGATTTAGATAAAATGTACTTACTGAACAGCAGATTTTTTTTCGCGATTTTAGGTTTGGTCCCATAGCAAAAGTTATTCATAATGATGAGTACAGGGACTCCTTACGAGGATATTGGTCAATAACAATAACCTAACAACACCAGCAGCCAGTCTATAAGAACATTACAATCAATCTAGTTAGTTAGTTACGAAAACAATCAGTTGAAAATCATTAAGTCAAAGTGACTTTCACAAACCATAGTTACCATCTATAACCATAGTTACCTATTATGACCATTTACAGTACAATCGATGACTAAAGTTTTACAACTTATTTGCATAGGTTATCTACGTTTTATTGTTAAAAATGTAGGTTAAAACAACGGATGTTATGTAAGCGGAAAAGTTATGCTACGTTATGGAAATAACTTCGGCTGTAAAATATGTAATAATATTCATACATTGTTATTGACCATTTCGCGTAGGCTGGAACTTTTCAAATTCGTCCTAATTTCATACAGCGGAGATTTTACAATGCACAAGCTAGTTCTTTATTGTTGGACCTCTCGTTTCTGCACGTACTTGTACTTGGTAGGAGAAAATCATTACTTTACAAATAGAGCTCTTTATATTGATAAACTATTTTACATTCATAGAATACGGGGAAGATAATCTATTTTATATTCACAGAATATTTCTAACAATACATACGAACAACAGCTACTTTTCAGCAGAAAATCAACTACACAATGAGTACAAAAAAGCAAAACTAATATTTCTATCCCAGTAAACATAGGATGTATGACTAACATCGCACTGACACGTGTCCCTTCTATTAAGCTATTAACTAATAAAACACCATACCAATTGTCTAACCACGTGTACAAAACAAAGCCCATTTACCCGGACGACAACGCATATTAGTTTACTACCCAGTAATAGAAAGCCCCCATTTGTCTTGAAACATCGAACCGCTGCCGGTCACCCGCTAATTGTACCACCGTACGAACACTTAATTACATACAAACATCAATTAACGTTATAATGAACCAATTTAATGGTTAATCCGATTTCAATGGGTTACTAAACGATTGCAGTCATTAGATCATTACAAGGTAATTATTAGTATTTGCACACTTTCGTTTATTTTATGGTTATGCTTTGTTCATAATGAAACAGTACGGAACTTTAATTACTATTACGATACTTAGTTGCCATGGTAACAGTATATTTATGGCTTTTATGGTGCCCGAGTGATATATTCGAGTGAGTTATAAAATATAAGACACGTAATATTAGTCATCTAATAGTTCAAAATTGTTATTATTCAATTTTAATTACGATGACTACGGAAACGAATAAATTGGATTGTTAAACTTAATTGTTCCCTTGAATGGAGGTACAAATTGTACCAGTGACATTAACAAAAACATTACTATCACGGTGGTATTTTTTTTTACAGAGACCCTTTAAAACTCATCATCATTCTCCTGCCCTTATCCCAATGTATTTGGTGTCGGCGCAACATGTATTTTTCTTCCATACTTCTCTAGTCTATTAGTCGTCATCTCGGTAGTTAATCCCTTTCTAGCCATATCATTTTTTACACAGTCCATCCATCGTTTCTTTGTACTTCCACTATACTCTTATAGCCTTCGACATTCATGCTCAAAACTTTCCTGACCACATTTTCCTCATTCCTCCGCATCACATGCCCATACCATGACAACCAATTTCCACACAACTTTTCAGAAAGCGGTGTCACTTGCAGACTTCCTCTTATAAAGTAAAGAAGTAAGTAAGTAGTAGTAGTTATGTAAGTGTAGTCGTTATCTTAAGTAGATGTTATATTCAAGGGCTCCAGAACCTGACATGAACCCTGTACAGCAATTTACAAAGTATTAAAAATATAAAAATTACTTTACATTTATACATAAGTAAGTAGTTAAATGTGCTAATGTTTTGTTATGGCCATTCTTATTAGTGCAACATGAATATTTGCACCACCACCATGCATCTGTTCCACTAATATCCTAACAAAACGATCACCAGCATCTTCCTGCCCTTATCCCATGTTAAGTGGGGTCGGCGCAACACGTTTTCTTCTTCCATTCTCCCCTGTCAACCGTCACGCTATCATTCACGCTAAATCACTGTGTTATATTAGGCGTTAAAATATGCTAACAAAACGATCATCAGCATCTTCCTGCCCTTATCCCATGTTACGTGGGGTCGGCGCAACACGTTTTCTTCTTCCATTCTCCCCTGTCAACCGTCACGCTATCATTCACGCTAAATCACCGTGTAATATTAGGCGTTAAAATTCCGACATAATAATTAAAATTCCTCACGATAAAAAAGTAGGTTCATTTTTGCATTTATTGAAATTGCATCACACAATTCCTGCCATATTTTGATAAATGCACAAAATAGATAACCATTTCACAACATCCATTCATAAAAAGCTTTCTACGAAACTTTTCTTCTCCGATTTCCCTAGACCACCCACACGTTGTCATATTAAATGCCATAAAAAAGTTACGACATACTTAGTTACATGCCCCTTTGGCCCTAGCAGAAAGATCATCACAAATAAAGGTTTTATTGGCCAGTACATTTAACTGACCAATGGTAAATTGTCTGTAATAATTATACTGTGTGGAAAGTTATCTTGTCAAAGGTGGCTTTACCAGAACTTTTGCCATAATAGAACGACTTAGCAGACGGATCACTGATGTGATGACAGACGAAAATTTGATGCTGAATTGCTGACCATTCATCATCATCATATCATTTCAGCCAATAGACGTCCACTGCGGGACATAGAACTCCCCCCAAGCGTCCACTTCGACCACTTCGACCGGTCCTGTGCTTCTTGCATGCAACAGTAAGTTGCTGCCAATTCTAACCCAAATTATAAACATTATGCTATACTGCACTCACTGTCCAAAATCCGGCTAACATATTTAAGTTCGTTTGGCGTGTCGTAGGCGATTTAAGGCTCTAACTTAATAGGCCGCGACATTAAGAAGCCGGTTAGTGGGCGGTCTGTTTGATTAATTGCTAATTGCCTGCTGATTTTAACCTAGATTTGCATAGTAATAATAATAATAAATAATAAATAGTAATTATTAATTAATAGTACATGGTGACAACAGTTATTTCTCGGATTAAAGTACAATGAGGTTTAATTAACTGTTGATATTTTTAATGTTGATATTTTCTAGAGTTTTCCAAGTTCCAGAAGTCAAGATATAAGTATAAATTTTCCAAATTAATCTTGTGTAATCTACTCTTATAAATTTTGACAAATTTAGCCTTTGCGTACCCAGTGGATTAATAAATGAATATGAATAATGATCGGATTATCGTATTTTAATAAAGGTTACGTAGAAGTAACGTTGCGGTCATAAAATTCTTCCAAAGATATTTAACATTGAAAGAATTTGAAAGGTATTTAAACTGCGTTCAAAACACCGGGAGCATCACAGTCAGTGGTATCCAATCAAAAGTTATGTAAACATTCATTCATGCCATTCAAAACATAGTAAAGATCATCGTAAACAATTTATCTAAACGACTGTTACATAACACTGTCCAATTTAAAGTAATGAACATTAAATGAAAAGAAATTCTCTTCAAACCAACTATGGAAGTCCATCCTAACCTCATCCATTTATTTGGTATTGATAATTTTTTACTTGAACTTTCTTTTGTGAAAGATGTGGCGTAATATGATTGAGTGAATCGCAAATTAAAAGTGACTGGAACGTTAATATTTAGGCAGTAACGCTAGTAACAGTTAATATTTTATCAGTAGTTATAACAGTTCATGCCATAACCACGAATTCACCTGATGTTCAGATGCGATCTGATCTATGGTGGACTTTCTAAAGCCTAGATTTGAAAACCTCCGATGTTTTTATAGTCCAATAATTAAAAGACTTCTATTCTTTAGAAGGAAAGCGAAGCAAACCGTTCTGCCCAATATTTTCTAAGAATAATGTCTAAGTAACCGACATAGCCCGAAGAACTGCCAAACTTAAGTGGCAGTGGGCAGGGCACATTGCTCGCAGAACAGATGGGCCATGGCGCCGAAAGGTTCTGGAGTGGCGGCCCCGTAAAGAAAGACGTAACGTTGGAAGGCCTCCCACAAGGTGGACCGATGACCTTGCAAAGACCGCAGGAATCCGCTGGATGCGGGAAGCATAGAACCGGTCGAAGTGGCGATGCTTGGGGCAGGCCTATGTACAGCAATTGACGTCTTTCATCTGAAATGATGATGTTGATGAATGTCTAAGGTAAATAAAAAACCCGAAAAACCGGCCAAGTGCGTATAGGACTTCGCACATTTAAGGTTCCGTATCAAATCTGATTTATCAATATATTGGTATTTGTTAGTAAAATATACGTAATAATAAACATTATCACCAAATTTCAAGTTAATATGTCAATGGAAAGCTAAGAAAACACCGGTGTACAAAACGTAACTTTTTGCGTGCCTTTCAATTGAATACTTTATTTTTATATTGCTTTAAGGTTACTGAATAGAAAAACAAGAATATGTTTTTTTAATTAGCTCTTATTTTACCAGTGGTACCCACGATTTGTCTTGGTTTTTAATTTTAATTCCAAAATAACGGAAGTAAGCAGTTTCTAAACGTTGTGTTATTGAGCATCTTTGGTTAGTAAGGGTCACCTTACCACAAATGTAGCAAAAATTGTCTGCACTATTAACACATTTACGCGACATAACGAAAACTGTAGATTTTACACTAAAAATGTAAAAAAACGGTAACAATTTCACGTTTTAACTGTTGAACAAAACACAGTCAGCGTTAAACGCAACAAACAAATGTGAAATAATAAAATTTTTCCGCGGGTAATCACTAAATATTTTGAGTTATCATCATTAATGTGATATATCTGTCGCGCTACCCGCTATTATATTTATATGACATAAATGCACAATAAGAGCTAACTATGAATTTTAACTTGTATATTTATGTTCAGCGAGTGGAATACAATCAATATAGTATATTTTCATGTAAAAGGCAATTTTGATGTAGACCAGTGAAATTATTCGGAACAAAATTTTGAAAAAAAAAAGCTGACTTTGGTAGCTTCTCATTCCTTTGTTTTCCAATATTTTTTAAAACAAAAAATACAGTGTTTATCTACTCAATAAGCTTTAAATAACGATACCCCCCCTTAAGTGTTAGCACCCATTAAAAACGTAAAAAAATATTTTTTGTCAATTTGTATGGCTTTGGGTCACCAAAATGCTTAACTGTAAAAATTTGAGCTCCAATCGTTTGGCTGTAAAACCTGTGTGACAGAAAACGGACAGACGGACACGTGAGTGACAGCAATAGGGCTCCGTTTGAAACCCTTCGGGTACAGAACCCTAAAAAGAAAATTGGTCAAAGGGACATGTGAAAATTTTCATTCAACATCTAGGACTTTTGGACTGGAAAATGTAATGATAAGGCCTCAGGAATATCCTTAAACATGTCAGTATCCAACTGAATATACAACTGAAACGTAGACTTAACTGACAAACCTGAAAGTATTGTACAGTCCCAAAATGGCATGAGATACAGACACTTTTCTTTTCGTCTGAAGGTACAGGTCAACACTGAGAGCGAAAGTGTAAGCACAATATTTATCTATCAGCATTCAATTGAAGGGTCACACATAGCTGCAGACAACATATAACACACAAACTTATATTTTCTAATAGAGACAGTCCCTTCACACGAATTTAAACCTTGAAAGAAAGATATAAGAATGACGTGTGGTTCTTTTAAGATAAATAAAATTGTGTTTGGGTTCCATCTTGATGCTTTACACAAGCCGCCATCTAATATTGCATTTGAACAAACTGAATAGAAAGATAATTTAATAAATTTGTGGCTAAGTAATAACAGCCGCACGGGTCGATCGATCAGGTTAAGCTACGCTTGCCGTGGCTGGTCCGTGGGTAGGTGACCATCTTTACATACCAAGACCCCTCCGTGCCTCGGAAAGCACGTTAAGCCGTTGGTCCCGGCTGTCATTGTCATCTTTGAAAAAAAAAAACAAGGTGTATGCACCTATCGTATTACCCAGTAACTGGGTTGTGGAGGTCAGATAGGCAGTCGCTCCATGTAAAATACTAGTATTCAGCTGCATCCGGTTACACTGGAAGCCAACCCTAACACGTTGGGTAAAGGCTAGGTGAGATGATGTTTGTAAAGTGCAACTGACATGACCGTTGTGAGTATTTATGACTAAATTCTTTCATCAACAAAGCTCAAGAAACAGCTAAGTAATTTGAATCGTAAGGACTTTTAACGAATTCAACATCAATATCTATTGAATGAAACGATCTGCAAATGGATTACTTGTATTCTAGACATAATGATCACCATTCAGCATCATTCTCCTGCGCTTATCCCAATTTATTTGGGGTCGGCGCAACATGTCCCTATTTTCCATACTTCTCTAGAAATCGTCACCTCGGTAGTCACACCCTTTCTAGCCATATCATCTTTCACACAGTCCATCCATCGTTTCATTGGTCTTCCCCTACTCTTATAGCCTTCGACATTCATACTAAAAACTTTCATCACAACATTTTCCTCATTCCTCCGTATCACATGCCCATACCATGACAACCCATTTCCGCACAACTTTTCAGTCATCGGCGCCCATTTCAGACATAATAAAGGAGCAATAAAAGATCTCTTACCAACGAAACTAATTTTCATTCCACCCCAAAAGAAATTGAAAGCCCTTTACAACACACCCTGTCTAAACACGAAGGGTGCACCACCCTCGACGTCTTACCAGGAAATTATGAAATATGGATACAGTTTTACTGCGATTAGTCCAACAACAACAGAAACACACGCGAGCTTTAAAAAATTCAATATAATATTATGTAGTTTATAGGTTGTTGTAGTATGTAGGAGCTCGTGGCTAAGTAATAACAGCGGCACGGGTCGATCCATCAGGTTAAGCTACGCTTGCCGGGGTTGGTCCATGGATAGGTGACCATCTTTACATACCGAGACTCCTTCGTGCGGAAAGCACGTTAAGACTTTGGTCCCGGCTGTCATTCGTGGATCTTTGACAGTCGTTACGGGTCGTCAGAAGCCCGAAAGTCTGACAACCAGTCTTACCAAGGGGTATCGGCATTACCTAGTTACTGGGTTATGGGTTCGGTTAGACTGGAAGCCGACCCCAACATTAGAAAACAACGTTGGGAAAAGGCTAGGCAGATTATGTAGTTTATAGGTTGAGTCGACAAAACACGACAAGTGTACAGGGTAACAAAACCAATTACATCAATTTCTGTGAAGCCGTCTAGTCATCAATGACTGTCTGGTTTTGTCGCACCTACAATTTAAAAGATGAGTGGTTTAAGTAGGCAAAGAAGTTTTAGGTATTATATGCTTGTCCAGTCAGCGCCAAAATCTTTGATTATGGAGCTAACAATTTAATTAAAATCGTTACAGAAGTAAAATTAATAGCTACTAAATATGAAGTGTTCAAATACAATAAAGTATCGAATAATTTTGTGCCAATTTAGATGATGTGTAAGAGTAGTTGAAGCAGTGGTGGCCTGGGCCTGGGCAACGGCCTCCACTGATGAGTTGTAGGTCTTGGGTTCGTACCCAGGCGGGCGCTTTACATAATTTGATCACCAATGCTTTCAAAACGGTGAAGGAAAACATCGTAAGGAAACCGTAAAGATATGTGACATCTACCAATCCGCACTGGGCACGCGTCTGTCGAAGAAGCCTGTGTCCCAGCAGTGGGCACATTATAGGCTGATTATGCTGTAAAAGTAGCAGTGTTAATTAACTCTGTCGCTGACCGAACCTACCTTGTTCGGTGACTGTACACAGTTTCCCCCATTAAAGTTAAGCAGAGTTGTGGCCTGATTACTAATGACGAATAAATTAAGAGAGTAAACTTAGCCATTTGAAAGAGCACTCCGATAAACGTGAAGAGAATAGAAAGATGAAGAATACAGAAATAGAAACATGACTGAAGACGTGTGGTAGGTACTTGGCTGAAATAATTAAACAGACACACTACACTACACTACTACTAGATTGATATACTGTTTGATGTGCACTATGGCCGATTTCATTAAACATTATAGAACTTTATGTGCAATAAAGGAATTTAGTTTATTCCTAAAGACACAGCGTGTTATGCATTCTAATGGTGTTAGGCGCTGAGAGAGTTGGGAAAATGCTTAATTTAACATGCACTTGACATAGTATGCACATCATTCGAATAAAATAATTGAATTCTCTCATAGGACAGCTTTGCATATTAAAGGACCGAGACAAGCTGTTCTAATGTAAGTTGATAATACAGAAAAAAACAAACACAGGCTTATCTTTAGAGGATGTTGTGATAACATCCTTCCACGAGACAGAGTGGTGCAGAGATTAATTACAATTAAGAAGCACGTGTTAATCAGATTTAGATAAGACTTTGAGTTAAACTAAATGATGATGTTAGGGAACTTTTGTGGAAGTATCTACTTCAATAACAGCAAGATCGACATCTTAATTTTATTGAAGTCGAGTCATCGCAAAGTTCTAGTATAGTAAGAGATGAACAGATCTTCACAAACAGTTGCAGGATAGCTGATGTCTTTGATCAGCTGATCTGAACTGTAGCTACAGTCGCTATAGATTTGTCCGTACAAGTAGTAAATTACCGGCGTCGGATTATTATACAACTGTCATCCAGGTGCCATTACTATTTTACTATAGCCCATTTGCCTACTGCACATAGCTAAAGCTTTATTAAGGTACTATCTGCGTCCCGCAGTTTTACACGCAGAAGTCTCGTTGCCGTGGGAACATAAAAAAGTACCCTATGTCCTAACCAATAACCTGGTCTACCTATGTGTCAAATTTCATCCAAATCCGTTCAGCCGTTTTACCATGAAAGCGTAACAAATAAACTCACTTTCGCATTTATTAATATTAGTTAGGATTAGGGTTCCTGTCTTTAAGGCAATAACTCCATCGTTTAAACGATAGCTTTAAATAGAAATCCGTCTACGAATTCCTATTTGCATAACTTAAGCCTAAAAGCAGTTTCCTAGAACTCCTGAGTCACGTACAGTTCGGCAAGTATTCGCGTGACGACCGTCAAACACGCGACGACAGCTGTCGAATCGTAAATGAAGTTGCTATGGTGTTGGCGTAACAATCGCTTCTTTATGGTAATCTGATGGAATACCCGGAACGCTGACAGTCACACCACTAAAACGTTAATAAATAATCCAGCGAACTCCAGACCTTATTTGGTTGGTTATTTATTTGCAACTAGCACTTGCCAGCGACTTTGTCTGCGCCCCATATTCCCTTCCCGGGTATATCGAAAAATCCGGTCTTATTCCTTGTACACATCATACATGGAACCTCTATGAAAAATTTTGGCTTTCTAGGTCTAAGGGTTGAGCATTGATGATGAGACAACGAGTGAGCGAGTATACAACGTGTAATGCTAAATGCGCAAAACCTCTTAAGGGGTCATTGTACTCATCATTATGAACAACTTTTACTATGGGACCAAACCTGAAATCGCGAAAAAAAAATTAGCTGTTCAGTACATTTTGACGAATTATGCGAACATAAATGTACTGAACAGCTGATTTTTTTTTCGCGATTTCAGGTTTGGTCCCATAGTGAAAGTTGTTCATAATGATGAGTACAATGACCCCTTAAGAGGTTTTGCGCATTTAACGTTACACGTTGTATATTTGTTGATTTAAGAAGATATAAAAGAGCAATGATGTTGTGGGATAAGAACGAAGTTCTTGTCCATCATCATCTTCCTGTCCTTGTCCCACCTTACTCGGAGTCGGCGCAACACGTTTCCTCTTTCCATCCTCTTACCCTATCAACCGTCACACTGTCATTCACTCCCTTATCTTTCATATCATTCCTCACACAAATCCATCCATCCTTTCCTTGGCCTTCCTCTCCGAAGCGAAAGTTCTTGTCCAAATAGTTAATAACAAATTAATAAAGCTCTACATCACGTATTTCGTAATATCTCGTAGACATTTGTCTCCCACTGGATGATAAGTAGATATGTCCTGCGTGTCCTGTCACGTTACAGGAACTGATGGATGCTAGTGATGGCGCCAAACACGAAGCCGAAATCTGGGTCGAGACTCGAGACCATTTAGCACCCTCATTGTGTGTTACTCAATTAGGGTACTGTCAATCGGAATCTGAATCATTTTGAAACAAATTGCTAATCCATTCCTTCATATGTTCGAAAAATTTGTCTGCTCAACAACGTAAATAACGCAATGAATGTTGTTGAACTGTCAAAATGAAACCGATTCCGATTGATAGTGTGTTGCTACGAAGGACCCGCAAGTTTTCAATTTCCTCAGTAAAGTAATATCCCTATAACATAACACAGTAAAATAAGTCTTCAACAAAGGATTCGCCACGCCATTCACAATTAAAGATTTTATTTCCGATAATGATGTCCAACCAAAAAGGTAACATCAAGGTCCACCATTCACTCCTTTCTTTGAACAACGACGTTGCAATTAAAGAGTCATTTGAATAAATTCAAAAGAATTACACAATAGCCTTGTACCTTCATAAAATTCGTGTCATATTCAAACAATACTGTTATTACACTGAAAACGATACATTACGTAAGAACGCCGTGACCAGTGTAATATTTTGGACTCTTGGCATACGGAGAAAAAAGTAACTAAAATTTAAGTAAGTACTGGATTTGACATATCATTGCCTGTTGATAAAGAAAGTGGCGCCACCATGAACGGTCAAGGTATATTGGACACCCTGTATGTAAGATTATATACAAGTGCGTTTGTTAACGTTAACCAAATTAACCGTGAAGGTGTAATTCGTATAACGAAATTCCCATAAGAATCGATGGGTACTGATTCTTCACAGTCTGGTGTTTTATTGCTGTGACGTGATTTTATTAGTAAATGTGGTGTTTGCTACTTCACACGACACAGGGACAATTAAGTTCATAATATCTGTCTTCATAACTTTTGTAGATGATGAAGCATCGCTTGGCCTTTACAAGAAGATGCTTCATCTGTTTAGTTTAACGTGGTTTGCTGTCAAATTCAGCACAATTAACAGAAATAAACGTTAAAGCGTTGCTTTCAGTCTCCTGAAAGCAACGTAGTAACTGTCTTATGCTTAACACTGCACATTCAAGGGAGCTTGGCTATTCTTTCGAAACGTAACGAAAACGTTCTTAATTCAAAAATATACCGGTTTCAGATCTTCCTACCAAATATCTGGCTTACCAAAGTGGAATGCACTCAGCAGCACCAAAACTTTAGCATTTTATTGCCTAAATATTAGCACGTAACAATGGCTTCGTCATGCGTATAAAATTCATTCAAATTTATATTCAGGTAGTGTCTTCTTATAATAACCGGCAAATTTTCCACTTGAAAGTGTTGCGATATATTCACCATTATGAAGAGTGACTGGTATAGATAGGAACAATTATGCATAACGAACATTAATGAAAGGTGAAAAAGGTAAGATATTCGCAAGTAAAGGTTCTAGAGAGTAAAATTTAGTGAAAACTGTTTCAACCATACTACTTAATGGCATCCAGTTCTTGGCTCAATTTACTCTGAAGACGTAACTTTATCACAGCAAGTTCCGAAATTCTTGGAAAAGTAGTACCTACGTAAGACCGTAAAAGTTCCATCAAAATAAAGAGTTGTGAAACAAGTGTCAAGTACTACAAGTAACACTATCAAAAGTACTGTTACAATTACATGAAGATTCGTCAGAAGCAGTACGAGAACGAGTCATAAAGTGCACTTTACATTCCCACCCGGTCGGTAAAACAAACATTTGACTAACAGAGAAAACGCGATGTGGTATGTACGGACTTGATTTCACAAAAATTATAGTAACAGAAGATTCACTAGATGATGCAATTGTACCCAAAGGCACAAAATATGCAAATGTGGTCTAATAAAAGTATGATCTAAGGCAATCTCTTATTGGATTGGATTAGAGTGATCAAAACTTCGGAATGCCACCAACTATAAACAAATAAATAAACTAACTGCGATCAACCGCCATCTTGGTGTAGAAAATGAAAATAAGAATTCTAAATCTCTATTTTATTGCAGCATCCGGACGAGCACAACAACACACGGATAAAACTGTCATATAGTAATCAGGATAAAGTGCTGGTGTGGTTTCTAACTTCAGAGAGTGCCTCCACAAATGTGTCGTAAACTGCAATGGCCGCGAACAGTAACCCATATTACATGTTAACTATAACTAACGTAGCCTTGTTAGGAGTGGATTTTCTGTGGCTTCCCATTCATAATAGAATGAATCACCGCTGACCGCGGTTTCGCAACGGCCAGCTGATGACAACATTATGAGGCTAAGATATTACGGATACTGCCTTAGTTTGGCGCCTTATGCGATTTATATTGCGGTTAAGAGCGCTGTTTTAGCTTCATTTTCTTTTGCTTCTCTTCCTATTTTATCTATTCTTGTAGAAAGTGGAGCAGTTGGATATTAGGATCATATATTTCCCACAACTTTCAGTTAAATACGTTACACTAGCTAGTACATTTATGATTTTCCTTTGCTGTATTTAAGTCATATCTGGCAATGGTAGTTTTTGGGAACCGCTAGCATAATGTTGAGTAGTTGTAAATAGGCTAGTTTTTCATTCCAGAATTGGCTCAAGAATTACATTACTCATCATATCTGCCTACCTTCTCCCAACTACAAATCTTCAACTATGTAGGTTCGTCAAGAATTAGGTGAACCAAATAACACAATATAATATTTTCATAGTAACAACAACATAAAACAATCAAGAATAAAATAAATAAATAATAAAGAATTTGAGCACGATGTCGAAATATTTCATCAAAAGTATTGTTGCAGAATTCAAGGCCTTGGTCATGAAAGTCTGCAAATTACAACAAAGCGATTGCGATGAATTGTAGCATTCGTAAAAGAATATAAAATTAATAACAGCTGTGTGTAAATTATATTGAAGTTATGGAATTTGATTATGTATCTCCAGCAACTGATGCAACCCTTATTTAAGGGAATCTTATTTAAAAACTCTTCACCATAAGCACACTTAAAATGAACACCATTATTTGTTGATTGAAAATCAAAGAATAGGGGTTGGTTTTCCACCTTGACAAGCAGTTAGTCTATCAGAACTGCAACATGGAGATAAACCCATCTGACCTCCGCTACCTACTTCGAAGGAAAAACGACATAAAAGATGGCCGACATCAAATAGCAACAAGGCGTGATGACAAACGCGAGAAACAAAAGACACCTGATACTGACAAACTCAGTAAATAGAGACAGGCTGTCAAAAGATTTCTAGAGCGGATAGCGATACGAATACTCAAAGAATACAACACTTCAGCTATGACATTATACTCCTACGTGCCACACCGTAAAATGAAAAAAAATCGGCCAAGTGCGTGTCGGACCACGCACAATGAAGGGTTCCGTAGTTGAAAAGAACATCCCAAAAACAAACTTCATTGTAATCCCGAAAAAATATTTTTTATGTGAAAAAATTACAAATTAACAATTTTTGACTTTTTCTTTTTCTTGTGCTGAGAGACCTTGCTTCTTGCCAAATTTAATAATTCTAAGACAGAGTAGAAGTAAAAGTACCATACAGAAGAGTGGAAGTACCATATAGGTTTTGATTTACTTGCGAGTATCAAAATATGTCGCATAAATGGCCGTATCTATTATTGCGTTGACTTTGAAGCTTGATATTTTTGGAACTGCAAGGGACCATAGACCTACGTATTTGATATTAATTTCAACTTGATACCTCTACGCGTTCCTGAGAAAAAGGGTCTTGACAGACTGACAGACAGACGGACAACGAAGTGATCCTATAAAGGTTCCGTTTTTTTCCTTTTGAGATACGGAACCCTAAAAAATCAGTACCTAATTATGTAGCTTGTGCTGCATGCTGTAACGAAAGAATAAGAATTAAATATTGGCATAGATCATACAGGACTATGACAAAACGCAAGTTCAGGTGAAACAAGAAAGTTTAGATAGGGCCAAGAGGGGACTTACGTACAAGGCTGGCAATGAAAATTATTCCAATAAAAATTCAAATCTGGCATAAATACAAGAAGTACCTACCTATAGCATCAATAGAAGCTCTATTTAATCTTTCATACATAAGCATAACGTTATTTCGGTTCATATTTAAGTACTCAGAGTCATTGTTCTCTTCACATTCGCATTACAACGTATAAGTTCAATCTATTGTAACGGGCGCTCCTACTACATAAATTGGTCGAAGAATCTGGGTTTCCGGAATGACGTCAACCTCTCCTAGTATTACATTGAACACCTACATGCGAGGTTCAATATCGCCCATATATTATGCATTTGTAAACCCTTCATTTGTGTTCTTTTCAAGAAGCACACAAATGAAGGCTTAAAATGCACCCACATTTGGCAGTATTAGGTCACATGTAATGGGGAAGACTTCAGAATATTGAATTTAAAGATCGCAATTACTAAGAATCGTAGGAAAACAAATAATCATAATGTCAAGGAAGCGCTTGTTAATAGTCAGGACTTGACAGTATTTAGGAGGATTTCGGGATTAAAAACAATGAAAATATATTATTGCTCCAAATCCAGACATATTTCCAAACAAAGCGTTGTGTTTAAACGTCAACAAAACGTATGGGTATTGCAAGTGAAACGGACCATGAATACGATGCACTGTTTTCTCAAATAACGTTTACGATCGCACAATCGATGACCGTTTTGGAACCACCGTAACAATGTCCATATCATACTACATACGTTCTCTGCCTACTTATTGAACAGTGCCGTTACCGAACTAAGCAGAATGTTTATAATGAGTATTCAAAATAACGTAACTTATATCTTCTGTTGTGTCATGTGTGAATCCGAACGCGTGCAGCCTTTTTTGTTTTCCCACGAATATTGCAATGGATGCGTGTTCGAATTTCAAATTCTGATGTAGGATGGGAATGCGTGACTCGTGTGGCTACATATATGCAACCGGTTCTCCAAAAAATCGTTTACAACTTACCGTCTTTAGCAGATAAGTATGTACTCCTATTACTAAATTGTCAACTTAAATTATGTTATTGGATTTGGAATTAAGAAATTAAGGCGCGGTGTTAGCTCAACATTCACAAATATTGGTTTCTTGGATTGTCGAGTATGTTGTAACGCAGTTAAACTATCCGACGCAAAAAATACAGTGTACACAGAATAAGAAGAATAATAATAGAAGGGTTTAAACAAAAACTTTAACTGAATAGAATAGTAAAAAATAGTTTAATATTCCCAGTAAAAAATTTGGAAGTTGCTCCGCAAAAATACACTTTGACGTCGAACATCTCTGTATTTTCAGCGATAACGACATTCTTTTTTTTTTAAGAATTTAATAGAATTAGCATTTTTTTAAAACTTGAACCGGACATTTATTTAATTTATTGTGTACATTCTAAATAATCTAAAGAAAACCGGGAAAGAAATGCACATTCGCAGCTTAGTCACATCCCGGCAACACAAATATTATTTTAAATTTTCAATCTTATTTCAAGGCAGCTAATGGTGACAATAGATTACGCGGTTGTGTGACGTTTAAAAACGTAGTCAGTCAGCGCCTTACTACAATTACCCATTTTTCCCTTCTAACAAAAGCATGTTAATTCACACCCAAGAGAAAACAAGCGTAAACTAAAGGTGTTAATTCAGGAAGCGATTGTGTTCAATGACAAAGATGTGTTTAAGTATCGCCCCACATCGCTCTTGATCTAATTTCACATTGTGATGCAGTTCAGTTTTCACACGGTTCCGTGAAACGCCCGTGGTGCGAAAAATTAGTTATGTGTCACGGTATAGCTTGAATGCTGAGAAAGTAATGCACATGTCAAGCACAATGCACTAATATAATGTCTTTATATCCGTATCGTCATAAGAAACCGGATAGAAGAATAATAAGATAGTTATCTTGTGTTGTCAGTTGTGCAAAAAGCCGGTGTAGTGAGGCGCAAAAAGTTTGAATCATGAAAATTGGGTTACCGGGCTTTATAGCGTCAACGTGTCACTAAACTATTTGGAAGATAACACGCAAAGGTGTCAACTGTACAGCTTAATATTAATGAAAAAAAACCGGCCAAGTGCATGTCGGACTACTCACAATGAAGGGTTCCGTAGTTGGTATAAAATTATCCCAAGAACAAACTTAACATTACAGTTGAAAAGCATGTTCTCCCATACATTCCAACAGTAAATGTAAGTTTGTACTCACAATATTGAGAGATTTACCAAGTTATTTTAAGACTACAAAGTTCTTATAGATTTTCCTGTAATCTACAGGTTACACACCTATTTTGTGTATTTTTTTCAAAATTTTATGTTCTGTAGTTTCGGAGATAAGGGTGGGGGAATGGTCAATTTTCGTCTATTATCTTAAATAACTTTAAAACTATTTATTTTAAAATTATAAAAAAAATATATTTAGCACTCTCATAGGAAGCCCTTTCATTTGATATATCACCCGGTACCGTTTGCAAAACTTTTTCTTTTTAATTTTCTTATTTGTCCCCTAAAAGTGACCCCCCTATTCAAGATTTATTTATTTACTTTAGCCGTACGTGTTTGGGTCACAGAAATCCATATGTGTATCAAATTTCAACTTAATCGGTCCATTACATTCAGAGCAAATTGGCTGTGACAGACGGACAGACGGACGGACAGACAGACAGACAGGCAGACAGACAGACACACGAGTGATCCTATAAGGGTTCCGTTTTTTCCTCTTGAGGTACGGAACCCTAAAAAGAGTATACTTACCTATTAAAAAAATAAAACTATGTATTTTAATTAAAATCGGAGTTAGTTTTTAGAATAAGAAATAGTGTTTTCAAGAACAGAACATGGAAAGGAAGCACAGTCTTATTTAGACTAGACGGCCCATTATTACGAAGAAGATGATACATTATAAATAATAGGCTCTAATGCGTTTTTTATATCCTGTGAACGAGTCTTGCAAGGTCTTTAGTCAGAATAAAGTTATATCTTGTTACTAAACACGTTATTAACCAAGCTAATGGATGGCCTTTTTATATCTAATGCCTTAGAGTAATTAGACTGTTTGATTTGGTCATCATCATTTAGGAATCAACGGAACATTCACAAGAAACAAAAGGTAAGAAAATTAAAACATTAAGTTACAAAATGACAGATATAAAAAAAAACAAAAGTTCTAAATTCATAATTGCTTCGTCTCAATTTAGCTAAACAGCGTATCGCATCCAATCAATGCCTCGATATTTAGAGCACGTTCGATTTTTAAATGAAGAAACGTGTTGCTAATAGAACTCGATTAGTTACTCGAATGAGTCTAGCTCGCTATTTCTCGATTATATCGATTACCTAACAAGTCGGTTGCATCTCGTGTCTCGGTTACCTCATCTGCACTCGATTCCGAAGGTCACTCGCTGTGTGTCGCGAACTCGCGAGACTATGTCTTAGTTCGTGCTTTTGTTTAGGTATTGTTGTTTGCATGGAATTGTTATTATAACTCATGTATAGTGAAAATTACAGAAGATCAACCAAATAAAAAAACTTACACGTTCTAGAAATTGTAACATTAATTTGTCTCATATTAACGTATCCTGTTTTAATCGAGATATATGTAGTTTAATTTGTCTTACATGAACCACTGGTAACGGTAAGGAAAAGGAAGAACGCAAACAAATTACCTGAAACAAAAGATAATAAAACACTGATTAGACGTAAATAAACCAATAACAATAAAACAATATAAATCTGTACTAGAATGAAACAATAATGTTATCTATGACAAAACTTAATAAAGTTGAACAAAAGACACAGTACTCTATGAAAAGCAATGACATTTAAAATGATG
Source organism: Cosmia trapezina (assembly GCA_905163495.3). Classification (NCBI taxonomy): domain Eukaryota; kingdom Metazoa; phylum Arthropoda; class Insecta; order Lepidoptera; family Noctuidae; genus Cosmia; species Cosmia trapezina. Next base: position 13,422,933 of record LR991042.1, read on the forward strand.
GACAACTCTACAACATAAAATACGATGATTGTCTTTGTCTTCCTCCAGGCCATACGCAGCTTCCGGTACTTTCTACCAAACGGACATACATAATACCGACCATTTATCATTAGTAATAACAATATAACATGTAATTACTGCACCTGGAAGCCGATGCTATCTATGGCCAACTGTTTGACAATTGTTTGTCCAACTAACGAATGTTTGCTCTAAATCTGACGATAATAAATATAAGACCGTGTGGGCGATTGCCTACAGACACAAATAACTATGCTTAGATCATGTTTAGATTTTCTCGGGTTTTAGTATCGACATTCGTTTGACCACAAGTATGCTTAGTAAGTCAAGTTTATAATAGGTACTCGTTTTGTTCATTATCGTTTGAACGTGAATGCTTTATTTATACGTTTCCGTGAGCTGGGGAAAATACATATTAAATGTGACACAGTTTGCAAAGAAAATATTATGCTAGAATTTTTAACAATGCTTAGCCAAGTTACATTACTGGGTAAACTTGAATCATGTGGGAGTTAAACAACCCGTTTCTGTTTTGAACTGTCTGTATTATTAACTGCATCAAGCAATCAATCGTACAACTGCCATTTCCGGATGCGACCAACACAAACAAAAATTCTCCATTGTCTTCGTTCCGCTAAAATATTTGCACACGAAACACGTTTGGGCCACTTCAAATGGATCCCCAACCAGCCAGTTTTAAAAAGCCTATTGTCAATAGAGGCTTGACCACATCGATCGATGAGACATCTCACATAGCGTTCGAAAAAAAATAAGACAGTATTTAAAATTCTTCTTTTAAATATTGTCTTGGAGATTTCCGCGCCATTTTCGGCCAGCGTCAGTCTTTGCTTATCCAATAAGTACTTTATCGGTTATATTTTAAGTTATTTCCGAACACCACGAGCAAACGACAAGGCTTGCTGACTCATACTTCCGTGGAACGAATAGATTAAACAGCATTATAGCGATTACTGTACCTTTCCGAGTACATGATACACGTCCAAGCATGGTTTTCTTGTTCACTGAACGTCTAGAAGTGCACGCGAATCGTTTTCATTTCCACGGAATTAGCATAATTATTGCGGATTCAACAAGACTTTGTTTTAAGTTAGTACACTTTTTGTAGGATACAATCATCTAGGTACTATTTTGGTATTCCTGGAAAAATTTTTTTTTGCCGGCCGGCGTCCTGTAGACGAGTTCTACCATTATGATGAAATTGTCTCTACTATCGAGTCCCAACTTCTTTAATAATAAAAATAAATAATTAATAATAAACTTCATAAAGGACTAGACAATATCTTCAAAAATCGTTGGTCAACTTAATTCATTTTTAATTGCAATTCACATTACAAAGGACGACCAGCGCCCTCGCAGTTCGTCTGTTACTCTGTCGTGTCACAAAACAAAAGTAGTACAGAATGCCCACGCAAGAAGATCTTGCACTTACGGCCAACTGAGTCTGAAGTACATTAGTTTCGTTTCACAGCGTTTCACACACACCAAGTGTCACAAGGTGACACCTTCGATCAATAGTGCTATTATTTAGCGAAGCCTGACACGACGAATCCTGATCGATGATGGGTAGCAGTTCAGGAATGAATGCTCCCTCTTTCAGAACATCCTTGGTCTTGCCAAGGTACAAATAATGAAATAAAGTTTTATTGTTACTGTCATATGAAAAAAAAAACTCGAATTATGATACCTACTTAGTAAAACAAAACAAATCTATAATAATAACAACGCAACGGACTACGTTTTTCGAGAAGACTTCAGTTAGTATAACCGGCCGTGACCTACCTAAGACTTGATTGCGAGAAGTATCTTGATTTAAATGACACTACTGCAGTTTTGTTTTTGTGATACACATACGTATGACGTCACACACAGACCAGATGTTGCAATATTACTGTCACTTTCTTGCAAAATGTGTCCAATACAGTATGTGCTTTTTCAGGGTCAAAGCTCATGTGAATAAACATTTTACTGTATTAAATTTCTGATTAAACGAAGGATTGTACTGAACAAGGGTTTACTGTGAAGTGTAATATTTTATGTCAGAACATGTTTTAGGTGTTAGTCACCGGTTGGAAGGCACGTATATGGGAATGCTTTTGTAAGTATGTGTTGTACAAGTCATTACATAACATTCTGACCATTTTTAATTATCAATGAAGTGTTCTAAAGTGAGTTAAAAACATTTAACGCTATTCATATGTCTTGATAATGTATATGTAACTCTTTTCTGATTCACTGGAGAATATTTTCCTCGATACGACATTGCTTTATGACGTCAGAAATTCAACAAGTGGGAGACCGGTATCCTACAGCCTGTTTGCCTTTGGAGAAAAAATTATGACCTACACAACAATTTTAAGTGACCCCAAAAAGGAAATGACATGCATATTAGACTGGATTTTTTTAGTTCTCTTAGTCTTGCTGTTTCTTCTAATATCGAATAGTTGGCGTTTTAAAATCTGAAGGTTTCCCGAAACGATCAATTACCGACCCAGTGCAATTGAACCGATGGACAAAAGAAATTGATGGCAATTGATCGGTTCGGGGCCACTTACAAATTTTTATTTATTACCTAGTTCTAATTACATATCATAATCTTCCGTTTTTTATTTACTACATCTTTTTAATTACATATTTGAAGTTCCGGCAGCTAATATTGCATCTACATCAAATTGCATCGTTCCGTCTGCAAGATTGAGAGTCCGATTTCAGCGCAAGGTCATGCATCCGCAATCTCTCTAATTAGAAACAGTATTAATTAGTTTCATATCAACGTTCTGTATATTTCTGCGATAATTTTCTGTGTATTCATGAGCACGAAGAAATTACAAAAGTAATTAATGTTACGGATACGTATTGGTGTTATTTAAGTGGCGGTGCTTGGAGGAGGAATATGTCCAGCAGTGGTTGTCTTTCGGCGGCTGAAATGATGATGATGATGATTGGTACAGCTGGCTGAAATGTTTTTCCAGCAAAAAGAATGACGGTAAAAATAATGTTTATGCAATCATAAGGAGAACAAACAGCAGAATGATTACAACAGAATTTTACAGTTTCACGGTTTTGTTTGACATCTCTCGATTGGGAAGGGATAGTACCTAATGAGAGAGATACCTGCAAATAGTATGAGTAAGTGACGTGCTAGAAGAACCGATGACCTGGTTAAGGCATCAGAGAAGAATTTGATGCGAAAAGCTGAACCAGGAAGAATGTCACTATGAAAGAAAGAAGATTAAAAGCCAGACCGATTTCCAAAGCCACCAACAACAAAACTGTTCTAGATAAATACATCGATTGCAAAACGTAATGAAGATATCGGTCAATCAATCGGTCGGATCAATTCACAGCACGCGATGATTGATACGCAAGCAAGTGTAACAGGTGAACATATCGTGAGAAATTAATATCGCGTGATATGTGCACCGAAGTGGTTCAGCAGGAATATAGGATAGATGTTAAGAGCGCACTCTTAACTGAGTTAAGCCGGCTTGCAACAAGAGGAAAGGAAGTAGAAAAAAATTCACTAAGTAATATAATTGTTTCAAAAACGATGCACCGTTCCGCTTTTAAGCATAGCTTAGGTGGAAAGCTAGTCTAAAGAACCTTTACAAGCTTTTATGTAGCTTTTCAACTTGTTAGTATGTCATGCATGAATGATCTCTATTACTATCTGTTCTCATTGTTAACCTGTATCAGTATAAGCTGAAGCAGTGGATCTGATACATCTTGTGCTATTGCGGTTGAATGCAGTTCGGCTGCATCTTCTTATCAGTCATCTTCACACTATGCATCGCGTGCTTCTAAATGTTTGTAAGCCATTCATCTTTCTCTTATCACAGCATCCTACTCTTCATCATAATAAAAGTGTGTCATCTTCCTCATTTCAATAGAAATTAATGATTATAGATTAATTATAACCTAGATATGTTATTTGATTAATCGATTTTAGATTGGCTTATTAAAATTCATTGGAAAATATGTTATTATTAGGTAGGTATGTTTAACCGTATCACAAGAGGTCAATGGATGATTTGTACATCCTTCTAGTACAAATTAGAAGTTGTAAATCAATTTAAGCAAATGTTTTAGTTTTGTTTCCGCTACTTCCATGCGATAAGTATTTCGTAACCTACTACATACATGTTAACACGAATAAAAATGTCAAAAATTGCAACTGTGTTTCTCCATAATTGACCTTGAAGCATGAAATTCATTCATATTATGCGTTTTATATCCATACTCTCGATATAAATATGTCCATACTTCACGATTTATGTCCATATTTACATATGTATGGCCATTTTATGACCGAATTCCATGCGAACTGGTCTTGTTCTTCACATTAAAGAACATAAGGACAGTCTTTTTACGGCAGTCAAGGGCAACTGTTACCATACATCATTAGATGTTATACAAATCCACATAATTATATCTATAATTAATTGCTCTCATTCCATCTCGAAGCACGTTACTCTCACAGCATTTAAATATTCAGTGTGAAACGGAAGTAAACACTATAATGTGTAACGAATGCAAAATTTTTCGAAAGTATAACACGATCTGTTTTCGACTCTAAAAGTAACTACATACATTTAATTTCCTCTTACATTTTTATAATTGGTTTGTTATTATTTTTGCATCCTCACTAAATCTTTACTTACCTAATTATTTTGCTAATTTAAGTTTCCTTAAAACGGTGACTGACTACTATCTAAACATCATCTTCTGTCATGTGCTGTTTCATCACCTATTATTTTTATCTCTCCTTCCGTATAATTATCGTTTTATCATTATTGTATCCAATGCCTGTCTGATACGTCTAACTAATTAATAAACACTGTCGACAAGTTCTTAGTTAAATGACATGATTGATGACTATATCATATCAAAATGCATGCATATCTTGAACGATGGTCTACTTAGACAGGCATGAGAAGTAAATGATCAGTATAACTGTGAAATATTTATAGAATCGAAGACATAGATAGTCCTACAAAAGCGATTTCTGATGAAAATATTGATCACCCAACAAGTTCCGAAAATCTCACTAATATTAATCTGAAACTTCTAGTGTGCCAGTGACTCACACACATATATACATATAATTCCGATTCTATTATTTTAAATACGACTATGTAACACGTATTTCAAATAATAGTAGTTCAGTAATTTCCACTCAAGCGTAGAGAAGCTATGGAAATCACAATATCGTAGATACACTACTTACTATATTTAGAATCAACCCCTTTTGCATTGCGTAACCAGAGCAACAGAGCAAAAGTAATAAGAATGAATAGTATAATATCGACTCTTTCCGCTACAAGGGACGTAAAGACCATTTTGGGCCAAATTCAATTTTTGATGCAGTCTTCTATCTATCAGTCAACTAAGTAAGACTGCACATCAAAAAGTGAATTTAGCCCAAAATGGTCTAACTTTACGTCCTTTGTAGCGCAAAGAGTCGATATGCTTCACATGGTTTTTACGACTTTGACAAAACATCGATATTTCTTCATTATTTGTCAGTAAGTTTAATCTTCTTCTTAGCGTGTCGATGGCAAATATAATTTAAATTTTAACTAACACCAAGCAACGCTAACACCATTCGCTGACGCAGACAAAAGGTCTTCACGTATACAGGTGACAGGGCATTCAGCGCAAGATGAGTGGGCCATGGTCTGCGGGGAGACGCCGCGTATGCACATAGAACTTCCGGAATATATTCTCTAAATGATGGTGAAAGCCGCATTAAAATCCGTTGATTGCGATCACACAGACAGACACGACAAACGACTTCAATGTATGTACGTATATAGATAGACATACAGAAAGTCGAATAAGAATGTTATATTGACACACTAGCTTTTGCCCGCGGCTTCGCCCGCGTGGATGTCGGAAAATATCCCACGGGAACATACTACCGGAGTGCGTTGATGAGTCAGTCAATCAGTCAGTCAGTCAGGACTCCTCTTTTTATTTAAGTATATAGATATTATAGATTACTAAAACAAATGAAAGTCGAAAAAATACAGATAATCATATCTTATATATATAAGATCTAGAGATAGACGATATTGTAATTCATATACAAGTGAATTGATGTTGAACTGAATTGCAGAGTTCAAACATACAGGAGGTCACGGCTATGATCGGTAACGGTTTAAGAGTAATTGAAACTACTATTGACACAGATATTGGATCATGAATCTAAAGAAATGAGAAGAAAGAATCTCTAGCGCGATAAGTTAGTTGAATGGGGTAGAACTGGTACGAAAAGGTAAAACAGAGAAAGGGGAATATGTATGAAATATTTAGGCTGTAAGTATGCAGTAGCGGTGTGTTAGAACAGCATTACAGCACCCCAACAAGTAACACTCTTTCTATGACACAAAAAAATTACTAGACCGTTGCTAAGGAACGCAATGATTGTTGTTGAATTGTCAAAATTAACATAGCATAACATAACACCACGCTTTGTTTCCCCGAAGGGTTGGGCAGTGGTGTGCCTAATGCCTATAAGTAGTACATCCACATTTCGCCAGTTGTGTTTAATACCCATGTAATAGGAGGCGAGTCTATTGCCATTAACCAGGCACAAATCCAGACTCCGGGCTACTACTGCGAAATTCCAGATAGAAAAACCCAATAACACTCTGCCCGATCTGGGAATCGAACCCAAGACCTCATTCCCAGCAGTAGCACTTGCGACCAACGAGGCAGTCAAAATGAATACAGAAGCAGAAGAAAAAAAACATGCAGAGATTTACTCAAGACAAAACGATAGTCAGAAGCAAACGTATGCAATGAAAACAACAAACTGTCATAATTTAAGCAATGTAAGGAATATAATAGTAGGCTGGACACATAGAGACTCATAGTGCAAGTGGATTTCTACATGCTCATAACATAGCAACGACAGTTACAATTTGCCACTATAGGATATGTAGTGGTTAAAATTTATCTGATCGATTGATTTCCTGGTTTCGATAATCATAGCGACATTTAAGTACTACAAATGCAAATGTATCATTAAGCGACTACACTAATCGTGCAACAAGAACAATAGATACTAACTTATAAGTGATTATGTTATATATATATATATATATATGGAGCTAACCTTTTATAAACTGTGATACAGTGCTTGCTTAATGACAGACATCTTTTGATCCTTATCTGTAATATTAGCTTCGTGTTCATCAACACTGACAGCTTGTGTCCGCCTACTTTAGGAGATTATTATTTTTTACATATCATCGGTTATTTGTTTATTTTCAGTATATTAATTAGACGTGGCCTCTGGACTGAATATAACTGTTCTGTAGCTAACATCAGACAACGTATTTTAGAATTGTTACTGACTTGTAACACGCAATCTTTCTCAATCAAATTAGAATATTCATAGGCTAGTTCGTATGGTGGTTATCTCTTAAATCTCTGGATAATGGAACGTTTTGGTTCTAAAGATTTGGTAGAGGTAGCTTTAAATGATAACTTGCTAACCCATGCCATCCGCTAACCGTCTCTCATTTTACAACAAATCAATTTGCAATTAATTTTGGTCTACTAACACTATCTTAACACCAATCACAGAATAAGCAAAGGCTTAACCTAACAAAGCACAGTTTATCGCGATCAGTTAAACAAACTAAATCTAACTGCAGAACAATTTCAATTGAAGTAGACGGCAATCGCAATAAACCCGGGGCTATACACACGGGTGAAAGTCCAAGTACCCACAATTATCACCTGTTGTGGAACTTGCAGGAATTGCCGCTCGTGTCCTCCGGCCTTATTGCTCGGTAATCTTGAAGCAATCAAATTAATTTTAGTTTGACACCTTTTCCTGTGATCAAGTAGTGTATGGTCTATGGTTCTAGTGTTGCTTTGTAATTTATGGTGAGACACTATCATTTATGAATATGCCTTAAGGAGTTAGATTGAAATTAATGTTCTGTACTGTGTAATTATTTTGTGTCGCAAATGTGTTTGTTACTTCCCGAGAGTTTTTGTTTATTTAGATTAGTCACTAATAATCAGTATTGAAGTGTCTGGTGTCGGCAATAACTTCGTTTGGATGGAGGATTTCGACTAACAGTCTATAGACGTTTTTTATTTCAGCCGTTGGTCCCGGCTGTCATTCGTGGATCTTTGAAAGTCGTTACGGGTCGTTAGAAGTCCGAGAGCCTGACCACCAGTCTTACCATGGGGTATCATATTACCCAGTTACTGGGTTGTGGAGGTCAGATAGGCAGTCGCTCCATGTAAAATACTGGTATTCAGCTGCATCCGGTTAGACTGGAAGCCGACCCCAACATATTTGGGAAAAGTCTAGGCAGATTGATTGGTTAGCATTGTTGAGAGCTCGATCCTAAGACAATGTTTTCGGGATGTCATGTACAGGTTCACCATTTTATCCCTTAATATTAAAAAGCCTTCCTCGAATTCCCATTTTCCAGTACACTATCTCTGTATTGCCTCAGTTCAAAGGATCGGATTTAAATACATAGTTCCAGCTAAGTCATGCCTGTGATAAAAGTTAATTTTATAGGCTATAACCTGCCTATAGCCTTGTGGAGCCATGGCGATGTGACTCGGAGATGACCCGACATGTTTTCTAACTCCAATGATAGGGAAAATAAATCGTACAAAACAAGATTAACCAGAATCGATACAAGTAAGGATATAAAATGAAAATTCTTTATGCTATTTCTATCTCAGGTAATTTAAGATACATTATGCTTTGAAACTGAGTATTCATTAAGGAAGAGTTAGTTATTCATAAAATTGCTAAACGATCATAAAATCCATGATATAGCCATACCATTATAGCAGATGGCAGATTTATAATAATTCTCTTTTGCTAAAGAAACAAAAGAACGTTGTACATACATAAACAGTACCTACTACCTTCTCAAACAAACCCCATAACTCTCCTACAAACAAGTTAAAGTTCGTGAGCACATTCGTAAGAAGCTGGCAGTATTTGTCTTATTTGTTTTGGTATATTCGTATTTATTTGTGCTTATATTTATGTAAATTAGGTAACATATATATGTCGGATATATATTATATTTATAGTTTTTAATAGATTTATGTGTGTTTATCCGTATATGTATTTGAATAAGCGTTTATTCCACAAATTTCGTCATTCCACCTATCACTGTTTCTCCCTAAGGTAGACTGGTAGAGAATGCCTATGGCATTATTAATCCGCCTCTGTACATTTGTGTGTAAACTATTCAATAAATAAAAATGCTATAACAAATTCTCCATCGACTTTCACTTACAAATCTATAAAACAGTTTGCATCACCTATCAGCAGACAAATCTCGAGTACAAGCGGGGTTGACCCCGTCAACTGTCGCTGCGATCTTTATTACTTTGCCAGCTAAAGTTCACTCGGTTCCCTGCGCAGGCGACCGCTTGCGAAATATCCCTCGATATCTAAGAACACGCCTTTAGGCCGGGACTACATAAGACCGCGACGCGATCTGTGAAATATTCTATGCGATTATAAATAACAAAAATAACAAACTAGTTACTAGAGTAGGGTTGCCATTCGTCCCGATACGTCGGGACATGCAGCGCTATTAACAGTGGTGTCCCGAGCGACGCGCGACGTCCCGACAAATACATCAGCATCCAGACATATACGGAACACAACGAATCGACGAATACGCAATTCGGAATGTAAAATTGATTTTAACATGAGTTGTGAAGAATTTTATAAATTCGTGAAAGGTGGCCCACAATATTACTGTCCCAGGTGAAATCATCTGAAAAATATAAAAAAGAATGATTGTATCCTCAGTAAATTAAAAATAAATATTTACAAAATAAATGTTTTTTGATTTTTGGTTTATTTCACCCACAAAAATTTCCCTTTGCTTTAAATGTCCCGACGGTGTCTCGGGCAAATATAGCAACCCTATACTAGAGCAACCCTATACTAGAGCAACCCTATACTAGAGCAACCCCTGCCTTCGCAAGGTTTGTACGAGTTGCCAAAACATGGAGATTCATTTAACTTTTTTTAATCATGTATTACTCGTATGCACACAAACTATGAGGAATAAATTCTTTTTAATGATGGTGAAAACCTCATCAAAATCCGCTGCGTAGTTTAGAAGAAGAAAGGTACGCCCAATTATTATTGCGCTAGCAATCTTTGATTTTGTTCTATTATAAGATTGGTACTGAGACAACATTGGTGTAAACACGGATCGTCGGCTACAACTACCATGCGAAACTGCAGCTTTAATAGAACTTCAAGAACTTTTATTTTCTACTTAATATGTGCAGGTACCTAATGTAATACACGTTATCGCCAGATAAATGTATAAGCAAATAAGCAACACCTTTCCAGAAATAGCTAGGCTAATGTAGCTTCAGCCTAAGAACCTTAAATTGGATCTCATTATTCTCATTTGATTTGAGAAACGGAACAAATGGGTTTAAATATTGGCAATTGTTTTAAATATCATTGAGATACGACCTTCTACATCTAATACATATTGTAAAAATTAAAGTCGCTTTTCGTGTCTGTCTGTGTGACTGCGTTGTTCTTGTAAACTATGCAACAGATTTTGATGTGGGTTTGACCGTCATTTATAGAATTTATTCCAGAAGGTTTATGTATATTTTCATAAACTTACATTCAATAAAGATTTTTCTGTTTTGTCAGATCATAAAAACCGTGCAAAGCAGGGCCAAGCGGGGAGCCGCTAGTTTTCGATAAAATGTGTCAGACTGTCAGTGAATAAAGTTGTGTCATTATGTTTTATCTTCCGGTAAAGTAAGAAAATAAATTAGTCATAAGACAGGTTCTCTCGTTACGCCTACGATGTGTCTTGTCAATGATTGTGTTGTAGATATGGACGCCATATAATATTCTGAAGAATGTAGTTTCAAAACTAATAAAACATTATTAAAAATAATGAAGCAAGATCAGGAATTAAATCGACAAATTATTACAATGAATTTTGTGAGTGGACATTGATGGAAGCCATAAAGCACATGCCATCTAAAACTCCTCAAATTAAACGCTATAATCGTTAATCATCAATACAACGTTTTGTTACACTCTTTCCTTACCTATTTACAACATAAACCAAAACAAAGGTTGATTACCAAAACATTACGTGACAAAGGTCTCATCAAATCTGTCAACGTTTGGAGTCACGTTTGACTTACGACTGTATAACATACGACTTTATTACACACATTTACATAACCCTCACACGGCCCTGTAAGAACCTACACGGTGCAGTTAAAAATAAAATATTGATAACTAGCTTCTGCCCGCGACTTGAAATTTCGGACCGCAACGAATCGCGTCGCAACACATCGCGTCGCATCACATCGCCCGCCCGCGCTATTACATCGTTTTCGCTTAACGTTATTTCCGACTTATTTTCTTTTTGCTCGACTCCTAAATGTCCATGCAGGCTCGCATGTTTAATAGCCTTCGTCGAGAATTGGGTTACCAAATGCAAAAATAATTTTTAAAATCCGACTGGTACTTCCAGATTAGCGCGTTCAAACATACAAACAAACTCTTCTTATATTAAAGATATAGATTCACATAACCCTCACACGCCGGCCCTGTTAGAACCTACACAGTGCAGTTAAAAATAAAATATTGATCATAAAGAACTCACGTAGAAAGAAAGCGATCGAAACAAACAATTTTGTCAGAGAAATCGATATTAATTGGACACGGGAAGGTAAATAGTTACTGCGACGAGTTTATCGATCACAAGGAATGGTGAATTTTTGGACATCGAATTACGATTTTACTTTTCACATTCATATCTGAGATTCCAATCAAGTTTTCATGAATTGCCATGGTGTGACTTGTAAAAAAAAAATATCGATCGATCAGGTTAAGCTACGCTTGCCGCGGTTGGTCCGTGGATGGGTGACCATCTTTACATACCGAGCCCTTAAGCCGTTGGTCCCGGCTGTCATTAGTGAATCTTTGTCAGTCGTTAGGGTCGTCAGAAGCCCGAAAGTCTGGCAACAGTCTTACAGGGGTATCGTATTACCCAGTAACTGGGTTGCGGAGGTCAGATAGGTAGTCGCTCCATGTAAAATACTGGAATTCAAATTCATCCGGTTAGATTGCATAGTTGGGAATAGGCTAGGCAGAAACATGATGATATAATAATAAATGTAAGGTACAATAAGCACCAAATCATTAATCATAATAATCAAAATTAAGAAACACGACACTCGATATTATTAGAAATAATGACACTAATTTGTGACAACACACCATTTATGTTGAAATCGTCGGAAAACCTTATCTAAGCAATCAAATCAATAACACTAAAAAGTAAACATGTCTTGCAACACTCTAAAAATAAATATTAATAACACTTTCGCTGATAAACCGGCCAAGCTAAGTTTTATCTTATCAGCTTTTTTGACTAGTATTTCCCTCGATGGAAAAGTTGTACGGAAATCGGTTGTCATGGTAGGAGCATGTGTTGCGGAGGAATGAGAAAAATGTCGTGAGGAAAGTTTTGAGCATGAATGTGGATTTCGATAAGGGTAAGACCAAAGAAACGATGGATGGACCGTGTGAAAGATAATATTATTATGGCTAGAAAGGGGGTAAGATGATGATTTCCCCAGAAGGAAAATGTATCGAACCTCACAGGGGGATAGCTACACTATAAATCAAAGAGGTAGACGGGAGGCAAGAGGGCCGAGGGCTACTTATGTATACAGGGTGTAAGGGACAGCCCTCCGCAAACTAACAGGGTGCATTTTGAATCATATTCCACCGGAAATTTTCTCAGGAAAAATTTCATTTTTTCAAAATATTTTTCAGTTACATTTTCATTATTTCAATGTAAAATTGCATTGTGTCTTCGCAGCACTCCATTTATGTAAAAAAAACTGCAAAAAAATAAACAGCAAACAAAAATAAACCAGCAATGGATGTTGAAATACTCTAACCAACGACGCGTGAAATCAGCTGTTCACTTTCTGTCCAGCTACAGAGTTCATCGAACTCACCGCATACCTATTACCTACCCCTCCCAACCAGCAATAGACGCTCCGATTTGTGCACAAAAACACAAACAAATCAGGTTTATTGGATTCCCTTAACGTTCCTGAAAAAAATTCATGTACCTGTCATCTTAGTATGACATACTGAATTCACCCTATCAGTTTGCGGAGGGCTGTCCCTTACACCCTGTATATAAAAGAAAGTCGTGTTAGTTACACTATTATTTTGTAACTCAAGAACGGCTGAACCGATTTGGCCGAAAATTGGTAGGGAGGTAGCTTAGAACCAGGAGACGGACATAGGATACTTTAAAATAAAACGGATAAAACATGGTATAAAAACGACTGGACCGATTTAGATGAAATTTTGTGTGTAATTTGAATTGGTTCCTGGATGGTTTGAAAACACAATTGGACCCGGTATGTGGTGCTGCAGTCGGGTTCTATGATCGTCCAGACAGGATAACGTCTGTCGGGTCCGTTAGTGTATTGATAAGACGCAGTTTCAACTTAAAATATATCACTAACCCTAATAACCCCTACCTACCTAACCTATATAACCCTAGCTAGAATCCGACTTCACCATTGAACAAAAGCAAGTTCAGCTTTACTTCAAAATAGTACAATGCGTTTCAACTAAGAATAGGAATGACCTTGCGCCATATTGTGAAGATTTAGCAAAACAGCATCTCGTTTACACATTTGCAAAGTCAGTGACATATTTTAACAAAAAAAAATTCCAAAAACATAACTAAAATGAATAAGGATAACACTACAAAATTTTGCAAGCCTTAGATTTCTAGCTTCAGTTGACAGTTAGAGGTCATTGACGTTCCTATTCTTAGTTGAAACGCATTGTAATTCGATGTTTGAATGATAGAATGTCTGCCAGCAACATACTAAGGTTGACTCAAGGCTCTTACAGACAGAGGCGATATCGCGTCGCGACGCGATATTTTTCTATGGATATAATATCGAAATATCGCGTCGCGACCGCGATATCGCCTCTGTCTGTAAGAGCCTTAATGCAACAAACCTCTACAGTACTTACCTACCTAATAGACGTGTTTCGTGGAACATTTTATTGGGCGTGGCTGTTAGCAAGTTAGTTACAAGCTTGTGATATAAAAGTCATAAGGAAACCGTTAGTCGTGGTCTAGGAGCAATGAAACTTAGGCAATCGAATGTTACTCTGACCTGGGTTTCGAAAATACCTACTTATTACACAGCTCTAGCCAACGGCCTATAGAACTTGATGGAATTCTACTGGTTCTTTTTACACAATACAAAAAGGTACTTGACAGGATTGTTTTAAACTAGACCATTTTAAGAAACACGAGGAGGTTTTAAAACAGGAGAAAATGTAAAAAAATAACTGCTGTGCCAAACTATTTACATACCATAAAATATACCGATTGTTTTTATTAAAGAAATCAATAAATACATTACCATAACAATTTCGTTTCGTTTTCATTACAGGTAATGTACGGTTTAATAAAACCAATTTTAATATTCTCTTGCGTAAACTTTTATATCTGAATTACTTTCACTGATTTTAAAATTTAACAATATGTGACCTACTATTGATAATCTCGTTTTATTTTTGTCAACAAGCTTGTATATGTATTTTTTATTTACGATTTTAGGCATTTTTTGGTCGTAATTTTGATCCTGCAAGATACGGTAAGTTTTAAAACTTATACCACATCGAAATATCGATTGACAGTTGACACCTGCATTCAAAGGCTTAATCAGTACCTAAGCTTTCAAAAAGGTCGTATGTTATGAACTTGTCATAACATACGTGATACGACCTTTTCGAAATCTTTATATAAAGTCTATACGGTGTCATAATTAATTTGTTTACATCAGCATCAGTGACATTTCAAGTACTAACCTATTTTCTTTTTAAACAGTTCTTTGTTCAAATTATCCTCAAAAGAAAATGGGAGGAAGTAATCAGGAGTTCGAAGGATGTCCGTTCATCCCGAATGTCACCAAAGAGTATCTTTATCAGGCGTCATTATGCCTTGTTTAGTCAGTCACCGACCGGAAAGACGCTTACTAGTTTGGAGTTCGGCTTTCCGGCTTCTGCTTTAGTTGTACCTTATACATCAATACAGTGTTTCTATACAAAAAAGAGTGTAAATGGAAAGTCAAACGATATTTAGACAAAGTAGGATTAAGTTACACTACTAAATTCTAATTTAAACTGACTAGGGAAAGCCTTAAAACCCGTGCTTAAAACCAATCCAATACATAGCCGTTTTTGTGTGAATGTGTGAAAAAAATATCACTACTAAAATATCACAAAATAGTTGTACCTACCGTACCTACGTATACAAATTGAAGTAGTGGGGCGCACCATTTCAGTTCAGACGAGCTCTAATAGACTCGCCCCCTATTAGGCTGCCTATCCACCGGAGCGGAGTGAGGCTGCGGAGCGGAGAAACGGAGAAATATTAACCAATAGAATCTTAAGTCCGCTCCACTCCGCCGTCCGCTCGCGCTCCTATTGGTTAATATTTCTCCGTTTCTCCGCTCCGTAGCCTCGCTCCGCTCCGGTGGACAGGCAGCCTTACATGGGACCTATACAAAATTGGCGAAATGTTGGTGTACCTTTGCTTTACCCTTCGGGGATTAAAGGCGTGATGTTATGTTATGTATGTTTCAGACGCAACAATCTGAACACCAAGCCACGAGTGCTACGACTTTATCTATCCAGAATTGAACTAAAAGTAGTAACAATAAAACTAAACTATCGTAAAATAAACTACGCTCATAAACACGATTGGACACTTAAAATTTAAACACTCACTCACGTAATATGCCGTAATAAGTCTTACTTTAGTTTTGCATTTTGTGGTGAGATAACTTCTGTTTATTTCTAGTCTTCATTTGAATAATTTAAAATGCAATTGCGAATCACAATCATCATCTACATTAAATTCTTTAGATTTGCATAATCATAATTTGAAAAAGTAAGAATTACTGAACGCTGTCAAAAATGGTAATTGTCATTGCAAAATGTTGTATCTTTTTTTTTTCCTTTCGATTAAATTATTTTTTCATAATAACTCTGTTATCAATTATCATCTAATTTAATCGAAGGCCTTGAAAACATTCTTAAATTAAAACAAATCAGGCAAAATAAGTTAAGTTTGACAAGTATAAAACGTTGCAACACTTGGCCAATTACTTAATGCTTAATGCTTTATTACTTACAGAATATCGTAGAAAATCTTTTATCCGACCAATCCACTGACAAAGATAGTTAGCTCAACTTTAAAACTTTACGACAGCTATAAAACATGTCAATAAAATAGGAATTTAAATTAAAGATCGATTGAAGTTAAATGGTTCATTAGATTTAGATGTTTAGGTATTAATGAGAAAATTCTTTGAGAAAATACCTTAAATTGATAGCTGTTTTTTCAAGTTGTCTTGTTTTTATAAAACTAATTACTGGCATTCACTATTACCAAATATTATGTTGAATTAGTTGGTAGCGTGTAGCTTTTATTACCGTAAATCCGAATCCTAATTAATAATAATAGGCCTCTGCAAGTTGGCTTAGGCCCCTCGTACGCCTTCCGGGACCCCAGGGTCCTGAGATATGTCAAACACAATTAAAATAATAATAATTATTTATTTATTTCCGGCGCGGCGCTTCAATTTTGTAAACGGCGTTTAAATTGTCCATCAAATTTTGTGGCATATTAACACAGTGACAAGGCAATTTACATTTTGCATTCATCATATTTCATCATTTCTTAACTGCGAGCGTTTATAAACGGACGACGCGACGCCGTTTGTAAAAAGCGGAATACAAATTGCCTGCGACAGATCCATCTCAAGAAGTCATCCAATGTTTTCACGTAAACTAAACATAGTATAAACTACACAAAGCAGACGAGTCCTGGGGTGGAGAACGCGAATCGATAAGCGTAGTGTGGGACGCCCCCCAGCTAGATGGACCGACGACCTGATGAAAGTGGCTGGGACACAGTGGATGTGGAAAGCCGAGGACAAGGTGTTGTGGCGCAGCCCATGTCCAGCAGTGGGCTGCGATAGGCTGAGTTGATTGAATTGCGTTCTAAGCACATTTATTCACCTTTATTCTCACACAAACAAATCAACACAAAATTAAACTCCTTCAAATCCAACACAACTCAAGTGGACAACCCGCTACTGCCAAATTAGAATCACAAACAAAAACTACCCGTGTCTAACAGAACCGACTTGTAAAGTTGTAACTATTAACGGAATCGATTCCACTCGCCGCGCCGCGCCGTGAGAACATTCGACTGTAAAAATATTACGACACGGCTACTCGATAACAAATATAGGTTAACACTATGGTAGTTAAGTTAGTAATGCAGTAGTCAAGGTTTTAAAGAGTCGTATGCAGGCAGGAGTTATTTATTATTTAGTTTTAGCAGAAGAATTAAAGTCACCGACACCGGTAGTCGTGAAGAGTCGTCAGAAGCCCGAAAGTCTGACAACCAGCCTTACCAAGGTGTATCTTGTTACCCAGTAACTGGGTTGTGGAAGTTATTATAGGCAGTTGTTCCTTGTAAGATACGGAGTATTCAACTGTATCCGGTTAGCCAGGAAACCGAACTTGGTTGGAAAAGGGGTAGGCAGAATATGAGAAGAATTATAGTAACCGCCATAAACACACACACATTAATCACTGAACGGATAGCTGATGGAGCCGAAAGGATCTGGCGACCACGTACTGGAGGGCGCAGAGGCACAAAGTGGACCGATGATCTGGTCGTAAAAATCATCCTAAGGGCACGTCTTCCCTACCATTATCGCCCCCCCCCCTCTACTCCTTGATATGCTATGATGATATGGTCTCTGTTACACCATGTAACATGAGGCAAACAGGGGCTAGTGTGAATCTTTGGGTTTATTCGAGTAATCGAGTCTGGTTAACCCACGCCGGGATCGGTGCATTTCATTAATTCATTCATTCATGGATGCGAGAAGCACAGCACCGGGTGATGTGACGACTTTTGATGGAGGCTTATGTCTGAAAAATGATGATGCTGAGAAGGATAAAAAATAACTAATTTTCTAACTGACTTCTTGATTGATAGTTCAAATTCAACTGGCCACCATACTCCAAAGACCACCGTATACCATAGTCGAAAGATTTAACGAAGGCTAAAGCCACTAGCCACTAGCTATAGTAGCCTCTAGCTACTTCCATCCTCCCTTCCTTCCTTCCTTCCTTCTTTCTTTCTTTCTGCCTCTTTTTGGTAGTGGCCTCTTTGACGTAGTTTGAAATTAATGTCAATAAACTATTGTAATGAACGCGTAGTTTAAAATTGAGGCCAAAAAACTTTAGTAATTATTGTAATGATTAATAAGCACATTAAAAAACTAGCTATAGGTATATCAATGTCTCGGTAATGAATAAAAAAACTCATTAAGTTAGTTTCCTATGTTTTTATAGCGTTTTTTAATTAGGATAGGTACATAATAAAAGAACTCATATTACCTATATGACAAAGTCGCATTAAAATAAACTTAGCGACATGAGTTCATGAAAATTTTTTTAACAAAACTGCGCTAAAAACAAAGGAACGTTGAATTGATTCAAAAGAATCAAGAATGGAATCAGCAAGTATATACACCATCGAACAATGGCTTACTTTAGTGTGCCACTTACGCCAATCTTAATAATTCTCGATTGTGTTACTCATTCTCTATAGATTGCCTTAATTCTTATCTTTATTGCTAGAAAGTTGAATTGAGGTCAACATCTTAAAGTTAAGCATATTAGAGTAGGTATCATTAAAATACACAATCATTATCGGATGATTCTTCTGTAAATTACTAACGGTTTGTATTGAAATTAAAGAATATGATTCAGTAATATAATGTAAGTACACGGGCAAAAAAACTGTATTCAAATAGTATGTACTTAGCTTAAATTGTGATGAATGGTCAGAGTAAAATGGTGCTATCTTTTTATTTGTTTTTTGTAAACACATGTTTGGAAGGTTTTGTTTTATTTCTTTTGGATTTAGAGCCTGTTAATTACAAGTTTCAGTGCCCTTAGTGGAAGTGCTTAGGTGCCGTTCGAGGAAATGCCGTTCAAATCAGTGCCCTAAGTGGAATACCTCGGCTGGATTAGTAGTAAGTACCTATTTTTAGAGGTTACGGAGAACATTGAAGCTGGTTTACGCGACCGCATAAGTAAAGGACTGTCATTTTCTTTCTGGTGTGTGTGAAGACTTATTATATTCTCATAAAATCTGTTTTTAGGGTTCCGTACCTCAAAAGGAAAAAATGGAACCCTTATAGGATCACTTCGTAGTCCGTCTGTCTGTCAGTCTGTCAATACCCTTTTTCTCCGGAACGCGAGGAGGTATCATGTTGAAACTAATATCTAATATCAAAGTCTATGGTCCCTTTGAGTTTATAAAAAAATCAAGCTTCTAAGTCAACGCAATAAAAAATACTGCCATAATATAGGTATGCGACTTATTTTGATACTCGCAAGTAAATCAAAACCTAATGGTAGGAACTTCCCGTTGTCCTAGAATCATGAAATTGGTCAAGAAGCAAGATCTCACAGCACAAGTAAAGGAAACAGTCTAAAAATTGGTTAAGTATTTGTAATTTTAAAAAGTAAAAAAAAAATTTTTGGGATTACCTACAATGTAAAATTTGTTTTTGGGATAAATTCTTTTCAAGTACGGAACCATTCATTGTGCGTGGTCCTACACGCACTTTGTCGGTTTTTTTTTATTTGCCTAGCCTTTTCCCAGCTATTTTGCGGTCGGCTTCCAGTCTAATCGGATGCAGCAGAATATCAGTATTTTACATGGAGCGACTACATATCTCTATCTATCCTCCACAACCCAATTACTGGGTAACACGATACCCCTTGGTAAGACTGGTTGTCAGACTTTTGGGCTTCTGACGACCCGTAACGACTGTCAAAGATCTATGAATGACAGCCGGGACCAATGACTTTACGTGCTTTCCGAAGCACGGAATCTCGATATGTAATTTATGGTCACCAATCCGCGGCAAGCGTAGCTTAACCTTCGATCGAACCGTGTAGCTGTTATCAATGAACCCCTCTTATTTTTTCTTAGTTTCACAACACACAATTTTCCATCTTCTGTAACTAATCTACCCTAGACACTTTCCGCACACTTTAAACACGTCCATATAACAAACCTGTAGCCGTAAACTTTACAGTCTCGTCTAGAAATCAGCTTTAAACCTTCCTACATCTTAACCATCAGCCTGTATAGTCCAATCCTTTTAAAACAACCTGTATAAGAACATTACTTTATCGATAGCAGCAGATACGGGTTAAGTGCTAACATTAACCATACAATTTCTCATTACATTAACAGTTGTTGCAGCAGCAACTAATAAATCTCAATGTAATGCAGTACTGCGCAGGCGCAGTAGTTACCTAATGGTTAGTTTTGTTTAAGGTGAATGCGCAAAGGTAACCCACGAAATTTAAATTTTCTTATGTTTTTTGGAAATTTGCAAGTCAAGTCAGCTTGTATTTTGATCAACATACAACCTGACACTGACCTGCAAATTGCAAGAAAATGTGAATTTCACGGGCTACCTTTGCACATCCATCTTAAAGGGTTTCCAAATTAGAAGTGA
This sequence comes from Cosmia trapezina, assembly GCA_905163495.3. Classification (NCBI taxonomy): domain Eukaryota; kingdom Metazoa; phylum Arthropoda; class Insecta; order Lepidoptera; family Noctuidae; genus Cosmia; species Cosmia trapezina. The sequence goes on from LR991042.1 coordinate 13,443,648, forward strand.
AGCTATTGTTGTTCGTATGTGGGAAAGTAAAACAACAGAAAATCATTGCAATCTGTGCACATGAGGGTTTAGTATGTGCAAAGTCCATCTATGTAGGTAGTTAGAGACCTTATAAAAAGATAAGCCTTAAGCCTTATAAAACGAAAAGCCATCAGCAAAAATGACGTTCGCTTTCATACAAACTTTCATCCCTTATGATGAATTAGATGGGAATAGAATAATTTTCAAAACTCCTTAATGCTTACCTTCGTAAAGTACTTATATGTCACCGTATAATTATGAATTTCGTTAGTTTATAATAATTATAATCTATCGGTATTATTTCTTGTGTTGTGTGTTGAAAAATTGTGAACAGCAACAAACCATTTACAATTTAACGCATTGAAAAACATGGGAAACCGACAAATTATGAACTGGTATCAAACTGGTGCTTGCGACGTAACGCACCTTGCGCTAATACTATGTAGCCTGTCTACCTGCGAGCAACTTGGAAGTAGTGCTCGCCGGCCGCTACCGCGGCACCGCTCGCTTCGCTAACGTTCTAACCTAACCTAACCCATTTCAGCCCGTACACAATTTTTCGACAGTTTATGATCTAACGGAAATATTACCGATAGATTATAGACTAACGGTTTTCACAATCTTACGGTGGTGGCATAATAATGTACCTATGGAACTTTTGTGCAAAATTTCAAGCTTCTGGTCCCAGCGGTTCAGACTATCTTTCAGAGAATTTAATACATTTTTTAGAGTTGATTTACAATAATGATCATTGCCAAAGGTAACAACAGTAGGTACAAACTAATTTCACAAAAGAACAAAGTAGGTACCTACACTTTAAGGTCAAAGAATACCTACTCAAGTCATAAAAAGTTTTCATTTCTACGATTTCATACCGAAAACAACTCATTCTATGATCAAGAACAAGTACTAAGTTTCAAACAACAAAGTTCTATGTTACTTTAAGAGGCTTTTAAGCACTCATTAACAAGTTCACTCGTAAAGGCGTGGCTGACCGAAATAGTATTGCTAATTCAATTTCATACTAGCGACCGAAATAGACCGAACGATAAAATTGTTTCATTCAATTGAATGAACCGGTCTCATTAACTAGATAATTTGGTGAACACTTTCGATTTTGGCGTTGTAATTATGTTCTAAGGACCGATTATAATAAATTAATTATGTTTATATCCGCAAGATTTCTTTTTAATCGCCCAGCCGCACTGGACGCAAACACCTTTTGTTTTGAAGTGGCTTTTAGTCGAAAAAGACAGATGTTTTACAGCTAACATTGACAACCGATATAAGCAAGAATCTGTCCCATCCCATGCAGCAGTTTGAAATAATAAGCACTTCTGTCAGGCGGATTGGTAGCCTCGCTATAAAATTATCAGAACACAGTTGGATGTTGTCATCCATTAACTAGAAACAGTTCTAAATCTTACGACACTCACTGAAAATAACAGGATTATCTTCACGGAAACACTGACATGCTTGATTTTGCGTAGAGATTATTCAGAATTAGTTGGCGGGATACTAAATCTTAAGTTATTTGTTATGTCGCCATCGTGTAGCTATTATCCTGCACTATCCACCAAGCCGCACTGGGCCCGCGTGTTTGATTATGGCCCACTGGATCTCACCGAGAGGAGATCTTCAGTGGGAACGTTATTTATAAGCTGATTATGTGCAGCTATTTGCTAAAAGAGGCTCCACTAGTGAAGATACTGAAGAAGGTCCGACAGTCAACCATGTTGAAAGCATTGGTTGAAAGGCTTGCTAACATGCCAACTTTTCAAATTATCACAGAATATTTTCAGGGTTGGGAGGATTCTGCTGGCCAATTTGCAATGCTGGATTTTACTGGATGCAGGCAATTCCTAGACCATTCTCATCAGTTATTACCGAAAAACCGAAAAAACGGTAAAACCTCACTGCATATGGAGATCAGTGGAGTAATTGCGTAACACACTTGCAATTAGTTGCAATGGCCATGTATTTAATTTTGACAGTTCAACAACAAAGTTGCTGAGCAGACACATTTTTCAAACATTTTTTCATCACCATTTCACCCGAAAGACGTCCACTGCGGGTCATATAGGGAGACTAGTTGCGTCTATGTTGGCGGAGTCGGAAAATTGGAGGAAAATGGCCTTTGCAGCCTCTTTCTCGACCATCACGATCACACTCCTGTGTCGGTCGAGAAAGAGGCTGCAAAGCGGGATTGTGAGAAGGCTGATCCTGCTAGGAGAAAAAGGCGTCGGAGAAGCAACCACCTCGACGCTTAACATGCTGAAATTCAGGACAGATTCGTGGCAGGAATTTGGGGTGACGGGCGCTCAGAGTGGGGACTCTGTCCAACCACCAAGTGATCTCAGGGAAGACGGCGCACAGTGGTCACGTGCTGCCTTACACTCTTGCACAGAAGTTTTGAGGAGACCCCTTTACGGTCTCTGCAGGGATGTGCCCTTACAGGCGTTGCACAGAGGGGGTTTCGGATCGGTCTTTTGAGAGGTAACGGTTACCGCTTCCATGTGCAGATGGTGACTCCCAGGGTTGTTATTGTGAGGTAAAAATCCCACACTCACCAGCCTTATCCCAAAGCCCGGGCGCCATTTGAAGGAAGGTTTCCGTTCAATTTTAACAGTTCACACATATGAAGCAATGGAATAGCAATTTTCTTCGGATTGTGTTACGCAATTGGAGTGCTGGTTAGTTAGGAAGACTTGGCCAATTGATTTTCCGGAACCTACCAGCAAACAAAGGTTCTATTAGTACCTACATGATTCCTCGTGGAGATTATGCAGACTTAGTTGGCTTACTACCAAAACTTGGTAAACAATAGTCCTAATCAAGTCGTATTTGGCTTCCAAGATAATCACAGAATTAATACAGTATCGTGTTTATTATTTGTATTGTACAGTGTTTGCGTTGGTAATGTATTCAACGTGATAGTAAGCTGTTGCTGTTTTGATTTACTTGAGCATAAATACATATATTTGCTAGTCATAATGGCGGGTTTACACAGTGCGAGCTGCTGACTAGATAGTAGACAGCTGCTCGCAGTGTGTAGGTACTCGTACGTCAGTAGCTCTCGCAAGTCAGTAGCTCGGCTTGCCTAGCTGTACATTGCGAGTTGCTACTCGGTAGGCCGACTCGCACAAAAACAAAAAATGTTAAAGTTACTCGCCTGCGAACTACTGTCCAACTCGCAAGTGCGAGTGACTCGTATGACACTTCCACACAGTGCGAGTAGCTGCAGTGCAGCTACTCGGTAATTTCTGGAAATGATGAAATGCTGATCTGACCCTAATTTGAATAAAAATTTCGGAAGAGCGAATATAGTTAATGGAAAAGTAATCATTTTTCATTTTGTGCAAACCTATCTCAGTTAACGGTAGAATTATTAAAGTCAGCAAAAAAGGTAGCACCTTTTACATAATTATATTAAATCGTTTTTCGGTGAGTAATTTATTACTCACGCATACTTGACCTAATGTCAGAGAAATAACGTATTTTCTTGTTTTTCCGCCTTCACTCGCGTGATCGCGTCCCAAAATTGCTCTCAATCCAAATAACAGCACTATGTGGTGGAAATATGCTCGAATTTCGAATTTTGGTACATAATACTCGTACGTTTGTATGTCTATGGATTATGGCCCGCTGCCCTCTTGAGGTCGAGAATCGAGAGTAAGTTTTTTATAAAGAGTAAATTATTTCATTTGTAGTCCAAAAGAAAGGCCAGCATGGTGGCAAGCTCACGCTGTGAACAATATCCTCGCGAATATTATTCAAAGCCGGATTCACTTTCGCTATCGTAATGTCGACCGAAGATGGCCGCCGTAGATTATAGAGCCGAGAAATTGCCAGATGATGAGACGTTGATTAAATCTGTTTTTATTCCGGCATGTAATTAATCATAATCAGAGAACTTCCTTTACAATAAACACCAATAAATATTACTTTTGTTTTATTTGTTGTAGAGTTATTTTCTGCCCTGTGTTGTACTTATAAACTGTCGGAAATCATCTTTCTATACGAGCGAGTTTGTGTAAATATCACGTTATTCTAGTCGGTTGAACTAGGAATGATTAATGTGCACTAATGAACACGTTTTGAGAGGCGCGGGCGCCGCGCTCTGTGGCCTGCGCACACGCACGCGATACACCGGCAGCGGATCGCGCTCAACTTTCTTAGAAAATCTTTCTTTTTTATTAGAATTGTGAGGTAATAACATAATACTATGACAAATGACTTGCACTTTGCTGCAGGCTTTGTTACGGCATAGACTTTTTCTGCTTTTCGTGCAATATTTCATTTGTGATGAAGAAAAATACAAATCAGCAGAGGTTAATGGAGTACTAAGCTGATTAGTGGCAATACACGGGTTTTTGTTAACTTATACGCATTTTAGTACCTTAATTATGTAAGGCCTTGTCCACACTTGTATCATTTTGGTGAATCTGAGCGCCCGAAGTAACGATAATAATACAACTGATTTAAAGCGGTGCCAAGCAATGGAGATCTGATACATCAAAATGATACTAGTGTGGATAAGGCCTCATGTGCCTGCAAGTGTTGACCACGGCTTTTCCAACCAATTAGTTACGGTTACGGACCCTACGAAAAAAGACTTATTTTCACGGTCGGAAGATCGGTCCATATTTTGGCTGCTTATAACCCAAGGTTAATCAACCTTCAAGCCTTCAAGTTCAATCAACTCAGGCTATCGCAGTCCACTGCTAGACCTCTCCCAGGCTGCGCCACAACATCCTGTCCTCCGCCTTCCGCACCCAGTCTGTCCCAGCCAACTTTTTAAGGTTGTCGGTCTATCTAGCTGGGGGGCGGCACATTACTGTAGAGGTTTTGCTATGTACAAGCCAAAGTATGACTAACTGGCTGACATTCCGACGATCATTCAAACATCGAATATTCTTATAAAAAGTGATGGTCGCTTTTCATAAGAATTGACAGATAGCTGGTAGCTAGGGCTCCGCGTAGGACCTAGGCTGTGTATTATAATTTTATTTCTATTTTAATATAGCGGGCTTCAGCCCCATTTCTACAGTGCATTACTGTCTATTTATTTATATCGTAGTTACTTAGTTAGCCTCCCGCTGTGAGGTTAGAGCCCTCACATTACGTTTGCCGATACGCGTTTTCCACTCCAGAACTCGTCTGCTCCACTGGCCATCGGTCCTTCGACAAACATGGCCAGGGCACTGCCACTTCAGCTTGCTTACTCTGCAGGCTATGTCGGTAACTCCGCTCCGGTTCATTTCCGGATAACTTCATTTCTGATCTTATCCTTCAAAGAAACTCCGAGCATGACCCCGCTACATAGCGCGCTGAGCGACCTTTAATTTGTGGACCATCCCTGGTGGCACATGCACTGGTTTTAAAGACCTTTTAGTCTTCAAACACTGCGGGATTGGCGACGAGAAGACCTGACGATGTTTTCCAAATGCTGCCCAACCCTAACGGATCCTTCTGTCGGCCTTGTGTTGCCTTCAAGTTATTTAACCAATATGTATTACTTACATTTGATAACTATAGCGTCGAAGTAGGTCTAGGAACTTATATAATTAATAAATGGAGCCAGCATTGAGTGTGATTGATTCGACGAAGTGCATCTTACCTGAAATGGAAAAAACATCGTGTTATCAATCTAGTTATTTAATAAGTAAGTTGAATATTGTACGTGGTATGTAGAATACTAGATAAACCCTTCCTAGTATAATATGCCACCAAACAAACTGCGACGAATAAATGATAGCAATATTATATATTATGTATTGTAGTAGTAAACTCTTGGAACGTTGTAAACTTGTAAACCAACCCAAAGTTTTTTCGTGGGACTGAAAATTTTCTTTAGATTATCGAAAAAAAAATCTTAATATATCTTCGCTTTTCTTGTAAGTAGACAAAATACGCATCATATCAAAGCCTGAACTTCTAAGCTCCATAATAAATTATAGTACGCACAAAGTAAAGTACCTACTTGTAGGTCAGTAACTCAGGCTTACGTAACTACAATCATAGTGTTTAGTTTAACGGAATCTCTAAAATTATGCGGGTAGTATCCCACGATTAAGTACCGTTCGGCGCAATGACATCACAGCTCACACGTGTGGAGTCGGATCGATGCGTCTGCGCACTGCACTTGTCAATCACCTGTTCGGTTTTACAACCTAAAATAGCTACTGGAAGAGGCTTTGAATATTTAGAATCAGTAGATGAGCGGTTTGGTTTGTGCTCATTCAAATGACTCAAGATGCGGAAAATGCGCGAGCGCTTTCCATAATAATTATTAAAATTATAAAAAAAACACTATCAAGTCAATGCTTATAAAAACGTTGTATTGCTTAGTAGGTACCTACGCATAAAGCGCAGGCCACACTGGGAACGAAGCTAAGGTCGGTTAACTTCGCTCATGTGTTTGCATATTGCACATAATATACTTCGGTTCACACCGCGAACTATGAACCAAAGTATGAAGAGACGCGGTAGCTACATGAGCGAAGCTAAACGAACTTAGCTTCGTTCTCAGAGTGGCCTGCGCTTTAAAGTGTAACAAACAAATGACCTATTCTTGGTCTCGATCGAATCAATAAAAACAAAGGCGATTGTTTTACCCCAAGATTTTGCAACCGCTTCCGACAATGTTTAATTACAGAAAACAAAAGAACCTCATTGGTCACTTCCAGAAACATCATCGGAGACAAAACATTGCGGCGACAGCTGTTCGAATTTTGAATGGAGAGCAAGCAAGCCACGAATTCAACGGCCTCGGAGAAAAAAAAGCGGTGGTCATTGATGCGTGAAGAAATCTATTTGGTGATAGACTGACGTTTGAATTTGATAGAAATAGGACCGCATTTTTGGTAATAGACGGTTTTACAAATAATATTCCTCGTTGGTCTAGTGTTATTGGGTTTTGTCATCTGGAATTTTTCAATAGCAGCCCGAAGTCTACATTGTGCCCGATTAATGGCAATAGGCTCGCCCCTTATTATATGGGATTTAACTGGCGAAATGTGGGTGTAATTGTACACCCCTGCCTAACCCTTCTGGGTATACAGGCTTGATGTTTTGTTTATGTTTTAAGCCAGTATAAAAAAAATATTTAGATGGATAATTAAAAGCAATTTATCGTTTAAGGTTGATGCGCCAAGGTAGCCCGCGAAATTCAAAATTTCTTACGTTTTTTGCAATTTGTAGGTCAGTGTGAGCTTGTATGTTGATTAAAATATGATTCGCGGGCGTAGCTAATATGGCTTTACAGAATTATAATCATTAGAATCAGCAATACAACTCCATACGTTAGCATTTATCTCAAATCTAGCGATTTCATGAAATCATGAGGTTTGAGATAAATGCTAACTTATGGAGTGGTATTGCTGATTCTAATGATTATAATTCTGTAAAGCCATATTAGCTACGGCCGCGAATCATATTTTAATCAACATACAAGCTCACACTGACCTACAAATTGCAAAAAACTTAAGAAATTTTGAATTTCGCGGGCTACCCTGGAGCTTTCGCCTTAAACTGTTTACCAAAACAACCACAAGGAAGTGTATGTTTTATGAGTACAACTTTGTGGTCTGTGGATAACAGACCATGTTAAAATTAATCTGACCGCTTGTTCTTTTATACACTTCCGGATTGTATAAACAAAATCCCCGCATATTAAATTATGATGAAAAATTTTAACAAACTGCCAAGCGTTGCATTTATGATACGACGAAAAGTTGATTTTATCATTTATTTTTAAAGCTTATGTTGCCAAAAATTTATAATTTCTCTAGCAATTTCTTCGATGGTGTGATTTCTATTGACAGTGTGACTTGAAGCTTTAAGAAAGCACGAAGACGCAGATATATGCCAATGGCATTAAGTGGTTAGCTTGCGTGTTCTATGCTAAGCTCACGCAACGCGTCGTACGTCCAGCCAGTAATAGGACTCGCCCATCAAGGAGCGCTGTCCCAAATTAGACGCATTATTAATTTAATATACATAAACCAAAAGGTGTTTAATAAAACACGTATGCTAAAAGATAAATAATTAAATTATCTTTAAAATGGTGAACGTTTCATGAAAATACGATTGATAGTTTTTGTGTGTTTCTCAGTTTTTTATCCGCGTTAGACATAACTTTACAAATTAATTACATTATGCAATTTAAATATAATCTAAAATATTCACAGATTCAGTTACTAAGAAAATGCTCTAGTTGAACATATATTTCTTCCAAAACATTAACACTACTCGTGTAGACGTGATCTTCAGTTTAAAATCATTAAAAGTCGGTTATCATCGCCCGACCAGAGGTAGGTAATAAATAATAAATAATTTAAAATTGTCTAAGGGGCCTCTGCGAGTTGGCTTCGGACCCTCGTATGCCTTCCAAAGGTCCGGGACCGTCGGGTCCCGAGATATGTTAACATATAAAATAATAATAATAAAAAGCCTTTTATTTCCACATCAAATACTTGTTTGTTAGTCGTGTTAGTATATTTAACTTATAAATCTAGTGTTTGTTAGTATGGTAAGATATTTTCTTGGATGTGGATCCCTCTTGGGTAAAGGCCTCCTCTTTCTTCTTCCATAACTCTCTATCTTTGCCTAGGGCCATCCAGTTTTGCCCTGCTTTTGCAATGATATCATCAGCCCACCGTCTAGCTGGTCTGCCGACATTTCTTCCTCCTAATGGTTCTCTCCAGCGTGTCCTTTTTATGGTCCACCTATTTGTCTGTGAACCTCGAGATATGTCCAGTCCATTGCCATTCAGTACATCAAGTAATGAAGAAGAAATAGAAAGGATATGTAAAATAACATGGAACAAATTTTGGTCCTTAAAGGAAATATTAAAAGGAGATTATTCATTAAATATGAAAAAAACTGTAATTGAAACCAGAGGTAGGTATAGTCAAAGTATTAAGAACACATACACGCATCCATACTAATATTATAAATTCGAAAGTAACTCTGTCTGTCTGTCTGTCTGTCTGTCTGTCTGTCTGTCTGTCTGTCTGTCTGTTACCTTTTCACGCCTAAACCACTGAACGCATTTCGATAAAATTTGGCAAGGCTATAGATGGTATCCTGGGGACGGACATAGGCTACTTTTTTTTTCAAAAATAATCCTACGGGGGGTGATATAGGGGATGAAAGTTTGTATGGGAAACTCAGTATTTCTTAAGTTAGGGATGTGAAAATTAAAATGTATGCTTTTGATAGGAAATAAAGAAATATGCGGTTCAGCGTTTTTGAAAAATCATCCCCTAAGGGGGTAAAATATAGTAAAATAAGGGTTGATTTTAAAATTTACAAAACTGCACGGATGTCGATAAAATTTTGCAAGGCTTTATATAGCATACTGGGGAAGGACATCGGCTACTTTTTGTCTTAAAAAATAATTCTACAGGGGGTGATATAGGGGATGAAAGTTTGTATGGGAAACTCAGTATTTCTTAAGTTAGGGATGTGAAAATTAAAATGTATGCTTTTGATAGGAAATAAAGTAATATGCGGTTCAGCGTTTTTGAAAAATCATCCCCTAAGAGGTTCAAATAGGGGTTGATTTTAAAATTTACAAAACTGCACTGATTTCGATAAAATTTGCCAAGGCTTTATATAGCATCCTGGGGAAGGACATAGGCTACTTTTTGTCTTAAAAAATAATTCTACAGGGTGTGATATAAGGGATGAAAGTTTGTAAGGAAACCCAGTATTTCTTAAGTTAGGGATAAAAAAATTATGCTATTGGTAGGAAATTAAGAAATATGCGGTTCAGCGTTTTTGAAAAATCATCCCCTAAGGGGGTAAAATAGGAGCCGCTGGGGTCGCGGGTTGTCCGAAGGGGTTACCGCGGCCTTGGCATAGGCAACTGAAGGAACACGGGTGGGTTTTAGTCAGTAAAAGTCTGACACGCCCTCCGCTCCACCCAGAGCGGGAGAAGTTATTTGATGATTTCCCACCCTCAAAAAAAAAAAAAAAAAAAAAAAAAAAAAAAAAAAAAAAAAAAAAAAAAAGGGGGTAAAATAGGGGTTGATTTTAAAATTTACAAAACTGCACGGATATCGATAAAATTTGGCAAGGCTTTATATAGCATCCTGGGGAAGGCCATAGGCTACTTTTTGTCTTAAAAATAATCCTGCAGGGGGTGATATAGGGGATGAAAGTTTGTATGGGAAACTCGGTATTTCTTAAGTTAGGGATGTGAAAATTAAAATGTATGCTTTTAATAGGAAATATGCGGTTCAGCGTTTTTGAAAAATCATCCCCTAAGGGGGTAAAATAGGGGTTGATTTTAAAATTTACAAAACTGCACGGATTTCGACAAAATTTGGCAAGGCTGTATATAGCATCCTGGGGAAGGACATTGGATACTATTTTTTTCAAAAATAATACTACAGGGGGTGATATAGGGTATGAAAGTTTGTAAGGGAAACCAAGTATTTCTTAAGTTAGGGATAACAAATTTATGATATTGGTAGGAAATTAAGAAATATGCCGTTCAGCGTTTTTTAAAAATCATCCCCTAAGGGGTTAAAATAGGGGTTGATTTTAAAATTTACAAAACTGCACGGATTTCGATAAAATTTGGCAAGGCTTTATATAGCATCCTGGGGAAGAACATAGGCTACTTTTTTTCTTAAAAAATAATCCTACAGGGGGTGATATAGGGGATGAAAGTTTGTATGGGAAACTCAGTATTTCTTCAGTTAGGGATGTGAAAATTAAAATGTATGCTTTTGATAGGAAATAAAGAAATATGCGGTTCAGTGTTTTTGAAAAATCATCCCCTAAGGGGGTAAAATAGGGGTTGATTTTAAATTTTACAAAACTGCACGGATTTCGACAAAATTTTGCAAGGCTTTATACAACGTGTAACGTTAAATGCGCTAAACCTCTTAAGGGGTCATTGTATTCATCATTATGAACAACTTTTACTATGGGACCAAACCTGAAATCGCGAAAAAAAAATCAGCTGTTCAGTAATTTATGTTTGCATAATTCGTCAAAATGTACTGAACAGCTGATTTTTTTTCGCGATTTCTGAATACGATAATGTCAAAAAGTACCGAACGGATTTTCTGTAAAGTTTCTGGAGTGATTCAGTGTAATTCATTATGGTTTTATGTACATTGGCTGATATATGACGACGACTGTTGAAGATGTCGGAAAAAATCATGCCGACTGGTAGCTTTATGCCTACTATACACGGTAACGATATATCGTAGCGATTTGAGTTTGCACAGTTATATCGGACGGCCCTATGTTTTCCACATGTACGTTCCCATGGGATATTTTCCGACATCCACGCGGGCGAAGCCGCGGGCAAAAGCTAGTACTTACATAAAATGACGCCTCGCTCCCATCGGAGTATCAGCAACTACAGAACTCCACCAGCTACGATCCTTACATGTTCCTTTTTCCTCTATTATGAAGGCAATTCATTACCAAGATTACTTCATAAAGCTGTTCTAAAAACGTCAGCAAATAAACAGCAAAAAAACAAAAAGTAATTAAGCAATGTTATCAAGATTCGCAACACGACGCTCCGTGATGTTTTCACTTCATAACGACCGATCATCAATCATCATCGTGACAAAATCATTACGAGATAGTTTCCCCAATTTCCCGTCATATTTCCCAGGCTTTCCCGACCGGTTCTCGATGATTTATTGTATCGATCGATCTCTATATCGATACAGATATCGAGAAAAAAATCGAGTTCCTATTTACGGAATGTAAAATGTAGGGCAGTAGCCATGTACGTATTCTGTAATTTAATAGAGATTTTCTACTGAGAAATGTCAATCAGTGCTTGTGTTTTTAGTTGAGCAATCTATGAGTCACTGTTGGTGTGTTAATTTTTTAGTTACTTGCGCATTTACTTTCGAATTTCGTTAACTGTTGTTCTTTGATTTTTAAAGATTTAACGAATGCTTGATTACTCCTTCATGTATCTTCATCACCACCATCCTTCTAACATTTAATTGGGATATGGCCCTGCATCTCTTCTTCTTCCTTACATCTCTCTAGTAGCCCTCTCAGTAGGCAGTCTTCCCAATTCAAATCACAACATGTACATTTTTGAGGACATAGCTATATTATACAAACGTATCATTACGACATTTTGGTTGAACGTCATTCAGCCGTAATAGAAAACAGCGCCATTATGTATCTTTTTTATGTATTTCTAGCCGTTTTGTATTACGGCATATTAAATAATCCAGCGGCGACATATAGAGGGTGTGGCAAAAATAGTGGTCCAACGTTAAGGAGTCGATACACCGTATATTCAGGTTCAGTCATAACACAATTTGATACATTATATTCCTAGGTCTCAGAATACAATTTTTTTTAAATTGACAACTTGCTTTAGTATTTCTTTTTACATTTGCATGTGATAGCACATGCATTTCACAGTTATCAAAAACAAAAATAATGTCACAGTTAAAACAAAAACAAAAATAATGTCATTTATAGAAAATTCAGCCCAATCAGTAAAGCAAGCTGTAATTTTTTCAAATAATGATATGAAATATTTTATTCTGAGACTAGAAAAAAATGTTTCAAATTGTCGTAAGTATGTGATAGCTGACTATACTGTGTATCGACCCCTTCACGTTGGACCACTATTTACGCCACACCCTGTATACGTAACTTATCTTGTTAGAATTAAATGCACTCTGGTACCAAAGATAAGTTACGTAGTACGTGTTAAGAATATTCAAGTTCAACATCAATCGCTAGGCTGCCATTTAAGGCAATAAACCAGCATGCCCAGTAATCATACAATCAATCCTAACACTACATCAAACAGCACACCATTACCAGATAAGTGTGATTTAGCAACCGTCAGCCTAAGGAAAGGCACGCGGCGTCCAATTATATCACAAGAACCGCTAACTTAGGCTCTAATGAAAGAAACGCCAATATCAACGGGCTGCCGGTGCATCTGTTACAAGCCTTAAATGGTCATCACACTCACAATCGAACTTAATTAGAGATTTCACGCGATCCAATACAGAATAGGGATGCGATTCGATTCGAGTCGGTTGCGAATTCGACGTGCGGCTTTCTGGATTGTTAATTGTTGTCCAGATTTGTTGATTCGCGATCATTAAAGTGTTTTGTCCTATCTGCTAAAGGATTGTTTTGAAATTAGATCTAAATAATTTGGAATCAATTAGACCTAAATAATCTGTTTTTGGAGCTTGTTCAGTTCTTTCTGGGCTGTTTTCTAAAGTTATATGCGTACACTACAATATGATTGTTCCGATCTCTAACATCCATCAATATCCAACCCTAATAAGAACATTTTCTACTGATTTATTAACTTTTCCAAATTTTACCAAAATTGTTGTATAATACAATTTCTCTTTAAACATTTTGACTATTATTAATATTATATTTTCACTTTGATAACTGATAACATAATTGTCAACTTTACCTATGGTGGATGCTGTAGTGTCCTATAAGTGAAGGAGTACATCTACGTGCCCATTATTATTTACATGCCATGTATTAATTGTGTATATATTTTTTTGGAGATCCTAAATAAACTAGTAGTTCTGCGGAACAGTAGATCTCGCGAGCACAAACTTTTTTGCAACAATTATTATACGTACCATTAAAGTTATTGAAAACAGGATATTTACCATGTTTTTTTCATCAGATCTTCACCAAATTTTAATGAGACCAACTTAAAGTAAATAACTACATTTCAAATAAAAAAAGAACCATCGAAATCGGACCTCATAAGGCGGAGATATCCAGTACCCCTTTTTGGAGGAAGTATCCCTCCAATCAACGACAAAAAAAATATATAAAGCCTTAAAACCTGTATATTAAGCTTCGTCCAGATCGGTTGTAAAATACGACCTGTACGTCGATTTTGTAAAATTCAAACAACAATTACTCGCACCTCACATCGCTATTCACTTCACTTCTTCTCACTTGTTTTTTATTTGACACTTTGAATTCAGAACGCCAATCAAGAAACACTTTTTGCTAGGAATTGACACTATTGACAGCTCACTCCACGCTCACTTCACCTTTTTGCCAGCAAATTTTGCCAGACTTGGAGCAGAGCCGCTTCGCTCGCTCGGTCAATAAGTAAATAAATGTGTACCAGTAGTTCTTTGGTTCCCAGAAAATGAACGATCAAGACGAACAACAAGCCTTTAAAAAGTTAGCGTCAGGTTGACTGGACCAAACGAGATATGTACATGAGACCGTGTCCACTATTTACTACCTATTTGCTACTATTTACTACCTATAATGAAATAATTGCTACCTTTGCGTTATTAAAGATATCAATGAAATAAAGTGGTCAGCCATTCTGACGTCAGGTTGGCTGACCACTTTCAAGTTCTCATAGTTCTAGCGTTGTATTAACCGCGTTGTTAATGTTAATATTTACTACCTATTTGCTACCTTAACATATATTTTTTACACCACTTCAAAAAGCTCCTTTAAAAAGTTATTAATAAAAGTCGTTAAAACGCCTGTGCATCAATTATTTACGTCTTTCTCAGAATAATTGCTAACAATGTTTTTGCAGGCTCTTAGTGGATTATGAACAACTTGTTTCTGGATATCCTTAGTAAAGTTTTATCCCTATAAATAATTATTTATGTATCGCATATTCTTAGGAATATAACGCAGCATAAAATCAGATTCTACGAAAATAAGTAGGTCTCCCGTATCTGCAGGACGGATGGGACAATGAAGAGGGTAGGAGGGCCGTGGCCGGAGTAAACATCGCAGAATGTATAGATAACTTCGTCAAAAATCCATTATTTTCGGAAATCTAGATATTTTATAAAAGTCAGTCGCAACAGCTGATCTCTCCTCATCGTTACCTAACTGGCAAGCGTATTATAATGAGGACGTAATTTAGCAATAACCCTAGTCACTCGATGAATAACACGGCAAACCGTTGATTTATGTCCAATTGGATATCAACATATCTCATGAAAGATCCTGAGGCATAATATTGCAGAGTTGCAAGTACCTGGTCTGATCATGGTTTTACAGCCAAATTTCTGAAAATTACGAACGAATTTTAGAATCAAATTGTGTAGGTACTATACTAGAAAGGTTTAGGTAGTAAAATAAAGGTAAACAATCTTGATGTGACTTTTTACACAAACACATATTAAACAAATACACTAATGGTTTAATTGATTTAGTAATCATTATTGTTGTATTTACATTGGTTTTTAGTTGTATTTTATTTTTAAACTGAAGTTTTAAATTATAAAAGACATATCAAGATTGTTTATCTTTATTTCTCTACCTAAACCTTTGTATATAAGTAGTACCTATAAAATAACTGAGTAGGTACCCACACACTTACTTTTCTGTAGCAAATTTTATTTTATCTTCGATTTGACTTTCCTTTAAATCGTGGTATACTTGCCGCTTAGGTATACGTAAATAACATTCTACTTCATCATCAGATGAACTATCGTCGAACAAAGACGAATACTACAAAAGAGAGTCCCTTTTGTGTCCTGTTTGTCTTTATTGTCTAATTTGTCTTTATTTCTTTTTACACATTGTACGATAGGCTGAATATTCTGCCACTGATAAAAATCTATGTAAAAATCAAATGTTTTGCAGTTACAAGTTGGGATTGTTGTAATCACTGTATTCTTTTCGGATATGGATTTACAGATTTACAGACAGTTCTGCAATTGTCGAAAAAAAAAATCGTAATTCTTTTTTATTGATTGATATATAGCTTTTTCTGTCATTTTGTATTGTAAAAGTTCACTAAGGTTATTAAACACTGGGTCACATCACCGTGTGACGAAAGATCATTATCTTTAGAAAAATAATTTTCGAACTTTGAAATAACACTTTTTTGATCTTCTAACGATACTGTTAACCGTCTACCTCGTTGCATGGTGAAAACGCACTTTTTAATTTAATAGAGACGGGTTGTTTCACGTCCACTTATCGCACGCGTATGCGTCAAAAATAGCGTTAACTATCGTCAAACCAAAAAAAGGGTTGTTTCATAAAATTATGACTTTAAAATCAGTTAAAAAATAACTATTACAAGGAACTTGTGCTGGACCAAAGAGTATACTAATAAATAGCACACTGGTTAACGTCATTTATTCTCAAACATCTGGGCCAAACAGTAAAACAAAAGGGACTCTCTTTTGTAGTATTCGTCTTTGTTCGACGATAGTTCATCTGATAATGAAGTAGAATGTTATTTACCTAAACCTAAGCGGCGAGTATAACACGATTTAAAGGAAAGTCAAATCGAAGATAAAATAAAATTTGCTACAGAAAAGTAAGTGTGTAGGTACCTACTCAGTTATTTTATAGGTACTACTTATATACAAAGGTTTAGGTAGTGAAATAAAGATAAATAATCTTGATATGTCTTTTATAATTTAAAACCTCAGTTTAAAAATAAAATACAACTAAAAACCAACGTAAATACAACAATAATGATTACTAAATCAATTAAACCATTAGTTTATTTGTTTAATATGTGTTTGTGTAAAAAGTCACATCAAGATTGTTTACCTTTATTTTACTACCTAAACCTTTCTAGTATAGTACCTACTCAATTTGATTCTAAAATTCGTTCATAATTTTCAGAAATTTAGCTGTAAAACCATGATCAGACCAGGTACTTGCAACTCTGCAATATTATGCCTCAGCATCTTTCATGAGATATGTTGATATCCAATTGGACATAAATCAACAGTTTGCCGTATTATTCATCGAGTGACTAGGGTTATTGCTAAATTACGTCCTCATTATAATACGCTTGCCAGTTAGGTAACGATGAGGAGAGATCAGCTGTTGCGACTGACTTTTATAAAATATCTAGATTTCCGAAAATAATGGATTTTTGACGAAGTTATCTATACATTCTGCGATGTTTACTCTGGCCACGGCCCTCCTACCTCCTCATTGTCCCACCCGTCCTGCAGATACGGGAGACCTACTTATTTTCGCAGAATCTGATTTTATGCTGCGTTATATTCCTAAGAATAAATGGGATACATAAATAATTATTTATATGGATAAAACTTTACTAAGGATATCCAGAAACAAGTTGTTCATAATCCACTAAGAGCCTGCAAAAACATTGTTAGCAATTATTCTGAGAAAGACGTAAATAATTGATGCACAGGCGTTTTAACGACTTTTATTAATAACTTTTTAAAGGAGCTTTTTGAAGTGGTGTAAAAAATATATATTAAGGTAGCAAATAGGTAGTAAATATTAACATTAACAACGCGGTTAATACAACGCTAGAACTATGATAACTTGAAAGTGGTCAGCCAACCTGACGTCAGAATGGCTGACCACTTTATTTCATTGATATCTTTAATAACGCAAAGGTAGCAATTATTTCATTATAGGTAGTAAATAGTAGCAAATAGGTAGTAAATAATGGACACGGTCTCATGTACATATCTCGTTTGGTCCAGTCAACCTGACGCTAACTTTAAAAAGTATATCAGATTCGAACTCGCGAATTCAACTTCCAATTCGTTCTACGCACAATCAATCGATACCATCCCTACGATGAACCGGTACAAATACCATGTTACGAGTACCAAACTAGTTATCGTGACATCACTATTGACACATTTACCGATGCAACTGGCCGGTTATATACCGTTTAGTGTAAACCTATCGTTAATTAAACGCATTTCATAGAACATCGATGTTACGGCCTGCGGCGGCGGCGCAGTGACACGAAATAGGCAAAACTTATGAGCCATGAGAAATGTACTAATTATAACGTTATGGGTAATGCACTTAATGTGTGAGAATGGATCAAGGTGTTAAAGCACAGTAAACGTAGCGGTTTTTTATACAAACAGTAACGGGAAATAAGGTGTAGATATTTTTTGAGAAATGTGAATTGAGCCGTCTTTCGACATTTTCGTTTGTTAGACATTTCGTCATCTATTTTGGAACAGTTTCTTTCCAAACTGTACAGGTACAAGCTACTTTGGCACTTACTATTCCAAATTAATCTACGAGAGTATAGTAAGAGAGTGAGTGTTAAGATAACAGTTAAGTAAATAAGATAAGATTATACCGTATAAACAAAGAGAATTCGGTCACTAGGTCATCATCAACGATTTGTGTTCATTACAAGACATCGGGATGATTTGTATTGTGTCAAACGACCATAGATTCATCATCAATTCTAACAAACTACAGCGATTTGTAATGGATTTACTTTATCTTCACTGTTTGTATCGTGTCTTATCAAGGTTTATTAGAAAACCAGCTTCTGTCAGCATCTGTCTGGCATAACTACTGAAAAGAACCTTTTTGGGCCAGCCGTGGGAAGCACACTATGAAAACAATCTATTGTTTTTTGTTGCTGTACCGTGCGTACGTGTTTCATTTAACTGTAGCAAATTAAACATTCTTCTTTCTTTCTTTTTATCGCCATCATTCACAGCTTACCTTAACCCACTGCTGGGTAGTAACGTCCTTTCTTTTATTCCAGTCATCTCAGTCTCTAACTTCTCTGTTTCCTCCTACAACTCTCTTTTGTCGTCAACCTTCCAGAGCCTCTCTCCCTCCTCAATTCCCTGAGGCTTCATTGTCTTGACGCATTTCTGGTTGGCCGCCCCTGTATATTGTGACGTGTGGCAGACTTGTCTCAAAGTCTTTCAGTGCACTGCTATTCCAATCGTAACTTAGCATTCCAAAGATCACTTGACAATTCAGGCACATTATAATAAACTGCAATAACACCACCATTACCTACACTAAGAGGAGACGTTGACACGACTTCTTGCCCAGGTGTTGATGACATAAGGCTGCTTCCTCATCGATCATAGAATGGAACTCATTATGGTCGGCACTCGACAGCGGATATTGTCTGTCACACACTGATTCCTCTTCATTGCACTTCCTTGATTATCATGTAGGCTGGAGGAATTAATTTTCGCATTTATTCCTACATTTTAAAATAGCGAATTAGGTAATCGACGTATGTGTGTGTGTGTGTAATGTGAATATGTCAAATTTATGATATTGTATATTTATTACGTTATCTATATATGTATTTATAGAAAGTTGAATGTGGATTTATATCGGAATTAAAAGATGTTATTCAATTTTCTACATTGCTTACTACAGTAGTCGCCCGATTTCCCAGAGGCAAAAGTGACGAACTTCCAGGCTGACTGTCATCCTCTATTTAACCCCTTTAGGGGATGATTATTAAAAAATCCCTACTTTGTTCTCATCTTCATTATAATTCTAACTCTTGTGCCTGTCTTGTCCAGGGGCTCGTGGCGGAATGATAACAGCCGCACGGGTAGATAGAAGGTGAAGCTACGCTTGCCGCGGTTCGTTCGTGCATGGGTGACCATCCATTACATATCGAGACTCCTTCGTGCTTCGGAAAGCACGTTAAGACGTTGGTCCCGGCTGTTATTCGTAGATCTTTGACGGTCGTTACGGGTAGTTAGAAGCCCAAATCTGACAACCAGTCTTACCAAGGGTTATCGTGTTACCCAGTAACTGGATTGTGGAGGTCAGATGTTCAGATCCAAAGACATCGACTTCCGAAATTAAAGTTATTTTTCACTTTGCAGTAGGTATTTTTTTGGAAGTCGGTTGTAACCATATTTACTTGCTTGTTTTGGTTATAGCCTCAAATTCCATCATCACAAAATTGTCACAATCAGCCCCATAATTGCACAAGCTTTTAATTGCGTGGGTTTTATTTTGTATCTACATTAGCCATTGCTGTATAAATAGCAATTAGGGCTGGACCCTAATCGATTCTGACCTGGATCAGTATCGATTTAAGTCATTACTTATACTGCACTGATCCAATCCTTATTAACTACCATTTAATTACATTAATAGCTTACAAATTCAAAGCAAGTAGGTACTGTAGAGGTTTTATTATATACAAGCCAAAGTATGTAACTGGCTGACATTCCGATCATTCAAACATCGAACATTCTTATAAAAAGTGTTGGTCGCTTTTTATAAGGATTGACAGATAGCTGATAGCTAGGGCTCCGCGTAGGACCTAGGGAGTGTATTATAATTTGATTCTTATATTAATATAGCGGGCTTCAGCCCCATTTCTTCTATGCACTACTGTCTTTTTATTATTAAGTAGTTAGCCTCCCGCTGTGAGGTTCGAGCCCTCACAGTACTGAAGCTATTTTACCTCACAAAACAAGATCAATTAGCAATTAATAACACAATAACGGGCCAATCAATTAGAAGACGGAAATATAAATCTTTACGAGTGAACCCACTAACTATTAAGAATACTATTAAAGGCTCTTACAGACAGAGGCGATATCGCGTCGCGACGCGATATTTTTCTACGGATATAATATCGAAATATCGCGTCGCGACCGCGATATCGCCTCTGTCTGTAAGAGCCTTAACAGTTACATAATAGTAATAATAACACATGTATTTTTAATTATAGCAAGGCCAAGGGCAATTTTGATAAGTGGTAAATCATATGAAACTGTGTCAAAAATAACGTATTATCTACATTCTATGATAAGATTGTATTTTAGCTTTAGATATAAGCGTTCGATTGAATGCATATTTTGTAGTCGCCTACTAAAAAAAAAACCTGGGGTTGGTACGCACAGCTACACCTTTCCAGTATAAGCTGATCTCGCATTGTATAGGATTTCCTTACAATGAGAGGTCAGTGTAAACTGGAAATATATAGCTTGATGTGTAGCCGTGTGTATAAGATAGAAGAGCCGTTATAATTCTCTTCTTGTTTATGACAATATTTTTTAAATGGTAGCTTGGTGTGATCATTTTAGTACAGTTTATTGTAAGCGGAAAACAGTCACCCAGAATATTATAAATAAACAGTAATTATTATGTAAATACCTCTTTAGTATAACTATGATTTTAATTTAGTAGGTGACGAAACAGGTAAACATAACGTTTATTATTCAAGATATTTAAGTATATTGAAACCTGGTTTTCCGTGCATGCGTTTGTCAATTTACTACACCAAAGAGGTTAAGTTCATCAAATTAAATAATGTGGTCACTGACACAACGAATTTCGGAGTAATGATTTAATTAACATGTTTTAGGTGATTAATTCGGAACTTTTTACTTGGTACCTCGCACACATAGTACTTGACCTGAAGAATGATTATTTAATAAAACCACGTTTTATTTTAAAACTAGCTGACCCGACAATCGTTGTCCTGTCCAAATTTCATGTATGGTCTTCATGATTTTTTGTTTGTATTTTTTCCGACGTTTTAATAGTTATTCTGCTATTCTCGGATGAGACGAATCCAACAAATCAGAGATCATAAAAATCGGTCCATCTGTTCTTGAGTTATAAATGGTGTAAATAACCCGACTTTGTTTTGTTTCTATATCGATAATTCAATGATTATTTACTTACAGTGAATTCTAATGGCAATTGACACAATCGGACAAAAGCAATATAAATATGAGATAAAACAATAGATATTACCTGAAGGATTTATTTTCAGTTTTAAGACAAATCAACTAACAAACTATAAAAATATAATAATCTAACCTAACTAAAACTATTAACAAACTAAGAGAAGGCGTCGAAAAATTCCTCCTCATCGCAGTCGACTGGTAATGTACCCAAGAGACTGGCGGCATTGCCACGTTGTATGACAATACGATTCCTCTGGCCAGGGTAAAAGCCAGCTTTTGTGTCACGGGAAGTGTCAACCAACCGTTTTTCATTTTTTTTCATTGTTTTTCGTTTTTCATTTCGGAGATTTCATTGAACTATATAGGGTTTCAACCCCAAAACGGCTCGGAAATATAATTGCCGATAAGATTATTATACTTTTGCCGCTTAGCGTTTTCGGCGGCTGCAGTTGCCTCTGCCGTATAAGCACTCGTGTGTATAAGCACTTACGAATTTATTAAGGTCAGAGCAACACAAGAATATAGGTGGAAGCTAATTGTCCAGTATCTCAATAATAAATTCTGAGCAACACAACTTATTCTCGACCTGCAGTACCCATGCTAACTGTCGTGTTCTGTCGGAAACCCAAAAACAGTATTTAATTGGGCATAGTTAAATAGATTCAAGTTTTAAAGTGTTTGCCGATCAATTTCAGTAGCATAGACATACAAATCTTGTTTAAAATTCAATTCTACCGTATCTGTTAAGTGTCGACATCCGTTTTAATTTTAATCTCAATACTGGATTCGAAATTAAGCTGTCAGAACTATGTAAATATCGGCACAGTGTAATGCAAAATAAACGGAAAATAATGTATTTGTTTATTGAAATAGAGTTCAATCCACAGTAATTATCATAATGGAGAAAGTGAGTCAGTCTGTTTGTCTGCTACGATTTCACGGCTTATGTGCTGAACCCACTTAGACTGGCTTAGAGGTAATAGAGCTTTCATTAACTAACTTAAACTGGACTATTGGGGGCCGAGAGTGGACTAAACACGTCCTGCCTGATGCTGCAGTTACGATCAATAAAGCTTGTGATTAAGTTTTTATACTCCAATAATCCCGGAAACACAAAAAAACTCTACGAGGAAAGCCACAGGCACTGCTATTACCTATCTATCAATTAACTCGACCCGACTGCAGCCCACAATACTGTTTATTCAGAATAAATCAGCCGTTGCTTTATGATTATGTCATTAAATAGTCGTTCTAATTTATAATAAACTAAACGCAAGCAAACTAGAAACTGTATCCTGTGATGTATCGCACTAATTACACCTTTATTATATTACACAAGCTATTTGAACCTAGAGCGAGGGAAATAGGTGCGCGTGCGACTTGAGAATAGGGCTGCCAGATGCAAAAATCGAGCAAGACCTCTCGTTTCGTAATCTATGCTTTACTGCCTGGCATTGGTCGCCACTTTCAATTTGAAGATCGATGAAGTTTAGGTGATATGAATGAATGAATTAATTAATGATATGCCGACCCCAGCGTGATTTGACCAGACTCAATTGCTTGAATGAACGCAAAGATTGAAACCTCATGTTTTATGTGGTTACATAGGCCATTGCATATCAAGGAATAGACCGGGGGACCGCGATAATGGTAGGGAAGACCGTGCCCATAGGATATGCAAGGATTATTAGCCGTAACTGATATGCATCCTAGAGAAGGCAAATTAATGGTGGAGAGACGGGTGATGTATGGATGGGCATCTTTAAACGATGTCACTGCCAGTCTGTTTCATAACGCAAAATTCTCTTTTGTTTCTCCACAAATCCCACTCTTGTATCATCTATCATTACAAAATCAATAAATCTGCTTAGCGTTTTCCCAACTATGTTGGGGTCGGCTTCCAGTGTAACCGGATGCAGCTGAATACCAGTAGGTATTTTACATGGAGCGTCTGCCTATCTGACCTAAACAACCTATTAACTGGGTAATACGATACTTCTTGGTAAGACTGGTTGTCGTTAACGTGCTTTCCGAGGCACGGAGAAGTTTCGGTATGTAAAGGTGGTCAGCCATCCACGGACCAACCCCGGTACGCGTAGCTTAACCAGATGGATCGACATGTGCGGCTGTTATTACTTAGCCACGAGCTCCTCATCTATCATACATGACACAAAAAGTCAACTAAGTAACATGAACCAGTCAAGAAAAACTAAAGGTTAGCCGGAAAAGCAAAACAAAATCTACCCAATGAAAGCTACAGAAGCTCATCAGGTTAATTGTTCTACAATAGCCACTTAGCCAACCCTACCGGCCACTAATTGCAGGGATACATGTGGTAATTACTTGCCCAGCAATGAACAACATCACACTTGAATATAGCACATTATTCATTGAAGAAAGTGAGACCGCATTGACACCTACGGGTTTTTAGATTGATTTAATCGCACAGATTAAGCGGCCATATACAAGTTCATAGAAAGTGTGTTAAGTATAGAATTATGATGAAAAACAGACTGTTTTGTTGTAGTATACTGAAAATGTTGACCTATTGGAGTACCAAATGTGCAGTTTTATTTTTGATTTCTAGCTTAGTAAAAACGATTGATACGATACGATACGATTTGTAGCGTAGTAAGTGTGTTATATGACTGAGAATTTAGTAAAAATTATATGCAGAAACCAGCTTGTACGGCCCAGCAGTGAACAACGTCACACTTGAATATACAGGGTGTTTGGCGCATGGACCGACACAATTTTTTGGGGGATTGGGGGGGTCATTTGCTAGGTTTCACCTAAAGACCTCCATGTCCTAAGTGTGACGGTAATAGTTTTTTTTTTTTTTTGTTCTTTCTTTGAATTACCCAAAATCTCGCCTTTGAATCGATATATTTTTTTTGTTTATGGTTGTAAAAGAACAAAATAATTTTTATTATAGTCTACAATGTATTCTTATTCGAAATAAAATAAAAAAATATAGTAACCGTAATAAGTCTTTTCTTAAAACACTCCATAACTGACTCTCTAACTAGTATTTTGACTACATTTGAATTGTTTTTCATAGCGTGTAGCATACCCTTAGAAAGGGTACAAGCTAAAGAGTATTTTTGAGATAAAAATAAGGTCAAAATGGCTTTATTTAAAAAAAAAAAATGAATTTAAGAGTAGTAACTTTTCATACATTTAAACATTTTTAAGACTTTGGAAGCACGTAAGTCATTTTCTACTGATCAATTACATCAAATAATAATTTATTTAGAATAAAAATACATTGCAGACTATTATAAAATTTATTTTGTTCTATTGCAACCATAAACAAAAAAAATATATCGATTCAAAGGCGAGATTTTGGGTAATTCAAAGAAAGCACAAAAAAAAACATATCTCAATTACCGTCACACTTAGGACATGGAGGTCTTTAGGTGAAACCTAGCAAATGACCCCCCCAATCCCCCAAAAAATTGTGTCGGTCCATGCGCCAAACACCCTGTATAGCACATTATTTATTGAAGAAAATGAGACCGCATTAATCCCTACGGGTGTTTATATTATTTAATCGCACAGAATAAGCGGTCATATACAAGTTCAGAGGGCCAATGTAATTTTATTAAGAAAGTGTGTTAAGATAAAAGTGTGTTAGAATTATGATCTTTATGATTATCTGTTTTGCTGCAGTAGGTATAATGAAGATTTTGACCTATTGGTGTTCCAAATGTGCAGTTTTAGATTTGATTTCTAGCTTAGACGAGATCCTCATCATCTGAATAGCGTTTTCCCAACTAGGTATGTTGGGGTCGGCTTCCAGTCTAACCAAATGCAGCTGAATACCAGTATTTTACATGGAGCGACTGTTTAAATTTCAGCTTTCTAGGTCCAAGGGCTGGGCGTTGATGAGTCAGTCAGTCAGTCAGGACTTTTCTCTTTATCATACGTAGGTACATATAGATAACGTACGAATGCGACATGGTTGATCGCGCGAGTATGTCATATTCATATACAGTATGTATATGTCGCAGTAAGATGGTTGTAGCCGTGATATAGTTTAGATATATTATGTACATAGTAATCCAAAAACAGATAGCGTACCTACTCGCGCGACAGATAGGACACGGCCTAAGACCATACAGTCTTTAGCTAACTATGGATGTACAATTTAATAGTGCAACTGCCTGCTTGAAACATGTACATACTTAGTACATGGTATTATTTAGGTATTAGGTAAGTACTAGTATTAGAATATCTGTTGTCCCATTACAGTAACTTAGACATAACTCTAACAGTATGTCATGTCGTGTAATATTTATGAGCCCCACTAAACAATGCAAGTTTAGAGATAATGCTCTCCGTGCGACATTATAATAGAGACAAGATGACGTTATTTGTAAATTAGCTTACAATATGGCGCCTATGTCACTTTGGTGATACACAGATATATACGAGCACAGCTATATTAATTAATGTTTGAAAGTATTTGGATGTTTTCCGACTTCCGTGGGCATAAAATATTGATCAAAAATTTCTTGTGTTTCTTCTGTGGTGTCGGTACGAGCGCAGAGTTTAGCCTAATAAAAAGGTTACAGAGGGGCTTCCAACAGTTAGTCTTTAAGGACCTAAATACTAATCGAAAAATTTTTAGAGAAAGACAATAGACAAACCGATTAAATAACACTTATTCTTCGTATGTGGTTTAAGAATTCCAGACGAAAAAATACAGTAATTATTCTTTACAACCGACGACGTGCTGAAAGGTCTAAACACTCCTGCCAAACAACATTGTCTAACCAATAAATTCTATCAAATAACTAGTTATGAGACGCTCTATTGCACACTAGTATTAAACTACAAATACTTCCAATCTTTGATCAAGAATACACATACTTTGTTTGTACAATCATAATCTACACATTTCATTCATTATTCAAACGTAAGTTGTACACGTAAGGCACAAACTATTGGGCAATTACGTGACTAATAAAAATGTCATATTCACACATACGTGTTCGTAACTCACAAATGTCACGGTGACAGCCCAACCCATTGGGCCCACTGTTATTACACTGCCTGTACAATTAATTGGGGGCACTTCAAAACTGTGAAGTAGAACGTTAAATACATACCAGGTTACTGGTATGTAATTTAGGTAAAACTTTGTAAATTCATATAATGGTGTCGATTAACCAGAATATTCCTAGGATTAAATGACGATAGTTAAGTTGTATTTAAACTAGTTAAGAGCGTTGACTCGGTACGGCATTTCATACAAACTTTCAAGTCCTTTTTTATCGAAATGAATGAACCGATTTTAATGAAACTTCATACGCATAAGTAGGATACATAGGTCTAAAAAGTTAGTAAAGAACATTTTCTAAATGTCTTATTTAAAAAAAGATAAATGGAAATTTCTGCTTCTATGGAATATTTAAAATCGGTCTAATTTAGCTGCAACACTATTTTTCGAAAATGTTCTTTACTAACTTTTTAGACCTATGTATCCTGCTTATGCGTATGAAGTTTCATTAAAATCGGTTCATTCATTTCGATAAAAAAGGACTTGAAAGTTTGTATGAAATGCCGTACCGAGTCAACGCTCTTAACCACCAGCCTTGGCTTGGATGGGAAAATAGGTAAGTACATAGACTTATAAAAAAAGATGGACTCCGCGCTGCGCATATCGAAAGTGAAGCACAGTAAGTATGCCGGCACCGTTTGTACAAACACGCCTCGCGCACACATTTACATCATAGTATGCCGACCGGCCGCCATTACGTGACACGAGCGACGGCGTCTTTGCAGGTACTCAAATCACGCACACATAGATCGGTAGGGTGCTTCACTTTCGATATGCGTGGCGCGGAGTCCATCTTTTTTTATAAGTCTATGGGTAAGTACTAATATTTTGGAAACCGATGGCAATTTTCATCAAGCAAAGCTGTGCATTAAAAAAGTTTCATATTACAATAATTATCTAGAGTTTGATGGAAATAAGAATTGAACTCTCATCATTCGCCATATTGTGTGTGACATTTTAGCTGTCAAACTAAATTCATTTAAGTTACAGTTAAGTAAGACTTACAGGAAACATGCTTTCTCATCCAAATGAACTAAGCACGGTCAATGCCTTATTCTTATTTTGATTACACAGTAATTTCCGAGATTAGGTCTACTAAACAGAACACCATTGATAATGATAGAGAATTTGTAAAGTAGTGCAACTACAGACAAACCACATATCTAACAAGGTTTCTACAACCAACCAATCAGAGTCAATGATTCATGATTCATACTTGATAATATGCAAAGGCGTCAGGCACAACGACCGGGCAGCAGTCATACTATTCGTTTAATTAACGGATGTCCGTCGCAATAAAGAAATCCAATGCGAATATATAATGACTACTTGCAGATTTTCTAATATAGACACAGACTTTTCTTTGCAAAAAATGTGGAATGAACGCAGTTATTGGAAAATATAGGTTGAAAATAAAAATAAAGTAAATATAAGCTACTTTCCTTTTGCTAGACTGGCCGGTTAAAATAATTACTAGTCTAGTCTTGCAAAGAAAGAAGTATGTTATTAATGTTATACTTATTATACACAGAAACATAATTCGAAAGATTCTCATCTGTATGATGTAACAACACAAAGAAACGTTGGTGAAATTAATTTAATTAATGTGCACAAGGAACGACAGCTAAGTATCAATTAAATAAACTTGCATCACGTGAAATATTGAACACAATATATGAACAGCATATCTTTAAAAATCATCTGATCATTACCAGGTAAATTGTCATAAAAATACTGCATCTTTCTTTTTTCTATGAGAACAGGGGGTCTAAAACGGCCACTTTGGCAGAATCATAATAGGATAATAATCTATAATAAAACAAAGACGGGTTTGTTACAACACTTATAACTCGAGATCGGCTGGATCAATTTTCATGGTTTTTGTTTCGTTGGATTTATCTCCGCCCTGAATAGCAGAATACATTTTAAAAACAACGAAAACTTAAAGAATAAATAATTATGAAAATGAATCATTTTCCATTTAATTATGTTCCTTTGTTTCGTACCTGTCAAACATTTGTTTTCCTCCTGTCATCCTGTCAAATACTGTGATTGACATTTATGCATGCGTTCAGAAATGTATTTTGTGTAAACTATTTAAAAAGGGTGAATAAACTTTTGTCTGTATTTTTTTTAAAGAATTAAAAAGGTTGAAAAGTGTATTAAGCAGATTTGAATAGAAGTTCCTCAAATATTTATGCGTGCGTTCCTTGGTATCATAATTTTTTAACATCTTCTAATTGGTAAATCTAATTAATTATTGACACTTCCCGTGACCCAAGGGCTGGCTTTTACCTTGGCCAGAGAATTAGCATTAATTGCCATATAACGTGTGTACTTTACCAGTCGATAGCGATGCTGAGGAATTTTTCGACGCCATATTTAAGTTTTTTAATAGTTTTAGTTAGTTTAGGATTAATATTTTTTAACTGAATTTTAAAGTAAATTAATGTTTTTTTAATACTAAAACAATACTTAAATTATAAAATCTGCTCTCTCACTTTTACTTTTGGCTATACCAAAAATCGGTTCTTATTTTTTCCTGAAAAGTTGAGTTTTTGCGATTTCAATTGTAGTCTCCAGGGACGACGAGCTAACGAAAGCAATATCCCTTTGAACTTTGACACATACGGCCTATCGTACTATACTTACATAGAACGGTAGGGCAGGTAAGTTGTAACAAAACCAGCGTTATCTGGCCTCATATTCTATTTTATTTACCTCTGTTGTATGGCTTACTGTACCAACCTAGCTTTAATTATTTGGGGTCCCGATATTATGTCTTCTTCTTCTATTACATCTCTATTAGCCGTCATCTCATTAGTCACTTCCTTTATAATGATTATTATTATTACACTATTTATAACTCAAGAACGGCTGAACCGATTTGGCTGAAAATTGGTGGGTAGGTAGCTTAGAACTAGGAGACGGACATAGCATCCTTAAAAAAATCTGATAAAACGTGGTTTATCAACGGGTGGACCGATTTAGATGAAATTTTGTGTGTATATTTGAATGGGTTCCTGGATGGTTTGAAAACACAATTGAACCTGGTAGGTGGCGCTGCAGTCGGGTTCTAGGATCGTTCAGACAGGAAAACGTCTGTCGGGGCCGCTAGTATATTATGAATAACATTTGAAATCGTAAAACGGTCACAAACTGACAATTCATAATATATTGTCAGTTTGTGACCGTTTTACGATTTTACGACAGAAGCAAGAAAAGGTAGTAGTTCATTTGACAGTGGTGACGTAATAAAACAAAGTAAAACATAATTTAAATTGCATGCGGGGCAGCGCACGCGCTTATGCACCGGAAAAGGGCGCGACAGTTGAACTTTCGGCCAATAGCATGTCTCATTCACGTCGATGCATCCAATGCGAGCGGACGTGCGTGACTCAGGGGTCTGCGATGTTAGCGATTGAACGCGTTTTGCACACGGATTATACACACCAAACCAGATTGAAATGATAAAACATGCTTCCTTTTATAATGTTTGTTGCTAAGCAGGGTTTTTTTATTTAAGTAAAATTTTTTGGGTGTTTTAGTAAGGGCAATGTGACATTTACTGGGATTAAAATCTCACATTTCATTTTCAATACCATTCAGATGATTAAAATCTTAATTTCCTTGTTCCTCATAAAACATTATTGGATGGAAACGACATTCATTGCGTTTTTGAACACTGAGATAAGGAACAACTTTGCCCAGCTGTCTGGGGACATAATAGTAAACAAAAATCCCAAAATAAGTCAATGAATAAATTAAACGCATTATGTGAATACCAAGCAGCGTGACGCCATAAAAATCAATGTCAGTTACCGCATAATATATAACAGCTTATCATAATCTATTAAATAAACTAGGGAAGTAGATTACCTCTAACCATCCTGTGTAACGCTTGATAATAAAACAATTAATATGAACATTTACATTGTGTAACGCACTTTACATTTTTAATTAGATGGCAATTGCTGTTTTCAGTTTTTTTATCAGAAAAATCATATGCTGTAACGCATGTAAAATGTTTATGAAGTGAAGCATATATGTACATATATGCTTCACTTCATAAACATTTTGTTGGCTTAAAGTTACTTGAAAAGTTACTATTACTTGATCACATTATCGTAACTGGCTGCAAAGATTCAATAGCTGTAGACGATGTACATAATTTTAGAAGTAGAATTAAACGAAACTATACTTAAATTCAACTATACATATATCATTTTCAAGACACTAAAACGGCTTACTATACAAAAGCGTGAACTAATATGTTCGATTCAGCATCAAAAAGATCTAAATCACCCTGTAACATTATGATACTTAATTCCCTGCCATACTTAAATAAATAAGGTAGCTGAACGCTGTCTAATGTAATAGCCAATTATTACTTAGACATAAATTACCATTATTTGCATCGCTAAACACTTCAGGCCGGACGGATATTAATTTTCAATCTCTTACGCCAAGGTTTAATATTATAAAGTTGCTAGCTTTTGCCCGCGGCTTCGCCCGCGTGGATGTCGGAAAATATCCCATGGGAACGTTCATATGGAAAACATAGGGCATATCCCTAACTTTAGAAATGCTGGGTTTCCCATACAAACTTTCATCCCTTTTATCACCCCTTGTAGGATTATGTTTTAAGACAAAAAGTAGCCCATGTCCTTTCCCAGGATGCTATAATGCCTTGCCAAATTTTATCGAAATCCGTGCAGTTTTGTAAATTTTAAAATCAACCCCTATTTTACCCACTTAGGGCATGATTTTTAAAAAACGCTGATCCGCATATTTCTTAACTTCTTACCAATAGCATAAATTTGTTATCCCTAACTTAAGAAATACTGGGTTTCCCTTACAAACTTTCATCCCCTATATCACGCCCCGTAAGATTATTTTTAAGACCAAAAGTAGCCTGTGTCCTTCCCCAGGATGCTATATAAAGCCTTGCCAAATTTTGTCGAAATCCATGCAGTTTTGTAAATTTTAAAATCAACCCCTATTTTACCCCCTTAGGGGATGATTTTTCAGAAACGCTGAACCGCATATTTCTTTATTTCTTATCAAAAGCATACATTTTAATTTTCACATCCCTAACTTAAGAAATACTGAGTTTCCCATACAAACTTTCATCCCCTATATCACCACCTGTAGGATTATTTTTGAAAAAAAAGTAGCCTATGTCCGTCCCCAGGATACCATCTATAGCCTTGCCAAATTTTATCGAAATCCGTTCAGTGGTTCAGGCGTGAAAAGGTAACAGACAGACAGACAGACAGACAGAGTTACTTTCGAATTTATAATATTAGTATGGATTTAATAGAAAACCTATTAGATCTAAAGCGATAGCAGGATTGGTTCTAAGTATAATATAATCCAGAATTCTAGATCATCCAATCAATCCGAATACAAAAATGAAATAGCCGTTGCATTTAAATTATTGTTGACCTGAAAATGGTCTCAAGTGAATTGCAAGTGTGCTTCAAAAGTAATCACAATAATTATTATTTGAGTTATTTCCTCTTGGTAAAAGGAAAACGTTGGTAGCGACAGTTAAACCAGTCTTTGCTTACATAAATCTTCCTCAATAATTCATCAGCTTAGTCTTACCAGCTTATTTCAAGTCTCGAGGAGAGACTGCTGTACGTCAGATTATGTATGCAAAATAAACAGAAATATAGCTCCATTTTTCTTTTTTCCCAGTAATAGAAACTATGTTATTATTATTTATGTCAACTTAGTGTCATTTGATCCAAGCTTGCTTCATAGTGGATAGCTAAGGAATGGCAAACATTGTCGGCTTCTCTATTTTCAATATGATATAATTCATTTGAAATCAATAAGCAATTTTAAAAAAGAAGTCGTATTATTTTCTTCGAGGAATATCAGAAGGCAAGTTTGTTTGTTTTATCTTAGACTCAGATGAAGAAAAGGTTATCACCGGGTTAGGACAAAGCCGGAGTGCCCTGGGCAGTCAACCTGACTACCAATATGCTCATATATACACGATAGATGAAGACAATCAGATAGAAGACAGTCCATTAGGCAGAGATACCTAAGTATATAAGAACTGTTTTAATAGTTAATACAAAACCTACTTAAACATAATTCAAAATAGCATTTAAATACGCCAACAACCCATGATTCACAGTGGATCCTGTAATTATGTCGCGACTCACGCGCAGGCACTGGGGCGGACCGGGATACATCGCAGGCGTGACCCCGCGACAGGAATATATATTGCCACATCCTTGTGGAATATATTGCAGTGCTATAATATATATTTCAAGATGGTCATTGATCTATAGCTTTGTGAAGATGGCTTAGGAAATGGACTTTAGTTTTGAGATGAAAAATGGCGTACGTATATGAAATATTACGAGAATGTGTGACAAACGGAAATAGCAAGCTCGACAACAAAGATCTCAAAAAATAATCACAAAGCAATACATGATTTGATTAGTGTTGATGCGAACAAATCAGTAAAAGCAGAAGAAATGTTAATATAGGCTCAGACAGCTGGCCATTACAATGATGGTAAAGACCAAACTGTAATTTCAATAAACGCAAACAAATTGAAAACATACATTCATTTGAAAGTTCATGCCACGGTTCATAAAATTTCGAAATTTCTCAATGTTTCGATGGCTTTTCAGCCCATTCAATATTTGTACGAGCTCGACAATAATACTAAATCTATTTCTATTGTTATTAAAGCTACCACAGAATCATACTTCAGTATCAAACGTCCTACTAAAGCAGCCGTAACCAAGAAATAAGACCATACTTATAACAATGAATTTTGTTCATCTCCGCATTGTTTGCCGTATGTTAATTCTTACGAGATTTACGATTTCCGTATTCTACTGTAAAGGGTGATTATAAAACTTAAATTGTATGCATAGTTTGAATTTAGTACTACCATATTGAGTTTATGCATTTGCGTCTGCATTTTTGAAGCCATCGTTTATAATATTTATAAACAGAAAATTACCTATCATTGCTAAATCTTCATCGATAGTAAACAGTTTTAAAAAGGTGTAGTTTACATAAACAGTAATTTCATTAATAATCCATTCGTATTTTTATAATCGACATTTACTTACTTCCATTGACATTATTATTATTAGTACATCAATGGAGGTGTAATGATATACAGGGTGTAAGGGACAGCCCTCCGCAAACTGATAGGGTGAATTCAGTATGTCATACTAAGATGACCGGTACTTGAAATTTTTTCAGGAACGTTAAGGGAATCCAATAAACCTGATTTGTTTGTGTTTTTATGCACAAATCGGAGCGTCTATTACTGGTTGGGAGGGGTAGGTAATATGTATGCGGTGAGTTGGATAAACTCTGTAGCTAGACAGAAAGTGAACAGTTGATTTCACGCGTCGTTGGTTAGAGTATTTCAACATCCATTGCTGGTTTTTTTTTTTGCTGTTTTTTTTCAGTTTTTTTTACATCAATGGAGTGCTGCGAACACACAATGCAATTTTACATTGAAATAATTAAAATGTAACTGAACAATTTTTTGAAAAAATGAAAATTTTCCTGAGAAAATTTCCAGTGGAATATGATTCAAAATGAGGAGCTGAATGCACCCTGTTAGTTTGCGGAGGGCTGTCCCTTACACCCTGTATAATAGGAACACATTATACGCTAATATATTATTCACATTACCCATAATAATGCCATAAAAAGTACCTAATTAATGTGTTTCGTAACATTTATTATAGTATTCACTTGGTATTTGGTTTTAGGGCACCATTAGTAGGTGCGTCTGCGCAATGAATATGTTTCGTGTGAAGTTATATTTACGTGGAGCATCGTGATGAAGTGTAATAATGATTAAGAATAAGAAAAAAGTCTATGAATAGTAAATAGATTTGAAAACACGGAAGTTAGGGATTTTGTTTCAAGCTTTTTGAGTAAAACAGTTTTAGATTTATAGCATGTTTTAACAAATATGTTAGATATAAAGGCTTAAAATGGAATTCATGAATAATTTGTTAATTCTGAACTAACACTTAATACCGAAGCTCCAAAAGAACATCTACTCTCTAAGTTAGATTTAGATAAGAATGCCATTATTAATAATGCTACAACTCAAAACAATACACCTGTAGTCAAACCCAATTAAACGGAACTATCTCCAAGCCATAAACTTTACCTAAAACATTCCATATTGAATAACAAAGAACATTTCCAAATAGGTCACGAAGGTGCAGAAAGCGGTTAAAATTTATTTAAGAACAATAACCATAAACAAGTTAGTGGTGGAGATAAGTTTGATTTACAGCCTCCAAAGATCACAGTACCATGTTTCCATTCTCACCTCGGTGATAGATGATTGGCTTCTATTGAATTATTTCTATTAAGTTGCGATATTGATTTAAAATGGCTACGGATACAAGATTTGCTACTTCTGGGGTAATATCAGAGCCAATCGGAGATGAAAATACAGGTGCTTGACTTGAGAAATAATTAAGTGGATCGAGAGATTTTTGTTCATCGTCCAATACATATTGCAATTAATCAATTAATTAGGATTAGTTTGCAGTTGGGCTACAATGTGCCTCAATTAGGATTAGTTTGCAGTTGGGCTAATGTGCCTCAATTAATATCTTTTAACTTAATGGAACACTTGATATCGTGTCCAGCGTGTCCTGTTGTCTGCACGTTACAGGAACTGATGCCAAATTCTGGGCCGGCTATTTAGATGCCAATGCCGTCGACATGCTAAAAAGATTATTTTATTTTATCAGGCAATCCATCGAAAAGTAAGTTTAGATTCGTTTTCCAATTTGCAAATTATTGCATTGCATAGGTACTCTACAGCATTTTCAGATGTGCCATCAAATTGAATGTCTTTCTATTGGCAGATTCCGCTTTTATTGTGTTTCAATCCACATATTGTTTTTAGAAACAGTGAGTGTTCTTTTAACATCTGTTTCTAAGGCATCTTTATCCACCTTGTTCTAATATTATATCTCTTCCGCTTTATCAATTACCTACAAAGATCCAACATCCAATATTGTTTTGTACAATGAACGTAACGTTATTAATACCTCGTAGTGGCGCCGCTTGGTATTTATTACTTAATAGTATTTATTTCGCCCTTCAAGGTAAAACCGCGTAATAATAAGCATTACATCACCCACGCTTCTTTCCTTTTAAGATTCAAAGCAAAACTTCGAGCGACACACAAAGCTATATTAATGCAGTTAGGGCGAGTACACATTGGTGTACAAACGCAGGCAACTGCACGGGAGTGCTGTGTCAAGTCATATTTAAGAGTGAGACAAAAGCTTAGGATGACAATACACGTATTGTGTTGACATATATTATGGAGCAGTATCCGCTCATGCAAAAATCACTCACGCCATGCATAAAAATACACGCATGTCATACAGAATGCGTTTAGGTAGTACCCCCAGAGTGCTGCATAAAGCGGACATAAAGCAAACACACGCATGGATCAATAGCGCGCCCTGGCCAATGTGAACACTCCCGTCTCAAAATGGGTTTGAGAACTACATTTATAACTACATTGCATACGGAGTGACAGGTCGGTAGCGCTACTCCTACACTAACCATAGAGTTACTGAACTGCTTCGAAATTCAAAATTACAATGATTTTGAATTTGTTTAAGATTTCTGTTGTCAGATACTTTAGAAGAGTTAAATGATGATGGTTTAGTCCTCTACAACAATATGAGTTTGAAGTTAATCGTGAACAAAATTAGAGAGAATGACGGAATAAAGTTTAGTGATAAACAATAATGATTAACTGGTTTAATACGATAAAACACCATAAAATAATACAGTCTTAAAATATAACACAGCGTTTTGTGAGTGAAAATAGCATTAATCTTACATTTTCACTTTACTGCACCTATGACAATAACAAATAATTTACAGTAAAGACATTTGTATGAGGCAATAACACTTTCTCTTGTTTTGTATTACTTAAATGAAAAAGGGCATCCACTTTATTTTACGATATTGGACGTAATAATCAAGACTTTAAGTCCTACAAATCACAAATAGACTGAAGTGTAAGTTTCAACTCTTCTTTATTACATTTAGTAACATCGCCTTCATAAATTTTAGTTAGTATATTGGCAACATTATGATGACAGCTGTCTGAAATACCGATGATTATCCAACGTCCGGGAAAATGATACATTGCGATGGCGACGAACAGTACGTAATACAAGACAAAAAAATGAATTGCTGTAGAAATGATTAATTAATTAATATTTAAGTGTAGCAGTTACGTGCATGAACGATTGAAATAGAGTACTCTAATAGTCGTAAAAACCAGCTTAGCAGACACAACACAACAGACCATTGTCACTTTCAAAACTACAATTACGACATGCAACGGTTGCTATCTGAAACTTGAAATGAGGAACAACAAAAGGATTGATGACCGCGCTGTATCAAGGACACAGCAATTTGCATCGATCTATCGATAGAAATAAAAGGCTATCGTGACTAAAGCAATTATGGAGGGAATGACACGTAATAGACTCCAATAGAAAAGATTGATTAGGAATAAAAAGTGTGTTGTTGCCGTGTTGAAGTTCCCATGGAGCATGAGAATGAAAATTTGCAGACAGTAATACTCGTATTTCGGACTACTAATAATTTTCTTTGCAATTATAAAGATAATGGTCTTGTTGTTCTAATGGTCGCAAGCGCTGTTGAGCATGAGGTCCGAATTTCTCAGTAGCAGCCCGGAGTCTGGATTTGTTCTCGCTGGATGGCAATAGGCTCACTCCCTAGTCCCTATTACATGGGACTTAAACATAACGGGCGAAATTTTGATGTACAAAAGGTACACTTCCGCCAGAACTCTTCGGGGAAACAAGACGTTATGTTATGTTATTTGGGTAAATGAGATTGAATCTAACAAGACAAGTATTAGTTTTCGGTATATGAATTTGTCAAAATGCCACCACATCAATGTGCAGACTGCCAAGAAATGGAACTCCTTACCGGATACTGTATTTCCCGACCCCAATAGCTATAACTCGGAAGCCTTCAAGTCAGAGGGACTAGGTTACTTCTAGACAAGCGAGCACCATCGTCGACCGTATCATCGGTTACCATTAGGTTGACATAGTTGTCAAAAGTGGGCCCATCGTCATCCAAATGTAGAAAAAAAACTTAAAGGTGGTAGACTAAAGGCTGAATAAAGAATAACTCAAGATTATGAGCAGTTTGACTTGTCCGCTAACAATAACATGCGAAACTGTCTGACTGTCTGCCAAGCTTGGTGATTATAGCATTACCACCCGGGATCATCCGTTGCAGCGAACTACGGGGGGTAATACCGGAGATCGATGCTCTAAACATAATTACGAAATAACCGACGGATAATTTCACAGGAATTAGTTATTTACTCTTTTTATCCAAGTTTGACGAAGGTAGTGACCGGTAAGTAGGTCTTAGAAAAATAATAAAATTCTTATAAATGGTAATAAACAATTAATGGTTGGAAATTTCTAATCTCGCTATGCAATTAGTGCAGATATCAGCATTAAAACTGTTCTTTAATTCACCGAAAATAAATTTAGAATAACGTTGTTTTAACTAGAGACTAGGTCGTACTATAACTTAACAAGTTTTCGAGAATGAAACAACTTATGATGCTGAGACAAAATAAACAGAGATAAAATTAATTAAATACGGGTATATACAGGTATAAGTGATTGTGCTATATCGTTTTACTAGAATGTATTTTTCGATTTTGCTGACATAAACCAACCAAGCAGTAT
This sequence comes from Cosmia trapezina, assembly GCA_905163495.3. Classification (NCBI taxonomy): domain Eukaryota; kingdom Metazoa; phylum Arthropoda; class Insecta; order Lepidoptera; family Noctuidae; genus Cosmia; species Cosmia trapezina. The sequence continues at coordinate 13,481,954 of LR991042.1, forward strand.
CTAATATTACCTACTTATTCCTTTTACCAGTACCATACCCATTTACATTATAAGAAGATAACACATGCACTAGGATTTTATACAAGTAAGTAAATCTATCGATACTTCAATAATATGTCCCTACATATCAACATTAAAGCCCACAAAAACTAAAACTTTAATTAAACACACAAGCTAACATCACGACCACAATATTTGTGGTGATCGTGACACTAAGGTCACGCTGTGGGTCCATAGACTACAAGACTCCACATTCTATCTGTGCCTAGGTCAAACTCTCTCGTCTAGGGCATTAAACTAATCATTCTAACTTTACAGTCTGATTAGCGCAGACAAAAGACTGTTAGATCACTTGGATTCAAGTGCTGAATGCAAATTGTGGGATAGGAAACCTAGCAATCTAGCTAATCTGATATGTCTTAATGGTAAGGTATGAACTTGGAATTCCTTCACGAAGATTTCGTATGTAAGATGACATAGATACCTATATAGAAGAAGAAATAGAGATAGGAATAATAGAGATAGGTAGAAGTAATGTTTTTTTTTTCGTCTTAAATAGAAACATTGTCCCTTATATATTATAACTTAACTATGGCACTTATTATGTATGAAGATGAAGATCCTTAATGTATTGTTTCCTATCAAAACCAGTTAAGAACATCAATAGTTTCTTATGTGACAGTTTAGTAAACAACACTACCCCACTACTAATACCTACTTCATTTTTTTTTCAAAATAATGAATAAATTCACACGCTATTTCTACCATTAGTGCTATTGGAAACAATCTTTATGTTATACTACGTATATAATATATTATATTAATTCTAATCATTGTCAATCAGAAAGAATTCAAGGCAGCAGAAGCAACACCGGCTTAGTCTATATTTCGTATATATCGTATATATAGATCGTGTCTATATTTCGTGTATATATAGTCTATGTTTATCAAATAATACACCGTATTTGCGTACAACTGTTATTAGATTCAATGTTAGCAATAGGAATGTTGTATTTCGTAAACGTACAGTATTATCTAAACTTTCTAGGAATTTAACAGTTTATTGCTACCCTACGTGCAGCAGATACTTCATTTACAAATTCAAGTTTAACAACCTTAAATGCATTGCTTTGGTTACTTTTCATTTCTGCAACTTAAGTAGGTTACACAACAGCTCTAAACAGATCAATTGAACATCAACTCTTTTGATTTGTGGCTTTTGTGGAGTATTCACTACAGTTTCGTCAACGTCACTTACTATTAAATAGCTGGTTCATAAATCGCAGGAGTTCATTCAGAAATCGTTTTTAAACGTGAAGTATTTATGGCAGACTTTGAAAACGTTATTATAACTTAGAAATTGATCAATCTACTGTCTACATCGACTCTGTAATTTCTTTGTGAGAACAATATATATTATCAGTGTAACATTAAAAGTGAACGGATTTCTCAAGTTCCAGTTTATTTCGCGCACAATGCCGGTACCACTTGTTCGCACTGATTCGCAATTAATAAACAGCATGACCCACTATCGAAGTTTCAAAGTGTCCAATCATTCTCGTATTAATTAATATCAAATCTTCGGTAAGCTAGTGCGGTGTGTTTCGGCGTGATGAATATGCGTGCCAGTTCGGTAATAAACTTATTAATGTCGCTTTCTTCTTCACGGCTTCAATGTCACAGTCGAAATTATTAAGTTTCCGTTTGGTAGTGACGATTACGATACGACTCAACAATCAACGCGTACCGCCTTGCCTTGCCTTTTACGGAAGTATACACGATATGTCATTGAATTAATCACATTTTTATATCCTCACGTGTTTCAACCTTCACTCTTGAACCGGTGAGTTGTAAATCTTCTACACTAAATCTAAGTAGGGGAAACAAGGCCAAACAACCAACAACTGAATGATATCTGTCAACTATAAATCCTAACACTAAAACAAGTGAACCGAATGACTTACCATAAATCAAGCTCTGGACAGGGGGGAAAGCACTGCGTATCAATGCTCCGGTAGTCACATGAACTCGATAACACAACCACTTTTTGTATCGCGTTCAGTGAAACGTATCGTAAGTCTCGAACCAAACAAAATTAGCACTTTCCACAAAACACATCCATTCCACAGCACTGATAAAGCACAATCTGCCGACTTCTGCCGACTCCGCAACACACAGAGCTTGCACACGTTTCTTCACAGTTATCTGTTAAGACGGTAGCGTAACAGAGTGAAGCAATCGCACTGCCAATCGCAATGCGAAATTTAGGCGGTCGCAAAATTGTTCGCCTAAAAGCGACAGTTAAACCGACTTTACCGGTCGGAAACGTTCCAAATTCGTATCGGAAAGTCGGTTTACGTTTATAACAGCAAGAATTTCAACACACGAGTGAGCTGCGCGGGCAGCGCGAGCAAACTGAGGCGCCGCTGTGCGCAACCACGCGACGCATCTAACCGAACCGAATGGACTTCAAACTTTTACCCGACCGAATCGAAACCTCACGCCATACAATACAACAGCCTCAACTCCTGGACAATTTTAAAATCGGAAGGCTTGCTAAGTTGCAAATAAACTTGCAAGTTACATACATGGACAAGTTAACCGGACAAGGCTCTCAAGATATGACATTCGTGAACGCACGCAACGATTACGCAGCAAACATTTAATCGAGCTGATATGATCCATCAATGTGAGCTCTTGACGTAGATACCCAAAGATAACCAAATTAATGGATACCGATTTCGGGTTCGATAATGATAGTTTCGATTCAAATGATAATAACACAGAACGGAAATGAAAATGCGATTGCCGATTGCATTGTATTTTTAACGGTATGCAACATAAATTAAGAAAATCAACCTGAATTCTTTTGAGCCAAATGCGGATACAGTAACTGTTCAAATAACAGAGAACGGTGCATTCCTAAAGAGCAGCATGGAATTTGATCTTAAGATCTTGATTTAATGCAATGTTTATATAAATTAAGGCAAGCAGCAGTTTGAGGAAGAAGTGGGAACGAAACTTTATCTATTTTAAGACGAATTTAATTCAAAGTATGCAGCCAAGAAATTAAATACTGACGAAGCTGAACATACAGAAATGACTGGATTATTAATCAAATTATGTGAAACTGTAACCACTGGGTAGAATGATTTGTAATATAAAACGGGGAAAAGATAAGTCAAAACCGATATTTATCGAAACTTAAGACTAATATGAATACAACGAAAAGTAATTAATGCAATAGATTACTATAAAAATAAAGAAATGAAAAATCAATCAGCACTTTGCATTTGCAAATGCACTAAATAGGTACATGAAAGAACAATACTTTGATATCTTCAGAAAGTAGAGATAATGTATGTAGATATATAGAGATAAATAAAATAGTCAACGTTTTCTAATAACATCAAAATAAAAAAAATAATAAACTTTGTTTATAAAAACATATGTGTGCAAACTAAAAATAATCCAGTAATTGCTAGTAATCGTAATCGAAAGCAGTAAAGTGTATCCGTTGCAAGTTCTTCGGTAAATTTGCATGTTCTACTGTTTAATGGTCTCAAAAATATCTGTGGTCTAATGAACAGAGTTTAGAGTGCAAAATAATTGTGAATGTAACAGGTTTCAAATTAGTGTCGAAATGTTTGATTCTAACAGGCAAATAGCTGAATTTGGAACAAGGCAATCAGGAGATACAATTTGGATCAATTTAGAAGAGGTCACAGGAATTTGGATATTTTGGATTAGATACGGCGTTTTTTTTTTTAATTTGGGTGAGTGCCCTGAATTGTAAATAATACTGAATAATTGATAAACTACTCTGTTGCGCGAGCTGGAAATCAAAATTGCAACAAGATAAAACAGAGAAGAAATCCTAAAACAGACTACAATTCAAAAGGTTGAAAACCTTGAATGTAACAGCGAAGCGTAAATGTCGATTACGGTTAAACGATTTGAAATAAATATAGAAAGCGAACAAAGAAGAAAAACGCTTCAGGGTAGCACTCAGTGAAAACATAACATTGTGTATTAACAAAATTACCTTCAATTTATATAATGATGAGTTATTTCAATTTTCCGCTAGTGTTCCTCCCTTGGGCCTAGATCCTACACTTGCATGTCGCAGTGGTAACAACTCTTAATTAAAGTGTATGCAGACCAGGCTGCACAACTGGATTCTTGGCTCATAACCATGGGAATCGTGGCTGAGATAGGTGCGACTGGTTTCTAGGGAATTGCTAAAACCCTATAATCACTTAGTCGTAAAGTTATGATAAAGACGCTCTCGAGATGTAGACTGAACATAAGTTGAACACTACAGTCACATCTATAACTTATTATCTACGAATTCGTAAATTTTAATTGGATTGAATATGTACTGAGTACATGAAAAAAAAATTAAGTGGTCAGTAAAAGTTCGATCCTGTTTTGTTTGATGAGACAGACTATGAAGAATATTTTCAACCCGAGGTTCGAAGCTAGAATCTTAAACATCGAAGAATGAAAGCAAAGCTATTGCCATAACGCCAACAAGGTGATAACAAGTGACAAAATATGAAAAACAATAGACAACTGCTGACTGCTAACTATGAGGTGATAATGATAATGTGTCGTACCATGAGTTGCCTCAGTTGTGTCATCGACCCTTACGTATTCCTCTATAGTCTATTCTTCAGTCACCGTAAATTATGGCTTGTTTTGTTACTACATAGCTCTACAGTTTGCATGGCGGAATTAATTATAGTATTTAGCTTATTGCATAGAAGCTAACAAATAGGAGATTTACTGCCGTCCTGTCAAGCAAATGATGGCATATTTTAACATAAGTTTTAAACGTGTGGCGGATGATTAGAAATATATTTTACCCGAAGTCAAGAATAATATAAAATGAAATAAAATAATACACCTAAACAAGGTAAATTGGACTCGGAAATCAAAAAACGAATAACCGATAAAAGATTAAATAAAAACATACAAAGAATCTAAGCAGAACGATAACACGATGGTGCATTGAAAAAAAGATACCATTCCAATGAATTTGGTTGTTTAAACGATATTATTTGTTTTCTAAGAACTGCTAGATATTTGATGATTGTTAACTTGATATTCTAAAAGGTTTACACAACTTTTTATGGTATGTAAATGATAGCAGATGAGTTTGACACTTTAGTACCAATATGGCGATATAAGACTAAAAATTATGATACAAGTAAAGTACGTAGCTATAGAACTTACTTTACATGATGACATTATTATGAGTAACCATTATAATAAAATAATCAATCACAATATTGAACTTCGTATAAATCAACGATGTTTTTTCTAAGTCAAAGCACTAAGAGCAATATCTCTTCTCTATCAACACGAAGGTCATTAATACCATATTATTATGTAATCAGGCCCTCAGTTTAGTTCAAGTAGATGCACTGACTGACATGAGAATATCTCTAATTACAAATGCGGACCACGTTAATCGTAAGATCTTCACAGATTAACATCAATGTCTATTGCTGTCTCCCTGTTTGCTGGTCCCTATCTTGTTACTGGAACAATGAAATTTACTCTTCTATAGTTGGAATACACATATTTTATTATTTTTGTTTTCTTCCTTTGAATTAATCTGAAATAGCCATACGCAATCCATATTAATTACAGTTGCAATCGACTTTGTCAAAACGAGTGTGCTTAAAGCAACAAGGTATAATACAACATGATTTCTACATAGGTGTACCGTGTAATGTAAATATCGTTATGAAATCCCAAATCCTATTGATATTTCTTCACCAATATCACTTCAAAGGTTCTCTAAAAACAAAAACTAATTGGTAAGCAGGGGGGCGATAATAATCAGTTAATTAACACCAAGTTTACTCCATCGCTAGTTGAGTGAACATTGCTCAAAGCACGGCCGTCCGCTGCGCCCGCGCACCTAGGGGTCAAGGTTATGTGTAATATTGCAGTTAAGTTAGGGAAATAAATCATGGAGATTAAATTTTGAATCGAAAAATGTTATTTTCACGATAGCCGAACCAAATGAAGATACTGCCAAGTATGCTCAAATTATTAAGGTTATTAACCTGTCGCACGCCAATTAGCAGACACAATAGATTTTCTATTGTTATTTGAACGCCCGGGATTGTGACCTGGGTGTGCAATCGATGTTTAAAGAGTTAAACTCAAATCATACAACATACACTCACGTGGGGAGGGGAGAGTGATAATAAATATTTACATTTTGGAGAATTAAACTTGTTAATTGGACTAAATTAATTCAAATATTGATTTGAGAGAGATCAAATATTTGAGAAACTGGTTCGGTTTCATTATCAGAATACATCTCACGCATCTTCAGATTTATTGTAAAGAACTTTTAGCGCGAGTCTTTCTTTTCTATGTTATGAAGCAGATTTGACTTTCATCAATCCAACCAACAGATAGAAAACATAAAAGTTCCACCTTAACAGTGGAATTACTCATGTAGATGAAACAGTTTTAGAAATAGATAATACAAGGAAGCTAATAATGATGGCGCCAGAAATCTTCGTGATGTCAACACTTTATTAATCAGAATAAACGGTTCGGAAATCAACGTAACATAACAATACGTAATCGGCAAAAAAGTGGGTAACATCGACATAACTGATCCAAGTTCAAACGGATTGCATGCAACATTAGGAGTGCTACACACACTTGTTCGGGTGCCACATTCCCGAAGCAACTACTACATTATATTTTTGCTTGGCTTTCATGCGGCCCGTGCCGTGCCGAGGCCGATCAGCAAACTCCGTTCGATATCTACCTCCGCTAAGTTGGTATGTTGATTTTTACCACCCAGCTCCGCTTATCTGCACGCTGTGTAACCGCTGAGCGGCCTTCTTCCCTAACAATATCTACAGAAATATATTTGAACCCGAACAAGTGTGTAGCGCGCCTTACCTGATGTTACGTCAAACAATACAGCAAGAACAGGCATCGTGATCGAAAACGCCGTTAAATTCACATGAGATATGCTTCCTGAATGTTACCGTTGCACGTTGGAAGTATGAAATTTTAGCCTACTTGACTAAGATTCCAAGAGATTATAGGGTTTTTTATATTTTTATATTTCCGGTGATTGATCAAAATAAAGAAACCGCATTGCAAAAATCTTAAAAGATTATTTCTTTTACAAGTTAATAGATTTTGCCGCAACCACATTAATTGCATCGATAGTACTGTCAGGATTAATAATATATATAAATAATCTGTTTAACAGCAAGTTTTACACCCCTACCAACTCTATTCAAATAAAACATACTATCACTCAAGCCTCAACTGCACATTCTAAGCATCGTTTACCAACTGCCCTTCCCTGAGAAAGCCCTCACCATATCATTACCACGCCGGCAGCAGATCGGATTGACTGGCTCTAAATAATAGCATTAACTCTTCACATTCGCACCTACTTCACCTGGATCATTCTTTGTGGCCTATTCAAGTAACTTGCTTGAAAGTATCGTTTAAATTGCTATATTATTGTTTCTTACCACAGTTTTGCATTTGTATAATTATTTAAAACGCCCAAATCACTCATCATGTCTGTCTGTCCTTATTTATGTTTCAAGGAAAGCTAATGATTTTTTACATGCCTATCATTTTGAAGATTGATATCCCGCTGAATGCAAAATAAAAAAGTCTGCAATCTCAAAAATTCGAGACCAAACTGTTATTGAATTATCTGCGAGCCTTGATTAAAATCTTTGTCTTCATCTTACATTGAAAGTAACTGAACTATGAATCAATTTTAATATTCTATTGTTTGTTCCATTACCCGTGACGGTGGTCTTGATTTATTATTTATTAATAACAAAGTACATTAAACAGCATTCTTTAATAGGTTATACTTATAACAATAAAACGCTACTTATTGTCAATTTTCAAACTAGGGTACGCAAATTGGGTCTTTCATTGTCTTATCAACTTTCATTAGCGGTTCTTTCGATCTTTCCTTTTCTTAAGCAATCATTACTTCTCTATTATTAATTGCTCCTTTATCGTTTTTGCTAATGGTTATCGAAATTACAAGTTCTGTTTTAAATATTCGCACGATCGTCCCAATTCGAAAGTTATAAGTTTCACTAGTTTTACCAGAATTGGTTTATCTTGATTCAATTCAAATTCCCAACAATTACCTAAAGTTTTGTGCGATTTTTTGTGAATTCTTCAGTTACGGGTCAATTACGTTGATCTTTATCGTAATAAAATATCTTCTTCTATTGGACTTTCTCGTTTACTGTTTACCAGTACATGGGCTTGTGATGCAATATTCAATAAGCAAGCATTTTACTAAAATCGTATTCATTACTACTCGAATGGTTACCTTTTTCAGTTATTTAGTTACATTTAGCTTTTATTCTTTAAGTTTTTGCTGTCACTTCGACGACAACCATTAAGATTCCCTTTTATGTCGATTATAATTTCACAAAGTTCTCTAGAATTTTTATTTTCTACTTCATTCGCTGAACATTCAGTAATAATGGGCACATGCATTTTAGTACGATAAAGGTTGTAGCATGCCTTAAATATCAAATTCTTCAGTGTGCACATGTCTGACATTTGTTATTGTATCATCTGCAAAATAAACAACTTCAGCGACAGGTGTTATTATCACCTAAGGAGATAATGACAGTCCAGGTGCATCTATTCTTGATCCTTGACAACAAGTTACCAACAGACTGTCATAAGGTGCTGCGTATGAGTTTTTATGTCCCAGTTATGCAGAATCAATTTTAAGGCTTCGAGCGAAATTTGTCAAGGTGGCATTAGGAATTCAATATTCAAGAATGATGTCAGGTTTTATTTTAAGGCGCGGACTGACTACGATTTTAAACGGCACACAACCGCGTAATCTATTGTCACCATTAGCTGGCTTGAAATAAGATTGAAAATTGAAAATAATATTTGTGTTGCCGAGATGTGACTATGCTGCGAAAGTGCGAATGTTCATTTATTTTCCGGATTTTCTTTAGATTATTCAGAACATACACAATAAATTAAATAATTGTACTGTTAAAGTTTAAAAAAATGCTAATTCTATTAAATTCTTTAAAAAAAGAATGCCGTTATAGCTGAAAAAACAGAGATGTTCGACGCCAAAGTTTATTTTTGTGGAGCAACCTCCAAATTTTTTATTGGGAATATCAAAATATTTTTTACTATTCTATTCGGTTAAAATTTTTCTTTAAACCCTTCTGTGTCCACTGTATTTTTTGCGTCGGATAGTTTCATTGCGTTCCGTCATACTCAACAATCCAAGGGTATTTTTGTGAATATTGAGTTAACACCGCGCCTTAAGAATTATTTTTAGATTCGGAAGAAGCACAAAAAGTAGTTTAATGAATATATTTAAAATTATATGCGCCATTCGCAATAACACTGAACGTATGATCTGTATAAATGAGTTTAATATTTTTTGCAGTTGATAATTTCATTATCATTAACTGCCCTGCAGAAAGGATTTAACATTAATATAACTAGCATTTTTTAATATTCATAAATTCACTCTATCGTTACGGAGTTACATATTAATGAGCTAAAGACTGGTTAGTAACAAAAAGTTAAATTCCGTAGTATTAAAAGGATGTTTTGCGTAAAATATGTCTATGTATTGTAAGATCGACTTGCCTGTGCGCAAGAGCGCAAGGCGGCAAGGTTATCCACTTATTCAGCGCTCGCGCAGGCCTAGGTTTTTTACTGGCATTGCCATCTGTCCTGTTCTATTACTGAGCGGTAATAAAGTAAATTATAGATAGAATGCTACTTTTGGTTTTATAAGGTAGCCTTTTATATACTTATTATCTAGTATCTACGTATACAAGTATAAAAGTGACACCATTCGAAATAAGACCTCAATGGTGCAACTTTTATGAAAGAACAATACGAAAGTAAATACAATACCCAAACAAAGATATGAAAATTAGGAAATAGGCTCATTCGTAACATTATCTCCTGTCCCCATTTTTACAGATCATACCAAACACATGCCAGCTAACATTTCTATCTCATATTAGTTGCACAATGGTAATGTGTCGCAAACCGCGACGAATCTTGCGCATTGTCTTATGGGGACCATACATTCTCGTACGTGTCCCTACTAGAGAGCTATTTCTGCAGTGAAAATGTCACAAATAAACTTAATACATTTTACTTATTGTCGTTGTTTAAACACAATACTGTGAACCTTTATTGAATTTAATGGAAACTCGCTTTCCAAAATGACTGTACTACACCTCAATTTGACTACCTATGTGCGGAAAATCGCAAGACTTTCATTCTGCCCATGGAGTCTCTCTTTTAATAGCTGTTTTAGAACTATGGTGCGAGTTTTTATAACTTTCTGTATTAGACTGTTAGGGCAAAGATAATAAATAAAAGCATAGAGTAAAGATTAAAAGCAGAAAATTCTAAATCAATTGAAACGCAACCAGACAGTCTACATGAATAATAACCATAAAGCAATGACCACAATCTCACAAACCCCCTACAATAAAATAACCCCACACCAACTAAGCAAAAACATAAAGCACTAGAAGCAGCGAATTGATTAGCTCCGAGCTCCAATGATCAATCAACTAGTTATGTTAATTTGTACTACACAATATATTGGGGACATGTCGCTTAGTAAGACTTGAATGGTCGATATGGTAACCGAGGCTACATTACATGACATAAGTGACAAGTATGGTATTGATAAATCATGGTGACACTATTATGAAACGTTTTGAAGGGAATGACAACTCGGCATTATTACATTAACTGTTGTAGATATGCTCAAACGCATCCATGATTCATTAGTTGGAACGATATTGAGAAAGCAATAAAGGTTAAAAGAATATAAGAATTCCTTACAAAACTAGTTGGACATGAGAACTATTCTTCTATGTATCTAAAAATTCTAAACTACCGCTATTTAAGTTTATAAGAGAAATTTAATGTCAAGACGCGGCACATCCGTCTCATTAATGATACAATATCAAACTACTAATAAATCAAAATGACCGAAATGAAAGTCGAAAAGACAAAGAATCTAATAGATAGTAAGTACATTAAACATTGTTACCTCAAACATTTAAACCCGCATACATATCACATAGTAAATAATGAGGTTCCCTTACATAACTATCGGTCTAAAATCTTTTTCGCCTAATAGCTAGACATAAATCTGTCTGAATCTAGTCCTTTGTTGAATGAAGAGATTGACTCAATATTTGAAAGCGGGTTTTACTTTCCTGTTACTGGTGAAGTAAGGCAAAGGATCGACACAACATACTCTTTAGAAGTCACACAATTGTCCGCCTTGGTTGAAGTGACATGCATTTGCACACAGCCCATAATGCTTATTTATTGCGCTACTGTATGTAAACGTGCACCAGAAGATCTCAGTTAAAACCAAGCTTAAAATAACTTTTAACCAAACAAAATAATAAAATAGAGTGACAATGATAAGACATTACTGGTAAATAGACCATCACTAAAGGCTATGATAATAAATCTTACCACAGCAATAACGGTGAAGTAGCAGTGAAACATTCCTATGGAGAAAGGCTTTTGATAAGGTCCAAACAAATGGTCCTTCTAACATCAATTACGCATATGACTCAAACTGTGACAAAGGAAAACACTATAGTACTTGATAAAGACCCGAATACAGATCATATGGAGAAAGGTTTCGATAAGGACCAAATAGTCCTTCTTACATCAAGTACGCATATGGCTCAAACTGTGACAAAGGAAAACATTCCAGTGCTTGATAAAGACCCGAATACAGAACAATAGCTCGTATCAGTAGCTATCGTTTTATGACCTCGGGCTAACATTAAGCTAGCTTTCCCGAGAACTTGAGAATTATCTAAAATCGAAGAAGATTAATGGTCAATGCACAGTCGAGCGTACAGCGGACGCCTTGTACCGAGATCTTGTCTCGAGCCTGTCTGAATATATCGATTATACCACTTTACGTTGAAGAGAGATTTGTAACAGTTGATATGTCCGCTTTATACTACCCATCTTTATCAGCTTTAGAAATCTGCAGGAAATTTCAAATAAGGTAACGTAGCATCAATTCTAATATTAAACAGGTCATCTGCTGTAGAAAGCAATCAAATGAAAAATGTGGATCTAAAATTACTAGAGTCCATTTTGGTAATTGATGTCATCAAGGATTATTAAAAGTACTCAGATTGTGGATCTATTACGTAAAATGTAGCGTCTGAAATGGATTTTATCGTTTAATAAGTCGGTTATCTAATCTAAATTGTTTTGAAAGGCATGTTCGATAAAATGTATTGGTAACATGATGCAATCGATACTAATTTTGCAAGTCCTAATGACAGATGAAACAAAAAACTAAGAGAAATTATAATATCAAGTGATAAACCCGAATACAATATTAATCTCGATTACTTAATCGTAAACTATGAAGAAGTCACAACAAATATTATGTATCTTTTGTTTTCAACTTTCAGATGATAGTTTCAACAGCCATTGAACCGTCAACACCTACACTCAACAACCAAATTTTTATGACAGCAGACATAAAAGAAAAGCTGTTTAGTATTCATAAGCAAACTTCTGTTTGTAATAAATCTAACTCTATCATCGCCACAATATATTTTAGCTCCTTACTTGACTTATCTTTTATCTTTAGGTCATGCTAGAACTGAATGAGGCCGTATGCCGTAAAAATAGTCACACATAGTCAGGAATTTAGAAAGGATTTCATCAATCTGAGCTATATGATCATAAGTGGTATTACCAATAACTTACCACAAATACAAAACATAAATGAACTCATGCACTTATTAAGTAATTTCCCATTATTTTTACGATCCAAACTTACAGAATTACACATCAAAACAATAATTAACAAGAGCCGGACATTTTTAATTTTTTGAAATTGTAATCCTTTTACTCCTTTCATAAATACCATGACATAAAGATTCATAACATAAAACACGCAATTCTATTAAAACTTAATGAGGTTAACGTGTAAATGATGATAATACTTGCAGGAAGCAATAAACCTAGTGTTTATTAAAACATCTGATCAAAACGTACCATAAAAGAAAGTAAATACAGAAATAGAATCAATTAAAGAATGCGGAAGATATAAAACAGACTACCGAATATGCTCCTGCCGTAACACAAGTTAACACATCGCAGACGATGTGCCAAGTCATGGCGCCTATAAATCCCACTTGTACATTTCTCTAACACATTCTACCATAAATCTTTTCGAGCTTTTTGAAGAAATCCACCCAAAATGTGCATAATTTCGTAAAAGACGAAACAGGAAACCTGCATCCGCGACTATACGACCAAATATCTAATTCTGGAGACATAGAAAGTCGGGTTACATAATCCAGCTATAGCATTAAAATAAATCTGCTTCCAGAGATATTAGTTTAGTCAATAAATAAACATGGAACGTTTTGCTTCGTCGTAACAAATGTATCCGATAAAATGTTTCCCTGATGAAACACGATCTGATGCGTCCATCCAAATTTCCTTCTGAGTTGATTGACGTTAACATTCTCTGTAATAAATAGCGTACCATCTCCTGATGGGGTCAAACTATGAAATTCGATTAACCTATCCATGATGAAACAAACATTCCTTTATTAGTTCGGATAATTTATGAATGTTATTGCTTGAATGTGATTTAATGTTGCGAAGGCAATCGCACTGGACATGTCGAATGTATTAATCATAATAACATTAGCTTACATAATGTCGTTGAAAATAAATGATGTTTAAATATTGCCAAAGATATAGGCCGAATAAATAAACGAGGCTTCCATTGCAACGATGTCAGAATTAACCATTAAGAAATTCTGTATAGTTAAATCAATTACTAGAGACCAGTGAGAGACATATGAATGGTAACTGTCCATATAATCTAAAATAGTCTCTTTAGGTAATTAATCATGGGCTGCACACTTTTTGGTGACGAAACGTGCACAGAATTTATCATCGCCAATTAGTAGAAACTTCCGCGTCTAAAAAAGATTTCGGCCTGTCAAATTATAGACGAAACTAATAAAGAACGCACACATCCCGTTTCCTTGATATTAACAAAAAAAATAAAGTTGAAAACGGCGTTAATTTTTTGTGGCCAAATACAGACTGAATATTTGCTTTGATAACATCGCACTCATTTAAATTCTTTAGCCATTTTAATGAATCAAAATGATTCATTTGACACTAGCTCAATTTTTTATATTTTACAAATTAATTCAGTCTTATATGGAAAAATATTATTCGCAGAATTATAGACTCAATTATAAATGCTAATTTTGGCTAAGTGCAGTTTAATTTGAACAGCTTATTACGTAGTAGTTACAACCAATACTTCCAGTTTTTAAAGAGAAGCATTATTCTGATCTAAGATAGGCTTTTGATACTGTTTACTACATATTTCAATAAAGACCATCTATCCCACACAACAGTTAATTCAGAAATAGCAGCTAAAGAGTCTATAGAATCAATACTTCGTAGAGTTGCTGCAACAGTACTTTCAGTTCGCCAGATGCATACTAAAGCCGAAGTCACAACAAATACTTGCCATAGCAGAGACTGCAGAGAGCACGCTAACTTTGACATTCCGATCCCGAAATAACGACACAGTTACAAATGAACAGCGGTAATGACACGCTAAGTTACAGCTTGAGCTTTGACTTATGTTCAGAAGAAATAGTAATTATGCAGGAATTTATGGGAATTTGAATCTTACAAGTGTGAAGAATTTTGTAAGAATGGTTCACGCGAGAAAAAGCTGCAGCGCAATGAATGATTTGTTTTATGCAAAGTTAGTCCATTTTGTTGGGTAAAATTCTAGCTTTTGAAAGGACCATTAAGTTGACCAAAACCATTCAATCTGTCAACTTCAGACTAATATTTGTTTTCTAATATCACTATACTGCTCCAAATAGGATCGGTTAGCACAATCCATACTAATATTATAAATTCGAAAGTAACTCTGTCTGTCTGTCTGTCTGTCTGTCTGTCTGTCTGTCTGTTACCTTTTCACGCCTAAACCACTGAACGGATTTCGATAAAATTTGGCAAGGCTATAGATGGTATCCTGGGGACGGACATAGGCTACTTTTTTTTTTCAAAAATAATCCTACAGGGGGTGATATAGGGGATGAAAGTTTGTATGGGAAACTCAGTATTTCTTAAGTTAGGAATGTGAAAATTAAAATCTATGCTTTTGATAGGAAATAAAGAAATATGCGGTTCAGCGTTTTTGAAAAATCATCCCCTAAGGGGGTAAAATAGGGGTTGATTTTAAAATTTACAAAACTGCACGGATTTCGACAAAATTTGGCAAGGCTTTATATAGCATACTGGGGAAGGACACAGGCTACTTTTGGTCTTAAAAAATAATCCTACAGGGGGTGATATAGGGGATGAAAGTTTGTATGGGAAACTCAGTATTTCTTAAGTTAGGGATGTGAAAATTAAAATGTATGCTTTTAATAGGAAATAAAGAAATATGCGGGTCAGCGTTTTTTAAAAATCATCCCCTAAGTGGGTAAAATAGGGGTTGATTTTAAAATTTACAAAACTGCACGGATTTCGATAAAATTTGGCTATGCTATAGATAGCATCCTGGGAAAGGACATGGGCTACTTTTTGTCTTAAAAAATAATCCTACAAGGGGTGATAAAAGGGATGAAAGTTTGTATGGGAAACCCAGCATTTCTTAAGTTATTTCATGCCTTATGTTTTCCACATGAACGTTCCCATGGGATATTTTCCGACATTCATGCGGGCGAAGCCGCGGGCAAAAGCTAGTTTCTCTATATAATTTACAACCGTATAAACATAAATCGCTTGTTAGAATATAAATGTCTGTACTAAAATCGTGTCTAAGCTGAACACTTATAAATTTTGCATTAATGTTCCCTTAGCGTCAACGACCTCCATTAGTATAATTGGCATTATAAATTCTTCATTGCGATAATATTCGTGATAGGAATAAAGATGGCGGATGCGTCTCGCGTGGATTAACCAATCCGAACTCGTAAACTAGTGAAAATTACTAATAGAATGAGTTATAATGACTTCCCAGAGACTTCCTCAACAAGAAACAATAATAAGAGTATCAGGAAGAGTAGAAATTAAGATATTAAATTATACCACGCTCGCTGCCTTCTCTCCGTATAATATAATCATGGTTTACTTTTCATACTTTACTTAGAAGGAAATGAACCGTTATACAATAATATGGCTGAAATTAATACCAAAGCCACATCTTATGACAAAAGTTACGTGAGAGAAAATGTTTTGCAAGTCGTGGGTGATACTAAACTATTCATTTTATTATCAGGACATGGCCCGAAATGGTATTTTAAGATGTGTTTAGGTACATCAATGGATCATGTTTGGTGCCAATACTAGTTACAAAGGAAATCTAATGTTTCTGTGACCTTCTCTGTTCTTAATAAAAAAGAAAGCGTAAGATAAGACCACTAAGATCTCGAACTACACACAGCACACAGGTCATCATTGCCACGATATAAATATGGACAGTAGGGAAACTACGAATAAACGTACGAAACTGCACGCTCACACGGACGCGCGCATTGACGAGATCCCTAAGCGATAGTCGCGGTGCTCTCAGTCGCGGGTGCCGTGTCGAGGTTAGAACTCGCCTTCTTCTTCTCGGCACATTTCGTTTTTTAAACTCCCTGCTGATATTGAAAGGTAAGAATGATTTACTGTCATAAATAATCGATATCGAATTATGGTCCGTATATTTTAAATGTTTTCGCAGGCGCCATGTTGGATTTACATTTTCACCAAAGAAGAAACTCGTATGGATGGGCATAACATGTATGAATGCTTTTTCACGTGACGATTTTTACCAGTCAACTCCTACCGCAAGCCGCGTTAAGGAACTTCGTTCCAATAAAACACTTTTCAATTTTACAAACATTTAGAGTGACAACCCTAACGCTCCAACGGAGCATGGGTAATTATTTCAACAAATAGGCCTATTCTGCCTACTGTCCATATTTATATTGTGTCATTGCTTACTCAATTTACAAGAACAAAATGCTATCAAACATTACAACATGTGACAGTAATTACTTTCTATGATCATGTTTAGTGGTCATTTTCTTTTTTGACAGTTACGTTTCAAAGTGACAATACAAACTGCCTAATTTGACAGTTGAGCACTGACAAACTTATTTGATACATCTCGTTTCGAGATAGCCTGTACTTATGCGAACAACGTTTCGTTTGACAGCCGCATTTATAGCTTTGTGGCGAAGATAAATTGAGATGCGATGATATGTGATACTTACGGTAGTTTAAGAAAGTAAATAAATGTACATGTGTAATGTTAATGTTACGTGGGTAAGCTTTTACTTAACAGTAATTGAATATTTGGATGGATCCACAACCGTAACAAGACCAAAGATGTTTCGGAAAACTTAAGAATTGAATATATTTTTCAATTTGTAAATTTACATAATCACGAAAATGTGAATCACTTACCAATGTGTAGCTTTCTATGTTATAGGTTATTATTTCACCAACACCTATATTTTTTAACCAAAACACAGCCATACTACTTTAAAAGTACTTAGGTAGGTGCTTTCCCGGACGAGACTTTTCATAAGGAGTTCTATGCCTATATATCACCACTTCTTATTTAGATTATCTTTATCGTAAAGCTAAGCTATACGACACTACTTTAATTCATCGTGATTGTCAATTATCCAAAAACCTCCGCAATTCTACCTAAATCATTATACCTAGAATAAAAATTATTTATTCCTGTGTCTTTCACTGCAATAGGCACGAAGCAAAGATTTAAATCCTTAGATTCACCCTACCGCGTTAAAAGATATGAGAGATATCATGGAAACGCTATTTAATCATGTGTGAGCTCACTATTCTCAGTATGGACGCTTTTTCGCATGACTAAATATGGTAAGGGCAAATCTAGCGATTTATATCTTTGGCACGAAGATCAAACATCCAAAGCAATTTGACAAGAACAATTTGGACAGCTATTACGCATGATACACATTTGCCGACTCGTTCAATTTGTCGAAACCACTCATTGTAAAGGCAAGCACATTATCTATCAATAACTATGATAAATCTATCTCATAGATTGTTCTATCTTATATAACGTAGTAATAAATGTAGATGATCTTGATAGTAACTATGTTAGCGAAAGTTTTATTTTATATTTCATGGCGGCCCTAGGCGTTATCGTTAAACACGTGCCTACAACGATAATTGTGGAGCATGAAACAATTTCATAAATATTTCGTTTTATGTTCTCATCGCCTCATTGACACAATGACTGTTTTTAATCTTACTTCCTACGATTCAAACTGACGTTTGTGCATCATTATTAACTTAATTTGTTTTGGCAAATGAATGAACACCAAGAGCAAGTTTATTTCCCGCGATAAAAACCAGTATTGACAGCAGAAATAATTGCAAAAGAAAATAAACAAGATATACAACACAACAGGATGTAATTATTCAACAGCTGTAATTAATCTTGATGATTACATTTTTAACCCTGTAATGCAGCCTCATTATCCACGTCTGGACGGTTCTAACTTTCATCGACATCTGTCATGTATGACATTTGAGTGCAGGTGCCAGCGGGTTGAAATGTCACGATCCTGCGCCAGCGCAGTTCTACGCCATTAATATTTATACGCAGCACCAATTATTCATTACAATATGGCCTTTTCTCCGCATTACAATGTACTTCTGCTATATAGCGACATGAAAGTTCGCCGTTCAATAGAACATCTTACATTGTGATTGTTTGTGGAAACTTCTCTATAAACATGAGACTAATGACTGTCTGTCGTTAACTTTGTTTGATTGGACAGTTAAAACATTTTGAATTGCATTCATCTTTTGAATCTAGAATACAGGAAGTGTTTGATTGACATAATGATTAGAAACAAGACATTCTGAATAGATTTACCAGAAACAAACTTTAATAACTCATGAAACCACATCACTCAAACCAATAGCTAGCAAATTGAGTCATGTCTTAGAAATTCACCACAAGAAAGCCTAAATAACCTAAAATAGACGACGTTTATCCCTTAAACGTTTAGATAACTATCATATCTGTGTACAAATCGCAATTTAGCGAGAGAGGCACACATCTACTGAGTCGTGATGCACCTTAGGCGGCAAGCACATTTGACGATTAGACGACGCGATCGGACGCTTTAGAAACCTGTCTGAAAACAAATTAATCGCTGCGGATAAATTACTGTAGCTAAACAATGGTTATTTGCACGTTAGTAATAACTATAGTGAATAAGCATGTGCTTGACAACATATTTTATGATATCGATTGTTGTAACAGTTATTAAACGTTGATAATTACGTAAGTTCTACGTCATCGATTTGATCGATGATACGCTTGAAGCTAAGCATAAACCAAACTTTGATAAAATAAACCTGACGCATGTTCTAGGTTTGGTCGAAGCAAACATTGCGACAATCTGATATTGAAATTGTAACAAAGAATTTCTTACACTTCCTCTTTAATGTAATCGAAAATATTACATGTATTATCGACTGGAACATTTCGCAAGTCGTATTATCTACGACTTACAAGACAATATAAACCTGTCTGACATGCTAAATCAAAGTGAAACCGCGACATAATATGTGATATGTCGACGGCGACAAAATGGCGTGACAATGCTAAAAGCGACACATGTGAGCACGCCCTAACACAATAGCTTTCTCATATGTCTAGATTGGAGTAAAGGACTCAAGCCATTTGTTCGTAATGGATCGCTAAAGGGAACAATAAATGGATAATGTTTGACATTTATTAAGACATTCGCTAGTAGGAGCCATAATGAACTTGCTCCCTCCAGCCAAATGGACCACCCACCTGAAAGAGGCAGCTGGACCGATGGAATATAGATAGCCAAAAATTGTGGCTCAAGATCGGAGGAACTGAAAGGCTTTTGTCCAACTACAATGTCAAAATGAAGTTGGCTGCTAGACTTTCCGTCACGTAACAGTACGGCTTTGACAAGTAGGAAATTGGCATGCTTTGGGCCTTTGGTATTTTCATCTCAGACGTTTTGATCAAAAATCATTTGCTCCTCAACATTTTACGGCTCCAAAGCGCCAGGCGGGCCAATCCGTACGAGTATATTCAGCCTTTAGCCAACAAACAATTTTGTCATATCACTCCCACGTCAGGATCGCCATTTTGCAGATAAGTTTAATTTGGGAGAGCTCAAGTGCGTGATGTTCGGTACACGATTATCGGATAAACGGTTATGGGAGGCTCTGCTAATCATGCGCTGATTGGATGACAGAGACAGCGATGAAAATGGAAAGGAACATGTAGGAGATTATGCTTTCGGTTTTAGACGTACAAATTGGCGAGAATTTGCGTATAATATGTGCAGTGATGAAGTAAAGAAAGTGACTGTCACAAGGACGATTATGGGGATTATTTATAAACGGCTGTATAACCATACAGTTTGGACGAATAAAGGGGTAAATGTTTAGTGTTTCTACGACAATGCTCTTGCGTTGTATTTTTTTAACCGACTTCTGAAAAACCAGAATACAAACAGCCGCGTAACTATATTTATTTTTATATTTTTTACGTGGCTTTTTATTGCTAGAGATAATGGGTAGGTACCTATGCAAAGAACTTATACTCTTAAACATGCATCTGAACAATCTGTCTCGACTGATATAGTTTACCGAAACGCTTACACAACTGCTCTTAATACTTATTCAAGTTATGATTAAACTGTTTACTACCAATAATTACTGTCATCTAAAGTCTAAACAATAGTGAGACGGTGCTAGTTGCAGATCGATACGAAATCGAAAGCGATATTTATGGGAACAACCCTTCGTTTACGAGGAGTGGTCGTAATCGTAAACTCCTACGTACGGAGTCATTATTGGTGTTACGAAAGTGCTTTTGTTGTTAAGTATACTCTACTCGTATTAATCTATTTAAAAATGCTAGTAAGAAATGGTGTTGTAACCAGGAGCGACGACTTTTAGAAAACCTTGTGGCTGCTCTGCTCATACGCATGCCCCCATTGGGAGTAACCAAACGAAAACTAAACCCTGCCCATTTGGTTTTCTTTTGATCATTCGTACAGAAATAGGAGTTACTTAGGACCCTTAAAGACGTCTTGACCTGTCGTAAGCTAATACTTGAGCTTTGTAAAACAAAGAATCTTTGAATAGCACCGCATATAATAGCAGGGCGAATGGCTGAAAGATATTGTTATTAACCAATAAATTAAGATGTGTCTAGCCCAAACAGGTGATAGAAATGTAAGAAAGAAGAGGACATGCACCACCAAGCCCATATAAATTGGGAAAAGGTCTGGAGGACGTTAATAATTAATCTAGAAACACAAAAGAAAACATTCCGTATTTTGACAGGCAGTCGCAATTCAGAATCAAACTACAAACATAAAAGCCTCCAGTCTTGAATCGAAACCCATCTGTCAAGCAGCTTATAACAAACCAGAAGGCCCTACATCAACCATTCATACCACTTCTTCAGTATATATTGTCATTTCTCCTTGACCTAAAATATTGAAGTATTGAGAAAGCTCAAAAATGAAGGCTAAACGATTGATGATACAGTGTGTCGCTATTCATCCTCCTACTGACTCGTTACTTGAAGAACTGCAATCGATCTCCGTTGCGAAACGGTGGAGGTTGATCAAACAGATGGGCAGGTTGATAGAATATAGAAACAGCTACAACAAAGATACAGAGATAACACAGCCATAGATGATGCAATTGAAAATTGTGCTGACGACAGTAAGCTTCAGCCAACTTTAAAGAAAAGAAAGAAAGAAAAACGTTAATTTGGACACAGTTCGTGAAACACCAAAATACAAATAATAAAAAAGATGAAAATAATAAGAAGATATAAAAAATAAAACAAGAATAAGAAGATATGAATATTTAGTAAGAATATTCGCCATTGCAAGTATGGATAAGAAAAGTTCATTGACAAATAAAATTGTTTCAAAATCTAAACCCATGGCAGTGAAATGTTTACGAGTGCACGCATCGTATGCTTTGCGAGCATAACCTGGGTCGAAATTGCAAATCATAGGTACCTAAATAAACTCTCCCTTTAAGGGCGCATTCACACGGGATACGTCTTTGACGATTCGGTATAAAACGGTGAATGAGCTCGTATACGTCTTTATTAGAGCTCATTCACCGTTTTATACCGAATCGTCAAAGACGTATCCCGTGTGAATGCGCCCTTAGTGTGTTTTATGGCAGTAGTTTGTTTCATTTATATGTTATGTTTGTTGCATAAAATAATCAGCTTCGTAACTGTGATGAAAGTTATGAAAATGTTGATCTAAAGTGAAAAATTTACGTTCGGTAAATTATGACTCAAATTTTCAACTTTAAATTAAAAATCTTAACAGGTGACTTCATAATTCCTAAGTAGGCTTCAAGAATGCGCCAGACTCTCAGCTTTCATAATCATAAAAAAAATGAAGTACTTAATAGGGCTACTTTGTTTAAAATCGGCCTTCAAAGACAGCGAGGTGGAAAAATTCTTAAAATTACCCATCTCAGTAATTATTTTTTTTTGGCTATTTTCTCGTTCCTAAGGTTAATTAATGATAAGAATACTGAAAACTAACCACATTATATTCAATATTCATAATTACCACACGTGGGCGAATGAAAATCCACTCGAAGTGAGAGCTTCGACATTTCAACATCGCTTCAGCGTTAACTTGTGGTCTGGTATCCTCAATGGCGAACTAATTGGTCCGTTTGAACTGCCGTCCAGACTTGATGGAGAAACATACAAAAACTTTTTGGAAAATGAACTTCCATTGTTGCTGGCAGATCTGAATCTCGAACTCAGACGAACCATGGTGTTGCAAAATGACGGCGCCCCGTGTCACTATGCAACCCAGGTCCGAAATTACTTAGATGAAACATACCCCAACAGATGGATCGGACGCAGCGGACCAATTAGGTGGCCTCCACGCTCACCTGATCTCAACCCCATCGATTTCTTTATTTGGGGCTATTACAAGGAAATAGCATACGCCCGAGACTGTTCAAGTGAACAAGAGCTGAGGCAGTTGATTGCAGAAGCTGAACGTGTTGTGAGAGAGAACAGAGACGCTTTTAGACGATTGCCAGACAATTTCTTACGTAGGTGTAGAATGTGTATTGCTGCTGGTGGTGGCCACTTTGAAAACCTTTTGTAAATGTTAAAAATAAATTAAGTACTTTTTTCACATTATCATCTGTGTTTTATTCAAAACCACTTTTTACGTAAAACTTTTCTTACCCAATTCTGAAACTATTTGTTGGTTAGTTTTCAGTATTCTTATCATTAATTAACCTTAGGAACGAGAAAATAGCCAAAAAAAAATAATTACTCAGATGGGTAATTTTAAGAATTTTTCCACCTCGCTGTCTTTGAAGGCCGATTTTAAACAAAGTAGCCCTATTAAGTACTTCATTTTTTTTATGATTATGAAAGCTGAGAGTCTGGCGCATTCTTGAAGCCTACTTAGGAATTATGAAGTCACCTGTTAAGATTTTTAATTTAAAGTTGAAAATTTGAGTCATAATTTACCGAACGTAAATTTTTCACTTTAGATCAACATTTTCATAATTTTCATCACAGTTACGAAGCTGATTATTTTATGCATAAAAGTACTACTTATGAAAATTCAGTTGCAAAAAAAGAAACTCGATAAAACCCTCTACTTTTTTTTTTAGAATTTTTTTAGGTTGGTCAGGTCGAAAATTTTCAAACATTCAGAAAAAAATTCATAACTCGAAAACTATGAAAAGTCGCGGAACATACATGGGGGTGATTCGAATACCCCACGATACGAGGGACCGAAATTTTATTTTTGGACGTCAATGTTCCGGCCACCCTGTATGTTTCCAGTCTGCAGCATCTGCTATGGTGTATTTATCCAGTCCTGCCTGGAATGCAGCTCAACTAGGCTGCATTAGCATAATGTACCATTCATTAATCACGCTTTGCCGGTTCTAGCTAGCAGCCATTTCAACGCACTTTATGCTGAATTTGTGGTAATGGCCGATAATTTTCAAGTATTAATTTGCTGTTGCGACGTTTATTTGAGGGATTAACATTGAAGCTGTAATGTTTATGCAAACTCTCTAGGAGATAGGAATTTATTTTAAAATCGTTCTGATCTACACAAGGCCTGCCGTATTTTATATATTTTCATTATAGGTTGTTGTTGTTATATTATTAGGTTGTCATGGTATGGGCATGTGATGCGGAAAAATGAGGAAAATGTCGTGAGGAAAGTTTTGAGTATGAATGTCGATGGTTGTAAAAGTACAGGAAGACCAAAGAAACGATGGATGGACTGTGTAAAAGATGACATGGCTAGAAAGGAGGTGACTACCGAGATGACGACTAATTCTTATATTGTAGTGTCAATTTTCTACGCTACGATTGCAATTAAGTTTTTTTAAGCTTCTAAGCGGATGTAAGAGCCGTAAAGGAAAATATAATTCTAGTGTGCGATCACATTACAAGTGTGAAGCGATAATTTATTTTTAATTTCAATCAGATACTCACATGAAAAACTAGATATAATATGTGACTTTTTACACCGTCTGCGATCATAAATATCTAGATAATTTCCCGTCTACCCTTTTTATCTAGAAAATGAAGCTGGTATAACTTGAATGACAACACGCGTTGTAATCCTAAGGTTTTTATGTGTACGCGGCAGAATAAGTGGTTTCATTGAGACGAGCTTATTTACAGGAGAAAATAAAAGTAAGGATGCATTACCATAGTAATGGGTTTTGTCAACATGTTATAGAGAATATAGATTTTGTTTTGAGATTACGAAAGGATTAAGTTGAGAATGTTTTTGAATAGGTGAAGTTTGGTGACGTGTGAAGTTTGTCAGCGGATGTGTTTTAAGATACGGTGCGGACATCAACCCAGAGTCGTCATTCTACTTCTTTGACAAAGATTCTAGCCGACTTGAAGTTACAATTACAAACCAAAATCTTTGAGGTTTGAAAACTTCGTCAACTTGAGTCGCAAAACGATACTTAAACTGCAAAAATCGCGCTGAAAATGCGAAAAGTGTCCAAGTTACTAATAAGTTTATAGGTGCAGCAAGTTCCAAGGTGTTTCACTCGGCTATTAGCTATGCGACAAGATAAAACAGACTAACGAACCACCTTACAAACTTGCCAGACGCCGTCGTTCAAAGAGTCCATTTAAATGTACTCCAGGCGTGACATAGCTAGCTCTGATTGTTAACACGACTGCTGATTCTGAACCAGAAAGAGGAATTCGAACTTTCTGGTCATGGACCTTTAGTTGGTTTATTACAGCCTTTGTTAATCAATGGCTAATCATAGAACTGCAACCATGCGCCACGTAGCAAAAAACAAAAGGCCAATTCCCGTGATTAACGACGTCCAAATCTAACCGCAATCACATGTCTACATTACTACTACACAATACAATACAATACAATACAATACAATACAACGAAAGCCCAGAACACAACACTACAACAACAACAACAACAACAACAACAACACTACACAATTTTTGACAGATTTTCACCGACATATTGCGAAAGTTTTAAAAAATAGATACGGGATTTGCCCCTCAGGAGGAAGTCTACTGGTGATCATCATGCCTTCTAATGCAGACAGATGGGACGAAATCTTCTCGTGTCACAATGAGCCATGTGAGCAAACCCGTAAGTACATTACTATCAATTGTATAAGTTTTATGTTGACATCGACGCGCAGCAAGGAATAAAATATACATATTTGAGTTAGTGATCAGTAGTCGTATAGGATAGCATTCGTTTGGGCTAACAGCAAAAGGACTCTTCCGCGCGAGTCGATCATTTATCACTTTTGGGTGTTTGTGCTTTAACTTTCAATACATAAGTTGAACTCAATCAGTTTATCATTTATAGGTACCTTTCCAATAAAATCATGAAAATAGCTCACGCTGTGGTGTCGAGAAAGACCAGTTAACAGTATGGTAGCGAGGGCTGTCATAAAGACCTTTTTGGTAAGAGCAGTAAAGGGACTACCGTTCCTTCTCTTGGCTTAATCCCCAATTCACCTCTGTTCTCATCATCTGCCTAAACTTTTCCCAAATATGTTGGTGTCGGCTTCCAATCTAACCGGATGCAGTTGAATACCAGTTTTTTTACGTGGAGCAACTGCTTAACTGATCACGGGAACAGAAGTGATGGTCAATTTATTCGTCGAGATATAAGTACAAGGAACACTACCTGAGGATCCATGACACTTACGCACTGCAATCTAAGTGAGGAATGCGGACCAAACACGAGCATTAAATACGCATTAGTTACGATTCAGAGAGCAAATAGTAGCTTCAAATGAGCCGTACTATAACATAACTTGATATTACATGGAGTAATTCAATATCTACGAGTTTCTCAAGGAAGTAGAACTGTGTTAGTGCATTAGAGGATTAGAACAAATTGTGATATCAGTAAGGGGGATATCAGTAAAAAATTCGAATTCGAAATATAATTTTTTTAGTTCCAACTATTTTTAATAAACTTCCTGTGTGTAGAACAATTGTATCACAAAAAGTTCTTTTAAAAATGAAATACATAATTATGTACTTCTCTAATATATTTTTCAATACACTTCCTCGAAAACTGGTTCATATCGCACTACGATTAGGTTCACAATGCAATGTATTTCTCACGCGTGCGATTTTTCATTTTCCCGCACGTGTGCGAGAATAAAAATTGCCACAGATAACTTATACCTATACTTAGTCCAAATTGGTTCAATGCGTCTATTCACAACTCTCTATTCGGAGGTGAATGTTTTTTTTTTAATCTCTGCAAAGAGGTATGCGTCTTTACGGCGTTAATATTTTTTGAATATTTAAATAATGCTTATAAATAGAATATCATCAAAAACTATGATTATTACAACAAAGAAAGTTTTTGAACAAATTTACATTTATTTGTGTTCTAAACTCGAAAATATTTGAATTTTCTATTTTTCATATTAGGCTGTTTATCGGCTTTATACCTTTGCTTCTCCTTCAACCTAGCGAAAGCAAAGCGCGAAAAAAAGAGAAAATTTAAATCATAGTTTCCTAATAATTCGTGACAAAAATATTTTCCGGTATTTTATTTTATTTCTTCAAAAGTGTGTTGAAAAACGTCGTTTGATACTCGTGGACATTTGTTTTTGCAGTTCTCGGCTCGAAAACAACCTAGCCGACGGCTCGGGTGTTAATTCCGCCTCGAATGCAATAACAAACGTTCTCCACTTGTATCAAAATGTACTATTGTGAAGGCCTCGCTGCATAGAATATTTAGAAAACTTATAGGTACGTGTCTGTTATAAAATCTGCTGGATAAAACTTAAGGAATGCATAGACACTTTAGCGTGTAGGTGAAAAAATGGAAATTATGTGATAATGTTAAAAAAAGGGAGCTACGTCTGCCATTTCAGGCTTCAAAAATATATGAACGTCAAAAAAGTTCATAATATTGTGACAAATTTATGCATCATTAAATTTTTAATTAAGTTAGATTAAAATTGCTTATTAGTCTTGTAGGCTAGATTGTAATGAATTATTAAGAACCTGGTTCTCTGTTTTAAAAAAATAAATAAAAAAAAAAATTGTGGTCTAGATTTAGATTCATTAATATGTGACTGCTTTTTCTCAGTAACATGAGTAATGCACAGCATATATTATTGAACCATTCACATGAGGACATATTTTTGATCTATAGGTTCTATAGAATTTATTGAGCTTTCCAATTCCAACGCTCACAATATTTTGAATCCTTGACAGTGCCAATACAACGTGTAACGTTAAATGCGCAAAACCTCTTAAGGGGTCATTGTACTCATCATTATGAACAACTTTTACTATGGGACCAAAAATGAAATCGCGAAAAAAAAATCAGCTGTTCAGTACATTTTGACAAATTATGCGAACATAAATGTACTGAACAGCTGATTTTTTTTTTCGCGATTTCAGTTTTGCTCCGATAGTAAAAGTTGTTCATAATGATGAGTACAATGACCCCTTAAGAGGTTTTGCGCATTTAACGTTACACGTTGTATATTAATGAACTCGACTGTACAATTTCAACTGTAAACGTTTCTCTTAGACACATTAATTTGCCTATCGGTGCAACAAGCATCCGCTTAGCATCGACACGGTAGCATTTGATCTCTTTCCGCGGAACGTTTACATAACACCATCCTGAATTCTTCACAACACACTGACGTCAATCTTTACTAATCGAGAACTGATGAACGTTTTAATTTAGACGCGATTATTTTACGAATTACGTAATTGTAAGTAAATGTTGCGCGGATATTATGGCGTTTACGTCTTTCATAATAAAGTTATGGGTCGTAAATAATTATCTGGTGATGCTGCATCAGCAAAATATTTATATTACCGTAGTGATGTTGATTTTGTAGCAGCTATGCGTATCATGCCGAAATAGTACTGAGACTTCAGCAGATTAAAAATTAGGGAGAATTCTATGCACCCAAGTCGGAGCATTTTTTTGTTTTCATCGTTATTTTATAAGAGGCTGACAACAGCTGAAGCGCGGGCGCTGTCGGACTGCATAGAAAAGAAAGAGAAGCGCGATGAGTCGATGACACAACGCTGGTAATTTATTGCAAAATATGAAGCAATTATCTATTTACAAAAAATCTATTGATTAGACTAAAAAAATAAAACACTACTATATTACGTTAATAATTATGTTGCTTGTAGAATAATCTGACAAGAAATCATTATGATTGCTTTTATATTATTATGGTTTTTAATCGTTAATAGAAATTTTTAGAGGCATCTTCGTGATTTTTTTTATCGTATCAAATTAGTTGAATTAGGTATGTTTTACACACATCTTACTAGCATTATAGCCTGAAGAATATCATATATTTTTCATCCCATCTATTCGAAAAGAGCTCATTGGTTCCTCGATAAGTGCGAGCAAAATGGGTCATTCCGGAGCACTTAATAACAGTGACGAAATGACTTTTGAATTTGGAACAATATTTAATTTAAAAGTTTGAACGCAATTCGCTTCGATAAAGTCCTGCAGGGCTGCTGGCCGGTAATAAAAAATCACGCCTGCCGACGCAGCATTGGTAACCAAATTAAAAAAAAATAAGCGGGAACTTCTTATTTGTTTATGTACTTTTTAGCAAAATAATTACGGACAATTTTAATTTGATACACACAAATTGAATAAAAGATGAGTTCTAGTAGTGAAAGTGAAATATTAACACCAGAAAGTGTAAAATTAAAGGCAGAAACTGTCATAAACAATTTACTACCAAACAAATCGAGAGAAAAATATCTAAAATCCTATGATTTAATAAATTACATGGAAAAATGAAAAAGATGCAGTCATTTTCAGAAATTGTATTTTTAGCATACCTATTTTCAACATTTAGCGAAGACCAAACAACCTTCTACTTTAAGGAGTATTTACATTCGATGTTAAAAACCACAGTTAATAATAGTCTGAAGTTATTACGAATACTCAAGTGATAAATAAGTCAACGACATTTTCTGTTCCCAACAAAACAGTTACAATAAACTTCCAAAATTGCGCAAACTTATCTAATATTAATATTTTGTAATTTAGTTATGTAAATATAAATATTCGTCACTATTAAAAGCATCTCTTATTTATTTTTCTTATAGAGCGGTATGAAAAGCAGAGTGTGCCACACGGTACCAAAATTATTTAACCTCGAGCGACGTTACTTTGAATCCCTCCCCACGCTTAGGATTCTATTCTAGAATCCCGAGCTTTCATCGCTTCGCTCTGGATTCAAACAATCGCTCTCGCCCTCAATACATTATTTTGATCCCTTATGACACAATCTACTATTTCTGATTTTGTTTACTGCAGTCAGTGGATCATATACTTTTAGGCATTATAAAACTTGCGTTTAGGTCCTGTCGTCCCCGTAAGTATGTTGTATGTTTTATTGAGTCTTTATTGATAATCAGCCAAAGCTATGACAGCAAATATCGCTGCAGGCAAAGATCAAAACGAAAATCATCAACGAGCATCTCATAATTCAGTAAACATTTATACACATCAGCCTTACAATCAACGAGCATCTCATAATTCAGTAAACATTTATACACATCAGCCTTACATCTACATCAAGAAACCATTTATTAACTTTCTCGACTTTTAAATTCCACATACACTTCAAATCTTGATAGTAGTGAGGTCGATACAATAACAATAAATTCACAACGCACTAAAGACCATTTTACTCGGTTGTTTTGTGACGGAAGAGGCGATAGTACAATCATCGCCTACTGGAGATGACAGTTGCAGCCGAATGCAGGCTCACAGGCTCACCCACACATGTGTGTTATGTTCAACACTGTGTAGCATAGAGTTGTGATACGTTATGCAGATGCGACATTAAATAACCTTTGAATTTCGAAAAACTTAGGAGTTTATGATATTACAGATAGTATGCCAACGGCCTTGAGTGGTTGGTTAGCTTGCGTGGTACTGATCTCGCGCAAGGCGTCGCGTCGTACGTACACCCAGTAATAGGACTCGCCCATCAAGGAGCGCTGTCCCAAATATTATACATAAAACAAAAGGTATTATATTAAAACACGTATACTAAATGATAAATAATTAAATTATCTTTAAAATGGTGAAGGTTTCATAAAAATACGGTTGATAGTTTTTGCGTGATTCTCAGATGTTTATCCGCGTTCACATCATCATCTGCCTAGCCTTTTCCCAACTATGTTGGGGTCAGCTTCCAGTCTAACCGGATGCAGCTGAATACCAGTATTTTATATGGAGCGACTGCCTATCTGACCTCCACAACCCAGTAACTAGGTAATACGATACCCCTTGGTAAGACTGGTTGTCAGACTTTCGGGCTTCTGACGACCCGTAACGACTGTCAAAGATCCACAAATGACAGCCGGGACCAACGGCTTAAAGTGATTTCCGAAGCACGGAGGAGTCTCGGTATGTAAAGATTGTCACTCATCCACGGACCAACCCCGGCAAGCGTAGCTTAACCTGATGGATCGATCCGTGCGGCTGTTATTACTTAGCCACGTTCACATAACTTTACAAATTAATTACAGGCGCTATCTATTTATACCTACTTAAATAAAAAGAGAAGTCCTGACTGACTGACTGACTGACTGACTCATCAACGACCATCCCCGGCCCCTTGAATCTAGAAAGCTGAAATTTTGCGCAGATGTTCCCTGTATTATGTAGACAAGGAATAAGGAAGGATTTCCCGGTAGTACCTATTTTCCCGTGGGATATTTTCCGACATCTCGGGCGAACTAGCTTTTGCCCGCGGCGGGCAAAAGCTAGTGTACAATAAACAACATATTAAAATGCTCTAATAAACATGGTACACTACTTTTCAATAAAAATACAGGCATTTGCGTACCTACGGTCGGGTTGGACAGGATAGAAATTAATAAATTAAATGGAATTCCAGAAAAAGCGTCATTTTTGAATAGGTAATGTAATGAGTCAAAAACTGAATTCACCAGCTGTTTGCCATCTCGTAGATGTAAATGTCAACTGCTATGTTATTTTAGTGCAAGCGGCTAAAGGTGACAGGTGACAGGCTAACGACCTGTCACTTGTCACACCTGGCTTTAAGTGGTGTCAAAGATCTCATCTCATAAGAAAACTTAATTTGAAGATAGAAGGAATTCTCATGGTGTGAGCGCTGTAATTATCCCTGTACAAAGTTCTAATTTTAGTTTAACGATACCTTGCATTTAATGAACGTGTAAACGCGCATTTCAAAATGTTTTACAGCATTGTTCATAATTATTTGAGAGGTAGGTACAGAAATAGACAACCATAATTATTTCCTGAATTCTGGGTCACATTGTCTTCAAAACCACCAAAATCTATACATATAACAAAACTTAATAGTTTTGAATTTTGGTCCGTTTGTCTGGATGTTAATCTTGATGTTGTTTCCTGCTCAACGGATTTGGATGAAATTTGGCACACAAGTAGTTTATAACCTGGATTAACAGTACATTTAATACCGGTCGTACGTTCCCGTGGGATATTTTCCGACATCCACGCGGGCTAAACTGTGGGCAAAAGCTAATATAATTATAATTTTTTGACTAATTTCAGGGTGCACTTTGTACAATATCACTCACTATCAGCCTGTCATTGTTCTACTGCTGACTACAGGGCAAAAGCCCATTCACGAATCGATTCGCAAAGGACCGATTGATAGCCAGTCTCAAAAACCAGCCAGGGTTCAAGTCCAATTGAAAAGCAGCGCCAGGCACTAATTTTCAGGCATGATTTGCTGGACTGGGCCTTTTTGTTGCAGCCGTGAAGCACTTTCCTGCTAATTTCTTACATCGCACTTTACAGTTTTTGTTTTTTTATCTGCTGTAACTACTTCGATACTTTTTATTAAATAAAGTCGCTTTTCGTGTCTGTCTGTGTGGCCGCGTTGTTCTTCTAAACTATGCAACGGACTTTGATGCGGTTTTTACTAAGTATAATATAGAGGATTTATTTTGGAAGGTTTTTAGGTATAATACATTAATGTTTAACTTAGATATAATACATACCGGATGACTTTTTTACTGTCTCGAAAAAAAATGGGTATATTATTAGGTGAACAGAGTAGAAGTCTATGGCATACCTACCTAGTTTTTTTTTTTTTTAATAGCTTAGACAGAAAAAATTATCTAAGTACCAATAAATAAAACAAATTCGATGTAAACTTTTCATTTTTATACCAGAAAAACAGAAATTTTGAAAAAAAATAATACAGCGTTTAAAAATATCGAAATTCAAATCATATTTTTTTTTTTTTTAAAGTTAGGTATGCCATAGGCTTCTACTCCGATCACCTAATATACCCCATTTTTTTCGAGACGGTCAAAAAAGTCATCCGGTATAGAAACTTTCATGTTTTGTCAAGTCGCAAAGAGGCCCTGGCTGCTATTTATATTGTGTGCCTTTGAGTCTGTGCTAAATAATTGTATTTTTTTTCTTTCTTTCTCGCTGCAATTTGCCAATTTCAACCCGTGCGTGCACCTCAAACTTTTTCTCAAACATACGCACCTAACCCTTATCAAACACAGCCGAAAAGATCTGTCACATCTACATCATAATCACAGCAGTCTCCACGGTATCTTGGGCACGGTTACATCATAATCGGACACCTACGGCTCGGAAGCGGGCCATCCATATTCATTGCTCCGTTTGGATAACCGGTAGGCAATGTAATTGCCCTTTGTATGCTTGAATGAGTTGCATGGCTTGCATGAAGTTGTATGAGTGTTGTTAGATGTGGAAATGTTGTCAATGGTTTCCTTACAAAGACTGGTACTTATGTATCTATGGTCCGTATTAAATTGCTTTTTTTTTTCAAAGGCTAGGTTTGAATTGTGGTTTTCATTATTAGAAAGTTGAAGGTTTAATGGAGCTTGTCTTTACCCAAGTACAAGGTATAGTACCTATTACTTAGGTCTACTTAAGTCACAAATATCGTAATGTACTATTTAAAACCACCTGCTAGATAATGTCAAATTAAATTATATATCATGCAAACCTAACCTAAAGTAAGTAAGTCATTACAATCCTAAGGTCTAGCCATAGGTCATCGCACCAGTAACATAAAAGACTGCTTTATGCCCTTTGTGAATAATCTATCAATAAATCATAATAGACCACAAACAACTATACCTACGGTCAACGGTGAAATTAGAATTTAAATACAAATATAAATTACTAACCTAGTAAGCTACTCTAGCGGAATAAAACAAATGCCTGCTGCTACATTTATTTCAGATAAAAACACTTAAAAAATAACACTTCGAGTTAATTCACTAGTTATTCTACACTTAATCCATCTTTACGCGAAGCGGTTGGAATTTCATCTTTATTTGGAACGCGGGTCGGTGAACCGACTCAAATAGTCTTACAAGGCCATCGGTATTGTCCTCCCAGCAACCGATTGGCTGCCTCTATTAATGCTTAATTCATGGACACACCATGTAAATAATCTGTGCACGTTCGGATGTTGAAAAAATCACAGAAAAAATTGGCAATCTGTGAAAAAGGGCTGACGAAAAGTTTTGAAAAATTAAGTTTAACCTAAGAAAACGTGAAGAGTTAATCAATAATTCTAGCTTTTTAGTAAAATCTTAATCTCAGAACAGCTTGAAAAGCATCAATTACCATCTAAACATAGTATTATAATTAATTCTAGAAACAATATGGCGGCTGTGTTGAAAGTCGTTCTAAACAAATAACGTAGCAAATGACCAAATTAATCAATCAAAAGTAATTATGTCACAGTATTTTTACAGCTTTTCGGTTAGCAGATCCGTTTCAATTTTACAGCGCTGTAATGCTTGACGAATTTTGATAATCAACGCCTTTTATTCAAAGAGCATCTTGATGTTTTCAAGATTTTCTTCGAACGTCTTATTTTTGTCTCCATTAAGTCCAGTTAACGGGCACTTTTAGCACACATAAACAAGAACTTTAAAAGCATTTCTATGTCGTTTGCCATCGAAAAGTGGTTCAGCTGGAGCTTTGAACTACGGTTTAGTTCAAAAGTAAAGTAACATTTACAAGCAATAAATCAATTTTATCAGCTTTTTAAACTGAAACCATTAAAATTTATACGTTATACAGATACGTTACCTAAATTGGATTTAGAAGCCTATTTCAAATAAAGAATGCTCTGAATTGCTTCATCCAGCAAAGTGCCTATCACAGATTAAATAGACAATCATACTATTCAAATAAATTCCCACTGCAGCCAGTCATTTAACACCGTAATCGCGATAATAATACGAAAGTGTATCTGAGGTAATGTCGAGCCGAGCCGAGCCGAGCGTAAAATGAGGCCCGATCGGACCCCGACAGAGAGCCCGGTGAACCATGGCCTTATGGCCCGAGATGACTTCATTGTTTCATTGCAGGGCTGACACTTCATGGGAAAAGATGAGATTGTTATGTGGGTTCTGGTTCTCTTATGGTAGAGAAAGTAGGATTATAAGTGTTTAAAAAACAACAGGTAGAAGTTCTAATACTAATGGCGAATCTGAACGTAATGGAAAAAATATTCGTTATATGAAAATCGGCTAATGAAAGGAAACCTATTCGTTGTCTAAGTGAAATTATGAAAATTCCGTAAGATTAAAACAAAACTCTTATCTACATACCTATGCAAAACAGTCCGTTTTACATTTTTGTGGACTGGCTTTACCTGTAAACAAAAAAAAAAATTAGTTATACAAAGCATATAAAACAAACACAGTTACCAAAAATAGCAGTTACGGACGTAGACATCCTTTGTGCCACGTAATTGTTGAAATAAAAAATAAAACTACACTATGGTATCACACAACATCAAAGTATAAAAGCAGCAATTTTTTTATAATATCTTACATAATTTTTCACAAAAAGAACCCGCAATGCAGGCCGCACATAAACTACATAGAACATACCATAAGGTGTTAAATTTACCGCGGTTTTAACTCTAATATAAGAGATGACCAAAGCCCTGGCGGCTTGCCAGATGCTAGAGTATTTCAGGACATCCCTTTTAAGTGTTTTATTAA
Source organism: Cosmia trapezina (assembly GCA_905163495.3). Taxonomy (NCBI): domain Eukaryota; kingdom Metazoa; phylum Arthropoda; class Insecta; order Lepidoptera; family Noctuidae; genus Cosmia; species Cosmia trapezina. Next base: position 13,517,694 of record LR991042.1, read on the forward strand.
TTTGCCTTTAGGTTATTCTAAGCTGAGACCGTACTACGAGAATGCCGGCACTAATGACTACGACACTAATGAAAACAAACGACTTGTTTCATCTACACTGCTGTACCATTATGACTGGGGACGTTTCATCATCAATTGAGAAGCAGCGATGTATTTAAAATTATGTCTAAGATCGTTAAGCAGGCAGTACTTTCTATAGTTAGTTAGATGACGTGTAGTTAGCCGTGTCGTCAGTCATCGAATATAGCGCGCTGTAAATAAACTTCTAATGGAATTTCACTATAAGTTATGACGGTATAACAATAAAAACAAGCGAGGTGTGGAAACAATTGACTAATAATCAACAGTCAATAAATAGACAAGTGAAAATCGACTATTTTAAGCCAAGCCCATAGTCAATTGTCCGAGGGGATAATGTCATCCGAAGAAGGAATTCATCAGTTCAAAGTCGAGATGCTGTCAACAAATCCCTTGGTAATACGATATTGGTAATCCTGATGAGGTATTAAAATATCCCGGTGTTCAGAAAATGCTGAAAAGCTGCTACTCAATTTGCAAAGTTCAAAAACAATGTGTAGGTAATAAAAAAAGATCTACGAGAAAGTAAAAGTTGAAACAATTCTGATATCTACAAGATCGACGATTATGACTAGTTAACACCCGCAAAGATCGTGATATGTCTGCCGATACTCCTGGGAACTGCTCTAATTACGCCTCATTGAATAGCTGGTTAGGGTTGGGCTTCGAAGGTAGCGGGGCAAAGACCAAGTAACGCCACGAGACTCGTAAATCAAGAAAAACATTCGTAGGTACTTAGGGCAAACGTGAGACAGGCGAACCAAAAATTAAGTTCAGTCTTCTAACACACTAGTTAACTACCAAGAAATTTGGCTATTTATGATAGTAGAAGATTCCAAGATGGACAGCAAAATAACTTATACACAATCAGCTCATTAAAATTTTTGGACTTTTCGTGGAGTCTGGTTTTATCAAGCATGCTTACGCTCATCATCATCTTCATGCGCTTCTCCCATGTTACTTGGTCGAGTTTTTCTCTTTCCATTCTCCCCTGTCAACCGTCACGGTATTCATTCACTCCCTTCCCTGCAACGCCTGCAACATTGTTTTTTTTTTAAACAAAAATGCTGTTTAAAAAAAAACAATGTTGCAATGTTGTTGATGATGTTGTTGTTGTTGTTGATGATGTTGTTGTTGTTGTTGTTGTTGTTGAATGATGTTTTGTTGATGTTGTTGAACGAATACCGTGACGGTTGACAGGGGACAATGGAAAGAGAAAAACTCGACCAAGTAACATGGGACAAGGGCATGAAGAATATGAAGATGATGACTTTACTGAAGCAAGCAAGCAATGTGAATTGTCTTTGGTCTTGTTGTGTGTGACCCTGTGTGACCATTGCCCTGACATCAAGCAAATAACAACATTGTCAGACTATTAACTTTTAAGGCTTTGAATACGAGGCTTTTGGCTTGTTTGTATTAGTGTGTGTAGTCCACTTTTTTGTAACATATTACAAAAAAGTGGACTACACGTCTTGTTTGTGCAGAAAATTTTTTTCTTTCTTTGAGTTTCCCAAACATTTAGTTGCTCGTCTCATAGCCCCAAGTTGTTTTGGTTGCGCAACCTGTGACATTTAGCGGCACATCTAGTACAGTTTCGATTCTCGGTTACATCTCACTTACTTCCGTTAGTCATCGACAAGAATAATACGTATTGACTGAGCTTCTTCAATTTAATGTTCATATTAAACGTTGTTATGTACCGTAATATCTTCAATGGTATGAAGCGTCTTCGAGAATACCTGTTTGATTCCAAACTTGGGAGTAATAACGTAGGTTTGAAGAGAAGTGCAGTTGTCGTGAATTATGAGGTACAAGTTTTTCTGGACAAGCTAACAGCTACACTTAAAATTGATGTTCTGTGGACCGAATATGCAAGACATGTTTTCTAGGCTCTGTGAACACTTGGCTACTGATTTTTTTACTGTAATCAAGTTTTTCACATGTGATGAGGTCGCGTTTGACTACATTCTTATCTTTTTTTTTATTGCCTAATTAGCCTGCTCTTGACCTCGATATCGCCCGATAGAAAGCGATGTATGATGTCTGCGCTGGAACGAGCAACCCCAAAAGATTCCTGTTCAGTCTTGTTTTGAAGGCTGGCGGTTTATAGGTGGAAGGGTGGAAGGGAACACCGACGCTGACATAAATCTGTCACCTAATATTAAACTTAAAGGTCTACCTACTGGAAGTCGATCTTATTAGATGCAGTTTTATGCAAAATACGATACGAAAGGTGCAGAGATGAAAGCGTGCACAGCTCTGACTTGCAATAATAACTATGCAAGTGTCTTGCTCACTCCAAAAGAAACAAACGCAAAACCACTCTAACTCACTCTATTTACGCGAATTCTGTCAACACCAGTATTCACCCACGCCCAAGTTTATAAAAGCACGAAGTATTCAACATACTTGGTCAATTTATCGCCGATAATTGTCACAGCAAGCTCCAATTGGTGGCTTGTAAAGCGACACAGCTGCACTAATTAATACGGCAAGCGATTAACGCGTTAATTACAAATTAATTCGATCATGCTAAGAAATATTGCGGAATGTGGATTTTGCGTAATCGACATCTATGATCAGGATAGCTAGAGTAAACACATTAACACACATTTCCACAACAGACCAAAGAAATTTTCTTTTGTCTTTCCCTACTTTCCTAAGGGAAAGACCAGCACCCTAATTGCGTAACACACTATCAATCGGAATCTAAATCATTTTGAAGCAAATTGTTAATCCATTGCTTCATATGTTCGAAAAATTGGTCTGCTCAACAACGTAAATAACGCAATGAATGTTGTTGAACTGTCAAAATGAAACCGATTCCGATTGATAGTGCCCAATTGCCCCGTTGGATATATAACGTCAAGCAGACAAAGAGAACCCCTTCGTTTAGCGCTTTACTTTCGATAAAGCTATGACGACGAAAATCTGCCTGCTAAAATAACAGATTTCTAATTTGATGAGGCTTCCAATTTCCCCAATAAAACGATAATTGGTCGCTAAATTGCCCCATAATACCTTTCATCGTTCTTACTAATTAGGCCTATTACCCTCGTATCTCGTACAAGATATTCTACTAATTATAAAGACATGTTTGCTAAACTCTCCGTCACATTATTCACAAGTCACTGCGACGTTATTATCTGAAGTTAAACAACAATAGTATCTAAGTGAACCATCGTTCGAACATTATACTTATCGCGAAATTCCTTACCAAGATGGATTCCTATCAGACTTCAGAATGGAAGTCGAAAATGTTTATAAGGAAAGGTGAGTTTATACTCCGACCCATTTTGAAATAGATCCATCTAAAAATTCGAAATCAATTGTTTCTAATAGGTACTTAGGTAGACAGACATCAGACATCATTTTATTTCGGAATAATAAATAATGAAATAATAATAAATAACAAAAGCAACAATAGGTACAGGTAAGTATAGGTACAAATAATAGGTACTTATAATGATTAAATACTGGTATTCAGCTGCATCCGGTTAGACTGGAGGCTGACCCCAACATAGTTGGGAAAAGGGTAGGCAGATGCAGATGTTACTTATATCATAATTATAATTTATACCTACGTATATACAGGGTGGCCGGAACATTGACGTCCAAAAATAAAATTTCGGTCCCTCGTATCGTGGGGTATTCGAATCACCCCCATGTATGTTCCGCGACTTTTCATAGTTTTCGAGTTATGAATTTTTTTCTGAATGTTTGAAAATTTTCGACCTGACCAACCTAAAAAAATTCTAAAAAAAAAAGTAGAGGGTTTTATCGAGTTTCTTTTTTTGCAACTGAATTTTCATAAGTAGTACTTTTATGCATAAAATAATCAGCTTCGTAACTGTGATGAAAGTTATGAAAATATTGATCTAAAGTGAAAAATTTACGTTCGGTAAATTATGACTTATCAACTTCAAATTAAAAATCTAAACAGGTGACTTCATGGTTCTCAAGTAGGCTTCAAGAATGCGCCAGACTCTCAGCTTTCATAATCATTAAAAAACGTAGGACTTAATGGGGCTAACTTTGGCCTTAATCGGCCTTTTTAGACTGCGAGGTGGAAAATTCTTAAAATTAGCTATCTGATTGATATTTTTTTTTTCCATTTTCTCGCTCCTAAGGTTATTTAGTTTGCTAACCAAAAATGACTGCAGGAAAGCTAAGATTTAAACACGGAGATTTTTTTAAATGTTAGTTTAATGAATTTTGCGCGATCCGTTCTCGTGGACTATGGGTTGTAAACGAGGGTGCAACTCTTTTACCTGCAATAACAATCCACTCGAAGTGAGAGCTTCGACATTTCAACATCGCTTCAGCGTTAACTTGTGGTCTGGTATCCTCAATGGCGAACTAATTGGTCCGTTTGAACTGCCGTCCAGACTTGATGGAGAAACATACAAAAACTTTTTGGAAAATGAACTTCCATTGTTGCTGGCAGATGTGAATCTCGAACTCAGACGAACCATGGTGTTGCAAAATGACGGCGCCCCGTGTCACTATGCAACCCAGGTCCGAAATTACTTAGATGAAACATACCCCAACAGATGGATCGGACGCAGCGGACCAATTAGGTGGCCTCCACGCTCACCTGATCTCAACCCCATCGATTTCTTTATTTGGGGCTATTACAAGGAAATAGCATACGCCCGAGACTGTTCAAGTGAACAAGAGCTGAGGCAGTTGATTGCAGAAGCTGAACGTGTTGTGAGAGAGAACAGAGACACTTTTAGACGATTGCCAGACAATTTCTTACGTAGGTGTAGAATGTGTATTGCTGCTGGTGGTGGCCACTTTGAAAACCTTTTGTAAATGTTAAAAATAAATTAAGTACTTTTTTCACATTATCATCTGCGTTTTATTCAAAACCACTTTTTACGTAAAACTTTTCTTACCCAACTCTGAAACTATTTGTTGGTTAGTTTTCAGTATTCTTATCATTAATTAACCTTAGGAACGAGAAAATAGCCAAAAAAAAATAATTACTCAGATGGGTAATTTTAAGAATTTTTCCACCTCGCTGTCTTTGAAGGCCGATTTTAAACAAAGTAGCCCTATTAAGTACTTCATTTTTTTTATGATTATGAAAGCTGAGAGTCTGGCGCATTCTTGAAGCCTACTTAGGAATTATGAAGTCACCTGTTAAGATTTTTAATTTAAAGTTGAAAATTTGAGTCATAATTTACCGAACGTAAATTTTTCACTTTAGATCAACATTTTCATAACTTTCATCACAGTTACGAAGCTGATTATTTTATGCATAAAAGTACTACTTATGAAAATTCAGTTGCAAAAAAAGAAACTCGATAAAACCCTCTACTTTTTTTTTTAGAATTTTTTTAGGTTGGTCAGGTCGAAAATTTTCAAACATTCAGAAAAAAATTCATAACTCGAAAACTATGAAAAGTCGCGGAACATACATGGGGGTGATTCGAATACCCCACGATACGAGGGACCGAAATTTTGTTTTTGGACGTCAATGTTCCGGCCACCCTGTATTATTACTAAACCGTTTAGTAACAAGTGTAACATTTTTTTTTGTTAACAAGCTTTTTATAGTCAGGCTTTTATCATCTAGGACTAGAGTAATTGTCGAGACGAATCAAATGAGCCCAAACGCGTGTTGCGTCGTTTTTTACTGAGTTCTTGTGGTAACCTTCAGGCTCCATCATCAGATCAGCTCGATGGTACCATAATATTGCATTGTCACCAATTTTACATACATATGCCAAATTCCAGCTCAATAGAACACCGGGAAGTGGGTCAAATTTAACTTGAAAATTTTGAAAACGACTACTTGCGAACATTGCAAGTTAATAATAATGAAAAGCTTGTAAAAATGAATGAAGTTTTGGTGTTTCTCAGTTTACATAATGTCATCCGAAACAAACGAAGAAAGTGAACGAAATATTTAGGTTACTATTGTAGTATTTGTCGTTCACCTAAACCAGCGCCCTTGACAGACAACTGTTTCCACAGCGCTCTATTATGTAGGGCACACATTTAGCATATTACTATTACTACACCATGTAATACAGGGTGATTTCCGAAACATGGACTGAAGTTTTCAGAGAGAGAGAGACTGAGAAGACAAAAACTTTTTACAGAAAAAAAACAACCAACTTCCAAAAAAAACTACGATATTTCGGAAGTCGGTGTCTTTGGTTTTGTATATTCGTTTTTTGCCACCGACTTCCGAATTTTTTCACTTTGTTGTGTTTTTTTTGGATGTCAGAGTTTTTTCACTTTTTAGTTGTGGTAATGCCTACCCCACACAAATTCGAATATCACTACCTACAAAATAAATTAGAACATCATCCACATAATATAATGTACTTATACTAAGTGGGAAAAATACGTATTATTGAAGCTAACTCAAAAACGACCTGAAGCAATGTTAATAAATTTTACATGGGACCAACTTCGAGGTAGGTATAACGCTCCCGAAAACTGTTCGAATCGGATTACTCTCTAAAAAGTTATGCGTGGCCATACATAAAAAATAATTTAATAATATACGCCTCGACTTCAGAACCTCCTCCTTTTTTTTCGTCGTTTAAAAATACGTAGCTAATGTGTGGACGTAACATCCAGACTTCCAGAGCGAGAAGATTGACTACTTCACTCGTCAATTTGAAAGAGCTTACCTAATTACTGTACATTTGCTGATTATATTTATGCCGATCGAGATTCTGGCGAAAGTGCTCATAATAGCGGTTTACTAAAAATTTGTTACAGTGCCTTTTCAAGGAAGTTTTAATGATTTATCACTCTGTTTGATCGAAGCTACACGAGACATCCTGTATACAGTATTAGGCCAAACATGTAATGGCCGCTTTCTATTTAATCGTCCACCTGTCTCCGACCGTCAAGTGCCCCATGTTTAATAAGGTAAACTTCACAGTCTCTACTTACAGGTCTCAGCACAGAATTCATTTAGCAAGTAATAGGTGTTTTAGCTTGCAGAGCTTTATCATTATCTGTGTTGATTAGAACAGGTTTCAGAAAATTTCCCTTTATTATTAGCTTGTTGATTTGTGCAGGAATACGTAACACACTTAGTTGGTAATATTATTAATCTAGAGGAAAAAATAGTATCCAAGTTTTCATAATAGCATGAGATACAAATAGAGGAAAAACTGATGACTCATTTTACTAATTCAATCCAGAAACTAATATTATAGCAAGAGACAAAGATTCAGACATTGCTAAAGTCGTAATCCTTTTTTTACAATTAGGTACCTAAAATCAAAACGCCCACACGCAACCACGGTAAAGATAGTAAAACAAATCTCGCTATCCATAATCGTGAGACTCCCGGAGACTTTATCTCGAGTGGTATCAACACACCTCTTGACTCCGAAGCCATATGTTCAGGAAACACGCCGAGATCCAAGATAATACGACTTGTTATTAGTGTCAATGTGGCTTGTCAACATGTAGCCCTTAAAAGGTAAATCGGTACTTGAAGTAACTAAGTAAGGTGGTAAATATTTCGAAACGGAAAATAGTACTTAAAAGATTTAGCAGTCACGCACTACAGTGACCAGTTATAAAACGATAGATCACACTACTACATAATTATATAGATCGGACTAACTTACCTAGTGACGTCCGATCCTTAATTATGTGAAGTGATCTCGTCCTCATTGTATACATGTAGTTCGTACTTCTTAGACTCGCTAACCACATTATTTAAAGATGAAAGCCTTCATCATAGAAAAAATATTAAACAATAAAAATATTTTATCTGTGGTCCGTCCGTTGGCGCGTACTGTCCTGGCATCTGTCAATCATTCTTTCAAAGCATAAGAACGGGACTTCACGAATATTCACGATGACCGATACGGGCATCGTATAGTCCCGGCATAGTGCATACAGCACAACACAACTTTTAGAAGGGGTTTAGATAAGACAATCCACTAATAAGTAGGTTGATTATCTGGGAAGGGCTGCGATACAATGAGGATGAGATCACTTCACATAATTAAGGATCGGACGTCACTAGGTAAGTTAGTCCGATCTATATAATTATGCTTCGTGATCTCGTCTCGATACCATTACAATCACAGCCTTTTTCTAGTTGTATTGTAGTAGAATTTAAGTACTAACATAGTATATTTAAGTTAGATTGTATACAACATCTAGAATTGTAAGTATTTTGGAATTTTTGAAAAACAACTGTTATCTGGTAAATAAAAGAATTAAAATTGGCGGCATTGAGTCCGGCTGCATCGGATTCGGTTAAGTGACACACAGCTTCTTGAACGTGTTCGACTGTAGTGTCTTCAACGGAAGCGAGCTTCATACTCATCTACAAAGAACAATTGCAGTTCAGTTTCAGACTGCATAAATCTAAGGCTACGGCTAACCTCTCGTAATAGCTCTAGGGACACAGCAGGACGTGTTTTAACACTGAACGTATTATACCATTGGCTAACTTCTCGTGAAAGCTCTTGTGGTGTCGTTATTTTGCAAGTATACAGCATATTTAATGTTCTCATGGTTAACCTCTCGTGAAAACTCTTAGAAACTCCTAGGGTCTAATAGCAGAGACGTTTTTTTAACACTGAACGTATAGACCATCGACTAACATCTCGTGAAAGCTCGTGTGGTCGTTCTTTTGTAAGTATACGGCACAGATAATTTTCTCATGGTTAACCTCTCGTGAAAACTTTTAAGAGACTGATAGGTATCCAACAGAGGCGTGTTTTTAACACTGAACGTATATACCATCGGCTAACCTCTCGTGAAAGCTCGTGTGATGTCGTTCTTTATTAAGTATACGGAACAGTTAATGTTCTCATGGTTAACTTTTCGTAAAAACTCTTACGAGACTGTTAAGCATGCAGGAGGGACGTGTTTTTAACACTGAAAATATAGGCCATCGGCTCGTGTGATGCCGTTCTTTCGTAAGTATATGGCACAGTTAATTCTCATGGTTAACCTCTCGTGAAACCTCTAGAGACTGATGTGCATATTGCGGCACCCAAGGTAAATAAATTTTAGGAAAAAGATTTAAAATAAAGACAAATTGTTATGTTTATCAAGAAACTTACTCGAGTTTCAAGACGACTCTGTTTTCGCTTTTCCACTCGATTTTCCAGATCTCGCAGACGTTCGTTCAGCTCCTCCATTTCTTTGTCTCGGATTCTTCGATATTTTTCAATTTCGTTAAAATTTTTCTTAACTTTTTAACGAAAAACGTGATCAGCGCGCGGCACAAAAAAGTACAATGATTGACAGATGCCAGGACAGTACGCGCCCACGGACGGACCACAGATGAAATATTTTTATTGTTTAATATTTTTTGTATGATGAAGGCTTTCATCTTTAAATAATGTGGTTAGCGAGTCTAAGAAGTACGAACTACATGTGTATACAATGAGGACGAGATCACGAAGCATAATCAAATTGAACAGCTAAGTACTTACATCAAATTGCCTCTCACACTATCGAAAGATGCATATCTAAGTATTCAAACAAAACTGCACCAATAACCCACTGCCTTAGAGACCCTAAGAATCGAACGAAGAATGTGTAAAGGGCTTCCCACAAACGGGCATATTATTCATAAACCGCTACAGAAGGGGCTCAAGCTATCGGGGTCACACGACCAGATGATATATTATGGTAAGCTGCAAGTAACAGCCAGTAACAGGAAATGTTCCACTGAGCATAGAGTAGAGGTTATAAGAGGAAACGCGTAACAAATCGCTGATCAGGGCCCGTGTGGCGAGAGGAGGTCAGTTCGGGATAAATTAAGTGTCGATGGATTATCACGATATTGTGATGGGAATGCAGGAAAACAGATTATGATAAGTAGGGTTGGTAAAACAACCGAATTGATATTGGAAACAGAACAGAAACATAATCCTAAGAAGAATCGATGAATTTTCATTCAAGATGTCTCTCGAGCATTTTCGTCCTACTTTCAGTATCTTATTGGACTATCCACCTAAGAATTTAGTCAATAGAAGTTAAGAATATATTATTTCTTCCATGTTATCAATAAATTCTTATATCCCTCGAGGTTTTCCAATAACCGTGAATTACGCTACAATGATACACAATTTAGAAATATTTCAATTGCCGCTCCAGTTCCGCCAGTGTTAACGCTAATACCCACAATCTCTTAGCCTTCATTGCCAGGGTCTAATTCTTCAATAATGGGGTACAGGTTGACACAGAATTTACTTCCCCTTGGCTATCGGTCAGTGTGAAAACTTCTGCTCTGAGCGATTTGCGTGAATGAGTCACGATGCAATCTCACATTTACTTTGGAAATCGAAATAATGCATGCCGCATACCATAGGTGAACGATACATTCTGAAGTGTAATATACCAACTTCTTACTAGAAAACGTTTTAGAAAACAAAATAGACATTCGATCGGAATTGTTGGAACCTAGCACTGACTGGGACGATGACAGACAGACATAAAACTGTTAAAAGCTTTTAGAATACTATCACAGTATATACATAGCTACCTATATCGAAGAAGGATAATAACTTATACAAGCAATCAATTAAATAGTACATAAGTGTCAGTTATAGGTACTTTATATTCGCTCCACTTGTTGTAGGAACGACTTTTAGCATTACATTATCCCACTGGCCAATTATACCGAATCCGCTTAGGGATGATGCGCAGTGGTAGCCCGCGAAATTATTTTTTTTTTTGGGTTTTTTGCAATTTGCAGGTCCGTGTCAGGTTGTATCTTGATCAAAATATGATACGCGGCAATAAAACATATGCACATAGGCATATAAACAATCCGACACAGAGCTGCAAATTGCAAAAAACCCAAAAAAAAAATTGCAATTTACACAGTGCAATCACATTAATATACATGAATTTATTTTGCTATAAAATTAAACAAGAACATTTCTTTTAATAAGTGTTAGGTACCTGGAGTGTTTATTATAAAACTATAGTACTTATTGAAATTGGTATAAATTCTCGTGTCTTTACCATAGCAACATAAGTAGGTGTAGCCTAATCTTAACTTTTATCCTAATCAAATGTGTGTGCTAATTACATTGAGTTGTAAGAAACCAGACAGAGATTTGCCATCAATATCTATTTCTGTAATAAATGTGACTACAAATATGTAAGTATAGGTACCTACGTATGTTATAAATCTCCAAAATCCAGTCATTCAAACTCAAACTCAAACTCAAAGCATTTATTTCAATTAAACCAATTACAGGCACTTTTGAATTGTCAAAGAGTCGGTCAGTAGGTAAGTCAGAAAGTTGAAGCTAGTTGCCCATTCCAAAACGTAGATCTATGGAGAAGAACGGGCAAGAAACTCCACGGACACTCTTTTAAATCAAAATATGGTTACAAAAAATTGGTTACATCATTCATGTTGAAATTATACATGTGAGAACGATTCATAAGACTGAAGAATCTTCAATTAATATTTTAATAACATTGCAATGATTCAATCTCATAATCAAATCGAGCAACAAAAACAAAACGGCATCTTGCAAAATGGTCATCTCAAAACCGCGCTTAATTTTCCAACATGGCGGCCGTACGAAAGGGCTTTTACGTCGACAACGGTCCATAACAGATAACTGTACAGCATATTGACCATAACCTTTAATAAGCCCCCAATACTCGCGAACCGTGTAGTTTCCACACTTAATTCGAGTTAAGAAATAACCACTACAAAAACTTTATTGCTTGTAACATTCTTCATATAGGATGGTTTACCTATGTTTTAAGATGGTTGTGGACACACTTCATGTAGGTATGTTATAATTTTTAGACACGATCTACAGTAAAAGTGCTACATAGGTACATTGTTTTTCTTGTTTTTCGATTTTAAGATTTTTTTTAAAACGTGAGTTTTGATAATATTTTTGCCAATATCTAAATAACTGCAGCTATTCTTGCAATTCATAAAGATGCACTTCACGAGTCGTTATTTTAATAAAGGCTATAACAACAAGAAATGCACTCAAAATATCAACCTACACAAAATGAAATGGTCTAACAGAAATAAATGTCATCTTGTTTGAGGTCACTCTGCTGGATCATAAAAGAAACGGATCACTGTGTCACACACTGACTCAATAAAACCATATTACCACTTAACTGTAAAATAAGAAAATAGAATTCATTAATCTCCCATAATTTCCCGCATAATTTTCTAATATAAAACTTGGGTATTGGTTTCATAGTCCAACATAAATTAGAAGTAAGTAAATACCGACAATTAACATGAGAATCGAGAAATAACTGTTGGGCCAAATACATAATTCAGTACTATGAAGTTTTAAAGTTATTGCATGAAACCGTGGGCCTAAGACAAATTCCATTTACGAAGACAAGAGTACCGTTAACGATGGTGGTTTTAAGACGTGTCTGAGTTATTAATTTTTCACACGTCTAATAGCTCATGGTAAGACGTAGCTGCAGGTTTGTGGAACCGCTGCATAAAATCCAATTTGTGGGTTGGAAAACGGCGAGTAGGTAGTAATAATGATTTTCTCAATTTTCATTCGATGCTTGTTCTTGTATAAAATGGACTAAACTCAGTGAGTATCTAACTTCTGTGGTGATTAACAAGTCCTATACCCTAAATGAACTAAGTAAGAAATGTTCAACGAATTTATGAAGGATCCCAACCAAAGTATTGATCTCGGGGTGATAGGGAGCGATGCTATAAACAATGCAGTAAGCAGACGTGATCAACCGCACCATGCCACCAGTCTACGCAATAAAATTCCTTTTTCGCAATTTACGACACCCTCCGGCCAAGAGGGTGGCCTATTTTTGTACTTACTTGTACGTGCACTTACTTATTCTAACCTAATTGGGTAACCAATATTCTCAATTGACGTTTACTGCTGTCCCAGAAAGATAAACAATAAATTTTATGTTTCCTCTATCTACGTTGGGTAGTAAAATAGTGATAAATAATTGATCATCATTGCGGTTGTGGCCTTACCATCAGTGAAGATACAAAACGGCACAGTGTTGCAGATACGGTACCGGGTAAGTAGGTATTTCGACTTCACCAATCTTGGGTAAAATATCAAATTATTGCTTTTCTTTTACAATTTTCATTTTCTTATTCAAAAAGATTAATTTGAAAAACGTTTAAGAAATAAAGGAGTAAGTTCTGGTTTCTGGGATGGTGCATACCTAATTGAATTAGGACCAAGTAAAAGTTACACATTTTTCATTTGACGCTTTGAACTTTCTAGTTTTCCTTACCTTATGAGCACTGTAAGTATATTGGCGTGTCAAAAATATGCGGATTAACTCGTTATGAGTTAGCCAATATTTAATTTTAGAATACCATTTATTATGCTTGAATGAAGTTGTGTCAGAAACAACGGCATAATATACCATAAACAGCAAACTATGCACATTGAACGTCGTTCAGCGAGTCAGGTACGAACAAACGACGCTTATAAAACAAACGTTATCCCAGAAACACGAATGTTGAAGCATGGCGGGAAAGCGCAGCTGCCACGACGAAAACAATAAAGCGAAACGTCATTTACATTAGAACTACCGTTTTATAAGACCTTTTGTGGTCTGCTTGAGGCCCCAGAACCGTTTTGTTTGATGTAACCCGCTTTATGGAGATCTAAAATGCAAGTAACGCAAAAGATGCAATGTTCTAGCTTAACAATAGTTTTGACACTAATTCCTCAGCTGTTGTTGTTGTTGCTGTTCCTCAAATGTTATGCCATTTCTGTTTTTCCACTTAAACTCATTTAAACTAGGTCTAGCAGAAATGAATCAATTGAAAAACATCCACTTTGAGCGATTGAAAGAATACGTCCCTTTTCAGTTCAATTGTGAAACATTCTTTCATAAGAAATGATGTTTGAACACCTGTTTTCTTCTAACGTTCAGCAATAGCTTTACGATCCAAAAGAGGGCAACATCAAACAAAATGAATTGTTTTTCAGTTCTGAAATTAAAAACCTTAGCAACTGAACAAACATGAATCGGGTACAATTACCTTTAGGACATTTTCTAAAAGTTTACTACAAAGTGACGCTGAGAATATGTCCAAATGGTAAGGATTTTTAAAGTAGGTAATTTACCTTCATACAAAACGTTGTCGTATTTCCATTATTCTGAAATACCTTAGAGAAGCTGAGAACTTATCCTAAGAACTAATATTTTAAAAGCGAAAGTGGTTTGTTTGTTACGCTTTCACACTATTACGGCTGAACGGATTTGCACGAAATTTGGCACGTGGTTAGACCATGACCTGTAATAGGACATAGGATACATTTTATCCCGTATAATACATAAATCTTTAAAAACACTGATCACAAAACTAATCGTCCCCCACTCAAAAAACCCGAAAACAATAAGAAAAACAAAGCAATCTAATCATCTCACGTAAACACATACCAAGCCACACGCATGTCTCAATTCCAGAAATTGTTATTGCAGCCACAAATTACGCCCTTTGGGGACAGAATGGGGCAAAAAACAACCCCTCGAGATCTAGTGGCCGATAATCTAGTGAAGTTTGAACTGTCTTATTGAAAAACATTGCCTCAACAATGCGGGCGTTGACACCGTGTGGGGTAACATGTCAGTAAATTAGTTAATGTTTAGTCAGATAAAAGAACAAATCTGAAAACGACACCGGTGACTGAAAAGTTGTGTGGAAATCGGTTGTCATGGTATGGGCATGTCATGCGGAGGAATGAGGAAAATGTCGTCAGGAAAGTTTTGAGCATGAATGTGGATGGCTATACGAGTAGGGGAAGACCAAAGAAACGATGGATGGACTGTGTGAAAGATGATAATGGCTATAAAGGGAGTGACTATACCGAGATGACTAATAGAGAAGTATGGAAGAAAAAGACATGTTGCGCCGGCCCCAAATAAATTGGGATAAGGGCAGGAGAATGATGAATAGCCGAAGATCGAAATGACTTCCCGATCATTAGCAATGTCAAATCCTAGTCCAGCAGCAATCTGCTGTAGGCTGATGATGATATCGAAGACAATCTTGTTGCATTCTTCAGGCTTGAATGCGACGAGTCACGAGTGTGTTCATGAATTGCCTTGCTCATGTTCATGAATTGCCTATCGTCACTGCTAGACAAGGTTGGCTTTTCCGAAATGACACCAGTCAACAACACCCAGATTTCCACCTTCAGATTCACCTTCACCTTTGATTTTCACCATCAGTCAATCCGTCACCTTTTTGGGGTCAGAAGCATAAGAGTCATTTGTTTCTTTTGCTTTTAGTTCCAAATCTGTACGGCATTCAAACTCATTAAACAAATCATCTTCATTAATTTAAGGCGGTGAGAGCCGTAAAAACGTCGTTTTGTTTAGTGTTTTATTCGTAGATAACACGGATTTAAATTTTGAAAAAAATATATTACTTAGTTCAGACTTCCATCTACAAATTTCGGCCGTCCGATACACGATTACTTGCACTTTACTGCATCCAATTAAATCGCAAAGACAAGTCTAAATTATGATCTATATCTTATTTCATTTGATTTATATTAGGCTTTGAACAATAAAACTTATGCCATAATAAAGGTCGTAAAAAATGTAATTTATAACGGCTATCATAATTTGAAATATCAAAATATTTATATCACTAATTCCAATGTCAAGTGTTTTGCGCTCGCTCCGTGTCGTTTAGTCCCGAGCGGAACGTGATGGAGGTCGGACGTGTGCCAATTTTTCGAACCCGCCACCCCCGCTAACTTCTGTCACCGGCTGCGACCGGCACAAATTAACATGTGTTGAAAACAGTTGAATTTGAACGCTATGCCTATGTAAATAAAGACGTCACGCGCGCAAAAGCTTTATTTTTATTTATTTTTATCACGGCCTATGTTTGCCAATCGCATCAAGTGTGTAAAACAGTTGAATTTGAACCCTACACTGGAGCTTATAAAGCCGCCTGACGCGCAAATTTTTGGTTCACTATTTTCAAATCTCAAATAGGTAGGTGCCACAGAATAAAGTTAGTACGGGTGGTTTTATAATGAATATCGGATAGGAAATGAGATTTCTTCATAACATCACGCCTGAATTCTTTCAAAGGGTTGGGCAGGGATGTTCAGAAAATAAGTAGGCCCTCAAATGTATTTTTCTGTATACCTACATAAATAAGATTTTTTTTTTAAATTAAGTTTTTTTTCTAATTAGATATCTTCTTATTTTTTTTTGTATTTCAAGGTCAAAATGAAAATCCAAGATGGCGGCTGCAAAAATTTCCAATTTTTCGTCATGGGTGTCGTTTTCGTGATATTTTAGGTCGCTGAAAACGATAGTGGGGTCAAAATGAAAATCCAAGATGGCGGCTGCGAAAATTTCCAAATTTTTCGTCATGGGTGTTATTTTCGTGATATTTTAGGTCGCTGAATACGATAGTGGGGTCAAAATGAAAATCCAAGATGGCGGCTGCGAAAATTTTCAAATTTTTCGACATGGGTGTCATATTCGTGATATTTGAGGTCGCTGAAAACGATAGTGGGGTCAAAATGAAAATCCAAGATGGCGGCTGCGAAAATTTCCTAACTTTTCGTCATGGGTGTCATTTTCGTGATATTTTAGGTCGCTGAAAACGATAGTGGGGTCAAACTGAAAATCCAAGATGGCGGCTGCAAAAATTTCCTAATTTTTCGTCATGGGTGTCGTTTTCGTGATATTTTAGGTCGCTGAAAACGATAGTGGGGTCAAAATGAAAATCCAAGATGGCGGCTGCGAAAATTTCCTAATTTTTCGTCATGGGTGTCATTTTCGTGATATTTTAGGTCGCTGAAAACGATAGTGGGGTCAAACTGAAAATCCAAGATGGCGGCTGCGAAAATTTTAAAATTTTTCGACATGGGTGTCATTTTCGTGATATTTGAGGTCGCTGAAACCGATAGTGGGGTCAAAATGAAAATCCAAGATGGCGGCTGCGAAAATTTCCTAATTTTTCGTCATGGGTGTCATTTTCGTGATATTTTAGGTCGCTGAAAACGATAGCGGGGTCAAAATGAAAATCCAAGATGGCGGCTGTGAAAATTTCCAAATTTTTCGTCATGGGTGTCATTTTCGTGATATTTAAGGTCGCTGAAAACGATAGCGGGGTCAAAATGAAAATCCAAGATGGCGGCTGCGAAAATTTCCTAACTTTTCGTCATGGGTGTCATTTTCGTGTTATTTTAGGTCGCTGAAAACGATAGTGGGGTCAAAATGAAAATCCAAGATGGCGGCTGCGAAAATTTCCTAATTTTTCGTCATGGGTGTCATTTTCGTGATATTTTAGGTCGCTGAAAACGATAGTGGGGTCAAAATGAAAATCCAAGATGGCGGCTGCGAAAATTTCCTAATTTTTCGTCATGGGTGTCATTTTCGTGATATTTTAGGTCGCTGAAAACGATAGTGGGGTCAAAATGAAAATCCAAGATGGCGGCTGCAAAAATTTCCTAATTTTTCGTCATGGGTGTCGTTTTCGTGATATTTTAGGTCGCTGAAAACGATAGTGGGGTCAAAATGAAAATCCAAGATGGCGGCTGCGAAAATTTCCTAATTTTCGGTCATGGATGTCATTTTCGTGATATTTTAGGTCGCTGAAAACGATAGTGAGGTCAAAATGAAAATCCAAGATGGCGGCTGCGAATATCCTAATTTTTCGTCATGGGTGTCATTTTCGTGATATTTTAGGTCGCTGAAAACGATAGTGGGGTCAAAATGAAAATCCAAGATGGCGGCTGCGAAAATTATCAAATTTTTCGACACAGGTGTCATTTTCGTGATATTTGAGGTCGCTGAAAACGATAGTGGGGTCAAAATGAAAATCCAAGATGGCGGCTGCGAAAATTTCCTAATTATTCGTCATGGGTGTCATTTTCGTGATATTTTAGGTCGCTGAAAACGATAGCGGGGTCAAAATGAAAATCCAAGGTGGCGGCTGTGAAAATTTCCTAACTTTTCGTCATGGGTGTCATTTTCGTGATATTTTAGGTCGCTGAAAACGATAGTGGGGTCAAACTGAAAATCCAAGATGGCGGCTGCAAAAATTTCCTAATTTTTCGTCATGGGTGTCGTTTTCGTGATATTTTAGGTCGCTGAAAACGATAGTGGGGTCAAAATGAAAATCCAAGATGGCGGCTGCGAAAATTTCCTAATTTTTCGTCATGGGTGTCATTTTCGTGATATTTTAGGTCGCTGAAAACGATAGTGGGGTCAAACTGAAAATCCAAGATGGCGGCTGCGAAAATTTTAAAATTTTTCGACATGGGTGTCATTTTCGTGATATTTGAGGTCGCTGAAACCGATAGTGGGGTCAAAATGAAAATCCAAGATGGCGGCTGCGAAAATTTCCTAATTTTTCGTCATGGGTGTCATTTTCGTGATATTTTAGGTCGCTGAAAACGATAGCGGGGTCAAAATGAAAATCCAAGATGGCGGCTGTGAAAATTTCCAAATTTTTCGTCATGGGTGTCATTTTCGTGATATTTAAGGTCGCTGAAAACGATAGCGGGGTCAAAATGAAAATCCAAGATGGCGGCTGCGAAAATTTCCTAACTTTTCGTCATGGGTGTCATTTTCGTGTTATTTTAGGTCGCTGAAAACGATAGTGGGGTCAAAATGAAAATCCAAGATGGCGGCTGCGAAAATTTCCTAATTTTTCGTCATGGGTGTCATTTTCGTGATATTTTAGGTCGCTGAAAACGATAGTGGGGTCAAAATGAAAATCCAAGATGGCGGCTGCGAAAATTTCCTAATTTTTCGTCATGGGTGTCATTTTCGTGATATTTTAGGTCGCTGAAAACGATAGTGGGGTCAAAATGAAAATCCAAGATGGCGGCTGCAAAAATTTCCTAATTTTTCGTCATGGGTGTCGTTTTCGTGATATTTTAGGTCGCTGAAAACGATAGTGGGGTCAAAATGAAAATCCAAGATGGCGGCTGCGAAAATTTCCTAATTTTCGGTCATGGATGTCATTTTCGTGATATTTTAGGTCGCTGAAAACGATAGTGAGGTCAAAATGAAAATCCAAGATGGCGGCTGCGAATATCCTAATTTTTCGTCATGGGTGTCATTTTCGTGATATTTTAGGTCGCTGAAAACGATAGTGGGGTCAAAATGAAAATCCAAGATGGCGGCTGCGAAAATTATCAAATTTTTCGACACAGGTGTCATTTTCGTGATATTTGAGGTCGCTGAAAACGATAGTGGGGTCAAAATGAAAATCCAAGATGGCGGCTGCGAAAATTTCCTAATTATTCGTCATGGGTGTCATTTTCGTGATATTTTAGGTCGCTGAAAACGATAGCGGGGTCAAAATGAAAATCCAAGGTGGCGGCTGTGAAAATTTCCAAATTTTTCGTCATGGGTGTCATTTTCGTGATATTTTAGGTCGCAGAAAACGATTGTGGGGTCAAAATGAAAATCCAAGATGGCGGCTGCGAAAATTTCCTAATTTTTCGTCATGGGTGTCATTTTCGTGATATTTTAGGTCGCTGAAAACGATAGTGGGGTCAAAATGAAAATCCAAGATGGCGGCTGCGAAAATTCCCTAACTGTTCCTCATGGGTGTCATTTTCGTGATATTTTAGGTCGCTGAAAACGATAGTCATTCATTTTGACCCCACTATCGTTTGTAGCGACCTCAAATATCACGAAAATGACACCCATGTCGAAAAATTTGAAAATTTTCGCAGCCGCCATCTTGGATTTTCATTTTGACCCCACTATCGTTTTCAGCGACCTCAAATATCACGAAAATGACACCCATGACAAAAAATTACGAAATTTTCGCAGCCGCCATCTTGGATTTTCATTTTGACCCCACTATCGCTTTCAGTGACCTAAAATATCACGAAAATGACACCCATGACGAAAAATTAGGAAATTTTCGCAGCCGCCATCTTGGATTTTCATTTTGACCCCACTATCGTTTTCAGCGACCTAAAATATCACGAAAATGATACCCATGACCGAAAATTAGGAAATTTTCGCAGCCGCCATCTTGGATTTTCATATTGGCCCCACTATCGTTTTCAGCGACCTCAAATATCACGAAAATGACACCCATGTTGAAAAATTTAAAAATTTTCGCAGCCGCCATCTTGGATTTTCATTTTGACCCCACTATCGTTTTCAGCGACCTCAAATATCACGAAAATGACACCCATGACGAAAAATTAGAAAATTTTCGCAGCCGCCATCTTGGATTTTCATTTTGACCCCATTATCGTTTTCAGCGACCGTCAAATATCACGAAATTGACGCCCATGTCGAAAAATTCGAAAATTTTTGCAGCCGCCATCTTGGATTTTCATTTTGACCGTAATCACATCCTCTCAAGAAAAAAAAAACTAGAGCGTAAGAAGTTATGCCCCTCCGTTTTTTTTTTTTTGTGTTGACATAACGAATAAAATAAAAAAAGAACTTTCCAAATCGTCTTCTAAATGACGGAGTACTGCAGTAACAAACATAAAAAAAAAAAAAAAAACAACTGAATTGATATTCTCCTCCGTTTTTGAAGTCGTTTAAAAATAACACATCATTGTTACGTTTAAAAATTAGCTGGACATCACTCACAATGCAGTCATTGGTGTCGTGGGGAATACTAGTTTCTGTCATTCCCGACGACACCACCAGTGGTGTCGTGGGGAATGAACGGTCATTTCGTGGTATTTAAGTTCGCTGAAAACGATAAAGGTCTCAAGCTAATTTCGACCTTATTGACATTTTACAAACCCTTTGTTTTTTTGGTCCAGAATACTCGGTAAATGATCTGGAAGCTGAATTTAACAAAAAAACATGAATGTCAATAAGGTCTAAATTCGCTTGACACCTCAGAAAGTGTCTAGATTATTATGCACATCATTTTTAGGGTGTCAAGCTAATTTCGACCTTATTGATATTTTACAAACCCTTTGTTTTTTTGGCCCAAGATACTTGGTAAATGGTCTGGAAGCTAAATTTAACAAAAAAACATGAATGTCAATAAGGTCTAAATTGTTATGTAACACATCATTGTTATGTAGCTGGACATCACTAACAGCACAATACAGTCGGTGGTGTCGCATGGCGTGGGGAATAGTAGTTTCTGTCATTCCCCACGACAGCGACACCACTGAAAACGATACCACTGGTGTGGTATCGTGGGGAATGACAGAAACTACTATTCCCCACGCCATGCGACACCTTCGTAAAGTAAAATGGTGCGCGGCGCGTAGTTTTGAATCGTACGGGTAAAGGTCTTCGTGTCAGTCAGATTTTAAATCCACCTTATTCACGAAAATAAATATGTATAAGTAGTTATTTTTATTTATTTTAACTGTTCAAGTTTACAATGCATACCTAATCTGTCTAAAACTTTAAAAAATACTTACTAGAAAAATAAAACAAAATAAACTTGTATACTAATCAGTTCAAGTTTATCTACTGCATTGCTCTATTCTGTGACGCAACATAGTACCTACTAGTGAATAGTCCCGGGAAATCCCGGAACCGAAAGTACCGGGAAATCCCGGAAATTTGCGTTGTTTTAGGAACCGGGATTTCCAAAACCAAATCCCGGTTCTTTCGGTATTTTCGGTAAAAGATTCGCGTTTAGAATTTTTCTAATTTTATTGCCTAAAATCCGACCGCTGCACTGTTACTATACTACCTAGCTACCACCATTGCTACCTGTAATACAAGAGCATGATGCGCGAGGGTGCGGAGGTGCGGGAGGGGATCGTGGACGTTATTTGTCGCAGGCTTTCGACTTTCTTTTAACAATTCCACCGACAAGTGTAGAGCCGGAAAGAGTTTTTTCTTCCGCTGGGTACCTTTGCAATAAAATAAGATCACGTTTAAGTGATAAGAGTTTGGACGCTCTTATATTTTTAAGATCAATATATAGGCAGGAGAGAAATACTCTAAAAACTAAATAAACAGGTACCTAACCTATTGAGTGCCCCCATTTTAACTATAAGAATTAGACCAATGTAATATTGGTTTGAGCAAGTATTAGTTGGGTACTTTTATTTATAGTATTGTAAGGATGAATACCTATGTTTAAGTTTTGCAAAAATATTTAAGTTTAAAGTTATATTTTTATTTTATTTTTTCTTAAATGTATAATTAGAGTCAAGTTGATTTAAAGAATTTGTCGATTCAAGTTGTTCCAAACTATTGTTGAATTATTATCACACTAATATTATAAAAGTGAAAGTTTGTGAGTGTGTGTGTGTGTGTGTGTATGTTTGTTACTTCTTCACGCTCAAATGGCTGGACCGATTTGGATAAAATTTGGTATGTAGATAGCTAATACCCTGGATTAACACATAGGCTACTTTTTATCTCGGTATACGCGACTGAAACTGCGGGACGCAGCTAGAAATTTAAAAAATGTTTGTTAAGATTATCTAATCAATAAATATTGAGACTGATTAATGCTACGCTAAAACTCCATAGTTCCTTTTTTTGTAGATGTTACGTAAGTTTTAAATTATAATTTGGTTATGCAGAATTGCAATAAGAGTCATGTTAATTTGTTTGGTAAAGTGAAGATGTTTAATAAATGTTTCTGTTATATATTATGTAGGATTAGGTATAAAAATCGTTTAATGTTAAAAAATGTTGCTGGCATAATATGCGTAATTACCAGTAAAATTATACTAAATAAGACTGATTTAGTGTCTATAAAACAAGAAATAAAACGTTTTATTTGATTTGATTCAAATCTTTTTACTTTGCCCAGTCATTTCGTCTATTTTTACGTTCTCCGTTTCAACACTTTCAACTCTCTTACAAAGACTTATTAAAGTATCAAAAGTATCGATAGTACCGGGAATTCCGGTTCTTAAGCCAGAAGGTCCCAAAAATCCCGGTTCTTTAAAACAGCACCGGTTCTGCATTCCCTAGTACCTACTCGAGTTCATGAACTCATGAGCGGTGCGCTTGGCGCGCGTTTCCCGCGCATCGTAATTTATTACGTATCGCTACTCCTTGCGGGGGCTGCGGTAAGCATTTAATACCTACGGCGCTTGCTTTCACCCCGCCTTAAGTTAGTTACTCAACTGAACTCATCAAAACACTCAGTTATACCTTATAATTAATTCAATTTATCTAATCTCAACTTGATTTCTATGAACATTAAAAAATGACGAACACAACGAAATTCCTCGAAGGGCATTACATTCCTAATTACGTTTCAACTATTTTTTATCTAGTCACGATTCGTTGGTGGGAACCCTTCGTTTTTTCGGGTCATCATAATGACATGTAATGATTACCTGTCCCTTTATTAGAATTCCTGCTGCACTATTTTTCGGTTTTGGATGTAATCAACTTTATGTAATCCTTAAGACATTAAGTTACTTAATACTACTCATTGATCTATGTAGTTGATCTTTAAGTTAATGTGTGCATCTATCAGCCTAAACAAATTGGGATGAGGTTAGGAGGATGATGATCTAACAGGTCATTATGGTCCATTGGTTGTAAGCCCTTTAGCATCAATATATTTCTGGCGTAAGTTGAAGCAGGAAGCTTTTTCGCTTTTATTACATCACATGCGGCCTACCTACCTGTTTCAGATGATGCTTCCAGTTCCAGTGGTCTAGATTTAGTTTCACCTGTGTTTTTGCTAATTTCACCAAAATGTTCTTATTGATAGCAATCTCTCTTTCAATCTTATAGCAACTTCGTACAATAATTTGAAACAACATGTAAAAGACCATCATCAGTCGAAAATTGGATTAAAACTTAATATTTTTGCAATTAATTTAATTACGTTTGTAACTATCTAAACGCTGGCAAATCCCTTCCAGAAAATCTTCAAACACGAACGACCACACATGACATGCGAAGGTACCTACCACGATAAAAATGCGTGCGTATACGCCTATGCGCGTACCGGTAATGGTTCATTTAAATGTATTATGTATATTAAGTCCCTCGATCCAACACTCGTTAGCACTGCAAGTTAATAGCAGGTTGTCGTGAGCACAAGGGGCCTGTGGTTACGGTTTGATTAAAAATTAAGCCATTACTCGTCATTAGGTAACTTACCTACGCCTTCCCGAATGCTTCACTTTCTTTCGAAAGCACAATATTGTATTGTTTTTAATAGTCACGCGGCTTTCCCGTAAAAGGATAGATACAAGAAATCTAAATAATGCATTGTATTTATTCCGAACACCATTGTGTTGTAAGGTGTTAGTATAAAATTAATCTTGAATAGAAATGCTGCTTTAGGTAACTGAGTGTTAATATTTCAGGAAACTTGTCATTTATAATGGTAGCTTTTAAATTTTCCGTCAATGTTCTGCATAACTTCTGGGCCAAACCAAACTTCGCAGTACCCTACCGAACTGCTTCAAGATGCCATGACAATGAAACAAACAGACACACAGACAAAGATGTTTTATATTCTATTGAATTAGATTTTTCAAACAAATAATAGGTAATTATGTCAATCAAAAATCGACTTAAATGGACAGTTCCAATCACATTATTGGTACCTAATAGCCATCAATTCGATCGGAATCAACTTAAGTATCACAATAATGTTAACATATTCGAAACAAATGACTACTTACAGTCACACAACTTGACATTAGGGCGGGGAAATAGTAAGCAATGACCATTATTCCGATATTGTATACAAACGGTACGAGTGAACATTCCACTTTCGCCGTCATTCCCTACTCCCTGTTGCTTTCTTCTGTCAATCTCCTTGGTTACACTTAATTGGTACAATATCAAAACACATAGTAACATGGTAATGCTGTATGGGCTTGCCTTTATACGATTTGGAAATAGGAACCTCTTGATCTTTATCTCAAGGTGCTCTATGGTAAAGTTGATATTTATTTTGGTTGCGTTATGCGTATTATTTGTAGAGCAAACAATGCGTAGAGCAAATAACTTGGAAGTTTACACAACCATAGATAATGGTGAAAAATTAGTGTGCATTTATCATTTGTATGGTTTCGTAAAAAAAAAACCGTTTATTCAATCGTAAGGCTAACCAGTTTTTGCGATATCATTTTACCATCTAAACGGCAAATATCTTATGAGTAACCGATGTCTCAAAAAGTTGCTTACAAGTTCAGTAGGGGTTTTTCTTTTTTTGGATGGGAAATCATAAAGAATGCTCTGGGTAGAGCGGGAGGGCGTGTCCGACTTTTACTGACTAAAACCCACCCGTGTTCCTTCAGCTGCCTGTGCCAGGGCCACGGTAACTCTTTCGAACAACCCGCGACCCTGGCAGGAAGTAGGGGGTCGTTCTTCTTTTCTACCGACAACACCTCTGTCACACTTTTGAATATTATGTAACATTTATTTTGTAAAAAGCAGTAATAATATAAAAGTGTTTAGTGATTATTTTAATGGTTGTATTGTCAAAAGAATTTTTCGTGAATTAAAAAAAAATATTGTGAAACTGGATATTTAGGAAGAAAAACGATTTTTATTCGGACAATTATATGTCCCATCAAGGGACATATCATTGTCGATGAAAAACAAAAACGACCCAGTTACCAAGTGTAAGCTTTTCTTTCTTAAAACCATTAAAACCATCCTCCCACACGTATCCCATTTTATTTGGGGTTCACGCAGCACGTCCTTTTTGCAGGCTTTTTCTTTCATATCATAGGGACAGAAAACAAAAGCTCTAATTTATACTTACTCGTTTAGAAACTTAACGGCATTACTTATTTTAGCTCCTTGCCCCACTCATGACAGTTTACATCAAATATTATTTTTAATCACGAGCACCTTGGTCTGTAAACAACAGTCCAGCTGGGCCGACTCCCGCAGCGTCATGCAATCCGGCATAAAAACTTAAAAACACGCGAGTTGTTACGACAAATCAGCCAAGATCTTTAACTAGCAAATGTCTAGTCTATTTGAAAGGTCATGGGGGACTGGTTTGTGATCCAATAACCTAATCGTGAGAATTGAGGTTCTTTCACTCGGATTACAAAGTTTGTTCTTTTTTGTTTTTGATCGATCATGGCGGCAGTCGAAGTCTGTAATTTGTGGATTTGGCTACCTACAAGTCTTTGTTTACATGCAGCACCAGTAATGTTTAGTTTTCAATTAGTAGCTTCACACCGTGCCCGTGGAAATGAAATAAGGATTTTTTTAGATTTAAAAATATTCGTAGTATTCGTTCTTTTACTCGATTCCAAAAAGGGTATTTCCGGAAGTTAAGTAAAAATTAACAACGTTGAAGTTTCTTTGAAAATATGTGTTCTGAAAGTGTCTGAAACACAATCCTGTAAGCATAGTTCATTAATTTTAGTTTTACAGCCTGTATCTACCCACTGCTAGATAATTATACCTAGGCCTCTACTCTCGTTGAACAAAACTTCGTAAATAAGCGACTTCAGTAATAATACTGAAACACACGACTTTTATTTCCCAGAACTATTATTTATATTGATTCTTCATTTTGCCCTTGACTGAAGCACTCAGTCTCATGCATAAAGTATGAAGTACACTGCAGTACAACTGTACAACCGACCTTTGGCACTCAAGGATACCATTCTTTATTCATGAAAACAGTACTGGATCGAAATAACGCGAGATTGAAGAGTGGGATTGGTGATGGGTAGTAGGGATGATGCCTGGAAAAAAAACTATTTAGACCGGCAGTCAGATAATAAAAAAATATTAGACACGTATTTTTTGCTTTACCATATTAATAAAAAAATACCTGGATAACACGCATTAAAGTTGGAGTGGGGGCTCGCTACGTCACTTCTATGTATAAAATCTAGCTAGGCGTGACGTCATGCCACATTTTAACTCAATGTATCGCCGTAATCTTTTGATACGTAAAAAAATAATAAATACGTGTCCAATATTTTTTAATAATCTTCATGACGGACAAAAAACATTGTCATTGTCAGTTATCATCCCTATTGCAATTTCGTATTCTGGCGCAACCACACAATACTTTTTTCATGTTTTGGCTTAGTTCCCTTAATTTGGAACGTGAACCATGCCAATTTATTTGTTGGCAACTTTGGTAACAGTTACCAAAACAATTATTTCTTAATTTGAATAGTTTTTCTCCATTATGAAAAATAATTTTGAGTTCCAAATCTGTCTTCGTAGATCGTACTGAACAATGTCTGCTTGAATAAACTTCACATAACCACAGCATACAAAAACAAAACGGTATAACAATCAGCACATGATATGTATACCATAGAAACACCAGAGTGGACCTTTAGCGTACTCGTACTTACGTTAGGTAGAAAGGCGGAAAGTCGTGAGATGTCGGATACGACATCAAAACGTACCGCAAGCAAACATTGTGAACAAGTGGTGGGAAAGGGCTGAAGATTTATGTGCACAAAATCTCTCATCTTTAGTACAAATCGAGTTTAGTGGTTGATATCCAAGATAAAAACGGTTAGCTCTCATTAAGGGGACTACAGGACCTAAACGCAACTAAACTCAAGTTTTATAATGCCAAAATAATCAAAATAAAAAAAATATACCGGGTGTAAAAGACACTTGCCGAAGCCGAAAACCACATATTCTATCCATTATTTGTTTTTTTTTTCACTAGCTAGACCATACCTGGGAATCACTGGTTCTGGAGATATTGAAGGTCAAAGTCGCATTTTTTTTTACTAAAACGTATTCCAAGTGTTATTACTAAACTTTTTCCGACAAGTACCTACGCGTACCGTAGAGCGAAGGGGCGGGGCTTAACTCCGATTGTCTGGATTCGCGTTACATTGCGCGTAATAAAAAATTGCTTTTTTTTATACTTACCTAAAAATAAAAGACGTTTCCAAGCAATAATGTTTGTGCAAACCTACTTAGTTAGATGTACAGTATGCATAGTTGACGGCTTTGTGATGTGTGACTTCGTGATTTTATTTTGTCGTATCAATACGACAAAATAAAATCACGAAGTTAACCTCTAAAAATTTCTTATTAAAAATTCGATTAAAAACCATACTAGTAGTCCCCTTAATTAATTCAGAATGTGAATCTAGTTATGTAGGACAAGTTAATTAATTAACTAGGTGCTAAGTAGCACTTTTACTTTACTTTTCCCAGGCATAATCAAGTTCGTCAGTATTACCCAGTAACTGGGTTGTGGAGGTCAGATAGGCAGTCGCTCCATGTAAAATACTAGTATCCAGCAGTATTGGAAGCCGACCCCAACATAGTTGGGAAAAGGCTAGGCAGATGATGATGATGATGATGAATCAAGCTCGTCAGTCTGCGAGAGATGTCTGGTTCTGTGAACACTCAGCTGCTTCCGTATCAGTGGGACTGAGAATTCTTCCCCTCTTCTTCGCTCAGCGGGCAATCGTAGGTGGCTTTTTAGTATTTTTTTTTAAATGCCAAGAATTTCGAATTCGAAAATCGACCGAAGATTCAGCCGTTCTTTACTTCACTCCAGGAACTCCAAAATATCATAAGGCAGTCACGGCAATCACATTCAAATATTGTTGATGGTTACCCTCAAATATCATGAAAGGTACTTATTATTCAAAGTGCGTTGTCTGCAATTTAGTGCACGACTTCACTAAGTACCTACTTTACTTACATGATTCTCTGCAACAATGCCTAAATTTCGCAACAAGCGCCCATCCCATAGACCACAGACGCAAAATATCAAAATCATGATCTGAACGAAATAACAATTGTTCTTGCGAAACAATTGGGCCCAAAATAATCCGATTAAGTTCGCATAACTTAAAATAAACCAGTCTAATATGAACTGCTAGACATATCATACAGTTATGGTCAATGCCCAATAAGGTATATAACATTCTAAAATTGTCAAAAGATCTGCCCAAAATGGTTATCAAAATTCATATTGCCAAGGCACGATTTGAACAGATTTCAACATATACTTTCACCTAAAGTAGCGTAGTTTTGGAGAGCATTGGCTGACAGAGATGGTAAAAAAGTAAAAATACCAAAAAGCTTCAAAAAGTTGAGATGCAGATTACAATCAATGGTTGAATCGATCTCTGGTTGCTTCAAACTAAATTAGTTCAAAATGGGCAACCAACTTACCTCGACAACAAAGAAACACAATAAGTAGTTCACTTTAATTCAA
This sequence comes from Cosmia trapezina, assembly GCA_905163495.3. NCBI lineage: Eukaryota > Metazoa > Arthropoda > Insecta > Lepidoptera > Noctuidae > Cosmia > Cosmia trapezina. The sequence continues at coordinate 13,546,837 of LR991042.1, forward strand.
TTCCTCCTAAAACAATAGAATCCTTAATGGATCTTTAACAAGGAAGTAAATACGTCTAAAAAGGTCAATGATACCCAAAACACCCCTTACTAAATATTGCCCCACGCGAAGATTATAAACCCCCACGTCACGAAATATTTACGGGGTATAAACATGCGATAGTTCACACGTGCACGCAATAATAACAAAACCGAAATCATAACAAGTCTCTAAGCATTTCCTAATTAAGGTGAGTGCATTTGAATTGAGCACGTTCTTTTGTTTTTATAAAGTGCGTATTACTGGCAGGTTTGAATAAAATAAGGCCTTTTGTACTTTGTGCAGAGAATGTCGATGACGAGCGGTAAGAAGCGCATAATTATATCTGGGCTGCATTTTACAAGCTTCTCATAAACATGATACTATAACGTTCCATCACTGCCCACTGCCGGGACACAGGCACGCGTGGTGGGTTATGGATGGCCTACTCCCTCTCACAGAAAGGAGGCCGGTGTCCCAGCAATGGGAACATTATTAGGCTAAATCGCACGCTTAATGGAATACTGACTTAACTCAAAAAGATGATTTTTGGGAAATCGCAAAAGAAGATCTTGCTAAGAGGACTTATCCTATTTGTTGATGCATAAAAATAAAACTGATTTATTCATAATTAATGCTTGTATTTTGAACGTCTATAATTAACTATTGATGAGATCTGAATAATAAAAAAAACCTGTAATAAGTTCTATTTTTTCTGAACTATCTACTAATGGGTCAATGTTCCATTAAGCGTGCGAAATATGGATTCATAGTGTCTGATGATGACTAAGCACCTCTCGTCGCGCGACACGCGGTGCCTTTGTGTCGCGCGCAAAATGTCGCGTGTCACGCCTGTTTGAAGGAGCCTTTATTGTACCTATTGTAAGTAACGTATAACAAACAGAGTCTAAGTGTGGACAGCGGGCATATTTATTTTGAATATCAAATGTAAACCACTCCTAGTATTGTATTCATAACAGGAGATATATCCGTATTCTACTTGGAATATTAAACAGACATATCAGAACAATAAGACCAAGTTTAGTCTCACGTTTTCTAATTCTTTAGGACGGAATATTAATAAGTTTATTTTAAAGACAACATATAACACATATATCCTGTCTTCTAATAACATTATTTATTTACTTCGTGCTCCAATTCGTCTATCGAAGCGTTGTGTTTTGATTGTTTGTAACAATGTCTCTGGAAGACATTTACAGTCTGATAATAACAATGGTTAGCCTGAAGAATGACCCCATGTTACTTAGAAAAGGGCATATTAAAAGAAATTAGACGAAGAGGAGCACCATGTAGAATAAGATCGTTCCGTGGGTTACTTCTGTCTCGGAGTCCGTTCGCTTTTCGGCAACTAATCTCAACATCAGGAAGATGAGAGGAAGATGTATTCAATTCGAATCACAGCAACCTTCGAAATGGTCTCTAAATCTAAACTTCAAAAGTGAAATTCTTTTAACCACGACACTGCCAAGAAAAAGCAAAAGTACTTCACAATCCTGTCGTGCAAAACCACTCTTCCATCCCTTTTAATTAAAATCAATTAGGGTTACAAAGTATATTTAATCGCTCATCTATAGAACATTGGCCTTGACATCGCTATGTGCAGTGTCTGCATTGTGCACATAATTACATGTAGCATGGCTGGTCGATGCTTGCGCAAGTATTATCGGATCAGGCGTCATTATCGAGCCAATGCCTATAATACAATTTAATTACACTACGTTTGACAGGGACCTTAAAATGTGGTCAACATACTTTGGTAATAAATTATTTAGCTTTAGACTTGGTTCTTGGTTAGTATTTATTGGTCCACATTCTGCATTCCAGACCAGGTATTAGGATAGTAAAAGCTATCATTCTCTTTTGTATTTCAAATCGTGTAGTGTCGTGCCTAGTTCGGAAGGTTGAGTAAGTTCCGTCAGCTGCAGACTGCGGTCAGCTCCACATTTTCGCTCAGAAAGACAGCAGAAGAAAGAAGCAATTAAAAAACAAACCGGTCAAGAGCGAGTCGGACTTGCGCACCGAGGGTTCCGTCCCGATTTCTGAAAAAGTGTGCTATTTAGAGACATCGTTTTATTTTTCCTGTAATCTTTACATAAACTTCTATCACATAGAATAATTTCAGATTTTTCTCTTTGCAAACTTCGGAGATAAGGGGGGGGAACGGTATTTTTTTTTACATTTTTCAACAGATGTCGAAAACTATGCGGCCCAAAAAAAAGAAAAAAAAAATGTTTGAGAATGTGCAAACAGCGCTCTTTCATATGATACCCCACACGCCGTAGTAGCCCCACTTTGATTTTTTAAGACCTCTTTCAGTCCCTGTTGCAAAAAAAAAACATAAATATATTAATTTCTTTCTTATTTGCAAAATAGTTGGGTAAACGTCATCTAAAAGTATTCTAAATTTCAAGTTGATAGCATTGGTAGTTCTTGAGATATCCAGCTGTGACAGACAGACAGACAGACAGACAGTATGCTAAAGGAGTGGCTGGTACTTACGTCAAAACGCCCTTTGTAGAGTTGATTTATTAACAAACTGGCTGATTAAGATTACCTAGCTGAAAGTAAGCCGTATTTTACCTGTGTAATAAAACTACAACATCTTATAGGTTCTCCGTTCTTTTATTAACTTTTTGTCTTTAGAACATCTTGCGATCACCATTACCATCGCGTGTAGCCCTTTGCAAGCACGCAATGAATCAACACTATTTGTATTGTATTGTATCGAGAGGAGTCTTTTGTTTAGCGCCCTTTGTTGCAATTAGCTCTTCATTTTATGTCTACAACACGTCGGCCTTAATTGAACAGTGTGTGGGGACTAATTACTGGTTTGTTTTTTAATTATGAAAGTGGTTGAAAAGAATTCCCTAAGCAGTTAGATGATCAGCAATTTTGAATGTTACTTTCGCAATGCAGAACTTGCCTTGTCTTGAACATGCTGTGAATGATTGCAGTGTTTGCAAAGTCAGTAATAAATTAGTACTTAGTTAGTTTCGCACATTGACAACGTGGTTTCCGTAGTGTAGCGGTTATCACGTGTGCTTCACACGCACAAGGTCCCCGGTTCGATCCCGGGCGGAAACAGTTCTTTTTACATTTTTATTTGCAGAAAGAAACATCCGTAAATTGACATAACAAGAAAACGCGAACAATTTCTCATTTCCAAGAAACGGTCAACGTTTAAATGGGTTTTTGAATCGCGATAATGACGCGGAAGAACGTTGACAATGTGTAGTACCAAACAAGAGCTGGAAAAGGCGAGTAATTAAGCTTAGAAAGTGGTACAGAAACTGGTAGAGCACGGGATCGGTTAGTTTCTAAATTGACCGGCAGACGGAAGGTCGCCGACCTGATATCGAGAGGTACTGCATCTGTAAACTAAACTGACCTAAATACCTGACTTATGAAATCTTGTCTTTATCTGATAACGAATTTTCTTAGACTTACGTTACTCCATCAATATTATTAGTATGACCTTACTATGCATGAAATTCAATCAGGCGTTCTAAAATTGGTTTATGTCAGTTTCTGGTCTAACGCGTCGCAAATGAGATTTATTAATACAATCACGTCCAGCTAGAGATACTTTGGAGGCGGCAAAAACGATACCGGATTGTTTTAAGTAATAATTAAAGTAGGTATGTTTCGTTACATAAAGCTCTCCGGATTTTTAGCAATTATAGGAACTGATCGTAACAGATCGTATTCCTGCAAATCTGGGGCAAAACTCCTGCTCATTTTTACCCGACTACGACGAAGCAAAAAGGAGGGTTATGATTTTTCATATCACTACATCATATAGTATATATAGTAGTATAATAAAACAAAGTCGCTTCCCGCTGCCATAAGCAACCTGTCCATAAGCTGGAAGCTGGCTGTGGCTGTCTGTCCATAAGTATGCTTAAATCTTTAAAACTACACAACGGATTTTGATGCGGTTTTTTTTAATAGATGAGAGTGATTCAAGAGGAAGGTTTATACACATATGTATAATAAACGCGGGCAAAAGCTAGTAACATAGCATAACATCACGCCTGTAATCCCCGAGAGTTACGAGACGTGTACCCTTAGTAAGCCCACATTTCGCCAGTCATGTTTAAGTCCCATTTTATTAGGGGGCGAGCCTATTGCCATCAACCGGCCACTAATCCAAACTCCGGGCTGCTATATACTGAGAAATTCCTGATGAAAAAAACACTTTGCCCGAACTGGAAATCGAACCCAGGACCTCATGTTCAGAAGTAGCAAGTAGCGCTTTCGACCACAGACCAGCGAGGCAGTGCTCATTTTAAATTAGGTCTAAATTCTCAAAAACATCGATTATGTAACTACCTGCATTAAAAATGAGCTAGGTAAGGTGAGGAATGGAGCATACAAAATCGTTACGCAACTAAAAATACACTGAAAGTTTAGTAAAGTTTAGTGACACTTCAATCAGGTGTACGATGTACTCCGGCGCATCATAACGCGGCCATATTGTTTTTATTGTCGCCTTCCGCTTTCGTAACACACGTGTTCATGTATTACATCAAACTAAGTGACAAGCACGCACTACATAAATCTGAGAATTTTAGTGCCTACTTGATTTACAGCAGCACTATCTTTTCAAACTTAATTAGGGTCATAAAAGGGTATTTCGAAAGGGACTGTGAAAACTGGCACTATGAGATTAATTTAGGAAAGTGGTCCATTTTGTCATTTTTCTCTGAAATCTTTTTTTCTGAAAACAGCTACTCGTAGTCAGTTGACCCGAGATTTGAACTGATAGCTTCCTTTTTAAAGGCGATCTCATCTTTATCATGAAATAATAGTTATGATGGTATGAATATGAACTGGTATAGGTACTTAACATGCTCCTCCGTGCCTCGGAAAGCACGTCAAGTCGTTGATCCCGGCTGCCGTTCGTGGATCTTTGACAGTCGTTACGGGTCGTCAGAAGCCAGTTACTGGGTTGTGGAGGTCAGAAAGGCAGTCGCTAAATGTAAGATACTGGTATTCAGTTGCATCCGGTTAGACTGGACCCCAACATAGTTGGAAGGCTAGGCAGATTGATTGAATATGAAAGATTATTTACTTCAACGTAATACGAGCTTTTGTGCTGATGAAGAACTTAAATAACAGAGACATATGAAACTAGGACTTGAAAGTATTACAAAAACAAATTCCATCAATCCAATGGTGTAACATTCCCTGTAAGTCGTAACAGAGTCGTAAGCTGTCATTAGTGATTGGATTATCGGTCAATGACCCCTATACTCGTGAATGGTATCGCCCAAGGTGTTATAAAAATGTGTCAACAAGACACATGTGTTTTACTACCCTGCTAGTACGAATTTATCACTTCTTTTATTACCCATAGGAATGTGTAATAATAGTAGTAAATATAAATCCCATGAGCAGGAAAGTAAATATCCATACTTACTAATATTATAAATTCGAAAGTAACTCCGTCTGTCTGTCTGTTACCTTTTAACGCCTAAACCACTGAACGGATTTCAATAAAATTTGGTAAGGTTATAGATGACATCCTGGGGAAGGACATAGGCTACATTTTTTTTTCAAAAATAATCCTAAGGTATGATATAGGGGATGAAAGTTTGTATGGGAAACCCAGAATTTCTTAAGTTAGGGATATGAAAATTCAAATTTATGGTTTTGGTAGGAAACTAAGACACATGCGGCTCACCGTTTTTGAAAAATCATCCACTAAGGTGGTAAAATAGGGGTTGACTTTAAAATTCACAAAACTGCACGGATTTCGATAAAATTTGGCAAGGCAGACAAGGCTATACAACGTGTAACGTTAAATGCGCAAAACCTCTTAAGGGGTCATTGTACTCATAATTATGAACAAATTTTACTATGGGACCAAACATGAAATCGCAAAAAAAAAATCAGCTGTTCAGTACATTTTGACGAATTATGCGAACATAAATGTACTGAACAGCTGATTTTTTTTCGCGATTTCAGGTTTGGTTCATAATGATGAGTACAATGACCCCTTAAGAGGTTTAGCGCATTTAACGTTACACGTTGTAGATAGCATCCTAGGGAAGGGCAAATACTACTTTTTGTTTAAAAAATAATCCTACAGGGGGTGATATAGGGGATGAAAGTTTATATGGGAAACCCAGCATTTCTTTAGTTAAGGATATGAAAACTCTAATTAATGCTTTTACACAACGGTACAACGTTTTTGAAAAATCATCCACTAAGGGGGTAAAATAGGGTTTAATTTTAAAATTCACAATACGGCACGGATTTCAATAAAATTTGGCAAGGCTATAGATAGCATCCTGGGGAAGGACATAGGCTACCTTTTTGTCTTAAAAAATAATCCTACAGGGGGTTATATAGGGGATGAAAGTTTCTATGGGAAACCCAGGATATGAAAATTGCGGTACAACGTTTTTGAAAAATCATCCCCTAAGGGGTTACAATAGGGTTTGTTTTTTTTATTTGTACCTTCCTCTTTTTAAGAGATTTAAGGGATTGGAAATGTAGTCATGGTTCGTATCTTGAGGTAACATTTAGTCTTTATTTCATTCGACATTTTTACGACAACCTTATTACTATAATTGTTATTATAGCGTCACGATTTTCATACAGTTTTCACCAATGGACGTAGTGATTCAGTGTGATTGTTGAAGATGTTGGAAAAAGTCATGCTGGCTGGGAGCTTTAAGCCCACCATACACGGCAACAATATGTTGTAGCGATTTGAGTTTGCACAGTTATGTTGGACGGTCCTATGTTTTCCACATGAACATTCCCATGGGATATATTCCCACATCCACGCGGGCGAAGCCGCGGGCAAAAGCTAGTTTTGTTATAATATAAAACAAAAAACTACACACTTTTCAACTTTTTATTTTTAGGGTAACCTATTGCAATAGTGTACTTACATAACTCTCATCCTAACGCTTCACGTCTTATCCTATAAAGTCACGCATCTTCTTTATTAAGGCGAAAGCGCCAGGGTAGCCCGTGAAATTCCAATTTTCTTACGATTTTTTGCAATTTGCATGTCAGCATCAGGTTGTATGTTGATCTGAATATGATTTGCGACTGTAACAAATCTGTACATTTTATAGAATTATAATCATTAAAATCATCAACACAACTCTCTAATTTCATATTACCCTATTATTTTTATTATTTATTTTTTATTATAACATTTTACAAACAAAATCTATGCCCCGCAAAACCGTTTTCACGATTGAATGACTACCTATCTCATGAAATCTTGACATTTGAGGATTATACTAACTAAAGGAGTAGTATTACTGATTCTAATGATTATAATAACTGTAAATACATAAGTATTTGTTATTGTCGCGAATCAGACTTTAATCAACATACACCCAGACACTGAGCTGCATGTTGCAAAAATGGTAAGAAAGTTTGAATTTCAAGGGCTACCTTAGCACTTCCCCCTCAGCCCACAGATACAGAACTTTCATTCACACTTGCAGTTGCTGGCTTTGAGCACATGAATTACATTGATTGTTCAAATTAATAAATTAATTGTAGACGTTTTAAACTAACATTTATTTCAAAACAAGATTGCAAGGTTACAGCGTTAAATAGCATTTCTTTGTGCGTACGTAGCGGGATACATACTAAGCTTGTTTTTTTTTCTGAAACAACAAAAACTATTTAATTTAAGTAATTAATTAATTTTGTAGTTTGTTGTTTTAATAAACTTACTACTTAGTATGAGTTCTAAATTATCCAAATAAACTACCTAAGTAAAACATACCCGTAAAATCAATTTGTATGCATGGCTACAGATCAAGCTATACATTTCCAGTATAAGCTGATCTTGCATTGTATAGGATTTCCTTACAATGAGAGGTCAGTGTAAACTGAAAATGTATAGCTTGATGTGTAGCCGTGTGTACCTGGACAGTACAAATTATTTATAAAGTATGTTGTTCTAAAAGAGAATGTGGTAAGATGGATAGGTAGGTGAATACTAGTGGTACTGAATATGAGGAAACAAAACTAAACTTCTGATGACTTACAATGAAAAAAAAAAGATGTCATAGTTATGAATACAAGGATAAGTGCTGTTTTGTATCAGATGTATGTTGAGTAATTTATGCAAAGAAATGATGACTTCAAAAGTTAAAACTGAGAGTTAGGTAAAAAGAACAATAATTTACTCTGAAAGGAAGTTTAAATGTTTCATGTATGTATTGTTAATGATTTATGTTACCTACCTACTTATTACAAAGGTCAAATCGCAAACAACCATCAACCAACTTCCTAGCAATTACACTTGCAACAAACTTCTGTTTACTTTACTACAACTTAGCAAAACAATTCCAACGAAACCAAAATTACAGCACAAAGTAAATCTTTCAAGATAACATGTGTTGTAAAATCGAGGCGTAACAGCTACTGACCAGTTAACAATGCGTCACAATCGATAAATACTGGTTGGGCCTGACTGCAGTTGCAATTTTATGACACCAACAATCCGTAACTTTTAATAGTAATACCGTAACTTCACACATACTCATAACGGTATCCTCAATGTAATTACGTGCCACGATCGTTTTAGCACTCTCTTCTGAACATATTTTCGCAAAATTATGCACATAAACAATATAACTTACCGGGCGACAGGTGTATTGAATGCAACATGCAATTTCAACTAACCAACAGCAACAAGTTCACTAAAACTTTTGTACACTTCACTGAATCAGCACAAACAACACGAATTAAATTAAATTCTCTTGTATTTACTATCCCATTTGCTTAGAATCATACAAGAAAAGTGCATTTATGAACAATAAGCGAACTTCTTCGCTCCGCGGACCGCCCGCGCCGCACGCAAGCAAAGCAATCACAGTTTTGAGTTTTGACATCAATATGACCGTTACTGCTCAGCTATTAAGAGCTATTTTGGTTTAATTGTGCAAAGGTTCTACGTGCATACAACCTTCGGGACGCAACACACCACTACACCTTGAGCTTTTGTGTAAACCTTTGTTTGCTAATAAATATTTTTTACAAAGAAAACTATAGCAATTTTGATTAAATACGACGTTTCGATTTGTAAATAATTTTGTGTAAAGCGGCTTTTTTATTCAAAATTCAAATTGAAGCCTGTCTGTAGCGCCATCTAATAAACAGCTGAGAAAACGCATGACAAGTAAATCCGTTTTGTTATTTAGATTAGGATGTATAATACCCTACGTTTAGTTATCATCAAATAAACCCAGGTTAGGAAACCAAAAACTCTCCCTCCGGTATTTAAGTGATACCGCACAGGGAGGAAAAAGGAATATTGTTTATCAGGGTTACACCCAGTTTTAGAATTGAGAAATGTAGCAAATACCAACAGATTATTCTCCATTACAATGTAAATAAGTACCTATGTAGAGATCGTTTAAGCTGAAATGACGCGCCCCACTACACTACCACATTTACCGTAGTGTACGTACACTAACTTTAGGTAGTGGGGCGCGTCCTTTCAGCTTAGACGAACTCTACTATAGTTTTAGGAATTCAGCTTTTTTGAGAGAAACTCAGAAGGATATTTTACGTTCGCCATACATCAACATTCAATAAAACCAATATTAATAACGTATACTTTAATCTACTTTTTAACATTGTGTTATTGCATAAAACTAGTTCTTTATCCGAGCTGCGGTTTGGGCGCGCTAAACGTGCGTTTCCTTGACATCTTCTTGCGCGTGAGTTGCAGTTGTTTCAGCTGGTTGTTAACTTCCGCCCAAATGTCGTTCTGGTCTTCTATTGGTATTGTTTTCCTGTAAAATAATGTAAGCAACATTAGTGAAACATGAGGTTTAGGCAATTTATTTCTGTTATTTTGCATGTGCGATTATGAAAAACTGGACTAAGTCAACATAATTTTCTTGCTGTGACCGAAAGCGACTAGGACTAGAAAGCATCATCATCATCATCATTTGGTGCAGCATTTTTCGATCTATAGAAGTAATACAGGAATCCGATTGATGCGGGAAGCACAGAACCGGTCGAAGTGGCGGTGCTTGGGAAGCCTATGTCCAGCAGTGGATGTCTTTCGCCTGAAATGATGGTGATAATGATAGAAGTACTAGCTTCCACCCGCAGCTTCGCCCGCGTGGTATGTCGATACAAAGTAGCCTATGCCCTTCTTCGAGGTTCTAAGTACCCCATACCAAATTTAATCAATATAGGTCCAGCCATTTAGTCGTGAAAGCGTAGCAAACAAACAAACTCACATTCGCATTTATAATATTAGCTAGGATAAGGATTTACCTGTACTGCTTCATCAAGTCATATTTCTCCCAAGGCTCTTTTCTAAGCTCTCTCCTGACTCTGTCCTTTTCTTTCAGGTGCTCTTCAATGTTGGCAACACCCTGCAGTTCTTGTCTCTCCCATCTTTCTAGCCAGGGCCTTGGTTTCAGTTTCACCTGGAAAAACAATGTGAATCCTTTATGACTGAACTATGGGTATAAAACATACTGGCTGGTGTTAAAGGAGCATTGGGCCTCCCATTACTTTTTTGACCATTCTCTATGGATCGTCAAAGTGGAAATAATAACAGTGCTCATGCAACCCAAGGTATAACAAATTAGAATCACAAATTTGTGAAAAATGGTGATGGCAGAATATCGGCATTACTGGCTAACCCCTTAAATACTTGGTATACTTATTTATTTTCCTCCAAATAGCAGTTTATTAAAATAGTTATTATCATGCCCACCAATAAACCTCCACAGAAAAAACTGAAGAAGCAACAAACCTGTACAGGATTAACAGGCACCGGAGTTCCTTCAGGCAATAGTTCAGGGTCCAAATCGAAGGCGAATGTGCTGTACTCAGGCAGAGCATCCCTGAGGTACAGCAGCTTATCATCCAGACGCTTCTCAAGACGGAGGACTTGGATGCTGTGTACTGTGGGATCGTAGAGGTCATACCGCACCTGGAAAATGTAAACAGTACAGAATTAGCATCACCTTAGAATTGTTTTGCATCAAAGAGAACATCTTTCTGCCTGTTAAAATGATTTGATTTCTCTATTGTTTGTCTGTTTTGTGTAGTGGGCTTTATAAGCCGAGATTGAGGATCACATATCTGATTTAGACAATTTAAGATTTATCCATAAGTTCTTAGAACAGGTTTTGTTATACTAAGAGAGTGTAGTATATTTATAGTTATGAATAACAAGTGTAAAAATATCCTACACAAACCTGAGAGACACAACATTGTTCTCCCCGTTATTAAGACCATTTTTTTGTCTGGTTACGGAGATATTGAAGATCAAAATGTCAACTTTTTTTGTTTTTTTAAATGTTATGTCTTAACATTAAATGCTCCCAGAATCCGTGCTCCTATAAGCACAATGTTTTGCGTGCGTTATGTTGCACACTACCATAAATAGATCAAAAACAAAAGTTGTTCCCAGCAATAATTTTTAAAGTTACTGATGTACAGAATGTGTTAATGACCTCTTCGTGAAGGGTCTTGAATATGACATGATTAAAGTTACAAAACAGATAAGTACAATGATTATCTGATCATATCTAAGGTGTTTTGAATTATGGCCCTTCCTTATCAATACAATCAAAAGAGTTTACTTATTTTTCAGATGCAGACACAGTAATACATACCTCAACACCCTGATGATCAACAACATTCCTCAAAGTGAACTCGGCTCTTAAACCACTTCCTTTCCTCTCGATGCAAATGCCAACAAATCTGTTAGTCTTGCCTTGAGCATGTTGGTCAGCCACTGTCACTGCTAAGATTGACCCTGGGGAAAATAACATAAAAGTATAAGCCAAAACATTAACAAATATATACTCTTTTTCAACTGCTTAATTTTGTCAATATTGGATCGTCTACATAGGATTGTGATTAGAAATTAGTGTCTGAGTGTGTAGTGTCATAGTGTGCATAGTGAGCTACTGTGGGTGCAGAATTTGTAAAGGAGAGAAATAGCTCCTTTAACTTCCACACAGTTGATTGTTACAGAGAGAGAGTCAATTACTAACACTACTGTCCTAATTAATACCCTGAACAGTAGTTTCTAGGTTAGAATCTGGTATTGCTGTTATTTCAATAAAAGTCAAGTTAGTCAGTTTTCCTAATAGTCTAATAAATTTTTTATGAAGATAAAATATGTCACTCTCTTCTTGTCTTATATCAATATATACATCTCTGTAAGGTTTTACAAGTTATATTCTATTATTAGAAAATACTCCCAAGTTTTTCTTTCCAGTAGTGATAACTTCTTCTACAATTTACAACTGGCCGTGTCTCAATAAGTTTCCATACAAAACATTAGTGTCTCAATAATAGTGGTTGAATTCATCCACATCATCAAGTCATCTTTTAGAATTTTAGCTTCCAAATAATGGCTACCCCTCCCTGTACTCAGCCATCTATTTTAGTCATTATTTTAAGGTAAGTACTTACCAACATAAAACTCTGGTATATCAATTTGTTTGCGCCGTTTCAGCATATCCACTCTCTCAAGTTTCTCACGCAGGCTGTTTCTCCATTTAGGGTTAGGGTCAGGCAGAAACTCAGGGTAAACATGTCTTAACGACAAGTTAGGGTTACTGGCATTCGTCCTAATTCGCGATATTGCCGGTCTCTCCCGCTTTTTTTCAACAGAAACTTCTTCTGCCTTTTCCGGCAACGTTGATAAGGCACGAAAATCTGTAAAGAAGTTTCAGAATAAGCAATTTTAATTCTAAGGCCCATGAAATTTAATGTTTTGAAGATTTATATTTTCTAACCTCTTCGTATGAACCATTTCGCTGCACTAAAAACCTCATTCGAAGATCTTCTAATAGCTAAAGCCATTGTATCCGTGAGTTTTGATATCAGCAATTCTGTTGTATCAATGAATTTTAATTCAAATACAAATAAAACATTCCTTTTGCAATCCTCCTGAAATAAAACTACAGCAGGTATCTATCACTTCTGCTACTTTGACAGATAACACGTTTCGTTTCTTCAGTTTCTTTTGAACACAAAATATTACTGTCTTATCAATAATTTAAACCAATAAACCATGTGGTAAAGTGACGGATAAATATAATAAAAATATTTAATCATTTTTCACATGCGTGACACAATACAAAATAAATAATAATGTCACCATCACCTTCTTCCTGAGAAACATTAAAACGTGTTGTAGCGATTCATTTGTACAGATAGTTACAATATACGATAAAATAAAGGGTAGGCAGTGGTGTAAGTTATAGATTATAGTACACACATTTCACCAGTAAAGTCCAATGTAATAAAGGACTAACCAATTGCCATCCGGGCACAATTCCTCCTCCTCCAGTCTGCTACTGAGAAATTCATGATGAAATGCACTAGACCTACGATACATACAACAATGCGTACCGTCTAAACGCACTCTAATTGCATGTCAAAACAAACGTCATGTGTAAATACGTCATTGTTCAAACTTCAAACAAAACGAAAAATCGATTTGTCGCCCTATTTTCTACGAGTACAATAATTTTAAAACGACTGGATAACTAATTCATCATCAATCATGCAGAAGTGTAATGATGACAATATTCCTTTAGCAGACGACGACCCACAGGTGATAATAAATGACGAAATAGAAAACAATCATTTGGATCATGGTCGTTCAATGGACTCATTACCGAGTTCATACACCGGTGGTTCCTCAAGCCCTGGCCTCAATGGCCCGCCAAGTTTTGAGCCAGACTCCGGAATTGATGAACAAGAAGAGAAAGCCCGCCTAATATCACAGGTTTTGGAACTGCAGAACACTTTAGATGGTAAATATTATCTATTACTTATCTCTAATAGATCTCCTGCTTCATTAGATTCTTGTATTGTTTTATACACAACTTTGTTAGCAATCATCTATTTAAAATTATTAGATAGTAGTAAGCTATATTTTTTTATTATTTTTTTGCAAAGTATAATAAACAGGATCTAACTATAATGTGTGTAACTACAGTTTTCTCATAGGTGATAGAATAATTCTACCTATGTCAATATTTAAGGCATAATAGCTGCAATCAAAGTTCCCAGTCTTAATTTAGCTGCCACAAAATTTTTGTTAGTATGAGCTGTTTACTGCGTGTTAGCTGAAAAGACGACATCCCAGCTTCCTCATGCAATACAGGCAAACCAGTGAGGTTAGGGTTTTGGACTATAGTCATAAGGCTCTGATATTAAAACAAACTTCAATTCAATTCCAGATCTGTCACAACGGGTAGATTCGGTCAAAGAAGAAAACTTGAAACTGCGATCAGAAAACCAAGTCCTTGGACAGTACATAGAAAACTTAATGTCAGCGTCATCAGTTTTCCAGTCAACCACACCAAATGTTGTCAAGAAGTAAAGTTACTTGATGAACACATCTATAAGGGGCATGTCACACTATCATTTGCCTCGAGTGGAGCACTGTGCAAGCACAGCTATGCAAAGGTTAATGTGATCTCACCCTAAACCATGTAAACTTGTTGTATACCTGAATTTAGTACGGCTGAAAGTCATATTCATCTTTGACCTAAATAAACTTTGAATAGGAACTACATGCTCTGAACAAATCAATGAGAATCTCAATAAGTGTTGCGTTGCTTATAAATGATTGTATGTGTGTATTGAATAATAAGCAGATGTAGTTAAGCACAAGCATTAAAAGATATGAAAGTGCAGTAGCTTGTCTACTTCTATGCATTTCAACCTTTCTGAAAAGGCTTTATGACTTTCAGCCTCAAATACTTAATTAAAAATGTAAAGCCCAGTTCACATTGGTAAAGTATGCAGTCTAAAATACTCAAACCAGTGGAGTGAACTGAATAAAAAATGAAATAGTAATAGGAAATAAGATAAAGTATGTTCAATGGAAAATAGATTGGTGTACCAAACGGACTACTTTCTTTACCAATGCATACTAGGCTTGAATAATAATTTGTAAAACTAAACTATTAATCAAGGGCTCATTCAAAAAACGCACTGCCTTTAAATGTGAACTTGAAAGCAAGGAGTTTGTGTTGTAAAGAGGCTTAGCTTCAAAAGCAATGCTGTCATTATTATTTAATAAAGCACTATAAAATGATACCTAATGTAAAATAGATTTAAGGTTTTCAGACATGCTTGCCTTTATATTATAAAGATAGGACATATTTCTAAACAATGCAGTTAAAATAATAATTTAATTTTTCAATTCTCTTCTGATAAACACATTCCATTTTTTATTCTTGAATTTGTTATGATTTAGAGAAAATCGCTACAGGCTCTCTAAAGGCTGATGCCTTATTTGTGCGTTGCGTTGCGATACTTGCGATGCGTCGTCGCATTTCAATGACGCTTGCTCGGTTCTAAAATACATTAAATCTGCATGTCTTTTAGAATGAGCAAGCGTCATTGAATGCGTCGACGATGAGGATGAGGCTAAAGAGCCTAAACAGAATTTTTAATGTCTCATTTATTAATGAACTGTTTTAATTTAAGCTTGGGTATTATATTTTGTAATTAACATTTATTTGTTTTATTTTAATTCATATGTAAAAAAACAAATCCACTGCACTTGGTTGCAAAATGGGGGAATTTAGGCAGATGTTGGAGGATACAAAAATAAATGAACTATCCAATATTGTTGTGGCCCAGTTTTGTAAACCATTTTTATTAATAGTAGCCTGCGAAATTCAAATTTTCTTTCGGTTTTTGGCTATAATAAATATTTATTTACATAACTTTAACCATAAGAATCATCAATACATCTTTCTATACTAGCAAGGTTTAGGTGGTGAAAAAAAGGTAAACAATCTTGATGTGTCTTTTATCTTTTTTATTTTAAAACTTCAGTTTAAAAATAAAATGCAACTAAAAACCAATGTAAATACAACAATAATGATTACCTACTAAATCAATTGAACCATTAGTTTAAGCAGTAGTTTATTTGTTTAGTATGTGTTTGTGTAAAACGTCACATCAAGATTGTTTACCTTTATTTCACCACCTAAACCTATAAATCATAAGTTAGATTTGTTCCAAAATGTCATGGCTTAATAGATGTATTGATGATTCTAATTATGTAAATAGGTAGGTACATAGGTATTTGTTATTGTCGTTATTCATATTTTGATCAAGATACAACCTAACACTGACCTGCAAATTACAAAAAACTTAAGAAAATTTGAATTTCGCGGGCAACCTTAGGGCATTTTCTATGAACGTCAAGATGACGGGACCCCGCCTGGTTGTGATTAAGATTTAGTACAATATTTCTACTAATTCATACTTTCATAATAAAATTCTACACTCATAAAATTTCAAAATATATCTACAAAGAAAATGGTCCCGCTATTTTGATGTCAAAATGACGGGACCACTATTCAATTAATGAAAAACATATGGCGTGATCTTAAACTGTACACACCAAATTTTAATACGATTTAGTACGACTACGTTTGAATCGTTATTATACTTTTAAAACTGTAATTTCAAATAAAAAAAGTGTTTAGAGTTATCAGAAAAGTGCCTGAAGAAAAAGTATCATCATTTTATGCCAAGCATAATTTAAGGCTCTTACAATGTTTATAGGCGCTAAGTTTGCTGCAGTTTTACTTTGGTAGGATTATTCTAAAGTGCATTTATATAGGTTATGTTTTCCTAAAAATTAAAAGGGATTTGAATACAAAACCGTTGAAAAAGATAATAATATAAAAAAAATAATGTGCGTTTACATGTTATAAATTTAATTAGTTAATTTATTAATAACAATTTGTCACTTAACCTTTTTCCGACAATCTGAGAAAATGCACTTTTTTAACCGACTTCAATAAGGAGAAGGTTCTCAATTCGTCGGAACCTTTTTTTTGTATTTTCGAGGCATTTTCGAGTAATCGGGGTACACCACGATTACTCGAAAATGGCTGGACCGATTTGGATTTTTTTTTTGAAAGTGGCCCCATGATCGTCAAGTCAGGATCTGATGATGGTATCCTGGAGAAATAGAGAGAACTCTTCAAATTTTATAGGCACACTTGAAGCGATTTGGGTAGTTTTTGGAAGAATACTTTCTCAGAGTAGTGCCATTTCAATTTGGTGAAGATCTGATGAAGAACTTCGGAGATGGCAATGGAACTCCTGAATAAATGATAGGATGGACTGGGATTGCTGAAATCTTATGTCTGTCTATCGTTTACACCAGTTCATAACATAACATCACGACGGTACGCTGTGAAGGGGAAGCAAATGTGAACCACTAAAATGTGAAAATTAAAAACTTTTTTTACAAAAAAAAAAACAACCGACTTTCAAAAAAAAACACTACAAAGTGAAAAATAACTTTAATTTCGGAAGTCGATGGCAAAAAACTAAAATAAAGATGCAAAGACACCGATTTCTGAAATTAAAGTTATTTTTCACTCACAAGTTGGTTGATTTTTTTTTTAAAAAAGTTTTATATACAGGGTGTTAGTTAAACGAGGGACACACTTTAGCGGAGTGTAGTTCTCATGAAAATGAACAACTTTTAGCATTGAACTAACCCTGAAATATGAAAAAAAAATCAAATGTCTCGTACATTTTGATCGCATAGGTTTTGCACTTTGTAGAGAACAGCTGATTTTCTTTTTCATATTTCAGAGTTAGTTCCATGTTAAAAGTTCTTAATTTTCATGAGTACTACATTCCGTTAAAGTATGTCCCTCGTTTAACCTAACACCCTGTATAAGGTCCTATTAAAATGAACAAACAAATTAGATGTACAATGAACAAATTAGATGGACAAACTTTTAGAAATAATTCAGACCACCAAAATAAGGACAATGGTAAAAAAATAAGAAAAACGCATTAGATAATTCAAAGAAAAAAAACCAGCTTACGAAAATATACTAAAAATGTTGCTAATGCATAAACATATACAAATGTGCAGGCGCACGTGACCATGTTACCGCCCACGCCCGCCGCGTTCTTTTATTATTTTAGGTCATAATAAAAAACTGTTTTACAAAAAAATATAACCGCCTTCCAAAAACAACACTACAAAGTGAAAAATAACTTTAATTTCGGTAGTCTGTGTCCGATTAAATGTATTTTCGTTTTTGCCACCGACTTCCGAAATTAAAGTTAATTTTCACTTTGTAGTGTTGTTTTTGAAAGTCGGTTGTATTTTTTTTGTAAAACAGTTTTTTATTTTTCACTTTTTAGTGGGTCAGTTTGTAATTTATCTTTAGAGTAATGTCAACTGGTCATCACTTTTTACAAAATATTGCTTTTCCCGATACGTGGAAAATTGTTAAGGAACCAGGAGAACTGGAATTGATGGTTGCATTGTTGCATTGTGACGAGCATAAATTGCTTAGCAACCATATATACGTATTTCACGGGTTTGCGATTCGATTACATCAGTAATCGAATCGCAAACCCGTGAAATACGTATTATTGAGTAGTTCCGATGGCCATCTGTGGTTTTCCTCATCAGTTCCACTTTACCAAATGGTGCTTTCCGGGAGCAAATGCACGAGTTACTATAAAAAATACCCAAATCGCTATAGGTGTGCCTATAAAATTTTAGGGTTTCCCTCGATTTCCATGGGATCCCCTCATCATAAAAAAGATCCAAATCGCTATAGGTGTGCCTATAAAATAAGAGGGTTTACCTCGATTTCCATGGGTTCCCCTCATCAGATCCTGACTTGGTTCCAATGGGACCACCTCGGAAGTGCACTCTTTCGAATAAAAAAAGAATTTTGAAAATCGGTCTACAATTGACGGAGAAATCGGTGAACATACTACATAAAAAAATAAAATATACAGTCGAACAGAGAACCTCCTCCTTTTTTGAAGTCGGTTAATAAAAATCACTTTAAGGACGATGCGCTGGGTAGCCCGCGCAAAATAACTTTAATTTCGAAAGTCGGTGGCAAAAAACGAAAATATATTTAATCTGACACCGACTTCCGAAATAAAAGTTATTTTTTACTTTGTAGTGTTGTTTTTGGAAGTCGGTTGTAAAATTTTGTAAAAAAGTTTTTTATTATGAAGTAAATAATAAAAAAAACGCGGCGGGCGCGGTCCGTGACGTGGTCACGTGCGCCTGCACATTTGTAGTATCTGAATTATGAGATAACCAAGACATGGATGTATTTATGCATTGGGTAACCAACATTTTTAACCGACTTCCAAAAGGAGGAGGTTCTCAATTCGTCGGAACCTTTTTTTTTATTTTTTTTTTTATTTATTTTTTTTTATGTATGTTCCCCGATTACTCGAAAATGGCTAGACCGATTTGGATTTTTCTTTTTTTGTTCGAAAGGGTATACGTCCCAAGTGGTCCTATGATCATCAAGTCAGGATCTGATGATGGGATCCCATGGAAATCGAGGGAAACCCTCAAATTTTATGGGCACACCTATATCGATTTCGGTATTTTTTATAGTAACTCGTGCATTTACTCTCGGAAAGTACCATTCGGTGAACTGGAACTGATGATGAAGACCACAGAGGGCCATCGGAAATACTCAATTATATCTAAGTATATAACAGGTTAGGTTGCGATTCGATTACTTTAATATGGTTTATGCTCGTCAAAATAATGGTAATCGTGACTTCACCATGAGCTCCATTTCTCCTGGTTCTTACTAGGAGAACTCCTCAACAATTAACGTCCCTGCATCGGAAAAAGCAACATTTTGTAAAACGTGATGAGCAGTTGACATTGGGTTATTGTAACTTAGATAAATTACAAACTGAACCACTAAAAAGTGAAAAATAAAAACTTTTTTACAAAAACAAAAACCGACTTCCAAAAAAAACACTACAAAGTGAAAAATAACTTTAATTTTCGGAAGTCGGTGGCAAAAAACTGAAATACAGATCCAAAGACACCGACTTCCGAAATTAAAGTTATTTTTCACTTTGTAGTGTTTTTTTTGGAAGTCGGTTTTTGTTTTTGTAAAAATGTTTTTATTAGGATACTTTTTTTCTAATTTTTTGTTCTTTGAATTATCTAATGCGTTTTTTAACCGACTTCCAAAAGGAGGAGGTTCTCAATTCGTCGGAACCTTTTTTTTTTATTTTTTTTTTTTATTTTTTTTTTTATGTATGTTCCCCGATTACTCGAAAATGGCTAGACCGATTTGGATTTTTCTTGTTTTGTTCGAAAGGGTACACGTCCCAAGTAGTCCCATGATCATCAAGTCAGGATCTGATGATGGGATCCCATGGAAATCGATGGAAACCGTCAAATTTTATGGGCACACCTATATCGATTTCGGTATTTTTTATAGTAACTCGTGCATTTGCTCTCGGAAAGTACCATTCGGTGAGCTGGAACTGATGATGAAGACCACAGAGGGCCATCGGAAATACTCAATTATATCTTAGTATATAACAGGTTGCGATTAGATTACTTTAATATGGTTTATGCTCGTCAAAATAATGGTAATGATGACTTCACCATGAGCTCCATTTCTCCTGGTTCTTACTAGGAGTTCTCCTCAACAATTAACGGCCCTGCATCGGGAAAAGCAACATTTTATAAAACGTGATGAGCAGCTGATATTGGGTTATTGTAACTTAGATAAATTACAAACTGAACCACTAAAAAGTGAAAAATAAAAACTTTTTACAAAAACAAAAACCGACTTCCAAAAAAAACACTACAAAGTGAAAAATAACTTTAATTTCGGAAGTCGGTGGCAAAAAACTAAAATACAGATCCAAAGACACCGACTTCCGAAATTAAAGTTATTTTTCACTTTGTAGTGTTTTTTTTGGAAGTCGGTTTTTGTTTTTGTAAAAAAGTTTTTCTTATTATTATTTTTTTTACCAGTGTCCTTATTTTGGTGGTCTGAATTATTTCTACAAGTTTGTCCATCTATTTTAATGGGATCTTATTCAGGATGTTAGGTTAAACGAGGGTCATACTTTAACGGAGTGTAGTACTCATGAAAATGAAGAACTTTTAACATGGAACTAACCCATAATATGAAAAAGAAAATCAGCTGTTCTCTACAAAGTGCAAAACTTATGCGATCAAAATGTACGAGACAGCTGATTTTTTTTTTTCATAATTCAGGGTTAGTTCCATGGTAAAAGTTGTTCATTTTCACGAGCACTGCACATCTTTAAAGTATGTCCCTCGTTTAACCTGACACCCTGTTTAGAAAATATAAAGTGCATTTTCTCAGATTGTCAGAAAAAGGTTAAAAATGTATGTTTTTTTCTTGTGACAAATTGTTATTAATAAATTAACTAATTAAATTTACAATATTTTTTTGATATTAAATTGTCTTTTTCAACATTTTGGTTTTGTATTCAAATCACTTTTAATTTTTAGGAAAACAAACTAAAATAACCTACATAAGTAAAACTGTAACAAACTAAACGCCTATATAAATTGTAAGAGCCATAAAATGATGCTTGGCTTAAAATGATGATGTTCCTTTTTCTTCAGGCGCTTTTCTGATGTAAATCTAATAAACAATTTTTTTCATTGAAATTACAGTTTTAAAAGTATAATAACGATTCAAACGTAATCGTACTAAATCGTATTAAAATTTGGTGTGTACAGTTTAAGATCACGCCATGTGTTTTTCATTAATTGAATAGTGGTCCTGTCATTTTGATATCATAATAACGGGACCACTTTCTTTGTAGAATATTTTGAAATTTTATGAGTGTAGAATTTTATTATGAAAGTATGAATTAGTAGAAATATTGTACTAAATCTTAATCACAACCAGGCGGGCATAACAGGCGGGGCCGTCATCTTGATGTTCATCATTTTCTGGATCAGTGTCAGTTTGTAGGTATGTTGATTAAAACTTTTTAACAAAAAAACAACACCGACTTCCAAAAATCACTACAAAGTGAAAAATAACTTTGATTTCGGAAGTCGGTGTCTTTTGTTTTTTATTTACTTTCTTTTTTTTGCCACCGACTTCCGAAATCAAAGTTATTTTTCACTTTGTACCTAGTGATTTTTGGAAGTCGGTTTTGTTTTTTTGTTAAAAAGTTTTTATTTCTCGCTTTTTACTGGGTCTGTTTATAATTTGTATAAGTTACCTACAATAGTCTAATGTCAATTGCTCATCACATGTTACAAAATATTGCTTTTCCCGATGCTGGGACGTTAATTGTTGAGGAGTTCTGCTGGTCAGAATCAGGAGAACTCCTCAACAACCACTCACCACACGCATTGTGTGACGAGCGGAAATTGCTTAGCAACCATATTAAAGTAATCGAATCGCAACCCGTGAAATATTTCTCATTGAGTAGTTCCGGTAGCCATCTGTGGTCTTGATCATCAGTTCCACTTCACCAAGTGGTGCTTTCCGAGAGCAAATGCACGAGCTACTATAAAAAATACCCAAATCGCTATAGGTGTGCCTATAATATTTGAAGAGTTCCTTCGATTTCTCCAGGATCCCATTATCAGAACTGGATTTTGAAAAAAATGGGACCATTTGGGAAGTATACCCTTTCCAACAAAAAAATAATTTTTCAAATCGGTTGGCAAGCGACGGAGTTATGCGCGAACAAACATAAAAAAAAAAAAAAATACAAACATCCGAATTGAGAACCTCCTCCTTTTTTAGAAGTCCGTTAAAAATATGATTCGCGGCCGTAATTAATATGGCTTTACAGAATTTTAGCATTAGAATCTGCAATAGGTACAACTCCATAATGTTAGAATTGTCCTCAAATTCATGATTTCATGAAATAGTCATTCAATAGCCTACCCTATTACTTATGAACTTAGAGTTGTATTGATGATTTTTATGATCATAATTCTATGAACTTAGATTTTTTTATGAATTAATATTTGATACGGCCGCGAATCATATTTAGATCAACATCAGCCTAATACTGTTGCTGTTGCAAATTGCAAAAAACGTAAGAAATTTTGAATTTCGCGGGCTACCCTGGTTGAAGTGTTACTTAAGGGTCATTAACTTTTTTGATTTTATGTAGGACAACAGACGCCAGCACACATCAAGCTACTACAATCTGTCAAATTCCTATAAATAGATTTCCATCGTTATCGCTAAAGTATTAGGTTCAAGGTTGATTTGGAAAATTTGTCAGTTTCGGGTGGCTTGACCTGCTGGCGTCTGTATCTAGGTAATTCGACGAGGGACTCCGCAGAGGGCACTAGGCATTGGCTGATATTTTAGACTACTAGCTAACTGGAACAACCTATGACTCATACAATCACGCCATTTCATTTCACTAAAATCTTGGGGAAGCCTCGTGGTGTTGCTGGCCAGTGAACGAAAACTGGTCCATACTCTAGCCAAATATGAAATTGCGTCATTGTGCGTCAGACCATGCAAAAAATTGGCACGGATTAGCCGTGCGAAAACTATGACTTGGCTGAGTCAGCGTCGTTTTCTATACATGCATCCTGCATGCAAGCAGACACGAAACACAGCTGAGGTTGCGTGAGGAACGCGTGACAACAACGTGACGTATTGAAGTGATGCCGCTTTTTACTCATAATCGAGTTTCTTGGTAATTTATTCTTAACTGGAAATGATGTCAGTACCTAGGAAAGGTTACGTTGCTAAAACGCTTTGAAGGACACTAGGTCCATAGCAATAATAGGATACGGCCATAGCAGTACAACAAATAGCAATATACCTACCTAACTTCTAGTCTTCTATTTGTCTCGTTTTTGTCCTTCAAAGCGTTAAGGGTTGCCGCATACGGGCCACAAAGCCCACAAACGACCCCACACCATGGTACCGATTGGATAATTACTTAATTACCTACATATAGTCCGCAGCTCGGTGGCGGCATTTGTGGCCCGTGTGCGGGAACATAGGAATAGCGATTTTCAACCGGGGATCCACAATTTAAGACCTAAAACAAAAAAAAGTGAAGTTTCTTAATAAAAATAAAATAAAATCACTGCAGCTCGTCTTGTCTCTTGTAGAATCTGCAAAGGTGACCACCAGCCACCAGCAAAGTGCAGCGGCCTTGATGTTCATTGAATGTAAATTTTCAAGGATAGAATATTCAGAAAACTGAATAGCTGAATAAGAACATGATAGAACAGCGATTTTGTAAATGTATCAAAAAAAAAAAAAATATTTTGGTTACAGGGAAAATTTTAACAAGCGTTGGTATCATCGATATTGCTTTCTCGGTCTCCCTTGTACTATTTGGTCATATTGATTGTCTATCTATCTCTTTCTAAGTTGCTAACACCTCGTTCATTCGTTCATACGAAAAGTCGAAAAGAGAAAAAAGTTAGTCGTTGTTTGACAGTTACTGCAGGAGTACGTAGTTGTGTCTTGTATTGAAAATTACGTAGAAAATTAAATATTAATATTTTACAATGCCGAAAAAACTGAAAGTAGTTGTGAAATCACTGTATTCTCATGAGATCCGTAAAGATGTTAGCTTGGATACCTTAAAGTCACTCAAGTTAGAAGACGCTTGGCCGTTTATCAGAGACGAAATTGAGATCGAAATCGGTAGCAGTCAGTTGGTGTGTATTCCTCATATTACCGAAGCGGATTTGTATAAAGTTACATCTCTGTTCGTTCCAAATGAAAAGGAAACAAACGGGAAAATGTTTACACCGCTAGGCGAGTTGGTGAAGAATGTAAATAAAGAGAAATCAAGCTCCGAATATGTGCAATGGCTGGAGGAAGGTGACTTTCAAGAGGCGGATTTCAAGTTCCCGCATGAAAGCGTAAAGGTTAGTAGTTTAATTAAATCAAGGTGCTTTCTTTTGTGCTACATATTTTCGGAACAATGTTCCACACCCACAGATTATGAAATCTGACCCATATCTGACCTTGGTGTGTCCATGTCTTGTTTTATGGCACAAACACGCATTATCAATGCCAGTTGCTAGTCACTTTATTTATGAATTAAATTATATTCCTATATTTATATCCCCACAATATCCAAGCTCTTAATGAAGGCTGAATTCTAATGCAGCATTAGCATTTTGAATTTACATATTTTCTGGATGAGTTGCTCAATGGATGAGTCAGTTTTCTTCACCCTACATCCTCACATTCCTAACATTAAAACAGCTCTCAATTTGGCAGTGGCCAACCAAGAGCAAAGTGGTTTTTATAGTAAGTAACAATGCATGTTAATGCCTACTACCTCTACAATAGATAATTAATCCCAGGAGTACCTATGCATCATACCACCATTGAATATGGCAACATTATTAGTGTTAAATTATGCAGCATTCATTCACCAGCATGCATTCATGCCTGTCATGCATAATCCATTAGTTTAATTACTAAGGTCACTTTATTCTGCATTTGTTTAAACGTTTTATGAAACTTCAGCCTACGGCTGAAGTTTCATTTACACTGCAGTAATTATACCCAGTCGGCGGTTTTATATAAGATGGACAAGTTTAGCTCATTGGTGTTAATAAATTCAGATTGTTTTAGGTATAACTAGAGGCTTATTAGCATGTTTTGAAAGGAAGAGTTTAGTTGCCATGGTCCAGTGTGAACAGGACAACTATTTATTTTATTTATTTATTTATAAAAAAGGACAACTATTTATAGAGAAATAAATCTTGGAAATTGAGGGAAAACCTTAGGGCCAAGGATTTACAAAAGCTTGGTGACCATAGATTTAAATCATAGGTACGTTTACCAGGTATTTTTGGAACAGACGTGACTAAAAGTAGAAATGAAAGTGCAGGATACTGTAGTACAGAGAGAATAAACATAATCGTAAAATAAAACCATAGTCAAAAATTTTAAATTTACTATTAAAATTTATACCTATGCAATTTCTTTTTTATGTCAGCCCGTCTCCACATTAATAAGTAGCTGTTTGCTCATCATTAACCATCACACATGTATTTTCTTATTCTTAACCAGCTTTGGCCTGCGGCTTCGCCCGCGCATGTATTATACATATAAACCTTCCTCTTGAATCACTGTAACTATTAAAAAAAAACCGCATCAAAATCCGTTGCATAGATTTGAAGATCTAAGCATATATAGGGATAGACAGACAGCGGGAAGCGACTTTGTTTTATACTATGTAGTGATTTGTTGCCTTCAATCCTTCATATTGCCAAACTGGAGAAAATTAATAGGGTATGATCCGCAGATTATCGTCAACAACCTTATATTTCTCATTTATTTATTTTTTTCTCATTTATTATTTATTATTATTTATTTAATGTGGCTTAATATATTAAGAAGCTAAGACCATCTAGCTATGTGTTTTTTTTTTGTTACCTAGACATCTTTATTAAAGTAGTTGTAATTATTATAATTACTGGAACTCTCATGTCTAAGTAGGTACATACTTAAAGCAAGTGAAGATGTAGATAATGATAATTTATTGTAAACAATTTGGGGAATTACTATTATCAATACACTTCATATTTTCTTATCACTTGTAGACTTTGATTATGTTAGATAATCCATAAATAAATAAAATATATTATTTTTATATTTTTGGAACGTAGTTCTATAACACTGTTTGCGGTTGGAGTTACTGGTAGAAATCGTCACGTACCTAACGAAATATTAGCGCGTTCATGCTTCAGTGGAATCTCGATAACTCTTACCTTGTCCTCAGTAGACCTAAAGATTACCAAATACGCGGTATCTCGAATTGTTTAGACTTTCTAAGTCCACGAAATCTATAACTCGAATTAAAAAAAAACAGTATCCGTACGTCGAAGTTAGTAAAATATTATGACGTCTTTCTTGGAGTTCCCTGAACTCATAGCAATTTTAAAAGGAATGTTTGGTGCTTCTGTTCTATTGCGTCTTGAAACTAGAGACCATACTAGATGGCTCTCTCAGCTCTGTATTAATACATAATATACAGCGAAAGGAACTTCGTTCTAAGCGGGTGTCCCCCGTCTTTAAGCTAGAGCTGCCCAATGAATTTTGTAAATAATGCAGTCACAAACTGGGGGGCTAAAACGGCCACTTTGGCAGAATCATAATAGGATAATATTATGAATAATATTTGAAATCGTAAAACGGTCACAAACTGACAGTTCATAATATATTGTCAGTTTATGACCGTTTTACGATTTCAAATATTATTAATAATATTATCCTATTATGATTCTGCCAAAGTGGCCGTTTTAGCCCCCCTGAATTGGGTTTGGGACAATTTCGTCTTCATCCTATTTTATATTTAAAAATTGGCTTAAATTGAGCCTATAAAAATGTCCACACTCTCTGTTAAAATTAATATAGGTACCCTTGAGCCCTTGGCTTTTATTTAAAGATCACAAGGTTTTGCCAGTAGGTACCTAGCTACATAAATGTAATAGAAAAATAATGTAACGAGCCATATTAATCAAGAATATCACAAAAGCGTAAAATCTAGGTAATACCTACGTCCCCGGCGTATTGGATTTAACGCTCCCGTGAACTTTGATTAGTTTTTTGTCACGACGTAATAATACGGCTTTAGTATACACAGTATAAAAAATGAAATTATTCTACTGTAAGAAAAATCCCTCTGTTGATTCCTGGGTTCTTCCAAGTTGCGTATATTATGCACTTGATCCACCCACCGCCCGTTCTAAATGTAATGTACTCCGACCACTGCTGGTCTTCTTGAAGCGATCCTTCTTTCTGGCTGTCACTAAAACCCAAAACTTCTTTCTTATCAATTGCAGCTTTTGCTAAAAGCTCGTTTATTTCTACTCCTATTGGTCTCATTCATCTTACCGCCACTCCTCTTTGTCTATGCTGCACCGTCAACGGAGAATTTGTGCTATCTAATATCTATACCTACCTATTCGACGGATACCTACATGTTTGTAAGCCATGCTTATAACAAAAACTGCTGTTTACAGTCTACTAATCAAATGAACACACGAATCTTTTTCCTCATCAGCTTCTACTAAACGTGACTTTGAGCAGTGCCAAGTGTAAACCCAATTAGTGCAGCTATTGCATTCGGGTCATAATAAACGTCTTTTCAAACACCAATTTGTTCTCCTTGTGAGAATCAGACATTCCGTTCCATCATCATCTGCCTAGCCTTTTCTGAACTGTGTTGGGGTCTGCTTTTAGTTAAGGATCTGTCCAAACTAGGCGTAGGATCTCCATTTGCATCAGAATCTATCTACAAGATCTAGCGAGGTAAAAACCCTGTCAATACGAATACCCTAGAATAGAAGCTTATGAATGCTGTTGTCCCCACTGCAGGGCAAGTGGAATTGGGCTCATATCCTCGTCATCATCTGTATGAGAAGAATATTAGCCATGATCAGCGCATTTACTATGCCAACACACTGCGTGTTGGTCGTTTAGAGCATTGTATCCCAGCTCCGTCACACCTTAAACCAGAAAACAGTCTGGAAATTCAGTGGAAATTAAATGGTCCTGACCTAATTCCGTCCGACGCAGAACCGTTGGGTTGCGCAATTTTGCAAGTGCGTAGGTACGTGATACGTGAGGTTAGTCAGGCTCCCTACATCGCTATTTCCAAAGCAGATAATTAACCTGATCTAAACTGACAGGTCCAGGTGACAGGGCTCAGGTCAATTGCAGGTCCAACAAAAACTTCTTAACCTCAAAACGATAAAATATTTTAAATTTTATTGGTCAGTTCACAGAACATAATCTACAGTATGCTACCCCCTTTTTTTTGTGTATGGGAAATCATCAAATGACTTGTCCCGCTCTGCTTGGAGCGGAAGGGCGTGTCAGACTTTTACTGACTAAAACCCACCCGTGTTCCTTCAGTTGTCTATGCCAGGGCTACGGTATCTCTTTCGAACAACCCGCAACCCCGGCAGCAATATGCTAAGTACCCCCTTGCTGACTCATCAAAATGTAACCAGTGCATGATCAATTCTTTTCAAAGGTCTTTCCTCTCTTGCCAAAGAAAGAAGCAAAAGAGTGTTGCTGTTGAATTTAATAACGTGTTAGAAGCTAAAGCAGTAAAAATAATTGCGACTACTTTTTTACTTTAGTTTTTATATCTCTAATCTCTATAAGACAAGACGGTTGGTAGAGCTCGGTTGTTTCCACTCACTCAGCATAGATGCAAACTAGTTATGTGTGGGTTGATAATTGAATCATCATGTCGTCAATGTAGAAAATTACAGGAAATAATAATCAATAATAATATTCAATAAAATAATATTCTCTGTCAATAATATTTATTTTTAGAGCAAGAGCCTCACAAATTCTTACTTCAGTCTTGAAAATTCTTACTCAAATAGAAAAAGAGTTGCTACCAAATCCCGAACAAATTAGAACTTCCACTATCTTTGGTGGTTGCTACTGGCTGTGACCAAAACCTCTGTCTTACCATTATTCAGAGTTTTACAGTGCATAAAGCACTTTATCTAAAGTCTTCCAAACAAGAATACCTTTTAATCTTATCTGCATTGTGTTTGCATTTCAACCGATAACGGTCGTTACTGATTTATATCATCCGATATTATTATACATATTTTTGTATAGCTTTATGAAATAAATAACGCATTACCTATGCCACTTTTGTATTTTTTTTAAATACTACAAGTATCAAAATATAAAAAAACAAAACGTTCCAAAAATATGAAAAGCTCACACGATTTCTACCGAATTTTCCAACGTAATTAATATATTAGAATTTTAATATTTTGAGAAAAAATAGTATTTAATTAATTTAATGAAGTATTCTTGTAACAAACCGATCAGTTAAACCTAGCAAACTTACTATCTGCGTCTGTATGTTTTCAAGCTCTCTGGTGTTTCAGCGTTTGGCTGGAAAATCCCTGACGAGGAAAATATGTACAATGTCTATAACATATTTTGCTTGCCCTGCTTCCTAAAATATCTGTTTTGAGAATTCTTTTAATAAACTCCTGTGCTTTGAAATTCCCGAAGTCCACGTATTTTACTTGCAATTCCTGGCAGTAAAGTTGTACCTATAAAATCCTTAATTAGCACTGAGCCGTTTTTACTTAGTCCAGCGCAGCATTCTGTTTCATTCGCTCACGTATTCACGATACATCATAAGCTATGGAAAAAAAAAATCCGTTCCACGATCCCACTACTAGAGACTACCTAGATGAAAAAAAAAAACTGTTATACTGCTGTCGCATCGGTCAATGCCCTGATGTTACATGATACTTATACTGGCGAGAATCGTTGTAATTCACACCCGAGCATCCGAAACGAGAATACACAGAGATTTGTACCTACATAAATCCAGAACACTGGAAACACTAGTATGTTTAGACAAACCTCACGTGTTTTAGTATAATAAATACAATAATACTCGTAAGAAGTTCTCGAAAGTCTGTTCAACTGATTCAGTACTCCATTTCACAACTAAATAACTGTATCAATAAACAGAAAGGTACAGAAAGTAAAATAATATACGAAAATAAAGACTGTTAAACTGTTCTACAACTGGGATAGACTTTCTGGGATACTGAATGACGTAATCGTTGTAATCATTATGCCCATATCTGCAATGACCTTGCTCATTGTTCATAGCTAATACCAACGCAACGATTATAACTTATTATTAACTACCCAGTAGGTACCCATAACCTATGCTTAACCAGTTATTTTATTTACAGATCACACTGCAAGATGAAGCCATTAAGAACAAAGTTAGAGTGATCATGGTGAACTTTTCTAGAACCTCCGTGCCCAAAGACAAGGATCTCGTTAACAATATCTATTTGGACGTTGAAAATAATGAAGGTATGGGTAATTTATCACTGCACTAAACTTAATAGTCGATGATGAGTCTGACATATTATTATTAACCTTTATCGTCAGGTCATCCCAAGAGCTAGCATAGGTGACCTAACGAAAATTCGAAGGTCGATAAAATATTCGAATTTTGGAGGGCGTGTCTATCAACATTTTGTCGTAAACAAATCCTATTGATTGTATTATCTTATTTGCGCAGTATATAAGAGGTTTTGTTTTAAAAAAAAATAGCTTAACAAACTGGGAACGCGGTTTTGCTTATCTTAAATATTATGTCAGCCTCAGAAGCGGAACGCAGCCGTTCAAATTGTTTGAAATCTAAATATGACTGAGCGTATAATAGGTATATTATTTAGTTACCTAGTAATTTAATTTTTTTTTATTTTTTTTTGGCGTGAATTCTTACGTAAGAATTCAAATCAAATCAAATCAAATTGTTTATTTATAAAAAACAGTATTGTAGTACATGGTAATTTAGGGTTGACAAATTAGTGTACCTACTAAAACTACAACTAAAATGGTGGTGAGGTGCTGCTTTCCCAGCTAGGTTACAGAATAACCTGTATAAGGGAGTGCAGTGCCAGTCCCCATTGGGTAATATAATTATATTGTACACAGTACGTGGTCTTCTACCACAATTTTATTACAAAAGGAAAAAATACATAATAAAAAGATAAACATTTGCTAAAAGGTAAGTGAGTGTGATTGTGTGAGTGTGTGTATGTATGTGGGGGTGTGTATATGTGTGTGCGCGTGCGTGTTTGTGGACGTGCGTGTGTGTGTGGTGTGCGTTGTCGCGTCTGAGCGTGTGTAGGTATGTGGGTTTGCTTCTGTGAGAGAAATGGTATGATTTTGAAACATATTTTTATTTATGCTGTTAAAAACTCTTCTGTCTCATCGTCAGTTTTATTTTGTAGGAATGAGTAAACTGCTTTTTTGCATTTATGGTACGTCATACCATAGGATTGGACAATGTTTATTAATTTTATTGTATAAATTCGGGCTTTGGTAGTAGCAGAATCTTTTAATACTGGATGATCGTGTTTGCGGGGTACCGCACGCACATATTAGATCTTTTCGTCGTTTTGTGATTTTTTTGAATGGGGTTTTGCGATGTTGAATTAGGATGGCTTGTAAAATGTAGTGTTGTCTTACATTAAGAATTTTCCAATCTTTGTACAACTCACTGGTAGGATATAAAATAGGCCGAAAAGTAGCAACTTTTAAAACAGCTCTGTGGGCTATTTCCAGAGGCTTCAGAGTCGTTTTTGCCGCACCACCCCAGCAGGAAATACAATATGTAGCAATAGAGGAGCATAAAGCAAAATAGACGGTTCGTATAGTGTTTATATTTGCTACATGTCGTGGGTTTCTAAATACATAAATTAGTTTACGGACTCTTGTAGTAAGCAGGTTTATATGCGTCTTGAAGTTGAGGTGCTTATCCAGTACTACGCCCAAATATTTGGTATGTTCAACAGATGCTATAGATGAACAGTGACAGGAGGTTTTAGTTTGACAAAGATGTGCTTTTATTGTGATTGGAGTGTGTGGTTGTGATCGGGCTGATTGAGTAAGTAAGAAAGTTTGTTTTGTTAGTGTTTAGTGTAAGTGTGTGTGAGGTGAGCCATTCCAGAGCTGTGTTGAAACCATTTTGAGCTACATGTTCAAGCTCTGACCAACTATCGGCTGTAAATGTGATGGCAGTGTCATCTGCAAATACAATAACTTTGCCATTAGGGATATCAAGGTTGCACAGATCATTAATAAATATCAAGAAGAGGGTGGGGCCTAATATGCTACCTTGGGGGACCCCGTAGCAGATTGGGAGCTCGTTACTGTTATGATTATCAATCCTAACAATTTGAGTGCGGTTTGTTAGGTAACTCCGGAAAAGTTCCAGTTGCGTTCCTCTAAATTCATACCAAAGTATTATATCAAAGTAATACAGTATTATATTAGTATACCTACTAGCTTCTGCCCGCGTGAAATTTCGGACCCCGATCCACTGCGTCGCATCGCATCGCCCGCGCCATTATTTCGTTCTCGCTTAGCGTTCTTTCTGACTTTTCTTCTTTTTTCTCGGCCCATAGGGGTGATGTCATAGCGTGATGTTAAATGCAAAAATATTTTTTCAAATCCGACTGGTACTTCCAGAGATTAGCGCGTACAAACAGACAAACAAACTCTACAGCTTTAATATTAGTACCTATAGATTTCATGCCTTCATAAAATACCCCTCTCTTTGTTCTAGATTTGAAAGGCAAGAAATCAGTGTACATGATCACAAATGTACTCATGGCAAAGACTATCGAGTTCAGAGTAACAAGAGGGACGTCCTCCAGGATATTCCATCTTGGAACCGCTTCACCTCTCGTCTTTGGACTGGAAGAATTCCTGATCGGAAATGATGGAAAACTTATTGCTAAGGTAAGATTAGCGGATTGACGAACATTTTCTTAAGTTTTAACGTGGAGACCGCTCCAATCTCTAGTGGTATTACAGACTAAAGTCCTTCACGGGGCTATAAGTGCGTGCAATAAGCGTTGATGATAACATCACTATTCGATCGATAATCCTGCCACTATTTGTGGCTATGTATTCCCATAGATTGACTATGTAAACCATCTAACAGCATATGCTTCATCTTAAACTGTAAAAATGCCCTTGAAAGTATCATCAAAACAAATATCTTTGTTAGATGAAGTAAACAAGCGGGGCTACAAGGCCGTAGCTACCGAGTACCGTATAGGAACCAGTTCCTTGCATAAAACTCTTTAGACTCGCTTTGAATAATGAGCAGCGAACGTATTGTTTGTTAAGGTGTTTTAGGTTTCTACTGGTAGTTTAGGTATTTATGTCCTTTGGTGTGTTATAGCCCCCGTAGGTATACCAGTCAGCTCAAATGTAATTAAGTTTTGAATTCTTTAAACACATGTTTAACGCTGAGTAAGTATGTCAAACGGCACTCGTCAGTGCAAATTTAAACAGTACCTAATAGTTTGCGAAGTAAGACTGCAGAAGCTTTCGAAAATCAAAATCGATAATTGATAAAGTTAACAATCACATGTAGATTGTCAATTTCCTTTCGTAACTTCGCGAATCGCAGTCCTATACCGAGAAAACCTTCGATTCATTCAGACTTGTTTTCC
Source organism: Cosmia trapezina (assembly GCA_905163495.3). Taxonomy (NCBI): domain Eukaryota; kingdom Metazoa; phylum Arthropoda; class Insecta; order Lepidoptera; family Noctuidae; genus Cosmia; species Cosmia trapezina. Next base: position 13,580,696 of record LR991042.1, read on the forward strand.
TCGGAACGCTATCTATCTGTTTGATAACGTGCCGAGGAAAACAAGTCTGAATCACCAATCTATTAAAATTATGTGTGATACCGACCTTCCTGAAAATGGCACATTGTTTGATTTTCTCGCCTTATCGCGACCATTTACCAATAATACGGTAATATGGTTACGTAGTCTCATTGTCATGAATGCTCTGGGTGATAATTACGTTTATTTTCCATTGGCTGCGTTTGATTATAACACATTTGCTGTGCAGAAAGCGTTATGACGATTAATTGATTTTGTACATGCATCCGCGTAGTTAAATGGCGTTAAAATGCTTGATTTTTAAGAATCAATCATGAAACGTTACTTTAATTGGGTAACCGTTTGGTTAAAACGCAATCTCTCGGACCACTGCCAATCCGAACATGGAATTTGCTTTTCAAGTTTCAACAAACCTTTTCAGCGGACTAATCAAGCTCGATCGAGTGATCTATTTTTAGATCTCTAAAACCGGGTAAGTATTTGGATTGCTGACCTAATCAAAACTTTTCTCCTGACAGTATTAATCCCAAACCTAATCCTTACGATTCATGATGAGTCCGTAATTTCTTACTGAGACTAGGTATTAAAAAACTCTGCAGCTGCTTGACATATATAAGCTGTATTTACTTAAGTTTTTACCAAGTGATGCATGAGCTGACAATTTGATCCACATAGCAGGAGCTGTTTCATGCGGGTAGGCTTGATTTGTTACCATGTATCATGCACCATGTGAGTGATCTATAAGCTCATTACGTTAACACCACGCGTGACCTAGAGGAAAACATCCAACTCTCGGTACAAAAATAGTTTCTTGTATGTATAAAGTTTTTACATCACAAGTATGTTTATTTGAGCCTATGGCTTAAAATCAACCGCAACTTTGGTCGCAGTTAGATATAGCTAGTAAGAAAGCTAGTGAAGTCACAGTACAAGGCAACAGATATTATATAGGCAGAGAAAAACTGGTTCATTGGTAGTTCGGCTTGGAAAATATAAACTGATCAATCATCGGATCGTCTTCAAATTAACTAGATTAATTCAAGCTAAGGTCTGGTTGATGCAAAGATCTGAAGAGAATGGAACGGCGATTTTATTTCACACTGACATGTTTTTTTGCGTCATGCATGCACCATAGCGTCTTTGGAGTCCTTCAAGGGCATATAATTGGCACACTGCAACAAGTCCTACGTTTTTTTCATGGTTCCCAGTTTTTGGTACGATTTCATTTAATATTTAAAATAATCCGCGTAATTTTCACAAACAGTACCTATGTTCCTTAGAGATATCTGAGTTCCAGTTGGCAGATAAAAAAAAACGATTGAACGATGGAACGTTTATAAAATAGCAGCCTTTTCGAAGTATCACTATCCGATATAATGATTTAGTTCCGAATCAAACCTGACCCAGATACAACTAATACGTTAAGTGACGTCACGAGACGATCAAGCGACCGACATGCGGTCTGTGCCTGAGGGTATAGCTATAGTGTCAAAGTGGACGTCATACGTATACTCGTATTTGTGTGAAATATTTGCCAAACGTGTGATTTGGAGATGCTACTGCTTCAACGCTTCACATGGCTCTAGAAAAAGATATGGTGGTATATACCTATGTACTCGTATATTGGTACCAACGAAAGTCACTTCAATATCTTAGGCCAACTTTTAGGTAGAATATCTTTGTCTGAGTCGTGTTGTAACTTCTAAACTAGTAACACAATTATTGTGTATCGCCCTTGCCGCTTCGTATACATCACCAGGAAAAATAACCGTGAATTTGTAACAAAAACACAAATCTTGCTCTTGACTCGATGACCTTATACAAAACCTATTGACTATTGTGTGATTTTCCGCATAGTCAACTAATTTTCAAACAATCGCTTCGATGTTATCTTATCTCTACTGAACAGCTATTTATTCATATCCTACATAGATAGTGTAGGTTCTTTTATTGCAGGCACTTCAATATGTTTCTCGAAGTCTGCATTGTTGCACGTAATTCAGACTAAACATACTCTTCAAGTCTATAAACATATCGATAATATTGTTACATGAATTGCTCCTACGCACTCCAAAGATGTTTCATATCTAAATACCATTATGAAAGGTATAATAAAGATACTTCCCTCTTCAATTTACGTCTGTTTCCTTGCAGATGCCTGTGCACTATAGCCTGGATTAAATGTAAATCGTAAGTGGTGTGAAGCATAAAGTCGTAAATAAGAATGAAAAAGTTATTCATGTAAACTAACTCTCGATTGTGTGGATTTCATAACTTCTCATCGAGTAGATTTAAAAGTAATTCTCGAAAACATAATGCAGTCAGTTTAGCTCATTTTACTAAAGCATTAGGATTATACATATTTTGTTTAGTAAATAATGGCTATTGTTTTTGCTAAACATTATTTTCTTCTGTTAAGATCAATTCCCGTTTCACCGAGCTGTGCTCCATTTGATCGAATGTCTTTCTTAAAACGCAGTCACGCACCATCTCCATCATTAGTTACAGAATTATTGTTCTTTGTTTTGTTTTAGTGATTTAGAATTTAGGAAGTTTGCGTGAATCATCCTTTACTACTTGCATTGATCTTATTGAAAACGCCAATACCAACATGATTTTATTGTGTTCCAAGATATATATTGTTTAAAAGTGTCTGCAAATTGTCTAAACCTAATTTGTGTTTCACTGATTTCACTTTGAAGATCAGAGTCAGTATCTTTGGCAAAACGCCCACGGAATGACGATTTAGCTCTGAAATGTTTGATGCCAGATAAATTTCCAAGAATTTACCTGGCATCAAACATTTTAGCGTTTAGAAGCTTGCCAATATTATTAATTGTTTTGAGAAGTATCTAATAATATTTATTGCACCTTTCCAAAGCATACTCATTTTATTATAGGTACGCAAAATACGCGCTTGGAATTGCGGACACCAGCACGTTTCTCAATATAGTCCGATTTAGTATTTTGCCAATGGCCTGTCGCTATTACACAATTATTGTCGGCTAGACTTCCTCATACGCTAAGGAAGGCTATTGTATTGATTGCTAGGTGGAAAATTGCCTTTTTCTCTTTTTTTTTTCTAACTTTTTACTGTAGTCTGTGCCGCTGTAGCGGAGATGAAACTAGAGATTCAAGGTATTATGGTCATAAACTAGACAATAGAAAATCTCAGTTAGATTATCCATAAACAATAAATTGACCATACGATACCAATTTAATCTTTCAAATGTTAAATTGGTGTAAAAATTTATCGTATCAATACGAGAAATTTTCCAACTAAGTACAATAATTGCACCGAGAAATTATCTTTGGTTTTTATAAGATGGTTAGTATTTTTTATTGTACTATAATAAATACAGTAGCTATTGTCAATCCATATAAGATAAACAACTTAATTGCAACAATAAACATTACTGAAGTATGGGATTACGTTATCCGCGACACTTGCTACTGGACATATTCTATTATCAACAACTAATCCCACTGCACGTAGTTCTTCCAATTCAAAATTTAATATTATTAAGACTACTTCATCATCATCAGCGTCTTCAGTTGCACGCCATTCAGTTTGATTCTCGGCAACTCTCATCCAGCTGCTGTCGTCCTACTTGAAGTTTGCCGATTCGCAAGACTATTTATCAAATCTTTACTCATTTACTTGCATTGCGCTGAAAATCACCGAATTGTGAGCGTGTATGACAAAAGTCTCTCTCTCTCTCTCTGGTCTTTTGGTAATTGCTCCCTCCGATTTCTAGTAGATACTATCGTGCAAATGTCAATCATCAGCCTTCACATTCACAGTGCTATCATGGACGACAACTGTCGTGTTACTTGTCGGTTTTCTGTCATAATTTCTTCACACTTTCAATATTCATTCATACTTCTTCTCCTGTAGTTTCGTTAAGTTTCGTAACATCTTACTATTCATAATTTTAAAAGCTCTTGCCCTTGAGGCGAGTACTCAATACACGTGTTACGTTTTTTGTCGTAGAGTTCTTTGCTCTCTTTTCTTTCATGGTAACAGGTTTTATTTGTGGACGCAAGCTGCGAGCTGCGACCCAGTTACGCTAAAAAAATGCAATAAAGCAGGTGATATACCTGCTTATGCCATGAATCCATACTGTCCATTGTACATAGCTTTGACTGCCCAAACTAGACATTTACTCACTGTACAGTAGGGTTATTTTTAAAACACCAGTAACCTCTTAAGGGGTCATTGTACTCATAATTATGAACAACTTTTACTATGGGACCAAACCTGAAATCGCGAAAAATAAATCAGCTGTTCAGTACATTTATCTACATCAAACTCGTCGAAATGTACTGAACAGCTGATGTTTTTTCGCGATTTCAGTTTTGGTCCCATAGTAAAAGTTGTTCATAATGATGAGCACAATGACCCCTTGAGGTTACTGGTGTTTTAAAAATAACCCTGTATATTTTTTCACTCCATCAACTCCATGAATTGTTAACGACACAAACTTATAATACCTATTTTCTAGAAAATTACCCACTATCAAGCTTTCAGACTTGTTCGGAGCGAGTTATCAGTTTATGATAAACTCGTTCAACTTCGTTTCAGTTAAAAGCTTTCACTGTCTTTCTGCCAATCGATACGATGTTTCTATTCAATAGAACGCTTGCGAAATCGACTCAAAGGAAAGAAATCAAGAAATTAACACTTTCGAGAAAATAAAACCAGTGCTTATTAGATATTAACAGAATAAAGAAAGAAGCTAGCAATCAGTTAACAGTTGCCATCAACAAACGAACAGTTCTGAAAAGTCCGTAGACTACAAGACCACGCTTGACACTTTGACACGGATTGGATAGTAAGTAAGCTGTTGTCTGTCAAAAATCTTAAAATCTGTACAGTTGTTATTTCGCTGGCTATACCAAGCCTACAGAAATAGGACTGGCTATACTTTCTAGTTTTATTTAAGTGCCACGTGGCATAGGTACCTACATAATCGAACAAAACAAAGCAGAAGCAGTTTTAGAACCAATCCTCGACCACTCGGACGGAAATGCAGTTGTTCTATTTCTATCTTTAATGTTGTTAGCCCGCCAGCGGAGACGCAAGTTGTTAATTATCGACTAATTAATGAAGTGAAACCTTCTAAGAATATCGCTGAACGTGGTGATAAAAGAACTGAAAGCGATCGTGTTGGAAGTTTCCAAGATATCCTTGAAAGGCATAAGTGGAAACTGAAAAATAAGTAGAGATACTGCTTTCACTCCTCAAAATCTTTACCTGAGAGAACGGAATGATCATATTGACCAGATAACTTCTTTTCATGAAGATGAGGAGGACTAATTTCGTAACACACTTGTAATGAATGCCTTTTATTTTGACAATTCCTCATCATTTTTCAAACAAACCTTCAGCTGTCATGTTATGATTATGAGACACAATTGTTACCGTCCTGCACCCTAATTGCGTAACACACTATCAATCGGAGTCATTTTGACAGTTCAACAACATTCATTGTCGAACAGACAAATTCGAACATAATTATGCAATGGATTAGCAATTTGCTTCAAAATGATTCAGATTCCGATTGATAGTGTGTTTATGTGTTAAGCAATTAGGGTGCAGCAATGCTATTCTGTAAACATCTCACCGTGATAACTTAAATGAAGTGAGCGTGAAGTGAGCTACCCGATGCTAGGGATTGACACTATTGACAGCTCACTTTAAGATCACTTCACCTAAGTTTTCACGGTGAGATGGTTACAGAATCGCACTGCTGGTTCGCACTTCATTCCGAGATTAAAATAGTCCTTGCAATAATGAAAAGATCTAAATAATCTTATTAGTTCTATCAACACACAAGTTATGTATTGACTTACAAAGACGTATGTGAGGTGTGTCTCGATAGAAAGGCAATGATTGGCGCATTGCCATGCTTTATGTAACTGTCAACCCGTATTGAATTTAATTACCAACATCAATTAGCAATTTTGGCTGACTTGTTTGATTTAAATATAAAAATCGAGACGATAAACCACGTGCTTTGTTTGATCATCAATATTAATATAGTTAGACGCACTTTGTTCTAGTAATCAAATATTCATGTAAAATATCGTGTGCATTGTGCACTATTTGAATGATTAGCCATTTCCGTGTTTGTGTTATTTGTTTTTGTACATAGATACCGTTTGGTTTTCATTTGTGTATGTTCATGCCTACTTACACTACACTAGAAAGGCTTAGGTAGTGAAATTAAGGTAAACAATATTGATGTGTCAAACTCAAACTCAAAGCATTTATTTCAATTAAACCAATTACAGGCACTTTTGAATTGTCAAAGAGTCGGTCAGTAGGTAAGTCAGAAAGTTGAAGCTAGTTGCCCATTCCAAAACGTAGATCTATGGAGAAGAACGGGCAAGAAACTCCACGGACACTCCACGGACACGGACACTCACGTGTCTTTTATCTTTTTTATTTTAAAACCTCAGTTAAAAATAAAATGCAACTAAAGCCAATATAAATACAACAATAATGATTACTAAATCAATTGAACCATTAGTTTCAGCAGTAGTTTATTTGTGTGTTTGTGTAGAAAGTCACATCAAGATTGTTTACCTTTATTTTACTACATAAACCTTTCTAGTATAGGTACCCTGTTGTCGAATGGAGAGGTAACACTAACAGTACAAATCGATATCGACCGTCTATTAAAGACTTAAGTGTGTACTAGACAGTAGACATGCGCAAAAAGTTACATTCCAGCCCTAGCCTATAATTTTAGATTTCAACTTCTAAGTTATTCTTGCCCTGTCTTGTCTTGTTCTTCTGTCCCTGAATAGTCGGAATTCTACTGGGATTCAGACCTGGAATCTAAGAAAAAATAATGTTTAGACTTTGAGTTCCTTAAGCACGTAGGTTTTATTAATAATTAATCCAATTCCATTAATCATAAGACCATGATTACAATAATTATAAAGGAAAATTGCCTTAGAAATTACTGGAAAAAATACTCATCAGGTATTTTGTGCAATTTCAAAGTTATTGTTGGAAAAACCCAGACTACTAACAAATTATACGAAAACAGGATGAGAACTGCTAATTTATTACGACGCATTTCGTTACTAAATTGGACTCATAGATATTTTATATTTCTATGATTGGACTCATCGTTAATCGAACAGTCACGATTATCGATTTTTATTCCTAAAAGTAAGTATTTGCGTTTTGTTTTATCTAAATTCATTACGCAGATATAAATGCCAACGGCCTTGAGATATAGGTACTTATCTGTGGCTCTGCGTAGTTTAAGCTTGCGTGTTCTGTGCTGAGCTCACGCAACTCGTCGTACTCGTACGTACAGCCAGTAATAGGACTCTCCCATCAAGGAGCGCTGTCCCAAATAATTAAATTATCTTTAAAATGGTGAAGGTTTCATAAAAATACGCTTGATAGTTTTAGCGTGATTCTAACTCAGTTTTTTACCCCGTTAGATATAACTTTACAATTACAAATAAACATAATCTAAAGTATTCACGTATCGAAATGCGCTAATTTCACACATATTTTTTCCAAATCGTTAGCACTACCCGTTTAGACCATGATCTTCAGTTTAACGTCATTAGAAGTCGGTTATCGTCGTGCATGCACATGATAATGTTTCTCTATTTACTGCTAATCTGCATCTAGGTCCTTTCATAGAGTAAACGACAAAACCTTTGATTTTCGTAGTTCATTGAAAAATACATACCTACTTACCTAGTGAATTTGATCTCGTATTCATTCATAGAAAATGGGTCACTTGCTATGCCCAACTCTACTCAATACACCATCGACTCGAAAAGAAGTAAGTAAGTATAGAAAATTCAGTGAAGCATTCTTGTATGTTTTAAAACCATTGTTAGTTGAATCGATGTTTTGACATACTATCCATTGCGCAATTCTAACTGTCCATATCAACTTTGTTTTTAAACGATTCGTTCCGGCATTGTTTACAAACCATTCATTGAATTCTCGCTCTGTTATCGCTCTACGAACAACATTGAAAACAATCTACAAAAAGAGATAGGTTCCACCGAGATTTGAACTCGGATCGCTGGATTCAAAGTCCAGAGTGCTAACCATTACACCATGGAACCGGACGATTGAGGTTCCGATTTTTCGAGACTCTTTCGAGAAATGAAAGGTCCAACTTTCGAACAATGTTGCTCATTATAATTATTGACATTAATTTGCTCATTAAATTGTTTTGATAGTCATCCGTGTTTAGCTATTGGTTGTTGAATTGAATCACACACATTTTCTTTGACTATTAAAGGCACCTGCATGAAAATAACGACCTACTTACCTAGTTACATTTTATTATGAATGTAATTATGTAGGTAGTCAGTAACTTCTGAAGATTTTTATCATTAATGTCAATAAAGTTGTGCAAGCGTTTTATCCCTGGAGCTAGGTCAATGTATGAGTCGACCTCGACTCAGCTTGTTGTTTAGGTGCTGTTGTTTTATTAGTCACATAAAGTCAGGGAACTCAATGGATCCTAAGGCAAATTAACTATCAACTGTATGTACTGTCCATAATTATATCCAAATCACAAGAACACCTATCATTCTTAAAGTCTTATGAGATTTTTTCTTCCTTTCTATGACATGGTAAATTATTGACAAAGTGCAGTGGCAACTTGAACTTGATCCCTTTATGGTTGGCATATTATTTAGCTATGTACTTACCTACCTCCTAAAGCGCAGGCCACACCGCGGCCTACGTAAGCCTTTGCACCTCAGATTATAGAATTCTATAATCTGAACTTTGCAGGAGCTCATTAATTTACAATTTGAATAGCACAGATTCTACCGGCCAGTGTGGCTAGCTAGACACATAGACTACTATTATATATACTGAGATAGACTGGCAACTTAGGCTTTTCTTAGGCAACGCCATCTAGTTACGGGGACATACACTATTCAATGTCACGTGGTACGTTACCATAGCTACATAAATAATATTGCACCAAGTAGAATTAGCTTTACCGAGTTGTATAATGGAGAATGGTTGAAAATTCTGCAAACTGGATTTTAAATTTTTAGGTTTAGTTTTACTACAACAGAATTTTCAACCATTCTACATTATTCAACTCGGTAACGCTAATTCGACACTAAACTTGTTGTTTCGAGGATAATAAAATAAATACCAATTTTGCATGTTCATATTTATTATGTAAAACAAAACATTACACTCAAACTCAAACCAGCAATACATTGTGTAGATAGAAAAAGAACATCATATTTACCGTCATCTTTGATGACTTGGCAGCCAGGTAGGCAATAGGTACACAACATTGTTTCAAGATATGGTTATTTAAGTATAAACACAAAACACTTGGTCAGTGGTCGTCTTAGGGGCGGAGTTAAACACTTAAATAATATGGTCCAAACTCCTATTTACGGAGGGCCACAGAGCACTTGGAGGGCCTAAGCATTTAAATCACCGAGGAGCACCGGGGGGCTCAAGTCGTGGTGATTTAGAAAGTAGACATTCGATGGGAACGTTTATCTTCCAAGATTTTTACTAAATACGGAGCAACGAACTAAACTTGACGTAAATTACACTGAAAATTGGCAAGCAAACGAAATATTTACAAAAATATTCGCAACGCAACCGCAGAAATTTTTTGCAATGAAATGTCAACATCAGCCTGTCACCCTGTGGCTGTATAGTCATTTCATATTTGTAAATTCTACTAATAGTTTCTTTTTTGATCAATAAGAGCAAAACATTAATACAATACTATGATCGGAGACCTTTTACAAATGCAAAAAAAAATACGAAAAATAATAACTAACTCAAAAACATCAAAATTAAACATTATACGCGTACACTTCTACTATAATGTACTAACAACTGCTTCATGGATGTACGCTGGCAACACTGTTCATTTTTAATTTATGTTCTCGTAGATAGACGGCGCTGAATAGTAAGAAATTAAAATGTATAGCATTTGCTGTGAGTACTGGCCATCCAGTACTAATTGACTTGACACTGCATGTCATTTAAATGTTGTTACCTAGTTACCAATATAACAGTCATCAAAATAAAAGCGATATCATTGTTCATGCGTATTAATCGTACATCTTATTAAATGAATCTCTCACAAATTGGTAGCAGAGCGTGGTTATTTGCAAGTATGAAAAATGGCATCAACTATGAGTTATCGTAACATAGAACCTTTGACCAAATCAAACTATGATACGTGGTGTTTGCAAGCACAAGCGGTCCTGATTAAAAATGACTATTGGGAAATCGTAAGCGGCGAGAAAACGTTACCACCAGCTACGGATGCGGCGGCGAGATCGGCGTTCAACAAAGAGGACTTGAAGGCAAGGGCCGAAATCCTACTTTTATTGTCGCCATCTGAATTAAAGCAAATTAAAGTCTGCGCGACATCTAAAGCTGTATGGGACAAGTTGAAAGCTACTTACCAAAGCACTGGGCCTGCGAGGAAAGCTACCTTATTAAAACAGTTGGTTCTTAAACGAATGACCACAGGAGAAGATATACGTGACCACATAAACAACTTCATGGACATCGTGGACAAACTCGCAGATATGGATATAAAGGTACCTCCAGAACTGCTGAGCATAATGCTTCTCTACAGTTTGCCGACAACTTTTGAAAACTTTAGAATAGCCATCGAATCTCGAGACACCCTGCCTAAACCTGAAGATCTGAAAATAAAGATTATGGAAGAATACCAAGCAAGGAGTGGAAATGAACAGCCTGAAAGCTCAGAAGCATATCATATCAAGAAAAACAGGCAAAGGTTGTACTGCAAGAGCTGTAAAAAGAAAGGCCACACTATCGAAACATGTTGGGGTAAGAAGAAAAACACTAATGCAAAAGACAACGGAAGCAAATACAATTTTAACGTTTGTCTGAGCACCGTAAATTCAGCTGTTGATAAAAATGTCTGGTGTCTAGATAGCGGCTGCTCATCACATATGTGCGGTGACGAATCGATGTTTTCTTCCATGACACCTGAAAATGGCACCTTAAAGTTGGCATCAGATAAATACATTAGTAGAATTCAAGGTATAGGAAAAGTAACAATCAGTACCGATAAACACGGCTACAACTTCAATGACACCTTGTATGTTCCTGATATATCAGTAAACCTTTTATCCGTCGCCAAAATAACGGACAGAGGAAATAAGGTTGTTTTTGAAAAAGAGAAAGCCTACGTCGTAAAAGAAACCGGCGAAAAGATACTGACTGCTCGAAAGAGAGATGGGCTATACTACTTTGAATCTGGACGAAAAGAAACTGCTAACTACACACCAAAAACTGACAGTGACATTATGGAATGGCATCGCAAACTCGGCCACATAAACGAAAAAGATTTAAAGAAGATGGCTAAAGATAACCTTATGTATGGCTTAAATTTTAATGATGAAGACATGAAAACATGTGAGACCTGCATTAAAGGCAAATTGTCCAGGTTACCGTTCATAAGACATGATGATCTATACTCAACCGATAACATGGAAATAATCCATAGCGACGTTTGTGGACCTTTTGAATGTGATACACTAGCAGGATCAAAGTACTATGTTACTTTCACAGACGACTATAGTCGCTATTGTCACGTCTATTTTATTAAAAGAAAGAGTGATGTATTCAACGTCTTCAAAGAATACAAAAATGAAGTTGAGACCTTCCATAACAAGAAAATAAAAAACCTGCAGACCGACAATGGTACAGAATATCGGAACAAGGAATTCGATGACTTTCTCAAATCGCATGGCATCCGAAGAAGGTTGACCACTGTTTACACCCCTCAACAAAATGGGATTAGCGAGAGGAAGAACAGATCCTTGCTAGACAAAGCTAGATGTCTGTTAATCGACGCCAAGGCACCTAAAAAGCTATGGGCGGAAGCGATAGCAACTGCAAACTACCTTATAAATCGTAGTCCTTCCAAAGCACTGAATGGCGAAACACCGTTCAAGAAATGGTTAGGCCGAATACCATGTGGACATCATCTTTACGTGTATGGAAGGAAGACCTTTGTGTTGAAAAAGAACAAACGGGGTAAACTGACCCAGAATGCCAAAGAAGGCGTATTCATGGGGTACTCGATGACCTCAAAGGCTTACAGAGTGTACATACCGGAAGACGATGATGTAGTGATAAGCAGGGACATAAAAGTCATAGAAAAAATGTACTTCGAAGAAGAAAGTCAGAACTATGATGAACTTATTAACGAAAAGGAACAATCTCGGAAACCTGAAAAAGAAAACAAAATTAAATACAATGATAAGAACAATAAAAGGGTACAACCAATAGAAATTGAAATAACAGCGAATGAAAAGGAAAATACGTTACAAAATTCCAACGAGCAAGAAGATGAAGTTTCTTCAGTAGAAGAAATAGAGTCTTACGATGACGCATCAGATGTTGTTGAAATATCTGAAAATGGGAGGCCGCAAAGAGAGAGGCGTCCGCCCGCGTGGGCTCGAGATTTTATACTGGACCAGACTGAAGAAAGTCACTTACTCTCGGAGATATCCTATATATCCGATGAAAATGAAGATGATGAATACTGGCATGATGCTATAAAAGCCGAGATTAAAGCACATGTTAAGAATGGAACCTGGAAAATAGAAAAGAAGAACAAAGACATGAAAGAAGTGGACTACAAAATGGTTCTAAGAAACAAAATAGGACCAGACAACAATATCACAAAGAAAGCCAGACTTGTAGCACGGGGCTTCACTCAGCGACCAGGCGTTGACTACAATGAAACATACGCTCCTGTAGCTAAACTGAGCTCGATAAGATCTGTTGTTGGAATAGCCATGGAAGAAGGTTTGAAATTGAACCAGATGGACGTTACAACGGCGTACCTGAATGGCGAACTAGAAGAAAAGATAGTTATGAAGTACCCTGACTATTTAGAAGATTATCTGACTGAAATTATGGTTGAAGAAAGTAAACAAGAAAATTTAACTTTGTACAACAAAACAATGAGTATGCTAAAAGACATAAAAAACAAATCTCTCACATTTGCCACCCTGTGGCTAGACATATCGATTCAGATCTAATGACAACAGAACCTGCAGACCTAACAGGTAGTCAAATCATTACTTTTTTTACACAAAAGTATGTTTATTCAATGAAATGCTTTGCATTCTTAAAATGTTTTTTGGCCAAATTGTTGATAGATGTGCATGGTACGATTTTGAACTATAAATATAATAAAATTTTAGATAGGTACAGTTTCTCAATAAAGGTACCTACCGAAGTGAAACTTTTTACTTCGGTACATTTATTGAGAAAATGTACTTACCTAACTATCTAAAATTATATTTATAGTGATTTATAGCTCAGAATCGTACCATGCATATCTATCAACAATTCGGCCAAAAAACATTTTAAGAATGCAAAGCATTAAACGTACTTTTGTGTAAAAAAGTCATGATTTGACTACCCATTTGTAACAGCGTCCTTTTACGCAACAAAGGAAATTGAATCGTCTAATCATTGGTTAAAGTTCATATTTGCATGGCATTTAGGAATCTGCGTGTTCCATCCACCGCAAATTCTGCGGAATGCGGAATGGAGTCGATTGCGGCATGCCCCCGGCTGCCGCGGCTTTCGATCGGATTCGCTCGGATGCCGTCGGCTCTTCCCGCGCACCGCAGACTGGCGGCCATTTTGTTCTGAGTATTTCACGTTTCACGATTCACGGGGTGAATCGTGAAGTAGACTGACGTCAGTAATACAGGGTGAAATTGAATAGATGCGACAAAATTTAAGGGGGTGTTCTACGCATCAATATGAACAACTTTTACTATGGGACCAAACCTGAAATCGCGAAAAAAAAATCAGCTGTTCAGTACATTTAATGTTCGCATAATTCGTCAAAATGTACTGAACAGCTGATTTTTTTTTCGCGATTTCAGGTTTGGTCCCATAGTAAAAGTTGTTCATATTGATGCGTAGAACACCCCCTTAAATTTTGTCGCATCTATTCAATTTCACCCTGTATAATATTCTTCAAAATAATGTTATTAGTTTAGTACCTAATGGATATCGATGAAAAGCTTATTTCTTTAGTAAAACAACATGAATGTCTTTATAACGTTAATTCGCGAAAGTATAGTGACAAACTCAGCAAACAAAACGCATGGGACGAAATAAGTCTCGAAATGGGAATTTCAAGTAGGTAAGTAGGTAAGTAACTAGGTACCTACCTACATGTATTTACTTATTTGAACTTTGTGCTTACTTAAGTAAGTAGGTACTTACTTGGATTAGAAGCTTGTTTTTATGTAAGATAAAAATTCGATTCGATTTTATTATCGATTTACTTTTCGTTTTATTTACTTAATTGCTATTAGACCAATCACCTACCGAAATAAATACTTATGTGAAGTTACGCCAATTAATGAATGCCTGTTTCTTATTTTTTCAGTTCAGCAGTGTATAACCAAATGGAAGCGACTTAGGGATAACTTCAGGAAAGCTTTAAAAACCAGGGAAAAAAGTGAGTCTGCAGCTGCCAGACGGCGTCCCCTAAAGTACGAATGGAATTTAGAATTTCTGAAACCTTATGTGAAATACTACGATGAAATAAAGAACTCGAGTTTGGTAAATTATGATAATACAGCGGCCACCGATAGTAGTGGCATAGCTGAAAGTTATGCAAACCAAGAGATGTACTCGGACGACACTAGCATAGCACTAGATTTCAATGAGTTAACTTCAGCACCTCCGATTAAAATCGAGCCTATGTCCATAGTAACAACTTCTATTCCACATTCAAAACCATCGTTATCAAGGGATGTAACACCAACGGTCGCTGATATTCTACAAAATTACCTGGAGGCAAAGGCAAAAAAGGAAAAGGATCCTATAGGCGCATTTTTTTTAGCAATTGCTGCTCTTGTGAAAAGACACGTGTGTGTGAACTGAGGGTCCAGACTGGAATCCGCAAAATTTTAGTCCTATGATTTAGTAGAAGTCTTAAAACAATTGTAGAACGAATCTGGGAATTTGTAAACAAATATATTAAAAACTACAGCTCATAAAGTGTGGTCCCTCAATCCTCACACTGCTCACACAACATCAGCCAGATCTCGGAGAGTATCTTAAAAATGAAGGTTTTGTGATTACAGACATTTAGTAAAAAAATTGTAAAGATATTTACTAAATTACAGACCCCAGAGCATTAAAGATAAAAAAAATATAACGTCTAAACTGTGGTCCCTCAGTCCACACAACAAAGGTAATTATTTTAGTGAATATTACCGAATTTAATCAATGAAACCGTTCTTTTTCTACCTAACGATTTAGTAAAAGTCTTAAAACGTTCTGTAAGAAAGAAATGGAACAGAAATATCGACGCAATTTGGAAAATAGCGATTATTAAAACTGGTCCCTCAATCCTCACACCTCTACTGACATATGCGTGTGTAGCTGCTGAACGAAAGAAATATCACAAAGTCTAGTGTACTTAACTTTTAGTAAAAAAAATCTACTAAATACCAGAAAACTCTAATTGTGAATTGCTTTCCTCTTAGCTGAGATAATGTTATTTTAGTAATCCTATGAAAATAGATAGAGTAGTGTCACCACACAATTAAACAAAATGTAGACAGTACTATTAAACTTTTTTTAATACTAGCTGTTGCCCGCGACTTCGTCTGTGATCCAGGATAAAAAGTAGCCTATGTCAAAGAATAAATAATAGTACTATACCTATGCCTATGTCCTTCTCCAGGTCATGGCCTACTCATGTGCCAAATTTCATCCAAATACGTTGAGCCGTTTTACCGTGAAAGCGAAACAAACAAACAAAGTCACTTTCGCATTTATACTTTATTTATACCGTGATAAAAAGGTATCCTATGTCCTAACTCAGGTGTAGGTCTACCCATGTACACCCATGACGAAAAAATAGGAAATTTTAGCAGCCGCCATCTTGGATTTTCATTTTGACATCAGTATCGTTTTCAGCGACATCAAAAAGCATGGAAACGACACCCATGACGAAAAATGAGGAAATTTTAGCAGCCGCCATCTTGAATTTTCATTTTGACATTAGTATCGTTTTCAGCACCTTCTCAAACCATGGAAACGACATCCATGACGAAAAATTAGGAAATTTTCGGAGCCGCCATCTTGGATTTTCATTTCGCCCTCAGTATCGTTTTCAGCATCCTCTACAAGTTCCATTATTTTCAGATTCATTCAAAATGGAACTAGTGGCAATAAAAAATTATCACTAGTTCCATCATGGAACAATTAATGGAATTAGTGGCAACGCAGCGGCTAGAATTCATTCTATTTATTTTTTTTAATTTTGACGTGCTTTTCAAATAAATGATTTTAAATAAATGATGATTTTGATTTTGACTTTGACAAGTAAGTACTTTATTAGTAGATGATGTCTATGGTCTGATGATGAAGGCGCAAGGAGGCCACATGAACTCTGTAATAAAACAACGCAACCTCATCAAGTTGTGGTTCGTTTGATTTGTCACGTAAATAATGTAAATAGTGTAGATAATCAAATGGTCTGAATAATGTAAAAAGTGTAAGAGAGTTTACGGTATAACTAATGAAAATGCTTTATTATAGCATTTTTATTAAACAAAAGCGCGCTATCTAGTGAAACTTATTCAGGAAAAATATATGTTAAGTACATAAAGTCTTTAAAAGATTAAATTTTTTAATTTTTTCGGTGTTGTGTAGTATGTCAATAATCCTTTTGAAGTTTATAATTCGAATTTTACGTTAGGACAGTAACTATTTTTTTTACTTTTATTTAATCTACTTTTTCATTCTTTAACAATACACATACTTACGTCATGTATTTTATTATAATAATAATTTAACCATACAACCTTTTTTCATTCCATCTTATGTCATCCTAACTAAAAGTGAGTTTGTTTATTACGCTTTCACTCTAAAACGGCTGAACTTATTTGCATGAAATTTGGCTCATGGTTAGACCTACACCTGAGTTAGGACATAGGATACCTTTTATCACGGTAGAACGTTCCCGTGGCATATTTCCATTCGGGCGAAGCCGCGGTGAAAAGCGGTATAAATGCGAAAGTGACTTTGTTTGTTTGTTTCGCTTTCACGGTAAAACGGCTCAACGTATTTGGATGAAATTTGGCACATGAGTAGGCCATGACCTGGAGAAGGACATAGGCATAGGTATAGTACTATTATTTATTCTTTGACATAGGCTACTTTTTATCCTGGATCACAGACGAAGTCGCGGGCAACAGCTAGTATTAAAAAAAGTTTAATAGTACTGTCTACATTTTGTTTAATTGTGTGGTGACACTACTCTATCTATTTTCATAGGATTACTAAAATAACATTATCTCAGCTAAGAGGAAAGCAATTCACAATTAGAGTTTTCTGGTATTTAGTAGATTTTTTTTACTAAAAGTTAAGTACACTAGACTTTGTGATATTTCTTTCGTTCAGCAGCTACACACGCATATGTCAGTAGAGGTGTGAGGATTGAGGGACCAGTTTTAATAATCGCTATTTTCCAAATTGCGTCGATATTTCTGTTCCATTTCTTTCTTACAGAACGTTTTAAGACTTTTACTAAATCGTTAGGTAGAAAAAGAACGGTTTCATTGATTAAATTCGGTAATATTCACTAAAATAATTACCTTTGTTGTGTGGACTGAGGGACCACAGTTTATTTTTATTTTATTTTATTTTATTTTATTAATTTTAAGAAAACTTACAGCTAAAACATTCAAGCAATCAGAATAAATATGTAGAAGAAAGCCAATTACAAGTTTCCACTTATATAAAGTTATGTATAGAATTTACAAAACGGTACAAACAGCGTGAGAATTAAACATAGAAACAACTGAAGAGAATAAACAAAAATTAAAATACGTTAAACACAACAAATTTACATTTCAAAGAAAAAGTTACTTAATTTTTTTTTTAATTTGTGAACACTATTTGAGAATAAATCAAGCTCAACATCCTGGCACACAATATTGAACATTCGACATGCTCTTAAAATATATGTATTTTGCCTGTAAATAGTTTTCGCAATGGGTACATGAAGGAGATGAGGTCTACGACGAAACACAGACGGTACACGAAGTCCAATCTTGGCCACCAGCTCAGGGACATCAGAAGACCCGTTCATTATATTAAATAGGAAAGCAAGATCTGCAATTTTCCTTCGTTCGTGTAATGGAAGAATGTGAAATTTCTTACACCGACTAGTATAGTTAGGAAGATAAGTATTAGAACGATATTGAGTGTACCTTAAAAATCGCCTTTGTATACTTTCAAGGCGATTAATATAAACATTGTAATTAGGATTCCAAATTTGAGAAGCATATTCGAGATGGCTACGGACAAAAGCACAATATAGAATTTTCATCGTTTTGACATTCTTGAACTCAGAGGAGACCCTAAAAATAAAACCCAACGCTTTGGAAGCCTTGTTGACAATATTGTCAATGTGCGCATCAAACAAAAGCTTTGAGTCAAAAATTACACCAAGATCCTTGATGACGTTAACTCTGGCAATTGAGGTATTCGACAATTTATAGTCATAAATAATAGGGTTTGGCTTACGAGTAAATGTACACACATGACACTTTGAAATATTTAAATCCAACCTATTTCGATCGCAGTAATCATGGAACCGGTCCAGATCCTCCTGTAATAGGTGTGCATCCTCAATGGTTGACACTTGACTCAGAATTTTCATGTCATCCGCGTATAATAAAATTTTAGAATTAAAGAAACAAGAGCCGATGTCATTAACAAAAATATTGAATAAAAGAGGTCCCAATAAAGATCCTTGGGGAACCCCCGAGGGAATGTACCTCGCTCTCGAGGTATAACCATTGAGGACTACAGTCTGGCATCTATTTTCAACATATGATACAAACCATCTGTACAAGCTACCCCTCACACCAATTCCTAGCAATTTGCGCATAAGAAGCGCATGATCTATTCGATCAAAACATTTGCTGTAGTCAGTGTATATAACGTCGACCTGAGACCTCCTGGACATATGCTCTGAAAGATAGTCGCTACAGACCACGAGATTGGATGTCGTGGAACGACCTCTTAAAAATCCATGTTGGTGTTCGGAGAAACTTAGTTTCAGTGAAGAAGAAAGTTGTACGTGTACGATTTTCTCCATAATTTTAGCGAACACGCAGAGTTTGGAGATCGGCCTATAGTTTTCAACGCAATCCTTAGGTCCTTTTTTATGAATCGGCGTTATATACGCTGACTTCCAGATTGATGGCACCTCTCCCAAGTCAAATGACCGTTTGAATAATAATGTCAATGGAACGGATAGACATCTAGCACATTTTATTATAAAAATTGGTGAAATATCATCCGGACCAGCGGATTTATTAGGATCCACTTGCTTAAGCAAGCGAAATACCTCCTCCTCCCGCACATCAATAGAGCAGATGTCTGATACGAGACCCGTAGACTGATCCATTGTTGCAGAGGCTGAGGATTCATTTACGTCGCGTCGTTCTTGGAAGTTCGAAAAGAAATAGTCGCCAAACATATTGCAGATTTCCTCCCCGTGACCAGACGACACTTCACCAAACTTTAATATAGAGGGGTAACAGTTGGTTTGCTGTTTAGATTTAACATATTGCCAAAAAGCCCTAGGATTTTTAGAAATGGCTAATTCAATGTTTGCAATATAATCGTCAAACATTTCCTTCTCCAGATCTTTAGCCCGTTGACGTAAGGTAACAAAAGATTGATAGTCTGCTAGATTCCCATAGGTTTTAAACTTAGAGTGAAATTTTGACTTTTCTTTAATTATTTTAATAAGAGGGCTTTTGTACCAAGGAGGATACTTACCCCTTGGAGCGATAGTTTTAGATGGAATATGTTTATTATGAAGCATGTTGATAGTGTCATAAAAGAAGTTAACAG
This sequence comes from Cosmia trapezina, assembly GCA_905163495.3. Classification (NCBI taxonomy): domain Eukaryota; kingdom Metazoa; phylum Arthropoda; class Insecta; order Lepidoptera; family Noctuidae; genus Cosmia; species Cosmia trapezina. The sequence goes on from LR991042.1 coordinate 13,600,665, forward strand.
CTTCATCAAGAGGCCTACAATTTAGTTCAAATGGCCAATCAATTGCCATCATTTCTTCAATTATGGCGTCATAATCCGCCTGAGCATATAAAAACTTGATTCGAGGCCGAGAATGCAGCTGATGAAGTTGAACGAAATCTGCAGAAATGCAAAGTGCCTTATGGTGTGAGTCCTCGTGCACTAGAGGATCCAGGCTGCAAGTGACAGCTACTTCACTGTTAGACAAGACGAGGTCAAGGATCCTATTGTTCACATTACGATGTGAGTTGTACTGTAGCAAATTGCAAGCGGTGAGAGTATCACAAAAGCTGGTTTGAATGGGACCTTGCAAATTACCAGGACACAGATGATCGCCGTCCGCCGCAGCGTGCCAGTCAATATTTGGTTGGTTAAAATCACCTACCACTAAAAACTTATCTGCGGGGTGTTTAAGAATAATATCAGCTAAATTACTAGAAAAATTATTGAGTTGTATCATTAAAGAATTGCCAGATTGCTGGCTACATATATACACAACACATAAATGGATTTTATAGGTTACTTTAGGTTTATTTTGGTGTAAAGTTAAGGTAACCCACAGATCTTCAGCAGACGAGCACCATTCATTGCGGACATCGGCAACTAGTTCTCGACGTACGGCTATTAAAACCCCCCCACCCATCGTTTGATTAGTTTGCGAATAACTTCGATCACGCCTCCATACAAAATATCTGTCATCGAACAATTCACTATCAGATATACCATCAATAAGCCATGTTTCCGTCAGACAAATAACATCAAAAGTATTCATACAAACATTTCTGTGAAAAATAGATGTTTTTGTCCGCAGCCCTCGAACATTTTGATAGAAAATACTAATAGGTGCCATAATAATTCAAAAGTATCACCAGGAAAATGATTGAAAAGATACAAGGTACACTCAGGCTTAGTACCAAGTGAAAGCTAGTATTAAAAGTCGGCTTAAGTAGCAAGTGGTGGCAAAATAAAGCGAAAACTATGCTAAATAAATCAGATTCGATAGTATACGCACAAGAAAACGTATTCACAGTGTAGAAATAGAAACATTTAGTTTTAAAATTGTATAGGGTATTAGTAAGAAATTTCAAGTGTAAGCAGATCTCACCTCTAATCGCACACTCATAGAGTAAAAAATGGCAATAAACAAAGCCTAATGAGTCTAATGAATAGGCGACACCAAGCGATAAGAGAACAAAAGGCAGGCGAGAATGGAATGCGTGCAAAAAATACATACCTGTGTTTCTCGAACTAAAATTAAACGAGTTCACTATTAATAATAACGTGACCACAATATAAATTATACACACTATTTCAAAAAGAGCAAACAACTGGAAAGTAAGATGAAACATTCTAATTAAAAAACAAAGTTTTTTAAATCTTTTTCTGTTCTGATGAAGTGTTTTGGAGACGTGGTGTTTTTTCTTACAAATATTTTGCATCCTCTGACCCATACATGTTCAAAGCCGCGCTCTTTGGCTTGAGCTTTGGTTCTATTAAGTAGGAGTTTATTTTCCAGTGTTAGGTGGTCGTTGATGTACACCCTGTTATTGCCCTGTAAGCCCAGATCTCCAGCATTCAGTTTTTTAAACTTCTTCGACGCCGCTATAAAATCGTTCTTAAGGTAGCTGTTGTGCACAGAGCAGATAATATTTTTATTTAGTTTGTCATTTCGTGTCGGCACCCTTGCTATGTAGTTAATCTGTTCCCTCTGTACATGAAAATCAATTGCTTTACCAATCTTGGCCATTATTTCAAACAAGTCTTCGTCCTTGGATATTGGCACTCCTTTGATCTCAATATTGTTCATGCGAGACCTCTGTTCATTCTCAGACTGCCTACTCTCGAGCTGGGTAATTCGATCCTGCAAATTGACTATCACTTCTTTGGTTTTCTTCATTGACTCTATTTCATCTTCCAGAACTGACACTTTACTTGCCAAAGCTTTGATTTCCTGACCGTAAGACTCAAAGGACGATCTCATATCAGAGACTTCTTGCCGTATGGTTTTTAATTCCGTCAACTCATTCTGGATAGCCTTCACACTCTCTATCAACGCAGGCAATGCTTCCATTTTAGCTGACAGACGTTGAAGCTCGATCATGATGGTCTCCGAGTTCGCTGGTGATGTCTTCAAACTACCAGTTTGAGGACTGGCCACCGGGGTAGCCTTGCAGCTTTGACATTTCCATGTCAATTTACGCTCGCCAAGTTTCCTCCATCCAGCCTCTGTTATCCCAGCACAGGGAAAGTCGAATTTCGCCTTACAGGCAACACACGTAGCACCATCCCTCGATTCAGAGTCACAACGTTTACAGGTAAACATTTCGACTGACTTTGATAGAAAGTTTAAAAAATACTGAAGATTATAATAATTATTAATTTCCTCCCAGAGGCAGTGAAGAGTAGGTACGAGACACTGCGCCGTCTTCGATAAATAATCTTTGGCGCAAGCGCTCGCATGCGTCACTGAGAACTTATATTTTTAGACTTAGACTTAGACTTTTAGACTTAGACGTTATATTTTTTTTATCTTTAATGCTCTGGGGTCTGTAATTTAGTAAATATCTTTACAATTTTTTTACTAAATGTCTGTAATCACAAAACCTTCATTTTTAAGATACTCTCCGAGATCTGGCTGATGTTGTGTGAGCAGTGTGAGGATTGAGGGACCACACTTTATGAGCTGTAGTTTTTAAAATATTTGTTTACAAATTCCCAGATTCGTTCTACAATTGTTTTAAGACTTCTACTAAATCATAGGACTAAAATTTTGCGGATTCCAGTCTGGACCCTCAGTTCACACACACGTTGAAAAGACTACCACAGAGAGCACAGTTGGAAGTGAAGCAGAAAGTTTTCAATGCCATTAATGATGCAGAGTTGAAGGTGCTGAACCAAGGACTCTAGCTGGGCAGAATATGGAATTCTACACATAATGCAAAAGTAAGCGTGAAATGGAACCATGAAACGTTTGTTTGAACAAGAAGTCAAGTAGTTTTGGTTTATTTCAAAAAAGAAATTGTAAAAACATGTTGTTTTGTTTCAAAAAAGTTGAAACAAAACACACATTGATTGATTTTATGATTGATTGTTTACATATTGTATAGCTATAATGAATACTTTAAAAATAAATAAGTAAGTACCTAATAATAACTATAATTGAGCTTTATCTTAAACCCTGTGCCTTGTCCTCCTATAGCACAGTATAATAATGCTGCTGTACTTTATCTTCTTACAAAACGGCCGAAACGACGCGCGTCAAAATCTCAGTCAGTCTCAGTTACGTTAGGTCGCGGCAGTTACAGGTACAGCCACGTATTTATCTACCGAGCGGCTGTAGGTAATTAGGTCACTAACCCAGATAAAATGCTGTAAGTATCATTATTATACTGTGCCTATAGGTACCCTACCCTGTGTAAAGTTTATGACAAGTATATACTTAAAGCAAGAACCAGCTTCGGCTAGATCTAATTTTTAACCGACTTCTAAAAAAGGAGGAGGTTCTCAATTCGGATGTTTGTATTTTTTTTTTTTTTTTTTTTTTTTTTTTTTTTTTTTTTTTTTTTTTTTTTTTTTTTTTTTTTTTTTTTTTTTTATGTTTGTTCGCGCATAACTCCGTCGCTTGCCAACCGATTTGAAAAATTATTTTTTTGTTGGAAAGGGTATACTTCCCAAATGGTCCCATTTTTTTCAAAATCCAGTTCTGATGATGGGATCCTGGAGAAATCGAAGGAACTCTTCAAATATTATAGGCACACCTATAGCGATTTGGGTATTTTTTATAGTAGCTTGTGCATTTGCTCTCGGAAAGCACCACTTGGTGAAGTGGAACTGATGATGAAGACCACAGATGGCTACCGGAACTACTCAATGATAAATATTTCACGGGTTGCGATTCGATTACTTTAATATGGTTGCTAAGCAATTTCCGCTCGTCAAACAATGCGTGTGGTGAGTGGTTGTTGAGGAGTTCTCCTGGTTCTTACCAGCAGAACTCCTCAACAATTAACGTCCCAGCATCGGGAAAAGCAATATTTTGTAACATGTGATGAGCAATTGACATTAGACTATTGTAACTTATACAAATTATAAACAGACCCACTAAAAAGCGAGAAATAAAAACTTTTTAACAAAAAAAAAAAACCGACTTCCAAAAATCACTACAAAGTGAAAAATAACTTTGATTTCGGAAGTCGGTGGCAAAAAAAAAAGAAAGTAAATAAAAAACGAAAGACACCGACTTCCGAAATCAAAGTTATTTTTCACTTTGTAGTGATTTTTGGAAGTCGGTTTTTTTTTTTTGTTAAAAAGTTTTTAATAAAACATGATCTCATTCTTCCGGCACAATAGGGAATGCAACGCAAAACTGAGACAGCAGATGGCGCCACTTTGACGCGGGGTAAACAAAGCAAACTATCAATGGCGCGCGGAAAATTTTTCGACGTTTTTCAAATTATTTCAGCTTTATTTTATTCTCAACTAGCTTTTGCCCGCAGCTTCGCCCACGTTTATATATTTTATACATATAAACCTTCCTCTTGAATCACTCTATCTATTAAAAAAACCGCATCAAAATCCGTTGCGTAGTTTTAAAGATCTAAGCATACATAGGGACAGACAGACAGCGGGAAGCGACTTTGTTTTATAATATGTAGTGATAACAGTCCCATAGATATTTATTGTTTTATAACCATAGAAGAAGCCTAAACTTTTTGTTTCTGTTTATGTTACGCACGACATCAGATCAAATTTTCAGTATAAGCTGATCTCGCATTGTATAGGATTTCCTTACAATGAGAGGTCAGTCTAAACTAGAAATGTATAGCTTGATGTGTAGCCGTGTGTACCTACTAGTGGGGATATTTTTTTTTGTATTTTTTAAAGAACGGCCATCATGTCTGTAATATGCTATTCCAAGGTTATCCATTCTTTACCGGACACCCTGTATATAGATATAATATCAAGATTAAAAACACGAACGCTTTCCACAGACAACAAATAAATATTAAAAAAGTTTTGCTAACGATTTATTTTTCTTTCTATTTCAGGAACCAGTGACAATCAAGTCCAAGTCTCTTCACTGGCAAAAAGTGGGCCCGTCTGACCACCTCTACATCCCTGGCAAGCAAGGCACCGCATGCAAAGTGTAGATCACATCCTTTTCAGCAGCACGCTTGGACCTATACATGATGCTAAGAAGGCTTATTGTATGGTAGGACAGCTTACAGCTCTTGAGTACCTATTGCACCTATCACCAGCTTTTAAATCAAGCGCCCCGCAGTTCGGCTATAAAATGATGAATTAATATTATAATGAATTTGAGTTCAAGCTCATCAGCAACGCCCAAGTTGGCTGGCATAAAGAAGTTATGGTTAGCCCGATATGGGTAAAACTATGTTCCAAGGCTTTTTAGGGTGATGCGGGTAAATCATCCCTAATTTAACATGTAGAGTATTAATTGAAGAGCAATTTTTTTTTAAGGGCAAAGTGAACTGATAAAAGGGACTGGTTAGACAAGAAATGTCTACACTTTATTAAATTATACTAAGTATTATTTTTAAAGAGTAAGTCTACCTACTTAATTTTTGATTTCTTATTGATTAGGATTTCATGTGACGATATGTTAAAAGTGTGTTTAATTAAACGTCAATGTTTAATATTATCTAAATATTTAGATAAAGATTATTTTGTTTTTCGACGATTTACGCTATACACCGCCAGTTTCGCGTGTACATTTAAAAAAAAATGTGTAGTACACATTTTATTTAAGAACAATGTTCGAAAAGGGAAAAGAAAATTCAACAGCTTTCCTGAATGGGCCGTTTAAGACAAATAAAAGCTGCCTAAAGCTTATAACATACAACTGTCGGCGATTCTAAGCAGATCCAGTAAAATATATGGCTCAGCCATGACTTAGATGTAACTTAGTGTAGCAGAACAAAGTATTTGCCTGTTTAGAGAGAAAATATTGGTTATAAAATCACTTTAGGACATTGGTCATAACCAAATGGTTGTTGTCTAGTATTGATATTAGTATTAATGCATTCCAAAATATTTCTGCGTACTTCATGTACTTAATTGTGTGACGTATTTTATTTTTAAGGGCCTATGCAGACTATAGATTTATTGTAAGGTCGGATCTGCGGCGTATGAATGAAGTATGTGAAGGTCTGCATAATTTTGAAGTTGTCTCTTTTGAGGCAGTTAGCACACCTCCGCCGCGAAACCATAGCAGCGAAACTGCAGTAGTTCAATTCAACTGACTCGCATGATGTTCCTAGGTATATTCCGCTGCTCGAGTAGCGGAACATCTGCGAACCATCATGCGGTTTAGCTGATTCGCGGTTTCGCGGCGGAGATGTGCAGATGTGCTAAGGCTCCCAGGGAGAATAAAGTGCGTCGCGGATTCTCTGCCTAGGCTGCTGTCTGCATAGGCCCAGACAGTGCACCATATGTCTGTGATTATTTTTTGTCTTTTTGATTATTTTAATTAAAGATAATTGTTTTTGTTTCAACCAGTATTGTGTTAAGTATTTTTACTTATTTATGACCGATTTAAGTTTTGTACTTTATGCAAGTATGTGATTTAATGTATGTGATTTTTTTTTTCATTTTTGTCGTTCTCGCTGTCATAGATCAGAATCATTTAAATAAATTGTGTCTTAATTATAATTAAGTTTTGTTTTATTGAAATCCCTATACAATTCCTTGATAATTTGGCACTAAATCAACTAGTAGGTACGGTCAGCAACATAAGTCGGTTAACACTACTACTTTTTGACATCATCTAAATTAACACGAAATGATACGATAACCTGCCTTTTAGCTTTTCATTTATTAGATAGGAGTTAATTTTCTTAAAAATTTACATCTGTTCCGATTTTAGTGAAGTATTTTTCTCAATAATTATGATTTAGAAAACACAAGTGTCACAACTACTTTTGTTGCTGACTGTACCTACCTTAACGTCTTTAAGGTTGATGCGCCAGGGTAGCCCGCGAAATTCAAAATTTCTTAAGTTTTTTGCAATTTGTAGGTCAGTGTGAGCTTGTATGTTGATTAAAATATGATTCGCGGCCGTAGCTATTATGGCTTTACAGAATTATAATCATTAGAATCAGCAATACAACTCCATAAGTTAGCATTTACCTCAAATCTAGCGATTTCATGAAATAATGAGGTTTGAGATAAATGCTAACTTATGGAGTTGTATTGCTGATTCTAATGATAATATTTCTGTAAAGCCATATTAGCTACGGCCGCGAATCATATTTTAATCAACATACAAGCTCACACTGACCTACAAATTGCAAAAAACGTAAGAAATTTTGAATTTCGCGGGCTACCCTGGAGCTTTCGCCTTAAATAGTATTAAAGTTACCAAGGCGTATTGTGTTACCGTTGTGCTGGTCCTAAAGACAGTCGCTCCATGAAAAAAAAAAAGTGTGTGTTTCGACCGCACGACGGCGACGGGAGTTTACTCCCTAAGTAGGTACAGTCAGCAACAAAAGTTGTTTAACGCTTCAGTTTTTTAAATCTTAATTATTGATTTTTTTTTTTTTTTTTTTTTTTTGATTTTTTTTTTCTTATTTAATTAAAATCGGAACAGAAGTAAAATAATTTAAAGATCTACTAGACTTATTTTATGAAAAAAGGAGATAATCAAATCATTTTGTATTAATTTCCATGATGTATATAAAAATAGCAGTGTTATTCGACTTATATTGCTGACGGTACATCTACATTACATCCTCCTTGTCTTGGATATATTGACTGCTACAATGAAGACTGGCCGAAAATAAACAAAAGTATACATACTTACATGATTTGAAAGTGAAAAGTGCGCAAGGTATGTTGCGCAGAAAAAAGTAACGCTTTTGAATTAACGCTTGTATTCATTTCACTCCTTATAAAATTTCCATACCGCGGGGACCTTATATGAAAATCGATTCTTAGGGTGCTTAGGTACATAGACAAACAGGTTTCCTGTACGGGCGGGTCGGTACCGATCGGTGCAGGTATTAATTTTTATGTTAACTTATGCGCTCACATAAAAAGAAACAGGTTTAAACGGGTTTAAACTTTTAGGCAAGTTAACCTTGCACCGATCAGTACAGATGTAAGTTACAGATGGCGCCACCAATCGCTTTCCTTCCGAAGCCATCGAGTAAAGCCTCTATACCTATATAAAAAAGTACTCTGTGGATCGGTACCGACCCGCACAGATTTTTCTGTACCGGAAACCTGCTTCTTTATGTAAGCACCCCTCCGAAAAATGTTGTGCGGTGGGGGACCCCCGTCAGGAACGACGATCCGCACACACACTCGTATATAATAAAGAGAGAGAGAGAGTCGCATGGGTGTGCGTTACCCAGGCAAAATGTTTTGCTTTAGAGAGATGAGACTTAAACAAATAATTAGTGTATCATGAGGAGCAATTTGTTTACTAATAGCAAAATTTGTTTGAATTGTAGTTTTTAAGTTATTTAAGAAAAACAAATTTTGCTGGAGTAACGTTTGAAACGTTACCCAGGCAAAATCGTCTTTCAAAAATTAGTTTCAGCACGGAACCAAATACATGAATAGATAGCTTTTGTTGAGTAGTAAATGTTTATAAATAGCAAAATTTGTGTGTGGTATAGTTCTTTAGTTATTTAAGATTTTGCTGCGGTAACGTTTTGGGATTTCCCAGATCTCGAAAACGGCTCAACGCAGAAGTTTGAAAAAAATACCAATAAAAGACCTTAATTTGTTTAAATTTGTTTAATCATTAGTTTTTGATTTGGTTGACGTAAACCAATGTAATTAAATGGTTTCAAAAATCAGAAGAAGCGGGTTTAAATGTAAACCAATACACTTATAACCAAATAAACAGCTGTAAAAAATACCCGTGGTTCGACGCTTGTTTACAGCAGACATTTTAGATTTCATACTTTACACGTTAAGAAGATAAAAACAAATTTGATTTATTTTAGACTGGTCGTACTTTAGCGATCGAATACGCAGTTCCCATAACATTAAGAAACATGGCATACTTTAAACAAATTAAAATGATTCATGAAAATTCTTTCCTGTTAATTTCAGCCTTGAATTACGGCTCTAATGAAAGTTATCTCAAAAACAAGAATATGTCAGCAATTCTCTAATAAGCCGACCAAATTGAAAAGGTCACGTAAAAGCGACTGCACCGTACGTACGGGTAATCTTCGCAAATTAGCAGCTTGGTAACCGATGTTTTGTACAGTTAAGCAGAAAAACGTTATTCGTGAAGCCGATTTTTTAATATTTTTTAAGTGCAGTACCATATTACACAATTTTTACTAGTTAATAAAAGTGTAATATCATAGTGTATAATTTATAGTGTGATTTAAAACAATACAAACATATATACATGTAGCTATATTTTTAGTACTTAATTTGTTGTTTCTGTTAAACCAAATGTTTTATTTTGATACCACAACGCAAAGCCACGCTAAAAACGTTTTAACGTTCTTGATGCTAGTCAGAGCAGCGCGCATCGCTGTGTGCAATGCAACGCAACAGCTATATGCCTTGTCTTACTTACTCTTTAGCTGTGAGTAGTTGAGTACGCTCTATCTATGGGTACGCTAGCTCCGACCGAACCAATGAAACAATCAGTCGTGAACCAAGTGTTTTGGAGAGAAGTGCTTGTGGTTTATGTGTGTGTGTACGACGACGTCTTTGAACGATGTGAGTATTAAATGTTTTTATTTTACAGTACAGTTGTGTTTCAGTATAAAATAGTCATTCAGCGTATATTAATGTACGCTTTTTGGTGTGAATCAGAATAAAGAAAACTCGTCAAATGTGACCCAAAACACAATTAGCCCCGGCACAAAAAAAAACTTTGCCATTTTCTTCATTACAATTAGGAAAATATAGTATATAGTTTTTTTATCATTTCAATGGCTATCATGGAAATATTGAACCAGAATATCGCGCAAAATATGAAATATTATTGTTTTACGACAGACTCATCTCTTTATTGCTTAAAACTGTGTGTGTGATTATTGGCTAAAATAACAACGTGGCGGTCTCAGTGGTAGGCTTTAACTTTTAATTATTCTATACCTACGCCATGCTAGGCAATCGCGTTGTGATATTGCTCTTAGACTTAACGTAAACAAAACAAAAAGGATACAGTTTTTATACGTTTAAGCTATACTGTCATAAAGTTTCAAGCGCTTTAACGAATCTAGTATTATTCTCAATTATATTGAAGTGTGTTTGACAAGTCCGGTGAGTATTCGGTAATGATAGTTTATGAAACTTGTATAATGAGGGGTATTATACACGAGTGTTACAATACCTAGTTAGATATGTGCTGTTTCATACACGGTACTTTATATACACATTAATTGCAATCAGATCACACGAAATTCAGTATACGTACAACAAAGCGTAGGAATGGCGCCACGCCTAACAAAACCCAGCTCATCACTGCGCAAGCGCTTAAGCGGTTTATCTTTAGCCATCTTGGATTTTTTACGGCATTTATCGCATATTGGTAATTGGCGATCCCAACCTTAAAAACGACACCCTTTTTAATCTGCTAAAATGTCCTTTCGCGCAATATCTTGAGAAGACTGAAGGTACTGTACACCTACAGTCTTTTTACTGAAGTGTGCATTCGCAAATGTCTTTATGCGCAAGTATCCATTCGTGCGAATGTCTTTCTGCGCAAATGGCGAGACAAGTGTACTAGATTTTTAAAATGATAGGTAATGAAAATATTAATGTAAATGTGATGTGTGCCTTGCTTTTTTTTCAGGTAGTTGCACTTCATGGCTTCGGGAGCAGAATGTGCAAGCCTCAACTCACACCGTTGTTCATGTCAGTTCATTTTATATTCGGAAAATCACACATACCAGTGAAGTACCAGCAGGTACAATAAAATGGCAGGCCGAAAAGTAAAAGTGCCCCTTGACGACCTAAGAGTTGTGTTCTCCAAATATAAAGATATATTTAATGTTTCTATTCCCCCAATCTCAAATGAAGTTTATGACCACATACAACAAGAACTGCGTATTCAGTTTAATCACGAAGTCAGCAAAGCAGCCCTGCAAATATCTGCGAAGAGAAATAAAGTTTTATTTTTTAATTCTCGCGGAGATTGTGAAGATAATCGAACACAATTGCATGCAGTTGTAGAAGCTCCTTCTGATTTAACAGTTTCTTTTGAAATGAGTAAATATGACTACTATAAAATTGCGCCTATTGAATCCCACCATCTCGCACAAAATAAGTGGACCAACGAAATGCAAGATCATATATTTTTTAAAACCGATTTAGAATGCACATTCTCGTTTAAAAACAATTACGTGCCTACTGATCTCAAAAATAACGACATCACATGTACAGGAAGTTGTACGCAATGCAAAGCTAGTCTGTTCTTGACAATATCCCCCGAAACAGCTGATAATTCTTATAAAGTAACGCTTATTCTTACAAATTTGAAAAAAGGCTTTCGGCATGACCCTCGAATTAAAAATAAATTAACTTCACACCGGGTTAATCTGCACAAAGAAAAACTTAAAAACATTAAGGCTTTAAGGGTACGAAATTCAACGGCCGATGAAGTTATGAGCATGGATAATCCAAAAGAACCGCCAACTTTGCCTAAATTATTAAATTTGAGGAAATACCGGCATGAAGCTAGAAGCGCTCTTCAGTTTGATAAAAATATTATTTTATCACTGTATGCCATGACCTGTAGCCCACCGTATGACAGTTTCATAAAAAAAATGTCTCTTGTTCCATTTATATTGTATTTTTGGACTACTGAGCAAAGTATATATTACGATGACATCTTGGAAGACAAATATAAAATCCTGTCTATTGATGCCACTGGATCTTTATTTAAACCAATAAAGCCACCCGAAGCAAACGATTTTTTAAAATATAAAAATCCCAAACATGTTTTCTTATATGCCATCGTAGCATATACCTTGGGTGCTAGTGTTCCAATTTGTTATATGTGCTCTGACTCACACACAACAGAAACAATAGCCACATGGCTAAGCACATGGTTAAACAGAAGAGTCCTTCCAAATGAAATAATTTGTGATGATTCTTCTGCTTTAATAGCGGCCATAACGAAAACTTTTTTGAAAACGGACTTGAATAACTATTTAAGACAATGTTTTGCAATAGTTGAGGAAAAAAAAGGCAAGATACCTGCTTGTTACATCAGACTTGATAAGTCTCATTTTTAAAAAAAACTGTATACACAAAGTTGTTTTGACAAGACTTCTGAAACATGCAAATATTTTTATATCAATTGCATCAAATTGATACTACAATCACGAAGCTATGACGAAGTAAAACTAATTATTAAAGATGTAATCACACTTTCTCTTCATGAATATATAAGTACCGATCTTGATTATACGGCATCGAAATGTGAACAAGCATTGAAACGATTGAGCGACCAAATAAAAACATATCTAAGACACACAGACGAAATTGAAAAGAATGAAAGAGAGGACAGTTCCGAAGAAATATATTTTGTAACAGAAGATGAAGAGAGTGAGCAACACGGTGGCCCTATGCCTTTGATAAAATATTATGATGACATTATGAATACAGAACTATTATATTTACAGTTAATTGAATCTACACCAATGAAAAATGCTTTTTTTTTTGCCGGAAATTAACAACACTCTTAAAAGACTTTTGAAAAAATTACCTTTGTGGGGCAATATTATGACTGATTATTTTCCTGGAGCCAAAGACTATGCCAGCAGCTCAAATGTAGAAAATCATTTTAAGGACATCAAAACTATATATTTTGAGACCAAAGTTGAACGCGTCCGGTTAGACGAATTTCTTATACAACATTATAGTTTTATTAACGGAACCATAAAATTAAGCTCTAGTCAAATTTTACACGAGAATACTAAGAACAAAGAAGAACAGGCCTTAAAACTAAGAAACAAAAAGGAAAAACGCAAAACAAATTATGAGTATTTCTCACGAAAAATAGTAAAAATTAGAGACAAACACGAACAAAAACGAGATTCATTCTCAGCAGAGTTAATTATATCTGATTCTGCACCGAAGTCAGTTGAAAAAGAAGAAGAAGAAGAGAACCTAACTGATACGTCAGATTTTGATATTCAATCAATTTTTCAAAATAAACCTATAGAAGTTGAAAACTGGCGGGGACTTACCATACCCACTCCTAAATCAAAAAAAGCTACCTCCATATACATATTACAGAATGGTAACGTCGCATATTCTTATGTACACCAAAACAGGGTACTTATAACAAACACTTGTGCTTTTGATTCCCTCGCGCAAGCATTCGGTGTAGCTTATCAAGACAGGCCTGCTTTCAGAGAAAAGTTAAATAGTGCTAGCGATGGTTTAACAACATTCATAAAAGTATTATCTAATACGAGAAAAACTTGCAAAAGATTATATGAACTTCGTGACAAACTATTGATTGACCTTTTTGATAAAACAAAGTCACAGCAAAATATTATCAGTTGTGAATGTAATATAACAATGATTTTAGAACAGGTATTCATGAGCAACATATACTTTTCTGCCACCAGACAGAGGTGTTGCTCAAATGACACATGCTCAAATGCATTACAACCAAAGAAAATTGATTGTAAATATATATCTTTAAATATAAATATTATAACACAAAAGGGTATTGACTTCTTGGTAGAATCTGCCACATCGTGTATTAATAATGATAATGTTTCACTGTGTCCTGTATGCGAGACAGGAAATGTATATTTTACATATGAATTAAAACCATTACTTTTCTTCGAACTACACGACATGTCTGTTAACCTGAATGATATACCCATTAATATAGAGTTAAATGGCCAACAGTATATGATTTTGGCAGTAATTGATTTTGACCCACCATCAAGTTCCACATTGATTGGACATTACAGAGCATACTGTTACAGAACGAAAACTCAACAATATGAATGTTACGATGATCTGTACTGTAAACTACAGAAATGCAAAAACTCCATAATGCCACATTTGATTATATATTCATTAGTGTAGGTAATTAAAACGTTAGAGACTGGAAGCATAAAACACATAATTTTATACGGTCCCAATGACCACACAAATTTTATTGAATTAGGTACGAATCTGTGATTATGAGTGATATTAGTAGTTATTAATGATAAAAACTGTACTGTTTCCTATATTTTTAAATAGGTACATAAGTGTAAAAGTTGTTTATTTTTTATATAATTGTTGGAAGATTTTTATTATATTGTTGTTTTCTCATTTAAAAGTTTTGTGATTATATACATTTTTTATAGAATATGCTCGAAACCGTCCCTCATAAGGGCAAGAAATATAGGCAAGCCGATAATACATATTTTGTAAAAAAAAACATTAAATGTGCTTTGCACATTACACACACAACGCCGACTCAATTCCAACTCAAGTCACACTGTGGTATTGAAATATGAGCTTTATGTCGTGTTACTTAGAGTGGATATTTCAACATTAAGTTAAAAGAAGGTTACGACGCTTTGACAATGATTGGTTCACGGGTTATCCACCTGTGGCAGTCACATGTAATGTTAAAATATTCACTCTAAGTAACACGTAACAAAACTCATATTAAAATGCCATACTGTGAGTCGAGGTGAAATGGAGTCCACCTATCAACCTACGTTATTAGTACCTCCTAAGGAAAATTGTACAAACTATTAATGTATCCAAATATTAAAATTAAGTAAGTAGGTTATAACTTATCTGTGATTTTTCTCTAAAAATGTTGATGCTAAGGCAAAGCAATACATATAATTTGTATGAGACTGATTTTTTAAATAAAAATAATGAATCTTAACCATTTTATTATTTTAACTAACCTGACCAGAAAACTTTTGTATTCAACTGTACTAACAAAACATCTATATTATCCTGTTCATTTCAGATGGTTGCGCTTATGTATGGTGCGGTCGCTTTTATGTGACCTTTTCAATTTGGTCGGCTCATTAGAGAATTGCTGACATAATCTTGTTTTTGAGATAACTTTCATTAGAGCCGTAATTCAAAGCTGCAATTAACAGGAAGGAATTTTCAGGAATCATTTTAATTTGTTTAAAGTATGCCATGTTTCTTAATGTTATGGGAACTGCGTATTTGATCGCTAAAGTACGACCAGTCTAAAATAAATCAAATTTGTTTTTATCTTCTTAATGTGTAAAGTATGAAATCTAATATTTCTGATGTAAACAAGCGTCGAACCACGGGTATTTTTTACAGCTGTTTATTTGGTTATAAGTGTATTGGTTTACTTGCAAACCCGTTTCTTCTGATTTTTGAAACCATTTAATTACATTGGTTTACGTCAACCAAATCAAAAACTAATGATTAAACAAATTTAAACAAATTGAGGTCTTTTATTGGTATTTTTTTCAAACTTCTGCGTTGAGCCGTTTTCGAGATCTGGGAAATCCCAAAACGTTACCGCAGCAAAATCTTAAATAACTAAAGAACTATACCACACACAAATTTTGCTATTTATAAACATTTACTACTCAACAAAAGCTATCTATTCATGTATTTGGTTCCGTGCTGAAACTAATTTTTGAAAGACGATTTTGCCTGGGTAACGTTTCAAACGTTACTCCAGCAAAATTTGTTTTTCTTAAATAACTTAAAAACTACAATTCAAACAAATTTTGCTATTAGTAAACAAATTGCTCCTCATGATACACTAATTATTTGTTTAAGTCTCATCTCTCTAAAGCAAAACATTTTGCCTGGGTAACGCACACGTCGCATGGAGGGGACACAAGCGCAACGCTTTTTCGTTACGTGACGATTCTACCAGTAAACTCCTACCGCAAGCCGCGTGTGCCAAAAATAATAGTAGGTATTAAGTATTCAGCTGGATCTGGTAGACAGGAAACCAACCACAAGATTGGAAAATTGCATGTTACGGGGTTGTCAGAAAGGCTGCTAATTTCATAACAACGTGAAATTCATTTTTTGGTCTCGACCGTGTCCCCATTTAGGTACGTCAATTTAGATGAAAGCACATTACCGCCGCAAATGCCTGCAGCGCAACGCGTTTTTTATTCAAAAAAGTGCGGCCTGGAGGGGGGGCTTACTATATAAATATTACCTGCAGGGCAGAAGTTGAACGTTTCCAGTTAGAGAGAGTGGCGGTGCTATAGGTCGTATATAGCTCCATCTCTGTCTCTCTCTCACTGGAAACGTTCAACTTCTGCGCTACTATAAGAGCTCATAGTAAGCCCACTGTAATGTAAGGTGGTTCATAGAAAATATGCGAAAGTGATACCTACAAGATTTTTGCAATGAGTTGCGTTGCGGCGCGGCCAGTCCTTGTTCTGCGCGAGCCTTTAATGGTCCTGTCGATGTCGCGTTGTTACTGTCACCAAACTAACGAAGTTCATAATCATACATTATGAACTTCGTTAGTTTATAATCTATTTCGCGAGATAAACTATTGAAAAATTGTGAACTGCAACAAACCATTACTTTACAATTTAATGCATTCTTTTTCAATGTTTATAATCTATCCATGGCAAACCGACAAATTGTGTACGTGTGAGGGTCAGCGCACACCAAGAGCAGAGCAGAGCAGAGCATTTTCTGAGACTTGAAAAATTAATCTTATGACAATTCCATACATTGCAAAATTAAATATACGTCCAAACTCATGCATGCTCGAGCATAGTCGAGCATCAAGTTTGGACGTGTATTTAATTTTGCAATGTATGGAATTGTCATAAGATTAATTTTTCAATAATCTCAGAAAATGCTTTGCTCTTGGTGTGCGCCGCCGCTAACGCACCTTGCGCTAATACTAAATAGCCAAGTAACACAGATTAATACCTACAGAAGGGACACTCCGCATAAAAAGCGACTCTTGCTACGACACAATAAAGTGCGATTAAAGTCGCACAACGCATAATACCTGCAGTTATATTCACCTACTTTCTATCGCGTAACTCTTATACCATAGTTAGGGTTGTCTTCTTTTACGACGCGGTGCGTGAGTGAGTATCGAACTAACATGCGAGCCGGCCCGTGCGCGGCACCCCACACTGAATTATTGACCCAGTGAGATGAGCCCGCCGCGCACTATACCTAAACTGCAGTGTCCCATCTGTATTAATCTGTGCTTCGACCAATTTGGAAGAAGCGCTCGACGCGACGATAGCGTCACCGCTTGCTTCGCTCGCTCGACTCGCACGCGGTTGGTCACAGTTCTAACCTAACCCACTTGGTCGGGGTGCCCTGGCTTAGTTACTGCGACTAATTCGGCTACCGCCAAGACGGGACGATTCACAGTTTTACGAGTGATCAAATCGGACAGATTGTGAGTGCAGGTTCGTTCACAATTTGACGGTTTGATATGGATAGATGTAAAACACCACTACCGAAAAATGAACTGTGGGGCCGTACTATGACGTGTTAATGCCATCATGATTCCGTTGTGAAAAAGGATAGTGCTATCAGTCATATTTAGCTCCGTCTCTCTCTCACACTGGAACAATGAGTAAGCTCCCTGAAGTATCGAAAATTAATACATTATATTGTAAGCAGTATGGTACAGTTCGCAATCATACGGTGACATTACCACAAGCTAATCGGTCAGTCAATCTGCCTAGCCTTTTCCCAACTGTGTTGGGGTCAGTTTCCAGTCTAACCGGATGCAGCTGAATACTAGTATTTTACATGGAGCGACTGCCTATCTGACCTCCACAACCCAGTAACTGGGTAATGCGACACCGCTTGGTAAAACTGGTTGTCAGACTTTCGGGCTTCTGACGACCCGTAACGACTGTCAAAGATCCACGAATGACAGCCGGAACCAGCGGCTTAACGTGCTTTCCGAGGCACGGAAGGAATCTCGGTATGTAAAGATGGTCACCCATCCACTGACAACGTCGGCAAGCGTAGCGGATCGACCCGTGCGGCTGTTATTAATTAGCCACGAGCTCATCGGTCAGTGACAACTGCTATTCTAATCAAGTTGAGACTTACTAAAAAAATATAAAAATGCATTAAATGATTAGAAAATTTCAAACTCATTTACTCGATTTCAATCTTAGCCTAACATACAACGAGAATACAACTTAATTCAAAAAGTAATCTAAATTGTAAAACTAGTACCACAGACACAAATGTAGGTATTAGTACTTCTTGATAGTCTTGCGGATGAGGGCCATGCGTTGTCTATGCGCCTCTGTGACGGCCGCGCGTTTGTATGGCCGCACCTCGTCGTTACCGAAACCTGGGATCCACATGTTCCATTGGCGCTCTGTAAAAGTGAATAGTTTACTATGTAGACCTCATAAAGTTGTTTGTATCTACTGACTTCACTATGAATACAAGCAGTCTCAACTAGATATTGCTACACACAGTACCTATGGAATAGTTAGAGAATTTGTGTGGTATGTAAAATAATCAGTTGAAGGAAACTGAATGTCCCAGAAAGTGCTACGATATTGGTAGCTAGGCGAGAACTGCAAAATCAGTTTCCGTAAAAAGTAGATCTTTCTATTTTATACTGCCATTTGTTTCTATTTGAGGACAATCAGCTATACTTTGATAACTTTGTGGCGGCATCTACATCGCCACACACGAACTACGCATCACAATGATATGATGTCATGCAATCCTGCATCACGCAATCACAGTTTACCGCGCGACTAGCATATATACAACGTCCCGACATTAACCGTCAGGCAGTTGCCCACCAGACACGACACCCGTCTGGTCAGTGGATCCTCCCTTTTCAATAGAGGATGAGTGAACTTTACACCCCATGCGTCATGCCTTATTTTGGGTAGTAATAACGGAGCCTGCTTGCACAAGGAAATCCATTATACACTTATTAGCTGTTTTCATTCATGTTTTAATTGATTATTGATATTTCCTCACCTAAATGCAATTGTACATCTCTTAGCTCCACATTGGGTGCATGTCTGTGTTTAGCCATTGCACAGGCCGCGTTCAGTGTAGTGTCTATGAAGTCATCCGCCAGCTGAAGCAGCATCTCTTCTACCTCCTCATCTAGCTGAACAGTCGGGTCCACTTCACGGACCAGCTCTTGGAGACGGGGTCGGCTTAGCAGCTGAAATATTTACAAATAATACTTGTTGTACTTGCAAAATTGTGAAAGTCTAAACGAAATATACAGATTAACACAAATATAAGATGGTATAAAGTTGATATTCTAAGAAATTCTAGTGATTACAATGGGAATTGTGTATAGAATTTCCATTAACTAACAGTACATATAATGTTAGAAAATAATTTGGGTCAGTAAACAAAATTCTTGATTCCAAACTAGCTTCTGGACTTTTAATCTATATCCTTGGTAGCCTTGTTTTTGCCTTACGGGCAAATTAATATTCAAAATTCATTATTTATTCTGGTATAATAAGAAATATATTATCATATGTGTAGCTACAATGTAAGTACTACATTAATACTACTACCTACGTATTAATGCTTAAATACAGTATTAGGTAAATGACTAACAAAATTAATGCAGGAATAAGAATAATTCGTAAGATCCATTACATTACAACCCCAAGCGTTTCTAAAAACACACCTGCGTAGTCTGATCGCCTCCGCCGCTCTGGTTGGCTAAGTTGGCTTTAGGGACTTGGGACTGGGTGCCCATAGGACTGTGCTGCGATGGAGAGCCTTGAAGCGAGCTCGACTGCAACTGAGGACTCGGAATCGGATTGTTTACGTACTGTATAGCACCTTGATTCATCGACCCAATCGTGGGCATATTGGCGCCTTGGCCCATGGAATTATTAGCCATGACGAAAAAAATTTTGATGCTTTTTAACAACGTTTATAGCTTTAAAATTAGTTCAATGCTTTTCCCTAAAAAAGTAAAAAACAAAATGCTTTGTTGCAAAACACAAACAATTTGACAGTGACACTGACAGTTAGGCAAAAAGAATCGACAATAGATCGCATTTTTTGGTGTACCCAATTTGGACATTGGGCTTTTTGCTTGACTATTAATAAGTTCTACAAAACGCAATAGTACTAATCGCCTAATTAACATTTAGTTAAATTATACTTAGATGATTTCTAGTATGTCATTGTACCCTCACAATTCACAGAAAAAACGGCGTGGTACATAACCGTCAGCTAAAATGGCATAAAATTCTGGTTAATATTGAAAAAGGAACTCTCCCCTGGGTGGTTACTATGAGTCAGAGTCAGAAAGAGAGACGGAGCTATATACTTACGACCACTGACCTCTATTGTACAAGGCGCTTGTACAATAGAGGTCAGTGCTTACGACCCAATGACATAATACATCTAGACGTTGCCATGATCAAAGAGTAAAGTAAGTATAAAGAGGCTATGATTACAGTGTGAAGTGTGGAAGTGAGACACATATATACGAAATAATTAGGAAAATTGAGACAAAGCATCGTATCTTCTGTCCCTTACGGCGTGCCGTATTTTTGCTTTAAAAATGTTGCCAAACAAAGTACTTTCACTGTCAATCTTGCTGTCTCATGACCGGCCACGCGGTGGCTCGATCTAGATGTATATTATCTAAGCTTACGACCTATAGCACCGTCTCTCTCTCACTGGAAACGTTCAACTTCTGCCCTGCTATAAGAGCTCATAGTAAGTCCCTGAAGCACCGCAACTGCATACGACTAGTTTCCATATTAGGGAACTCTAGGCTAGGACGGCCAGCACAGAAACTGCATTCTACCCTTGAAGAGCTCACCAAAATGGTCACTCTCTTACAATGATACGTCATTGCTCTCTCGCGTAAATTGACACACGGATCATGACTACCTCCACAGACTACTTAGGGATACTGATACTGACTACCTCGCTGGTCAAGTAGTGGCTTAGAGCATTTAACCAATAAATGCTCTAAGAGTAGTGGCGGTCGCAAGCGCCAGTACTGAGCATGAGATTCTGCAGTCTGGATTTGTGCCCGGTTAATGACACTATTGTCATTTGCCCACATTTTTCTAATTTGCATAACATTTAGTTTGTTTTTTTTTAAACATTTTGCATACCTAGCAAAATGTGTGGGTATTTGAAGACTATACTTCTGCTTAACTATAAGCATAGATTATACACTGACTATAAGCCGGGTAAATAGGCGTGATGGATCGTGGATCATAATGAGACTGCGGCGCTGTGGGTCCAGACTGATTTTTGGACATCTTTAAGTCCAAAATCAGCAGCAGCAATCAAAATCATGTTAATTCTCTAACTTCTTTATTTTTTTTATAACCCCCGTGGGGTGTGTGGTCCTTAGGACCGCACTTGTTGGTGCTGGTATCTTATAGAAGACACAGAGCTAAGTATAGTTTTTTATTGAAGAAAAAAAAAAGCCAATTTTTATTAAGAAGTTCATTTAATCATTAATCTATTCAGTACTCAATTTCATCTAATAACGACGAAGAGTCAGAAAAATCAGAATCCAAAAATAATTCTGCTGACATTTTTTTGGCTCTTGCATCTGCCAAGAAGGTTTTCAAGGCTTCTCTGATGTCCCAGCTGTGATACTTCAAGCGCCTGAAATAAAATAAAAATAATAGTTATATTCTAGGAACCTAGGAACATGGAATTACTGATTACAGATTTTTTCAAAGCACCAACTACCCTGAGGTATGCTGTACCTAATTTGTTTGATACAATGACATCCAGAAATGTCGTCGAAAAATAAATAGAAGTGGCTCTATGATAATTATGTATATTTTTTGTGAACACTACAGTTCATCTCAGCTTTTCCTCTAGTAAACTTTAATCACAAAATACTTTTGGCTGCGTCCTAACCAAAAGCGATCGTCACGCTCTTTTTACCCGACTGACCCAGAAGGTGGGTTATGTTTTTCGCGCGTATGTGTATGTATGGTCCGTTCCAATATGACCTCCTGAGTGACATTGGGGGTGTTATAGGCTATTTAATTAGAAATATAAACATTTATTTTGTTAATAAATTTAATAACTTATAATTTAAGAAGTTTTTTATATGATTTATCAACTTATGGTTTAAGCTATAATATTTATATGTTTAAGTTTATACAATATTTATTATTGCATCTATCTGGAAATACCAAATAGAGAGGGACGGTTTTTTTAAAATAAATTGTAACAATATTGGCAACAAATAAAAACTAGTAATGAGTAAATACCAAATATATATTAATGAAACTAAAAAACTTGAAATAAAACAAAATATAAAAAAACCTGACAGCAAAAACACATAACTGAAAAGAGAAAAACAAGCCTTACAATAAATAGAATTTTGGTAATGCATGCAGGGGACGCCAATAATCTGAAATATGGTGTAACTTTCTAGAGATTATAAAGATTGTTTTTCTCTTCTCAGTTGTTGTTTTTGCAATCGGATTTTTTGTTTTTTTAAATAATTTGTTTAATTATATTTTTTTTTTTTATTACTTTACTCGCGCGATCAAGTCAAATCGTGTAAGTAAGTTGTAAGTCATAATTCATACACGTCGCTTTGATTAGTACGCGGGGTAATGAAACCCATTCAGAGCAGATTTAACGGTAATACAGTGTAAACTTTTTAAAACGTCTTTCGATTTAACGTAGAACTTCCGAACGTAACGTAGAAATTAGTTCAATAAATTTGAGTTCCGTTACAATGAGTTTACACTGTATTTTGGTATAATTTTAATAACTTACAATTCAACTTCAGGTTTCCTCAGCTGAGTCAGATGTTGAAAACATTTAATTATTGCGTCACTTTCGTCGGGGGTGGGCGTAATAAGCGTTAACGAGTTCATGTTTCTTATAGGATTCTGGAACAAACAAAGTTAAGTATTACTGACACTTGAGAGGGTACCGAGCGCGCATTGGCGCCCTCAAAAAAAAATTCAAAATCAAAAGTCATTTATTCAAATTAGGCTGAGAATCAGATCTTTCTGAGGACAGTCCCCACAAAACGCCCGCCCGTCACCACTTCCTAGTGTTTTAGCTGGGAAAAAGAAGTGGCGCAACAAACTCCCCAGCAGCACAGCTGTCTGTTCAGTTAGAACAGGGATGTACAGACCACGTCCCGCGGGCTGTTTCTGTTTTTCTTTTATTTTATTAAGTACCTACTAATATTCTTTTAACTACTTAATACATAATGAAAACAGTATTTTTCAAACTCGTATAACAGCGCAGGGAACGGCCCTACAGATTTGGGCACATAGTGAAAAGTGAATAGAATAACATGTTCTAACGATACTAACTAAAAATATAACTTTTTTTTTGTTTGGTCAGCACTTTCTTAGATTCACGTAAAAATTCGTATAGACACGCGCTCGACCAGCGTGACCAGATTCTGCGCTCGACACGCGCTCTTGTGTACGTACCTGCAGGTATACTGCCGGCACGAATTTTTAGCGCTCGGTGGAGTAGTGGGGTTTGTTTGAGAATACGTATTGTCTAAGGAGTAAGGTCCAAAATCGCTTAAAGTAATTCAAGGTCCGCGCTCAAGTGTCGTGTCGCCGGCTATAGCGCGCTGCCGAGCTTACGCACACAATGACAATGTGCATGTAACGTTTACACATAGGTACAAGTATGGCTCGCCCGCTTTCGTGAGATAAAACAATTATACCATAGGAATCAATACAAAGCAAGAAATCCGTACGGTGCGGACGGTTTTTTATTATGTCTGTGGGCTGGATGTGTATTATAATAACGTGAAAAGTGTCCGATCTGGTGTTATTTATCCGAATACAGGTCTTAACGTCCAAACCATAATAGATATCCCAAGAAAAGTAAGCGCTTCGGGAATCATCGCCTTTTTTCGGAAATAATACCAAAGCGCACAACTTTACTGGATTTCCTGTAGGTACAGGGTTTTTCAACAAAAACTTTGTTTTCTAAAAAAAAATAAAAGAAAGAATTTAGAGGAAAATGAATAATTTTTTTATTTTATTACAAAGAGAAAAGTTTGGCATTTATGAATGAAAAATGATATCTCGCAAATGTCCACCACGACCACGCTGACAGATGTTGATTCTTTCATCAAAATTTTTAATTTTGCGATCGGGAAATTTTGTTTTGCAATAAATTGAGTGTGACATGTGGCACCGTCCTGTTGAAACCACATTTCAGTGATATCCATGTCATCAATAATAGGCCAAAATTTAGTGGTCTCAGAAGGACGATTATGTTGTCCGAAAATATCACGAATTTTACGAAATGTAACTTTAACAGAACAACCGTTTTCATAGTGGATTTGAATTATTTTAATGCAATTTTCGAGCGAAATTGAATTCATTGTAACAATTGCCAAAGCACCTACTACGAATACCGCCAAAAACTAAATGTCAAAACTATCACGTTCTTGGTGTTGCCCTAATTGAAAAACAATGTTCTTGTTGAAATACTAATAGTAACAAGAGATCAAAATATTTTACCTGAAAGCCGTATCTCATTTGGTCTTCAGTAGCATGTGTCAGGGTAAGCATGTCATTAGTTATATTATACACCGTGGTATCGCGTAACGTGTACATACTGAATATGAACGTTCTCCTAAATTGAAACAACAGCCCACTGATTTTTTCTTTAAATAGTCCGTCTATGGTTAGTTGTAATGACTTTTTCTGAAAAAGTAAAACATTGAGCATTGTTTATGATAAATCTAAAATGAAAACAACGAAAAATAAATTATAGAATCATAATGTAACGCCTACAGACCGTTCAGTTATTTTACCTCTGACAGCAGCAATCAAACAGCAACCTTATTGTGATGAGAATAAAGATCACTTTGATTTTAACAGACTTGTCAGTGGCAGCAACCCAACAGTGACCTTATTGTAATGGAAATAAAGGTCATTGTGATTTTGACAGTGCAAGATCAGAGGTAAATGGCGGTGAAACGGTCTGTCATATCATATCATAAGTCATAAGTAATTTATTTCTTAACAATATACATTGTGTAGAAAGTGTAAATAAAATAGAATCACAACCAATACATACAGGGTGACCTGAAATTAGTGGCAGACCCGTTAAGGGGTGATAGTAGGCATCAATTCCAGTCGATATCACTCTTAGACCGACTGTCCTAAAGTTAACCCATTTCAAGATATTCCTACTTAAAGAATTTTACAAAAAAATCGATTTTCGCGTAAGATACCGACATTTACGAAGATATCGCTATTAATAATTCCTTACTTAGAATATCTTTGATGCAAAACAAAAAAAAAGTACCAGAAAGACCAATTTTTAGGATTTACAGCTATTTTAAGATTTAAAGTAGGGTATTTTTTGTAAAATTCTTTAAGTGGGAATATCCTGAAATGGGTTAACTTTAGGACAGTAGGTCTAAGGGTGATATCGACTGGAATTGATCGCTACTATCACCCCTTAACGGGTCCGCCACTAATTTCAGGTCACCCTGTATACTACTACACACTAACAACACTATCTAACACTAACACAACTAACTAACACTACCACTAACACTAACTATTACTACTGTATATTTCCCGAAAGGGTAGGCAGAGGTATATATGATAGCAAACGCATGTTTACGAATGTTTCTTCATGTCAACACTTGTAAGGGGTAAAGAAGAAGAAAGAAATAAGCTTTTGGGCAGACAAAATTTAACAAGACATTTTGAAACTAAACAGCATAATATCAAGAGTGAGATCAATAAAACTAGTTTCAAAATAAAGTAAAAAAAAACCGGACTAAATAGATTTTTTTTTACCCAAGAAACATCCTTATTCTGAAATAAGTAGCTCTTAGACTTTTATTTTACTTTTACTTACATGATGAACAAGTACATCCACAGTGAATGTGCTCCTATCATGTACAGCTTCTGGGAGAGTTGACATGATACCTGCTATGCTTCTTCTACCAGTATAAATTTTATCCATAGCTTGAACTGCTGAAGGAAACAAAGCATTGCGCGAATGCCTAAAGTAGCAAGAAACGCCTGTTTCTGTAACTAGAATAATAAAAATAAAAAAACCGATAAAGAGCGAGTCGGACTCGCGCACAGAGGGTTCCGTTCCGATTTCTGTAAAAGTGTGCTGTTTAGAGACATCGTTTTATTTTTCCTGTAAACTTTACGTAAGCTACTATCACATAGAATAATTTCAGATTTTTCTTTATGCAAACTTCGGAGATGGGGTGGGGCGGTATTTTTTTTTACATTTTTCATCAAAAGTCGAAAACTATGCAGCTTAAAAAAAAAATATGTTTCAAAATGTGCAAACAGCGCTCTTTTATATGATACCCCACATGTCCTAGTAGCCCCACTTTGAATTTTTAAGACCACCTTTGCAAAATAAAAAAATATATATAATTATGTAAATAAATAAATATCCTTGGACATTTCACACAACGCCATTTAGTCCCAAGCTAAGCAACCTAATGCTTGTGTTATGGTAACGAGATGGCTGATAAACTACTTATATACATTTTTTTTTTTTTTTTGTAAATATATACATATTATAGATAGAAAAACACCCAGACTCGGAACAAATACTTGTAGGTCGTACAAATATTTGTTCCGTGCGGGAATCGAACCCGCGACATGCTGCGCATATGTCTTTCTTATTTGTAAAATAGTTGGGTAAACGTCATCTAAAATTGTTCCAAATTTCAAGTTGATAGCATTAGTAGTTCTTGAGATATCCAGCTCTGACAGACAGACAGACTGAGTCGCACCATAAGGGTTCCTTTTTTACCATTTTGGTACGGAACCCTAATAAAACAAATTTTCGTATAATACTGTACAGGGTGTACACTTTACACACACTCACACTAGGATTTTTTTGAAATTTGTTTGCAACATTGATAAAAGTCATACGTACTTAAGAAGTCAGAGGATATCGAAAATTTTGCTGTTGAGTCGTAAAGAGATTCAATCCTCTTCCTGCGTCTTTTTGAAGGCTGATCGTAATTAGAGAAGTATAAGGTGACGAACTTTTCTACAACCATCTTTGTTTTTCTATCTGCAGTGCACAGATAATTTCTGTAGAATGGAAATACTATGCCATGTTGGTTTAACTTAACTCCATCCTGAAAAAGGAAAAAATACGATATTAATTTATGGAACCGCTTTTAAACTTGATGTCATCTGAAGGAAAGCGATGGATGGTCTAAGATGGAACTAGCCATCATGATTCCAGTCCGAAAAAGGGATGGTGCTATCGGTCATGTATAGCTTTGTCTCTCTCTCGCACTCGAATCTTCTCCATAGAGATCTACGTTTTGGAATGGGCAACTAGCTTCAACTTTCTGAGTAACTGACCGACTCTTTGACAATTCAAAAGTGCCTGTAAATGGTTTAATTGAAATAAATGCTTTGAGTTTGAGTTTGAATCATGATGGCATGAAAACGTACTACGGCACCAGGAGATGCTTTTTCACTTTTACATTGAAGGTTGACATGTTATAGACGATGGAGGATTTGTTATTGGAACAATGTCACAGCTTCACAGTGTATTATAGAGACCATTTTTCGGGCATCAGCTTTTTATTAGAAATACAGATATAATTAGTAATTTAAAATGTGAGAGTAGAACTCCCGCGTGACAAATATGCATAATCAAGTAGTTTTTTTTTAATCCCACTAATTTGATGTTTTGTATATCTGCTCTTGTATACCTATCATGAATCTTGTGTGTGTAATAAATATTCTTCTTATTCTTCTTAATTTCCGTCTGGATAAAGTTTAAAAAATAACTAGGTACTTAAGTACACCAAAAACTAATTGCAATAAAAAGTAACAATTGGGTAGTTCAAAAACTTTTTAACAAAAAAAAAAAACCGACTTCCAAAAATCACTACTTGTTATTTTTCACTTTGTAGTGATTTTTGGAAGTCGGTTTTTTTTTGTTAAAAAGTTTTTATTTCTCGCTTTTTAGTGGGTCTGTTTATAATTTGTATAAGTTACAATAGTCTAATGTCAATTGCTCATCACATGTTACAAAATATTACTTTTCCCGATGCTGGGACGTTAATTGTTGAGGACTTCTGCTGGTAAGAACCAGGAGAACTCCTCAACAACCACTCACCACACGCATTGTGTGACGAGCGGAAATTGCTTAGCAACCATATTAAAGTAATCGAATCGCAACCCGTGAAATATTTATCATTGAGTAGTTCCGGTAGCCATCTGTGGTCTTCATCATCAGTTCCACTTCACCAAGTGGTGCTTTCCGAGAGCAAATGCACGAGCTAGTATAAAAAATACCCAAATCGCCATAGGTGTGCCTATAATATTTGAAGAGTTCCTTCGATTTCTCCAGGATCCCATCATCAGAACTGGATTTTGACAAAAATGGGACCATTTGGGAAGTATACTCTTTCCAACAAAAAAATAATTTTTCAAATCGGTTGGCAAGCGACGGAGTTATGCGCGAACAAACATAAAAAAAAAAAAATACAAACATCCGAATTGAGAACCTCCTCCTTTTTTAGAAGTAGGTTAAAAAGTGTCTTTTAAGCTTCATTTTATAGACCTTTAAAGAATTGCGTAAATTGCTTAAAGCCAGAGAAATCATATTTTAGTTTTTTTTTTCTCAAGTAATACTAAAATTCAGATCTGTTATTATTCTATTACTCACAAAAAATCTATGTAAGTACTAATCTCGTGGAGTTTAGATACTACAGCCTATTTTATTTATATCCGGATGTTGATTGTTATTTTTAGTTTTAGTTTTGAAAAGCAACATAATATAAGTATTACTTTTAATAAATCCTAAAAAAATACCTATATATTATTTTCTTTTTCAAATAAGTGGTACCATCGGGTAAAAAAGTGACAATCCTAAAAAAACTAAATACAACGTGTAACGTTAAATGCGCAAAACCTCTTAAGGGGTCATTGTACTGTACCAAACATGAAATCGTGAAAAAAAATCAGCTGTTCAGTACATTTTCACAAATTATGCGAACATAAATGTACTGAACAGCTGATTTTTTTTTCGCGATTTCAGGTTTGGTCCCGTAGTAAAAGTTGTTCATAATGATGAGTACAATGACCCCTTAAGAGGTTTTGCGCATTTAACGTTACACGTTGTATAACTTCTAAACTCCGCGATATTAGAATGTAATTTTTTTGTGAGTGATAGGTACAAGAATAACAGATCTGAATTTTACTATAAATATCTTTTCCTAAAACAGTGAAATAAGTACCTACTTGAGCAAAAAAAAAAAATTCTCTTGAAGGAGAGGTCTGGTCCTATGGGTCCTATACTTTGTTACGCAAGGGCGAAGGGATTGCACTTCCCGCAACGCCGGAGACGTTGCAGAAGCAATTTTGAAGTGTTTGGAGGTTAAGTTACAATAATTTATTTTTTTCAAGAACTGTGCATTACTGTACACTGTAATTTTAAATTGAAATAAAATAATATATTTAAATGACCTACCGAAATACCCTATTGCATGGCCCTATTGTATAAATGGCCTAAGCATCTAGCCAGTTAATTAAATGTTGTATTATACGTATCGGCTGAATATCATTGAAGCCATTGATTGAATGGCGGTGTTTAGTGAAATGGCTAGGCGATTGACCAAACGGCTAATTCGACCTGTTGGCTGCGACATATGAGAACCCAGACCTGTTAACTTTTATTATTATGTAATTACAATGTATAATTATGCCGTTGGCGTAAGAACTGACCTATTTAAAAAAAAAATGTTATTAAACTCACCAATTCAGTTAACCTAGGAAACTTGATAGTTATAGTTTTAACATAAGACACTGGATCTAAATCCTCACACAGCGGATTGCCTTCTAACCAGAGCTTCTCTATTTTGCTGCTGACTCTAGATAATTCTGCAACTGAGGGTATCTGTAAAAGAATAAAGGATTATTTTACACTAGAAGTACACATAATTAATTAGTCATTTGCCCAGCAGTGGGAGTTGGGACAGAATAGGCTAAATGAAAAAAAAAAGTACTAATTGGTCCCCCGTTTTTAAATCACAACTTTGTGTTATTTAATTTTGTAACATTGATTTTTCATTTTAAACAAGGTGTAACTTAAATAACACACAACCTCTTAAGGGTTCACTGTACTCATCATTATGAACAACTTTTATTATGGGAACAAACCTGAAATCGCGAAAAAAATCTGCTGTTCCCTACATTTATGTTAGCATAACTCGTCAAAATGTAGAGAACTGCTGATTTTTTTTCGGGATTTCAGGTTTAGTCACATGTAAAAGTTGTTCATAATGATAGTACAATTACAATATATAATATGTGAAAGAAAGGAAATAGAATATATTTTTTTTAAACTTACATTGTTGTAGCTAAAGTTCATAGCTGTCAAATCTGCTTTGATGAAAAAGTTCAATACATCTAATGGTATTTGGCTGAAATGTTAATGTAATATAACTGTTTAGACATTGTTTTTTATAGTAGAAAATGGTCTACTAGCGAACTGAGAAAAACAGAAACATAATGGCAAATTGAAAATGGCATTAAATTACAAAGTGAATCTAGTATTTTAGTTTGTGCATTAAATCAACCTTTTAAATCCATAGGCTTTGTAATTGTTGTTTTATATTATAATGTAGGTAACACAATGTAAAAATGATGGGTATAATTTGTTTACCTTAAATTATTGTTGCTTAAGTTTAACATTTTTGTGTCTCTTCCCATTCTGAGCATCAGTATTTTAAAGTTGGCAAGGAGAGATATTTTGTAAAAATATATGTTTTTATTTGTAAATTCTGGAAAAGAAATGTAAGGAATTTAGATTTAGGAATTCTTAGAAACACAAATGTGTTTACTTAAATATAACATGAGCATTTCTCCTTTATTTTTAGGGTTTGGTACGTCCAAATGAAAAAATAGACCCTTACAGGATTACTTGTGTGTGTGTTTGTCTGTCCCAGACAGCCCATTTGCTCTAATGGACCGATGAAGTTGAAATTTGTTACACATATGAATTTCTGTTACCAAAACACGGATGTGTAACGTAAATAAGTGAATTTTAAATACTTTGGGAGGCAAATAAGCAAAAAAAAAAAAATTAAACTATACTGTGTGACTTAGCAAATGAAAGGGCTTACTGTGAGGCTATCAAACGTATTTTTTATAATTTAAAAATAAATAGTTAAAGATTTTTTTTACGATAAAGCAAAAAATATGTAATCATATTTATGATTTACGTGATTTTTTTTATTATCTGACTGACGGACTAAATAGAATTTCTTATTTTTTCACCCAGGCATCATCCCTATTGCACTATCAAATAGAATCTTCAGTTAAGAAGTTATAGTGTGTCCCAGCAGTGGGACCATTATAGGCTGATTATGTATTAGTGTCTTACTAACATTAAATATTATGGTGACTTACCAGGATCGTCACAGAAATGAGATAAGTCCAGCTCACATTTCTCACTGAACCTTCGGCTTACCACACCGGAGACGATCTCATCAACTGTAGTAATAGATCCAAAGAAATCTATTGAACTCTTATCATTAAAAAGTACGTCTACACTAAACATATTTCTGTTATATGGAAACATGAAGTCAAATTTTATAATTTTCGATATTAGAGATAAATTGGAGGTGTAGAATGTGGCTATATCTCCCTGTGTTGAACATTTGACTGGTACTATGACAGTGCCGAAGTATCCGGATAGCCTGTCAAACAGTTCATGCAAAGTATCCTGCCAGTTGTGTATCTGAAAACATAGACTGTCTTATTACAAAACAAGGTTCATCTTCAAACCCAGGTTTATACCATGGACCCTTTTTTGAATTTCAAACTTTATTCCGAACATTAAGATGTCAGTTTTACAAAACTGACAACTTAGTACTGGACTAGGTCGTCAGTTTTGTATAAAGAACTGTATTTCTATCACAGCTAGGTTCTTATTACAAAAACGGGCTCGATGGTTTAAACCATGACAGAAAAAAAACCTCATTTTGTAATAAGGCCGAGATAGTTGAATAAATCACCATTTGTATTCATGTAAATGCAGTTTTTAGAACATACTGTATTATGTTATATTTATAAATAAATAAATAAATAAATAAATAAATAAATAAATAAATATCCTTGGACATTTCACACAACGCCATCTAGTCCCAAGCTAAGCAACCTAATGCTTGTATTATGGTAACGAGATGGAACATGGTAGATTTCTGTTGGAGTTTGCATGCATCACAGAGGATCTTTTTACTAGAAATGTACCATTGCTATAGAGTTTTTCCTAACAGAGTTGCCATTCCTTGTATTAACTGTATTGTGCTACATCTAACTAATATAATAAATAACAATAAATAATGTGTGTTCAATTACATTCTCATTAGCACCTTACGCTGTCCCTAACTAGGTACCAAACTATCAATTTCATTTATAAATAAATAAAACTGTTTTATTTAGTCATTCTTACTTTTTACTTTAGCTATAACAATCAACTCTGTATCTTGACGTATTTTTAATAAAGGTGATGAGGATATTTCACTAAGTGACATTATAGTCTAAAAGACAAAAGCGTATTTATTTTTATTTATTTCTAATAGAGTATACACAAACTGACCAAGCCGGCTAGTATTAGATAAATTCAGTATGCCTTGTCAGTTAATACAATAACAACAACTTACCATAATTTTGTGGAAATAATGTTTGGCAGCTTTATCTTCAGTTTGTAAACAGTTCTCAATACTTTCCACAATGACTGAAGATGCTGTTACTCTATTGAGTAGGAATTTCTTGTATTTCTCCAGTCCATACTTTTCAGACGACATTGCGAGTTTTATTGATAAACCTTTAATTTATGATGACTTCCTAGTTCTTACACAGGCCCAATCAGAGATTTGCGAGTTTTATTGATAAACCTCTACTTATTGAATGCTGAAATTTCGCCTAAGTAAGATGACTTCCTACAATACTACTTAGTTTGTGCTTCCTACACAGCACCAATCAGAGATTTGAGAGATTGTAATGCAAAATTGATTTAGATTTATTAGATTGTATTTGTAATAAAAAGCAAGAAGCAATTTCAAGCAAGCAATTTCCTTGAATCGATTTTAGGATTTTACGAGTAACACTAACATAACAACATGTCAGATGTCAATGATGTCATTGACAAATGAAATGACAAATTGTCAGTGTCAGTAGTGTCAGTGTCGACTGTATTTGTAAAAAAATAAAAGGAAAAAAAACCACTCTAGTGTTGTATTCAAGTAACAATCTTAGAGCATTTAACTATGGAGATGGCAAGCAGCGAATCACCGAACAACATTTTCTGCCACTTTATGCGGGGGGCGAGGAAAACACATACAGCACACTACGAAAATTTGACAGTGCTAGTGATGTGACACAAACAATGAGTGATATTTCATTACATGAATGAATGAATAAATGTTCATTCATTTTAATTTCTTGTATGTATACGCACGGCTACAGATCACGCTATACAGGGTTATTGGTAAAACACCAACAACCTCTTTAGGGGTCATTGTACTCATCATTATGAACAACTTTTAATGAGGAACCAAAACTGAAATCGCGAAAAAAAAATCAGCTGCTCCCTACATTTTGACGAGTTTGATGTAGATAAAAATGTACTGAACAGCTGATTTTTTTTTCGCGATTTCGTGTTTGGGCCCATAGTAAAAGTTGTTCATAATGATGAGTACAATGACCCTTTAAGAGGTTGCTGGTGTTTTACCAATAACCCTGTATATTTCCAGTATAAGCTGATCTCGCATTGTATAGGATTTCCTTATAATTAGAGATCAGT
Organism: Cosmia trapezina; assembly: GCA_905163495.3. Taxonomy (NCBI): domain Eukaryota; kingdom Metazoa; phylum Arthropoda; class Insecta; order Lepidoptera; family Noctuidae; genus Cosmia; species Cosmia trapezina. Next base: position 13,634,418 of record LR991042.1, read on the forward strand.
GTAAACTGGAAATGTATATAGCTTGATGTGTAGCCGTGTGTACCTACACAAAAATACGCAATATGATTAATGCCTGCGAAACTACGTAGGTAGCCAGTAATGACCAAAAAATTTATAGTGCTATAAAAAAAGAACGATTGTATTTATTTATAGAGTCAAATATTTTTTCAAATAACATATTGCTGGACCAGCCGGTCGATTCAGTAAAAATCTCACCGTGAAAACTTAAGTGAAGTGAGTTTGTTTTTGCTAGGAATTGACACTATTGACAGCTCACTCCACGCTCACTTCACCTAAGTTTTCACGGTGAGATGGTTACAGAATCGCACTGCAGTGCCTTTCCCTATCATTCTGCATTTAGGGTCGGCAATTCGGGATACATACTGAGCCCCGTTTTATAATACGGGCTTACGTGTCAAAAAAGTAGGAAGTGTAGAATATAAATAATAAAACAACACAGCCAATTTTATTATTTTGTTAAAAATAACACTTTTATTTTTATATTTATTATTTATTAAAACTTTATGCACAAGTAAAAAAATACTGTACAAAGGCAAACTTAATGCCTGAGGCATTTTCTACCAGTCAACCTTAGGGTGATGCAGAGACAAAACATGGTAGGTGCAACACAAGGGATAGATAACTGGCAAAAGAATAAATACTAATAAATACACGTCTTTTACCCGTTCGGTTTCTTTTTTTTACAACTATTTGAGTTCGGTGTTTACTAGCTAACTAATTAAACAAACTAAATGAGGTGTTTGGAAAACATGCGGGTGTTTCATAGCCATAGTCTAGTTCATAGCGGCTTCATAGCCATGGGCTAGTTCATAGTGGCTTCATAGCCATAGTCTAGTTCAATGACATTAAACATCTAGACGTTGCCATGATTACAGTGTGAAGCGTGGAAGTGAGACACATATATACGAAATTAGTAGGAAAATTGAGACAAAGCATCGTATCGTCTCTTACGGCGTGCCGTATTTTTGCTTGCCGAACTTTCAAATGTTAGCCAAACAAAGTGCTTTCACTGTTACAAAATTAATCTTGCGTCGATTAATTTAACTTTTTTGGACAGTTTTTGTTGCGGCACGCTAACATCAATGACATCATCCGACGAGCCCTTGTCACCGTCGGCGTTCCAGCTGTATTAGAACCCAATGGCTTGGCACGCGACGATGGCAAGAGACCGGACGGCATGTCATTATTTCCATGGAAGGTGGGTGTGGGACGCAACGTGTGTCGATACTCTTGCGCCATCCCATCTTCATGGCTCGGCGTGCTGTGCTGACACTGCTGCTGCGGCTGCGGAAAACCTCAAGCGGCGGAAGTATAATAACCTTATCGGTAATTATATTTTTGAGCGGTTTGGGGTTTGAAAGCGGTGGAATAATTATTAAATTATTCCACCGCGGATTAATTTTTTTTCAAATTGCACGAGCTGCAAAAACTCACATTCGAAACGAACTAACTGTTATTTTTAGGGTTCCGTACCTCAAAAGGAAAAAACGGAACCCTTATAGGATCACTCGTGTGTCTGTCTGTCCGTCTGTCACAGCCAATTTGCTCCGAATCTAATGGACCGATTAAGTATACACATATGGATTTTTGTGACCCAAACACGTACAGTTAAAGTAAATATATGAATTTTGAATATGAGAGTCACTTTTAGGGGGAAAATAAGAAAATTAAAAAAAAAAGTTTTGTAAACTGTACCGAATGACATGTCAAATGAAAGGGCTTACTGTGAGGGTCTCAAATATATTTTTTTTATAATTTTAAAATTTATTGTTTTAAAGTTATTTAAGAAAATAGACGAAAATTGACCATTCCCTCCCCCTTATCTCCCAAACTACAGAGCCTAAAATTTTGAAAAAAAATATAGAAATTAGCCCTATATCTGTAGATTACAGGAAAACCTATAAGAAGTCTGTGGTCTTAAAATAACATGGTAAATCTATATATATAAAAAAATCAAAGTCCTGACTGAGTCACTGACTAATATACCAACGCATAGCCCAAACCAATGGACCTAGAGACTTGAAATTTTGCACATAGATACCTTATATAGTGTAAACATCCACTAAGGAAGGATTTTTGGAAATTCCATCCCTAAGTGGGTAAAACAGAGGATGAAAGTTTGTATGAAAAATCCTATCCCTTGAGTTAAAAGACTTGAAATTTAGCACGAATATTCATCTAAGTAAATTATAAAGTTTATCATTTTTAGTTTTCCTAAACTACCCCCTAAGGAAGGATTGGGGTTGTCAAAGTTTGTATGGAGGAACTTTAACACGCGGTCCGATTAACTCAAAACTCCGTTTTTATACTTGAGACCAAAAATTAAGACTAACGTGTATTAGGGTTTTCCAAAAATCTACCCCTAAGGGGTGAAAAGTTAATTTTATAGCGGAGGATTTTATTGGGGGCTTGATTAACTCTAAAATTGGTGTAAATAATGTTTGAGTCAAGTTATGGAAACATACCAGACGATTTTTGAAATTCTTTAGGTATCTGTGTTCGTGAAAACAGAGATACAGTTTATATGAAAAATCTTATTAATTTGGTTAATGAACTTGAAACTTAGCACAAATACTTGCATAAGTAAGTAATAATGTTTATCATTATTAGTTTTTCAAAACTACGCCTCAAATAAGGTTTAGGGATGTTAAAATTTGTATAGATAAATTTTAAAGCGCAGTCCGATTAAAAAAATGGTGAGTCAAGTTAGGAAACTTGCCAAACGAATTTTCACCGACTTTGACGGCATATAGCTGATGTTTTAAGGAGTAACTCAGGCTATTTTTATTTTAGAAAAATAATTAGGGTTCCGCGCAAGAAAATTAAAATCCATGAAATCAGACAACCACGTACAGCCCAGTACAAACTTACTAAGCCTTCGCTGTCTATTACGGCTATAACAACAAATAATAAAAATAAAGCTAAGTTAAAAATTTAAGGGGTCGGTCCCCATACAATAAACATTTCATTTTGAAAAAAAAAAAAATAATTTAGCATGTGGGGTGTCATGTCATTATTTCATCACCGCTGCTCTCATAACGGTGAAGGAAAGCATCGTGAGGAAACCGGCATGTCCTAGAACCAAAAATTCGAAGACATGTGACATCTACCAACCCGCACTGGGCCCGCGTGGTGGATTACGGCCCACTCCCTCTCACCGAGAGGAGGCCTGTGTCCCAGCAGTGGGAACATTATAGGCTGATTATGTGTTATGTGGGGTGTCATCGTCTAGAACTCATCGAGTAGAGTACAAACATATTTTTTTTATCTTTTAAAGTTAAGAAATAGGGGGCCGTAAAAGTTGTAAATTTTACACCATTTTTGTACGAGCTCTAACGCAACAATTCAACAAATTAGGAATTTGAAACTTCTCTAAACCATGTAAGTACCATGAATACTGTATGAAAACGGCGATTCATAAGGTATTTTGTTTAAACATGGGTGATTTTCTGCAACTGCAAAAAATAACCTTGTAATTCACAGTATCATTATAAAATAAGTAAAAAGTTATCTTTGCGATTGTTAAACATATAATATGGTACGGAACCCTTCGTGCGCGAGTCTGACTCGCACTTGACCGGTTTTTTAATAGCCTAAGCCTACAAAAGAAAAGAATTTAAATCGACTCACAAAGAACTGAAATTAATATTTTATAAATAATATTTTTTAAATTTCAACAGTTTTTTTTTTGTGAATGTATCTGGATAAGTCAATCCAGATACTTCACAAAAAAAAACTGAACTATGTTTACTGAACATACTGACTGAAAAAATCATTTATTGTATCAATCATTCATTCACGTTGTCCCTGCACTACGCAAATTCCTTTAATTCCTTACTGTACTACGTTTGCGCTACCAACGTACCACTGTATTTTTCTATCGTAATGTCAACAACGATTATTTCGACATTGTACTTAAATAAAAGTATTTGAATGTATTATTTATACTAACATGTGGTAAGAAACACCATGGTTTCGCAAATTTGAAGTGGCAGATCGCTTTTCGCACGAGGAAACTGCACAATTCACCATTTTTTGGGAGCACTTTCTTGCGACACAATACGATACACAATGACAGCTGTCGCCAAATGAATTAGTTTTATATAACGTGCATGGCCATATGGCCAGTCGACTTTGGCAGAGGGGTTCGCTCAGCTATGCCATCTCCATAGGTTAAATGCTCTAAGGTAACAATACTATTTTATAAGCTCTTATAGCCTTCTTATAGCATACTCTAAGCTTATGGCAGGGCAGAAGTTGAATGTTTCCAGTGAGAGTGAGAGACAGAGCTATAAACGACCTATAGCACCGTTTCTCTCTCTCTCTCTCTCTCTCTCTCTCTCTCACTGGAAACGTTCAACTTCTGGCCTGCTATAAGAGCTCGTAAGCCCCTGGTACGTTATTAGAAGTAATTAGTTCTAGATTGGAGCACTATATTTAATCACTTTTCTTCTCTTTGGCTAACTGATGACTAGGCAGCATGGTCCCTGACTCTAGCCTGTTTCACAAAAACAAAAGAAAAAAAAATCTCTTTGGTTAACTTTGACATTTTAATTTATTTATTGACTCTTGGTTATTTCCCTTGTAATTTGTAAAAAGTATTTGTCAGTAGTTTTACCGTGTCGATACGTGAGTTTATTTCTAAATAAGAAATATGAATAAGCCAGTAATAATATTACTTTGCAAAATTGCACTCTTTTTATTGATTTTTATGAGTGTAATTTCTCATGTCGTAGCCGACTCGGCCCCTAAAAAAATGCAAATTGGGGTTAAAAAAAGACCCAGTGAATGTCCAATAAAAAGCAAAAAAGGAGACCTTTTGCACATGCACTACACGGTAACTAAGTACTATTTATTACTTATTTAATCTTACGAAGCAGCCATGGTCATGCCCATTACTATACATGGAAGTGCGAATGTGGCACGCACACTGCTTGATATGTACATCAATAACTTTCATAAAGCCCATGAAAATTCTTCAACTCAAGTAATACTGCAGGTCTACCACATTAATGTCTCTAATTTTCAGGGTACCCTTGACGATGGCACTGAATTTGATAGTTCCATTCCACGAGGCAACCCACTTACCTTCACTTTGGGTTCTGGGCAAGTTATAAAGGGATGGGACCAAGGTTTGATAGGCATGTGTGAAGGAGAGCAAAGGAAACTAGTCATTCCCCCTCATTTGGCCTATGGTGAAGCCGGAGCACCACCCAAGATACCTAAGTCTGCTACATTAACATTCCATGTTGATCTTGTCAAAATTGAAAAGAAGGATGAACTGTAACTTATATAAAATAGCCTTCAGCATATTTATTTTACAGTCTACAATGTATGTTTGGTGGTGAATGTTATTGATTCAGATGGTGTTTCCAATTTCTTTTCTTTTTTTAAACTTTTTTAACATGATTATTAAGAAAACAATGAAATATATTTTGCTGAAGGTATTTACTTGGTAGTTTTATTTTTCTTAATACATTGTAGGAAGTGGGTGGTAGCGACGTGGGGTTAACAATAATCTGAGAAAGAGAGAGAGACGGAGCTATATTCGACCTATAGCACCATCTCTCTGGAAACTTCCGCTCTGCTATACAAGCTCATAGTAAGCCCCCAGGTCCGTCTTAAATAATTCTACAAAAAAGTCCGCAACACCATATTTCTATCTTTTATATTTTATCTTTTTTAAAAAAGCATTTTTTCGACATACTTACGTTTGGATGATTATTTAAACAAGAAAATAGAAATCCATATCAAAATAAATTGTTTTATGATCACAAGGACATCACAGAGATAAGATTTGACTTTTACAGTACCTAAGTCTATTTATCAGTTGTTCATCTAATTTCGGAGATAATATAAAAAAATACTAAAAAGCTAAATTATTTATTTCATTAATGTTGGTGGTGTCGGTTTGTTTTTTGTTAGTTTGTTTGAACGCGAACTCGCTAATCTCTGAAACTACCCCAGTCGGATTTGAAAAAATCTTTTTGCATTTTATAGCCCAATTCTTGAGGAAGGAATATTTATCATCACGCTACGGCCCAGCAAAAAGAAAAAAAAGTCAGAAAGAACGCTAAGCGCAAACGAAGTAATAGCGCGGCCAGGCGATGCGGAAGTATAATAGCATCACGCTAGGGCCCTTAGGTTTAGGAGCCGAGCAAAAAGAAAAAAAAAGTCGAAAAGAACGCTAAGCGCAAACGAAGTAAAAGCGCGGGCAGGCGATGCGGAAGGATTAGGCTATATAACATCACGCTAGGGCCCTTAGGAGCCGAGCAAAAAGAAAAAAAAAGTCAAAAAGGACGCTAAGCGCAAACGAAGTAATAGCGCGGGCAGGCGACGCGATGCAACGGGTGGGCCGGCGGCCGCGGGTAGGGTTGCCATACGTCCGGAATTTTCCGGACATGTCCGGTAATATAAGTCTATGTCCGGCATGTGGGGGGAATACTAAGCCGTCCGGAATTTCTATAATTTTATTTGTGTAAAAATAAAATAAAAGATTACCTATATTAATTCAATATTAACTGTCAGCGAGCGTGGGCGGAGAAGGGGCACTTACGTCTCTCCCGCTCGCCCCTGGTCGAGAATATTCGCGAAAACGTGAATGGCTTAGTTCACTCTCACATAAATATAACGAAAACCAGCATGAAACAACTTGACGTTAACTTATTATACCTAAGTACTTATTTACAAAAAAGTCAGGAATTTTCTTGAAATGTCCGGAATTTACTCCGGAATTTTATTTTTTTTTATCTGGTAAGCCTAGCCGCGGGGGACAAGCACGCGGACGAAGTCGCGAGCAGAAGCTAGTTTTAGTTAAATTGCAAGTAAGTTATAAAGCTCTATATTATATGCCCGCCTCCTATGAATACTGAAGTGATTCTGATCATAGTGTTCTGGTTCTGTGATCCCGATTCATAATGATAGCGAACTACAAGACTAGGTACACACGGCTACACATCAAGCTATACTATTCCAGTTTACACTGATCTCTCATTGTAAGGAAATCCTTTACAATGCGAGATTAGCTTATACTGGAAATGTATAGCTTTGGAAATGTATAGCTTGATCTGTAGCCGTGCGTACGAACCATACGAACCGAAGACTGATCTAGGGATGTGAAAAAATAATCGATTATGGAAAAAATCGATTAAAAATCGTTTTTTTTTCAATAAAAATCGATTATTATAATCGATTTACATAATACAAAAATCGATTTATTTTTCACTGTCGATTTTTTTCACCCGCAACGGCCGCAACATCCAGCGTTTTAGTCAGGAGCGCGAGGTCGCAAAGTGCCGCGAACCCGTACTTTCTAAGCGTTTACCAAAACTTTTATTCGCAAATTCATTGCCCACAGGCTTTTAATTAATTTATTTTATGATTTAATTATGTACATTTTTCCAGCGAAAGGAGAAAAGAAAAAATCTTTTTGCCACTTTACGCCCTTGTAATTTGTTAGGAACAATGTATACCTTTACCTTGATTAGTTAGTTTATTCCTCAAATGTCAATATTTCATGAAATAGTCATTCGATATGATTACTTGGGTCTTATAGAGTTGTATTGATGAATTTATTGATTATAATTTTGTAAATACATACTTTTTATGGTCACGAATCGTATTTTGGTCATCATAGAACCTAATACTGACTTGGAAATTGCAAAAAATGGTAAGAAAATTTGACTTTCGCGGGCTATTCGGGCGATTTCGCCTAAATCCATGAAAAAATAAGGAAAAAATCGATTTTTTTAACAAAATCGATTATTTTTATTATAAAAATCGGTTATTTTTTAATCGATTTTATTACTAGGCAAAATAATCGATTAATTAATAATCGATTTTTTGTGTATAATGTCACATCACTAGACTGATCGGCTCAGGCGCAAAATGTCGCTTTCGCAAAATGTCTGCTGCTAGTAGTAAAATGTCGCTTTCGCAGAATGTCACTTTCGCCAAATGTTGCGTTAATAACTTAGAAAAAAATTAGCCAGGTTTAAAAAAAAAAAGTTGGTATTTTTTTTCCAATTTCTTATTAAATGTTTACAAGTTTTTGAAGAAATTGGAAAAAATAGCCTTTTTTTTAAACCTTAAGTTTTTTTTTTTTTTTTTTTTTTTCCATTTTACCAATTAGTTTTTTTATTTCAATATACTTAAAAATAAGCTAAAATAACTTAAAAATATAATATCTTAAACTAAAACTAATAAAAAACTAAAATATGGCGTCGAAAAATTCCTCCGCATCGCTGTCGACTGGTAAAGTACCCAAGAGACTGGCGGCATTGCCACGTTGTATGGCAATGCTAATCCTCTGGCCAAGGTAAAAGCCAGCCCTTGGGTCACGGGAAGTGTCAACAAGCCGTTTGGAGATTTCCTTAAACAAACTATGAGCACTCGGACCCCACGGCCCAAGGGTTTCAACCCCAAACGGCTCAAAAATATAATTACCGATAAGGTTATTATACTTCCGCCGCTTGAGGTTTTCCGCAGCCGCAGCAGCAGTGCCAGCACAGCACGCCGAGCCAGGAAGATGGGATGGCGCAAGAGTATCGACACAAGTTGCGTCCCACACTAAAGGCCTTCCCACCTTCCATGGAAATAATGACATGCCGTCCGGTCTCTTGCCATCGTCGCGTGCCAAGCCATTGGGTTCTAATACAGCTGGAACGCCGACGGTGACAAGGGCTCGTCGGATGATGTCATTGATGTTAGCGTGCCGCGCTAAGCGACCCGAACTTCGGCTGCAAGGCAGGCCGTGGTGTCCGAGGCTGCTGACTACTTCGCCACAGTGACAGCGATGAGGAGAACACGAAGGAGCTCCAAGTCGCAGGGAAGCAGCGAGGCGGAAAGTAGTGTCGTCGAACAAAGTGCCAATGTTCGACGACGGTAGCGCATGAAGCCACAGACCCGACTCCCACTTGCCCACAGCAAGCAGGCGCGCACGCTCCGCAGTAGTAGCAGACGTGTCAAATAAATTGTTCTGTACTACTCTGCAGAGCGGCTCATCCCACCGTCTCTGGGAAGATGGATTGTCGGGTGGGTCTGAATTCGGGCAAGCGAGTTTCCAGGCATCCATAGCCTCGGTGAAACAAGGCACATCAAAATTAACCAGTGTGGAGGCTAGGATTTTCCTGATTAATTTCTCTGTGCCGTGGACCGAGGATATGAACGCCAGTAAACTAATACTAGAAATTTTGCGGACGCCGAGGCCTCCCATACGGATGGGAAGAGTAGCTTGTGCCCAAGCACGGTCGTCCAAGGCCACATTTAAGATCAAAGTTAAAGTATGCCGGATAATTTTGTCCATTTCGTCTAAAAGGTGATTGTGCTTCCATAAATGGGAAGCGCGAAGGAAATATGTTAATTTAGGGCCAAAACAGCAGTAACGAATTAATGTTATGGCCGAATGCATGTTAATTTGGAATAATCTTTCCGAAACGTCATTGAAATTTTGAATTTTTTCTTCAATAAAAAGAGGAAAAGAATTTTCATAGATTGGAGACCCGAGGAGACGAAGAGAGTTTTTTTCGATAATTTTGATTTCTGGGGCTATTGCATTAAATTTAGGAAGTGTTAGATGTCTGTCAGTACTGTCCGCTAAAAAAAGTTCACATTTCGAAAGATTGAGATCAAGGCCAATGGAATGAAGTTCATTTTTAAAAAATTGAAGATCGTTTAAAACAGTTTCTACATCGCCTCCCAAGGTTCCATCATCAAGATACCAAACGTTAAATTTGGAATTTAGATGTCGAATAATTGGGTGAATGGCTAAACTAAAAATCACTGGCCCGAGGGGGTCACCTTGTTGACAGCCAACAGCAGATTCCAGAAGGTTGTCCCGATACAGTAATTTAGAAGGGTGTCTGTAACATTGCCAAAGGAAACTATAAATTTGGGGTATTTCTTTTCTAGTTTCTGCCAGCAAGGTGTCCCTATTAACAGAATTGAAGGCATTCTTTATGTCAACCTTAAGTTACTAACGCGACATTTTGCGAAAGTGACATTTTACTACCAGTAGACATTTTGCGTAAGCGACATTTTTCGCCTGAGCCGACTGATCATTATCATCTAATTCGGTAATCACAAAATACTAGTCGATACGAGTTACGATTACGAACGACTTGTGAATTTATAAAAAATACTAAAGACACGGTGTCTAGGCAAAACGGATTTCTTACTATTTTCCAAAACTACTGGAAAGAATCATCAAAATTAATTTTTTGAGTTCATTTTAATATTCCTTCTAAAAAGTCGAATCGAATGAATGGTTGAATACTTAGAGCATCTCTAACTAAGGGTGCATAACATGCTCTAACTATTATAAGCAGTGTTGCCGTTAGCGTACATTTTACACATTTGACGTACTTTTTAAGCCTCCCATGTGTAATGTGTAATGGGGTTCAGTTTACGTACCTTTTCAACTTAACATCCAAAATTGAAACCGCCGCCAAAACGAGAAAACAATATAGATCTTCGGTCCTAGGTACCGTTGGCCCATGTAGTCACAGACCTATGTACTTAGAGTAATAATTCTATGCCTATGTACGTAATGTAGGAAGTAGCTCTGTCTCGCTTCATCCGAGAGTAGGCAATGAACATTGTATCGTGTATCTGACCGGCCGGGCGCGGCACGTTCACCAAGCGGCCAAGTGACCACAGACACAGACACATACGATACAGAACACACTACTCCTACTCTGTGACTACTCTACTCACAGGGCGCGCTTGTTTGCAAAGAGGATAGTTTTGATAGGTACGGTACATTTTGTTTTGTATTTTTAAGGTGATTGCGCTGTGTAGCCTGCGAAATGATTTTTTTTTTTGATTTTTTGCAATTTGCAGGTCCGTGTCATGTTGTATCTTGATCAAAATAAGATACGCGGCAATAAAACATATGTATTCACGTAATTTTAACCATAAAAGTCATCAATACATCTCTCTAAGTTAGATTTCGTGCAGATTCGTCAAACGAACGAAATCTAACGAATCTGCACGAAATTTAACTTAGAGAGATGTACTGATGATTTTTATAGGTAAACTTATATAAATACATAAGTTTTATTGTTTGATCAAGATACAACCTGACACGGACCTGCAAATTGCGAAAAACCCAAAAATAAACGAATTTCGCGGGCTACACAGCGCAATCACCTTAAAGCGAAAGCGCTAGGTTAGCCCGCGAAATTCAAAATTTCTTACGTTTTTTGCAATTTGCAGGTCAGTGTCAGGTTGTATGTTGATTAAAATATGATTCGCGGCCGTATGGTTTTACAGAATTATAATCTTTAGAATCAGCAATACAACTCCATAAGTTAGAATTGACCTCAAATCTAGCGATTTCATGAAATCATGAGGTTTGAGGTAAATTCTAACTTATGGAGTTGTATTACTGATTCTAATGATTATAATTCTGTAAAACCATATTAGTTACGCCCGCGAATCATATTTTAATCAACATACAACCTGACACTGACCTGCAAATTGCAAAAAACGTAATCAAATTTGAATTTCGCGGGCTACCATAACGCATCCTCCGAAAGAATTCAATGAGTCATTCAATCATATAACTCGGGAATGTTTTTATATAATATTAGCTGACCCGCCAGACTTTATCCTGTCAAAATTACGATTTAATTTTTTTCCTATTTTTTTCTTCTTTTTAACGGTATGAAATATACTTTACGACTATTCTCATAACTACCAAATATGCATAAAAAAAACATAAAAAAATCGGTCGAGCCGTTTCGGAGGAGTGCGACCACAAACACAGTGACACGAGATTTTTATAATATTAGTTAAGTAAGTAAGTTTTCTCACACCTAGAATCCAAAAAATAAAACTTCTGCTGGCGAACAGGCAGTGTCTCCCTGTCTCGCAATGAATATTGCGAAAGGGCGAGAGAAGCAGTAGTGAGTGATTTTAGTAAAACCATTGCTTATGTACCTTTTTAACCCAAAATGTACGTTTTCAGAGCTGGATATGTACCTTTTGGGAACTCAGTTGCGGCAACACTGATTATAAGTGTGCATCCATACTGCTGGCCTAGCGCGGTAGCGACCGCGACGGGAGCGAAATATCCTCAGAAGAATAACTATTACTTTATATAGTGTGTATTATCTATGAGAATAACTAAAGGAAATATCAAACATGAAACCGCCCGCCGCGCCGCCGCTTGTGTCCACAGTGAAGTGACCATAGACTACTATTATACAGGTGACTTTGAAAACATGCGACATGCGGCAAAATTTAAGGGGGTGTTCTACGCATCAATATGAACAACTTTTACTAAGGGACCAAACATGAAATCGCGAAAAAAAAATCAGCTGTTCAGTACATTTTGACAAATTATGCGAACATAAGCCGCAGGCTACGCTAGAGCTACTGCGGTGAGCGGGGGCGACCTGCGGGGCGGGAGGAGTACGAAGACGTGAGTTTGTCTAAATTGGAACTTTCATGTTTAGAAGGAAGTATTTTTTTTTTATTTCATCCCATTGTTTTTTAGGAAATTTTTGTCTTATTTCATCCCATTTTTTTTATTACATATTTATTCTTATATTGATCATCCTTACTGCACCAGATTGCTGGCCGAGACATTATTTCACTAATAAACTCCTCCGTATTTATGTTTTGCATCGCGGATAATTCATCATTTAATAAATACGCAGGACGCGCGAACTCGTACTATTCCCTCCGCTGCTCGCGGTCGCCTGACGCGCACGCCAGTAGCGCCAAGATGGCGCCCCCCGTTCAACCCGTATATTATTTTTCCCGCTCATCGCAGACGCAAGACGCATAGACTACTATTATGCAAGACGCGTCGCGCCAGCGTGGCCTGCGACCAAATGTACTCTGTGCCCTGTGCCTGCGACTAAGGCGGGCGCCTAGCGCGACTGCGCGACGGTCCGGAGCGAGATAGCGCGCGTAGTTTTCAAACGTTCCTATCCGAAGCGCCATTTACACGGGGCAAGTTTCTGGAACGTATGGCCATACTACGGGCCCAGTCAGCAAGCGAGCTTATGCGCGGGTGGCGGGCAGTGTTGCCAATTTAGTGCTTTCGGTAGTAATGTGCATTTTCTGTTAAATCAGTGCTTAAGGCGAAAGCGCCAGGGTAGCTGTTGGAATGACACAAGTCCATCACTACACCATGAAGGATGTCGGGACATAGTGATGTAAATTAGCTTTACTTACTATTTATTTAATCTATGTATACTTCCTTTTGTTCCGGTCTCTTCCGGGTGCAGCCATTTACATTACCTTACGTTCCTGTAGAAATGTGTTCTCGTATAACAGCAGTGATAAAGTGATAATACCAATTTATTGTTCTAAAGCTTATAATTGTTCTAAAAGAATAAACAAACAGTGTCCTATAAAATCGCATTCGTCTTTTATTGTGATCATACACCGAATCAAACCTTGTATCCAACAAATTGGTAGCAGAGCGTGGTTCTGATTTTCGGTTTTGGTCACAATGTCTACGACAATGCGAAATCCGCAATATAATCACATTGAGCAGCTCAGTCGCGATAACTACGATACTTGGGCTATACAAGCTCAGGCGATTCTTGTAAAGAACGATTTATGGGCTACGATCGGCGAAGAAAAACCAGATGCCGGTAAGGATCTGCTCGCACGTTCAGAGCTCTTCCTCATGATCTCACCTAAAGAATTGAGACAAGTAAAAAATTGCAAGTCTGCATCTGAAATATGGGCAAAATTAAAGTCCATATATCAAAGTGAAGGCCCCGCAAGAAAGGCTACGTTGCTAAAGCAATTGATCCTAAAGAAAATGACCGATTCAGATGATGTACAGGATCATATGGCTGCCATGTTCTTCTGTGTCGACAGACTTGAAAACATGGATGTAAAAGTAAATAATGATCTGCTGAGCATTATAATTCTCTACAGCCTGCCATCGTCATTCGAGAATTTTAGGATTGCCATTGAGACGCGGGATAAATTGCCTCTCCCAGAAGACTTAAAAATAAAAATCATTGAGGAAAGTCAAGCACGGAAAAGGAACAAAAATCACAATGCATCGAGTGAAAGTGCTTATTACTCCAACAAAAAGAAGCTCAAATGCACAGTATGCGATAAAGTTGGACATCAAGCGTCCAAGTGCTGGTCTAAAAACAAGAACCAAAATTCAAGCTCATCGAGTGATAATAATAGAAAGAAAAATTCTAAAAATTTCTTTATTACAGAGACAGCAAATACAATCCATGCTGATGCAGGTGATGTTTGGTGTCTGGATAGCGGGTGCACATCCCACATGTCCAGTCATGTGGGATGTGCACCCGCTATCCAGAAAATGCCTGGAAAATTCCAAAACATTAAAACCGAGCAAGGGAAGTTGAAATTAGCATCAAATCACAACACTGAAATTAAAGGTACGGGAATAGTCTCAGTAAATTGCAATAACACTGAAATTAATTTAAATAATACTCTATATGTACCAGAGCTAACAACAAACTTGTTGTCAGTTGCTCGTATAACAGAGCATGACCATACAGTTTTGTTCACTAAGGATAAAGCCTATATTAAAGATTTAGCTGGAAAAACTATAATGACAGCTGATAAAAGGGATGGCCTTTATCTGACTCAGTTTCCAAGTTTGCAAAAAATAGAAAAAGCAAATAATATTTCAGATAATAATATAATGAAATGGCATAAGAAATTAGCTCATTTAAATGAAAAAGATTTAAAAAAATTATCATCTAACAATCTTGTGTCTGGATTAGACTTGAATAAAGATGACATGTTTGAAAATTGTGAAAGTTGTATTCAAGGAAAAATGACAAGGTTGCCTTTTTCTAAAAATTACAGTATAAAAACTAAACAAGTTTTGGAGGTTATACATACAGACCTATGTGGACCCATGCCACATGCAACCATTGGTGGTTCTAGATACATGTTAACTTTTATTGATGACTACAGCCGATATTGCCATGTTTACTTCTTGCAAAACAAATCTGAAACATTGGAAAAATTCAAAGAATATAAAGAAGAAGTTGAAACATTCACAGAACATAAAATAAAATATTTACAGTCAGATAATGGTACAGAGTATTGCAACAATGAATTTGAGACATATTTAAAGGATAATGGTATTCAGAGAAGATTATCAGTTATATATACACCACAGCAAAATAGGCTGGCCGAAAGAAAAAATAGAACTCTAGTAGAAAAGGCCAGATGCATGCTGATTGAATCAAAAGTTCCTGACAGGTTGTGGGCAGAAGCAATAGTAACAGCAAATTATATTGTGAACAGATGTCCAACTAAATCTTTAAATGGAGAGACACCATACATGAAATGGGTTGGTCGCACACCATCTGTAAAACATTTACACATTTTTGGATCAAAAGTATTCACACTCCACAAACAAAAGAAGCACAGTAAATTTTCACCAAAAGCAAGTGAAGGTGTGTTTGTTGGATATGCAAAATACAGCAAAGCTTACAGAATATATTTGCCAAAGAAAAATGATGTCATTGTACGTCGTGATGTAAAAGTGTTGGATGGAAAAATGTACTATCAAAATAATGATATCCAAAATGATCAGATTCTGCCTGAACCAGAACAGTCTAAAACAGAAAAAACAAATAATAATAAAGGCAAAAAACAAGAAAGGAAGACAAACATTTTACCTTTTCAGTTTTTTTCTTTTCAGCCTTCTACTTTTCAGCCAAATGTGGAAAGTAGTGATGATGATGATGGTGATGAAACTATGCACTCTTTCAGTGAATATGAAGATGAAAATGAAGACACTGAAACTAATACATTAAGTCCACAAAATATGACTTCACCTCACAAAGAAGAGCCAAGTCAAAGTCAAAGTGAGGAAAAGGATAAAGACCAAAGTCGACGTCCTGAAAGAAAAAAAGAACCTCCAGTATGGGCCAAAGATTATGATCTTCAAGAGGCAGATGAATGCTCTTATTTATGCGGAGAGATAGAAATAAATGATGGTAATAAACATGAATGGCAGGAAGCCATAAAAGCTGAAATAAAAGCTCACATTAAAAATGACACATGGAAAATTCAACGAAAGGAGGAGAATTCAAAACATATTGTGGACTACAAAAATGGTCTTAAAAGAAAAAATGGGTCCAGACGAAAAAATTACCAAAAAGGCGCGTTTGGTGGCTCGTGGTTTTACTCAAAGACCAGCAGTGCGATTCTGTAACCATCTCACTGTGAAAACTTAGGTGAAGTGAGCGTGGAGTGAGCTGTCAATAGTGTCAATTCCTAGCAAAAACAAACTCACTTCACCTAAATTTTCACGGTGAGATTTTTACAGAATCGACCGGCAGGAATTGACTACAACGAGACTTATGCTCCAGTGGCCAAACCAAGTTCAATCAGAACATTATTGGCTCATGTAGTTGAACATAATTTAAAGCTCCATCAAATGGATGTAACTACTGCTTATCTGAATGGAGACCTAAATGAAAAAATAGTCATGAAAAAACCTGAGTATCTAGAAGAATACATAACAAAAATTATGCTTGAAGAAAGTGAAAAAGAAAATTTGGATTTATTCAACAAAGCAAGAGATATGCTTCAAGACTTAAAACAAATAAAAGGTGAAAAAGTCTGCTTATTAAAAAAGGCCTTGTATGGTCTAAAACAAGCTGGTCGACGATGGTTTTATAAATTGGACCATGAACTCAAGAAAATGAACTTTAAATCATCAACAGCTGATCCATGTATCTATACATGGGCACTAGGCACAGATAAGATGATTGTTGCAGTGTATGTTGACGATTTGGCCATAGCTTACTCAAATGAAAGCTCACTAGAGAAATTCAAAAAACATCTAAGCCAAACATTTGAAATGAAAGATATTGGAAAATTAAAATATCTTCTTGGTATGGAAATTAATTATGATGACAATAAACTAAAAATTACTCAACAAAAATACATACAAAAAGCGTTGAAAAGGTATAACATGGAAAATTGCAAACCAATAAGTACTCCAATAGAATCATATTTAAACCTTGAAAAAAGTGAAGATTGTGACAAGAATATTCCATATCAAAACCTGATTGGAACCTTGATGTATTTATCTGTGGCAAGCCGACCAGACATATCCTATGCAGTAAGCTATCTATCACAGTTTAACAATGCATACAGTGAAGAACATTTTAAATATGTAAAACGCATATTGAGGTATCTCAAAGGTACCATGGATGTTGGTATCTGCTACACCAAATCAAATAAAAAGGTATATGGAATGGCTGATGCAGATTGGGCCGGTTGCAAAATAGACAGAAAATCTTACTCTGGCTATTGCTTTAAATATGCAAATGGTTGCATCAGCTGGGAATCTAAGAAGCAAAGATGTGTTGCTCTATCAACAGCAGAAGCTGAATATATAGCCCTAACTGAAGCTGCAAAAGAGGCTATCCATTTAAAATTGTTATTTAGTGATTTAGGCACTAATATAAACAATATTGTAATTTTCAGTGACAATCAAGCTGCTCAGCGACTTTCCAACAACCCCATCATCAGTGGAAAGTCAAAACACATAGAAATAAAACAGCACTTCATAAGGGAGTGTGTTCAACGAGGGGAAATCAGCATCCAGTATAAACCTACCCAGGACATGGAGGCTGACATCCTGACAAAGGGTATCCCTGGACCGAGGCTCCAGATGCTGCGAAGCTGCCTTGGCCTCTCATGAGTGAATAACTCGTGAGGAGGAGTGTTGGAATGACACAAGTCCATCACTACACCATGAAGGATGTCGGGACATAGTGATGTAAATTAGCTTTACTTACTATTTATTTAATCTATGTATACTTCCTTTTGTTCCGGTCTCTTCCGGGTGCAGCCATTTACATTACCTTACGTTCCTGTAGAAATGTGTTCTCGTATAACAGCAGTGATAAAGTGATAATACCAATTTATTGTTCTAAAGCTTATAATTGTTCTAAAAGAATAAACAGTGTCCTATAAAATCGCATTCGTCTTTTATTGTGATCATACACCGAATCAAACCTTGTATCCAACAGTAGCCCGCGAAATTCAAAATCAGCAATACAACACCATAAGTTAGCATTTACCTCAAACCTCATGATTTCATGAAATCGCTAGATTTGAGGTAAATGCTAACTTATGGAGTTGTATTGCTGATTCTAATGATTATAATTCTGTAAAGCCATATTAGCTACCGCCGCGAATCATATTTTAATCAACACACAAGCTCACACTGACCTACAAATTGCAAAAAACATAAGAAATTTTGAATTTCGCGGGCTACCCTGGCGAGAGATTTTGTGCCTAGCGCGCTAGAGTCTGTCAAGCGAGTCGTGTCCACGACCATTTAGCTGATTTCTTAAAATGGCAATACGATTATCTGTCAGACGGATTGTCACAACTTCTGTTCTTGTGTTCTACTAAGCTACAGCATTTTGATACTTTTAGCTCAATTATTTAATTTGTATTAATGGAAATTTAAAGAAGAATGGAAAAGAAATATATTACAATAATAATATAATATGCACAGATCCATTGCCGATGTAGAACGAGTGTTCAGCCAAATGAGGGGTTGAATCATGGAACAAAACGAGCTACTGATATGTCGACTAACTGAAAACTTACAATTGACGACAGCAAAGGGCTTAGTGCGAGTTTTTCATACTTACTTTACGTACGTCATTTTGTGTGTAATAATTGTGTTTCCTATTATAGTCAGGTCCTATTCCTATTATAGGCGGCGCTTATTAATTTGCAGTACAAGCTGACGTTTACGTTAACGTGATCGAGTAAGTATAAAAACTCGCACTAAGCCCTCAGTTTCAGAGGGCTTAGTGCGAGTTTTTATACTTACTCGATCACGTTCACGTTAACGTAAACGTCAGTTTGTACTGAAAATGAATAAGCGCTTTCTGAGGGCTTAGTGCGAGTTTTTATACTTACTCGATCACGTTAACGTAAACGTCAATTTGTACTGAAATTGAATAAGCGCCGTCTGGTGACTATAATGGGAAACACAATTATTCCATACAATTTGACGTACGTCAACGTTAACGTAAACGCGATCGAGTAAGTATAAAAACTCGCACTAAGGCCACTGGTGACTATGATGGGAAACACAATTATTACATACAAATTGACGTACGTCAACGTTAACGTAAACGCGATCGAGTAAGTAAGTATAAAAAACTCGCACTAAGGCCACAGTACAAATTGACGTTTACGTTAACGTGATCGAGTAAGTATGAAAACTCGAACTAAGGCTCAAAGAGTAAAGTAAGTAAGGCTACTGTTTTCTTAATTGACATTTGCGGGCAACACTTGTCTGGTAAACTTCAAGTTTCAAGGTGTCATTCAAAATTATTTTTTCCGTATTTACAAATTGTCTTTTCTAATTTTGCACGGTTCAATGATTTGTGATAACGTGGTAAAATATTAAAACTGGTGCAATAATGGTTAAGATAATATTTTTACACCCCGATTTGGGTATCGGTGGCGCCGAGCGATTAGTTTTGGATGCTGCATTGGCTTTCAAGAAGAAGGGCCACGAAGTAGCATTTTACACGAATCATCATGATCCTTCACATTGCTTTGCGGAGACGAGAGACGGTACCTTTCCTGTATCTGTCGTAGGCGACTGGATCCCACGCTCTATATTCGGTCGGTTCAAAGCCGCGTGTGCCTACGTCCGCATGGTTTACGCAGCTGTTTACATGGCATGGTACGTCATACCGGCTGAAGAACCAACGCTCATATTCTGCGACCTCATATCTCTATGCATCCCATTCTTGAAAATGGCCAGAGGACCTTACCGCGTCGTGTTTTATTGCCATCATCCTGATAAACTATTGTCGGCTGAAGGAGGCATTTTGAAAAAGATATACAGAGCGCCATTGAACTGGCTCGAGGAATTGACAACAGCACAAGCAGATAAAGTGTTAGTTAATAGTAAATATACTGCCAGAGTGTACCAAGATGCATTCCAGAGAATCAAAGATACACCTGATATCTGCTACCCATCTATAAACACTGAGTTCTTCAGAACAACAACACCAAAACCTTTAAAAGAGATTGTTCCAGTAGGAACTGATAAGTTTATATTCTTGTCAATAAATAGATATGAAAGAAAAAAGAATCTGCAATTAGCACTAAGAGCATTTGAGCATTTAAAACATATTTTGAACGAGGCTGATTGGAACAGAGTGCATTTAATAATGGCTGGAGGATTTGATCCAATAAATTTAGAAAATATGGAGCACTACATTGAATTGACAGATTTAGTGGCAGAGTTGGACATAGAAGATAAGATTACATTTATGAAATCTCCCAAAGATGATGAGAAAGTGTCTCTTTTGTATAACTGCCGAGCTTTGGTTTATACTCCATCAAATGAGCATTTTGGCATTGTTCCCCTAGAAGCCATGTATTTCAAGAAGCCAGTGATAGCTGTGAACAGTGGAGGACCTACAGAAACAATAGTAAATGAAGTGACAGGGTTCTTATGTGAACCGAGCAGCAAATCCTTTGCAAATGCCATGAGCAAATTGGTATTGAATCCTGAGTTAGGTCAAAAACTTGGTGAAGCAGGCCTAAAGCGATTTGAAACAAAGTTCTCCTTTGATGCATTCACGGACCAGTTAGATGGAATATTGAACAGAGAGAGACAGATTGCATCTGAAGCCAGAGCTATTGAGTACGAGAACCGTAAACGTAAATAACAGGATGCTGGCACTCCGACAATATGTGATATTGTTTGAGTGTGCTAACCAAAGAAAGTTCATGGAGTACAATAATTTTGATGGCTCAATAACTTAGTAGTAGCACAGTATATACATCATGCAGTTGTTCAAGGAAGCCCAAACTGGTTACTTAGTTTGTAGAACTAAGTAACCAGTTCGGGCTTTCGTCGGACGACTGCATGATCTATAGACTGTGGTAGTAGCTTAGAAATCATTGTGTGTAAGCAAAATAATCTCTCAAAGCTTGCATTATGCTGAAATGCTGTAATAACGGAATGTTATGTAAATGATAAAATTGATGTTAGTTATGTACATAGTGTGTATATGGTATATTTATGTAGAATGAACATAGTTGGGATTATCTTAAGGCAATACTAGGGAGTGTCTTAAAAGTAATTAATTTAATTTTTCTGTGTAACTAATAGCATACATATTGCTATCATCAATTAATAATAGCATTATTATATTCCAGTTATAATGGTATAAGTGCATAAATACTGTGCACTTGAGGTTATCAACTTCGCCTTTACTTACATGATAAATAGCCAATATTATTGCTAATAGCAAGTGTGCCATTGCCATCTGTTAGTATCCCCTTGAGTGTAGCATGATACCACATAGGCATAGGTTCATAAGAGAAAGTGTTAGAGGTCAGCAGATATTGTGTTGCAAGTGCAATTAAACATAAAATACAATCGTCCAATGGCGACCGCGGGCTGACAGTGGTAGCAAACCTATGGGGTTCGGACTTTGGTTGACATTTCGCTTTCTCCTATGAACAGTATCATGAGCAATATCATGCGACACTCAAAGAGTCTATGGACACATACTAAAGATATACTAATGCTACCACACAAACTGTATGGCTCCTAAAAATATTATTCTATGTTGTAATTCTTGTATTAAAGGCTGTGCAAATATTTTCATAATTATAATTGCATGAACATGTATGAATGAATCCTTGATTTCTACATTAATTATCTCAGTAGAAAACAAGAATTAGAATCATGCAACTATAGTTTTGATGCGCTTAGAAGTCTAATAATATTCTTATACAATGTTTAAAAAAAAATGATTAAATATAAATAAAGTCTTGTCATGTGGATTTCCATAAGTAATTCATAAGTACCTAAATGTTAAGAATTCTTGTTTATGTGGTTGTCTCCTCATTCTTCCATGCCATTAGTGTATCCATTTTGCACATTAATTTAGTTACTAGCTGAATTTAAAATAATGAAGTAGAATTTTTTGGCATACCTATTTAAATTAGTGAGCACTACTTAGAGCCGGCTGGCGTACCTACATTTGCCAAGGCGCAGCGCGGCTGTCACTGCCAAACAAAAATTGACCTAGTGGTCATTTAAATAAAGTTGAAAATAAGTACCTAAATAAAATTCCATCAGCCTGAGAGCGCGTCAAAGCTTGTATAGGTCTCAGGTTATTTATTTTCGACTTTCTTTTAACCCGTTGAGTGTCGCATGATATTATGTATGTAATTTTATGACATATAAAATTACATAATTATTTGTCACTGGTAAGGCAAAATTACTTAACCGCCAAAGCCAAAGCGGTTAAGTAATTTTGCCTTTCCAGATGTATATAAACGTATATCAAATAAAACGTAAAATACCATCATCCAATGGCAACCACTAGTAGGTAGTTATGAAGCTATGGGGTTTGGTTCGGTTGACATTTGACCACATATTGGCATGAACCTATGGGGTATCACCTGACACTCAACGGGATTGCAACATCCATATTTGTTTGGCAGTAACAACCGTTTTGCCCCTGCCCACAATGTTATTGTCATCCTGTAAATTTTAAGCCCAAAATCCATGGCTCTTAGGTTTCTAAAGACAGGAGTTGTGTTGAGGTTTAAAAAATTAAGTAATTCTTGTTTACATTTAGGTATGTTATTTAAGCTATATAGCTTTCCATTGATTGGTATTTAATAAGTGTATGTATATTTATTTATGTTCTTGTTGCATAAAAAAAAATATAAGTGGAAATTGGCTGATTGAAAAGAGAGAATCTGTATAAACTTAAGAAAATATACCTTTGGTATACTAAAGATTTACCTGCTTTTAGACTATATCTGCTGATATAGCCATTCATACATTTAACGTAAAATAAATAACAAAAAAAAAAAAAAATATGCATTTAAAAATATTTTTATATTTAAAATATATTTTTAATCTCTCGATATAAAATAAATTGTTACAATGTAGGTACGGACGCCAGCTGCAGCAGGTCAAGCCACCCGAAACTGTCAAATTTTCCCAATCAATCTTGAACATATTGCTTTAGCGGTAAAGATGAAAATCTATTAAAGAATGACCGATTGTAGTAGCTTGATGTGCTGGCATCTGTACCTACCTACTGAAAAGAGAACTATAGCATTTTTTGTTGTTGTTAATGGTTGTAAGTGCTGATGTAAATAATAAAACTTGACTGTAAAAGAATTTATTTTGTTTCATTACTAATCACATAAATTTTTTCTTAACTACTCGAACTGCCGGAAACGCGGATCTACGCGAGACACCGGCATTCAATCGGATATTCATACCATCACACTATTATGGCAAAAGTTTGTGTGTGTGTTTGTATGTTTGTTACTTCTTATCGCTCAAAGGGCTGAACGGATTTGGATGAAATTTGGCACAAGGGTAGACCATGACCTAGAAAAGGACATAGGCTACTTTTTATCGACATACCGAGCGGGCGAACCCGCGGGCTAGTAATATTCATAAAAGTGCGCATTTGACTGTGTTTAGACGGACTTGATCATTGGTGTCGGTCGCAAGCGCGATACCGAGCGTGAGGGTGCACGGTTCGATCCACAGGGCAAAGCCCATCTAGGTTTTTCATTACTTACAGATATTTTTCAGCAGCAGATCAGATAAATGTGCCCCGTTTGTAGCAATAGTCTCTCGCCCTCTACCTCTACATGGGATTTCAGACATTTATGTTGCGAAATGTGGTATATTCCCGATGTCCACCACCGGTTTGGCTACCACTGGGGTACAAGAAACAACTTTTAAAAATAATTCCCGCTGTCCACCACTTCATGGTTAAAATAGGTCGAATCTATTCAAAAACCGAATCGGGGCACCCCGACTTTACGTAGTCTTTTGGCTGCTACCCCTAGAGTGTATATAAAAACCGGAGGCGCGAAGGGAGAGCAACCCCCGCCCGCTGTAACAAAGCAAGGCACCCGTGCGAGCCGTAGCGGGAGAGGCTAGTCGCCAGAGGCGACCAACAAGCCGAAACTGCGGAGGTGAGCATGGGTGCCTATCTTTTGTTACGTAAGGGCGAAGGGGTTGCACTGCCCGCAGCGCCGGAGACGATGCAGAAGCAACTTTAAAGTATTTTGAAGTTAGGTCGTTTCCCCAGTGGTGGACAACGGGAATAATTTTTGAAAGTTGTTTCGCTGTCCCCCAGTGGTGGCCAAACAGGAGGTGGACATCGGGAATAATCGCGAAATGTGGGTAGGTACAACTTTTTTTTTTGTGGATTGGAAATCATCAAATGACTTCTCCCGCTCTGGGTGGACAGACATCAGACTTTTACTGACTAAAACCCACCTGTGTTCCTTCAGTTGCCTATGCCAGGGCCACGGTATCTCTTTCGAACAACCTGCGACCCCGGCGGTTGGGTAGGTCTGGGCTTTGCCTATGCCTTCGGGGAATTCAGGCGCGATGTTACTTTGACCTTGAGTGCACCTCGATGACCATTTCTATGTTCAAGCTGCAATAGTACCTACGTAAAACAAAGGACCTTAGGCAATATGTCTTAGGATGATTTCATTCGAATTTAAAACACAGATAATTCTATGGATAGACAGGTTAAAAAAGTTATTTAAAGAGGACGGTGGGAGTGAGGGTTTAGAATCCCATTGGATTATCAACGTGAACACATTCTCAAACATTTTTTTATTTTTTTTAGGCCGCATAGTTTTCGACTTTTGATGAAAAATGTAAAAAAAAAATACCGTTACCCCCCCTTATCTCCGAAGTTTGTAAAGAGAAAAATCTGAAATTATTCTATGTGATAGAAGTTTATGTAAAGATTACAAGAAAAATAAAACGATGTCTCTAAATAGCACACTTTTTCAGAAATCGGAACGGAACCCTCGGTGCGCGAGTCCGACTCGCTCTTGACCGGTTTTTTTATTTATATAGATATTACCTAGGCATCTCACCGTCCACAGCTGCCGCAGTAGGTACTTATCGATCGGTCTACGGGACCTGCGCGCTGCATTTAGGTCATCCAGCACCGGTGCCGCATTGCCCGCTGCAACCAACAGTGCGCCACCGATCGTGCACCGAGCCAGACGTCCTGGTCTTTCGGTCCGCAGATGGGTGCTGGCGGCTAGCAGAAGCTTGCTGTTCTGGGCGAGAGACAAAGGTTCCTAGATTAGTTTCTTTTAGGTTCTGCGAAGTTCTCGGTGCAATATTTCTCGTTTTTGGGCCTGCTTAAGGTAAGTAAGCACTTACTTTTTAGATTACGTAACCTGTCGACATTGTAGGTAGCGTCCTGAGTTCTGCTGAAGCTGTATGAGTGGATTAGTCGAGAAAATGGACGGAGCTGAATCAATGGATCTGTCGAGAAAATGGAGTAGACTATGGAGTTTTTAGATTTTATGATTTTTTATTGTAGCAGCCTCTGCATTCCTCTAGTTTATATCCTTTGCAGTCTTGGCAAAAGATTTAGGGTAGGTAGTAAAGTATTTTTACTTCCGTATTTCTTTGTGCTATGTCATCATGCGTCACGGGGCGCAGGGAGAGCATCCTCAGCTGTTTTATATAAAAATTCGATAACATCATGATAATTGCAAATTTTTCTTTGGTCCTAGATGGAGTTGTTCCCGAACTGCACCTCGCAGGAGTTCCTACTGACCCTTCAATGCACCATCAGTACACCGCCCACCAGCAGCCTTCTTCAAAGGATGGCGGTAGGCTTTCTGATTATTTTTACTCCTCCAGATCTAAATATACAATAGAGAATAGAAGATGCAGTGGACAGCATGGTTTTCACTTATTACGTAAGTCTTTAGGAGGGTCCAAAAGGTGATATGTGGCACATGACCCTTTTCGACCTTTCTTATAGTGTTACGTAACTCTCACAGACTACATGCGGGGAGGGAGAGAGGGCGGCAGGGGACTGCAGCATTCACCCCCCTACCCCTCTTTTGACGCTTCTACCCGCGCCTCTGCAGCGATGCGACCACTCCTTTGTTTGAATAATCTTTAATTTGAAATGATTGGAATGACCGAATCTTACGTCTAGGTCTAGTTGGAGAATCATCAGCTCTTAAATTAGATTTTTTGTAAATATTTGTCCCTCACTATCTCCATGGGGTTCTCTGTATTGGTCGAAGATAGGGCGGCAGGGGACTGCAGCATACCTTCTCTCAGTTCTCTCCTTCCCCTTGTGACACATTCCCCCGCGCCTCTGCAACGATGCGTCCACTTTTTTGACTAATCTTTAGTTTATTTACAAAAACAGTGAGATGACCGAATCTGTATCTCCTACACATTTCTGCAGCATCATCTCAAAAGTGTAACTGTCTTGTAATTTTTTGTCCGACACTAGGAACATCAGCGAGGGCTCGGGGGCTTCTGCAACTACGCGGTCCCTCCATTGTTTGAGTACCTAATTTTAAATTTACTTGAATCATAATCATTCATGGTATGTCCGAATTCCGTATCTACACGTTTTTGCAATCTAATAGATTGTCTTTTATTTAAATATACATATATCGGGGATTCAGGGTAGGTATTTGTGCCGACAGGGCACTTCAACAGTATACCCCCCTACCCCTTTTGACGCATCTCCTCGCCCCTTTACAATGACGTGGCCACACCCGAGGTTTGGGATAGGTATTTGCGGGTGGCGGAGGAACTTTTTTATGAAATTGTTAATTGATAATCGCGTAATCACAGTGCCACTGCTGCCATGGGGGGTGATCCCCCTTTTTTGTTGCTAGCGCTGGTTGCCATGTGCTTAAGCAAGCGAAGTGAGATTGAAAACTGTAGCACCCCGCCTTGGATAGGTTAGATTTTCTTTCGACCATTCCTACACAAATAGATGTTACTTTGCCGTTAAGAATTAAGACAACCTCAGTATGGTTAGAAAGATTTTCTTTTGACCATTCATAGAATGGATTTGGGCATGGAGCCCGCCTTATTGGATTAAGCTAAGAATAAAGAGCACCGTATAAGTAAGTACTTATACGGTGCTCTTTATTCTTAGCTTAATACGTTAGGGCACTGTAGGTACATAGATTCATCACAAACTGTAACAACTGATTGTTCTTACATTCATTGCAACTTATCAATATTATTTAGTTATACGTATCATCAGTCCATTTTGATTCAGGATTTTCATTTAATATCCTCCTACTCTAAACATACTTGCAGGCTTCATTCAAATGAAATGACAGCTTGAACATTGTTTTAAATATACTTTTTTTTTCTTTCTTACAGAAGCCCTGTCATCCTCCGCCATTTACTCCACTCTGACTCTGAGGATGGACCAGCTCATCTCGCTCGACGCATGCGTCGACCCACTCAAACAACACGACCACGCAACATGCAAGATGCAAAAACAACCAAACTTTGAACAAACACAACCACAAAAAGCTCTAGTCTCACAAATTACTTATTGACTATCCCAAGTAATCTGTGAAACATAAGTCAGAACCTACAAGAAGTATTCTAAAGTTATGATAATGTTTTGTCTCCCTATTTGCTGGAACTGGTCTTATCAGGTTTTTGGCAGGATTCCTGAGTATACGATTCTGTCGAGATCCTGAAGAGACCTGTCTGGAATGCCATAATCTGGGCGAATTAAAAAAGCGGAGCAACTTGCAGGCACCTCTATCTGTTCATCGTTCCGCCCTGGATTTCAATGATATTTCTGATGTCAACAAATGGGGATAAAATACATTCAAGCAGCCTTTATACAATGCTTCTTGTACCAATAATATTTAATTTTGAATAAATGCTGTCAAGCACACAGCAATTTATGACGATTTGAACAATATTTAGTTCAGGCACGGATAGGAATTTCATGGAGGGCTCATGGACCCTTCCCTAAAGCAACACTTTTTTTTTTCTTTTGGGAGTTTCTGGCTTATCCCTTGAATGGACCGTGCCTGAACTAGAAAAATGGAATTCTCTTTTTTTTCATGTGCTAATGCAGAAATACATTAACAATTGTTATAATGTGTTCCTGCTATACGATTGGTAATGAAAACCGACGGAATCCTGCGCACGCGTTCGTTGATTGCGTTTAACTGAGAGCAATTTTGCGCTACCATAAGCTGATTATATCGCTCCATAGCAACCGATGGACGGCAGCACTATCCTCGGTTTTCATTAATATTAAATAATAAATTATTAAGTACGAAGAACACCTTGTAGTTGATTTGTTTTATCAATTTACTCCAGATTTTTAACTATTCTATAATGCTACGCTCACTAGATGTTAAAATAAACTATAATAATAATATCTTTCATGTCTTTTTTTTGCCTTTTTACCCGACTGCAAACAAGGCTTAGGTTAGGTTATTGTTATTATTAATTTATGTTTTTATTAATTTATGATGAAGACACACCTATCTACGTAGGTACCTAATCTAAATATTTATTTCTACATTCTACTAAAGATGATGCAAACCAAAAACTTGTTACAGTTTCACCGTGTATTACAGCCTGAAATTGCTTAGGTACCTACTTGTATTCCGATTACTGATCTTATCTGACCTTGTGCCCCGACTGCAAACTCGCTACGACAAATATATTTTCTGTATAATTAATGAGGCATTAAATGTCTTATTTATACAGAACGATACCACAGTAAAAGATATTTTTACTGTGACGATACTCTTTTTTACAAGCTTTTATTTAGTTTCACCTGTCCCGATGTCTGTCTGTAATTCTAATCTTGCAAGTTTTTGACCCACTTCCCGGTTTGAGATTGATCTGAAATTATACATGCTTAATGTACAATGCATCGAGATATAAGTACGTACGTTAGTACTTATATCTCGATGGTACAATGCAATATTCTTATGACATGATGTAGCCATGGGAACTCAGTAATAAAACGACGCAACCCTATCGAGTTTGGACTCGTTTGATGCGTCTTGACAAGGATCATATCCAGAGTAAAAAAGGTTGTAAAAAAAAAAAATAATAAGTACACTTCTTTACGTAAAAACGATCACCCAATCATCCTGATGCATGATGATGATGATAAAATACGCTGTCAATGTCAAAGCCCTCGCCAGCGCGCCCTAAGCCGAGGTCCTTACCCCACAGTGGGTGTCCTTAGCGTGTGGAGTCGTTCAGTTTTTAAGTTTTATGCCCTCGCTGGAGGCCTTAATTTATTCTTCTTAGCTTGTCGATGGCGAAATAACACATAATTGGGGTGTAAAGGGTGGTCGATGGTGGTGGTGGGTGGTGGAAGTACCTGGCGATTACTCTAGATAGCTCATCTAGGCTGGCCCGTGAATCGACGTCCTATGACAAATTTCAAAAGCTTCTCTCCAAAGGGGTTTCCGAAACATCCCCCGTATGTTCAGCGTTCAGCGATTATTTATAGTTTAGGAGCTAGACGTTTAAATATTTTCTGGGAAATAGGTACTTACTTGACTTCAGACTTTTTTATTTTTCTCTTTATGCTGCATTTAAAAAAAAAGAAAAAATATATAAATCCCTATGGTCTACGATCGATAAAAAATACTATCTATCTAAACATCACCCAAAGTAACTAAAACTTAGTTCGAAGGCATTTCGAAGGTATAATTTTTGCTCGACAATATTGATTTTGTTCTAGATTATCAGTATTAAAAAAAACCGGTCAAGAGCGAGTCGGACTCGCGCACCGAGGGTTCCGTTCCGATTTCTGAAAAAGTGTTATTTAGAGACATCGTTTTATTTTTCCTGTAATCTTTACATAAACTTCCATGACATGGAATAATTTCAGATTTTTCTATTTGCAAACTTCGGAGAAAAGGGGGGGGGGGGGGGTATTTTTTAAAATATTTTTCATCAAAAGTCGAAAACTATGCGGCCTAAAAAAAAACCGGCCAAGTGCGTGTCGGACCACGCACAATGAAGGGTTCCGTAGTTGAAAAGAATTTATCCCAAAAACAAATTTAACATTGTTATAGTAAAAAAAAAATGTGATAAAACTACAAATTAATAATTTTCGGACTTATTCCTTTACTTGTGCTGTAAGACCTTGCTTCATGCCAAATTTCATGATTCTAAGACAACGGAAAGTACCCTATAGGTTTTGATTTACTTACGAGTATCAAAATATGGCGCATAAATGGCAGTAATTTTTTATTGCGGTGACTTAGAAGGTTGATTTTTTGAGAGCTCCAAGGGACCATAGACTTACGTATTCGATATTAATTTCAACTTGATACCTCCACGCGTGCCTGAGAAAAAGGGTCTTGACAGACTGACAGACAGACAGACAGACAGGCAGACGGACAACGAAGTGATCCTATAAGGGTTCCGTTTTTTCCTTTTGAGGTACGGAACCCTAAAAATATTTTTTTTTTGAGAATGTGCAAACAGCGCTCTTTCATATGATACCCCACATGCCCTAGTAGCCCCACTTTGAATTTGTAAGACCCCCTTTCAGTCCCTGTTGCAAAAAAATATATAAATATTTTTATTTCTTTCTTATTTGCAAAATAGTTGAGTAAACGTCATCTAAAACTGTTCCAAATTTCAAGTTGGTTGCGTTAGTAGTTCTTGAGACATCCAGCTGCGACAGACAGACAGACAGACTGAGTCACACCATAAGGGTTCCTTTTTTTACCATTTTGGCACGGAACCCTAAAAAAAGAAAAATAGAGTGGGACACTGACCCCAAAATAGTTTTGAAAACTTCCACGGACCCTCAGCTTTCTAGTAGCTCAATAATCGCTGAACATACGGGTGTTTCGGGAACTTCCTGGAAAGAGGTTTCTAAAACTTACTTTGTACTTCGTTTCACAGGCCACCCTGTCTACAAACCTTCAATAATTACACAACATGCATCATATAGCAAACTGCGGATTATCGACCGGTATTCTAGACTTGCGCGCTGCAGCAGGTCGGTGGGCGTTGCACCACCTCCGCTATGCACCGCCCGGCGCCGCCACCGCCGTGCCGCACTGCGCCTCCGACCACCGACCTGAGCGGCACGATTTACCAGCCAGTCCTCACATCCACGACTTCCTTGGTGATTGAAGAAGGTAAGTGTTTTCATTTAGTTTGGCCTTCTTACTTAGAGCTGGGAAAGTGTTTTACAGTAAATTATGCAGTGGTTTTAGTTAAACTTGCCTTGCAAATTACGAGTATTAGGTAGGCTCCCCAGGCCTCTGAACCGGCCTCTCTCAGGTCTTTGGTTCTTTGGTGGAAGTTTTCGCTTTAGTTAAATGATCGCTCTTCTAATAAGAACTAAGAAAGAAATTGTTGAACATCCAAATTAATATTGATTTAAGTATCGTAGCTCAGAAATTTTTACCACCTTCCCTTCCCCCACACTTCTAAGCCTTACAGGTTCTTTGGTAGAAGTTTTAGCCTTAGTTCGTCTCTTCTAGTAATAATTACTAAGAAATATGGATTATTGATTTTTCGAGGGTCAGCTATTATAACCCCTCCCCCCTCCCCCCTCCTTACCTCCACACCTCTAAACATCCTTCCTTCCTGCTCTTTGGTGAAGTTTTTGCTTTAGTTAATCTCTTCTATTAAGAACTACGAAACAAATTGTTTAACATCCGAATGAATTATTGATTTTTCGAGGGTCAGTAATTATGACCACTCCCCCTCCCCTCCCCTCCCCTCCTTACCCCCACACCTCGGAGCTTCTTTGATGGAAGGGCTTTCCTTAGTTCATCTTACGTATTAAGAAGAAATATTTCGTATACTCGCGAAAGGCGCCCGACCTCACTTTACGGAATGACCGCAACCTAGCATTGTGTGTGCGGAAGTCTAGTTTCAGTATGCCAATAAATTAACGGCTAGACACGTCACAGTGTCTAAAGGTGAGGTTTTCTGTAATATTTCTATAATTCTAATCCTTGGTTTTCTTTCTTCGGTAGCTACCAGCGAGTCCTCCCTTCGCCGCCGCTGCTGCGTGTCGGAGCGGGGAGAGCTGGTCTTTCAAGTCACCGGAAACATTGTAAGTTTTTTGAGGGTGTTTCTAAAGGTGTTACGTTATTATTTCTATCGACAATCTAAATGCTGTACTGCTGTACCTATATCTGTGTATGTAATAGGTACCTACCTTCCGTTTCGACAGAAAGCTTAGCAACGGATGGCAAAAAGAAACACAGTTCGATATCAAGTTTAATAGTTCTTTTGTCACCCATGACGCCATCTTTTACACCAAACTCATAACAAAAATGCTTTCTTTGTGCAAATTGATGATAAGGTAGATATCATCATAAAATCTAACTTAGACCTAACTTAACTTAGTCTTTGAAGCAGTTTTATCATAGGTTTAAGGTTTGTTGGTATCTACCTAAAAGGTTTAATGAACTTTTTTTTTCTACTTTTCCAGGTACTCGTGAAGATGCAGCTTCACTCCCGACCAAGTCTCAACCTCTCCGACTAATAAGCTAAGCCAACTTGTCTGGTCAGAATCAGCTTTCACAGATTATTTATTTCCACAAAATAAATAATCTGTGAAAGCTGATTTCCTGGAAAGCGTTATTGCAAGAAAATATGTCGTCTAATGTTGTAGCCGCCTATCAGATGCTAATCTCGTTAAATCGGGCTAGTTGGCTAAACGCAACTGCTCTTATGAGTAACTTTGTAATTTAGCTCCCGATTTGATGACTCAATTCAGACATTATTCTGGGGTTATTACTTGTAGGTGTTTTTCCCCGGGGTCAATCCTGTGTAAAAACTCTTAACAGATAATTACCCCACATGGCCAAAGGAATCGTTCTTGCAACGTTTTAAAAGCAAATACCAAAACAGATTTGCTTTGCTGTTCAGCAATCAAAATCCTCCAGACGTATTACGACACGCTCAGGTAACGACTTCACTGAATGCACCAGCATACAGTGTGATCAACATGCATTTATTTGCACAAAAAACTTATTTCAGAAATATTAATTAATCAGTTCCAACTTTGATAAATAAGATAAAAGCACACGGATATGAAATTATGACCGGATATGACATGAGTGTCTATGCAAATAGATAACAATGACGGGCGCGGATCCAAGAGGAGGAGTTTTGAGTACCCCCTCCCTCCAAAACAAACAAATAATTTGTTTTGGAGTTCTTGTCCTTGTGACTTGAAACTTGGATACGCGCCTACTATTTATTAAGATGTTGATATCGAGATACTTCTATTGGGATATGCTAATGTTCTTAAATAAGATAATGTAAGGTATCTCTGGTGTATTTTAAGAAAACCATTCAGTAGTTATGTCTGATGAGTGCGGTTATTCGGCGCTTGGATAATTATGATAGAACTGGCCATTAATAAAATATATAATTATGACGTAAGTGCGATTAAATGCGAAATGTATTTTACTGAATTAGAGTAAGGAAAGAAACTCATTAATTTCTTGATGGGTTTCAAATAATTGTAAGGATTAGTACCTATTAATACTTATGTGTTTTAGGAAAAACATTATAATTTCTAAAGATAAACAGTAATTAATATGTATTACTGTTTTGTTTTATTTGAAACTACCCCATGAATGACCAATTAACGGGACGAGCAACGTTCGAAGGGAGGTGATAAAGAATTAGCATTATTAGTGCAGGTGGTCCTGTGGGAGCATTGGTGGCCCAGTGAAACCGGGTCCGACTCACTGATTGTGGGTTCAAACACCAGCATGCATGCACTTTAGGTACTTTGTGCAATTTATTTTATCACCACTGTTCTCAAAATGGTGATAGAAAACATGGGTAGGAAATCAGCATGTCCTAATTAGCACAAAAAAATCGACGACATCATGTGAAACCCAACGACCAGCACTGGTCCCGCGTGGTGGATTATCTACGGCACCTTCTCATCGAGAGGAGGCCTATGTCCCAGTAGTGGGAAAATTATAGGCCGATTTAAATGCAGTTTATTCTTACAAGCAACCGAGTCATGGTAATATTCCCCAACGATCTTAACTTGCTCCGTTACTAGCAAGTAGGACTAAATCTGACCACGAAACCACCTTTGGTTTTACATGCCTACATCTGATTAGGTTTCGATATTTACGGATGCGTATTCTAGATTACCTTGTCCTGGTAAAATATATATGTCTACAAACCTTCTATAGAACACACACTATAGAACTGCTATACAATATGCATCATATAACACACTGCGGATTATCGACCGGTATTCGAGACCTGCGCGCTGCACCAGGTCGGTGGCCGCTGCACCACCTCCGCTATGCACCACCCGGCGCCTCCACCGCCGTGCCGCACTGCACCTCCGACCACCGAACTGAGCGGCACGATTTACCAGCCAGTCCTCACATCCGCGACTTCCTTGGTGATTGAAGAAGGTAAGTGTTTTCATTTAGTTTGGCCTTCTTACTTAGAGCTGGGAAAGTGTATTCCAGAAATTATGCAGTGGTTTTTAGTTAAACTTGACTTGCAAATTACGAGTATTGGGCTCCCCAGATCTCTGAACCTTGGTTCTTTGGTGGAAGTTTTCGCTTTAGTTAAACGTTCGCTCTTATATAAGAACTAAGAAAGAAATTGTTGAGCATCCAAATTATTATTGATTTATCGTAGCTCAGAAATTATAACCACCACCCCTTCCCCCACACCTCTAATCCTTCCTGTAAGGCTTCTTTGGTGGAAGTTTTCGCCTTAGTTCATCTCTTCTAGTTATAATTACTAAGAAATATGAATTAATTTTTCGAGGGTCAGTAATTATGACCCTTCCCCCTCCCCCTCTTTACCTCCACACTTCGGTGCCTTACAGGTTCTTTGGTGGAAGTGCTTTCCTTAGTTCATCTTACTTATTAAGAAGAAATATTTCGTATACTCGCGAAAGGCGCAAGTTTCCGACCTCACTTGACGCCATAACCGCAACCTATCATTGTGTGTGCGGAAGTTTAGTTTCAGTATGTCAATAAATTAACGGCTAGACATGTCACGGTGTCTAAAGGTGAGGTTTTCTGTAATATTTCTATAATTATATTCTAATCCTTGGTTTTCTTTCTTCGGTAGCTACCAGCGCGTCCTCTCTTCGCCGCCGCTGCTACGTGTCGGAGCGGGGAGAGCTGGTCTTTCAAGTCACCGGAAACATTGTAAGTTTTTTGAGGGTACTTCTAAAGGTGTTACGTTATTATTTCTATAGACATTCTAAATGTTGTACTGCTGTACCTATATCTGTATAAGTAATAGCTTCCGTTTCCACAGAAAGCTTAGCAACGGATGGCAAAAAGAAACACAGTTCGATATCAAGTTTATTAGAGCTTCAAAAGTCCTTTTGTCACCCACGACGCCATCTTTTACAAAAAACTCATAACAAACTGCTTTCTTTGTGAAAATTGATGATTAAGATAGATATCAGTGGCGTAACTACAGGGTGGCAAATCGGCAAAATGCCACGGGCCCCCAGTCGGAAGGGGCCCCCGGTCAGAGGAGATTCCCAACTCCGAACATTTAATATTACACATTTAGAAAAATCCGATAAATTTGCCACGGGCCTCGAACGGTATAGTTACGCCACTGATAGATATCATCATAAAATCTAACTTTGACCTAACTTAACTTAGTCTTAGAAGCAGTTTTCTCATAGGTTTCTTGGTATCTACCTAAAAGGTTTAATGAACTTTTTTTCTACTTTTCCAGGTACTCGTGAAGATGCAGCTTCACTCCCGACCAAGTCTCAACCTCTCCGACTAATAAGCTAAGCCAACTTGTCTGGTCAGAATCAGCTTTCACAGATTATTTATTTCCACAAAATAAATAATCTGTGAAAGCTAATTTCCTGGAAAGCGTTATTGCAAGAAAATATGTCGTCTAATGTTGTAGCCGCCTATCAGTTGCTAATCTCGTTAAATCGGGCTAGTTGGCTAAACGCAACTGCTCTTATGAGTAACTTTGTAATTTATCTCCCGATTTGATGACTCAATTCAGACATTATTCTGGGGTTATTACCCGGGGTCAATCCTGTGTAAAAACTCTTAACAGATAATTACCCCACTTGGCCAAAGGAATGGTTCTTGCAACGTTTTTAAAGCAAAGATTTGCTGTTCAGCTTTATTCAAAATCCTCCAGACGTATTACGACACGCTCGGGTAACAACTTCACTGAATGCACCAGCATACAGTGTGATCAACATGCATTTATTTGCACAAAAAACTTATCTCAGAAATATTAATTAATCAGTTCCAACTTTGATAAATAAGATAAGCACACGGATATGAAATTATGACCGGATATGACATGAGTGTCTATGCAAATAGATAACAATGACGGGTGCGGATCCAAGGGGAGGAGTTTTGAGTACCCCCTCCCTCCAAAACAAACAAATGATTTGTTTTGGAGTTCTTGTCCTTGTGACTTGAAACTTGGATACGCGCCTACTATTTATTAAGATGTTGATATCGAGATACATCTATTGGGATATGCTAATGTTCTTAAATAAGATAATGTAAGGTATCTCTGGTGTATTTTAAGAAAACCATTCAGTAGTTATGTCTGATGAGTGCGGTTATTCGGCGCTTGGATAATTATGATAGAACTTGCCATTAATAAAATATATAATTATGACGTAAGTGCGGTTAAATGCGATTAAATGCTAAATGTATTTTACTGAATTAGAGTAAGGAAAGAAACTCATTTTTTCCATGATGAGTTTCTAATAATTGTAAGAATTAGTATTACCTAATAATACCTATGTATTTTAGGGAAAACATTATCATTTCTAAAGATAAACAGTAATTAATATGTAATACTGTTTTGTTTTATTTGAAACTACCCCATGAATGACCAATGAACGGGACGAGCAACGTTCGAAGGGAGGTGATGAAGAATTAGGGTTTAATAATTGAGACCAGTGCAGTGCAGGTAGCCCAGTGGGAACATTGGTGGCCCAGTGGTACCGGGCCCGACTCACTGATTGTGGGTTCAAACCCCAGCAAGTATGCACTTTAGGTAACAGACATTCCCCAGAGATCTTCTGTTCATTTAATTAAGATTTTTAAAATCTTTTATGACAGCCTGGAGGTTTGTATACGGTCGGCAAAACAGAGTTGCACGAGACTTTTTACGGCATCTGACATTAGTACAGAGTACGTACTCTGCACTAATGTGAACACAGCGCGGTAGTCGTCGATAGTTCCGCAAACGTTATATGAGGGCATCACTAATAGCATACTTTACTCGACTGTCGAAGCCACCATCACCCCACAACCACTGTCCTTAAACTCAAACTCAAACTCAAAGCATTTATTTCAATTAAACCAATTACAGGCACTTTTGAATTGTCAAAGAGTCGGTCAGTAGGTAAGTCAGAAAGTTGAAGCTAGTTGCCCATTCCAAAACGTAGATTTATGGAGAAGAACGGGCAAGAAACTCCACGGACACTCTTTTAAATCAAAATATGGTTACAAAATATTGGTTACATCATTCATGTTGAAATTATACATGTGAGAACGATGAACGTTAAAAGCGTCCTTGAATTTGAATTGTTTTTTTTTTATTTTTTTAATACAAAAAAATAAAAAAAAAACAATTCAAAATTAAAATTAAAATAAGCCGTGGCAGCTAAGGTATGACCAGCCTCCACCAACAGCGCCCGTTGACGAACCTGACGTATGGATTCGTTAAATGATCCAACACACGCGCCACCATCAGCGAGGTACTAGAGTGAGCATGACACACTCTCAGCCGCCAGGGCACATCCAAGTCAAATAAAGACGTACCCAGTAAATGGTAGCTTTAGAGTAGGTACATAGGACTCACACATGTGCTAAGCAATTATACAATACAATGGTGATTGAGTCTACACAATGCAAAGCTATTCTTACAATCTTCAGCAGTTCCAACAGTATCTTCAAATGTTAATTAATTAGTTGAGGTTGTGGAGCAGGACCAGCATGGAGCCAAGCATTTTTATCATTTATGTAATCCCCCAACTTATAATATGCCTGCCTGCATAGTGTGCGTTTTATACAAGTTTTAAATTTCGTCTCATTTAGTTAAGGTGTTGCCCACTGTGTACACTGGCAACACAAACGAAATATTGTATTATATTTATTAGAGAGATCATTGTAATCGTGTGCCGTCCATTGTGTGTACCTAAATATGATCCAACTCGGTGTGACCGATAGTCGAGTTGATCTGGCCGACTTTCTACAGATAGCCACGTGTACTTGGCAAAGAATGTTACCTAGTAACACTTTTTTGAGTGGCTATTAATTTAACGACGGCATAACCTACATTCCCATTGACATTTTGTTGTTGCGGGTATGTTTAACAAACATGGGATTTAAGTAATCAATTACAGCCAAGATATTTTTTTTATTATTTAGATGTTCGACAGGGTCCATATTGATCTTTTACTGTATCACACCATCTTTTTATTTTACATTATGGAATGCAATAAACAATTGAGTATTGAGTATTTAGGCACACGAGTGAGCGAAGCGAGTGAGGGTGCTTATAGTTCGTGGGTGTAATTGATCACTTACACCCGAGTTAATCACTCTACTTTTCATCACTAATGCGAAGAAATTAGAAAAAACAAACAAAAAAAACCTGTTTAAAAAAAAAAAAAATTTAATTTTTTTTCATCCAGCTAAACGGAATGGCAATGAAAAATACCTGTTCTGCCTAATCACTTTTTATGTTGTGGGTATGTATTTTATTTCTACTAGCAACATTATGAAAAAAGTGCCTTTTTTAATCGGCGAGTATACTAAACTCTTAATAATATAAAACCGCTTAAGTTACACAATGAATTGGTGTTATTTTTAAAACACACTGGCCAGCAACACGACCGCATGAAAAAAAATCGAAAGAATAAAATTGGCGCCAAGCAGATTTTCTTGTTAAAAACGTCGTTGCAAACATAATTTCAATTAAAATAAATGATGTGTACAATAAGTGACGATGACTTGGATTTGACGGCGGAATCAGTAAAACTAGAGGCAAAGGCAGTCGTAGAAAATCTGGTACCTCCAATATCAAAAAAGAGATAAGTATTTAAAAACATAAATGACGATTTCTCCAAGTGGCGATGGCGGACTAAAAAAAAAAATGAGTTGGTGAATGTCATGTCAGGATGCCTCGTTCGATTTTCAAATTTACTTACCTCCCGTGTGAGGTAAATTGAATTTACAACCCACCAACCACTTTGAGTGAAATGTGGGTTGTAATACTACTGATAAGCTACTTAGGCGATGGTGATGTCCCCATTAATTTCACAGACGACTACATGGTACATATACATTTCAGCATTGCCTTTTTTATTCAGAAAGGATGATTATTGGTTTTGGCAAATAGAATAGTCATAAGAAGACACCCCTCGCTTCTTCTTTTCTTCGATAGACATTGATAAATAAAGACCAGAGAAAAACCAAAGGAAAGATGGATGGATTGCGTGTGTGAGGTTAGGGATGATGTGAAAGAGGAGGACTTAAAGGAGTGAACGATAGAGTGACGGGTGACAGGGGACAAAGATTAGAAGAGTGGGGACTTGGTTGAGCAACGGTTTCCTAATAGACAGTCCCATATTATCAAAAACGGCCTCGCTTTTAATGTCAACCGGTGGTCGTTATTGCTATGATGAGCACGCAATGAGAATGCTGAAGTTTTTCCATCTACAACCATCCCTGGTCACCTCCCTTTGAACATAGCTAATCCTGTTCATTGCTCACGAGACGGGTAGTTTCAAATAAAACAACAACACTATGTACAAATTACTTACTGTTTATCTTTAGAAATTACTTGAACCTACCTAGTAGAATGTTTTTCCTTAAAATACACCAGAGATGCCTTACATTATCTTATTTAAGAACATTAGCATATCCCCATTATTCAAACTTGAAGGTAATGAAAATCAGGCACGTATCCAAGTCTCAAGTCACAAGGACAAAAACTCCAAAACAAAGCATTTGTTTGTTTTGGACGGAGGGGGTACTCAGAACCCCTCCCCTTAGATCCGCGCCTGTCATAGTTATCTATTTGCATAGACACTCATGTCATATCCGGTCATAATTTCATATCCATGTGAATACCAAATTTGTCACAAAACTAGGTATATATGATTTTTTGCATATTAATGCATACTGATCACATCAATATTTAAATTGGAGCAATCAGTGTCGTCGTTACCCGAGACACGTAATATACGACTGGGGGATTCTCAAGAAAGATGAATTGCAAACCCATTTAGCCGTTTGCTTTATAAACGTTGCAAGAACGATTCCGTTGACCAAGAGGGGTTAGGTAGTTATTTATTAAGAGTTTTTACCCAGAAACAACTCCGGGGAAAAACACATACAAATAATGACCCCAGTATTTTGTCTAGTCCTTTCAATCAAATCGAGGACTAAATCGCAAAGTTACTCATAAAAGCATTTGCGTTCAGCCTTTTGGCTCGACTTGATGACATTATCATCTGATACATCGCTACAATAATCACCGACATATTGCTCGCAACCGCTTTGAACAAGATAATCAGCTTTCACAGATTACTTACT
This sequence comes from Cosmia trapezina, assembly GCA_905163495.3. Taxonomy (NCBI): domain Eukaryota; kingdom Metazoa; phylum Arthropoda; class Insecta; order Lepidoptera; family Noctuidae; genus Cosmia; species Cosmia trapezina. The sequence continues at coordinate 13,674,849 of LR991042.1, forward strand.
TTGTAGAAATAAATAATCTGTGAAAGCTGATTGTGACAGTCCAGATGGTTTACTAGCCTATTAGCCGGAGAGGTTGATACTTGGGCGGAAATGAAGCCGCATCATCTCGAAACCTGAAAAGAAAAATGGTATATTAAACCTTGCAAGTATATCAAGCAGTGTGTGTATTTCTTTCTTTCTTTATTATGTATTAAAGAGGAAAGTGACTGATGAAAAAGGGGTTATTGAAGAGGAACCCTTCTTTGTTACCTGCGATCATCAATCCATTTTCATGTTGGAAATTAGATACCATTTACGGAAAACAAATGGCTGCGGAAATGTAAATTAAAGACTTAGTACGTCAAACTGCTCAGTCCTACGGAATAAAAAGGGACCAATTAAAAATATATTTACAATTATTCGGGAGATCCGGTGACTCGAAGGACCAGCTCTCCCCGCTCCGCACGACACGCAGCAGCGGCGGCGAAGCGAGGACGCGCTGGTAGCTACCGAAGAAAGAAAAACCAAGTATTATAATTACACAAATATTACAGAAAACCAAACCGTAGATACCAGGACTCCAGGAGTTGATTAACTGGCATACTGAAACTAGGAATCAAGTTGACACAATGCTATGGTGGTGCAGGTGAGGGCTAATTTTACGACTTTTACGAGAGCCGGTAGTTTTTAACAAGAATTATGAACAATGATGAGCAAACACTTCCACCAAGGAACCAGTACGGCTCAGAGGTGTGGGGGTAAAAGGGGGACGAGGTATAATTTCTGACCCACGAAAAATCAGTAATTCATTCTGATGTTAAACAATTTGCTTCTTAGTTCTAAAGCAAGTACTTCCACCAAAGAACCAAGGTTCAGAGGTGCGAGGGGAGCCTAATCATTTGCAAGTGAAGTTAAACTAAAACCACTGCATAATTTTCTGTAAAACACTTTCCCAGCTCTAAATAAGAAGGCCAAACTAAATGAAAACACTTACCTTCTTCAATCACCAAGGAAGTCGTGGATGTGAGGACTGGCTGGTAAATCGTGCCGCTCAGTTCGGTGGTCGGAGGCGCAATGCGGCACGGCGGTGGCGGGCGCCGGGCGGTGCATAGCGGAGGTGGTGCAACGCCCACCGACCTGCTGCAGCGCGCAGGTCTCGAATACCGGTCGATAATCCGCAGTGTTTTATATGCTGCAACTAGTTATGGGTAATTACAGGAGGCTGGTAGATAGGAAACTATATTCATGCCACATTCCTGCCATCTTGCGGCCGCGATGGCAGTCTGCGCACCGGTGTGAACACAGCCCACAAGTCATCGATAGTTCTGCCTGAAGCAGAAGAGGTGTACTTCACTCGATTGCCGAAGTTTGCTGTGAAAAGAGTGGGGACGCCACTTTCGCTAAGGTGTTGCCAGCAGCAACTATTTTCTTACTTTTTGGTAAATTAATATTGATGAGTATTTTATACAGAGAACATTTGGAGGCATATGTGTGTGACCCTCGTAGCGGTTTATGTGTACCCTATAGACAACCCAACTCAGTGCCTAACCTTCTGGTTGCCTGTCGCTAATGAGTGGAACCGCGCGTTGTCTACAGATTGCCGCGTGTAAAGGCAAAGTAACCACCGTGATGACTGGTTAGTAATTACCACGGAATGACATATTCTCTAAGCCTGAGTTTCCTAAGCAAGCGAGCCTTTACAGGTCACAAAGACTGCCGTCCTTCTATAGACAGTAAAGTTAATCAGCTAGACGCTGGTGCCGTAAATTAAATTTGGCGGTCATCGCTGTCGTAGAAAACCTAAGCAAAACATTGTTCATGCTGATGAGGTAGGCAAGTTGAGGTCAGATTCACCTGTTAAGGATTCGGAATTTTGGATACGACGCTTGGGTCGTAATTATAATACTTTAGCGTCGTTTTAGATGATGAGATCAGTGACTTGTTAGAAAACAACTTCACATTATATCTGACACCACCATCTAGAAGTACCTATACAGGGTGTAAGGGACAGCTCTCCGCAAACCGATAGGGTGAATTCAGTATGTCATACTAAGATGACCGGTACATGATTTTTTTTCAGGAACGTTATGGGAATCAAATAAACCTGATTTGTTTGTGTTTTTGTGCACAAATCGGAGCGTCTATTACTGGTTGGGAGGGGTAGGTAATAGGTATGCGGTGAGTTCGATGAACTCTGTAGCTAGACAGAAAGTGAACAGCTGATTTCACGCGTCATTCGTTAGAGTATTTCTAAATTTTTTCTCACAACATAAATACTAGTAGAAGTCTAAACGCGAAGACTTGTAATTGGCTTTCTGTTGACTATCGTTTCCCTTTTTGTTGTTAAGTTTTTTTTTAGCTGTAAGTCTTCCATGCTGTAATAAATAAATAAATAAATAAATAAATCCATTGCTGGTTTTTTTTGTTTTCAATTTTGTTTTTTTGCTGTTTTTTTACATAAATGGAGTGCTGCGAACACATAATGTAATTTTACACTGAAATAAAGAAAATGTAACTGAAAAATATTTAAGAAATGAAAATTTTCCTGAGAAAATTTCCGGTGGAATATGATTCAAAATGAGGAGCTGAATGCACCCTGTTAGTTTGCGGAGGGCTGTCCCTTCAATCAATCAATCTGCCTAGCCTTTTCCCAACTATGTTGGGGTCGGCTTCCAGTCTAACCGGATGCAGCTGAATACCGGAGGGCTGTCCCTTATACCCTGTATAAATACTTAGAGTATTTTTGTTAAGGCAAGATTTTATGAAGCTGAACTGATTTGTTTTCCGAAAATATTCATTCTGAATTACCTACACTACAAAGGATTGGAGTTTCGAGTTGATCATAAACCTTTGCCCAGTATGGTGTATATTTGTGCAATATACACCATACTGGGTATTGTGCAATATACACCATACTGATATACAACACCTGACGACACTGTTGGCGCAGTGGTTGAGCGATTGACTGCTGCGCAGCATGTCGCGGGTTCGATTCCCGCACGGAACAAATATTTGTACGACCTACAAGTATTTGTTCCGAGTCTGGTTGTTTTTCTATCTATAATATGTATGTATTTACAAAAAAACAATGTATATAGTATGTGTGTAGTGTGTGTATGTGTGTGTGTAGTGTGTGTGTATAGTGTGTGTGTGTGTTGTATGTGTGTAGTTTATCAGCCATCTAGTTACCATAACACAAGCATTAGGTTGCTTAGCTTGGGACTAGATGGCGTTGTGTGAAATGTCAAAAAAAAAAGAAAAAAAAAAAATTGTCAGAGTATTAAAGGACAAAATTAAATAATCAAGTATGTCAGTCTACTGTCTTACAATTCAGTAAGGTTGAAAAGGTAAGCAGGCATGCAGGACTTGGCTGAGCCATGCTTTCCTAATACGAGTAGATAGCTACCTTTTTTTTTTTTAACGTGTGGAAATCCTGATGGAAGTCCTCCACCCTGGGGTGAGCGGAAGGGTCTGTCAGACTTTTACTGACTAAAACCACACGGTGTTCTGCTGCTACCTTTAGCCGGGGTGCTGGAGTGCTTGCGCATTTCATCACGCTCCCCCGGCCAGGTGTCAGCCCGCATGAATTCATGCGGTCCCCGTCACCCTCAGTGGCAATTCCTCTAGGGAGGCGCACGCGGAACACGGCGCGCCGCCGTCACGGGCCTTTCACTGTTCAGGCAACAAACTCCCCAAGTCTGTTGCCTGCAGGCCTCACCCTAAGGCTGCCGGAGATCATTCCGCGCCCTCCGGCACCCGGTGCGTCTGCTACGGATTGGAAGGGAGGTTGTATCCTCCCTCTCCCTTTCCGCCGCCTCCTTGGCGACCACCACTTCCTCATTATTCATTATCATTTATTCTTAACAATTTTTAAATTGTGTCGAATTTTAAACACGATTAAATTACATAAAAAAATACAAAAACTTAAAATAAAAACAGCAGTTAAATGTCAGTTAAATGTCAACGTAAATGAACAACTAAAGATTTTGAAATAATTAAATAATCATTATAAATTTATAGTATAATATGTATGTTTACAATTTAAATGTCATTAATAGAATAATAGCAGCCTTCCAGTAGGTAACGCTTCAGTTTACTTTTGAAGTCCCTTCTGTAAAGTGACAATTTTATATCAACGGGAAGTTTATTGAAGATTTTCACTGACATGTGGTAGGTACCGTGTGCGACTACATTAAGTTTAGGAATATAAGTGGTTTTAAAATCTTTTCTTCTCGTACTCTCTCTAAGCTTTCTTTCCTCTTCAGTCTCATATTGCTGTACATATTTAGAAAAATGTGTCAGGAGCACCAATACATATAGGGAAGGTACAGTGAGAATATTCAAATTTACAAAGTGCCTCTTACAAGATTCCTGCTGACGAATGCAAACCATGGTGCGAATGGCCCTTTTTTGTAACACAAATGCTCTCTGTATATTGTAATCGTAGCTGCCTCCCCAGCATAAGATGCTGTATCGTAACCTTGACTCGATTAACGCATAATAGACTTTTTTTAACTGTTTAATGTCAATATCATTTCGTAGGCTTCTCAGTACATAACATGCTGAGCTGATGGAGTTTTTTAAACTTTCAAGTTCTGGTTTCCAATTTAAATAACAATCAACATTTACTCCTAAAAACTTTACTGCCTCTACCATACTGACTTGAACTCCATCCAAAGCACAATTTAGATGACTTTTATTTTTGGAAGTGGTACGAAATAAGATTAAGTTGGTTTTACTAGCGTTCACTTTCGCATCAGTTCAGTACGGCTACACCTGATTGACTTATTGTTGTTGTGTTTGCAAAATGTCGTTAAGTAATAGCGAATATTACGAAATGATGATGTGTGTCGGAGCAGAAGATGGCAATTTGCGAGCTGCCCGAGAGCTGTACCGTCGCCGTTTTATTGAGGGACGACCAGAGGCTGATCGTCGACAGTTGCCTTCGGCGGCATGTTTTAGTCGGATGGTACATCGTCTGTACCAAACTGGGTCATTCCACGCACCTGCTTCAGAGGGTCGCCCGAGTACTACCGATCCAGAATTTGAAGAAGCCGTATTGGAGCATTTTGAACTCAATCCACGCACTAGCACACGTCGAGCTGCATTAGCGCTGGGTGCCCCTAACTATATGCAGGTATGGCGAGTGCTGAGCAATGACGGTCAGCACCCGTACCACTTCCGTCGCACCCAGGAGCTGATACCAGCAGATTTTTTGCCTCGCGTGGCCTTCTGCGAGTGGTACCGAAACCAGCTAGAAGCTTCGCCAGATTTTGGTTCAAAAGTGCTATGGACCGATGAGGCATCATTCACGAGAGCAGGAATAAGCAACATCCACAACGAACATGTTTGGTCTCACACGAACCCGCATGCTTCGACAGAATCGTCTTTCCAACACCAATGGCGACTGAACGTGTGGGCAGGTATAATTGGAGACGTCGTCGTAGGGCCAGTTTTCTTGCCGCAAAGCCTAAACGGCCAAAATTATTTAAGCTTCCTGAGAAATGAATTAGACGATGTCCTCATGGAGCTACCTGTGACACGATACGCCAATCTTGTGATGGACAGTAATTTAATTTTCCAACACGACGGAGCACCGGCACACTTTGCTCGAGATGTGCGCCATTATTTAGATGCGCGCTTTCCTCAGTGGGTTGGGCGTGGTAGTAGAAGCGTGGCTTGGCCTCCACGATCCCCAGACCTAACCCCGTTAGACTTTTTTTTGTGGGGACACATTAAAAATGTAGTGTACGCAGTGCAGTGTGATACAGTGGACTTAATGCAAGTGCGGATTGAGGCCGCTTTCAGGACAATAACACCAGACATGCTACGCAATGTTCAGGTGTCCATGAACAAGCGAGCGGCCTTGTGCATACAATACCAAGGTCAGCACATCGAACCCCATCTTTAAAAATGTAAGTCAATTTACTAAATTAAGCAAAGCTTTAAGATTTTACTGTTTACTCGGTACTAAGTAATAATAAGGGTTGAAACTGGTTAACCTACCTAAACTTTTTTTAGATTTTTTACGTAAGTTTTGTTAACTCGGTTTTTACGTGCAATTTCTGGCTTGATAATAATTAATAAACTGTAAATAAATAATTAAGCATTATTTTTACATTACGGTAGGTATGGTTTATTGTGCGCGTGCGCGCAATCGCTTTGTCGGCGCGGCGCGGCGGCGGACGGCATGTTTTATTTCGTCAGTTCGCGCCGACAAAGAACACCACCTGCGGTAGGCTACTACGATACTAGGCGCGCAGAATTAAAGAAGAGATTTATCCTGATATTGGCAAGTAACGTGGAAAGTTATTGACCTACGTAGTGCGGTGACACGTTTGTTATGATTTGAATTTAATATCCTATTGAAACCGAAAATTTGGTATCAATTCTTAGAGTATTTTATTTTGAGTTGAAACTATGTACAGTGATTCTATACCAGCTGTTATCTTTAGTGCATAAGGATAGCAATAGGGTTTCTGTTACACCCTGTATAATACTTAAGAAAAGTAGGCTTAATTTTAAAAACACCTTTAAAACATCTCGAATATAATGATTTTCTATTTGTCTTTTTGGTCAAAATAATTTTTAATGCAGAGCGAAATGAATTTATCGTCCCATAATGCATCTTTGTTAAATTCCTCAGTTAAAAGTTTTAGGATATATATTATTGAGCTATTGAAGTAATCAATATTATTAGTTTTACAAAAGGAATACCAACGTTTAAGAGCAACATTATACTGGCCCTAATAATGATTAATTATTTGTCCAATGACATTATTAGAAAAATAATTAATCATAATTATTTATATTGCTTCAATTTGAAGTTTTCTCCTTATGTGCGATTCCTTGACAATATTTCAGTTTACTGAATAACGGGAACCATGGTTAGCTAGGCCATTATAGAACTATAGTTATGCCAATTACTTTGTCGTTTATGATTTATAAGACCAAAATAATGGTAGAAAGGCATAGAAGAGGTAATTGTTCCAAGATATTGTATACGCCTCTATATCATAGGTGTCTGGGTCACGTTTCCAGGATAAATATTTAGTGCATTTTTTGTTAAGGCGTGACGCAAACAAATGAATAAAAGGTTTACCGAACTTTTTCGTAATATATTCAAATAATTGTGAATCTAATTCCCATTTGGTATCAACATTAGTATACACAGATCATATGTTCGTATACCTAGAAGCTTGGTCCGCATCAGTGTTTTCTCTGGGCTTAATAAACAAAGAGTAAATAAATATTTTCTGCCACATTTGCCGAGTGATACGATTTAAATGCGGGAATTGTGTGCCACCCCTTTTGTTGACATATGCAGTGGCAGTGGAAGTGGTATATCTGACGGGCATGCAAACCGGATACCCGGATAACCGTAAAAACCGGATAACCGACTGATTTGAAACCCGGGTTTTTTTGGATAACAAAACCGGGGTTTTCGGTTTTTTCGGTTATGTTTCTCCTATTGTATTGATTTAATAATACTTTAATTTTCCCAAACAAAATAGGTATTTTTGTCACTGACAAACGTGTACAGGGGGTTTACTATGAGCTCTTATAGCAGGGCAGAAGTTGAACGTTTCCAGTGAGAGAGAGTGCTATCGGTCGTATATAGCTGCGTATCTCTCTCTCTCACTTTAAACGATTAACTTCTGCCCTGCTATAAGAACTTGATTTAGAAACGAAAATCAGGGTGAAAATGGCACTTTACGACGGTGGAGGAAAAATGGGAGAGCACTTTAGTATATAAAACTTTGAAATCTATACCTCCAACAAGTGTGGAATCAGAGAGAGCCTTTTCATCAGCGGGTCTCAAGTGTAATAAAATCCGTAGTACTCTAAATGAGGACTCCCTTGATGCACTTGTATCCTTACGGTCATTCTATCAAAGTAAAAAATAGTAATTTGGTTTAGCTGTGTAACTTTAATTTTGAATTTTTAATGTATAGAAATCTATAAGAATGACTGATTTATTTTGTTTTGGTAAATTAGGAATAAATAATTATTTTGATCGCATTGTACGTACTGTTAATTTTGCCTGTTTGTATTTTATGATAGTTAAATTGTTACCTATTTAGTATTTTGTGATTTTAGACCTTTGTGTACTTACCAAATGTTTTTACTAATTTTGTATGTTAGGTATCTTAAGTTTTGAAGAATATATTTTTTTCCTAAATAATAAGCTTTATTCCATATTATGTATAAAGATAACAAACTTTTTGTATTGTTACTTAGTAGTTGTAGCTTATTTCAGTCATAACAAATGCTCATTAATATAAAAATAAGTTAAACAAACGTAAAAAATACATATTTTGATTAGACTTCAGCATTTTCATTGCTTTACACATAATAGGTCTTTACCTATGAAATTGCCGTTTTGTATGAAAAAATTTAAACGAATTTTTTTCATGTATTTTTTATTTGTATTAATCGAATTAATCACCCATGCAATCAATGCATCTTTGCCAACGCAGTGGCAGTTTATTGATGCCCTTCTTAAAGAAATCAGCTGGTCGGGAGGCAACAAATTCTTCAAAGGCATTTTGTACTGCCTCTCGGGTATTGAATTTTTTTCCCGCCAAGAAGTTATCCAAATTCTGGAAAAAGTAGTAGTCTGTAGGCGCAAGGTCTGGTGAGTAGGGCGGATGACGGAGAGCTTCCAACCCCAGTTCTTGTAACTTGGAGACCGTCTGCTGTGCAGTATGAGGTCGCGCGTTGTCGTGCAGGAGCAGCGGAGACGAGCGATTGACCAATGCTGGTTGGAGATGTGCCAGCTTCTCCATCATTGTGTTCAGTTCTTCACAGTACACATCTGCAGTAATGCTCACCTCGTTTGGTAAGAAGCTGTGATGAATCACACCGGCGCTAGACCACCAAACAGTGACCATCACTTTTCTAGGGGTAAGTTTTCGTTTAGGGCATTGTTTAGGTGCTGAACCAGGATCCAACCAACTTGCTGAGCGCTTGCGGTTATCAAACAGAATCCATTTTTCATCGCAGGTAACAATGCGGTTCAAAATTCCTTCATTTGTGTGTCTGTTGAGCAGTGCAAGGCACGTCTCGACGCGTACTTCGCGCTGGCGATCATTGAGTTCGTGGGACACCCATTTGTCAAGCTTTTTTACCTTGCCAATTTGACGCAAATGGACCAATATTGTTTTGACGCTAACGTCGAAAGCTGCTGCTAATTCAGCCGTAGATTGTGTATCATCAGCTTCCACAACCGCCTTTAATTCGTAATTGTCGACCAAAGTCTTCGGACGACCGCGAGGTTCGTTTTTCAGGTCAAAATTTCCAGAACGGAAGCGAGCAAACCAATAACAGGTGGTGCGTTGGTTTGTAGTGTTAGCTCCGTAAACGTCGTTGATGTTGCGTGCCGCTTGTGCCGCGTTGCTGCCACGACGGTACTCATATTCCATAATTACTCGAATTTTTAACGTATCCATGATGACGAAAAAGATTGAAATGCGATGAAAATGTAACACTAATCAATAAACAAATGACTACTTTTGGAAAACAAAATCCATGTTTTTAAAATAAAATTAATTTGAAATTAGAATTCTTAGCCAAACAAAAATTATTTTGATTTGAAATGGCCAGTACTGCAGAACGGCAATTTCATAGGTAAAGACCTAATATTTTTCATTTCTTTAATAAAATTTATAAAAAAAACCGAAAAAACCGATTTATCCGGTTTCACCGGTTTTGTAAACAAAAAACCCGAAAAAAGCGGTTTTTTAAAACAGCCCGGTTTTTGCATGCCCTTTCTGTTCTAAATATAACATCTACATTGGTTTTATTTTTACAGAAAATTTTTAGGCCCATAAACGCTGTAAGAAAGTTAATGTGGTGTTTTCTTTCCTTCATTGACCAACTACCTCTAGTAATTTCTCCCTCACAGGCTGCCCTCCATCCTGAGAGTGAAGAGTCAGTGAATATTTCCAATCGGAAGGAGTAAAAAACAAAGTTTGTTCATGTTTCGGTGCGATATTTGACTCCACCAAGTGAAATCTTCTTGTAGAGAGGACTAACAGTCATTTTTGCATTGTCATTTGACTTCAAAAGTGCTAAATATTTCTCCCAATCTAGTTGTTTGGTGTGTATACCCAACCATACGTTATGGCTGAACACGCTGCTGATAACGCACCGATAGTTTTAACTGTAAACACATAGACTGCGAGTTGATGAGAAATCCAAAGAATTTTCAAATCTGATTTGGTATAAGAGAACTTCTTCCTAAATAGACAACTAAAGCTAATTTTACAGAGGTTTGAGTAATTTTGTAAATACTAGTGCGCCAGGCTGAGGCCATATGGCCTCTATTGAATTCTTGAGCTATTGAATTCATTGAAAATTTTATTATAATAGAAACCCAAATATTTTTTATGTGAGATATTTATAGGCATTAGAAAAAATAAGATCTATTGTTGCCATGAATGCATTATGTATTATTATTTTTGGATACGGAACGTATAGGTATTTTCCATTTTAAAATTTCGGGTTGGTTAGAACGTTACCACATAAGTATACATTATGGTAAAGCAATAAAGATATTGAGTATTGAATAACTTATTAAGGTTCTTCAAATCACACCAATATTACAAAGGCGAAAGTTTGTGAGCGTGTGTGCGCGTACCCGCACGCTTGCCACCTTCTCACGCTCAAACGGCCGCGGCCGGACCGTCACGGATGAAATCTGGCACGCAGACAGCCCACACCCTAGACCAACACACAGGCCATCTTTTATCACATCCACGCGGGCGAAACCGCGGGGCACAGCCAGTTTAAGATAAATCTATAACCGCCTGTACTCTTAGGCGTTAAGAATACCGACGAAATAAACTGTTGTGGTAGATCAGAACATTTAGAAATCGCCCTTAAGTCAATAAGTTAGGAAATTGCACGATCCATTTCTCCAAGAGGAGATGGTGGGTTTTTTGGTTCAGTGTTTTGAACCACTTTCCCAATAAACGAAATTTTATAACCACAAACATAACTTAATATGATAGGATCATCAGTTAACAGCATCTAATTTTTATAAAATATCTATTTCTACCGGCGCGTGAGGTACCTCTAATAGTCCCATTTGCCGACTGCATTGAGTTGTTGGTCCTCCTCGCCGAAGAAGTTGGTGTCAGGCGTCGGCTGTGGATGGCGCTGCAGTCGCATTGTTTGCTCGTCGAAGAGGACCCCGCACATTTCACGCCTGAAAACCGGTTCGCCGGTTGCCTGCAGTATTCACTGGAGTCGGTTTTTTTAATTTGTAGGCCCGTTCTAATACAGGTATGACAAGTTTTCGTCTATTAAATGTCAGTTCATGTCAATCAAGAAGCAATTGACTGATTTCTGATATACTTTTCAGAATATCTAATGTGTCTACCGATTGGGCCCGTATGAGGTCTTTTGTTAGGTTGACGAGGCCGGTGATTCCAAGTACCAAGTTTGTGGCCTTTGTCTTATCCATCAAGCAGTATATTTCCCCATCGTTCACCAACTTCATTGGGTATTTTTTCCCCGAGAGAAGGATCCAATTTCTTTGCTTGACCAAGTAAGTCAAGAATTTCTGTAGACACATCCGCAGTAAAAGTTTCAACAGAACTTTGGTATGCATCATATGGCGATAAGCTTATAGATCGCAATGATGAGCTTTTTTGAAAGTCGAAACAAAAAAACGCAAAGTTACTTTCAGAATAGTATCACGTACTACCTCATTAAGAAAGAACTTATTGTATTTCTGGATAACATCGCGTGTTACCTCGCTAAGAAATACCATTTTGTTATCAGTATAACATCAGGTGTTACAGAACTTTGGTATGTATCATATAGCAATAAGCATAGGTATAGATCGCAATGATGAACTTTTTTGAAAGTTGAAACAAAACAAGCAAAGTTACTTTCAGTATAGTATCACGTACTACCTCATCAAGAAAGTACTGTATTTCTGGATAACATCGCGTGTTACCTCGCTAAGAAATACCATTTTGTTAACAGGATAACATCAGGTGTTACAGAACTTTGGTATGCATCATATGGCAATAAGCATAGGTATGATAAACTTTTTTGAAAGTCGAAACAAAAAAAAGCAAAGTTACTTTCAGGATAGTATCATGTACTACCTCATCAAGAAAGTACTGTATTTCTGGATAACATCGCGTGTTACCTCGTTAAGAAATACCATTTTGTAAACAGGATAACATCAGGTGTTATCTCATTACAATATTTAAAAAACATAATAGTCTTAACTTTTAAAATAAGGGTGCCATAAGTATGGCGTCTTACTCACGTTCTTTGCGATTTTCCCTTAATTTATTTCCGTAACGTTTGATCTTGCGTCTAAAAATATTCGTCATAACTTTTGTTTTTCCTTTTCTCATGTCTAATTCTCGCTAAAATAACACTTTTCACTATGAAACTAGAAAGATTTTTATGGATTTAAAATTAAATTGAAAAATTAACAGCGTAGCAATGCAACACACGAAGAACGAATGAGGTGACAGCTGACAGATGACATAGACTATCAAATTATTTTTTTTTTTCTAGTCTTTGAACAGTGTGGCAATGTAGTACAACGAGAAACGGACTACAATGTACGTTAAATCTTGAGGATGCAACACTGAAGTATAATAATTCTTGATAGATGACTTGGTTGTTACTTACTATTAATGTTTTTGCTAAAACACATGTATTAATTCTTAGAGTTTATTGAAACCCATCAAGGAAAAAATGAGTTTCTTTCCTTAATCTAATTTCTTAAATTAAAATACACCAGAGATTGTTATAATATTAACCACATCAGTCAATAGAACTCCATTTACCTTCTAACATATCAATGCATTTAACCATTGAAGTCTTACACTTATCAGTCATAATTACTGAACGATTTTCTTAAAATACACCAGAGATGCCTTACATTATCTTACAGTACGACACAACTTAGATAAGCATAGGCAAAATTCGTAAAACTGATTGATCACCATCCGAAATTAGTGTGCCTTCATAATCACCAATCTTTATTAGTGCTTTAGGCTGAATTGATCTCCCTCACCAGGAGAATTCGCCTTTAATGTAACGTTACAGATTTGAGCATTACATCAGTGATAGAGGAGAATCGAGCATTACAATGCGCACCTTGTAATGATACAATGTGTAATACCTTGACAGAACTTTTAACATCAATGCGCTCCACTTGTATAAATGTTACATTACACGCGAATGCTCGTCAGTCAGGAAGGTAGTATGATAATGTAATGCTCAAAGTCGAATCTGTAATGTTACATTACACGCGAATGCACATCAGTCAGGCAGGTGGTATTGTAGTGTAATGCTCAAAGTCGAATCTGTAATTTCATTACACGCCAATGCTGCTGGTGAAGGAGCACCTTTACGCAAACGCAATACTTGGTAAAGTCATAATAACCAAATACATTCGTAAAATTGAAATGAATGAATGCAAAATGCTACATCTAAGATGTGTCGTACTGATAGTTGTTTTATCTCACGAAAGCGGGCGAGCCATACTTGTATGTGTAAATGTTACATGGACATTGTCTTTGTGTGCGTAAGCTCGGGAGCGCGCTACCTGCAGGTACGCACACAAGAGCGCGTGTCGAGCGCGTGTCTATACGCATTACATCTACAATAAGTATGGCTCACCCGCTTCCGTGAGATAAAACAACTGTACCTTATATAAACTCACGCCTTCTTCCCATGGGGATAGGCAGAAACTACAGAACGCCACCTGCTACGATCTTACATTATCGTATTTAATAACAGACTTATCTCGATATCAACATCTTAATGAATATCAGGCACGTATCCAAGACTCAAGTCACCAGTAAAGTCATAAGTAAAGTTACATGTTCTGTGTCACTAAGGACAAAAAACTCTAAAACAAAGCATTTGTTTGGTTTTGAAGGGAGGGGGTACTCAGAACCCCTCCCCTTGGACCCGCGCCTGTCAATAGATAGTTATCTATTTGCACAGACACTCATGTCATATCCGGTCATAATTTCATATCAGTGTGCTTATCTTATTTATCAAAGTTGGAACTGATTAATTAATTTTGCGGAGATAGGTTTTTGTGCAAATAAATAATGCATGACGTGCCAGGATATTGGAATAATTATAACGAGGGCAGATAGAACAGAAATTGTATTACCCGAATCGACCGGAAAAATTAATTTATCCGACTTTCACCGTGTTAGCATGAAACCTGGAAATACATATATTTATTACCGCAAAGGCAATGCCAATCGCCAATAAATGTAAAAATAATCATTAGTGGATAACGAAAACATGAATAAAATAAAATAAAATAATATTTTATTGTATTATTTTGTTTGGAAGGCGCCAGTCATAGAAAAGTTGAAAGGCAGGATCGTTTGGCTTGGTATGGGCATGTGATGAGGAGGGACGAAACGCATATGTGATTAATACAGTGATATCCATCACTGTATACATGTTGATGGATGGAGAGGTAGAGGAAGGCCAAAGAAAAGATGAATGGATTGTGTGAGGAATGATATGAAAGAGAAGGGAGTGAATGATAGCGTGACGGTTGACAGGGGAGAATGGAAGAAGAAAACGTGGTGCGCCGACCCCACGTAACATGGGATAAGGGCAGGAAGATAAAAAGATAAGAAGAGAGTTTGTTTTATTTCATAAAAGTTGTATCATTACTAAATATCCAGGAACAGACATTCAAATTTCGATACTTACAACTTACTTGTTTTACTTAGTAAGTAGGTAGGTACATTGTCCAAAATTATTTGCAAAAAAAATTTAAAAAAATCTTTTTAAAAACAAGCTTTTATTGAACTAAAATGTTCTAAATAAAACTTACGAAAACTTACGTTATTTTCTTAAAAGCTTAAGGCGTGAACGTGGGCTCTTACACTCAAAGATAAGCTTTTAAGAAAAAGTTAAAGTTCTATGTAAAAGCACGTTTAATTGAGTAATTTTTAGTTAAATAAAAGCTTATTTTTAAAAAGATTTTCACTCACTTATATTTTTTTACAAAAAAAAAAAACACTACAAAGTGAAAAATAACTTTAATTTCGGAAGTCGGTGGAAAAAAGCTAAAAAAGAGATCCAAAGACACCGACTTCCGAAATTAAAGTTATTTATCACTTATTATAGCAGTAACACATACAGTGTGTAAAAACACACATCACAAAGCCGTCAACTATGCATACTGTATGTATGTACAGTCGCCAGCAAAATTCCATGGACAGTACAGAAATAAAATCGTGTGAAGCGAGAAATGACGCCACCTAGCGTAAACCAGTTATCGACTAACAAAACTTAATTATGCTGTTACTAGATGGCGTTGCTTTACTTTAAAGGATAAAATATTTTTAATAGTTAATTTTTGTCTCTTCAAACATTCAAATAATTTATAACTGTTCTAAACACTATTAATTTAAAATTGAATATCTATATATGTATTGAGTATATAATTTTCTGAGTTTTAGTTTTCAAACTTCAGAGGGTAGGTTGAATATGGATTTATAAATAATTGGTAGGTAGTATAATTAATACTTAGATCGATGAGTTATGACTAAGCTCAATTAATTCGCTAAGTTCATTTCGATTACCTCGTACGAGTGCCTTTTGTTCAGTTTTTATTTGTAATCAGGTGAATTACTTATTTTACCATAATGAGTACGCGTTGTAATATTGATTTGTAACGAAATCAACTCAAATAATTGCTTTGCATAATCAAGGCAAAAACTTGTCAGAAATAGCCAGAGACCGGTGTAAACGTAAGTAGTTTTATTTTTACACTATTTTAAAACTCCAATAATTTTTTTACCATGCTACTTAATAATCATTATTTGGTATTATATATTTCTGTTTTATTGTTGCAGAGAAAAACAGCTGTTCTACGGGTACGACAATTTGAAGAGAAGGGTTCTTTACCACACCGTCAAAGAACTGGTAGACCACGGCTCAAAACTCAAACTCATGTGGTCAAACTATGATAACAAATGGATTTCTGCCGACTAACCACTATGCTGGTTTATGTGTCACAAGTGTTGACACTGTCCGCTTGCTCTTCACAGTGGAGGGCTGCATTATCGGAGGCATGCTGTGAAACCCTTGCTCACGGAAAACCATAAAAGGGCAAGATTACAGTTTGCTTTGGATCACACTTCGATTGGAGTAATGTCATCTTTACAGATGAAAAAACTTTTAAGTGCAGTAAACACGGACACTTATGTTTGTGGCGGCGAAATAACACGCGTTTTACAAGTGGTCACGTAGTGCCCAATATGCGATCTGGTCATATAACAGTGAACATGTGGGGTTGGATGAGTGCAGCCGATCCGGGAGAACTAGTCAGGCTACCAAGTCGAGGAAATAGTGCAAAGTGCTGGAGGAGACCATGTTGCTTATCATTTATGGAGTGTTATTGTTCAACGGTGGAATAATCAAAATGAGCGTACTCCAGAAGCGTTAGAGGCTCATTGTTTACAAATATGGGAGAGTAGGTATTCGTGGTTCACATTTGTGTAAAAATTTAATTAATTCAATGCGTTCCCATATCATGCAAGCTGTTTATCAGCCAGACCCGAACTATTAGTAAATAATTATACTTAATTAATATTATTTTACTTAGTGCTTATTATTTATATTAACTGGAGACCTGGTTATGTGTGTAACCTGTGTAACATATTACTTAGGTATGTTAAATAACTTAAAAGTTATGAACACCTCAAGTTCAAAAAACATAATTTTTAGTTTTTTTATGTTATTTACTAACCATTGTTTTTGTGCAATTGAAAATTGCAAATTGTAGTTTTTAGCCTAGCTATTTAATCCATTTAATCCGTTTGACTTTTCTGATAAAATAATCTGGTCTCCTGTTGGTTTTTATTGAGATTACATAAGCTTCAATCCTCTTTCCAATTTTGGAAACGAATACTTAAGCTATGGCCTCAATAAGAAGTTATACATAATATTATAATGTTATACGATATTTAATAAAGTAAATGTTAAGTGTGAATAATAAACTGTAAGAAATAAATCTCTACAATTTTTTAATAGTGCCTTTTTGTTTGGCGAGCCTGTTTACCTGCTGTGACTCTGCTCTTTTTTCTGGTTGCTAAGTAACTACCAACTCGAATACCTACTAATTATTAAAAGTTGAATCCACTCGTTATTCGTATCGGTTTCTTTTGATAATAGACTTAACATTTACGAAGTGTTAATCAATGTCTTAATAGACCGGAGTTATCAAGACCGCTTGCCGTGTATGAGGTTGGAGGTTCAAATCCTAGGCACGGCATGTGCTTTTTTGTCACGCATTATATTTTTATTAAAAGAAAGTATTTTTCTACTTTGTTTTAGTAATATTTATAAACAATTAAACAAGAAAAATAAAATATTGTAATAACATTTAATAATATTTATTATTGCTATTATTTAACAAAACGTTGATCTTATTTTACTAAAAAGATTACAATTTACAATACAATTATATTGACATTTTACAATTTGACTTGATAATTTACAGTTCTCATAATATGACACGACATATTTTGCCATCTGACACAAACGGGTTCCTAGACAAGTGACATTCTTTAACGCAACATCAAACGTTGTAGTTATAACTTGAGGGTATGGATTAATTTTATAAAGAAAACGTAAGTAAGTAAAATTAATGGATACCCTCAAATTATAACATCTATCGATTAGACAGAGACCTAAAGATAAAGTTACTCGGACGATAGTAGATAACAATTTCATCACAATTCTTAAGGTCTCGCTGGCTAGTTCGTGAAACTGCTGATATGAATATGACGACGTTTGGTGATGCGATGGTTCGAATCCAAGTCGAAAAAATTAACTCTTTTTGCAGTATTCTTTAAATTATTCGTAACGGGTTCAATGTTGTAGCAGTATAACATTTTAAAACTTGAGGGACACATACTGACGCCTGTGTGCATTTAGTTAGGACAAAAATATAAAAAAAAAATTACACCCATTTTTATTTACGGGGGTATAACCTACAGGTGACACTGGGTATTGTCATTGTGTAAAGTTAAGACTTTAAAGGACATGCGATTTTATTATTCTTGTAGAAATTAAAAGTAAAATTGCCTTGTGATAGAAAAAAATGAAAAAAACCATAAAACTTTTGTCATCTACAAGTGACACTGGGAATTGAACAGATAATACATTTCGTAAATAATTAATCATAGTTGTGAAGAAACCAACGCCATCTAGTTTGATTTTCGAAAACTTCAACTCAAACGTTCACAGGAAAATAGACATTACGGTATCCATGCAATTTTGCAGGTGATTGTACATCTAAGTGGCTTTGCGCAAAAATTATTGCTGGGAAACGACTTTTATTTTTAGGTAAGTTTTATTACGCGCAATGTAACGCGAACCCAGGCAAACGGAGTTAAGCCCCTCGCCTTCGCTCTGCGGTACGCGTAGGTACTTGTCGGAAAAAGTTTAGTAATAACACTAGGAATACGTTTTAGTAAAAAAAAAGCGACTTTGACCTTCAATATCTCCAAAACCACCGTGGATTCCCAGGTATGGTCTAGTGGAAAAAAATTATCCAAATAATGGGTAGAATATGTGGCTTTCGGCTTCAGCAAGTGTCTTTTTAACCGACTTCCAAAAGGAGGAGGTTCTCAATTCGTCGGAACCTTTTTTTTATTTTTTTTTTTATGTATGTTCCCCGATTACTCGAAAATGGCTAGACCGATTTGGATTTTTCTTTTTTTGTTCGAAAGGGTATACGTCCCAAGTGGTCCCATGATCATCAAGTCAAGATCTGATGATGGGATCCCATGGAAATCGAGGGAAACCCTCAAATTTTATGGGCACACCTATATCGATTTCGGTATTTTGTATAGTAACTCGTGCATTTGCTCCCGGAAAGTACCATTCGGTGAACTGGAACTGTTGATGAAGACCACAGAGGGCCATCGGAAATACTCAATTATATCTAAGTATATAACAGGTTAGGTTGCGATTCGATTACTTTAATATGGTTTATGCTTGTCAAAATAATGGTAATGGTGACTTCACCATGAGTTCCATTTCTCCTGGTTCTTACTAGGAGAACTCCTCAACAATTAACGTCCCTGCATCGGGAAAAGCAACATTTTGTAAAACGTGATGAGCAGTTGACATTGGATTATTGTAACTTAGATAAATTACAAACTGAACCACTAAAAAGTGAAAAATAAAAACTTTTTTACAAAAACAAAAACCGACTTCCAAAAAAAAACACACTACAAAGTGAAAAATAACTTTAATTTTGGAAGTCGGTGGCAAAAAACTAAACTAAAGATCCAAAGACACCGACTTCCAAAATTAAAGTTATTTTTCACTTTGTAGTGTTTTTTTTTTGGAAGTCGGTTTTTGTTTTTGTAAAAAAGTTTTTACACCCATTATCACTTTGTGTACTATGTGATAGGTTCAAAACGCGTTGATGTCTTTTCGCCCTACTAAACGTGTATTGTAACAAACAACATTTGGTAGGCCTATGTTTCAGCTGCAATGATGGTGGTGATCTGTGTACAGGTATGAGAAGTAAACTGGGTGTAAAGTTCACTCATCCTTTATAGAAAAGGGAAGATCCTCCGACCAGACGGTGTTGTGTCTGACTGGCAAGTGCCCGACGGTTGATGTCGGGATATGCCAGGCGGGCAATAATCTTTTTTTTTTATGTAAGTATGTTCGGGCATAACGTCATTTCCAGACGGATTTGCAAAATTATTTTTTTGTTTAAAAGGGTATTGCTTTCAAGATGGTCCATTGTCACGAAGTAAAAGTCTGATGAGGGATCCCATCGCATCTCAACTATCATTTTAGCAGTTATCATCTTAGATTATTCAAAATGGATAGACTTGGACGAGTTGGTCGTAGTAGTTTTGGTAATGCTGCGTGGTGAAGCCTGTGAATAAAAAGAAATCACCAACGCTATGAGTTGAGAAATCCTAGTCGGCATACCTACTTAATAATCGTTAACCGTTATATACCTATTTATATAACTAAACGCCAAAGAATCAAACAGCGGTAGTTTGCACGTTTTATATAGAAACGAAAATAAATACCAGGTGGCGCCACTGTGCGGCCTACCCACTCATATACCCTGCCCTCTGCGCGACCCCTGGTGAAATGCCCCGTAACATTTTTTACGCCACGTGGCGGGTTGCCGACCAGATACACGGCTTGTAAACAAAAAAAATCTATGAACTGATAGTACACCAATTACTGTTTCCTCAAGTGGACAGACCAGGCTTCATTACACAACTAGTTTTGTAACTTTTAATAACTTTGTTTTTTTTTGTCAATAAAAAACAATAAAAATAATTATTTCAAAATCTAAAGCGATAACCTAATTTTTTTTACCTAAAATATAGCCCAAGTCAGTTTGCATCAAATGACTTCACCACTCCCGCCATCAAAATTGCTAGAGTCACGAATCGGGACACTTCTCGTCTTTGGTTGCTGAAAAACAAAAAAAATATATTATTGACAGCGTTCCAAAAAATACTTGTCAGTGCTAAACATTGAGGTATAGTTGTTTTATCTCACGAAAGCGGGCGAGCCTTACTTGTATGTGTAAATGTTACATGCACAATTGTCTTTGTGCGTAAGCTCGGGAGTGCGCTACCTGCAGGTACACACACAAGCGCGTGTCGAGCGCGTGTCTATACGCATTACATCTGCAAGTATTGCTCACCCGCTATCGTGAGATAAAACAACTGTATTGGTGCCAATGATATTACGAGTATGTTTATGTAAAAAGAGTAGTAGGTTATACGAGTACACGATACACAAGTGGCACGTCAAAACTTGGCTAATTAGCTCTATGCTCAGACTTTTAATTAGATGCAGTAAATGACACTTCTTATCCGTCATTTCGATAAAAAACGTTCCAATTTGATAGCGAAATGACAGTAAAAATTAGAAGTGTCATTTTACTGCAGCTAATTAAAAGTCCGACCATAGTTACTTACGTATCGTCTTGTCTCTTTTTCACTCCCGATAATTACGATATACCATCGAACTTTCACGTGTCATCTAATAGTAAGACATTGTGCGCTTTTTGAAGATCGATTGTTGGGTAGATAACCTAGAGTCTGAGAATTGGTTGAGCCGTTAAAAATTGTATGATGTAAAAGGACAATAATATTTGTCCATTAATCCATGATGTATTCAAGTATCAAAATGTATTTACCTATTATACGCAGTGATACGAGAGCTAGATTTTTGAATTTGCCGCTATTTTTCAGGATCATGTTTCGTGTGCCAGACTCTATCAAACTCTTTTTACTTATCGGGGCATTGTTGACAGTGAAAGGACAGTAAATATTTGTGAAATGGTGTTGTTTCCCGGAAGCTTCGCCGCGAGAGAGCGCTGCTATTTGTCACTTGTCAGCGACAAGATAACACACTCAGCGCCATCTCGCGGCAATGTTTTCAGCAAGGTACTACATTGGCAGTTGAATGAAAGTAACAAACACTTAGCGCCATCTACGCGGAACTAATTTGGCAGCTTTCTTAATTTTGCATCACTGTCAAAATCACAGTGCTCTTTATCCTCCTTGCAATAAGGTTGCTGTTGGGTTGCACCTGTCAGAGGTAAAATAAATATAAAAGGATTGTAGTGTTTATCGAGAAAAAACAAGATGGAAGTAACGCCGTTTTGCCATCTTGGTTTTCCCTCAAAAGACCATTTCAGACTGGATCTACATGGTCCTCACATGATCTGACAAAGATTATGTCTGGACTTTAAAAGAGACTTTGACCCCTGAGTTTGTTTCGCCATTTCTTCTCAGGGTAGTCAGATAGGAAATGCCGACTTCATATAGCTTATTTAAAAAAAAAATTATGACGTGTAAAAGTGATTTCGATATCCTATTTACAGAATAAACAATTTCATTTCATGTCAGGGTTACCGCACCCCAAGGGTGCCAAACGGAAATCTATTAAGTACTAAGCATCCGCTGTAGGTACGTCCGTCTTTCTGTCAGCGGGTTGTATCTCATAAACATGATTGTGTATTTCTATTGTCGATATAACAACGACATAAATAAAGTTAAAAATTGAAGGGGAGATCCAAACAAGAGTCGTGTTTTTACCCGACTGCGGTGAAGCCCAAAAGGAGGGTTATGTGTTTGACCTGTATGTGAGTATGTATGTCCGTTTCTTTGTTCCCTCGTAACTCCTAAACGAATAAACGGATTTGGATAAATTATACGTCTTTAGATTTGTCTTAGTAGCGCGAGTGTCACTGGCTACTTAAAATAAGAAACAAAGTAAAATGGCGGATTTAGGGTGGCATATTGTGGAGTTCCAAATTTTTTTTTCTTCAGTGGGATATCAAAATATGGTGTTTTAAAAGGTGATTACAAAAATATATACAACTTATATCGTTAAAAGCATAGACTTATAAAAAAGATGGACTCCGCGCCACGCATATCGAAAGTGAAGCACAGTAAGTATGCCGAGACCGTTTGTACAAACACGCCTCACGCACACATTTACATCATAGTATGCCGACCGGCCGCCATTACGTGACACGAGCGACGGCGTCTCGCAGGTACTCAAATCACGCACACATAGATCGGTACGGTGCTTCACTTTCGTTATGCGTGGCGCGGAGTCCATCTTTTTTTATAAGTCTATGGTTAAAAGTACCTCGAAGTGACAAATCGTAAAAAACACCTACAATAAAAACGCCTGCGAAATCTTTCACATTTGTAAACTAAAAAGCTGGAAATAAAAAAGTAAGTAATTAAAAAAACTTTAAAAAACTCGACTGCGGTGTTAAAAAAAAACTGAAAAGCTAAAAACAAGCCCATTTTAAATTAAATAAAAGTTGGAATCAGGCGGGACCCATTCCATTTTATTATATTTTCAAACTCAAATGGGTCCCGCCTGTTTCCAACTTTTATTTAATTTAAAATGGGCTTGTTTTTAGCTTTTCAGTTTTTTTTTAACACCGCCGTCGGGTTTTTTAAAGTTTTTTAATTACTTACATACTTTTTTATAAACTGAAATATTTATTTTAAAATATGTAGTTCTAGATACTGTACCTACGGTGGTACGGAACCCTTCGTGTGAGAGTCCGACTTGCACTTGGTAGGTTTTTTTCAATAAATTTCACAAAATGTACAGGTACCAACAGTTAGCGCCAAAAATCCCTGTAGCATTCGACAAATATAATGATTGATTAATATTGAGTGTGTCGTCACTGAATGCACAAATCACCCAAAGACACAACAAAAAAACACAAATAAGTAATAAGTCTACTCACTTCTTCTGTTTCTCTTTGTATCGTTGCTCCCAAAGCCAAGCAAGGAATGAAAAACATTGGGAATAGGTACCATCTGTTCACATACCCAATAGTGACGAAATGTAATGGTCCCCAAACCACAACACAATTATACCTATAAAGAGTTATAACTAGTTTGAGTTTATTTATAAGCGGCATTGATAACATTTGACTTCACAGCAGACAGAAAAGGAACTCCCGAAATGGTAACCAATAGCTATGAAGTGTATCGTAATTAAAATGTTATTCCCAAAACAAAATATCTTTCGGGTTCCCGAATTATTTTAGGTATGATTAGGCAATTGCCTAATCATACCTAAAATAATAAATTATAAATAAATTCAGTTTATCTAAGCGCTATTCATAGCACAGGCACCTTATGACCTCACAGACCTAGTCTCGACATTATTAACGTTGCCCTAACGATCGTTACGTTGCTCTGTGGTCTGATAAATTTTAAGGAACGGGCTCGAAGATGTGTCTGTGTCATCTGTGTGTCTTTAATAAAATCGAACTATTACCATTTGCCCGTCTCGAGGGTCGAGGGGAGCCCATTAGGACCACAGAGCATGTAATTAGTTAACGAATGTCGTAACGAAAATCGTAAAGAATGTCGAGACTGCCGGCCCTGACATAGGCAGGGTTCTCCAAACAATAACATGAAGTTGTAAATACCTACTCTGTTATTTTGTTTCAAATATGTATACAGGGGGTGTGGTCAAAATTGGACGTACTTTAGCAGTAAGGACTCATTCCACAATATGTCATTTTAAATAGATAATATGTTTAGTTAAAGTTTTTCTCATGATAATTATCATGAAAAAAACTTTAACTTACTGCTAAACTACGTCCAATACGTTATACGTTTAACTTTAGTCCTTACTACTAAACTACGTCCAATTATCATGAGAAAAACTTTAACTAAACATATTATCTATTTAAAATGACATATTGTGGAATGAGTCCTTACTGCTAAACTACGTCCAATTAAGGGTGTGGTACAGACCATGTACAGACCATCAAACTGAACATTTATCTCCGTGGTTGGTCCCACCGTATTCGAAAAAAAAAATATTTCAGTCGTCCCATAGGTACATTTGGGTCGAGTACATACGGCTACACATCAACCTATACATTTCCAGTATAAGCTGATCTCGTATGGTATAGGATTGAGGGAATGAGAGGACTGACCTCCCATTGTAAGGAAATCCTATACCATGCGAGATCAGCTTATACTGGAAATGTATAGCTTGATCAGTAGCCGTGCGTACCTACGGAAAAATGGGGCTACTTTGATACGACGGGTTTACTTTGATAACAACTTTCATGAAATCATCTATAAGTATAGATTTTTGGAGGCATTAATTTTTCATTCCTTAAAAATGCCCATCAGGAACCGGTACACCGACAGAACCTTATTCACACACCGAATAAAATTACTTTTCATAAGTCGAAAGTTGCTATCAAAATTAAAGTAAACCCGTAGTATCAAAGTAACCCCATTTGACGTTAGGTATTGGAGTTTTGTGGCCATACATGCTGTATAAGAAAAAAATGTTTCTGGCGTCTTTGGCTGACTTCGGGAGTCGCGACATTAAATTCATCACTAAACACTTACCGTCTTACTAATAAACACAGAATAAAGTTATTCCAAGTTTAAACCTATGAAAATGTATGGTTATTTAATATTTTTTATTTAATTCCTTTGTTATTCCTGATATAACTTTATTCCGTGTTTTATTTGTAAGAGGGTTTGTGTAAAAAGTAACGAGTCGATTGGAACTGTACACTGAGCTTAGATAAAAGCATAATCAGTTCCCATTTAAGGTGTAGTTTATTTTTGTAAGTATTATTTTTATGGAAATGTTAGATAATTATTTGATCACTAGCTTCTGCCCGCGACTTCGTACGCGGATCCTGTTGCTTATGCCAGCGACAACGGGGTCGTCAAAATCGAAGATCTGAAATGTCTGATGTCGAATTCTAAGAGAAGAGAATCGTCTCGCGCATCACGCTGTTTAAAGATAAATATATAAAGAGATATATTATTATTTTTAAAGATAAAGGTCACCTCTGAACCACAGCTCTGGACCTAATCACAGAGCATGTAACTTTGACCTACTGAAGTACAATATCTAAACCCGTCAGATGGCTCTACCGATGTAAATAATGAATTATTGTTATTTATTCGTATAACAATTGCTCAGTTTAAGTACAACAAAGCGCGCAGCGAGCCAACAACATAGCATTTAACTAAAAAACTTCATGCAAACATTATACCTACATAGATTTACTGCTATACATAAATATGTCAACATTCGACTCCTGAGCAATCGGAGCGTTCAGCAGATTGATCGCCTGTGTTGTGGGGGCATATCGAGCAGTTATGGGTACGCACTGATGGAGCCGCGAACAGGCACCAAGAGGCAAGGCAGGAATTGCGAGATTCAAAGCTTGTCAGCAGTGGAGTAGCTAGAGTAAAGGTACCTACCCTGTGTCAAAATCTGGTGGGAGCCTTTTTATCTGACTGTAGCGAAGCACAAAAGGGGGTATTTTTTTTTTTACAAAATAAATAAAATTGCATTCTGAGTCGAGAGCGGCTTTTGTGACCGACCTTATTAAAAGAAATCAAGAGCGAGCGAGGCAAACTAGACAACTGACTCAGATGCGTTAAGTTTTCATTGAAGACCGAGCGAAGAGCGCTCGAAAATTGGAGCATCCTGATTCATAGGTTACATCTTCTGTGTGTTTTTACTAAATTAACGTTAGAGCTTAAGTGTTGGACCGTGCCTTTGGCTTAAAGCCATAGCCATTAACAAAACGCCACTTAACTAAATTATCAGGAATTTCATTGGTTTTCTGTCAATACAAGAATGATAGCTGTAGCT
Source organism: Cosmia trapezina (assembly GCA_905163495.3). Lineage (NCBI taxonomy): Eukaryota > Metazoa > Arthropoda > Insecta > Lepidoptera > Noctuidae > Cosmia > Cosmia trapezina. The sequence continues at coordinate 13,701,033 of LR991042.1, forward strand.
GCACAAAAAAAAAATCACAAAAATTTTTTTTTGCGCCACTAGTGACATCGGACAGTTCACTGTTTTCGCTACGCGCCACTAGACTGGCTTGGTCAGCTGAGTGGATAAGAATTTGAGGTTTTGGATAATATTGCACGCTTGCTTTTGCTGACACACCGGTGGCCCCTGTAGCTTGGGGGCACCGTATCATTGACACGGCTGATGCGGTGGTGGAGAGGCTCGTGGCTAAATTTTAACAGCCGCACGGATCGATAGAAGGTTAGGCTCCGCTTGCCACGGTCGGTTCGTGGATGGGTGACCACCCATTACATATCAAGACCCCACCGTACCTCGCAAAGCACGTTAAGCTGTTGGTCCCAGCTGTCATTCTTAGATCTTTGACAGTCAAAGAACAAACTTAACATTGTAGTGGAACAGTATTTACATAATTATTTAGTTCATAATTTCATCCTGATCAGTCTACAAGGCTGTCCAACAAAGGAATGTTTTTCTTAGGATGAATGAGACTGAAACTGGATCAAGGTGGCGCGAGAAAAGATTTCCTGGTCTTTGCCCAGTAGCGGGACAATATAGGATAAAAAAAAAAAAGAATTAATGAAACTCAATATTTAATACAATAAATAATTTATTTCCTTTTCATGAAATTTATACATTTCAATGTAACGAATTAACTTAATTTTAAATTATCAGAGACTTACTCATGGAGTATCGCAGCGACAGTTTATATTCTTACACACGTGCAACACGTATTAACGGCAAAGGCAACTGCGCGCGCCGACGACGGCCGCCGACATGTCGGCGACAGCCGCCGACCTAAAGCGACGCTTGCAGTTGTAGCGCGTCGCGTCCGCCATTTTGTCAGTAGACTGCAACTATGATAGTTCAGAAGTGACAAAATGGCGGACGCATGACATGACGACAGGGGGGCTAAAACGGCCACTTTGGCAGCATCATAGTAGGTTAATAGGTATTTATGAATCATATTTGAAATCGTAAAACGGTCACAAACTGACAATTCATAATTTATCTGCGTACAATTCATAGCACGCAATTCATCTGTTTAACAGTTTTGTATGGAGATTCGTAAAATGGTCCACAAATTGGACGTAGTTTAGCAGTAAGGACTCACTGCTAAACTACGTCCAATTATGAATTGCTTTATTGAAGTTAAATGTCAAATAGCATAATCATAATAAATTGCTGGGAATTCAGGAAATGAATCGCTTTTAGAGGAATTGCTTAATGTGGCCGTTTTAGGCCCCCAGGTCGTCAGCGAGTCACCGACTACTGTCGACGCGTGCAGTTGCCTCTGCTATTGACGCGTGTCGCTCGTGTGTAAGAACACTTAGACGACTTTTACGCATGCCTTTAAGTTAAATGAAATGTAAGTAATCGTGGTTCATTCTATGATAGTTTTGTCAATGTTATCGTATACTCTGTCGACGTTTTCTGCCGGCAGTGGGTCCATGATCTCGAATTGTAGGTCGTATTGTTGGTCCAAACCCATATAGCTGTCGCTTAGGATGTATACTGTGTAGATTATGCGACCTAGGGACAGAAGAAATCAATTAGTAGCTGGTATCAAAGGGACTAGAGTCTACGTACTTCATCTTTCAACATTCGGATTTTGTGTCAAAGTCAAAGTAATTTGTTTACCAGAAACCCAATCATATGATATCATATATTTAAGAATAGATTCCCTCGAAAATTATGTAAAGAGATGATTACTACTAGTCTATTCTATAACACTTCACTCTATTCAGTAAGCCATTATAATATTGTTATCTCACGAATCGTTCGCGCACTTTTTTCTGGTATTCAAAAAGGCCGTTGTGCACCCTATTCACAAGAGTGGAGACAGAGACAGTGTCAACAACTACAGACCCATATCTGTATTATCTATTCTGTCTAAGCTCCTCGAAAAAGTACTAAACAAACGTCTGCTGGATTACCTTAGCTCACAAAGTATACTTGCAAATAACCAATATGGATTCAGATCAGGCAAAAACACAGAAGATGCCGTATTAGAATTAATAGGTTCAGTAGCTCAGAATCTTAACAACAAGGAAAAATCTATAGCCATCTTCCTTGATCTTTCTAAAGCTTTTGACACTGTCTCTGTCCCCCTTCTTCTCAGTAAACTAGAAAGGATTGGTGTAAGAGGCCTACCGCTTAGTATGTTTAAGAGTTACCTCAGTGGTCGCTCGCAAATCATCAGGGTAAACAACCACAACAGTAAGGAAGCATTCCTCACCTATGGAGTTCCGCAAGGTAGTGTCCTAGGACCTACACTTTTCCTTGTTTACATTAACGAGCTCTGTAAACTTGACCTAAGTAACTCCAAACTGATTGCTTACGCTGATGACACTGTTATTCTGGTTCGTGGCAGTGACTGGGACGAGGCTAGGCTTCGGGCAGAGTCAGCCTTGAGTGTTATTATGAGATGGCTTACACAGAATCTGCTCACCCTCAACTTGGATAAAACTAGATTTATCACTTTTAGTCCAAGGAAAGCGTCACAGCCAGCCCCACCCTTCTGCCTGACAGCTCATGCATGCCATACAGTGAAGACTGCCACCTGTGGCTGTCCTGAAGTTATACGCACGGACTCAATTAAATATCTTGGAGTCTGGGTCGACAGCACGTTGACATGGAGTGGGCAAATTAATTCACTGGTCTCTAGGGTAAGAAAATTAATTTTTGTTTTTAAAAATCTAAGGTCCTCCGCCAATTTCTCTACCCTGAGAACTGTGTACTTTGCTCTTGCCCATTCTGTTTTAACGTACTGTATTTCGGCCTGGGGTGGTGCTGGAAAATGTCTTCTGCTGTGTTTGGAGAGGGCGCAGAGGGCTGTCCTTAAGGTAATGGCCTTCAAACCCTATCGCTTCCCTACCAGTGAATTGTATACGCTATGGAAGCTACCTACAGTAAGGCATTCTTTTGTGCTAAGTACAGTGTTGCGGAAGCACTCAAACTTGTGTTTTGACCCGGAGTTTGGAAGACAAAAACGTAGAACTGACAGAGTCTGCCCGACATCGAGTGTAAAATTGGAAATTGTCCGCCGGCAGTTCATTTTTTGCAGTCCCGTGCTTTATAATAGAATAAATAAAGTGCTTACTATTTATCCATGCACTCTCCGGGATTGCAAAGGACTGATTGATCAATGGCTTCATACTCTCTCATACGATGAATTGGTGATGTTTGTCAAACCCTAAAGATCTTTCTTCCAGACATGCACACCAAATACACATGGCGTAGAGTGTGCTCGTGGAGAAGTTCCACAAGCACACTCTATACTTACACCCTTCAGACATGCACTACACTCACATACAATACTCCCACATGCACAACATTCAACACTTACTTTTTAATTTGTTACTATTACTAATCATTTTGTACCTACTATTTTGTTTTTATTTTTTTCGTGTTTAATTTTTACTTTCTATTTTTAATATTTTAAATACTATTTTAATTTTAATATATTTGTTTGTAATCTGGAACGCTGTTGTCTCCCTGTTGGAGGTGGGCGTTAATAGCTGCGACACAGTTTCTAACTATAGCAGCTATTTACGTACAAAATAAATTTGTTATAATTATTATGTTCCAATAAAGATTTGATTTGATTTGATTTGATTTGACTTTACTTGTGGTTACCAAGTGTACAAACACGCTGTGAATGTGTGTGTAAGCGCAGGAGCTCTCAGTACCGTCCGTGACAATGGCGAAGTCGGAAGTGCATGCGCGTGTTTGTTATGTGCTGACGCTATTCGTCCTCACGCACATATTTACAGCGTGTTTGTATACTTGGTTACCACAAGTAAAGCGCGTGTAGCTTCGCGAGATAAGAATAATGTAGCATAAAAAGTTATTACGCACACAGTAAAAAGTATTACTGGCAGTATAGTGTAAAAATGAATATTTTAACATTTGTGATACATTTGGGTCGAATCATTATACGGGACAGTTGATAATTTTTCTCAACTAAGTTGTTGGTCCCATGAAGAAAGTTGTTCACTTTGATGGCCTGAACCACACCCTTGAATTTCATGAAACCTTTCTGCCCTGTGTATCTACGAACCTGTCCTCGAAGGCGTATAGAAGGTGACCTGCGCGGTGCCTCTAGCCGGCACTCGCTTCAAGGCATGTAGGTCGCCGTCATCCACGGTGCCCAGCGTCACGAACCAGCCTTCGTTCTTGCCGCGAGGGAAGCGCGGGCACAGGACGTTGTTGGGATTGCCGCCGCGACGGTTCAGTTCGAGGAGTAAGGTGTATTCCTGGAGAAAAATGGGTGTATATTTGTAAACCATGTGTATATTTGTTATGATAAGATGTAACGGTTTTAATCCATAATATAAAATATCTCTAGCTGGTTTTGTTTAAAATAAACGGTTTTTTTTTTAATGATTTTAAACTGAAGATTACGACTAAACGTGTTAATGATTTGGAAAAAATATAATTAAAGAGCATTTCCTTAATATGTGAATATTTTTGATTATGTTTATTATTTATTTGTTTTTTTTTTTTTGTTGTTTTTTGTTTGTTTAGTGTAATTGATTTGTAAAGTTATGTCTAACGCGGATAAAAAACTGAGAATCACGCAGAAACCTTCACCATTTTAAAGATAATTTAATTATGTATTTTTTAGTATACGTGTACGTACTTATGTTTTAAGTGTAATAAATTAATAATGCGTCTAATTAGGAACAGCACTCCTTGATGGGCGAGTCCTATTACTGGGTGGACATACGACGCGTTGCGTGAACTCAGCACAGAACACGCAAGCTAACCACTCAAGGCCGTGGCATTGTTCTGCGTCTTAATATTTACCTGATCAGCATGTAGCGGCATCCACTGGTCTCGAGAAGGCGGCTGACGCAATAGTTTGTCTTGTTCACCGTCACCGTCAAACCATAACCCACGTACGCGCATCTTTATGTCCAGTGTAGGCATGTCGCTTAGTGCCTGAAGAAGAAATGATAGTCTTACATAACTCAATCAATAGAAAAATACAAGTATTTACTTTTTGAAGGGATCTGTAAATTACCATGTTTTGCAGAAATAAACCATTCTGTTAATTTAGATAATACACTCTATATGTCATTGTTATAGTATGTCATAAATTGGAATGATTTGCTCCTTCGTTTAGGGGAGGGGATATGTGTGTGTTTAGGGGGTGTGTGTGTTTAGGATGCGAAATTCTAATTTTCTGACAAGTTGTATATTGATCAAAATGTATGATGATGATGTATTTACAAAATTACAATCATTAATACAACTCTCTAAGTTCAAATTACCTTATAAATGACTTTTCATGAACAATAAGGGTTTTCATGAAAAGTCTCGCCACCAGTTTGGCGCCACTTTGACAACAGGTCTTCCATTTCGACAATGAATATGAAATATATGATGACGTTCATCATTCGTTTCATTCATTCGTTCATCATTCAGTCACAACTAAAGAAAATATAGGCGCTTTGACAGTTTTGACAGGTGCCCGGACCTGGCGTCTCAGTGTTGCCACCTACGTCATTTCAGAAAACCCTTATTATAGCTTGGAGAATTACTGATGATTCTAATTACTATAATTCTGTGAATACATTCATATTTTGATCAACATACAACCTGATCCTGGCCGGAACATTGCAAAAACCGTAAGAAAAATTGAATTTCGCAGACTACCCTGGCGCTTTCGCCTTAAATGCCACATCTAACACATTTTAAAGTCGGACTGTTTATTGAAGTATGTTGTTTTACGTAGAGGTGGATGTTTATGGCATCAGCATTCGTCGTCGCTGTCGACAGCTTCTTTTTCTCTCGATGCTATACGACTGCGGGTTTAACCCAATATTATTATAAGTGCCCTAGTGTGTTTGTTGGTTTATCCTCCTTTCAAGAAGCAACGAATCATGCGATCGACATGATTTTTAGGGATCCGTACCTCAAAAGGAAAAAGCGGAACCCTTATAGGATCACTTCGTTGTCCGTCTGTCTGTCTGGCTGTCAAGACCGTTTTTCTCAGGGGCGCGTGAAGGTATCAAGCTGAAATTAATATCAAATACGTAGGTCTATGGTCCCTTGGAGTCCTAAAAAGATCAAACGTCTAAGTCAACGCAATAAAAAAATACGGCCATTTATGCGACATTTTTTGACTCAAAAACTATAGGGTACTTCCCGTCGTCCTAGAATAGAATTAGAATAGAATAGAATAGAAATTTGGCAAGAAGCAAGGTCTCACAACACAAGTAAAGGAAAAAGTCCGAAAATTGTTAATTTGTAATTCTATCACATAAAAAAATATTTTCAAAGTTGTCAGTCTGTCAAGACCTTTTTTCTCAGGAACGCGTAAAGGTATTAAGTTGAAATTAATATCAATTACGTAGGTCTATGGTCTCTTGAAGTCCTACAAACTCAACCTTGTAAGTCAGTCAACGAAATAAAAAAATACGGCCATTTTGCGACACATTTTGATACTCGCAACTGTCGCAAGTAAATCAAAACCTATTGGGTACTGCCCGTTGACCTATGAAATTTGGCAAGAAGCAAGGTTTCCCAGCACAAGTGAAGTAAAAAGTCCGAAAATTGTGAATTTGAAATCTTAAGATATAAAATTTTTTTTTTTGATATCCAATTTTAAGTTTGTTTTTGGGATAAATTTTTTTCAACTTCGGAACCCTTCACTGTGCGTGGTCCCACACGCACTTGGCCGGTTTTTTTCATATAAATAGTGTAAGGGCTTAAGAATGACAAAGGCTACTTTTTATCCCGGAAAAGGCCGTTCTATGGGAAAGAGCAAATAAGTAATGACAAAAACTCACCCTATGTATCTGCTCAATCTGATTCTCTTCAAACTCCCTCCTCAAATACTTGGCTAGCAGCTCATAATTCCTCATACAGACCACCTTCAGTCCATTCAGCATATTACATGGCTTATTAGTGTCCTTTGCCATATGAGAGAACATGTAAAGATGTTGAGAGTCTATGTGTGGCAATGTCATAAGGGGGGATTCGGTCGGCCATCGCGCTTGCACGATACCTTGCATGAGCATCTGGCAAGATAAGCAGACGGATAGCCAGCCGTTTTCTGCTGATGTGTCTATCATTGCCTGTGGAAAAGATTGTATTTGATTAGTAAAGGAAGTAGAAGTTGGACTTTGGAGGTTTGGACGTGCTCGTGGCTAAGTAATACCAGCCTCACGGGTCGGTCGATCAGGTTAAGCTACGCTTACGCCGAATTGTTGCCGCGTGGATGCATACATACATACATACATCTTTACATACCGAGACCTCCGTGCCTCGGAAAGCACGTTAATCCGTTGGTTCCGGCTGTCATTCTTGTATCTTAATACAGTCGTTACGGGTCGTCAGAAGGCTGAAAGTCTGATAACCAGTCTCACCAAGGGTTATCAGGGGGTTATTACCCTGTAACTGGATTGTGGAGATCAGATAGGCAGCGGCTCCATGTAAAATACTGGTACTCAGCTGCATCAAGTTAGACTGGAAGCCCCAGCAGAGTTGGGAAAAGGCTAAGCAGATTGATTTTTTTAATATTTTAAAATGGAAAGTGATTTTCTTATTCATTTCGGTTTTTCCTCCCTAGTTTTAAGTGAAGCATGTTGTCATAATTCAATGTTGCACTGCTACATTTACTAATACGCAGTAACATAATGACGTATGAATTTGGGTCATTAGCTAACAGTATAAATACATTATAATGCATCAGACATTTGGCTTTGCGATGGAGACTACCGTAATATAAACTTATTCAACACTTCACGCTGAGTTTCTCTTGTCTTCGAGAGCTCCTCTATCAACCTATTACATATTAAGGTTGCTCGACCAGTTTTGGACTTAGTCAACTTTGAAACCACAGGGTCAAATTAAATTCACTTGAGACTTCACAGACGTCATAGCGCCAACATCATCAGTATAGAAAAAAAAAAAAAAGATTATTTAGTCATAATTTCAAGTAAGTACACCTGATTATGGGATCAATGACCGCGGGCTGTGTATTGTGTAAAAGTTTCGCTAGTTAATGTAATTTGCACCCTTATTAGCAACTTTATTGTCATTGGAAAATGAACTATGTATATTTGAAGTAAGATTACGTTAAAGGAGACTGAACTTTAAACGATAGAACTATGGTTTCAAATCACAATTCTTGCCTACCGGTAGCTTATCTTACCTGTAGTATCCTAATAGTCTGATCCAGTACAGACTTGGTATCAGTCAGGTAGTCTGTGTTGGGTAGTTGAAGTCTTGTCATGTGCGCTTGGAGTAGTAGGAACGCTTTCACGTTGGACGAGTCCAGGCTTAAAGCGTCTACGGGAAGGCGGCATTCTTGAGAGAGTTCGCTGGAAAGAAGTATGTAAGTTACTTTTAAAATAAAGTTTGTGTTCGTATCCCTGACGTTTATCAAAAGGATTCTGAATTTGAAATCATCGCCATTTTGCGCGAGTTTCACCCAGCAAAAACCTATTATGTAAAGCGAATGTGGCAAAAACTCAACCAGATTGATGAAAAATTTTAATGGGTAGGACAGTAGTTCAATATAAGCGAATGGGTAAGGTTGCTAAAATCAATTTGAGTACTATTAATCAGACAGAAGAAAACGTAGAGGAGATTAATTCAATCGGACTCTTTACCAGTAAATTCTGTGCTTAAAAAGCATGAATCGCCAATAGTTTAGATCTGCATTGAACGCGGTTGAGTAAAAATTGCACGAATTTTGTCATAACCCGTTAAGTAAGTTCTCGTTGTGTCTGACAGGCAGCGCAGCATACTCTTCGCTGTCCGCCAGTGCTCGCAGCAAGTCATCCTGTTCATGTTACTCTACAGGTTTCTAGTGAAGTGGACCGGTTTTGTTGATAGTAAAGCAGGATAGTATAGTTACCCGTTTTGTAAGTCCTCGTTGTGTCTGACAGGCAGCGTGGCATACTCCTCACAGTCCGCCAGTACTCGCAGTAAGTCATCGCTGTTCATGTTACTCTGCAGGTTTCTAGTAAAGTGGACCGATCATGTAGATAGTAAAGCAGGATAGTATAGTCACCCGTTTTGTATGTCCTCGTTGTGTCTGACAGGCAGCGTGGCATACTCCTCACAGTCCGCCAGTACTCGCAGCAAGTCATCGCTGCTCATGTTACTCTGCAGGTTTCTAGTAAAGTGGACCGATCATGTAGATAGTAAAGCAGGATAGTATAGTCACCCGTTTTGTATGTCCTCGTTGTGTCTGACAGGCAGCGTGGCATACTCCTCATAGTCCGCCAGTACTTGCAGCAAGTCATCGCTGCTCATGTCACTCTGCAGGTTTCTAGTAAAGTGGACCGATCATGTAGATAGTAAAGCAGGATAGTATAGTCACCCGTTTTGTATGTCCTCGTTGTGTCTGACAGGCAGCGTGGCATACTCCTCACAGTCCGCCAGTACTCGCAGCAAGTCGTCGATGTTCATGTTACTCTGCAGGTTGCGACTGAAGTGGGCCATAGTCTTGTAGGATAGGTAGTAGTAGGAGGCTATGCGTCCCATCCAAGTGCAGTGGACTGTGCGGAGATCCTGAAAATGAAAGATTCGATCGATATTGTTAAAATTGTCATATCTGGGGTAGCGTAAGTTAGTTTCCGTTTTGGTACCACTCTTGGCCATTACTGAGTAAATACGAAAAGAATTAAAAAACTGAAGAATATAATTCTTCTATTGTACTTATTTTTTACCAAACATACTCTTTGATAGCTACCATAGAAAAATCTAAGAGCCCTTTGCATGGTGTTGCTCACATAAAAAAAGATTTAACTATTGTGTTGTCACCGCTTATTTTTTTTTTGCAGTAGTGTTTTTATTATTTCATAATTATTTTAATAAATTAGTGCCCAAACGTAAAGATCATATGCAAGAGCTGCAAACATAAAAAAAAATCCAGAGCGACGGAACAACCTACACTATTAAAATAGCCTGTTTCAATCATTCAAAATAGTTTATTGAATGTTACTCCTGGGCGACTACCCAAAAGTTATTCTAAAAAGAGTTCTATATACCTAAGTATAATTTTAAGGCCATACCTCTTCAATCTCCAGACAGTTAGCATTAGCGAGAGCATCTAAAGAACTCTGTACCAAGTTTGACAGATAATAGTTGACATCTTGAGGCTCTACGCTTTCCAGGTTGTAGTACGACGGGTTCTTGAGCAGGCGACGGAAGAAATACGTCCAGGTCATGTAGTCTAGGATGTCTTGTTTTGTTTGGACAGTACCTTGAAAATTAATCAAATTAAGTTTACGAGTGAAAGTGATTCGATTATTGTGATATGTGCTTCCTAAGCACGAAGCCCGTAGTTTCGGCCTTTGTTACGGGTGTTTCCTACTCCGTATTACCTACGAATGGATGATTGGTTAGGGGCCCAAACGAAGTATGAATGACAACACGATTTGACAGTTGTCCCCCACTCCCGATGTGTTTTTGCCCGCCCGAAAAATTTAACTTTTACACTTGTTTTGATGGATCGTTAAGTCAGACGGATGGACTGACTGACGGACGGACGGACTTAGGGAGTAGACCCCTGACAGGTGTCAGTTGGACACGATAAGGATATAAGTTTATAAATCTTTCCAACCATTTATCATCCAACCAGAAGAAGAAGCAAGCTAGAAGAAGAAGTAAAAAATATAGTAGCAAGAAAGTAGCATCCAAGAAGTATTGCATTTTTTCGTCTGTTTGTTTCCTGTCAATAATTAAGCAAATTCATAGCGTCCATGAAGTATTGCATTTTTTCGTTTATTGTTGCCAGTCAAAAAATAAGGAACTTCATAGCGTCCATGAAGAATTGCATTTTTTCGTCTATGGTTGCCTAAGAAACTTCATAGCATCCATGAAGTATTGCATTTTTTCATATATTGTTGCCTGTCAAAAAATACGGAACTTCATAGGCGTGCTAATGTTAAAAGTAAAATAAATGGTGGGAAAAAAAAGGTGGAGAGTATAAATTCTTAAAACACGTATTCTTTTGTACTTTTGTATTGTTTTGTATTTTTGTGTCGAGTATTACGAATAGATAGAAAATCCAACAGTGTGTTATTTCGATTTGCTGTGATGCGCTCTGTTGGATTCTCAACGCTCAGCTCTACACCGACAGATGAAAATCCAGTGCGCGATAAAATTCCTCCGCGATATTTTTACGTCCGTGCGAACGTGGGCTGAACATAGGCTTCTCCAATTGCACGCCATTCAGCTCGATTCTCGGCAACTATCATCCAGCTACTACCAGTCACTGCGAAGACCGTCGCTCCACCTAGCCTGAGGGGGGCCCTACCAGCCTTAAATTTCTAGCTTTTGAGTTTATGATAAGCTAAGTAACAAAATAAACTTACCAGCAACAACTTCAGCGTTCAAATGGTCGGGCAGTACATCCAACAGACTGGACTCGACCGGGAACGGCTCGTACAGGAACTTCTTGTAGAAGTTCTTCTTCTGGTCGTGAACTAACACTACCGCTACACCTTCGTTGTCGTACTGGAATAAATGAGAACTCAGAACATCACTTATTCTTAATTAGAACAAAACTTATTCTTAATTGTTTATTCTCTAAACCCCTTATTCATAAAAATCTAAAACACTATAGAAACCTATTTTAGTTATAGAAGTGTTTTGTCAATTTCTTTCGAATTTGAGTTTGAAAAAAGAAAAAACACTTCAGTCAAAACACTTCTTTAACTAAAATAGGTTTACAGAGCGTTTTAATTTTTGGGGGTAAGTGTTCTGACGTCACAATAATCTCAATTTTAAAAATCTGTGGCCGTACTATGACGTGAAAAAAGATCATGAATCCATCATGGTTCTAGTGTGAGAGAGAGACGGAGCTATATACGACCTATAGCACCATCCTTTTTTCTCAACGGAACCATCCATGATCTTTTTTCACGTAATACCACAGATTAATACAGATGGGACACTCCGCAGTTTAGGTATGAAGCTACAAGTACACGGCGGGCTCCGTCGACGGGACTATAGTATAGTTAAAATCTCGCTGCAGACTCGGTCATAAATCATTCGAGTGTTTCGCTCTCTTTCCCACTCACGGGCCTTATGGGCAGGCCACGCCCACACGTAGTCCTGTGCATTCGGTCGTTGACCTCGGTTACATACGGCTGTGTTTGGTTAAAATTACCGTCGATTTAAAAAAGAAAAGTTTTGTTTTGTTCCGCTTGTTATTTGGAAATTACCATACCATTAATATGGATTCAAACAAGTGCGGTGTCTGCAGTGACGCGTTGTCCGATGGTGCACACTGCAAATCATGTAACCTCATGATGCATTTCCACTGTGGGGGCGTCACTGAATCCGGCTACCGAAAGCTAGGAGATCGTAAGCTCATGTGGCGTTGCAGTAAATGCAGAATTGCAGGCAATACCCTGCAACCTGTCTTGCCAGTGTCACCCACCCCAGTGATGGAAGCTGAGTCGGTTGTCCTGCAGGAAATTCGAGCGTTGTCTTTGAAATTTGCCACCCTGGAGAATATGAAAGAAGAAATCGTTGCATTGAGGAATGAATTTGCCGAGTTCAAAACAACCTTGTCCAACCAGTATAGCGAGGTAATGAAAGAAGTCTCTGGAAAACTGAATGATATGGAGTTACGTATTGTGAAAGTTGAGAAAGTCCAGTACCAAGTCGAACAACTGCAAGCCCGTTTGGATAAGTTAGAAGAAGACAATAATAATAAAGATCAATGGTCGCGTATGAATAATATTGAAGTTAAGGGTGTGCCTCAGACAGGTAACGAGAACTTGTTTGAAATAATAGCCAAAATTAGCGCTAAAGTCAATTACCCTGTCACTAAAAATCAAATTAACTTCATTACACGAGTACCTACTAGCGAGAAAGACCGTATAAAACCTATCATTGTCTGTTTCTGCCAACGTTACGCAAAGGAGGATTTCATAGCAGCTGCCAGGCATGAACTAAAGACCTTACCCCTGACGCCAGATAAAATTGGATTGAGTGGCAACCATAAAATCTTCATAAATGATCACCTTACTATAAGAAACAAAATGTTGTTGTCTAAAACTAAGAAAACCTCAGCAGAAATGGATTTCAAGTACGTTTGGGTCAAACATGCGAAGATACACGTAAAAAAAAACGATACATCTCCATCGCTGGTTGTCAAATCGGAGAAAGATCTGCAGAAAATTGTTTAAATTACTCGCGATGTTATATTACAACCGCTATTAGACTATGTTTATATATTAAGTTTGTGTTTTTTAGGTGCGAAACAAAGTTGTTTGAGAATCTTATTCATAAATGTGCTAGTTGCGTTTTCCTATTAGTTTTGTGTCATTACACGGTGTGCCCAGGTAAGTCTATTGAATATTATTTTTGCACTGTCACTTTTTGTTACGCTAATTTAAACCATTTCTGTCGTGTATTAAGGTACAATTTCCTTTATGGACCGTCCCCAGTTATGACAATTCACTCCGAGGTACTCTTATCTCTGTACTGGTCGTCGTCTTTTGTTTCTTTTTGTAGGAACCGTTTTTATAATGTTATTTCTACTGCTCGCTGTGTATTGCTGTGTCTATTATTTTTTTGGACTCCTACCCGCATTAAGCATTATAAAGGCCCAGATAATGACCGGCACTTTATTATATCAGTAATATTGACAATTTTGTATCTATTCATAAGTTATTTGTTTGTAGCTGAATGTACTTATGGCTACGCTTAAAATCTACTACCAGAACGTGCGTGGTCTGCGTACGAAAACGAATATTGTGTTTCGCGGAGTATGTCTCAGTTCCTACGATATCATTATACTTACGGAGACGTGGCTAGATGATAGTTTTAATAACAGTGAATTATTTGATGGACGTTACCTCCTTTGGAGACGCGATCGTGACTACTCCCGAACCGGCCAGTTGCGTGGTGGTGGTGTATTGATAGCGGTGAAACATGATCTTACAATAGTTGAGAGGTTGGATTGGCGTAGCTCTGCGGAGGATATTTGGCTATCTTTAATCCTTAAAAGGTCAAAACCACAGGTTAGTTACAATTTGCATATATGTGCACTTTACCTATGCAAAGAAAATCTAGGTAATTGTTATAGTATTCAGTTGCGTAATTTCACAGATAGTCTCAACAACTTAATTCTGACTCATCCACTTGACAAGTTTTTGCTGGTGGGTGATTTTAATTTCGGTAACGACGTCGAGTGGTGTAATGGGGACATAGTTGCCAATGGTGAGTTAATCCCGCAAAATATTTCTTCTCAGCATGTGATTCATTTCTTCGATACAATACAAACGTTCAACATGTCACAGTATAATGGTGAGCGGAACATGAACTGTAGATTGCTTGATCTTGTATTCTGTAATGATACTGTGACTGTATCGGGATGTACGGACCCCCTTGCTTTGCCTATTGATTTACACCACAAGCCTTTAATTATTGAGACAAAATTTATTGAAATTCAAAAACTTGTCGACAAACCTAAGCAACATTATATCTTCTCGAAGGGCAATTATGATGCTATTAAATCTGAACTGGATCTAATTAACTGGCCTCAGTTGTTACAGTCAACGAGCTTGGATGATGCCGTCACAATTTTTTATAGTAAACTGTATGAGCTGAGGGATAGACACATTCCTTTAAAATCGGTAAAACAGTCCTCTTATCCTCCTTGGTATACCCCGGCACTAATTAAAATTATTAGAGAAAAACATAAGTATCATAAGAAATATAAACGATACAGTAACTTATCTGATTATCACTCATTTTCATTACTGCGTACCAGAGTTTTTGAACTGGAAAAAACTTGTTATGATAATTATATGACAAACATTGAGGCTTCTATTGTAAAAAATCCTAAATTTTTCTGGACGTTCGTAAAGAGTAAGCGGAGGGATGGTTCGTTTCCTAATGAGATGTTCTACCGTGAGACCTCTGTGAATACAGGACAGGATATTAGCAATCTCTTTGCTACCTATTTCCAGTCCACCTTTTCAGAACCTGAATCTACGGCTGATGATGATCGTGCTTCTAGTGAACAATGTAGTAATACTGCAATGTCTGTCAGCACAGTTGACATAAACGACTCACGTATATTGAAACTGCTGAAATCTTTAGACCTGAGTAAATCAGGTGGACCAGACTTAATACCTCCTACGTTTATAGTTGCTTGTGCTGATAGTCTTGTGGAACCCATTTCTATCCTATTCAAGCGCTCTCTTTCCGAGGGTAAAGTTCCGAAGATTTGGAAGTCTGCTTTCGTTACTCCCGTCTTTAAAAAGGGCGACAAGGCTAATATTGAAAACTATCGCCCCATATCAAAAATTTGCCTTTTTTCTAAAATTCTTGAACGTATCGTTTATACCGATGTCTACGCGGCTTTCAAGTCAATTCTTGGTGAGGAACAGCACGGTTTTGTTAGGAACCGCTCGACCACGTCTAACTTACTTCTGTCACAAGAGTTTATCACAAATGGCATGGCACAGCGACAAGTTGACGTAATTTATACCGATTATAGTAAGTGTTTCGACCGAATTGATCATTGCATGCTGCTGAAGAAGCTGTTTCTCGCCGGAATACATGGTGACCTGTACCGGTGGTTCTCCTCCTATATAGAGAACAGAACACAGGCAGTCGTGCTTCAGGGCTACACCTCTGGTTGGAGTTCTGTCCCTTCAGGCGTACCTCAAGGCTCCATTTTGGGTCCTCTGTTATTTATACTGTTCATTGCGGATATCAAACAATGCTTTCGTCATTCATATATTTTACTGTATGCGGATGATATGAAGATTCATAAAGTTGTGCGTGACATGTCTGATGCATGTCAGTTGCAAGACGACCTGCATAGGTTTGAAACATATTGCATCCGTAACAAACTCCAATTAAATGTCTCTAAATGCTACCTCCTAACATTCTCACGTTGTAATTCTTTGATCAATTTTAGTTACACCATGAACGATCAGCTCATTAGCAGGTTAAATAGCATTAGAGATTTAGGAGTAATCATAGACAGCAAGCTTCTATTTGATCAACATGTAAATAGCATAGTTGCAAAGGCATCCAAAGCTCTAGGATTTATACTACGCACTACAGCCTGTTTCCGATCTCTTAAACCGGTTAAGATTTTGTATTGTTCTTTCGTGCGCAGCCATTTAGAATACGCGTCTCAGGTTTGGAACCCGCAGTATGCGACTTATAAGTCCCGTATTGAGGGCGTCCAAAGAAAATTTCTACGCTATCTGGATTATAGGGCTCAGCAATACTCAGTTGACTATGAACACCGCTGCAAACGGTACCACTTCCTTCCTCTGGAGATGAGACGCTATATCGGGGACATGAGTCTACTTTTGGGTATCGCGAATGGCCACATTGACTGTCCTGAACTCGTTGCTAATTTGTCATTACGTACGAATCTGATGGGATTACGTCAACGGCCAATGTTAAATGTACCTTTCGCGTTGACTAATTATAGGCGAAATGTTTTTTCAATTAGAAGTGCTCTTAGTTTCAATAAACTTCCTAGGGACCTTAATGTCGACTTGTTTTGCACCAGTGTGGCGACCTTAAGACGGCTGTTGGCACAGTCTTTTTTCAATGATAATTAACTTTATCTATTATTATCTTATATAATTATAATAACTTGTATGTATTTTCTTTTTATCGACTTTTTCCATGGCTATATGTGGAGGCTTGTTATTAGCTATTTTTTAAATATTACATTATTCTTACTATTGGTTTGTTAGTCTGTAAGCATTCTTTAAAATAAATAAATAAAATAAATTACTGCAGTCGATGAGTGATATCGATAGTTTTATATATTTATAAATGGGTGATAGAAATAAATACACATTTTTTTTATTTTATTACCAAATTTACTATAAAGCATATTAAATATATAAACAAAAGAACGTATATATAAAACTAAAAATAGAAAATTAAAATTCTTCGTCTGAGTCATCGTCATCATCATCCACATGAATGATGAACTCTTCGCATAAATGTGCTTTTCTTAAGTCTTCATCTTGCAGCAATTCTGCATGTTCCACACATTTTTGCCAATTTTCAATGGAGACATTGGAAATGGCTTCATCGACTAACTTCTCGACATCAGCTATCTTGAAGGTTTTGTTTTTCGTTGCAACTTCATTTTTTACTTGAGCCCACACCAACTCGATGGGATTGTACTGACAGTGGTAAGGCGGCATATCGGCATATTATCGATAATGGCCTTGAGCGCGCGCAACCAGCGCACATCCCTACTCCGATTATGATTTATGACCAAGTCTGCAGCGAGTTTTTAACTATACTATAATTCAGTAGAAATGTCGCGCGCCGAAGGTATAAGAGTTACACGATAAAAAGAGGGGCAATGTGTAGGTGAATATAACTGTAGGTAATTAGCGTTCTGCGAACTGAATTGCACTTTATTGTGTCGTAGCAAGAGTCGCTTTTTATTTAAATGACTTTGCGGAGTGTCCCATCTGTATTAATCTGTGGTCATACTAAGGCCCCAGTACAATACTATTATTATAGTTACCTGCGGTCGTCCAGCCCTGCCCATCATCTGCAGAACATCAGTGATAGGCATGTCGACGTATCTCTTCTGTTTCCCGTCGTAGTACTCTGTGCCCTTGATCACTACGAGGTGAGCGGGGAAGTTCACGCCCCACGCTAGTGTGGCCGTGCAGATTAAGACCTAGAAGTAAGTAAGATGTTGATTTTATAGGGTCATACCACAGGAGACTTAACCGGTCAGACGCCTTAAATTGTGACGTCAACCATGGTCAGGTACCAAGCCGCTATCTCCGCGTGATATGAACTTATTGACCTCGCTAGACCCCGCTCACAAAAAAAAATAAATCGAATGTTTTTACGCTAACACAAGCAATAATTGTCGAACATAAGTAGTGGGGTAATTAGTTTCTCCATATCGCTCAACGTAGTCTGTATCTCTTACCACGACTGCTATCTTGGAATTGAGCGATTTGAAGCAATGTTGCTATAAGTAGCTACTTGCTAAGGGTTCATCAATCAATCAAATAAAAAAGGGGGTATTTGGTATGAGTTAGCTGCAAGTAGTTATAAACTCTTAATGTAATGATAATAATTGGACTTAATTTGAGTACTTTAGCAATATGTTTTATTCTGTAAAACAAAGAAACCTTTAATTATGAAGCTGAACTAGAGAAATTTTGAGAGAGATCTGTGCTGAGTTTGGCTTAAAAACATTAATCACTGAAACACATACCTGTATCTTCTGATTAATAAACAGCTCCTCAACAGTATTCCTATCCCTCTCATGCAGACCAGCATGATGTATCCCTATACCGAACGCTAACGTGAGCTTCAGGTTCGATTCCCGAATGTTGGCAAGAATCTGTTCCATCTCAGATTCACGCATGTGAAGCCATTGCTTTGGATTGTCTTCTGCTGCTAAGTACGCGATCAGGTCTAGGGCTGTTAATCTGGAAATTGAAAATAATACTTTATACACACGCCTTATGGAAAACCTCTTGCATGCCATTTTCGACTCTATTTTAGTTGTAATTTAGTTCATTATCAATTTGTCAAAGAAAACTGCTTGATCATTATGCTGCACAATGTGCGCTGACCGTACTGACAGACTCAAACAAAAAAGTCAGTCAGTGCGAAAAGATTGGCCGCGGTAAGTAGTATTATAAACTAGTAGCTCTGCGAACAGTAGACCTCACGAGCACAAAGTTTTTGCAACAATTAATATACCAAAAAAAAAAAAAAAAAAATTTTTGTAGTGAATATATTGAATTCTGATAATTATTTTCAGAATTTTCTAGTTTTGTGATGAGGACGTGGTCCCAGGTGCTCCATTAATGCCTACCAAGTAGTTAAAGGGCCGATTCCACTGGTAGAAATGTAAAAGTGAGCAATTTACTGCATTTTCATCACGCCGAAGGTCCTCATCAAATCTTCACCAAATTTTTACGAGACCAACTACCTTTCAAATAAAAAAGAACCATTCAAATCGGATCACATAAGGCGGAGAAATCCAGTAGCCCCCTCATTGCCCCTTTTTGGAGGAAGTGATGCCCTCCAATAAAAAAATCCCCGACGACAAAAAAAAAACTACAAACTCGTAAAACCTGTACACCAAGTTTTGACCAGACCGGCTGTAAAATACGACCTGTACAGGAGTACCAACAAACTGACAGAGGAAAGCAAATTTTGCCAGTTGAAGCAGAGACGCTTCCCTCGCTCGGTTAACAAGTCAATTATTTTGAAAAACTTACCTTGTCTGTCTCCTACTGGAGACGAACACAAGTGAAGGCGCACACGGGGAGTGGGTCCGTATAGCTTGGAAGGTAGGCTTGTTCATCGTCATCATACGCGGGCAGTAGTGGCGGCCCGGGTGACCTGATATGTGGACCTGTGATATTCAAGGGATAACCGTTTTACTGGGTTTCAAGCCTACACCCATTCAAGGAGTTACACATGATAAGGGTAACCTCATAAACGGCTTACCCCTTTGAAAGACTCTTAACCGGTTTTAACATTAACCGGTTGTACGGTCCCTGCCCGTGAGAGATGGAGTAAGGAAATAAGTTCGTATATAAGGTCCGCGACATACTTTTGTAACATTAAAAATTTTCACGATGGGACCAACCCTGAAATATGGATTAGCCTTTTAATACACTTTGATCGTGTAGGTATTACGTTTGTATAGAGCAGCTGTTTTTTTTTTCATAATTCAATATTGATCCCATAGTGAAAGTTGTTCATGCCAAATATCGAATAGAGCAGCGGTCTCTACCATCTAAGGCTGAGGGTGCGTTTCCACTGACGCGAAGCTGGACGGAGCGGAGCGGAGACGTGCAGCAATCGACCAATCACAATGATTGAAATCCTCACCACGTCTCTCGTCTCGTCTGTGATTGGACGAATTCTGCACATCTCCGCTACGCTCTGCACAGCTCCGCGGCAGTAGAAAGTTTCCACTTAACGCACCTAGACTTGGGTAACTGAGCCACGTTGTTGTAAACGGCTCCAAACTAGACATCTTCATTAACATCTTCCGAGAACAAAAACAATAAATGACCAAATTGCATCACTGTCGGATCGGTCGGATCTCCAACCAATTTTGACTTATATCTCACTTACAAAACTAAAAGTTAAATTCAACTTTAGCCACGAACAAATAAAAACTATTTTTGATAACATACCTCCAAAGGCACAGGTCTGACAGAAGGCCTAAAGTTATACAGCCCCATTTCTCCGATATTCAGCCAGTTGGCAAGATCCTTAGCATTAGCCAGAGCAGTCGATAAGCCAATGATACGCAGTCTCCGTGATGTGTGGGATTCTATGAAGTTAGTTCTGAAACAAAATTATAAATTGTCAAGTTTTTGATAGAAGGTATTTTACTATAGTGCGCCCACAAGTGCTACTAACCGCCTGAAGTATGGGAGCGGTGAGACAGGGGAGGTAGACAAAGATCAAGTTAACTCAGTCTGCCAATCTTGTCAATCGCGCCCTGCCCCGTCTCACCACTCGCATACCTCAAGCGGTGACTAGCACTTGCGCGCACTCTGTAGTACATGAGCGGGACGGGCGAAGGAAAAATTAACCCGCCGCACACCGTTCTGTTTCATAATTTCAGTCCAAAGACGTCCACTGCTGGGCATATACATATATATATATATATATGTAGCGATGGGTAAAAATAAACTAAGGGGAGGCCCCCTTAGTTTATTCTTAAGCATCGCTACAATTGATAAGGTGAAGCAGCCGTGACTCCGTGTAACTCCCTGTTATGCATATCCACTCAGTGAAAAAGTAAGCAAAGCTAAAATTCTTACGAATAACTCCCCTATTCTACGTTACCTTGACAGAATAACGTCTAGAACCGGCCCGCGGTCCTCTCCAAGCAGATGTATCTCATCTATGACGATGAGCGCCACATCCCGTACGTAGTTCCTTGTTTGCCACGAACGACTGATGCCGTCCCATTTCTCTGGGGTGGTTACTATAAAGGTTTACAATCTTACCTGGACACAATGACCTCTAGAACCGGCCCGCGGTCCTCTCCAAGCAGATGTATCTCATCTATGACGATGAGCGCCACATCCCGTACGTAGTTCCTTGTTTGCCACGAACGACTGATGCCGTCCCATTTCTCTGGGGTGGTTACTATAAAGGTTTACAATCTTACCTGGACACAATGGACCTCTAGAACCGGCCCGCGGTCTTCTCCGAACAGATGTATCTCATCTATGACGATGAGCGCCACATCCCGTACGTAGTTCCTTGTCTGCCACGACCGACTGATGCCGTCCCATTTGTCTGGGGTGGTTACTATAAGGCCTACAATCTTACCTGGACACAATGACCTGTAGAACCGGCCCGCGGTCCTCTCCAAGCAGATGTATCTCATCTATGACGATGAGCGCCACATCCCGTACGTAGTTCCTTGTCTGCCACGATCGACTGATGCCGTCCCATTTCTCTGGGTTGGTTACTATAAGGCCTACAATCTTACCTGGACACAATGACCTCTAGAACAGGCCCGCGGTCCTCTCCAAGCAGATGTATCTCATCTGTGACGATGAGCGCCACATCCCGTACGTAGTTCCTTGTCTGCCACGACCGACTGATGCCGTCCCATTTCTCTGGGGTGATTACTATAAGGCCTACAATCTTACCTGGACACAATGACCTGTAGAACCGGCCCGCGGTCCTCTCCAAGCAGATGTATCTCATCTATGACGATGAGCGCCACATCCCGTACGTAGTTCCTTGTTTGCCACGAACGACTGATGCCGTCCCATTTCTCTGGGGTGGTTACTATAAAGGTTTACAATCTTACCTGGACACAATGACCTCTAGAACCGGCCCGCGGTCTTCTCCGAACAGATGTATCTCATCTATGACGATGAGCGCCACATCCCGTACGTAGTTCCTTGTCTGCCACGAACGACTGATGCCGTCCCATTTCTCTGGGGTGGTTACTATAAGGGTTACAATCTTACCTGGACACAATGACCTCTAGAACCGGCCCGCGGTCTTCTCCGAACAGATGTATCTCATCTATGACGATGAGCGCCACATCCCGTACGTAGTTCCTTGTCTGCCACGAACGACTGATGCCGTCCCATTTTTCTGGGGTGGTTACTATAAAGCCTAAAATCTTACCTGGACACAATGACCTCTAGAACTGGCCCGCGGTCCTCTCCAAGCAGATGTATCTCATCTATGACGATGAGCGCCACATCCCGGACGTAGTTCCTTGTCTGCCACGATCGACTGATGCCGTCCCATTTCTCTGGGGTGGTTACTATGACGTGCGAGTTGCGTATTGCTCGGATGTCGGGGGATACATCACCTAAAAGGGGATAATATAATTTAGTAGTTTTCGAGTATTCAGTAGAATGTATTCATAGAAACTGGAAGTTAAGGCTCGCTAGACATTCAATATGTATTGGACTCGATTTCAAGTACTTTAAATCTTGCTTAAACCCTCCTACTAATTTGCTAACGAATAAAAGGAGTTTTGAGATGATGGCTAACGTTTTGGCCATATTGGTTAGTAGTGGTTGGTTTAGGGGAAAGCAAATCAGCACCTATTAAATATTTAAAAATATTATGTCATGGTCTGGATTCACTGTTTACTGACCTGTCAACTCAACGACTTGTTTGCCCAATCTTTCTTGTAATCGCACTTTCCAGTCTTTTATTCGCTCCTTTACAAGAGCTTTTAGCGGAGCAATGTAAACCACCTGAAAGTTACTTTTATTTAGATTACCAGAGACATATATTATAACAACAGTCGATATTGTATTTTGTTTAATCAGAGTGGTTAACATGAACACTATAAACGCCAACTTTCGTACCAGGCGTGAGTGAGAGGGAGACCCGATAGTGGTTTTGAAATTCCCAAACTAAATATTTATTAAATAACTAACTTTTGCCCGCGGCTTCACCCGCGTGGATGTCGGAAATTATGCCACGGGAACCTACTATCATAAGTGTTAATCCAGGTTATAAACTATCTGTGTGCCAATTTCACCCAAATCTGTTCAGCCGTTTTTGCGTGATTGAGTAACAAACATCCAAACATCTAAACATACAAATTTTCACATTTATAATATTAGTAGGATAATATTAAAAACTTTACTGTCAAAAAGATTAAAAAGATTACATTGGACCTAAACTTAGCAAACCAGTATCTTGGGCACCAATATGGGATTAGTACAGTTGGGTAAGGGTTTACCATTTTAAACATTTTTTTAAAATGTTTGGTAATACAAAAGTTACATTAGTTTTCATCACATTGCAAAAAACTAAATAAAAATCTATGAATCTTTTTCGTATTACTATACGCGCCACGAAAGATGAGACTTGACACACCACGTGGTTTGACTTGCGCAGTAGACGATTTTAAGTCTCTTTAGCGGTATGGGGTCTGAGGCGCGGGAAGGGACCGGGCGTCATCGGGGCGGCGGAAAGAGCGCGGGAGGCGCGGTCAAGTCTCATCTTTCGTGGCGCGTATTATACTCGCACGTTTTATGACAGTAACTGGACACTTGACAGTAGTCTTGACGTTTAGCATAGTAAAGTGAAGTATAAACACTATTCCTACATATTAAAAACAAAAACAACATTATACCTTGCAGTTAGGATACTGATTAAACACTCTAAACATAGCGACCTCCGCTACAATAGTCTTCCCCGACCCAGTGGGAGCTCCGAGCAACACATTATGATCCGTGTGGTACAGACAGTGGAATATCTGCGTCTGTATCGGGTTGAAGTGGCTGAAGTTGTATAGCATCTCGAAGGAGGGGTTATTGAGTGCCGTTACTGGTAGTGGTTGCAGCTCTAGGAGGTCTGGGGAAGATTTGAAATAAGTATAAGTTTTTAGTTATGTGCATATTTGAATTGGAGGAGCTCTTAGCTAAGTAATAACAGCCGCACAGGTCGATCCATCAGGTTAAGCTACGCTTGCCGGGGTTGGTCCGTGGATGGGTGACCATCTTTACATACCGAGACTCCTCCGTGCCTCGGAAAGCACGTTAAGCCGTTGGTCCCGGCTGTCATCCGTGGATCTTTGACAGTCGTTACGGGTCGTCAGAAGCCCGAAAGTCTGACAACCAGTCTTACCATGGGGTATCGTATTACCCAGTACTGGGTTGTGGAGGTCAGATAGGCAGTCGCTCCATGTAAAATACTGGTATTCAGCTGCATCCGGTTAGACTGGAAACAGACCCCAACATAGTTGGGAAAAGGCTAGGCAGATTGATGTGCATATTTGAATTGAAGGGTGACCGTGATTTAGGCTGTTAAGTCCTACCAATCAACCTGCCTAGCCTTTTCCTATGTTGTTTGCCTATGTTGGGGTCGGCTTCCAATCTAACCAGATGCAGCTGAATACCAGTATTTTACATGAAGAGACTGCCTATATGACCTCCACAACCAGTTACTGGGTAATACGATACCCCGTGGTAAGACTGGTTGTCAGACTTTCGTGCTCCTGACGACCCGTAACGACTGTTAAAGATCCACGAATGACAGCCGAGACCAACGGCTTAACGTGCTTTCCGAGGCACGGAGGAGTCTCGGTATGTAAAGATGGTCACTCATCCACGGACCAACCCCGGCAAGCGTAGCTTAACCTGATGGATCGACCCGTGCGGCTGTTATTACTTAGCCACGAGTTGTTAAGTCTGACCATAAGATAAAATTATCTAGTCAAGTAGTGTTCATAGGTTTTTTTTAAAAATAAATCTGAGCCTGGATTTTGGCCACTTCGATGTTATACCATACAACTGTCCAATGATGAGTGAAACAGAAAAAACTGGTTATACCCCTTTAGAAAGTATAATCGTGCATGTTAAAGAACTTTTCATCTTTATTACGCAACCTGATGAAGAGTATAATTGTTAAAATCACGGCTTCGGCAAAAATAGTATTTAAACCTTGTTTCCATCGAGATAAGGTTTAAAATAAAGATTTACAGTACCTGTGTGAGGTGGATGAGTCTCTGGCAATATTAAATGCTGGAATGTAAGTGGTAATACACTTTCTGATCCCAACCACCTGAAAACAAGACAAATGACATATTGAAGTATTCAAAAGCTTATTTTACTTGTTGTTTACAGTGGTACCCAACTAATAAGGCGCGTCGTGAATCTTCGTTCGCACAGAAAAGAAAGTATGGGCCCCGAAGATTAACGAGAATGCTTAAAACTTACAATCAACCTTAGATCACTACTATAAGGTTATAATACACTGCAGCTGTTAGTTCCGTCTCACTCGCAAGTATGTCGGCTGATTAACATCATGGCGGCAGCTGCCGACCAATAGCGGTACAGGAAAAAGAAGCACGGTGCGTGGAGCGTGCCGATTGGTCAACAGCATTTCCCGTCCTTTGAAAATTCATCTTCTGCGCAGGTACCTCGGTAAGCCATATCAGTTGGGTACTACTGTACTAGTGTTACTGAGAACAATGTTTACCTTTCCGATGTCGCTCGGATGTAGTATTGAGGTGGTAAAGGCTCGCTGATTGGTATTGTTATTATCAATTCTTGTGGCTCATTTGTTATCACCTGTAATCAGACATGAAAAATAAAACGCCAGATAAAAAGAGAAAAGTAAAGGTTGTCTTTAGAAGATCGCTTTAAGCAATAGGACCGGCCTTTTTGTCATCCTATGTAAAATCTTTACATCTATATCGACGCTGAAATTCGATTTTGTCGTATCTTGAAAAATGGCAAAAAAAATTTTTGCATCATCGAAATCAGAAAAAAATACTGCGTCGGACGGTCTGAGCGACGTTTTCCTACGATGTTTTTTTTATGATACGACGTTCGACTTTTTCTAAACTTTGTTAACAAAACATACTTCAAAATGCTGTAAATACCATAAAATCCAACTATTTTTATATGTTATATAAATACAGCAAAATCGACTACCACACCAAAAATAATGACCTTACAAAATTGATTCACGATTTTGTTGTAACTTTAAATTATAGCCATTTCGTTGTGCCAATATGTTACAACTACCAAGATACAGCAATATTGCTACTTGAAATTGAAATACCAATTGCTGTAACTACTTTAAAACGGCCTCCTGAAGAGAGGCCTGTCCCAGTAGTGGATTGTCGCATGTTAGACTAACTTTAGAATGCAATCATTAGTGGCATCTGATAAATTTCAATATAAGAAATATGTGTTCCAGAAATTACCTGCCTGATTCAGCTAGTTTATGAGTTATGAATTTTTGAAATAGTTTTTTGGCTCTGATGTAAAGTTCAACTTTTCGAGACAAGATTGCTATCTGTTACGATATCGATTAATCTGTTTTTTTTTTTACGGTGCACATAATAAAAAGTACTATCGAACTACAGACCATTAAACTCAAATCAGTAACAAACAAAAGCTTTGTATAAACTATTCAAAAAGATAGTCCTCACGAGTGACGACAATGCCTCAGTACGTCTAGCAAAACTTCGCCACCTTTACCACGGCACAAGATAAGTTTCTTCTTGTAGCTCGTGCCGATACAAAATAAAAAAAACTATTAACAAAACTGAAAAACTGTTCCACCGTAATACAGTTTATACTAGTACGAGGAACAGAGTGAATGAGTTCCGTTCTAACAACCATAATAAGCACCGAAACATTAAATAAAAAAAAATTACATAACTTTACTGCTTATTTGTAACTTAATTGAATTGTGCAAGGTTGTTTGTTATATTTTATTTGGCAAATAAAGATCTTTTTCTTTTATTTTTAACTCAGAATACTTGCCTGTTTCTTAGTGATGAGGAAATACTCATGGTAGTACATGATGTCAGTCTCAGGGTCCTCCACCCAAATCCAGAAGGCTTCGGGCGCTTTGCCGTGGTATTTGTCGTTCCATCTGAACAAAAAAAATGCCTATTAGGATCTTTCATGCAATGTATTCGTTATAGCAGAATGAGAAAGTGATATAAGGTGGACTAGTCGCTAAAAAGGGAGAAAATATAAAGCCAGTATGCCTAGTGTTATTGCTATATTCTCGCGTGTTTGCCCTACTTGTCGACATTGCCAGGAACCTTTATTAATTGCAGTAAGTTGCAAGAAGGATGCTTCCTAAATTCCGTAATTATTGTAAATAATTTGCAGTAATCACACTTCACACTAATATTATAAAGACGAATGTTTGTGAGTGTGTGTTTGTTACTTCTTCACGCTCAAACGGCTGGACCGATTCGTATGAAATTTAGTATGTAGATACCTTATACCCTGGATCAACACATATGCTACTTTTATCCCGGTATACGCGGGTGAAACCGCGGGACGCAGCTAGTAAACATATAAAAACAAACAAGACGACATAATAAATAGTCCTTATTGCCAAAACATTATAGGTGAGCTAGTGGTGATACTTTGGTGTTGGATAAAGAACTGTAATGTCATAAACAATCAACTAAAACACTTACTTGAAATTAGGTGTGATGAACAGTCGTATCCTCAACACAGTTCGTGTGATGGGATGCAAGCTGGCTTCCATTTCTAATAGCGGGAATTCATCTGCACATTTCTTTAGATGCCGCGCGTTCTTCGGGTTGCGTATCAGATCGCCTACAAAGGAAAACGATATGAATACATGAATTTAAGTTAATATGACTTTGTGCCGACGTTCTGACGACTACCAAATGCTTGCATCGGTTTTAGTAACTGTCATTCCTTATTCGATATCATCGTGTCATGTTGAAAGTAAAACAAGGAAGTTAGGGAATGGTGCCGATTCTCTTGTTCAATAAATAAACCAAAATTAGAGAATCCCTATCTTTTACTAACAGATAGTGCGAGAAAAAGACGGCTATAGCTATGAACTAAGTTAGATATGTCAAGCTAGTTACGCCTTGCACTTGACCGTATTTTTAGTCGACATGTTTTTACGTGTCGTCTAATTCTGTATGGAAATATTAGTTCAACTTTTGACAGCTCTAATTTACGTCCCGTCTCTTTTTAGTTTTATTGGAAAAAAATAGTTATCAATAGACTAAATTAAGTGTAGTTTGTGCAGAACAGAATCGGCACCATTTTATTTCGTTTTGTTCGAGTCTAACCAATGGGGTTATTGACGGAAGCTTCGCCGCAAGAGAGCGCTGTGTGTCACTTGTCAGAGTCATCTTGAAGACAAAGCGACCTACCCCGAATCTGATCGGGCTTCAGCATTGGGTACTCGATGTGCTTCAACGGCTCCGTAGTAAAACAGTTGAACTGTCGAAAGTCGCTGTAAAAGCCCACATTTGAAGTTTTAGCATTTTGCTAATAATAATTACTTACACTAAAGACGATTTACCGACTTCCTCCAAATCCATGTCCCGAATCTGATCGGGCTTCAGCATCGGGTACTCGATATGCTTCAACGCCTCGATAGAAAAGCAGTTGAAAGTTGATATGCTACAGGCATGTCACTGTAGAAGTACCACATATAAAGCTCTAGCATTTTGCTAATAATAATTACACTAACCGACTTCCTTCCAATTCATGGGGCCTACTCC
Source organism: Cosmia trapezina (assembly GCA_905163495.3). Classification (NCBI taxonomy): domain Eukaryota; kingdom Metazoa; phylum Arthropoda; class Insecta; order Lepidoptera; family Noctuidae; genus Cosmia; species Cosmia trapezina. The sequence continues at coordinate 13,729,546 of LR991042.1, forward strand.
CTTAGTCCGTCCGTTCGTCCGTCCGTCCGTTCATCCGTCCGTCTGACATAAAGATCCATCAAAACAAGTGTAAAAGTTTAATTTTTCGGACGTGCAAAAACACATCGGGAGTAGGGACAACTGTCAAATCGTGTTGTAATTCATACTTCATTCGGGTCCCGAACCAATCATCTGGCCGTAGGTGTTACGGAGTAGCAACCACCCGTAACGAAGGCCGAAACTACGAGCTTCGTGCTTAGGGAGTAGACCCCCATGTCCCGAATCTGATCGGGCTTCAGCATCGGGTACTCGATATGCTTCAACGTCTCGATAGTGAAACAGTTGAACTGTAGCATGTCACTGTAGACGTCCCACATTTAAAGCTCTAGCATTTTGCTAATAATGATTACACTAACCGACTTCCTTCCAATCCATGTCCCGAATCTGATCGGGCTTCAGCATCGGGTACTCGATATGCTTCAACGTCTCGATAGTGAAACAGTTGAACTGTAGCATGTCACTGTAGACGTCCCACATTTAAAGCTCTAGCATTTTGCTAATAATGATTACACTAACCGACTTCCTTCCAATCCATGTCCCGAATCTGATCGGGCTTCAGCATCGGGTACTCGATATGCTTCAACGTCTCGATAGTGAAACAGTTGAACTGTAGCATGTCACTGTAGACGTCCCACATTTAAAGCTCTAGCATTTTGCTAATAATGATTACACTAACCGACTTCCTTCCAATCCATGTCCCGAATCTGATCGGGCTTCAGCATCGGGTACTCGATATGCTTCAACGTCTCGATAGTGAAACAGTTGAACTGTAGCATGTCACTGTAGACGTCCCACATTTAAAGCTCTAGCATTTTGCTAATAATGATTACACTAACCGACTTCCTTCCAATCCATGTCCCGAATCTGATCGGGCTTCAGCATCGGGTACTCGATATGCTTCAACGTCTCGATAGTGAAACAGTTGAACTGTAGCATGTCACTGTAGACGTCCCACATTTAAAACTCTAGCATTTTGCTAATAATGATTACACTAACCGACTTCCTTCCAATCCATGTCCCGAATCTGATCGGGCTTCAGCATTGAGTACTCGATATGCTTTAACGTCTCGATAGTGAAACAGTTGAACTGTCGCATGTCACTGTAGAAGTCCCACATTTCAAGCTCTAATATTTTGCTAATAATAATTTACACTAAAGGTGACTTACCGACTTCCTTCCAATCCATGTCCCGAATCTGATCGGGCTTCAACAAAGGGTACGTGATATGCTTCAACGTCTCGATAGTGAAACAGTTGAACTGTTGCATGTCACCGTAGAAGTACCACATTTCAAGCTCACATTTTGCTAATAATAATTTACACTAAAGGTGACTTACCGACTTCCTTCCAATCCATGTCCCGAATCTGATCGGGCTTCAGCATCGGGTACTCGATATGCTTCAACGTCTCGATAGTGAAACAGTTGAACTGTCGCATGTCGCTGTAGAAGTCCCACATTTGCAGCTCTAGCATTTTGGCCATCTTGAGGTACAGGCCGGCCATGTACGCGTTGTTCTTGCGAAGGGTGATCTCGAAGAGGGCGCGGATTATACGGACGGCGTTCTGTAAAGGAAGTGTATGTTAAATATACTGATACGAAGGCATAGCTTTTCAATAGTTGTTGACAAGGGTATTAATAACGATTCGACGACGACAATGACGATATTGTCAACATTTTAGTGAAATATAACAAGCAATAATGTGTGTTTAGCCTATCTTTTTGTTTGTACCAACTTTATTACCGATATTCTAGCTTCGCAAGATATGCGTGTGATAGGAATACATCAATAGTGCAATATACAGGGTGTCCGGTAAATAATGGATAACCTTGGAATAGCATATTACAGACATGATGGCCGTTCTTAAAAAAATACAAAAAAAAAAAATATCCCCACTAGTAGGTACACACGGCTACACATCAAGCTATACATTTCTAGTTTAGACTGACCTCTCATTGTAAGGAAATCCTATACAATGCGAGATCAGCTTATACTGAAAATTTGATCTGTTGTCGTGCGTACATTATGATTTTTTGGAGTCTCCAAAAAATATTTTTTTTTAATATTTTATTTTTTTAAGAACGGCCATCATGTCTGAAATATGCTATTCCAAGGTTATCCATTCTTTACCGGACATCCTGTATAAGGTAATCTATTAGTAATTACGAATATTTTAAGGATAGATTCAATAACTTAAGATAAACAATTCTTGAAAAAATCATAAATTTCTATACACTAGTTTCCAAGAAAAACACCAAAAACTATTTTGTTTAAAAAGTAAAATTCAACACCCCGTGTATAACGGGGAATACCAACTAACTTACTTTAAGGCAGATAACAAAGGAGTCGCGTTGTTTACCTACTACCGCATTTACACAATCGTGTTCGCCATTCGCCTCGTCACTCGACGAACATTCGACGAAACATTCGTATACGAGTGCCATCGCGAACTACTGTTCACACATTCGCGGTGTGAATTATTTTGACATTCGCACACGAATATGGAGGACGTGAAAATAATGGTGGCATGCGCGCTACATCTATTGAGTTTAAACAATGATTAAGATGATGAATCGAAGATGCGTACGAAAGCAGGCCATTATTTAATTCTTCTTTAATTTTAAGTTGCTGACTGGCAAAATCCCATACTAGTTGATATACCGTTCCATGAATCGTTTATCTTTTGTCTATTTTTATGATTGCGATGTTTTGGGTTCCAAATGAGCTCTTCGTTTTGATAAAGTTCTAGGAATTCTAAAATTCGTACTTCACTCCACTTTGTCTACACGTCGTGTTGGGTCGGGCACTAGCTGTCAACTGAATGCAGGCGAATGTGTAAACAGTAAATTCGTGTTCGCCATTCGTGCCCTTTGATTCGCGTCCGAAAAACCGCTCCCAACACGAGCGCGCGAATCGCGAGGCGAGGCACGAGGCGAATAGGGAGCGCACTGTTTACATATGCGTATTCGTTATTCGCCTCGCCATTCGCACGAATGTGTAAATGCGGCATGAAACCCGCGGCGGTGCATCCCCCGCTTCGCCCCTGCCGCCCCCCGTTGCGCGGCCAGCCAGCATTCGGAGCGAGAGCGGCTTCTAGTTCGCCAAATTCATTTCATTGAATAGTGCGTGTCATGTACGCGATCAAAATTTTCGAAATGCCGTATCGTTATTCATCCCAAGAATTCATAAATATGGCTGTTTGCTATCACGAGGCAGGTGAAATAATGTTGCGGGCACAAGAACTGTACGCCCCGAGATTTGAACGAGTGGGTGCAGCGCTTCAGAGATAGTGGCAGCTTCCAGCCTCGTCTTATTGACTTGGGGAGGCCACAACACCCAGTGCAGTATCAAGAGGAGGTGCTGGATTTGCGATGGATTGGGCGCGGTAGCGTTATCCGCTGGCAGCCACGTTCACCTGATTAGAAGCCAATGGACTTCCACGTGTATGGTCGGACCAAAGGACTAGTGTATGGGAACGACGGCCATACAATCCGTACAGTAGAAGAATTACGTGCGCGAATTGTGAGTGCATTTGACGTGATGTCCAGTGAACGCAAAGCAAGCGCTTACTGAAGTGCGGAGGCATTATCTCGATCGCGCTAGACAGTGTGTTCGTCAACAAGGGCGTCCGTCTAACACTTCATGTGATTATGTGTAAATAACTAGTAAATTGTGTAAGTAAATAAGTGTAAATCTGATAGTGAATTTTGACTTTTAAACACGCCAAGTTAAAAAAAAAAACATAATTGGTGAGTTTTATTTGTTTTATTTATTTGTATTATTACTTAGTATTAATTTCCACTGAACGTACTAAACGTATGTAACGTTTACGTTATTATTTGATTCCTGCATTACAAAAGCAGTCTTACACCAGTCAGTTGAAACATTTTAAATTAATGTTAGTAAAATTGTTAATATCTATCATAAAAAAAACAATAGCTTCACACTGATCAGCTTCGATTTATTGGAAATATCTATACGAAAGATTAGCGCAAATGTTACTTTCGTTTCTTGCAGCAGAATATTAATAGCGTTGCTCGAGATGGAGACAAGATCCTAGACGAATAGGTATACCTACTAAGAAAGAAAGTCATAAATAACGGTTTGCAACACGTGCAGCCAAGCGGGGAGCGGAGAGTCCGAGCGATGACGTAATACGGTAGATTTTTTTGCCGCGCGCAGGACAATAATTGAGTCAGTATACAGGATGCGTTTAAAAATATTGTTATTTTTTTGTTAGAAAAATTGAAAAAAAAAAACTATCCTGAATATTTGAATAAAAATGCTAGGGCCGTATTTCTGGCGTATAGTTAGATGTTCTGTTTAAATATTTGTACATAATAAAAGTTCACCTTATATAAGTTATAATTTAAAAAACGCACAACCTCTTAATTCATTGTACTGATCATTATGAACAAGTTTTATTATGGGACAAAACCCGAAATCGCGAAAGAAAAATCTGCTGATAATTTTTTCTGGATTACGATGTTGGTCTCATGGAGAAAGTTGTTCAGTTTGATGGTCTGTGCCACAGCCTTCAATTTGACCACTCTTTGTGATAAACCTTTTATATAAATATAAATAAAATACATAGAACAAATCACATATTACAAACCTGACTAATATAATTCAGATCAGACTGCAACGACGATCCATTCACGCGTCCCCTTGACAGGTAAGTTTGCAGCAGTATGTTGATCTTCCAATGTATGTCCTCCGGAGGATCTTCAATGCGAAGTTCGCCGTATTGGTCTTTCAGACTCCATAGTTCTGTTAACTCTTCTTTTCTTACCTGGAAAAGATGTTTTAATTATTTGATCTTATAATTATAGGAATGTTTTAAAGTAGAAAACAACGGTGTCGACAACTAGATGGAAGACTGGAATGAGCGAATACTGGCTTGAGTGAATTTATATAGTGTTTAGGGTTCCGTACCTCAATAAGAAAAACCGAACCCTTAGAGGATTAATCGTGTGTCTGTCTGTCTGTCAAGCCAATTTTTCTCCGAATCTAATGGACCAATTATTTTGTTTGGTACACATATGAATTTGTATGACCCAGATACGGACGTGTAACATAAATAAATTAATTTTGAATATGGGGTTCATTTTGGGGGAAAAATTTAAAAAAAATTTTTGCAAACTGTAGCGTGTGAAAAATCAAATGAAAGAGAAAAATAATTTATTTTAAAATTATTTAAGAAAATAGACGAAAATTGACCATTTCCCCACTTATCTCCGAAACTACTGAGACTGAAATAGTTTTATACTTATACTTCGTCGAAGTGATCCTATAAGGGTTCCGTTTTTCCTTTTGAGGTACGGAACCCTAAATAGGGTACAACTTACTTTAAGCTGCTGGAAGTCTGAACACCTAGTCAGCATTTCGAGCACGTATCCTTGCGTCATAGACTTGCGCACCATAGTGTTGAACACCTCCATGGTTTCACATGTTATGTAGTAGTGACTTGCTGTGCGACCCAGATCTATGGACAAAACACCGGTTAACTTTATCCTGCTGATAATTTCATAAAATCTAGTAAATTGTGCCTATTCGAAAAACGAGACATTGGTGCTGATTCTTAATTTAGGCTTTTGCTAACTTTTTCTTTCTACTAAAACAAGAAAGAGACGGACGTAAATTAGAGCTGTCAAATTTAGTTGAAGTAATATTCCTATACAGAATAATAAAGCCTCGTTCCCACTAGGAACATTTGTCGAGCGACATGTGATGAAGTTGAATATGTAATAATGTAATATAACATAATAATAATATATATTATTACTAGCTTTTGCCCGCGGCTTCGCTCGCGTGGATGTCGGAAAATATCCCATGGGAACTTTGTGGAAAACATAGGGCCGTCCGATATAACTGTGAAAACTCAAATCGCTATAATATATCGTTACCGTGTATAGTAGGCATAAAGCTACCAGTCGGCATGATTTTTTCCGACATCTTTAACAGTCGTCGTCATATTTCAGCCAATTTACACAAAACCATAATGAATTACACTGAATCACTCCGTTCATTGGAGAAAACCGTATGAAAATCCGTTTGGTACTTTTTGACATTATCGCATTCAAACAGACAGACTAAGGGTGCGTTTCCACTGACGCGGAGCTGGGCGGAGACGTGCAGGAATCGACCAATCATAATGGTTGAAATCCTCATCGCGTCTCTTGTCTCGTCTGTAATTGGACGATTCCTGCACGTCTCCGCTCCGCTCCGCCCAGCTCCGCAACAGTGGAAACGCACCCTTACGCGGCGGGGGGACTTTGTTAATTACTTAAAATTTATTATGCCCCTCACGCTCTAATATCAAATAACTTTTGTGCGAGTGTCCACTCGTTCAAATAGTTTCCTCGTAAAAACGTCGAATGAAATTAAGACTAAATGTTACCTCAAGATTCGAACTATGACTACATTTCCAATACCTTAAATCTCTTAAAAAGAGGTAGGTACACAAACATTTGTCAACCCCTACTGTACCCCTTAGGGGACGATTTTTAAAAAACGCTATACCATATATTTCTTTATTTCCTACCAAAAGCATAAATTTGAATTTTCATATCCCTAACTTAAGAAATGCTGGGTTTCCCATACAAACTTTCATCCCTTATATCACCCCTTGTAGGATTATGTTTTAAGACAAAAAGTAGCCCATGTCTTTTCCCAGGATGCTATCTATAGCCTTGCCAAATTTTATCGAAATCCGTGCAGTTTTGTAAATTTTAAAATCAACCCCTATTTTACCCCCTTAGGCGATGATTTTTCAAAAACGCTGAACCGCATATTTCTTTATTTCCTATCAAAAGCATACATTTTAATTTTCACATCCCTAACTTAAGAAATACTGAGTTTCCCATACAAACTTTCATCCCCTATATCACCCCTTGTAGGATTATTTTTTAAGACAAAAAGTAGCCTATGTCCTTCCCCAGGGTGCTATATAAAGCCTTCCCAAATTTTATCGAAATCCGTGCAGTTTTGGAAATTTTTAAATCAACCCCTATTTTACCCCCTTAGGGTATGATTCTTAAAAAACGCTGAACCGCATATTTCTTAATTTCCTACCAATACCATAAATTTGTTATCCCTAACTTAAGAAATACTGGCTTTCCCTTACAAACTTTCATCCCCTATATCACCCCCTGTAGTATTATTTAAAAAAAAAATAGTATCCTATGTCCTTCCCCAGGATGCTATATGAAGCCTTGCCAAATTTTGTAGAAATCCGTCCAGTTACAATTTAAAAATTAACCCCTATTTTACCCCCTTAGGGGATAATTTTTCAAAAACGCTGAATCGCGTATTTCTTTATTTCCTATCAAAAGCATACATTTTAATTTTCACATCCCTAACTTAAGAAATACTGAGTTTCCCATATAAACTTTCATCCCCTATATCACCCCTTGTAGGATTATTTTTTAAGACAAAAAGTAGCCTATGTCCTTCCCCAGGATGCTATATAAAGCCTTGTCAAATTTTATCGAAATCCGTGCAGTTCTGTAAATTTTAAAATCAACCCCTATTTTACCTTCTTAGGGTATGATTTTTCAAAAACGCTAAACCGCATATTTCTTAATTTCCTACCAATACCATAAAGAACATCGGTCATATTTCTATAGAAGCTGGACCTGAGTTTTATTTTCAGTGTACAGAAGCAAATTATAGTGAGATTTGATTGTTTTATGTAGTAAACACCATCCCTTTCGAAAATAATATCTAAATAGCCAAGATATTTCAATAATGCAAAAAATACTTTTGAGGTTGTCGGTGTCCGGAAATCAAAAGCACAGAATAATCGTCACAAGCGGTACCTAGTTATCAGTCTGTAAAACAATGCCAAGGTCAAACAACAGAAGGAAATCCAAAACAGCACAGTACTTATCACAATATTCACACTAACAACAACAACACAACAACAATGCGAGATCGCCGGGTGCAAAGACTACACACTACAGTATATTAGTGTCAAATTGACACCCGTTGTAATTGACAGTATTGACACTGTCAATCCATGGCGCGCGTCGATGACATATTATGACGTTCCGTTGTACACAATTGAACAAAATGCTGATACTTACTATGAACCCACATAATTATTTTTATGACAAGAATCCAATACATAATAAAAACAGCACTAGTTGGTTTGATACACAAGTATATAGAATTGAATTACATCTAATAACGTGAATAATTATAATCTTTGAGTACTAAATCATTTCTTAAGCAAAATGAATCGTCAAAGGTGCGTTCTGAACATGTTATTCTAAATAATTTGCAAATTATGCTATTAAAAAAAAAAAAAAAAAAAAAAAAAAAAAAAATGTGTTTGTGCTTTTTTTTCTGGCGACTTAAATATCTATTTCTTATGTTTTTTAAGACCTTAAAAAATACTAGATTTTTACATATATATGGCATATCTGTACACCACCGCCTCGTAGTCAGGTACGATTTGACCGTCCTTCTTTGTTATCCCTAACTTAAGAAATACTGGGTTTCCCTTACAAACTTTCATCCCCTACATCACCCCCCCTGTAGTATTATTTTTGAAAAAAATAGTATCCTATGTCCTTCCCCAGTATGCCATATGAAGCCTTGCCAAATTTTGTAGAAATCCGTCCAGTTTTGTAAATTTTAAAATCAACCCCTATTTTACCCCCATAGGGGATGATTTTTCAAAAACGCTGAACCGCATATTTCTTTATTTCCTATCAAAAGCATACATTTTAATTTTCACATCCCTAACTTAAGAAATACTGAGTTTCCCTTACAAACTTTCATCCCCTATATCACCCCCTGTAGGATTATTTTTGAAAAAAAAAGTAGCCTATGTCCGTCCCCAGGATACCATCTATAGCCTTGCCAAATTTTATCGAAATCCGTTCAGTGGTTTAGGCGTGAAAAGGTAACAGACAGACAGACAGACAGACAGACAGACAGACAGACAGACAGACAGACAGACAGACAGACAGACAGAGTTACTTTCGAATTTATAATATTAGTATGGATTACAATAATAATAATAATAACGTGACGGCCTGATGGCCGAAAGCCTCGATCAACATCTCTTGAGGCTCTCGTTAGGCGGTTGGATCAAGGGCCAGATTCAGAAGGCAGTACTCCTCGATACGGCTCGTATTGTGAGGAAGTTCCTATCTCTGCAGCCCTAACCACCGGTACTGTGGACCCTGCTCCCGACACCGGCGGACTTCTATTTTTTTTATATTTTTAAATATTTTTTTTTTCTACATCTTTTTGTTTAACAAATATTTAAAAATGTAACTAAATAAGATAAAAAAAAGATTAGAAATGAATAAACGAATAATAATAACTATGTTTATTATGAACTTAGATTCTGAGTTTAATAATTTAATAATGTTAGTTAATTTAATTTAACACATTAGACTTACACATGTCGCTCGACAAATGTTCCTAGTGGGGACGAGGCTTTAGACAACTCGTAAAAACGACGTGTCGACTAAAAACACGGTGAAGCGCAAGGCGTAAAGTAGTTTGACATCTCTAACTTAGTTCATAGCTATAGCCGTCCTTTTCTCGCACTGCCAGTTAGTAAAAGATAACGATTCTTTAATTTTGGTTTAGTTATTGAACAAGAGAATCGGCACCAGTATCCTTAAAAAAAATGTATTTAACTTAGGTAGTTTCAGGTTAGGTTAGCTTACGCTTTAGTTCGTGAGGAAACTTACAAAGCAGAAAAAGATTTTTATGGAATCCATAAATTATGTATAATTATGGAATACGTCGAATTACAACGTTACTTGCAGGACGTCATAGTGGCGTTAAAATGCAACAAGTTAAGTAATGCAAATGTTCTACCAAAATTCAGTATTTTTTTTGTAATTTTTGTCTAACAAAAATATAAATTACGAAAAATAAAATGTTTAATTAGTGATCTTTGCCAAAGTTTTAGGCATTTTTCAACTTTTAATTTTTAACAAAGATTTGCTACGGCATCAGCTATGATAATAACTTAAATTCCAGTAAACTCGCGCCGTAAATTATTTTTGAGTTGTATTTTTCATGAAAAAACTAAAAATGTAACTAACTCAAAAACTATTGAATTTCGTTAGAACATTTGGTGGCTTAATTTGTTGCATTTTAACCCTGCTATGACGTCCTGCAAGGAATACGTCGAGTTACAAGTAACCTTGAATATTTTGTGTGGTCATAAATTGTTTTTTTTTTGCAAAAGCAATAGCTTTTTTAGCACAGGGTTGGTTTGTGTAGTTTTTGAGATCATCGCGAATATACAGACAGACTAGGTGCAGCGGGGGACTTTGTTTTATAATATGTAGTGATTTACCAGTAACATTGAGTTGTCCAGTGCGTTCGTTGTATCGTATCATATGTGTGTTATCAAGCTGCATGGCGGCCGCTGTTATGAGTTCACGTCGTTTTGTTTCTAACATCGGTTCCTCTTGCACGTCCGTGTATGTTAGGCCGTATACCTAGAAAATAAATTTTATACTATCCTAACTAGAAATCCGATAATTGGATGCATATTTATACCTAAAGTTGAAGTGTTAGCTAATATGGAATGGGATTTTGTATCGAAAAAATCCCAGAAATCCGGGATCGACCAATTTAGAGTTCTGATTATAGAATCGAATGTATTTTTACTTACATTCAGGTGTTGGCTAATATGGAATGCACTTTTGTATCGATCGTAAAAATCTCGCGATTCCGCAATTGACAAATTTAGTGTACTTTTTGACTATGGAATCGAATGCTAGCTAATGTCAGGATAAGTACTTAATGTTAAAAAAATAATTTCAAGTAAACAAGCATACGATTAAGTGATCCCGGTGTCCTGGTATGCAAATAAATAATAAGTACCTCATAATTTAGGAAGTCTGTAGCAGTTTCACTAAAGAGACCTAGAAAAAATGCTCCAAAACCTCGACAAAGAAAGCAAGAAAGTAGGACTAGAAATGAATACCAGCAAAACAAAAATAATGACTAATAATATTCAAACCCCAATAAAGATAGATGGTAGGGCGATAGAATATGTCAACGAATATATATACCTCGGAAAACTTATGTCATTTGACACCAATCGAAATGAGAATGAAGTAGACAGAAGAATAAACACAGCATGGAAAAAATATTGGGCACAGAAAGAAATCCTCAAAGGAAATTATAGTCTGAAGTTAAAGAAGATTATAATGGATTCATGTATCTTGCCCTCCTTAACATATGCAAGTCAGACTTGGACTTTTACTAACAAGACTAAAAACAAAATCCACTCGTGCCAGCACGCCATGGAAAGAAGCATCCTGAAATTAAGAAGAATAGATAAAACACGAAATGTTGACATACGCAACAAAACAAAACTCACGGATTCACTGCAACAAGCCATGACACTGAAGTGGAAGTGGGCAGGCCATATAGCTAGGTACCAGGATAACAGATGGACACTACAAACAACAAAGTGGCTCGGTCCCACTGGAAGGAGACAAAGAGGACGGCAAAAGAAACGATGGGTTGATGACATCGTAAAAACGGCGGGGAAAAACTGGATGTACACCGCCCAAGACAAACAAAAATGGAAAAAGATGGAGGAGGCTTTTTACCCTACAGGGGCCATACAATAATATATATTTTTATGTAAAAAAATAAAATAAAATTTACTTGTACCTAATTAATTTTGTAAAAGTATGGACAAATAAAGCTTAAATAAATAAATAAATAAATAAAAATTCAGGAAGTCGTTTCCATACCATGTATCCGATTAGTTGTGCATTCCCGGATTTTTGGAATCTCGGGATTTATATTAAGAACAAAAATTCAAGAAGCCACTTCCATAGTTTCTTAGCCAAAAATTAGCATTAGGTAAATATGCATCCGATTATCCTCATAACGATATCTCTAATCATAACGGCTAGCCTATACGTATTCTTGAACTGGTAAACAGGGTATAGTACACACACATTACGCAAGTTGATCCCATGTAATAGGGGGCAAGTCTAATACCCACCGAAATCGAAACTCCCCCCTGAATTTGTGGCCAGTTGTGTTTAACCGGACAAGAATCCAGCCCCCGGGCTGCTAATAAAAGTTCAGTGTAGAATATGTGACTGCAAATTACCTGTGGATTGATCCTCATTCTGACGAATAGGTAGGTATAACTCAGCCATTCCACTGCTTCATCAATGTTAGTTACTGTGCCGAGAGCGACCTAAAGAAAAAACATTACGATTTTAGTACATGTACAATCGCGTTATTTCCCAGTGATACACTTTTCAACCTTATTGCGTTAGTAATAAGGTCGAAAAGTGTATCACCGGGAAGTAACGCGATTGTACATACAAAAACCAGGATATCTATATCTTACAAGAAGTGTGGTGACTGGTAATTAGTGACTGGTACTTAAACATTTGAACTCATGATAACACGCATATTTTATTATGGGACCAAAATGACATCACTAAAAAAATCTGCTGTTCCCTACATTTATGTTCACATAACTCGTCAAAATGAAAGGAACAGCTGTTTTTTTTTCGCGTTTTCATGTTTGTTCCCATAGTAAAAGTTGTATAAGTATCGGTCACTAATTACTAGTCACCCTATAAGTATATCGGTTGAATAATAACAGCCAAGACCCTTGAATTTCTGTCAAGGCTTCATGCAAAAAGCGTTTAATCTTGAATCTTTCTTCCTATATGGTTCACATTCTCTCTGTGCTTCTCAACGTCGTACTGTAGCTTGGATCAAGATCTCGATGCCGGAGAAAGATTAAAAAAAAATCTTTTTCGCAATTTAAAAAAAAAAACTTAACCTCACCTCAGCATTCAAATTATCCGCCAACAAATTGATAAAGTTACTCTCAATCGGGAACTGATTGGTCATGGATTTCAGATAATGCGTCAATTTGTCGTGAGTAGTTATAATGATGCCCGTTCCCGATGTGTCGAACTGAGGTCTGCCCGCGCGACCGAATATTTGTAGCACATCCAGTATGCTTAGGTCTACGAATGTGCCGTGGGCTTGGTCGTAGATTTCTGTGCCCTGCGAATAAAGATGGCGACATGACATTATTATATTTTGTGTTATTTCTTAGTTTTAAACAGGTATTTTCTTTTTTTACCTCAAAAATACAGGAAATACCTACAAAATGGTGATAAAGTGCATTCTTATAGTATAATAGACGAGTTGAAAAATGTATATGACATTTCAAGGATTTTTTTGCCAGTACAAAAAAGGCGGAGGGAATCCAAAGCATACAAGGGCAGTTATAATAATTTTAAATCAACTCCTTAATAATACATAACTAAAACGCTTTATAAACCCATTTTAGTTAAAAAAGGTGTTTTGTCTTCTTCTTTCAAACTCAAATCATAATCAGAAAGAAATTGACAAAACAGTTTTTAACTAAAATAGGTTTATAAAACGTTTTAATATTTTTATGAATTGGTGGGTATGAATTTGAAGTAGAATCTTCTAACTAATATTATAAATGAGTTTGTTTGTTACGCTTTCTCGCTAAAACGGCTAAACGGATATGGATCAAATTTGGCACATGGGTAGACCTGACGAAGTCGCGGGCAACAGCTAGTTAATTACATTACGCCTTCTATTATACAGGGTGTTTGGCGCATGGACCGACACAATTTTTTGGGGGATTGGGGGGGTCATTTGCTAGGTTTCACCTAAAGACCTCCATGTCCTAAGTGTGACGGTAATAGTTTTTTTTTTTTTTTGTTCTTTCTTTGAATTACCCAAAATCTCGCCTTTGAATCGATATATTTTTTTTGTTTATGGTTGTAAAAGAACAAAATAATTTTTATTATAGTCTACAATGTATTCTTATTCGAAATAAAATAAAAAAATATAGTAACCGTAATAAGTCTTTTCTTAAAACACTCCATAACTGACTCTCTAACTAGTATTTTGACTACATTTGAATTGTTTTTCATAGCGTGTAGCATACCCTTAGAAAGGGTACAAGCTAAAGAACTTTTTGAGATAAAAATAAGGTCAAAATGGCTTTATTTAAAAAAAAAAAAATGAATTTAAGAGTAGTAACTTTTCATACATTTAAACATTTTTAAGACTGGAAGCACGTAAGTCATTTTCTACTGATCAATTAATCAAATAATAATTTATTTAGAATAAAAATACATTGCAGACTATTATAAAATTTATTTTGTTCTATTGCAACCATAAACAAAAAAAAATATATCGATTCAAAGGCGAGTTTTTGGGTAATTCAAAGAAAGCACAAAAAAAAACATATCTCAATTACCGTCACACTTAGGACATGGAGGTCTTTAGGTGAAACCTAGCAAATGACCCCCCCAATCCCCCAAAAAATTGTGTCGGTCCATGCGCCAAACACCCTGTATAGTTTTACTCACCCTAATAACAACAGCGTGTGCCGGTAAGTTGACACCCCAAGCCAGCGTGGAGGTACAAACTAACACTTTTATGTAACCCTCCGAGAAGTATTTCTCTACCATGTTTCTGAAAAAGTTAAAAAAAATTATATACAGGGTGTAAGGGACAGCCCTCCGCAAACTAACAGGGTGCATTCAGCTCCTCATTTTGAATCATGTTCCACCGGAAATTTTCTCAGGAAAATTTTCATTTTTTCAAAATTTTTTTCAGTTACTTACACTTTCATTATTTCAATGTAAAATTGCATTGTGTGTTCGCAGCACTCCATTTATGTAAAAAAAACTGCAAGTTGAAATACTCTAACCAACGACGCGTGAAATCAGCTGTTCACTTTCTGCCTAGCTACAGAGTTCATCGAACTCACCGCATACCTATTACCTACCCCTCCCAACCAGTAATAGACGCTCCGATTTGTGCACAAAAACACAAACAAATCAGGTTTATTGGATTCCCTTAACGTTCCTGAGAAAATTTCAAGTACCGGTCATCTTAGTATGACATACTGAATTCACCCTATCAGTTTGCGGAGGGCTGTCCCTTACACGCTGTATAAGCAAATAATTGAAGCTCCATAGTTCGATTGGTGCTCAATAAAATCCGTACAATACATGCGCCCAATCGACCAATGGAAAAAAGCCATTAAGGTTACGCTAGTCGGTCATTCTTCCATACAAACGTAGTATGGTGATTACTCGTCTGTTTGACGGTGAACATTTAAAAATAAAAATTGTATCAATTTGTCTCGTCATTATCTAGCCCTGAATGGAAGTGCTAAAAAAATATTGGTTTGGAAGTTATGAGCGTCGAAACTTTCATATTTCAACACTAATTTTAAGTATCTTCGGGCATAAATAAATACCTCTCGGAGTATGAAAATGACAAAATTGTTACTGTACTGTACAAGGATAGATCATTTTATTCAAGAATTCAAATAACTTTATAATAATAATACCAGCCTATGACTGTCCCACTCCTGGGAAAAGGCCTCTTCTCATATAGAGAAGGCACGAGCATAGATCACTCCGCTTGCTCAGGACGAGTTGGCGATTTCAGACTTATATTAACTATAAGTCCAGGGTTCCTCACGATGTTTTCCTTCATCGATGTCAGTAATGTCCAACTCAGAAAGTACATAATTGAAAAAGTCACATTGGCCCGGATTTGAACCCACAACCTCGTCCATGAGAGGCAAGGCCTTAACCACTGGGCCACCACAAATAACTTTATTTTGTATAGCTTCTGCCCGCGACTTCGTCCGCGTGAAATTTCTTGTTCACCAATTTCACGGCCCACCCCGTCGCATCGCCCACGCTATTACTTTGTTTTAGAATTTTATAGCAAAATTTTGATACTTTGCATTACATTATTGCAATTTTCTTAAGGATCTCTAATTTTTTCGAAAATAAATTATAGCCTATGTTATTTCCTGATAATTTCACTTTCTATTGGTGAAAACATGATTAAAATCGGTCCAGTAGTTTCGGAACCTATTCGGTACAAACAAACAAACACACAAACAAACAAACAAAAAAATCTTTCCTCTTTATAATATTAGTATAGATTAATAACTCCAGCAGTTTTTCATAATATCTATACTCCCAAAGGCCTGGGGCCGTACTATGACGTGAAAAATTATCATGGATCCATCATGGTTCCAATGTGAGAGAGAGACGGAGATATATATATACATACGACCTATAGCACCATCCGTTTTTCACAACGGAACCATGATGGATCCATGATCTTTTTTCACGTCATAGTACGGCCCCTGTTCATGAAATTTTACGCGCCCGTTTTCGTTATAAATCATCGTCACACTAAATAAGTACATATACAACGTGTAACGTTAAATGCGCAAAACCTCTTAAGGGGTCATTGTACTCATCATTATGAACAACTTTTACTATGAGACCAAACATGAAATCGCGAAAAAAAAATCAGCTGTTCTGTACATTTTGACGAATTATGCGAACATAAATGTACTGCTGATTTTTTTTCGCGATTTCGCGGTTTGTTCCCATAGTAAAAGTTGTTCATAACGATGAGTACAATGACCCCTTAAGAGGTTTTGCGCATTTAACGTTACACGTTGTATAATCTAAACAGTACCTATTCATACTAACCACGCCACCAACGAGTTCGAGCCACCGACTAGTGCAACCTTAAGAGTACCCATTATAACCTATACTATTTAGAAGGTCATAAAGACACTTACCGATCACTCCTGAGCATACCAGCATGATGACACGCGAACCCACTCGCAAACAACTCACCCAGTACCTTATTAGGACTGCTACTTATACTCTTCTTAGCCTTAAGGAAAGCGCCCGTATCATCAGGCTCAAAGTGCTTGAGATGGCCCTTCTTCTGGGCTATTTCTTTGAGGACCATAGCCGTTTGGTGGGTGGCGTTACGGGCGTGTACGAACACCATTACTTGGTGGCCTTTTTGTACCATGTCTACCGCTTTCTCGTAGCATATTTCGTTCATTCCTTGCATCTGTTGATTTTAAAAAGGAGATTCACTCCGCAAAATCATTTAAACAAATAGCTACTCTTGCTACGACTACGACACAATAAAGTGCAATTCAGGGGGGTTACTATGAACTCTTATAGCAGGTCAGAAGTTGAACGTTTCCAGTGAGAGAGTGACGGTGCTATAGGTCGTATATAGCTCCGTCTCTCACTCTCACTGGAAACGTTCAACTCATAGTAAGGCCCCAGTTCACACAGCGTTAATTACCTACAGTTATATTCACCTAGAAGTTGCCTCGCTTTCTATCGCGTAACTTTTATACCTGCTGACTCTTTAGGGTTGTGTTCTTTTACGACGCGGCGCGTGAGTATCGAAGTAACGTGCGAGCACACTGAATTAGTGCGACAAGTCGAGCCCGCTTATAGCTTCATAACTAAAATGCAGAGTGCGCCTAGCCTGTCTATAAATAATTTTTACTTATAGTTTTAAAAGTACCTGTCTAAGATGTGAACCACCACCGCTGCCAGTTTCCTTGACACCGATGAACTGTTGCTCCAAAGGCACCGGACGGAAACGAGAGTCGAAGAAGAACAGACCTATGTTCGGGTTTACGCGTAAAAATCTGTAAGGAGTTAAAAAAAAAGGTAAAAATAGTTTTTTTTTATCTTCACAAAATACAAAGCCTCTAAATTGATTATGATTTGTTATGAGGCTCATGAGAGTAGTCAAGTGTTTATATTTTTATGCCTATAAATGCAATTGTGTTCTTTCTTTCCATGTGGTTAGTACTAACATAGAAGTAAAGATCGACTGGACTTCGAAGAGACTAATCGCCCAAAGAAATCACACAAACCAATCGTAAAGCTCGTGATTTTGTTTCCTTCAAGCCAATTTAAACCATATATTGATGTAGCTAGAGTTCAGTTTCAATTGCTATCAAGTTCCTTAGCCTAAATGAAAAATCTATATAAATAAAAAGAGACTCATCAACGCCCAGTCCAAACCTTCGAACCGAGAAAGCTGAAATTTTGCACAGAGGTTCAATTTATAATTTAGACAAGGAATAAGGAAGGATTTCCCGGTAGTACGTTCCCGTGGGATATTGTTCGACATCCACGCGGGCGAAGCCGCGGGCAAAAGCTAGTATAATATAATATTCGAACTCACCTAGCAACATCCAAATAATTAGGCAACGTAGCAGACAGTCCGACTATCCGTATCATGTTCTGCGTAGACTCGACTTGTCGCAACGTTCGCGCGACAATCGCCTCGACAATCGGACCTCTGTCGCCGTGCAGTAAGTGGACCTCGTCTATGATGATTAACTTTACTATTGAGGCTAGTTCTGTGTCGGCTGTGAAGATAAATGGAAATATGAATGTTTATTCCTGAAAACAGTTTAAGGATATTTTGAAGATTATATCATGGGATTGGTTTCCAGTCTAACCGGATACAGCTGAATACCAGTATTTTACATAGAGCGACTGCTTGTCTGACCTCCACAACCACAACTGGGTAACATGACACCCCTTGGTAAAACTGGTTGTCAGACTTTTGGCCTTCTAAACCCGTAACGACTGTCGAAGATCTACGAATGCCAGCCGGTACCAACGGCTTAACGTGCTTTCCGAGGCACGGAGAGGTATCGATATGTAATTGATGGTCACCCATCCAGGAACCGACCGCGGCAAGCGTAGCTTAACCTTCGATCGACCTGTGCGGTTGTTATCATTTAGCTACGAACTAAGAATATCTATATATATAAAATGGATCCCTATTTCCCTTGATCATCGTATCACGCGTGAACGGATGGAACAATTTCGCAAATTCTTTTTTTGTTGTGTTTATTATTGTCAGGAGAAGGTTCTTATGAAAGAAAATAATAAGAAAATTTCGCAGAAAATTCGATAATTTCAGAAAACTTAACTTCACGCGTTTACATTAGAATATTCATAGGACAATGTCTGTCGAGTCAGCTAGTTTTTTTTAATATTTTCTAAAAAATACTTACTAGCTCCCTTCCTAGTCACAACATCCCACTTCTCAGGCGTGGTGACGATCATCTGCGTCTGTTGTACTTCAGTCTTAGTTAGCTTCATGTCGCCGGTCAACTCTCGGACTAATATCCCGAGCCCTTTGAGACGCTTGCCGAAACTAGCTGTCATTTCTGAGGCTAAAGCTTTCATGGGGGCTATGTAGATTATCTGAAGAGGAATTAAGGTATTATTATTATACTAGCTTTTGCCCGCGGCTTTGCCCGCGTGGATGTCGGAAAATATCCCAAGGGAACCTGCTACCGGGAATTCCTTCCTTATTCCTTGTCTACATTATAAAGGGAACCTCTGTGCAAAATTTCAGCTTTCTAGGTCCAAGGGTTTGGGCTGGGCGTTTATGAGTCAGACAATCAGTCAGTCAGTCAGTCAGTCAGGACTTCTTTTTTTATTTATATAGATAGATAGATGAACGTCATCTATAAATGAAAACTATGAATCTATGATGATGGGAAATGAGGGCTGATTGTCCTCAGGCTACTAAGTAACCTAGCTAGGATATCAGATCGTAAACTTGTATTGTTACCTACTCATCTCATCTCAGATCTATACTAATATAATAAAGATGAAGTTTGTTTGTTTGTTTGTTTGAACGCGAAAATCTCTGGAACTACCAATCGGATTTGAAATACTCTTTTGGTATTTGCTAGCCCAATTCTTGAGGAAGTTTACAGGCTATTTAACATCACGCTACGACCCTTAGGAGCCGAGCAAAAAGAAAAAAAGTCCGAAAGGACACTAATCGAAAACGAAGTAATAGCCGGACGGACAACGGAGCCGTAGTAATAGGGTCCCTTACTGCCGTCGGCACCTATTGGGTAAGCAACTGTAAAAATGGTTAACAATCTTGTTTTCTGAGTGGAGTGCGATTTTTTCTGTTTAATTTTTACATTTCACAAACGTGTGTCAATTATTGTAATTTAAACCGTATGTTGACGAAATAAAAGCTACAATTGCAGAGACAATTCTTGATTAAAATCAAGGTACGGGTATCATTCAACTTTAATAATTTTCTGTAGACTCTTCTAGTATTTGACAATTTAAGCTTACTGTTAGGTTAGTTATTAGATAGTTATAAATATACAGGGTGTATCAGAAAGGTAAAATTTAAGGATCAGACCATCAAACTGAACTGAACTTTCTCCATGGGACCAACATCGTAATCGAGAAAAATTATTAGCTGTCCCATACAAAGCTTCAATACCTACTCGACCCAAATGTATGGGAAGGCTGATAATATTTTCTCGATTACGATGTTGGGTATTAAATTTGACCACACCTTTCTGATACACCCTGTAGATGCGCGACCTGCGTGTCGTGCGCGTACGCCTCTAAGCTCAGTGCAAATGAACAGCTTCTTACCGATGGCCGTATCTTATTTAACACTTACCTTAAACTTATTCTTCATAATAACATCATTCTCAATATGCTGTTTGATCTGATGCACAACAGTTAACAGCGCTATGTTAGTTTTCCCGGCTCCAGTCGGCGCGCAAATCAGAAGGTTTTCATTAGTGTTGTATGCTGTTTGGAAGACCACGGACTGGATTCTGTTTAGCTCCTTTATGTTCTCAAAGGCCATTTGACCGATCTGTGAAGAAAAAAGAAGTTCAATTATGTACTTATAACCTTTCCAACCATATCATACCATATTTTACTTTTGACATAACCCTTTGAATGTCCGGGCGACTACAGCAGCCTTGCTGACTTGTACAGACAACAGAACATAACTGTCAAATTTTTCCAAATGATTTTAAACCTTAAAATGTTGATAGTTAAGTTTAAAATCGAATGAGAAAATTTTTCAGTTTGTAGTAATTTGATCTGCTGTTGTGTGTACCTTTAAAACGTTAAAAAAATATGGTTAAGTCCGTGCCTCGGAAAGCATGTTAAGCCGTTGGTCCCGGCTGTCATTCGTGGATATTTACAGGCCGTCGGAACCCCAACAATCTACTACTATACTACTGCTAGGTATCTACTAGGTTGTGGAGGTCAGATAGGCAGTCGCTCCACGTAAAATACTGGTATTCAGCTGAATCCGCTTAAACTGGAAACCGACCCTAACATAGTTGGGAAAAGGCTAGGCACTTGATTTCAAATTTATTTATTAATAATCAAGTAGTACAAGAACAGATTGGACGGTGACCCCCAAAACTAGACATATGCCTGTATCTTGGGGGTCGGAAATATGATGTTATCTATCTATGACTTACCTCATCCAATTCAGCAACAGGCACGCGTTGGTTGCCAACAGTGAGAGGTGCTGCATCGTGCTTAGGTATTATAACCTCTTCATATTCCTTGTTGTCTTTCCTTATTGCGTTATCGGGAAGAATAAGCTTGAGTCCAGACACGAATCCTGAATATTGCAAGTTTTTTTTTACTAAAAACTTTAGAAAAGATTAGGCATTTAAACAAAACTTTTTTACAGTCCGTTCAAACGATTTTGACTTCTATTCCGTAGGCTTAAGGATGGCATTAAAGGCAGGTGGTTACAATACCAACAGTTTACTGCAGCTGCCATTTGTCATGCCACCAACGCAATAGAAGTCAAAATCGTTTGAACATACTGTACAAAAGGTTTGTAGGAACTAAAGTGGCAGTTTTTAAAAATAATTAAGATTATGGGACTAGTTATTGGTCTACGAGAGATCAGAAGGGCAATTCTCGTATTTTTAACAACATTCACAACCTCATCTCGGTCTCAATCTGTCAAAAATTGTATAGTTACCGTTTACCTACGTTTTTAAAAAATTCAAAATTCATTTATTCACATTTAAATAGAGTAGGTACAGTCGGTGGTTTCACATGTTACATTATCTGGTCATTAAATCTATTTCGCCTTAGTTATGGCATGTGAAGTTTTAATAAGTAATAATAATAATTAAAAAATGAATCTAATAAAAAAATGGGTATTTAGTCATAATCATAATTAATACATGTATGTGAGATTCCTATTGATGTCAATTATAAATGTCAATTTTAAAGTAACTGCCGCCTACTACAGTGTTCAGTATCAGTAAAAAAATTGTTTTTTAACTTTAAATAACGTCTCATTATACCTGTAACCACTCATCTAATGAGTAAATCATTTTTTAAGCAGTAGCTCTTTAAGCTTTTTCTTAAATTTTGGTAGTGGAAGATCTTGAATGTCTGATTGTAACCTATTATAAATTTTAACACACATAGCTGAGCAATTTTTTTTAAACACCGCTGTTTTTGGCGCAAACTCTAGGACTAGTCGCTGACCATGCCTTGTTTTACAAATAGGTTCGAATTTGATTTGACTGGGTAGGGGTAATATTTTGAGTCTATTAAAGTGGGGTTTACAAGACTCATATGGATTTTGATATTTGATTGTCGCTGGCATGAGATGCGACTTGAATTTGAACGTTTTAGGTACGACAATTGGCCTTCTGATCAGATTTTCCACTGAAGACAGTGAGACCTCAATGAAAACATAATCTTGTCTGACCGGTCTTGATAATAGATATAATATGTCGCAGCTTAATTAGCCGTATAGTTAACTGCCAATCCTTTGGAAGTAGCGCTCGCCAGCCGCTGCCGCTGAGCCGCTCGCTCGGCGGCTCACTCGCGGTTGTTCACACTTTCACAGTTCTAACCTAACCCATTTGGTTGGGGTCCCCCTGTTAGTTACTGCGACCAATTCGGCTTTCACGTGGTTTGTCACAGTTCCAACGTAATTGTATATCATTCAGTTAGTCAGTTTAGTTAAAATGCTAGGCTGTTACAGTGGTACCCAACTGATAAGGCGCTTCGTGAATCTTCGTTCGCACAGAAAAGAAAGTATGGCCCCGAAGATTAACGAAAGAATGCTTAAAACTTACAATCAACCTTAGATCACTACTATAATACACTGCAGCTGTTAGTTTCGTCTCACGCGCAAATATGGGAGCTGACTAACATGCCACGCGGCACGCGCTAACATGGCGGCAGCTGCCGACCAATAGCGGTACAGGAAAAAGAAACGCGGTGCGTGGAGCGTGCCGATTGGTCAATAGCATTTCACGCGCTTTGAAAATTCATCTTCTGCGCAGGTACTTATATCGGTAAGCCATATCAGTTGGGTACTACTGTAACTGAAATGCTAATTAATTAATTGGCTGCGACTGATACAAGCTTTCGACAGATGGTACAGTCAGCAAGAAAAATCGATTCAGTTTTTTACCTACACCTGACGCTTGCAACTGACAAAGTACAATTGGGATTTCTGACAATGTATGTAACAGCTTCGGAGCAGCCATTTTTCCGGGGTGATGGTTACAACGACTATAAAAAGATTATGGTGCAGAAATAACAATGGCACGACATTTTACGCAAATTACCAAATCAGTGCTTTTGTAAATTAAAGTTCAGAACGAAACAGTATTCAATTTTCTTACCAGCTGAGTTTTTGGCATCAATGGAAGAATCATACACATTGGGATATTGCACTTTTGTTTGGAAATACGATATCTTCTGTAGGATTGGGTCCACATTATTGGATGATCTTGATGTAGAAAATGGTACCACTGGCTTTGATAGCTCTGCTAACCTGAAAGTTCATATTACATATTTTATTACATTGCTATCTGTAAAGGGACGTTCATTAATTTTGTTCTATTATCTAAGTATTTTTTTATTAATATGATAAAGCAAAAAATACATGTCTAATATTTTTTATTATCTGACTGACGGACTAAGTAGAGTTTCTTTTTTTTTACAATACCTTTTAGCCCTCAGCTGCCCAATATTAATCTCCTGTTCCTCATCATCATCGTCATTCTTCCTGTTCTTCGCTTTCTTCTCTTCTTTCCTCACCAATTTGGCTAACATCTTCTCTTGTTCAGACAATACTGACACTTGGCATAGGTACTGGGGCATTTTGTTTTCAGGGAGTATTGCTTGGACTGAAAAATACAATGAGATAAATTAATACTTTCGCGGGCTGTTGAGGTCTATAGACGTCTATCAATCTGCCTAGCCTTTTCCCAGCTATGTTAGGGTCGGCTTCCAGTCTAACTGAATGCAGCTGAATACCAGTATTTTACATGGAGCGACTGCCTATCTGACCTCCACAACCCAATTACTGGGTAATACAATACCCCTTGGTAAGACTGGTTGACTTTCGGGCTTCTGAAACGACTGTCCAAGGTTCACGAATGACAGCCGGGACCAACAACTTCATGGGCTTGCCGAGGCACGGAGGAGTCTCGGTATGTAATGTTGGTAATCCATCCACGGAGCAACCCCCGGCACAAGCGTAGCTTAACCTGATGGATCGACCCATACGGCTGTTATTACTTAGCCACGAGCTCCTCCGACGTCTATAGACATCATAACAATAAAAATTATATTGTGTCTCGTTTATCGTCCGCGAACCGATTAACTGAGTCAAGAGAACATGGGGGCTTCTAAAAAATCCCATACTTAGGTGTTATAGAAGCAGCCGAAAGGCTTTGATGGAACTGGGCAGCCAATTTTTTTATTAGTTTTGTATTAGCCGCCGTTTTATGCTAAAATAAAATAAATGAGGATATTAATTCATGATTTGCAAGATTAGAAGCAGCACCTTTTTTGCGTAATGATTTTGAGGGATATTTCTAATCCATTGATTAATTTTGAAGGATATTTTTAATCCGTTACATAAAATGAAGGCCCGCGATTTACTGAATGGTTTTAGTTAGTGATTCTTGTTTTATAAGATGTCAAAAATATAGTTTTTATTTTGAACATACTTTATTTAAATTCATATACTTACGCGTATTTATTTTCTTTTCCGTTTTGCTATAGCAAAAATATAATAATAAATTGTGAAATACTTATCTGAAAGACTAGCAATACGTAAATACTAACACAAAAGGCCGTTATTGTGTAATTAAGGCTTTTCAGATTCAAAAACCAAAATTTATGTCGTAGTTAAGTCTAAAATCCTTATGATATCTATAAATCCATACGCGTTACAGCTTTGTGTGTAAGACCATAAGATAGCGTTTTCTTTGCTGATTCCGAATAATTATGTTGATAACTAATTTTTGACAAAATTGTCAGTTACGGCCTTCTTTCAAAATAATTAGTTCGTCTTCGATTGAGGATGACTTACAGCTAATACCTACATAATTATAGCAAGCTATACTTACTTTCAGACAACGTAGGCCCCGGCGGCGGTGCCTTCAAACTATTAATAATATCAGTCCTGTGCTCCAATATCTCGAGTATAAACTCGAATTTATCGAAACCAAGCAACTCAAACAGGTCATTCTGCATCTCATCATTACTTCTAGGAGAGTTCAGTAATGTTATTATTGATTGAAGGATGTCAGTGCTTGATATGCCTGATGTGGTCTCGTATTGCCCTTTTACTTTTGTTTCTAGCCAGGTTTTGCCAAACTAGAAATGCAAATAATATTTAATTAATAGATTAGTAATTTTCCATGATTTGTGAAAAAAAGATTAAAAAACAAAATTGTTATATCTAAAGTAATAAAAAAGCTGAAGAGTTTGTTTTTGTGTGTATGTTTGAACACACTAATCTCTGGAACTACCAGTCTGATTTGAAAAAATATTTTTGCATTTGATAGCCTAATTCTTGAGGAAGGCTATAGGCTATTTAACATCACGCTACGACCCTGAGGAGCCGAGCAATAAGAAATAAAAAGTCAGAAAGGTTACTAAGCGAAAACAAAGCAATAGCGGGAGTAGGCGATGCAATGCGACGGGGTGGTTCGGGGTAACAAAGCAATAGCGGGAGTAGGCGATGCAATGCGACGGGGTGGTTCGGGGTACAAGAAATTTCACACGGATGAAGTCGCAAAAGCTAGTGAATAATATGAATAGTTACTTTTATCTGCAGCTCGTTGTTAACTTAGATCTAGGATATTAAAGATTATTTTTAAGCAGTCAATTAACATAGGTGTTATTTGATTGCATTAGTTCAAGATCTACCTACAGACACAGATTAATTCAAGTGAGACACTCCGCAAAATCATTTAATAAAAAGCGACTCTTGCTACGCCACAATAAAGTGCAATTTAGGTCGCACAACGCTTATTACCTACAGTTATATTCAACTACAAGTTGCCTCTCTTTCTATCGCGTAACTCTTATACATTCTGACCTACTGAATTCGCCCCCTGGACGGGGCCCGCCGGGTACTTGTAGCTTCATACCTAAACTGCGGAGTGTCCCATCTGTATTAATCTGTGCTTCAGATTGCTTCCCATAACAAAGTTACTCCATAAATCACACTTACTTTCGACTCAGCAGTAGCTGCAGGAACTTTAGATATACTAGCTTTAGCAGCATTCTCACTAGTATATTTCATAGAAAAGTCAGTGACAAAGGCGCTAGCAGTTGCAGGCTTGCTCGTCAACTTAGCCAGCGGCTTCTTGGCAGGTTTGTACGGAATGAAGTGGCATTGAATGTGCTCTCCCCATAGTTTCACGTTCTCTTTATTGGACTCAGCCTCTTCAGCTCTTATGTAATCTTTAGTATCGTCATTTAGCTGTTCAGATATTTTTGTTACTATCTGTAATGTGAAAATGTAAACCTGTGTTATTAAATCAGAAATAACAATAAGACTATTGCCTACACCAACCAAAGGTTTTCCTTGTGTGCACTTTATGCAAGTGCACACAAGGAAAACCTGCGAACAGGGATAATCGTCGGTTAGTGCCTCATCTCATTAAAAACGTCTAATGGACCTGTGCGAGTTGGCTTCGGTCCTTAGTATGCTTTCCAAATGTCCGGGACCCCAGGGTCCCGAGACTAGTCAAGAGACATAAAAATAATAAGACAGAATAAACACACAGATACATTATACACACAGGTACCAGGACAAGTATTTGAGTTCTTCGACTCATTAGTAATTAAACAAATTCAATGAACAAGCAGTAAAGTTGAACAACACAGTACCTATTCATAACATTAAATATTTTAAACTCTCTCTTAATTTCTTCCTCTTCCCTAAATTCTACTAATAAGAACAAAATATATACACTCCCTGTCCCCGGGGGGAGGTGTTTCCCTACAGTGAGAACATTATATGCTGATTATTATAGATAGTGCAATCCACGAAGATGTGCCCCACTACTCCTCCTAAACGTTTATAGTCTGTGTGTGCAACCATTAGGAGGAGTAGTGGGACGCGTCATCGTGGATTGCACTATCTATATCATTTTTATGTAGTAATTTTTAAACTAATGCAGACTGAAACAACATGATTCAAAAGTTAACTGGTAGAGTATATCTTTATGGCATTAAGTTTATCTCTACTTTTCTAACTGAATTCCACTAAAAGCTGTGCTAGAGCTGTCTGTTCAGTGCTGCTGGGGAGTTTGTTGCACCACTTTTCCTTCTCAGCTAAATCACTAGGAAGTGGTGGTGGGCGGGTGTTTTGGGGGTCTATCTTATGTAATTCAGATGTTCAAAAAGTGCTGTTTCTCAGCCTAGTTTGAATAAATGACTTTTAAGAAGAAATGTATTTACACACCTCACAAATTTTATTAGCTGTAGCAGACATTACAGTTCCAAATGTTTGCCGTAAATGTGACAGATGTTTTAGCATCACAATATCCTGATCTAGGAACATCCTAAGGCTAAGCACGGTAGCATCTTCTATGATTTCCTCGGGCTGGTCTCCAGTGAGGACTTTGCAAGCATCTTTTAATTGAGGGAAGAGTTTCAGTATTTCAGCTGAATGAGGCTCATTCTGTTTGACATAGTTGCAGATGTCTGAGTAGGATTTGAACCTGAAATAAATGATTTTTCTTATTTTTATTGTAATGATCAACTAAACCAAGTCTGAAATTAATCTTTAATTTTTTTAAATATATTTCTACTTTATACAAATAACAAAAACCTTTCCCCATATCCCAATCTATTTGGGGTTGGCGCAACATGTCTCTTTTTTCTTGTCTTTGATGACAAGTATGTGGTCTGTTTATTCGAAATTGAGGGGTTTTATGAAAAAGGTCTAAGTAAATACTTATTGTTTCTAATAAGAAAGCTAGTAAGTTATATTGCTGATCATAAAACTTTTTCAATATTTAGTTTTTGATGTAGGTTAAAAAAATTATCATTAATTCAGTGTTGTTACCTTTGTAAGGTCTTCTTCTTCACATGCATAGGTTTTGCCGGATCTACAATTGGCTTCAAACATCGTGGCTTGTCGAGTTGTGTGTGTGCCCTTAGGGCTCTCGTTATCCGAGGTAACTCAATCATAGCTTCCTTTGCCTACAAAATTTAAAAAGATAATTGGTAACAACTTTGTAAAAGTGGTCGGTGTAAGTGTTTTACAGAGTATTGGTACGTAAATAAATAAGAATAACATACCCTTGATCGGTCAGTGTAACAATGTTGTGAAATCCTTCACAATATTTTGTAAAGATGTACAACAAACTTAACTTTAAAGAAAATGAAGAGCGGTGAGTTTATTTACATGTGATTTGATTAACTTTGATAGTTAAATAGTATTTCTATAAAAAAATAATTAGTTTACAAATATTTCTCGCCACTCGACACCACGTATCAAATGACATTGACGTTATCTATCTATCAGCAGGTTATGACACTAATGACAGATAACATTGACAGTAGTTTTTTTGAGCTGGTAATATTTGCATGGGGTTCATCCCTTAGAGCATTTAACCTATGGAGATGGCATAGCTGAGCGAACCCCTCTGCCAAAGTCGACTGGCCATATGGTCATGCACGTTATATAAAACTAATTCATTTGGCGACAGCTGTCATTGTGTATCGTATTGTGTCGCAAGAAAGTGCTCCCAAAAAATGGTGAATTGTGCAGTTTCCTCGTGCGAAAAGCGATCTGCCACTTCAAATTTACGAAACCATGGTGTTTCTTACCACATGTTAGTATAAATAATACTTTCAAATACTTTTATTTAAGTACAATGTCGAAATAATGGTTGTTGACATTACGATAGAACAATACAGTGGTACGTTGGTAGCGCAAACGTAGTACAGGAAGGAATTAAAGGAATTTGCATAGTGCAGGGACAACGTGAATGAATGATTGATACAATAAATGATTTTTTCAGTCAGTATGTTCAGTAAACAGTTTTTTTTTGTGAATGTATCTGGATAAGTCAGGTTGAAATTTAAAAAAAATATTATTTATAAAATATTAATTTCAGTTCTTTGTGAGTCGATTTAAATTCTTTTCTTTTGTAGGCTTAGGCTACTAAAAAATAACAGTTAGTTCGTTTCGAATGTGAGTTTTTGCAGCTCATGCAATTTGAAAAAAAATTAATCCGCCGTGGAATAATTTAATAATTATTATGAATTTAATAATTATTCCACCGCTTTCAAACCCCAAACCGCTCAAAAATATAATTACCGATAAGGTTATTATACTTCCGCCGCACAGTGGGCTGAAAATCGGCTTTCATAGACATTCGATTTTTTTTTCGAATTGGTCAAATTTTTTGATTGGAATTGTTTAAAACAATCATGACCTTGAGGTATAATTGGTATGACGTCGTAGAACATAGTGGAAGATAGACTTTTGATTTTTTTTCAAAACACTTGTATGGTAATAATCATAAAATCTTCAATATCTCAGCTATCGCATATTTGCGCAAAAGAATTCTTTCACACAAAAAATCTCCTATTTTTTTGCCAATTTTTGATATATTTCACTTTTATGGCAGAGGTGCGATGCAAAAGAAAAAAAATAAAATTTATAACGATTATAAATGAATTGAATTACGCATTAGAATAATATAACAAAGAATATATAGCACAATAGTCTAGGCCATCGTGAGCCGCTTTTTTAGTCATTGATTTTTATACTACCTAGCAGAAAAACAGCATCTTATACGTAAAAAAACAATTCTTAAATTGTTGACAACAAATACTCGACTTTATCGGAAGCCGGACCCTTTTAGCCTATAACAATTACCGAGAATTATTGCTAATAGGTACCTACCTATTAACTAATAGGTAGGTGATCACTGATCACCTAATTTAAGTTTTATTATGACAATGAAGGGTTTTTAGGCTAATTACACATCGTTCTCCAGAGGAACTTACAGAATCACTGTGCAGGTGCCTAATAAGTTATAATCATTAGGGTTAATTTAGTTCTGTACAGATATCTCACAGGTATTTAAAGGGCAGTATTGGGAACAATTATTCAGTTCACATTGATTTCCCCTTGTGTTAACAGTGAAATTGTGCTTGCAAAAAATGGAGAGTTTATCTACTTACCTAGATTTCTTCATGATTTTGAAGAATTCGGGGAAGTACAGTGACAGCCTTGCACTATATAATGCTGTAGTTTCTCGTTTGAACTTAAATCTCTCCGATGAAGATAATTTAACATTAAAAGAATATTGCAGAAGGATTACACTAGCTATTACAAGGAAATGGAAGCAAGCCAAAAGAAAACTGGAGTGTTTCTTAAAGGAACACAAAAACTGGCTTGAGACTGATATTGATTGGCCTAGTTGCATAAAAGTACCTGCTGCTTCAGGCATTGTGGATTCTGAAGTAAATGCCATATCTCCTCAACCTTCCACATCTACATCAGCAGCAATATCAGTTGGAACAATGACAAAAAGAAAGGCACCAACTCGTAAACCATTTCAAGATCTAGGAAAGAAACAAAAAAGAAGGAGAATTACAGATCAAGAAAATTGTGAGTCCAGTGAGATAGCATATGCTGCTATCATAAAGATGAGACAAGAAGGAAAGGAGAATATTGCTTCAGCACTAGAATTCATGTTGACAAATCCAGGAGCTGCTGATAAGTTCAATAATTTAATTCATCAATCGTCGGCCAAGCAAGTTTTCACACCCGAGAAGGCACTTGGCATATTTCTCTCCTTAAAATTATCTAAGTGGCAATATATAACATTGAGAGAAACAGCCATACGTGAAGGCGTAAAAGATTTGTATCCATCTTATTACAAAGTTCAACAGGTGAAATTACAATGTTATCCTTCCAAACAAACAATAACAGTGACGGATTCATCAGCAAAAATTTCTCTTCAAGGATTATTAGATTTAACAGTCAAAAGAATCTTCGACAGTTTACCTGAGTGCGTAGAACAGAAACAGTTAATATATTAATATCGAAATGGGGATTTGACGGTGCGTCTAGCCAGAGCAGATATAAACACACAATGGACAGTGAAAATGATGATTCTAGTGTCTTCATGACATCATTAGTTCCGTTGAAACTAATCAATGGCAGTGACACCATATGGAAAAACCCGAAACCCTGTTCTTCATCATTTTGTCGTCCCGTGCGATTTAGCTTCATGAAAGAAAGCAAACTGGTTGTCAATGAGCATTTAGACAGTATGAAAGAAGAAATAAAAGCGTTGAGACCGACAGATAGTGGCAGCAACAAGGTCACCCATGACCTTAAGATGACCATGATCGATGGCAAGGTCTGCACTTACATCTCTGAAGCCAAAGCCAGCTCAGTTTGCTATTTATGTTTGGCAAAACCTTCAGAGATGAACAATTTAACGGAAGTGTTAAAAAGGCCTGTTTCTGAGAATTTATACGAATTTGGGCTGTCTTCGTTACATGCACGCATCAATTGCATGGAATGCCTTTTAAATATTTCTTACAGACAAGATCTTAAAAAATGGATGGCAAAAGGGGAAGAAGACAAAGCTATTCTGCAGGCAAGGAAAAAAACAATCCAAGACGGTTTCAAGCGGGAACTGAACCTGATCATAGGTGTGGTTAAACAAGGCTCAGGAACAACCAACGATGGAAATACAGCACGGAGATTTTTTGAATTTCCGGAAAAAACCGCAGCCATTACGGGTCTGGATGAGAATTTGATTCGGAGATTTGCTGTTATTTTACAGGCTATTACATCAGAAGAAAATATATATATTGAAAAATTTAAAGAGTACTGTCTAAAGACAGCAGAGAGGTATTTGGCACTTTATAACTGGTATTACATGTCGTCAACTGTGCACAAGTTACTTGTACATGGGGCAGATATTATAGCTTGTAATGCAGTAGTACCAATTGGGTGTCTTTCAGAAGAAGCATCAGAGGCTCGTAATAAGGACTTTCGAAGATTTAGATGTCATCATTCAAGAAAAAAGAGCAGACAATGTTCTAATGAAGACATTCTAAACATGCTTCTTCTCACTTCAGACCCTCTCATTTCTTCAGTTAGACCAATTATGGATGTAAAGAACAGGAAAGCTCTCTTCGCTGAAACTCGGAATCTTTTGGATAACCTGCAAGAACCCGATGTCGAATTTTGCGATATAAATCAATTAGATTCCGAATCTGAATCAGAATCAGAATGTAGTGATTGTGACTAACAGTAGGTTAAGATGCTTTTGTTTATTTACTAACTTTTTATTAGTTTTACTTTTGTTAGTATTAATTTAGAGCATGTCTGAAATAATCAATTAAATTTTATTTTTAGAATGTATTTAGATTTAGGTACTATTTTTGTTCTATTTTTTTTTATATAAAACTATTTAAAATTTAAATGTAAGTCATATTTGTAGTTGTATATTGATTATATGTTTAACTGTTATTATACCCTAATGATAATAACTCATTAGGCACAGTGATTCTGTAAGTTCTACCTCTGGAGAACGATTAGTAATCAGCCTAAAAACCCTTCATTGTCATAATAAAACTTAAATTAGGTGATCAGTGATCACCTACCTATTAGTTAATAGGTAGGTACCTATTAGTTAATAGGTAGGTACCTATTAGCAATAATTCTCGGTAATTGTTATAGGCTAAAAGGGTCAGGCTTCCGATAAAGTCGAGTATTTGTTGTCAACAATTTAAGAATTGTTTTTTTACGTATAAGATGCTGTTTTTCTGCTAGGTAGTTTAAAAATCAATTATTAAAAAAGCGGCTCACGATGGCCTAGACTATTTTGCTATATATTCTTTGTTATATTATTCTAATGCGTAATACAATTCATTTATAATGGTTATAAATGAAGAAATAAAAATAATAAAATTATTTTTATTTTTTTCTTTTTCATCGCACCTCTGCCATAAAAGTGAAATATATCAAATATTAGCAAAAAAATAGGAGATTTTTTGTGTGAAAGAATTCTTTTGCGCAAATATGCGATAGCTGAGATATTGAAGATTTTATGATAATTCCCATACAAGTATTTTGACAAAAAATCAAAAGTCTATCTTCCACTATGTTCTATGACGTCATACCAATTATACCTCAAGGTCATGATTGTTTTAAACAATTCCAATCAAAAAATTTGACCAATTCGAAAAAAAAATCGAATGTCTATGAAAGCCGATTTTCAGCCCACTGTGCGCCGCTTGAGGTTTTCCGCAGCCGCAGCAGCAGTGTCAGCACAGCACGCCGAGCCATGAAGGTGGGATGGCGCAAGAGTATCGACACACGTTGCGTCCCACACTAAAGGCCTACCCACCTTCCATGGAAATAATGACATGCCGTCCGGTCTCTTGCCATCGTCGCGTGCCAAGCCATTGGGTTCTAATACAGCTGGAACGCCGACGGTGACAAGGGCTCGTCGGATGATGTCATTGATGTTAGCGTGCCGCGCTAAGCGACCCGCAATTCGGCTGCAAGACAGGCCGTGGTGTCCGAGGCTGTTGACAACTTCGCCACAGTGACAGCGGTGAGGAGATAATAATAAAATTTCGTATATATGTGTCTCACTTCCACGCTTCACACTGTAATCATGGCAACGTCTAGATGTTTAATGTCATTGAACTGACTATGGCTATGAAGCCACTATGAACTAGCCCATGGCTATGAAGCCGCTATGAACTAGACTATGGCTATGAAACACCCGCATGTTTTCCTACTAAAATATCAAACACCTCATTTAGTTTATTTAATTAGTTAGCTAGTAAACACCGAACTCAAATAGTTGTAAAAAAAAGAAACCGAACGGGTAAAAGACGTGTATTTATTAGTATTTATTCTTTTGCCAGTTATCTATCCCTTATGTTGCACCTACCATGTTTTGTCTCTGCATCACCCTAAGGTTGACTGGTAGAAAATGCCTCAGGCATTAAGTTCGCCTTTGTACAGTATTTTTTTACTTGTGCATAAAGTTTTAATAAATAATAAATAAATAAAAATAAAAGTGTTATTTTTAACGAAATAATAAAATTGGCTGTGTTGTTTTATTATTTATATTCTACACTTCCTACTTTTTTGACACGTATACCTACAATAAGCCCGCATTATAAAACGGGGCTCAGTATGTATCCCGAATTGCCGACCCTAAATGCAGAATGATAGGGAAAGGCACTGCAGTGCGATTCTGTAACCATCTCACCGTGAAAACTTAGGTGAAGTGAGCGTGGAGTGAGCTGTCAATAGTGTCAATTCCTAGCAAAAACAAACTCACTTCACTTAAGTTTTCACGGTGAGATTTTTACTGAATCGACCGGCTGGTCCAGCAATATGTTATTTGAAAAAATATTTGACTCTATAAATAAATACAATCGTTCTTTTTCTAAAGCACTATAAATTTTTTGGTCATTACTGGCTACCTACGTAGTTTCGCAGGCATTAATCATATTGCGTATTTTTGTGTAGGTACACACGACTACACATCAAGCTATATAAATTTCCAGTTTACACTGATCTCTAATTATAAGGAAATCCTATACAATGCGAGATCAGCTTATACTGGAAATATACAGGGTTATTGGTAAAACACCAGCAACCTCTTAAAGGGTCATTGTACTCATCATTATGAACAACTTTTACTATGGGCCCAAACACGAAATCGCGAAACAAAAAAAATCAGCTGTTCAGTACATTTTTATCTACATCAAACTCGTCAAAATGTAGGGAGTAGCTGATTTTTTTTTCGCGATTTCAGGTTTGGTCCCTCATTAAAAGTTGTTCATAATGACGAGTACAATGACCTCCTACAGAGGTTGCTGGTGTTTTACCAATAACCCTGTATAGCGTGATCTGTAGCCGTGCGTATACATACAAGAATTTAAAATGAATGAACATTTTTATTCATTCATTCATGTAATGAAATATCACTCATTGTTTGTGTCACATCACTAGCACTGTCAAATTTTCGTAGTGTGCTGTATGTGTTTACCTCGCCCCCCGCAACCCCGCATAAAGTAGACATGGGCAAAATCGTTATATTTTATTCACCGTGACTGTTGTTCCAGTTATAAAAATTTCACGGTGAAAAATCACCGTGACTTTGTCACGTCGATCACGTCGGATAGGTAATAGATATTTAGAACGTTTTGTAATCGATCACGTCGGATAGGTAATAGATATTTAGAACGTTTTGTAATAATTGTAATGTGACTTACACGATTTGATAATTAATTCGCTTATTCGCTATTATCAATAAAAACTAT
Source organism: Cosmia trapezina (assembly GCA_905163495.3). Classification (NCBI taxonomy): domain Eukaryota; kingdom Metazoa; phylum Arthropoda; class Insecta; order Lepidoptera; family Noctuidae; genus Cosmia; species Cosmia trapezina. The sequence continues at coordinate 13,764,892 of LR991042.1, forward strand.
CGCCTGTAGCTGTAATGCAGAATAACGAAAAAAGTACATCTCGGTGTTATTATATCCTAATAATTAGTACTTAATAATAGTATTATAAATGCGAAAGTTTATGAGGATGTATGGATGTTTGTTACTTTTCGTTTGGTGTAAGTTTTCTTTTTAGATATTTAGTCATAGGTTGATTCTGTAATACTATACGGGAATTTACGTTTTGTATGTTGGTATTACTTATACAATTTGTCATAATATCAGAATTGGACATTGACGTAGTTGGCACATTTGAATTTTGTAGTTGCTGCACATTCGCGCTGGAGGTGGAAGCCATCGTAGAGTCCGACGGTGATTGCGGGTTTGATTCTGACGTAGTTGGTGCAACATGAACAGATTGGACTGACTGCTGTTTTGTAGAAACAAACTGAACAATAGGATGTTTTCGCTCCAAGTGTTTTTTTAAATTGGAAGTTGAAGATTTGTAGCTATACTTAACTTTACATAACTTACAAATTGCGATCTTATTTACACTGTCTCCAAAATCTTCAAAACAATTCCATAAATTACTAGTTTTCATTTTACGTGAGTCCGCCATAATGGCAGAGACCAGTTTTTATACTATATCTACACTAAATACACTGAACTATCACTATTAATTATTGTTATTTACACAACGAATAAACACGAACAAACTAAGTACTAACACTACGTACCTACTTTGCATAAACGCGCCAACAAAATGAAAGAAAAAAAAATGGCGCCAAATTTATAGGTGCACAAATATGACAAATTACAATGAGTAAACTGAGTCAACTGACTGTCAAAGTTCGAGGTCATGCACGCTAGAATTGCATCGATACTCGTTTTTCACGAAAGTATACGACTATCTCCAAACAGCCGCGGCGCGGAAGTACACGTTCCGATTTATTCTCGTTCCATATTTAACATTAACCATCGCAGTGACGGGAGTGAGACGGGTAAATGTGACGGAAAGGAACAACGTTATTTTGGAACGACGATATTATACAAAAAGTCACTGTGATACTCTCAGGTGGCAGATCACGGTGATTTTTTCACTGTGACGTTATTTATCACCCATGTCTAGCATAAAGTGGCAGAAAATGTTGTTCGGTGATTCGCTGCTTGCCATCTCCATAGTTAAATGCTCTAAGGTTCATCCTCAGAAGAACGACTAATCAGGGACCATCCACAAACGTTTCAAAGACGAAGGTTTGTAAAAAAAAGTTTATCTTATTGGCTAGTTCGAATAGTGTGGAAACAATTTAGAAATTAAACGATCATATTGAGCCGTTTACCTTGCATTATTCTGTAATGCAAGGCAAAGGGCTCAAAAACTTTTTCGAACTATTGAATTAGAGTAATGAGCTGCAATCAAATCTAACTGGATCCAGATGAATATCAGTATTTTAAATGGAGTGACCCAAACCCAGTTTCTGGGTAACACTGTAGGTCCCTACCTCGCGCACTACGCGGTCACGACCATGTTTGGCCGTGCTCGTGGCAGCAACATTTTTTATCAGAAGCTAGGCTACTCAAAATGCGCACGTTTAACGTTGTTAAAGTACACAAAGTTGGTTCGGGCGGTGAAGTGCATGACGCATTCGGTTTCTATAGTGCCTATGCAACCGGTGCGTGTGTTGCGGATAGGGAGATTGTAGGTATTTTCCCGTTCTCTTTGCAACCATCACTTCTCGCAAACCCCACGCGCCTCTGTTCCGACCATGGACTGAACCTGGCATTGAAAGCAAGATTGGAAACAAGAGGTTATCCACAGCACCAATAGCTGCAACACAGGCGCTGCATTACCCTGGCCTGGTACTTCTCCAAAGTGTGCTGCGCCGTGTCGTCGTGGCAGTTACCACAATGGTACGAGGACGGTTCTCCCGGGCTTTATTTAAATCTAGCACTTTGGCTGCCACTTCGTCCTTCGTGGGTATTTTGAAAAACCCCTAAGCTACACTTATATCTTAAAAAACCTCTGTGCAATATTTTCGGCTTTCTATGTCTCATGGGTTTGGGGTGGCCGTTGATGAGTCAGTCAGTGAGTAATTCGGAACTTTTCTGTTTTAGTGGGCATAATCAATACAGGCTTTATTGATTATGCCCACTTCACAGGAGGTTAGGTACTAAATCAGCGCTGGTTAGGTAGGTGTACGTAGGGTAAGAAAGTTAAGAAGCACCCTTCAGGTACGAAGGTCCACCTTAATAAGTTTGAAAGGAATAACGCTATCTCTGAATGAGTGTTGTCATGAGGAAGTTTTTTATGCTCCCCTCTTTTGGTCAGCAGCACAGTGGTGACCTCTTCATCGCCACATGCGATCTACGCATCACAATGTCGTCACGCAAAATCCTGCTTTGCGCAAGCAGAGTTTACCATAGCTAGCTACTAATATAGTAATCTGTGGTTTACCACGCGACTATCATAAATATACAACGTCCTTAAAATTTAAGGACGTTGTATATTTATGATAGTTCATAGATTCATTTAAGGCTTAAATGAATCGTTGGGCTCCGGCATACCGGCGCGCGTCAAGTTGGGCGTGTACAAGTTGTTCGTGCACCCAATTTTACCACAGGCGCTTATACTCACATGTGTGGCGTGGGCTCGCGATTCACGTGACAGTTTTTTAGGCCAGACCGTGACCGGCTAGCTCTAGTAGCGGTGTGGGCACAGCCACATATACCCTATCTGTTGGAGCGTCGAGTCAGCACCTCTGTCGCTGGTCGTCTCTCACCGGGCCTCCCCGGGTAACTGGGAGTCTCACCTAGTGGGGACTGACCGAAGAGGTATCGTGAAGGAAAGCGGCGGGCGCCATGTATCAGCGTCGCGACGCGCCTATAGAAACCAAATAGCAATCACTCACATGGGCGCGCGTACTCAACTCAACTACCATGCCGACAAGGCGCCCATGAAGAGGGGTCCGCATTCTCGGGCCACCGCATAAATATCTTCTGCGGGGGCGGGGCTATGCTCAGTTACCGCCTGCCACACCTGCTGACATCCCAAAGGAATCATGCTCACTTAAATGTCTTGCTGATGGTGGCGCGTGTTGGATCATTCGGTTTCCTTCAAAATGGTTGAGCTGAATGCTGCTGATCCACGCGTCATGTTCGTGAAGGGGCGGCGTCAGTTGAGTACCATAGGTAATTACCCAGGATTCTGTAATACTTATCGTGATTTAAAAAAGTGTCCGTGGAGTTTCTTGCCCGTTCTCCTCCATAGAGATTTTGGAATGAGTAACTAGCTTCAACTTTCTGACTACCTAACTGACCGACTCTTTAATTCTGTACAAAGTTTCATATTAAGTATATCGAAATCCAACTGCTAGTAAAATACCGTATTCTATGTTTCCTACCGAAAGCATAAATTTTCATTTTCATAATATCGAAATGCTGGGTTTCTACAACAAACTTTCTTCCACTATATATCATCATCCCCTGTAGGATTATTTTTGAGACAATAAAACTTTTTTACAAAAAAAAACCGACTTCCAAAAAAAACACTACAAAGTGAAAAATAACTTTAATTTCGGAAGTCGGCGTCTTTGGATCTGCATGTTAGTAGTTTGCCACCGACGTAAATTAAATTTTTTTCACTTTGTAGTGTTTTTTTTTTGAAGTCGGTTTTTATTTTGTAAAAAAGTTTTATTTTTCACTTTTTAGTGAGTCAGTTTGTAATTTATCTAAGTTACAATAACCCAATGTCAACTGCTCATCACGTTTTACAAAATATTGCTTTTCCCGATGTAGGGACGTTAATTGGTGAGGAGTTATCCTAGTAAGAACCAGGAGAACTGGAGCTCATGGTGAAGTCACCATTACCATTATGCATTTTGACGAGCATAAACCATATTAAAGTAATCGAATCGCAACCTGCCCGGCGAGCACGGCCTACTGTGACATGGCTTGAGTCACACATTTTATCATAGTTTGGGCGATAAAACTGTTTTGTCTTAAATGCTAGCACGGCGGCGTGAGATAATTTCTTGAATGTGACATAACTTCTTGACGTTTAGTTGGGACTTATTATGTCTTATTTGTTAATATGGGTGCACCAATTATATCACAAATGTCACATTTTGACGGTGACTAAGAAAAATTTTATCACGTTCGTTCGGAGGTGGTGATAAGATTTGAAAATTGAAATAAATAATGTTTTCCTGGTAATTACTTACTCTGCACCAAATGGCAATAAATTATTTTCTTGCATTGTGTGGTGGTGGTTTATTTGTGCATGATAAGGATAACAAAAAAAAAATGTAATAAATAAATAAATAATTTACTATTTTTTTATATTTTTAAACGGTTTTTTTTTTAATTTTTAAAAATACATATTTAGACATGTAAATAATGCGCCTTAAAACCAACAAAAAATATTAAAATAAATAAATAATTTAAGTAAATACAGAGGTACTTAAATACTACTATTTTTTTTGTTACCTACATGTTAAGAATAATCGGTTTATGGGTTTCATAAAGAGGGGCCAAATTTTCATTATTTTTGCGATAGGACACACCGTTTTCGAGTTATAAGCAAAAGAAAAGAAAAAAAAAGATTTTATTTGGCCGCATATTCAGATAGTCTTAAACATTTTAATTTTTTCAATTTACTATGTCACGCTATGAATTTAGCAACAAGAAAGGCATGTCGCGGCTCTAGATTATGTCACATGGTTGACCCGTGCTAGCATTTAAGACAAATTCTAAGACATGACATAATTTATCATGTCTTGTCACAAACGTCTTGGGTACGCCCGTGCTCGCCCCGCTGTGATATACTTAGATAATTGAGTATTTCCGATGGCCATCTGTGGTCTTCATCATCAGTTCCAGTTCACCAAATGTTACTTTCCGAGAGCAAATGCACGAGTAACTATAAAAAATACCGAAATCGATATAGTGTGCCCATAAAATTTGACGGTTTCCCTCGATTTTTTTGGGATCCCATCATCAGATCCTGACTGATCATGGGACCACTTGGGAAGTATACCCTTTCAAACAAAAAAAGAAAAATCTAAATCAGTCCAGCCATTTTCGAGTAATCCGGGAATATACATAAAAAAAAAATGTTCCGACGAATTGAGAACCTCCTCCTTTTTGAAGTCGGTTAAAAAGTAGGCTATGTCTTTTCCCAGGATGCCATCTATTGCCTTGATACATTTTAGTTACTTACTTTCGATAAAAAAATTGATTATCACTAAAAACATGCAAAAAGCACCGTACTTTGATAACTTTGGTGTAAATAAGAAGTCAGATAACTAGATAAATCGAAAAAGAATAAATACTTACTAAGTAATATATACAGAGATACATACCTACATACATATAAACACTTTAAGCTTTGTTAAAAGAAATAACGGGTGCGCCAAAGTTCACCTAAATTTTCAACTCCGATAATTGGAAATCCGAAAATGTTCTTCCTAACATTTTTCATCCTAACAATCACAAATTCCTAACTACTCTGTCTCTAATGTTCATAATTCCGAAGCATTCAACTTCATAATGTCAGTAGCAATAAACATCTATTATACTTTTATTTGTTTTCCTATATTTTCTCAACATAACCATCATTTACACTATTATTCAAAGTCATAAGATCTTTTTTGTTTAGATTTCTTTTCTAGAAAGTTTTAAATGCCGATAGTCGTTAATAAGTATATCGAAACACAAAATACCGATGTTCAAATGCCCGAAAGGACGAAATCCCGAATGGACGAAATACCAATACTCATCGATAATTGACCAAAATGAAAAATACCGATTTAAGTAGTACTTATGTAAAGTTTCTGAGGTCCTACATTTTTACCCTGACCTGCTGATGAAAACCCTAACCTTAGACGGTCGACATCAGGGGCACCCCGAGGTTCGGTTAGTTAGGTTCCTTTAAACCCCGCACATAGAGATAGGAGCCCCGCGCAGCGGGGCTCCGTCGACCTGCTGACGAAAACCCTAACCCTAGACATATATATATCTGGATATGGATCTTCGGGATTTTAAACTTCGGGATAAGGATCTTCGGGATTTTAAGATTTCGCGCAAATTAACTTTCGGGTTTTTAAACTTTCGACCGTGACCGTGAAAATATTATGGTAATTATGTTTAGGGATAAAAAAAACAGTAGGAGTTTAAATATATTTACATTAATGATATTATTACTTACAATTTTCTGAAACATGAGTGTTATGAACATCGCCGGTAGCACTACAAATTGTATGAATGAAAACTTTAGGATGAAAAATTTTAGGAAGAGTGATCATTCGGATTACAGATCATTTGGAAGAACAATTTCAGGTATAGAACTTTAGGTGAGCCAATATGGACCCAGAAATAACGTTAGGTAGATAGATATCAGCGCTGGGATAATTCTGCCATTCTGCCAACTTCTGACGAATATGTTCACGTGCCTTCACATTAAAAGATAACCGACTGGTTGTCATCCTGATGTTTAGAGGGAGCGTATTTCAGACAAATACCGATTGGACAAAAAAAGAAGAGTGAATAAAACCAGAGCGGGGAGAGTGAGAAGGACATCGTAAAAGACATCGAAGATCGTTGGTGGAACGAAGATTTTTTTAAAGTCAAATTTATATGTAGCGTAGCGTAAATATTACTGATTTGATTGTAATATTATTGAACTCTCGAAAATGTTTAATAAACCGAATATTTTTTATTTACTTTAGTTCTTACTGAAGTGGACCGTTTTGTCTGCCCTTCCCATAACTGCATGGCAGCAATGTTCTTTACGGATGATTGCGTAGGTTCGGTTATACTATTAAGTATATGTAGGTAATACTGAAGCTGTTCATATCGTAGGTATCGTTTTTGAGAAGGAAGATAATTTTAGGGAATTGGTCAATATTAACCAAATTTAAATACCTAGGCCATATTGTTAAAGACGACTTGTATATGGAAAGGGAGCGCAGGGCGTTGGCTGTGAGGGGTAATATGGTAGCACGAAGGTTTGCTGGTTGTTCAGTACCCGTTAAAATCACACTTTTCAAGGCTTACTGCCAGACATTCTACACCAGCAGCCTCTGGGCTAATCATACCCAAAAAGCGGACAATACCCTGCGCATCCAATACAACAATGCTTTCAGGGTGATGTTGAAGCTTCCACCTTATTGTAGTGCGTCAGGCATGTTCACGGATGCGCACACAGACGATTACTTTGCGATAATTCGTAAGAAAGTTGCGTCGCTACTACGCAGAGTAGGGGGAAGCACCAACTGCATCCTTATAATTCCGTCAATTTGTAGGTACTCTCAAGGGCACCTAGTGAGAAAGTTTTGGGGAAGTTCTGATTTCTTGCATTCTATAAGTATTTTGGGGTGGTCAAAATTGCGAAAGTCAAATACTGCAATTCTCCTAAGGTCACTGACCTTGAACTCAGGGTCATTGAATTTAACCGCAGGGTCATTGACCTTGATCTCAACGTTAACAATCTGAAAGTCAAGATCAGCGATTCTTAGGAGCAGTAACAGGTCAATATTCATGGTTGGTGTCCTTGAGGTCAAGGTCAGTGAACTTAGGAGGCAGACCTTGACTTTCAGAATGTTTGTATCGATATGTTTTATTATTATTATACACCCCATCACTAGAAGCTACTGGACCGTAGGTGCTCAAACGGGATTTTTTTATTGTTCGCCTTTGAGCACCACGTTAAAATATTGATTGGTGCTCAAATGGGAATACCTTGGGTGCTCTAAAAATCGGTGCTCAGAAAATAGGTGCTTAAAGCTGAGCGTCCACTGGTCCGCGCCGGCCGCACCGCCCGCACGGCACGCAACGGATTGAACGGATTTGCCGATGGCATGCGTCCACTGTCCACCTGGTCCGCCCCGGCCGGCCGGAACGGATTTGCCGGTGTCATGCGTCCACCATTTTTATTTATTCTGAGTGTTTTTGTTGTTGTCAGTAGACGTCGCGCGTTGTCATGGAGATTGACGAAGATTATCAGTGTTGCTTGTTCGCAAAAGATGACTGCAGTTGCCAGGGGGGTGAAACCATCATACATCTGACAGTAAATATTAAATGTATGGAAGGTGGCGACATCCATAGTTCACGTTTTGAAAACTTTTAATAAAAAGTATACTATTGCTTGATAGATGGAGCTTTTAATAATAATAACTTGCAATAACAAGATGACAGATTGGCACTTGACACAATTCAAATTTCAAAGTTTTTTGAAGTTTCCGTGCTGTCGTTCGTTCGTTACTGCTTATAACTATTTTCGGATTTCTCAAGAGATTTGCATTGATTGTTGGATTTTGTGAGACCTGGCTTTACTGTTAACTCTGTTTTCGACCCTGATACTTTGTTCACCGATTGACCCATAGGCTTCTTCCGTCCCTGGACTTCGTGATACTTTCCTACTGATTGACCCCGCTTTCTCAACCTGCGGTTGTGTACTCGATTTGGATATTGTTGGTTACATGCAGACTAAAAACATGCAGAAAAACGCTATTTTTGATGTGAAAAAAAAAAGAAAATATTGAAAAATAGTGGTTAAATCAATTTGTGACTTCTAACCTGCACGTTGCATAAAAATAATAAGCTAGATTTTATTGTTAATCGAGCTATTACAAGAATCATTCATAGTTGGTGCACAGGTGTGAACAGAATTTTATCTGGAAAATTAGCAATTTTGATCGGGGGATAACGTAAACGTCAAAGCAGAACGCTATTTTAATGTATGTACACATAAACGTAGTGTTTACAAAAATAAAAAGAAGTAAATATTATTAAGGTTCTTTTATTTAAAATAAATTCCTACCTAAATACAAATAAATACATGGCACCTACCTAGTACCTATACCCATTTGCAATAAAGTATACTGCCATCTAGCGGATAATAGAATTAATTGTCTAGTTGGTATCAGTGCCATCTATTTTTCACGTAATTTACATACCAGACCGGTATACCGGTATTTACTATTCCAGATATTAGTGTATAGTCCAGGGTCATCAAACTTAGAACTAAGAGCCTGGCAGAACTTGAATCATTATACTAAAAAATTGTGGAGTACCAAATGTAACATGGAAATCTTAGTAAAGAAGTATTTTTTATTTTAGTAGTATTATATTGCGAGAGTTTCCATCTGAATGATATAGAGGTCGCTACTATAGCATTAAACAGACATATTAAAATGAATGTACATGTTGTACGATATTTCAACAATTGACGGACAACATAATTTAGGCGGGTTATTTTCTAACATCAATTACCATAATATTGTTTACTACCGTAATGGTAATTTTTTGTGTGTTTGTGGGTGTGTGCGTACTTATTTAATTTTAATTGTTAAAATCAATTAATACTTTTAATTGTCATTCTTTTGATTACGTTTATAGTTTCATGATGTTCCTTTTTTTTTAAACAGTTGTATGCTGCCCTATTTCGATATTTTTACAAATTACACCAAGCTAGTAGAATTCTAGAATTAGGGCTACTGGTAACAAAAATTTTCATGTCATGTCAATACGTCAGTGTCTTTATGTTATGTCACTGTCACATTGCAGAAAATATTCGATTGTCGTTTGGTGCGGTTCGTTATTTTTCTGTATTTTGTGCTTTTGGTCTTAATCCAAGATTTAATATATCTTGTGTTGGTTCCATGCTATGTTTGTTGAGTCGAGCCCCTGCTCCTCCAAACTAGTAACGAATCTACGCTGTGATAGCTTGCTGTAGTGACTGAAATTGAGATAGTGACTCCAGTGGATTGTGTTGAGATATTGACTCCTGTACATTGAGATAGTGACTCCCGTGCATTGTGTATTTTGTGTACGATAAGTGCATAATTATGTCTTCCGAGAAAAAGTGCTGTGTCCCTGGGTGTTCTGGGAATTCTGGTATGTACTAAGATCACCAGATAATATACTAATAATCATAGACTTATAAAAAAAGATAGACTCCGCGCCACGAATATCGAAAGTGAAGCACCGTACCGATCTATGTGTGCATGATTTGAGTACCTGCAAAGACGGCGTCACTCGTGTGAGACTGCGTGCAGTAGCTACGGTATCCCTAATGGACTAAGCCCAGGGCAGTAACCTTCTTTCTTCAGCCGTTGTTAGAAGCAATAGACTTGTTACACTACCTTGACTTGACTGCCTACTTTGACTTGTAACTTGTAGTTGTTGACCTACGTTCTAGTGTTAAGTTTGTGTTAAGTTCTAGTTTGTGTTAGTGTGTTGAGTATAATAAACTTGTATTTTAGTGGAATCCTGTTTGATTCTAGGGTCAAGAACGCCGTCGGTCCCACGACACCAGCTCAGGCTCGCGTCAAAGCGGCGACGCGGGTGTTAGGGCAGTCGTGCCCAAAGTTAGATGTGGTAGCGCCTTAATAACATATGGTAGGGGTTCAGCAGACGCCGTGCCGTAGAACCCTGGAAAATAGCGCAGAGCCGTTGTTGTTGTTGTTGTTGTTGTGCAGAACCAAGAGACTTGTAAGAACCTACCTTCTTAGTTTGTGTTAGTCGAGTCTAATAAACTTGTATATGTGGAATTCTGTTTGATTCACATCTACCCTGCTACCTTATTTAAGGAGGATGCACTAAGGTAGCCCACGAAATTCAAATTTTCTTAAGTTTTTTTGTAATTTGCAGGTCAGTGTCAGGTTGTATGTTGTATAAAATATTATTCGCGGCCGTAGCTAAAGCAATACAACTCCATTAGTTAGAAAATTCTAACTTATGCGAGTTGTATTGCTGATTCTAATGATTAAAATTCTGTAAAGCCATGTTAGTTACGGCCGCGAATCATATTTTATAATCAACCTGACACTGACCTGCAAATTGCAAAAAAACGTAAGAAAATTTGAATTTCGCGGGCTACCTTAGCGCATCCTCCTTAAATAATCATTTAAAACATTATACTTAATCCATAAAATAATGAAAAGCAATGGGGAAGCTTTAAATATACCTATAGCTATAGAAATGTATACAGATAAAGTTTTCATCGGAGAAATCTAGATGGCGCGGTTGTCCATTGCTTGAAAAACCCGTGAAGTCAGATCTCTATGCCCTATAAGTAAAAGTACTCTGTGGTATAGTCTATGGCAGTTGCCTCTGCCGTTGACGCGTGCCGCTCATGTCTATGAGCACGAGTCTAAACATTATTATTATTTTTTAATTTTGATAATAAAGCACAACAGAAATGCAGTCAGAAACCAGAAACTCAATTTTGTTTATAATTTGTTTATACAACATTAGTTTTTGTTTATACTAAACCCGAAAAGGGGTAATTGTACTCATCATTGAAAAAAAAGATCTGCTGTTCAGTACATTTATCTACATCAAACTCGTCAAAATGTACTGAACAGCTAACTTTGACGAGTTTGATGTAGATAAATGTACTGAACAGCAGATTTTTGTTTCACGATTTCAAGGTTGGTCCCGTAGAAAAAATTGTTCAAAATGATGAGTAGAATGACCCCTTTTCGGGTTTAGTATAAACAAAAACTAATGTTGTATAAACTAGTCTTTATGCATATAAGGACTAGTCTAGATAAAAAACATTGTAAATGTTATGCTTCGTCAATCCCTAGAATCAGTAAGATGACACTGACAGATACGATGAGTTCAAAAATGCGTTCCGTGCCGGTGACGTCACCGGCATTCCTTATGACGTCACCGGCACGCATCGCCTTTTTTGCTCATATATGCCGGCGGTCGGTGCGGCCGGTAGCGATAGTGGACGCAGTGCTATATAAATTCATACATAGCAAACCGAAATCCGTTGCGTGCCGTGCGTGCGGTGCGGCCGGCGCGGACCAGTTGACGTTCACCTTAAAGCTGAGCGTCCACTGGTCCGCGCCGGCCGCACCGCCCGCACGGCACGCAACGGATTGAACGGATTTGCCGATGGCATGCGTCCACTGTCCACCTGGTCCGCCCCGGCCGGCCGGAACGGATTTGCCGGTGTCATGCGTCCACCATTTTTATTTATTCTGAGTGTTTTTGTTGTTGTCAGTAGACGTCGCGCGTTGTCATGGAGATTGACGAAGATTATCAGTGTTGCTTGTTCGCAAAAGATGACTGCAGTTGCCAGGGGGGTGAAACCATCATACATCTGACAGTAAATATTAAATGTATGGAAGGTGGCGACATCCAGTTCACGTTTTGAAAACTTTTAATAAAAAGTATACTATTGCTTGATAGATGGAGCTTTTAATAATAATAACTTGCAATAACAAGATGACAGATTGGCACTTGACACAATTCAAATTTCAAAGTTTTTTGAAGTTTCCGTGCTGTCGTTCGTTCGTTACTGCTTATAACTATTTTCGGATTTCTCGAGAGATTTGCATTGATTGTTGGATTTTGTGAGACCTGGCTTTACTGTTAACTCTGTTTTCGACCCTGATACTTTGGTCACCGATTGACCCATATGCTGCTTCCGTCCCTGGACTTCGTGATACTTTCCTACTGATTGACCCCGCTTTCTCAACCTGCGGTTGTGTACTCGATTTGGATATTGTTGGTTACATGCAGACTAAAAACATGCAGAAAAACGCTATTTTGGATGTGAAAAAAAAAAAGAAGAAAATATTGAAAAATAGTGGTTAAATCAATTTGTGACTTCTAACCTGCACGTTGCATAAAAATAATAAGCTAGATTTTATTGTTAATCGGGTTATTACAAGAATCATTCATAGTTGGTGCACAGGTGTGAACAGAATTTTATCTGGAAAATTAGCAATTTTGATCGGGGGATAACGTAAAAGTCAAAGCAGAACGCTATTTTAATGTATGTACACATAAACGTAGTGTTTACAAAAATAAAAAGAAGTAAATATTATTAAGGGAATTGTTCTTTTATTTAAAATAAATTCCTACCTAAATACAAATAAATACATGGCACCTACCTAATACCTATATCCATTTGCAATTAAGTATACTGCCATCTAGCGGATAATAGAATTAATTGTCTAGTTGGTATCAGTGCCATCTATTTTTCACGTAATTTACATACCAGACCGGTATTTACTATTCCAGATATTAGTGTATTAAATAACTTGACCGTAAATTCGAAGCTTAATTATTTGAGATAGCAACACTGTGGTCCCGCTTATTTCCCTTCTCTTTCTACCCTATATATCCCTCTCTTTCGCACATCCCCCACCATTTACCTCTCTTTCACCACCTGGGGGGGCTCGTCGCTAACAGCGTTCGAGTCTCTTGCTCATTGGCGTTCTGTTTCCCGCTGCATAAGGTTTCGATCACGAACCATAATACATATTTCCCTAAAGAATATAATCTAAGTGTTAATCTAAGTGCATTACTATTTTTGCAAACCCAATTTTTATTTGAGTTTTTAAATAAGTATCAGAAAAGCAGTAAACATCATACATGTGAGTGTTTATTCAATTATTTTTTCCTAACAGTTATACTGTTCGTTTCTACATTATAATATAATCTAGCAAAACGTCGGCGAACATTGCTGATTTGTCTTTTGTATGATTTTATTATAAGTTTTTATTTTGTGTCTACCCTCATATTTTTATATTTCCCAAAAAATTCTATGATTGCGTGAATTATTTCTATAGCGGATTTCTTTCGATTTATTTGATACTAGGATGGATAACCAGGATGTGCCTTCTAAAATCAATCCTGGTAGAGCGTCAGTGGCTTCGAGAACGTCTCGCCACAGATTGACTAGCAGTTCATCAAGTAGTTCTAGTACCTCATCGAGCTCTAGTAGTACAAGTAACTCGGCGAACCGCAAACGAAGACGTGCAAGGCGCCACCGTCATAGAAAATCCAAACGTTCTCAACGTACGAACAGTAGGTACGATCAATTATCGAAGGAAGTAGGCGAGCTTCGTGATTTACTTGCACATAATAGTACATGTAATCCTACCGTTCCTGTCAATTTTTGTAACGAATCGTGTATAGACTTGAACGAAAGCCGCGAATTATTTTCTGATAATAATGAAAGTGTGGGTAGTTCTAGGGAAGCCGCAAAAGAACCTTCTTTTGAGTTTGCTATTCAGACTAAATTAAAGGATCCGTCGGTTCCGGTAACCCCTAATGACTTTTTAACTACCTTAAACAGTATTCAACATTTTGATAATAGCCACTGGTGTGATGTTCGTTATGCCGATACACAAAAAATATATAATCATTCTCCAGGTTTCGTAGAGTTAGAAATTAACGACGAAATTAAAGCCTATGAGGCATCACGACAATTGGCTCAAGTGGATAGGGCCTATGCTGCTCAAACCTTCTGTTTATTGAAATTTAGAGAAGCTCTCCAAGAAACCATCAAAAGTTTCTTAACGTGGGCAAAAGATCAACAAGACTTGAACTTTGAAAATTTACAAGAAAAGATTATAGAGTTATTTTTAAATGGTGATGTACATAAAGTGTCATCCGATTTGTTGCAATTATTATGCGGACACAGAGCCGAGATAATTCAGATGAGACGTGACGGCATAACGAAATTCATTCGAGACCCTCTTATAAAAACGACTTTACGTAAAGTGCCGCCTTCATGCCAGCATCTTTTTAATGCCGACTCCTTCACGGCTGCTCTCGAGAAAATCGGTGGTGTTAAGAAAGCATTTTTTCCACCTAAATCAAACAACGCTAGCCTTGCCTCTCAAGCAGGCCCTAGCGGATCTATACCTAACAACCACTTTCCGAAGGGAGTGGTCTATTACAATGGGCCTACACAGGCTAATGTACCCGGATACTGTCATGCGCAAGCTGAACATCCAAGACACAATGCTCCTCCGAGAGGTAGCAATTCTCAATATCCTCAGGGATATCTAGGCAACAACAACTCGGGTCGACGGGACACATCCAATACCAGAGGTTCCTTTCGATCACGAGCTGGACACCAAAACCGGTCTGCCAATGGCCATTTCAAAAACACAAAAAATCAGAGCGCATCCACCGGTGCCTCAAAAAATGACAATTTTAAAAACCGAAGGTATTGACTCGAGTCTCAGGAGCACCGAGTTCAAAACTGGTCAGTTATCCCGGTTTGTCCATCATTGGGAGAACTTGGGAGCTCCAAAAGTCCTCATCACAATAATAAAAGGTTAACGAATACCATTTCTTCAAAGACCTCCGCTAATTGTACCAAACTTGAAAAAGAGTAACCTCGCTATTCCCATTTCGATAAAAATGACGGTACTCTTAAATCAAATGAAAACGCAGGGTGTTCTCGAGATTGCAGATTTATCTCCCCAAGCTTTCTATCAACAGTTTTTCTTGCTTCCGAAAAGCGAAGGTTCCTTTCGGACAATTTTCAACTTAAAAGCCCTAAACAAGTTTGTTCTCACAGATCGATTCAAACGTATCTTTCGGATACCGGATTTTTTCCAACCTCGGGATTGGCTTTGCAAAATAGACCTTTCCCAGGCATACTTTCATTTCGCAATTACCAAGTCCCAAAGACGTTTTCTCCGACTTATTTACGACGGAGAATTACTTCAAATGACATGCCTACCGTTTGGACTGAGCTCGGCTCCAGAGGTTTTTGCATCCTTGACCAATTGGTTAGCTCAGACCTTGCGAGAACAAGGAAGAGATTCGCGTCGTTGTGTATTTATTTATTTTATTTTTAATTGCCCATCAGAATATGGACATCTCAGATCGCAAGTCTCAAACGAACCTAGTATATCTAGGTATCCATTGGGATCCTTGGCTCAGTCAAAAACGTCTACCATTAGAAAAATATTACAGTCTTTTAACCAATGTGTCACGAATTCTGAAGGACAAAGTTAGTCGAAGGTCTGCTAAATTGTGCCAGTTTTACAGTCCCAAAAGGCAGACTAAATTATCGGAGTTGGCTGGAGTTCCTAAATTAAATTCCAAAATCGTCAAAGGAGCTACATATTGTTCCAGCAGAAGCACAGATAAATCTGAAGTGGTGGCCACAAAATTACCAGGCCTCGTCGCCGATTCACATTGCACCAGTCACATAAGTCATTTCCTAAAAACAGACGCGTCCGATCTAGCGTCGGGCGATCAGTTGGACAATCGACCTCTTTGAGGATCGTGGAACGAGCAGGAAGCTCTGTTGCATTGCAACCAAAGAGAAATGCTAGCCATCTTAAAAGTCCTACAAGGCCATTGTTAGCTCCTACAATGCTCTGCAGTCTTATTTCAGTCCGACAACCAAACAGTAGTTGCTTACCTGCGCAATGAGGGGGGGACTATATCAAAGCCTCTGATAAACACAACAAAAGAGGTATTCAAAATTCCGGACGAACATTGCCCTCTGTGATAGAACTTTTTACATCAGAAACAGCACATGCCGTTGCCAATTATGTATCGTTAGATATGAACGACAAACAAGCAATTCATCACGACGCGTTTTCGATGGACTGGAATTACCGATTAGCGTGGACATTTCCACCATCTTGCCTCGTCCCAAGAGTACTAGCGCATCTCAATCGAGCCTCCAGAATTTTCCTCCTAGTAGTTCCTCGGTGGGATCGAGTGTTCTGGAGGGAAGAACTGAAAGCACGAGCAGTAGCAGCTCCGTTCACCATACGGATCCTCAGTCATTCCCTAGTGGACACGTCAACGGGCCTTCCACTTCCCAAAGTCCAAGATATAACTCTAGAGTTATGGAAATGTGGGGGTGGGATCAAAATCTATTAGACTGGAATTCTGATCAAATCAATTTATTACTAACATCCTGGCGGAACTCAACTCGTAAGACCTACAAAGTTGCTTGGTTACGATGGCTTAAATGGGCGGAAGAGCATAGAATTAACCCCGTTAATCCAGAAGGCTCAGTAGTAGCACGGTTTTTGGCAGATTTATTATTAATTGACAAACTTTCGTTCAAAACTATCCTTTTGTATAAGTCAGTAGTTTCTACTCTATGCAATGCGGATTCAGTTAATCTTTTAAGTTCTCATACTTTAAGCATGCTCTTAAGTCGATTGCTCTCAAACAACCGGTCGCAAGCAGACCCCCTATATGGGATATTGATAATCTTGTCACTTATTTAAAAAATAGTTCAATTGATTCAAACAATATTTTTGCTACATCCAGACATACAGCTGCTTTATTACTTCTTTGTTCTGGTGGACGAATACACGACCTGACTCTGCTCAGTGTTGATTCAGAACATTTGATTATGTCTACTGATAATATAGTCTTTTGGACAGTTTTTGGATCCAAGACCGACTCGGCAACTTATAGGCAATCGGGCTGGAAATTAGCAAAAAACCCAGATAACAGAAATCTTGACCCTGTATATTGGATAAAACAAACTATTGATATTCTCAAGGATAGACGAAGTTTGGCTTCATGCAATAATTTATTTATAAATATTAGAGGTCAAGCAAGACCAGCCTCGCGAGCAGTAACATCAGGTTGGATTAGATTTCTTTTATTAGAAGCTAATATAATAGCGACCGTACCGGGGTAGTTTTAGGTCCGCGGTTGCATCCAAAAATTGGTCCGAAAATTTCACAATCGAAAATATTTTAGCTAGAGGTAACTGGAGAGCTGAACATACTTAAGAAACATTACAATCGCCAGGTTATGCCAATTGTCTCTAATTCGGGTACTGTTATTATTTTATTTGATCCTGTTAATTGATTGTAGTGAATAATTTGAATTGTAATTAGTAAGTGTACTTTCTTTAAGTATAGAGATTTAATTATATGGGTAATATTCTAAACCTTAAATTGTAAGTTATTTTTAGAGAGAGAGGCCGTTACTCTGTAAATGACTTTATTTAATTGATAATAATTATTGTGAATCATTATATTTTTGTTCGACTATTAGATAAAAATTATTATTATTTACCAAAATGAATTTTAATTTCAATGATATGTAAATATAACTCCCCTCACCTCTTTAGATTTGATATACCTACACATTTCATATCTTGTATTCCATAGGTATACACTGAACTGTATCTATGCATTTTGATCATCCTCACATTGGCGTTCTTCACCACCAGGCGATAACAAACACGTCTCAAATAATTAAGCTTCGAATTTACGGTCAAGTTATTTAATAGAAGCGTTTTTCCTGAAATAAAACGCATATTAAATTACTTACCTAAATTCGAAGCTTAAGTAAGTTTCTGCCTGTTGATTTTCAACGCAATGAGCAAGAGACTCGAACGCTGTTAGCGACGAGCCCCCCCAGGTGGTGAAAGAGAGGTAAATGGTGGGGGATGTGCGAAAGAGAGGGATATATAGGGTAGAAAGAGAAGGGAAATAAGCGGGACCACAGTGTTGCTATCTCAAATAATTAAGCTTCGAATTTAGGTAAGTAATTTAATATGCGTTTTATTTCAGGAAAAACGCTTCTATAGTCTATGGCAGTTGCCTCTGCCGTTGACGCGTGCCGCTCATGTCTATGAGCACGAGTCTAAACATTATTATTATTTTTTAATTTTGATAATAAAGCACAACAGAAATGCAGTCAGAAACCAGAAACTCAATTTTGTTTTTAATTTGTTTATACAACATTAGTTTTTGTTTATACTAAACCCGAAAAGGGGTCACTGTACTCATCATTGAAAAAAAAAATCTGCTGTTCAGTACATTTATCTACATCAAACTCGTCAAAATGTACTGAACAGCTGACTTTGACGAGTTTGATGTAGATAAATGTACTGAACAGCAGATTTTTGTTTCACGATTTCAAGGTTGGTCCCGTAGAAAAAATTGTTCAAAATTATGAGTAGAATGACCCCTTTTCGGGTTTAGTATAAACAAAAACTAATGTTGTATAGACTAGTCTTTATGCATATAAGGACTAGTCTAGATAAAAAAACATTGTAAATGTTACGCTTCGTCAATCCCTAGAATCAGTAGGATGACACTGACAGATACGATGAGTTCAAAAATGCGTTCCGTGCCGGTGACGTCACCGGCATTCCTTATGACGTCACCGGCACGCATCGCCTTTTTTGCTCATATATGCGGTGCGGCCGGTAGCGATAGTGGACGCAGTGCTATATAAATTCATACAGAGCAAACCAAAATCCGTTGCGTGCCGTGCGTGCGGTGCGGCCGGCGCGGACCAATGGACGCTCACCTTAAACGGGAATGCTTCATCATAATTTGTAATATTAATAATATCATAAGTAACGATATTTTAAGTTTTATTTTGTTAGAGTTGCTATTTTTTTTTATAGGTACTGAATTTGTATAAATTCGACCTTTTTTTCTTCTTTTTAATTACTTGTTCAGAAAACTAGGAGAAATTTATCAAATAACAGTATTCTAAAAAAAAAAAAAAGTTTCGGAATGTAAAAAGTGGGTTTTGCAGAGACTGCTGAAAATTGCCAATTTTCAACTCGCACTTGAAACCGAACGGTTCGTCTGAAAAAAAAAATAGTGATATTTGCAGAAAAGTTTTAAGTATTTTAATTTCTGTAAACTATCAGACCATTTACTAAAAGTTAATCGTTTTAGAGTTTTAAGTAAAAAACTGGAATAATGCAAAAAAAATTCGCTTTTTTTGCGATTTTTTCAATGTTGCGTCACGAAATTTTGTCCGCAAACCTCAGATTCGGATTCAGCATCCCAAAATACATATGGAATGAAAGAAATCAGAACTACCCCAAAATTTTCCTAGTAAAAACATAATTTAACTGAACTATTAAGGTATTTGCGGATAGACTGGATGGGCCTGCGCTGGATAGGTTTGTCAAGCTGCATGTTATACATTCAGCTTGATAAACCTACCTACCTAATATTTTCTGAATAAAATTTCAATTTATATCTACTAACATATGTTTTTAAGTCATTTGTTGTTACCAACCCTGTCTGATATTAAAACATTTTAATTTTAATTTTATTATTTATTTAATATAATAATATTAATAATAGGAGGCTCTCGTTGGGCAGCTGGATCAAGGGCTTGATTCAGAAAGCGGTACTTCTGGACACGGCCCGCATTGTTAGGAGGTTTTCTGGAACCTTGTTCCGATACCGGTGGGCTACATTTTTATATTTTTAAATGTTTTATATTCTTTTTATTCTAATATTTAAAAATGTAACAAATATGTATAAAGTAAAATAAAAGAATTAAGTAATAATATCTTCTTGTGAAAAAGTTGAACCAACAAAAAATCTAGATTCAATAGAATAATGTTTATTAATAAGACAAGTATTCAGTTACAACATTTTTATTTCATTTAATTATATTCATGACAATGCTTAGAGCTATGGCTTACTTAAAATGTTGTTTATAATATATAGCGCAACAACGTTGACTAGTGATGGCGTCACAATGTAACAACGCTAATAAGTAACAGCCAATTTATTATCTAATCCCATAACATACTTCTGGTGTGTTATCATTTTACCTTACAGTGAAAGTTATTGGTGTCATCGTTTTTGAAACACAATACAATAAAGTCTTACATGAAAAAGAGAAGATCAGTTTTCCCCACGGTTTCGCGATTTACTCTTTGTGTGATTGTTTTAGGGTAATTACACTCTACGTGAGCTGCAAAACCAATTATGATGTTTCTTTCAAGGATATTATCATTCAGGAAGGTTCAAGAGTAAAATATTATTACGCCAACAATATAGGTGTTCCTATTTTAAGAAAATTATTTACATTAGTTCTACCGTGTCTAGGCATTTTAGGCTTTCAGATGAATTGTAGAAATATGAAGCTTAGGCTACTTACCTATAAGAAGATTGGATTGGTTTGAAAAGCCGTTCATGATACTGGCAACAAAGCGCACAAAAATCCCCGCGTGTTAGTGTTGCAAGTTAAAAATATTGTGTTTCAAATCCGTGACGTCATACTTATAAATTACGATCTAATTTCTCCCCCTAATGAGACTGTCAACAATAACGATGTGCAACTTACGTACTTTTTTTATTAAAAATCGGTCTCCATACATGATATGAATATATTACCTATGTATACGGAGAACCGATTTTAATATGATAATGTTAATCCCATATTTCCCTTCCTATATTATTTAATAGGTACTGGCCAATCCTCCCAATACTATGATTCTATATCGTTAATGTAAAGGCACAACTACATTCGGTCGATGCTCGCGTTTAATCATGATTTATATTATTAGGTACGTGGTAATTATATAAGTCGTTACTGCAATCGTGAACGCGCAGTGCAGTTTACAGTGACATTAAGTAAAAATTATATTACGATGAAATGTACACGTTAAGCGGTCCACAACCAAATGTAGCTCAGCCATGATAATTTATGATTAATATAACTAATGAGTGGCTATTTATTTGAAACATCTAATTACCTAGTGTGAATTTTTACAATTTCTAACTACAAAGCTGTTTTTACATACATTAATACGCACACAGTAAAAAGATATTTAATGCATTATTTGCTGTAGTTACACTGGATAGATTATATATTTTTAAAAATATTGGCCAGTTACGATTACAATTTATGTAAAAACGCAAGATAGCACAAGTCCTTAATATACTCTAATTTACTTAAACAAACAACAATTTGATTAAGTACAAATTTTTCGTTTCAAATAGAGATCACGGTTATAGATTAGAGCTATAAAAGCGATTAAAACATATTACGTAAATAATTAACTAACAGCTGTGGTGCTAACATGGGCCCAATACACGCTATGCTATCAAAATTTTATTACATGTTATTTGTGATAACTTGGAACTTTGAATAGATACGGAAACCAGCCCAAATAATAGTCCATTGCACAAATGGACTGATATTTATAAAGTGTAAATATCTATTCATAATATACCACCTATAAAGTGGTAGGATTTACAAGCAGATAAACATATTGTATAGGTAGACAGTAGATATTATCAAAGTTCAACAATTTAAACGCTTAAAAAAAGTACAAAAAGAAATGACCCCAAATAAATGCTCAAGAAATTTGGTCCGAATGGAAATTATACCATTGCATTCGTATGAAACAGCCTATTATACCATTGCATTTGTATGAAACAGCCTATTATACCATTGCATTTGTATGAAACAGCCTATTTTTGAAAAAGTAAAAAATATCAAGAGATTTTACTGTGTTTTTGATAAGTCTTATCTAATAGCAAATATTAATTTCTGTGGTAAAATTTATAACAAAGAAAGATCATCTAAAAATACTATATTTCGTATTACACAGAGCATTTGTTTGTGATATAAAAGAAATCATGTCAAAGACGCGTGATTTCGAAATTTACAAAAAGTTTTGATAGGATAAATAGTTGATATTTAGTAGGCAAAACATCGGATATATTTTGGTGATATTATCCAGAGGACATTTAATAACAACACTAATTTCTAGAAATAAAAAACAAAAGTTGTTTCAAAGTTCTTTCCAGATGTTACGGCAGCTGAGATGTTATGTTTCCTGTAAATTAATTAATTTTATTTTCTTTCACGAATTTATTTACTGTCTTATGATCTATTCATTACTTTATACATCTTATTCAGAAGGAATGTGAGGAGGAAAATTAATATCATTGGCACCCAGAGTATATACTGGGACTTTTCACAGTTTTCATTTTAGGTTCGACATCCTTAGCGTTTAAAGAATATGCCACTTATAATGGAATAAAAAGTACCTGTTATTAATCCATACCTCGGCCAATCCTTCATTAGGTGGTTTACAGACCTAGAAAATATTAAAACAATTTTAATAATCACATTCAAGAATAAAAATATTTTAGCAGCGCAAGACGAATTCACAATATGTATGTATGTTCATTAATATGTATAATATGTGCAATAATCAGTGAGTTTTATTAAAAAGACGACACATTAGAACAAAATATTATGTGATTTTATATCTTTTTAGTTCTCTTCGTCATGCAAATCGTTTATGGTCATGATGAAAAACTTGTAATGGTTTAACACACCGATGATTTGGAAAACCCGATCATGATTGTTAATAATAATAACTATGTGCATTTTGTATTCTGTCCAATAAAAACGATTGCTATTAAAAGTCTTGTATCGATGTTCTATGTAGGTAACGCAGCTTGCAATACCTTTTTATTCTTCATATTGTTCAAAGCGTTGAAAGCACCCGTTAGCAATAACGACATAGATATTTGTTTGAAGCTTTTTCTTTCATGTTTAATTTTCAAGCGTGTCCTCAATAGATATTATTTTGAAGAGATGCGCCGCGTACTCGTTTACTCAGTACTCGGCATACTCGGCAATTTTCTTAGTACTCGTTATCGGCCGAACAACTCGGTTTGACTGCCGAGGTGCTCGGAATAGAACTCATAAACTTACAACCTGACCTCTTAACAATATTAATGTAGAATGTAGCCCACTCATCTCTCAAATAGTTTACACACCAACTCACAATAGACAGTAGGTACTTTTAATTTTACCCTAAAAACAAATTTTGTAACAACGTAACTCACTCTGTGAGTGTGTTATGTAAACAGATGGCAAGTGTCTGTGATGCGGGCGCGAAACGGTGGTATGCGAGGGGCAAAGTACACACGGCTACATGTCAAGCTATACATTTCCAGTATAAGCAGATCTCGCATTGTATAGGAATGCCGTACAATAAGATGTCAGCATATACTGGAAATGTATAGCTTGATATGTAGCCGTGTGTTCCACGAGCTCAACAGCCGCATAGTGCAACTGTTGCGAGGAAGTTTAAACTGCTTTTCGTACCCAGTACTTGCGTCAACCGGGGCTGCGCAAAATACATGCTTTGCTTTAAGTAAAAATTATTAAATTTTTTCTCGCATATATTTAAAATATGAAATATAAAATAAGGTATTTTATCACATTTGATTTAAAATACAAAATACATTCAGTCTTTTAATATAATAAATTGTCGTAAGTGCCCTAATGTAAGAACGACTTTAACTTGCACACTTGAAAGTATCATATTGCTTATGTAATTTTGGAATATGGTACAAGTACTAGGTACAGAGCCCTATATCAGAAAACTTTACAAGTCTACAATTTTACAAAATTGTACAATTAAATACTCTATTTTAGCTTATTTTTTATTTTCACTAATAAGATGGCTAAATGTATTTGTTAAACTGACAAAAAAACTCAGGGTCAGTTATTTGTAATACCAATTACAAATTACATTTTTAGGAAGTAATTGAAATACAAATACCAAAAACCTATTTGTATTTGAAATGCGAAATTCAATTACAAGTAATTCAAATACTGCCCATCCCTGGCGTCAACTAAACCGAGTTACTCGGCAGAAGACCTACTCGGTTCGGTAAACATAATACCGAGCAATACTCGGTACTCGGTTACTCGGTAAAACTTGTACTCGGCGCATCTTCGTTGTTCATGGAAATTATATTTCAATTCGTAACGCAAGTTTTTAAGAAAAGCAAAACTAAATTGGGGGTAAATCTGGGACAAGCATCGCATTCTTGGATAAAAGTAGAATAACTTTTTATCAAGCAATTTAAAATCTAGTTTCTAATTTTTCATTAAGTCTTTGAATAATGTTTTTTATAATATATATAATTAAATCACAAGAGCAATCCCAGACACAAGAGAAAACACATTTGCAAAATAAAGCTGAACTTCATAAATAAGTTACTATTCACATCAGGTATCAGTAGAAGAAGATCATCGTTTAAAGATACTAGTAGAAAATGTATATTTGTACGTTATCTTTCAATCTTACAGAGATGTAGAATTGGTTACAGTTGGAGAAAAAAGAAAGGGTTGAGACGAGTGTATTTGAAGTATGTCCCAAAGATCTTACCACCCATGTGAATGCAAACTTATAATATGAACTAGAAGATGTCGAAACGGCATGAAACATTCTTCGATAGAGACAGATATACGAAGTCACAATAGAACAGACAAAGCCAACACTGATCATCAACAACGACAAACGATACGTCTTGCCCACTTACCAACATAGGCTTAGTACCAGTAACGTAATTATTATAAAAATTAACAACATACGTTATATACTAAGTATTCATTAACATTATAACAAGTAACTTCTAAATTAAACTTCGGTTACCGAAACTTGTTCACACAAAGTTGGCTGAAAATGTGGAAAAAATAATGATATGGTTAGTCTAAAAACATAATACATAATACAATGTGTAACAAAACAGAGATGTTACTAATATGTGTATTGATTTTGTTGAATTATATTTACTTACCAATGATTAGAGCCAAGATGATTATTCCAATTACAGCTGCAATTATCATCATCTGGAAAGTTTAGGACAACGTTACTAAGGAATTTTATTAACACTTGGCTAATGACTTGGTCATTAAAGGCGGATCAATAATTGTCATAGAACTAATAATAAAAACAAATGAAACATTAGACGATAAAATAGATGTCTCAACATTGGTCACAAGCACAGCCACAAATAATGTTACAATACGTGAACGAAGAAACTGCATAATTGATTAATTAAATATCTATTAAATAATTTTCTTTATTGCTTTTGTAAGTGTTAAAGATAAAACTTCAATATCGATTCTGTATTATTATCATCATCACCTTCATGTTTTGCAACAAAGCTTACCCTTTTATTTGATGGTCAATTAAGTAATTTTAACAGTACGTAATCGTGGGCAATCAAGTCATATGCAGTGATTTTGAATCAATGCGGTTAAGTATGTCTAGGAAATTAGCTTTTATTTTTAACCACTCCAAAGAAGATTATTTTTTAACCCCTTTGAAGAATATTCGCGCTATAAAATGCCAGATTCCTTATTTTTCTTTCTTTCTTCAGTAACAAAAATACTTAGTTAGGCCAGAGAAGTTAAGGAACCTTTAAATTTTGCAGCCAGAATTTGCTTTTGAGTTTGCCAGCCTGTTGTTCAAACTGTGATGCGCCCTGTTGCAGTGCATCTGTAACCAAAACGATTATTTATTGCAATACTCATTGAATTCAATTGATTCCATTGACAGAGTTTTTCTCTTTCTTAACTTTGATTGGCTTTAATGATATAGTAATCTTTAAGAATCACAAGCTCACCTGCTCTGTCATCAAGTTCTGACAGTTTCTGATCTCGCTCCAGCACTTTTTCAACGTTTGTCTTCATAATGTCGACCACCTGTAGTAAAAAATGTCATAATTAATTTAAAGATAGAATTAATTTTTAATGAAGTCGTCAACACGATTATTGAATGTCATAATTTAAAAAGGCTTAGGAAGAGTAGTCTCTTTTTTCAGTATCAAGTCGATGTAGAAAACAAAGAAGAACGTACAAACTATGTAATTTTTCTTTTTGATTAGTATGTTACAAACCTCCTAACAAAAATTTTTTTTAGGACATGGACACAAATATTAGAAGACTCTTTACTACATATATTAAACAAAATGCCCATACTCTCGCAATCATATATAATGGGAATAGTGATAGGATATCAGCAAACCCTAGCCTCAATTCCAACAGCTATTTTTCCCAAGATGACGTCATTGGATACACGCGCAGACTAGATGACGTCAGAGACTGGGCTTGACAAATCGCTCCTATAGTGTTGTACAAGGACTATAGAAAACTTTAATCTTGGGATCTAAGTAAGGCTTTTTATCATCTCAAGCTTCCATTGAAGATGAAATGAGATTGCTTTTTAGTTGCAGTGGAGATAAGAAACTGATTGTTATATTGTCAATTAAATTAAGTTTCTACATAGTATTTGCGAAGGAAATATAATTAAGTATTGAGTTTGTGAGGATTTCTAATTATGTATGATACATGGATGATATCATCACAATAAACAGAAGAAACAAAAAAAAAATAAAAATGTTAACAGAATGTTTTTTGCTGAAGATCCCAATACCAACTTAAATTATTTGCTAATAAATTCTGAGAATCAAGAGTACTGTACGGAAGCCCTAAGGGTTACTGTACGTCTAAGGGTTCTGCAATAAAAAGGTACCAAACGTGTATCCTGTTGATTCATCTGTACCACAATAATACAACTGCAGTAGTTTATCTGGGAAGTGACCTTGAATTAATTACCTACGGCCGCTCGTTAGATAAATACGTGTCCGTCCGTGCGTAACTGCCGCGCGCTCGAACTGTTGCGTACTGGTACTGACTGAGATTTCGAAGCGCGTCATTTCGGCCGTTTTCTATGAAGATAAACTACTGTATCATACTATTGTCTGTACCCACATATTTCACAATTTTATCTAATTACGAACAAAGATTATGTACGAAACGTATCTTTCCTTTAACTTAATTTGTCTCCACGTATTTATTTCTCCGTAAGTAAAGCTTTTATCTCTGTTTACTTGTTTGTGCCTTACCCTGTGGGGGTGCGTCCGATGTTTAGTTAGTGTCAATAGCAAATAGTTGGTCGTTCGATAGGCGTTTAATTTCCTGCTTCGAGTCTGGGAGCAGTGACGTTTGTGATTAGGTCAGCCGTTTTATGTCGTTAATGGAACTTTATGTGCGTCAGTAGTAAATGTGTGAACATGTGTTTTGTTTTTGGAAGGAGCTTTTAAATTAATTAATCTTGAGTAAGTATATAGAAATTCCCTAAAATATTCTTGTATTTGCCATTTTTAAAAAAGCATCAATGTCTTGTTTATCAGGGATATCTGCAATTTTTATTGGTTGTGTGTGAGCTTTAACTGAGTGCACTCTCAGTACTTAATTAATTATTGTTTTTTCGAAAACTACGTAAGTGCTTGTTGTATAAATAAAAATTAAATGCTGGTCGTTGATAAGCGCATAATGTGAGAAGAATATTTATATGTTCGAGTAGTAGTAGTAGTCGACTCTACACGGGACCAAAGGGCTGGCCTATTTTTAGCACAAAGAATTAGCATTGCCATTCAACGTGGCAATGCTGCCAGCCTTTTGGGCACATTTCCCATTGACAGCGATGTGGACGAATTTTTTGATGCCCTATGAGCTCTTCCCCTTTTTATTTTCTATTATATACTTGTACATAATATGTAAATAATATATTAGTGTTAGTTTATAACAATAATGTTATTCCATATTGATTATTTGAATAAAATAGTTCGAGTTAGGTTTTTATGCAAAGTAAAATAGGAAGTTTCCTGAAAAATCTTCAAAATCAGAAAAACAAACTTTGAAAATTTTTTCTATGGGATTTTAATACGAACAGGAGTTTTTTGGACCTTGGGCAGGACAACGTCTGTAGGGTCAGCTTGCATACATTTTAATGGTAACAAAGAAATTAACTGATTCGTTTATTTAAAACTAGCTTTTGCATGCGGCTTCGCTCGCGTTAATTTAGAAATTAACAATCAATTCGGGTTGTATTCTGCTTCCAATAATACCTATAATTCATTCATGATTCGAAAGACACGTGGCGCCATCTATTATCATAAGAACGTTATTGTGGTTTTCCTCGGGAACAGTACTTTTCGTAATGAAAAGTACCCTATGTCCGTTTCTGTACACCTGACAACGTATATGCAAAATTTCAGGATGATCGGTTCAGTCGTTTAGGCGTGAAAAGGTAATTACAAACAAACTTACTCTCGCTTTTATAATATTAGTTACGAGAACAAAGTATATATATAAGTATAGTATATAATAAGTTAATCTATAAGCCAGCCATCATAGAACGGACACGGGTGACTGGGCGTGCCGACAGACAGTAAATAATCCGCCCACACTTGTCACGGGGTTCAAATGTCACGCTCACTTGCTGCCTCTGACTCACTACGCTAATCTATGTCTTTTATATTGTAAATACATTAGTGTTTTAACCTTTCGTATGTCGTAACTACAGAAACAATTAGAAAGCCACTGTGTCATTGAAACCACTCAAAAAGGAAAGAAAACCTTTGCTTTCGTAGAAATAGTAACTACTGAACCAAAACTTTGATTCCCACTAGTTTTCTTTTGTTTATACACGCTTTCTTCCATGGGGGTAGGCAGAAACTACAGAACACCACCTGCTACAATTCTTACATACCCCTTTTGCCTCGTTTACGTTCATACATCTGGTCATACACGCACGCTGGTTGAGATTACTACACGCAGACCTGAGCTTTCTGAAGAACATCACCTATAAGGTATATATGTCTTCCTAGAGCGTCCCCTCCCGGCGTTTCCACTCACATCTACCTTCTAAATACTTTTTGTTAGTCGCCTTTCAATCATCCTCTCAACATTATCAAACCATCTAAGCATACTATTTACAATTTTTGTCTGTAACGGTGAGTTGCAGAACGAACTTTAGTTTATTGGACACTTTAATTGATGCTGTCACTTTCTTTTTGAAACATAATTAAGGGATGGCATGAATTTAAAGTTTCCATTAAACTAAAGTTCGTTTCTGCAACTGGCTGTAAGTACATCTTTTGTTTATGTTTATTTGTTAAACTTCAGTCTACACTACACAAAAATATTAATGACCATTTTCTACGGTGCAGCCAATATCCACCAGTTAAAAGACAAATCTAGCCAGTCTTACCAAAGTAAGCAGGCTATTATTGAAACAAGTCTCAAAATTGCGTTTCATTCTGAAACCATCTTCTAAAGATCATAATGAATGAACGAATGAATGAACAAGGGCGTGTGGCAGACAGTGAATTATCCTCCCACGCCAATCGAGCTCAAATGTCTCACTCAGTTGCCTCTGACTCACACCACGAATCTATACACATTACAGATATAGATATGTGAAGAGAGACTGAATTTTCATTTATGGGAATCTGATAAAATTCTACCTCTGTTTGGAATCCTCATACATTTTAAAAGAAATGTAATAAGAAAACGTTGAAAGTAGAAAAAAAAACCGGACAAGTGCGTGTCGTACCACGCACTTGCCGGTTGCCCGCGAATTTGAACTTCTCTATCATTTTTGCAATTTGCAAATACAAATATGAATTTACAGAATTAAATCTGCCTAGCCTTTTTCCAATGTTGGGGTCGGCTTCCAGTCTAACCGGATGCAGCTGAATACCGGTATTTTACATGGAGTGACTGCCTATTTGACCTCCACAACCCTGTTACTGGGTAATAACTGGGTTACTGGATGGCGTTACCGTTTGAACAGAAATGAAGCAAATAAAAAAGAGCTTAATAAATATACCATCACGTACAAGCGAATAATTAAATTAACACAACGTGCTCAGAATATATATAAAATACAATCATCATTAAACAAATCAAAAGTTACATGGCAAATCATAAACCGGTCAAAAACTAATTTACCTTCTTTTTTTTTTTTTTGAGGGTGGGAAATCATCAAATAACTACAATACAACACAATAATACAATCGCAAGCATTAAAATGGGGAGTTCAAATATAACACAGCCACGTGACATAGCCAATGTTTTTTAACGATTTTTTCATTGACAAAATTAAACCTGTCTGTAATAGGGGTATACAAACAACTTCAAATATACCTAAACCTAGTCACTCCATGTTTATGGCACCAAGTAATGAAGATGACATAAAAAACATAATAAAATCCCTAAAAAACACAAATAGTGTAGGACATGATGGTATATCCACAGAAACGATTAAATATGTATCGGACAGCATTAGTGGCCATTTAAGTCACATTATTAATTTATGCATAATACGAGGCACATATCCGGCAGATCTTAAGACTGCCGTAGTAAAACCTCTGTACAAAAAAAGTGACAGAAAAAACACGGAGTCTTACAGACTTGTGCCAATTTTCTCAAAGATATTTGAAAAATACATATATGAACAAATTCATAAATATTGAGTAAAACATAAGACATTGACTGAAGAACAAAAAGGTTTTAGAAAAGATAAAACTATTAACATGGCCATTTATGACTTCTTGAACAAAGTAATTGCAAATGTTGACCATAGAATACCGGTTTGATCAATATACTCTGATATGACTCAAGCCTTTGACTAAGTAGATCACAATATCTTGCTTGATAAATTAGAAGCTTACGGAATAAGAGGAAATGTCCTGAAGCTAATCGAATCGTATCTAAAAAACCGAAAGCAATATGTAGAAATTTCACAGATAGATCCGAAAACTAAATACGAAAGGGTCACGTGATAGATCAATCTCATATGGTGTACCACAGGGGAGCGTTCTTGGCCCACTCTATTTATACTATATATAAATTACTTGCCCAAAGTGACGAAACATCATATGTCTTTTTGCTGATGACAGCACAGTTACCATTGAATGCACAAACAAACAAAATTATAATAATAAAGTAACTAATACTATTAATTCAATGATAAAATGGCTCAACAATAATAATCTCAAAATTAATATTGACAAAACCAAACTAATGGCCTTCAGTCAATGCAAAAATATAACTATGAATATTCACTATGATAATAATAAAATAAATCAAGTAAGACCCTCTAAATTCTTAGGCTTAACCATAGACCAACGATTGGATTGTAAAGCACATACACTAGAATTGGCAAAGCGACTCAGCAAATCGACGTATGCCTTATATAAGCTCACTCCAGTGATAGGAACGGACGCTATTGTTACAGCGTACCATGGAATGGTGGGTTCAATATTGAGATACGGTGTTATGTTTTGGGGGAACTCGGCCAATAAGGAACTAATATTTAAATACCAAAAAAGTGTATTAGACTAATGTTCGGTTTGAAATGCACAGACACTTGTAAACCATTTTGCACACTGCCCTCTCTGTACATTTTTGAGGTTGCGGTATTTGTGAAAACCAACCCAAAATTGTTTCCCAAGCTATCTGACTTAAATGACCGGAGTCGACGACACGTCAATATGTTATGTGCAAGACCGTCTAAGACAGCTCTGATGCATAAAAGTGTTTTCTGCATGGCACCAATTGTACGAGTATATGATCACATACCAGAATCAATCAAAATCTTAAATGTTAATTTGTTTAAAAGTCATTTAAAAAACTTTCCCATAAATAAATCGTATTATAATATCTCGGATTTCCTATCAGAAAAACTCTCCTAAGTATCGATATTGCTGTAATTTTAAATGACTTCATTTTATTTCAGTTTTAATATTCCTGACATTCTTTTTTGCAATAATATTTAAAATTAAAATTTAATTGGTTATTATTATTTGCTATACTTATTTTTACTTTTTACATGCTTGTAAAATGTTGTTTTTACTTTTTGCATGCATGCGTGCTTCATCCATTGACATACTTAATATTTGTAGGCAGTGACATTTTTATGTAATATTATGACATTTTCTATTTTATGGTGACTTTAAATGATTTGACATTAATGTGTAAAATGGATTTATAATAATATTCTATGTTCTATTTTTCTCTATGGCAATGGTGCCGATGTCGACAATTCTGCCAATGTCAGATGTGTTGTGAGAAAACGTGCCGAGAAGAAAAAAAAAAAAAAAAACACTGAATTGAATTTAATGTGAAACTTGTTGACAAATATTAATTAGTACACTGAAACAAACAGATAAAGAATATTGTTAATTATATTATATAAATCGATATAAATACATATTCGACCACAAACCACACAAAAATCATCATAATTTGATGTCATTGACACGGATAAAAAACATCAAAGCCTGGAAGAGCTTTGGAGAAGACTGTGTTAATAGGAATGGAAAGTTAGTTGGGACAGGGATCTTTAATTTAGGGAGATAGCTATACAAGTCGTGGGCTGGGTTATTATTGGAGCAGTTAAAAAAGATGTGCTCCAAAGTACCTTCATCCAACCCACATTCGCAGAGCGATGTGTCTCTGACCCGTATTTTGTGAAGAAAAACCGGAGAACAACAATAACCAATACGGAGACGGCAAAGAATAGATATTACTTTCTTCGATATTTTTTTATACGGGTAAAACCAAGGCTTGGGTGTAACATTAGGCTGTATTGCGTGATAAAAAGCCCCTTTATTTTTACTGGAATTTTGCCACTGGACCTGCCATGAGGTTAGCAAGCTCTTTCTAGGAAGGCTCAGCAAATCGTAGCCCTGACATTGGAAATGTTTAAGATCAACGGCTTGGGAGGTAACAGCATCTTTAGCAAGACCATCAACAACTTCATTTCCTCTTATGCCACAATGGCTTGGAATCCAAACCAAGTAAACGGTTTTGTGATCCCTGGCACAAGCGGATAGGGCCTTTTTGATTTGAAGTAGGATCGGACTGTGTAGTTTACTCTTAAAAGGATTCTGCTCCAAAGCTTGCAAGCAACTAAGCGAGTCCGTAAAGATAACACCAAAATCTATGCTATGAGCCTCTATAAATAAACATGCTTCCAATATGGCCACGCATTCACCCGTAAATACTGATGTTTGTACAGGGCATTTGAATTTTAAAACTATTTTGGAATTTTGGTAGTACACCGCAGCACCAGTGCAACTTGTATCTGATAATTTAGAGGCGTCCGTGAAAAATCTCTCGAAATTGTGCCATCGCTCATCAACCGCCGCATTGAAAATAGAGTCCGCCGATTCTAAGTCAATGGCCGAAGGAGACCTTTTCGATATGCCAATATTGTAGAAAATATCTGGTTTAAAACATATAATTTCATAGTCGAAACAGAAAATAGGAAGAAAAAAAAAAAAAAAAAAAAAAAAATAGAATAATATTCTATGTTATTTAAAATTATATTAATTGACTTAAAATTTGCATGCTCATGTGACGGCAGAACATGGAGAACTAAATTTTATGACAACATCTGTGTACCAATCTACCCATGTTTGCAAAGGAATAAATGATTATGATTATGGTTATTATGATTAATACTATACCCCTTGGTAGGACTGGTTGTCAGACTTTTGGGCTTCTGAACCCCATTTACTGAATTATAATCACTAAAATCATCAATAGATACAACTCTCTGGGGTCATATTTTTGACGTTGCCATTTGCTTCAAATAATAAGACAAAGTTCGAAGTAAGGTTAGGGTCTTCGTAAGTCGACCGTAGAATAGAACAGAATAATACCTTTTTACCTATGAAAAGAACTGATGGATGGATGTCAGTTTGACATGCCAAAGAAAATTTATTTATTTAATTTAAATATTATTACTAAACTGCGCTTTACGTTATCAAAATAAAGCAGTTCCGGAAAATAATCCATGTATCTACATATTTAATGAAAAAAAAACACCAACTCTTTCAGTTTCATTTGGTGATAATTCATTCTGACTCGAATAACTACATACCTACTTACCTGTTTTATACAAACAAGAAACTTCGTCATAAATTATATCTTGTAATAAACGTATTTATAATTTGATGTGAGTGGACCTGTCCAGCCAGTGCACGCATTTGCAGCTTAACTCGGAATTTAAGGAGCTCATTTCAAATATTGCACCAAGATAGTACGTAGACAACGACAATAATCTGACGATCAAGGAGGCCGCGCTACACACGCGCGGCGCCGCGGCGCCGCGGCGCCCTAGGCCCGCGCGTCTGCGCCACAGTCGGCAAGTTGTCACCAGCTGTCACGAAGTGACACAGCAGTTTGACTTTTTTTTGGAAAAATAATAATTTATATTCCTGTTGCTTTCGTTTTCTAGTGTTTTTATATGTGTAAATAAGTGTAAATAATATGTAATTTTTTTTGTTTGCTACTGTGTATTGTGCGAGTGTTTTAGGTAAGCGTATTTTTATATGATTAATGCCGGCTGTAGCGACGCCGGAATTATTAGTGCCAGTCAACCTGCCACATCGCTTGATGTCCAGGTAAGATGTCCCCATTGCTCCCAGGCACGCTTCTTTAAAGGTGAACGGGGGCTTCGGATACACTATGGCAAGGTTCACAAACCTCATAGTGTACCTCTTTGCCCCCCCCCAACTACAATACCTTCAGAACAGGATCTATGGAAAACTCTTTCAAATTTAAAAAATACTACCCCTGTTTTAAAGCGAGTTCCCCGGGGCGCAAGGCGGTCTGTTGCTCTAGCTTTGACGCGATGTCTCCGCCTTGTGACCCAGGAGAATTCTTATAGCGCCTGGGAGCAACTACTCACCTTCCCTTATAGGATTTTACATGTTCAAAAAAATTTGGCAACTAAAAAAACATTGACTAACCAAATTAAAGACAACTGCAACAATTCGACTCTTATTTTAGATCCAAAATTACCTGATTTCAGTAAAAATTCTCGACGAGGCTTATGTTCATATGTAGAATCTAAAATAAGTGAAGGTGACATCAGGGGAGCGGCCAGGCTACTTTTCAGTAGCGATGTGGTGGCGCCATACTCTCCAGAAACTCTTTCAGCCCTGGAGAGCAAACATCCAGCGCCTGCGGTTGGTCTCACATTTCCCGACCCTCCCCTCCCTCCCGATCCGAATTCAACTCCCTTTAATGTTTCTGCCCCCCAGCTGACTGCAGCCGTGAGCTCCTTTAGAAGTGGTTCCGCCGGCGGCCTCGACGGCCTGACTCCTCAGCACTTAAAAGATTTATTGAGTTCAGGCGCCGGGGAAGCTGGTGAGTCGCTTTTGAAGGAGCTTGCGGCTCTAATTAACTTGATGCTCAACGGCGGTGTGAATGATGCCGTCGTCGATGTCTTGTACGGGGCCCACTTATGCGCCCTGCGCAAGAGGGACGGCGGCATTCGTCCTATTGCCGTTGGGTGCACCTACAGGCGTACGGCAGCCAAAATTTGCTGCAAATTATATGGCGAAATCTTGACAAATAAGTTCCAGCCCCTACAGCTTGGCTTTGGATCCAAAGGGGGCTGCGAGGCTGCCGTACATGCCCTTTCCAGTTTTTTAAATGCCGGGAAAGGTGAGATCATCCTCAAGGTTGACGTTAAGAACGCATTCAATACCGTTAACAGGGACACTTTGTTGGCCGAAGTAAAAAAGGAGTTACCAGAAATTTTTGGTTTCATGTGGCAGTGCTATAGGCACCCATCAAAATTATTATATAAAGATAACGTTTTGGAATCTGCAGTCGGATGCCAACAAGGGGATCCTCTCGGGCCAGTCATTTTCAGTTTAGCTATCCATCCCATAATACAAAAACTAAATTCAAAATTTAATCTGTGGTATTTAGATGATGGAACACTAGGAGGTGACGTAGACACCGTTCTAAAAGATTTTCAGTTCCTAAAGCAGCAGTTCCAATCTATCGGCCTTGAGCTCAACAACTCCAAATGCGAAATTTACCTTTGTGACAATACCGACAGACAATCAACTATACAGAAGTTCAATTCAATAGCCCCAGATATTAAAGTTTTGGATAACAGTTCACTGCACCTCCTAGGTTCCCCAATTTTAGAAGACAGTTTTTCAGCATTCGTCGATGATAAAATTAAACATTTTAACGATATTTCGGATAGACTTTCTAAAATTAATTTACACTCTGCATTCACACTTATCAGATATTGCTGTTTCGGTCCAAATTTTATGTATTATCTCCGCTCTTCCTCTTTATGGAAGCAGCCATACCTTTTAGACAAAATTGATCATATTATTCGAAGTACCCTTACATCAATTTTAAATGTGGCATTGGACGACCGCGCGTGGCTGCAAGCCACACTACCCATTCGTTTTGGTGGGCTCGGCGTCCGCAAAATTTCTAGTGTAAGCTTACCGGCGTTCCTGTCCTCGGTCCATAGCACCGAAGAGTTAACCACAAAAATCTTAGCCTCTTCTCAGGTTGACTCTGACGTGCCGTGTTTGTCCGATGCGGTGAACGCCTGGAAAGTGGCTTGCCCGGATACGGTTCAGCCCGAGAACCCGTCTTCCCAGAGACAGTGGGATGAGCCGCTCTGTAGGTTGGTACGGTATAATCTTATTAATACGTCCACCAATACTGCAGAGCGTGCCCGCCTGCTGGCTGTGGGTGAATGGGAATCGGGCCTCTGGCTTCAGGCACTACCGTCACCCAACATAGGCACTATGCTGAGTGACACCACATTCCGGCTCGCTACATGTTTGCGTTTGGGGGCTCCTTGCGGGGCTCCGCATCGCTGTCAGTGCGGTGAAGGAGTCGACTGCCTCGGACACCATGGCCTATCTTGCAGCAAAAGTGCTGGCCGGATGGCACGGCACGCCAGCATTAACGACATCATCCGTCGGGCTCTTGTCACCGCCGGGGTGCCAGCTGTTTTAGAACCTAATGGCCTGGCGCGCGACGATGGGAAGAGACCAGACGGAATGACCATAATGCCTTGGAAGTTGGGTAGGCCTTTGGTGTGGGATGCAACCTGTGTCGACACCCTCGCGCCATCCCATCTTCCTAGCACGGCGTGCTGCGTTGGAGCGGGTGCTGCAGGTGCGGAAAACCTCAAACGGCGCAAATATAACAACCTTATTGGAAGCTATTTGTTTGAGCCGTTTGGGGTTGAAACACTAGGGCCTTGGGGTCCGAGTGCTCATCGAGTATTTCGGGACATTGCCAAGCGGTTGGTCGACTCCACACGGGACCAAAGGGCTGGCCTATTTTTAGCCCAAAGAATTAGCATTGCCATCCAGCGTGGCAATGCCGCCAGTCTTTTGGGCACTTTTCCCACTGACAGCGATGCGGACGAATTTTTTGATGCCCTATGAGCTCTTTTTTTTTTTTTTTGATTTTTTTTATACCTACTTGTACATAGTATAAATAATTTAATTTTACCATTGTTTGAACAAAATAAATGATTAAACCCTTTTACCTATTGTGGTATGGTAATTTTATTCTAGGTGCATCGTCTTCACATAATATCATATAATTAATGTATACAAAATATTGTAAAACATTTCTAAGAGTATAACGGTGGAGTTTTTTGCCCATTCTTCTTCATACGAAATTACCTTTTGGAAGGGGCGACTAGGATCAATTATATTTTTTTTGTTAATTTTGACGTTCAAAAGTGCCTTTTATGTGCCTATTTGAAATAAATTATTTGACTGTGACTGTACTCTTTATTGTCTATACCATGGGAATTGTACGGAATTGTAGGTATAATGTAGAAATTTTACACAGGGCGACACAATGTCCCCATTGTGTCATCGTATGTAAAGTCATATCGCTTAAAGCGATTGTTTAAAGACAGCCTTCGGATGTGGAGAGACAATACTGCAGGTACAGTACAATAACTAAACCTTGTAATAAAGAACGTCCTTACCTCATCGACTTGCGCCTGCGTCTGCTGCAGCCGACGCTGCGCCGCGATCTGCTGCGGCGTCTTGGGTCCGCCGACGGGCATGTCTCCATCGCCGCCTGGCGCCAGTCCGCCTTCCGTCGCCCTGGAATGTGAAAGAGTGTTTTGTATTGGTGATTATGACGTCATTGTCTACGTTGATTTTTTTTAGATTCCGTACCTCAAAAGGAAAACACGGTACAGGATCATTTCTTTCCGTGTTTGTCTGTCAGTCTGTCAAGACCCTTTTTCTCAAGAATGCGTGGAGGTATCATATCAAATACGTAGGTTTATAGTGCCTTGGAGTTATAAAAAGTCATGCTTCTAAGTCAACGCAATAAAATAATGCGGCCATTTATGTAACACATTTTGATATTCGCAAACTAATCAATGCCTATAGGGTACTTCCCGTTGTCCTGGAGTCATGAAATTTGGTAAGAAGCAAGGTTCTTACAGCACAAGTAAAAGAAAAACTCCGAAAAGTGTTAATTTGCAAGTCTGTCACATAAAAA
Source organism: Cosmia trapezina (assembly GCA_905163495.3). NCBI lineage: Eukaryota > Metazoa > Arthropoda > Insecta > Lepidoptera > Noctuidae > Cosmia > Cosmia trapezina. The sequence continues at coordinate 13,803,349 of LR991042.1, forward strand.
ATATTTTCAAGTCTGTCAGTCTGTCAAGACCCTTTTTCTCGCGTGGAGCTATCATGTTGAAATTAATATCAAATACGTAGGTCTACGGGTCTACGGTCCCTTGGAGTTCTAAAAAAAAAACCAGCTTCTATGTCAACGCAATAAAAAAATACGGCCATTTAATGCGACATATTTTGATACTCTCAAGTAAATCAAAACCTACTAACCTACGGGTACTTCCCGTTGACCTAAACTACTGAAATTTGGCAAGAAGCAAGGTCTCACAGCACGTGTAATGGAAAAAGTCCGAAAATTGTTAAGTAATTTGTAATTTTCTCATATAATTTTTTTTTTGGGAATTCAATGTTAAGTTTGTTTTTGGGATAAATTCTTTTCAACTACAAAACCCTTCATTGTGCGTGGTCCGACACGCTAGGATGATTTTAGTAAGCAGTAGAGAGCTTTTTTATGGCTACCATATTAGATATATCATTGTGCTGCATCTTCAACATCAGCGTCGTCAGCATGTAGCAATCCGATGCTGGAAATAAGCCTCTCCAATCGCACGTATTGGCCATTTGGCTACTCTCATCCAGCTGCTACCATAATGTGCTTACATACTTTAAACGTAACATCAAGGCTGTAATCCTCAAAGGGTTGGGCAGAGGTGTACCCATACGTAGTACCTGCACCCACATTTTGCCAGTTATGTTTAATTAAGTCCGTCCGTCCGTCCAACTGACAAAACAATACGTCAAAACAAGTGTTATGTTCAATTTATCGGACGGGCAAAAACATATCGGGATGGGACAACTGTCAAATCGTGTTGTCGTTCATTCTTCGTTCGGGCCCTTAATGAATCATCCGTCCGGAGGTGATACAGAGTAGGAAACGCTCGTAACGAAGGCCGAAACTACGGACTTCGTGTTTAGGGAGTAGGCCCCTAGAATCGCGCTTGTAAAACAATAACAAGTGATTTGACCACCTATTACCATCCATCCATAGGTCATCGAAATAAATATAACCGGACAAATCATGAAACGTATCGTAAAATGACTAGACAGATCAAGTTAAGGCCATTTCTACGATTGGATCACGACACACATATCTCTACTTCTGCATAAGTATCTTTAATTATTACAATTTACTTTTAATGCGTCGTCTGTCCTACTGATAATAAAGAATACTTTAACTAATTTACAGATATTGTAAAGTCCCATTAAAATAGATGGACAAATCGCAGGGTGAATATGAACAACTTTCACTATGGGACTAACTTTGAAATCGCGAAAAAAAAAATCTGCTGTCCAGTATTTATCTACACCAAACTCGTCAAAATGTAGGGAGCAGCTGATTTTTTTTTCGCGATTTCAGGTTCGGTCCCATAGTAAAGGTTGTTCATATATATTCATGGGTAGAACACCCTGTGAAAATTTGACCATCTATTTTAATGGAACCTTGTTTAGACCACAGTAGGTACGGAGGCCAAAGGAGTTAAGTATTAACCAGACACGCACACTACAAAACTATATAGCTACTGAAAATGAAATGCTAAAAAGCAGGTTATCGTATCATTTTGTGTTAATTTAGATGATGTCAAAAGTAGTAGTGTTAACCGACTTCTGTTGCTGACCGTACAGTAGCGATATAGTTTTGTAGTATGCGTGTCTGGTTACTTATCTCCTTTGGCCTGTGACATAATGCCTATCTGTAGTTTCACCAAACCATGTTAGATACTTTAATCTTCTGTTAAATGTTAACGGGGCATTAGGAGTAGCGAGTGTTTCACCATGTGCTAATGATTAAGAGTCTAAATTCTGGTGGAAAGTAAAAACCATTTATTATTGTCCGATTATGAACAGTTTGGTGAAATAAGCCCATAACCTAATACTCAAAAACGTGTTGCACCCCACTTTGTATTTAGGTATCTACCTAGTAAATCATCTAAATCTAAATAGATACTATCTACCAGAAGTGCTAAACTCAAAATAAATATGCCTAGCCTTCATCGGACAAAGTATCCGTATTTCCAACTTCAACACAGTTTTATTTCCCTAGAGTTCTGTGCCACTGGCGTGTTCCTACTACAATCACACAAGTAATTAATTGGCTTCATAAAACTGATCGGTTCTCGACTGAGGTTGCGAGTGGCCGCCATTGTGAGGTCATTCCTCTCGCAACGGGGATAGGAGTGTCGATACGAGGATGCGATCACTTTGCAATCTAGTAGATTTAATACAGGTATAATTGCAGTAGTTAGAAGTGGTTGACTGTGTTTTTCAGGTAGTCAAGCCTTGTTTAGAGAGCAGTGGTGGCCCAGTGGCAACGGTACCGACTTAGAGGTCGTGGGTTCGAACGCAGGCAGGGGCTTTACTTGCTTTGTAAATAATTTCATCACCACTGCTCTCAAAACGGTGAAGAAAAACATCGTGAGGAAACCGGCATGTCCTAGAACCAAAAATCGAAGATATGTGACATCCATCAATCCGCACTGGGCCCGCGTGGTGGATTACGGCCCACTCCCTCTCGAAGAAGGCCTGTGTGTGTCCCTGCTGTGGGAACGTTATAGGCTGATTATGCGAAAGCCTTGGTCGTAGGGTATTTGCTTGTAACTCGTTCAAGCCGTAAAGGTTCATAAGCAGTAGATAAGGGAACACCTGAAAATACCTAAAAGTCAAATTTGAAAAACTAGAGTAATTACAACTTAGAAACAACTGCTAGAGAATACCATAACAGTTTTTAGAACAATTCGTTAGGTACCTGTCTACTATCATACCGATTTTATAATAAAGGTGATAAAAAGCGGATTTATCTTTAACGATTAGCATAGCTCGTGGCTAAGTAATAACAACCGCACGGGTCGATTTGCCGAGGTTAGTCCGTGGATGGGTGACCATCTTTACATACCGAGACTCCTCCGTGCCTTGGAAAGCACATTAAGCCGTTGGTCCCGGTTGTCATTCGTGGATCTTTGACAGTCGTCACGAGTCATCCGAAGCCCGAAAGTCTGACAACCAAGGGGTATCGTATTACCCAGTTACTGGATTGTGGAGGTCAGATACGCAGTCACTCCATGTAAAATACTGGTATTCAGCTGCATCCGGTTACATTGGAAGTCGACCCAAAATTATTGGGAAAACGCTAGGCAGATTGATTGATATAATAACATATTCCATTTTCGAAATTATACCTATCACCTATCACAAACCGTAAACTTTCCACCTTCCAGCCAAGATTGAAATAGCAGTATTCGTCTTAAATTTGAAGTACGCCGTAACTTAAAAAAATGTGCAAAATTTGGAGAATTGAGGTCACAGCCCGTACCCGGAGGCTGCGTTCTGAGCCCGCGCCGCCGCCGGCGCACACTGGGGCCGCCACTATGAACGGGATGCCCAAAACTCAACAGTGATAAGAAAGTGCGATAGGGACAGCTGCATCTCAGACCGATTTTATCACAAAAATTTTGACGAGATACACTTTTCGTATTCAACTTTTTTTCTCCTCGAAAACTGAGCCAATTCAGTTATTTTTTTCATTCAAATTTTAAGAATGATTATGTCTAGGTTCCTATCATTTTTAGGGTTCCGTACCAAAATGGTAAAAAGGAACCCTTATGGTGTGACTCAGTTTGTCTGTCTGTCACAGCTGGATATCTCAAGAACTACTAATGCTTGAAATTTGGAACAGTTTTAGATAACGTTTACCCAACTATTTTGCAAATAAGAAAGAAATAAAAATATTTATATTTTTTTTTGCAACAGGGACTAAAAGGTGGTCTTAAAAATTGAAAGTGGGGCTACTAGGGCATGTGGGGTATCATATGAAAGAACGCTGTTTGCACATTCTCAAACATTTTTTTAGGCCGCATAGTTTTCGACTTTTGATGAAAAATGTAAAAAAAATACCGTTACCTCCGAAGTTTGTAAAGAAAAAAATATGAAATTATTCTATGTGATTGAAGTTTATGTAAAGTTTACAGGAAAATAAAACGATGTCTCTAAATATCATACTTTTTCACCAATCGGAACGGAACCCTCGGTGCGCGAGTCCGACTCGCTCTTGACCGGTTTTTTTATGTTAAAAAGTTTTAGAATTTGTCTGGTAGTCCTCTAATCACGGCGGTAAAAATGGGCATTTTTTGTAGTTTTTGGAGTGTCATATTTTCTTTACTAATTACTTCCTGAAAAAATAAAAGACAGGGACGTGTCTAGACTTAAATTTTATGAAAAAAAAATGATTGCTCTAGAGGCATTATTCAGGAAGAAAAACGGGGAATACATTTGTGTGGAAAATCGCAGGCCACCTTCCCTCTTAATATTCTATCTAAAAGTTTTTAAAGACGAACAATAAAAAAACAAAACGCCTTTGTACATAGAAATTAAGTAAAGTGGCGAAACATTTCAGCTTTCCATTATCAGGCTTTTGGTCGCTTGTCTAAAAGGAAATTGAATTTATTAGACATTATATTTCGTTCCTTTTAAAAGAGAAATTCTCTTTGAACGTTCAATGATCTCGATCGTAATGGAGCCTCAAAATGTTAGGGATAATACCTTTCGCAGTAGGTACACGTACTTACGTGTTATAGAAAAGAGATACATAAAACATAAATAAAGTCACGCCTTATTCCCATGGGGGTAAGAAGAAACTACAAAGCGCCAGAACCTGCTTCGTTCCTTACATACTTCTTTTGCCTCTTCTTTCCATCCTTCTTCGTTTCCTTCTTTTTTAATTTCTTCTCTTTCGTTTTTCCTTTTATTCTTTTGTTTTTTTTTAAAGTATTTTTTGATGTTTTTGTAGTAAGTTTTTATTTTACTTCTTTCTTTATCATTGGACATACCTAGTCAGAAAGTTATGGTAGTTAACTAATAATGATATAACAATCATGAATTTCTCATGTTCCCATAAGTCGAGAAGGGGTGTAAAATAAAGACCAAATAGTAAGGTAATAATTTGAAATGCTGTATGTGATGATGGACAATGAAGTGTATAAATCAATGGTTTGAACAAATAAAATAATACTTATAGGTTTATAAGTTTACTAGATTCCGCCCGCGGCTTCGCCCGCGTGGTATAAAAAGTAGCCTGTCCTTTTCCAGGTCCTTGTGCCAAATTTCATCCCAATCCGTTCAGTCGTTTTAGCGTGAAGGGCGTTACAAACAAACAAACAGACTCATATTCGCATTTATAACATTAGTTAGGATAATTAGGTTATAAACTCAAACTCAAAGCTTTTATTACAGGCACCTTAAACCAATTACAGGCACCTTTGAGTCTGTCAGAAAGTTGAAGCTCCAAAACGTAGATCTCTATGGAGAAGAACGAACTTTTAAATAAAGATATTACAAAATCCTGGGTACCTACAATATTCTTGTTGCTTCTAATATAAATGAGAACAATGCAATAAAATAATTATTAACAAAATATAATATAAGATAAAAAAAAATAAGTAGTTATGAAATGACCAGTCTCAACTGACGACGCCTATTCACAAGCATGACGCGTGGATCACCACCATCCAGCTCAACCATTTTGTAGGGAATCGAATGATGTACCTAACACACTCGCCATCAGCGAGACATTTACATTTACAGACAGAAATTAATTACCTTTCGTGGAATATTTTACCATCTGAGAATTCTGAGATAGGTATACAAACCAACAATGTCCGTTGACCTTTCATAGCTTGTTGAAGGAAAAACGTTCCTCCATTTTCGAAGAAAATTCTTCAGATGTACCTCAAAATATCTTATTAATCTTTTATGTTTGTAAAGGTTGTTTGTATTGTAAATTGTTTAACAAGATTGTGTAGGTAGTAAAATACATTCACAAAATATCATGACTGTTATTCTGAAATGAATTATCTACATAAAGGTGAATGAAAATAAACTCCATTCACAAATCAAGACCTTTTCTCATTGACAAGAGAATTCACAATGGGTTTAACATTAAATATTGAAAACAACCCTTCATTTCGAATAACATCAAAGGTTTATTGATACGAACTTTGACATTTACTAAATAATTAGGTACATAAAGCGCTGGCCAAACTGAAGCGAGTGAGCGAGCGGGATGCGGGACGAAATTTTAACCAACTTGTATGAAGGTGTTCAAACGTTAATAGCCGCGTAACTTACTAGTCACAGAACCTAAAGCGCGGTCTCTGTCGGACTGCATAGAAAAGAAAGAGAAGCGTCATGACACAACGCTAGTAATTTATTGCAAAATATGAAGCAACTAGCTTTTGCCCGCGGCTTCGCCCGCATGGATGTCGGAAAATATCCCATGGGAACGTTCATGTGGAAAACAGAGGGCCGTCCGATATAACTGTGCAAACTCAAATCGCTGCGATATATCGTTACCGTGTATGGTGGACTTAAAGCATGCCGACTGGGAAGTCAGCATGATTTTTTCCAACAATCATCTTCAACAATCGTCGTCATATTTCAGCCAATTTACACAAAACCTTAATGAATACACTGAATCACTTCGTTCATTGGTGAAAACCGCATTCAAACAGACAGACATACGCGGCGGGGGGACTTTGTTTACTTAGTTAAAATGTATTATTACAGTCACGCTCTAATAAGAAATAACTTTTGACCGAGTGTCCACTCGTTCATAAGTTAATTGTTACCTCAAGATAAGAACTATGACTCATTTCCAATACCTTAAATCTCTTAAAAAGAGGTAAATTCAACCCCTATTGTACCCCCTTAGGAGATGATTTTTCAAAAACGCTGTACCACATATTTCTTTATTTCCTACCAAAAGCATAAATTTGAATTTTCACATCCCTAACTTAAGAAATGCTATGTTTCCCATTGAAACTTTCATACCCTATATCACCCCTGCAGAATTATTTTTTAAGACAAAAGTAGCCTACGTCCTTTCCCAGGATGCTATATATAGCCTTGCCAAATTTTATCGCAATACGTGCCGTTTTGTAAATTTTAAAATCAACCCCTATTTTCAAAAACGCTGAACCGCATATTTTTTATTTCCTACCAAACGCATTAATTTGAATTTTCATATCCCTAACAAAGAAATACTGGGTTTCCTATACAAACTTTCATCCCCTATATCACCTCCGTACGATTATTTAAAAAATAAAAACCGGTCAAGAGCGAGTCGGACTCGCGCACCGAGGGTTCCGTTTAGATTTCTGAAAAAGTGTGCTACTTAGAGACATCGTTTTATTTTTCCTGTAATCTTTACATAAACTTCTATCACATAGAATAATTTCAGATTTTTCTCTTTGCAAGCTTCGGAGATAAGGGGTGGGGGGGGGAAACGGTATTTTTTTTACATTTTGCATCAAAAGTCGAAAACTATGCGGCTTAAAAAAAAATAAAAAATAGTTTGAGAATGTGTAAATAGCGTTCTTTCATATGATACCCCATATGCCCTAGTAGCCCCACTTTCAATTTTTAATACCCCCTTTCAGTCCCAGTTGCAAAAAAAATATAAATATTTTTATTTCTTTCTTATTTGCAAAATAGTTGGGTAAACGTCATCTAAAACTATTTTAAATTTCAAGTTGATAGCATTAGTAGTTCGTGAGATATCCAGCTGTGACAGACAGACAGACAGACAGACTGAGTCACACCATAAGGGTTCCTTTTTTACCATTTTGGTACGGAACCCTAAAAAGTAGCCTGTGTCCATCGCCATTTCCCAGGATACCATCTATAGCCTTACAAAAATTTAATCGAAATCCGTTCAGTGGTTCTGGGTTTCCCATACAAACTTTCATACCCTGTATCACCCTTTATATGATCATTTTTTAAGACAAAATGTAGCTTATGTCCTTGCCCAGGATGCCATATATAGCCTTGCCAAATTTTATCGAAATCCGTGCAGTTTTGTAAATTTTAAAATCAACCACTATTTTACACCCTTAGGGGATGACTTTTCAAAAACGCTAAACCGCATATTTCTTTATTTCCTACCAAAAGCATACATTTGAATTTTCATATCCCTAATTAAGAAATACTGAGTTTCCCATACAAACTTTCATCCCCTATATCACCCCCTGTAGGATTATTGTTGAAAAAAATGTTCTTCCCCAGGATGCCAATATAGCCTTGCCAAATTTTATCAAAATCCGTGCAGTTTTGTAAATTTTAAAATCAACCCCTATTTTACCCCCTTAGGGTATGATTTTTCAAAAACGCTGAACCGCATATTTCTTCCATACATTTGAATTTTCATATCCCTAACTTAAGAAATGCTGAGTTTCCCATACAAACTTTCATCCCCTATATCACCCCCCGTAGGATTATTTTTGAAAAAAAAGTAGCCTATGTCCGTCCCCAGGATGCCATCTATAGCCTTGCCAAATTTTATCGAAATCCGTTCAGTGGTTTAGGCGTGAAAAGGTAACAGACAGACAGACAGACAGACAGACAGAGTTACTTTGGAATTTATAATATTATATAGTAAATATAGTAATATAGTATATAGTATATATAGTATATAGTATATAGTATGGATAGTATGGATTATCTATTTGCAACAAAACCTATTGATTGGGCTTAAAAATTAAATTAAAACACTATTACGTTAAGTATGTTGCTTGTAGAAAGAATGTATGATTTTTAATCGTTAAAATAATTTTTTAGAGGTATGTTCTTGATTTTTAGGGTTGCGTACCTCAAAAGGAAAATTAGGAACCCATAGAGAATCACTTTGTTGTCCGTCTGTCTGTCGACTGAGAGAAAAAGCACGCATTCAAAAAAGGGTCTTGACAAGTCCGTCAAGACCCTTTTTCTCAGAAATGCGTGGAGTTGAAATTAAAATCAAATACGTAGTCTACGGTTCCTTGAAGCTCTAAAAAAATCAAGCTTCTAAGTCAACGCAGTAAAAAAATACGCGACCATTATGCGACATATTTTGATACTCGCAAGTAAATCAAAACCTATGGGTAGGTACTTACCGTTGACTTAGAATCATGAAATTTGGCAAGAAGCAAGGTCTCACAGCACAAATAAAGGAAACAGTCCGAAAATTGTTCATTTGTAATTTTAACATATAAAAAAATTGGGATTACACTTATAGAATAAAATTTTCAGTGTACCGATTTTGATTCATAATTTTTATTACGCTTCATAAATGCCACAGGGTCATGTGAGATTTTGTCAAGTCTGATAATATTTTATGATCTTTGCAGACCGATAAAATAGAGGTGTGGTGTGCGGGACTGATTTTATAGTTGATTTTCCAGTGACTGAACCTTTTTGTACCCTTTCCGACCCCTTTAAAATGGGATTGAGTCCCTTGTAAGTGATCAACGGAACAGGTAAAATGTCACATCTGAATTTATAGGAGACCTTTAGCGAAACAGCTGTATCATTTTGCTTTTTAAAAAGGGACTTTTTGATACAGCATGTTATCTAGTAAATAATATGTATAAATTATTAACACAATAAAATTGAATGAATACCCACGCAGGAGTTTCTATGGTAAATTTAAAAGCCCCGATAATTATGGTATGCATTGAATCGATCCTCAAATAATTCCCACTTTAGCATAATCAGCCTATAATGTTCCCACTGCTGGGACACAGTCCTCCACTCTGTGAGAGGAATTGGGCCACAGGGGCGCAATGCGGGTTGGCAGATGCCACATGTCTTCGAATTTTTGGTTCTAGAACATGCCGGTTTCCTCACGATGTTTTCCTTCACCGTTTTGAGCAGTGGTGATGAAATAATTTATACAAAGTAAAGCGCCTGTCAGGGTTCGAACCACCATTGCTCTATATTCCCACTTTGCTTTCCTAAAATTATTATTCAACACTCTAATATAATGATTGGCGCTCTTTTTGTGAACCTCAAATAATCTCTGTTTTGAGGTTCTAAAAATACTAAATAGCCAAGTAACAGCGACCAACTTAGATGTAGCGCGCTTGGTTACAGTTCTAACCACAGTTTATGATCTGTGATTCTAACCTATCAAATTTGGTCGGGAAGCTTTAAGGAATTCGGCTCGCGCCCGGTTGGTCACAGTTCTAACCTAACCTGCACCCTAATTGCGTAACACATTAGCAATCGGAGTTTGAATCATTTTGAAACAAATTGCTAATCCATTGCTTCTTATGCTCGAAATATTTGTCTGCTCGACAACGTAAATAACGCAATGAATGTTGCTAAACTGTCAAAATGAAACCAACACCGATTGATAATGTGTTACGCAATTAGGGTACAGGTTAGGTTAGTTTATTTGGTCGGGGTGCCCCGGCTTAGTTACTATATACGGCCAACTGTGAGAAAAGGCTGAGGATTATGAAGTGCCGATACGCGGCGCGAGTAGATATTTAAGGCCGAACTATACGCCAATGACCTTGAGTGGTTAGCTTGCGCATTCTGGCCTGAGCTCACGCAACGCGTCGTACGTCCAGCCAGTAATAGGACTCGCCCATCAAGGAGCGCTGTCCCAAATTAGACGCATTTTTAATTTATTATAGTAAAAAATATACATGTTTTTAAAAAGTAACAAAACCAAATCATTTTCGTTTGTATTGCAAACTAGTAGATATTTTTTTTATATTCTTTTGATAAAAGATAAAGGAGTAAAATGGTTTCATCTTAACGATTTGGAGGTGATTTGGGTTTTTTTTTCTTATTATGTGATACCGATAGAAAAATTATGGCTAAACCAAATTACGATTCATATCATGTAGATTACTAACAATTTTTTTCAGATGTAATTTCTCTGTAGGTTCCGGCGAAAAACTGCTTCATCTGCACGCTGTTTTTAAGCTTTTTACGAAAGAGTAGCCCTGCATCCGAGCGTGGTTTAGCTCGGTGTGTAAGTGAAATGGCCTTATGGCTATCTAGTTTGACGCACGAGATAGAAGATCCTCACGCGCACCGAAATTATGCCGTAAAAGTGCAAATAAAATCGTATAAAATTAGAAATTAACTATTTAATAAAAAATTATCCATCACCTGATGCAGTTTGGCATTTGACATTATATGGTATATTTTTAATCATAATTTTAATTGTTAATGAAGGGATAAACAGCTTTTAAAGATTATTATGAGCTACGTTTGAAGATTTATTTCGTGCATTAAAATATGTTTAATTAAGTTTTGAAAAGGAAAGACCGAGTCGGAAAGGACTTGAAAATATCACATTTTTTTTATTTGTCAAAATTATTTACGGTTTATGAGATAAAAAACCACCTTTTTGACCGTTTTCAAGAAATCTCCGCCTTAAAAAAAATGTTATCTGTTTCATATCGCTTGCTCTGCCTCCCTCCGGGCGTGATAGAGAGAGTTGCAAGTCTTGGAAGCCATTACCTACTTAGGTACATTTCGTTTTTATTGAAATATTGTTTCGGGCGATAACGTTTTCACTCCCCTAAAACTTTACGAAATGATACAATTTTGGTTTCATTAGATTCAGTACACCTTAATCTATGTCTATACGTTTTTCTTTTTTAATAATTCAGTTTAGTTTAGTTTAAAAAAATTAAAACGCTCGAGGAAGTTATTTAAATGCTAATAACTTACATCGTACGCAATTTTCCTTTATAATAAAAACTTACGGACCTAGTTTTTCATTATATCTACAACATTTCCAAAAAACATGAAAATTAGAATATGTTTTGATGGGTTTACAGCTTCACAATCCTCTCAAAAAGAAGCTCATTTATTTAAAAAATATTATTTCTTCAAACATATTTAAACACCTTCAAAAGTATCACGATTTTCTTTAAACCCAAAACCAAGCCCATCTTAAAAGAAAAAACTCTGATCAAAGAAGGATAAGCTGTATAAAACGTTATATATACGTCAAAATATCATAAAGACGATTTAGTAAAGATGCTTGATCTCCACAAAGAATGTGGTAAGTAGGTAGGAACGTAATTTAATTCCCAACAAATTAGATTTCCCGGCAAGTTGGTGCCATTTTACTCCGGTTGATATTGGAACATTAATTATGTTGTTATTTCTTTTACGGCGTATCACAGAGTCCTTTATTAAGACTTGAATAATGTATTACACAGCATGAATCTGGCACACTATGCAAGGAACGGGTATGCAATATTATATAGGTGCAAGTCCATCCATGCAAGTTTCCTTGGAGTTTACAGCTTACTTTGTGTGTGCAACGTGCAAGCATCTTGCGTGGTACACACGGCTACACATCAAGCTACACATTTCCAGTATAAGCTGATCTCGCATTGCATAGGATTTCGGTACAGTGAGAGGTCAGTGTAAACTGGAAATGTATAGCTTGATGTGTAGCCGTGTGCACAAACATTTCTTACAAGAAAAATAAATTGGAATATCAAAGAATGTGAGAAAATTACGTGGAAATTTCTTGGAATATTAACGGACATCTTATAAATTAAGTAAATTGAAACATGTTCTTAACAAAAAGCTCATTCCGGCAATCTTTTACTAAGACGTTAATTTTTCTTGACGAACTAATCGTTTATTAAAGAAAATGTATAGAAATCGATTTTCCTAATCATAATAGGTCTTTACCTATGAAATTGCCGTTTTGTATGAAATTTAAACGAATTTTTTTCATGTATTTTTTATTTGTATTAATCGAAGTAATCACCCATGCAATCAATGCATCTTTGCCAACGCAGTGGCAGTTTATTGATGCCCTTCTTAAAGAAATCAGCTGGTCGGGAGGCAACAAATTCTTCAAAGGCATTTTGTACTGCCTCTCGGGTATTGAATTTTTTCCCGCCAAGAAGTTATCCAAATTCTGGAAAAAGTAGTAGTCTGTAGGCGCAAGGTCTGGTGAGTAGGGCGGATGACGGAGAGCTTCCAACCCCCAGTTCTTGCAACTTGGAGACCGTCTGCTGTGCAGTATGAGGTCGCGCGTTGTCGTGCAGGAGCAGCGGAGACGAGCGATTGACCAATGCTGGTTGGAGATGTGCCAGCTTCTCCATCATTGTGTTCAGTTCTTCACAGTACACATCTGCAGTAATGCTCACCCCGTTTGGTAAGAAGCTGTGATGAATCACACCGGCGCTAGACCACCAAACAGTGACCATCACTTTTCTAGGGGTAAGTTTTCGTTTAGGGCATTGTTTAGGTGCTGAACCAGGATCCAACCAACTTGCTGAGCGCTTGCGGTTATCAAACAGTATCCATTTTTCATCGCAGGTAACAATGCGGTTCAAAATTCCTTCATTTGTGTGTCTGTTGAGCAGTGCAAGGCACGTCTCGACGCGTACTTCGCGCTGGCGATCATTGAGTTCGTGGGGCACCCATTTGTCAAGCTTTTTTACCTTGCCAATTTGACGCAAATGGACCAATATTGTTTTGACGCTAACGTCGAAAGCTGCTGCTAATTCAGCCGTAAATTGTGTATCATCAGCTTCCACAATCGCCTTTAATTCGTAATTGTCGACCAAAGTCTTCGGACGACCGCGAGGTTCATTTTTCAGGTCGAAATTTCCAGAACGGAAGCGAGCAAACCAATAACAGGTGGTGCGTTGGTTTGTAGTGTTAGCTCCGTAAACGTCGTTGATGTTGCGTGCCGCTTGTGCCGCGTTGCTGCCACGACGGTACTCATATTCCATAATTACTCGAAGTTTTAACGTATCCATGATGACGAAAAAGATTGAAATGCGATGAAAATGTAACACTTATCAATAAACAAATGACTACTTTTGGAAAAAAAAATCCATGTTTTTAAAATAAAATTAATTTGAAATTAGAATTCTTAGCCAAACAAAAATTATTTTCATTTGAAATGGCCAGTACTGCAGGACGGCAATTTCATAGGTAAAGACCTAATATTAAAGCCTACCTAGACTTACAGCTTCTTAAAGTTTTATCATTGCTAGTTGCATTAGCCTGAAAGCTGCTGTCCCGGCTGTCATTCGTGGATCTTTGACAGTCATTACGGGTCGTCTGAAGCCCGAAAGTCTGACAACCAGTCTTACCAAGGGGTCGCATTACCCAGTTACTTTGTTGTGGAGGTCAGATAGGCAGTCGTTCCATGTAAAATAGTATTCAGCTGCATCCAGTTAGACTGGAAGTCGAACCCCATATAGTTGGGAAAAGGCTAGGCAGATTGATTGATTGATTTTGATGTTGTAATGAAAGTTTTAATTATTCCGGACAGAGCTTTTCTTTAAAGTTTTACTGAACTTACTGATGCGAGTAGCTACGCTGTTTCTGAACTCACTGATGCGTGTAGGTACTTACGCTGTTTCTGAAAGGCTTTTCAACATTATTTTGTTGTTAAAGTTTATTTATTTATTTAGAACTATCTTTTGCTCGCGCCTTTGCCCGCGCATGTGTTATTTATAAATATAAACCTTCCTCTTGAATCACTATCTATTAAAAAAAAACCGCATCAAAATCCGTTGCGTAGTTTTAAAGATCTAAGCATACATAGGGACAGACAGCGGGAAGCGACTTTGTTTTATACTATGTAATGAAGAAAATACATTTACTTGCGGTAAGATATACAACGTGTCGTTTTGAATCCTCGTCAAATTTAAGGGTGTAGTGTTATAGACCATCAAACCGAACAACTTTTTCCATGGCACCAACATCGTAATCGCGAAAAAATAATCAGCCGTCCCATACATTTGCGTAGGTAGTAGGTAGTAGGTATTGAAGTTTTCTATGGTATTTTTTCGCGATTACGATGTTGGTCCCATGGAGAAAGTTGTTCGGTTTGATGTTCTACTGTATCACAATTTGACGAGGATGCAAAACGACACGTTGTTATAATGCAAAGAAAAAACACAAACACGAAAAAAAAAGTTGCAGGAAAATATGCGTCACATCCACGATAAAGGGCATCGCTCCGCTTATGATGCTTATATTATGATGCTGTATGCTGTATTTTTAAGTGATTTCATAGTGTTGTTATATTTTCAGATAAGGTGCCTAAAGATTTGATAGATTTTTGACAATTTATTTCATTTTTAGGGTTCCGTACCTCAAAAGGAAAAACCGGAACCCTTATAGGATCACTCGTGTGTCTGTCTGTCTGTCTGTCAGTCTGTCAAGACGAACGTCGGCTTATTGTCGCTTTTAAACGATCTATAATATCAAGGTTTAAATCGAGCTTCACTTGTTAATTTATCTATTGACAAAAAAAAAGACAAAACAACGATCCACAGTTTCGAACGACAAAAAATACGATGTCGATCGTATGAAGCTTACACATTTACTTGATTTTACATAAATGTAGGTACACACATAACGTAACATTACGCCTATAATCCCCGAAGGGTTAGGCACAGGTGTAACTATAGTTAAAGTGTCTAAGGCCCATGTTAGAGCGACCCTATTGCCATCAATCGGGAACAAATCCAGACTTGACTTGAATTTTTTGTCAAATATCGTAGGAACCTCGTTCGAAGAGGTTTGACAGCGTGTTAGTAAGTATAATGTTTTGTTAGCCAGTCAGAAACTGGATTTTATATACTAACATGTTTTTACTGCTAAAACTTTGTATGCCGTAGGCAAAAGGTAAAATGACTTAGTACTACGTAATTATAAAAAAAAAGTACATCTTTTTTGTGCAAATCATTAAATCATTTCTATTTCTTCTCTATTACAATCGAGCGCAGCAATAAATATTTACAGGACAAAGAGTACCTACAGGGAATTTAATATAATTTCGAATGTCGAGATGTTCCAGCTCCGAGAGTATTGGCTCATCTTTCACTGACATAGATAACTCAAGGCAACGGGGATATCTTACAGAAATATATGAGTATCGCAAAAGATTATATTTCAATACGTTTTCAAATAACATAGACTTCGCTATTTATGTACACTGAAATTATGAAACTTCACAAAAGCTTTTTGGTGCCCATTTGATTTGATTAAACAAACTTGTTTTCAATGTTTTCATTATGAGTTTTGATAAAGCTAATCAATCCAAAGAAAGGTTTTATTTAAAAAAAAAGTCGGGAGGTGTCGTGGGACACACGCTTTGAAACTGACGGCATAAAGCTTTTTCGTTACGTGACGATTTTTTAAAAATCTTTATTTATTTACGGGGTTTTTTCTATAAAGAATATGTCACCCCGATTATTGAATACAATACTTATTATAAACTTATAGTATAAATATAATAAACTAGTCTACCCGCAACCTTGTACCCGTAATAATAATATGATAAAGTGTTCTGGCCTCATCTGACAACGGTCTGTAAGTGTGCTCCTACCGCAAGCCGTGTTAAAGAACTTCTTTCCAATAAAAAAGTTTTTCTGTACTACAAAAATCGTACAACATACAGGGGGTAAATCGATAGTTATGGTACTCTGCTATCAGCTCGCACTGGCTTGACACCATAAAAGAAAACCTGTATTACCCTGCTACACTAGCAGCGCCCACGCGATTTTATCCGCGTAAGTCTCGAACCCGTAAAAATATCGGGATAAAAAGTATTTTTTGTATTAATCCAGGTTATAAACTATCTGTGTGCTAAATTTAATCAAAATCTGTTCAGTAGTTTTTGCGTGAAAGAGTAACAAACATCCATCCATCCTCACAAACTTTCGCGATGCCCTAAACGCACACACGAATGACCGAAACCGTCACTTTAATACCATCAATAAAAACATCACTTCCCTCTATCTGTCCCTGTCATATTTCCATATCGATCAGTACCTACAACGCCATTTCATCATAGTATCTGCAGTTACCAAAGGGTTTAATTATCTCTCAACTAGCTAAATATTAAACAGGTTTGAATGGAAATGGTGACGGTGTGAGAATCTATAACTCCAGCTGTTTCTGCTCTTGACATTAATTTTATTGTGTTGCTGAATGGCTGATTAATTAACCAAGATGTTATTGAAATAGGTATGGTGTTGACTGAAAGGTCATCTAATAGGTAGGTTAACTAATCTATACTAGCTTTTGCCCGCGCCTTCGCCCGCGTCGGTGTCGGAAAATATCCCAAGGGAACAAAAATCCTTCCATATTTCTTGTCTACATTATAAAGGCAACCTCTGTGCAAAATTTCAGCTTTTTAGGTCCAAAAAAGGGGTTTGAGCTGGGCGTTGATGAGTCAGTCAGTCAGTCAGACTTTTCTTTTTAAAATTGAGATAACTTCTGCAACCGATCTTCATCCGCGTGAAATTTCTTGTTCCCCCGATTTATTTTATCAACAATTTTTGCTTATATTTCAAACTTTTTTTAGTTTTTTTTTTTAGTTGACTAAATAATAATCTTTAATCGTAAGAAAAAAATGGATAACTGTCACTAAAACAACCATTACAATCAAACTATGTAAAATTTCAACATTTGTATCTGTAATTTTTATGGTGTGCATAATAAAGAATATTCTATCTTATACCCTGGATTAACACATAGGCTACTTTTATCCCAGTCTACGCGGGTGAAAAAAAGGGGCACAGCTGGTATCTTCTAAATATATCATGTTTGTAATCGATACCTAACGTTTTCGATAGTGTGAGAATCCACAACTGTAGGCGTTTCTGCTCTTGACATTGCCTTTATAGCTCTAATCAACCATGATGTTATCAGAATAGGTACCTATGGTGTTGACTGAAAGGTCAATTATTAATAAACCGAACTGATATCAACAAAATTTTAATGATCACCTGAAACAAATTCATTTGCACAAAAACTACCTCATCAACACAACAATGTCATGTGCATATTTTGACATACCATGTCAAAATATGCACATGACATTGTTGTGTAACTTAACTTTTACACGAGTATCTTATAAAACGATTCAAATATTTTCATGCTTTACATTTCTTTATCATATTTGAGGATGAATGAAAGGCGACTAATAAAAGGTGAGTAGAGACGCCCTGGAAGGCCACAGTGACTTTATTGGTGATGTTCTTCAGAAAGGTCAGGTGCGTAGTACTCGTAACCAGTGTGCGTGTATGACCAGATATATGAATGTCAATCAATTTGCCTAGCCTTTTCCCAACTATGTTGGGGTCGGCTTCCAGTCTAACCGGATGCAGCTGAATACCAGTATTTTACATGGAGCGACTGCCTATCTGACCTCCACAACCCAATTACTGGTAATACGATATCCTTTGGTAAGACTGGTTGTCAGACTTTCGGGCTTCTGACGACCCGTAACGACTATCAAAGATCCACGAATGACAGCCGGGGCCAACGGCTTAACGTGCTTTCCGAGGCACGGAGGAGTATCGGTATGTAAAGAAATAAAATGTAAACTAAGTATGGCAAAAAATGCTAACTTTTGAAGGAACACAACTCTATAATAAATTACCGTCCTGTATAAGAAATCTACACTCTTTCAATGCATTGAAAACTGAACTTAGCCAGTACATAATTGCGGATCGATCACTTCTGGAGAAATGAATGCATTGGATGGGTAACTATTAACTGTAATACTGATGACGAACTTTTTGTAATCTTTATAAGTACTTACTTATGTTTTTTAATATTGTTCTCAAGTAAGTGACTTATAATATGTCTTTATTGGGAATAAAGTTTCTATAAAACGAAACGAAGCAAAAGGAGTAGGTATGTAAGGATCGTAGCAGATGGCGTTCTGTAGTTTCTACCTACCCCCATGGGAAGAAAGGCGTGAGTTTATTTAGGTATGTATTATCATTATATTACAGCTCATCAGAATATCTAACACTGCAAAATTTATAATATTGTTCCTGGCTTTTATTGATTGTTGATTGTCAAACAACGGAGAGCTTACTGGTTTTTCAGCCATCATGCCTTGTACAGAAGGATTAACTGAATAATCCACAGCCTCTAAACATTTCATGTCCTTCAGATTTTACAAACATAGCTAGGAATCTAATTATTATCTGTATTCATGAATTTATGCAACAGTGTTTCTCAAAGTAAGCATTAAATTCCTGCATTGAATTTTCTTCATAGAATTGTGACCTACTTTAATTGAGAAAATCTGCAACGGAGTTTGATGAGAATTTCCTATTATAAAGTTTGTTAAGAGTGCTGCTTGATATGCAAATGAAACAAATAGTTTTTTTGTTTGTTCTGTAATTCTGTTCTCTTGTAAGGGTGGGCTGCACCATCTTACATTAACAATAAAAACATCGCACCTTCAAATTAAAGTACCTGTTAGACAAAAATGGGTTGCTACATTTGACAATTTATTAGTTGACGTCATAACTTTAACTGTAACCTTAACCGCCCGCGCTTCGCTGGTTAATGTTATTGATAAGGTTAAATATCTTTCCCTTCTGTCAGACGCGGTAAAAATCTAAACAGGTACCATACTTAGGAACCATGGAGTCATCTGTTTAGATTTTTAGTTTAAAGTTGAAAATCTAAGTCATAGTTCACCAAACGTAAAATTTTAAAAGACCAACATTTTCATATACCTTTCATCACAGTTACCAATGCTGATTATTTTATGCATAAATGTAAAGATTTAGTTGCAAAAAAAAAAATGTCGACAGAGTTTTCTACTTTCTTTTTTAGAAATTTTTGAAGTTGGTCGGGTCGAAAATTCTAGAAAATTCAGAAAAAAATGACGTGATTCCCCTTGGTAAGATTGGTTGTCAGAATTTTGGGCTTCTGATTACTAACATAATGACTGTCAAAGATCTACGACTGACAATCGGGACCAACGGCTTAATGTGCTTTTCAAAGCACAGAGGTGTCTCGATACGTAATGAATGGCACCCATCCACGAACAGACCGTGGCAAGCGTAGCTTAACCTTCGATAGACCCGTGCGTCTGTTATCATTTAGCCACGAGCCCCTTAAAACTGCCCGAAGTGTTGCGACCACACAGCCGAACGTTGTATATCCTTCGGTAAGTAATAATAGATGGCGGTATAGACGCGTACTTGCGGAACTTTGTGTGGATTTAATGACACTAAATATCTGTCTCGATTTGGGCCAAATTTATGCCCTAGAGTCAAAGTAACCCTAGTAAGTTACGGTATTCAAGGAAAACAAAGTTAAGTACAAGTACAAAAATGTCGCCAACTCTGACTATAACATCGAATGGAGCAATAGATACCTACGTTCAGTGATTTGTTCAATTCTACACATCCAATGGCCACCGTTTCAGGCCACAACTGAAGTCAGATCAGAACAAAGCCATTGTCACAACTTCCCCACAGTTCGCTACAGTTCTAACAACTAACTTTTCTCAACAGGTTTGTGATTATTTCGTGATTAGAACCTTTCTAAACTTTGAGAAACACGTTTTTGGATGAAACTTTTATTAACAGTGTGTTTGTTGTCCCAAGTGTTGTTTGTATTTAATTATTAATTCGTTTGTGCGGGCTCTGACGAAATTAGGACTATGTACGGGAATGGGACATTTTTTGAGGGGTCGTGTTTTTGTGAAAACTCGTTTTTATTTTATTACAGGTATCCCACTGTAATACAAAATCAACTAGTATATTAAGGTAATAAATTGTGCACAGCACAAATAAATAAATAAATACAATTATTAACGGTTCTTTTAAATGATTATAGTCGTCTAGTGGTATAGTAAATTGAGTAAAAAGTAATTGTACTATTGCTTTATACTAGAATTTTGTTCTACCATACGATCGATAATGTCACTCCTCATATATGCGAGGCTAATGACCGTCTTTGGTGAATAAGAGGTGAGGTGTGACCCTTTGTGATAAGCAATGTGGGACAGGGTATCTACCTGATAGTAAGTACTTACTTAGATACACAATTCTGCTACCGTTTCTGAGAAGACTTGGAATATATTGATGACCATACTACATTTTATGTAGCAAACCCAAAAGTCCTTTTTTTGGTATTATTCGTCGAGTCGTTGAGCTGCTTAAGTTCTGAGTTGAGCTTCACGACCCAATCCGTGTGGTTCTTTCCTCAAAATACCATTTCAGACACTAATAATATACATGGGTCCTCCATCTGACCAAGATTATGTCCGGACTTTAAAAGAGACTTTGACCCCTGAGTTTGTGATTCCGATATCCTATTTATAGAATAAACAATTTAATTTAATTTCATAACATTATACCTATTAGAGCAGTGGTGACAAAGTGGTAACGGCCCCGACTTACGAGTTGTAGGTCGTGGGTTCGAACCCAGACAGGCACTTTACTTTGTATAAATAATTTTACCACCAATGCTCTCAAAACGGTGAAGAAAAACATCATGAGGAAACCGGCATGTCCTGAACCAAAAAATCGAAGATATATGACATCTACCAACCCGCACTGGGCCCGCGTGGCAGATTACAGCCTAGTCCCTCTTATTGAGAAGAGGCCTGTGTCCCAGCAGTGGGAACATTATAGGCTGATTATGTATACCTACTAGCCTACTACGTCTTGGTACGTTTATTGTTTAGAGGCATGAGGAACAGGGTGTAAAGTTCACTCATCCTCTATTGAAAAGGGAGGATCCTCCGACCAGACGGGTGTTGTGTCTGGTGGGCCACTGCCCGACGGTTGATGTCGGGACGTTGTATATATGCTAATCGCGTGGTAAACTCTAATTGCAAATCAAATCAAATCAAATCAAATCAAATTTATTCGTAAATGTAGGTTTCAATACAATATGATGTTACAATATGATGTCTGTTCGCTACATTTGCGCGATGCAGGTTTGCGTGACGTCATGTCATTGATGCGTTGTTCATATGTGGCGATGTAGATGCCGCCACATCACTCCCCTCCGGGGACCGGAGGTCGATAGTGGGCTGAGTCGTGTATCTTGCGATGCTTGCCAGTGCCAGTTGTGGTTCCAGTGAGTCGGAACCGGGTGCCGCATAGTTCACGGTGAGTCGGAACTGTCTGTGGTGATACCCCAGTGAGTCGGGGTGGCGCTGCGTTATGCTCCAGTGAGTCGGAGTGTACAGCGCTGGGTTGAGGTTGAGGCTGAAGGTGATGACCAGGAATGCGCGTCCGCTGCATGCTGGTGGTCAGGATACCCGTTGAAGCCGTGGATGCTGGCTGGCTGTGTGACTCGCCGCTCGAAAGCTTGAGGAAGTGATGCTGATGACGTCACGCTGATGTAGTTGCACGAAGGCTGCGCTGACGTTCATGCTCGGGGTCACCAATTTAGAGGCATGAGGAACAGGGTGTAAAGTTCACTCATCCTCTATTGAAAAGGGAGGATCCTCCGACCAGACGGGTGGGCCACTGCCCGACGGTTGATGTCGGGACGTTGTATATATGCTAATCGCGTGGTAAACTCTAATTGCGCGATGCAGGTTTGCGTGACGTCATGTCATTGATGCGTAGTTCATATGTGGCGATGTAGATGCCGCCACAATTGTCTAACTAGAGTTGATTTTATTGATTCTTTTTTACTTTTTTTTGGAAGTCCACTGCTCTCCCCCAAATTGTCCGTGGACTCTATAATAAGTACATTCACTGATTCATGAAGACTTTAAAGTAGCTTCAACAAAAATATATATATATATAGATATACCCATGGGCACATTGTGGCTCCATCGTGCCATATAGGTAGTAATTTGTTGATCCGTTTTCACTTGTTGATCCGGGTGGTATTTGTTGATCCAATGCCAGTCAAACCATACGTAAGTGGCTCTGATCGGAGCCACAAGTGTTAACGCGAGTAATAATAATAATTAAGACATTTTTATACAAATCCACCTTTTTTGCATTTGAGCACTAGTTGATCCGATTCAAATGGGCCAATCAGAGCACACCATTTTTCACGGGCTTTGTCATTGGCTACTATAGATAGATAGAACATGGATGGTATTCAAACAAATTAATTCTTGCATTATACAGCGTGCCGCCGCTATCGCGACATTAACTTCAGACGCGAACATGGTACCGCGTTTTCGTTTTCGGAGGGTTTGGTGAGTACTGGTGAGGGGGAAACGGGAGAGGGTGGTGAGGAAGGGGGGTAAGGTGGTAAGGGGGATAGGGGGAGGAGTTGTGAGAGGGATAGAGTAATGAGGGGGAGGATGTTGAGGGGGAGAGGGAGGGAAGGCAGTAGTAAAAGGAGAGATCGAGGGGCATGTTGAGGGGGAGAGGGATAGGAGGCACCACTGTGAAAGGCAGAGGGGGAGGTTGGGGAAAGGGGATGCGTCAGGGGAAGGGGTATTAAAGGAGAGATAAGGAAGGGAAGGGGGCGAGAGGGGAGGAGGATACAGGGAGGGGGAGAGGGGGATGGTGTGGCGAGTACTGGTGAGAGGGAAGAGGACGGGGGAACGGGAGATGGTGGTGAGCAAGGTGGGGGTGAGGAGGAGAGCGGATGGTGAGAGGGGAGGGGTGAGTAGTGGTGGGAGGGATAGAGTAATGAAGAGGAGGATGTGGAGGAGGGATGTTTTGAAGGAAAAGGGACGGGAGGCATTAGTAAAAGGGGGGGAGAGATGCAGGGGGAAGAGTGAGGAGGAAAGGGAGGGGAGGCAGTGGTGAAAGGCGTAGGGGGAGGTTCGGGGAAAGGGGATGCGTGAGGGGATGATAGTGAGAGGGAGATGTGGGGGGTGTGAGAGGGTAGAGGGAGGGGTGAGATAGGGAGGGGAGGGAGTTGGAGAGAGGTGGGCAGAGAGGGGACATAGGGAAGGGGTTAGAGGTGGGGTGAGAGGGACGAGCGCCTTTACACGTTAAAGTTGATTTTTGTATAGCACTGATTCATTGAAGAAACCCTGCATGACAGAAATGACATAATGAAAAATAGAAAGTCGAAACGGCACAAAAAAGAGAAGTTAACTCCAGTCGTGCGTCGGAGCTAACACACACACTTTTTTTTGTAAATGTATACTTTTATAGATAACTACACCCAGACTGAGGACATACAGACATGTGCTTGCACACAAATGCTTGTCCTGGATGGGATGTGATGGTATGGAATCGAACCCACGACCTGCGGCATGATAGGTGGTATTTTAACCAAATACGCCATTGTGGCCTGTCACTGTCAGAATGCTTCACTGTTAATGGTGTTGTCACATGTAACATCAGGTCACAAAAGCGCACAAAAGCTTCTCTATTATCTTCTATAACTTGTCATCATCATTTCAGTTGAAAGACATCAACTGCTGGACATAGGCCTCTCCCAAGCTCCGCCACTTCAACCGGTACTGTGGTTCTCGCATCCAGCGGATTCCTTCTTGCGATCTTTATAAGGTCATCGGTCCACCTTTTGGGAGGCCTTCCAACGTTACGTCTTCCGGTACGCGGCCGCCTCTCCAGAACCTTTCGGCCCTATTGGCCATCTGTTCTGCAAACAATATGCCCTGCCCACTGCCACTTAAGTTTGGCAATTCTTTGGACTATGTCTTCCCGAACGCTGCCCAGCCAAGTCGTATTCGACGATTGACCGCTTTCTCGAAATTGGACCTACCTAACTGTACAGTTTGTCCTAAGCAACATACTCGTCCACAACTTCGAGTGTAGTGTCTCCGATCTTCATGAGAGTGGGTACTACATGGGCATTTGACGTGACCATCCATCCATGTCTTATTCATGTTCATTTTAAGACCCACTCTTTCGAAAGCTCTACTGAGGTTATCGAGCATTGTACTAAAGTCCTCCGTAGTCTCAGCCATGCCTACTATATCGTCGGTAAACCGAAGTTGACTGACGTACTCGCCATTGATGTTGATGTCTAGCCCGTTCCAGTCCAGAACCTTGAAGGCATCCTCCAGTGCAGCGGCGAACAGTTTCGGAGAGATAACGTCTCCCTGTCCCCCTCGCTGCAGAAGGATAGGTTTGGAGGTACGGTCCTGGAGTCGGACTGACGTAGTGGCGTTTTCGTACAGACACTTCAGCCGCCTAGACCGCTAAACGTAGAGAACTGAAAAAACTCCTTGAAGTAATGCATACATAAGTTGATCCACTCGATTTTATATTCGCATTACTTCATACATTGTTGGATCCGCCACCATACTCGAGGTGGATCTTACAATGTACGACGCATTACGAATATAAAATGTACTAGATCAACGTACGTATGCATTTCTTCAAGGAGAGTATAATACGGAACCACATAGTACTTATAACTAATCGAGGTGGATCTGACAATGTATGAAGCAATGCGAATATAATTAATCGAGTGGATCAACGTATGTATGCATTTCTGCGAGGAGAGTTTAAAACGGAACCACATAGTACTTATAACCTCATGTTCGAGGTGGATCTAACAATGTATGAAGCAATGAGAATATAAAATCGAGTGGATCAACGTTTGTATGCATTTCTGCAAGGATAGTATAAAACGGAACCACATAGTACTTATAACCTCATATTCGAGGTGGATCTAATAACGTATGAAGCAATGAGAATATAAAATCGACTGGATCAACGTATGTATGCATTTCCGCAAGGAGAGTATAAAACGGAACCACATAGTATGCTGTGCGTGGTGCCGCACCTCTTAGTAGAGGTGGATCTAACAATGTATGAAACATTGCGTATAGAATATCGAGTGGATCAACTTATGTAGGTAGAAAATTATTATTATTTTTATGCAAGGAGTGTGTAAATAAAAAAAAATTAATGTTAGAAGTATCTGAAATTCACTGTATATGGAGCCAATAAGTATTGGTCTTCAGATAAAATTCGGAGCCAAAAAGTGTTGTTGAGTATAAAAAAATTGACCGTTACGGATCCACTTTTGTTTAGATGCTAGAGTAAAAAAAATGTCGAGTATAAATATATTTCTACAAATATATTTGGCAACGTCGCCAAGTGGAAGGCGATGTTGCCACTCCGCTCGAAAAATATGAAACCGGAGTCAAGTTATTCTGCTCTAAAGGTGGAGTCAATAATGCATTGGCTCACTGCTGGATCAACTAAGTGTGGGAAAGGGTGTTTATATATATATATCTTCGTCATGAGTAGCGATAGCGACTAAGTGAGGGCAATGAACCATAATACTCGTATCATCGAGTCGATCAACATTTGGCTTAGTATAATAGCTTTATTAGTGAATCAGTAGCATGTCTAGACGGTAGAAAAACATGCTTTCTTTCTGACCTATCGATTTAGCTCAAATAATAACCCTTATTACATCATAATACATACAATATAGTAATCATCATCCATACTATCATAAATAGTGTTTACTTTGTAGGTACTCACTGTTAATTTATTACATTAAGTATTTAGGCACAGGTTCAACCTGGCACAGGCAAATTAGCAACTGTGCTATATTTTAATGGTATTTATTGTAATTAGCCCAAAAATATCTAATTAGATGAGTCACAAAATAATGCAATAATTAAATGGTGACAAAAAGAAAATAATATAGTATTATGTAGTCTGTGTTTCCCCATGGCAGCCTGGGAATCTTCTAGTCGTGAAGGAATAGGTTAGGTACTCGTAGCTAAGTAGCAAAAGCCGCAAGGGTCGATCCATCAGTCGCTAAGCTACGCTTGCCGGGGTTGGTCCGCGGATGGGTGACCATCTTTACATACCGAGACTTCTCCGTGCCTCGGAAAACACGCTAAGCCAGTCCCAAATCAGGCCAGTGCAAAAGACTTTTAACTGGAAATTTTCCTCCGAATTGCCACAGAAATTCAGAACACTTCATATTCTGATTCCCACCTCTTCTACAATTTATTTGTAATTCCCAGTACATTAACAACACAAAGAATTCCTATATAGGTACCTACTATCATTAGCACTATGTAATATGTTGGACAAAATATCATCCTATTAAAACTTAGCTATTTCGAAGGTCCAAGAGTATCTAAAATGACCTTTTAATTAGTCAACACCTTCGCTTTAAAATGTCGATGTTTATTTTAGAGAGTAACATTCATAACCCTTTCCCTGCCACATTTATTATTAATAAGTTGACAAGTTCATGACAATAGGTCAAAGGCGACCTTCAGATCAGTCAGGCTTAGCAATTAGGATCAAATGTCGAAATAAATGAGGGACTTGTGGATTCTGTTGCCATTCTGTTGCTGGGTTGAAGGGCAGCATTTTTCGTAATATAATGAAAATTTTAATATTATAATGAAAATTGTAATATAATACTAGAGAGTCTTCTTACTGCGCGGCAGAAGTCTCTTCTCATAAGAAATAACGAGCATAATGATCATCGTATCTGCTTATTTCAATGAATGAAGAAAATTTCTTTTAGGTTTTCAATCTCCAAAGCTGCAGGGTCGAGAACCAAGTTGAAGAAGAAAAGAAGAAGACACCCAATAAAAACTCAATTAACTCATCTGCCGACTAATAGAGAAGTATGGAAGAAAAAGATATGTGGCGCCGACCTATGTGGGGTCGGCGCCACATATCTTGTATCATCATATAATTGGGATGATGATAAAACAGTCAGGACTTTTCCCAACGGTGTTGGGAACAGTCAGGACTTTTCCCAACGATGTTGGGGTCGGCTTCCAGTCTAAACGGATGGAGCTGAATACCAGTATTTTACATGGAGCGACTGCCTATCTGACCTGCACAACCCAGTTACTGGGTAATACGATACTCCTTGGTAAGACTGATGACTGACTGACTGTTGTTAGACTTTCGGGTTTCTGAAGATCCGTAACGACTGTCAAAGATCCACAAATGACAGCCGGGACCAAAGGCTTATCGGGCTTTCCGAGGCACGGGTTGGTATGTAAAGATAGCATGTAGTGGTGTTGCTTTGTCCCGGGGCGATGTGCTGACGCGAAACCGTAAGATTTCTCCCTACCAAAAATCGCTCAACGCGCCTAAAGAAGTTTTCCCTTCAAAAAACAAAAAAGAAGGCCAAAAGAAAGAAGAAGTCTTCGTCATAGTTGTTAGTTATTATAGTGATATTTATTTTAGAAGTACTTATATGTTTTATTTAATGAGTTACTTACATAATAGATTTTTTTTTGGACTTACGTACTTTATTTTCTCTTCTACTCTTACACACGTTGTCTACATCTCTTTTTATCCTCTGTCCTATCGCAGGTATGCTGGAAGAGATATCTTTTGAAATAAGCATCACCTTTGTACGTATTTTTCTGTTCCTTTCTGTTGTCTGTTTATTTGTGTGTACATAAATGGTTAAATAAATAAGAAGCGATGTGCAAAACATCACAGCTGACAGCCAGAGGTCGTTAAAACCCTAAACTGCCGATGTACTTTCGTAACACAATCCACAGGGAAAGCTAAAGTACTTAGATAAAATCTCTTTTTACTGAGCCCGCATGTTAGCTACTTTACTTCGGTTCGTTCGTGCTTTGAAATTTTAGTGTATCTAGCTATTGTGCAGGCTTGGCCAATCAGGGCGCGTATTATTGACTTTTCGATGACGTTGGTAGTACGTGCGCGTTTTATCGTTGGTTGTGTGACGTTGATAGTATTGGGGTTTTTGAAGTGCAATTTTCTTTTTTTACGGACTTTTTAGAGAATTGTTGAATAGTCAACCCTGTTGATTTAGGTATTATGTCCTGTTGATTTGAGTTTGGTTAAAGAAGGTTAAAGAAAGGTTAAAGGTCCCACATACGTCATTCTCTTCGTATCATTATTGTTAGCTAAGGAAAGTTCATATCAACTACCCATTTTTATGTCAATAAAATATATATATTTTTTTTATGTTCATGATATTTTAACATGATTTATAGTGTACACTGCAATGCTGAACTATAGAAACCACTTTTTCAACACAGTGTTTATCGAAGGAAGAAAGATACCATAGCACTTTCTTTGAGGAACTTTACAAGAAGTTCTACCAATACCGTCATTGGTATGAAATGCATTATTGGTACATTCACATTGAGTGATCAGAGTAATGTAAGTTTTATATGTAGGTTGTCTGATATCCTAGCTATAATAAATCATAAAGATGACTTATATGGCATAATAATACAGTTCGCATCAAAATAATCGAAACACCTCTGCAGTTTGGTTTTGTATGAGTTTTATGTATTTTTTTACATTAAACAAAAAAAATAAATAATGCCCGTTAATTGCGGATATTATAATATAAGGTATCCTTTAACGAATATTAATGTTTCATATTAAAATATTGTTTTTGAGCTATCGTGTTTTGTTGGACAGGTAGGTATGTTTTTACCATTTTGACATAAGACAAAAAAAAAATGAAAACAAGTTTATTCAGTATTGTCAGTAGGTATCTCGTATTTCCTCCCCGGTCTGACTGACATGCGGTTCCTCATGGAATGGATGAGAGTCACAATCTTGTGTTGTGGGATGTTGTCCCATTCTTTTTGCCCTGTTTTAAGCTGGCCAAGCGTCTCCGGAGCAGGATCTCTCGCTCTTACTCGTCTCTTCAACTCATCCCATAGGTGTTCTATAGGATTCATATCCGGGCTTCTTGCTAGCCAGCCCATAACTGTAATACCGAATTCGCTCAGGTATTCATTTGCAATGCCTGCGGTATAGCAAATTAGCCCTGGCAGGACAATCCTGCATAAAAATTAACTCTTCGCCAGTAAAATGACACGTGAGGCTCCAGACACTCTTCGATGTAACGTGACCCATTTAATGACGGTAAGCGAGGTCCAGATACAAAAGCATGTTCGGTTTTTCCATCGGCGCTTATGCCTCCCCAAACCGTCCATGAACCGCCACCGTAACGGACTCTTTCTTCAATGCAGCTCTGTGTTGAACGCTCTCCCTCTCTTCGATAAACCTTCTTTCTTCCGTCGTTCCCATACAGCATGAATGCAGCATGATGCTTACTCTCGTTGGAAAAGAGAACTTTGCTCCATTGAAGGTATGATCAATTTAAGTGCTTACGTGCAAAGTCTTCGGTGGTCTGCCGTCAATTTTGAGCCATTAGCTGGTTTATGAGGTTTCAGGCCACTCTCCGCTCAATCTTTTGCTAATGGTAGAATCGCTCAAAGTCAATCTTCGAACTTCACGGAGCCGCTGCTGCAGTTGAATAGAGTGAAAGTGACGATTTCTTAGCGAAACTGACGCAATATACCGTTCATCTTGCTCAGACGTGACTTGTTAACTATCAGATCCTGGACGGCGAGTAAATATACTAGTCTCCCGATAACGCTGATACACTCTATTGATAGCAGAGAGGCTAAGATTTGCAATTTTACAGCCACAACACGCTGACTATGCCCTGAATCCAGCAACGCCACGACTTGTGGCGTACACGTGCCGTGGCTTCCGTGGGCGAGGTATCTGTATTTGTTAGGAAAAAAGCTCTTTGGTAAGATTTCACAGAGCTTAGTTAACAATCACCATTTAATGCAAAAAAAATGTGATTAAAGCAGAAATTCCGACGGAATACACATTGAAAACAATCTCTACATTCATTTATTGGATGAAAATTCGAAAATTTTAATTCAAATTTGGAATTGTGTTACAACATTGTGTAGACTAAACTGCCAGCTATTTAGTGGCGTATTTTTAGGGTTCCGTACCTCAAAAGGAAAAAACGGAACCCCTATAGGATCACTTGCTTGTCCGTCTGTCTGTCTGTCTGTCTGTCTGTCAGTCTGTCAAGACCGTTTTTCTCAGGAACGCGTGGAGGTATCAAGTTGAAATTAATATCAAATACGTAGGTCTGTGGTCTCTTGAAGTCCTAAAAAACTCAATCTTCTTAGTCAATGCAACAAAAACATACGGCCATTTATGCAACATATTTTGATACTCGCAAGTAAATCAAAACCTATACTTCCCGTTGTTCTAGAATCATAAAATTTGGTAAGAAGCAAGGTCATACAACACAAATAAAGGAAAAAGTCCGAAAATTGTTAGTTTGTAATTCTATCATATAAAAAAATGTTTAAGTCTGTCAGTCTGTCAAGGACGCGTGGAGATATCAAGTTGAAATTAATAGTAAATACGTAAGTCTATTGTCCCTTAGAGTTCTAAAAAAATCAAGTGTCAAGTATATCTAAGTCAACGCAATAAAAAAATACGGGATTTTGCGACACATGTTGATACTCGCAACTGTCGCAAGTAAATCAAATCCTATAGGGTGCTTCCCGTTGCCCTACAATAATGAAATTTTGCAAGAAGCAAGGTCTCCCAGCACAAGTAGAGAAAAAAGATTTATTTTGAAGTAAAAAAAATAATTTTGGGATAAATTTTTTTCAACTACGGAACCCTTCATTGTGCGTAGTCCGACACGCGCTTGGCCGGTTTTTTTAATAATCATATCAGTCATCCTTTTCATTTAAATGCCGCCTAAACTGCAGTACTGTTTCGATTTTTGTGATGAGAATAGTGTAGTTGACAGTAATGGCTGAGACAAAATCAAATTTTCTCAGAATTATTCAGTTAACTAAATTACTTAATAGGTTAGAAATGTCGATGTTGTTCTATAGTTTATTTAGCTGATTTGAATTAGTTCTTGTAACTTTAATCTTAATTAATTAATTTCTTTGTTTTAAGACCTATTTCCTCATCCAGTAAATAGGATAAATAAGGGTATACAAAGTGCAAAATAAGTATTAATATTTCAATTAGATTCGGTGGCAGCTGTCTGGCTCAAAATAATTTTGCATTTTCATCTCTAAATAAAACAGGTGCAATAATTTATATTTACTTGCTTTTAGATGGTTTGCGTAGGTACTACAATATTACACCCATAATTAAGTCAAATAAATGTCTAGAAGATGACTAGTAGTCCTCTTGTCTACTTCATCATTTGCCTAGCCTTTTAGCATGTTGGGATCGGCTTCTAGTGTAACCAGATGCAGCTGAATACCAGTATTTTACATGGAGCGACTATCCGACTTCCACAACTCCGTTACCGAGGTTAACACGATATCCTCTTGGTAAAACTGGTTGTCATCAGACTTTTGGGTCTTCTGAGTCGACTTCTGAGTCGGCTCGCAACGACTGTCAAAGATCTACGAATGACAGCCGGGACCAACTCCTTAACGTGCTTTCCGAGGCATGCAGGGGTCTTGGTAATGGATGGTCACCCATCCATAGACCGACCTCAGCAAGTGTTGCTAAACCTTGAAGATCGAGCTGTGTAGCTGTTATTATTTAGCCACGAGCTCCTCCTTTTGTCGATTAATTGGAACAATGGCTGACCAAAGTTTTTCCGAAGCCTAGTGATTAATACTCAATACACTATGTATTAATAGTGCAGTTTTGCACGTTTTTCAGCTGAATAATCATGATGATTAAATTGTATTGTCATAAAGACACAAAAGAACAGAACATATATCCTTGCCCAAATAGGTAAATAAGGCGCAATAAATTGATGACCACCAACAAGCATCTCGATTGGCTATTTAAAAATAAAAAGATTGGACCAGTAACCAACTTAAAGCCATGAGAAAATAGAAAAAAAAAACTCTTACTGGCTGAATCGAATCCAGGCTTTAATTCATAAATACCATAATGTTGATTCAATTTTTAAAACACCACATACATAGAATCTTTTTTCTTCATTTGTTTCACTATAAAGAAGCCGCAAGAAGGTTGCATATCTATAAAATCTATAAGTCATTGTTGAGCGTCCTACTATCGAACGGTTCACGAAACGAACTACAAAATGACAGCGGCATCAATTTGTATACACTAGCATTTACTTTAAACACAGATTAAAATGTACGAGAGTATCTGGAATTTGTTTGATGGTAAAATGGATAAAAACTTACATTTTTCTCTTCTGTCCGGTGCGATTTCTTTATAGACGAATTCAGGCAGTGGCCCGTTTATCGATCCCTGTGAGCACTTCAACCTTATCACCGAACGATTACATTCACCAGTTAAATCGCTTCTCCCAACTGTATTACTTCACTGCCCGACACCAAATGAATGTAATTTATGAATGGAAACCTCTCACTAGATTTCCCTACAAGTATATCGGACAGTGATCTATTTTTAGTCACACCTTTCCCGACAAAAAACTCCTATTTCACGTTTAATCCAACCCCATGAACACACACAGTGATTTGACGTACGAACTAGTATAAAAAGACGCCGAAACTGTGATGTAAAATGTGGATATTTTTCAGAAAATATAGACAGAAAGTGGAAAACCTTCCGCGGCGAGGTTTCCCGATTTGTATGGGAGAGGGCGCGTCGGTACTCGCTATAATAGGCACATATTGTCTAAAAATACCAACTGTTCACAACGGCAGTCTATTCTTCACCTTATCTTATCTCCATACAGTCGAAATTCCATGTTTGATAAAGTTGGAGGGTGCGTCAATGTGTGGCAGTTTGTTAAGGGTGTGTGCGTCAAGTTTTCGCGCATGCGTGGTGTGACAGAACGATGGTAACAAAAATCAATCCGCGTCGGTAGGTGGGAGTTACGTAATGAGTGGGACATGAACACGTCGACAACCGTACTTGCCCTTAATTGGTATAAATCTTTAAAATAACAAATGGAACTTTACTGCGTTCTTATAAAAACAAAATGAAACATTTAGAACTTAAAATATGATATTTTAGAATGATATTTAAAATCTAGAATTCTCTTTGTTGAGCGGGTGTCTGAGTGGGCGATGGCGTGGGTGCCATAATATAACAATGCTTAATTCCTCTAACTAGTTGTTTTTAAAATTACTGTTTATTTCTCGAAACTGCTATATAAAGAGAAGCTTATTAAACCTGAATTTTCTTTGTAATATTATAAACACCTACCTTTATTTTTTGTAGCTTGTTGTGGGAAGGTAAAATAATTATCTAATACTAATACTCCCACGCATGTAGAATTTCTTCTCTAGGCTCTAATTACTCTTAATTATTTACATGTGTAGGTATAATTATTATCCTGCTCCTCACGAAATGAGCAATAATTCTTGATTATTATCGTCGCTTTTAATGAAGAATAATTTAGTTAAACATACAACGTGCATAAGTGAGAAAATTGTGTGGGAAGCTGTAGGATTTCGGGTCCCGAAAAATCAGGATCTGCGCAGCTGGATGTGGTTCCTTTGTATCGTTCTCATTTGGAGTCAAATAGTCAATACTAAAAATAATACCTTCTTATTAGAAACTTATGTTAAGTCAGGGTAATTGTTAAACAAATCGTCTATTAACTTGAATTTTCCGTATATTCAAATCTTCAAGGCTTGACAGTTGCATTAAATATTGAAGTAGCGTGTGAATTTGTTTAACAATTATTTTCCCTGACTGTATTTACCGATGTTTCTTCTATTGTTTGTTGTAAGAGCTGGTGTAAAATAATGCATCTTTCTTCTTCAATGATTTTCGAAAAATCTGAAGGCCAAACTCGAATTTAAAAACTTTTAAAATTTTGTCACAATATGATCTCAGCGACAATCAATTAGGCATGTCCAAAACTTGTTAAAAGTAGAGGTTATTAGGGTTCCGTACGCCCGAATGAAAAAACGGAACCCTTAAAGGATTACTCGTGTGTCTGTCACAGCCATTTTGCTTCGAATCTAATGGTCCAATTAAGTTGGAATTTGGTACACATATGAATTTCTGTGACTCAAACATGGACGTGTAACGTATATAAATTTATTTTGAATATGGGAGCCACTTTTGGGTGGCAATTAAAAAACAAAAATGGTTTTGCAAACTGTATCGTGTGACATGTCAAATGAAAGGGCTTACTGTGAGGATCTCAAATATGTATACAGGGTGTAAGGGACAGCCCTCCGCAAAATAACAGGGTGCATTCAGCTCCTCATTTTGAATCATATTCCACCGGAAATTTTCTCAGGAAAATTTTCATTTTTTCAATTTTTTTTTCAGTTACATTTTCATTATTTCAACGTAAAATTGCATTGTGTGTTCGCAGCACTCCATTTATGTAAAAAAACTGCAAAAAAAAAACAGCAAAAAAAAAACCAGCAATGGATGTTGAAATACTCTAATCAACGACGCGTGAAATCAGCTGTTCACTTTCTGTCTAGCTACAGAGTTCATCGAACTCACCGCATACCTATTACCTACCCCTCCCAACCAGTAATAGACGCTCCGATTTGTGCACAAAAACACAAACAAATCAGGTTTATTGGATTCCCTTAACGTTCCTGAAAAAATTTCATGTACCGGTCATCTTAGTATGACATACTGAATTCACCCTATCAGTTTGCGGAGGGCTGTCCCTTACACCCTGTATATAGTTAAAGTTTAAAAATAAATAGCTTCAAAATTATTTATGAAAATAGATGAAGATTTACCATTCCCTCTTTTTCTCCGGAACTACTGAGCCTAAATGAAAAAAATGCAGAAAATAGTTACATACTTATAGATTACAGGAAAATCATCTGAGGTATTCAGACAAAACTTGGTTGGTCGCCTAACCTGCGAAAACCCAAACAAATGACGGATCTATCATTTAAAACACTCGTAAAACAATCAGAGAGACATTTTTTCTTATGGACTCATTCACACCTTGACTTTAGTCTAAGAATGTAACTAAACAAATGACGACTGTATCATCTAAAAACACTCGTAAACCAATCAGAGAGAGGTCATAATCACATGTCGACATTTCTTCTCATGACTCATTCCACCTTGACTTTAGTCTAGGAATGAAAATGACGGCTCTATTATCTAAAAACACTCGTAAACCAATAAGAGAAAGGTCATAATGACATGTCGACATTTCTTCTTATGACTCGTTCACACCTTGACTTTAGTCTAGGAAGGTAACCAAACAAATGACGGCTCTATCATCTAAAAACACTCGTAAACCAATCAGAGAGAGGTCATAATCACATGTCGACATTTCTTCTTATGACTCATTCACACCTTGACTTTAGTCTAGGAATGTAACCAAACAAATGACGGCTCTATCATCTAAAAACACTCATAAACCAATCAGAGAGAGGTCCTAATCACATGTCGACATTTCTTCTTATGACTCATTCACACCTTGACTTTAGTCTAGGAATGTAACCAAACAAATGACGGCTCTATCATCTAAAAACACTCGTAAACCAATCAGAGAGAGGTCATAATCACATGTCGACATTTCTTCTTATGACTCATTCACACCTTGACTTTAGTCTAGAAATGTAACCAAACAAATGACAGCTCTATCATCTAAAAACACTCATAAACCAATCAGAGAGAGGTCCTAATCACATGTCGACATTTCTTCTCATGACTCATTCCACCTTGACTTTAGTCTAGGAATGAAAATGACGGCTCTATCATCTAAAAACACTCGTAAACCAATCAGAGAGAGGTCATAATCACATGTCGACATTTCTTCTTATGACTCATTCACACCTTGACTTTAGTCTAGGAATGTAATACAGGAATGTATTTCTGTTGGTATTTTGTTTATCAATTTATTTGACAAGGCCAATGGTAGGAGAATATATTATACTAGCTCCTGCCCTTGACTCCGTCCGCGTGAAATTTCTTGTTCCCCCGACCCGGCCCGTCAAGAAGAATTGAGGTATAAAAATAAAGCAAAAATATTTTTTTTAATATGACTGGTAGTTCCAGAGATTAGCGCGTTCAAACATGCAAATAAATAAACAAACCCTTCAGCTTTATTATTAGTACTAGCTGCGGTTTCACCCGCGTAGACCGAGGTAAAAAGTAGCGTATGTGTTAATTCAGGGTATAAGCTATCTACATACCAAATTTCATCCAAATCGGGCCAGCCGTTTGAGCGCGCCACACTCACAAACTTTCGCCTTTATAATATAAAAAGTGTGGTATAATGTATAATAGATCTGCCACGATCTTTTTTAGTGGTGGTATTTTATCCTTTGGTGTTTACTTTTATTTTTACTTGATTTGCTTATTTTGTGGTATTCAAAATGTAGGGCATATAAATCCCACTTTGGTTTCGATCGAACCTATTTCGAATCGATACGCTAATATACTACATCATCTTTTTGTGTTGTGCCCTAGCCAAGCAACTAACTCAACCTGACCCACTAATTAGTTCGGGGTGCCCTAGCTTCAATACTGCAGCCAATTTTGAAAAAAAAAACTACAATGTTAAAAAGGGGCTCATTTATTAAAAAAAGCAATCTTTAGCATACCAAAAAGTTTTCAGACGATCAAAAACACGCGATCATTATTAGTAGATCAATTAAGTTTTTAGGATCAATCAAATTTTTTCATCAGGATAATAACCGAAATTTTACAAAAAAAAATATCTGAAATGTTTTTAACACCCGTAGTTGGTATTATGAAGAGGCTAAAGACTGAAGTTGCTTAACATTTTGCCTGCTCCACACCCTCAGACAAACAAACACCCACTCAAAGAAAGGTCCAGAAATAGCTTTCCTTTAAGACAACACAGGGAGTGCTCATATTAGTGTGGTGACACGGCACTGCTGAAAAATAATCCTGGAATAAGGAAGGATTTCCCGGTATAGTACATTCCCGTGGGATATTTTCCAACATCCACGCGGGCGAAGCCGCGGGTGACAGCTAGTGACAAATAAATGTATGAAGATAGCCGTACCCAGAAGTAATATCTTTGATTAGGTAAGTTAAGTAACTTAAGTTTATGTATCGTTTTAGTTAAGTTGGGATATCATTTTGTTATGTTTATTAATTAACTAGCGGCCCCGACAGACGTTGTCCTGTCTGAACGATCCTAGAACCCGACTGCAGCGCCACCTACCAGGTTCAATTGTATTTTCAAACCATCCAGGAACCCATTCAAATATACACACAAAATTTCATCTAAATCGGTCCACCCGTTGATAAACCACGTTTTATCAGATTTTTTTAAGGATACTATGTCCGTCTCCTAGTTCTAAGCTACCTACCCACCAATTTTCAGCCAAATCGGTTCAGCCGTTATTGAGTTATAAATAGTGTAATAATAATAATCATTATAAAGGAAGTGACTAATGAGATGACGGCTAATAGACTTAGCTAATAGAGATGTAATAGAAGACATAATATCGGGACCCCAAATAATTAAAGCTAGGTTGGTACAGTAAGCCACACGTCAGCAGTCATACCTTTATGTTGAGCTGGCTTAGCTTAATACAGAGGTAAATAAAATAGAATATGAGGCCAGATAACGCTGGTTTTGTTACAACTTACCTGCCCTACCGTTCTATGTAAGTATAGTACGATAGGCCGTATGTGTCAAAGTTCAAAGGGATATTGCTTTCGTTAGCTCGTCGTCCCTGGAGACTACAATTGAAATCGCAAAAACTCAACTTTTCAGGAAAAAATAAGAACCGATTTTTGGTATAGCCAAAAGTAAAAGTGAGAGAGCAGATTTTATAATTTAAGTATTGTTTTAGTATTAAAAAAACATTAATTTACTTTAAAATTCAGTTAAAAAATATTATATCCTAAACTAACTAAAACTATTAAAAAACTAAAATATGGCGTCGAAAACTTCCTCAGCATCGCTATCGACTGGTAAAGTACACACGTTATATGGCAATTAATGCTAATTCTCTGGCCAAGGTAAAAGCCAGCCCTTGGGTCACGGGAAGTGTCAATAATTAATTAGATTTACCAATTAGAAGATGTTAAAAAATTATGATACCAAGGAACGCACGCATAAATATTTGAGGAACTTCTATTCAAATCTGCTTAATACACTTTTCAACCTTTTTAATTCTTTAAAAAAAATACAGACAAAAGTTTATTCACCCTTTTTAAAATAGTTTACATTTCTGAACGCATGCATAAATGTCAATCACAGTATTTGACAGGATGACAGGAGGAAAACAAATGTTTGAAAGGTACGAAACAAAGGAACATAATTAAATGGAAAATGATTAATTTTCATAATTATTTATTCTTTAAGTTTTCATTGTTTTTAAAATGTATTCTGCTATTCAAGGCGGAGACAAATCCAACGAAACAATAACCATGAAAATTGATCCAGCCGATCTCGAGTTATAAGTGTTGTAACAAACCCGTCTTTGTTTTATATATATATATTAGGTATATGTTATTATTTACGTAAATATTATTATATTTCCCAAGAAAATTCTCTTCACGTTTAAAAAAAAAATCTTAGACAAAATTTTTTTTTTTATGATTTCGTACTCACATTTAGGTTGTTACCATCGCGGACATTAGCGGTGAACCACTTTTCAACCTTATTGCCTTAGTAATAAGGTCGAAAAGTGGTACACCGCATATCGTCGCTAATCTAAGTGAAGTAACTGATTCGAAGAAAATTTTCCATTGCAAGCTATTTTTCTTTTTTTTTTTGTAAACCGTAGATAATTATATCGGTCTCGATTTTTGCACTATCATGGGGACCGAAGGCATAGGTACAGATACGCCGATTTGACTTGGAAAATCTATTTACTATAGTTATGCCGGCTATCGGCTTAGTCCGAAATGTCAGATACGTCAGTTAGTTAAATTAACGACGATATGTCCTCTACTTATTGGGAAGCTCAACAACAGCTTCATTTCAAGAGCTTTTCATTAACTGTGGCTTACCCAATATTTGCCAAGCACAAAACCGCTACGTGACATAGCTCACGTCAGAAGTTGCGCCTTATCAAACCATTAGTTCATAACAACCATAAAACTTCAACACCTAATTACCTGCTCTATATAAGTACCATATTATCATGTATAAAATTGTTAATAATTAATCTAAATCCGGAAGCCATTAATGAGCGGAAGTATATTACAAGATACAATAATATTCAAGTGCACCGGTCATGTGGTACGTCAATGTCAATTTCGAGGTGAACGGGGTTCTGGAGCCGGTGTCAACGAGCGTTTAGGCTCGACTGTGACTGTGATGCAACTAATTATTTAAATAATATGGTAATTTAATGCGTCACAATCAATGATGCGTAGACGCAATGTTATGAGAGATAATATCCTATTCTTGACGATGATTTTGTTGATTGGGAATGGTTGGTATTAAAACATAATATACCTGTATTTTACCAATTTTTATTTTTGAATAAATTTTATTATTTTTATTTTTTATTTATTATTATAATTAATAGATTTTCTAAGGATTTGCCATGACTGCATATATGATAAATTATAAACACGTTTATACGTAAATCATATTTAAAAAAAAAACGCGTGCGTGTCGGGCCACGCGCAGTAATAGGGTTCCGTAGTTGTAATGCGGACTAAGAAGAGGGCTTTTTGTTGTTTCATGAATATTTGACTATTACTCGTAAACTTGAAAAGCCTACTTAGCTGTGATAGTTTTCCTTTTAGCTTCGTTATATACTACTACCGAGAATTTTTTCACCCATCTAAAACTAACCGTTTAACTGGCAGGGGGGCGGGGGACACTTGACTCTAACAAAAAATAGCACTTTAAAGCTTAATATTTCAGAAACGCATCCCTAAATCGAAAAATGGTACTGACAAACCCGCAATATTTTTAAAAGACCCATCCAACAACACCCCACACGATGGGGTAGACGAGAAAAAAAAAACATCCCACTTTACGTGTACAGAAGGTACACTAAAAAAATTATTTTTTCTTGATTTTATTTTACCACTTTGTCGGCGTGATGAATATGTATATTCATGCTAAATTATAGCTTTCTAGTACCAAGAGTATCTGAGCTAAGATGCGGACAGACGGACAGACGGACGGACATAGCGAAACTATAAGGGTTCCTTGTTGACTACGGAACCCTAAAAACTAGATGAGGTCGGGAATACTCTGTCTGGGGAGAACTGAGGTTATCTCGAACTCGTACCGACTAAAACCCCACAGATCCCTCCACTACCATGAGTTAGAGGCCCGGGAAATCCTCGGCCTCGTACATTCGCCGCTCCCCCGACTGAGTTAAGGGCCCGGGAAATACTCGTACATTCGCCGCTCCCGGACTGAAGGATGTGTTACCTGGCACACTTGTGGTGCAACATGCAATGAAGAGCTCTGTGATAAATTCATATTATATCGGTACAGATATCAAACCCTTACGTAAACATTACTATCCATTAACATCAAAATATAATGTTTACGACGACATCTTGACCTTTTCTAATATCTCTAGAACATTCCTCGGTGTTGCCGGTGAATGAACGCAGTGTTGCAACGAGTGTGAACGCTGTTGAGGCCAGTGTGACCTTGGAAAGATGTAGGTGTATCGATTTACTGATTTGTTGTATAGCTAAGTATAAGAAAATGGCTTTGGCAGGTGAGTGCATTATCATTGTTTGTAAGGGTTTCTACTGATTCCCCCAAACAAAACAAGAAAAGTAATTATTTTGA
Organism: Cosmia trapezina; assembly: GCA_905163495.3. Taxonomy (NCBI): domain Eukaryota; kingdom Metazoa; phylum Arthropoda; class Insecta; order Lepidoptera; family Noctuidae; genus Cosmia; species Cosmia trapezina. Next base: position 13,844,253 of record LR991042.1, read on the forward strand.
TGATTATTAGGGTTTCGTATAGAGATGCGCAGAATGTGTCAGTAAAAAGAAATGAATGAAGTATATCTTTTCGCTTAATGAAGTAGTCAACTCATTTAGTTCAGTACTTCATTTAGTTCAGTATATCAGAACTAGTCCATATCCATCCATAACATGACGAGACGAGATCACGAGAGTGCGATTGACAAGTTACGAAGAAGCACTTCACTAGTTCAATTTTATACCTATCTCGATTTTCCTTCCAGACATATGAATTTGAATGCAAAACTACTTTGATTAGAATATAGAATATATTTTATTGTTCAACAAGGACTAGATTACATGGCAAGGTAGGTTATGTATAAAGCTCAAGCATACGTTCTTAATCTAGTTAGTGGGTATTAAGTAGAATATTTTCTGTTTTTTTTACTGATAATTAAACCTTTTTGTTAAAGTTGGCGTATTTAAAAATATATCCGTTGCTGTTTATTTACAATTCCTATTTAGAAATAACAATTGGGATAGTTTTTTGGTTGTTAACCGTGTCCTTCTTTCATTCAATATCGCCCGCGAGCGAAAAGAAACACTGAACTAAATGAAGTAGAGACACATTTGAAGGACTACTGAATGAATGATAAGTTTATTTTGCGAAATGAAGTAGTTAATTTCCTTCAATCGTTCGCGAACTACCCATGTCTAGTTTCGTACCTCAAAAGGAAAAAAACGGCACCATTATAGGATCACTTCGTTGTCCGTCTGTCTGTCAGTCTGTCAATACCCTTTTTCTCAGGAACGCGTGGAAGTATCAAACTGACTATCAAATACGTAGTCCTATGGGCTTTGGAGATCTAAGAAAATCAAGCTTCTAAGTCAAGGCATTAAAATAATACTTACGGCAATTTATGCGACATATTTTGATACTCGCGAGTAAATCAAAATCTATAGGGTACGTACTTCTGACATAGAATTATGAAATTTGGCAAGAAGCAAGGTGTCACAACTAAAGGAAAAAGTCCGAAAATTGTTAATTTGTAATTTTATCACATAAAAAAAAATTTTGAGATTACAATGTTAAGTTTATTTTTGGCATAAATTCTTTTCAACTACGGAACCCTTCATTGTGCGTGGTCCGACACGCACTTGGCGGGTTTTTTTTTCGTAAACTTTACAGACGTGATGGATATCGATACCTGAACACGATAAAACATAAGAAAACAGTTTTTCTCAACTCACTAATAGTGGTTGTTAACCTCCTATAAGATCGCTTTTAGCGATAAGACCGCCCATTGTGTCACCTTATATAAAATTTCAATATTTATATCTGTAATTTTTATGGTGTGCTTATTAAAGAGTATTCTATCTATTTATCCTATTTTTAAAAAAAAATTATCCTGTTTAGATTTCGATACAATGATATTATATAGGCATAAACAGGTTAATATCGCAATAGCGCGCGCAAATTGTTGTAGACAATTGTTGTAATTTGATTTAGTTGGCTAATAAGTAATAACAGAGAGCGAAACAAAGCGTGTCCGTGGCGTGACAATAATATATATCTAAAATACCAAGCTACCTCTTTCTGTATCATACGTTCCGTATTATCTATTTTTTGTAAACTGTGATTGTGTTGTCTGTGTGTTTTGTCTCCATGATAATGCAAAAATCGAGACCAATATCTCGATTATTGCATTATCATGGAGACCGTAAAGCATAGGTACAGATTCGCCGATTAGACAGATCGATTCGACTTGGAAAATGTATCAAATTACTACCTATAGTTAGGTGGGCTATCGGCTTAGTCCAAAATGTCAGATACGTCAGTTAGTTAAATTAGCGACATGTGAGACGCGCTCAGCGCGCGTTCATACTGAAGTAGCGTATCTTTTCTTTACAATATCATTCTTTCGATATGCATTGCGTCTGCGGAGTATAGCTAGCCAATTTAAAATAACCCTGTATAAATCATCATGCAAAAATTGAACGAGTTTCAGAGTACACTAACGAGCTTAAAATAGACTACGTTCCAGGTACAGAATTTATAAAATAGTTGTACGTTCCAATAATTTTACGTAAGCGTTCAACGTGTTCAACATTTTGTGATGCTTTTAATAAACTCGTTATCAACATAACGAATTTATGGAAAGCACAAAAGGTTTCCTCGAATTCCAGCGAATAAGGTAAGTTAAAATATTTACAGTTTTGGCTAGGTGTGAAATAATATCTTTTTTCACACCACCTGCTCGAAAATGTCAAATTATATGTCAAGCAACCTTAACCTAAAGTGAGTCATTAGTGGCCGGGGGCACAGCCGGTCAATAATGTTGTACTGGATTTCATTATGACCCGCTGGTCAATAATGTGATTTGAATTTGGAATCTCACATGCTCAGCTAAATTGGCAGTATAGTAGGTACTAACAAACACCTTTTGGTGCCAGAAAGAGGAAAGCTATTCTCGAAACCCTTACTACGCGTGGATGATATTCTCGATTTCCTACAAAATCATAACGACTGCTTCTTCATATCGTTGCCATGTTTTCGAAGACATAATATTGTAAGAATAATTAGATAACTACGAACCATTTTTCATTTTTTTTTTATTTTTTTTTTTTTATTTTGGAACGAAGTTCCTTATCGCGCGTTGTGAAAGGGGGCTAGACGGAAAAAAGTCTCACGAAAAGTTGTCACGACACTTTTTGCTATAGGTAGCTATTGTAAGCCGTGCGGCGTGCGCATGTGTCTCTGTCTGTCTCTCTCTCTCTCTCTCTCTTATAGAAAGCAAGCCAGATATTTTCATTTCTATTTCGCATTGAACAGTGTGGTGTCGCGATGATGATGATGATGGTGATGATGATGATGATGGTGATGATGATGATGGTGATGATGATGATTGTGATGATGATGATAATGATGATGATGATGGTGATGATGATGATAATGATGATGGTGATGATGATGGTGATGATGATGATGGTGATGATGATGATGATGATGATGATGATGATGATGATGATGATGATGATGATGATGATGATGATAAGTATAAAAATAAAATTTTGTTACAATTCCTTCACTAATTAATCGAAAGGAACTTCGTTCCATCCGGGTGTCCCTTGACACCTCTCAAGTTTTTTTTTTTTAAATTACACATCAACATCTATAAACGTACCAAATAAAAACTTAACTTTATCTTTGCACAACTGGACTAATGTCTCAAATGTTACCATTAACTTCAATTAATATGTAAGTGCATATAACTAACTAGTTCTAAATATGTTATTCTTACTGTTTGTTTATTTAATAAATACTTTGTTTTTCGTACTATGGCTATTATTTTCTCACAGTAGGTGTAAAAAGTAGAGTATCCTCCTCTGGGCTAAAGGTGTCTTTGCCTTGGGCTAGCTTGAATCCCTCGCTGCATTCAGGATTCTTGTATTAACTCCCTCGCTTCGCTCGTGAGTTAAACTCTTAACTACCTCGCTGCGCTCGGGAGTTAAATCCCGAATCCTTCATTGCGCTCGAGATTCAATATGACGCCCGTGACATAAGACACAACTTTAGCCCCTCGGTGCATAATCTACTATTAACATTTCTCTTAATAGCCTTAAACAGAAACTTAAAAGTAGATATGTCACATAATTTTAACTCATTCTATTTTTTTACTTTGTCTACCTTCAGTTTACTTGGTAAATTAAGTTGCATTGAACATTAGTTCTGACACAAAAAGTAATATATTATGTATTTCTTGCACGTCTTTCCTTGTTAAGAGTTTATGTACATATTTTTAGAACTATACCACATTGTCGGCACTATAGGTCTTTTGTAAGGAACCAATTGAGTCATATAAAAGCAAAGCCAGCAACATCCATCTTTTCAATTATAGCAACTTTAAATGTATAATATCAATGTCAAATCGACTTCATTGTTTGACTTAATAAGTTCATAACAAAAACAGCAACATCTCTTAGAAAATAACCGTTGAAATTATAGTTTTGCAGCAAAAACAGCAACATCCAATAGTAATTGCACTGCTTAGAAAACAAAAACATTGTTTACCGCCATTTTGGTTTATCTGGATGTTTTATTTGACCTTTGCTTTTATTTGACTCAATTCTTTCATAAATAATATTGTTTGTAAGTACATGACTGTTTGTTGCCAAAATAAAATAAAATAAATAAATAAATAAAATATGGCTAAGCTGATAGTGCTCTGATAAGAGATGGATTATTTTAATAGGATCTCTTAAAAGGGGTAATTGTGTATTGTATTGTAGGGGTTGTTGTAAGGAGTAATTCATTATGAACAACTTTTATGGACCAAACCTGCAATTGCGAAAAAAAATCTGCTGTTATGTGAACAGCAATTTTTTTATCGCGATATAGGGTTTTGTCCCATAGTAATAGTTGTTCATAATAATGGACGTAATATAGCATAATAATCAGCCTATAACGTTCCCACTGCTGTGACACTGGCCTACTCTCTTCGAGAGGGAGTGGGCTGTAATCTACCACACGCGCCCAGTGCGTTGGTAGATGTCACATTATCATCGAATTTTTGGTTCTAAGTCATGTCGGTTTCCTCACGATGTTTTCCTTCACCGTTTTGAAAGCAGTAGTGATGAAATTATTTACACCAAGTAACATGAGGCGCCTGAGTTCGAACTCACGACCTAGAACTTGTAAGTCGGGGCTGTTACCACTGGGCCACTTATCTGTTCACATTTCGCCAATTATGTTTGAGTCCCATGTTTAATGCCCATTGTCATCAACCGGCCACTAAAGACACCGTGCTGATACTTGGAAAAACTCTAATAACTTTATGCCCGAATTAGGTAACGTACCTACTCGTCCTGAGTAGGTACGTTACGTCCATGTTGAGGTAACGTTAACGATATTAGATCAGTGAAGGCCACATTGTTGTTTATTATTTTGTTACAAACAAGATACCAACACTTTAACCTGAGGGTCTAGACAAAGTGATATTCTATCAGTGCCAACAATGATGAAAAAGTCAAGAATGTATTGGATTGACATAAAGCTACTTGAAGGTTTGTGGCTAAATAATAACAGTCACACGGGTCGGTCAAGATACGCTTGCCGAGGTTGGTCTTTACATACCAAGACCCCTCCGTGCCTCGGAAAGCACGTTAAGCCGTTGGTCGTTGGCTGTCATTTATAGATTTTTGACAGTTGTTACGGGAAGCCCGAAAGTGACAACCAGTCTTACCAAGGGGTATAGTGTTACCTAGTCACTGGGTTGTGGAGGTCAGATAGGCAGTTGCCCCATGAAAAATACTGGTATTCAGATGCATTCGGTTAGTCTGGAAGCCGACCCCAACATAGAAAAGCAACATAAGAAAAGGCTAGGCAGACGATGATCGACATATTATGTAGGTAACTGAAAAGCTTGTGATATTCCTGTTGAAAGTCGTTGTAGAAATAAAACTTGCGTCACCCTCACCACTCTTCCTGTCTAGGGCCCTAGTGTCAAATGTGCCTAAGTTGCTTTTAAAGAAACGAATAATAATTAAAAATGGCGGCTCTAATTATTTCATCCCAGTCACATATTAAATTGTACTGTGCGAATGAATAGGCATGATAAGCTCTGTTGTTTGGCCGCAATTTTCAATTCGTTTCTTTAATGGCGTACGTTAAATACTAATCATTGAAGAAACCCTGCCCCTATGGTCCTTTGTTCTCGTCCAACATTTGCAAGCAAAATTGCGTTGCAAAATTGTTTCAAAATTGGAAAGGCCTGGCGTTTGTCGATGGTACATACCTACATCAAACTTTCCTGCATTTTCACGGAGCAAAAAAATGCGCTTAAGTTATATCTTAAGCTAGCGCTAAGTGGTAATGTTCAACTGCGCGTAAAATTATTCTCGTCATTGTGAAGTGGGTTACTCTCTAGGGCACTAGAATTTCTGTGACAATAATGAATTTTTAGCTAGGGTTAATTTTGTTTGAATGTAATGTAATCATGTAAGTTAGAAAAAGTGGAGTTACGAACATCAGTTAGGGTCTTCATTTGATTAATTTTATTTATTCTGAGTCAAGACTTTCGAAGGCTTTTATTACGGGATAGTCATATTTTATTATCCATTTTTATTTTTATTAAACATTGGTTTGTATCATTTTATGAACAGTTTACTTGTTCATAAAATGATCCAAACCAATACTATAATATACAGGGTGGCAGAGACATTGACGCATATCCATGGGATCAGTAAATGAATGTGGAACGCAAGGGGCGTTGAAATTTTTCGTAAGTTATAAAAAAATCTGCCGTTTCTTATAAAAGTGAAGTTGTGAAGAAAGTTTCCTATAAGAGTGACTTACGCGGTCAAAATGTATGGAACATCAATTTTTTTTTTAATAACCGACGATAAATTTTAACGCGGGGGGATTCATAATCATGTACTTACTGAATCCATGGTAACAGGTTGCGCGTCGATGTCCCTAAGCTGCCACCCTGTATACTATAAGTACTCTTTTTAACCGACTTCCAAAAGGAGGAGGTTCTCAATTCGTCGGAACCTTTTTTTTTTTTTATTTTTTTCTTTTTTTTTTATGTATGTTCCCCGATTACTCGAAAATGGCTAGACCGATTTGGATTTTTCTTTTTTTGTTCGAAAGGGTATACGTCCCAAGTGGTCCCATGATCATCAAGTCAGGATCTGATGATGGGATCCCATGGAAATCGAGGGAAACCCTCAAATTTTATGGGCACACCTATATCGATTTCGGTATTTTTTATACCGAAATCGATATAGGTGTGCCCATAAATTATTGTATTACAATGACTAGTTTGGTTAAGAAAAAGTATTGTTAATCATGTACCTAAAAACAGTTTAACACTATCTTCATATTTATATTTTTCTTTTACCACTTTTTGTTCATGCATGCTTTATTGTTTTTTCTTGTGTTCGCATGTCATGCCATATACTTTAGTTCTAGTTTTGGTTTTATACAGGCTTTCATACACACAAACACAAATCATACACCACACTTATACATTAATACAGGGACATTTTTGCACTTTTCGGGTAGTCACGCCTGCTGCTATCGCTGATGTTATAATATTTTTACATACACCTTTGTTCCAAATAAAAAATGAACGAAATAATAACATTGGGTGATGACATTGACACCAATATTAATGTCAGTGATGCAGTGGTAGTGGACCTGCCCGAGAAGTGCAATGATGTTCTTAGTCTAACAAAACAACAAACTTGTATGAGGGTGCTGCATCAGAATATAAGAAGTCTCAATCAAAATTTCGATGACATGCTTGTTGTTTTGGAAAGGTTGAGCATTGATAGTGATTTAGTCATAATGACCGAATGTTGGCTATCAAAAGTCACAAATATTCCACAAATAGATAATTTACATTCTTATTCAACATCGAACAATTTAAATCAAAACGATGGAGTAGTATTATACATTAAAAATGATATTCAATGTAGAGTTGAAGAACCCAAATTGAATGAAGCTAGCGGTCTGCTGATGACTAAGGGGCAAGATCTCGCCGTGCTTTGTATATATAGGCCACCGTCGTTCATTAATCTAGACAGCTTTCTTGAATCCTTAGATAATATTCTTACAGAATTGAAACAATACAAAAACATAATAATTGTGGGAGATATTAATGTGGACATAGCACAAAATAGTATTGATAAAAGAGCGGAAGAATACCTCCTTCTATTGGCCTCGCATGGAGTAGCACCTACACACGTACTACCTACTCACACAAAAACGTGCCTGGATCACGTTTTTGTTAAAACTCTGCTCCCTACAAAAACAATTGTTTGCGAAACAAGTATCACAGACCACTCTATGGTCATACTAACAATATATAAAAAACAGAAACAATATAAAGACAAATCTCAAAACTATGTCGAGACGGACTTCGAAGCCGTTATAAAGGAACTGAGCATATTGGACTGGGTAAATATTCTGCAGAACAAAAACCCCGAAGAAGCTACTAATGTATTCCTACACATAGTGACTCAGGCGCTGGATAGACACACCTCAATAAAAACTGTGTCACGACGAAAAAGAGCAATTAAGCCGTGGATAACACCAGGGCTATTGCGCTGCATGAGAAATCGAGACCGACTCAACCAAAAATTGAAAAAAGATAGCGATAATAGCATACTACGACTGACTTATAAACGATATCGAAACACTTGTAATAAACTACTAAAAAAATTGAAAAGGGCACACTTTAGGACAGAAATAGCAAAACATAAAAATAATTTAAAAAAACAGTGGGATATAATTAAGGAACTTAATAATTGCGAAAACAAAAATCTTAGATGTCAAGAGTTATTGAAATTAAAAAGTGATCCGCTAGAATCACTTAATGAGGTTAACAAATATTTTGCAAATGTTGGAAAAACGCTCGCTACAGATATACTTCGTAGAACAAAACGAAACGAGAGTGAACTTATTAAGAGTCTAGAAAAATTACAATCATCCTGCAATTCTTTCGTTTTACTTCCTGTAGACGAAATGGAGGTCCGACGACTGATTGGATCACTAAAAAATACTTCCTCTAAGGGATGGTATTACTTCTTGCTTTCTTAAGATGACTGCGCCCGTTTTAGCCATGCCGATCACAATTATTTGTAATCTATGCTTTACTGTTGGGGAATTCCCTAAAGCATTAAAAAAATCAATTTTAGTACCTTTGCATAAGTCTGGGGACCGAGACATAGTGTCTAACTATAGACCAATATCCTTGCTGCCTTCTCTCTCAAAAATAATTGAAAAAGCTTTAAATAATAGAATCAAAAATTACTTAGAAAAGTATAATCTACTGTCACGGAATCAATTTGGGTTTAGACAAAACAAATGCACTGATGACGCTATGCAACAACTTATGGCAGAAGTAGTAAACAGTATCGATAAAAATAAAAAATGTTTGAGTATATATCTAGACTTGGCTAAAGCCTTTGATACTGTCTCTGTCCCTTTACTCCTTAAAAAGGCAGAATGCAAGGGTATTAGGGGTCTGCCTCTGAAATTGATCGCTGACTACCTGTCCAATAGAAAGCAAGTCGTTAGGCTTGATAATTACTCAAGTACGGAAGAGTCTATTGAATATGGGGTACCACAGGGCAGTATTTTGGGCCCCACCCTGTTTCTTATATACATTGACGATTTATCAAGTTTAATAATAAAGCACGGAGAAATAATTACCTTTGCAGACGACACGGTCATTACTTTTACGGGTGGGGACTGGAAGGAGGTAAACGATAACGCCGAAAAGGGGTTCAGTCTAGTTACTAAGTGGCTAGATAGCAATCTGTTGACACTCAATCAATCTAAAACAAAAATAATTACTTACTATATAAATAAAATTTCTAAACCACCTCCTGAAATGATAACTGTACGAGCCCACACATGTAAATTGCCTACCACGCAAAATTGCGATTGTTATTGTCTCGATATCGCTTCATCAGTCAGATATTTGGGGATCCATATAGATGAGCAACTGAACTGGAACAACCAAATCTCAATCCTATCGAAGCGGGTAAGAAAACTATTGTATGTTTTCAGAAATCTACGATATGTCTGTGACCCAAAGCTGCTTAACACAACCTATTACGCGTTATGCCAATCAGTTATTACATATGGCATATCCATTTGGGGAGGATGTGCTAAGACTCAGCTGATCAAAGCAGAAAGAGCACAACGGGCTATTTTAAAAACTATGCTGTTTAAAAAATATAGATTTTCGACCGATGAACTGTACAAGTTAAGTGCTGTTCTTAGCGTTCGACAACTATACATTGAGAAAATCTTACGTATTCAACATAGCAAACCACCGGATTTTCCAGACGCTATACGAAGAGCGTACAGAGTCTATAAACAACCAATATATAGGACAAAATTTGCCCAACGATTTCTTTTCTTCCTAGCTCCGTATATTTATAATAAATTTAATGTAACTCTAAGTCTTCGGAAATGTAATTCACACATATTTAAAAAAATTGTGCGGGAACACTTACTCTGCTTAAATTATAATAGTACTGAAGACACATTTAAAATCCTGAAATAGCAAACTCCATACTTACATACATTCATTCATTCATATAATACATACACACAATCACATTCTTATACCTACGATCAATCATACTCACATAAACACAATCACAGAAAAGCCATAATAGTATTAAGTTTAGCAATATTATTGCAAAATTAGTGTAAGTTTTTCATTTGTTTAAATTTATTTTCCTAACGGGTATTAATTTCTTAAGTTCTTACTCGTTTGTTACTCTACGGGTCACAGCAATGAGGAATAATACCCTACTGTAATACAGTATAAACTAGTACGGGGGGTATTGTGACTGTTACTGGCGGCCTTATATATTGTCAACAAATAAATAAATAAATAAATAAATAAATAAATTATAATAACTCGTGCATTTGCTCTCGGAAAGTACCATTCGGTGAACTGGAACTGATGATGAAGACCACAGAGGGCCATCGGAAATACTCAATTATATCTAAGTATATAACAGGTTAGGTTGCGATTCGATTACTTTAATATGTTTTATGCTCGTCAAAATAATGGTAATGGTGACTTCACCATGAGCTCCATTTCTCCTGGTTCTTACTAGGAGAACTCCTCAACAATTAACGTCCCTGCATCGGGAAAAGCAACATTTTGTAAAACGTGATGAGCAGTTGACATTGGGTAACTTAGATAAATTACAAACTGAACCACTAAAAGGTGAAAAATAAAAACTTTTTTACAAAAACAAAAACCGACTTCCAAAAAAAAACACTACAAAGTGAAAAATAACTTTAATTTCGGAAGTCGGTGGCAAAAAACTAAAATACAGATCCAAAGACACCGACTTCCGAAATTAAAGTTATTTTTCACTTTGTAGTGTTTTTTTTGGAAGTCGGTTTTTGTTTTTGTAAAAAAGTTTTTTACTGTTAATATTTTTTATACATATTTTGTAAGCGTTGGTAAACGTTTTTTTATTTTACGTTCTGGGAAATTGCAGTAGCCGTATTAAGTTTATTGCAATGTAGTGTGCAGCATATTTTATCGAATTTCTTTTAAACTATGAAAAATGTTTTATGTTATTATGAAATAATGATGTTTGAAATGAAAAAACGTGTTAAAAATTAATGAAAATGGTAGTTTTACTGAGCTTTCTTGCAGGTAAGAAGAGAATTAATAGTATTTTTTTTACTTTTATATATTTTTTCTTTTTCGGCACTTATTAACGTGACAAGTTAGCTAGCCTAAGAATTTTCTCATAATATTAACATTAATCATCATCAGTAACTATCTCCATACGATCTTTGACTTCGACCGACCCACTGCCACTCCTTCGATCGTTGACCCATCCAGTCTAACAATATAGGCTTCTATATTGTTAGACTGGATGGGTCAACGGTACAGTCTAATATGATAAATGATTTCATTTCTGTAAGTAGGTTTGTACAAACACTTTTATACGTCAATCATATTTTTAGGGTTCCGTACCAAAATGGAAAAAAAGGAACCCTTATGGGTTGACTCAGTCTGTCCGTCTGTCACTCACAGCTGGATATATCAAGAACTACTAGGTAATGCTATGAACTTGAAATTTGGAACAAAAGATGATGTTTACCCAACTATTTTGCAAATAAGAAAGAAACAAAAATTTATATGTTTTTTTTTGCAACAGGGCCTGAAAGGGGTCTTAAAAATTTGAAGTGGGGTTACTAGGGCATGTGGGGTATTTTCATATAATACCCCACATGCCCTAGTAACCCCACTTCAAATTTTTAGAGGGCTATTTGCATATTCTCCAACATTTTTTTTCTTTTTTTAGGCCGCATACTTTTGATGAAAAATGTAAAAAAGAATACAGTTATCTCCAAAGTTTGCTTAAATAAAAATCTGAAATTATTCTATGTGATAGAAATGTATGTATAGATTACAGGAAAAATAAAGCGGTGTCTCTAAATAGCACACTTTTTCAGAAATCATCAACAAAAATTACAAATAAATGATGGTACGGAACCCTCGGTGCGCGAGCCCGACTCACTCTGGACCGGTTTTTTTAAAAACTAGATGAGGTTGGCGTTTCCTATCTGACTACTCTGAGAAGAAAGGCCGAAACAAAGAGAGTCACAGTCTCTTTTAAAGTACAGACATAATCTTGGTCAGCTCATGTGAAGACCATGTAGATTGATGTCTGAAATGGTATTTTGAGGAAAGAAACAAACAGATTGAATGGACTTGTCCAGTCAGTGCACACTTTTGTCAGTTATCATAAATTCCATAATGGTCCTAAATATCGCCAAGGCTTTAATTCGGATTTGTTACCATTTTGGTGTACAATAAAGTATCTTGTTAGTATCTATCTAGTACGCTAATGGCGTTATCATTTATTTTCGGAATAGCAACACTTTTGCATTGCCTATTTGCCCTCTAAGCAAGGTAAATATCTACTGAGTCACTTACAAGGGCGAGGTAGGATAAAACATACACAAGTTCCTAATAAATTTGATATATTTTCAGTGATCATATTTATTCCGCTGAAATCGAGACAACATTTTATTCCGGTAAGATTGTTATTTACTTATCAAGACGAGTATTTACCCAAATTGAGAGATATTTTTTTTGCATATGGATAACGTTGGAGTAAAATATGTACTTAGGTAATATAATAAGGCCATCCTGTGGTTATAACTACAATTGACCAATTCGGAAGTAATTATTATTTCTATACAACTTTAAATTAAGATTATTTCTCTAACAAACGAAAATTACCGGATATTTTTTCTATGATTATATTAGTCAGGTTTGGCAATTTTACATGGTAAATAAGATCTGTATAATATATTCCTTTGTTATATTTAAAAATGCGATCGCTTTTCATCGTGTTTTCATAAAATTTTCGCATAGGTACTTAATTAGGTATTCCATTAACAAAGTCCCAAATATTCTGCTTTTCGTATTGAAGATTGACCACCATTGACACGTATTTTTAGTTATTAAAAGTCAGGACGAAGTCACGAAATCCTCAGTGATCAAAACAGTATTCGTTACTCTTAATGATTTATTAGAAAAATAATTGTGTCGTTTTTAAATTCGTTTAAGAACTTCGGGATATTTCTGAAAGTGTTAATTATATTCATAATCATTTATTGTTAATTATATTGCCGGGGTTGGTCCGTAGATCATCTTTACATACCGAGACTCCTCCGTGCCTCGGAATCTATAGTCTGCCTAGCCTTTTCCTAACTATGTTGGGGTTGGCTTCCAGTCTTTTCGGATGCAGATGAATACCAGTATTTAACATGGAGTGACTGCCTATCTGACTTCCACAACCTAGTTATTGGGTAACACAATACCTACATAAGTTAAACTCTTCTCTTCTCGGTGAGTTTCAGAAACGAACTTTAGTTTATTGCCTATAGACTTTAAATTGATGCTGTCACTTTCTTTTTGATACATAAATATAAGGGATGGCATGAATTTAAAGTCAGACAGAAATTCCATTAAACTAAAGTTCATTTCTGTTTTACTAACGACTGTGCTCTTTAACAGTTCATGGAAATGAACCAGTGTCTTCTAGCCGACATTTGCAATCACACGTGGATTCCCGAGTGTGGTTATTATGAAAAGAGGAAACATACCAGACTGTTCATAGATGAATGCGACATGTACGAGTATAACTGTGATAACAATATGAGTAAGTATCTATAGTGCAGAGGAGCTCGTGGCTAAGTAATAAGTAATAGCTGCTCGGGCGATCATCAGTGACCATCGGTGACCATCTTTACATACCGAGACTCCTCCTTGCCTCAGAAAGCACGTTAAGCCATTGGTCCCGCCTGTCATTTGTGGATTTTTGACAGTCGTTACGGGTCATCAGAAGCTTGAAAGTCTGACAACCAGTCTTACCAAGGGGTATCGTGTCACCCAGTCACTGGGTTGTGGAGGTTAAATAGGCAGTCGCTCCGTGTAAAATACTGGTATTCAGCTGCATCCGGTTAGATTGGAAGCCGACCCCAACATAATTGGGAAAAGGCTAGGCGGATTGATCTATAGTGCAGAGACGAGCAAGCTCTTTTAAGCCCCGGTGGCTTTAATTGGAACTCACGAAATCACAGTAAAATTGTCAATAAGTCGTTCTTTGTTTACCGACAGCCCACCCCGGGGACAGCTGTCACCGAGATGGGCTTGGTTCATTATATTATGTTAGAGCAAGACTTTACTTAAAGCAAGACTTTACATAAAGCAAGACTTGGGCCGCCAGACTTTCCTTATTTTCTGATGAATGCGGGCATTGGGATGCGCTCGAGCCAATTCTCACAGTGAAGTAAGATACTGCTATAAGAGATGGTGGTAGACCCCACTGTCAGTTGCGACCACTAAAATAGTGTTTTTAAGGGTTCCGGACCAAAATGGTAAAAAGGAACCCTTGTGGTGTGACTCAGTCCCAATTCTCACAGTGAAGTAAGATACTGCTATAAGAGATGGTGGTAGACCCCACTGTCAGTTGCGACCACTAAAATAGTGTTTTTAAGGGTTCCGGACCAAAATGGTAAAAAGGAACCCTTGTGGTGTGACTCAGTCTCAATTCTCACAGTGAAGTAAGATACTGCTATAAGAGATGGTGGTAGACCCCACTGTCAGTTGCGACCACTAAAATAGTGTTTTTAAGGGTTCCGGACCAAAATGGTAAAAAGGAACCCTTGTGGTGTGACTCAGTCCCAATTCTCACAGTGAAGTAAGATACTGCTATAAGAGATGGTGGTAGACCCCACTGCCAGTTGCGACCACTAAAATAGTGTTTTTAAGGGTTCCGGACCAAAATGGTAAAAAGGAACCCTTGTGGTGTGACTCAGTCTCAATTCTCACAGTGAAGTAAGATACTGCTATAAGAGATGGTGGTAGACCCCACTGTCAGTTGCGACCACTAAAATAGTGTTTTTAAGGGTTCTGGACCAAAATGGTAAAAAGGAACCCTTGTGGTGTGACTCAGTCTGTCTGTCTCAGCTGGATATCTCAAGAACTACTAATGCTACTTATCAACTTGAAATTTGGAACAGTTTTAGATGACGTTTGCTCAACTATTTTTCAAATAAGAAAAAAATAAAATCAATCAATCTGCCTAGCCTTTTCCCAACTATGTTGGGGTCGGCTTCCAGTCTAACCGGATGCAGCTGAATACCAGTAATTTACATGGAGCGACTACCTGCCTGACCTCCACAACCCAGTAACTGGGTAATACGATACCCCTTGTTAAGACTGGTTGTCAGACTTTAGGGCTTCTGACGACCCGTGACGACTGTCAAAGATCCACGAATGACAGCCAGGACCAACGGCTTAACGTGCTTTCCGAGGCACGGAGGAGTCTCGGTATGTAAAGATGGTCACCCATCCACTGACCAACTTCGGCAAGCGTAGCTTAACCCAATGGATCGACCCGTGCGGCTGTAATTACTTAGCCACGAGCTAGAAATAAATAAAAATATTATGTTTTTTTCTGCAACAGGGACTGAATGGGGGTTTTAAAAATTCGAAGTGGGGCTACTAAGCCATGTGGGGTATCATACGAAAGAGCGCTGTTTGCACATTCTCAAACATTTTTGTCCTTTTTTTAGGCCACATAGTTTTTGACTTTGGATAAAAAATGTTTAAAAAAATACCGTCCCCCCCCTTATCTCCGAAGTTTGCATACTTACAGAAAAATCTGAAATTATTTTATGTGATAGAAATGTATGTATAGATTACAGGAAAATAAAACGATGTCTCTAAATAGCATAGTTTTTGCAGAAATCATCAACAAAAATTAGATATAAATGATGGTACGGAACCATCGGTGCGCGAGTCCAACTCGCTGTTGACCGTTTTTTTTTTAAATACTAACATTAGCATATGATTCCAGGATATGTTTTCACAAACTATTCGGAATGCTTCGGACCCGCGACCTGTCCAAGTATTCCAAGTTTATTGACAAGAGTGCAAGACTTTTATATCTATTACGCAGACGGAAGAAGGATGCTGTACCACCCACCCGGGGGAAGATCCCAAACAAACCACATGTTCCCGTTCCCAACAACAACTGAAACAACTCGTTCCACAAAGTATAATGAAAGGAGGAGGTACACTCCAGAGAAGACGGGAAGGTACAAGCCCTGGACTGATCCTCCATGTGCTCCTTGTGAGAGAAATAAAATTAAGACGCGTTCCGAGTCACACGCAACACTCTCTCAGTACTGGCCTCCCTTAGAACAAAGATTCCCGTCGGAAGTTCTAAGGGAGGCCGCTCTCTTAGAACTTCCACCGGGAATGTCCTTTTGGGGGGCAACAAAAAGCACTACAAGACGCACCACGCAACGCACCACAAGACGCACTACAAAACGTACTACGAGACGTAAACCCACTACTCAGGTAATTGACAAGTCAATAAAGATTTAAATCGTTAGATTTGCCCTAACCTTAGCTCGCATGAAAAATTGAGAAGAGTAGCTCACACATCCCGCATGGAATGATAGATACGATGTGTCCGAGAGAGTGAGCGAAACAATACTGTTATAATGTCATTGTCAATAAAACAGAAACCTGCGTAGTAATTACGTATCACACTAACAATTCCTATATATGTCTTTTATTTTGATAATTTGACAGCATTGATTGCGTTATTGACTTCGTCGACCAGACGAATTTTTCAAACATTAACAAATACACATAAAACAAACACAAATATACATTAGCAATTTATTAGGAAATTCCATCATGTTATGGTTCCTACAAACAGGCGCGACACGCAGCACAAAGTTACCAATCGTCGCGCGACTCGCGGTGCCTTTGTGTCGCGTGAGATTTGCATCGTGCGTCACGCCTGTTTGTAGGAGCCTTTATGCAATTAGGGTGCTGACCATCTTTTGACACGGTTGGGTGAATCTACTGATTTAAATCGTTGCAAGACAAGATAAGAGTCTTGATTTCGATTATCCCATTGGTGAGTAAAGCCTCTTTTCGTATAGAGAAAGAAACACCACGCTTCTCCAGTTAGTAGCAATTAGTACAAAAAAGAAGAAGAAGACGAGGAGAAGTTGCTGAACATTTAAAAGAGGGTTTTCATGAAAATTCACGACACCAGTTGACGCCACTTTGACAAGAGGTCTTCCATTTCGACAATGAATATAAAATGCATGATGGCGTTCATCATTCGTTTCATTCAGTCGTTCACCATTCAGTCACGAATAAAGAATATACTTAGAGCTTAGAAAATATACATCTAGATCGAGCCACCGCGTGGCCGGTCATGAGACAGCAATATTAACAGTGAAAGTACTTTGTTTGGCAACATTTTTAAATTTTGCCATGCAAAGTACTTTGTTTGGCAACATTTTTAAAGCAAAAATACGGCACGCCGTAAGGGACAGAAGATACGATGCTTTGTCTCAATTTTCCTAATTATTTCGTATATATGTGTCTCACTTCCACACTTCACACTGTAATCATGGCAACGTCTAGATGTAGGTCTAGGTAGGCCTATAATGTCATTGACATTTCAGAAAACCCTCATTAAAGGAAAAAAACTGCTTTTCATTTATGTTCAACAAAACGTATGGACTGGTTGATTTTTTTCGCGATTCGGGGTTTGTTACACAGTCAACTTTGCTGATAATTTTGAGTACAATGACATCCTTTCCGGTCTAGGGTAA
The DNA here is from genome assembly GCA_905163495.3 of Cosmia trapezina. Classification (NCBI taxonomy): domain Eukaryota; kingdom Metazoa; phylum Arthropoda; class Insecta; order Lepidoptera; family Noctuidae; genus Cosmia; species Cosmia trapezina. Next base: position 13,861,930 of record LR991042.1, read on the forward strand.
ACAAAAACTAATATTGTTTTGGTACGTGTACGAATATGTAATTAAAAAAACTTTTTTTTGTACAGATTCTTCGAAAGGCACCAAAAAGGATGGTAATCTTTAAAAATGTGACAGTGTGGAAAAACGGAAAGATGTACCACAAGGTCATCAAAGGAAAGGGTTCAATTATCACAACGAACGACGATTCTGATTTTTTGGAGTAATCAAAGTAACAAATACAAATATATCTACAGGGTCAAATTAAATTAGTTAGTGAAACTCCGCAGACGTAAAATCTGATTATAAACTGATATTTCATGTACGTTGAGCCAAAAAAAATCATATAATCCATTTTTTCTTGTTAAAGGCTCTTACAGACAGAGGCGATATCGCGTCGCGACGTGTCGCGAAGCGGTGTTGCGACGCGATAATATCGCAATATCGCTCGCGATATCGCCTCTGTCTGTAAGAGCCTTAAGTCATGTTTAAATATTGATACCCATCACATATGCGGAATTTCGCTAGCTAATTTAATTTGACCCTGTATGAATAAAATTAAATATAAAAACTGTTGCCTAGCGTTCACTATGCATGCTAATCTCATACCTAATAAATAATTTTATGTAAATATAAGTAGATTCGACTTTTGAATATTTTATGTTGTTTTCGAAGATTCCAAAACTTTCAAATATCAATGCTCAAAAAATCGACATTCTTTTTTTTCAATTCAATAGGATCCTAACGAGACTGCATAATAATAACTTCTGACACTTCTGAGTTCTTTATGGAGGATTCGCTGTGGTAGCCCGCGAAATTTTCTTCCGTTTTATGCAATTTACATGTCAGGTTGTATCTTGATCAAAATATGATACGCGACAATAAAACATAAGTATTTATATAATTTTAACCACAAAAATCATTAATACATCCCTCTAAGTCCAAAATCAGACCAAACCACGGCTAATTTATTAAGTATTATCAGATTTTTATGGTAAAAATTATGTGAATACATTTGTCACTGTCGCGTATCATATTTAAATCAACATACAAGATACTGACCTGCAAATTGCAAAAAACCCAAAAAAAATTGAATTTCGCAGGCTACCACTGCACATCACCTCCAAGGTAGCCCGCGAAATTCAAATTTTCTTACTTTTTTTGCAATTTGCAGGTCAGTATCTTGTATGTTAATCTAAATATGATTCGCGATCGTGAGAAATCTGTATTTATAGAATTATAATCATTAAAATCATCAATACAACTCTCTAAGTTCATATAATCCTAATGAATTACTATTACACGAAGTATTGACATTTAGGATTACTATAACAGTTTACCTACGGCCGCTCCGTGCGTAACTGCCGCGCGCTCGAACTGCTGCATACTGATATATACTGAGATTTCGAAGCGCGTCATTTCAGCCATTTCCTATGAAGATAAACTACTGTAAAATTATTATACTGTGCTATTACTGCGGTGAGCGTCGCGACATGACTTGCTCGGGCTCCGGTTGAGTTCGAATGTAACCGGGCCATAAGTTTTATACGTAAGCACCTATAGCGTAAAAAAATATCTGTTTAATTGAGTGTGTGATGCTGCTGAAAAAGTTGATATTTTTGTTATTAACCCCCTGCGTTTCAAATGCACCCCATGTGTGCATAAGGACAAACCTTTACATAATAGGTATATAAGCTTATATTACATATTATAGATTATGCCGACGCATGCTACCTGGATGCTACTGAAGAGCTATTAAACAAGCTTGAGCGCTTGCAAAACTTGTGCATTCGCTTTGTTTTCGGTCTTCGAAAGTATGACCATGTTTCTCATATTCGCAAGGAACTCAAGTGGCTCCCAATCCGCCTTCGCAAGAACACTCGGATTTTATGTCTCCTCTTCAACATCTTACACAACCCGTCTTATCCTTCCTACCTGCGTGAGCGTTTCTCTTACACTCGCCCTAGCGACGCACCGTGTAGATCACACCTTAGATCCCTCCTTAAATCTCATCCTCATAAAACTAGCTACTATTCTTATTCCTTCTCTGTCCATGCTGTAAGATTGTGGAACTCGCTTCCGCCTAGCATTCGCGATTTAAAAACTGTGTCGCTGTTCAAATATCGATTAAAAGAGCATTACCTTTCCTCTCAAATGTGAGTATTTATATATAGCATATGCATGTTTATATATTTTAGCTTTATGTATTTATTTAAGTATATGTTAATTTTTATTAATATTCCCAACTACATATGTTGGGGTCGGCTTCCAGTCAAACCAGATGCAGCTGAATACCAGTATTTTACATGGAGAGACTGAAAATCTGACCTCCACAACTCATTTACTGGGTAGGTAATACGATACCCTTTGGTAAGATGGTTCTCAGACTTTCGGGCTTCTGACGTCCAGAAACGACTGACAAAGATCCACGAATGACAGGTAAAACTAAGACAAAAGATATCGCTACTCATCTGCATGATATTAATTACACAGGGTGTAAGTGTAAACAATGGGAATCTTTTAAGGGGTCATTGTACTCAACATTATGAACAAGTTTTACAATGGGACCAAACCTGAAATCGCGAAAAAAAATCAGCTGTTCAGTACATTTATGTTCGCATAATTCGTCAAAATTAAAAGTAGGGAACAGCTGATTTTTTATCGCGATTTCAGGTTTGGTCCTATAGTAAAAGTTGTTCATAATGATGAGTACAATGACCAATTAAAAGATTGCCACTATTTACACTTACACCCTTTTTTTTTTTTTTTTTTTTTGAGGGTGGGAAATCATCAAATAACTTCTCCCGCTCTGGGTGGAGCGGAAGGGCGTGTCAGACTTTTACTGACTAAAACCCACCCGTGTTCCTTCAGTTGCCTATGCCAGGGCCGCGGTAACCCCTTCGGACAATCCGCGACCCCAGCGGCGTCGGCCCTATTGGACCCCGTCACTTGCTGACATCTCTTTGAGGCGCGCGTGGAACACAACGCGCCTACACTTACACCCTGTATTTAAAATGTCTTTGAAATTTGGGATCTCGAATTCGTTACGAAGATCAAGGCAAATAATATTAGGAAGAAAACATAAACCATACATACAAAATTGCTTATATGAAACCATTTTCACTTGTGTATTTTATCACACGCAATAAAAGGCTGAAACATTTCACAATCAAACAGGATTTATTCTTCACGCTTACTTTATTGTTTTGATTGGTTTTACAGCGATGTATATACAATCATTGGCGACCAACACGTTCTCCAAATTACGCAATTTAAGAACAGAAAAAAAATGGTTTGTTACATTGATTCAATACTAAATTATGAAAGTGGTAAATGAAAACTCGTTGAGCAATGATTAAAATTAAAAAAAAACATTTTGATAACAAAATGTTTGTTGAAATTCTTATAGCTTTATGTAAGTGTTTAAACCCCTTAATAACAAGGAAATATGTTTCACTTTGTGGATTTTTCTATCAATTTATGAAACTATTAACAAATTCGATTTCGATTCTGAAACTATTAATAATATTTCTAATTTCAGCTTGTGTTTTAATTCACCCAACACTACATCATTACGTTGGGGTATGATCACTAAATAGTGTATAATTATAAGAATTATCAGACTATTACTGTCCCACTGGTGGGCAAAAGCACAGAGAAGACACGCTTCTCATTCAGAGAAGACACGAGCATTGAACACCACGCTACTCAGGACTCGTTGGGGATTTCAGACTAGTCTATATTAACTACAAAGTCCAGGTTTCCTCACGATGTTTTGCTTTTTGATATTCTTGCAGGATTTCGATGACTGCACCGCATCAAAAGTTTGCAACCATACATGGACACCCGTTTGTGGTCATCTTGAAGTAGATTTAAGTTACCGAATGTTTTTGGATGACTGTGATTTGCACGAGTATAATTGCGATAATAATACAAGTAAGAAAGTAAAACATAAAATAATTACATTCGAAAATAACAATGTCGTTTAAAAAAGCACTATTTTTAGGGTTCCATACCCGAAGGGTGCCAAACGGAACACTATTACTAAGATTACTAAGCCTCTGCTGTCCGTCCGTCTGTCTGTCTGTCTGTCAGCGGGCTGTATCTCATGAACGGTAATAGGTAGACAGTTGAAATTTTCACAGATTGTGTACTTTTATAGCTATTAAATAAAATTAAGTTAACAATTAAAGGGGGTACAATAAACTTTTGAAAAAAAAAATTTTTACTCTGGTAAGTGGGGTGTCATTGTCTAGAACTCACCGATTAGAGAACGAATATTTTTTTTATCTTCAACAACAAATTTATAGGGGGCCGCAAAAGTTGTCAGTTTAGGTATAGACAAGTTAGGAATTTCGCAACAACTAAACAAGTTAGGAATTTGAAAGTTCTGTATACATGATATACAGAACTTTCAAATTCCTAACTTGTTTACTTACCATATACTGTATTTAATCAACAAATACAAAATATATCCAATGAGTGATTTTCTGAAACTGCAAAAAATTGCTTTGTAATTCACAGTATCATGAAATACGAAGTTATCTTTGCGATTGTTAATATTTAAGATGTAATTTATATTCGTCGTTAAGTATTTTGATTAAAATAAAAGTTAGAAATTAAAGGGGCCCCATAAAATCAGGTATTTAAAAAAATATTAGTTAAACATTGTACGGTACGGTACCTTTCGTGTGCCAATACGACTAGCACTTGGGCGGTTTTTTTATAAATATTTTCTAATTTCAGCATATCTTGAAGTAGCTACTGAAATATGTAGCTTAAAGTGTACCCAAGGTCATATCGCTCCAACTCCTATGCCATCACCTCCTCAGGTAAGCATGCAGCAATCCTAAAATTACATATATCAAAGTAGTTACTGAAACGACTAAAGACAAGACTGATACTTCTACTATATTTGTAGCTCCGATGACATTAAAGATGACAACAGAAGAACCTAAAACTACAAACAAACTAACATTGGCAATGACTACAAAAGCTACTACTACTGAAACAACTGTTATTACTAATGTTAACGCATCTTCAGACGTAACTACTGTTAAACCTGTTATTGAAACCACTACTACAACAGAATTACCTCCGATAAGTAATGAAAATAATATCAATGACGATGAAAACACAATCCCAGAAGACACTACACGTTCAACAAGCATTGCTACGACTGCAAAGCTCGGACTAGGTTGCTATCCTAAGCGTTGCTCTTTGCCTTCTGCTTGGGAAACTACATCTGTGGGTGAAACAAGAGATTTTGTACAAATACTCAGGGAACGCTACGGCAATAGAATCAAATTTTTGAGGGATACAACTCATTTTCCCAAACAGCCTACATATGCCAGAAAAAGTGAAGCCTTTTTACCCGGTTATCACATGGAATTAGGAACATGGAAAACACTGTTGAATATCAAATAAATTTTGATAATAATTTGGGATTTTTTAATGTAGTAGTTACAGTTTTGCATTCCAGTAAAATACGTCATAATAAAGTGAGCTTACAATATTATAGAATATTGAAAGATCTTGTTTTAAATATTCTATTTAGTTGTCCTGCAGGAGGAATCAGACATAAGGCGAAAAATATATTACACCCAACAAATCCTTGATTGTAAGACCCCGTAATTTTGCCGTTGCTGCATGAGATAACCTTGAAAAAAACTGTACGTTTTGGGTTAAAATCCCATTGGATTTCACAATGGTGTGTTTTCTTAAAGCTATCTACAATAATTATATCCATTAAATAAAAAAAAAAAAACCGGCCAAGTGCGTGTCGGACCACGCACAATGAAGGGTTCCGTAGTTGAAAAGAATTTATCCCAAAAACAAACTTAACATTGGATATCAAAAAAAAAAAAAAAATATGCCATAAAATTACAAATTCACAATTTTCGGGCTTTTTCCTTTACTTGTGCTGTGAGACCTTGCTTTTTGCCAAATTTCATGATTCTGGGACGACGGGAAGTACCCTATAGGTTTTGATTTACTTGCGAGTATCAAAAAATGTCGCATAAATGGCCGTATCTTTTTATTGCGTTGACTTAGAAGTTTGATCTTTTCAGAACTCCAAGGGACCATAGACCTACGTATTTGATATTAATTTTAGCTTGATACATTCACGCGTTCCTGAGAAAACGGTCTTGACAGACTGACAGACAGACAGACAGATGGACAAACAAGTGATCCTATAAGGGTTCCGTTTTTTCCTTTTGAGGTACGGGACCCTAAAAAGACTAACGTTGTGGCATTATTGTTCTAAAAGCAGATTATCTTAAACGACCTTAAATTCGTTGTACGTGCGTGAGTCTGGCCAGTACACAATACTAATTGAGGCTTTTAGCAACAATTTGTCTACAATCACGACATTGACTTGATCCTTTTGACAAAGGAGTTCGCATTTCGTATCTAAGATCTCAGACACTAATCTTCTCACGTGATGCATAAAAGCTACTAGTTGTTTTAACATTTGCTCATTCATTTAAATCCTGGTTAGAATCAGATTCAGACTATTGCCAATTTGTGGCTAGGCAACATTAGAATGCAAATGCGGAACGATAAATGTTGGTATATGCCCAAATCCTGTGTCGAGTGCTAAATACATCGCATCGTGCTTGGAATTGATTAAAATTAAATGTTGAATGTGAATATTACGTAAAAGATACACGTGTTACCCAAAATTTATATTTTTTATATTTGGTGTATACAGAACAAAACTAAACACAACAAAAACAAAAAACAAACAAACAAAACTGGCGAAAAGTGGGTGTACTTACTATGAGTACACCTCTGCCTAACCCTTTGGTTAAACAAGGCGTGATAGTATGTTGTGCTGTTATATACCGGATGACTTTTTTTACCGTCTCGAAAAAAAATGGGTATATTAGGCGAACGGAGCAGAAGCCTATGGCATAGCTAACTTTTATTTTTTTATTTTTTTAAATCTAATCATATGCAGGCTGCATATGATTTGAATTTCGATATTTTTAAACAATTTATTATTTTTTTTCAAAATTTCTGTTTTTATGGTACAAAAATGAAAAGTTCACATGGAATTTGTAGTATTTATTGGTACTTATATAATTTTTTCTGTCTAAGCTATTAAAAAAAAAAAAAACTAGGTATGCCATAAGCTTCTACTCTGTTCACCTAATATACCCAATTTTTTTCGAGACGTTAAAAAAAGTCATCCAGTATGCACCTACAGTTATGCTAAAGTAGATTTAGATCATTGTAAAAACAATTGCGAATGAAGAAGGAGCAACAAGTGTAAAGGGCTGTGATACAGAAGAAAATTTAAGGTAACGTGGTGTAGATATTGGTATAATTATCGTAGTGCACTGCTAGATACTGCACCCTAATTGCGTAACACATTATCGATCGGACTTGGTTTCATTTTGAAACAAATTGCTAATCCATTGCTTCATATATTCGAAAAATGTGTCTGCTCGACAACGTAACTAACGCAATGAATGTCGTTGAACTGTCAAAATGAAACCAACTCCGATTGATAATGTGTTACGCAATTAGTGTACTGTTTTCCTCAAGTTGCCCAACTTTGCTTCGATAAAAAACCAAATCATTTTGCTAATTCTATTTTTGAAAAAAAACGTGACATGAATTTTGGGTTAATCTATCCAAAATTCAAAAATGACGTCATGATAATTTGCAACAATGCCGTTAAGTGGTACAAGTAAGCTAATGCCAAGGACGCCATTGTTGCGATCGCAGATACCGAAATGGTAAGAGCTGTGGAATTACTCCGCGAATTATATGTTGCAACTGTTGGCGTTGCTAGAATCACATGACGGGCTATGATTGGTATTGCGTTACTGAGATCTACTGGCCCTTTGTGTATTCGTGCTTCATTGCATATTGAAGGTAAAATTAATATAATCTTTAGTCGTGGTGTTGGATTTTGAGCGATAGGTAAAATGATATTTAATTTGAAGAGGACTGTGGTCGCAAACATTCCTTTTAACTCTTTAAACGTCGATTGACACCCAGGTGTGCAGATAACAATAAAAAATCTGTTGTGTCTGTATTGCCGTGTGACGGGTTAAGGGGTCATTGTGCTCATCATTGCAATGACCCCTTAAATGTATGCCATGAATTTAATTTCACCCTGTATACTATCAGATTAGTGTTTATTTTTATTTATTTATTTATTTATTTAAGGATTACCACCGAGATACATTACAATTGACAACATTCGCTATGGGACCAAACCTGAAATCGCGAAAGAAAATCAGCTGTTCCCTACATTTATCTTCGCATTACTCGTCAAATAAAATCACTTTAATCAGTGTTTTTTTTTTGCTTTGGATAGACGTACTGAACGCTGTGCTAAAATTTGTCCATCTATTTTAATGGGGCCTCATATAATATAGATAATTTATTTATTTATTTATTTATTCATAAGGCAACTACAACAGGTAACAAACAAAGTAGACATATAACTAAATTTACATTAAAGGTTTCGACCTGATTATCACCCAAAACGTAATCGCACCATATGACCAGCAACACAATAAATATATAATTAACACAACTACAGTAAAAAATGAAACTAGTTCACAAGTTACAGCCACAAGGTCATCTGCCCTCCGACACACTGCTACCTAGGCAGAGAATGTGTAGGAGACCAAACACCAGGTAAAGTATTACATAATAGACCAAAAAATTACATTATTAAAATTAAACTTTACAAGATTAAAAAGAAAGAGTACAAACAAGTCTTTTGAAAGCAGCGGCACGGGAATCGAAGATGTCAATACTGTTATTGTCTTTTGAAATAATAGATAATTTATTCATTTCTCATCAGAAATGCTGTTGTGGACAGGAATTGCTTAATCTAAGACTTAAAGGGTTAACATTTGTGAGAGACTGGTGCCCGAAAAAGGCATGAAATACCTGTGTTACGGGTCACCAGGCCCATATACAATTTATATCAGCCATCTTCTCAGTAGGTATACCACCCTGTTCCAGCCATATCATTCTTCACACAATCCAGCTATAGTTTCCTAGGTCTTCCTTAAGCGTTAACTGAATGAAACATGATACCTTATTACATGGTAAAGAAAAAAAAGAAAGAAAAATCGTTTATTCTGCACAAATAAAACGCACATTAGAAAATAAAAAAATAACAAAGTACACACATTATGCAAAGTAAGCAAAAGCCTCGAATCCAAGTTGTCTTTTGTTAGATACTGTTTAGCCAATAAATTCCTCGGATTAATCAACACAGCAGCCTATCTGTTGGAACTAATTATAGAATCTATTTAGATAGTGGCCAGACGGCGACATGTACTAATTAATGCGATAATCGTATGCTGTCGATATTCTGTCGAACTTATAGTGTTTACCTTTGAGAATTAGGTTAAGTAATCGAATCACTGATTCTAAGTACTTACTGTATGTACAATTAGCTTATGCCCGCAGCTTCGCTTGCTTGGATTTCGGAAGTTATCCCACGAGAACTACCTGGATAAAAGTATCCTATGTCCTAATCCAGGCCATGGTCTACCTGTGTTCCAAATTTCATCCAAATCCCTTCAGCCGTTTGAGCGTGAAAGCGTAACAAACAAACAAACTCACTTTCGCATTTATAATACGACTAGCTGCGCCCGCGGTTTCACCCGCGTACACCGGGATAAAAAGTAGCCTATGTGTTAATTTATGGTATAAGCTACATAGTAAAGGGTAGGGTACATAGCAAATTTCATCCAAATCGGTCCAGCCGTTAGAGCGTGAAGAAGTAACAAACATACACACACACACACACTCACAAACTTTCGCCTTTATAATATTAGTGTGATGAGATTAGTTAGGATCTTCTTTCTTTACTCCGTGGTTAGGATAGTTAGGATTAGGATTGTAGAGATACTTAAGATGAAAGTACGAACAGTACGCTAGGCTTTATGTAATGTTAGTGGAATTTTTAATAATCTTGTTACTTACTACTTAATATTTTAAATTCTTATATTTGAAGTGAGACTTTCATTTGTTTATCGTAACATTTCTATCCTCTTAAATTCTTGGGGCTGATTTCGGAAACAGATGGCAGGTTTTGTTCGGAAAAATTTACAAAAATTCATAATTATTCCTCGGTTAAAGATATCCGCAAAATTTAGTCGAGTAAAGGTATTGTTTGAGACATAAATATAAAATACCATGAAGGCTGCTTCATATCCCAGCGAAAATGTGGGATAAAGAAAGTCATCATTCTCCTGCCCTTATCCCAATTTATTTAGGGTCAGCGCAACATGTCCGTTTATTCCATACTTCTCTAGCCATGTCATCTTTCACACAGTCCATCCATCGTTTCTTTGGTCTTCCCCTACTCTTACAGCCATCGAAATTCGTACTCTATACTCTACTAAAAAAGATAGTGCCATTTAAAATTAAAATAAATTCATTTTATATGAAAGGTTATCTCCGCGTAATTTTTCTGAAAGATCGAGGTTCTCATTGCCTGTCTTTTCAGATTAAATGTGAAAAGACTGGTAATGAGATATTCAATCTTAAAATGTTTATGTAGGATGTAGGGATAATTTTCCATTTTATGTTATTTTATTAACAGAAAAGAAACATCTTCTGTTACTTAGTAATTTGCTATTTGAACTTTCCAAAGGTAGAGTGTTAATTTTAATGTAGAGGTACCGTTTTCTTAGAAAAAACTTACGTGTCTACTCACTTTTGAACTTTTAACGTTGAAGGTATTATAAGCTAAGTTAGCGTGTTTAATATTATAGGAGTTTTTATATGATTGGTATAAATTACGATAAATCACACTTCACACTAATCACATGACACTATAATATTATAAAGGCGAAAGTTTGTGAGTGTTTGTATGTTTGTTACTCCTTCACGGTCAAACGGCTGGACCGATTTGGATGAAATTTGGTATGTAGATAGCTTATACCCAGGATTAACACATAGGCTACTTTTTATCCCGGTTTACGCGAGTGTCAGTACCAGTACCAGCTATAGTTTAGAGTAAAAATGAGTAATGATTGTATAAAAAGGAAGTAATTTAAAAAAAAGCAGGGTCTAAAAGGTCTAAATAATAGCATCCTGAAATTCAATAACATGAAAAGGACCAACATTGTATGTTCTATCGACAAAATGGACGGCTTTACCGCTCGGCCACGACCTTGCTGCTACCAGCGGTGACTTGGCGCGGAGTGGTAAGCGGTAGGAACAAAATTAAATGTATGAAGCCGCTACGTGCGGTACCTCGTGGTGTGCTTCATACATTTTAGTATAATTGTTCTTAGCGCTCGCCGCTCCGCGCTAAGCTGGCGATAGTAGCGGCAAGGTCGTGGCCGAGCGATTACAGCTTAAAGTAGCTTTTTGTAATGTATACTGATTCACCCTGCCCCCTATGGTCCTTTGTTTGTCCTACAATTACAGTTTAGAGGCATGAGGAACAGGCTGTGTAAAGTTCACTCATCCTCTATTGAAAAGGGAGGATCCTCCGACCAGACGGTTGTCGTGTCTGGTGGGCTACTGCCCGACGGTTGATGTCGGGACCTTGTATAATGCTAGTCGCGTGGTAAACTCTAATTGAGCGATGCAGTATTGCGTGACGTCATGTCATTGTGATGCGTAGTTCGTATATGGCGATGTAGATGCCGCCACAACAGTTGGCAAGCAAAATTGTTTCGTAATGGGAAAGGCCTGACGTTTGTCGCTTTAACGCTACAGAAGTAGTATCAACATTAAAACTACTCCAGAACGAAGCAATACGAAGCTTTGAAGAGTTATTGGTTTCCTGTTGGAGGCAAAGTTAGCAAAAAGTAAAGGTAGGGAACTCGTAAAGTTGTGCAATTTCACGAAGCGAGGGTGGATTTTTTTCCCTGTTCTGTTTCAACATTTTTATGTTAAAAGATTTTTATTTTTCGCTCCATGTATTCAGCTGCATCCGGTCAGACTGGAAGCCGACCCCAAAATAGATGGGAAAAGGCCAGGCAGATGATGAAATTTATTTACTATTTGGAAAGATACTCCTATACGAAGTTTTTTTTCCCTATAAGACGATTATTTTATGCTGCCGCTATTTTTTACAAATTAAAAATGAATTAAAGCATGTTTCACACATTAATTTTAAAAAGGGCCAAGTGCGTGTCGGACCACGTACAAGGGTTCCGTAGTTGAAAAGAATTTATCCCTAAAACAAACTTAGCATTGTAATCCCAATTTTTTTTATTGTGATAAAATTACAAATTAACAATTTTCGGACTTTTTCTTTTAGATGTGCTGTGAGACCTTACTTCTTGCCAAATTTCATGATTCTAGGTCAACGGGAAGTATCCTATAGGTTTTGATTTACTTGCGAGTATCAAAATATGTCGCATAAATGACCGTATTTTTTTATTATGTCGACTTAGAAGCTTGATTTTTTTAGTACTCCAAGGGACCATAGACCTACGTATTTGATATTAATTTCAACTTGAAACCTCCACGCGTTCCTGAGAAAAAGGGTCTTGACAGACTGACAGGTAGATGTACAACGAAGTGATCCTATAAGGGTTCCTTTTTTTTTTCCTTTTGAGGTACGGAGCCCTAAAAATTACGAGACTAAGCAAACTGATGTCACCAAACGTTTATTTAAAACAGAACCATACATATTACGAAAGCTCTGGCGTATTTAAGTCACGTCAGAGGTCCGAAGCGAAGGACATGCAAATAGATTATCGACGAGTAGTAGACGAGTATCTGTAGTGGCTGATGTTTACTTACGTGAATCTGGGTTAAAAGTTATGCATATTGGATGTAGCTGCGTTTAAGCTGACGTTATTTTAGTATTTTAGAGCCTCTCCGCATGCCCACGTCACGACGTCGTCAACATGGAACTGTGCGGTGTGGGGGCACGGTGCGTTGCCGCGTCGTGCTAGTGCACGGTACAGCAATGCGAGTTTAGCAGGTAATTTCAATATAAATAAACTATGAGTGACTATAAAATAATTTCAAATATTAAAAAAAAAACCTCATAACGTAGAACAAATCACGAATGAAGTCGGTTATTTATAGTTTAGTTAATTGCCAACTAAGTGACGAAGTGAATTCATTCGTGACGTGCATTTTTACGTTACGTTAACGTAAATTTGCACGTCACGTCAACGTACCGTGCCACGTTACCGCACCGTTCCACGTTGACGACGTCGTGACGTGGAGATGTGGACAAGTCCTTAGGTTCAGTCTTTGATTAAATTGACCATCGACAGCGATGCGGATGAATTTTTTGACGCCATGTTTTAGTTTGTGAATAGTTTTAGTTATGTTAGGATATAATTTTGTTATTTTTAGGTTATGATTATTTTACTAAATAAAATTCATGAGTAAAGTAAACAAATGGATCAGAAAACGTACCTGAAATTCTTGTTTTTAATTTGACAAAAATCAATCTGCCTAGCCTTTTCTCAACTATGTTGGGGTCGGCTTCGAGTCTAAACGGATGCAGCTGAATACCAGTATTTTACATGGAGCGACCGCCTATCTGACCTCCACAACCCAGTTACGTAATACGATACCCCTTGGTAAAACTGGTTGTCAGATTTTCGGGCTTCTGATGACCCGTAACGACTGTCAAAGATCCGCGAATGACAGCCGAGACCAACGGCTTAAGACGAGTAGAGCTGCTACTTTCAATTATTTGAAACTGAAGATCACGTTTAAACTATAGCAGAAAGGTTTAGGTGGTGAAATAAAGGTAAACAATCTTGATGTGTCTTATCATTTTTTATTTTAAAACCTCAGTTTAAAAATAAAATGCAACTAAAAACCATTGTAAATACAACAATAATGATTACTAAATCAATTGAACCATTAGTTTGAGCAGTAGTTTATTTATTTAATATGTGTTTTTTTTTTTTTCGAATTCAGATCCACCCGACAATCCATCTTCCCAGAGACGGTGGGATGAGCCGCTCTGCAGTGTAGTACAGAACAATTTACTTGACACGTCTGCTACTACTGCGGAGCGTGCGCGTCTGCTGGCTGTGGGTAAGTGGGAGTCGGGTCTGTGGCTTCACGCACTACCGTCGTCGAACATAGGCACTTTGTTCGACGACACTACTTTCCGCCTCGCTGCTTCACTGCGACTAGGAGCTCCATGTTGTTCTCTTCATCGCTGTCACTGTGGTGAAGTTGTCAACAGCCTCGGACACCACGGCCTGTCTTGCAGCCGAAGTGCGGGTCGCTTAGCACGGCACGCGAACATCAATGACATCATCCGACGAGCCCTTGTCACCGTCGGCGTTCCAGCTGTATTAGAACCCAATGGCTTGGCACGCGACGATGGCAAGAGACCGGACGGGATGTCTTTATTTCCATGGAAGATGGGAAGGCCTTTAGTGTGGGACGCAACGTGTGTCGATACTCTTGCGCCATCCCATCTTCCTGGCTCGGCGTGCTGTGCTGGCACTGCTGCTGCGGCTGCGGAAAACCTCAAGCGGCGGAAATATATAACCTTATCGGTAATTATATTTTCGAGCCGTTTGGGGTTGAAACCCTTGGGCCGTGGGGTCCAAATGCTCTTGTTTTATTCAACGAAATCTCCAAACGGCTGGTTGACACTTCCCGTGACCCGAGGGCTGGCTTTTACTTTGGCCAGAGGCTTAGCATTGCCATACAACGTGGCAATGCCGCCAGTCTCTTGGGTACTTTACCAGTCGACAGCGATGCGGAGGAATTTTTCGACGCCATATTTTAGTTTTTTAATAGTTTAGTTAGGATATAATTTTGTTGTTTATAGGTTATTTTTAGAAGACTCTTGTATCTACATAATGGAAATTGGAATGTTTATTAGAAACCAATTACATTTATTTGCTAACATATGTGTTTGTGTAAAAAGTCACGTCAAGATTGTTTACCTTTATTTCACTACCTAAACCTTTCTTTTCTGGTATAGTAGTGATAACGATTTGGAAAACATATATTATTTTAAATTAGAGCATTTTTAATAACTTAAAATGTGAACAATTTAAATTAATTTTGTATTACATACTGTAATTAATTAATAAAGTTACGTCTAATGCGGATATAAAACTGAGAAAGAAACGCAAAAACTATCGAGCGTATTTTTATGAAACCTTCACCATTTTAAAGATAATTTAATTATTTATCTTTTAGTATATAATACCTTTTGTTTTATGTATAAAAAAATAATAATGCGACTAATTTGGGACAGCGCTCCTTGATGGGTGAGTCCTATTACTCCAAACACTTCTTATATGAGTAGGTATTGTTATTATCATAATATCAGCACGTATCCGTCCACTGCTACATAAATAGGTCTTCCCTTTCTTAAATCAATTTAAAATTCTAATCTAACTTAAGATTTTAGTAGATCCTTTCATCTCTTTGCTCTCATAAACCGAGTATTGCACATATTCTCATTCGAATACAACACACGTAAATGTCGCAATGCTCCATACATATTTATATCTGTAGTTGTACATCGTTTGACCCGCATTCGTACCACTGGGCATTGGCCTCACCTGCCTTGTAAATTTACCACTGCACACTGTGCACTGTGTGTTACGTAAGCTGATAGACGAGTTGAGAGCATTTTTATAAAATTCTATTTTAGTAGTCTTTGTATTGTGTGGGGTAAATACTTAGTATGAACTTGAGTATAAAATGTGGGAGATGTTTATTTTAGTATCAAAGCTTTTGAGTTTTTCCTGCCATGTTCTGACGTCATTTGCTTTTTGTTTTGGTTTTCATTTAGAATAAAAGAAAATTGCTAAGGACTAGTTTTTCATTAGTCAGATAACCCTTGACTGAAGAATAAATATGACAGTTTGACATATTTTCTATATAAAAGCTGTCAAATTGAAGAAATATTTGTTCTTAAGACTGATGATCTGACTATTGGAAAATTAGCCCTAAGATAATTTTTAGACATTTGGCCATTATTTGAACAGTGTTAAGTTTAGTTTAAGAAAAAAGAAAACAAACAAGTTCATCTTTCTGAAAAATCCAAAACCAAATCCATAATGACTTCTTGTTAAAGGAAGGTCCAACCAATTTCTTCACAGTCCTAAACAGCTAATTTAAAATAAAATATAGTCCTAAAGACGTCAAACATTAATAACTAAGTAACTTAGCAACAGCAAATGCGGATGTAAGTCATTACTTCGACGGAAACCCGGAGCGGACGGAAATGAGTACGAGCAGCGAAGGCAAGCGGCTTGAAGCGAATACATTGTGACTGATTGATAGCATTGTTAACACTTCAAGAGTGTTTTTTAGGGTTCCGTACCTTTAAAGGAAAATCGGAACCCTTATAGGATGACTTCGTTGTCCGACTGTCTGTCTGTCAGTCTGTCAAGACCCTTTTTTCTCAGGTATCAAGCTGAAATTAAGATCAAATTCGTAGGTCTACCGTCCATTAGAGCTCTAAAAAAATCAAGCTTATAAATCAACGCAATAAAAAACACGGCCATGCGACACTCAGACAAACAGGCGAAAAACGAAGTGAACCTAATAAGGGTTCCGTTTTTTATTTTTGAGGTACGAAAACCTAAAAAAGGTCAAAACCAATCAAAACTTTTTGGTAAGGTCAAGCAATTTAACTTGTACTGCACTCTGTTGCCCGATTGTTGATGTTATTACGGCCCTTTAAAAACAATACGAAAGTGTTTTTTTAAAACTATTAACGGTCGATAAGCTAGGTACTTTTATGGACCTACTGCTATATCTATTCGTCGTCTCTACGATATCGATTATTATCCGCTTGATATGTCATCACACCGCTACCACATAATACACGCTTTTTCCCTTATGGGTTGACATAAACTGCAGAACGACACGTGCGCCATCTTAACATAATGTCTCACACGCGCATTGGTGCATCACGGTAAATAGGTATTAATATATTTTTATCAATTTTATATAAAGATATTAAGTCCCGTGGGTGTAGCGTGGGAAGGCTGCACTGGATGCCTCTATATAAAGGTCATGGGGAGAGATCGATGCAAGTCCTTATTCTATAGTGGAAATATTCCAACACTTATTTTGTTATTTATATTGCAATGAGAAAATAATAATAATAATAAATATCCTTGGACATTTCACACAACGCCATCTAGTCCCAAGCTAAGCAACCTAATGCTTGTGTTATGGTAACGAGATGGCTGATAAACTACTTATATACATTTTTTTTTTTTTTTTTTGTAAATACATACATATTATAGATAGAAAAACACCCAGACTCGGAACAATTTATACTTGTAGGTCGTACAAATATTTGTTCCGTGCGGGAATCGAACCCGCGACATGCTGCGCAGCAGTCAATCGCTCAACCACTGCGCCCACCGTGTCGTCAAATATATCAATACAGTTGGCCACCGATACAAGTTCTTTAAAAGTCTGAAAAAGTAATGTACAAAAATTACATATTCATACACTTGTGTTTTCTCGAGGAAGAGCTCGTGGCTAAGTAATAACAGCCACAGGCGTTGATCCATCAGGTTAAGCTGCACTTGCCGGGAGTGGTCAGTGGATGGGTGACCATCTTTTCATACCAAGACTCCTCCATGTCTCGGAAAGCAAGTTATACCGTTGGTACCGGCTGTCAATCGTGGATCTTTGACAGTCGTTACGGGTCGTCAGAAGCCCGAAAGTCTTCCCAAGGGGTACGGTGTTACCCAGTTACTGGGTTGTGGAGGTCAGATAAGCAGTCGCTTCAAGTTAAACACTGGTATTCAGCTGCATCCGGTTAGACTGGAAGCCCACCCCAACTTAGTTGGAAAAAGGCTAGGCAGATTGATTGACTCTTGTGTTTTCTATCATCATTTCAGCCGAAAGATGTCCAATGCTGGACATAGCCGGGGGGTCTCGACCGGTTCTGTGCTTCCCACATCCAGCGGATTCTTGCGGCCTTTACAAGGTCATCGGTTCACCTTGGGCCTTCCAACATTACGTCTTCCGGTACGCAAACATAGACCTAACTAAAATTCACACAGTTTGTCATTCCTAGTAGAAAGGATATAGAATAGACAGTACTTATCGGAAGCGGTGAACACGGCGCGGAAATGAACGTACCATTAGGCGGTGTCGGAAGGCGAGCGTCTACTAATTCTGAGCTTGATTGTCTATTGAAGGCGTTTCGAAGTGATAAAGTTTTGTGCTGACGATCAATTGATAGCGTTTTTTTCTCCTTTTCATTGTTGATATTGATATTGTTTCCGTTGCTAGAGGAACGGCAATTGAATTTATATTTTGCAGGAATTTAAGATGGCTGGGCAGTTCCTAATCTATAAAATAAGTAAAATAAAAAATAAGCCTTTATTGCTGGTTCTACAATGTTTTGTATATTATTATCTAAGTACTAAAGTCCTTCAGCAAATGCCTCCTCTAAATATTTTAATTTCTCTGTCTCTAGCCTTCTCAATCTACTCTGAAAACGACCAAGAACAGTAATAGTAGTTGAAAAACATGTTCGCCCATACATTTCAACTGCAAATATATGTTTGTACGCACAATATTGAGAGATTTACCACGTTATTGTATGACCATATATTTCTTATTAATTTTCCTGTAAGGAAAATTAATAAGAAGTCTGTTGTCTTACTATATGAATATACTATATGAATAGAATTATTTTCGGTATTTTTATCAAAATTTAAAAAAGCTATATATATTTTCAAAAGCTTTATTATCAAAAGCTAGTTATATTTTAAATTATGAAAGTAAAACAAGAAATATTACTTATTTAATATTGTTACCAAGAGGCTACATCACAAGGCGAGTGGAATTTAATCAGCCTTAGATTGTCTTTTAAGTGCGTTTAGCAGTTCTAATAAGATTACGTCTTGATGTACAGTAATACGCCTAAGGGCATTGGCTAACATGGTCTGCGCATTAAAAATTATGACGTGGTATATGAATAGGTATGATGCCTGGGTTAAAAAAAAGAAATTCTATTTAGTCCGTCCAGTCAAATAATAAAAAATATTAGACAAGTATTTTTTGCTTTATTTTGATAAAAAATTACTTAGATAAAGCGCGTTAAAGTTGGGGGTGAGGGCTCGCTATGTTGTGACATATAATATATAATTAAATGGCTCTCCTGTAAAGTTAGTAAAATGTCGCTTCAAACAAATAGTCTTTCACCCCTCGATATAATCCCAACAAAAACATTTTCATGTAAAATGTTGCTAAGACGAGACCAATACAGCTCGCACTGACAAAAAGCTATCAGATCTCATGTAGAGCCAAGCTTCTAACTCTACACGCCCTAACTCTCCAAGCCCTAACTTCACAAACTCTACACCTTAGTCAAAATATGAGGCTTGGCCGTTTCGTTGCTACAAGAACTATTGTTTGACAGAAAAGTAATGAACAGTGAATACATTTTTCACCTTGCGCCCATGTGATGGTAGCGAAACGGCCAAGCCACATATTTTGACTAAGGTGTAGAGTTTGTGAAGTTAGGGCTTGGAGAGTTAGGGCGTGTAGAGTTAGAAGCTTGGCTCTACATGAGATCTGATAGCTTTTTGTCAGTGTGAGCTGTATTGGTCTCGTCTTGGCAACATTTTACATGAAAATGTTTTTGGTGGGATTTCATTTCTTTTTGTAAGTTGCTTATGATATGTATAGGTTGATAGGGATATTAATAAACACTTATCGAAGTATATACAAGTGTAGGTATTAATATTATTCGTAAGTATAAGTACTTATTATTTGCGGAAGTCTCATACAAATTTCCATCCCCTAGTTTAAGGGGTTGGGGGGTAAAAGTTCCAAGTTTTAGATTTTTTTTGTTGTTTGTGTACTAATACTAGCTTACATACCAAATTTCAGCTTTCTAGGACTTTATTTGCGTTAGTCTCATACAAATTTCCATCCCCTAGTTTATGGGGTGGGGGGGGGGGGGGGGGGGGTAAAAGTTCCAAGTTTTAGAATTTTTTTGTTGTTTGTGTACTAATACTAGCTTACATACCAAATTTCAGCTTTCTAGGACTTCAGGAAGTACCCTAAGAATTTTTATGATCATCAGTGAGTCAGTGAGTCAGTGACGAAATCGGGGTATTTTAGATATCAATAAAATCTAAAGTATAAGAGCTATGCAATTGAAACTTTATAGGTTTAATAAGTCAACCACTGACATCATTTCCCGAAAATTTTGTTTATCTGGTATAATCCAAACCCAAGTTAAGAAGGTTCAAAAATACGACGAAGTGCTTCGAGAAAAGGTAGGTAGTGCCCTTGCGCTTCGCTTGGCTCGTCTTGGCGTGGGCACTACCGTGCCCCCCCCTCCCGCCTCAACTTATACAGATAACAAACTACGTATAAAATCTGGTAAGGAGTGACGTCACGCCACATTTTAACTCAATGTATCGCCGTAATCTTTTCATTAAGTAAAAAAATAAAATGTACGTGTTCAATATTTTTTAATGTAGGTTCATGACAGACAAAAAAAATAGTCAGCATCGCTAATATGCAGTAAAGATTAAAAAAAAGTTAAAGGAAATGAAAAGAAAAAGAAAGAAAAGAAAATACTGAAAAGATAATCTTGTAGGAACATAATTTAAGTCCTAAACTTTCGAAAAAAATATAATCAGACATACAAACTTATTTTTAACCATGAAGGATATAATATTTAAATGTAATTAATACCTATACTTAAACATAACCTAAAATAACAAAATTATATCCTAACATAAAATTGTCGTCGCAAAATTCCTCCGCATTGCTAAACTTGCTTAAATACAAATAATAAATTGAAGTAGCATTGATTGGGAGTTAAAATTCGGAAGTAATTTAAAATACATAACATTATTTCAAGGATCAACCTTGACGAAGCAACTTATATTATAATAAGAGAATATTTTACCTTTTATTTTACTTAATGTGGGTGTACGGTTCTCTTCTGCCTAACCCTTCGGGACTACAGTCGTGAAATTACGTTATGTGTTTACTAAAACTTGTGAAATTCCTAAAAAAATATAAAATCTATTTACGAAATGGAGAAGATAGAAAATTAGCCTTTAAACAAGATAATATACAGGGCCTATTTCACGATGTCCGAATAGCCACTACTTACCGAATAAATTCAAAATGGAACAGAATTTGTATGAAATTATCTGCCTAGTAAGTTACTAGGAGCTAAGTAATCGTAGTGAAACAGGACCAATATCTATCAGAAATAACGCCAATAGGACTATCCTATAAAAATCAATCTGCCTAGCCTTTTCCCAACTATGCTGGGGTCGGCTTCCAGTCCAACCGGATGCATATCAGCATACCAGCATTATACATGGTGCATATATACCAGCACACCAGCATTTTACATGGAGCGACTGCCTATTTGACCTCCACAACCCACTTATTGGGTAACACGATACCCCTTGGTAAGACTGGTTGTCAGACTTGGGTTTCTGACTAATCGTAACGACTCTCAAAGATCTGCGAATGAGAGCTTAGGCTTAACGTGCTTTCCGAGGCACGGAGGAGTCTCGAATATGTAATGGATTATCCCATCCACGAACCAAATAAATGAATGCTTCCCATTTTATACGATAGTGTGTGATTGTAACTGTTGTAAGAATGGATTTTCCAACTCATGGCAACGTTTCAACTTATCTACAGGTAGCAGGCACGCTGCCAAGTCCAGCCCTGTAGATTCAACTAAGCAGTTTACAAGTTAACCTAAAGTAATGAGTTCAAGAATTATGTGCTACAGACAAAAATAATCCTTATTTTGGTACTATTTCAACACATATTTGTACTACACTGAGGCATAGATTTAATAGAGTACTTTGATAAAAATAACTCCGGGTTATTATTACACCAACTGAAGTGATGCCATTGATTTTAGATCACAGGACCCACGTAATATCTATCTCTTCTACGAAGGCGGCTTATTATACAGGGTTATTTTAAATTGGCTAGCCAAACTCCATGGTTATCGATATCTAAACTTGATAAAAAAAAAAAATTGATGATTTTTTTGTTGGATCATCGACCGCAATGATGTTAGTCACTTGTTAATGTCAGTTAAAAAAATCTGTTTTTTTTTTTGCGTTAACTTTACAGATATAATGGGTATCGGTATCTTAGAACACGATAAAACATAAGAAAACAGTTTTGCTCAACTCATACTTCAAGCTAACAGCAGCGGTCGATGACCTCCCAAAAAAACATCAAAGCTTTTTATTTTTTATTTTATCGTGTTTATTATAAATAGATATTCTGCGAGAAATGTGCCCATGCCCACTGCCACTTAAGTTCGGCAATTCTTCGGGCTCTGCCGGTAACCTCGGTTCTCCTGCGGAAGCTGAGCTTCTACGTTGGAAGGCCTCCCAAAAGGTGGACCGATAACCTTGTAAAGACCGCAGGAATCCGCTGGATGCGGGAAGCACAGAACCGGTTTAAGTGGCGGTGCTTGGGGGAGGCCTATGTAGAAAGTATGAGAAAGAAGAAGAAAGAAAGAAAACTTTTTTACAAAAAAAAAAAACAACCGACTTCCAATAAAAAAAACTGCAGTGATAAATAACTTTAATTTCGGAAGTCGGTGTCTTTGGATCTGTATTATACCTTTTGCCACCGACTTCCGAAATTAAAGTTATTTTTCACTCTGCAGTTTTTTTTTGGAAGTCGGTTGTTTTTTTTTTGTAAAAAGTTTTTATTTATCACTTTTTAGTGGGTCAGTTTGTAACTTATCTAAGTTACAATATCCTAATGTCAACTGCTCGTCATCTTTTACAAATATGGCTTTTCCCGATGTATTCAGCTCCATCCGGTTAGATTGGAAGCCAACCCCAACATAGTTGGGAAAAGGTGAGGCAGATTGATTGAGGTATCATGTTTAAATAAGTCATGTGTTTGCCACCTAACTCCTTCTAAACGGCTCGACCGATTTGGATGAAATTTTGTGTATATTTCAATGGGTTCCTGGATGGTAAAAATGCGTATAAATTAGCTACCGAAAAGACCCTATCAGATATAGTAAGTTGGATGGAAAATAATAATTTAAACATAAACGTTGACAAAACAAAATTAATCGAATTTAACTCCTACAATACAAAACAATTAACTTTAGACATTATTTATAAAGACAAACAAGTAGAACAAGTAGATGTTTTGAAGTTTCTAGGACTTAATGTTGATAAACATCTAAATTGGAAAAACCACATAGAGTCAATTTGCCAGAAACTCGATAGGTTTGTGTTTGCGTTAAAAAAATTAAGACAAAATGTCTCTGTAGAAGCTGCCCTATCGGCTTACCATGGTTATGTGTCATCGGTACTGAGCTATGGATTAATAATGTGGGGCAACTCGACCGATACCGACAGAGTTTTTAAAATTCAAAAACGATGCATCCGGGTTATCAACAAGGCCTGGTTCCTTGATAGTTGTAAACCTCTATTTCAAAAATGTAAAATTCTTCCGATTCCTTGTATGTATATAAATGATATCTGCACCTTTACAAAAAACCACATGCACTACTTTAAGCTACGTAGTGAGGTCTTAACTAGACAAAAAAGGGCAAAGTTTCGCAACCTACTGTATCAACCACCCTGTCATAAAGATATATATAAGAAAAATGTGTATAATATGTGTGTCTTAGTTTATAATAACCTGCCAGACGAATTAAAATTATTACAGGGTAATGTGTTCAAGACAAAATTGAAAGAATGGCTTCTGAAGTGTTGTTTTTATAGTATTAAGGAATATATGGAACATAAGAATTGAAAATTAGTATCATAAGAATATTCAATATAAATTAAATTGTTAATAAATGGTTATGGTTATAGTATATGTATAATAATAATAGTAATATAATATGAATATAATATGTAGGTATAAACTTAATAAAATTTTTGCACGCCTGCTTGCAGGCAGAATACAACAACACTTAGGTTATAAGATCTCACCTTTACCATAAAAATGTATTTCTCGCAAATAAACTTTTGATTTGATTTGATTTGATTTGATTTGGTTTGAAAACCCAGCTGGACCCGGCAGGTGGCGCTGCAGTCGGGTTCTAGTATCATTCAGACAGGACAACGTCTGTCGGGTCCGCTAGTTTAATATATATTTATTTGGGAACCTAGATATTCTATAATCCAATCGGAATAAATACACACTACCTTATGAATATGTTTGATTTACAAATCATTTTGGTATTTCTTTTGTATGAACTACGCAAGTACGCATGCTCCGGGCGCCACAATCTAAACTGATATGAAAAAAATACACCACATTAAATTCCCCACCAACACGTCTTTATCTATTTCGCTGCTAACCATCTTCATTGTTTTTATTATTGCATAGATACAAACAGTTACTATCTGCGCGAGTATAACCTCGGACTTGACCGGTTGCTTGAATGCCAGACCGAAGATCACATGACTTGCGAGTATATTTCAAAATGTTTTGCAAAACTCCTGCTGTCACCAACAACCTTGTCATTTGAATCAACATTATGTGTTGTAATAAACTTATATTGGTGAAGAAGAGTTGCTTATATTATAATACGATTTTGTGGCCAGTGAACTCACTTTTTAATTGGTTGATGGCAACATTCCATTTTTGAAATGGGTGTTTCAATTTTTTATTTCATATCAACACCGTTGGTCCCGGCTGTCATTTGTAGATCTTTGTCAGTCGTTGCGGGGAGTCAGAAGCCTGAAAGTCTGACAACTAGTCCTATTAAAGGATATCTTATATATTACCCAGTAACTGGGTCGTGGAAGTCAGATAGGCAGTGACACCATCTAAAATACTGGCATTCAGCTGCATCGGGTTAGACTGGAAGCCAACCCTAACATGGTTGGAAAAAGACTAGGTTGGGATGATGACCATTCAGATCTCCTTATGACTTACTTAACAATTATATACCATATCCTTTGGATTCTTAGAACCCTATGCTTTCTAATATTTCGAATATTTATCAGTAACCGATATTACTAACTGAAAAACTAAATTACGCTTGACAACGTCCTCTTTTTTCAACTACTCATGTAATCAAACTACCGTAGCCAATGAAACTCCTCGTGCTTATTATGGATATTTTCCTATTGATCGTTCAATGGCCCCTTTTCAGCTTTTGACGTTTGTTCAGCTAAAATAAAAGAAATTGGACTTGGCAACCTAGGTACTGAATCCAGAACCACTCAACTTTCAATCAATACCTACTTTTTTGAAAAAGATTTTATATTAGAATAAAGCTAGGTTTGCAAAACTATATGCCTTAAAATTGCTTGCTCAATTTTATACAATATAAATTATATTTTCATATACGCCTGTTGTTACACATTGTATTAAAAGCCTTGTTACGTTGCGTTGAGATTTCTCACGTGATACCGTATTAATGTCGAGGATAAGATGATATAAACACAAGTACTTACATGTAATGGTACTTAGCATAATAGCCTGAGCATAATAGGTATGTTATTATGTAATATAAAATTGAATTAGTTTGGTTTTAAGCGAAGTATGCATTGAACATGATGTTTTTAGGGTTCCGTACCTCAAAAGAAAAAAACTGAACCCTTATAGGATCACTCGTGTGTCTGTCTGTCTTTCCGTCTGTCACAGCCAATTTGCTCCGAAACTAATGGACCGATTAAGTTGAAATTTCTACACATAATATGAACTTCTGTAACCCAAACACGGACGGGTAAAGTAAATAAATGAATTTTGAATATGGGGTCACGTTTGGAGGGTAAAAAAGAAAATTTAAAAAAAAGTTTGGAAACTATACCCTGTGATATGTCAAATGAAAAGACGTACTGTAAGGGTATCAAATATATTTTTTTTTATAATTTTTTAATGTTAAAATAAATTGTTTTAAAGTTATTTAAGAAAATAGATGAAAATTGACAATAAGGATGATGACTAAAAATTTATTTTTAGTCCGTCATAGAGATTATTAAAAAATATTGGACACGTATTTTTTATTTTTTTACGTAATCAAAAAATTACGGCGATACATTGAGTTAAAATATGGCATGACGTCACGAGTAGCTAGGCTTTATACGTACAAGTGACGTAGCGAGCCCCCACTCCCTAACTTTAATGCGTGATAGCTCAGTATTTTTTTATTAATATGATAAAGCAAAAAATACGTGTCTAATATTTTTTTATTATCTGACTGACGGACTAAATAGAATTTTTTTTTTTTACCCAGGCATCATCCCTATTCCCTCCCTTATCTTCGAAACTACTAAGCCTGAAAATTTGAAAAAAATACAGAAAATAGTTCTATATCTATAGATTACAGGAAAACCTATAAGACGTCTATGGTTTTAAAATAACATGGTAAATCTCTCAATATTTCATCCCAACTACGGAACCCGTCATTGGGAATGGTCCGTAGCCGGTTTTTAGGGTTCCGTACCAAAATGTTAAAAAAGGAACCCTAAGGCTGCCTGTCCACCGGAGCGGAGTGAGGCTACGGAGCGGAGAAACGGAGAAATATTAACCAATAGAATCTTAAGTCCGCTCCACTCCGCCGTCCGCTCGCGCTCCTATTGGTTAATATTTCTCCGTTTCTCCGCTCCGTAGCCTCGCTCCGCTCCGGTGGACAGGCAGCCTTATGGTGTGACTCAGTCTGTCTGTCTGTCTGTCTGTCACAACTGGATATCTCAAGAACTACTAATGCTATCAACTTGAAATTTAGAATAGTTTTAGATGACATTGACCCAACTATTTTGCAAATAAGAAAGAAATAAAAATAATTATATTTTTTTTGCAACTGGGACTGAAAGGGGTCTTAAAAATTTAAAGTGGGGCTACTTGGGCATGTGGGGTATCATATAAAAGAGCGCTGTTTGCACATCCTCAAACTATTTTTTTTTTTCAGGCCGCATAGTTTTCGACTTTTGATGTAAAATGTAAAAAAAATACCGTTCCCCCCCCTTATCTCCGAAGTTTGCAAAGCGAAAAATCTGAAATTATTCTATGTGATAGAAGTTTATGTAAAGATTACAGGAAAAATAAAACGATGTCTCTAAGTAGCACACTTTTTCAGAAATCGGAACGGAACCCTCGGTGCGCGGGTCCGACTCGCTCTTGACCGGTTTTTTATATTGATGAGGCAAACGAAGCGTAGGTCAGGGTATGTGGAGCGACGAGCTTTGCAGATTGGCTGGTAGCCATGGGGTTGTTTCCCGGAAGCTTCGCCGCAAGAGGGCGTTGTGTATTTACCACTTGTCAAAGTCATCTTGAAGTATTATGTATTAAATAATAACATAATGTCTTGCATCTTCCTGGTTTACATACCATACAAGTTTATATTTTGTTGTTATGAAGGTACAAAAATTTTTTAGACCTTGGACTTAAATATAACTGGTTTTAATTGGTCGCAATTGACTTATACATATTGTAGTTTTTTTATTTTATTTATAACTTTATAAATGTGCTCTGGTTTGTCGTTTCCAAAAGCCTAATGAGAAAGTTTAGGTTATAGGCCTTTTCATAGTGCAATTAAATTGTGGGAAGAGAGGTATCCACCACCCCAAGACTTCGTAAAGGCCCAAGAACACCTGCCTACCGGTCGTGAACTGCAGTGATCTATTTGGAAAGCACTGAATCGATTACGTACCCAAGTACGCTGCTGCAAACATAATTTGGCGAAATAGGGCATTATAGATTCATTCAACATACAGTGCGAGTGTGCTGCTCCTGAACAGACAAACACAATGAAAACCCGTAACTGAAATGAAATGACTGAAATGTCCGTTCACCTGTACCCTTGACGATCTGAACAACTCCTCTGATGCCGCAATAAATGTGGCCACGTTCTGGGCCCAAACAATATTAAAAACATAGATGTACATAGATATCAATTGACTTACCAATTTAGACCTTGGAATTTCATTGTTTTCTTTATTCTTGTGAATCATTATCATCAGGTGAAATATGGCTACTTGCCTTGCTATGGCTGTAGGCCTTCCCCAAGTATCGCCACAACTATTAGTCCTGTGGTACCCGCACTATACTCTTGACTTCGTTGTCTCGACTTCATACACAAGAGTGACACAAGGGGAGATTCCGTATTATCATGTTTAGAAGGAAGTCCTCCTGTTACAAAATCTATATCAGTTAATACTCGTACTTGTTACCACACCCTCACCACAGCCTACCTTACGGAAAGTTATTTAACTTTTGATGAAATATGGTTTACAACAAAGAAACAATAGCTAAAGTAAATAGAACAGAGCCTAATATTAGTCTCCGCATTTGTAAACACAAGTCGACTCATGTCAGACTTTTGTAAGCCTTAATACTTTAATACATGTAGCACGAACTTTCTCCAGGGTTGTTTGCGCACAGAAAATTGTGTTCTGTACAGAAACATTGTTCGTTTATTACATGTTTGGATGTTTCATTTTTGAAACTTTGTCTTCGTGAACGTTGCTCTTTTCGGTACAGGGAACAATATTATTATCTGTAGAATTAGTTTATTTATATTTACTAAAAAGATTCTTTCTATTTTGATGTATGGCTTTTTTTGTCCACCTCGTCCACACCACATTTGAGAAAGAACCCATAATATCTCTTAGATCTACCATAGTTCTTCCCATATTTTTGTTACTTCTCTCTTCTTCAAGATAAACTTCTTGTTAGATCGACCCTTCTGTATGTATTTCTGCTTCTGCAACGAATTGTTTCTTTAATCGGATCATTTAACTTGCGTTTAATTTTGACACGTCGATAATTTCCGTTCCAGAAACCAAGGCGTAAGTCCTAAGTATTAAAACTAATTCTTTGACGATTCTCTAAGAAAAATCTAACGTCTGATCTACTGGACAGCCCTATACCACAAACAAAATCACTTGATCCGCATCTCAATGGTGTACTAATGTAACGTATACGAAATCCTTGTCAGCAAGACAGTTGGACGTTCCCAACTGGCCAGCTGTCCCGGAAGCGAGTAGAAGGTTACTTGGACCGGCTATATATTGGTTGCACTGTATGCCCGCGCGCAGTACCGCCTTGCGCTTGCGTTGATTCTGTGACCGTGAAACTTATTGTAAGTGTAGTGTGTGTTCGTTTTTTGTGCTGTGTACGTGCGTTTTGACTTGGATTTGTTTTGGTTATTATGGTTTTGGTATTTAGGGAGTAGAGGTGTGTAGAATGATAAGTTCTGAAAAGTGAAAACAAAAAACACTTTTACGTGTTTTTAAAACTAGGAGCTTTCCCTGAGATACCCCTCATAAGTTCTGTCCTATTTAATTATTTTCTATCAATAATCACGTCTAAACTTTAACAGAGGAGAATCGTAATTTTGACTTGTTATAATAATAAAAGAAGTTGACGTCATGTTTAAATTGCAGTACTTTTACGGTTTTTAAGCAGAATAATGATTAGTTACCCTTAGTCTTATCTGTAAGACGTCTTTGGACCATAAAGAAAATTAAGCATATGTTTTTCATGTTAAAAAATATTAGTTAGTTACTGAAAGATCCTGGTTTATCGAGAGTGCTTCAAGGGTGACTAATAAGGCCCTTGTACCTTGTCAGTTCAAGTTTGTCTGAAGCTCTGAATTATTAACTTTATGAAGTTCTTGATAACCACCCACGCGAGCTTTCTTGTTTATCTTATAGATAAATCTTATACATCTTTATGCTACAACATTTACATACAAAAGCTATGTTAATTAATTAATTGTTCTTGGAAATGAAAATTATCTGACTTATGTCTGCTAGGATAGAATGTGCTTTACTTGTCTCTAAATGAGTCTTTGTAAGAAATTTCATTAAAGCGTTTTAGTTTACATAATCAGCAGTTTAAATAAGTAACACACCTAAGACATAGCATAAGAAACAAATTACCGATACGGTCAAAGGTGATAAGTTAGATCGAAGAAATGTATTCAAAGGATCCATTGACGTTGGTAGGTGATTATTTTACTAAGGTTCATAAAACACTTTAGAAGAGATCATGACATTGTCTGACAAAATATCACTGTCAAAATCTTGAGATTATGAACCCATTATTGTCATCACTGTTATTGGTACCCTTTATCACTTGAGAATAAAATTAGATTCTGTGTAATTGTATTCTGTCTGATTCCTTTTATTTCCAAAGAAATCTCTTTAACCAGTCCTGCAATATAATTCAAAGGTTATTTAATAAGGAGCTCGTGGTTAAG
The DNA here is from genome assembly GCA_905163495.3 of Cosmia trapezina. Taxonomy (NCBI): domain Eukaryota; kingdom Metazoa; phylum Arthropoda; class Insecta; order Lepidoptera; family Noctuidae; genus Cosmia; species Cosmia trapezina. Next base: position 13,892,030 of record LR991042.1, read on the forward strand.
TAATAATAGCCGCACGGGTCGATCCATCAGTTTAAGCTACGCTTGTCGGGGTTGTTCCGTAGATGGGTGACCATTTTACATACCGAGACTCCTCTGTGCCTCGTAAAACACGTTAAGCCTTTGTCCCGGCTGTCATTCGTGGATCATTGACAGTCGTTACAGGTCGTCAGAAGACCGAAAGTGTGACAGTGACAACCAGTCTTACCAAGGGGTATCGTATTACCCAGTTACTGGGTTGTGGAGGTCAGATAGGTAGTCGCTCCATGTAAAATACTGGTATTCAGCTGCATCCGGTTAGACTAGAAGCCGACCCAATATAGTTGGAAAAAGGCTAGGCAGATGATGATTTAATCAATATGAAAAGGCCTACACACTATAATTATACCTACACTATTTTAAATCAATTCAGTCGATGGAGTCTAAGCCGTACCTATATATCGATTTGATTGGTGTTGTATGACTTCAAAAACCCATCAAATAACCATCCACCAAAACCCACGAGCAGGAAATCAAAGCCAAGTTTTTATATACTGATCAAAACTGATCAGAACTGATCAAAACAACTCGCACACAACACCACTGCCTTATCCGTAATGTGTCTGATACTAAACCTTGTTTCTTCAACCACTGAATAATCATTCTCTTTCAGATCAAAATGCGTTTCCTCATCATAACCGCCGCCATTTTGGCGCTGGCTCAAGCCAGACCTGGCCTCTTCTTCGCCCAGCCCTACCAACCTCTTGGAGTGGAGTACGTATCACCAGGTGTCGCCGCCGTCCACCCTCACCCGGCAGTAGAACTTAACGCTGCCAGTGAAGCCCAACTTCCAAGAGGACTTTTGAAGTCCAGGGACTTTTATGATAATCCACATGTAGCTGCTGGTCTTGCTAAGGAGTCCTGGTTTACCAATAAAGAGATGCAGGTCGTTGAAAGGGAAGCTGAGAAGATTCCCCGTGAAAGTATTTACCATATTGTAAAGAATGCCGGATTTTTGGATAGGTATTGAAGTGGACAAGATTTTTTGTGTGTGAATAGTGTTACGTATGAACGATGGTTAAATTTTGTGAAGAGATATTTTAAAAAATATTTTTTTTGTAATTTAAATTCATAGTACAACATAATTTTAAATAAAAGGATATATCGTCACCTTGTCTATTTTAAGTAGAAAGACATGTATAAGTACTAGTAAATTAGGTTTAGAGTAAACTAAAAATAATATTCTAAGTCATAAATCGTAGAATATTAGAATTGTGTCATTTGTACCATGTTTATTTATGTAAAACTTATGTATTATTCTTATTATTTTATGTTAATAATTGTGATTACATGCTAAGGTAAACCGGTTTGGCCTGATGGCTTTAATTTCAATAATAATAAGTTAACTTAAGAATGTCAATGAAAATCTGTGATCTCGAACAATAAGTACCTACATTTGTAAGTTATTGTTCAATGTTTTTTTGTAAATATTAGAAATATTGTTATTATTAAAAAATATTTTTGATTATATTTTTCTTATTATCTTAACTTGGTATTTCATATGATTATAAAAAGGTTGTTTTAATTGGAATTTTATATGTTACAATCGGCGTTGTAAAGCGGTTTCTTGAAGCTTCTTCCTCGTTTGCATGTTACCCAACATTCGTGAGCAGGTTTCTGGGTGTAATCTGAAAAAAAAGATAGTAAGTGTTCACAAAAATATTTGAATATCTGAAATCAATGGATAGCCATAGGAAATAAGGAGCACCATCATTCTCCTGCCCGTATCCCAAATTATTTGGGGTCGGCCGCAATATGTCTTTTTCTTGCATACTTCTCTATTAGTCCTCATCTCGGTAGTCACTTCCTTTCTAGCCACATCATCCTTCACGCAGTCCATCCATCGTTCTTTTAGTCTCCCCCTACTCGTATCTTACTCAAAACTTTCCTACGACATTTTCCTCATTCCTCCGCATTACATGCTCTTATCAGAACAACCAATTTCCACACACTTTTAAGTCACCGCCCACCGGTGTCACTTTTAGACTTCCTCTCATTTCTTATTCTATCCATTCGCGTAATACTACACATCCCTCTTAGCGTTCTAATTTCAGCTGCATGCAATTGTTTTCTTCTAAATTCCTTTTGTGGTCCAACATTCTGGTCCATACAAGGTAGCAGGTATAACCATTGTTTTATGAGGCTCTAAATTGTGCACTGATAGCATTGCACATATTTATGTGATTTATTTTGTCATCACTGCTCTCAAAACGGTGAGGGAAAACATCGTGAGTAAGCATCTAGCAACCCGCACTGTGCCCGCTTGGTGTAACATTAAGGATACGTCTCGATGTTGACAACATTTTTTTTTGTTCGTCATGTACGTTATCAAAAGATTACGGCGATTTAATGTGGCATGACGTCACTCATTGCTGGAATTTATACGTAGTTTGTAATAATAATGACGTAGCGAGCCCCCACTTTAATGCGTTTTATCTAAGTTTTTTTTTATTAATATGATAAAGAAAAAAAAAACCTTGTCTAATTTTTTTTTACACAGGTAACATCCCTATTGCAATGCCTTCAATTTTGACAGATCAACCACATTCATTGCGTTATTAACGTTGTTGAACAGAAATTTTTTTCAAACTTATAGAGCAATGGAATATTATTTACCTTCAAAACTATTCGGATTGTGTATGAAAGCGTGTTACACTTTTAAATTGCTAGTCTCTCTCACAGACAATTACGCAAAGGTTGATTATGACATCCATGGAGGCTCAGGCGCAAAACGTCTCTTTCGCATAATGTCGCTTTCTCATAATGTTGCTTTCGCAGAATGACTCCTTCTCAAAATGTCGCATAACTTAAAAAAAATGTTGTTTTTTTCCAATTTCTTATTAAATGTTTACAAGTTTTACAACATATAAGCTATGCATCGACCTTTTGAGAAGGAGTCATTCTGCGAAAGCGACATTGTGAGAAAGCGACGTTTTGCGCCTGAGCCATCATGGATAGTGATAGAAATAGAAATAATATTTATTTGCATAAAACATGGTACTATTAAGTTATATACACCTATTTCCTTTCCTGTCATCTTTTTAGGACATTATAGAGCATACATGTTTTGTATCACAACATAAGTATAGCATGCAAATATTATGACATGATCACATTATCAGTCTTGAAACGGGGAATAATAATAAAAAACACTAAAGTTACAATCTTTTAAAAGTCTAAATGCAGTTGCTCAAAATACCATTGTTATTACCTATGTTGCCAAAGACTGATCGGATAGACACATATCAATTAAATTTATTTCATTTGCGTAAGATGGTTGAAATAGTTGCATTTGTATAATTTATATATTAAACCACCTTATACATATAGACATAACTTCTACGTAAGAATGCACTTATGACGACAGATATTGTTCAACAAGCAAGCATTAATAATCTGCAAATACTGAAAACAAAACAGCATTCCGCTGGGGATTACTGACGATTAACATTTAGGACATTAGCACACCTCCGCCGCGAAACCATAGCAGCGAAACCGCGCAGTAGTTTATTTCATCTGACTACATCATGCGGTTTCGCTGCTTCGCGGTTTCGCGTCGGAGAGGTGCTAAGGTAACACAATACAACATAATTATAGAAAAAGTCGGGCTCATTGATAATAGCTGCACGAGTCGATCGAAGGTTAAAATACGTTTGCCGCGGTCGGTTCTTGGATGGATGACGTTAACCCATCCAAGTTTGATAGTCGTTACGGGTAGTCAGAATCCCAAAAGTCTGACAAGCAGTCTTATCAAGGGGTATCGTATTATACAATAAATGTATTGTGGAGGTCAGATAGGCAGAAGCTCCATGTAAAATACTTGTATTCAGATGCATCCGCTTAGACTGGAAGTCGACCCCAATATAGCTGGGAAGAGGTTAGGCAGATTGATTGACATGAAAAATACGGGGATTAAACTACAGCGTTTGAATAGGATATAGTTGAAAATATCCGTTAGAACATTATACTATTCACAACGAGATCAACTATTCAACTAAAAACATCTATGATCAAACATTCTTCGAATTCTCTCCGAAAGGTTAAATTCCTGCATCAAACACATACAAAAATACCGCGAATTTCTGAACGTTCAGTATACACACCTACGTATATTCTTATACACGTACTTACGTGTAGCGTCGATTTGACTAAAACAATAGTATTGGGTGACTAGCGTGGGTGTCTATTACCACTTCAGAAAGACCCCGAAGGGGCTCAGATTTGTCTATTTTATTTTATATTTATATTGAGCTGAGGGCCTACTTAAATTGGTATAGTTAGAGAAGCTTCCATTGAAACTGATATCTTATAGGATGGTCCTAGCTAGAGCAAATTGAATGCAACCAAGGAAATACGCTAAAGCTTGGATCAGAAACCGAAGCGTCAGTAGCTTATAGAGGCATGAGGAACAGGGTGTAAAGTTCACTATCCTCCATAGAAAAGAGAGGATCCACCGACCAGATGGGTGTCGTGTCTGGGGATTTACTCCCTAAGCACAAAGCCCGTAGTTTCGGCCTTCGTTACGGGCGTTTCCTACTCCGTAACTCCTACGGACAGATGATTGGTTCGGCGCCCGAACGAAGTATAAATGACAACACGATTTGACAGTTGTCCCTACTACAGATGTGTTTTTGCACGTCCGAAAAATTAAACACTTGTTTTGATGGATCTTTATGTCAGACGGACGGATGAACGGACGGACGGCCGAACGGATGGACTTAGGGAGTAGGCCCCCGGTGAGCAACTGCCCAACGATTGATGTCGGGACGTTGTATATTTATGGTAGTCGCGCGGTCTGATTGCGCGATGCAGGATTTTGCGTGCGTCAGTGTGAGGCGTAGTTCGGATGTGGTTATGTAGATGCCGCCACAAGCTCATCAGGTGATATTATGGATACCGCTGGCCCTTGGGTGTTGTTAATGTACAGTATGAACATCTTGCACACGTACTTCGTTTGTGTCGTAGGGTAGTTGAGCACGTCTCATGAATCATTATGCAGAGTAGTCGTTTTAGTAGTCCCGCATGGTAAGCACTATAAGTTTCGCATCGTAGACACTTCAGCTCCTCGCATCGCTGACGTTCCAGTTTGGCTGAGTCTTTAAAACTTCATTCACGTGGTTTGTGCTCTAATCTTTACAAACTGACGGTTTATTTACTTGGACAATGCTTGGCATGTCAAATAAAGGAAAATTATTAAATTAATGTGCTGAATAAGATTTGAAATGATTTGTATTAAAGAAAAAAATTGTATTTAAAACTTCATTCACGTGGTTTGTGCTCTAATCTTTACAAACTGACGGTTTATTTACTTGGACAATGCTTGGCATGTCAAATAAAGGAAAATTATTAAATTAATGTGCTGAATAAGATTTGAAATGATTTGTATTAAAGAAAAAAATTGTATTTAAAACTTCATTCACGTGGTTTGTGCTCTAATCTTTACAAACTGACGGTTTATTTACTTGGACAATGCTTGGCATGTCAAATAAAGGAAAATTATTAAATTAATGTGCTGAATAAGATTTGAAATGATTTGTATTAAAGAAAAAAATTGTATTTAAAACTTCATTCACGTGGTTTGTGCTCTAATCTTTACAAACTGACGGTTTATTTACTTGGACAATGCTTGGCATGTCAAATAAAGGAAAATTATTAAATTAATGTGCTGAATAAGATTTGAAATGATTTGTATTAAAGAAAAAAATTGTATTTAAAACTTCATTCACGTGGTTTGTGCTCTAATCTTTACAAACTGACGGTTTATTTACTTGGACAATGCTTGGCATGTCAAATAAAGGAAAATTATTAAATTAATGTGCTGAATAAGATTTGAAATGATTTGTATTAAAGAAAAAAATTGTATTAATAATGTGTGGAAACTGTTTTGGATTACGTATTGCTATTTTGAACCGTCTTCTTATTATATTGTATCTGTTTGTTCCAAATAAAAAAAAATAGAAATGTGATTCTCTATGTATTTTGGTAACAAGTATGGTGCTTATATTAAATGAATATTATACTAATCTGTGTTATTTCCCACAAAGCTTCCAAGTCACATGTCCAAAAATCCTTTCTAAATAGGTTAACTTACGTCATAAAACTTAGATAAGCCATTTGGGTCAACAATGTACAAACAAGATGTCTACATCTTGTTTGTATATTGTCTGTTTCAGTGCCAACACACCACTTAATATTTCGCATGGCACAGTCGAACATAATGGGTGGAAGTGCGACAAAAAACTGTTTGTTTGACATTCCCAAGTTTTTGTAGTTTTCTATACTTAAGGAGTACTTGATGACTAAGCTACCTGGGAAACCTCACCAAGTCACCACAGGAGTAAACGGGCAATTAAAAAAATCATTAAAAAAAAAACAAACGACTTAAAAAAAAACTACAAAGTGAAAAATAACTTTAATTTTACAAGTCGGTGTTTTTGGATTTACTTTTTAGTTTTTTGCCACCAACTTCCAAAATTAAAGTTATTTTTCACTTTGTAGTGTTTTTTTGGAAGTTGGTTGTTTTTTTTTTGGAAATAAGTTTTTTGTTTTTCAGTTTTTACTTATTGTACCTACCCCACACAAATTCGTATACTTATTGCTATGTAAACTACAGTGACAGGAAGTATTATAACCTCATCAAGTTACAAAGTGGATTAAATACGTATTATCGAAGTTAACTCAAGAACTACATGAGCAAAATTGATGAAGTTCTTAAAATTACCGCGCAAGCTTCTTCTATCAAATGAAAAAGAATTTTCAAAATCGATCCAGAATTGACGAAAATATCCATGAAAATACATAAAAAAAAACATACATACATCGAACATAACCTCCTCCTTTTCGACTAATAATTAGTTAGTAACTTTCAATTATTATGTATTTGTTTCTTCTCTTCAATAGTCGACCAATTTTGTATTATGAATACTCAGTCTTGAAATGTTTTTTTTTTCTAATTTCTTAATTTATTTACCAACTCTATTTTTATTTTTATCCTGTTTACACCTAGTGATCTCCTGTAATTTAAGGATGAAGGAGCACACGTTAAATAACCTTCCATAGTGTTGTGATTTATATTGTATCTGTGTATCCTTCGTTGGTGAACCCAAATAAAATAAAAAAAATGATTATAACTATTTTGGTAAAATAATGTACCTACCTACTTACATTTATCCAGCCAAAACAGCATTTTGCCTTTACATTAGGTAATCAAGAGCTCATTTCGTCTAATCCACCATCAAATTAACTTCTATTTTCGGGCAAACTTCAGTCATTTTAAAACGTAGAAGCCGTAAAGAAAGCAATCCTTAGTTTCTTACGTTATAGTCGCCGTTGCTCGAAAATGCTAAGATTAGGGTACTAAAAGCCCTCATGAATGGATAGAAGCAATTTCGTAAGTTACTAGTACAGTCGACCGCTTGTTAGTTAGTTAACCGAACCTTGCCAAATTAAGGCTACTCTTTCGAAAAAAGCTTAAAAACAGCGTGCAGATGAAGCAGTTTTTCGCCGGAACCTACAGAGAAATTACATCTGAAAAAAATTGTTAGTAATCTACATGATATGAATCGTAATTTGGTTTAGCCATAATTTTTCTATCGGTGTCACATAATAAGAAAAAAAAACCCCGAATCACCTCCAAATCGTTAAGATGAAACCATTTTACTCCTTAATTTTTTATCAAAAGAATATAAAAAAAATATCTGCTACTTTGCAATACAAACGAAAATGATTTGGTTTTGTTACTTTTTAAAAACATGTATATTTTTTATTATAATAAATTAAAAATGCGTCTAATTTGGGACAGCGCTCCTTGATGGGCGAGCCTATTACTGGCTGGACGTACGACGCGTTGCGTGAGCTCAGGCCAGAATGCGCAAGCTAACCACTCAAGGTCATTGGCGTATAGTTCGGCCTTAAGAGGATAAATAGAGCGTGGTTTAGCTAAGTGTTTATGTGAAATGAGCGCACGCTTGATAAACACTTGATCCTACGCTTGATGTCTGCGTCGATATAGTTACCTACATAATTAGTGAAATTTAAAAAGTGTTCGAGCATCCGCGAGGATTTTTCCGTTTGATGGAAACTGACCATAAGGGAGTAACGGAATTAGTTCGTCAATCTATAATAATTTAGGCGGGAATATAACTCAATTTCTATTGGTCGATAGTCACATTTTATTCGCTATATTTCGGTTTTTCCCAAGATAAACGATGGAACCTTTGAACTTGTCGGACTGTAATACTTTGGTCTGGCCTACGGTGTAAGAAGTTTCAATCGAATAAGAGTCCAGCTTATATTGGTTTTGTTACCAATGACGTGTGGCCTATAGTACCTACATTATAGAGGAGACTTGAACGTATACGATGCGATAGTGAGTTTATTGCCCTGTTGTCTGGGTTCTGGACACGTCACCGAAGTGCTGAAAATAGCTAGAGTTTGTCTTTAAAATAAACTTTAAAATGACGCGACCCATTACCGCATTTACCGTAGTCTAAGTATACAAAATTGAAGTAGCTGGGTGCGATATTCAGAGTAGACAAGCTCTACACCATTGGGTACTGTAGAGGCTTTGAACCTTGTGCGTTTTAGCATGCAATCTCTGTGGAATTTAAATATGCGCTAAGGTAGCCTGCCAAATTCAAATTATCTACGTTTTTTTTGCAATTTGCAGGTCAGTGTCAGGCTCAGGTTGTATGTTGATTAAAATGTGATTCGCGAAAGTAACTAATATGGCTTTGCAGAATTATAATCATTAAAATCATAAATACAACTCCAAAAGTTAGAATTGACCTCAAACCTCATGATTTGATCGCTAGATTTGAGGTCAATTCTAACTTATGGAGTTGTATTGCTGATTCTAATGATTACAATTCTGTAAAGCCATATTAGTTACGGCCGCAAATGATATTTAAATCAACATACAACCTGACACTGACCTGCAAATTGCAAAAAACGTAAGAAAATTTGAATTTCGCGGGCTACCTTAGCGCATCCCTAATGAGACAAACTTAGAATTTTTGAAATAAGCAAAGAGATTTCTTTTGAAATAAGTGACAGGAAGTCAAGCGGCCACGGGCCGAAGTAATGGTTGGAAAAGTGCTGTCATTTAATAATATCCCTGGAAGCTGTGAGGTTCGAGACCTCACAGTACAGTGTATACATGTTTTTGTCCTTGAAAAGACTTTGTCATTATTATGTACTTGAAATTTTAAATCGATATTGTTTTAGGTATGGTAGCTCGTCGTTAAGCATTATCCAGCCGCATGGGTTGATCCATCAGGCTTGCTGGGGTTGGTCTTGGTCCATGGATGTGTGACCGTTTTTGCATACCGAGACTCCTCTGTGCCTCGGAAAGCACGTTAAGTCGAAATATATAGAAAGTCATTACATTCATAATGGTCTTACCTTTCTTGCTATCACAATTGAACTCATGCATGTCACAAGTGTCAATGAAAGTCCTCATCTCCCCGCAGGAGTCGATGCCACATATCGGCACCTGGTCGTGACGACAGATGTCTGCTATCTTGCATTCCTCTTCCAACTGAAAACCATTTTGGCTAACGAATTACTTATGTACAAGTACTAATCTCTTTTCAATATCACATTGAAAATCCATTACTATATTTTTATCATAAATTACGTCCCGATGAGGTCAAATTGGTAAAGGTCAACAGAATACCTATGTAAACAAATTAACATAAAAAACAGATCCGTAATTAACAAACTAAACTAACGGCTCAGACTTACGAGCTGCAAGTCATGGGTTCGAACCCAGGCGGGCGATTTTCAATTTAAATTATTTAATTCAAGTAACAAGACTCATACGAGGAATAAGAGGATCACACATTAATTAAAATTGTTAGAAAACACATTAAATCAAATTAAAATTAAATAAAATTAAATCAAAATCATGTCAAATTGAAATTAAATTAAAAGTAAGTTAGCTTTACTTTGTGTAAATAATTTTATCATCACTCTGAAAACTGTGAACGAAAACAATCATGAGGAAACCGCCATGTCCTAGAACCATAAATTCGAAGACTTATGACATCCACCAACCCGCAATGGGCCCGCGTGGTGAATTATAGCCCACACCCTCTCGGAGAGAGGAGGCTTGTGTCCCAGCAGTGGGAACATTACAGCCTAAACTATTGCGGATGGAAACTACGTAGATAGAATAAACGTATCTTGCAAGAATAAGTGTTGAGGCCGCATACCGACGTTATTGCAATTTTGAGTCTTATGCTGATTACCTAGATCTTATTTTGAAATCCTCCTCTAAACACCGCGTACGCGCAGCCACCGAGCAACAACCGCGCAATCACCCACCCGCGCACGTTCAAAATACACCTAATACCTACTTGTAGGAAGTAGGAATAACTATTACAATTACCTTATTTAAGAAAGTAGAATAAGTATTTTTTTTTTTTTTTGTTTTGTGACATGTCACCAGTCATCAACTCATCACACATCACACAAATATTATAAAGGCGAAAGTTAGTGTGTGTGTGTGTGTGTATGTTTGTTACTTCTTTACGCTCAAACGGCTGGACCGATTTGAATGAAATTCGGTATGTAGATAGCTTATACCCTGGATTAACACATAGGCTACTTTTTATACCGGTCTATGCGGGTGAAACCGCGGGGCGCAGCTGGTTATATATAATACTCTGTGCGATATGAACATAATGAGAGTAATGAGAGTAATGAATAATGACTATCTAAGCGAGATTAAAATCCAAATTCATAAATGGATGTTAATTTTAATAGATACTGTTATTTGTTTACATAGGTATTCTGTTGACCTTTACCAATTTGACCTCATCGGGACATAATTTATGATAAAAATATGGTAATGGATTTTAAATGTGATATTGAAAAGAGATTAGTACTTGTAAGTAATGGTTGTTTATTTTTGGAATATTTGTGTACCTACGCATAAATACAGTATAAAAAATAGTACCTACCTACTTTAATAATATAGGTACTTACTTATAGGCATACGGTCAAGCCCCTATAACCTATCTTCAGTGAACGATATATTTCTATCTATCCTTGTATGACGTCTCATAATCATCGATAAAGGGTATCTATCTAACAAAAACAATAGATAGGATTCTCTGCTTGGCCCTGCCGTGCGTTCGGTTACAACCTAACTTTGAAAAACAACGTGTATAATTAACCTTTTTAACCGACTTCAAAAAGGGGGAGGTTCTCAATTCGTCGGAACCTTTTTTTTTATTTTTTTTTTTAACCGACTTCAAAAAGGAGGAGGTTCTCAATTCGTCGGAATCTTTTTTTTTTATTTTTTTTTTAATGTATTTTCCCCGATTACTCGAAAATGGCTGGACCGATTTGGATTTTTCTTTTTTGTTCGAAAGGGTATACTTCCCAAGTGGTCCCATGATCATCAAGTCAGGATCTGATAATGGGATCCCATGGAAATCGAGGGAAACCCTCAAATTTTATGGGCACACTTATATCGATTTCACTATTTTTTATAGTAACTCGTGCATTTGCTCTCGGAAAGTACCATTTGGTGAACTGGAACTGATGATGAAGACCACAGATGGCCATCGGAAATACTCAATTATATCGAAGTATATCACAGGTTGCGATTCGATTACTTTAATATGGTTTATGCTCGTCAAAATGCATAATGGTGATGGTGACTTCACCATGAGCTCCAGTTCTCTTGGTTCTTACTAGGAGAACTCCTCAACAATTAACGTCCCTGCATCGGGAAAAGCAATATTTTGTAAAACGTGATGAGCAGTTGACATTGGGTTATTGTAACTTAGATAAATTACAAACTGACCCACTAAAAAGTGAAAAATAAAAACTTTTTTCAAAAAACAAAACCGACTTCCAAAAAAAACACTACAAAGTGAAAAATAACTTTAATTTTGGAAGTCGGGGGCAAAAACCTAAAATACAGATCCAAAGACACCGACTTCCGAAATTAAAGTTATTTTTCACTTTGTAAAAAAGTTTTTTTATAAAACTTCTTTAAGTATATTTAAATTCATAAATGACTGGATTAACTTATAATTTATATTAAATTAAAACTCTATTATTAAGTAATATATCATACAAGATTTCACTTTATTTTCCTGAACCTTTTTTTAACGCTGGAGGGTAGGAATGAAACATAATTGACAGTTTGACATAAGAAACAACAAAACTTTTGAGGTTATACTTTTAAATCCATACTAATATTATAAATTCGAAAGTAACTCTGTCTGTCTGTCTGTCTGTCTGTCTGTCTGTCTGTCTGTTACCTTTTCACGCCTAAACCACTGAACGGATTTCGATAAAATTTGGCAAGGCTATAGATGATACCCTGGGGACGGACATAGGCTACTTTTTTTTTTCAAAAATAATCCTACAGGGGGTGATATAGGGGATGAAAGTTTGTATGGGAAACTCAGTATTTCTTAAGTTAGGGATGTGAAAATTAAAATGTATGCCTTTGATAGGAAATAAAGAAATATGTGGTTCAGCGTTTTTGAAAAATCATCCCCTAAGGGGGTAAAATAGGGGTTGATTTTAAAATTTACAAAACTGCATGGATTTCGACAAAATTTGGCAAGGCTTTATAAAGCATCCAGAGGAAGGCCATAGGATACTATTTTTTTCAAAAATAATACTACAGGGGGTGATATAGGGGATGAAAGTTTGTAAGGGAAACCCAGTATTTCTTAAGTTAGGGATAACAAATTTATGCTATTGGTAGGAAATTAAGAAATATGCGATTCAGCGTTTTTGAAAAATCATCCCCTAAGGGGTTAAAATAGGGGTTGATTTTAAAATTTACAAAACTACACGGATTTCGATAAAATTTGGCAAGGCTTTATATAGCATCTTGGGGAAGGACATGGCCTACTTTTTGTCTTAAAAAATAATCCTACAGGGGGTGATATAGGGGATGAAAGTTTGTATGAGAAAATCAGTATGTCTTAAGTTAGGGATGTGAAAATTAAAATGTATGCTTTTGATAGGAAATAAAGAAATATGCGGTTCAGCGTTTCTGAAAAATCATCCACTAAGGGGGTAAAATAGGGGTTGATTTTAAAATTTACAAAACTGCACGGATTTCAACAAAATTTGGCAAGGCTTTATATAGCATCCTGGGAAAGGAAATAGGATACTTTCAAAAACAATACTACAGGGGGTGATATAGGGGATGAAAGTTTGTAAGGAAAACCCAGTATTTCTAAAGTTAGGGATAACAAATTCATGCTATTAGTAGGAAATTAAGAAATATGCGATTCAGCATTTTTGAAAAATCATCCCCTAAGGGGTAAAATAGGGGTTGATTTTAAAATTTACAAAACTGCACGGATTTCGATAAAATTTGGCAAGGCTTTATATAACATCCTGGGGAAGGACACAGGCTACTTTTGGTCTTAAAAAATAATCTTACAGGGGGTGATATAGGGGATGAAAGTTTGTATGGGAAACTCAGTATTTCTTAAGTTAGGGATGTGAACATTAAAATGTATGTTACGTACCGTCCTCTTTGCAGTTGGTATTACGTACCTACTGAATTAATTCTTAGAGATTTTAGAATAGTGTTTTCTTCACCCCACAACTGGTAATCAGGCTTTTTTGTGTAATTGCCGAGGGTGTTGATTCGAATGAGCTTCCGGCGTTTGCTCATCGCCCATTCGTCGAGCCTTCCGATTGGTTGCGGATGAGCACCCTAGCGCCGCGCTCCTGCGTGTGTTTTTTCACTGTACTACGTACCATACGGGTGTCCGCGCATACACGCCACGCGCGATATATACTTTTCTACAAAAATAAGGTCCTTCGGTGAAAACGTGCTACAATCCCCGCAAGATACCAGAGATACCCTGAACCAGCGCCTGTGGAAAAATATGTGTAGTGGAGTTGATGCAGGATTCAGAACTATCGAACGCGCCTTATAAGCCCATCGGTGTGCGAAGCGGCGGGACGGCAGCGACCGGTAAGTTTGATTCGAATCTTCCCTCTTTACGCCACATAATTGTTTGATCTCTTCGAGCCTGGATTTATATCTAGGTACTTGTTGTGGGGTTATTTTCCTAGTTTCCTAGTGTTCTTAGTTCAAAGTCCATTTGCGGCGTTACGCGTCCAAAATGGCGGATTATCGATGATCTCAAGCGTATTTTAGAGTTCATAGATTCAGACGAACAACAGTTTAGGTCACGCTCAAAAGAATTAACTTTGCAACAAAGAAAGTTCTTCAAACTTCAGGCAAAAATAGAAAAATTCTTAATAAAATCCAATACTTTCGACAAAGACGAACAACTGAAGATTCGTAACAATTTTAATGATTGTTATTTCGCAATTAGTGTTCACTTAGATAAACTTAAGGAAGAGGATAATGAGCGTAAACGAAGAATGTCCTCTAGTACGACATTTAATAATAACTCAGTGGTACATGTTCCATCTACTCATACGAGTAATAGTTGTGCAAGTAGATTACCTATTCTTCCAATGCCTACCTTCTCAGGGGAAACCACGGATTGGCCCCCATTTCACGATTTGTTTCGTTCATTAGTACATGACAAAAATACCTACACGGAGACAGAGAAGTTTCGTTACCTGTTACTGTCATTAAAAGATGAACCCTATAATCTTATTAAATCGATACCAATTACAGACGAAAACTATAGTGTTGCGTGGGATATTTTAGTTTCTCGGTATGATAATAAACGGGCTATCGCCACGAAACATCTCGAAAAAATATTAGACATTGAACCTAGTACCGAGAAAATGACTCAAAGTCTAAGAAACTTACTCAATGTTTATCAAGAAAACATCAAGGCATTGCAGGCCATGCAATTTCCGATAGATCAGTGGAGTTTCATAATAGTGACGATTTTACTACGTAAGATTCCGTCTAGTGTTCGAAAACGTTTCGAATTATCACTATCGAGGCCATCGGATATACCTGACATAAGTACATTGATAACTTTCTTAGAACGCGAGTTAGCTGCAAGCGAATTCTCTTCTCACCCACAAAATAAAAATAATCTTGAAAAGGTAGGTACTCCCCGCACATCGCGCGGTAACGAAGGCTCGCGACGCGCGCTCGCAGCCAATGTCGCTTCATCGAGTTCGAATACAACAGACTTACAATCTACCAAACAAAATAATTTAAAAAATAATTGTTTATGTTGTGATGCTCAACATACGTTGACAAAATGTTCGAAATTCCTTAATTTATCTCCCCGTGATAGGTATTCTTTTATTCAAAACAAGAACGTTTGTTTCAATTGTTTACATGTCGGTCATGATTTAAAACAATGCAAATCTAACTTTGTTTGTCGTTCATGTCATAAACGACATCATTCATTAATTCATTTCGAAAAGTCTAACAGTTTATCAGTTATTAGTGGTAGTAGTGATAATGCGGTCTCACTTTCTGTGAACGAAATGACAGAGACAGCGGTTCCCAGTACCTCGCACGCTGCGATGACTGCGGCGGTGAACGATCGCAAGAACGATTCGCGTTCTATTGCTCCGTCGGTTAGCGCGAGTACGGTGCTCCTATGTACGGCACTCATCAATGTGCATGTTGGCCCACAAAAACACACAGTTCGATGTATTATTGATACAGGCAGTCAGGCGACTTTTATTACCGAGTCTTGTGTTCAGCGGTTAGGGTTACATCGCAGCCAAGCGAACGTTCCGGTGTTCGGTGTTGGAGGGACCGAGGTTGGAGCTGTTTACCCAAAGGGTGTAGTATCTTGTCATATCACTCCTACACACGGGGATCAACCTTCAATTTCAGTTAACGCATTAATTTTATCTAATCTTATTTCACGTATGCCATGTGTGACATTGCCTTTCAAGGGATGGCCACACATACAAAACTTAACTTTAGCTGATCCTAAGTTTTATCTTCCACAATCAGTGGAAATGCTTTTAGGTGCGGATATACTATCCCAAGTTTTATTAGGTCACGTGATCACGGGTCCACCCGGTTCACCGATGGCTATGAACAGTATCTTTGGTTATTTATTGATGGGTGATGTTTCATACAACCAAAATACATCTACTTCACTTCAAGTTTGTCTCAGTAGTTTAAGCTCATCCTACGATGACGACATCAAACTGAGACGGTTCTGGGAATTGGAATCTCTTCCGGAAAAAAGAATTCTAAGTCCCGACGAAGCGTTGTGTGAATCTATATTCGTAAATTCACATACTCGTGATGAAACTGGGCGATATGTTGTTCCACTCCCTTTCAAACCTGATGCACCCACCCTCGGCGCATCACGAGATACGGCGGTCTCCAGGTTTAAGAAATTAGAGTATAGGTTGGAACACAATCCTCAACTTAAGGTAGACTATCATGCGTGCCTCCAGGAGTACTTGGAACTCGGTCACATGGAGCCCGTTGATTTACCTGTTTCGTTAGCTAACAGCTATTACATTCCGCACCACTGCGTGGTCAAAGAGTCCAGTGAGACCACTCGTACTCGTGTCGTCTTTGACGTGGGTTGTAAAACTTCGAATGGAATATCACTTAATGATGTTCTACTGACTGGTCCGAAGCTGCACCAGGATATAGTAGACGTTTTATTGGGTTTTCGTATCCATGCTATTGCTGTCACTGCCGACATAAAGCAGATGTACAGAAACATAAAATTACAACAATCCGATTGGGATTTTCAACGCATTGTGTGGCGTAAATCACCCACTGAACCGTTGCGTGATTATCGATTGCGCACCGTCACCTTTGGTGTCAGCTCATCACCATACTTAGCCCTTCGTACTATTCAACAGTTGGCTCATGATGAAGCTGCTAACTTCTCGTTAGGTTCTAAGGTTCTCCAGAACCAGGTTTTTGTTGATGACATCGTCACCGGAGCAGGCGACGTAAAGCAGGCCCTGGTTTTACAACGTGAGTTAGTAGGTATTTGTTCGTCAGCTGGTTTCGAGCTACGTAAGTGGCAGAGCAATTCGCCAGCGTTACTCGCTGCTTTACAAACGTCAGTCGTTCAGGGCGAGCGGTCTGATAACGTTTCTTTCGCTCTGATGGAGAATGACAAACAAATAAAGGTTTTAGGACTTCAGTGGAATCCTGAATCTGATACTTTCATTTTTAGCGTTCAGTCAACTAATGATAAAATTACAAAGCGATCCATACTATCACAAATAGTGAAAATTTATGACCCTATGGGATGGTTATCTCCTGTAACTATTTATGCGAAACATCTCATTCAGTTGTTATGGATTTCAGCGGTCGACTGGGATGAGTCACCTCCTTTAGATATTATAAACGCTTGGTCTAGTTTTCTTAACGAGTTACCATTATTATCAAATTTTCAAATTCCACGTTTCGTTTTTGCAAACGTGAATGCAATTCAAATTCACGGGTTTTCCGACGCTTCCGAGCGGGCTTATGCCGCGTGTGTTTACGCCCGTATATCCGATAATAATGATAACGTTAAAACATTTCTTCTTCTCGCTAAAACGCGTGTAGCACCTATAAAACCGGTTCTTACTATTCCGCGCCTAGAGTTGTGCGCTGCTGTTTTGTTATCAAAGTTGATTGATAAAGTGAGAAGTGTGTATGATAACCACTTAAACTGTGAACATGTTTGTGCGTGGACTGATTCATCCATCGTGTTAGCGTGGCTTCGTTCTCCACCACACGAGTGGAAAACATTCGTTTCTAATCGCACTAGTGAAATCTTATCCAGGCTTCCGGCCAAAACTTGAAGACATGTCCCGTCAGCTGACAATCCAGCTGACGCACCTTCTCGAGGAATGCTTCCTACAAGTTTTGTCCAAAATGAGATGTGGCTCCATGGGCCCTGGTGGCTCGCGCGTGATTCTAGTTCTTGGCCAAGTCCCAAGAAAATACTAGAAGTCACTGAAGACAAACGCAATCTACCTATGTCTATGGTGTCAAACTCTTCCACCTCAGCACTACCTGATGTGGTCGAGTATATTACTAGATTTTCTACTCTAGGTAAACTTGTTAGGATAACAGCACTGTTATTTCGATTCTATAATAAATGTAAGAAAGTTCAAAATTCCTATCCAAAATACATAACTGTATCCGAGTTTAATTTTTGTTTAAATCGACTTATCCATTTAGTTCAACATTCTTGTTTTTCCGAAGACATTAATAATATTTCACATGGAAAGTATCCATCAATTAAATTACGTCGACTCAACCCGTTCATGGATAACAAAAATAATCTTCGGGTAGGTGGGCGAATTCATAAATCACTTTTACCGTTTGTTTCCAAACATCAATTGATTTTGCCTAAGAAACATCATCTTACAGATATAATCATTGACCATGCACATATCACGCATCTACATGCTGGTCCGCAATCCGTGCAATACATTTTATTCCAAAAATATTGGATAATGTCTAGTCGTGACGCTATACGTACACGCATACATCGCTGTGTTCGTTGTTTTCGTGCGCGCCCCGTGAATCCGCAGCCATGCATGGGTCCGTTACCGGCCGTCAGAGTGCGCCCCGAGCGGCCATTTCTTAAAACATCTGTTGATTTCGCGGGTCCGTTTTACGTTCGAGCAAATAAAGTTCGAAATGCGAAAATTATTAAATGTTATGTATCTGTTTTTGTGTGTATGTCTGTCAAGGCCATACACCTCGAACTCGTATCCGAGTTGTCAACTGATGCATTTTTGGCAACATTGCGACGCTTCACGTCCCGTAGAGGTTTATGCACCGACATTTACTCTGATTGTGGAAGGAACTTTGTTGGTTGTAATAATTATCTACAAGACTTGTATAATTTTTTACGTAATGATTCTGTTCAAGCCACTCTTAATAGTAAAATTTTAGAACAAGGCATTACTTGGCATTTTCAGCCTCCTTACGCCTCTCATTTTGGTGGCCTTTTTGAATCCGGTGTTAAAAGTTTTAAACATCATTTACATCGAGTCCTCGGTACGCAAACTCAAACTTATGATGAGATGCATACCCTTTTTTGTCAAATTGAAGCGGTACTTAATTCACGTCCACTTTGTGTATTAAGTGCTGACCCATTAGATCCGTTACCTTTGACACCAGCTCATTTCTTAATAGGAGGTCCGTTGACGTCCTTACCAGACATTTCATTAACCGATCATATTTCAAATCGACTCACTAGATGGCGTAGAATACAACAATGTGTGCAACACTTTTGGAAACGTTGGAGTCGTGAATATTTACACGAAATTCAACAACGTAACAAGTGGTTTCGAGATCGCGGCTCACAACTCCGTGAAGGTATTATTGTCATTGTACGAGATGATAATTTGCCACCATTACAATGGAGACTGGCTCGTGTCCATACTCTCCACCCAGGTTCCGATAATATTACTCGTGTCGTAACTTTACAGATGGGCAAAACTTTCGTGAAACGCTCAGTAGTCAAAATATGTCCTTTGCCCTTAGAATAATCATTCTGTAAGTTTAGTTAATATTGTTGCGAATCTTAGTTAAGCAATCTTAAGTTAGAATAACTTTAGTTTAAAAAATTTAAGGCTTCATGCTTTCGTAGCATTTTTCATTCTTTTTTTTTCGAATGTTACATTCTTTTTTTGTCTTTTAATTTAAAGTTAAAAGAAATTCATTCTTTTAAGGCGAGCGGCATGTTACGTACCGTCCTCTTTGCAGTTGGTATTACGTACCTACTGAATTAATTCTTAGAGATTTTAGAATAGTGTTTTCTTCACCCCACAACTGGTAATCAGGCTTTTTTGTGTAATTGCCGAGGGTGTTGATTCGAATGAGCTTCCGGCGTTTGCTCATCGCCCATTCGTCGAGCCTTCCGATTGGTTGCGGATGAGCACCCTAGCGCCGCGCTCCTGCGTGTGTTTTTTCACTGTACTACGTACCATACGGGTGTCCGCGCATACACGCCACGCGCGATATATACTTTTCTACAAAAATAAGGTCCTTCGGTGAAAACGTGCTACAATCCCCGCAAGATACCAGAGATACCCTGAACCTGTGGAAAAATATGTGTAGTGGAGTTGATGCAGGATTCAGAACTATCGAACGCGCCTTATAAGCCCATCGGTGTGCGAAGCGGCGGGACGGCAGCGACCGGTAAGTTTGATTCGAATCTTCCCTCTTTACGCCACAATGTATGCTTTTGATAGGAAATAAAGAAATATGCGGTTCAGCGTTTTTGAAAAATCATCCCCTAAGGGGGTAAAATCGGGGTTGATTTTAAAATTTACAAAACTGCACGGATTTCGACAAAATTTGGCAAGGCTTTATATAGCATCCTGGGAAAGGACATAGGCTACTTTTGGTCTTAAAAAATAATCCTACAGGGGGTGATATAGGGGATGAAAGTTTGTATGGGAAACTCAGTATTTCTTAAGTTAGGGATGTGAAAATTAAAATGTATGCTTTTGATAGGAAATAAAGAAATATTCGGTTCAGCGTTTTTGAAAAATCATCCCCTAAGGGGGTAAAATCGGGGTTGATTTTAAAATTTACAAAACTGCACGGATTTCGACAAAATTTGGCAAGGCTTTATATAGCATCCTGGGAAAGGACATAGGATACTTTCAAAAACAATACTACAGGGGGTGATATAGGGGATGAAAGTTTATAAGGAAACCCAGTATTTCTTAAGTTAGGGATAAAAAATTTATGCTATTGGTAGGAAATTAAGAAATATGCGATTCAGCATTTTTGAAAAATCATCCCCTAAGGGGTAAAATAGGGGTTGATTTTAAAATTTACAAAACTGCACGGATTTCGATAAAATTTGGCAAGGCTTTATATAACATCCTGGGGAAGGACACAGGCTACTTTTGGTCTTAAAAAATAATCTTACAGGGGGTGATATAGGGGATGAAAGTTTGTATGGGAAACTCAGTATTTCTTAAGTTAGGGATGTGAACATTAAAATGTATGCTTTTGATAGGAAATAAAGAAATATGCGGTTCAGCGTTTTTGAAAAATCATCCCCTAAGGGGGTAAAATCGGGGTTTATTTTAAAATTTACAAAACTGCACGGATTTCGACAAAATTTGGCAAGGCTTTATATAGCATCCTGGGAAAGGACATAGGATACATTCAAAAACAATACTACAGGGGTGATATAGGGGATGAAAGTTTGTAAGGAAACCCAGTATTTCTTAAGTTAGGGATCAAAAATTTATGCTATTGGTAGGAAATTAAGAAATATGCGATTCAGCATTTTTGAGAAATCATCCCCTAAGGGGTAAAATAGGGGTTGATTTTAAAATTTACAAAACTACACGGATTTCGATAAAATTTGTCAAGGCTTTATATAACATCCTGGGGAAGGACACAGGCTACTTTTGGTCTTAAAAATTATCTTACAGGGGGTGATATAGAGGATGAAAGTTTGTATGGGAAACTCAGTATTAAGTTAGGGATGTGAAAATTAAAATGTATGCTTTTGATAGGAAATAAAGAAACATTCGGTTCAGCGTTTTTGAAAAATCATCCCCTAAGGGGGTAAAATCGAGGTTGATTTTAAAATTTACAAAACTGCACGGATTTCGACAAAATTTGGCAAGGCTTTATATAGCATCCTGGGAAAGGACATAGGATACTTTCAAAAACAATACTACGGGGTTGATATAGGGGATGAAAGTTTGTAAGGAAACCCAGTATTTCTTAAGTTAGGGATAAAAAAATTATGCTATTGGTAGGAAATTAAGAAATATGCGATTCAGCATTTTTGAAAAATCATCCCCTAAGGTGTAAAATAGGGGTTGATTTTAAAATTTACAAAACTGCACGGATTTCGATAAAATTTGGCAAGGCTTTATATAACATCCTAGGGAAGGACACAGGCTACTTATGGTCTTAAAAATTATCTTACAGGGGGTGATATAGGGGATGAAAGTTTGTATGGGAAACTCAGTATTTATTAAGTTAGGGATGTGAAAATTAAAATGTATGCTTTTGATAGGAAATAAAGAAATATGCGGTTCAGCGTTTTTGAAAAATCATCCCCTAAGGCGTAAAATAGGGGTTGATTTTAAAATTTACAAAACTGCAAGGATTTCGACAAAATTTGGCAAGGCTTTATATAGCATCCTGGGAAAGGACATAGGATACTATTTTTTTCAAAAATAATACTAGGGGGGGTGATATAGGGGATGACAGTTTGTAAGGGAAACCCAGTATTTCTTAAGTTAGGGATAACAAATTTATGCTATTGGTAAGAAGTTAAGAAATATGCGGGTCAGCGTTTTTTTAAAAATCATCCCCTAAGTGGATAAAACAGGGGTTGATTTTAAAATTTACAAAACTGCACGGATTTCGATAAAATTTGGCAAGGCTTTATATAACATCCTGGGGAAGGACACAGGCTACTTTTGGTCTTAAAAAAATATCTTACAGGGGGTGATATAGAGGATGAAAGTTTGTATGGGAAACTCAGTATTAAGTTAGGAATGTGAAAATTAAAATGTATGCTTTTGATAGGAAATAAAGAAATATGCGGTTCAGCGTTTTTGAAAAATCATCCCCTAAGGGGTAAAATAGGGGTTGATTTTAAAATTTACAAAACTGCAAGGATTTCGACAAAATTTGGCAAGGCTTTATATAGCATCCTGGGAAAGGACATAGGATACTATTTTTTTCAAAAATAATACTAGGGGGGGTGATATAGGGGATGAAAGTTTGTAAGGGAAACCCAGTATTTCTTAAGTTAGGGATAACAAATTTATGCTATTGGTAAGAAGTTAAGAAATATGCGGGTCAGCGTTTTTTTAAAAATCATCCCCTAAGTGGATAAAACAGGGGTTGATTTTAAAATTTACAAAACTGCACGGATTTCGATAAAATTTGGCAAGGCTATAGATAGCATCCTGGGAAAGGACATGGGCTACTTTTTGTCTTAAAACATAATCCTACAAGGGGTGATAAAAGGGATGAAAGTTTGTATGGGAAACCCAGCATTTCTTAAGTTAGGGATATGCCCTATGTTTTCCACATGAACGTTCCCATGGGATATTTTCCAACATCCACGCGGGCGAAGCCGCGGGCAAAAGCTAGTGATGATATATTTCGGTGAGTAAATTAATCACTGCTGTTTTATTTGAACGAAATCTATATTTATGTCTAAGTTCATAACAACTTAATTTGCTCATATTATTATGGCCAATGCGGTATTTATAAGTTCATTTAATTTGATGATTTTGAATATCATTTTCATCTCAAAATCAGATAACTATGTTACGATTTCAAAATCACTTTCGCTTAACGTATTTTCACTTGAATCGGACGTTTTAAATGATTATTTATAAAGTGTACATTTTAATATAAATATTGCTTAAATATATAGAGTATATTTGGTATAGGCGTAAAAATTTATAACAGACTACCAAATTGTATAAAAAGCATTGAAAAACTGAATATTTTAAAACTAAACTCAAAGAATTCTT
Organism: Cosmia trapezina; assembly: GCA_905163495.3. Taxonomy (NCBI): domain Eukaryota; kingdom Metazoa; phylum Arthropoda; class Insecta; order Lepidoptera; family Noctuidae; genus Cosmia; species Cosmia trapezina. The sequence continues at coordinate 13,915,469 of LR991042.1, forward strand.
AATAAGCAAAGCATACTACTCGATCAATGACTTTTTAAATGATAAAATACATTGACATAAAGTATGTGACATATTAAATTGAAATTTGACCAAGTGTATTTTGATATTTTTGCATGAATGTTATTATTAAATAATTTTAAGGTATTTTGACATGAGGGATAGTGTTAATTAGTTAGGTATTTAAAATGTATTCTTGCATTAGTAATAATATTAATTAAATGTATTTTGACATAAATAATGATAAATTAGATTCTGAATGATTATTAGATATTGTACACCCTATGGGTATGTTACAGCGATCGATATTTGTAATGGTAAGAACTGCTTTCAACCTGTAGCAAACAATAAATGAATTTGAATTTGAATATATACGTTTTATCATGCTATTTGTCATCTTTAGTAACAGTCCTGTCAAACAAATAGCTGTCAACATGTTATTGGGGCACTCACTTCGGCTTTTACATACAAATAGCTATCCGTAGTAAGCGACAGACCCTGTCATCGATAGATAGCTTGGGCTGGTAAGATTCCTTAATCTGTGGTATAGTATTGGGTCGTTAAAACCAGAGATAGATAGGTTTTTTCTATCCCCAGTACGACAAAATTGGTGATAGATACGTTATTGGGTAAGGTGGTAAGGTGACAGTTAGATACTTTCAACCTTAGTAAAATTGTAATTTACTGGGAACTTTGATTACTGGGGATTTTGATTTACTGGGGGTTGTCAAAAATGGTACACACGGCTACACATCAAGCTATACTTTTTCAGTTCACACTGATCTCTCATTGTAAGGAAATCCTATGCAATGCGAGATCAGCTTAAACTGGAAACGTACTTAAGCGTACCTACAGCGATTTCGACTGTACCTACTGTTAGTTAATACAAATATTAAGTTACTTACTTTTGCTCCATCCACATGAGCGTAAATGTCATTTACGAAAGTCAGAACAATAAATAAGAGAACAAAAATATATTGAAACATTCTAGAACACACAAATTTTATGAAAAACCATTTTATTCACATGAGTTTTTGGAATTCGTTTACGAGTTTGGGTTCAAAAATATGAAAACGAAATTCTATTTAATAAAACTTCTGAACATTTTATAGAGCTATAGAAAAAGCAATAAAATGTTCGAAAAGTTTATAGTTTATCCAATTGAAATTGGTTGTCGTCAAAATATAACTAGTTCGAATTTATGTGGGTTCGCGTTTTCACTTGTTTTATTTCAGTTCTGAATAAGATAAAGCTACGTCGATAAGATACCTTCCCTCAATTTTACAGTGGTAGGCAGTTCTCTATTTATCTTCTATGTACTAACACTAGCCTTTGTCCGTGGCTTTACCGCGTGGAGGTCGGAAATTATCCTACGGGGACGTACTACCCAGATAAAATGTATCCTATGTGTGTGTCCAGATTATAAACTATCTGCGTGCCAAATTTTATCCAAATCCGTTCAGCCGTTTTTCGTGATTGAGTAACAGACGTCCAAACATTCAAACTTTCGCATTTACAATATTAGTAGGAAGTAGGATTAGTAGGATACTAGGAAGTAGGATAATAAAGTTGTTTGAACTCGCTCATCTCTGGAACTACTTGTCAAAATTGAAAAAAAAAATTTTGAATTTGATAGCCTAGTTCAAGACAATAGGACACTATTGCAAGGTTATTTAGCATCACACACGTCAAGTCAGAAAGAACGCTAAGCGAAAACAAAGGAAAGGAAAACAGATGACTCCACCCTGGAGTGTAAAATGTGGTGCTGTTCCGCAAACAATGGAACACTTAATATTGTGTCCAGTGTGTCCTGCTGTCTGCACGCTACAGGAGCTGATGGACGCTACTGAAGGAGCCAAACTTGTAACCAAACCCTGAACTGACTTTTAGATTGTCATCGACACGCTAAGAGAAAACTAGAGGTTCTGTAATTCTACTTTTGAGGAGGAGCTCGTGACTAAGTAATAACTGCCGCACGGGATGATCCATCAGGTTAAGCTACGCTTGCCGGCGTTGGTCAGTGGATGGGTGACCATCTTTACACACCGAGACTCCTCTCCGTGCCTCGGAAAGCACGTTAAGCCGTTGGTCCCGGCTGTCATTCGTGGATCTTTGACAGTCGTTACGGGTCGTCAGAAGCCCGAAAGTCTGACAACCAGTCTTACCTAGGGGTATCATATTACCCAGTTACTGGGTTGTGGAGGTCAGACAGGCAGTCGCTAAATGTAAAATACTGGTATTCAGCTGCATCCGGTTAGACTGGAAGCCGACCCCAACATAGTTGCGAAAAGGCTAGGCAGATTGATTTTGATTTATTGTAATTCTACTTTTATTTAGTTACTAGCTGACCCGACAGACGTTGTTCTGTCCCAATAATTCATATAAAATTCCAGTAGAAAATGCACTTTCAGTTTCCCGAATTTTCCAATTTTCCCGGCAATTTTTGCAATTTTTCTCTTCATAAGGGAGGGGGCTCCAGGCTGCAGGTCCTCTACGTGATGAGCTCGTTAGAATAACATCTAAGGAAGTGTCGCGGGTTTTACATAACATGTGTAAGGGTAGGTCTCCTGGACATGACGGGCTTAGCGTGGAGCATCTGAAGCATGGGGGTCCTCACCTGTGTAGGGTGTTTGCGATGTTTTACACTTTTTGTTTACGTCATGCTTATTTGCCTGAGGATATTATGAAGGCGGTTGTAGTACCCATTGTGAAAAATAAAACAGGGGATGTCAGTGACAAACACAATTACAGGCCTATTACATTGGCTACTATAGCTGCCGAGGTGCTTGACGGTGTGCTGAATGGTCATCTTTCTCAGTCTGTAGTACTTGAAGACGCCCAATTTGGGTTTAGGCCTGGCCTCTCTACTGAGAGTGCTATATTAGTACTGAAGCATACCGTCAGGTACTACACTGACCGTAGGACGCCAGTATATGCTGCCTTTTTGGACCTCTCAAAGGCTTTTGATCATGTAAATTATGATAGACTGTGGGATAAGCTTAGGGAGAACGCGAACGAGAAGAAGTGCCTGAGGGTGTTACTAATATATTTAAGTACTGGTACCGCCATCAGACGAATTATGTGAGGTGGGCGGGGTCTTTTTCAGATGCCTATCAGTTGGAGGGTGGTGTGAGGCAGGGGGGAGTAAGCTCCCCTACGCTTTTTAACATTTACGTGAGGGAGCTGGTACGTGAGCTCAATGGCACCAGGGTAGGATGTTCTATAGATGGTCAGATTGTGAATAACATTAGTTACGCTGACGACATGGTGCTGTTGAGCCCATCGATCAGCGCCCTGCGGAGACTGCTGGGCATCTGTGAGGAATATGCTAAGACGCACGGATTGACATATAATGTCAAGAAGAGCGAACTGCTGGTGTTTCGGGCGGGGCGCATGACGCCTTCTTGTGTACCGCCCGTGACGCTGGGAGGAGTGGAGTTAAATAGGGTCAGCCAGTTTTTGTACCTTGGCCATGTGGTAAATGAGGACCTGGCTGACGATCCGGATATAGAGCGGGAACGCAGGGGGCTGGCGGTTCGGTGCAACATGCTGGCCCGCAGGTTTTATAGGTGTAGTAGGGAGGTAAAAAAGACGTTATTTAGGGCCTACTGCCAATCCTACTATACCTGTAGCCTGTGGGTCAGTTACACACAGCGGGTCGTCAGCGCCCTGCGGGTGCAGTACAACAATGCTTCCAGGTTTCTGATGGGACTGCCTAGGTATTGCAGCGCATCAGCGATGTTTGCTGACGCACAAGTGGATGGCTTCCATGCCATAATCCGTAAGCGAGCGGCATCGCTGATGCGCAGGGTGAGGGACAGTTCCAACGGCTACCTGAAGGTCATTGCTGAGAGGGTAGAAAGTCCTCTATGGAGGCAGTGGATACGCATCCACGTTAGATAATAGTTACTATTGTATATACTAACATTTATTTTTAAGTTCTTTTACATGTATTTACTAACACTATATGGACACCTTTAGTCTGAAATAAAAAAATTGAATTGAATTGAATAAGAACCTTCTTCGGACTTCAACGAATATTTGAAATAAAAATTAGCCGAATTGGTCTAGCCATTCTTGAGTTTTGCGCTTAGCAACACATTTAGCCATTCATTTTTATTTTTTATATACAATAGATAGAATAGTCCATTGTCACTCGAGAAAACTGTTACAGCTTTATTTTACTTTAGTTTACTAGTCTTGTACGTATCTGACCTATTCCTATTGTAATATTAAGTAACGCTTATTGCGGTTGGTCCATGGATGGGTGACCATCTTACACACCGAGACCTACCGTGCCTCGGAAAGCAAGTTAAGCCGTTGGTCCCGGCTGTCATTCTTGGGTCTTTCGTGGTTAGGTACGGGTAGTCAGAAGCCCGAAAGTCTGACAACCAGTCTTACCAAGGGGGGTCGTATTACCCAGTAACTGGGTCGTGGAGGTCAGATAGGCAGTCGCTCCATGTAAAATACTGGTATTCAGCTGCATCTGGTTACATTAGAAGCCGACCCCACACAGTTGGGAAAGGGCTAGGCAGATGGTTCGACGAAGTGTTCTTCCATTGAAGATTGAGAGAAATGAAAGTTTGAAAATTAAATTTTTGATTTTTAATTGCAAACACTACATTCTAGTATTAGGTTTGGGGTTAATATTACAGTCAGTTCTGTATTCTGGTTTCTTGAATGAGCGTCCTCGCTTGCATGTCACCCAGCACTCGTGGATCGGCCTCTGCTTGAAATCTGAAAATATAATGAACGATGAAAAAAAGAAAGAAAAAAAAAATAAAAAAAAATTGTTGATTTGAAATGTTGATGTCAGCAGGAAGACGCTTGCCAGGGTCGCGGGTTGCTGGATAGAATTACCGTGGCCCTGGCATAGGCAACTGAAGGAACACGGGTGGGTTTTAGTCTGATAGTAATTCATTTTCATAGTTGTTTAGATCATTTTGAACAGTCTGTTCGTCCCGATACTAATGACGCTGACTGTACCTAATGATCTTGTAAGAGGAAAGAGACATCTCCACGACACAAGGAATCCTTGTGTGGAGGCTAGTGTTATTTTAATTTCTGTAATACACACAAACAAACAAACAGAAACAAAAAAAAAAGCTTTACTGTTCAATTAGGAGAAAAATAAAAAATAAAACTGGCCAAGTGCGTGACGGACTACGCACAATGAAGGGTTCCGTAGTTGGGATGAAATTATTCCAAGAACAAACTTAACATTATAGTTGAAAAACATGTTGTCCCATACATTCCAACAGTAAATGTATGTTTGTACTCATAATATTGAGAGATTTACCATGTTATTTTAAGACCACAAAATTCTTATAGGTTTTCCTGTAATCTACAATATAGAACTATTTTCTGTATTTTTTTCAAAATTTTAGGCTCAGTAGTTTCGGAGATAAGGGGGGCGAATGGTAAATTTTCATCTTTTTTCTTAAATAACTTTAAAATGATTTATTTTAAAATTATAAAAAAAATACACTTATTTGAGACCCTTTTTTGAAAAAGTTTTGTAAACTGTACCGTGTCATACAAAACTTTTTTTCTTATTTGCTGTTTAAAAGTGACCTCTATATTCAAAATTCATTTATTTACTTTGGCCGTACGTATTTGGGTCACAGAAATCCATATGGTCATATATGTACCAAATTTCAACTTAATCAGTCCATTAGATTCGGAGCAAATTGGCTGTGACAGACGGACAGACAGACACACGAGTGATTAGGATCACTCGTTCCGTTTTTTTCTTTTTGAGGTACGGAACCCTAAAAAAAACCAAATTAAGGCTAGTGCAAAGTGAAGTGTTACTATAGTCTTAAGCCTACAAGTTTTGTTTTTATTCAAAGGGCCTGTGTCGCCTGAAATAAATGGTTTATTTATTTATTTATTTAATAAAGTTTTTATCATTTTATTTCATTATTTTTGGCTTTTTACATAAATTGTCGACTGCTGTTAAAATAATGATTGAGAGGTCATACCAATAATAATATTGTATCGACAAAATAATTGGAAATTCATGTTGTTGGGTGACAATGTTCTCTCGATCAATCATTCGGTTAGCTGGTTGCTATTCCTGTTCAATGACACTCAATTTTCCTATAACGGATGTAAAAATACCCTTAAAGAAGCCAAGCAAGAGACACTTGTTTTTCCCGTTATTATGATAATTTTTAGGCTTCCGTACCTGAAAAGGAAAAAACGGAATCCTTATAGGATCACTTCGTTGTCAGTCTGTCTGTCTGTCTGTCTGTCAAGTAGGGCTTGGGCTTGTCAGTCTTATCAAGGCGTAACGAATTACCCAGTAACTGGGTTATGGAGGTCATATAGGCAGTCGCTCCATGTAAAACACTGGTATTCAACTGCATTCGGTTAGACTGGAAGCTGACCCCAATATAGTTACAAAAAGGCTAGGTAGATGATGACCTAAATAATGGAAAAGTTCAAGACCAATGACGATAAAATTATGGTCAGCTCTATTTTTTATGACGCATATTTGGTTACCTTTCTTACTGTCACAGTTGAACTCGTGCATGTCACACATGTCTATGAAGGTTCTCATCTCCCCGCAGGAGTCGATGGCACACATCGGTACCTTGTCGTGGACGCACAGGTCTGCTACCTTGCACTCTTCTTCGTTCTGTTAAAAAGAAAAACGTGAGTTGGTTTTCAAGAGGATTTCAGAAATAGCGGCTTTAGAAGATGGATATAGCAGCTAAGGGCATTGGAAATAGCGCGTAAAGATATTGGTAATAGCGCCTAGGAACATTGAAAATAGCATTTTCGTACCACTTGCTCAAAAAAGTGACATTCTATGCCACACAAAGCGAACATAACAATAGTCATTTTTAATCTGTTAAAAACAGGGAAACAAAATTGTACTGAATTTCATTCATCCTCTAGGGGGAGAATGTGATTTAAATTTGGAATACTTACCGAAATTTATACTGAACTACATCTGTGTTTACACCATTGAGTTTGTATATAAAGCATTATACATCTTTTAGAAAAAGGAATACGCATTTATTATGCAGTTATGATTATTAAATAAAATTACGAAAACCGACGAGGCCGTATGAGCTTGATGCCTTTGCTTTTCAAAAATATAAAACTTAATCCATCAGAGCCACAACCATCTTATCTTCGTCCGTAACTCACGATGCACCACCACCACTATCTCCGACGTATACTATCTACAATGAATCGCAAGTTCCTCAGACGCAAGAACAGAGAAATACTCAAATCAACTCATCAACAATAAATGTACCAAACAAAAATGTAACTCTCTCTATCAATAATTGGACTAATGTTTCGAATGTTAACTTTTACTTTTAATTGTCATTATTTTTAATAAATGCTTATCTCATATTATTATTGTGTTAATTTTTTCGCAAATGGTACGAAAAGTAGAGTATTTTCCTCGGTGATAAAGCTGTCTTAGTCTTGGGTGAACTTAAATCCCTCGATTGGACCAATGTTTCGAATGTTAACTTTTACTTTTAATTGTCATTATTTTTAATAAATGCTTATCTCATATTATTATTGCGTTAATTTTTTCGCAAATGGTACGAAAAGTAGAGTATTTTCCTCGGTGATAAAGCTGTCTTAGTCTTGGGTGAACTAAAATCCCTCGCTACGCTCGGGAGTAAACCTCCAGTCCTTCGTTACGCTCGCGATTTAAATCGTCACCTGGATTTATGTGAATAAGTATCTTTTAAATGTAAAATTTTATTTGAAACCATCAACATAATCTCATTTTCATGAAGATTTCATAGCTATAACTTTGAGACACATGACGTCATTAATAAAGACTAAAAAGCCCAAGTCAAGCCAAAGTTACCCCAAACAAAGTCACCCTAATTGCGTAACTCAGTATCGATCGGACTCTGAATCGTTTTGAAGCAAATTGCTAATCCATTGCTTCATATGTTCGAAAAATTTGTCATCTCAACACAGTAAATAACGCAATGAATGTTGTTGAACTGTCAAAATGAAATCGATTCCGATTGACTGTGTGTTACGCAATTAGGGCGCTGTTATCTTGTATGTAGGTACCTGATCCTATAAGATCTCCAACATAATAAGAATGAGAACAGCCAGTTTTCCTTGCTTTATAATTCAATATAATATAGCTCCTTCTAAACCCGGTATGAGGCACACAGAAACGGCTCATAATACCTTAATCTAAGGGCCTATTTCAAAATGTCCGAAATAACCACTACTTACCGAATAAATTAAAAAATGGAACAGAATTTGTATGAAATTACCTGCCAAGTACGTAAATAGGAACTTAATCATAGGTGGTGAAACAGGCCCTAAATCGAAGAAAAAGCTAATTTTACCGACGGTTTTCATAAATATTATACGAGTTTATGTCTGAGATTACACCCGAAGTAAATGTTAAAAGATGAATGAAATAACGGAGGCAGAGGCGTGTTCTAATAAATATGTAAAGAGGGAACGCGTTAGGTATTTACTAGATCTCTTATTACATACTTCGATAGCCGTTTGATTCCGAGAAATACGAATATCGAGAAATCGTTGTACTGGAATCTGATTAAAGAATACATCTAGTTAAGATGAGGAATGAGAATGATGATCATAATCTCCATTAGAAATCCACTGCTGGACATAGGCCGCCTGCAAACATCACCACAACAACCGTAGCATAATCAGCCTATAATGTTCCCACTGCTGGGACACAGGCCTCCTCTCTGTGAGAGAGAGTGGGCTGTAATCTACCATAAGCGACCCAGTGGGGGTTGGTAAACGTCATTATATTCTTCGATTTTTTTGGTTCTAGGACACTCGATGTTTTACTTCACCGTTTTGAGAGCAGTGGTCATAAAATTATACAGGGTTACTGGTTATTTATTGACCAATAACTTCTGTAAAAAAAATGTAGGGAACAGGTGATTTTTATTTCGCGATTTCAGGTTTAGTCCCATAGTAACAGTTGTTCATAATGATGAGTACAATGACCCATTAGGAGGTTGTGAGTATTTTACCAATAACCTTGTATAAGCAGTAGAACGTAATAAACTTTTGCCAATAACAAGGTGTAAGGTACTGGTTTTATAAGAAAACCGAATTCCGGATTCTATTTTCCCCGTTATAAAAAGCATTTGTAAACCACTAAGGCTTTTAGCGTCTTATACGATTTGCAAACGAAATTACGAATGTTGTCGCAAAATTGATTTCCTCACCGAGATACAGTTTTGCCATTACTGTTGTTGTTGTGTTGTCGACTTTTTTCTTGTTGCTTGGCTCCTAAGGGTCGTTTGAAAAAGAATGTTTCAAATCCGACTTTTTACTCACAATTTCATGGGTTTTATTTTTTTTGCGCGGAACCCTAATTATTTTTCTAAAATATAAGTAGCCTAAGTTGCTTTTTGTAACATTGGCTACCTGCCAGTGAAAGTCCCGTCAAAATCGGTTCAGCCGTTTCGGAGATTACCCGGAACAAACAGACAGACAGACAAAAATTTTAGAAACTGTTTTTTGTTATGAGTACCGTACATACTTTCACATGCATTCAGTAAAAAGACATTACAAACAGACACTTCAATTTTATTTATTTGTCGAAAAGATGGCGAAAAATGCCAAAAGTATTATTGCATTGTGTAGGTAAGCTTTATATTAGTTTCGTCCGCGTGGTATATCGGTAAAATGTAGCCTGTCATGTCCTTTTCCAGGTCATGGTTTAACCGTGTGCCAAATTTCATCTAAATCCGTTCAGGCGTTTTAGCGTGAAAACGTTACAGACAAACGAACTCACTTTCGCATCTGTAATAATAGGGGTTAAAGTATGAAATTGCCGTTTTATTGTATTAGGTACTTCGAATTGACATAGAACCTTCATGATTTGAGATTTTTGAGTGAAACTTTTTCACATGGTACCTATGAAGTTCTTCTTTTAAAAAATGTGCAACATTTGATTATCGACTTTCAGTTGTTTTTTTTATTCAGCTTAGACAAGAAAGATGGATACTTCGAAAATTCGAGTTATTTTGGAGTACGAGTTAATACGCGGAATACGCGGAACTAACGCGGCAGAAACAGCTCGTCATATCAATGTTGCGTTTGGAGAGGGGACTGCTAATGAACGCACCGTGCGATACTTTCGTGATGGAAACTTTGATTTCAAGAACGAACCACGTGGAACACCGCCCACACAGGTGAATAACAATGAATTGAAAGAGATGGTGGAAACCTTAGGTGGAAACTCTACAGGAGCTGCAATTATAAACCATTCGTCACCCTCCGTATTCGCCAGACCTTGCTCCAACGGACTACCATTTTTTCGTGATTTGGACAATTTTCTACGTGACTGCCATAAAAATTGGTTATAACATAACTATACTTACTTTCATAGATTCGCTGTGGGCGTCTATCGATGATATTAAATATATGAGAACACCTGAAATAATCAGAATTGTTTGTAGAATTTGTAGGTCTTTGCTATTTTTTAGTACTTACCCAGTTTTAATAGTAGGTATTGGTGCCGATATACTGTTGTGCACAAACTAAACTTAATTTAGGCTATTGCTAACTTTTTCTCTCTAATACAACAAGAAAGAGACGGATGTAAATTAGAGCTGTCAGTTGATATATTAAAAGAGAGCGATTCTCTAATTTTAGTTTAATTATTGAACAAGTCAATCAGCACCATTAGCTAACTTTACTACATTAGTTAAGTGCAATAATAATTTAATTAAACTTACCTAAAACAGCTATCATATCATAATCGTCGTTGTCATACTCTTTTTCTGTGAGAGGTGTACATTTTTTGGTTTGAAGTTAAAATGAAGTCATAACTTTTTTCTTGATTTTACAGCGTCCATAAAAAAATATAACTTATTTACAGCTACGGAAATGGTAAATGAAAAACTTGTGATTTTTAATAAATCAAAATGTTGTTTTACAGAAAAAAACCGGCCAAGTGCGTGTCGGACCACGCACAATGAAGGGTTCCGTAGTTGAAAAGAATTTATCCAAAAAACAAACTTAACAATCAGATCAATCTGCCTTGGCATTTCCCAACTACATTGGGGTCGGCGTCCAGTCTAACCGGATGCAGCTGAATACCAGTATTTTACATGGAGCGACTGCCTATCTGACCTCCACAATCCAGTAACTGGGCAATACGATACCCCTTGGTGAGACTTTTGTCAGACTTTCGGGCTTCTGAGGACCCGTAACGACTGTCAAAGATTCACAAATGACAGCCGGGACCAACGGCTTAACGTGCTTGCCGAGGCACGGAGGAGTCTCGGTATGTAAAGATGGTCACCCATCCACGGACCAACCACGGCAACCGTAGCTTAACTTGATGGATGAACCGTGCGGCTGTTATAACTTAGCCACGAGCTCCTCCAAAAGCCAAAAACAAACTTAACTTTGGAAATAAAAAAAAAAAAAAAAATATGTCATAAAATTACAAATTCACAATTTCGGACTTTTCCCTTTACTTGTGCTGGGAGACCTTGCTTCTTGCCAAATTTCATTATTCTAGGTCAACGGGAAGTACCCTATAGGTTTTGATTTACTTGCGACAGTTGCGAGTATCAAAATGTGTCGCAAAATGGCCGTATTTATTTATTGCGTTGACTTAGAAGCTTGAGTTTTTTAGGACTTCAAGAGACCATAGACTTACGTATTTAATATTAATTTCAACCTGATACCTTTACGCGTTCCTGAGAAAAAAGGTATTGACACACTGACAACTTTGAAAGTATTTTTTATAAAAAATACTTTCAAAGTTGTCAGTGTGTTCCATTCCATTTCCAAAGTTAAGTTGTTTTTGGCTTTTGGAGGAGCTCGTGGCTAAATATGATAGAATTACAAATTAACAATTTTCGGACTTTTTTGTATATTTGTGTTGTGAGACCTTGCTTCTTGCCAAATTTCATGATTCTAGGACGACGGGAAGTACCCTATAGGTTTTGATTTACTTGCGAGTATCAAAAAATGTCGCATAAATGGCCGTATTTGTTTATTGCGTTGACTTAGAAGTTTGATCTTTTTAGAACTCCAAGGGATCATAGACCTACGTATTTGATATTAATTTCAGCTTGATACCTTCACGCTTTCCTGAGAAAAACGGTCTTGACACACGGACAGACAGACAGACAGACGGACAAACAAGGGATCCTATAAGGGTTCCGTTTTTTCCTTTTGAGGTACGGAACCCTAAAAATAGAGGGTTAGGTAATGGAGAGTTCTACATATTTTTCATTCTAACTCTTTTAGGATAGGTAATCAAAAAAAGTTAAAAAGAGAAATTAAATAACTTCATTCGTCAATATTTTGTTCAGATCTAAGTAGTAACCGCGTGAAGCTAAATAGTCTCAATTCTTTATTGCATTCTATAATGTAAAACAGTTGGTAAGCTTAAATATTAATGACACAATAATGTTAATTACTTAGCCACGAACCCCTCTAAAACAATCAGGCAAAATTAAAATACTTAAGATGTTACGACACAATATTTATTTTTGCATTAAGTACTGTTGAAATATTAACGATAAATCTTATAATTCTAATGTTTAATCATCCAAAGCCTGGTGCCAAGTCCTTTGGATTGGGACACACACCTTCCTCTTCAATCACGTGCCTGAAAACTGAAAGAAAAACGTTTGGTCCTTCTGATAATAATAATTATTATAGTAATAATAATTACTAGTAATAATAATTACTTAATTTCCCTGGGAGTTATAAATTTGATTAATAAAAACCGGCCAAGGGCGTGTCCGGCGTGTCAGACTCCGCACAACAAAGGGTTTCGTAGTTGAGATGAAATTACCCCAAGAACAAACTTAACATTATGGTTGAAAAACATGTTCTCCCATACATTCCAACAGTAAATGTAAGTTTGTACTCACAATATTGAGATATTTACCATGTTACTTTAAGATCTCAAACTTGTTATAAGTTTTTTTTTGTAATCTACAGGTATAGAAGTATTTTTTGTATTTTTTTCAAAATTTTAAGCTCAGTAGTTTCGGAGAGAAGGGCACAATGAAGGGTTCCGTAGTTGAAAATAATGTATCCCAAAAACAAACTTAACATTGTTGTAGAAAAACTAAAGCTCCCAAAATATTTTTTTTATGTGATAAAATTACAAATTAACGATATTCAGACTTTTTACTTTATTTGTGCTGTGAGACCTTGCTTCATGCCAAATTTCATGATTCTAGGTCAACGGGAAGTACCCTATAGTTTTGAAATATGTCACATAAATGGCTCTATTTTTTTACTGCGTTGACTTAAAAGCTTGATTTTTCTAGAGGTCCACGAGACCATAGACTGACGTATTTGATATTAATTTCAACTTGATACCTAAACGCGTTCCTGAGAAAAAGGGTCTTGACAGACTGACAGACAGACGGACAACGAAGTGATCCTATAAGGGTTCCGTTTTTTCCTTTTGAGGTACGGAACCCTAAAAAGCGTGTGGGCTAGTGAGTCAAGGAGAAATAATATAAATAGTGTTAGGTATTACCCATAGTGTATTCACAGGAATACTCGTACAAATCGCACAGGTCCAGGAAAGTCCTGGCTTCATTGACAGACTTGCCACAGGCAATGATCGTGTCATGGAAGCAAGAGTAAGCGAGTTCGCATAACTTCTTCAGTTCTGTCTAAAATAAATAAAATTGATTAAAATAGGTAATGGGTCACTCTCAATTTAAACTGTAACGTTGGTGTTTTAACATAGAACGAAATTATGGTTTATTAACAAGCCATGTGTCCGATGGTATTTCCCGCCAGCAAAAATGACGAAGTTCCAAACAAACTTTTATTCTTATTTTTCTTTCTTCCCATCTAGTGGTTGAATTTTCAAAAATACTTCCCTAATTTGGGCGCCCACCGGGTCGGAATCAGAGTAAGTAATGGTTAAAAATATTTTATCGCTATATATAAATTGTTCCGCGACCTGTCGCAATGCAAACAACTCTAGGTATATATAAATCCCTATCAAAATAAAATAGCCCCCCTAAGCCATGTAATATTGGTAATTTTACCCTAAAAAAACCGGTCAAGTGCGAGTCGGACTCGCGCACCGAGGGTTCCGTTCCGATTTCTGAAAAAGTATTCTATTTAGAGACATCGTTTTATTTTTCCTGTAATCTTTACTTAAACTTCTATCACATAGAATAATTTCAGATTTTTATCTTTGCAAACTTTGGAGATAAGGGGGGGGGAACGGTATTTTTTTTTACATTTTTCATCAAAAGTCGAAAACTATGCGGCCTAAAAAAAAATAAAAAAATGTTTGAGAATGTTCAAACAGCGCTCTTTTATATGATACCCCACATGCCATAGTAGCTCCACTTTGAATTTTTAACACCAGGGGGTGTTAAAAATGCAGTCCGTTGCAAAAAAAATATAAATATTTTTACTTCTTTCTTATTTGCAAAATAGTTAGGAAAACACCATCTAAAACTATTCCAAATTTCAAGTTGATAGCATTAGTAGTTCTTGAGATATTCAGCTGTGACAGACAGACAGACAGACTGAGTCACAGCATAAGGGTTCCTTTTTTACCATTTTGGTACGGAACCCTAAATAGGGAGAAATCCCTAAAAGTGCAAACACTTAACTGATATTGCCGATGCAGAATCCGAGTGCAGTTGACGTAAGTAAGTACCCTATCGGCATTTTGTAAATCCAGGCGCTCCGTACGGTCCGGACGGACCGATTCCGACCCGGTTGACGCGCAACATTACAGTCCGGCCGTCGAAAGAATGCGTTCTTAACGTGTCAGTTTCATACTAACGAATAAATAAAATAGAAATTCGAACTATTTTTAATTTAATATGGTTGGAAAACATTGGCATGTCAATTTCATACTAACGAATAAATAAAATAGAAATTCGAACTATTTTTAATTTAATATGGTTGGAAAACATTGGCATTGGCATCTAAGTAGTCATCTACCGACCGTGATGTCAAGTATATAATAGCAAATATTTGCACATTGAGAATCACAGAGACGTTTAGTTTAGTGTGCGTCATCTTTATCGAAGCAAACTTAATTTGCGGCTGTAATTTAACCATTTCTTTAGAATCATAGTTTTATTTTCATTTGAGCATCTGAAAAGAAAAGTTTGTGTTTTAAATCAGCTTTTAACATTCCATTTTTTAATTTGATCTTTAGTACAACTAGAAATTGTCCAATTGACAAGTGTCAGGAACATGCATTCTCTCTACGGCGGGACTGTAGTGCTTAGGTACTTTCGCTATAATTTAATTAATTTTTTGTGCAAAATTTCGTAATTCCAGACCCAGATTGTTAGGCTTTGCGCTGTCTGTGAACTTAAGATCTTCACTAAGGGTGAATTTGTCCAAACTTTTATACCCAGTGTATGCCATAACCTTCGAATAAATTTTGAATTATTGACAGTTTCTCCATACGAAATCTGTCAATCGAAGACATCCGACTTTGGTCAAATTAGCCCGTAGTAGATTGAACTCTTGAACCATATTTCAAAGCCTCTTGCGAAGAATAGACGAGTCAAAAGTAAAATTAAGATTTTAACTTCAGTTAAAATTCAGCCTTCAACTCCAATTAAACTTGACTTACCAAATGAGATATATCACTAGTAATATGAGAATCAACCAACAGTATAACATGTAGAAATAATAACAAAATGCCTTTAATTATAAACATTACTGCTAAAATTAATAAACACTGATCGTTTGGATACCATGCAATGTCTATCGACAAAATGGTGCTAAGGACCAAAAAGTTGTTGATCAAAACGGAGGACAATCACAGGATGTTTCTGTATTCAGGTTTAGTCTCAAATTGTATCTTTGTTGGAAATTCTAAACATAACTTACGAACTAATAGTGGTTTGCAAGAAAGCTTGGAATAGGTATAATAATGTTGGTTTATGATAAACTAAAATAACAATGTTAAAGATAATAATAAAAAAAAAAAAAAAAAAATTTAAAAAACCCCCAACACAAAAAAGAAAAGCGAACATTTAAAAAGTCAAAAATAATACCTATCGTTGAGCCATCAAATTCGATTGAGTAATACCTTATATTTTAATTACAGAAATTGATGGATGGCATGATAAGGTTTGCTCATTGAAATGGCGCTATAATGTCGCGGCGGTATAAGATACTCGGTACTAACCGGTAAATGGTAATCATTGTTATTTATATAAGTTGGAGGATGTTTGGGAAACATTACCTTTTTTTTTTCGTAAAAATGATTTTTAAATTATTCAGTTGTTGCTTATTGGTCGTCAGAATTCCGAATATGTGACAACCAATCTTACCGAGGGGTATCGTCTTGGTATCGTATTACCCAGTAACTGGGTTGTGGAGGTCAGATAGGCAGTCCAGGCTCCATGTAAAATACTGGTATTCAGCTGCTTCCGGTTAGACTGGAAGCCGACCCCAACATAGTTGAGAAAAGGCTTGGCAGATGATGATTATGAGATTTTATTTTAATAGAGGAAAATTCATGTTCATGTAACATTAAAATTAGAGGAAAATTCCATGTCATCACTCAGTTCGTTCAGTCTTTGACACATTTCCTCTAATACCACAGATTAAAAATTGATACATAATTCAATGAACCTTTATGTATTTTTAACATTAATGACCAAAAGTTGCTTAAACACTTAGTTCCAGTTAATTTCTGTTTGCCTGGTAGTCTGTTTTAATAAATAAACAATTAGGACAGTTGATTTAAAACTGTCTATAGATATCATTAATTAATCTATCATACGGTCATACCCCTATCCATAGAATTAATCCCCTATCTATTTTCATCATGGTTGCGCTTTGAGGAATAAACATAATTATATTTTTAATTTGTGAGCGCAACTATTGTCTGCGCTTTGTGGAATAATTTAGTTGCGCTTAGTTGGTTGCCCTTAAAAATAGTTGCGCTTTGAGGAATACCCCGAATAAAATTCTTAGCTAGAATAATAGATAATATTTCTTATTTTTATATCTACGAAAAAGCATTGAGAGTTTTTCAGTGAAATAAAACTCGTTATTGCGATACCAAGATAATTAATTTTTGACTTTTCCTTATTTCGGTAGGGCGAAACTCACAAAGCTGTTTTCTATGTAATGTTCTTTAGGTAAGCTTTTTCAGTAAGTGCAAAGCTTGTGCCAACTCTTAGCCCGGGACTGCCAAACAGATGCCTGATACTCGTATTTCGTTGGTATTTTTTGCGAACCTACATATTTAATTTTGAAATGTTGAAATATTATTTATTATTTATAAAAGTATTATGTCAATTTAATTATTATAAATGTGAAGACTATCATATGTGGGTCATTGTTTTTTTTTCTCTGATTCTCTCAGTTAGTTTTAATCATGGTCTGGCAGTTTGAGTAATATAAGCGGCCTATCCAAATTTCCTTTGTTTGGTATTGTTCGTTTCCTTTGTTTGGTATCTTTGAGCTCCGTAAGTTCTGAGTTGAGTTGCACCATTACTGACAAATGCGTGCACTGACTGGACAGGTCTACTCAATATGTGTGGTTCTTTCCTCAAAAGTCCATTTCAGATACCAATCTACATGGTCTTCACATGATCTGACCAAGATTATGTCTGGTCTTTAAAAGAGACTGTGACCTCTGAGTTTGTTTAGGCCTTTCTTCTCAGAGTAGTCAGATACGACCTCATCTAGTTTCAAAAATTTGATTGACGTGTAAAAGTGTTTGTACAAACCTACTAACATAAATAAAATCATTTATGATGACATTATATACTTACGTAACTCAAAGCCTAACGTTAAATAAAAAACCGGTCAAGAGCGAGTCGGACTCGCGCATCGATTTCTGAAAAAGTGTGCTATTTAGAGACATAGTTTTATTTTTCCTGTAATCTTTACATAAACTTCTATCACATAGAATAATTTCAGATTTTTTCTATGCAAACCTCGGAGATAAGGGGGGGAACGGTATTTTTTAAAATTTTTGCATCAAAAGTCAAAAACTATCCAGCCTAAAAAAAAGAAAAAAATGTTTGAGAATGTGTAAACAGCGTTCTTTCATATGATACCCCACATGCTCTAGTAGTCCCACTTCGAAATTTTAAGACCCCCTTTTCAGTCTCTGTTGCAAAAAAAAAAACTTTTTTATTTGCAAAATAGTTGGGCAAACGTCATCTAACACTGTTAGAAATTTCAAGTTCATAGAATTAGAGATATCCAGCTGTGACAGACAGACAAACAGACTGAGTCGCATCATAAGGGTTCCTTTTTACCATTTTGGTACGTAACCCTAAAAAAATGGAATTTGGAAAGATCAATAATATTTGTAAAATGCCATTATTATTTGTTTAATGCCAAATGACAAAAAAAAAAACAATTATTCATAAACAAAACATTATCACCACCCCTTGTTTCCCCCGAAGGGTTGGGCAGAGGTGTACACAGTCCTACGCCCACATTTCGCCAGATGTTTGAGTCCCATATAATAGCGGGCGAACCTAGATATTTCTATTCAAAAACCTGATATTAAAAATGAAACTAACGATACAATTATTCTAATACACATTTATTTAATGAATTAACCGTCCAAATATAGAATAGATAAATTGGAATATTCAAATGGAGTAGATTTTAATAATTAAGATTTGAAATCAGTCATCAAAATAACTGGTGGTTGGTCGACGAGACACGGACAGCAGGGACCGATCCTCGGGACACGCCGTCTGCTTGTAATCTGAAATTTAATTAATCTGGATCAGCAATATTCATTCAACCATAATGTATATTATGTTTTGTCTAACCCCGAGCCCCAAGTACTAAACAAAAAGATCGATCGATTGCTACAAGGATCTTTTGGCACTCGAATGACGTTGACAGGGGGGCGCTGTTGGTGAACATTATTGCAGTTGTTTTGTGAAATGTATTGAAAAAACAAGATGGCGGCGTTAGTTCCGATTTTGGACACGCGCCAAAAGAACCTAGTAAAACTGCAAAAAGATTAACTTCATAGTGTTTAGATAAAACACGTATGACTGCATTTTCCTAGCACATAGGTACACACACAAGTTTTAGTGCATCGTACTCGTATATCGTACGTGCTAATCGAGCGTCAATCAATGCGGCTGACACTCGATCTATCTACGTCTGCACTGAAATTCACGCTTCAATCGACAGCTGATGCTACTAAACGATGTATTACCTATAAATACATAATAAATGAGAATGTATGTACTGCCGGCCAAACTTCCACATGCTCAACTTTAAGGTTATATTCACATAGCACGGCTCACGACTTGATCGCCCGATGCATGCGTTTTGACCAATAGGTTGCACGTTTGTTTTTTTCATTTGATTTGTTTGCTAATGTTTGTTGTTATTTTTTGTTACACGCCCTGTACTTACACAAATGCATATTGTCTCAATGGGCGAAACCAGGAAGGCATGTGGTCTGTCACTAGCTTCCGCAGAAATATCTTCTAAACTGAGCATGCCTAAGTTTTGCCGATAGTTATTAGACAGCTACAAAGATCTTTGGCCCTCGAATGTTTAGTGAAATGTTACATAAAATGTATTAAAAAAACAAGATGGCGACGTAAGTACAGATTTAGGTTACGCGCCAAAACACTATTGAATAGCCCCTGCTTTGCACGGTTTTCTACGTCTTAGTAAAACATCGGTATTTCTTTATTGAATGTAAGTTTAAAATTAATGTATTCTACACGTAAACCTTCCGGGATCATCATGATTATTTCAGCCAAAAGACGTCCATTGCTGTTCTGTGCTTCCCGCACCCAGCGGATTCCTGTGGCCTTTACAACGTCATCGGTCCACCTTGTGGGATAAATTCTCTAAATGATGATGAAAACCATAATCAAAATCCGTTGCGAAGTTTAGAAGGACATCACGGTCATACAGACAGACACGAAAAGCGTCATTAATATTTATATTATGTATAGAATAGAGATAATTTGTAGTTCTTCCAAAGTAAAGTAAAAACCAGAGTTAATGTAAGTGGAGTAATTGATTTGGACAAATCTAATTCTAGAATTACAATTGAATATTGTTATTATTAAAATAGACATATTTTTAAAGCATAAAGCTTTAAAAGTATGTTTATTTTAATAATGACGTCGTCGTTAGCCAGTAAGCGTGGGATTTTTATTCTCGGGGAAGCAAATTCATAGGTATAATATAAAAATTGAATTTAAGCATGCGCCTACAACAACAACAATACTACAACAACAACACCCTAAACGCGTTGTTATATTGTGCACGCAGAGTCCCGTACACTCGCTGCGTGTAGTTGACCCATAGACTACACTTGAGAAGGACTGACAATACGCTTTAAAAAGCGTCAGTTTAACTTGCTTACTACAACGTGCAAATCTACGGGCCCACATGTTGTAACGCACACACAAAGACCTGCGCTCCCTCTAAATATCAAGGTCATCATCCAAGTTGTCTGTGACCCAGTGACCCAAGTATTTAAACTGCTGAACAAGATTCAGTGGTATCCCGCCTAGTGTTAGCGTAGTAGGATAATTATAACACTTCTTCCCGGCTTTAAATATTATCAGCTCGCTCTTGGATGCATTATACTTGAGTCCGTGGGCCGCAGCATACAGCTCACATATCCCAATACCCCAATCGATGGAATCAGCAGCACCATATCGTCAGCATAACTTATGTTGTCCACGCGACAACCGATATTAGTACTGCTGAGCTCACCAATCAGTCGGTTCATGTACAAGCCGAAGAGCTTAGGGGAGCTCAATCCCCCCTGCCTCACCCCGCACTCCAACCTGTACACGTCCGACTGTGCCCCTCCCCACTTCACACTGTTCTTTTGGTTGCTGTACCAATATTCAAAAACTGATGTGATCTCAGGAGGCAAGTCCGTTTCAGTATTTAACTTTTGCCACAGAAAATCATAAGATACGAGATCAAAGCCTTCGACAGATCCAAGAAACAGGCGTAGATTGGTGTTCTCCTCCATTTTTAGCAGATTCAGTTGATAAACCCGGCGTGAAGCCAAACTGAGCATCATGCAAATTCAGATGCCTACTCCAATGTTGATCTAGCAGCCTGTCCAGCACCTTAGCTACAATAGTGGCCAGCGATATAGGCCTATAATTGAGTTGATTGAATTATGGAGAGACGGGTGATATTTATAGGATCTTTAAACGACAAGTTGGTTCAGGTCCAGCTTCACCGGTGAATCTTTTGGCAGAGTTAAACTGCTTTCTCGACTCTTTTATATGTCACTGATATGCTGTGTTACACGTTGCTGCTTCCAAGGTCTTCGTCTGAGGTCTCTCTACTATCAGTTTTGGAGTTTTTGAACGAAATTCTTCAATGCGGCCCGCGGCAGCGGTCAAGGTGTTTTTTTTTGAGTTAAAATGGTATCTCGCCTGGTAAAAAGCGGTGGATGAAATATATTAAGGAATTTAAGGAGTAAGTGCACCCAGAACATGGCGTTCACTCTTGCGTTTAAGGTTGACAGGTTATCGCGGCGGGTTCACGGATGAGTGCTAACGCGTGCCCGTGTTCCCGCCGTAAGCGGCAGAGGAGGAAACCGTTGAGTTTTAGTGGGTTAGAGTCCCACATAACTCTGCACTATCTCCTCGTGGTAGAGCAGAATGCATGAGCGATACAAAAAAAAAGGTTGACAGGTTATATGTAGAAGGTAAAAATATTGTAATACATACTCCTCCTCCGAATACAGTTGAAGTCGAACATATCGCAGAGGTCCCGGAAGCCCATGATGTCCCCAGCGTGGCTGAGACCGCAGATTGGCACGCGGTCGTGGTTGCACACCTTTGCCATGCTGCACCACTTAGCTCCCATCTGTGACCAAAACAATAACAATTCCTTTGTTACACTTACTACTCTAAGCAATGACTAAGGGTGGACATCGAGAAATAGCCCTTAAGAGTGGGTTGCCCAAGGGCTACGTTATAGTTTCCGTCAAAGTTCACCGTCATGTCAAACGTAAAACTTAAAGTTGGGATTAAGGATATTCGACGCTTCTGACAGAAGTAACAGATATTTAACAATAACTTTAACCAGTGAAGCGTGGGCTGTTAAGATTACTGTTAAAGTTATGATATCAGCTTACAAATTGTCAAATGGAACAACCCATATTTTGTCTAAGAGGTACTTTAACAAGGGTGGGTTGCACCATCTTACTAACAAACATCGCACCTTCAAAGTCAATGACCCTGAGGTCAAGGTCAGTGACTTTGAGAATTTTGTCCTTGACGCTAAGGTCAATGATCCTGAGTTCAAGGTCAAAGCCCTTGAGGTATCCCATTGTGTTCCTCCACCCTATTACTCCCACATCCCACCGGGTCCCGAAGGATTACGTACAGTCCAACCCAACTCATGGTTGCGCTTTGAGGAATAATTTAGTTGCGCTTAGATGGTTGCGCTTAAAAATTGTTGAGCTTTGAGGAATACCACCGAATAGCGACTACTCACCGAATAACTTCAAAATGGAACACAATTTAAATTAAATATATTGCCAAGTAAGTTAATAATAGGAACTTAATCGTAGGTGGTGAAACAGGCCCTAAATCCTACCATCATCGTAAAAACTGTAATAGTTTGGAGACAAGCAGCGGATAACTTGTAACACCATAGAACGATCACTAAACAATATCCTAACATGGTGATCACTTGATATTATGGCAAGCTGCCAAGCTGTAACAACGCGTTGTAGTTGTGGCAGTATAGTACCCACTTGCACTAGTTTCTAGAGAATAGCCGTTTACGAACATGTGCTCTTGTTAGCAGGGCTAGGGCAGAACTTATGTTTGCTTAGTTTCGAACTTTATGTTAGGTACAGTCAGCGTCAATAATATCGGGACGAACAGACTGTTCAAAATGATCTAAAGAACTAAAAATGATTGCGAAGGCCTTAAATATTTAGCAGGATTTATATTATAATTGTTAATATATGTAGATGGTAGTAAAGACCAGTATCCTAATTGCGTAACACACTATCAATAGGAATCGGTTTCATTTTGACAGTTCACCAACATTCATTGCGTTATTTACGTTGTCGAGCAGACAAATTTTTCGAAAATATGAAGAAATGTATTAGCAATTTGCTTCAAAATGATTCAAATTCCGATTAATCGTGTGTTATGAAATTAGGGTGCAGTTTTTGACTCCCAGGTCTAAATCTAATATAACGAAGATCTCCTGAAAATTTGTGAAAATTACATAATGTTTTACCTTCCGCCCCATTGCGATGTCTTCACTATCCCGCTCCTTAGGGGGTCCATGGGCCTCCGTCATTAATACGATAGAGTAAAACAGGCAGATAACTGAAAATATAAAATGAATTATTAGGTGGTAAAAAAATCGGAAAGGTCGAAAAATGACCAGAGACCACAAATTATAGAAATCAATTTTAATCAGCTGACTACTTTTGGCACTTTTTTGCTAGAAGCCTATTTTAAATGCAAAAGTAACTCTGTCTGTCTGTTATCTTTTCACGCCTTCACGGCTGAACGGATTTCGACGGGTACTTTTGTAGGACATGGGATACTTTTTTTTATTCCAGTAGTACGTTCCCGTGGGATAATTACCGACCTGAATGCGGGCCAAGTCGCGGGCAAAAGCTATTGTAGATATAAGCTGGAGCTTGCACTGTTACATTACTTCTATTCGAGGGAAAGACCACCTGCTACACAGCCTGCAAAGAATTGGCAATCTGCCAATGTACGGTGAGAGATTTTCCAACTTTTAACAATCTGAACAAAACGTGGTTTCAATTAATTGCACAAAATTAATTTCGGGTAAGGTTTTAAATTACCTGCAAAATGAAACGTGATTTTATCAAGTGTTAGAGCTTTTACATTATAACATAAAGTCCCCCGCCGCGTCTGTCTGTCTGTATGTAGGAATGTTCGCGATGATCTCAAAAACTTCTTAACAGATTTTCATACGGTTTCCACCTAAGGATGGAGTGATTCATGAGGAAGGTTTAGATGTCATTAAGATTTTTTTGTAAATTGGCTGAAATATGACGATGATTGTTGAAAGTGACGGAAAAAAATCATACCGGCTGCGAGCGTTACCACAGATTAATACAGATGGGACACTCCCGCAAAATCATTTAAATAAAAAGCGACTCTTGCTACGACACAATAAAGTGCAATTCAGGTCGGTAGACGTTACTGCCGTGCGCGTTGCGATAGTACGTTTCGTTTTGTGACAGTGACATATTTTAACAAAAACAAATTCCAAAAACAGAACTAAAATGGATAAGGATAACACTACAAAACTTTGCAAGCCTTAGATTTCTAGCTTCAGTTGACAGTTAGAGGTCATTGACTTTCCTATTCTTAGTTGAAACGCATTGTATAAAAAAAAAATTGGCCAAGTGCTTGTCGGACCACGCACAGTGATGGTTTCCGTAGTTGAAAAGAATTTATTCCAAAAACAAACTTAACATTGAAATACCAAAAAAAAATATTTATGTGATAAAATTACAAATTAACAATTTTCGGACTTTTACCTTTACTGTGTGACCTTGCTTCTTGACAAACATGATTCTAGGTCACCTAGGGGTAAGTGCCCTAAAGGTTTTGATTTACTTGCGAGTATTAAACTATGTTGCTTATAATAAGGCCGTATCTTTTCATTGCGTTGACTTAGCAGCTTGATTTTTTTAGAATTTTAAGAGAGCATAGACTTACGTATTTATTATTAATTTTAACTTGATACCTCCACGCGTTCCTGAGAAAAAAGGTCTTGACAGACTGACAGACAGACAAACAGACGGGCAACGAAGCGATCCTATAAGGGTTTCATTTTTTCCTTTTGAGGTACGGAACCCTAAAACAACTGTAATATTTTAACAATACAACATCTATTTTTCTGTTAAGTACCTAAGTCGAAACTAAATAATTATAAAAATCTAAAAACTTACCAAAGACTTTTCTGGAGGTCATTTTTACGCTGTCTTCAAAACTTATTCCTTCGAAGGATGCACTATGAGTGACACCATAAGGTGTTTAGCCAACTAGAGGCTAGAACATTCGCCATTGTCTTAGTGTTTAGCAAAACTTCCGCAAATTCCTTGAAAACGGCTACATTTTGTAAATATACGCTTGTATATGGTACTTGGACGTTCCAATAATGTACATGTATAATATCAACGAAACATTTATGTTAGTAACGTACAGCTACTGAAGCTAGTTGTGATACGTACTTTTCTGTATCACACTTCACACTAGTAATATTGTTTGTGAGTGTGTGTGTATGTTTGTTACTTCTTCACGCTCAAACGGCTGGACCGATTTAGATGAAATTTGGTATGCAGATAGCTTATACCCTAGATTAACACATAGGCTACTTTTTATCCCGGTTTACGCAGGTGAAACCGCGGGGCGCAGCTAGTAGTGAATAAGAATACTTTATCAACATAACATCACGCCTTGTTTACCCGAAGGGTTGGGCAGAGGTGTACTTATAGTACACCGAAATGTCGCCAGTAATGTTTAAGTGCCATGTAATAGGGGGCGAGCCTATTAACCATCAACCGGGCACAAATCCAAACTCCGTGACGCTACTGAGAAATTCCAGATCGAAAAATCCAATAACACTGACTTGGGAATCGAACGTAGAATCTCATAATCAGTAGTTGCGCTTACAACCACTATACTAACGAGGCAGTCAATAAATATAATTCAATGAATAATGTAAAAATAGGTAGCTTAATAATTAATTTACTATTATTATATTCTTTACTGTTATTTTATATTATTTATTTATTTTTACTATAATTAAATTTACATTTTTTAAAATTAATTAATTTAATCAGTCGTACCTCAGCATGTAAGCTTGGTAGGTGCAGTTTGGTAAGAAACTTCGCACTTGCTTTGCACACGTGACGGGTCGATGATGCCCCATTTTGCTAAGTTGCGCTTCCAGCGGCTTACTTACGATAGTTGTAACTTCGCATTCAAATGTTTGATTTATGTCTTACTGAACGTTAGAAATATACACAAAAAAAATCGTTTTGCAATACACAATGCATAAAAAAAGTACAATCTGGATCTTGGTAAAACCAAAGGAGTTTAAGAAAACTACTATTAAAAAAACAAAATGAAAGATATACTGGACAGCAGTTTGGGACAATCGTCCCTACCACTAGTGATTTAGAAATGTTAATAGATTAGTTATTTGTATTCTATTCTGCGTTGGCAGGACTATACCCACTTCCGCAACCGGCCCCTCGCGTGACGTTATTAGGATTGTCGTTGAGACTTTTTGTGGACTTTTTGTGGAGGATTGTGCAGCAGATCTACCAGCAAATTGTGCAGCAATAAAACTGCAGTTCTCAAGAAGATAAAGTTCGGAATATGTAGCGAACATTATAATAATAGTTAAGTAGGTACGCTTCTAAGTATGGCGACAAAACTCACATTATTGATCTGGTAAGAGTAGTTTGCTAGCATGTACACTCCTTTGCAAAAAAAACGGGCGGTTTGGATTTTTCTACATTATTGGTAATCATTTAGTTCTAAAGAGGTTTTAATAGCCAAACTATGTTACGGGCACTTAATAAAGAGTCTTGGTATGAAAAAAAAGTTAATTTTAAATTCGAAACTGTTGTTTTTAAATATAATAATCCCTTTTTCAGTTTATGACTTTTTACTTACTATTCGCGGGTTTGCGGTTAAAAGGTTATCAGGCAACTAAAACTAACTTCTCGTTATTTTTATTAGGATAATTTATGTTTGTCGCATAATCCTGCCTTATTGTGGCTTAAAACAGATATCTTTGTGTCGATTGTAACGGCAGAAAAAGCAATAAGATCTAGTAAAATTATAGCGCTGCTGGAAGTGAGGTGTAGCCAATGTTACGGCTCATAGCGGTTAAACGTGATTCGTTCCACCGTCCAAAGAACCTGAACTCGATACCAAGAGACAGGTTCCGTTCAAAGAAGGCAAGGTTCTGGGAGAAAACGTTGCACACAACCACGAGACGACCGATTTTTAGTGACTCAGGCGCTGAGGAACCGCAAATGCAGTTACATAGACCTCAAAAGAAACCTTGAAGAGGTACGAGGAGCACAAGTTAGCCTATGGACAGTGAGGAGGAGGCTTTTAGCGGTTGATATACGCAGTCGACGACCAGCGCGGCCCCCCAAGTTACTCCGTGAGCAACGGATTGCTCGACTGAGGTTCACTAGAAATTGGCTATCTTAGACACTATGTAACTGGAGTAGCGTACTCTTCTCCGATGTGGCTCGAATTTGTCTGAATGGTAAGGACCGACGTCTGCGAGTATTACGAAGACTAGGGGAACGCTATGCCGACGTGTGTTTTGAAGAAGTCACCCCTTATGGAGGAAGGTCCGTTATGTTTTGGGCGGGCGTAACTTCCAGCTATCGTACCGAGATAGTGTTCATTGAAAATGCCTCACTAAATGCGCAAAGGTATATAACAGGAATAATTTGTCAACATGCACAGCCCGCACTCACTGTAATTGGTAAAGATGCCATTTACGTGGACCATAATGCTCGGGACCACCGCTATATGCAAGAGATACCGCTAGATGCTTATATGCAAGAGGTCGGTATTTGTCGTCTGGATTGGCTAGCGCGGAGCCCCGACCTTAACCCCATTGAGCACGTCTGGGAACTCCTAAAAAGGCGAGTACGATCTGTCCAACCCCTTCCACAAAACATCAGGGAGCTTAAACGTGTGATTTCAGCTGAGTGGGAATACATTCCACAGGACACCATCAAAAGCCTGGTGGAAAGCATGACAAGACGATTACATGCCGTAATCGCTGCAAGGGGAGGTCATACTCGTTATTAATTTTTATTTTTGAATGTCTTTTTTTTATTAAAATACCATAAAAATACCCGTAGTCTTAATTTATTTATACCCTAAAAATTTCCATTTTTACACTACTCTCTGTTTACATTGACTAAAACACCGATTCCAGGATTTAAGGATTAAAAACTATATTCTCGATGATAATAAGAAATTTCTAGTCATTTATGCTAATGACATACTAAAAATATTAATATTATCCATAGAAAAGCCAATGACTGTAGGGTGCCCGTTATTTTTGCAAAGGAGTTTAGTTTATAATATAGCATGGCTGATCGTCCGTCTCTAAAAGACCTACGGCGCAATCTGCTTTACCGTTCTTGTGTCATGCGCTGCTGCAGAATCTGCTGCTAAATCTGCAGCAGAATCTGCTGGTAGATCTGCAGCACAATCTGCTGGTAGATCTGCTGCACAAACTGCTGGTAAATCTGCTGCAGAATCTGCTGGTAAATCTGCTGCACAATCTGCTGGTAGATCTGCTGCACAATCTGCTGGTAGATCTGCTGCACAATCTGCTGGTAAATCTGCTGTAGAATCTGCTGTAGAATCTGCTAGTAGATCTGCTGCAGAATCTGCTGGTAAATCTGCTGCACAATCTGCTGGTAGATCTGCTGCACAAACTGCTGGTTAATCTGCTGCAGAATCTGCTGCAGAATCTGCTGGAAGAGCAGAATTACCAGCAGATTCTGCAGCAGATTTACCTGCAGATTCTGCAGCAGATCTACCAGCAGATTGTGCAGCAGATTTACCAGCAGATTCTGCAGCAGATCTACTAGCAGATTCTACAGCAGATTCTACAGCAGATTTACCAGCAGATTGTGCAGCAGACCTACCAGCAGATTGTGCAGCAGATTTACCTGCAGATTCTGCTGCAGATTTACCAGCAGATACTGCAGCTGATCTAACGGCAGATTCTGCAGCAGATTTACCAGCAGATTCTGCAGCAGATTAACAAGCAGATTCTGCAGCAGATCTACCAGCAGATTTTGCAACAGATTCTGCAGCAGATTCTGCAGCTGATTCTGTAGCAGATTCTGTAGCAGATTCTGCAGCAGATTCTGCAGCAGATCTACCAGCAGATTCTGCGGCAGATCTACCAGTTTTAAATCTGCTGCAGAATCTGCTGGTAGATCTGCTGCAGAATCTGCTGGTAGATCTGCTGCAGAATCTGCTGGTAGATCTGCTACAGAAGCTGCTGGTAGATCTGCAGCTGATTCTGTAGCAGATTCTGTAGCAGATTCTGCAGCAGATTCTGCAGCAGATCTACCAGCAGATTCTGCGGCAGATCTACCAGCAGCTTCTGTAGCAGATCTACCAGCAGATTCTGCAGCAGATCTACCACCAGATTCTGCAGCAGATTCGGCAGCAGATTCTGCAGCAGATTTGGCAGCGGATTAACCAGCAGTTTGTGCAGCAGATCTACCAGCAGATTCTGCAGCAGATCTACCAGCAGATTCTGCAGCAGATCTACTAGCAGATTCTGCAGCAGATCTACAAGCAGATTCTGCAGCAAATCTACAAGCAGATTCTGCAGCAGATTTGTCAGCAAATTCTGCAGCAGATCTACTAGCAGATTCTGCAGCTCTATTAACAGATTCTGCAGCAGATTTACCAGCAGATCCTGCGGCAGATTTACCAGCAGATTCTGCAGCAGATTCTGCAACAGATTCTGCAGCAGATTCTGCAGCAGATTCTGCAACAGATTCTGCAGCAGATTCTGCAGCAGATTTTGCAACAGATTCTGCAGCAGATTCTGCAGCAGATCTTCCAGCAGATTCTGCAGCAGATCTACCAGCAGATTCTGCAGCAGATCTACCAGCAGATTCTGCAGCAGATCTACTACCAGATTCTGCAGCAGATATACTAGCAGATTCTGCAGCAGATATACTAGCAGATTCTGCAGCAAATCTACTAGCAGCAGATTCTGCAGCAGATTCGGCAGCAGATCTACCAGCAGATTCTGCAGCAGATTCTGCAGCAGATTCTGCAGCAGATTCGGCAGCAGATTTACCAGCAGATTCTGCAGCAGATTCTGCAACAGATCTGCCAGCAGATTCTGCAGCAGATCTACCAGCAGACTCTGCAGCAGATCTACTAGCAGATTCTGCAGCAAATCTACAAGCAGATTCTGCAGCAAATCTACAAGCAAATTCTGCAGCAGATTTATCAGCAAATTCTGCAGCAGATCTACTAGCAGATTCTGTAGCTCTATTTACAGATTCTGCAGCAGATTTACCAGCAGATCCTGCGGCAGATTTACCAGCAGATCCTGCAGCAGATTCTGCAGCAGATTCTGCAACAGATTCTGCAGCAGATTCTGCAACAGATTCTGCAGCAGATTCTGCAGCAGATTCTGCAGCAGATCTACCAGCAGATTCTGCAGCAGATCTACCAGCAGATTCTGCAGCAGATCTACCAGCACATTCTGCAGCAGATTCTGCAGCAGATTTACCAGCAGATTCTGCAGCAGATTCTGCAGCAGATTCTGCAGCAGATTCTGCAACAGATTCTGCAGCAGATTCTGCAGCAGATTCTGCAGCAGATTCTGCAACAGATTCTGCGGCAAATCTACCAGCATGTTCTGCAGCAGATCTACCAGCAGATTCTGCAGCAGATCTACTACCAGATTCTGCAGCAGATATACTAGCAGATTCTGCAGCAGATATACTAGCAGATTCTGCAGCAAATCTACTAGCAGATTCTGCAGCAGATTCTGCAGCAGATTCGGCAGCAGATTTACCAGCAGATTCTGCAGCAGATTCTGCAGCAGATTCTGCAGCAGATTCTGCAGCAGATTCTGCAGCAGATTCTGCAGCAGATCTACCAGCAGATTCTGCAGCAGATCTACTAGCAGATTCTGCAGTGTAATTTTATTCTAGGTACATGTACATCGTCTTCATCATCATCATTTCAGCTGAACGAAGTTCACTGCTGGAGTTAGGCCTCCTCCAAGCACTGTCACTTCGACCGGTTCTGTGCTTCTTATATCCAGCGGATTCCTGCGGCCTTCACAAGGTCATCGGTCCAACTTGTGAGAGGCCTTCCAGCGCTGTTTCTTCCAGTACGCGGTCGCCACTCCAGAAACTTTCGGCCTCATCGGCCATCTGTTTTGCGAGTAATATGCCCTGCCCACTGACACTTAAGGTTGGCAAATCTTCGGACTATGTCGGTTACCTTGGTTCTCCTGCGGATCTCTTCATTTCTGATTCGATCATGTAGTAAAACAGGTTTCTTCATTGCCTATTAACTCTAGGTTTACTTCTAACTCTTGCAAGATGAATTATTTGATTTTAGTTTTAGTTAGCTGTTAAATCGGAGTCATTTAGCCTAACCCACGAACATGCAAGTGGCCCTAAGAATACCATGAGTTTCACTGCCCTTTAACAAATCTTCCAGGGTCATTAAACTGGAGTTTGTAGACAACGCCAGTTTTGACGTCACACAAACGATTCCAAGAAAAAATGTTACTAACACTATCATATGACTCATAAATTCACGTGATTTATGAAGAGTAAAATTGCGTAAAATATTCATATTTAGTTAAATATCAAATTGTTTGGCAATTTATCAAAAACAACCGGGTGGTTTCCAAACACTGCAACGTTTGCATTTTACTTTCTCTGTATGAGTGTTAAAATATTCAGAAATAAATTAGGTCATTTTTACTCAAGTAACGTAGGTATTCGATCTGTCAGATTGCTTCATTTAAAAGCTGATCTACTGAACTGACTTTGATGAAATTTAGCAAAAATGTAGCTTGATTATTATTTTGGTTAAACACACGAGCAGCTAATTAGCTGATGCGTGTGTATCAAATAGCTTGGAGATATTTAATCTGTCCAGTCGATTCTTGAATGAGGGAGCCGTCACAACATTTTCCATGCTGTTACAACTCGGTTAGGCAAGAATTGCTTCAAGGGCTTTTTCGTTGATGAATTTTCCCATAACTTTAGGGAATGGCCACGCAAATGTTTGTTGGCATTCATAGTGTAACGGTATTGAAGGCTGGGTACTTCGTAGTGTTTTGAAAGTATTTTGTATATCTCAATGAGCCTACCCCTTTGTCTACGCTGTTCGAGTGTGATAAGGCCAAGGTCTTTGAGGCGCTGTTCGTAAGGTAGATTACGCATGGTGCGAACCATCTTGGTTGCCCTTCTTTGTACATTATCAAGTAGTGATGTCTTTTTTTAAATAATATTGATGTCTGTAAACTAACATATTAGGCGGGGCCCGCGCGGCATGGCGGTCTGATACCAGTCGGGGATGCGGCGAATATACAAGACGTTAGTACTATCACAGTATAATAATGATACAGTAGTCTATTTTTATAGAAAACGGCCGAAACGATGCGCTTCATAATTTCAGTCAGTACCAGTACGCAACAGTTCGAGCGCGTGGCGGTTACGCACGGACGCACACGTATTTATCTACCGAGCGGTCGTAGGAAATTTATTCAAAGTCATTGCCTTGATAAACTTACTGCAGCTTTATTATTCTGTGGTACTATTATTTATTCTCTGGTACAAGTAGTATCTCCCGAGCCCCTAACTCATGGTATTAGAAGGAACAGTGGGGTTTTAGGCAGTAGGAGTCCGAAATAACGCTCCGTTCTTCCCAGACGTTGGGTATCCATGGAGGATTTCCCCACTGAAAAAAAGAAAGTAATTTTCATCCTGGAATATTAAAAACTTTAGACATGACTGCGAAATTGGAATAGTCATATAATTAACAGAATTATTTATTTATTTTTCTTAACTTATTATAACGGCAATCGGCCAATAATTTACATTAGTTACATAAAGATAAAATTTGACATTCATCACTCAGCTCACAGACTGACATGATCGTCTTCCATTCGTCCGCGAATACATCACAGACAGGAAACTATCAGATAAACTATTGGATAATAATAATAATTTAACTAACTTAACATTTATAAACAATTAACAAGTTTCCTCCAGTAAAAGAGGTGTAATATTGAACAACAAAACCACTAACTTGAACATTATTTTATACTAGCAACATTTTTATTCAACATTCACATTATTTTATACTAGCAACACGGACGACACGGTTGGCGCAGTGGTTTAGCGATTCACTGCTGCGCAGCATGTCGCGGGTTCGATTCCCGCACGGAACAAATATTTGTACGACCTACAAGTATTTGTTCCGAGTCTGGGTGTTTTTCTATCTATAATATGTATTAAAAAAAAAAATAAGTATATAAGTAGTTTATCAGCCATCTCGTTACCATAAGACAAGCATTAGGTTGCTTAGCTTGGGACTAGATGGCGTTGTGTGAAATGTCCAAGGATATTTATTTATTATTATTTATTTTAAAATAGCCCCAGTACATACTTATACATATTTAATGTAGCCCATTCGGAAGTGACCTACATGTTTTGTTTCCTGCGTTCTTTTGTGGCCGGAGGCTGCATTAAAATGAGAACTCTCGAGTGGAAAAAGATTTTAGAAGCATTTCTACAATACGTGCGCTCTAGATTAAATGAATTTATAATGGAATCTAATGAAAGTGTTGTTTTTGCCTATGTTGTAGTTATTGGTATATTGGTAGCATTTTTTTTGTACTTTACGTTAATCATATCTATAAGACGCACATTTATATGCCAATGATCTTGAGTGGTTCGCTTGCATGGTCTGTGCTGAGCTCACGCAACGCGTGGTACAAATCAAGGAGCGGTGTCCCAAATTAGACGCATTATTAATTTATTATACATAAATCGAAAGATATTATAAGTAAAACACTTATACTAAAAGATAAATAGTTAAATTGTTTTTAAAATGGTGGAGGTTTCATAGAAATACGCTCGATAGTTTTTGCGTGATTAACTTTACTAGTACTTACTGATTACTGATTAAATTAATTACATTAAGTAATATTAACATAATCTAAAATATTCACAATTTTATTATTAAGAAAATGCTACAGTTTTATATGTATTTTTTTCCAAATCATGAATAAACTGTTTTTTGGTGAGTGTTGTATACAGAGTGGGCCAAATAGTGACATCAAAATCTGAATTCTTCATACCCAGGGACCCAGGGGTATTCGAAAGTACCACATGTATGTTCCGCGATTATTTGTAGTTTTCCAGTTTTTTTTTTTTTTGTAGTGGGTTGTTTTCTGATTTTTTTTGTGACATGGTCGTCTTGAATGTAACTTTAATGTCACAAAAAAAAAACTGTAAAATACGCACAACAAAAAATGTATGAATTTTTGAAGCTCCACTGGCAAAAACTCTAAACATTATACAATGTCAGTGGGAAGTTAAAAAATTCTTCGGAACAAAATTTTATAAAAAAAAGCTGACTTTGGTGACTTCTCATGCCTTTGTTTTCCAATATTTTTTAAAACAAAAAATACAGTATTTATCTACTCAACGAGCTTTAAACAACTATACCTGGAGCTCCAAACGTTTGGCTGTAAAACCCTGTGTGACAGACGACCGACAGACGTACAGACGGACACGACCCTTCGGTTACGGAACCCTAAAAATCTACAAACAGAAGTGAAAACCATAATCTATGGAAATTAAAGCAACGAAAAATTCTTCTTCATTAAAATAATATCGTAATGGATCTTACACGCTTTAGAATTTTAGATTACCCAGACAGACCCAGAACTTTTTATTAAAAATAAGAATATTACTGGTGCCTGCGTGGGTGTAATTCACCAGTTTTACCTGATCTTTATCAACTCATGATTATTTGTGCATTTCTTTTATCTCCATTCAATCGATGGGTCATCTTGTACTGGTGGCTGAAGCCCTAGTGTACCTACTGCTTCTGAGAAAATGTCTGAAACGTGGGTGTGACAGCAGACTGAAAATGTGTTGGTACAAACAAAGCTATTGCTAGGATTTAAACATTTAAATATATGTCCACGCTCTTTTGTTGTCTTGGAAATGGAGGTATCTAATTGAAAATGAGTTTTGATGTTTTGGTATAACCCGTGCCATTAAAGAAACGAATTGAAAATAACGGAGCTTATCACACCCTGTTACTCGCTCGCTTTTATATACTGTTCAAGTGAAAGAGGGCATGACAAACTCCTTTGTTTGGTCGCCATTTTTATTAAATTCGTCTTTCGAATGGCGCCGCCATGGAATTATACTCTGTTCACTAGGTTATTCACTTTTAGACACCTGTCAGTTGGACAATTTCTAGTTGTTCTATTCTATTTTTCTGTATGGCAATGGTGCCGATGTCGACAACTCTGCCAATGTCAGATGTGTTGTGAGAAAACGTGCCAAAAAAAAAAAGTTTAATGATCGATTCGCAGAACACATATTTATTGGTATGAAACTGACAGGTGTCAATAACCTAGTGGATAGATTATGGATTATTATAGCAGAAGTATTTTATATCAGACCCCAGGACCTCATGCTCATCAGTAGCACTTACAACCACTACATCAACGAGGCGGTTAGTAGGTGTGACGGGTAAAATCACCCCTTTAATAGATGCAGGTGACTTAATCTCCAGCACAGAATAATAATGTTACAGTAGTACTTCTTCATAGAAAACGGCCGAAACCACGCGCTTTAAAATCTCAGTATATACCAGTAGGCAACAATTCGAAACAGTAAGCTGATGTGTGGACGTAAAAATATCGCGGCGATTTTAATTCGCGCACTGGATTTTCAACGCTCTGCTTAGCGCCAAGAGTTGAAAATACAACAGTGTGTTTTTTCGACGCGCTGGGGTGCACTCTGTTGTTGTTAAGTTGGATTATCAATTCTCGGCTGAACTGAAAATCCAGTGCGCGATAAAATCCCGCCGCAATATTTTAATGTCCGTGCAAACGTCGGCTTACGCACAGGCGGACACGTGTTTATCTACCGAGCCACAGAATAATAAAGCTACTTACAGTATTTTATCTGTGCAGTGACCTTGAAATAATTACCTACGGTTGCTCGGTAGGTAAAAACATGTCCATCGCTCGAACTGTTGCGTACTGGTACTGACTGAGATTTCGAATCGCGTCGCTTCGGCCGTTTTCTATAAAGATAAACTACTGTGTCATTATTATACTGTGACCGAGCAACCGTAGATACAGTAGTACCCAACTGATAAGGCGCGTCGTGAATCGTGAATCTTCGTTCGCACAGAAAAGAAAGTATGGCCCCGAAGATTAACGAGAATGCTTAAAACTTACAATCAACCTTAGATCACTACTATAATGTTCATAATACACTGCAACTGTTAGTTCCGTCTCACTCGCAAGTATGGCGGCTGTCAAGCGGCGCGCGCTAACATGGCGGCAGCTACCGACCAATAGTGGTACAGGAAAAAGCGTGGAGCGTGCCGATTGGTCAATAGCATTTCCCGTGCTTTGAAAATTCATCTTCTGCGCAGGTAAGCCATATTAGTTGGGTACTACTGTAATTAATTCAAGGTCACTGCCCAGTCCCACTACTGTAATTTTATTATTCTGTGTCTCCAGCCTCTATAATTGGGTTATTAAACAATGAATTGGCGTGTAGAATGTGACTTATAGTCTTAGTAATGTAATCGAATTTACGAAAAGCGTATCAACGTCCCTAATTCAATCAGAACATGCCTAATAACTATAAATCATATTGAAGAAGTGAACTGCGAGCGAATGTTCTTGATCGTTAAAAAATAACAATTATTTTATTGGTTTAATTAGTTTTCAGTAATAAGAAAACGAATGTTTTAATTAAGTATTAACGAAGTGATTAAACACTGTGCTACCTACATGTGCATTACAACATTCAAGATGAGTCATCTCCACCATTCTCCTGCCCCAATCTATTTTGGGGTCGACGCAACATATCCCTTTTTTCCAGAAGATGACTAATGGATTGAAAAAATGTACGTAGTTATATTTTACATCTTTCATTTTAGAGAGAATGGATAAAGTAAGAAATGCGTATATAAGAGGAAGTTTGAAAGTAGCCCCAGTGACAGAAAAGTTGAAAGAAAATCGTTTTGCTTGGTATGGGCATGTGATGAGGAGAGAAGAAACGCATGAGACTCTTTTAGAGTGATGAATATAAATGTTGATGGATGGAGAGGGAGAGGAAGGCCAAAGAAAGTTGGATTGTTTGAGGAATGATATGAAAGAAAAGGAAGTGAAGTGACAGCGTGACGGTTGACAAGGGAGAATGGAAACACAAAACTTATTGCGCCGACCGCAAGTAACATGGGACAAGGGCAGGAAGATGATTATAACCAAAAGCAAATGAAAAAAAATAATGAATGAATGGATGAATGAATGAATGAAATGTAACCCAAAAGAAACAGCATAATCAGGCAGTAAGTGAAATAAGAATAAGGATTAGGTAGTTACTGTTATAATAAACGAAGTTTTTGATAAATATCAGTTGTGTATTGAATAACAGTAAAAATATAAGCGACACATGCGAACTATGCAATGGTGGACGTGTAAAAGGATAGAGCGAGATATCAGTTTAAGAAAGAATTGGCTATAAGGCCCTGCTCGCACTACCGTGCGTTTCTCTAACGCATTATCTGTGAAGTATGGAATGTCTTTGAAGTGTGCGTACTGCGGTGAGAAAAACGCATGCGTTTTGTTACTGTAGGCCCCGCCCAGTGCGGCAGAACTAACGCAACGCATTCCACCGCACGGCAGTGCGCGCAGGCACTAAGACAGTGATCACAGATTAGAAAAGAACATTCTAGTATCAGCTAAATAAGGCTACTGACTTGCCAGTAGGTTTACCAATAACCAATATTTTACTAAAATCACGTGACAGCTCAAATTAGTCTCAGAATCCAATTATTTAAACAAAACTATTAGTCTAGTTTGCAAATAGCGTAATTATCGCAAGTTGCTAAGCTATACCCACACAATTAAACTGAATTACACCTTCTCAATACAAGTGACCTTTATGTAAACAGAAATCGATTTAATTTGTGTACTAGTGAATGCTGCATTTATAGAGGATGTAATCAATGTAACGAGATGACGTTAATTGCTAATAATATGCTTATCGTAAGGAATTTCCTGTTTATACTCGAAATGGGCTGTTTATACGGTGTGAGCGATCAGACGGCCAGTTCTTGTAATGACAGACGTTCAAAATCTAGTCACAATCTCATATTAATATTAGGAACAATCATAGTCAAAAACTTGTCAAACACGATTACACAATCAAAGAAATCGATTTAGACTAACATTACTGACTTTCGCAACGTTCCTAAAAAAAAGGGAATTACCGTTCTGATATCTCGCGTATTGATTATATACTTTATCTAAAATGTAACGAATTTTACAACAGGAATTTTCTTAAAAAAATTGGTAAGAATTTGATTCCTTATCATGGACTGCAATAAATACTTTGCAACTTGATGATAGAATTGCCTATGATGCAGCAAAGTATTCGCCAATGCAATGATAAGTCCGAGACATCTATGTGACTATGTATATTATATACTATGTAAATGTAAATAACAGATTTTTTTATCTCCAAAATAATAAATAGCAAGTATCAAAATGACTTGCTACTGGTTGTCAATTACCGACACTATAAGTGGAGTCAGCACCACATCGACCTACTTGTAGCGCCCCGGATCTCAAGTACGCATCATGAGCCCCTTAGCTATCGGTGAGACAGCTTTTGTACTGCCAATCAGTTTGGGGATCGAAGGACCAAATTCTTTGGTGACATCCAATGGGATGATGTAATGAAGTTTGTAATTAGAAGGATTTGAATGAGGTTACTCTGAATAGGACTAACCAATAAGAAAGACTATGTGGATAGTAGTCCTATTCCTGATATTGTTTGTGCTCATTCCGTAAAATAATCTTTGAACATTTTGACTCCATGAAGGTTTTGTTGTTTCATTTAGAAATTACGTTATGTATGTATGTAGAATTTTTAACCGACTTCAAAAAGGAGGAGGTTCTCAATTCGTCGGAACCTTTTTTTTTTTTTTTTTTTCTTTTTTTTTTATGTATGTTCCCCGATTACTCGAAAATGGCTAGACCGATTTGGATTTTTCTTTTTTTGTTCGAAAGGGTATACTTCCCAAGTGGTCCCATGATCATCAAGTCAGGATCTGATGATGGGATCCCATGGAAATCGAGGGAAACCCTCAAATTTTATGGGCACACTTATATCGTTTTCGGTATTTTCTATAGTAACTCGTGCATTTGCTCTCGGAAAGTAACTTTTGGTGAACTGGAACTGATGATGAAGACCACAGATGGCCATCGGAAATACTCAATTATATCTAAGTATATCACAGGTTGCGATTCAATTACTTTAATATGGTTTATGCTCGTCAAAATGCATAATGGTGATGGTGACTTCACCATGAGCTCCAGTTTTCCTGGTTCTTACTAGGAGAACTCCTCAACAATTAACGTCCCTGCATCGGGAAAAGCAATATTTTGTAAAACGTGATGAGCAGTTGACAATGGGTTATTGTAACTTAGATAAATTACAAACTGACCCACTAAAAAGTGAAAAATAAAAACTTTTTTACAAAAAACAAAACCGACTTCCAAAAAAAACTACAAAGTGAAAAATAACTTTAATTTCGTAAGTCGGGGGCAAAAACCTAAAATACAGATCCAATGACACCGACTTCCGAAATTAAAGTTATTTTTCACTTTGTAGTTTTTTTTGGAAGTCGATTTTGTTTTTTGTAAAAAAGTTTTTTTTCTAAATTGTCATTTATATTTTCCCATTTTTAGCTTTTGTGGTCCTGGCTGTGGCTGCTTTTTCAAACATGGCAAACATCAATTCGCTGGAAGATGATAAGTTCGTTGTAAGCCCTGTTGGTAGAACTATGGTAAGTAAAACACAAGTAACACAAGAAATGTAAAAAATATTTTTAGCTAACAAACCAAAAAAAAGTATAATTATGTACCTATTAATATTTTACAGGCTACAGAAAACCGGGAAAAGGAAAACGAAGAAAATTCGCTGGAAAGTTTTAGCAGTTTTATAGAAGAGAAGCTGATGCATCAAAATCAAGCACTTGAGCATTTAATAAAAGCGGTTGACGCCAGTGCAGATATGATAAAGAAGCTGATTGAAAATTTGAGCAAAGGTCTAGAAAAACCGAAATTGCCTACTAAAGTGGAAGCTGAAGAGGTACCTCAAGTTAAACGTAGAAACAATAATAGTAGAGATAATAATTCTAAAGACAATACTAAAGATAATCCTGTGTTGAGACTCGGGAAAAACATTCCGAAATATGGCAGGCTTGCCAAAGACTTGGTGATGAGAGATAACAGTGATACAGATCCGACACCTCTTGTTGAAGAGAGCACAAATTTACCTTTGTTACAGGCAAGTGGAAATACTAGCAATAAAAAAACATGATACTTAAGCAGCATAGGCTTTATTGCTTCAAGAGACGAGAATATACAATGCCAGTTACTTATCTATGTCATACAGCTCACAAATATACAATGCCAGTTACTTATCTATGTCATACAGCTCACAAATAAACATGATAATTATATTCTTGAAAAATATGTGTTTTTCTAAAGAAATTTCAAAGGTTGAAACGATAGAACATTTTGTAGTTAACTAATAGTTTCTTTTTAATGATTCTATGTTAGAAATAGGAAAGTTTTTTTCTAGAAGACGTAAATGAAATTTTCTATCTTTTCAGCCCGGATCTCGACGATCATTTGGAGGTGATCCGTCGCTCAGTCCAAGTCAGCAAAGTGACGATAATAAAGTAAATCCTTGGTGTCCAATGGCATTACTTTGCCAGAAGATGGAGGAACCTATTTGTGGATTTGATGATGAATTTGGTTACGGACGATTTGAAAATTTCTGCCATTTGCTGCGTGTCAACTGTTATTGGAAGTACAGTAAGTGTATTTAAGGTTTTATTTTTGAAATCTTTATTTATTGACTTTATTGACTGTTGATGCTAAAAATGTTATGTTATATTATATTATAAGATCTGATTGTACACAGTCACGCAATAAATAATTATTTTTCTTATTGTTTTTATTTTGTGTATCCTGTATATGTTTATCCATCTTTGAAATCTTTATTTATTGTTTATATAAAGCTTTATCTTGCATCTGTATTGAATCTTCACCTTTTCTTGTTTGTTATTTTCAATTGTGCACTATTTTTTTTTCTGTTTTTCCAGATTTTGCCGTGGTGTATTCATGTCGCCCAAAATTATGATACGTTTGTTGAATCAAATATTTATTTAAGTGTGATTTTGTAATTAATGTTTATTAAATTAGCTAACTTTAAGCCATTAATTTTTTTGGTAGTCTCATTCAATAGCCAATGTGTTTTTTTATAGTGGTGGTATATGTTTGCAGCGTGACTTCTTTGTTTTCACGAATTCTGAAACAGTAAAAGATAGTTCTTATATTGTTATATTATAATCATAGGTATATGACAGCAGGTACTAAAATTGTAATACGCAAATCCATGATATATTCGTAAATTTGGCGTTATTTCTATGTGTATTTACAGATGCCAGCAGGTCAAGCCACCCAAAACTGTCAAATTTTCCCAATCAACCTTGAACCTAATGCTTTAGCAATAAAGATGAAAATCTATTAAAGAAAGACATTGTAGTAGCTTGATGTGCTGGCGTCTGTA
Organism: Cosmia trapezina; assembly: GCA_905163495.3. Classification (NCBI taxonomy): domain Eukaryota; kingdom Metazoa; phylum Arthropoda; class Insecta; order Lepidoptera; family Noctuidae; genus Cosmia; species Cosmia trapezina. The sequence goes on from LR991042.1 coordinate 13,956,897, forward strand.
CAACAACCACGTTGCCAGTCTCAGTTTTACTTAAAAATCAATATATTATTGTTAATACCTTACTTACTGGTCTTATATTCGCAGTTGAACTCTAAAATATCACAATTATCTAAAAACCATCGCACTTCTCCCGTTTTCTTGATGATGCCGCACAGTCGTTTCTGAGTGTGCTTGCAAACGCCTGCATCTAAGCATGGTATCTGAAATGGTAAAATTAATACTCGGTCATTTACTGTATTCCACAATATACAGGGTGACTTTGAAAACATGCGACAAAATTTAAGGGGGTGTTCTACGCATCAATATGAACAACTTTTACTATGTGAACAATTTCGAATTCGCAAAAAAAAATCCGACCTTCTTTTACAAAAGGGTCCAATACCTTTAACTATAATATGGGAAGGTAATTTTTTTTTTGCGAATTCGATGTTGGTCCCTTAGTAAAAGTTGTTCATATTGATGCGTAGAACACCCCATTAAATTTTGTCGCATGTTTTCAAAGTCACCCTGTATAGGGTGACTGGTAAAGTGACCGATACCTAAACAAACACATGATTGTGCTCATGATAACAAATAACTTTTACTATGGGACCAAACCTGAAATCGCAAATAAAAAATCAGCTGCTCCCTACATTTTGACGAGTTATGCGAACATGAATGTATGGGGCAGCTGATTTTTTTTCCTGTTTTCAGCACCCTAATTGCGTAACACATTAGCGATCGGAGTTGGTTTCAAATTGCTAATCTATTGCTTCGTATGTTCCAAAAATTTGTCTGCCCGACAACGTAAATAACGCAATGAATGTTGTTGAACTGTCAAAATGAAACCAACTCCGATTGATAATGTGTTACGCAATTAGGGTGCTGGTTTGGGCTCATAGTAAAAGTTGTTCATAATGATGAGTACAATGACCCCTTATGAGGTTTCGTGTAAGTATGAATAGTTACACATTATATACTCATGTTATTAATATAACAATAGTTGTCTGCTGCAGAACTTTAGCTCCGAAAACTCAAGCCTATAACATTGAGGGTTTCCCTCGATTTCCATGGGATTCCCTTATCTGATTCTGACTTGGTGACAATGGGACCACCTCGAGAGTATACCCTATCAAATGAAAAAAAAAAAAAAATTTTCAAAATCGGTTTATAATCGGAGAAATCGGTGTACATTCATAAAAATATACATATATACGCGACGAATTGATGACCTCCTCTTTTTTTGAAAAGTCGCTTAAAAAGAAACGTCCTGACTGACTGTCAGACTCATCAACGCCCAGCCCAAACCATTGGACCTAGAAAGCTGAAATTTTGCACAGAGGTTCCCTTTATAATGTAGACAAGGGATAAGGAAGGATTTTTGTTCCCATGGGATATTTTGCGACATCCACGCCGGCGAAGCCGCTGGGAAAACTAGTTAGGTACGTTATAAAATGGAATGGAAAATAATTCACAATAGATATTAAAGCAACAAACGTATGAAAATGAGATCACAAATAAATTATAACTAATTACATACGCCATATCTCTTTGTTTCTATTTGCCATGCAAATAATCCTAAAAGAGTAGCTGTCAAAATCAGTCTTGTATGCAGACTCATGTACTGCGGTTTCGCTGCTATGGTTTCGTGGCGGAGGTGTGCTAAGGGCCTTAGGACTGATTGAAATTACGGTCATAAATAAAACAAGCTATAAAGCTATACTTTAATAGTACATTATTTAATGTTAACAAAACAACATACCTATAATATAAAATTCAATTTAAAAAAGCAATACAATACTTATTATCATAAAAATAAACAGTTAGCACCTATACAATATGTATTTTCCATTGGTAGTTTTTGTATACAACATATTTGAAAATGCATTTCGTCATGTATTCGATTGGTGAGCTTTGTTATAAGTACCTACCTACCTAAACTGTTTTCGTTTTTTTGCTTTCATCCATACTTATTGGCTGCCTTATGAAAGGCGTCTAATTTATCGTTCGGATTTACTGTTAAGCCTAGTACAGACCGGCGCGACGCGAGTCCAATCAATCAATCAACTCAGCCTATCGCAGTCCACTGCTGGACATTGGCCACTCCCAGGCTGCGCCACAACACCCTGTCCTCCGCCTTCCGCATCAGTCTCCCCAGCCACCTTCTTCAGGTCGTCGGTCCATCTAGCTGAGGGGCGTCCCACACTACGCTTACCGATACGCGGTCTCCACTCCAGGACTCGTCAGCTCCACCGGCCATCGATCCTTCGACAAACATGGCCAGCCCACTGCCACTTCAGTTTGCTTATTCTGCTAGCTATGTCGGTTACTCCGGTTCTTTTCCGGATAACTTCATTACTGATTTTATCCTCGACGCGAGCCCGGTGGTAGAAATTATGTGAAAATTTCATGGCCATTGTTCTACCGGAGTAGCGTCGAACGGTCACGTCGCGCCTGTCTGTGGGATCCTTTACTGCTAGCCTCCACTGCTGGGCAAAGGTCTCTCCCCAAGACTTCGAAGTTATGATTTACAACATAACATGACGCCTGTAATCCCCCAAGGGTTAGGCAGAGGAGTACACCCACATTTAATCAGCAATGTTTAGGTCCCACGTAACAGGGGGCGAGCCTATTGCCATCAAAGGGCACAGATCCAGACTCCGGACTGCTACTGAGATATTTCTTTACCCGTTGAGTTGTGATTTAATAACTCTTAAGCCTGCGAAGTTGCTTCGACGAAGTACTGGTCAAAGTTTACCGAAGTCCAAAGTACGTGACTATACTCCCTACTCGTGCAACCTTGCGAGGAGCTCAGTCCTCCAGCGCCCCCACCACCCGCACTCTATTCACCATGGATAACATTCAAGTGGCAACTTCCGTTGCAATGTGCACTCTCACGTATTAATTACGTGCGTATTTCGCATCTCCACACGAACCGAAGTGAGCCGAGTAGTGTGCTTCGTGATAGAACTTCTGGACACTTCGAGACACTTCGAGTCCTTTGATTCGGCCGCAAAAACCGACAACGATCGGAAGTCGCTCGAGGCGAGCCGAGGTTGCACGAAGCGAAGCGAAGTGCCCTTCTACACTATCGTATTCGCTTAACTTCGACCAACTTCGCGAGTAGTGTAGTGGAGGCTTTAGAACGATATTGATATGCTTTGACATGTTTAGAATCTCATTTGCTTCTGTGCAGAGAAAATATGAAGCTCCTATGAAAAATTTGTTTTACAGTGACGATCTTATTACTGGTATTCGTATGGCAATCTGAAACTGCGAGAGTAAGTTAAAGAAAGTTACGTATCTTCTACCTTATTACTACTTCAACAGGGTTTAATCTTGGCTGCTGTTATTTTGATACTTACTTTTCCAATATTAGGGGAAGTATTCTTGGGGGGTGCTGATTGCGTAAAGGCTCATGCAGACAGGTGACGCGGCTCCGGTAGACCAATTTTAATGAAGTTTTTATAGAAATTTTTCCACCAGAGTTGCATCGCGCCGTCGCGTCGGGCCTTGCTGCACGAGCCTTAATACACTAACAAGGGCCAATATTGGCCTTCGATCATGGCCATTCAAAAACATTAATTGCGTCAGTTAAGTTATAAATTAGTTTATACGTTTTTGAAACATGAATATGAAGCAATTAATTGTCAATTTCCTTCAAAATTGTTCGGATTGTGACTGAAAGCGTGTTACACAATGAGGGTTTTCTGAAATGACGTTCACTAGGTGGCAGCACTGAGACGGCAGGTCTGGGCACCTGTCAAAAGTATCAAAGCGCCCATATATTCTCCTGGCCCTTATCTCAATTTATTTGGTGTCGGCGCAACATGTCTTTTTCTTCCATACTTCCCTATCAGTCGTCATCTCGGTAGTCACTCCCTTTCTCGCCATATCATCTTTCACACAGTCCATCCATTGTCTCTTTGGTCTTCGCCTACTCGTATAGCCGTCCACTTTTATACTCTAATTAACTAATTTTTCTCATTCCTCCGCATCACATGTCCATACCATGACAACCGATTTTCATACAAGTTTTCCGTCACCGGTGTCACTTTCAGACTTCCTCTTTATATACATAATAGGCAAGGTTTATGGTACCTACCCAACGAATTAAGAATATCATTCTTAATTCGTTGTACCTACCTACCTATGGGTTTTAGTGATTGTGATACTGACACAAAAAAACTATTGTTAATAGATTAGATAAGAAAAAAAAAGAAAGAAATAAGAAAGAATTTAGAGATAAGTTTTTTTTTTAATTTGTTATGTACTTAGATTTTTTGTACTTGTGAAATGTTTCATTTTTTCATCTCCTCCTGTACCTCCGAGGAGAAAAATGCAAAGAGCACTCTGTAACTTTTTACTTTAAAACTTTTCAATGGATTCGAAGTAGAATTTTTCAAAAATGTGTTGCAATTTTATTAATTGATTCTTGTCAGGTTTAGGGGGATATTACACGATCATTATCTACTATCGGATCTATGAGTCATTTTTAAATGTACCTATAGTATATGTCACAGCCAACTGGTTAATTTAGCCGTTTAGTTAATCGCCAGTGGCGTAACTACAGGGTGGCAAGTCGGCAAAATGCCACGGGCCCCCAGCCGGAAGGGGCCCCCGGTAATAGGAGAATCCCAACTCCCAACATTTATTATTACACATTTAGTAAAAAAACCGATGAATTTGCCACGGGCCTCGAACGGTATAGTTACGCCACTGTTAATCGCCTAGCATTTTGCTGCAACTTGGCTGCGGCGACATTTGTATGTAGGGTGACTGAACTCGCGAAAAAAAAACCGGCCAAGTGCGTGTCGCACTACGTACAATGAAGGGTTCTGTAGTTGGGATGAAATTCTCCCAAGAACAAACTTAACATTATAGTGAAAAACATGTTAACCCATACATTCCAACAGTAAATGTAAGTTTGTACTCACAATATTGAGAGATTTACCATATTATTATTTTAAGACCACAAACTTCTTATAGGTTTTCCTGTAATCTAAAGGTATAGAACTAGATATTTTATGTATGTTTTTTTCAAAATTTTAGGCTCAGGAGTTTAGGAGATCGGGGGGAGGGGAATGGTTAATTTTCGTCTATTTTCCTAAATAACTTCAAAACAATTTATTTTAAAATTATAAAAAAAAAATATATTTGAGACCCTCACAGTAAAACCTTTCATTTGATATGTCACACGGTACAGGTTGCGACTTTTTTTTTAATTTTCTTATTTGCCCTCTAAAAGTGACCCACATATTCAAAATTCATTTACTTTAGCCGTACGTGTTTGGGTCACAGAAACCCATATGTGAACCAAATTTCAACTTAATCGGTCCATTACATTCGGAGCAAATTGGCTGTGACAGACGGACAGACAGACAGACAGACACACGAGTGATCTAAATAAGGATTCCGTTTTTTCCTTTCGAGGAACCCTAAAAATCAGCTGTTCAGTACATTTATGTTCGCATAATTCGCCAAAATTTAGGGAACAGCAGATTTTTTTTTCGCGATTTCAGGTTTGGCCCAATAGTAAAAGTTGTTCATAATGATGAGTACAATGAACCCTTAAAATATTGCCACTGTTTACTCTTACGCCCTGTATAATCAAATTAAATAAGTCCTTGATAATTGCAGGTATGCTATAAAGCGAAGACGTGCATACACGACGGACATGAGAAGTGCGGTACAGATAAGAATGGAACTCCTAGGCGGTTCCTAGATACATGCGACATTATGGAGTATAACTGCTATTATAATGCCAGTAGGTTTCCTTTTAACCTTCCAACTGCGGAGACCACGAAGGTTCGATGTCAAAATTGTTCCTGTCTGTGAATCGGACCCCAGTGGGCCTATCGGCTCCCGACATTTATTTTGACACTTTTGCACAAAGTGTAGGGAAATACACAAGGATTGGCATCACATGTCAAGTCTCTAAAACAAACCAACAACGATAACACCCAGAAATAAGCGAGCGAAAAGAGATCACCTAGAAATACTCTCACACAAAAAGCAAAAACAAAAACAAAATGGTCGCAGTGCATAAATTAACAACAATCCACATCAATTAGGAACCCTTGTAGTTTCGCAAAGTACGTCTGACTGTCGGTCTGTCTGTCCGTCAGTCTGCGGTGCAACTCGAAGATTCGGTCCGTATTACAGAAGGAAACTCAAGCATTGATGTATGTTTAAAACTAGTTTTGAGTCAATTTTTAATTTTAGAACGTGTCTCAAGCCTAGGTTCATTGATCATAGTTCAGCCACAGTCTACACATCATACAGTCGTCCGACGAAGCCGTCTAGACAGGGCAATCGTGCGGGGCGTGAGGGGCGAGACGCGGGAGGCGCGAGCCCTAGCTGCATACTTCCACCGTGTTAGTAGCTCGGGAAACGATTTTCAGGGCTATCGTGTTGATTTTATTATTGTTTTAATTTATTATTATTATTTAATTTATGTACACAGAAAAATATAGACATACGACATAGTAACATTTGAGTAGCAGGACACTTGCCCGAAAGACATTTCCGCGAAAGACACTTCCGCGAAAAGACATTTCCGTGAATGGACTTTTGCGCGAACGGACTTTTGCGCGAAGGGACACTTGCGTGAAAGACAATTGCGCGACAAGAACTTTCCCCGACTGGACTTTTGCGCGAATGGACTTTTGAGCCCATGGACGTTCGCGCGAAAGACACTTGCGCGAATCCACTTGCGCGACAGGACAGTTGCGCGAAATAGTTGCGGAAATGAGATTTCTTCATAACATCACGTCTGTATTCTTTCAAAGGGTTGGGCAGGGATGTACAGTGAAAATTTTAATTTCACGGGATACCCAGTGAAAATAATATTGCTTTATTGCCATATTTCCATAAAATAATTGGCACTTGGCAAGTGGCTACTCCTCCAGATCTCTTGGTCCTTTTACGACACCGTTTGTATCCCAGTATTGTCTTGACATAGTTTGATTTAAAAAAAAAAACTTATTATGCATTTCAGCTTATACCAAAGCTCCGATATCATTATGCTCCAAACTGCCACCGTTGGAAAAAGATGAGCAAACATAAATAAATTATTATTAATAGAGAAAAACTGTTTTTTTTTCGTACTGGCGAATTCAACTACCAATTCACGTTCGGTGGTATCAGAAAAACCAATCATTACAATGTAGCTCTTATCTCGGTAAAGTAAGGTTCGAATTATTGCCGAGAGCTTTTTAAACCAATGAGATAAGAGTTAAGGCTCCTACAAACAAGCGCGGCACGCGATATAATCGCGTGCGACACAAAGACTGTTTGAAGGAGCCTTTACATTGTAAAGACTTATGTACAGGGGGCTGCATCAATTGGGTACCCCAGTTGTATTAAAATTTTAATATAACATGGGTACCCAATTGATCCAGCCCACTATACCTAGCTACTAATGGTTTTACGTCGATCGTGAATGCCCTACCTTAATATGAGACCTACCCAGTACCCAAGTTTGCTTCTAATTCTTTTTAAAAAATCTTAATAAGAAGTGACCTGCATAATATTTTTTCCCCGTGAATAACAAACGGCCGCGTCCTAACCAAAGTGGTCATTTGTTTTGTTCCCGTTGCGGTTATTTTGTTCTCGAACCCGAACAAGTGGTCGCGCTGTTAAAGGCCGCTATTCGGTTTTCAAATAAATGAGTGACATTTGAACGCGACTTCGCGCTTTTTAGGGTTCCGTACCCAAAGGGTAAAACGGGACCCTATTACTAAGACTCCGCTGTCCGTCCGTCTGTCCGTCTGTCTGTCTGTCTGTCCGTCTGTCTGTCTGTCCGTCTGTCACCAGGCTGTATCTCATGATGATAGTTAGATAGTTGAAATTTTCACAGATGATGTATTTCTGCTGCCGCTATAACAACAAATACTAAAAAAACAGAATAAAATGAATATTTAAGGGGCTCCCATATAAAAAACGTGATTTTTTAAATCGTTTATGCTCTTGAAATTTTGCACATAGATACCTTATATAATGTAAACATCCACTAAGGAAGGATTTTTGGAAATTCCATCCCTAAGGGGGTAAAACAGGGGATGAAAGTTTGTATGAAAAATCCTATCCCTTGAGTTAATAGACTTGAAACTTAGCACGAATATTCATCTAAGTAAATTATAAAGTTTATCATTTTTAGTTTTCCTAAACTACCGCCTAAGGAGGGATTGGGGGTGTCAAAGTTTGTATGGATTAACTTTAACACGCGGTCCGATTAACTCAAAACTCAGTTTTTATACTTGAGACCAAAAATTGAGACTAACGTGAATTAGGGTTTTCCAAAAATCTACCCCTAAGGGGTGAAAAGTTAATTTTACAGCGGAGGATTTTATTGGGGGCTTGATTAACTCTAAAATTGGTGTAAATAATGTTTGAGTCAAGTTATGGAAACATACCAGACGATTTTTGAAATTCTTTAGGTACCTATCTGTGTTCGTGAAAACAGAGATGCAGTTTATATGAAAAATCTTATTAATTTGGGTAATGAAATTGAAACTACTTGAAACTTAGCACAAATACTTGCATAAGTAAGTAATAATGTTTGTCATTATTCGTTTTTCAAAACTACGCCTCAAATGAGGTTTAGGGATGTTAAAGTTTGTATAGAAGAATTTTAAAGCGCAGTCCGATTAAAACAATGGTACTATGAGTCAAGTTAGGAAACTTGCCAAACGAATTTTCACCGATTTTGACGGCATATAGCTGATGTTTTAAGGAGTAGCTTAGGCTATTTTTATTTTAGAAAAATAATTAGGGTTCCGCGCAAGAAAATTAAAATCCATGAAATCAGACAACCACGTACAGCCCAGTACAAACTAAAAAATTTAAGGGGTCGGTCCCCATACAATAAACTTTTCATTTAGAAAAAAAAAAAAATCTAGCATGTGGGGAAGTGTCGAAGACATGTGACATCTACCAACCCGCACTGGGCCCGCGTGGTGGATTACGTACGGCCCACTCCCTCGCACCGAGAGGAGGCCTGTGTCCCAGCAGTGGGAACATTATAGGCTGATTATGTGTTATGTGGGGTGTCATCGTCTAGAACTCATTGAGTAGAGTACAAACATATTTTTTTTTATCTTTTAAAATTAAGAAATAGGGGGCCATAAAAGTTGTAAATTTTAGACCATTTTTGTACGAGCTCTAGCGCAACAATTCAACAAATTAGGAATTTGAAACTTCTTTATACCATGTAAGTACCATGAATACTGTATTTAATCAACAATACTGAAAACGGCGATTCATAAGGTATTTTGTTTAAACATGGGTGATTTTCTGCAACTGCAAAAAATAACCTTGTAATTCAGAGTATCATTATAAAATAAGTAAAAAGTTATCTTTGCGATTGTTAAACATATAATATGGCACGGAACCCTTCGTGCGCGAGTCCGACTCGCACTTGACCGGTTTTTTTAAATAGATAATGTTACGGAACCCTTCGTGCGCGAGTCCGACTCGCACTTGGCCGGTTTTTTTTATAATGCGGGGATAGACACGCTTGCTTTTAACGCCATATGATATCAATTTAGTAATTGATGAAGACCTTTAGAAGAGTAGTTGTTGCAAACTTATTGTTTTTTTTTATGTTAGAGGAAGGGTATTCCAACACCCTTTGAGCCGGGTCACGTGGAGGTCATCAATCAGCATTGGTGCTGGCGCTCAAAATACTGCCACAGTGTTGGAGGCGATAAGATTTGCGCAGTTGACATTAGACGAAAACAAAGGAACATATTCCGAAATGCTTGTGCAATGTACAAAGACAACTGTCATTTCAAACATGGTAAGATGGTGGTGGGAAGCATAAACATAATCATAATCAGCCTATAATGTTCCCACTGCTGGGACACAGGCCTCCTCTCGGTGAGAGGGAGCGGGCCACGCAGGCCCACTGCGGGTTGATAGATGTCACATTATGTCTTCGAATTTTTGGTTCTAGGACATGCCGGTTTCTACACGATGTTTTCCTTCACCATTTTGAGGGCAATGGTGATGAAATTAGATAGTGGTGGCCCAGTGGTATCAGCCCCGAATTATGAGTTGTAAGTCGTGAGTTCCAATCCAGGCAGGCACTTTGTAGGCCAATACCAAGTAGATTTTGATTTTGTTTGCTTTGTCCCGGCTATCGTAAGTATATTTAAATGTCTGGGGCGTATTAGACTTTATAAGTTTACGGCGTAGATGCGTAGAGGCGTGATGTTACAAAAAAATCACACAGTCTACAACATTTTTTTAAGTAATACAATAATTGAATACCAAATACTTAGATTGTACCATCAAACATTGTCAACATTAATTTTCTAAGCCCGAGTTTGTAAGTATCTGATTTATTAATATTTTTCAATTTAATTTTACAGATTTCACGAAGAGTGTAATGTATGAATGCTTACTATTAGACAGTGTTTGGAAACAGGTCATTAATTAAAACCTAAATTGTCGTGTATATTTTGTTGTTTTATTAACCATACCTATCTATTTGTTTTGTAGTAGGTATGTGACATACTTGTTGGAAATGAATTCAGTACTATTTTTAATGTTATAATACAAATATATACAAGCTAACACTAAAATATATAATGTGACTGGTAATTAGTGACCGATACATAAACACATGATTATACTCATGATAACAAACAACTTTTGCTATGGGACCAAACCTGAAATCACGAAAAAAAAATCCGCTGCTAGGTACACTTTGACGAGTTAAGGCTATTACAGACAGAGGCGATATCGCGTCGCGACGTGTCGCGTAGCGGTGTTGCGACGCGATAATATCGCAACGTCGCTCGCGATATCGCCTCTGTCTGTAAGAGCCTTTATGCGAACATTAATGTATAGGGCAGCTGATTTTTTTTTCGCGATTTCAGGTTTGGTCCCATAGTAAAAGTTGTTTGTTATCATGAGTATAATCATGTGTTTAGGTATCGGTCACTAATTACCAGTCACATTATATAGGGTGACTGGTTATTTAATGACCGATACCTAAACACATGATTGTATGGGGCAGCTGATTTTTTTTTCGCAATTTCAGGTTTGGCCCCATAGTAAAAGTTGTTTGTTATAATGAGTATAATCATGTGTTTAGGTATCGGTCACTAATTACCAGTCACCCTATATATACTATGTACAAACCTCGTCTATTTAGACGTTGAATTAACTCTTCGTAAATGTCAACCCTATTAATGCTTGTCGTTATACGCAATAATAAAAGTATAAAAAGACAGTAATAAAAATAGACTTCAAAATTAATACTAACATAAACTTATTTACTCACTAAAACAATACATTAATTATAATAAAATGTTTTTGAAAAATACAAAAACCAACTTCGGCCTATCACGGATTTGAACCCACATGTCTTTTGAGGGGTACCCAATTGATGCAGCCCACTGTACTTACCTACTATGAACAAGTAGATGTAGCGTTCTGTTATCATTATCAATTAATTCATTCATAATTTTCTACTAATTTTACTATACATTTATAGGTAATTATTGAATCTTAAATTGGCGTGTAATCGTTTTTTTTTTGTTTTATCACACTTGACATATTATCACACTAGACATAGTTGTTGAAAATGAATTCAGTACTATTTTCTATTGTTTTTGGTAAGGAAATATAAATAGAAAATTTTGTTTTAGTAAAAATAAAATAGGGTACTTACATGTATTGTACAGGAAATGTTTTTAAGCAGTGCGCAACTTTTTACCGGGTGAAAAAAAAGGGTGGAGGGTCTGAAATCACGAAAAAAATGCTATTTCATACAAAAGTTCAATGCCTACTCGACCAAAATGTATGAAACAGCAGATTTTTTTTTCGTGATTTCAGAGTTGGTCCCATAGTAAAAGTTGTTCATGTTCAGGGCTAGAACAACCTGTGAAAATTTGCGCACTGCTTAAAATTATTTTCTGTTCAGTTGCCAGCACGAGTCGTGAGCACAAACTCTGGTCTTAAACCTAACGAATCTTATTTCCTATCACGGCAGGTTGCATACGGGCGGGAGCAATGTAATCAATATATTATCAAGCATACAGGATGTTTCTTTTAAGGTGTCAAGCCAGTGCGAGCTAATAGCAGAGTACCATCATCATCATCATTCTCCTGCCCTTATCCCAATCTATTTGTGGCCGGCGCAACATGTCCTTTTTTCCATACTTCTCTATTAGTCGTCATCTCGGTAGTCACCCCCTTTCTAGCCATGTCATCTTTCACACAATATTTTTACCTATCGATTTAACCCCATGTATGTTCTACGATTTTTTGTAGTTTTCGAGTTATTTTGGATCCCTCATTTCATATCAGTGGTTAAGGATAGTAGTAGGTATAAAATTTGTGTTTTTATTATCAACTGAGCTCTGCTTAAACGTAGAGGAATAGTAAATATCAGGATTAACAAAAATATGCAAAGATAATAATAAATTATGAAAATCACAAGATTTCAGATACACCACTTATAACAACCGATTTCACCAAATAATGCCATACTTAGTACATTTTTGTTCAAAGTTGATCCAAAAATAAAGATATAATTTTTTAAAGTTGATAATTAATTATTATTTAATCATCTCGTTGAATCAGAAAAATATCGAAAAAAATTATAACTCGAAAACTACAAAAAATCATAGAACATACATGGGGGTTAAATCGATAGGTATGGTACTCTGCTATCAGCTCGCACTGGCTTGACACCTTAAAAGAAACACCCTGTATATATTAGGTCGGGGAAAAAGTTCCTTCGTATTTTATATACAAATTCAAGACTTTTTTTTTCATATTTAGTTATGTGTCATTTGCCAAATAGGTCAAACTGTTTTGTGGTCAACCCCTAACTCTTCAACTATGTCGCAACTACTAAAATACCAATCTTGCTCCACTTTTCCAAAAATGGCATCGGCCTTAGAGTAATTAGACTATTAATTCTATGGCATCGGCCATATCCGTAACAGGGCAACCAGAGGCGACTAGAGCGAGCTGCATCTTTGACAACAAAATTCCCGGACTGAAAACGCTTGAACCAACTTTGTGCTACTCTTACTGACAATGCGTTAAGTCCATAAACGACACAATTTTTTTTCGTGGTTTGTGTTGCATTTTCCCTTTTTTGTAATAAGACTTCAAAATGTATCGAATTTGTTCGTTACATGCACTCATTTTGGCGGTCAGAAAAACAATTGAAAAATGGCGGGAAATCGTTTTTACTTTTTATTTTTCTTTTCTAAAATGTCATCAATTTAATGGTATCAAAACCAGCCAGATACAAACAGTAGAGCCAAAGAGATTTTATTACAACTTTATACCTATAAAATACGAAAAAACTTTTTCCCCGACCTATTATATACAGATAGAAAACAGAATACTAGAGCAGGCTGATTGAAAGTGGAATTTGTGCTCACGACTCGTGCCGGCAATTTATACCTACTTAAATGTAATTCCCAAGTCTTGGTGAACATTTACGAATACACAGTATTGATTTTACCGGACGCAAAAATAAGTTTGTAGGTACTTGTAGTACTTTTCTAAAAAACTATGAAAAACAAAGTTATTACCGAAAATATCTCGCATCTCAAAAACTTTTGACTTATAGAACAGTCACTTAGAAACATCACAATCTTTGTAATTATGGGATATACAGCAAAGAACACACGAAAAATGTGCAATGCTTTTTTATCATACCTCAAAAAAAAAAAAATTAAGGAACCGGTTGACCTTGACACTTGTTTTGCGGAAATAAATTAACTAATTCGTTTTCAGTATTTCTTGCAAATTTATATCAAGTGGAAACAACAAGAGAAAATGAAGATGTAAGTATAATGTACAGTGGGCTGCATCAATTGGGTACCCCAGTTGCATTAAAATTTTTATCTACACCCATGCTATAAATTCTGTATAAAAGTTTCTGAAACAGTTAGCTTATTGCCAACATTAAAACAGCCAGTGTCACAGTAACCATGGTAACCATAATAGCATCCAAACGGGTGTTTTAATGTTGTACTGAATTTCATAATGCAACTTGTTTTAAGAAAAACAAAAACTGACTTCCAAAAAAAACACTACAAAGTGAAAAATAACACTAATTTCGGAAGTCGGTGTCTTTGGATCTGTATTTTAGTTTTTTGCCACCGACTTCCGAAATTAAAGTTATTTTTCACTTTGTAGTGTTTTTTTTGGAAGTCGGTTTTTGTTTTTGTAAAAAAGTTTTTATTTTTCACTTTTTAGTGGTTCTGTTTGTAATTTATGTAAGTTACAATAACCCAATGTCAGCTGCTCATCACGTTTTACAAAATGTTGCTTTTCCCGATGCAGGGCCGTTAATTTTTGAGGAGTTCTCCTAGTAAGAACCAGGAGAAATGGAGCTCATGGTGAAGTCACCATTACCATTATTTTGACGAGCATAAACCATATTAAAGTAATCGAATCGCAACCTGTTATATACTTAGATATAATTGAGTATTTCCGATGGCCCTCTGTGGTCTTCATCATCAGTTCCAGCTCACCAAATGGTACTTTCCGAGAGCAAATGCACGAGTTACTATAAAAAATACCGAAATCGATATAGGTGTGCCCATAAAATTTGAGGGTTTCCCTCGATTTCCATGGGATCCCATCATCAGATCCTGACTTGATGATCATGGGACCACTTGGGACGTATACCCTTTCGAACAAAAAAAGAAAAATGCAAATCGGTCTAGCCATTTTCGAGTAATCGGGGAACATACATAAAAAAAATAAAAAATAAAAAAAAAGGTTCCGACGAATTGAGAACCTCCTCCTTTTGGAAGTCGGTTAAAAAAGAAATTATTCGAATTCACGTCGTATACTATGACGCCGCCCGCCATGTTCGATACGAGTATTAGTATTGCAAAAAACTGTTTCAGAACCTTTTATAGAGAATTGATAACATGGATGTAGATAAAGTCTTGTATGCAACTGTACATAATTAGGTATTAAAACACTCATGTGATACCATTACCACACTCGGCTTCGCCTCGTGTGATAAACCCACATTCGTGTTTTAATACCCCTTATTATACGTCAGTTGCATAAATAACTATAATATAACTGGGGTATCCAATTGATGCAGCTCACTGTACTTGCTATAAGTACAACACATTGTTGAGCAGTGTTTTCATTTCGAGTGCTGTATGCGCTGCTGAATAGCTTGAATGAATAAGTCACGGATAGCCAAAGATGATGGTTTATTGTTTATATTTAACTACCACGTAACTAATGCGCAATGCGCGCGTGCAATGTAGGTACGATAAATGACTCGTACAAGTGCAGGCTACTATTGTAGCAAATACCCAAATGTAAGCTAAAACTACGGTTTGATTTACTTTACTAGCTTCTGCCCGCAACTTCATCCGCGTGTTCTTGTTCCCCCGACCCACCAACCCCCTTCGCATCGCATCGCCTGCCCGCACTATTACTAACTTCGTTTTTGCTTAGCTTTATTTCTGACTTTTTAGGGTACCGTACAAAAATAGTTAAACGGAACCCTTATGGTGAGACTCAGTCTGTCTGTCTGTCACAGCTAAATATCTCAAGAACAGTAGTTCTAGTACTAATGCTATCAACTTGAAATTTGGAACAATTTTAGATGACGTTTGTCCAACTATTTTGCAAATAAATAAGAAAGAAACAAAAATATGTATTTTTTTTTTTGCAAAAGGGACTGAAAGGGGGTCTTAAAAATTCAAAATGGGTCTACACTTGGCCATGTGGTATCATATGAAAGAACGATGTTTGCACATTCTCAAACATTTTTTTCTTTTTTTAGGCCGCATAGTTTTCTTGACTTTTGATAAAAAATGTTTAAAAAAACTCTCCGAAGTTTGCATAGAAAAAATCTGAAATTGTTGTTGTCATGTAAAGATATTGATCCAAGCCTAGCCTTTGATTGAATGGCTGAATATCATTCAGGCCGTTGATTGAATGGCGGCGTTTAATAAAATGGCTAGGCGGTTGACCAAACGGTTAATTCAACCAGTTGGCTGCGACATATACCTCTGGCACTAATGCAATAGCTGAGCATCTGGCGTTTGATTGAGGATTTGGATAATATTCTTTCAATACACTTCCTCGAAAACTAGTTCATATCGCACTACGATTAGGTTCACAATGTATTTCACACGCGTGCAATTTTTCATTTTCCAACACGTGTGCGGGAATAAAAATTGCCACAGATAACTTCTACCTATACTTAGTCCAAATTGGTTCAATTATCTCTATTCATAATTCTCTATTCGGAGGTGAATGTTTTTTTTTAATCTCGGCAAAGAGTTAGGTGTCTTTACGGCGTTAATATTTTTTGCATATTTAAATAATGTTGATAAATAGAATATCATCAAAAACCATGAATAATACAATAAAAAAACGTTTATGAACAAATTAACAATTATTGGTGTTATAAACTGAAAAATATTTGAATTTTTTATTTTTCATATTAGGCTGATTATCGGCTTTATACCTTTGCTTCTCCTTCAACCTGGCAAAAGCAAACCGCGGAAAAAAGAGAAAATTTAAATCATAGTTTCCTAATAATTCATGAATGACAAGAATATTTTTCGCTATTTTATTTTATTTCTTCAAAAGTGTATTGAAAAACGTCGTTTGATACACGTGGACATTTGTTATTGCAGTTCTCGGCTCAAAAACAACCTCGCCTGACGGCTCGGGTGTTCATTCCGCCTCGAATGCAATAACAAACATTCTGCACTTGTATCAAAATGTACTATTTAGTTATATGTGTACTTTATAATGTTATAGGTATGTAAATCTTAGTATAAATTAGAATGATTCAAGCTCTATACCTTACGTTACCGAGATAAGAGTTACATTGCACTTACTATTGGTTTTATGTCGATCGTGAATGGCCTTCTTTAGGCATATGAGGATTTCCATGCCAATCGTGAGTCACAGTTCTACTGCGACAAGCTGAAGAGTTGCACCGGGGGTCCAAAAGTGTGTGGCTATGACCAATACAAACGCTGGCTTGCCGAGTTTGAAGATATCTGCATCATGTATAAAACCAACTGCGAGCATTCCGGAAGTTAGTACATTTAATTTACAATTTATTTTTTAAAAGCTAGCTTGTAGTTTATTTAGAGTAGTCTATCAACCAGTCTTACCAAGGGGCATGGAGTTATCCAGTAACTGGGTGTTTAGTCGCTCCATATCTGGTATTCAGCTGCATCCGGTTAGACTGGAAGCCGACCCCAACGTAGTTGGGAAAAGGCTAGGCAGATTGAACGCTTTTTCGTTATATGACAATTTCTACCAGTTTAACTATCGCAAGCCGCGTTAAAGAGAACTTCGTTCCAAAAACACGTAAGTATAATAATATTGGTGAAACCAAAGATCTAAGGTATCACTTCAATTGGGATGGTGATTAAAAATTCTTCCTGTATAATTCTTTTCAAAACTAACATAAGCATTGATGTAAGAATGAGGGTAGGGCGTGCGCAAAGTAAACATTAGCTGTGTACTTTTAATTATCTAAAAATAGAATAAGTTGATATTTTGTGTAGTAAATCAATTAAAGTTGTAGTAAATGTAAAGTAGAAGAGTTTCACGATACAGTTTACAAGTTTCCACCCGCCTTCAGTGAAATAAAACAAAATTGTGCAGTGTAACGGAAAAGTGTTTTGGATTTCACCAAAACAATCTGCAAATATTTTGGTGTACGAACAACTTCAAGAACACCCAAACCTTCACAAGGTAGGATTATATGCTTTAATTCAGTGAAAAACGGCCATTTTTGCACCATACGATTTCAAACAAAACATCACAAAAATGCACAATCTTTTTAAATAAATTGAAGAAAACGCCATCTATAATTATTGCGCGCAACCACTAAGCAAATGAATGAACTAGCTCTGCTGTCATTTATGAGTATCGACCTCCTGAGTTAGTTACGTCTTATCACAAAAGAGGGCGCTATAACCAAGAGTTATACAGGAATAGGTGAAAATGGAACCGGCTAAAAAGGAACCACAATGCGCAGGATGTCTTCAGAAACTACCTAACAAGGAAAAGCTTACTTGTAAACTATGCAACAAGGGGTACGATTTACAATGTGCAAATATCACTATTACACGTTTCAACAAAACAATGACACTAGCGCAAAAGAAAACGTGGATCTGCCAAGATTGCAGTTGTAAGATACCAAAAACTGGGAATGTAAACACCCCTATACGTGCGCCTACTAATAATGAAATACAAGAAATTAATTCACCTCCCGAGGAAAATAATGTTACTTTTAGAAAAAAAGCTACTAACTCCAGCCCTAATTCACCCTTCTCGCAAAGTTTAAGCATATTGGGTGATACACAATTCACAGAAAACAAAGACCCACCCATAAGTGCAATTATACAAGAGGAACTTACATTAAATAATCTGAACGATATAATAATTCTCCGTTTACGAGAAAATAATAAAGCAATAATAGTAGATTTACAAAACACAATTCAGATTGAAATTAATAAGGCGATTAACAAAGTAAGGGAAGACTTTGAGAGTAAAACAGACACATTATCCATAATAAATAAGCAACAACGAGAAGACATAGCAACATTAAGCAAGAAAATAGAAATGTTAACCATAGAAAACGAGAAAATAAAGACTGAAATTAAAAACTTAACAACACTAAAATCGGAAAAAAGCTTGCAGTGCACTGAGAACAACCGCAGGAAAATAGTACTATACGGTTTTCCCGAATATTATGGGGAACCAGATTATGACCAGCAATACAGACTAATTGATCTCCTGTATGAAAAAATGGATATTGACCTCACAGGGTACATTGAGGAAACTTATCGACTGGGTAGAAAACACAATAAAAATCGAACTCTAGTTATTGAATTGATTAGCAAAAGAATGGCCAAATATATTATAGAAAATAAACATTGTCTACAAGGAACCAGATTGTATATATCTGAATTTTTAGATGAAAATTCAAGATCACAAAGAAAAGAAATGCATGAAGAGATGCTAAAAGCTAGGAAAAAAGGATTGTATGCAATAATAAGAAATAACCAGTTGTTTATAGAGGGTAAACGAACAGAGATACAAAAGCAGATGTTACACATTAACTATACACCAACGCAAAGCGAACAAAACCAAACTCAACACTACATAGATAAAGTTAGCAACAATCACACCCATTCATTTCGAAACTCCAGACCAACAATCTAAAAAAAACAATTTACAATTTAAAATTTTGTTCCAAAATATCCAAAGCATTTGTAATAAGCAACACCTTCTAGAAGCTTTCATCGTCGACAATCCCGCCTTTAAAGCAATATGCATGTGTGAGACCTGGCTCACCAAAGCTAAATTAGAAACCTTGCAATTGAGTGGATACAAAACTGCAGCATCGTTTAGTCGCCGCTCACGAAGTGGTGGTGGTGTCTGCATCATGTTAAAGGACGATATTGTATGTATAGAATGTTGTGACATTAGAGATCTAACCATTGAATATTGTATAGAAGTATGTGCATGTACGCTACCAGAACAAAACCTTTTAATCATCATTATGTACTGGAATAGAAGAGAGGAAGAAATTTTTCTTAGCCAATTAAAACAAATAATGAAAATAATAAATAACAAGTATAAAAAATTTAACGTCGTAATCGGAGGCGATTTCAACATAAATATTTTGGAAAATAACACAAAAACTAACCAATTTATAAATCTCATGCTAGAATATAAATTTGAACAACATATAAGGGAACCTACGCGTATCTCACAGACCACGTCAACATGTCTTGATCTGATTTTTACAAACTTTAATGACAACAAAACTTACATAACCGTAGATGAATTAGGTTTTTCCGACCACTGTGGGACAATAATGCATATGACATTTAAAGAAGAAACTAGTGATCCCGAATGGTTTACCAAGAAAAGATTATTTAACAAAAGTAACATACAAAAATTCAAATCAAAACTAAACACACAAAACTGGAATAATATAATACAACCGAATAAAAATTTGAACGAAAACTACCAGTCGTTTCATGACACACTAACAAATATCTTAAATGAATGTATCCCTATACGTAAAATTAAATTAAGAACGAGACATCAAAATCCTTGGCTAACCGTTGGTATAAAACGATCCTGTAAAAATAAAAGGCTATTAAAAATACTATCCCTAAAAATTAAAAATATTACTTTTACGAAATACTACAAAAAATATGAAAAAATCCTTAAAAAATCAGTAACAATAGCAAGAAAATTATACTATATAAATAAAATGAATAAATCGACAAACAAAGTCAAAACTATGTGGAATATTGTAAAAGAACGAACAAACAAGACAATAAAACGAGATAAACAGAATATAACACTACAAACAAAAAACCTGGTAAGTGACCCAAAACAAGTGGCTAATATCTTCAATGATTTCTTCGCATCCATTGGGGAAAGCACCTCCCAAACACCTGGTTTCGCAGGAACGAAAACATCGGTGATTAACCCCACTCAAAACACGATGTTCCTTAGCCCAGTTGATGGATACGAAGTTAATAACATCTTAAAAAATCTAAAAAATAAAAGTAGCCACGGAATAGATGAACTCCCACCAATTCTTTTTAGACAGTGCGCCGATGAACTAACCTTACCATTTTTTAGACTGATTAATCAATCATTTGAGGAAGGTAAGTTTCCAGATAAATTAAAAAAGGCTTTAATAAAACCAATCCACAAAAAGAATGCAAAAACAGACCCTAATAATTATAGACCAATCGCCCTTCTTCCTACTGCGTCCAAAGTCTTTGAAAAAGCAATGTGCGATCGCGTATATTCTTTTTGTGAAAAATTTAAGATATTTAATGACTGCCAAAACGGGTTTCGCAAAAATAGATCCACAACGTTAGCAGTATATAAGCTTATTCAAGCAGCTTTAAACATAATTAATAATAAACAATACGCAATAGGAATATTACTTGACATGACGAAAGCTTACGACAAAGTGCAATTTCAAATCCTGTTAAATAAATTATACGGTATAGGAATACGTGGAAAAGCCCACGACTGGTTTGCGTCATATCTAGACAGTAGAGAGCAATTGGTTGAGGTAGAATTCTTTAATAAAAAAACAAAAGAAGCACAGCTCATACGATCAGATGTCAGACCAATACAAGCTTCAATTCCCCAGGGAAGCGTTATAGGATGTCTCTTATTCCTGATCTACATAAACGACCTTCCCAATACCATAGAAGAGCCTTGTGTTTTATTTGCGGACGATATCTCAATCCTCACCTCATGTCAAACAAATATAAATCTAAATGAAAAATTAAGTAACATTTTTAATAACATAATTAATTGGATGAAAGATCATAATCTCGAAATAAATTTTACAAAAACCAAATTAATAACATTCCATCCACGCCAAAAAAATCAGATAAATATAAATTTTACAATTAATCAAATTAAATTAGAAACAGTTAATGAATTCACACTCTTAGGTTTGACAATAGATACAAATATTAATTGGAAATCGCACGTACTTAAATTGAATTCAAAAATTTCAAAGTTTTCATATGCCCTCCGGGAGATTAAAAAGACTACCAACCAACAAACCGCTATAGTCACATATTATGCATATGCCCATGCTTGGTTCACTTATGGCATCATTCTATGGGGAAATAGCACGGACGCTTCTTCCGTATTTATCCTACAAAAACGTCTAATAAGAATAATAACGAACATACAACAAACCGACAGTTGCAAACCATATTTTAAACAACATAAAATCCTCACCTTGATTGGTATTTATATTTTGGAATTGTGTAAGTTGGTGCGCAAACATCCTGATACATACAAAACTCGAGGAGATACACAAACAAGCCATTCGTTCCGTCATAAGAACAGATTAAATTTACCTCGGTCCCATCTTAAAATGCACTCTTCTAGTCCTTATTCCATGTCAATTAAAATTTACAATAAATTACCAGAGAACTTAAAACAAATAGAAAAAACAAATATATTTTTAAGCAAAGTAAAACAATTTTTAATTAATAAAAGCTACTACTCATTAGACGAATTTTTAAATGATAAAATTTAACTATTTTTTGACTAATAATTTGACTAATTTGACTGGAGGAATATCTCCTTTTTACCTGGTTTTTGTTTTTTCATTAATATAGTATATTAAATAAACAATAAAGTATTTAGTTAATATATGACATTTTAAAATAATAAATATGCACCCATTAAAACTGAAATACAATAATGTTACAAATTATAAATACATAAAATAAATAATTGAGAGATATATGCTAAGTATAATAATAATAAATAATTTATTTTAATAAAAAGCAACGACATAAATATAATAAAATAATCTACTAATTACCAATTTTTTTTTATTTTTTTATTTTATTTACTATAGTCTTACGGAATTAAACGGTTTAAATAATAAAAATGCACCCATTAAATAAAATTAATATAAATGGAATATAATAATATTACAAATTATAAATAGAAAACTAATGATAAAATCAAATATAATAATTAATTTCTATATAAATTAAAGATACGACGGAAAAAGTCTACCTATTTTAATTGTTTTAGTATTATGGAAAGTTGATAAAAGCGCTCTTCCTCTCTCCTACCTATTTTTATATTTTTATAATTTTGCTGTGCCCGACAGGGTCCATAATTGTTTCTTTTAAAGTATTTTAACACCTGTAAATGTACATTATGGATTGCAATAAAGAATTTGAATTGAATTGAATTGAATTGAATTGAATTGAATTTAAAAAAATGTGGGAAGATAGGGTACTCTCTAATGTCACGTAAACATTATTGGACTAGAAACGAACAGTTACATATAAACACACCCACATTACTTCATTTCCCGATGTCGTGACCGAAACAGAGAGACATATTACGCGGTCTGTATCAGGAACGAGATAGCAGTAATTGGTACTGTTACGCACCCATAACAAATCTACTATACGCCACTTGCGCTCCTGCTTGTCTCTTCACACTCTTACGAATCATAATTATATTTCTATCCCTTTATGCAAATGGTGACTCAGCGGCAATATTAATCAGGAGCATTTTAAAGAAAATTAAGTTTTGATATACAGACGCCAGCTGCACATCAAGCTACTAAAATATGTCAAATTTCTTCAATAGATTTTCATCTTCATCGCTAAAGCATTAGGTTCAAGGTTGATTGGGAAAATTTTACAGTTTTGGGTGGCTTGACCTGCTGGCGTCTACGAGTGAAAAGTAATCACGTGGAACTTTTTGGTTTGTGAAATATTTGAGCACATTTTGAAAACACAGAAAGGCATTGTTGCTACTTATTTAGACGATTACGGTAATTTTACTTAACGTGCTACACAAACGATTGTGATGCAGTTCGATTGTGACTAAGGTAAATTAGGCCCGTGAGCACAATTTATGCAGTCCACGTCGAGGAGCGCGAACCATATCTTCCCATATTTATACATCAATGAACTTTCAGGATTCTATCCAGTCGATCAAGTCGTGTGCGACACTAGAATCAAATACGACAAGGAGCATGAGAACGAAACATTCGAGGTTATTCACATTAATCCCACAAGTTCTGATCGTCCTGTACTGAAATCTGCTGGAGATGCAACACGAAAACGGCTTCTAGTGAAATTGGTAAAAGCTAAATAAATAAATAACCTATTTTAAGTACTTGTTTTATTCATACATTAGAATTAGAGAAAGGTCAAACGCGAAAAACGTTAAAAACGGTTAAACTTCTATAGGTACTTTTAGCATCCGATTTAGTCGCTTTTTCTAAGCTTAAATTGATACAGTGCCTGAATTCTAAACCCTGCACACTTTTAGCATCAAAGCGCCAGCGAAGAAAGAAGAAAGAGACTGGTAAACATTAGTTTGTCTGAGTGTGCCTGACAATTACGTGTCGCGGCGCCGGAAGCCAGGGTTACTAGCAGTGCCACATGCACGAACCAACTTGCTCAGCAAAGCGCCTCTGACGCGCGCCTTGCACGCACTGAATGACACGGCTGACAGGGTTGATTTGTTTTCATGTTCTGTGAATGAATTCACAAAAGTCATGTTGTATGTGTTATGTTATTTAAGATAGTTATATAAGATAGTTTAGTTAAGGACCACGCTACCGCATTAGGAATTTCCTGTAATGGTAGCAGTGTTTGTGATAAATAAATAAATTAAATAAATAAATAGTTTATAATCTATGGGTGTTATTTCCGTTAGATTAAAAACTGTCGAAAAATGGTTAACTTGGTGAAATGGTGGTTAGGTTAGAACTGTGCCAAAATACAAAAAAGGAAAACATACTTAGGTACCTACTTCAAATCAAAATTATTGAACATACAAGATGACACCAAATGGTAGTCCACAGCTCATAATTTGTGTCAGGCAAATATACATAACGCTGATATTTTGCTGGATTCCTGCAGTGACATACCTGTGTACGTTGAGCAGACAAGATAAATTGGTGCTTTGAAAAAGTGTTATGCGCGGAGTGAAATTATGTAAGTATACACGCAACTTAAGGCGCAGATTTCCTAAAAACAATCAAAAATGTGGTTTTTAAAGCTGTGTATCTCATAAACCGTAAATAATTTTGACATGCAAAAAAATATGATATTTTCAAGTCCTTTTCGCATACAGTGATGGAATCCAAAATATAATTAAACATACTTTAATGCACCAAAAAAATCTTTAAACATACCTCCTAATAATCTTTAAAAGCTGTTTATCCCTTCATTAGCAATTATAATTATAATTCAAAATATACCATGAAATGTCAAATTCCAAACTGCATCCAGTGATGGATTACTTTTTATTAAATAGTTAATTTCTAATTTTATACGATTTTATTTGCACTTTTACGACATAATTCCGGTGCGCGTGAGAATCTTCTATCTCGTGCGTCAAACTAGACAGCCATAACGCCATTTCAATTACACACTGAGCTAAACCAAGCTTGGAACCAGGGCCTTAAATTATGTAAGGTACAGTTAGAACTGTGAACAACCGCGCGCGAGCCGAGCGAGCGACGCGCGGCTGGCTAGCGCTACGTCCAAGTTGCTGCAGGCTATTTAGTGCAAGGTGCGTTACGTCGGTCACAAGCAAGTTTGATACCAGTTCACAATTTGTCGGTTTCGCATGCATAGATTATAAAGTATCGAAAAAGAATGCATTAAATTGTAAATGGCTTGTTACAGTTCACAATTTTTGACAGTTTATAATCTAGCGGAAATAATACCGATAGATTATAAACTAACGAAGTTCATAATATTATACGGTGATATAATAAAAAGCGAAAGATTACTCATTTACTCCTTGAATAAATAGATAAATATTATTAACTGTCATTGTTGTCGGGGGACCGTTCTGTGGAACACTATTAAAATGTAGGAGAACTTGAAACCGACAATATATTTAGTAAACAATCACTTGCTACCAAACCTAGTCTTCTGCTTACCCAGTTCCGCACCCAAATTATTTTCCTTCGTTTAATATTTCGTTTCATTAAAAAGTTTCTTAATTAGATGTGTTTCAAGGAATAATATAACAGAATTTAATTCATTCCGCAAAGAAACGTCCATTTTGAATGCCAAATAATGACTACGTGCATCTCAGACCGAAGTATGCTCATATTAAGTATGCTTATGAGGTCTGATGAGCACACACTTTTAAAGCATGCTGTAAACGAGCTACCTAGTAGCAAACAAGCATGCTTTTCTTCCATTTAATTATTTAGGGTTCCGTACCAAAATAGTAATAAGGAACCCTTTTTTTTTTCTTTTTTTTTTTTTTTTTTTGAGGGTGGGAAATCATCAAATAACTTCTCTCGCTCTGGGTGGAGCGGAAGGGCGTGTCAGACTTTTACTGACTAAAACCCACCCGTGTTCCTTCAGTTGCGTATGCCAGGGCCGCGGTAACCTCTTCAGACAACCCGCGACCCCAGCGGCGTCGGCCCTATTGGACCCCGTCATTTGCTGACATCTCTTTGAGGCGCGCGTGGAACACAACGCGCCGTCGACTCGGGCCTGGAGGCCAATTCCGGTGGCATGGAAATTTTCTCCATGGTCGAAATATCAGTCGAGAAACTGCTTATCTCCGTCGGAAGCGAAAAAATGCTATTCTAACGATCTCCATTCATAAATTTTTCGATCGCAAACCAGCGAGATATCACGGCTGGTCCTAAGGTATGGAGATATGAAATCTCCGTTGGAACATCTGTCAAAATTTACATTCGTAGGTTTATATTCGTATTTTTTTTTTGGTACCTACATGTAGAGGCTTAGGGGTATATGGGTTACATAAAGGGGGGCCAAATTTTCATTATTTTTGCGATAGGACACACCGTTTTCGAGATATAAGCAAAAGAAAAAAAATGCAGTACTGTTTTTGCACTTGAAGTCAAGGTGTTGGTGTGAATTTTAGTTCATGACAACTAATTTTATTCCACACCTTTTTAATCGCGATTAAAAGTAGTCATATTTAATATGAAAATTAAAACCTACCTACGTCAGAAAAAGAGGACACAAATCATCCGAAACGCGTTTCTGATCACGCTACTTTGCAATTACTATTTTCAGTAAGTAATTATAAAAAAAAAACACAGATAAAGAAACAAAATATACTAAAATTATCTTTTATAATATGTTTGCTTGGATTTAATAAATTAAACATGTCATTAATACTAAAAAAAGAAAAACTTAGCATAATCGATTATAATCAAACTGAATCGATAAAAATGGAACGTCTTTTAGACGAGATTATTTTCTCCGTTGTAAATCTTTCTCCATGGTCAACCAGAATACGGTTTTTTGATAGTATCGACATTTGAACCGGACATTGATGCGTAGATTTGAAACAGAGTTTTATCTCCATGGTCGTGATATCTAGCTCGAGCCCGGAATTGGGTCCCTGGTCCTTACCGGACGGCGAGCTACCCGCTGCTCACCGTCCGCAGGCCCGCGCCTACGGTGGCCGGAAATCGCCCCGCGATTCCCGCCGCCCAGGGCGTCTCCTGCGGCGACTGAGGGCGTGAGGCTGCCTCTCCCTCACGCGTTCCGCCTCCTCCTTCGCGAGCATCACTGCTTCGCAGAAGGAGGTGACGGCCTCCCATGCACTCTCGCTCCGCACCATGGCCTGGACCAGGCTCGGACGCGAGAGATCGCCGCCGCCGATCGCCCAAGGTAGGTAGGTAGGGTTCCGTACCAAAATAGTAAAAAGGAACCCTTATGGTGACACTCAGTCTGTCTGTCTGTCTGTCTGTCTGTCATAGCTGGATATCTCAAGAACTACTAACTTGAATTTTGGAACAGTTTTAGATGCCGTTTACCCAACTATTTTGCAAATTGGAAAGAAATATTATTTTTTTTTTGCAACAGGGTCTGAAAGGGGGTCTTAAAAATTCAAAGTGGGGCTACTAGGGCATGTGGGGTATCATATGAAAGAGCGCTATGAAAGAGCGCTATTTGCACATTCTCAAACATTTTTTATTTTTTTTAGGCCGCATAGTTTTCGATTTTTGATGAAAATTGTAAAAAAATACCGTTCCCCTCCCCTTATCTCCGAAGTATGGATAGAGAAAAATCTGAAATTATTGTATGAGATAGAAGTTTATGTAAAGATTACAGGAAAATAAAACGAAAATGCCTCTAAATAGCACACTTTTTCAGAAATCGGAACGGAACCCTCGGTGCGCGAGTCCGACTCGCTCTTGACAGGTTTTTTTTTTTCATGTTTATTTCAGCTTTTTGATGACGAGTATTATCGACTTTTTGAGGCATATCATTGCTACCAAGAAATGGCTTGCAAGCGGGGTGGCGGCTGGGTATGTGGAGAGGAACGTGGTAAACACGCTAGATTCCCCGACAAATTTATGCCATTTGCATGGCGTTAACTGCCGGGGGCAAGGAGGTTAGTATTAACTCTTTCAAATCAATGATATTATAAGTTTTATAAGAGGTGTTAGGTTATACGCGCTCCGTAAGTGGCACGTTAAAACAGGGCGACTACATATCAAGCCATACATTTCCAGTATACGCTGATCTCGCACTGTATAGGATTTTCGTACAAATAGAGGTCGGCTTATACTGGAAATGTACAGCTTGATATGCAGCTATGTGTACGATTAGAACTCAATGTCGCTTCGGTGTCCACGGAAGCAAAGTTACGTATGTACAATAATTAGGTGTGCCATTTTTGAAGATCGAATGTTGCTTTGTTAATCTAATTACTTATTTAAGATACTTTATTGTGCACTAGTTGTGCACTAGAAAATATACCTACATACTACTTTGTACCTAAAATATCATTGTTTCAAATCTAAACTTTACAAATACGCTGTGAACATTTGTGTGCGTGAAGACGAGTAGCGTCAGCACATAATACATACACGCACACACCCCGACACCCACACAAAAACACACAAACACTTCCGACTTCGCTACTACTAAGCGCAGGAGCGCTCCTGCGCTTACACACACATTCACAGCGTGTTTGTACACTTGGTAACCACAAGTAAAGCGCGTGTCGCTTCATGAGATAAAAATGCTGTACCAAACGTAATACTAATTAGGGTTCCGTACCAAAATGGTAAAAAGAACCTTGTAAAGTCTGTCTGTCTGTCACAGCTGGATATCTCAAGAACTACTATGCTATCAACTTGAAATTTGGAACAGTTTTAGATGACGTTTACCCAACTATTTTGCAAATAAGAAATATTTTTTTTTTGCAATAGGGACTGAAAGGGGGTCATAAAAATTCAAAGGGGGCTACTAGGGCATGTGTGGTATCATATGAAAGAGCGCTGTTTGCACATTCTTAAACATTTTTTAATTTTTTTTAGGCCGCATAGTTTTCGACATGTCATGAAAAATGTAAAAAAAAATACCATCCAATACCATGGGGGGGGGGGGCGAAGTTTGCATAAAGAAAAATCTGATATTATTCTATGTGATAGAAGTTTATGTAAAGATTACAGAAAAAATAAACTATGTCTCTAAATAGCACACTTTTTCAGAAATCGGAACGGAACCCTTGGTGCGCGAGTCCGACTCGCTCTTGACTAGTTTTTTTTAAACTGTCGTTTCAGCGTACTGGCAAATAAGTACAGCGGTATGCAAACCCACGGTATTTTACGCAGAGGCGCTGACAGCTTATTACGGACAAGCCATCGTAGAATTTTCAACGACGGAAAGGCCATCTTCACGCAGGCGGCGCCAGAAACAACACAAAATCGCATCAGAAAACTCTTCATTGTTCACCAAAATCAGAGAGTCTATCTTAAGCATTTCTGCTAACTTTTCTATTCACTATTGAATCTTGAATATTATTGTGATTTCGTTATTTTATTTCTGAACTTTAACAAACTCACTTCACAGGTATCATAAACTTGTAACCGGGTGGTACCAAGGGCTACGTTATACAGGGTGAAATTGAATAGATGCGACAAAATTTAGGGGGTGTTCTACACATCAATATGAACAACTTTTACTATGGGACCAAACCTGAAATCGCGAAAAAAAAATCAGCTGTTAAGTACATTTAATGTTCGCATAATTCGTCAAAATGTACTGAACAGCTGATTTTTTTTTCGCGATTTCAGGTTTGGTCCCATAGTAAAAGTTGTTCATATTTTATATATTCAACACCCCCTTAAATTTTGTCGCATCTATTCAATTTCACCCTGTATAGAGTATAATCATGTAGTTTCCGTCAAAGTTAATTATAACAGTAACACCATCTTGTTGCACCACCATGTCAAATGAGTTCGGAGCAGGGGGCCTACTCCCTAAGTCCGTCCGTCCGTCCGTCCGTCCGTTCGTCCGTCCGTCTGACATAACGATCCATAAAAGTGTAAAAGTTACATTTTTCGGACTGGCAAAAACATCCCGAGTAGGGACAACTGTCGTATCGTGTTGTCATTCATACTTCGTTCGGGCCCCGAACCAATCATCTGTTCTTCGGTGAAACGGAGTAGGAAACGCCCGTAACGAAGGCCGAAACTACGGACTTCGTGATTAGGGAGTAGACCCCCAGGGACATGATATTCGACGCGTCTGATAGAAGTGACAGATATTTAACAATAACTTTAACCAGCGAAGCGTGGGCGGTTAAGGTTACAGTAGAAGAGTCTGCTTTACATAATATTATGGCAATACTATTTGCAATTTCTCTCACGTTAACGATCTGACATCTGACTGGTTTCAAACGTAGTAAACTATCCGAGTGTTTTTAAAAAGATTCAGGTGTCTCCGCTGTAAAAGGGCAAAGGCAAGAAGAGTGATGTAAACAATTATCAGTCGGTGTCTATCATTCCAGCATACGCCAAGGTCTTTGAAAAGGGGCTATGTGACCGATTACTTGGCTTTCTTAAAAAGACTAACTGTCTCACCGACCTACAGGAGGGGATGATCAACAACTTCCCTTGCACGATGGTCATCTGCCATATAATGAAAGCTCGGAAGGAAAAAAAGCAGGTAGCAGTGCTCTTCTGCGACTTCTCAAAAGCTTTCGACGTCGCGGACCATGGTGTGCTGGCACTGAAGATGTGTAGACCTGTGGTCTTGGTGTAGAGGGAAAAGCGTTAGAGTTGCTGCTTGATTTCTTAAAAGACAGATCACAGGTGGTGATAGGCGACGGAGGAAAGGGTAGGTCAGACCCTCTTAATATCACTAAGGGTGTTCCACAAGGCTCCTCCCTGTCTAACATCATGTTCAGTATTATTGCTCAACGACCTATAATCCGGAGCAATAACTGAGGTGTATGTCTTTGTGTACGTGGACGATGTGGCTACTGTGGTGTGCGCTTAGTGGATTGGACGACTACAAGAAAGGCTGAACTTTGTGGCGGATAAAATTAACAATTGGTTCAAAATACTCAATACAGCCAATACCAATTTTAAGCACGTCATATCTGTCTGTAAGTGCAACGTCTGACAATGCTTTCAAAGCTAAACTTAAAGGCTAACCGACCAGCTAGCCAGCCAGCAGGTATGACCTAGAATAATGGTTATAAGTAAGTAATCGATTTAATTATTTTCGAGTTTAAAGTTCGCTGTTTGATTATATTTTTCAAAAAATCATCTTTTCATTTAACATTCTTAAAAATTTGGTACCGTGTGAACGACAGAGGTGACAAAATGCGACAGCCCTCTTAAGCATTTAACAAGAGGCTTATGTGTTTACTTTCCGGTGTTTCTGCTACAAAATACCGGTCCCGAACAACTGAACTACTGAGACTAGACGAATTTTAAGTGGGTCACTTAACCATAACTATAGTGGAAACTAACTGAAAGAACTTACGAATGAATAAAGGAGGCTTTAACGAAACTAGTGGCGCCATCTCTGGATTCTTGCCTATACTAAGTTTCAAGTAAGTTCAGCTGAGCTTGTGCATCGCATCAAGTTACGCGTACCGAATAGTACCTATCTAAGTTTCTGTAGGTAACCAGTTTAAATTTTAGGTGTGTGCAAAACCGCTAGATGTCGCTGTGTGTACTGATTGAAACAAATCGTTGGCTGACGATCTTGCCAAACGTTCTTTCTTTACAGGGTTTCTTAAAGTGGGGTACGGGAACCCTTAGGGCTTCGCCATTTGATGTTATGGGGTTAACAACAAGATTTACGTAATGGCAGCTATATCGTCGCTAATCTAACTAAGTGACGTAACTGATTCGAAGCATATTTTACAGGGCAAGCTATTTGCAGTTGAAGGTTACCTATGATTGAGGGTACATTTCCCAATGCAAAAATCGAGACAAGGTAAGCGCCTTGTCTCAATATTTGCATTGAAAAATGTATCAAATTACTATAGTTAGGTGGGCTTAGTCCAAAATGTCAGATAAGCCAGTTAGTTAGATTAGCGACGATATGGCTAGCAAGCGCGAGGGACACGATATTGGTAATGCTGAAGGCTGGATTCCAAACCCATTTATCGTCATAACCTAGAGCATAAATACTGGGAATCAAATTGGGAAGGAAATTGTAAAAAAAAATAGAAAACAAAAATAGTCAACAAATTAAAAATATCTTAAAAGCCTACTTTACCGTGGGGAAGTTTGGAATGGAGGAGGTCTGCGTGTAGGTTTTTAGGCTTTATCTAAAGTGAGTAAACTCTAAAATAAGCTAATAGTGCACATAGTGCGTGTTATTGTTATGCAAGATTGAGCGCTATTTTTATGTATAACGTCACGTAAATTTTCATGAAAAAAATAGTTTTAAATTTTTTTTTTTTTCATAGGTAGGTACTACAAATGTCCCGTTCCCCCGCCCCCCCCTTATCTCCGAAGTTTGTATAGAGAAAAATCTGAAGTTATTTGATGTCATAGAAGTTTATGTAAAGATTACAGGAAAAATAAAACGATGTCTCTAAATAGCACACTTTTTGAGAAATTCGAACGGAACCCTCGGTGCGCAAGTCCGACTCGCTCTTGACCGGTTTTTTTTCGCAGTTTAACTACAATATTGTTTAGCAGAGCACAGAATACCTACACCTTTTTTCCAATTTTCATCGGTATAGTGCTAATATTCTCCGAGTAAAATAGCTGTCCCATCCAGACGGCCATGATGAAATTATAAGGATAGGTACGTTTTTTCAGTTTGGCTACGGAATCCTGAAAAGAAAAAGAAAGAATAGCGTGTTAAAAAGAAGCCCGACCAGCCTGTGACAGTGAATCTAATATATATAAAAAGTATATAAATAAAAAGAGAAGTCCTGACTGACTGACTGACTCATCAACGCCCAGCCCAAATCCCCCTTGGATCTAGAAAGCTGAAATCCCCCTTGGATCTAGAAAGCTGAAATTTTGCACAGAGGTTCTCTTTATAATGTAGACAAGGAATAAGGAAGGATTTCCCGGTAGTACGTTCCCATGGGATATTTTCCGACATCCACGCGAGCGAAGCCGTTGGCAGTTAGTACTAAATATTATGATTAGGAAACGTAATACCCATCCTGATTAACTGTTAAAGCAGACTAAATTAGCATCTTAAATAAGCCGGTAAACGTGTGTACGCTATGATTGAAAATGCACATGCATTTCAAGTTCGGTGAACTAACGGAATTAGGTGACGTTATAACAGGAAAAGCGGACACTAGAAACAAGACTAGAATAGGTAAATCAAAAAGAATAATGTACGGTTAGTTCCGAAGTCACTTTTGTAAGTCGACACGTTTGGCGCAGTGGTTGAGCGATTGACTGCTGCGCAGCATGTCGCGGGTTCGATTCCCGCACGGAACAAATATTTGTACGACCTACAAGTATTTGTTCCGAGTCTGGGTGTTTTTCTATCTATAATATGTAGGTATGTATTTACAAAAAAAAAAAAAAAAAAAATGTATATAAGTAGTTTATCAGCCATCTCGTTACCATAACACAAGCATTAGGTTGCTTAGCTTGGGACTAGATGGCGTTGTGTGAAATGTCCAAGGATATTTATTATTTATTTATTTATTTAAGTAATAGTTTCTCGTCATCATCTGCCTAGCCTTTTCCCAACTAGCCCGGCTTCTAGTCTAACCGGATGCAGCTGAACATCAGTATTTTACATGGGGCGACTGCTTATCTGACCTCCACAACCCAGTTACTAGGTAATACGATACCCCTTGGTAAGACTGGTTGTCAGACTTGCGGGCTTCTGACGACCCGTAACGACTGTCAAAAAACCCATCCATACAGCAACCGCGGCAAGCGTAGCTTAACCTGATCGAACGACCCGTGCGGCTGTTATTACTTAGCTAGAAGCCCCTACTTTAATAGTTTCTATCCTTCTATTTTTTTCTATGCTTAATTTTTTTTTAAACTCTAGAATTCTAGCAAACCATGTTTGTTGTCACCGCATGCGTGGGTTAGTCTATTGGACGCAAGCACCTCTTCTGAGCATGCCATCATGGATTTGATTCCGAGGTCGGATAAAGTGTTAATAGGTTTTTTGATCAGAAATTTCTCAGTGGCAGCAGTTGGTGGCAATAGGCTCGCGCCCTATGTCATGGAACTTGAACTTGTCTGACTAAATGTTGGTGTACTAGGCCTGTCTAAGACTTCCAGGATTATAGGCGTGACGCTATCTATGCGTAAGTATATAATTGGGTCAAAATAATCGATAATCGCTTCTGGACGCCATCATAAAACCTATTTTGGACGTCTCTGGATGCTATAAGTGGCCAATATATACCTATCTGAGCTGAAACTGGGTTCATCACACAACCACGTTTACTTCATATTTTTGTTGTAGCCCTACATTATCAAGAGCATCCTGTAAAAATATAATTTAATAGGTTAAAAGAACATAAAAAAATATGGCTAAGAAAGAAAACAATTAATTCTAAATAGCAGGAAAATGAGTAAACTACGAAGTAGGAGGGGTTTCGCGAAACAGGCGTGCGTCTCATTTTGGTGCCGTTTGGTGAAACTGTCACATTATGTCGTATCAGATTAGATTACAGCCCACGACTCCACCTGTTGTTCCCACGATCTTTACAATGTACCACTCGCTGTTGCCCGCGGTAGACCCTGCTCGCTAAGATTTTACAATGTTACAGTATTTTATGTCACGAAGCGACACACGCTTTACTTGTGGTAACCAAGTGTACAAACACGCTGTGCACACACACACTTCCGACTTCGCCATTGTCTCGGACGGTACCGAGAGCACTTGCGCATACACACACATTCACAGCGTGTTTGTACACTTGGTTACCACGAGTAAAGTGCGTGTCGCTTCGTGAGATAAAAATACTATAATGGGGAAACAAAAAATACTTCTAAAATTATCCAAAATCTCGAGCATCTGAATATGGTGTACACTGTTTTACTATACTGTAAACAGAAAAGCACTTTTCTCTTTGAAGAAAATCTTCACTCTATTTTGTTACAATTTATTTTGGCTTTACAAAAACTGCCGCAGGTATTGAGAAATTAGAATTTCCTTAAAACTTTTGGAAATCCATTCCATCAATCCTTTGAATCAATCAAGAAAGAATTAGTTACTTCAACCTACTTACAAAGAGTTGTCTCGAGCATTACACTGTTGTGACAAACAAACGCCACGAGGGACATTGTTTCAAAATATGTAGTGAAGATTTGTTACTTTGCTCCCATTTATGAACGAAATTACTCTCTAGTAGTAACGTCATCGCGTCATAAGCTTTATATATCTTTTAACTTAATCTATTTTTTTTGCAAAACATTCTACTAAGTTTTTAATGAAAGTTTAATGTTCCTTTGTCTCTGGTTACGTACCTATATGGATGAAATATAACAGGAAGTAGAAAACAATTTCCTTTTATGTTCAAAGTTTAAAGAGTGTGCAGTGTTTTGCGAAACTAACTTATCGATATTTCGCGAAAATTATCGTACTTAATTATTATTTTTTTCGTTTGCAATAATAATTAATGTTCCATATTTTGGTTGATTGCAAAATATGTAGCTTTTTCGATTATTTGAATGTTTTTTTCATGAGCTACGTCAATGTAGGAGAGATTGAATTAATAATTTTATAAATACTCAAACGAGGAATGTACCTACGAAAGGAAAGACCGGATATTTGAGATACAAAAGTAAACAGTTATAATGTCGGTTTATTTATTGTTACATTAATATGAAAACTCATTGTTTAATAGAGGTGAGGATCGAAAACCCTTTGTGATCCTTATCAACAAATCAAATTCATACTTCCTTTCGTTTCATCATCCGAACTAGATTATCACAAAGCAAGCCGCATCTAACATCGATTGTTTCACGTCCCTAACGGTACCAAAACATCGATATTATCGACAAACCGTTATCACACCCCTTTGTATTTTAATCGATAACACTAAATTTAAATCGATTTAAATTCAGTTGCGTTTCTTGGCACGTGTTATAAAATGCGTGCGCTTAAACAATTAGAATTGGAAAGGGTAAAAATGAATAATATTGTTACAATCATTTCTAATTCAGGGAGTAAGCTAAAGTCGTGTATACGCTCTGAACACGTGGCAAATGACATGAAAATCGTGCGTGCGTATGAATGAATAGTGATGAGTCGCGCTGTTGGTGGTTTATCGATAGTTGTTTGATAGAACTTATTTTCCTAGATCCAGCGAAGTCAAGGTATGCGAGAGGTTAAGATGGGTAGGCGCTTGTATTAATATCATACTTATGTAGCCAAAATTATTACACAAATTCGAATGAATGCAAGAAAGTATAACAGTAAAAGGCGTAAAAACCGGCGTTTTTTTTTATTTTTTTCTTTTAAATAATTTTTTTCTCTACTTTTGTTTTCAACTTTTATTTTGTGTTTTAGTTTTAGTTCTGTGCGAGTCACAATAAATAATTTTTCTTTCTTTCTTTCATAAAAGAAGTAGACGGAGAAAATAACATAACACCACGTCTTATTTCCCGGAAGGGTTGGGCAGAGGTGTACCTATAGTACACCCACATTTGGCCAGTATGTTAAAAATCTAACCGAAAATAACCCGCTACAATTTACGATGACTGCACAGAATGGTTTCTTTTTAAACCAAGTTGCATTCACATGGAGATTAAATAACGTACTGCATCCACAAAATAATTCGTGTAGGTAAAGGTGTATTAGTATTACACAAAGTTCATTCTACTGAACAAGCAAAATTGACATTTAAATGTATCGAGTCGATAAATTCTAATTACTTATCGACATTTAACCACGCAGTCACATCCCTACAATAAAGCTGTCGAGTCGTGCGCTACCCTGTCGATTGTTTTCAATATCGGCTCCATTTTGATTAACACGAATAAAGGAATCGTCTTCTTTGACGGTAATCCACTTAGTATGCATCGATAGTACCTACGTGAGGTGAGGGGCAGCATTTTTGCGCCCTAATTATAATGATTATTAACATTTTCCTTGATTTTTTCGCCGATTTTGTGAGAAATGTTGTTTTTGGCATTTGTTTTAGTGTTGTGTTTGTTCAAATTCACAGTGCCTAAAAAAATAAAAAATAAATAATGCCAAAAGGGTTTTGCATCAGAAGTACTTACGAGTACTTACCACTTGCTATCCTAAAAATTAATATATTAATTTAACAAATTAATACATTAATTTGTATATTTTACAGTAGTATAATTTAACAAATTAATATATTAATTTGTAGGCGATAATTTAAATATTAATGTTTTTGTTTTTGATTTGCAGTTTCACGGAGCTCAAGGAGCACATAGCCAAAAATTGTATTTTTCATTACGTTTCTTATTCATTATACCCGATCCTTTAAAAGAAAACTACAACACACACACACACACACGTTACCTACGTATCAATCTAAAACTGTGTATAAATCTATTCTTTCGAAGTAAATGTAACTACATTAATAAAACCCACTTACTCCATCATTCATAACCGCAGTCAACCACTTCCTACGAGTAACATATTCCACAGTAAACGCCGCCACACAACCCGTGCTATAGTTAATCTGTAAAACGCCATTCAACGTGTCACATAATCCGTCCGCGTTGATATTTTCCTTTTTAAGCAGAATCCAGGATGTATGGTTATATTTGCATGAATATTTATCGTACATATCGTCGGCCATGTCGTAAAGCGCATTTTAATACATTTTTATCTGACTGTCTCGTTGGTCTAATGATCGACAGCGGTACTGCTGAGGTTCTGGGTTCGAATGACAGGTTGGGCAAAGTGTTATTGGGTTTTTCTATCTGGAATTTCTGAGAGCAGTTCGGAGTCTGGATTTGTGTTCGGTTGATGGCAATAAACTGGCCCCCGGTTATATGCGAGTACAGCTGCTATCCGGCAGCGGTTAACAGCTATAACTTCGAACCTAAGAGGTTTAGTGTTGATTTTTTCTGATTATAAATGTGATCATAGAAAATTTCAAAATGTTCCATATTACATAACACAACCACATAACATAATCTGAGTTAATTACTATTTTGTGTAATGGTGGCGCTGTTAGCCGCTATAGTCACCTAAGGCGAGTAGTGCTGCCAACTAGCGGTCTAGCCCAACCATTTAGAAAAAAATAATAAGTCTGGAGATATGGAACATTTTGAAGTTTCCAATGCTCACATTTTTAGTCAGATGAAGTAGAATTTAATGACGAAAAGTAATTAACGCCAAAAACGGCCGTTATATGCGTTAACTGCTAAATAAAGGCTTCGAACCTAGGATGTTTGGTTTTGATTTTTTTTCATACAAAAATTCTACCTCATCTGACTAAAAATGTGAGCATAAGAAATTTCAATATCTCCAGACTTATGATTGTTTTCTCAATCGTGGTGCTAGTTGTCTGCACTACTTGCCTTAAACATAACTAGCGAAATTGGAACTACTATAGGTACAGTATTCCCAAATTAATAATGCGCATGCAGACTTCGCTAATTGTCGGAAACACCCGAATCATTGAATCGTAAGAGCCCTAAATTATGCATGAAGAAAATGCACTTAACCACTCTATATACATATCGTCTTCCGACGCTCGGGGAATACGACCGTTGCCGAACAGTGACGAAGATGTCTATGCGCATTATCACTTTGGGAGACCTGTACACCTCTGCATAACCCTTCGTGCTGTTACCTTGTGTTATCTGACACCCCAGTGCTCTGCCGGTCTTACATTGATGTTTAAGTATGTTGTTTTAAAGTCACTTCGATATTATAGCTTAGATTATGGCTAAGATAAGGATGAAGGTGAAGTTGGCTGAAGGTTTTAAGTACTTACTAATATAATTTTTATGGTAAAAACAGATAGCGTAGTTAATACAATGTTTTAATTTAAGTACGGATGACGTATTGAAGTGAATTTTTAAAATTGTTTAAACATTATTTTAGATTGATAAAAGTTTTACCAAAAAGTTATGAGCTGCTTAATTCCGTGTAGGGCTTGAAACAATTCAATTCAATTCAATTCAATTTGTTTATTCAGTAACAATATACATTGCGTTCGAATATTTATCCAGCATGAAACATAAGTATTAAATCCAAAAACATCCTACTATCCTACTAATATCTTCTATATAAATAAAAAGAGAAGCCCTGACTGACTGACTGACTATCTCATCAACGCCCAGCCCAAACCCTTGGACCTGGAAAGCTGAAATTTTGCACAGAGTTTACCTTTCTAATGTAATAAATAAAAATAATTAAAAATAAAAAGCTTTTATTGATCCCTTACTAATTAATTACGACAGAGTAGGTAATAAGTATTATTATCGTAGATCATCATTATCCTGCTGCCCATACGTATCCCAATTTATGAGAATTCACAGCAAGACTTCTACCAGGCTATCATACATCTGTATTAGCCGTCAGCTGAATATTACTTATCGATAGATCTGGCAATTAGGATTTCGTGGTTCCAATGTTGGTGAAATTTACCGCGGTAACTATTTTTTTATTATTTCATTTAAAATAAATAAATAACGTTTTAACTTTAATTAGAAATTCGAGCCCAGCTGTCAATCAAATTTTAAATGCAGTCACT
This sequence comes from Cosmia trapezina, assembly GCA_905163495.3. Lineage (NCBI taxonomy): Eukaryota > Metazoa > Arthropoda > Insecta > Lepidoptera > Noctuidae > Cosmia > Cosmia trapezina. The sequence continues at coordinate 13,996,356 of LR991042.1, forward strand.
GAGTGCGGTAGTTAGATTTAGTAGTTTAAAGGGATTTAATTGCATTGGTGGCCAAGGCCCCGACTTACCAGTTGTAAGTCGTGGGTTCAAACCCAGGCAGGCACTTTTCTTTGTATAAATAATTTCACCATCACTGCTCTCAAAACGGTGAAGGAAAACACCTTGAGGAAACTGGTATGTCCTAGGACCTAGAACCAAAAAAATCAAAGACAATGTGACATCTACCAACCCGTACAGGGCCCGCGTTGTAACAGCCCAGTCCGTCTCGAAGAGAGGAGGCCTGTGTTCCAGCAGTGGGAACATTATAGGCTGATTATGCAAGGGCAGTGCATAAAGTAACATCGACAATTCCAGGAATTCATCACAACCGACGATTTAAAACAATCCAATTGAATTTTAAATTGCATTAGTTTTACATTCAATCCATGCAACGAAAAGTAGGGCGAAATTATTTGTTCAATTTATGACAAAAATCTCAAATATTTTGAATGCAATGACAAAATATTCACAAAATTCTGGCTAAAGTCTGAGGACTTATGGCTTTATAAATAAGAGGCTATTTATTCTTAACTTTATGATGTAAAAATTAAATTCACATAACCCAAAGGATATTTTTCTGACATTTTTCCCAAAAATAAACTGTCTGTCAATGTGAACATTCTTTGTATTGATATTTTCGGTACGTACGAATCATATAAAGTACTCAATGTCGCATAAACGTTTAGGATACAGCCAATTTAGTTTATATATTAACGTTTTTAGGTGCATACAAATTTGTTTTGACCTTCAAAGAACAGCTAAATAAGTCGAACTTGTGTGCTGACACTTATGTATTGTAAGGAAAGTTGTGGCCTGGGAAACTTTTTTGTGCAACAGTCTTGCTACCTAGGTAGGTTGCAACATGTTTTTAACTCCAATGATATGTTTGTTTTTGAGATAAATTAGTTTCAACTACGGCACCCTTCATTGTGCGTGGTCCGACACGCTCTTGGCCGGTTTTTTTTTAATAACATACGCTTGTTAGTTAAACTGACCTTAATCTCAGCCTATACCTGCAAATCATTAGGTACCACGTCTAGCTAACGATAATTGTTTTCATGTCTTTCACAAATATAAACTTAATGCCAACCTTGGCAATACTTACGAGTACATCACTCATAGGTACCTACGTGTTACAGTTCCCCTATCTGTTTCTGTAAAACGTTACATCTATGTAGTACAGTCAGCAACAAAAGTCGATTAACAGTTGAGTTTTCTAAATCTTAATTATTCAGAAAAATACTTCATCAAAATCGGAACAGATGTAAATTTTAAAGAATATTAACTGTTATCTAATAAATGAAATGATAAAAAACAGGTTATCGTATCATTTTGTGTTAATTTAGATGATGTCAAAAAGTAGCAGTGTTTACCGACTTCTGTTGCTAACCGTACCTACATATCTACTACAATATTTAGAAATGTCAGTGTCACTGTCGGGCATCGTTTCGCATTTCATGTTCGATAATATGCAATATATATTTATATATAATATGCAATAGATATTTGACGACACGTTTGGCGCAGTGGTTGAGCGATTGACTGCTGCGCAGCATGTCGCGGGTTCGATTCCCGCACGGAACAAATATTTGTACGACCTGCAAGTATTTGTTCCGAGTCTGGGTGTTTTTCTATCTATAATATGTATGTATTTACAACAAAAAATTTATATAAGTAGTTTATAAGCCATCTCGTTACCATAACGCAAGCATTAGGTTGCTTAGCTTGGGACTAGATGGCGTTGTGTGAAATGTCCAAGGATATTTATTTTAATTTTATTTTAATAGCAGCACTAACTTCAGTAAGTACTATTAGAACTTTGTTTCAGCGACTGATATACATATTATGAAAGAGATGTGATGTCAAGCTACAATTTTATTTTTATTTTTGACAGTTGTTGAAACGTAACATGAGAGGTAACACACGATGAAACAAAGTCTAATCTGTGTTACATTTAATATTACATTGCATTCTGGATATCTCATTTGTGTATTAAATAGGACTTATCATATAATGGTTCGACATTTTGCCGTTTTTGAATATTGAATGTTGTGTAGGTAACGTATCTGCGTCTTTTTACTTATACATTATACATTATACCTAATGTCGTTGTCTCCAGCACCCTAGAGGTAACCAATGTAATAGTACTAAATTATAATCACTTATGTATATCATTATAAGCGAACTGCTATTTGTTAAGTTCTTATGAGAAATAAAGTTCTTTAAATCGATGTACAAAAACCCATAAATGAATATGATTTTATTTAAATCTGAAAAGTAAATCGTGCGTACAAATTGCACTTAACTTTTTTAAAAGACAAAACACGCAACTATAAAGCAACACCTTACAAAATCGTTGCCAACTGTACTCCCCCACTACTTCAGTTGTTTACGGCCCGTTTAAATAAATTAGACATAGTGCCTTCACATTTCCCACGCAATGTGTGATCGGAAAACCTTACTAAGGCATAATTTATTAATTTGTTTTCCACTAACGAGTGGGCTAATGCGAACCGGTGGGCCTCTCTAGCATGCTATGTTTTATGCAGTAATGAACCAATGAGCAAGCTTCATTATTGAGTAAGCAATATCTGTAAGCATTCGCCACTGTCACTGTTGGTAGCTCAAAGAATGCTTTTCTTGAAAATTTATTTTAGCTTGGGTGAAGTGCAAATGACATTAGTATTAGTAATAAATTCGATTGTAAATACGTTCGAGTAAAAGAAAATGTAATTTGTTTCGTTCTTTATACTGTAAAGCTCCATTTACACGGTGCAAGTTTATTGCCTGTGGCATACCATAGCATTGAACGGCAATTAAACAAAACGTACAATATTGTGGCACGATACAGGCAAGTTAGTTGTACAATAAAATTGCACGTGCAATAAAATGGCATTCTCTACAAGTACGAACAAATGAAACAAGTTAATAATAAAATCTTGTGAAGACTTTCAATACAATTTTAATTAAATATTGGGCAGCGCAAATACGGGCAATACTTGTACAATCAGAATCAGTTGTACAAGGACTTAAACTTTTTAAATCTGTGTAAAGACGAGGCAAAACTTACATTCAATAATCGCCTTGCAATTTAATTGCCTAGGTGTAAGTCGCATGCAATTTTATTGAATGGCAAAACTTGCATTCAATTATTGTATGCCATTTTATACAGGGTGTTAGATTAAACGAGGGACATACTTTAACGGAGTGTAGTACTCATGAAAATGAATAACTTTTACCATGGAACTAACCTTGAAATATGAAAAAGAAAATCAGCTGTTCTCTATAAAGTGCAAAACCTACGCGATCAAAATGTACGAGACAGCTGATTTTTTTTTCATATTTCAGGGTTAGTTCCATTGTAAAATGTGTTCATTTTCATGAGTAATACACTCCGACTATGTCCTCGTTTAATCTAACATCCTGTATTGTATTATTGTATTACTTAGGTATATATTATTAAATTTATATATATTTTTGTATTTTTTTAGAAAATCTTGAATGGCAGTAAAATTGAACGTGCTTTATGGCATGCGATTATTGCTCTTGAAACTCGTTCCAGAAACTTGCAACTTGTGAATGGAGCTTTAGAGATATTTAAAGAAAGTCGGTACAGCAAAAATAGAATGTGTTCAGTTTTTTTTTTCAGAACAAGTTAAGTCAAACTTAAACTCAAAGCATACAAGCGAACCATTACAGGCACTTTTGAATTGTCAAGGTGTCGGTCAAGTTCATCGGTTGAAGGATACTAAGTTACTGAACGAGACACAATTGAAGTTTTATTGTTATTACGCCTAGAGGCGTTTGGTGTCCCTCAAACTGTTAAAGAACATAGTAATGAAAGATGAGATACTTTATAAATTCATTCAGTTTATTTAATTGTTTTTCTTGATAAAAACTTAATTCCAATTAGTTCTAACCTGGGATAAAAATATTGCTCATAAACTTTACTTTCTATCATGCAATAACACCATTCACGATAAAGTGAGACGCATTAAACCATTATTAATTCTATAAATGAACATATTACCCACATCTTGATATTCATGCGATCATAACATACCGTGGTACACAAATGTAGCACCCATAACATTTTTCCTAAAAACTTTTTCAGTCAAAATTACAAAAGTATAGCTTTTAAATCGAATGCTTCAAAACATTGAGTGTAAACTTTTTTCTCCGTTCTTTTCTAAAAAGTGCCTCATGTTCTGTGCCTCGTTATAGTGCAGGTTAGCCTGGGATATAGGATCACGTATATATCCTAGGCATCAATAATTCATCTGAACGCAGTCAGACAGTCTTGAAATAACAATGGATCAAAGTTTTACTCGAGCTTTTTAGGTAAAAGGTGTGGGCGTGGAGCGATTTTGTTTTCAAATTCTCATTTCCTGAAACCATGGAAGTTTTGCAGTAGGTAATTGTATTCAAGTAATGTTACTTTAATACAATTACGTTGAGTTGCACGAAACCAAAATTAGTTTAACGGAGACTTTTAATTCATACCATCGCTTACATTTTGTATGAAAAAGAAAGTGACAGTATCAATTTAAAGACTCCGTTAAACTAATGTTAGTTTCGTGAAACTCACCGTAAGAATGGGATTTAAATAATGTATCACGAGTGAACGGTATTTTTCGACAGTTAATGATTAACCCTCTTACTAATAAACACAGAATAAAGTTATTCCAAGTTTAAACCTATGAAAATGTATGCTTATTCCTTTGTTATTACTGATATAACTTTATTCCGTGTTTATTAGTAAGAGGGCTAGAGTTTAGTCCCAGATTATGCTAATCAAGTAGTCGTTACGGGTAGTCAAAAGCCCAAAAGTCTAACAGCCAGTCTTACCAAGAAGTATCGTGACCAGAAACTGGGCTGAGGAGGTCAGAAAGGCAGTAGCTCCGCGTAAAATACTCGTATTCAGCTGCATCCGGTTAGACTGGAGGCCTTTAAAGGTTCGACGCCAACATAATTAGGAAAAGGCTAGGCAGATTGTTTGATGCTAGTCAACTACTATGCAGTCGATGTTACATCACTTCTAGATAGCAACAGCTACAGCCACATTGCATGTGCTATGCGTGTGACAAGAAATTAACAAACATTAACCAGAAATCTCCACACTTTTATCACTTGCACCACACACTATCGGGCTTAGCTTTTGCCTGATTGACAGCTATAGCGCCGCCATTACAACCTGATCTTCCACACCACCCACCTCCCAACCTGCCAGCGACCAATCGGGGAAACAGTCCTCTTTTCAAAGCTCAAAATAAACTGGTTGTTTGCTAAGCGCATTACATCTATTAAGAACTTCAACGCTTGTATCTTTAATGTAATTCGCACGCATTAGACATTTAAATATAATTCAAGTAACTTATGCAAGTACTAAAACAGCTAATGGGTGGCATTAGGAACCCTTGCACACTGTCCACCTTTGAGTTTAAATTTTAACCGCGTGTAGCTTGTTTTACATTGTTCTTGGAAGAATGACATTCTGACATTCTGCTAGTAGGAACACGTCATTGGGTACGGATTACGAATGGTACGATGGAATACCCAGTACTCTGTGGCATCTAGTCGTAGTGGCTATGTGGATATGGTAATCTGGGATGTTTGTTGCAAGATTTCTTGGTAAGGAGTACTATTGGCTTGTTGTAAAAATGTAATTTGACGAAATCATGGCAACAGTCCAAGTGTCCACTTCGACATCTTGGCTGGGAGATGATGATGAAGCTTAGTACACGTATCTTTTAAGTCGGAGAAGAGAAGAACATTCCTATGTAGTAACAAATAATCATTCTATGTCGGAGACTAAACAAAAAACCAAGACATAGCGCCGGTCAACAGAGACGTGAGGCCGCTCGTTTCGGGTTTCGTAAACATGTGTGCACGTAATGAGGTGTAGTTTAATTGTAGTTTAGTGTATATGTGTGCATGTGAGCGTGTATGCAGAGAGCGATGTAGTTTTGCGCATGCTTCGCTGTATTGTTCGCAGCTCTATGTCTGAGTTTTTTATTTAGTCCGAGTCCTAAGTAAGACAAAAAGCAATATCAATCAATTCAGCATATTATGCGTGTGTAATGATAATCCTTTTCTGTACGAATAATAATTCTGTACTTTTGGCGGCAACTGTCAAATGAGACACTTTTAATCTTCATGAATACACAGATACAAAATTATTTGAGACGAATCATATAAGTACTTTCAATATATTTAGTATTTAAAATCAACAAAACTTATTCAATCTGCCTAGCCTTTTCCAACTAGGGTGTAAAGTTTTCTCATCCTCCATAGAAAAGACGAACGAAGAAAAATCGACCCGTGCCGCTGTTATTACCTACTTAGCCACGAGAACTACAAGAAAAATTGATTTTTAAGTGATTACACTATTGGCGGTTGTTGACCCCAAAAAAAAAAAAACATCGTCAAATTAATTTATTTTTTGTTTTGTTTTATCATATTCAGATATAGATACCCATCACATCTGCCCATTTTCGCTAGCTAATTCAATTTGACCTTGTATAGAGCCCAGAATTTGGCTTCGAGCTTGGCACCTTCAGTAGCGTCCATCCTTATCCTCAACGTGCAGACAGCAGGACACGCTGGACACGAAATTGAGTGGCCCCATTGTTTGTGGGACAGCACCACTTTTACACTCCAGGGCGGAGACATCATCTGCCGCCAGGGTCGCGGGTTGTTCGAAAGAGATACCGTGGCCCTGGCATAGGCAACTGAAGGAGCACAGGTGGCTTTTAGTCAGTAAAAGTCTGACACGCTCTCCCACTCTGGGCAGAGCGGGAGAACGTGTCAGACTTTTACTGACTCATTTGATATTTTATCCCATACAGAAAAGAAAAAAAAGAAAAAAGAGGGAGTCATCTGTGAATCTCCAACTGAGCAGGTTTTCTTTGCTTCGGCCTACCTGGGTCCGGAGTCTGTTTAAAGACTTCCACGTAAGCCAAGGCGTCTCATGTCCAGGTAGCAGGTTTACAGCAGATGAAACGTAAGGGTTGGGTAGGGAAGTACTATCTCGCTAAAGCTTTAGCCATTCCTTAGACCAGTGAGTTCAGAACACACTTTAAAAAGCTGTTGCGGTTTTTCAGCGTTTGCCAGTGACACGAGGATGTTGTGGAGTTTCAGTTTGCTGGTAATATTCAGTAAATATAGAAAGACTAGCTGCGCCCCGTGGTTTCACCCGCGTAGACCGGGATAAAAAGTAGCATATGTGTTAATCCAGGGCATAAGCTATCTACATACCAAATTTCATCCAAATCAGTCGAGCCGTTTGAGTGTGAAGAAGTAACAAACATACAAACACACATACACTCACAAACTTTCGCCTTTATAATATTAGTGTGATCCAGGTGAGCCTTTACTTATTAGACAAGTTCAATGTTCAAACCTACACGGAGCTGTAATGGTGCCTACAGCTGACATGGGATCTTCAAACTTGCGCTTGCACAAACGACCATATGGCTATAAAATTTGTTATTGCAGATTTTTCAGTTTTCTATTTACTGTTACTTAATATTATAAGAACTACTCAAGTCTTGTAAATATTCTGTATCTGTGTAACGATATGGAATGTATAGTTTTTCGGATAGGTAGGTACCATCGACAAACACTAGGTCTTTCCAATTTTGAAAGAATTTTACTTGCAAGCTGCAATTGTACATGAGATAAAGTAAAACAAACACTGATTAATTTATCGTATTGTATCAGTGTGTGTGTAAAGCAATTGTAACGTGTAAAGGCGTCCGTTTTGTCGATAGTACCCATTTTGTAAATAAAAAATGAAAGACACATGTAATTGTAACTTATCAATTCCTTTATTTAACTTTTTTTCTCTTACTCTTCACTAAAGACAATTGAAATAAAATAAACTTAGTATTTACATAAATGCCACTATTTTTATATAGAAATATTTACATCGAAAAATAAACTTAACTATTCCTTTGGAATGCAAAAATATTTGGACGGAACCATATTCCAATACTTATGTTTTACACTATACATTATCTTAAAACTAATTTAAAATAAAATACTGTTACATGTTCGGCCTGTCTCCTCAAGTTGGTCGACCAACGCCAACAAAGTTACACACATGATTCTAGTAATTTTATGGACTTTCTCATATAACTTCTGTGCTGGATTCACCGAATGTTGGCCGCTAACTTGAGGATGAGGTGACATTTGAGCTAAGAATTATGGAACCAAAAAATAGTATCTAAAAATTTTAAATGCATTGAAATAGGAAGAAGAAATAACTACAGCTAATAAAAAAAAAAATATTTTAAACAATTTTGTCTACAGGACGGAATAATTTCCTTGATCACTCTTAATCTTATTAAATTAATTTTCTGTCGAAAGTTTTAATTACTTTTGAGCAATATTCTTATTGCAATTTGATTAACATGTACCTATCGGTAAAAAAGTCAAATAATGTTTTAAATTACATTTCTCATCAATTATCTTTTTTAAACTCCAATTCGTAGGTAGGTCTTTATCATTTGATAGAGTTAAAAATTCTAATAAAACAATCAAACCTTTCAATTTCACTTCCCATTTATTAATACTGAAAATGAAAATCAACTTTTCAAGTCGTGTATATTTCCTATATTACTTTTGTACCTATTATACTTAATATACAAAATAAAATACTTTAATATTAAGTGACCATAGCCCTTTCAGGGGGCATTGGTACCATGTGATTGTAGGTAAACCGTTGGGTGTAGTCGGGAATTTTGAGCGTGGTATCTGACCAGGGTGGACTGGGGTTCCAACGGTCCATGCCGTCCGTTTCTTCTAGGGTTAGGGGAGGTGGGGCTAACCGCATTCGCTTCGGACTGGGGTATTCCATACCTGTGATTAAAAGAAACAAGTTTTAATAAAAAGCTCTGGTGATGCCTGAGATGTTTTCAACGTTGATTTTTGTTTTGTTAAGTCAAATGCTGATCAATTTTCATAAAAATCTTTATCTACACTCTTAGCGTAAGGTTCTGATTTTGAATAAAAAAATAGTACCCTAATGACGGACTTTATGCATGGACAGTGGGCTGCATCAATTGGGTAGCCCAGTTGTATTAAAATTTTAATACAACTGGCATACCCAATTGATGCAGCCGTACAGCTGAAAAAATAATAAAAAAAAAACACGACTGCCCTGCCAAAAATCGTAAGTACTAAAAAGTAAAAATAAAAAACAAGTCATATTCTCTGACTAAACAGATAAATAAAATTGTCACTGCAGTCGGGGGACCTCTTAGATTAAAAAGTGCTCCACAGAATGGTCCCCCGACTGCAATGACAATTTTATTTGTCTGTTTAGTCAGAGAATATGACCTGTTTTTTATGTTTACTTTTTAGTTCGATTTTTGACAGGTTTTATTTTTTTAAATTATTTATTTTTATTTTATACATTTTAGTGACAATGTAGACATTCACAGTCTTACTAAAACCAGCCTGATTAAATGCTCAGTCCGACAAATTCTAATAGAATGTAGCACAATTTTTGTTTGGCTTACTTTCACATTTGGACTAAAAATGTATGAAACGTGGTTGATGCCAATAAATTATATTTTTGGAATGTGCTCTTCAAGGCCTTCAATTTGATATCCATATTGTAAGAATTGAAGAAAAATTTTTTTTTTCACATTTCAAAATGGAGCCATACCTACTGCCGCCATTTTTTTTTTAAATATAGCCTATGTCACTCGGGATGATGTAAGGATTCTAACGATACCCCAAACATCCAAATCGGTTCAGGCATTTAAAAGTTATGGTGGAATAAAGAAACTCACATACATATCTACATACAAACACACATCAACCCTGAATACATTACACTCCTTTTTGGGCAGTCGTGTAAAAAGTAAAAAGTTTTATTATGATTCATATCTCTTAACAAGATAATGCAATAAAATAACCTTTTTAGGGTTCCGTACATCAAAAGGAAAAAACGGAACCCTTATAGGATCACTTGTTTGTCCGTCTATCTGTCTGTCTGTCTGTCACTCTGTCAAGACCGTTTTTCTCAGGAACGCGTGGAGTTATCTAGTTGAAATTAATATCAAATACGTAGGTCTGTGGTCTCTTGAAGTCCTAAAAAACTCAAGCTTCTAAGTCAACGCAATAAAAACATACGGTCATTTATGTGACATATTTTGATACCTATTTCATGAGTGTAGATAAAGTAGTGTATGAAACTGCACATAACTAGGTATTAAAACACTCGTGTCATACTATTACAACTTATACAAACTACTTTTATAACGTACGTAAAAATTAAAAACAAAATTGAAAATAAAATTAAAATAAAAACAACACAATTTTTGTCTAATAAAAACAATTTCTAACCTAACATGATTTCTGGAAGCATTCGTAAATATTTAAACAAATAAATGGGGTAAATATTTTTATAGGCAGTTTCTATTAACAAAAGATTTGTTTATGATTAAAATCTCTAAATTATATACTGCTTATTATTTCGGTCAATGAGAAACAAAACTGTCTCTTTTATGAATAAAATATCTAAAACATTTTATAAAAATTAAAGTCGCTTTTCGTGTCTGTCTCTGTGACCGCGTTGTTCTTCTAAACTCCGCAACAGATTTTGATGAGGCTTACACTATCATTTAGATAATTTATTCCGGAAGGTTTACGTGTATAATTCATTAATATTAGTCGGCGTTCCCACGAGCGTAATAAAATCGCGGCGGGATTTTATCGCGCACTGGATTTTCAACTCTCGTTGTTGAGCCGAGCGTTGAGAATCCAACCTAACAAAAACAGAGTGCATCCCAGCGCGATGAAAAACACACTGTTGGATTTTCAACTCCCGGCACTATACAAAGAGTTGAAAATCCAGTGCGCGATAAAATCCCGCCGCGATTTTATTACGCTCGTAGAAACGCCGACTTACTATAAATAAAGAAATCTCGATGTTTTGTTAGGTCATTAGCATGAAAGAAATAACCACTGGACCCGACATAAAATACAAATGTATGAAAACTCGTTCAACCACATTACATTTGATTAAATTTTGTGATAAATAACAATTTAAATGTAATAAAATAATGTACTTACAAGTGAAAAGAAATAGTGCTGCTTCCGCACATTTAGTAATTTTTGGGGATGTTTTGTTGACAAAATAAGTGCTTGAGACTGTCGCAAAGACAAGCGACCAAGGCTAGAATTTCCTGGTTACTGAAAAGACCGGTAAAGGGACGTCCGCTAATCGGACTAGTGGTTAATTCGTTCATGGTCATTAGTTATATAAAAAAAATTACCTTCAATAACAGTACTAGAACAAGGCTCCTGGACATGGTAGTTGACTCGGGGATACTGTTCATAGTACTCCCTCTTGCCGTGGTGAGGATACATGTACATATTGCTGTTCACGATTATATCTGGCGGCGGGTCGTAGTGATGGGGCGATCTGAAAATAAAATAAGTGGTTAGATTTGGTACAGTCTCCTTTTTTATTTTGGTTGGTTGTTATCATTATTGGTGTTGTAAAGTCGGGATGTGGAGGTCTGATGGTAGCCGTTCCATGCAAATTGATACTTGGCTGCATGTCTGGAAGCTTAAATTAATATAAACGGGAAAATGTAGGTATAGCCTTTTAACTGCGAGAGGTCCGGTGTCAAAATCGTTCCTGTCTGTGAATCGGACTCCAGTGGGCCTATCGGCTCCCGACGTTATTTTGATAGGATATTCATCATCATCTACTCTGTAAATTTTCACTACACTGTACTCTGTAGGCTTCTTTTATTTTCATTCCTTACTTTCGAATGTTATTTATGGTCCAGTACCGTAGATTTTTCTTTTATTCTGCCTAAATTTTTGTCTTAATGTCCTTAACCTTGTCATCGCGTCGACTTTCTACGCTCCCTGATTATTCGTTTCTTTCCTCACCACACTCTTAAATTGAGAAGTTATCGTCAGTATATTATTCTCAAAACATAAAAGCATCGAAAGTAAACAAGAAAATATTAATATTTACGGCCGAAACCACTCCTACACTAACATAATCTCGTAACTTCTAAGCCGACCCTTTGATCCTATTGTGGTGACCCACAAAATTTCGACGTGGCAGGATTTAAGCGTACTATAGATATGTTCACGATAGATTTAAGCCCCTTATACACCGGAAACAATGTTATAAAACAATCGCGCAACATTGGAAAACAAAAGAACATCTCGCAACATAAGTGTTCGTGATGTTCTTTTGTTTACCATGAATTTGGAACTTTAGCATGTTGCCAGTAACACTATAACATTCTATGTGGCCAGAAACATTGCTCCCCGCAACATTCAGAGTGTAATAAGACTACAGAGACGTTATCTACGCATTCTGGACATCAAACAAGTAACAGGGAGTAAAAATAATTGCTGGGAAACGACTCTTATTTTTGTAAAATCGCTGTTTACGGCAACGCACAATGTAAGGCTCGCAAAACATTGTCGCAAACATTTAAGGGTGCATGCAACGGTACAGGAGTAGTAGGGGTATTTAAAGATAATATACCAGTAGCACTTCGTGGATCTTTGACAGTCGTTACGGGTCGTCAGAAGCCCGAAAGTCTGACAACCAGTCTTACCAAGGGGTATCGTATTACCCAGTAACTGGGTTGTGGAGGTCAGATAGGCAGTCGCTCCATGTAAAATACTGGTATTCAGCTGCATCCGGTTAGACTGGAAGCCGACCCCAACATAGTTGGGAAAAGGCTAGGCAGATTGATACCAGTAGCACTTAAAAATTGTTTTCGTGAAAAAATTATAAATATGTAGTTGGAACTTTCTCCGTACCAGAAGGTTGTCAGGTATGGTCCAGCATAAAAAAAGAGTAGTACGAATATATCGGCTTCGTGCAGTATCTTTTTACCCCCGTTATACGGGCATAAACATGTTGTCCTTACAAAGTAAAGAGGAAGTCTGAAAGTGGCACCGGTGACTGAAAAGTTTTGCGGAAATCGGTTGTCATGGTATGGGCATGTGATGCGGAGGAATGAAGAAAATGTCGTGAGAAAAGTTTTGAGTATGAATGTCAATTTCTATTCGAATGTCGATTTAAAGACTGTAGCTCTAACCGTTTGGCTGTGTGACAGACGACGGACAGACGGACAGAGGGATTATGTGAGTGACAGCAATAGGGCTCCATTTGGACCCTTCGGGTACGGAACCCTAAAAAGGGACATGTTGCGCTGACCCCAAATAAATTGGGATAAAGGCATGAGAATGATGATGCTGATACAAAGTTGCGCAACTTTGTTTTCGTGGTATACGGGGCTTGATATAATGAAGAAGGGTTTCGTGTTAAAAGTACCATACAAAATATGTAGGTACCTACCTGAATTTAATTACCGTTAATGTGCCAGCAGGGGTCTGCAATTAACTGGTAAATGTGCTAATGCAAAATTACATTTTATCTCTAGCATTAAACTTAGTAACGTTGAATATTATGTTTCATAGAGCGTAAAATATGAACAGCCTATAAAATAGTAAGTAAGTAATATAATAAAAAAACAAGTTACCAATATCGCCACTGAACAAAGTAAAACCGGAGGTTTTTCTTGCGAAAAGTGGATAACCGTAAGAATATAAGTCGTCTCTGACTCTGTACATTTGTTGTGCTTAAAGTATTTAATAAATTAATTAATTTACTTTCTTTCTTTAAGGTTTTTTTTTTAAGTATTTGAATGTATTTTTTTCAACACTGACCTCTTCTAGTTTAATTAAAAATGATTGACGTGTTTTAAAAATATGTTTGAACAGACCTACTTGAAGAAATAAAATCATTAATCTTTTATCATTGTTTAAGCCAAATTCCATCAAAATCGTTTCAGTGGTTTAGATGTGAAAACGTATTTATACACAATACTTGCACCATCTGATTTGATACAAAATGTTCTAAGTTTTGACGTATAAATAAATAATTATCTATAAACATTACGAACTCAGTAATAATTTCTTTTATAAACATAAACACGCTGTGCGCGTCAAAACCAATACCGAACTACATCAAAATAATAAACTATTACTGACTTAAACCCTTTTCAGCCTAAGCCTTCATATTTGGTTAAACATTAACAACTTTATCTTTAGTAGCAATCAACACAAAATTATTGAAAAATAGACTTTATAGCAGAAATTATAAGGTGGATGTGAGAGTTGGGTAATGGTAAATCATAGTTGGCAAGTTTACAATAAATATGGTAATGAAAGGTGTCAAATTACGCAGACGGACAGACGGACGGACGGAGTGATGATTTTCTTATTTATATTCCTTGGTGTGACATGACGGGTACAAATTGTATGAACTGACCTTCGTTTGTTTGTTCTTTTTATATTTTGTCCTACTACATATTTGTTTTTGTAATTGTGCATTTAGCATAATAAATTATTGATTTAAGTACCAAGTTTTGGTAATTCTATAGAGGCATGAGCAACTGCCACCCTGACTTGACGTCACGCTGAAGGAGTTGCACGAAGCTTGCGCTGACGCTCACGCTCGGGGTCACAAGTAAATATAGAGGCATGAGGAACAGGTTGTAAAGTTCACTCATCCTCCATAGAAAAGGGAGGATCCTCCGACCAGACGGGTGTTGTATCTGGTGGGCAACTGCTCGACGGTTGATGTCGGGACGTTGTATAGGTATGTGGCGATGTAGATGCCGCCACAATTCTATGTAAGTAGTCGTCGGCAATTATGTTTAGCTATGTAAATTTTATATGAAAATTAAATTACAGTCGAGACAATCCTGTAATTTTCCGAAATTTTTTTTAAAAAATCGTTGGATTTTTTTTACACATATTTGAAATATGCCCATCTTCCACTACGACTGAAATAACATTCTTATCCTTCAACTCCGCGGTCTAAGTACATCATCTTTTTTCTATCAAATTAAAATCGTAAGTATAATTACATCTTTTTGGAACGAAATTCTTCAAGCACGTTTATAGGTACTCTGCATTGGCGAATGATGCCGAACAAAGTGTAACATTTTGACTGTCATGATACTTTTTTAGGGTTCCGTACCAAAATGGTAAAAAGGAACCCTTATGGTGCGACTCAGTCTATCTGTCCGTCTGTCACAGCTGGATATTTCAAGAACTACTAATACTTTCAACTTGAAATTTGGAATAGTTTTAGATGACGGACGTTTGCCTGACTATTTTTCAAATAAGAAAGAAATATTTTTTTTGCAACAGAGACTGTGAACGGGGTCTTAAAAATTCGAAGTGGGGCTACTAGGGACTGTGGGGTATCGGGGGTATCATATGAAATAGCGCTATTTGTACATTCTCAAACATTTTTTTTTCTTTTTTTTAGGCCGCATAGTTTTCGACTTTTGATGAAAAATGTAAACTTCGGAGATAAGGGGGAACCCTTATCTCCGAAGTTTGCATAGGGAAAAATCTGAAATTATTCTATGTGATAGAAGTTTATGTAAAGATTCCAGGGAAAATGAAACGATGTCTCTAAATAGCACACTTTTTCAGAAATCGGATCGGCACACTCGGTGCACAAGTCTGACTCGCTCTTGACCGGTTTTCTTCATTTAGTTACTGTCAAACTTTGTTAATTTATTTCATTGTGCCTGGTAATAGGTAATACCGGCTGGCGTCCGCAACTCTACGTCAAAACGAGTATTTTGCGTACGGTTCATTAGGCCTGTTAATTGTTTAATCTACAAAACGTAAAATAAGTGTTCATTAAACTTATCCTTACCTCTCTTCACTAATCGTAGACTGAGGAGAATGCGTAGAATAATCAACAGGTCCTCGATCTGAGTACACTCGTTCACAGCCGCTATAATCTTCGACTGCCTTCGGCTGTACATACGACGACACGTGGTATCCAGCATACTCCATCTCCTGGTTTTCAACGTAAGGATACTCCTGGTACTCCTGGTAACATTGGTCGCGTCTGAAGAACTTTTGGCAGCGAGGGTCCAGCATGCCACACGGCTGGTTTTGGTAACCATAGTACTGGTATAGCCAGGAGTTAGCAAGCATTATTGTTGCTTCTTCTTCACTGTGGGGTAAAAGAAAAAATAAGATAAGTGTTCAGATTTATTTTAATTGAATAAGGGCGAATTTAACCAAAGACAGTTTCTGTAAAATTCAACCAACAACTCTCATCTCACATCGCTATTCACTCTCACTTCGCATAATCACTTCTTCACTGCTTTTTATTTCTGACACTTCGAATCGGCCGGTCGATTCTGTAAAAATCTCACCGTGAAAACTTAATTGAAGTGAGTTTGTTTTTGCTAGGAATTGACACTATTGACAGCTCACTCCACGCTCACTTCACATAGGTTTTCACGGTGAGATGGTTACAGAATCGCACTGCGGGTTCGAGTGCAAAGTGAACGTCGAAGTAACAGGGAATTACCTTACTGAATGCCACTTCTTACGTCATCTCATACTGTTTCTGTCAAAATCTCACGGTCAATTTAGTTCAGCTCACTGACACGCTCGCAAGGGTAGCGCTAGTGTAAATTCGAATTATCAACCGAGTTTTTAGAATGCCAATCAAGACACTCACAGCGGATTCAGATTCGAAGTTTGGAATGAGGTCTTACAGAATCACAATGCTGATGAATGAACGTAAACGAAGTAAAAGGAATATATATAAGAATTAGCAGGTGGCGTTCAGTTTCTGCCTACTACCTTAGGAAAAAGGCGTGAGTTTATGTACCTATGTGTGTGTGTTTACCGAAAAAACTGAATGCGATCAGTATTGTAGTCATAATTGTTGTGGATATTGACACTGAGGCCCTTAGCACACCTCCGCCGCGAAACCGCAGTAGTTCAATTCAACTGATTCGCCTCGAGTAGCGGAACATCAGCGAAACCACATACGGTTTCGTTGTTTCGCGGTTTTGCAGCGGAGAAGGCCCTAATAGCCCTTCGATTTCAGTTCCGTTGCTGAAATTCGTCCTAAGCAACGATTGAAGGTTATTGAAATTTTTACAGATACTTTCGATCATGATTCGATAAAATTACGTATAAATTATTACTTTGCAATTGTTAATTCTGATTGATCAGTACGTCGATTCTGTAAAATTCATTTACCAACTCGAACCTCACATCAGCCGCTATTCACTTATTCATTTCACATCGCTATTCAGTCTCACTTCGCATCACTTCTTCTCACTTGTTTTTTATTTGACACTTTGAAATTAAGACCGCCAATCAAGAAACTCACAGCGGATTAAATTCGAAGTTTAGAATGAGGTCTTACAGAATCACACGGCTGATAGTAAATATTTTAAAAATGTCTTAGTGATATCTCTTCTACAAGGCGTACGAGGAGCCGGAGCCAAGTCGCAGAGGCCCGTTACACGTTTTTAATTAAATGAGGCACCAACCATGATTATCTCTACACTACACTATACTATGCAAGTGCATCCACGGACAACCCGCGGTTGGTGGTCTTACACCATATTATTGCAGGATATGGAAACAAAGGTATTGGATTGTAAGTTTGTGCGGCTAAAGTGAACTGGTTATCTATTAGGACTATGGAAACACTATGGCCCCTGCCAGACCAATGTTATATATAAAATACACAGATACTCGTAAATAGGTACTTATTATTACGAAAAAACTCATTAATTTTTACCTTAAAATTTGATTAGTTGCAACAATAAACTGTCGAGGTGTATCCGTTGCATCCTTTACTTGCAACACCATATGTACCCACAGAAACTGTCCGTTTCGTTGCTGCAACTTCACTAGCAATATGCAACATTTGTCCTGTTCCGATTGTGTTACTGCAACAAGGTTTGAAAATAAGATACTATATCATCACGCCTGGTATTTCCTATAGGGCGGCAGAAGTGTACAGTCACGAGCATTAATATGTATGTACAAAAATTCAAAAGCGATTTTCTCGTATAATAACGATAGTGTGGGTTCCAAAATACTATGTTCATAACAACATAAAATTACAATCAACAGAGTAGGAGAACATCACTTTTAAATGTTGCTTAGTGTATACATATTAGTGTTCATGCTCGTACCTATCGTACACCCATATTTTGCTTGTAAAAGAGAGCGAGCCTGGTGCCATAAAGCGGGAACAAAAAACTCCGGCCTTCGCGATGTTCGCACGGACGTAAAAATATCGCGGCGAGATTTTATTGCGCACTGGATTTTCAACTGTCGGTGTTGAGTCGAGCCTCGAGAATCCAACCTAACAACAACAGAGTGCATTCTAGCGCGATGAAAAAACACACTGTTGAATTTTCAACTAGAGATAGTAGAGTAGCAGTACGCGAAAAAAATCTCCGAATATATTTTTACGTCCGTCCGAACGTCGGCTTACTAAGAAATTCCTGAAAACCCGATAACACTGTGACTAACGTAGGGAATTAGGGATCCAATACATGCTCAACAATCGCGTTGTGACCACTAGACTTAGGTAGTTTAGCATAATAGTATAATCAGAAAATTAACCCTTAGTGGATAGACAGCGACCTCCCTCCGTTAAGTGATTCTGACTTCAGATACGTTCCGATTACGTGCTTAGAAAGATTTTTCTCGCGTATGGGTACCGACATTACAAGATTAGCGCACATCACGTAGTAAAAATATGGAAGCTAGTCCGCAGTGTGGTGACATTCTAATGCTGAAATTCACAAATTCATTGTAAATAATTAGCATGTTCAACATAAATGTGGCATATCTACGTGATGATATAAATAATAATGTGTCACTTGATGACATGTCAGAATTCAAACAAAATAAGAATATCACCATTCATTCATGCCTCAAATTATATAAGTACTTATAGTACCTGGGCGAACCAAACATTGAAGTACTCCTAGGCATATTTTAAACCGCAGTTACAACTAGTTTGCATAAAGACGCACATAAACAGCCTATAATGTTCCCACTGCTGGAACACAGGCCTCCTCTCTGTGAGAGGATGTGGGCCATAATCCACCACGCGGGCCCAGTGCGGGTTGGCGGATGTCTTCGAGTTTTTCATTCTAGTTTATGCAGTTTCCTCACAATGTTTTCCTTCACGGTTTTGAGAGCAGTGGTGATGAAATTAAATATACAAAGTAAATTGCCTGCCTGGGTTCAACCTAGGTAGTTTAACAATGAATCATTGAATACTATATTATTAATAAACACTTTTGTCAATATAATGGGTGCATTGTAGTCTGAGGCCAATAATTTAAAGTATGAATTATAATAATTATTATTGATAGTTGATTTCCTTTGCCAATCAAAGGTGTCAGTGGGTTTTATTGTCTTTTGCAGTTTGATTGATTTTTTTTTGATTCCGATATTGTAAACAATGAGAAATAAATTAGAGAAATTATGTCATAATTTGCATTAAAATAAATAATTTTATCATGTCACTCAAGTAAGAATCTTAATCAAACACTATTTTATCAGTATCGAATGTTAGCAGTAATTATATTATATAGATATAACAGAATGATGAAATTGATTAAAGTTTTGAGAGCAACCAATATATTTGGTTTAAACTTCAAAAAAAAAAAGTTCAGTGACGAACTAATTATTATTGATAATTTCAACCTCACCTTTTACAAAGTGTTATTGGGTTTTATCATCTGTAATTTCTCAGTAGCCTTTTTTTTTTTTTTTAGGGTGGGAAATCATCAAATAACTTCTCTCGCTCTGGGTGGAGCGGAAGGGCGTGTCAGACTTTTACTGACTAAAACCCACCCGTGTTCCTTCAGTTGCCTATGCCAGGGCCGCGGTATCTTCTTAAAACAACCCGCGACCCCAGCGGCATTTCTCAGTAGCCTGGAGTCTAGATTTGTGCCCAGTTGATGGCAATAGGCTCGTCCCCTATTACATGGGACTTTTAAACATGGTTGTAGGTACTACCTATAGGTATACCTCTGCCTAACCCTTAGGGGAATACCATGATGTTATGTTGTTATATGTATTTCTGTATATTGGAGACAGCAATGTGTACAAAAAGTTAAAAGTACCTAACGTGATTTATTATACATTCTTGGCCTGTCACTACTTAATGTACTCTAATTCCATAATTTTATTCCACTAGTTTTTTTTTTACTACCCGTAATTATAATATTATTAATACAAATATATAATTGCGTAAGCGGGGGAGATAGTGATGCACCAACCATTTCATAAATCAGTTTAGCTTCTCTCGAATTAGGTGTAGATAATATTCTAATGAAAGCCCCAACATCATACATATTAACTTTTAACTCCCGCAACACTATCTCCCTCTCTCTCCTGTTCTTTTCAAATTCCACCAGCAAATGTTGGTGATCTTCGACTTTATTACGCACTTGGCAATTAGGGGAATCGACTTTTTTCATTAGGTATTATCCAAATTTCCTGGATGGAAAGTGACCAGAACGCAATCTATGTGTCATAACAACATACGACCTCTTTGTATGACTTTCAGCGAACCAATGGATTCGAGGAGGCTCACATTGCATAGTCTTATACCATATGCCTTTTTGATTTCTTGTACATAATTGGCTTGTCACTACTTGATTTACTCTAATCCAATCATTTTATTCCACTAATTTTTGTGCTCGACTTAGTTCATGTGAAAATATCGTCAAGATAAAAAATTTAACTTTAAACTTTAATGTTTCCGGAGAGAATAGATTGAAAGATTTACATTACGTTAACATATTTATCAGTTATGTATGTTGCATATCATATCATAATCAGCCCATAACGTTCCAGTCTCTCTGGGAGAGGGAGCGGGCTGTATGGGCCGATGTATGTACTATTGAAGACAAAAGTGCCTGGAGAGCCTAAGGTCGACTTTTGACTGTGAGGTTTTGCATTACGTTTCATTACTTTTCAAGAGACGACTAGATGGCGCTGTTCAAACATGAAAATAACACTGCAAAGCTTAACCTTCTTATGCAGAGGCACATAGTAAGGTTTTTAATACCTAAAATAATTACTAAGAAATATGAAACCCTGTACAAACGATTTTGGTTTGGAATTCTCCATGCACTTCTGTCTTCGTTAGTACCTAGTTACATTTATTGTAAAACGAAATCATCTTTATAATGTAATATTTAAGGGCCTGAGCACACCTCCGCCGCGAAACCGCGAAACCGTGAATTGAACTACTGCGGTTTCGCTGCTATGGTTTCGCGGTCGAGGTGTGGTAAGGCCTTAACACACCTCCGCCGCAAAAACCTGTAGCTCCTTAGCTACAGATTTTTTAAAGTTTGTTTTTAAAGTTAAGAAAAATACTTACCTAATCTATGCTTGCTTTGTGCTTCTCGTAAACTGTCCCAATGTATAAGTTGATACCACGAAACATCTGCTAACTCAGACCTCTTCCACCCTAAATACCATTCACCGCTGAAACAAATAAACCAGTTATTACCTACTTGAAATAAAAGAAAGCAAAGATCAAAATGTATCATCAATTCCTAAATTGATTAATTCAACAACTTTTGTATCAGAAGATTTCTTAATTAAAAAATGTAATTAAGCTTGCTGAGTTAATGCACAAAATCGATTACAGATTATTAATTTAACATCAAAACTGTGCTTTTAAAAATATTTCGCTCAAACACGGCCGTACAAGGTATCAATTAATCTTAGTCACAAAGTAGATTAAAATATACCGTTAGTCGATAAATTGGTCTATCTACAACATAGTTGTAGAGAAGTCTCGAGATATTTTTTCTCATCTTCTCGAACAGTTTTTCTCGAAATTGTGTAGATACTTTTTGCTCATTCACTTGTTTCAGCAATATCAGTGGTATCTACGAGTGGGGTTGGATGTTAGGATATCCAGCTGTGATCGTCTGGTCCCTGGGAGGTCTGTCGCATGTCATGGTTGACTGATTTTGAATGTCAACACGGTTGGCGGATTGTTGATTCAGTAATGTTTGTTACTGATTTTAGTCGTTAGAGTATCACAATTTTTTTGCATATTTATTTTTGTGAGTGCATCCAACTTTACTGGCTCATTCTACCATTTGCTGTATTTATATTGTAAGTAGGTATCTGCTTATTGGCAGGTATTGCATTTACTTGTGCAAAAAAGTCGTCTTCTATCGAATTAAAAAGCGCGTCCAAGGAAAAAGGGTCCAGTTCCCGGCATTTAGTTTCCGATATATAAGAAGTTTTGTAAAGTTGGGGGCAAAATTGCACAAGATTTTTTCAGAATTTCAATTTCAAATGTCTGATAACAAAAAATATGTGCCAGTTTTTGAATATTTTTCAATCCTTACTATCAATTGACTATTCTAGAAACCGAATCTAGCCTTAACTCAATACCCCACTACTGGACCCTTTTTGCTTGGACATATGGATTCCAAAATGGTCACCAATAGTGGAAACTCTTACTGCACCAGTTATTTAATGTACCTAATTTACGCACGGCTACAGATCAAGCTATACATTTCCAGTATAATCTGATCTCGCATTGTATCCTTATACATTGGATTTCCTTACAGTGAGAGGTCAGTGTAAACCGGAAATGTATAGCTTGATGTGTAGCCGTGTGTACTTACTTGGCATCAATATGCAGTATCTTCATGTCCATGGCGTGCACGGTGGTGAAGACGTTGGTGGCGCCGTGCACCACGCACTCGCGCGTCTCGGGCATGGCCAGCGGCGTGCACACCGCGAGGAACACTGGCTCGTTGCGGCTACACAGTGGCAGGTACGACACGTAGTGGCCGCGTACGAGGACTACCTGAAAATGGGTTATTGTGAAAGATTCCGAGTTCCGTATTTAAAAACGTTCAAAATCTGGTCACAATCTCATCTTAGAAACAATCAATGTCAAAAAGCTTATACAATTTTTGACAGTTTAGAAAGTGAACGTTCATTGACAGACTAGAAAGTGAAATACGAGAATTGCCCTTCTGAACAGTTTACAAAATCTGCAGATGCATCTGCAAAAGCTTAAATAAAGGTACGTACAGGTCACAATATAATTCTAATCAAATAGTTCTTAAAAATATCCAGCTTTTTACTCGGGCTGTCATCATTTTAACTTCCAATAACTACATGGATATTATTGCAAGAGCGGTAGAGCAATGACATTTTGGGTTTAAAAACCATTTAGTTAAAGAAGCGATGAATTCTTAACTTTTTGCAAACTATCGCTCACTCAACTGACGACTGAGTTAATGTCTAGTTGCAAATTGATAAAATAAATATCAAACTACAAGTTAACACAAATTAGCTTAAGTCGATAAGTATACCTGTACTTAAAACTGCGTTTGAAGTATGTTTACAAAATATAATGGAGTGTCTAGACGAAAATAAAAAGATAGCAGTATAATAATATACAAAAATTTATGAAGATTTTGTTGGAAAGCGAACTATAAGAATATGGTTAAAAAGTGGTTGAAAAACATTTTTAACAAAAAAAAAAACCGACTTCCGAATTATAAATTATAAACAGACCCACTAAAAAGCGAGAAATAAAAACTTTTTAACAAAAAAAAACCGACTTCCATAAATCACTACAAACTGAAAAATAACTTTGATTTCGGAAGTCGGTGTCTTTCGTTTTTTATTTACTTTCTTTTTTTTGCCACCGAATAGTCTAATGTCAATTGCTCATCACATGTTACAAAATATTGCTTTTCCCGATGCTGGGACGTTAATTGTTGAGGAGTTCTGCTGGTAAGAACCAGGAGAACTCCTCAACAACCACTCACCACACGCATTGTGTGACGAGCGGAAATTGCTTAGCAACCATAATTATTAAAGTAATCGAATCGCAACACGTGGAATATTTATCATTGAGTAGTTCCGGTAGCCATCTGTGGTCTTCATCATCAGTTCCACTTCACCAAGTGGTGCTTTCCGAGAGCAAATGCACGAGCTACTATAAAAAAATACCCAAATCGCTATAGGTGTGCCTATAATATTTGAAGAGTTCCTTCGATTTCTCCAGGATCCCATCATCAGAACTGGATTTTGACAAAAATGGGACCATTTGGGAAGTATACCCTTTCCAACAAAAAAAAATTTTCAAATCGGTTGGCAAGCGACGGAGTTATGCGCGAACAAACATAAAAAAAAAAAAAAAAAAAAATACAAACATCCGAATTGAGAACCTCCTCCTTTTTTAGAAGTCGGTTAAAAAGAAACAGCTCCTAGATCTGAGTTTTATAATAAAACTTCCTTTAACTTCAAAGCACTTATAAATACGAAACACGATCATTAAACTTACTTTTTGGTCGCCGAACCTCATCTGTCTTCTCGCATTCCTCGACACGTTCATTCTACAGAAGAAATGTCTATTCTTTGGTACATTTTCAGTCTCTCCGTTTCCTCCTCTGTTCAATTCCATTTGGACTGTTTGGTGGTCTTGTCTATCTATTATATCATATACACTGTCCCCATGTATAAGTAGATCCTCCTAGAAATTAATTTCGTATTACAAATTTATATAAAACAAAGATCCAAGTTTGGAAAATTGTAAATTGTGAAACATACCATTGAATGCCCTAAGTACTCCGCCGCATTTTCCGATATATATAACAATTTTCCGTTCTGTGTCATCATCATCATAAAACCGTTCATAGCCTGAAAAAACATTGTAACATTAGTTAGTGTTTATGTCACGGCAAACAGTCGTAAAGAAATAGTAAAAATAAAAATACAAACCTTAGAAAATCCGATATTAGGTGTGGGAGTCGGTTGTTCTTGATACTGGTAGGTAAAGTCGTGACTCTTGAACACTAAAACAGAAAGAAAGACGGTATTATGGGTGAAGTAATAGCAACGGTAGATAAGATAGCGAACTAAATGCATTTTAAACGTCTTAATACGCCTTTTCGTGACTGAAGGTGAGTTAACAAAAAGTTGGGGAGACGATGCTCCGAGATCAAGGATTAAACGAGACGTGATGAGTTTGTCCAAAGATTTGGGCCATGAGAATTTACCGGAGGAAATGTTACATGAAAATGAAGAGGAACTAGACGCACGACTTTTGTGAGAAACGGAGGTAGTAACTGTTGAATGTGATGTAAATCGTAGATGGTGCGGCTTTATGGGAGCAGTGGTAGCCCAGTGGTTGCAGGTTGCGCTTAACTTTGTGTAAATAATTTCATCACCACTGCTCTCAAAACGGTGAAGAAAACATCGTGAGGGAACCGGCATGTCCTAGAACCAAAAATTGGAAGTCGTGTGATATCTACAGTAGATTACAGCTCACTCCCTCTCAAAGAGAGGAGGCCTGTGTCCCAGCAGTGGGAAAATTATAGGCTGTTTATGTGCGTCTTTATGCAAACTAGTTGTAACTGCGGTTTAAAATATGCCTAGGAGTACTTCAATGTTTGGTTCGCCCAGGTACTTTAAGTACTTATATAATTTGAGGCATTGAAATGGTGATATTCTTATTTTGTTTGAATTCTGACATGTCATCAAGTGACACATTATTATTTATATCATCACGTAGATATGCCACATTTATGTTGAACATGCTAATTATTTACAATGAATTTGTGAATTTCAGCATTAGAATATCACCACACTGCGGACTAGCTTCCATATTTTTACTACGTGATGTGCGCTAATCTTGTAATGTCGGTACCCATACGCGAGAAAAATCTTTCTAAGCACCTAATCGGAACGTATCTGAAGTCAGAATCACATAACGGAGGGAGGTCGCTGTCTATCTCAGGTTAATTTCAGCACTGAAACTTACTTAATAAAAAAAAAAACTGAACGAGATCAGCACATTTAACCCGCGTTCGAGAGCTGTCGTTGTCACTTTGGCTATGGAATATTGACACTGAACTTGCTTTGCTTTTGAACGCGGTTTAGTGTGCTGATCGCGTTCAGTTTCAATGGTGAAATTGGCACTAAGTAATAATAAATCACTTTATTTTAGACCCACAAAAAAAACTAAACTTACAGTTAAATTAATCTTAGACCGATGATCATAAAAATAATATTGTTTATCTATTTTCCGAGTAATATAATGGACAGGTAAGAGAAAGCTGTTTTGTGTTTAATCTCTAATCTCGCAAACTACTTTATTCATTAAGATAATACTTCATAATGGTTCGTTATTATTGTAGTGACTTGTGCTCGTAAATTGTAATCAGATCAAGATGACGTTGTTATTGAATTTGAACATAAATAATTGAAGAATCAAAAATACATATTATAGGAATATTGATCTTATTCATTGTTTTCGAGACCCTTGCGTTTCTTTCTTTGAATAATACGGAATTAATTCATTCATTCAATGACATTCAAAAGTACAAAGCGTGCCACCAAAGATGAGACTTGACGAGCACAGTATCGCGCCTCCCGCCCTCTTTCCGCCTCCCCGATGACGCCCGGTCTCTTCCCGTCTCAGACCTCATACCGCTAAAGAGACCAATTTATACGAACAATCAGAATAACAGAGAACTGTAATCTACTGCGCAAGTCAAACTACGTGGTGAGTCAAGTCTCATCTTTCGTGGCACGCATTCTACAGATTTGACAACTTGTTTATAGTGAACGGACATGACCAGTTTTCAGTAGGAATATGACAGAGAGGAATGTACAAAATAGAACTTTAAGAGAAAAAAAAAGGTAGTCAATGATTTGTCTGGACCAAGATAAGCGGATCCAACTCTATCAAGATATCACTTAGTCTTGATGTCTAGTAAAAGAAAAAACTCCAGTCACAATGCATCATGTAATGACCGCAGATTGTCTGTTATTTCTATTGAGGCATTTGCGATTCTAATCCAATTGATTCTTAGAATCGGATGCTAAGTGATCCTTATCTATATCTTGTTAACCATCTTATAGTATCGTAGTGTTAGATACAAGAATCTAATTAACTATATTTCTAAATGAAGAACACACTACAGGTGTTAACAATTTTAGGGAAACAAGTGTCTGGTCAGTCTTAATCAATCTGCCTAGCCTTTTCCCTTCGTTGGGGTCGGCTTCCAGTCTAACCCGATGCAGGTGAATACCTGTATTTTACATGGAGCGACTGCCTATCCAACTTCCACAACCTCTTGCCCCGCCCCCCCCCCCCAACCCCCCCCCCCCCCCCGCCTTGGTGTTGGTACTGGTTGTCAGACTTTTTTGCTTCTCACTAGGGTGGAACGTATGTCAATCTATTTTACAGTAAAAAAAACATAAATGCCAACAATATGTTTTGCTTGTAACCCGATAGTAAATCACACGCTAAGTAAGGTAATAGAAATGGACAAGCAATTATTATTACTCTAAATAAATCTAATCTAATTTAATGTATGAGAACATCCTTTTTCGGTAAACTACATATACATTAAAAACTCATGATAGTTTCTGTTAAAGCGATTCCTGGGTCTTTTGAATGAGGGTTTTTCACTTTGATAAGAGGTTTTCCGTTTCTATGATGACGTTCATCATTCGTTTCATTCATTCGTTCATTGAATGATGTCACGACCATGGAACTAATAACATTTTTATAGTTGTACTTCCATGGTCACGACTAAAGAAAATATACCAAAGCCCTTTGACTTTGACCGTTTACAACCCCTCATTATTTTTAGGAAAATAATTTGACCTACTGTCGTACTCACCATTTGCTAATTAATGTTAATATTTAAGTAAAACCTTTTGTTAATGAAAAACCCTTTGGTATTAATTAAATAAAAAAAATATATAGGTAAATAGTCTTTGGTAGGGGGTGTGCGTTTGTCTAAACACAGCCCTTAAAAGTGACCCTGAGAACAAACCAACAATTTCTGTTAACAACTATCAACATCCTGATTACAATGAAGATAATAAATATTAGTAAGTCTTAATAACCCCAGATATTATTCTCATGAGTCACAGCATCAAAATTAACGTCATCGATCTAGTTACTCCACTGACCTACAGTTTGTTATATAATGCGATCACAAATGCGCGTGGGCAGTTCTGCACATTCTCTAGTAGACAGTGGCTCCCAAACTTTTGAAATCACTAGACAAGGGGTCCCTTATTTATTTATTTAACTTTAATGAGTAGGTACTATTTACAAGTATAATACAAAAAGGAAGGGAAATAATTATAGGGCATCAAAAAATTCATCCGCATCGCTGTCGAAAGGAAAGGTGCCCAAAAGGCTGGCAGCATTGCCACGTTGTATGGCAATGCTAATTCTTTGGCCAAAAAATAGGCCAGCCCTTTGGTCACGTGTAGAGTCGACCAACCGCTTGGCGATGTCCCGAAAAACTAAAAGGGCACTCGGACCCCATGGCCCTAGTGTTTCAACCCCAAACGGCTCGAACATATAAGTCCCAATAAGATTGGAGTATTTGCGCCGTTTGAGGTTTTCCGCACCTGCAGCAGCCGGTGGTCAGGGAAAAATAGATAAACAGGGGTCCCTTGTTTATCTAGAAGGCGATGAAATCATGCGCCGAATATGCGCAATAATAAAGTCAAGTCAATTGATTAATTGGTTACATACAGGTGACTGTTACCTTTGGGTTGTTGGCATCAAGTTATTTTTTTTAATATACAGGATATTTTTTTAAGCAGTGCGCAAATTTTCACAGTGTGTTTTACCCATGAATATGAACAACTTTATATAGGACTAACTCTAAAATCGTGAAAAAAATCAGCTGTTCAGTACATTTATCTACACCAAACTCGTCAAAATGTACGTTCAATCTCAGAAGATCCATTGGCCAGATCCATGATGGATCTAGTGACGATTGTTTTTCTCATTAGATCTATTTATACCGGATGACTTTTTTTACCGTCTCGAAAAAAATTGGGTAGGTATATTAGGTGAACGGAGTAGAAGCCTATGGCATACCTAACTATTTTTTTTTAGTACTTAGATATTTTTTTCTGTCTAAGCTTTAAAAAAAATGCCATAGGCTTCTACTCTGTTCACCTAATATACCCAATTTTTTTCGAGACGGTAAAAAAGTCATCCGGTATAAAAAAAAAATTATAATTAATCTAATGAGCATTTGGGAGCAGCTGATTTTTTTTTCGCGTTTTCAAGTGTGGTCCCATAGTAAAAGTTGTTCATCATGGGTAGAACACCCTGTGAAAATTTGCATACTGCTTAAAAAAAATATCCTGTTTATGGTGTTAAAAAAGTAACTCAAAAAATTTTAAAGAGTGCTTTAGACCATCGAAATAAATAACTTTTACTATGGGACCAACAAAAAATTTGCTTTATTTAAAACATAAAATCGCGAAAAAAAATTAGCTTTTGCCTACATTTGTGGTCGCATAACTCGTCAAAATGTACGGAACAGCAATTTTTTTTTTGCGATTTTAAAGTTGGTCCCCTAATAAAAGTTATTCAGTTCGTTCTTGAAGTTTTTAGAGTTTTTATCACCTTATTTTCTAATACCATGAACGTACATGTATATACTTATATAATTACACAGCTTATATTTTTAGGGTCGTGCCCCCTTGGGTCCCTCTACGCCCCCAAAGTGGGGCGCACCCCACTGGTTGAGAACCCCTGCTCTGGTATGACTAAGCTTGAAAGCAGTTCTCTGGTTTGTAGACAACTGTCAATGAAATGCTCTTGACAGAGGCCTAGTATAGTGGTTTTGAATTTTAACTAGCTCTAAATTGTTGCTAATCTGGTATCAAAATCTAAATTGAATAGGACTGTAACTATATTTTAATCTAGGACCATTGAAGCGTTTTTCAGCAAGACAATCATAATGCCATCAACTCATTGGTACAGCCACTACACTGGAGTCCATTGCATGCAATAACTAGTTAAAATTAACTTACGTATCTTTTTTATATTCACGAGTTTCTGTGACAAATAAACCTATTTTTGTATGTATGTATGTCCGCGATTTTCTCAAAAACTAATGAACCAATTTTGATGATTCTTTCACTAACGTAATCTACATACTTAAGGCAGCGACATCGTTAAAGATCCCATCCATATAAATATCACCCGTATCTCCACAATTCTATTGCTTATTATAGGATGCATACCCGGAGGGCTCTATAATCCTTCTATATCCTAAGGGCACGTCTTCCCTACCATTATCGCGCCCCCCAGTCTACTCCTTGATATGCAATGGTCTCTGTTACACCTGTAACATGATGCAACAGGGGCTAGTGTGAATCTTTAGGTTTATTCGAGTAATCTAGCGTGGTAAAACTACGCTAGATTCGGTGAATTTTATTCATTCATTCATTCATTCGATAGTTGTTAAAATCTCAACATTGGTGACTCAAGTTCATAGGGCGCTTTGGTGTTGTAACCTACTTTGTTAGCCCTGATAGTGGTTGAATGATTTGTGTTCCCTACGTACAAGAATTTATAGGGCGACTGGTAATTAGTGACCGATTTATACACATGATTGTGCTCATAATAACAAACAACTTTTACTATGGGACCAAACCTGAAAACGCGAAAAAAAATCAGATGCACGAGTTTTGACGAATTTATGCGAACATGAATGTATGGGACAGCAGATTTTTTTTTCGTGATTTCAGATTTGGTCCCATAGTAAAAGTCGTTTGGTAGGAGAGCAGTGAAGATACTGTTTATAAATACAAAACAGTCAAAATAACGTCGGGAGGCGATAGGTTAGGACCACAGGGGTCCGATTCACGCCGCTGGGGTCGCGGATTGTGCCGCTAGGGTCGCGGATTGTTTGAAGAAGTTACCGCGGCCCTGGCATAGGCAACTGAAGGAACACGGGTGGGTTTTAGTCAGTAAAAGTCTGACACGCCCTTCCGCTCCACCCAGAGCGGGAGAAGTTATTTGATGATTTCCCACACTCAAAAAAAAAAAAAAAAAGGGGTCCGATTCAAAGACAGGGACGTTTTTTGACATCGGACCTTCGTGGTCCCTCTCGCAGTTAAGAGTATGTAAATACTATACAGGTCAAATTTACTTAGCTAGCAAAACTTCGCAGACGTGATGGTTATCGATACCTATCTTAACACGATTAAACAAAGAAAAAAAAGATTTTACTTTTTTTTTTGGGGTCACTTGTAGTTGAGAAAACCTTTTTTTTTGTGAAGTTTACACAGAAAAAAGCTAATTTTGAAACTGATATTTCAAGTAACTACAGTCGTTGACATTATTTAGTACATCGTTGTATTTAGATATCCATACCCATCGCGTCAGAGGAGTCTTGCTAGCTAAGATAATTTGACCCTTTATATGGAATGTTCTTTGAAGTGAGAGTATTTTATTTTAATAGTTTTATTCGGACCCACTTGATCTAGGATAATACTAAGCTACGCCTGCCGGGGTTGGTCCGTGGATGGGTGACCATCTTTACATACCGAGACTCCTCCCTGCCGGAAAGCACGTTAAGCCGTTGGTACCGGCTGTCATTTGTGGATCTTTGACAGTCGTTACGGGTCGTCAGGAGCCGAAAGTCTGACAACCAGTCTTACCAAGGGGTATCGTATTGCCCAGTTACTGGGTTGTGGAGGTCAGATAGGTAGTCGCTCCATCTAAAATACTGATATTCAGCTGCATCCGGTTAGACGGGAAACTGACCCCAACGTAGTTGGGAAAAGGCTAGGCAGATTGATTGATTGATTTTGATCTAGGGCATTCTAGGATAATACTTTCAGTTCAGTACCACTTGTCTCATTTAAAATACAAAGTGTTTTATTTCACACTAGCTTTTACCCTCGGCTTCGCCCGCGTAGATGTCGGAAAATATCCCACGGGAACGTACTACGGGGATATCCTTCCTTATAGCTTGTCGACATTATAAAGGGAACCTCTATGCAAAATTTCAGCTTTCTAGGTTCAACGGTTTGGGCTGGGCGTTGATGAGTCAGTCAGTCAGGACTTCTCTTTTTATTTATATAGATACATAGATATAGATGCCGGGAACTCGAACATAACAGTGAACATGGTTAATATCCCGTTTGTATTAATAATAAGATATAGATAAACCTACATGGGCTTTAAGGGCATTTACTAATTGTCAGAAAAAAGGTGTAGAGATTAACTACGATAACATGGCGCGCCCCTCCAAAATTCAAAACGTTTGAAAGTATTTGTGAAAGTATTTACAATGCACCACCAAGATTCACAACGCATGTGTGCGTAATGAGACGGCCGTCAAACAAAAACAAATCCACGGATTTGTTGCTCGACTAGTCACGTCACTACACACATTGAAACAGTAATTTGGAGGGGCGCGCCATGTTATCGTAGTTTATCTCTACGTTTCCAATTGGTCGTTTCCTATTTACCTTGTTGGAAGTAGTTCATCTTCCTGACGTAAACACAGACGAGGGCCATGAGTTGTAGCTGTGACAGCCTCTGCCTGGTGGATGGAGGGAGCGGCAGTAAGTCCCGAAGGTTGGAGATCTCTGCGTTGATCAGGTCACGACGCATCTTGCTTGCGCCTTTCGTTGATTTTGTTGGCTCGAATCTGCGCAATGGAGAAGGCTGGTTAATATTTTCAGTTATTTTTACCTATCTTTTGTGAAAGTTTTCTCTGTTACATTTGTCTTAGTCAAGTTTTTAGGGTTCCGTACCAAAATGGTAAAAAGTAACCCTTATGGTGCGACTCAGTCTGTCTGTCTGTCTGTCACAGCTGGATATTTCAAGAACTACTAATGCTATCAACTTGAAATTTGGAACAGTTTTAGATGACGTTTGCCCAATTATTTTGCAAATAAGAAAGAAACAAAAATGTAATATAATAGAGAAAAATCTGAAATTATTCTATGTGATAGAAGTTAAAGATTATAGAAAAAATAAAACGATGTTTCTAAATAGCACACTTTTTCAGAAATCGGAACGGAACCCTCGGTGCGCGAGTCCGACTCGCTCTTGACCGATTTATTGAATAAGTAAGTCAAAATGTTAATGAAGTTCTAAAGCTTTGCAGCGGTATTCTGGTACAATCTGATAATTTAAGACAGGATTTTTCGCAGCAATAGACAAAGATACTAAACTTGTATGTTTGGTTTAAAACTTTACCGTTTTGTAGCTGTTAATGATTGTTGGTATCTTTTCTTAACACAAATCCATTATGTTGACTTCAATTTAGTTCATTGACGGTCATCAATCAACTTAACTGAAGAACTGTTGAATTTCTCAATTAAATGTATGCAGGGTGGACCGTGAGATATAAGATCATTTTGATCATTTTATGACTCCTTCGAGCCTCGGAAAGCACGTTAAACCGTTGGTCCCAGCTGTTATTCGTGGATCTTTGACAGTCGTTACGGGTCGTCAGAAGCACGAAAGTACCTGACAAGCAAGGGGTATCGTATCTTATTACCCAGTAACTGGGTTGTGGAGGTTAGATAGGCAGTCGCTCCATGTAAAATACTGGTATTCAGCTGCATCTGATTTCACTGGAAGCCGACCCCAACATAGTTGGGAAAAGGCTAGGCAGATTGATAGATCATCTTATGAAAGCTTGAATCACACAATGCCCATAATTTTGCAACCATTTATACATAATCTCACGCCTTCTTCCTATGGGGGTAAGCAGAAACTATAGAACGCCACCAACGATCTTTACATACTCCTGTTTACCTTGCAAACGTTCATACAATCATCTGGTCATACACGCAGGCTGGTTGCGAGTACTATGGACCTGAAGACACCACCAATAAGGTCACTATTATGTTTTCCTAGGGCGTCCCTTCCCAGCGTTTCCACTCCAACTGTTAACGTCTTGTTAGTCGCCTTTCATTCATCCTCTTAAGATGACCAAACTATGTAAGCATACTCTTTTCATTTTGTCACTACATCTTCTTTTAAACCGCACTTACCGTTGCCTTATTACATCATTCCTCAGCCTATCATTCATAGTAACACCACACATGCTTCGCGAAGAACGCATTTCCACAGCATTTATTCTACTTTCATGCTTCTACTGCCACCCCAACATTCACTTCCATAGCGTAGATACCAGCACACCATTGTGAATTCGAGCATTAACTGGTTGGTCACAATCGTTTGTATAGCACTAATCGCTTTATTTCCCGCATTTACTCTCCTTTCCACATCTTCATCAATCTTTCCATGCCTTGTAAACAGACTCCCCAAATATACAAACTCACTTACTTGCTCCACACTCTTATCATTTATTTTCACATCACATACCGATACATGTATCCTCTTCTCTTTGCAACCATATTTATTTTATTAGAATTGCTAAGGTGGTCTGATTCACACCTAAGCAAATACAGGAAACAATAAAACGCGACACCTATCCCAACTTTTCCTCCTATCTACTAAGAAAAAGATTCAAATAGAAAGCATTCCAAGTTCTAGGATGTGAAACAATGCGCGGATGCCCCGTTCCGGACAGGTGTCCTTACTTCTTGTCACTCTGGCGCATTAACATAGCGATCTTGCGGCGAGTTGTGTAATATGCATGCAGGATTCTTTGATTTATCGTTTTGACGGATTCGCTTGTTCTTTTTTTTTTGGAAACGGTTCCGTTTTTGAACGGTTTCGTTATGTTTGTCATAACTGTTGAATGTGTGCGTGCGCAGGATTTTATGATTTATTGTTTTGACAGATTAAGTACCTTTGAAGTTTTTGTTTTTGTTTTTATAAGGTGTCGATTGGTAGGTTCCGGTTTTGCTTGAAGGGATATAATCATAATTGACCGAGCGGGCGTGGAGAGCGAAGCGTCTCTGCTTCAAGTCAGGCAAAATTTGCTTTCCTCTGTCAGTTTGTTGCTACTCCTCTACAGCTCATATTTTACAATCGATCTGGACGAAACTTGGTATACAGGTTTATAATTTTTTTTTAATTTATTTGATTGGAGGGGTCTTTTTGTCCCTCCAAAAAGGGACAAAAAGGAGGCTAGTGGATATCTCCGCCTTATGAAATCCAATTTCGCTATTTCTTTTTGTATTTGAAAGGTAGTATTTAAGTTGGTATCATAAAATTTGGTGAAGATCTGATGAGGATTATCAGCGTGATGAGCAGAATACGTCCTCAAAATGCAGTAAATGGGTCACTTTTACATTCTACCAGTGGAATCGGCCCTTTAACTACTAGGTATGGGAATTGATGGAGTACTTGGGACCACCTTCTCATAACAAAACTACAGACTACTGAAGTTATTTAAAATGGAATATACATATACTTACCATGTTTTTAGAAACAAAAAAAATCAATCTGCCTAGACATTTCCCAACTAAGTTGGGGTCGGCTTCCAGTCTAACCGGATGCAGCTGAATACCAGTATTTTACATGGAGCGACTGCCTATCTGACCTCCATAACCCAGTAACTGGGTAATACGCTAACTCTTGGTAAGACTGGTTGTCAGACTTTCGGGCTTCTGTCGACCCGTAAGGTGCTTTCTGAGGCACGGCGGAGTCTCGGTATGTAAAAATGGTCACCCATCCACGGAGCAACCCCGGCAAGCGTAGCTTAACCTAATGGATCGACCCGTGCGGCTGTTATTACTTAGCCACGAATTCCTTTTTAGAAACAAAAAACATGGTAAATATACCGTTTTAACTTTAGTGGTATATTAATTGTAGCAAAAAAGTTTGTGCTCGCGAGGTCTGCTATTCGCAGAACTACTAGTAATACATGGTCATACTCTACAATTTTATACGTTATGATTTGATTATTTTATCTGCATCCGGTTAGACTGGAAGCCGACCCCAACATAGTTGGGAAAATGATAGGCAGATGAGGTAGATGTTTCTGGCTCTACCACTTCTATTTACTATAGACATAATTTTAAATGCAAGCCATAATAAAATCTACTTACCACAACTTGACATAATAATTTCACGGTGCATAAATGTTGTGTAATCGACGCTTGCGCAGCATGATTTGATTTATTGGTAAAAGATTTGTTTATTGTTGCTCTTTTTCCTTTTTAGGGTTCGGTAGCCAAATGGTAAAAACGTCGAAACTGTTAGAACTGTATGTATCGATGACAATTGGAAGGTCCAGAATACACATTTCTGGCACCGCTAAACAATGGTGTAGTGAATTTACGAAAAAATAATTAATGGGTGCTCCCCTTAAACTTAAACGTAGCCGACGCGACGGGTTAAAAAAAAACATTGCACATGAGCGTTTGGGATGGTTATTGTTTGATCCCATAATTAAAAGATTATGATGTTAAGTGATTTTGCTTTTTATAAATGAATTCAATTCTTGTTGAAAATACTAATACAGATATATTTTTGGGGTTGATAAAATCAATATAGTCTTCCAGACCTGTTTTCGGCCATGGCGACCAATCTCAGGAGAGACCAGCCTTCGGCGCGAGTGTGGTGCACCCTCTCGCCCTGACTGTCATAGTCCGATGGGACGGCAATCCAACACGACCGGAGAGAGATCAGGCGCAGGGTTCACGACTTAACGTGCTTTCCAAGCCACGGGTGTATCACACCGCCAATTGCCAAACTCCAGCGTCTCACTAATAAATTCCTAGTGTCACTAACAAATTCCCAGTGGAAAAACTGTTTTACAAAAAGAAATAACTGACTTCCAAAAAAATACTACAAAGTGAAAAATAACTTTAATTTCGGAAGTCGGTGGCAAAAAACTAAAATACAGATCCAAAGACACCGACTTCCGAAATAAGTTATTTTTCACTTTGTAGTATTTTTTTGGAAGTCAGTTGTTTCTTTTTGTAAAAAAGTTTTTTATTTTTCACTTTTTAGTGGGTCAGTCTGTAATTTATCTAATTTACAATAGCCTAATGTCAACTGCTCATCACCTTTTATAAAATATTGCTTTTCCCGATACAAGGACGTTAATTGTTGAGGAGTTTTCCCAGTAAGGAACCAGGAGAACTGGAACTGATGGTGAAGTTACCATCAGCTCCACTTCAACATATGTATTGTTATGAGCATAAATTGCTTAGCAATAATCGAATCGCAACCCCTGAAATACGTATTATTGAGTAGTTCCGATGGCCATCTGTGGTCTTCCTCATCGGTTCCGCTTCACCAAATGGTGCTTTCCGGGAGCAAATGCACGAGTTACTATAAAAATACCCAAATCACTATAGGTGTGCCTAAAAAATTTGAAGGTTCCCCTCGATTTCTCTCAGATCTTGGTTTACTTATCATGGTACCACCCTTGGGATATTTCCTTTCCAACAAAAAAATAATACTTTGCCCGACTCGGGAATCGAAACGAGGACTCCACGCTCAGCAGTCGCGCTACCACGAGACCAACGGGGTAGTCAATAAAATCAATACTGTGCATGCATAAATATTCATTCCAAGAGATACCGAGGCCCTGGCATAGGCAACTGAAGGAACACGGGTGGGTTTTAGTCAGTAAAAGACTGACATGCCCTTCCGCTCCACCCAGAGCGGGAGAAGTCATTTGATGATTTCACATCAACAAAAAAAAAAAAGCTGCGGAACTTTCCCGTGTGCTACAACACACACTTGGCCAGTTTTTTTTAATTCACGCGTGCAATTTTTTTTGTGTTCTTTAAGGGCTTAAGGGTCCACTATCGTACTCACTGACGGTTCAAAACACGAGTTCTGTAATCGGCGCGTGCGCGGGATTCATTGATTTATTGCTGCGACGGATTTGGACGAAGGTTTTTTTATTTGTTTTTAATGGGTTTCATGCGGAGTAAGTTTTGAAAAAATCTTCTTTAAAAAAATCAGAATGACTGCGTGTACAATTTTAGTGTGGATTTTAATCGTAAAATTTTTTTTTTAGATCTATCTTCGTGATTTTTTCTATCGTGTCAAATTACTTGTATTACATTTTCAACACACTATCTAACTAGCATATATCATGAAGAATTTTATATATTTTTCAGGTTTTCTTTACTGCGGTGGACGTACTTTTAAGCATTACAAAATTTCCGTTTTTGTCTGTAACTTCATTGACATGAGAAATGCAAGAATATATTGCAGTCGATTGAGATACTAAAGTAGGGTGGCGGATCGTATTAAAAGCTTTATGTAATCGTCGCACGCGCAGGATGTATTGATATATTGCTTTAGAAACAGGAGCCGTGCTGTTTTATTCATATTTTTTCTTGAAACGAGAATTAGGTATTAGGAATCCTTTGGGAATCGAGTATGAGATAGTTATTGCTCTACGATTTTGAGAATTACAGTTTTTCAATGGAAAGCTGTTTTGTACAAAACATTTTATTTTTCCTTAACAATGTGTAAAATTTATAGACAAGGAATGGAGACAATGGCTTAAAAAAATTTCCTCATTGAGTAAGCAAGCTTAGTCAATGAGGAAAATGTATCGAGGAAGCAAATTTTATATGTAAGATTAATTAATTACGCTTTAGGAAGAAAATGTTCCATTATTTTTGTCCATAAAATTGTAAAGCCACCACGGTAAATTACTTCCTCAAACCCCGTAATAAACTTTCATCGCCTTTTTTTGTCGCCTTCCAATTAAAAACTAAAACATCTGACAATCCAGCGAAAACTAAACAAATAACCTTATTACATCATAATTGAATCAAATAAAATAAATTATCCACAAAACAAAAAAAAAAAACGTAAGGAAGTGTCTTTCCGTCCGTCCGCGGCATGTTAACATGCGCTAGAGCACCCGACGCACAGCACCGCACTGCGCATGCGCGGCCCTTTCATCTCACCTGGGAGTCCTTTTTATACCTCATTCCTTTTTCAAACCTCAAAGTGATTAGACGTTTTTTTTTTTCAATCGTTAAATATGATTGTGGGAAACGACCGGCCAGTGTTATTAATTCGATTGAACTTTGTATCGATTGTTTGTTTTCGATGATCGATTGGCGTAATAGCGAATTACCTATTATGATTAATCGATGCGGTTGGGTTCATTCGATTTGTCATATTTTTGAGGTTGTATGTATGATGTGTTGGCATTTAAGGTTCTGGGTAATTCATTTAGTAATGTCAATGTCAGAGTTTTGAAGCTTACGTGAATTTGACCTTGGATAAAACATAGATCCGGTATTAGCCGATGTATGATCCGGAATCTGCAAATGTAGGTAGATTCTATAGATTCAACTTATCATTATAAATTATTTCTGAGAGCTTTTGCCGTAACTTGCTGAGATTGTAGGTAGCTAGTTATTGCCGGTGAGGGTACTACGATTTATGTGCATCGAAATTTTAATTGGTTGTGGTTAATGTTGATTTCAATGTTAATTTTTTTTTTAAATTGTTTTAAAAAATTGTTGGTAAATGTTAAGCTTGTTAATTTTATTTATTTTTGGGATAAAATTTGGTAACGCTTTTCTAATAAAAAGTTTTTACACTTTTTATGCCCACGTTGTTGCATTGCACCCACCACCCGGATGTAAAGTTGCAACACAGCACTGGTGTTTTCGGTTAATATCCTAACTAAAGTAAACTTGTTTGTTTGTTACGCTTTTACGCTAAAACGGCTCAAGGGATTTGGATTAAATTTGGCACACGGGTAGACCGTGACCAGGATAAGGACATAGGATACTTTTTATCCCAGTAGTACCTACATTCCCTTGGGATAATTTCCGACATGCGCGCGGGCAACGCCGCGGGCATGTCGGATAAATTAGGGTTTGTTGATATTTTCATAACTTGAAGTATTGCGTAACTAACTAACTATTCCTATCTATCCGAACCAAAATATTTTTATCCAACCAAAATTGAGACACAAAGTACATTTCATTATTTTTTGGGTTCCGTACCTCAAAAGGAAAAAACGGACCCTTATAGGATCATATGGTTGTCCCTGTATAACTATCAGATCTGTCAGTCTGTCAAGACCCTTTTTTGTAAAGGGTATCAAGTTGAAATTAATATCAAATACGTAGGTCTATAATCTCTTAAAGACCTAAAAAAATCAAGCTTCTAAGTCAATGCAATATAAAAATACGGCCATTTAAGCGACATTTTAATGCTCGCAAATAAATCAAAACCTGTAGGGTAGGTACTTCCCGTTGGCCAGGAATCATGAAATTTGGCACGAAGCAAGATATCACAGCACAAGCAAAGGAAAAAGTCCGAAAATCATTAATTTGTAGTTTTATCACATAAAAAAATATTTTACTACCAACTTTTGCAGTTGGAGAATTGACCGTGGCGTATGTTATGTTATGTTTTTCAACTACAATGTTAAGTTTGTTTTTGGGATAAATTCATTCCAACTACGGAACCCATCATTGTGCGTGGTGCGACACGCACTTGGCCGGTTTTATTCTTAACACCAAGATGACCTCATCAAAACTTCCGGAGACGAGACCCTATTTTTTAAATATATCAAATCAAGAATGTATCTGTAAAATCGTTTACACGTCTGGCCACAAAAAGCGGCATTCCTTACATACTGAGCCGTGTAACGACGTGAACGCTTCACGCTGAATTCTGTAAGTCGACCGTTTAAATTCTTCCGTAGTAGGTACATTAGTGGACATCTGGTGTTGTACGACTGTGGATGCTAATGTGGTGATAATCTTGGCCGGCAGTGTAATATTTCTTTTGCAATTATTCTGGCTACTATGAGAAACTTTGCTAAGGGGGTTATTTAAAAAGATTTTTTTATTAGCTAGGCAGATTTTTTTATCAAAAATATTTTCAGTCAGAGTTTTCAATTAAGTACTTAGTACGCACATTTTGAATGCAATTTTGCAATAAATATACTTAGTATTTTAGAATTACAGAAAAAAAAAAAACATAAAAAGTAGAGGTCTTTTCGGAATTAAATTCTATGGAGGAAATTTAACCCAATTATGTTTTCCTTCAGTCAGAGTATTAATCAAATAGTAAATGCAATTATTTTATGTGTTTTTAGTCAATGCAACCTGTGTCGACACCCTCGCGCCATCCCATCTTCCTAGCACGGCGTGCTGCGTTGGAGCGGCTGCTACAG
Source organism: Cosmia trapezina (assembly GCA_905163495.3). NCBI lineage: Eukaryota > Metazoa > Arthropoda > Insecta > Lepidoptera > Noctuidae > Cosmia > Cosmia trapezina. The sequence continues at coordinate 14,037,146 of LR991042.1, forward strand.
GTGCAGAAAACCTCAAACGGCGCAAATATTGGAATACCTTATTGGAAGCTATTTGTTTGAGCCGTTTGGGGTTGAAACACTAGGGCCTTGGGGTCCGAGTGCTCATCGAGTATTTCGGGACATCGCCAAGCGGTTGGTCGACTCCACACGGGACCAGAGAGCTGGCCTATTTTTAGCCCAAAGAATTAGCACTGCCATCCAGCGTGGCAATGCCGCCAGTCTTTTGGGCACTTTTCCCACTGACAGCGATGCGGACGAATTTTTTGATGCCCATGAGCTCTTTTTTATTTTTTTTATACCTACTTGTACATAGTATAAATAATTTAATATTACCATTGAATGTGTAAAATAATAAAACCAATTAAGTTGTTTAATAGTCAATAAACATTTATATTATCCAAAAATTAAATCCATATAAGCTGCAATAGTGAAATAAATGGTTACGAAAAATCCCCCAATTAATTTTGGTGTCGCTTTAAAACAGTTAATTTTGTCTTTAAGGAAATATAATGATGTAATTAATAAATACCATTTAGAAATGGCGAATAGTTCTCTCCATTGCTTTAATATAGTATTTAAAGATTATGGACAGCAACACCCTCGTGTCTGCCCTAACAATACAGTTAATTCGGTTATAATCTATCTGCCCCACTGTACCTACTACCTACATAATTACTGTATTGTGAATATTTTTATGATACCAGTTTCAATTCAAGTTGTAGAAAACAATCATCTTCTGAAAGTTGGGAATGGGAATCATCCTAATGATGTATATTAGTTAAATATTCCTGTATGCTTCATTCCTGCATCGTAATTTTATTGTTGTTGTTATCGCAAATGTTATTTTAATCTGCTGTTATTATTTTGTGTGTTTTTAGTCTATGCTAAATAAATGTATTTTCTTTCTTTATAGAGGTACAGAAACACGTTTGCGTCCATTTTCCTAAGATAAGCATAACTAATTACATTATTTGCACACTTATCTCTCATGAGAGATGAGGTCCATGAGGCACTTTTTTAAATAAATCATAAGCAGCAAAGTTTTAAGCGCAATCTGTAGTTTCTGCCTACCCCTATGGGAAGAAGGCGTGAGTTTATGTACGCATGGCTACAGATCAAGCTATATATTTCCAGTATAAGCTGATCTCGCATTGTTTAGGATTTCCTTACAATGAGAGGTCAGTGTAAACTGGAAATGTATAGCTTGATGTGGGGGGGTGTGTACGTGTATGTAATTTGTCATTAAAAAATGTAAATATTCTATTCGCAATTAATGTTTTCTACGTAAAAGTGAAAAAGAAAGAAATATAAATAAGAAACCGTTGATTTTTCTACGTAAAAGTGAAAAAGAAAGAAATATAAATAAGAAACCGTTGATTTTCTTAAGTAACAGATTTCACGGAAATATTACAGTGCAAAAAATTGGTTCTTATATAGAAGGGTCATTTCCCTCTGTTTTTTCAGTTCCACTGTCATTTATTTACGCTACAAATTTGTTTTTGAAAATAGAATAATTCTGAAAACAAATAAGGAACACTTTAACTTGTTTTTAACAGGTTTTCGTAAATTAAGTGCGTGCTTGTGTTCAATTACTTTTGTTTTCCTATTCATTTTTAACACATTCTACAGTATGCGCGTGTTCTGAGCATGAAATCAGAAGGTCGATGGGTGTGGCTCGACTGGAGATAACCTTATAAAATAATAATATAGATAACTAGCGGACACGACAGACGTTGTCCTGTCTGAACGATCCTAGAACCCGACTGCAGCGCCACCTACCGGGTCCAATTGTGTCTTCAAACCATCCAGGAACCATTTAAAATATACACACAAAATTTCATCTGGTCTGGTCGGCAGATGTGTGTGGAAACACTGGAAGGAGACGCCCTAGGAAGATAATAGTGACCTTTTTTTTTTTTTTTTTTGAGGGTGGGAAATCATCAAATAACTTCTCCCGCTCTGGGTGGAGCGGAAGGGCGTGTCAGACTTTTACTGACTAAAATCCACCCGTGTTCCTTCAGTTGCCTATGCCAGGGCCGCGGTATCTTCTTCAAACAACCCGCGACCCCAGCGGCAGATAATGGTGACCTTATCGGTGATGTTCTTCAGAAAGGTCAGGTGCGTAGTACTCACAACCAGCGTAGCGTGCGTGTATGATCAGACGTATGACCGTACAGTTGTTTTATCTCACGAAAGTGGGCGAACCATACTTGTATGTGTAAATGTTACATGCACATTGTCTTTGTGTGCGTAAGCTCGGGAGCGCGCTACCTGCAGGTACGCACACAAGAGCGCGTGTCGAGCGCGTGTCTATACGCATTACATGATCACTACAAGTATGGCTCACCCGCTTTCGTGATATAAAACAACTATAAACGAGGCAAAAGGAGTATGAAAGGATCGTAACCGGTCGGTAAAAGGCAGCTGATAATTTGTCCTCGATTATGATGTTGGTTCCATGGAGAAAGTTGTCCAGATTGATGGTCTGTAACATCATCATAATCATCTGCTTAGCCTTTTCTCAACCATGTTGGGATCGGCTTCCAGTCTAACCAGATGCAGCTGAATACCAGTATTTTACGTGGAGCGACTGCCTATCTGACCTCCACAACCCAGTAACTGGGTAATACGATACCCCTTGGTAAGACTGGTTGTCAGACTTTCAGGCTCCTGACGACCCGTAACGACTGTCAAAGATCCACAAATAACAGCCGGGACCAACGGTCTAATGTGCTTTCCGAGGCATGGGGGGTCTTGGTATGTAAGATGGTCACCCATCGACAGATAATGGTTTTATGGTCTGTACCATACCCTTAAATTTAACCAACCTTTTTTAAGACATCCTGTATCCGCAACAACTTCTCAACCGATAATAAGCAAAATATAAAGCCACATGAAGAAAAGAAACAAACAAGTGCTTCTTTATTTGAATCATGAACAACTGTCACTGTCCTTTTAACTTAACATGGCTGATAAAGAGGAAAGGTTCTGAATTCTTTTTAAAGGGTAAGTATCTGTAAATTATGTAAAGTGCAATACAATTAAATGTAATTTGAAGAATAATTAAACTCCAATAGAATTATCTGCATCATATGTCGATGGCTATAAGAGTAAGGAAGACCAAAGAAAGGATGGATGGACTGTGTGAAAGATGACATGGCTAGAAAGGGGGTGAATACCGAGATGACGACTAACAGAGAAGTATGGAAAAAAGGACATGTTGCGCCGACCACAAATAGATTGGGATAAGGACAGGAGAATGATGATGAGAATTGACTGCATCAATACAATGTAAGCTTGGTTTCCTAAGCGGACAACGGTCACACAATAATGTCGCGGCTGTCAAAATACAGATCGTTTTTTGACACCTTTAAATGTCAAAAACAGGTGAAAATTACAGATTTTCATGACGGCCGTTATAATAAATGGCGGTACCGTATTCCTAGGAAACCGTATCTTTAGTTACAAAAGGTGATTTCAGGCATTTGAATAAAATTTGGCACACAGATAGTTTATAACCTGGATTAATACATAGGATACTTTTTATCCAGTAGGTTCCCGTGGGATAATTTCCGACATCCACGCGGTCGAAGCCGCGGGTAACGCCTTCTTCTCAAACTTCTTCTTAAACTTAATAAAGGACATCACATTTTAACCCGTGAGTGCCATATAAGGTGACATAATCTCAAAAAGATTAAAGAAACTAATGTGATGACACTAATCTGTCTTTTGTAACGATTAAGACATTAAGTATTCTCCATTACCGGAGAATATTAGTTAATATATTATTGTAGCGGTTGATGCGAGACAGCAATGGAAGTTGAGGGACTTAGCACACCGCCATAGCAGCGAAACCGCAGTAGTTCAATTCAACTGACTTGCATGATGTTCCACTACTAGAGCAGCGGAACATCTTACGGTTTCGCGGTTTCGAGGCGGAGGTATTATAGCGGTTGATGCAAGCTTTGAGCCAGCACTAGACGTTGAGGGCCTTAGCACACCGCCGCGAAACCATAGCAGCGAAACCGCAGTAGTTCAATTCAACTGACTTGCATGATGTTCCGCTACTCGAGCAGCGGAACATCTTACGGTTTCGCGGTTTCGAGGCGGAGGTATTGTAGCGGTTGATGCAAGCTTTGAGCCAGCACTAGACGTTGAGGGCCTTAGCACAACGCCGCGAAACCATAGCAGCGAAACCGCAGTAGTTCAATTCAACTGACTTGCATGATGTTCCGCTACTAGAGCAGCGGAACATCTTACGGTTTCGCGGTTTCGAGGCGGAGGTATTGTAGCGGTTGATGCAAGCTTTGAGCCAGCACTGGACGTTGAGGGCCTTAGCACACCGCCGCGAAACCATAGCAGCCAAACCGCAGTAGTTCAATTCAACTGACTCACATGATGTTCCGCTACTCGAGCAGCGGAACATCATGCGGTTTCGCGGTTTCGCGGCGGAGGTGTGCTAAGGTCCTAAGAACTTGTTGAATTGATAGAGATTGAGTATCAAGCAGACGAGCAGAGAGATTTAAACAAGGAAAAACTTTCAGGCCACTCAAGGAATAGTTTTAATTTTCAGCAAGATGTTTTATTAAAAGAGGGAAATAACTTGTAATATAATAACTTGTGAAATATGGGTGTAATGTACACCTTTGATTTATCCTTCGAGAAATACAGTTGTGAAGTTATGTTATGTAAAAGAGGGAACTAACAAAAAAACCTGCCAAGTGCGAGTCGAACTCGCGCACGAAGCTATGGTTCCGTACCATCTATATAAATAAAAAGAGAAGTCCTGACTGACTGACTGATTGACTGACTCATCAACGCCCAGCCCAAACCCTTGGACCTAGAAAGCTGAAATTTTTCACAGAGCTTCCCTTGATAATGTAGACAAGGAATAAGGAAGGAATTCCCGGTAGTACGTTCCCGTGGGATATTTTCCGAGATCCACGCGGGCGAAGCCGCTGGCAAAAGCTAGTTATCTATAAAAACGCAAAAAAATCACGGATGTGGTATGGGAGCGGAGCCCCCTTAAATATTTATTTTATTTTGTTTTTTAGTATTGGTTGATATAGCGGCAACAGAAATACGGGCAGAGGAGTCTTAGTAATAGGGTCCCGTTTTACCCTTTGGGTACGAAACCCTAAACATGTCAGGAGGTGTCGGTTGGAACGAAATTCTTTTTGCTGTATATTATGTATTAATACAAAGCCATCTAGTATGGTCTCAAGTTCCAAGTATAAAAAGATTTTGTTTTAAGTTTAAGTTTCTGTATTATAGAACAAACTGACACTTGAAACTGACTTTAACGCTTTTTCGATACGTGACGATTTCTACTAGTTTACTGCTACCGCAAGCTGCGATAAAGAACTTCGTTCCAATAAACTGATGTTAGATGGTAGACTATAGAGGTTTGCGAGTTATGGTACAGCATACTTTTTAGGGGTGAAGAAAGATACAAGTTAGTGGAGTATCTGTAAATTTTCTTCACTCATAAAGTCATAATGCAATTTGAAAAGCTTTATGTTCCTATTCAATGTCACTTGGTGGCTAAAATTTATGTAGATAATTTTACAGTTAATTGTTATTTTTCTAGTTTATTAGCGAACCGGCCCTGCTGGTTTTTACGACTAGACAACACATTAAGGTTTCTATATTATATAAAAGTTAAATATTAATGTATGATGCATATAAATCTTCCGGAATAAATTTTCTAAGTGATAGTGAAAACCGCATCAAAATCCGTTGCGTAGTTTACAAGAACAACGCGGCAAAAAGACAAGCGATTTTATTTTATAATAAGTATAGAATAAAATGATTAAATTATAAGTCGATCAAAATAGGAAACTGACAATGTTTTTCATCAAAATCTATTTCAGAGGTCCTACACTAAGTAGGTAATATTCGATTAGCGATAACGCTAGTAGAAAAGCCAAAAAAGCCAAAAAAATTATGCGGTTGACATAATTATAAGCTATCGAAATGTCATGTGATCATATCAATGTCACTATGAAGTTGTAGCGATTGTATTGATTGAATGCCATTCGTTTAGGCCCTCTGAACTGTCTATATGAAAACGTCTTTGATGGTAAAATCCATTACCTTGGTACGTCTACCTTGGCAGAATGGTAACTGGTATAACCTCTAATATATAATATAATCACGAGGAGGGCCCAGTTCTAGAATTAAATGGACTAAGATTTTAAATCAATGTTTTTCTAGCTAATCTTTTCGAGATCAGTAGAAAAGTTCTGAAAATTTAAGCACGTGCTTGACATCACGAAATACGTCATATACTACTAAAAATATATTCATATATCAAAAGGTAAATCACGATCTCTTACTACGTAATATTTAGACTCAAATATATTACCATACAAGGTTACAAGTCTGTCGCATTACCTAACTATAGGCCGTACAACCAGCTGCTAAATTCGTACGTATATGCAAATTAATTCAGGCTGTAAACACCTTTAATGTAAAAGGCTTAATGGCGATAATAGTATGAAGGTTTTCGGAAGTTATGTGAAACAAAGGTTGACGAAAAATGATTAGCACATTGGTAATAGATGAAACTTCTGCAGTTGTGTTCGCTGAAGCATTTTGCTACAGCAATTTTGAAATATATGCCTGAAAATGTTGAATTTTTTATAATGCATAAATTTTACGGTATTACCCATTGGTATTGAATATTTATAAATGCGTATACAATATACTTACTAGAGTTAAATTGCAATAACCGTAATATGTTAGTAATATAATTAAGAAATTAATTAATAGATACCTAATTTAAAAGTTGTAAAATAAACCTTAAATCTGTGTTAAAAGTACGAAAAGAAAAGTAATGAAATAATTAGGAATACTTTAATTTTTATTATTTTGTAATCCTACAATGTTTTATAAAAACCAATATTTAGTTTTATGTTTTACTGATGTTTTGTACTAAACCTTGTAATAATTTATTGATATAATTAATATGAAGTAAAAATATCCTCTAATAAAATAAAATAAATCTTACCTTAAAAACATCTTGATTGCTTAAAAATAAAAGTCTCCAAAACAAAACTACTTAAACACCTCGAAGCACAATTAATTAATTCATTTTAAATTATAATAAAAAAATAAAGCAAACACGACCACACAGCTCGAACGTTGAAGTCTTAATGATAACTTAATAAAAACAACCCTTCACACTTTACTTCACAAAATTAATGTTAATTGTGGCAATAAAAATAACGATAAACTGCACGTGTCCGGCATTATTCAACAACCGTACAATAAGCACACGGATTTTCATAAAACACTAATAAGAAACTATTATAATTTAAAACTAATGTTAGCGCGGCAATTTATGCGTGAGCTTTTTATTAGAATGAGATTAAGGCTCGATGCTGAAGCTCCGATACTTCCGTGCGCCGGCGCACCGGGAGAACGACTATAAAAAGCAACTAAGCCTCTCTTTCCCGCGAGCCTTATTTTTCTTTTTTTACGTTGAAAAAACATGCGCGAGCGCCTAACGAATCCCTACGCGTGGTGGGGACTGCTCCAATTTCAAATTTTCAAGACACTTTAGTCTTGTCATTTTGAAAATGTAACTGTGGTGTAATTAAGAAAAAAATATTCTTTTGAAGGTTTTATTTCGAGCGCGGTAAAGGCGAGTGCGAGGGAGACAGACGTATATTTGTGAGGTACGTTTTTCCAGTATCGCTCGTTGTTTCGCGCGAAAGAAATGGAAAGAGTCGTTCGTTACTTACATCGCTTTAGATTAATGAGTTCGAGAGAGATGTAGGTAATGGCGGGGTAATTACTGTTGTTTCGCGTAAACGAGACGAAACTATAATGATTGGGCGCAATGACAGTTATTGATATTGTCGTAATAAGCGTCGATTTGTGGCTGGGAGATTTGCCGTATAGGTGGGGTGCGCAGTCGCATCTAGATCGCTAATGTTAATTACAATTTAATGACGACGGTGGGATTCGCTTGTTTTTATGGTGGTACCTATATGGCGTTTTAATTCGCGCGTGTGTGGGTAGTAGTTAGCAAGTGCTTGCTATATTTACAAGCTGTGTACTATTTACTGTATAAATTCATTAAGCGCTACTTAGTTAGTCGAAGTTAATTTTATGTTAACGTTTATTAATTGGTGTCATGTTTTGCTTCAGTTTGTATTTTGCTTGTGGTTGAATTATTTAATGTAAGCTGTTCACTGTGCTCAATAGCTATAAATTAATTATTATGTATTTAGTAGAATATCCTAGTACTCTAAATCAAGAAGAAAAAGTTTATATTTTTACGGCGTATCTAAATAGGATAGAAGAAAAAAAACCCACGAGCAACAGAATTGAAACCAATAAAATTGGTCTGATCCCACGAGGATCTAAATAGTTTTTTATAAGAATTTTGGAAATAGGAATTAGTGTTTCAAAATAGGACTATAGGCTTTATGATAGAGATAGATAGAGACCCATGCAATATTTTTGACACCTCATTTAGAATCTACAAATAACAAAAATCACAATAATTATTATAGGCCTTATGATAGAGATAGATAGAGACCCATGCAATATTTTTGACACCTCATTTAGAATCTACAAATAACAAAAATCACAATAATTATTATAGGCTTTATGATAGAGATAGATAGAGACCCATGCCATATTTTTGACACCTCATTTAGAATCTACAAATAACAAAAATCACAATAATTATTATAGGCTTTATGATAGAGATAGATAGAGACCCATGCAATATTTTAACACCTCATTTAGAATCTACAAATAAAAAAAATCACAATAATTACTATAGGCTTTATGATAGAGGTAGATAGAGACCCATGCAATATTTTTAACACCTCATTTAGAATCTACAAATAAAAAAAATCACAATAATTACTATAGGCTTCATGATAGAGATAGATAGAGACCCATGCAATATTTTTAACACCTCATTTAGAATCTACAAATAACAAAAATCACAATAATTATTATAGGCTTTATGATAGAGATAGATAGAGACCCATGCAATATTTTTGACACCTCATTTAGAATCTGCAAATAACAAAAATCACAATAATTATTATAGGCTTTATGATAGAGATAGATAGAGACCCATGCAATATTTTTGACACCTCATTTAGAATCTACAAATAACAAAAATCACAATAATTTTGTGGTTTACCTTCGACCAACATTTCACCTGACTTCAAAATATCTCAATTAAAACCTCACATCTTTTACATCAGTTGTTAAAGTAAAACAAAAGTTTGAAGATGAGTGGTCGCCCGCGGGCTGCGGGTTACGCAGATAACCGTAATCTTAACATCGACACGTTAATGTGGGAACGGAGCGGTTAAAATTTAAAAATTTCGGAATTATGTACGCTGATTTGTGAGATGTTGAGTGATTCATTCTGGATATGGAAGTTACAAAGTTAATAATATTATAAATTGGTTTTGATTTATGGGGCTCGGAGCTAATGGCGGTTACACACGGCATACCTGGTACAAGACTATGCAAGTAGCTGTCATGCCATTATGACATTCACTAATCAGAAGTTGTCTTATGTGTGTTGTGTTGTGTTGTTGTTGTCAGTTGTTGTTGTGTTGTATAGTGTTGTTATGATGCAAGCTGCTTGCAGACTATTGTGCAAGTTACAGGGTTTTCTTGGTAAAACTGGTTGTCGTCACACTTTTGAGCTTCTGACGACCAGTAACGACCGTCAAAGATCCCCGAATGACAGCCGAGACCAACGGAATAACGTGCTTTCCGAGGCACGGAGGAGTCTCGATATGTAAAGTGGTCCCCATCCACGGACCAGCCACGGCAAGCGTAGCTTAACCTGGTTGATCGACCCATGCGGCTGTTATTACTTAGCCACGAGCTCCAATATAATATTTCTAGTTTAATATTTAAAAATCACCATTATGATAGGTATTGTGATGTATATATTTTGTGTTACCTACACATTTACTTTACTACCTAGGTCAGAAGAGTTAGATTTTCTGTTTGAGTTGATATTGTACACTTTGTAGACATTCTGTTTGTTTAATACTATAGTTTGAGGTTCAACTTCAAAGTTATCGAGTTAGGTTTAACAATAACTTTACTGGAATATTTTGTAGTCTGTAGTTGGAATGTCGTATTCATTAGGGGTACCTTTAAGTTTTTTACCCCAATCGTGTCCGTCACATGTCGTCAAAAGTTATTTGCATACTTAGCGAAACCCATAGGTTCACAATTACTGTAAGCCCGCGGTCGCCATCGGATCATGGTATTTTACGTTTATACATATAATATGATATATGTTTATATACACATTACCTTTATACAATTTTCTACTTACGCACACCAAGTGTGCACTAGACGTTTGAGGGGTAAGTACTTAGACGTAATAATTTTCATTGCTATATTTTCAATGATTCCTTAACGGCAAGACAGGAAATCTCTGACGACAGCTGCTTTTCTTCGTTTGATGAACTTCTGTCTTTTCCTGAACCTGGGATTCAAGACTGAAAAGTTTTTAGGGTCATCGCTTCTCTACCGACACACAAAATGGTTTTATAATGGGCTGTACTTTCAGAGATCAAGCTCATCAATCTGAAATGTTAAGAAAAACCGGCCAAGTGCGTGTCGGATCACGCATAATGAAGGGTTCCGTAGTTGGGTTAAATTCTACCAAAAAAAAAACTTGACATTCTAGTTGAAAAACATGTTCTCCCATACATTGGTATACGTCACGGTCTATTCTCCAACTGCAAATTGCAAAATTAAGGATTTTCGGACTTTTTCGTTTACTTGTGCTGTGAGATGTTGCTTCTTGCCAAATTTCATGATTCTAGATCCCCGGGAAGTACCCTACAGGTTTTGATTTACTTGCGAGTATCAAAATTTGTCGCATAAATAGCCGTATTTTTTTATTGCGTTGACTTAGAAACTTGATTTCTTCAGAGCTCCAAGGGACCTGCATACACTTACCTATTTGATATTAATTTCAGCTTGATCCTCTACGAGTTCCTGAGAAAAAGGGTCTTGACAGACTGACAGACAGACGGACAACGAAGTGATCCTATAATTGCTCCTTTTGAGGTACAGAACTCTAAAAACAGATGCTCTTGTAAGCTTTAACTTTAAATCACAAAAGTTAAATGTCCCTCTTTTAAAATTGGTTAAACTAACCAAAAGGTTTGTTCAGCTACCAGTTTTGGCTCTAACTGTAATGCTAACAAACAGTTTGTCGGTGAGCGGCACATCAAAGATGATAAACGCCGTGATTGGAGGACAGGTGGTGATTTATGACGAACATTCGGGTGCCACCTGTTTGAGGACTAAATTTTATGAATATAACATTACAGGTATCGAGTATGGGCCTATTACAGTACTTATATTTATTTAACTGAGATTCGTATACAATGTACAATAATAATAAATAAATAATAAGTTTATTGTACAAGGAGAAACACATATAAAACATACATTTAACATGATAGTACAAGTGTTAGTCAAAATCAGGTTGAACAGAACTAAGTAAAAAGATACTGAAATTTCAGAGGCCAAATATACGTATAGGTACATGTAGTGCCTACCCTTTCATAGGAATAGTTACTAAACTCTGCAAAAATAACGAGCACTCTATGTCTGCAGCCATAAGGTACACTTACTGTATATCAGCTTGAAGGGTTTTCAGAAGTGTTGCTGCAAACTATCTTTGGCTTTGAGAGATAATTCTGTTACATGCATTTCACACGCATTTAAGTAGTCGTTTACTGATAGTTGAAATAGTAACTATCAAACCGTGTTGCTTCTGGTATTGCTATGCCAATAAAAAGACAATCTTCTCAATTCAAAGAAGTCACCCAATTCATACGTAATAAATAATAGGGCGGCACATTAGTTAACGTCCGGCGCGTTCGGCGGCCGGCAGTCGAGTGACACTGTGTCATTAGCGCGCGACTCACGCGCAGGCTAAACTGCGCCACGTGCTGCGTCTGCGCCGACAAACGGCGCGCGCACCCTTCCTACACGTACAGGCTGTTTTGTTGGAACTGTTTGGTGTGGCTTTTTTTCGAGGAATTTGAGAGAAACTGGAAAATACATATTGACTTATGAAGTAAAGCTTTGCTGCAATAGTTAAAAAGAACTTGTCTAATAATAACTTTGTCTACTAGTCTCTGATGTTTGCCTTCAGTTTCATGAAACCAAGATTTCTTACAGAAAAATCAATCACTTTTTGAACGTCGAAAAATTTTCAGGAGAATTTTCAGGAGTTGAATACGTGGGTACATTTTTGATGTTGAAAGCTTTTCATGATTGACTTTACAGCGCTATTCATATTCAACTGGGAGGAGAATTTGAAAGACTTAACTTATTATTTATTTTCAGGCTAGTAGCCCGAAACACTAATAGGTGTCTCTAATAGGTGTTTTTTAGGGTTCCGTACCTAAAGGGTAAAACGGGACCCTTTTTTTAAGACTCCGCTGTCCGTGCGTCTGTCACCAGGCTGTATCTCATGAACAGTGATAGTTAGACAGTTGAAATTTTCACAGATGATGTATTTCTGTTGTCGCTTTACCAAAAGACACTAAAAAACAGAATAAAATAAATATTTAAGGGGGCTACCATACAACAAGCGTGATTTTTTTGCCGTTTTTTATAGATAATGATACGGAATCCCTTCGTGCGCGAATACGACTCGCACTTGGCCGGTTTTTTTTTAATATTTGATAAACAAAGCTAAAATTATCTTCGAATTAGTTAATGAGGACATTCTGAAACACTCTGTATCTGTATATGTATAAATCAGAATGACGACGTATTTAACAATAACAGCAGGGAGGTCTGCGCAAAGGGGCCGGCATGACCACCGAAATCACGTAGCAAGCCATCAGCCACCCTAATGTAAACAATGGACAAAGGACCCGGCGCTGTTATTAGGATACATGATAACTATCATAGTGGTGGGTACAGTTGGAGAGTTTTCTAGGTGGAAATAGTGAATGGAGCTTTCTATGAACCTCCATTGTTTAAAAGTAGGTAATTTTATTTTTTTTAGTATCAAGACATAATATTTATTTAAAATGATTTTTAATGAGAGCAGTGGTAGCCCAGTGGTAACAGGGACTTACGAGTTGTAAGGTGGTGGTTTCGCACCCAGAGAAGCGCTTTAATTTGTGTAAATAATTTCATCACCACTGCTCTCAAAACGGTGAGGGAAAACATCGAAAACAACCTAGAGCCAAACATTCGAAGACATGTGTAATCTACCAACCCACACTGGGCCTGCGTGGTGGACTACCCCCCTCTCACTCTCGATTAGAGGAGGCCTGTGTCCCAGTAATGGGAACATTATAGGCTGATTATGTATTTAAAATCAAATGCTCTATTTTGCTCAAAAAACTTTAATTTCGTTTGCACAACATTTGAAATTAGCACTAGTACTTAAAATAATTTCCATAGTATGATTTGATCATCATAACATTCATCAACTTTTTTAACACCATCTTCAAAATAACCTATAGGTATTTTCAATTCTTAAAATAGTTAGATTGTCTGTGCTTTAAAGCACATTTCCATTTCAGGAAATGTTGTGTGTGTTGTTTTTTTGTGTATTTAAATCAAAGCAACTTCATTGTTTATTTTAAATATTATCCTTTTTGGTGCACCATTTCAAGAAACAATAAAATTTCAATTTCAGAAATATTCCTTTTTGTGCAATATTAAAGCTCTCATTTCTTCTATTTTGCCTGCTCCAGCTGACTGTACCTGTGCGTCCGTTTTACCCGGAATCCCCGGCCGTGTCGTAGGGTGGTGCTCCGATTTTGTCAGTTCTTTTTCACTAAAGAGGTCGTTAAGATGCCATCGTACTGTGAGATTAGGCTTTAAAGGAATTGTTCTTATTTCTGTGGCAATGCTACTGTAGATTCTTCTTAGATTTTAATTAGGAAAATGAATTTGTGGAGGCATTAGAAACTTGTTACTCTCTTTTAGTTTTTAGATACCTTATTCTAATTATTACATTTTCATATTAGTAGTAGATTTGAAAAGTTTTTTTTATCAGCAATAATTATAATTACAATTTTTAATTTAACTATCTTTAAATTGAACTAGTTAATTAATCATCTAAACTAAGATTACACGGCGTCACCGTGAAAGTGATTATGAGTAAAGCTTCTAAACCTGATTAACCTTCATTAAATGTGACTTACGGTATAATTTTAATTAAATTCGTATCAAACCTAGCATTAGGAACCCAAAGAAGCATCATAATAACTAACCGTTAAGACAAACTATTTATAATCACCAGTTTATTAAGCTAACTTTGTTGTGAACCTATAATTTTGTTATTAAAAATTACAGACACCGATTTTTAAAGTGTTAAGATCATTCTGAGTCATAATGTTTATTTTTTTCGAAACACGGCTTGCTTTTAACTCTTTTATGAACGACTAAGGTTGTTCCCGGAGTTTGTTTGCGATAATTTTGTAAATTGTAGAACTCTTTTACTTCAAGATATTTCGCATTATTTTATACTAATCTGGTCTGAAGCTGAACTCTCTATAATTATGCATTCAATTAAAAGTGAACGTTACAAATTGTTCAAACTCAGACTCAAAGCATTTATTTAAATTAAACCAATAACAGGCACTTTTGAATTGTCAAAGAGTAGGTCAGTTAGTCAGAAAGTTCAATCTAGTTGCCCATTCCAAAAAGTAGATCACTATGGAGAAAAATGAGCATAAAATTCCACTGACACTCTTTTAAATCAAGATATTTCAAAAACTTAGGTAAATTATTCTTATTGCATAATGTGAGAAAAATGTAAAAATAAAACAATTCAAAATATAAGATTAAAAATAAGCCCTAGCAGTTTTTTGTAACCTTGTTCCATCTATGTTTTTGGATTTTCTTAATATTCACTCAAATATATTGGTAATTCATTTTGTTACTTTAAAAAAGATATTGTATTAAAACTAAATAATATAATATTATTCTTTAAAGAAGACACAATTCAACAACGTTTATGGGTTTAAAAAAATAGCAATACGGTACTTGGATAATTTATTCCAGTTTTTATAGACCTTTATTGATAGACAGACAGACGTCCCCCTCAATCACTATGTAGGGGATAATTTTATAATCTTAAAGTCAGGCCGTTAGTTACAAGGTAAGTAAAACGGACCTCACTTAAGATGCATTTTTAACAACGGGGTTGCCACACTTATAATTTTATTTGTTGAATCAAAATTGAAAGATTACAAACCTCGGATTAGGATTACTGAGTTTTGATTGAGAGCAATTTTAGGTTATAGATGGTTCACGGAATATTTAAATTTTACTGTTTAGATGATTCATAATGCTTGGTTTCAGTTCGTTTTAGTATTGTGTGTTTCCGATTTTAATTTTGTTATTAGGGCTTGCGTGTTATGTTGTTCTCTTGTTTCTGTTTTATTGTTAATGAGCTGTTTTGCGTTTTACTGTATGGTTTGATGTTGCGTTTTAATGTTTATTTTTGAAAATCAGACCACCTTACCATTTTAAATTTAACTAGGTAATTATAATTAGCTGTTGGTTGGAGAAGGAGGAGGAGAAGCTCGTGGCTAACAGCTGAACGGATCGATTCATCAGGTTAAGCTACGCTTGCCGGGGTTGGGCGGTGGATGGGTGACCATCTTTACATACCGAGACTCGTCCGTGCCTCGGGAAGCACGTTACTTGTAAGCCGTTGGTCCCGGCTGTCATTCGTGGATCTTTGACAGTCGTTACGGATCGTCAGAAGCCCGAAAGTCTGACAACCAGTCTTACCAAGGGGTATCGTATTACCCAGTTAGGTCAGATTTTGGCCATTTAATGTTACATATTTTAACAAATAAATGATTATGTTTATGTTGAAAACAATGAGAATAAGGGCCTATTTAACGATGTCCGAATAGCCACTACTCGCCGAATAAATTCAAAAATGCAATTAAATATTAAATTATCCGCCAAGTAAGTTAATAGGAACATAATAAGGTGGTGAAACAGGACCTTGGAGTATCACCCATTCTTGAAATAATGTAATTTACGCTAGCCATGACTCAGCCATGACAGTTTTGCTTACCAAACACATAAAGAAAATAGGTAATACGTGAATGTCTGCTAGTCTAATTATAATTTTTCTATTTCAATTCATATCCTCCACTAAAGTGGTCATCGACTGGTCATCATCTTATAATTTTTCTATTTCAATTCATATCCTCCACTAAAGTGGTCATCCACTGGTCCTCATTTTATAATTTTTCTATTTCAATTCATATCCTCCACTAAAGTGGTCATCGACTGCTCATCATCTTATAATTTTTCTATTTCAATTCATATGCTCCACTAAAGTGGTCATCGACTGGTCATCAATTGCCAACCCTGCCAGCGGTCGCGGGGTCGCTGGGCGTGGTGGCAGATGGCGCGATTGTCGGCCGGTGCGTTCGTCCTGTTTGCCTGCCCGTACTCCGCAAACAAAAGCAATAGGTGCCTTCACACCTTCCGATCTAACCGATATAATGAGGGACAAAAATTAGAAAAAAAAACTCACATACATACATTCATACAAAAAAACATACATCAACCCTAAAAACATTACACTCTTTTTTGGGCGGTCTTGTAAATAGGTCCAAATAGTGATCAATTTCTCCACGAATCGTATTTTATCCGAGCTAACCAATCCAACCATTCTAATTAGATGATTTAGTCCAATAATTTCTGTTATAGTAGAATTATGTGTATTATGTTCATGCCCATCGTTAATTTGTATTCTGTTTTATTTTATTTTTTTGAAGTTTAAAATTTGTTAAAATTTAAAATTTTACTTTTTTTTATAAGCAGCTTCTGTCCAATGTATTTTTTTCTTTAAATGTTATGTAGATCTTTCACCAATGCTGTTGGTATTCTTTAATTAATTATTCTCTTGCCCTAACCCCAATGTACGTGGGGTCGACGCACCATGTATTTTTCTTCCATACTACTATTAGTCGTCATCTCGGTAGTCACCCCCTTTCTAGCCATATCTTCTTTCACACAGTCCATCCATCCTTTCTTTGGTCAAAAGAACATCAGTATTGCTACTGATGTTATGAACTAATTCGAACGACGTTCTTCTAAGTTACGATGTTTTGCAAAAATCGGATCGAAAGGTGTAAAGAGCTTTTTCAGCATTGCAGCGATCCAGTTTATATTTAAAAGCCAACAGAATTTAAAATGCCAAGTAAAACAATGTAAATATTGGGAAGAAAATAGATAGTGAAGTTTTGCTGCGTCGTTGGTCTAGTGGTTTCCAGCGCGACTACTAAGCATGAGGTTCTGCATTCGTTCCCCGAGTCGGGCAAAGTGTTATTGGGATTTTCCATTACGAAATTCTCAAAAGCAACTTGTGGTCTGTACTTGTGCTCCGTTAGTGGCAATAGGATTTAACACTCTACTGCAATCAATCTGGCTAGCATTTTCTCAACTAAATATTGGGAAGAAAATAGATAATGAAGTTTTGCTGCGTCGTTGGTCTAGTGGTTTCCAGCGCGACTACTGAGCATGAGGTTCTGCATTCGTTCCCCGAGTCGGCCAAAATTGTTATTGGGATTTTCCATTACGAAATTCTCAAAAGCAACTTGAGGTCTGTATACTTGTGCTCCGTTAGTGGCAATAGGATTTAACACTCTACTGCAATCAATCTGGCTAGCATTTTCCCAACTACGTTGGGGTTGGCCTCCAGTCTGAATACCAGTATTTTACATCTGACCTTCACAGCCCAGTAACTAATCTGGGGTAATACTTGGGTAATACGATAACCCTTGGTAATACTTGTTGTCAGACTTTCGGGCTTCTGACGACCCGACCACGGAGTAGGTAGTCTCGGTATGTAAAGATGGTTACCTATCCGCGGACCAAGCGTAACTTAACCTGATGGATCAACCCTTGCGGCTGTTATTACATAGCCGCGAGCTCTACTACATGAGTCTTAAATATCTGGCCTAAATGTGGGTGTCTCTGCCTTCCCTTTCAGTGAATTATAAGCTTGATATTATGTAATGTGATGTAGTTACAAGTTAATGTTAAGTTAAAATACATCGTCGTCTGCGCAGCTGTAGGACAGCTTTCTAATATGTCAACTTTGACCGATGTCGTGGATTCCATGTTGTGATTGTTGTCTTTATACTTGTTTATTTCTACCTAGAAATAAACAAGTATAAAGAACAACAACAAGTATAACAAAAGTAATTTGAATACCTATTCAAATTACTTTTGTTTGATAAACATTATCTAGAAACACGTCTCTTTATATCAACGTGTTTATCTCTGTCAGGTTATAAACATTTTCATATACATAAACTCACGCTTTCTTCCCATGGGGGTAAGAAAAACGTACATACTCCTTTTGTTTTACGCGTTTACGTTCATACATGAGGCCTTAGTGCGAGTTTTTATACTTACTCGATCACGTTAACGTAAACTTCAATTTGTACTGAAACTGAATAAGCGCCGTCTGGTGACTATAATGGGAGACACAATTATTCCATCAAATTGACGTACGTACGTCAACGTTAACGTAAACGCGATTGAGTAAGTATAAAAACTCGCACTAAGGCCACTGGTCGTACACGCACGCCGGTTGCGATTACTACGCACCTGACCTTTCACCTTACCTTTGATAAAGGTATCTCCACCATTATAGGTGCCATTTGTTTCTTCCAAAGTTGTGTTGGACCTCCTAAGAAATGGTTATATATACCTACTGGTTTAGTGGTCTCGTTTCTTTCAGAACACAAGGATGCCATTAATTTGCTTTTCTGTAAGGACGCTCACAGTGAAACAATTCCTAGAACCGTATGGTGTAGGGGTTATTTGAGGTTTCAAAGCTCTAATCAACTGTAATGCAATTTCGGAGGAACCTAATAGGAGATGGATTGAAGCTTCGTTCGAAGCATCCAGGAAATTCACGGCTAACTTAGAAAGGCAATCAATGACTTAATCCAATGATAACTTATAATTGGCTTTAAAATATCTTCTTAATCTCACAAAGTCACCTTCATCCTCCGCATCCCTTTTTTAATCTAGATCACGGAAACATATAATTTCCGTCTGTCCAAGTGTCCTTGACCCGACAATTCCACCTGTTGAAACTTGACCTCAAATCGGTCTAATCGATGGAATCGTTGCGAACGGGCCCGGCGCCCGCGCAGCCGAAGGGGAGCGGGGAGGGGAGGGGAGCGTCCAGTGCCCGTGATTTAATACCCCAGTCGCTAATTATGGCTTGTTCAAATTGTAGCTTTCTCACGGGCAAGACGGACCGGTTACACTGTAGTCTTAACTTTTAAATCGAGTTACAACTTTTTTTTTTAAATAATTTTCACATAAAATACGCTATTACATTTTTATTGGATTATAATTATAGAAATGATATGAAGGAAGTTATTAATATTAATTGGTTGGGGATTAAGTTTTCTGTGTGCAACGCGTGTTTTCCTGTGAACGATGTGAGTGCAGAGTTATTGAGATTGGTAATTAATGATCGATAAATAATTAATTCCTGATTGTTCACCTGCCCCGATTTCTTGGCAGTGTCACTGAACAGTGTGGACATTTGGCTTATAGGATCTATGTTTAGCTAACAGAAATTATTTTTGTAATTAGTTAATAATAACAATATTATTTCTAAATTGTTAAGCCATACCCTAAGTGCTATCATAAACTGTAACTTTGTCTATGCGCAAAAATTAACCGATTGCAAAATTATGGTAACACTAGCTGCGCCCCCCGTTTCGCCGGCGTAGACCGGGATAAAAAGTAGCCTATGTGTTAATCCAGGGTATAAGCTATCTATATACCAAATTTCATCCAAATCGTTCCCGCCGTTTGAGCGTGAAGAAGTAACAAACATACAAACACACACACATAGGAACTCGCAAATTTTCGGCTTTATAATATTAGTGTGCGATTTTAATAATTTATGTGATTGTAACTTTGTCTAACACATATCCCGTATATTTAAATTTAACCGATTGCAAAAATGGTAACTTTTAACGTTTGTCTAACACATACCCCGTATATTTAAATTCAGATTGCGAAATTGTGGTAACTTTTTAATACATAGTTTAAGCGATTGTAAGTTTGTTTAACACGTACCCCGTATATTTAAATTCCACATATAAAATAGCAATGCAATTTTTTTAACCAGCCGTTAACCCCTGATTATTTTCGTACCATCGTATCTTAGATGCGTCGATGCGCCCGTACCTTACTGCATTCGCTATACTTATTCTGTCTGCTCCAACCTGTTACCCGGTCAACCTTCGCGCTATGCCCCTCTCCCTCCCACACACTTAACCTTTCATACATCCCTCCCGCTCTAACGATCTCAGGTCAGGCCGAAGCACATTTCAGTAATGATACTTAAACACATATTTAAGTAAAGATTCTTTTTCTCTTAAAAAGTTGTACGTCTGAGTGTGTAGTCTGGTATTTTATAATTTGTGATATAATTCTGCGTTTTATTGAGATTGCAGGGCTCTTTAGTATTGTAATAGACTTGATTCATGCAGCGGGTAGACTGATGATGATGACCTTTAGGTCTCATTATACCTAGTGGATGGTTGGATAGCCATGTATCCCACCCATGCGGCAATGATAGGTAGATTAGGTGGGACATTCAGAGATCGGATAATCGGATGCATATTTACATAAAGTTAATTTTTGGCTAAGAAACTATGGGAGCGGCTTCTTAAATATTTTTTGTCTTAATATAAATCTCGGGATCCTAGAAAATCCGGGAATGCACAACCAATCGGATACATGGTATGGAAATGGCTTCTTAAAATACCTACGTAATATTTGTGGTATATTATTTATTAAAAAAAATCCGGGATCACATTCACATTCATTCATTCATATTCGTATGCTTGTTTACTAATTAATTTTTAACATAGGTACTAGTTTATCCTGACGTTTGCTATGCCAGTTTGCCAACCTACTTTACAAAATTCGCTAGCATTCGGCTCTATAGTCAAAAAGTACTAAATTTATCAATTCCGGAATACCGAGATTTTTTAGATACAAAAGTGCATTCCATAATAGCCAACACTTCAACTTTAGGTAAATATGCATCCGAATATCCGATCTATAGACATTATACAATTAATAAGTCATCCGAATCCGAGGTGTGGCAAAAGAAGCATTATTAAAGTAGAATAAATGCTGTGGAAATGCGTTCTTCGCGAAGCATGTGTGGTGTGACTATGAATGATAGGCTGAGGAACGATGTAATAAGGCAACGGTAAGTGCGGTTTAAAAGAAGATGTAGTGACAGAAATAGAAAAGAGTATGCTTACATAGTTTGGTCATGTTGAGAGGATGAATGAAAGGCGACTAAAGGTGAACGTCCACTGGTCCGCACCGGCCGCACCGCACGCACGGCACACAACGGCACGGCACACAACTGTACAAAGCAAACCAAAGGTTTGCTTTGTACAGTCACCTATAGCATTAGCTGACCCACCCTTACATAGGTTGAGATTTTTTAGAATACGAGTCATTAGAATTTTATAATTCTTTTATATTTTATTTAGTATAGGTATTTAAATAAAATGTAAAAGAATTCTAAAATTCTATCGATTCGTATTCTAAAAAATCTTAACCATTTATGCAAGGGTGCAGCTAATGCTATAGGCGACTGTACGAATTCCTATAGCACTGCGTCCACTATCGCTACCCCCGCATTTTCATTTCTTCATACAAACAGACCAAAATACGTTGCGTGCTGTGCGTGCGTTGCGGCCGTTGGGGACCAGTGCACGCTCAGCATAAAAAAAAGGCGTGAGTTTATGTATGTTTAAATATGTATCTTTCACAACTTATTGATGCTAGGTTATGTTCATTTGCGAATGACTTCCTTCATTATTTCATTTAAAATTTTAAATCAAGAAGTTTACTTTTTTTCTTAAACTTTATTTTTAAATTTTGAACTCCATTTTTGTTGCTCTCTCGCTTCATATTTCAGTGTGCCTGCATGGGTGAAGGACAGCCATCCATGTCGTCAATGTGTTTGTAAACTGAAAAATAAAATAACAAAGTAAGGGTGAGTTCACAACGAGACGCAACGCAACGCGGCGCGCACTTATAAACAAAATAGAACTTTATTTACTGTATAAAAAGATACACATTTATTACATTCTGCGCTGCGCCGATAAAGTTATATTTTGTATAAAAATTGTATCGCGTCGTCGCGTCTCGGTGTGAATAAGCGTCAAAATTATAATTTTTGAGTATTTAAAACCATATCATTGGCAAACGGATTGTTTGTTTATTATGATTGTGTTGGTGGAAAGACGGAAAGAGAAGGTAATCATTAAGCTGGGTACAGATTATTTGCTACACAACATGTAAGGAAACATAAAAAATAATCTGTACCCAGCTTTAAAAGGTTCGAATGAAATGTGAAGTAACATAATTATACGAAATTGCTTTCTATCTACCGACGAGGTCCTACAGACTACATAAGTTGAACCACCATCGGTATGGCCCAACTCTTGATAAGGGACATTAAGACACATACATTAATTTATCTGCCAATCTTTTTCTCAGCTCGGCTCGGCCGGAGTCAGCTTGTCGGATGCAGCCGAATGCAGCTGAATACCAGTGTTTTACATAGATTGACTGCCTATCTGACCTCCACAAAGTTAGGCAACACGACTGGTTGCCAGACTTTCGGGCTTCTGACTACCCGTAACGACTGTCAAAGGCCTGCAAATGGCAGCTGGGACCAACGGCTTTTCGTGACACAGAGCGGCTCGGTATGTAATGGATGGTCCGCCATCCACAGGCTGACCTCGGCAAGCGTTGCTTAACCTTGAAGATCGACCCGTGCGGCTGTTATTATTTAGCCTCGAGCCTGATTTCCTTACAAACTTTGAGAACCATTAACCCTAGTGAAACCCCTGTAAAAGAATTTCGCTAGCTTCACTGCGAGCGTCCCTGGGCGCTCCAAGGATGAAGCCTATGCCTAAGAAGGCGCCGAAGAAGGCTGATAATGATGAGGGTTTCGTGACGATGCACAGGAGGAAGTGCCCATCGCGAACTAACAAGAACCGCTGCGGCAAAGCTCCAGCGGACCCGTAAGTGAGCTTGCGTGCCGCAAAGCCGAACACAGCGGTGTACATCTCCCGTCTACACTACACCACTAAGGCGGAGGACATCGTGGAGTACGTGCGCCAGAAGACGAGGTACACGCCAAGGGTGCAGTTATTGGAGTCGCGCCGCAACGTCAACTTCAAGGCGTTCGTGGTGCGTGTACCGAACTGCCCCTCGTCATGGAAGAAGACTTATGGCCGCAGGATGTGGTGTTCCGTCGCTTCCGCGGACAAGTTCCACAGGGCAGAACTTAAAGTCAAGCTAGTGACAAGAGGAGTGCTACTAACATAGTCATAAGCCTATTTTAACGCGACCGGCCCCCGCGCGTTACGTCATCAGGAATGTTCGAGACTTTTTTGTCGGCGCGCGACGGGTTGCCTAGCACTTTACACAGCTTGTACACAAAACATTTGTATGAATGGATGTGAAACCAATTACTGTTTCTTAAAGTGGATAGAGTAGGCTAGATTACGAGTTTTGTTTTAGAACAATAGATTACTTTTTTTTTTTCAATATAAAATAAAAAACAGTTTGTAAATTACCGTAAATAAAAAAAAATTGAAATATTAATAAGATAACCCTATTTTTTTTTAAAGTCTCTACAGCAAAGAAGACGGAGATTGTAGAAGTACATACTTTGATTAGTGTCACAAGCATACTCCAGCAGGTCACAAAGGTCGAGGAAGGTTTTCGTTTCGTCTCCCATCTTGCCGCAAATCCGAATAGTGTCGTGAATGCAAGTCTCTGACTGTGAACAATATTGTTCAACTATGTTCTGTGGAGTAAAATGAAGATGTTTATGAATGAAGAGTTAGTTTGAAATAAGTGCTGCAACAAATGCAAAGAACATGTTGCAAAGAATCGCGGAAAGCGTCATACACGAACATTAGTACACTCAAAAATAGCGTAAGCCATGAAGTAGCTACATACCAGTACATACAAATTATTATACTGTGCGCGAAGAAAAGGAAAGACCCATGATACATCACTGCTTCCGATAGAATGATTGCGACTGAAATACTTTGAAGATTTATACGTCACAGTAGTAAATAACAATTTTATGCTTCCATAGTAAAAATATAAGTACCTATATAAGTATATTATAAATGTCTGTCTGAGGTGGATCCGCAATGGTAGCCCGTGATTGATCAAAATATGATTCGCAATTATAACAAATATGTATACAGGGTGTATGTGTAAACAGTGGCAATCTTGTAAGGGGTCATTGTACTCATCATTATGAACAACTTTTACTATGGGACCAAACCTGAAATCGCGAAAAAAAATCAGCTTTTTATTTTCGCATAATTCGTGAAAGTCAAGGGAACCGCTGATTTTTTTTTCGCAATTTCAGGTTTGGTTCCAAAGTAAAAGTTGTTCTTATTTATGAGTACAATGACTCCTTAAAAGATTGCCATTGTTTACACTTACAAGTAAGTAATCTCTTTAGGTTAGATTTGTTCCCTTTTAATCTGATTTCGGAAATCAGATCAAAATAATCAGATTATCTATGTAAAAATAATATTTGTACCTATTGTCTACCGCTGCGGATTCACCTTAACCTTTTCATGCATTACCGGCTCAATACATTTCTATTAAATTTGGCACAAGTATAGGTAGACCATAGCGATGGATTCTGTTGTTCTGCCGACACTATTGTACGGATGCCAGACTTGGTCGTTTACAAAAGACATCGTACAAAAGATCAACGTGTTCCAAAGAGCCACGGAACGAAGTATGTTGGGTATAAAGCTGAAGGATAGAAAGAAAAACACATACATTAGATCCATAACAAAGGTAACGGACGCCGTCGAGCTAGCAAGCAGACTAAAATGGCGATGGGCTGGACATACTGCTAGAGTTACTGATAATAGATGGAGTGAAAGGATATTACATTGGTATCCCTATGAAGCCAAACGCCGACGCGGCCGACCTAGGCGACGCTGGAGTGACGATATCTACCAAGTGGCCGGATCTACATGGACTCGCCAAGCACAAGACAGACAGCACTGGAAAGAGTTGGAGGAGGCCTACACCCAGAAATGGGTACCCCAATAATATACTTTATCAATAATGTGTATAATATTAAATGAAAGCATGACTTTAAAAATAATAATTATGTAAATTAATTAATTTTAAATAATATTGTATTGAATATACCCAAATGAAATTAGGATAAAACATTAATTAGTATTAAACTGTAATGTGCATGGAAATGTTATGAAATTATGTATACTATAATTTGGGAAATAAAGGCTTTATTTATTTTTATTTATTTATTTTATAGGTAGACCATGACATAGGACATGATATTTTTTATCCCGGTAGTAAGTTTCCATGGGACCATTTCCGACCTCAACACGGGCGAGGCCGCGGGTAAAAGCTAGTCTAATAATAAATATATGAAAGAAGATGTAAATACGAACCGATGGAGTTGACATGTATCCGGGAAGATGGCAGCTGACTTTTGTTATATTGTTGAGCAGCAATAATACAGCTGCAACGATAATAATATAGTACATAATACGAGTAAAAAATAATAATATAGTACATAATACGAGTAAAAAAACGTCGCGTGTAAAAGAGCCCCCTGCGAACGTGAGCTTAGTAGAAAATTACAGGTTCTTTTTTAATCTTAATTTTTATGCTAAACAAGATGACGCTACGTCTGTACGTTTTTGCGCCATTTTTTTTTTGTTCAAGTCATTTTCAATCCAGGCTTTTAGCCGGCTAGTTTAATATACAACGTGTCGTTCTGCATCCTCGTCAAATTTCAGGGTGTCCTACAGAACATCAAACCGAATAACTTTCTCCATGGGACCAACATCGTATTCGCGAAAAAAATTTCAGCTGCCCCATAGAAAACTTCAATACCTACTCGACGCATATGTATGGGACGGCCGATTATTTTTTCGCGATTACGATGTTAGTGCCATGGAGAAAGTTGTTCGGTTTGATATTCTGTATCACACCCTGAAATTTGACGAGGATGCAGAATGACACGTTGTATATTAAACTAGCCGGCTAAAAGCCTGGATTAAAAATGACTTGAACAAAAAGAAAATGGCGCAAAAACGTACAGACGTAGCGTCATCTTGTTTAGCATAAAAATTAGGATTAAAAAAGAACCTGTAATTTTCTACTAAGCTCACGTCCGGGGGCGGCTCTTTTACACGCGACGTTTTTTTAAGAGTGCATTGGATTTTCAATTCTCTACGTTGAGTCGAACTTTGAGAATCCAATGTCATATCGTAGCGCATTAGAGACGCGCATTGTTGGACTTTCAACTCTCAGCGCTAAGCTGATTGTTGAATATCCAGTGCGCGATAAAAACAACGTCGCGTTAAAAGAGCGCCTGTGCGCACGTGGGCTAACTGAAGAGGTCGATTTTTTTACTTGTCCATTAAAAACAGTTAAGTATAAGATTTATAGGAAAAATGTATTACTATTACTTACAAAAAACAAATATTTCAGTTATCTTTATCCACATTCCGGTATCGCAGGAATGCTTGAATGATAACAATCCGCACAGTAATAGTTATGGACCATAAACTAGCTAAAGACCAATGTTTGTAAGTTTTAGAACTGCCATTGTCAGGGGTGCACAACTGTTTAGAAATATTAATAATAGCAGAAGCCCGGAGACTGGATTTGTGCCCGGTTGATGGCAATGGGCTCGCCCGCAATAATTTATAATTTTATCACATAAAAAATCTTTTTTTGGGACTACAAACTTAAATTTGCAGTTGGGGAATTAATCGTGACATATAGGAATCAATGTTTGGGAGAAGATGTTTTTCAACAACAGTGAATAAATTCTTTTCAAATACGGGAACCTTCACTGTGCGTGGTCCGACACGCACTTGGCCGGTTTTTAATCATAATGTTGAACACCCCTGCTAAATATTGTACGTTCCACATAAGCTTCAATATTACGTGTGTGTTGTAATAATTTCCTGTCCCACAGTCATAGTTTAGGTTAACCAACGTAAACAAAAGAGGTTATTGTTCACCTAGCTAGATCAATGTTGTTCATTCAGCGAAGTAATCGTGCACACTATGATATTTAGAAAAGTTTTTACTAGTAAGTTACTGTTCTTCTCGTTGTTGTAATCGTACCTTAATTGTACTTTCAAAGGGCGTGGAAGCCTTCGGAAGTAGTGAAGAAGCAGCCATTTTGTTTCCCTTATACTGCACAATTTCGTACATCATCTTTTTTGTCTTGACATTTTGAGTAGTAGTTTAGAAACATCTTTTCTGATTCGAATCTTGATGCAATACTACATTTTTCTTTGGAAAAATCTTTGCTGTACAGTTTCTTGTTTTTGTTTCAGGTTTAGTAATTATTGGATTAGCAGCAGAAGTGTGGTCACACGTTGAAATAG
Organism: Cosmia trapezina; assembly: GCA_905163495.3. Taxonomy (NCBI): domain Eukaryota; kingdom Metazoa; phylum Arthropoda; class Insecta; order Lepidoptera; family Noctuidae; genus Cosmia; species Cosmia trapezina. The sequence goes on from LR991042.1 coordinate 14,064,667, forward strand.
AAGCTGACGAATACTTCTTTCCTCTAGAACCGGTAAGATTCCGCCTTGGTCTCAGATTAGACCAAGATTAGAAAATTAAAGCTAAAGTAAAGTAAGTAAGTAAAGTTACCTACAGTTTTGTTCCTAAAATTAGAAATAATAATGTTACATACAAGCCGTAGCCGTAGTTTCGTTCCTCACCTCTTGACACAGTCTCTAAACGAATGGCGCTGGGTCGAGAGTCTTATGACACAATGGGAAACAAAGAAAATTGTTTATGCGGCCTGAAAAATATTTTTATACGCAGTTGCGGCTTCTTTTATTATTAACATTTGTGATTATTTGAATTCTAATGTGATAACTTTGAAACATCGTGAACATTGACGAATTGTTCACAATATCTTTTTTCAAAACAATTTATTTTTAACTAACTACTATGCCAGATGAGAATCGAATTAACAGTCCTGATTAAAAGAAGAATGAAATAAAATACGTAACGTATTTCAGTTAAGTATTGTGCTTTCATTGATGGATAAAACCTCCCATCTCTCACTTTCTTCCCCTTTCCTCTCAAGAGATATCTTCATGATGAAATTATTAGAACTGTATTTCTTTAACAGGTAATAAATTTCTGCAAGATGGCCGATCAATGCCAGCATGACTTCGTGCCCGTCTGTGGGCAGGACTCTCTGGGTGTCTCCAGGAATTTCAAAGACAACTGCGACCTATTCGAATATAACTGTGATGAGAAGAAACGTGAGTACTTAGTATCTATCAATAATGTTTTAATAAAATGGTGAACTAGAACGATGTGTTGATTTGAACCTCGAGCATTTCCGATAGAAAATATAGGTATGTCACCTGACACCGAATCTCTCTGGATTTTAAGGATGGTGGTACTAAACTGCTTAAGCGCAGTTTGGTTACCATTTTCATAATGCTACGGACAAACCAGCGCGTCAAGTAGCGGGACGCGGGACGCGAACCGGGAGCGTCAACAATGCGAAACTTTTACGTTCATACCTGTGCGACTACAGCGCGAACCATGAACTTCAGTTTTAGCGAATAGTTACTGCGAGCAGCGTCCGCCACGCGACTGACACTCCCGCGTCGCAATCGCTTTGGTCGCGCAGGTGTAGCTGAATTCGGTGGTCCCAGTGTTTTCCATGAAATCGGAATAGTTTCACATACCGGATGACTTTTTTTACCGTCTCGAAAAAAATTGAGCATATTAGGTGAACGGAGTAGAAGCCTATGGTATACCTAACTTTTATTTTTTTTTTTAATTAAAAAAACAGAAATTTTAGTCTAGGCTGCATATGATTTGAATTTCGATATTTTTAAACGATTTATTATTTTATTTCAAAATTTCTGTTTATATGGTTCAAAAATGAAAAGTTTACATCGAATTTGTAGTATTTATTGGTACTTTGATATTTTTTTCTGTCTAAGCTATTAAAAAATAAAACTAGGTATGCCATAGGCTTCTACTCTGTTCACCTAATACGCCCAATTTTTTTCGAGACGGTAAAAAAAGTCATCCGGTATATAAACACGCATTTTATTGAAATATCGTAGACAAATATTGTTGCAAATCATCTAATTTTCAATAATTGCAGAATTCCGGCACGTGGTTATGAAGACGTGTACTTACGCTTCGGAAGCTGAGAAGGACTATTATGGAGAAGAATAAGAAGTTATTGCAAGAATACGAGTCAAATAAGTTAAAAAATATACATAGTTTTTCGTCATATTCTACCAGGTATCTGTGTGCAACCAACGGAAAGGGCCGGTAAATCCGATTCATAAACAATACTTGACTGATTTGCAACGTTATGCGTTCACTTAGAAGGACCCTTACTTAAAATAGCTAGACAGCCACTGTAGGTTGCAAATGCAAACACACCCTAACATTAATTGTATAATGTCAGTGCAATTATCAGTGAGTGCCAACGGGCTCGAATCAGGAAATAAAAATGCTAGTTGTCCGACGTAAACCGCGTCTATTTGAACACTAAATATACAGGGTGACTGGTAATTAGTGACCCATGATTGTGCTCATGATAACAAACAACTTTTACTATGGGACCAAATCTGAAATCGCGAAAAAAAAATCAGCTGCTCCCTACATTTTGACGAGTTATGCGAACATGAGTGTATGGGGCAGCTGATTTTTTTTTCGCGATTTCAGATTTGGTCCCATAGTAAAAGTTGTTTGTTATCATGAGTATAATTATGTGTTTAGGTATCGGTCACTAATTACCAGTCACCCTATATATTGGTACAGAAAACATCATCTATGCTCTGCATGCTGCTGCTGCATGATTTTCATACTTTCTAATGTAGGTCGCGCGTGTAAATGCAAAGATACTAGTCTACTTATTGTACAACTCATTACTTATTACATAATTTTAAAAACCTACGTGCACCGTACAGCTACAAACGCATAGTGTAACTACTAACAGTGAAAGACTCCTTTTCAGGAGAATGTAAACTTATAAACATCACATTACATGATGATCATTGATGTACATCATCATGATGTATGTCATTATAATTATGAATCAGTACTGTATTGGATTTTCTTACACATAATCTATTATAACACCTTCGAACCTTCGTATTAATATCTGATAGGTTCTTAAAAATCTTTGGGTTTGTTTACATCTAAGAGGTAGCGATGTTCGTTACAGCGCTACCTCTTAGATGTATAATGATAGGAGTGTTAATATTTTATTGCTACAAAGGCAGAATGTCTCCTATTTTTACCTGTTTTCTGGATCTGTCAAGGGCATTTGATCTTGTATGTTATGATGTTTTGTGGCGTAAACTAGAACGTGAAACTACTGTAGAGGAAGGTGGTTTGAGATGGCATAGCGGCTGAGATGGTCAGATGTCACAGTATCAACATCTTTGCCATTTGTAGTCCAGTGGTGCCCCCACATGCACCCGTTAGTTCCTAACGGAAACTCGTAGCTACGGGGCCGGCGCAGCGCACAGTGGATCGAAAGAAACTGCTATAAGAGGGACATAGGATTTTTTTTACAAATTCCATTAAAAAAAAAACCTATCGCAAAATGTTGTCATTCTGATGAATAATTATTATGAAACGTTTTTCTCTAAATCTGATGGTATGCCCGGAAAAATATTTTCAATTTTTGTTGTATGAAAAAAGTACAAAAAAAATATATTTTCAAAATTAAAGCAAATAATAAATTTAAACAAAATTAAAAAATAAATAAATGAATACATCTCTACCTCATTTATTTTTAAAATTTAGTAAGCTATGTCGAATGTTGAGATAATTTTATTTTCTTATTAAACATTTCTGTCGCCAGTGGTGCCACGCTGAATGCATTGGGCGAACAAAAACGGTTAAACATCTGCGATGTTCGTAAGTAAAAATAGCGCCTCCAGTTTGATGTATGCCATCTCACTTATAGGGGTTGCTTGGGTGAGATGGATTTTCGAAATATTTTTGTATTCAATTATTTTCCAAAGAAAAAATTGTTTTATTTCGTTTTGTTGATAGTTTTTATGATGACAATAAACCACTTTTTAATACAAAATTTCTATTTGATTACGAGTTTCCTAAAAATCTAACTTTTCGAAAGCTATGCCAACTCAGACCACCTTCCCCTACTACCTGAGATATTTTCAATGTTTAAGTAATTGCATGAATTTTATACAAGCGGAAACACGGCTATTATCGTTACCTCTATCCGACTAAATTTCTATTGGGATGCCTCGGATATAACTCATTAGAGGTAAGGCGAGCACGAGATCAGCTCACTATAGCCTGCAAGACATTCCGTGGCACTATTGATGCACCTGATCTGCATGCTGTCCTGGCTCGCTTCTTCGTCCCAGACAATTACTGCCGCGGCAGAAAACAGGCTGTTTGCTGTGCCCCCATGTCGCACTGTTGCGCGTGCTCAGTCCCCAGTACCTCGCACTCTGGCCGCACTTAATGATCTCTTGGATTCTAATCCAACAAACGATCTGTTTGCGGATGAATGGACGAAGATATTATTGGCATGTCAGAAGTACTGTGAGAGGGATTCATGAAAGTACCTATTGCAAATTTTTTGATTGTTTTTTATTTTTACAAATTTTGTTTTCTGTGTATATGTGTCTTTAATTATTGTAATTGGTTTTTAACCGTGCTAATTAAAGTTAAATAAATAAATAAATAAATGAAGTAGGTGGGTTCGCACTCGGACGTGTATTGTTTGCAGTGCAGCTCACCCCGGTTCTTCAACCAATGCATGAACCAGTTGATCCTTGAGCTCAGCAGCACCAATGTCGGATGTTATATTGACGGAGTGTGCATTAACCCGTCGCACGCCAATTAGCAGACACAATAGATTTTTTATTGTTATCTGCACACCTGGGTGTCAATCGACGTTTAAAGAATTAATAATATAAGTTATGCTGACGATATGGTGTTGTCGAGCCCATCGATCGGAGCTCTGAGGCGGCTGATCGGTATAATGTGAATGTTATGCGATGTTATATGAGAATCATGGTCTCAAATATAACGTCACAAAGAGCGAAGTTGTCAAGGCTAGCATAGTGAGATATATTCTTGTATTCCTCATATCACACTATGTGGGGAATCCCTGCGAAGAGTGGACAAGTTTAAGAACATTGACACACTTGCTGAAATAATAACTACGCATAAGTTTGAGATAGGAGAAAATTCTTACATTTGCTTATTACATTTGATTCCAATGGGGAAAATTGATTTGACTAAGTTAAAAGATACTTTATTTAGTAATAACACAGGTTTACTTCTACATAGTAAGTATATTTGAACAAACGGCAGCAGGCGACAGGAGCTGTGGTTTGTTGGTGCACCAACGCAACCAGCGCAGCGGTACAAAGGTAAACTTGACATGTGAAAAGACTCGAGACACACGCCTACGTCTCTGCTACGGACAGCCTCGCAAATATCTGCTGGTTGTAGTGACGATGTACCTAGAGCAATTTTACTACGGGTAAATGAAAACCTTAAAGTATACAAGTATTTTTTACGAGATTAGTGCTGTTTCCAAATAGGCTTCTGGCTAAAGATGAGAATTTGTGAAAAGCTTTTAAATAAAAGTGATAATTATTTAATGATAGCGTAGCGATCCACCGAAATTAGATTTGGGCTACCGAAGTAAAAATGAAAACATAAACAAAGAGAAAGAGCTTCTCAAGTAAATATGCAGGGTGTAAGTGTAAACAGTGGCAATCTTTTAAGGGGTCATTGTACTCATCATTAGGATTAACTTTTACTATGGGACCAAACCTGAAATCGCGAAAAAAAGCTGTTCAGTACATGTTCGCATAATTCGTCAAAATTTAGGGAACAGCTGATTTTTTTTCGCGACTTTAGGTTTGGTCCCTTATTAAAAGTTGTTTATAATGATGAGTACAATGACGCCTTAAAAGATTGCCACTTACACCCTGTATACATAAGGCGCATGTATGAATGACGCACAAAGTTAAAAGTAATAAACACTCGGGAAACAAGTTATAACGGCCACCGAAACCATATTTGTTCTGTCCTGGTTCACCGTACTTACTGCCTCGCGTGAATAGCTACAATTTCTATCAAGAAAAAAATATTTCGACTGTATATATTATTAACTTTCTGCAGTGGCGTTTTCATCCACGCCACGATGATTTTCCGTTTGGGAAATTCACCCATTACCATTAATACTTTTATTAATATTTACTAGCTACCCGACAGAAGTTGTCCTGTCCCAATCTCAATCATTATAAATTCCCATAGAAAATCCACTTTCAGTTTCCCCGAATTTTCCAATATTCCCGGTAACTTTTCCAAATTTTCTCTACACAAGAACGTTCTCCTGACAATTATAAACACAATTTGAATTGATTTTTTTAATCTCAATAATGATGTAATGTTTTGAATTTTTTATATTTTTTTCTTCTTTTAAATTATATAAAAAAGACAAATAGGTGTCTCTTAAAATTTTTGAGTTTAGGTGTACATGTAATTAAGATTTACACACCAGATACCTGGTAGAATATGACGGAAAACTATGTACATTTGTCAACTTATTTTACTCGTATTCTTGCAAATAAACAATATTCTTATCCTTCTGTATCCTCTTCAGCATGGGGGGCAGCTTCCAAATCGTAATGACACGTCTTCATTACCACGTGCCGGTATTCTGCAAATATTGAAAATTATAATAATTTGCGTTTGATGTCTAAAATATTTCAACAAAATGCGTGTTTTTATGTGAAAAGGTTTGCCACGTGTTAATTTAACACAAATTGACTTCCGAAATTAAAGTTATTTTTCACTTTGTAGTGTTTTTTTGGGAGTCGGTTGTTTTTTTTTTGTAAGAAAATTTTATTTTTCAATTTTTAGTGGTGCCTACGCCACACAAATCTGAATACCACTCTGCAAAATAAATTAGAGCATCATCCACATAGACTAAATGGGAAAAATACGTATTAAATTATTGAAGCTAACTCAAAAGCCACTCATCAGAACTTGAAGATATTTTTATGCGACCATCTCAGGAGTACTTATGCCATTTCAAATAAAAACTTTGCAAAAAGCAAATACGTCGCGCTAAGTCGTGTCAGAAGTTTGGCAGGCGTAGTTTTAGTTGACAGAGATAACGAGGCTACGAAATCTGCCTTATGACCATCAATTTGAATCATTTATAGCCAGAGTGCACATCATGACGATTCCAATAAGCCCAAACACAGCTAGGATACATTGTTTTATTACTGAGTTCCGATGCCTACCTTCCGGCTTCTTCATCAGATCGGTTCGATGGTACCATTTTCATCAGAACCATTTATTTAAAGCTTCGTCATAGTCGCTTAACTATTAATCGAGATATCTTATCGCCACCCGTGAAACAATTATCATCGTTAGGAGTTCCCGTGGCTTTCTGTGGTCTTCTTCATCAGTTCCACTTCACCAGATGATACTTTCTGAATGCAAACGCTTGATTTGTTGATGAAAACACCAAAATAGGTATATGTGTGCCTATAATATTTGAGGAGTTCCCTCGATTCCTCATAGATCCCATCATCAAAACTGAATTTTGATAAAAATGTGGTCTCATCTAGACTTTCAAATAAAAAAAGAATTTCCCGAATCGGTTAATGACGGAGTACTGAGGTAACAAACATACAAAAAAAAAAAAAACATACAACCGAATTGAGAACCTCCTCCTTTTTTTGAAGTCGGTTAAAAATAGTTTGATGCATGATACAGACTTCATGTCTCGCAATCGAAACGATTGAGAGATGAAATATTATGAGACTGACAAAACAACATTTACGTAGTTGTTAAACTAACGGCTTGAGTGACGATTCGCTAAAAATGAAGTTCGCGGTTCACGCTGTAGTCATGCAGGTGTGCACTTTAAAGTTTCGCGTTGTTGACGCTCACGGTTCGCGTCCCGCGTCCCGCTACTTGACGCGCAGGTTTGGCCGTAGTATTATAAAAATGGTTACCAAACTGCGCTCAAACAGTTTGGTACCGGTACCTTAAATTCTAGGGAGATTCGGTGTCAAGTGACATATACAGGGTGACTATCAGTTGACTATGGTTACAGGTTGTCCCTTAGGACAGCCCTCCGCAAACTGATAGGGTGAATTCAGTATATCATACTAAGATGACCGGTACATGAATTTTTTTCAGGAACGTTATGGGAATCGAATAAACCTGATTTGTTTGTGTTTTTGTGCACAAATCGGAGCGTCTATTACTGGTTGGGAGGGGTAGGTAATAGGTATGCGGTGAGTTCGATGAACTCTGTAGCTAGACAGAAAGTGAACAGCTGATTTCGCGTGTCATTTGTTGCAGTATTTCTACATCCATTGCTGGTTTTTTTTTCAGTTTTGTTTTTTTGCTGTTTTTTTTACATAAATGGAGTGCTGCGAACACACAATGTAATTTTACATTGAAATAAAGAAAGTATAACTGAAAAAAATATTTAAAAAATAAAAATTTTCATGAGAAAATTTCCAGTGGAATATGATCTAAAATGAGGAGCTGAATGCACCCTGTTAGTTTGCGGAGGGCTGTTCCTTACACCCTGTAGGTATGTCACTTGACACCGAATCTCCCTAGAATTTTCTAATTAACACATCGGTCTAGTTCGCCATCTTTTTAAAACATTCTTGATACCTACTCACGTTTCTTGTCATCACAGTTATATTCGAATAGGTCACAGACGTCTTCGAACATCCTGGTGATACCCAGGGAGTCCTGCCCGCAGATGGCCACGTAGTCGTGCTGGCATTGATCGGCCATCTTGCAGAAATTTATTACCTGTTACAGAAAAACAGTTCTAATAATTCATCATGAAGATATCTCTTGGAAGAAAGTGAGAGATGAGAGGAGGTTTAATTCATCAATGAAAGCACAGTAACTGAAATACGTAACGTATTTTATTTATTTCTTCTTTTAATCAGGACTGTTAATTCCATTGTCACCTTACATAGTAATTAAAAATCAATTGTTTTGAAAAAAAATATTGTAAACTATACCGCAATTTTCGCGATGTTTCACAGTTATCACATTAGAACTCAAATAATCACAAATGTTAAAATTAAAAGAAGCCGCAACTGAGTATAAAAATATTTTTCAGGCCGCATAAACAATTTTCTTTGTTTCCCATTGTGTCATAAGACTCTTGACCCAGCGCTATTCGTTTATAGACTGTGTCAAGAGGTGAGGCTAAACTACGGCTACTGCATAGAAATAACATTATTATTTCTAATTTTAGGAACAAAACGGTGATGGTAAGTTTACTAAAAGCGTTGAAAATATGTCATGCTCACTCAAATGTCTCGCTGGTGGTGGCGTGTGTGTTGGATCATTAAGTTCCCTTCAAAATGGTTGAGCTAATTGGTGCTGATCCATACGTCATGTTCGTGAACGGGCGCCGTCAGTTGGAACTGGTCGTCTCTTAGCTGCCACGGCTTATTTTTAATTTAGTTGTTTTTAGTTTATCTTTTTCATTACGGACGCTTTTAACGTGCACGTCTTTCTACATTGTTCTCACATCTATATTTTCAATATGAACGATGTAATCAATATTATGTAAAATATTTGATTTAAAAGATTGTCCGTGGAGTTTCTTGCCCGTTCTTCTCCAGGATCTACGCTTTGGAATGGGCAACTAGCTTCATTTTTATGACCGACCGACCCAAGACCGACCCTTTGACAATTCAAAAGTGCCTGTAATTGGTTTATTTGAAATAAATGCTTTGAGTTTGAGTTTGAATAATCTTAGACCAAAGCGGAATCTTACCGGTTCTAGAGGAAAAAAGTAGTCTTCAACTTCTATTTCAACGTGTGACCACACTTCTGCTGCTAATCCAATAATTACTAAACCTGAAACGTAAGGTAGTTAGGTTATTAAAAAGCATAAAATAAGCTCAGGTAAGTAGTTCTAAGAAGGGTTAAAGCTGGCGGGTGGGACAGAGTCACTTGGCAGGGTAATAGCAGTACCACTTAAAGACCTTATTGTCAAACTAACATTAATATTGGTTTTAAATACTCATTTTAGAGAATTCTGATAATTATTTTCTTTTACCGATTCCACTGGTAGAAATTAAAAAGTGAGCAATTTACTGTATTTTAGGAGCTATTCTGCTCATCCTCATCCATCATAAGATCCTAATCAGATCATCACCATTTTTTTACGAGACCAACTTATAAACCTTTCAAATAAAGAAGAACCATCGAAATCAAATCGAAGAACAATCAAAAATCCCCAACGGCAAAAAAAAAATAATCTTAAAACCTGTAAGATACCAAGTTTCGTACAGAGCCGTTGTTAAATATGACCTGTAGAGGAGTAGCAACAAACTGACAGAGGAAAGCAAATTTTGCCAGACTTGAAGCAGAGACGCTTCGCCCGATCAATAATGTCAAGATAAAAAAGCTATTGAATATGTACGTCGTACGTGATGGCGCCTATAATAAAGGAAATTAAATGGCTTGTTCTACCAAAGGCTTCCACGCCCTTTGAAAGTAAGTACTATAAAATATTATATCAAAACTATGAACAGTAACACTTACTAGTAAAAACTTTTCTAAATATCATAGTGTGCACGATCACTTCGCTGAATGAACAACATTGATCTAGCTAGGTGAACAATAACCTCTTTTGTTTACGTTGGTTAACCTAAACTATGATTGTGGGACAGGAAATTATTACAAAACACACATATTATTGAAACTTATGTGGAACGTGCAATATTTAGCAGGGGTTTTCAACATTATGATGAAAATTGCGCGTCGGACCACACACAATGAAGGGATCCGTAGCTGAAATGAATTTATCTCAAAAACAAAATTAACATAGTTAAAAAACATTTTCTCCCATCCATTGTTAAACGTCACGGTCAATTTTCCAACTACAAATTTTGTAATCCCACAAAAATATTTTTTTTATTTGATAAAGTTACAAATTAACTTTTTTCGGAATTTTTCCTTTACTTGTGCTGTGAGACCTTGCTTCTTGCCAAATTTCATAATTCTAGATCAACGGGAAGTACCCTGTAGGTTTTGATTTACTTTTTTAATTGCGTTGACTTAGAAGCTTGATTTTTTTTAGAGCTCCAAGGGACCATAGACGTAAGTATTTGATTAATATCAACTTGATATCTCCACGCATTCCTGAGAAAAAAGGTCTTGACAGACTGACAGACAGACATACAGACATACGGACAACGAAGTGATCCTACAAGGGTTCCGTTTTTTTTCTTTTGAGGTACGGAACCTAAAAATCCATTATGCTTCCGTCCGACACGCTCTTGGCCGGTTTTTCATTTTACACTAAGCGACAACCTTAATATAACTTTTTTTTGCGATCTGGCTACCCGTGCGAAGTCGGGGCGGGTCGCCAGTGCACTAGCGATAATACCTAAATACTCTCAATATCTTTGAAGTTTCATTACAGATCAATAAATCCCAAACGCCAGTAGAATAATATTTCAAAACCCTTTTAACATTATCTCCGCCTAACTCCTAATATTAATTTGGAAATGAAAACCAACCGTTTCTCCGTATTTTGTGCAAAATCTTTTAATCCTAACCTTTCGGCTAACCTTTACAAAAAGGTTACAACAATAAATACAATGGCTATCAGGAACATTAACTTTTGTTAATCTTATCGTAAAACAGGGACTCGGTACTCGTGGTCAGTTCTAATGCGACAAATAGGAACAAGATTATTATGATACAGCCTTCTGACTATTTATTATAAGGAAAACAGAGTTTTATTTATTAAGTTTCTTGTCATGTTTTTACTTATTTTTTCTGTGTCAATAAATGCCCCTTTTATATAAATGTCTTACTTCAGTGGCTGAGCCAAAGAGGATTAACCTGGGACGTAACCCCAGAGATTTCCTATGTAATGTGTCGTCGAAAATAACACATTTTCTCCTTTTTCTTCAGGAAAACTGAAGTCTCTATTTTCACATAGTTTTTTCAAAAGTGTTCACGGAAAAATCACAAGATTCAAATATAGATAATAATTCCTTTTCTTTATTCCTTTTATTGCTTTTATTGTCAACTAAGGTCCCTAAATAAAATACACAAATTATTATTGTTACAAAAAATAAACGAAAATACATATTACAAACATTAGGCACTAATTACTATACTCCATCGGTTTAGGTAATTAAATAAAGGTAAACAAGTGTCTGGTTAACCGACTAAAGAGTACAACTGTGTCGTAGCATGACAACTGAAGTGACAGGTATTACGTTTAGTCGGTTAACCAGACACGAAGTTTTTTTTTACCTTTATTTAATTACCTAAACCGATGGAGTATACTAGTAATCAATTAACTAAGTAGTACGTTGGGTCGGCGATGTATTGCGATGAGTCGAGGTGTCATGTAGCCATCTGCGAAAATGCCGATACACGACACCCTTCGGCCTAAATTCTTCTTTCATGATTTCTTCTCCAGGTGATGAGTCGGAACGCGCACCACAAAAGAGTTAAAGTTAGTTTTGTGGCACGACTCCAATTTCTCGACTATTAAGGCGAACTTGGTCTTTAACATTAAGTACTCCACAAGCTCCTGTAACTTTAAATTAAATATCAATAATAAATAAAATATAAAAGAATTATAAAATTCTATCGATTCGTTTTCTAAAAAATCTCAACCATTTATGCAAGGGTGGGTCAGCTAATGATGTGGTGACTGTACAGCTGCGTCGATGGCATATCGGTAACATGTTTGAACTAGTGAATGCAGTACCGCACTGATTGCGACAAAAAGGCTTCTTCTTCCTCTTCTCCACACGTATGAATTTCGTAATTGCACCTAACACTGTTTGTCTCTGCATCACCCAAACGTTGACTGGTAGAAAATGCCGCCTGTGTACTTTTATTGCTTGAAGTATAAAATAAATAAATTTATTTATTTAACCCATTTGGTGGAAAATCTGAAAAAATAAACAATACCAAAGATATCTTTATATTTGTTTCAGATACCAAACTTACTTTGTGTTGGTACAAAATAATGAAATTAAATAAGATTACTATTGCTTTGATGATACCGAATAATTTCAATTACCTCATTATCCTTTTCCTTTATTCCAAGACTAGTTTAATGAACAGTTTCAAATATCCGCTTTATAAATGAGTTAAGGCTCTTACAGACAGAGGCGATATCGCGTCGCGACGCGATATTGCGATATTATATCCGTAGAACAATTTCTATGGAATCGCGCGCGACCATTCACACAGGAGCGATTATCGCCCCGCGACACAGATATATCGCGTCACGTGACGCGGACTAGGTTAGGTTAGGTTAGTTAGGTTAGATATCGCCGCGATATCGCCTGGCGATATTATCGCCACGCGATATCGCGGCGATACAATACAAAATGTTCCTTTTTGTATGGTATCGCCGCGATATCGCGTGGCGATATTATCGCCAGGCGATATCGCGGCGATATCTAACCTAACTAACCTAACCTAACCTAACCTAAACCAGGACAGTTTCATTCGACGGTTCGTCGAAAAAAAACCCAACCAACCAAAACTAAGTAAGTACCTACCTAATTGAACGCAATTTTTTCCTGCTGCGAATTTTTACATGCGTCCGTGGTCCGTAACGAACACCACACGATGGGGTGGTAGGGTGGTGGGTGGTGGTAGGTACCTAAACTTGACCACACAACACGGAAAAATAATAGTAGGTACTACGTTCGTAACACAGCAGTTCGGACTCTTCGAACGTGCTATTTATTACGAAGTATTTATTTAAAAATCAAGATTTTTTAAGTAACTTAGTTAAGTACCTTTAATCCCTCAAGTGTCGAATGCATCCCATGTGTGCATAAGGAAAACCCTTTGCATAATAGTAGATAAGCTTATATCATATATATACGTAAAAAAATATCATCCGATGGAAAACTAATCATCATCATTAGTTGTGAACCTATGGGGTTCGCAGCTAACCCCCCTCGCCCCGCGTGTCAAATGCACCCCATGTGTGCAAAAGGACAAAACTTAACATAATAGTTATATATAAGCTTATATCAGATGAGCTCGTGGCTAAGTAATAACAGCCGCACGGGTCGATCCATCAGGTTAAGCTACGCTTGCCGGGGTTGGTCCGTGGATGGGTGACCATCTTTACATATCGAAACTCCTCCGTGACTCAGAAAGCACATTAAGCCGTTGGTGCCGGCTGTCATTCGTGGATCTTTGACAGTAGTTACGGGTCATCAGAAGCCCGAAAGTCTGACAACCAGGTATCGTATTACCCAGTAACTGGGTTGTGAAGGTCAGATAGGCAGTCGCTCCATGAAAAATACTGATATTCAGCTGCATCCGGTTAGACTGGAAGCCGACCCCAACATAGTTGGGAAAAGGCTAGGCAGATTGTTTTGATAAGCTTATATCACTTAAATACGTATAAACGTAAAAAAACAGACATATCAGTCTGAGGGCATAGACGTATAAAAAAAGATAGACTCCGCGCCGCGCATATCGAAAGTGAAGCACCGTACCGATCTATGTGTGCATGATTTGAGTACCTGCAAAGACGCCGTCGCGTCGCCGTCGCTCGTGTCTCGTAATGGCGGCCGGTCGGCATACTATGATGTAAATGTGTGCGCGAGGCGTATTTGTACAAACGGTCCGGCTACTTACTGTGCTTCACTTTCGATATGCGTGGCGCGGAGTCCATCTTTTTTATAAGTCTATGTCTGAGGGGTTATTAATTAAATTTTATTTTTTACGGATTTCTTTAGTTTCGAATTTACATAGGTGATTTTGGAAAACTAAATTTAATTTCTACACGTAAAAGCATTAAATTATGTAGTGTACACACGGCTACACATCAATCTAGTCATTTCCAGTTTACAATGAGCTCTTATTGTAAGGAAATCCTACACAATGCGAGATCAGCTTATACTGGAAATTATAGCTTGATCTTTAGCCGTGCGTGCGCCGGGCTGCAACAAGTTTATTCTGAATCTCCGTGAATTATTTTTTGGGTTCCGTACCAAAATGGTAAAAAAGGAACGCTTGTGGTGTGACTCTGTCTGTCTGTCTGTCACAGCTGGATATCTCAGTAACTACTGATGCTATCAACTTGAAATTTGGAATAGTTTTAGATGAGGTTTACCCAACTATTTTGCAATAAGACTATTTTTTTTTGCAACAGGGACTCAAAGGGGGTCTTAGAAATTTAAAGTGGGGCTACTAGGGCATGTGGGGTATCATATGAAAGAGCGTTTGCACATTCTCAAACTATTTTTTTTTTTGGCCGCATAGTTTTCGACTTTTGATGAAAAATGTAAAAAAAAAAACCATTCCGCCCCCCCCCCCCCCATCTCCGAAGTTTGCAAAGAGAAAAATCTGAAATTATTCTATGTGATAGAAGTTTATGTAAAGATTTCACGAAAAATAAAACGATGTATCTAAGTAGCACACTTTTTCGAAAATCGGAACGGAACCCTCGGTGCGCGAGTCCGACTCGCTCTTGACCGGTTTTTTAAATAAAATTATGCTCAATGCAAAACTGTCGTAATGCGAGTACTTACCTACACCTCTGCCTAACCCTTTGGGGACTGCAGGCGTGATGTTATGTAATGTGTGTACTGTGTCGACATAGTTGGGAAAAGGGTAGGCAGATGATGATTTTTACGGACTTCTTAGTTTCCAATTTACCGTGATTATGGCCTTCCATGAGAAAGTACCTATCTACCTACTCATAAAAAGGGCTAATAAGATGATTTCAAAATGATAAATAAGTAGGTACGCTAATATTAGGTATTTATTTTATTAAATTTTTAAGCATTAATTGTTCGTAAAATAGTACAGCTGCCATTGCAACCTATTTCGGTACCTATGCGGTAGCAGAATCTATCAGTTCGAATATTTACTCGAACACCTACTAAAATTAACTAAAATAAGTAAGTACTATACTCGACTCAATGCGATATTCAGTCAATCGACATAAATCGATTCAGTTTTAGCTCGGCACTAAGTATTTGTGCAGAAAAGATGGCATAACGAGCGACTGTTTTTCCATAAAGTATTAGGTAGGTACATAGACTTATAAAAAAAGATGGACTCCGCGCCACGCATATCGAAAGTGAAGCACCGTACCGATCTATGTGTGCATGATTTGAGTACCTGCAAAGACGCCGTCGCTCGTGTCATGTAATGGCGGCCGGTCGGCATACTATGATGTAAATGTGTGCGCGAGGCGTGTTTGTACAATCGGTCCGGCATACTTACTGTGCTTCACTTTCGATATGCGTGGCGCGGAGTCCATCTTTTTTTATAAGTCTATGGGTAGGTACTTACTCTTTAATTTCACTTCAATATCCCTGCTGAAAAATACTTACAATTTTTATTACTTACTGTGATTTATTATGACGAGAAATCTAAACAAGCCCGGACTCGCGCGATGTCGGCCGACAACGCCCGAGCTAAACTACTAGTCTAGGTCTGAGCGAGTGTACGCTAAATACTTTATTTAGTCTTTTGCGAAACGTTGCGATTGACAGACGTAAAAATGTTTAAACTTACACAAAATGAATGTGGAATTTTTAATTTCTTTAGTACAGGCGAGCGAGGCCTACCCTTTACGATGTGAAGTGTGCGTCCTACCTAATTTTGCAACCCTATGCTGATCCCGTGAAGTACTGCAGTGCTTGTACTAGATATTATACCTAATTATTTTTAAGTGTGCGTTGTTGACCTTTCTGTTCAATACAATTATGCACAGCCGGTACTGTATCAATAGTTTTACGAATCAATCAAGCCAGTCTAAGCTGACCTCACATACAATACAAGTACGATCGTTTTATCTTGGCGAGTTCGAACTTCGCGCAGAAGGCTGCGCAGTAACATTTTTTAGGAACCAAATGCGACATGAGGCGAGTGCGAGTGAGAGAACATGCGCGAAACGTCTTAGTGCCTATGTTCGGACTCGCCAAGATAAAACGTCCGTACTTGTACCTACTATTAGGCTTGCAGTAGTTGCAGTACAATAAGAGGTTAGGAGGTCAGGTGGTGTGGTACTGGAAATGTGTAGCTTGCTTGTAAGAAAAAAAACCTTTATCGTGAAATTGAAATAATAGGTAATACACAATATTCGAGTTTTGAGTCGAAATCCGCGATTAACATTAGGTACCTACAGAGGGCAGTGGCGTGTGCGGCACAGAATAAATAATAGTAGGTACTAACTTAGTGCGGCGCGGGCGGCGCGGCGACGAGCCTCCGCTGTCGCGCTGGCTAGCGGCATCTTTAAAAGGATACCTACACACTATTGACCGCGCCGCGCGCCGGGCCCACCAAAACCATTATTAAGAGGAAACGTGGGTGCTCTTTTCTCCATACAAAAATATACAAACGCTCTCGCCTGTCTTCTTTCTGGTTAAGGCGGGGAGAGTCGTAAAAACGTCGTTTAGTTTAGTGTTTTATTCGTAGATAACACGGATTTAAATTTTGAAAAAAATATACAGGGTGTAAGGGAAACGCTTCCGAAAACGAAGACAGGTGATAGGGCTAGTAATTCTCGATACGATACCATAAAAAATTCTGAAAAAAAAAATTGACAATTTTACTAATTTTGGAACGAAGTTCCTTATCGCGCGTTGTGAAAGGGGGCTAGACGGAAAAAATGGGAACGAAAAGTTGTCACGACACTTTTTGCTATAGTAAGCTATGTATGTATGTATTGTAAGCCGTGCGGCGTGCGCATGTTTCTCTGTCTGTCTCTCTCTCTCTCTCTCTCTTATAGAAAGCAAGCCAGATATTTTCATTTCTATTTCGCATTGAACAGTGTGGTGTCGCGATGATGATGATGATGATGATGATGATGATGATGATGATGATGATGATGATGATGATGATGATGATGATGATGATGATGATGATGATGATGGTGATGATGATGATGATGATGGTGATGATGGTGATGATGATGATGATGATGACGATGAGTATAAAAATAAAATTTTATTACAATTCCTTCACTAATTAATCGAAAGGAACTTCGTTCCATCCGGGTGTCCCTTGACACCTCTCAAGTTTTTTTTTTAGCAATTTTCGTACACTATGCTGTGAGAACAGTCAAATGGAACCATTATTTGCGATTAAACACATTTTTTTATTTAAAATTGTAGCATGCAATGTATTCGTAAATAAATTTCAGCTGACGCTCGCGCGTACCCTCGAGGTCACAGTGCGCGCGAGCTGTCCGACCGCAGTGCGGCCGTCGACCCCGCGTCACAGATCCCCCCCGCACCCGCACCCGCGTCCGCAAGACTCGCGAATTTCATTCATGCAAGGATCGTAAATCGTAATGATTTTCCCCTGAAACACGGTTACAATAATAATTTTGATCCGAATGTTCGCAAATTATGCTCACAAATCAGAAAAATCCAGTTTATTTTACTTAACCTTGAGACCCTTAACGAAGAAATACTTAGATATCTACTGTGATTGGAAAAGAAAAGTTTAAAAAGTTGGTTATGTACAAAGACATTGACTTTACAAGCAATTTTGTTAATTAGTTCATTACAATAATTTTGTACGTAGCACGTAGCAACAAAATTGAAATGTTTACACAACACGGTCACATTTTCTTTAGGCCTGGCGTCGATTACGTTATACCAAAAACAAAAAATAATAACAAGGCGACGTGCAACGCGACGGGGGGTGAAGGGGGAAGCGAGATGGCGGCGTCCGCGACTCCGCGCGCCGGTATCATTTGAATTCGTTTGTCGGCCGGCGCCGCCGCGCCGCACCGCGCACGCAGGCCGGCGGCGGCATGTTTGATCTTCTAGGAACGGGGAACCCAGTCAGTTAGTTCCGTTCCGACTTCGTGGGCGAACGCACGCAGCTATTCTACCGAATTTAATACTGTTTTGTTTATTTGTTAGTTTTCGTGTATCAATAATAACTAGTTATTAGTTATTATTGATAAATAATAACTAGTTATTAGTTATTATTGATAAGTTTTTAGTGCTGTTTTATTGTTTTTTACTTTTAAACAATGCCTGACGCATACGTGTACAGTGCTCGTTTCTTTTTGTGGGGGTCTCGTGGGGGTATGTGATGAAAGAGTGTTTGATCGAGAATGTGACAGTGCTGATGAAATGCGGGGCAGAATAAGTGCAGAATGGGGTTGGATCTAGAATCGTTTGGCAGGAGGAGGGGGGTGAATGGGGTGAAAGTTGGTAGGGGTTGGGTCCCTGATTATAACGCTACCACTCTCATTACAAGGTAATGCATATTTTTTGAGAAATTAATAAAAAATATTTCTAACCTCAAATCAGATAAACAGTGAAATGAAATGTCAAAATGGGCGATTGACAACCAAATTTGTATCAATATATTGTCTGCGGTGTAAAATGTCGTGTAAAATACGTGAAACGAAACGCAAAAAGAAAAAAGTCAGTGTCATTCAACCTAGAAATTCTGCTCAGAAGGAAGTTAGTGTGCACCCCACTTTATAGTTAAAATAGGTCGAATCTGTCCCAAAACCGAATCGGGGCACCCCGACTTTACGTAGACTTTTGGCTGGCATACTAGAGTGTATATAAAAACCCGGAGGTGCGGAGGGAGAGCAGCCCCCGCCCGCTGTAACAAAGGTTAGGCACCCATGCGAGCCGCAGCGGCTGAGGTTGGTCGCCGGAGGCGACCAGCAAACCGAAGCTGCGGAGGTGAGCATGGGTGCCTGTCCTTTGTTACGTAAGGGCGAAGGGGCTGCACTTCCCGCAGCGCCGGAGACGTTGCAGAAGCAACTTAAGTGTTTAGAGGTTAGGTTACAATAATTAGTTTTTTTTTTTCAAGAATGGTGCTTACCTTTACATTGCAGTGGTGGGGGAGGGTGCGTTAGGGTACCCCCCACCCCCCTCAACCCCTACTTCTGCCATACGATACTAAAAGTAACTTTAAAGTGTTTTGAGGTTAGGTTACAATAATTAGTTTTTCTCAAGAACGGTGCATTACCTTTTCATGGGAGTGGTGGGGGGGGGCTCAGGGTACCCCCCTCCACCCCCCACACCACCCCCACCCCCCTCCTCCTGCCAAACGATTCTAGATTTTAACCCATAAATCCCTTGACTCGGCCGTACGGAGAGCTTGGCGCCCGCGCGCGCGCGGCAGTGTCGGCGGTGTCTCGATTGTGTCAGTGACCTCACGTTTTGTACGATTTCCATTGCGCGCTAAAGAAATTTGAAGTTTTCAAAATAACCAATTTAAAGCGAAAGGTTAGTGAAATCCGTTTGCATTTAGGTTGTATATAATATACCTTCTGGCTTCGGAAGCGTTCCCCTTACACCCTGTATTACTTAGTTCAGACTTCGATCTAGAAATTTCGGCCGTCCGATACACAAAATTACTTGCACTTTACTGCATCCAATTAAATCGCAAAGACAAGTCTAATTGTGATCTTTAATCTTATTTCATTTGAGTTACATTAGGCTTTGAACAATAAAACTTATACCATAATAAAGGTCGTAAAAAATTCGAGATATAACGGCCGTCATAATGTGAAATATTAAAATACCTGTACCACTAATTCCAGCATCAATTGTTTTCAGCTTCGCAAACGCTCGCCCTGAGCCGTTTAGGTCCGAGCGGAACGTGACGGAGGTCGGACGTGTGCCAATTTTTCGAACCCGCCACCCCCGCTAACTTCTGTCACCGGCTGCGACCGGTAAAAATTAGCATGTGTTGAAAACAGTTGAATTTAAACGCTATGCCTATGTAAATAAAGACGTCACGCGCGCAAAAGCTTTATTGGTATTTATTTTTATCACGGCCTATGTTTACCAATCACATCAAGTGTGTAAAACAGTTGAATTTGAACCCTACACTGGAGCTTATAAAGCCGCCTGACGCGCAAATTTTTGGTTCACTATTTTCAAATCTCAAATAGGTAGGTGCCACAGAATAAAGTTACTACGGGTGGTTTTATAATGAATATCGGATAGGAAATGAGATTTCTTCATAACATCACGCCTGAATTATTTCAAAGGGTTGGGCAGGGATGTTCAGAATATAAGTAGGCCCTCAAATGTATTTTTCTTTATACTTTTTTTCTGTATACCTACATAAATAAGTTTTTTTTTTAAATTAAGTTTTTTTTCTAATTAGGTATCTTCTTATTTTTTTTTTGTATTTGAGGACGCTGAAAACGATAGTGGGGTCAAAATGAAAATCCAAGATGGCGGCTGCGAAAATATTCAAATTTTTCGACATGGGTGTCATTTCGTGGTATTTGAGTTCGCTGAAAACGATAAAGGTCTCAAGCTAATTTCGACCTTATTGACATTTTACAAACCCTTTGTTTTTTGGTCCAGAATACTCGGTAAATGATCTGGAAGCTGAATTTAACAAAAAAACATGAATGTCAATAAGGTCTAAATTCGCTTGACACCTCAGAAAGTGTC
Source organism: Cosmia trapezina (assembly GCA_905163495.3). NCBI lineage: Eukaryota > Metazoa > Arthropoda > Insecta > Lepidoptera > Noctuidae > Cosmia > Cosmia trapezina. The sequence continues at coordinate 14,085,583 of LR991042.1, forward strand.
TACATTATTATGCACATCATTTCTAGGGTGTCAAGCTAATTTCGACCTTATTGACATTTTCCAAACCATTTGTTTTTTGATCCAAGATACTTGGTAAATGGTCTGGAAGCTAAATTTAACAAAAAAACATGAATGTCAATAAGGTCTAAATTGTTATGTAACACATCATTGTTATGTAGCTGGACATCACTAACAGCACATTCAGCACAATACAGTCGGTGGTGTCGCATGGCGTGGGGAATAGTAGTTTCTGTCATTCCCCACGATACCATGCCAGTGGTATCGTTTTTAGTGGTGTCGCTGTCGTGGGGAATGAACGTAAAGTAAAATGGTGCGCGGCGCGTAGTTTTGAATCGTACGGGTATATAAGGTCTTCGTGTCAGTCAGATTTTAAATCCACCTTATTCACAAAAATAAATAAGTCTAAGTAGTTATTTTTATTTATTTTAACTGTTCAAGTTTACAATGCATACCTAATCTGTCTAAAACTTTCAAAAATACTTACTAGAAAAATAAAACAAAATAAACTTAAGTATACTAATCAGTTCAAGTTTATTTACTGCATTGCTCTATTCTGTGACGCAACATAGTACCTACTCGAGTTCATGAACTCATGAGCGGTGCGCTTGGCGCGCGTTTCCCGCGCATCGTAATTTATTACGTATCGCTACTCCTTGCGGGGGCTGCGGTAAGCGTTTATTAATACCTACGGCGCTTGAAAGATCCTGGCCTTAATGACCATAAAGCAATGATTTTTTACAGAAATATAAATATCACATACTTACGCCTAGTGTACCAATTTGACAACTATTAACGAAAAAAGAAAAACATAGGGGCATAGTATATATCCTTTTTATTCAGTTTATGAAATATCTTTTAAATTGGTCCAATATTGGAGGAGGAAATAGGCGAGAGCCAAACCTCGAAATGTGACTTTTTACATAGGCTATTTAGTCGGATCTGCAGTTGTCCTTATCGCACGAATTCGAGGGCGGAGCGCTCGCAGAGCGACAGCAATACCTTCTTAAAATACCTAATTTTCAAAAGTCTGGCTGCCCCCATTTCCTCTTATTAATGTATCTCTTAAGAGTTCAGTGCAATAAGGAATGATGAATGATTAACATTTGTTAGGACATTTTAGTTTGAAATGGAGAAATTATTGTTTTTTAGTTATGTAATTCAATTTACTTATTAAGAATCATCAAAACAAAAATCTAATCAACAAAATCATCAACATTGCAATGACATAAGTACACAACTATTTTGCTTATGATTTTATTTAACTTTGGAATAAAACGTTAATTAAAACTAAGTAGGTACTTAGCACAGACGTACGGTCTACGTACAAAATTGCGGCAGGAAAAAATTGCGTGCCGCGCTTTGAATGGAACAAATACAAAGTGGTACAATACGTACTTATATGTTGCACGGGCGCGATTTTCCCGACCCCGACGTGATTTTTTATTGCGCAGCTCACACATTTTGATTTGCAACCTAGGAGTTGAGCGCCGAATGAATGCGAATACGACGTTCTATAAGTACTTACTTGAGTTCGCACGGGCCCGTAAAAAAACCGGCCAAGTGCGTGTCGGACTACGCACAATGAAGGATTCCGTAGTTGGTCTTATGAAATTATCCCAAGGACAATCTTAACATTATAGTTGAAAAACATGTTCTCCCATATATTCCAACAGTAAACGTAAGTTTGTACTCACTATATTGAGAGATTTACCATGTTATTTTTCTACAGGTATGGAACTATTTTCTGTGTTTTTTTCTACATTTTAGGCTCAGTAGTTTTGGAGATAAGGGGGGGGGAATGGTAAATTTTCGTCTATTTTCTTAAATAACTTTAAAACGATTTATTTAAAAATTATAAAAAAAAAATTGATACCGTTAGCAAAACTTTTTTTTTTCTTTTTTGGCCCCTAAAAGTGACCCCCATATTCAAAATTCATTTATTTACTTTAGTCATACGTGTTTGGGTCACAGAAATCCATATGTGTACCAGATTCGGAGTAAATTGGCTGTGACAGACGGACAGACAGACAGACAAACAGACACACGAGTGATCCTATAAGGGTTCCGTTTTTTCCTTTTGAGGTACGGAACCCTAAAAATCGCCTGCTTTGGTCAGGACTCAGCAGGAATCAGGAACGCAGGCAGACTTGCGTGCCGCATGCTGAAGGCCGCGGCGCACGGTCCACAATATAAAGATGATCAGTATTGTATATTCAATGAGGGGATTAGGCGCACAATGCCACATTCGCAAAATGACCTAATGACGCAAAATGACATATTCGCAAGTAATATAATACTGTATATTCATACAAACGGTCGGAACGTGAGTCATACATACCTGCGCACCTCGAGTTCGATTTAGCACTCGGTACCCATGTACCTCATACACCTTTCACACCAGCGCGGCGCGTCGTCGCGCGCGATATCGCGCCGCACACACGCACGCGCACTACACGAGCTCGCGCGGTCTTGTCGTAGAACAGGTATTTTCTTTATTCTAATCCCGAACAAGTTAAATTGAACCTTATAGTCATCATCATATGGTCGTATTCCAGCCGAACGCGGAAACTACGGAGCTAAAAACATCTGACCGCTTGAACAATAGAAGCGCATTCCACAGCGATAAGAATTCATAGAAAAAACACCTCGTTCAAATGGATGTTATGATGTATAGTTATGAATATCTTTGCAACTAAGTAATTAGCGTATTATTAAGATAACCAAGTTTTACGAACGTTTTTGTTTGAAGATTTCGTGTACAGTTAAAATATAAAATATACAACGTGTAACGTTAAATGCGCAAAACCTCTTAAGGGGTCATTGTACTCATCATTATGAACCACTTTTACTATGTGACCAAACCTGAAATCGCGAAAAAAAAAATCAGCTGTTCATTTATGTTCGCATAACTAGTCAAAATGTACTGAACAGCAGATTTTTTTTTCGCGATTTCAGGTTTGGTCCCATAGTAAAAGTTGTTCATAATGATGAGTACAATGACCCCTTAAGAGGTTTTTCGCATTTAACGTTACACGTTGTATATAGATTTTGTGTAATTGTTGAGTAAATTAAAATGATTTCAAAATTATGAGTAAGCGGTTAGTCCCGCTATGCTCTAGTCCCGCTATGCTCGACTCGTAAAATACCTACTAAAAAGTTTCGTTATGCACGAAATTCTTCGGTTCTACGTAAACAATGGAAGGTACAGTTGGAAAGAAAAGTGTTTGAATTCAAGTTAAATTTTTTATAGCGCTATTCGTATAAGTGTAAGCGTCTGTACGTTAAAATTTGTTTTGTCTCGTTCTGACTATCAATGATAGATGAATTTCAGAGCGAAATGTTTATGAATAGAGCTGTAAGTCAATACTGGACCCACAAAATTTAAGGAACACACTAACAGTTTTCTTCATCACTGCCCGCGAATGTGATTTCGTGCATAGCGAAACTTTTTAGTAGGTATTTTACGAGTCGAGCATAGCGGGACTAGAGTATAGCGGGACTAACCGGGTAATTACCCGGTTAATCCCCAGTCATAAACATTTCGCTCTGAAATTCATCTATCATTGATAGTCAGAACGAGACAAAACAAATTTTAACTTACAGACGCTTACACTTATACGAATAGCGCTATAAAAAATTTAACTTGAATTCAAACACTTTTCATTCCAACTGTACCTTCCATTGTTTACGTAGAATCGAAGAATTTCGTGCATAGCGAAACTTTTTAGTAGGTATTTTTGAGTAAGTTACCTACTTACTTATAATTTTGAAATCATCTAGCCCTTTTTATGAGTAGGTAGTTACCTTCTCATACAAGGCCATAATGTACACTACATAATGTGCTTTTACAAGTACCTATACGTAAAATAAAGTTAACTTTTCTGAAATCACGGTAAATTGGAAACTAAGAAGTCCGTAAAAATCATCATCTGCCTACCCTTTTCCCAACTATGTCGACACAGTACACACTGTAGTGACCTACACAATCATTATTATCATACGAGCGCATCACACGTCTGCCCGCCGCCATAGCGCGCAGCGCACTGAGCGACCGAAAGGGAGCGCTGTATAATCTATGGCGCGCGCGGCGCGCGCGCCGCGTGCGTGTCCTCTCCGAATGATGATCAGATGATGTTTTTTTACGTTTATACGTATTTATGTGATATAAGCTTATCAAAACAATCTGCCTAGCCTTTTCCCAACTATGAGCATGTTGCGGTCGGCTTCCAGTCTAACCGGATGCAGCTGATGAATACCAGTATTTTATATGGAGCGACTGCCTATCTGACCTCCACAACCCAGTTACTGGGTAATACGATACCCCTTGGTAAGACAGGTTGTCAGACTTTCGGGCTTCTGACGACCCGTAACGAAGATCCACGAACTGTCAAAGATCCACGAATGACAGCAAGGACCAACGGCTTAACGTGCTTTCCGAGTCACGGAGGAGTTTCGGTATGTAAAGATGGTCACCCATCCACGGACCAACCCCGGCAAGCGTAGCTTAACCTGATGGATCGACCCGTGCGGCTGTTATTACTTAGCCACGAGCTCCTCTGATATAAGCTTATATATAACTATTATGTTAAGTTTTGTCCTTTTGCACACATGGGGTGCATTTGACACGCGGGGCGAGGGGGGTTAGCTGCGAACTCCATAGGTTCACAACTAATGATGATGGTTTCCCATAGGATGATGTTTTTTTACGTTTATGATATAATCTTATATACTATTATGTAAAGGGTTGTCCTTATGCACACATGGGATGCATTCAACACTTGAAGGGTTAAAGGTAACTAAGTTATTTAAAAAATCTTGATTTTTAAATGAATACTTCGTAATAAATATAAATATGTATATAAATAAATATCCTTGGACATTTCACACAACGCCATCTAGTCCCAAGCTAAGCAACCTAATGCTTGTGTTATGGTAACGAGATGGCTGATAAACTACTTACATACATTTTTTTTTTTTTTTTTTTTTGTAAATACATACATATTATAGATAGAAAAACACCCATACTCGGAACAAATACTTGTAGGTCGTACAAATTATTTGTTCCGTGCGGGAATCGAACCCGCGACATGCTGCGCAGCAGTCAATCGCTCAACCACGGCGCCAACCGTGTCGTCAGAATAGTATAATAGCAATGACATTAAACATCTAGTAAATAGCACGTCCGAAGAGTCCGAACTGCTGTGTTACGAACGTAGTACCTACTATTATTTTTTCCGTGTTGTGTGGTCAAGTTTAGGTACCTACCACCACCCACCACCCTACCACCCCATCGTGTGGTGTTCGTTACGGACCACGGACGCATGTAAAAATTCGCAGCAGGAAAAAATTGCGTTCAATTAGGTAGGTACTTAGTTTTGGTTGGTTGGGTTTTTTTTCGACGAACCGTAGAATGAAACTGTCCTGGGTTAGGTTAGGTTAGGTTAGGTTAGGTTAGTTAGGTTAGATATCGCCGCGATATCGCCTGGCGATAATATCGCCACGCGATATCGCGCCGCGCTAGTGTGAAAGGTGTTGCGACGCGATAATATCGCAATATCGCGACGCGACCGTCGCGACGCGATATCGCCTCTGTCTGTAGGAGCCTTTACTCGTTGCGCACGCGTCGCTTTGCAGGTGGTCTCTCTAAGGAAGATTATTTAATGTTGTCATTATTATTTTAAACATTAATTTGATTTAAATATTGCAAGTGCTTTTTATATTTAATTGCAATTCAGATCTGTTATTGGTTTTAGCTGAAAACTGTCGCAAGCCTCATCACCAATTTTCAAAACTACCGGAAAACTTTCCAAGTAACGCCCTTTTTGAGCACCAAAATGACTCAACACTCTCCATTAAATTATTGTTCACATATAAAACTTTTTTAAATATTCACATAAATATAAAGACTTTTTGGGCATTTCAGGGTTGTTCCCGTAATAAAAGTTGTTTGGTCTAAATCCTGAAAAGCGGTCATTGTACTAATCAATCACCGCTTTTTAGGATTTAGTTATTTCAATAAAACCACAAAAATATAGGTAGATAAAGTTAACGTCAACATTTGCGTATTTTGCCAACTTTTATCACCAATCACAACTCGTCTGCGAGATCCAATTAACTCTTCAATTTTATCAACAGTGTACAATGAGTGGCTTCGACGTCCCGAACATAACTGAAGACAGCCGATATCTGCCGAGTTATTAATTGAGCATTGTGGGCACGCGCAATGGGACGTGCACAAGAGCACTCCGCTCTTATCTTTATGAAGACGCATGAGCGAAGTAAGCGGTCTTACTATGAGTTTAACTAAGCTTGGAAAGTGCGAGAGAATAGGTTAGGCTAGATTTAAAAACTAGCAAGAATTAAATATTCAAAGAAATGTATCTTTTAATATATTTATTTTAATTTTTAAATATTCAAAGAAATATCTTATAATATATTTATTTTAATTTTTACATCGTTTATAAGTACTAAATTAACTAACAAACTATTATAATAAAAATTTAAAAACCTAACCTAATTATGGTGTCGAAAAATTCCTCTTCATCGCAGTCGACTGATAATGTATAGGTACAAAAGACTGGCGATGGCGGCATTGCCACGTTGTATTGCAATGCTTAGTTTCTGGCCAAGGTAAAAGCTAGCCCTACCAACGGCTGGTTGACTCTTCCCGTGACCCATTTCACAAGAAGTGTCAACCAGTCGTTTGTGTCAAACATGAGCACTCGGACCCCACGGCCCGAAAGGGTTTCAATTCCAAACGCCTCAAAGATATTAGTTCGGGGAAAAAGTTTCTTCGTATTTTAATACACAAATTCAAGACATTTTTTTTTTCATAAACGTGTATATGTGCAATTTTACAAATGGGTCAAAACTGTTTTGTGGTAAACCCCCTTTTTGGTTATGTCGTAACTATTAATTTGCCGATCTTGCTCCACTTTTCCAAAAATGGCATCGACTTTATCCGTAACAGGGCGACTAGAAGCGACCACAGCGAGCAGCAAGCATCTTTGACATCAAATTCCCGGACTGAAAATACTTGAACCAACTTTGTGGTACTCTTCCTGACATTGTGTTAAGTCCATAAATGTCACAAATACACAACACATATACTCGTATGTCATAGATACATAAAAAGGAGCCTGATAGCAGCTTTAGTAAATACATATTTATACCTAGTGCACCAGGGCGTTCAAATGGTACGCGCGGCTACATATCGAGCTTTTCCAGTATAAACTGATCTCGCATTATGTAGGATTTCCTTACAATGAGAGGTTAGCTTATACTAGAAATAGCTGTATAGCTTGATATGTAGCCGTGTATACATGCATCGAGTCTTTAGTTTTCACAGGGCCGTACTTTTTTTTAAAGTGGATCTACCATAGCCGTTGTACCCTATTACTGTAGGACATAATATCTTCAGTTCCATCTGAGACATTTAAAAAAATACGTAAACAATTACAAAGCTCAAGCTTTTAAAATAATTCAGCCGACAGAGTTAATAGCTGTACTCCTGAAAGTAATATTGTTTAAATGAGAGTTAAGTTGTTACTTTCAAAACCTCATTAAAACTGTTAAAACTGTTCCTTAAAACTTCTTCTATATTCAATCGAGAACCCACAGTAGGGTGAGCAACTGAAATCTATAATTTAACAATCATCTGGGGCAGTTACGATGCGCTATGTCAGCTCGACTCAGGGCAGCTATAACCTTGGTCGTATTTTGCGACCTTCCCGACCTGTACGACCGACGTGACGTGACACCGGTTTGTTTTCAGCTTTATTATCAGGAAGCGTGGAGCCTAATGTAGGTTTAACTGTTGCGCGTGTAAACTTTAACGCTAGTAGGTTAGCAGTAGGCTTTCTAGACTCTCAGTTAGATAATTTGGATTTTATCTCGTCTACGGCTGATTTTATCAGTCTGTTTTACCCGTGGAATAAAATTAACGTCTGAAAAATTCATAATTTTTAACCGACTTCTAAAAAAGGAGGAGGTTCTCAATTCGGATGATTGTATTTTTTTTTTTTTTTATGTTTGTTCGCGCATAACTCCTTCGCTTGCCAACCGATTTGAAAAATTATTTTTTTGTTGGAAAGGGTATACTTCCCAAATGGTCCCATCTTTTTCAAAATCCAGTTCTGATGATGGATCCTGGAGAAATCGAAGGAACTCTTCAAATATTAAAGGCACACCTATAGCGATTTGGGTATTTTTTATAGTAGCTCGTGCATTTGCTCTCGGAAAGCACCACTTGGTGAAGTGGAACTGATGATGAAGACCACAGATGGCTACCGGAACTACTCAATAATAAATATTTCACGGGTTGCGATTCGATTACTTTAATATGGGTGCTAAGCAATTTCCGCTCGTCACACAATGCGTGTGGTGAGAGGTTGTTGAGGAGTTCTCCTGGTTCTTACCAGCAGAAATCCTCAAAAATTAACGTTCCAGCATCGGGAAAAGCAATATTCTGTAACATGTGATGAGCAATTGACATTAGACTATTGTAACTTATACCAATTATAAACAGACCCACTAAAAAGCGAGAAATAAAAACTTTTTAACAAAAAAAAAACCGACTTCCAAAAATCACTACAAAGTGAAAAATAACTTTGATTTCGGAAGTCAGTGGCAAAAAAAAGAAAGTAAATAAAAAACGAGACACCTACTTCCGAAATCAAAGTTATTTTTCACTTTGTAGTGATTTTTGGAAGTCGGTTTTTTTTTTTTGTTAAAAAGTTTTTTATTCGCAGAATTAGACTTATTTGACTTATACATAAAGCTGAACAGTTGGTTTGATTGAACGCACTAATCTCTGGAACTACCAGTCAGATTTGAAAAATTCTTCTTGCTTTTGATAGCCCAGCTCTTGAGGAAGGTTCTAGCGTGATGTTTAGTAGCCTATAGGCTACTAAACATCACGCTAGAACCCTTAGGAGCCGAGCAAAAAGGAAAAAAGACAGAACGCTAAGCGAAAACGAAGTAATGTTAGCGCGGGCAGGCGATGCGATGCGGGTAGGTCGGGGAAATAAGAAATTACTAGTACTTGGTATAATAGGCGGCACATGACAAATAAAGAACTATTACTATTACTATTACTATGTCGACGGCAGCCGCGCCGACGACTGCAGTTGCCTCTGCCGTCGACTCGTGCCGCTCGTGTGTATAAATAAGCACATAGATGAAGTACTTAGTTAAAATTATACATTTCACTGGTTAAAAGAACTGAATAATGTATCTGTTAGAAAAACAAAATTACCACCAAAAGTTTCAGGTTAAAAACTTCATGTCATTTTTAGGTTAAGGTTCAGTGGAAAATGATGGACGGATGAACGGACGGACGGAAAGGCGGACGGACTTAGGGCGTAGGCCCCCAGTTACGAGTGGGTTTTTCCCGAGCGCTGCGCATTTTAGCGGATCATCTAGCTACCCTTTTCCCAACTATGTTAGGGTCGGCTTCCAGTCTAACCGAATCAGTATTTTACATGGAGCGACTGCCTATCTGATCTCCAAAACCCAGTTACTGGGAAACACGATAGCCTAAGCAAGGCAAGACTGGTTGTCAAACTTTCGAGAATAGCGTGCTTTCCGAGGCACAGAGGGTCGAGACATTAATATAATTATATTATAAATCGATACATTAGTGTATTTTATGTCATAAATGGAATTCACCCATCCAAAAGCCGACCTCGGCAAGCGTTGCTTAACCTTGAAGATAGACCCGTGCGGTATTTAGCCATGAGGGCCCGAAATGTCAAACTATCAGTAATGTCAAATACAAAAAATGGAAGTGGAAAATCTTGACTAAGGAGGACCCATTACACTTCGAACTCAGTCCACTTACTTATAATAAGTTACGTAAGATATTTGTACAAGTAATTCTTAGAATATGTAACAGAGGCGTAGGCTGTGACGTCAAACATGTTAAGTTTGCTTTCGTACCGTTGCGCGTTGTTTGCGCTCGCGCACCGCTCCTGTTTGTAGACGATTTTGTTGGAAAATAACTATAATAATTATCACTTTTATTTGAAAGATCACGCTTTTCAGCAATTCTCATCTTTAGCTAGAAGTAAGTTGAGATTTAATTTTATTTGGATTTATGAATTGATGTAAACTCAACTCACGACTATTACGAGCATTCTTAGTTTTACAAAGGGAACAGATGGAATTGGAAGGATTAAAGATACGTTTCAATACCTCCAAATAATTAGTTCTGGTAAGCAAAATTCTGATCCAATGGGCACTGCAAAACAGCTCTAATTTCGTAAATAATACTTATGTACTGTGAGGGGTCGAACCTCACAGGGGTATAGCTATTCTACCTATAAATTAAAGATGGAGAGGGAGCTCAAGAGGGCCGAAAGCCTTATCTATAAAATAACTCAGTTTCAATTTAAAATATAGAGCTAGTACATAATAAACATTTTAATAGATTGACTTATATTATACTAGCTTTTTCCCACGGATTCGCCCGCGTGGAAGTTTCAAGTCTATTAACTCAAGGAAAACGATTTTTCATACAAAGTTTTTAGCTTGCTAATAAGTAATCTGTGAGCTAGTTCGGCTTTTCTTCAAAAGTAATTCGATGTTTGAATGACAGAATGTCAGCCTGTAACATACCTACTAAGGTCTTATCTGTGCTAAAGTTGACCAATGCAACAAACCTCTACACTACTTTAAGGTTTTCATTTACTATTTGTAAAATTGCTCTAGGTACTACATCGTCAATACAACCAGCAGATATTTGCGAAGTTATCCGTAGCAGAGACGTAGGCGTGTGTCTCGAGTCTTTTCACATGTCAAGTTTACCTTTGTACCGCTGCGCTGGTTGCGTTGGTGCACCAACAAACCACCGCTCCTGTCGCCTGCTGCCGTTTGTTCAAATATACTTACTATGTAGTGTACTGTGTGTGTGTGTAAACCTGTGTTATTACTAAATAAAGTATCTTTTAACTTTGAAAAATAAAGAAAATGTTTTTGCGCTTACTTCATCAAGGTACGAAATAAAACGTTTGATCCTTAAAAAAAACAACAAACAAAACACAAAAAAAAACAAACTTAACAAAGCACACAAAAACAAAGCTACAAACAAAACAAAGCTACAAAAACAAAACACAAAAAACAAAGCTACAAAGCTTTTTAAAAGGGTCCTATCGTTGAAATCAGACGGAAAAACTGAATTTTCCTCATTGGAACCAAATGTAATAAGCCAAAACCCACTTAAAGGATTATCTCTTATCCCAAACTTATGCGTAGTTCTTATTTCTAACTCAATTACGTATTATGTACTTATTTGTGTCACTCATCTAAATACACATGACAACGACATTAAAACAGACTAAAACGATAAGAAACTTGCGCGCGCGCATGCATCACGTAAAACAATGCTCAGTGTAATTTTATTCTTAAATGTAATTTCGTGTTAAGTGTTAAGAAATTAAGCGGAGATAACGTTAAAAGGGTTATGAAATATTGTTCTACTGGCGTTTGGGATTTATTGATCTACTGTAATGAAACTGAAAGGTATTGAGAGTATTAGGTATTCGTGTAAGTCGCTTAGTGCAAAAAACTTTTTAACAAAAAAAATCCTTCCAATGAAAAAACACTACAAAGTGAACAATTACTTTAATTTCGGAAATCGGTATCTTTGGTTTTGTATTTTCGTTTTTTGCCACCGATTACCGAAATTAATAGTACATTTTGATACAAGTGGAGAACGTTTGTTATTGCATTCGAGGCGGAATTAACACCCGAGCCGTAGGCGAGGTTGTTGTTGAGCCGAGAACTGCAATAACAAAATGTCCACGAGTATGAAACGACGTTTTTCAATACACTTTTGAAGAAATAAAATAAAATAAAGGAAAATATTTTTGTCATGAATTATTAGGAAACTATGATGTAAATTTCCTTTTTTTTTTTCGCGCTTTGCTTTCGCCAGGTTGAAGGAGAAGCAAAGGTATAAAGCCGATAAACAGCCTAATATGAATAATAGAAAATTCTAATATTTTCGAGTTTAGAACACAAATAAATGTTAATTTGTTCATAAACGTTTTTGATGATATTCTATTTGATGGTGACGTCAGCGGAGCTGACGTCACCATCAAATATCTCCAGCATTAAGTTCACTCATTGCAAAAATGAACACACCCAATATAACAAATCACGTTTTATTTTTAATACTAGTAAAACACAATTAATAAGACAGCCTTAAAATCTAAATTAATAATAGGAATCGTACTCACAAGATATTCTAGCAAACACCACGGGTTAGGCGGCAACTCGTCCAACTTCGAAACTGGGACCTGGGACCATTTCCACCTTTTATAATTGTTAAGGGGCAACTCGTCCTACTTCGAAACTGGGATCTGGGACCAATTCCACCTTTTCTAATTTGATAATAGGCAACTGGGCCCCCGTTAGTTAAGGTATTGGGACGATAGCACTACTGAATATTCTCTAGGGGTTTAGTCCCCATAAAGTGATACTGGCTGTAGCAACAAGGGAAAATAAAACAACATCGAGAACGGGTCTTATCGCGATATTCCTTTTATTTTTATTTTTTTTTTTCTTCTTTTTTTCTTTCTTTTTTTTCTTTCTTTTTTTTCCTTTCTTTTTTTCCTTTCATTTTTCCTTTCTTTTTTCCTTCTCCTTTTTTTTCCTTTTCTTTTATTGTTTTTCTTTTTCCTTTTATATTGTGTACAAATCGCGGAAGTTTAATAACTGAAGGTTAATTGATCTCATTCGTTTTATGTAATCATACCATAGATATAAGAAAGAAGATGTGCCCAGTAGTTTAAAATGGAAGCATTCCCGTTTGAGCTCCGATTTTTAGAGCACCCAAGGTATTCCCATTTGAGCACCAATCAATATTTTAACGTGGTGCTCAAAGGCGACCAATAAAAAATATTCAACTTTATTCCCGTTTGAGCACCTACGGTCCAGTAGCTTCTAGTGATGGGGTGTATAATAAAACATATCGATACAAACATTCTGAAAGTCAAGATTTGCCTCCTACGGTCACTGACTTTGACCTCAAGGACACCAACCATGAATATTGACCTGTTACTGCTCCTAAGAATCGCTGATCTTGACTTTCAGAATGTTAACGTTGAGATCAGGTTAAAGTCAATGACCCTGAGTTCAAGGTCAGTGATCTTAGGAGGCAGATCTTGACTTTCGGAATTTTCACCTTGAGGTCAAGGTCAATGACTCTGACTCTGAGGTCAAAGTCAGCGACTTTAGGAGAATTGCAGAATTTGACTTTCGGAATTTTGACCTTGAGGTCTAGGTCAAAATTCTGAAGGTCAAAATCTGCAATTCTCCTAAAGTGACTGACTTGGACCTCAGGGTCATTGGCCTTGCTCTCAGGGTCATTGACCTTGACCTCGAGGTCAAATTCCGGAAGTCAAGATCCACGATTCTCAGAAACAGTAACAGGCCAATAATTATGGTAGTTGACCTTGACCTCAAGGTCAAAATTCTGAAAGTCAAATTCTGCAATCAGGGTCAGGGTCATTGATCTTTAGGTCAAGGTCAATGACCCTGACCGTGGTCAAAATTCCGAAAGTCAAGATCTGCCTTCTAAGGTAACTGACCTTGAACTCAGAGTCATTGACTTTAACCGCAGGGTCATTGACCTTGATCTCAACGTTAACATTCTGAAAGCCAAGATCAGCGATTCTTAGGGTCAAAAAAAAAAAGAAGGAAAAAAAAAATATCCCGATAAGACCCGTTCTCGATGTTGTTTTATTTCCCTTTGCTACAGCCAGTATCACTTTATGGGGACTAAACCCCTAGAGAATATTCAGTAGTGCTATCGTCCCAATACCTTAACTAACGTGGGCCCAGTTGCCTATTATCAAATTAGAAAAGGTGGAATTGGTCCCAGATCCCAGTTTTGAAGTAGGACGAGTTGCCCCCTAACAATTATAAAAGTTGGAAATGGTCCCAGGTCCCAGTTTCGAAGTTGGACGAGTTGCCGCCTAACCCAACACCACTTGTCTTCACAAACTTCTGCTTGGCAATGTGGCTTCGCAGCAGCCCGCCTTTTCAATCATAAAATATGGCGTCCTCGTTGCGAAGTCATTACACTCACTTATTTTTTTATAAATTGCAGGTAACATTGATTACAAAGTAATTAACTATAATTTGTTAATTCGTTTTACTATTTTTAGCAGTCGATTTTAACATTGAATTAATTTTCTGTTGCTTAAAACAATTAAACATTTAAAACACGCGCCATCTTTTCCGCTTGACCAATAATATTTCAATCAACTGTTTGATATACAAAATGAACCAAAAATATTTTTTAAACTAACGCATATCGCTTATTAATCAGAACTGAATTTAACAATCAATAACTCGTTTTTAAACCTAAGTTTGAGTAAGCCTTCAGTTATGGTTTGCTGTTATAGTAACCGCAAATCATAACACGGCCTTTTACATTGAAAAGTAGCAAACTGACCACATTAATTAAATCTAAACTATTTTAAACCTATGCAGTCATATTTAACAGTTAAATTTGAACTTAAAGTAAATATTTTTAAAGTTTACGTAAGCCTTGCGTCGACATATTCATATTCAAAAAATATTAACGCCGTAAAGACGCATACCTCTTTGCCGAGATTAAAAAAAAAACATTCACTTCCGAATAGAGAGTTGTGAATAGAGGCATTGAACCAATTTGGAGTAAGTATAGGTAACTATAAGTTATCTGTGGCAATTTTTATTCCCGCACACGTGCGGGAAAATGAAAAGTCGCACGCGTGTGAAATACATTGCACTGTGAACCTAATCGTAGTGCGATATGAACCAGTTTTCGAGGAAGTGTATTGAAAAGTTATTTTCCAGTTTGTAGTAAATTTTTTTTGGAAGTCGGTTTTTTTTTCTTTTTTATAAAAATGGTTTTATTTTCACTTTTTAGTTGTGGTACCTACCCCACACAAATTCAAATACCACTACCTGCAAAAGAAATTAGAACATCATCCACATAGACTGTGTGTAAAATACGTAGATCTTATTGAAGCTAACTCAAAAACTACCCAAAAGCAAAGTTAATAAATTTTACATGAGACCAACTTCGAGGTATGAAAAAAATCCCGAATATAAAACAAGAATCTTTCAAATCGGACTACTCCGTAAAAAGTTATGCGTGGTCTTTTTCTTTTTAGGGTTCCGTACCAAAATGGTAATGGTAAAGATTATAGGAAAAATAAAACGATGTCTCTAAATTGCACACTTTTTCATAAATCGGAAAGGAACCCTCGGTGCGCGAGTCCGTCTCGCTCTTGACCTGTTTTTTTTTATTGTCGCTTAAAAATGAAAAATTCACCCAAAAATTGGGATAAAACTGAAATGCTTTGTACTGATCGTAGGAAATTCTTTATATGTAGTTAGATCCGAATACATTTTAACCAGAAACTTCTAAAATACGCACGAAGGCACAAACTTTTGATACAGTTTCCAGTTCCGTGTTGTAGTGTGCGTTTGTTTGCACAGATGTCGGCGCGCGCGCACCCGTTCCTATTACCATACATGTGATAATGCGGTTTGAGGAAAATGCCGAATTTTGACTGAAAGCCGACCACGGGTGACATTGCTATCCATGTGTTAAATTCAGTTTGACAAGTACACCTTCCCTCTCCTTTGCAGCACGTGGGACAGAGAAAGCGATATTATTAGTGTCCGTGTTGACATAAGAGTTTGACTAGTGATCGGGTTACTGTTCCGTCAATATTTAAACGTCAAAAGTCAAAATGAAAAGGTTATGTCAAAATTTAAGCTTACAGTAGCGTTCACAATTATTTATTTTGTAAGGGGATGTATTAAAATATATATTTAAATTTAAATTAAGTTTAAAGAGGATGTTAAATTATCATATTATTATTATGATAATTTTCAGACTAAGTACACAGTACAGCACAATGTTTTGTAATCGACGTCATCTATTTTTCATGTGTGGTCTAATGTAGAGGCTTCTAAACTTACAGCCACTTGCAGAAACGAACTTTAGTTTAATGGATACTTTAAATTCATGCCATCCCTTATATTATTTATCAAAAAGAAAGTGACAGCACCAATTTAAATTAGCAACTCACCGTTAAACTAACTGCTTAAAAAAAGAAATGTTTTTTTTAAATTTTATTTCATTGTTAACCATTATCAAACTACACTAGAAAACCTTTTCCCGATTTGACGTGCACTTCAGAGGCCGTACTATGACGTGAAAAAAGATCATGGATCCATCATGGTTCCGTTGTGAAAAAAGGATGGTGCTACAGGTTGTATATAGCTCCGTCTCTCTCTCTCACACTGGATCCATGATCTTTTTTCACGTCATAGTACGGCCCCAGCTCTTTCGACTGCCTCGTTGGTCTGGTCGTCACAAGCTCTACTGCTGAGCACGAGCTCTACTGTTAGCAGTATGGATATGGATTTGTGCCCAGTTGATGGCAATAGGCTCGCCCCCTATTAGATGGGACGTGATGATATGTTAAGTTCTTTAGTGATATCAATTTCCGTGAAGCCATAGGGCTAGGCCTTCTGTCAGTAGTCTATTGAATTTCGAAATCATAACTCAAGCCAATAATGTTGCCAAATAGGTCACCAAAGTGACCTATTTGGCAACATTATTGGCCACAGCCAGGTCATAAAGTGCACTATAATAATAATAAATGAATAAAAGTCTTTATTACAGACCACATAATCCGTAAAAAACACAGTTTAACAAATAATAAATTAATAGAAAAAGAAATACAATAAAATGGCATACATACACACAAAAACATACTTATACCTATTTTCTCTTGCACATTAAAAAACAAACATTTACGCGATTATTTCTAACCACCGATTGTAGTCTTGGTTGCAGACATCCTATCAGCAAGTTCCTTAACTATTCTGTTTGTACACGTACCAAGTCTGGACATGAATGATGCAATTCTGTTTCTCTGAATGGCTTTGAACGCGTTCAGCCTCGCCTTCACGAACATTCCAGCGGCACTACAGTAGCGGTTCAACCCCATTAGGTGTTTGAACTACAGGGTGAAATTGAATAGATGCGACAAAATTTAAGGGGGTGTTCTACGCATCAATATGAACAACTTTTACTATGGGACCAAACCTGAAATCGCGAAAAAAAAATCAGCTGTTCAGTACATTTAATGTTCGCATAATTCGTCAAAATGTACTGAGCAGCTGATTTTTTTTCGCGATTTCAGGTTTGGTCCCATAGTAAAAGTTGTTCATATTGATGCGTAGAACACCCCCTTAAATTTTGTCGCATCTATTCAATTTCACCCTGTATATCCAACAGCAAGCTAAGTAAATTCTTCCTTTTGGTATAATTGTGTTGTTGCTTCCTGTGGGCATCGCATTTTAGTGCTCAAAAGATGATGATGATCACCCACCTCCGCCACCGCTCCCTCCCCTACCTTAACCCAAACACAGCAGCAAGGCGCTACCTCCTTGTACTAACACCGGCCGGCGTAAACACCGCGGTCGTCTTGTTAACCTAAAACGTTAACAAGGATCGACCAGCACTTAGCTGTGCAGTGTTAACTCGGTGGACAAAGCACGGATATGTTTACAGCGCCTAGTTGCAGGGTTAAGTGGCCTAATTGTAGATAGAATGTCGGGCGTACGGGTGTACCTGCGACGACCTCGATGTTTCGACTCGTGGGCGTTGTTGCAAATGTTAATGAGTCTTTTGGCAGTTTTAATTTGTTGAGTCGTGGTTGGAAAGAACAGTGTCAACAAAGTTCTGATTCACCACCTACGATTAAGTTCCTATTAACTTACTTGGCAGATGATTTCATACAAATTCTGTTCCATACGGTGAGTAATGGCTATTTGGACATCGTGAAATAGGCTCTTAAGTGTCAAAAATAGTGTCAGTTTTTCTCAAACAGAGTCTGATACTGGTTTGATCTTGTCTATGTTTGAAACAGTGGTGTTCGTTTGGTGTCTAAAATTTGTTATTGATAAAATAACATAGTGGACAAAGCATGGATTTGTTTACAGTGCCTAATTGCAGGGCTAAGTGGCCTAATTGTAGATAAGATATTGGGTGTTCGGGTGTATGTGACGACCTCTATGTTTCGACGCGTGGGCAGTTGTTGCAAATGTTAGTTGTAATTTGTTGAGTCATAGTTGCATCGATTTTGGAATGGGCAGCGATCTAGTATTTTTTCAGTAACAAAAAATATCATGGACATTTTGTTTAAACAGACCCTTGGTTTGGATGGATCTCGTTTATTCTATAAGTTTGAACCGCGATTAAGGCTTCAAAATGATGTCTAAAATCTGTTATATTGAAATAAAATTCTTAGTGGACAAAGCTTCCTTTAACAAAGATAGATGCTTGGGAACTCTGGACAGAGAGAGGTGGAAGGAAAGTATGGAGGCTTTGTCAGCAGTGGGGGCAATACGGGCTAACAAAAAAGAACAAAGCATGGATTTCTTTACAGCGCCTTGTTGCAGGATTAAGTGGCCTAATTGTAGATAGAATGTCGGGTGTACGGGTGTGTGTGACCCATGGCCAAATGTTGCAAATGTTAACGAGTCTTGGGTGGTTTGCCTATGGGGATCTTAGTTGCGTTACAAATATGCTATTTATAGGGTCGTTGTTCAATGATCAATTGATCTTTAAATTACAACTGTTTATTCAGTAATTGAACATTGTCTGTCATTCAAAATTCAGTGGCTTTTAAACTACATGGGTCTAGGACTGGTCGAATATCGTTAATCCTAAATACCATCCGTATTATCGGATTTCAGTGTAATGAACCTTTCCAGTACGAATAATTCTGTATTTATATTCTTACACACATACAAACTTGGTATAGGATAGCAATATATATCAAACTGTTTAACTAGGGACTCAATAAATATCAGTACTTATAGACTTTAGATTTCTTAAAGACAACCTTTAGGTTCCGAAGCTCGAAAAGAACTGAACTAGCCAACTAGACGATATTCCCAATATCATTTTTTCCATTCCATTCCCTTAGAAAAACTAGTACTTTTTCGAATACCGTTAAATGAGATTCAATGAGAATGAGACTGGGTTTTGAACTTCATGTATACACAGATAAAAAAATCATTTGAGGCAAATCACATAATTCCAATTTTATAATTAGTATTTATAACCAACAAAATATGGCTAATTTACCTTAGACCTTAGCGAGCGCGTCGTTATAATGGAGTGACCAAATATTGCCTCCTCTTTAAAATTCTATGGTGTTTGTCAGTATTATTTGGAAATCATAACATGTTTGACCTTGTAACTGAAAAGATCGAAAGTAAACTAATGAAATTCGTCCGAGGATTCTCTTCCGTTACGAAGCTGGAAATATTATTTACATACATCTTTATTCAGTAAAAGGGTACTTATGCATATCAAAGTAATATTGGATTTAAAGATCCGATTGAAGATACGGATATTACGTCTATTGTGGACTAATGCTCGGAGATTTTACTAATACATATATCACATCTATGTAAATTAGGTATATTTAGTAGAGAGTACACTATAGGTAATTGTACGACTCTTGCAAAGAAGTCTTACAAATATCCGTTGTAAAAATCTTTTTGTATTGGTACGTTAGTACGCTGATGTGACTGTAATTTTCAGCGCCAGTGCAAAGATCAATTCAGGAAATGTGGAATTTTTATTCACGTACCTAAAAAACATACCTACGTAAGTATTAGTTTAAATATGATTATTTATTACGCATGAAGTACTAATGAATTTTGGTTCAAACCGGTTTAGTTGAGAATACGTAGTAACACTTGCCCAGTTGCAGTTTTGTTAACTTTTTTTTTAAACATTTGATGGGTAATATTTTAAAATGTATCGGTTTTTTACTGTATTGGTTGTGCTATGGAGGAATGAGGAAAATATCGTGAGGATTTTCTGAGCATGAATTTCGATGGCTATAAGAGTATGGGAAGACCAAATAAACGATGGATGTACTGTGTGAAAGATGACATGGCTAGAAAGGGGATGACTACCGAGATGACGACTAATAGAGAAGTATGGAAGAAAGGGATATGTTGCGCCGACCCCAAATAAATTGGGATAAGGGCAGGAGAATAATGGAGGAGTATGTAAAAATTTTCCATCGACTTTGTTGTTTTTTCAGACTTAGTTTGATTATCTGATAGAATACAAGACAGTACTGCAGCGACTTAGGTATGTTCGCTAAGGCGCGTACCGATTGCTTTCACGCGACCATGCGCAAGCGGGGCGCATCCCTGGTGCGTAGGGTGTGGGGCAGCACCGATGGAGTCCTGGCGATGATCGCGGACCGGATGGACTGCTCGTACATGCGGCACTGTTGTGATAGGCATGTTGCCGTCAGCAGGGCCAGATAGCTATCAAGTCTTTTAGTGTTACTTTTTTATTTATTAATTTGTTTTCTATGATTGTGTATTATCCTTTTTGTTGTTTTCACATATGAGTTAAGATGATCGAATTAAATGTATTTTATAGTTAGTACTGCAGTCTTTTCTCTCTTTATATCCTGTCAGAACTGAACATACATATTTATCTTATGCAAATATCAATTCATAAACAATGAGCACCAATATCGCACTGTGCAGTCCCACGGATTGACGCTCGTTAATTCTTAAGTCCACGTAATTAAAGACACGGCTGAAATAAATAAATGCATTAGACGAATGACTTACGATGCCTCGCGGAGTCGGCTAATAAAATAAATGAAGAGTCGGCACTGGGGAACGGAGTATGATGATAGAGAAAGGAAAGTGTTGTAAGTCCATTTTGGTGTTTTTAGAAATTGGTGGCTACGTCTGTTAGGTCAAAGGAGAAAATTAATTTACTGATTTTTTGTTAAAATAATTGGAGATTTTGGCTGGTGTTTAATAAAGCTTCATTGTAGATGATGTCGTTGTATGTATTATCACTAAATATACAATTATGGAGCATAGGCCTTCTTCGGTATTTGCCATTTACTTATTTTTGCTTTTGCAATTTTCTTACGACCCGACCCATCTAAACACTAGCACAAGTAGAGCTATTTTGATCGTAAAATAAAGAACACAAAATTATACCAATATTTTACAACTATCATTTCAACAAACAAGAAAAACAATGATTCCCGACTTATCATCATTTCAGTCCGTGTGCGGTGCGCAAGAGTTGGTCCAAAGCAATTGATTAGCCGGCGCCCTTTGTGCGCCGCGCCGACGCTCACAACAATTTGCTCGCGGCCCGACCGCCCTAATTTTAATGGGCTTATAAAATTTATATTTAATGTATTTATCATGCGTTGGATTTGGGTGGATGAGGTTGGTGGTGGTTTAAACCAGCCTCATCCATCCCAATCCAAGGTGAAAAAGAAGATGGAGAAAATCCACTGCTGGATTTGTCGATAAAAATTCGGAGCTGCTGTTTGAGCCATGCCATTTCATGTGAATAATTTCTGAAGAATCCAGGGGCATGTTAAATAAAACAAAGAGTAAAAAATTCTTCTCATGCTTTTTAGTCACGTTTTCCATCACCTAAAATGAGATACGTATTAAGCTAGCTGCTCTGCTAATCTTGAGAACCAAACCAACATTAAAAAAAAAACAAAATGTGTTTCTAAATAATACACATTGCATACAACACCTTTCTTCAGCTTTGTTACAACAACAGTTCAATATCACATCAAATCAAATCAAATTGTTTATTTATAAAAACACAGTATTGTACATGGTAATTTAGGGTTGACAAATTAGTGTACCTACTAAAACTACAACTAAAATGGTGGTGAGGTGCTGCATTCCCAGCTAGGTTACAGAATAATATAATATAACTATAACCTGAATATAACCTGAATAATATAATATAATTATTATAATATAATTATAATTGACGACACGGTTGGCGCAGTGGTTGAGTGATTGACTGCTGCGTAGCATGTCGCGGGTTCGATTCCCGCACGGAACAAATATTTGTATGACCTACAAGTATTTGTTCCGAGTCTGGGTGTTTTTCTATCTATAATATGTATGTATTTACAAAAAAAAAAAAATGTATATAAGTAGTTTATCAGCCATCTCGTTACCATAACACAAGCATTAGGTTGCTTAGCTTGGGACTAGATGGCGTTGTGTGAAATGTCCAAGGATATTTATTTATTATTTTATTTAATATGAACCATCAAAAATCGTTCGTGACGTCATCACCGTCCATTCTACAAGTTTCGTTCGTGTTATTGCTAAGCATACTATTGTTTTATTGTGGGTACACATGCGGTGCGCTTAAACGCATAGTTACGTCCGCAGCATCTAGGTGGCATCCAGTATGGAATGAACCTGGTTAGGCAACAACCTGTCCAGGTCTGGATGTAGCCATTATTTTATTGCCTAATCTACAATGCGTTTCAACTAAGAATAGGAAAGTCAATGACATCTAACTGTCAACCAACTGAAGCTAGAAATCTAAGGCTTGCAAAGTTTTGTAGTGTTATACTTATCTATTTTAGTTCTGTTTTTGGAATTTGTTTTTGTTAAAATATGTCACTCACTTTACAAATGTGTAAACGAGATGCTATTTTGCTAAATCTTCACAATATGGCGCAAGGTCATTCCTATTCTTAGTTGAAACGCATTGTATGGGTGTGTATGGCTTGGGATTTCAAATGACCATAGAGATGACCATACCACTGTGGTATGTGGTACACATGACAAAAATAAACTTATGCCTTTTGTTAAAAAAAATTACAGAACTCAACGTGTCTAAAACCGTTACCTTTAAAGCTAAGCGCACATTGCATCGGGCCGATTTCAATACAATTTTTTTTTTAAATAACAACTTATTTCCAAAAAAATTACTACAAGGAGTCTTTGAATCTGTATTTCAGTTATTTGCCACCGACTTTTGAAAATATTTTTTTCTTTACTTATTAGTGTTTTTTTTTGGAAATCGGTTATTTTTGTTTAGACTAAAGTTTTAATTTTCCTTTTTGGTTATGGTACCTATACCCCACATCAATTCGTATATTGTAGGAGTCCGTCATTCTAGGAATTTACTCTCTTTTGAGGAGCTCGTGGCTAAGTAATTACAGCCGCACGGGTCGATCCATCAGGTTAAGCTCCGCTTGGCGGGGTTGGTCAGTGGATGGGTGACCATATTTACATACCGAGACTCCTCCGTACCTCGGAAAGCATGTTAATCCGTTGGTCCCAGCTGTCATTCGTGGATCTTTGACAGTCGTTACGGGTCGTCAAAAGCCCGAAAGTCTGACAACCAGTCTTACCTATCGTATTACCCAGTAATTGGGTTGTGGAGGCCAGATAGGCAGTCGCTCCATGTAAAATACTGGTATTCAGCTGCATCCGGTTAGACTGGAAGCCGACCCCAACATAGTTGGGAAAAGGCTAGGCAGATGATGATGATTCAAGTTACTCCCAACCTTGGCCTTTTCCTAGTAGTTAATACTAGGAAAACCCTTTCAAAATGTCTGACTAACCTCATTACTTTACACTGGCAGGTCAAGTCGGGTAAACTTTTCAAACCAGGTCATACCGCTAATTAATAATGTGCTGTACAAACATTTCTTTATGGCCATTCACTCGTGCTGAAACAATCTCAACAATACACGATAGGTTAAACTATGTGAATTAAAATTAATTAGGTAACTTGTGACTCATCTGCCTAGCCCCAACCTTTTCATGAAAAGCTTATAAATTGTCAGCTTTCAGCGGTAGGTAAATGGGAAAAGACTTGCCTTAAAGATATAGCTAGTCAAATATGGGCATTTTTTCCCACAAAGTGAACAATTTTAATAAATAAAGTGATGAAAGTATAATATGTATGGCTCCACGCATATACAACCATTTACCAAATTCACTTCTGGAGATAAGTGATATAAATATATTTAAAAGCAATATAAAAACACTGCTACTAAAAAAACCATATTACTCTGTCAATGAGTATTTACAGGAAAAACTTTATAAGTAATGTTACTCCATATGATATTTTAAATGATGTCTTTTTTTTTAATTTTTTTTACTGTTAAATTCTTTTTATTATAACTGTGTATTTGCATGCCTTATGGTAGGATATGGCTAATGGACTCTATTGCTTTTTCTTGTGTACCCATATTCGCAAATTAATAATAAAAAAAGAAAGTTTTCGCTTTTTGGAAAAAATTGCACATTTTTGACTAGCTGTATTTTCGCAATCAATTGACCTAGAGTACTTGGGTTGGGCTCAAATTGTAGCAAATTGCACAAAGATACCTAAAAACGCGTCCTTAAGACTTTCGCAGTTTTTCGAGCACCATGGAAGCAGCACAAGGTTGTCAGGGTTGCAAACCTGGATATAAACTACTCTCAGGGGACCTACCAACAACATATAAAAAAATTGTAGTTACATGCGCGTTTGCGATGTTTGCCTTTTAGTCGATAAAGACTGCAGGGACCTCAATAGAATAGCAACTTAACGAGGATCAAATTAATGAACGTTAACTTCAAATCTAAAGCCTAGCTTTAGTCTGAAGACTAATTTTATGAACTGTGATGTGGAGCTTCGAAATCAATTGGAAGTCGAGAGGGCGGAAAATTAAGGCACCACGGATAACGATGCAGCTTTCAGAAAATTGTATTGTTAGCACCAAATTGTTATGAAAAACCTTGACCTAGAAATCTAGGCTGGCTACATAAATGTTATCTAAGAGGCATCAGACATTTTTAACATAATGGTCGACCCCTCTCCATGTTAGAGTCGTAAATGTTGGGAAAGGGTTTTATGAGGACAAACAGGGTCCTTTTTTGCAAATAAACAAAATACGACCAGTAAGTATGTCTGTCCGCTCTTGATCAAGGCCTCGAGGTCAAGATCAAGAGCGGAGAGCACCGTCTTCATATTCAGTGGACATATACATCTACTATATATATGTCCACTAAATGATATTGTTGGCTGGTATTTTTTTAGGGTTCCGTACCAAAATGGTAAAAAAGGAACCCTTATGGTGTGACTCAGTCTGTCTGTCTGTCTGTCACAGCTGGATATCTCAAGAACTACTAATGCTATCAACTTGAAATTTGGAACAGTTTTAGATAATATTTACCCAACTATTTTGCAAATAAGAAAGAAATAAAAAATACATGTATTTTTTTTGCAACATGGGCTGAAAGGGGGTCTTAAAAATTCAAAGTGGGGCTACTAGGTCATGTGGGGTATCATATGAAAGAACGTTGTTTGCACATTCTCAAACATATTTTAATTTTTTTTTGACTTTTGCTGAAAAATGAAAAAAAAAATACCGTTCCCCCCCCCCCTTATCTCCGAAGTTTGCAAAGAGAAAAATCTGAAATTATTGTATGTGATAGAAGTTTATGTAAAGACTAGCTTTTGGCCGCGACTTCGTCCGCGTTTCCGTCGTTTTTCGTAAAAAAGTACCATATGTCCTTCCTCACGGTTCAGTGGTTTTGATGTAACAGACAGATTAACTTTCGTATTTTAGTAGGGAAATATAATATGTCAATCCACAATACTGTTGGAAAATATCGCAATAAGGAACTGCAGAATATTATTATTAATAGCTGTGCCCGCGACTCCGTCAGCGTGTAACTCCTTGTATGTTATTAAGTTAATGTATTGGACTGCTAAGCTATCGGGAGTTACACGTGTTATTGTGCGTCAACCATAAAAGATAGACATATGCTGTTGTGGGATATTTTTTAGATAATTTTATGTAGAACATTTCCGTCATAAATGATTTATATGTATCTTTAACCATTAAGGCTGCACACGCGACGGAAGCTTAAAAAATGGAGCAACTTCTCCCGTTTTCCCAACATTTCCCTTCACTGCTCTGCTCCTATTGATTGTAGCGTGATGAAAAGTATACTATAACCTCAACAGGAGTATGAAGAATAATTGTACCAAGTTTCATTAAAATCCGTCGAGTAGTTTTTGTTTCTATAAGGAACATACAGACAGACAGACAGACAGACAGACAGACAAAAATTTTACTGATTGCATTTTTGGCATCAGTATCGATCACTAATTACCCCCTGATAGTTATTTTGAAAATATATATCATGTACAGAATTGACCTCTCTACAGATTTATTATAAGTATAGATTACAGGAAAAATGAAACGATGTCTATAAATAGCACACTTTTTCAGAAATCGGAACGGAACCCTCGGTGCGCGAGTCCGACTCGCTCTTGACCGGTTTTTTTTAGGGTTCCGTACGTCAAAAGGAAAAAAACGGAACCCTTATAGGATCACTCGTTTGTCTGTCCATATATCACAGCCAATTTGCTCCAAATCTAATGGACCGATTATGTTGAAATTTTGGTACAACAAGGGGGGGGGTATTACCCAGTAATTGTGGAGTGTGGAGGTGTTGTGGAGTTCAGATAGGCAGTCGCTACATGTAAAATACTGGTATTTAATAACCCATAAAGACTCCTGGGAAATAGAAAGCATGCAACAAAATATTGACCTTAACTCAAAGTAATAAAGCATTCATTAGTAAGCAAGGGACACATTCCCTCTACGATTTGCGTACACCCTGAAAACCCTTTAAATAAAATATAATAGTGTATGTAATAATATAATACTCTGTAGTTTCTGCCTACCCCCATGGGAAAAAAGCGTGTGTTTATGTATGTATGTATAATAGTGTACTGTGAGAATTTAGTCTAACAGGGGATATATAGCCTATATACTATAAATTAAAGAGGTAGACCAATGCAACAAACCTCTACAGTACTTAGATTAGTCAATCTTCTTTCCATTCATATATTTACCGCAACTACAGTATATCATTTATTTATTTTATTTCATCATAATATACGGGGTGTAAGGGACAGCCCTCCGCAAACTGATAGGGTGAATTCAGTACATTATACTAAGATGACCGGTACATTAAATTTTTTCAGGAACGTTGTGGGAATCCAATAAACCTGATTTGTTTGTGTTTTTGTGCACAAATCAGAGCGTCTATTACTGATTGGGAGGGGTAGGTAATAGGTATGCGGTGAGTTCGATGAACTCTGTAGAACAACAGAAAGTGAACAGCTGATTTCACGCGTCGTTCGTTAGAGTATTTCTACATCCATTGCTGGTTTTTTTGTTTTCAGTTTTGTTTTTTCCTGTTTTTTTTTTTACATAAATGGAGTACTGCGAACACACAATGTAATTTTACATTGAAATAATGAAAATGTAACTGAAAAAATATTAAAAAAAACGAAAATTTTCCTGAGAAAATTTCCAATGGAATATGATTCAAAATGAGGAGCTGAATACACCCTGTTAGTTTGCGGAGGGCTGTCCCTTACACCCTGTATACTCTGTATCTATATGGATGAAATAACAAAAAAAATAAGAATACATCTACATGACGAATGCAAAAAGACGCTAAACGAAGGCGAGAGTCACCTGTTCTTCACCTCATTGTTATAATTTTTTTTGTACATGCCTGAAACCTTCTGGTTACGGAGATATTGTAGGTCAAAGTTCCAATTTTTTTTTCACGAAGACAAGTTTTATATGTTACTAGCTTTTGCCCGCGGCTTCGCCCGCGTGGATGTCGGAAAACATCCCACGGGAACGAAAATCCTTCCTTATTCCTTGTCCACATTATAAAGGGAACCTCTGTGCAACCTTTCCAGCTTTCTAGGTCCAAGGGTTTGGGCCGGGCGTTGATGAGTCAGTCAGTCAGTCAGGACTTTTCTTTTTATGAATTGAGATACATTAACTTTAAATACCTTAAATAACTCCTGTTTGCATGCTTAGGTGCATGCAAACAGGAGTTATTTAAGGTAAGGTATTTAAGGCACAATGTTTTGCGTGCATTATATTGCGCGCTACTGTAAACAGCTATTTTTCACACCAAAAATAAAAGTAATTTCCCAGCAATAAGTTTTGCTTCATGGAACTTAGTCTGATGTACAGAATGCATATATAATGGCTATGTGTGTGGACTTTTTACACCAAGTATGTGTGGTAAGCTGTACCTATTTCTAAATAGGTAAAGTTCAGGAGTTGCAAACATTTCTTCAATGATCTTCGCATCAATGTGTCCTGCACCCTATAGGTACCTAAGTATGGGGTGGTCCATTCATAGGGTGGTGAATGCGACACGTGCACCGGGCCCCGGACCTACCCCACAAGTGGGAGAAATCGATGGGGGTGCACACACGCAGTGGCTCGCGCATGCGTGGAGGAAAGCTCTGGCGAAGTACTGGTGGAGACAGAAGTTATTTGTACATTTTCTTTGAGACAAATAAACTAGTTCAGTTCAATGCGTCGTATAGTATAAGTATATGGTAATTCATGCTAGAGTTCACTTAAAAAGGAGTCTGTCTGTTCACTATTAACAAATAATTACTGTCAATTTTACATGTGGCCATTTTACAAAACATAGTTTTGTCAGGATTGCATTCGCAGAACCTTGTTAATTTGACTGAAAGCCACATAAGTCAAGTCAAGCATAGTGTAATTATGTTAATGATAATATAAAAATGCAGTGGATAAGTTTTACTGTTTGACACTTTAACTTTAGCATGATATGTTGTTATGAGGGGTAAATGCGACCCAAAAAACAAACAACGACTTTGTTTTTTTTTTGGGTGGCAGTTGCAGCAGTGGCATTAAAACTGTGAAAAAGTGGCAATTATTTTAAAGCGATCCAAATTTTCTCAATAATTTTATTGAATTTATTCGTTACAACTCTTTTTCACGAAAAATACACAAGAACCTTACGAAAAATCTTACAGAAACATCTCTCTCTACTTATAAAGACATCACACCACATCTGTAAAATACACCAAAAGAAAAACTAAGCTATCATGCCAAAAAGCTCAGTCTAAAGTATTTTGTTCGCGACGTTACTGCGGCCGATACCAGTCGCACTTTGCGCCAACACCGCTGCTGAAAGCTCGCCTGAACGCTGAAAGTAACCGCTGAAATAATTCAACAAAACGCGTTATTATTTAATTGATTCGTTGAATTGAAGTGTGTGTGAAGACGACAACATGTAAGTTGAATTTTTCATTGTTTATTAAAAAAAAATTTTAGAACGTTGATTTTCAGTTGTTTTTTTATTCGTACTCCTGTGGTGTTGTTTGTGAAAATTGCGGTTTTGACGTCATCACAATTTAGCTTTTAAATTATTTAAAATTGTTTATATATTCTGAATTTCGTGAATATCGTGAATAGGTATTACATTAGGGAAAATAGGGTAATACCGATCAAAGTATTTTTTTTCCAAATTTGCATTTTTTTTTATATTTAAAAAGTGTAATTCTGATTGTGCGAACCTTAGTAAACGATGTCTATACATGCATATCTAACTTCTATTAATCTGCTAATGAAATGTTAGCGTGTTTGTCGAAGCAACAGTTTAGTGGAGTGCCGTACATTCTGCAAAGTATCTACAGCGTCGCAATAATATTACCATTTTTGAAACAAAATTTAATTCAGTGGTATTGACTTCAATATGTTCAGTGAATGTACGGGTTGATATTTTAATATCCTGAAACAGTTTGGTAGCAGTAAAACGCACATAAAAAGCACATACACTTTTGATAGAACTACACTGTATATAATCTTACTTACTGACCTACATAATATTTTAAAATTCTATAGACTGAAACCGTGCAAAGTAGCCATTTTTGTTGGCCTGAAGCCAATAAGTTGAAGATGATAAATCCAAAGAAAAAAAGTCTTCTTATACGTCATAATTTACTGTAAAAAAATCAGTGGAATCTTGTTTTACCAAAAGACCTAATCTCTAAAGTATATTATTTTAAAAACCGGCCAAGTGCGAGTCGGACCACGCTCAATGAAGGGTTTCGTAGTTTTTATACCAACTAGGTACGGAACAAACTTAACATTGTAGTTGAAAAACATGCTCTCCCATACATTCCAACTGCAAATGTACCTAAGTTAAAATATTGGAGACTTACCATGTAAGATCATAGACTTCTTAAAGGTTTTCCAGTAATCTGTAAGTAATAGAACTATTTTCTGTATTTTTCTCAAATTTTAGTTTCGGAGACAAGAGGGAATGGTATATTTTAATTTATTTTATTAATTATCACCAAAACTATTTATTTTAAAATTATAAAAAATATATATGAAACCTTCACAGTAAGCCCTTTCATTTGGTATGTCACACAGTACAATGTGCAAAACTTTTTTTCTAATTATCTTATTTGTCTCCTAAAAGTGACCCCATATTAAAAATATATTTATTAACGTAACACGTCCGGGTTTGGGTCACAGAAATTGATATGTGTACCAAACCTCAACTTTATCGTCCATTAGATTCGGAGTAAATTGGCTGTGACAGAACGGACAGAAACACAGACCCACGGAGTGATCCTATACGAGTGTTCCGTTTTTTCATTCGGACTTATGGAACCCTAAAAATATCAATTCTATTTGCCTCCACCCCTGTAAACGAAAGATTATCTTCGAGTTTCCTTTGTAAACTCTTCGGTCATAAAAGTTGCTTACATTTTGATTAGCTTGTACTTTGTAGTAACGACCAAGTTTCTCCGAGACAGCCTTATTAAAATTTATCGTGTGGCACTGTTCACACTCATTGTACTTTTATGAACATGGTAGAGAGGGTACTTTCTTTGGGTAAGTCATCAATCTTTTCTTAAGGCGAGTAGTGCTGCCAACTAGCGCCACCATTGAGAAAAAACCGGCCAAGAGCGTGTCAGACCACGCACAATGAAGGGTTCCGTAGCTGAAAAGAATTTATCTCAAAAATAAACTTAACATTGTACTTAATCCTTAATATTTTTTTTTATGAGTTATTATTACAAATTAACAATTTTCGGACTTTTTCCTTTATTTGTGCTATGAGACTTTGCTTCTTGCCAAATTTCATGATTCTAGGACAACGGGTATCCGAGGACAACGGGTAAGTACCCTATAGGTTTTGATTTACCTGTCGCATAAATGCCCATATTTTTTTATTGCATTGACTTAGAAGCTTGATTTTTTAGAACTCCAAGGGACCATAGACTTACGTATTTGATATTAATTTCAACTTGATACCTCCACGCGTTCCTGAGAAAAAGGGTCTTGACATACAGACAGACGGACAACAAAGTGATCCTCTAAGAGTTCCGTTTTTTTTCCTTTTGAGGTACGGAACCCTAAAAAAAATCATAAGTCTGGAGATATGAATTTTTTTTTAAATTTCCTATGCTCAAATTTTTAGTCCAATAAGGTAGAATTTGTGTATCAAAAAAATCAACACTAAACCTTCTAGGTTCAAAACATTAGCAGTTAACGCCAAAAACGGCCTTATGTTTTTTTCCGCAATGGTGGCGCTAGTTGGCAGCACTACTCGCCTTAAATGGCCGTGGTGGGTGAAGAAAATGTTTTCCACATTTATGTACTCGAATGTACCTGGCTGTGAACTTGGGAAGATTATGGAAAGAAATTGATGTCGTAAAGATTGTATGAGCGATCAAGAAAAGTGAGGTTTTTTTACAATGTCATAACAATATACTTGGAGCATTCGGCTGCCTGCAAAGATTGACAATTGACAAGTACTCTGTCGGTTAAATGATAAATGATTTATTTTCTGTAAGTAGGTTTGTACAAACACTTTTACACGTCAAACATATTTTTTTTAAAACTAGATGAGTTCGACGTTTCCTATCTGACAACTCTGAGAAAAAACGCCGAAACAAACTCAGAGGTCACAGTCTCTTTTAAAGTCCAGACATAATCTTGGTCAGATCATGTGATGACCATGTAGATTGCAGTCTGAAATGGTCTTCTGAGGAAAGAACCACACAGATTGAGTGGACCTGTCCAGTCAGTGCACGCGCGCGGTTTCTTCTCCTTATTCAATATGAATATTCATGTTCAGTTGTGTAGGAAGAGATTAATTGCTAAAAATAATACTATATTTTAGAGATAGACGTGACAGCTTCGGTTTAGCGACTGCCAACATTTTACAGTAAAGGAAAAGAAAATTCCCATAGTCATGACGACTATGAGAATGTTCTTTTTACAGTAAAGGAAAAGAAAATTCCCATAGTCATGACGACTATGAGAATGTTCTTTTTACAGTAAAGGAGAAGAAAATTCCCATAGTCATGACGACTATGAGAATGTTCTTTTTACAGTAAACGAAAAGAAAATTCCCATAGTCATGACGACTATGAGAATGTTCTTTTTACAGTAAAGGAAAAGAAAATTCCCATAGTCATGACGACTACGAGAATGTTCTTTTTACAGTAAAGGAAAAGAAAATTCCCATAGTCATGACGACTATGAGAATGTTCTTTTTACAGTAAAGGAAAAGAAAATTCCCATAGTCATGACGACTATGAGAATGTTCTATTTACAGTAAAGGAGAAGAAAATTCCCATAGTCATGACGACTATGAGAATGTTCTTTTTACAGTAAAGGAAAAGAAAATTCCCATAGTCATGACGACTATGAGAATGTTCTTTTTACAGTAAAGGAAAAGAAAATTCCCATAGTCATGACGACTATGAGAATGTTCTTTTTCTCTACGGGGTGTATGTGTGAACAATGGCAATCTTTTAAGGGTCATTGTACTCATCATTATGAACAACTATTATCTTTTAAGGGTCACTGTACTCATCATTATGAATAACTAGTATGGGGGGTGGGTTACGTTTATATATAAGCTTATATACGGTTAAAGATATTTATTTCTCAAAAGAATTAACAAATTCACTTAGAGAGAAAAACATAAATTATTATAAACAGAATGTGCCATCAAGCGTAGCTTAAAATAAAATATTGCTACACACAGTTCGTAATTATCTTAAAAGTAACATTATAATACCACTTTCACACTTAACAAAACAAATCAGAAGTAGGTAGGTAGTTCTACGCAGAGAACAGCAGAATTTTAAGAGATACGGGCAGGCAGGGTGCATATACCAATTATGTAAAGGGTTTTCTTTATGCACACAATGCAGTCGACATTTGAGGGGTTAAGAAGACTTAGCAGTGTACGTCTTCTTGTTGAAGAAGCTTTTGTTGATGGCGCATAATAAACTCACAATAATTCTGGGTACGTTCTAACTGAGTAGCTTTTGTGTACTTAACAGTAACACTACCTTAACTCCACTAAAAGAAATATAGTTCTACTATGACCTGTAAAAAGTACTTCTTCCACGGCTATTACACTAATTGCACTGCATACAATCGCGGCATTCGATTCAGAATTCCGTACCATTAGCGCGAGCTCCCATCGCCATGATGGTGACGTCGTCTGGCAATTTGCCATATTTTCCTATCGATTGAACTGTCACCAAACTAGCTATTATGTTGTATTAGCTGATGCCCGCGACTTTGTCCGCGTGTTGCTTATTCCTCCAACCTACCCCGTCGCAACGCAGACCTGACTGTGCTATTATTTTGTTTTTGCTAAGGGTTCTTCCTGATTTTTTTTCTTTTTACTCGGCTCCTAAAGGTCATAGCGTGATGTTAAATAACCTATAGCCTTCCTCAAGAATTAGGCTATTAAATGAATAAGAATTTTTTTAAATCCGACTGGTAGTTCCAGAGATTAGCGCGTTCAAACATACAAACAAATAAACTCTTCAGCATTACATAGATAAGGATGAAAAGTAGCCTATATCCTTCTCCAACTGGTCCCAGGCTACCTTTCTGTCTTTCATAACCATATGTTCAGTGATTTAGGCGTGAAGAGGTAATAAACAGACAGACAGTGTTACTTTTGCATAATTTAAAATATTAGTAAGTAACTAGGTATTGTGCATAATACATCGTTTTAAGATCGATACAGTGTCAAGGTTGAAACGTTTGAGACCAAGTGCAAGCTGTGTTCTAAAGTCGGGGCCACACCAACGTCCCAATGTTTTTATAGACGCGCGAATAAATACTAATGAATAAATCTACTTTGTAGAGAAGGTTTACGTTAAGTTGACGTGACGACCTGACATAAGTTTCTTCAAATACTTAAACTAAAAAGAGCTCCAACAAAACAGTAAAACTAAAAACTGATTAAACGATTAAGACACGAACTAAGTTGAAGGTACTTTCAAGTTGAATAATATTAACTTAATCTTTGAAGATAAAAACTTTGTTGTCATAAGGTTGAAGTTTTATAGTTTTATCTATTCATTTTCTTTATATTCTAGATTGTAAAACATCAAAATGAACCAAGTCACAGTAAAACAAACAGCTTTTTTTTAAAAAAAAACTTAATTAATTTTCTTTTAATTAATTCGTAGCGTGGTTGACGACAAGGTCGGGAGTTAAATTACATGATATTAATTATTCTTTAGGAACAAGGTAGCAGTGACGACAGAAGTTAAGATTTTAGTACCGCAGATTACCGTGCTTAGGTTCGCAATTTTGCCAACTTAAAGCCATACTTTGACATTGAAAATCTTCATGTTGAGCTTTAGTAGAGGTATGTTTTTAGGGTTCCGTACCAAAATAGTAAAAAGGAACCCCTATGGTGCGACTCAGCCTGTCTGTTCGTTTGTCACAGCTGGCTATCTCAAGAATTACTAATGCTATCAACTTGAAGTTTGGAACAGTTTTAGATGACGTTTGCCCAACTATTTTGAAAATAAGAAAGTAATAAAACATTTTGTTCAATTCAACGTTTGCACATTCTCAAACATTTTTTTTAGGCCCCAGGGTTTTCGACTTTTGATGAAGAATGTAAAAATAATACAGTTCCCGCCCACCTCGCCGCCGGACGACCGACACCTCGTCTTCCAGTTCTCGGACGCCACTCTGTCACAGGCTTACTCCACCTGTCATCACTGCGCCTTGCCAGGGGTCCTGCGCAACTCCATTTGAGTTCCATAATACGCTTTCCGATATCGAAGTCCTTCGTACGTCTTCGCATCTCGACGTTTGTAACTCGGTCTATAGCTTGATGCCAAGCATGGAACGCTCCATGGCTTTGACCTTAATTAATCAATACAATAATAAGCTGAAGAGTTTGTTTTTTTTTTGTATGTTTGTTTGAACGCGCTAATCTCTGAAACTACCTCAGCTATAGGCTATTTAACATCATGCTAGGGCCCATAAAAGCAGAGCAAAAAGAAAAAAAATAGAAAGAACGCTGAGCGAAAACTTATTATTAGCGCGGGGATGCAATGCTATGTGACGGGGTGGGTCGGAGGAATAAGTTTCACTCGACGAAGCCGTGGGCAGCAGCAGTTTGGCCTGGACCTACATCAACTCACGCCTTCTCCCCTTGGGTGTAGACAGAAACTACAGAACCTCCTATCCTTACATACTCCTTTTGTTATACAATAAACCTCCAAAGAAATAATATGTGTACATAAAGCTATTTACGCACGAATGGACATAAACATGGTGAACACGAACATCGAACATTTTAAGCCGTGTACGCACGAACCATAGAACTACTAGCTGACCCGACAGACGTTGTCCTGTCCCAATTTCAATATTCCCATATAAAATCCACTTTCAGTTTTCCAGAATTTTCCAATTTTCTCGGCAACTTTTCCAATTTTTCTTATCGTTTAAACCTTCCCTGGACTACGTCAAACATTTCAAAACCAAAATCAGCTAAATCGGCCCAGCCGTTCTTGAGTTATAAAATTACAACGAAAAGTGACATTGATTGTTATTGTAAACTTCGGAGATAGGGGGGGGGGAGGTATTTTTTTTACATTTTTCATCAAAAGTCGAAAACTATGCGGCCTAAAAAAACCTAAAATAATGTTTGAGAATGTGCAAACAGCGTTCTTTCATATGATACCC
Source organism: Cosmia trapezina (assembly GCA_905163495.3). Lineage (NCBI taxonomy): Eukaryota > Metazoa > Arthropoda > Insecta > Lepidoptera > Noctuidae > Cosmia > Cosmia trapezina. The sequence goes on from LR991042.1 coordinate 14,121,354, forward strand.
CACATGCCCTAGTAGCCCCACTTTGAATTTTTAAGACCCCCTTTCAGTCTCTGTTACAAAAAAAAAATATAAATATTTTTAATTCTTTCTTATTTGCAAAATAGTTGGGTAAATGTCATATAAAACAATCCAAATTTCAAGTTGATAGCATTAGCAGTTCTTGAGATATCCAGCTGTGACAGACAGACAGACAGACTGACAGACAGACAGACAGACAGACTGAGTGACACCATAAGGGTTCCTTTTTTACCTTTTTGGTACGGAACCCTAAAAACAGGAGAAGTGGGAAGCCGGCGAATCTGTGTCCGCGCGACACGCGAACTAGAGTGCTTTCGACTGTGACCGTGACAATTTATAAGAATGCCGTGTTGTTCAGTGGTTTCTTGTACAAACCGAAGCCATGTAAATCATGGAATCACTTTCCATAACAAGTATTTTACCGTATTTGTCTTTATTATCATGAAAGTGACAAAGGGAAAAAGTGGAGACACAGGGTTCCGATACATTTTAACATACTGGGAACATCTCCTTCTTTCTTATATCTTGGCACGAACGAACAAAACATGGTGAACACGAACATCAATCACGGAACATTTGAAGAAACCCAGGACCATGGGTCGCGGGTTGTTTGAAAAAGACACCGTGGCCCTGGCATAGGCAACTGAAGGAACACGGGTGGGTTTTACTCAGTAAAAGTCTGACACGCCCTTCCGCTCCACCCAGAGCGGGAGAAGTTATTTGATGATTTCCCATCCACAAAAAAAAAAGAACCATTTTGATCATTTAAAGTGGTCGATGTTCGTGTTCACCATGCTTTTGTTCGTTCGTGCGTACACGGCTCTAAACAAACATCAATCCACGCACATTTAGTTCTCATTTAAGTACCTTTTCTAAATCAACATTTTCCGCAGTAGTTATAATATTTACCCCAGTTTCCCACTGCGGAGTATTTACGTAAGATAAACCATAGAGCAAAGCTCTCTGCAAAGTTAACATTTGGCAAGTTTTCAACCCTCTAAATTACCTTGGAATATTATCTGACACCCGCGGGCCGCGTGTCTGTTAATGTAAGTGCCTCGTGTAGTTGACGAAGATGAACGAGCTTAGCCGAATTGTTACGAAGCTTTTTTCATACTCATGATTCTGTGTACGTGATTTATTATTAGACGTATAGAATAAAGATTATTTACTGACTTGTTTTTTAACTTGCCTTGAAATCAATTGAGGGAAAATTGGTTTCGGTAGAAAATTGGCAGGCGTCAGTTATGTTTGTGCCAGAATTGTTTTTGAAATGTAGGAGCAAAAGCTCGATCCTACTTACCTACCTATTTAGTAGATATTTGGTAGATTTTTGAGGAGTGAAACTTTCTTTATAATCGTAATTTATTTACTTAACTGTAACATTGTTTGAGTAAAGTTGGAATAATAGGTTTACGATCTGTTTTCTCGACTTAGTTCGCCTTCAAACATTAACTATATTACAAAGCTGTATGCGTCTAGGAGAGGAGTTTAAAAAAATCCTTGTTAATAGTGCACCCTTATATCTTTTAAGTACCTTAACATCTTCTAAATTGAAAAAAACTGATTGCAAAACTGAACAGATAGCTTTATTTTGGAGAAAAATATCAAAAGATTGAACAAAAATCCTTACTTGTTCCTTGTTTACATTATAAAGGGACCTCTGTGCCAAATTTCAGCTTTCTAGGCCCAAGGGTTTGGGCTGGGCGTTGATGAGTCAGTCAATCAGTCAGGACTTTTCTTTTTACATATTAAGATAAAAATGGATTTTATTGACTGGAAGGAAGAAACATAAATAACTAAAGACACAATTGACTAACATTTTCAACTGTAATATTTTTCAGGGCTGCCGAAGCTGGTCCCGCTCAACCTGGGTTGGCCCCACCAGAGGGAGAGACAGGACCCGATGGAGAGATCATTGGAGGACCCCGCACCCCGCAGCAGATCGCCGCGCAGAGGCGGTTGCAGCAGACTCAGGCGCAGGTCGATGAGGTATGGTAAGGTGGCGCTAATTATTACCACTATACCAGCGGGGTAATTGCAAAACACAAATAGAATAACAATTGATCACAATGTCTTTCATTTTGACATTTCAGCCACGTTCATCATCATCTGCCTAGCCTTTTCCCAAATATGTTGGGATCGTCTTACTGGATTCAGCTGAATACCACTATTTTACATGGAACGACTGCCTATCTGACCTCCACAACCCAGCTACTGGGTAAAACTATATCCCTTAGTAAGACTGGTTATCAGAATTTCGGGATTTTTCTACAGTAGAATAAATAAATATTGATGAATGGAGAGGGAGAAGAAGACCAAAGAAAATATGGATAGATTGTGTGAAGGATGGTAAGAAAAAAAAAAGAAGTGAATGATAGAGTGACTTCTGATGGGGGTGAATGGAAGAAAAAAACGTGTTGCTCCTACCCCACGTATGGGAAAAGGGCAGGAAGAAGAGTATAGCTATAGATACTTTAGACTCAATGTTTTTTTTCTCTTTTATCCTCCAGGTGGTGGACATAATGAAGACGAACATGGACAAGGTGCTCGACCGAGATGTGAAGTTATCAGAACTCGATGACAGAGCAGGTGAAACAGATCTTCTCTGTATTTTTTTTAGAAAATTTCAGATCTATTTTATCGAAAAGGATTATGGGTCTCAAGTAAAGTTCACATCTAAAACCTTGGGCTTAACAAAAGTGGTTTCAACTGAAACATTCGTACGAGAGTTGTAATAACAAAAGTGCCCTTAACATTTTACGAGGACAAAACATGAGGATGGCATTTGTGAGAGAGATCACATACGACATAAAATTGTGAATGACTACTCATACAAGTGACTATTACGAACGACAATATGGTGTTGCTCTAGCTCCCCGTTACAAAAATAATTACAATTGCACAAATCCAATATAATAAATAAGACTGATTAAGACGAATGGTTATGAAAATACTTTAAATACTGTCCACAGATGCACTGCAGTACGGGGCGTCACAGTTTGAGCAGCAAGCCAAGAGTTTGAAGAATAAGTTCTGGTTACAAAATCTCAAGGTGATTTTATTTTTTCTTTGATTACAAAGTAAAGAAAAAGAAAAAGAAAGAAAGAAAACTTGTTTATTCTGCACAAATAAAACGCACATAGACAAAGAATAATAATAAAACAAGAAGACAGCACACTCAAAAAGCAATATGAGCAAAAGCCTCATATTTAAGTTCGCAAATATTTTTTTTTATTGGTTGGTATGAGACCAAAGACAATTTACACGTCTACATTGCCTCTGCTCTGAGTGGTGCTGTGTACTTGTGACACTAGTAAATCAAAACAAACAATGAGAACACAAACAATCAAATTTTTTCAAAAGTGGAAAAATCATACTTTTTTAACAAGAATAACACAAACATATTGATCCGTGCGTCGTATCTGCGCTAGAAAAGGTCGTTGCTCAGCTAAATGCCATGACGTCGGACGAGCCTATCGTCAACGGCGCTGATTTTCAGCAACTACCTATCGAAAGACGTAAAGACGTCCCCCCTGTGTGACCTAATAACTCAGGTACAGGTACCTAAGTTTTATTCACAGAAATACATACGTGCGAGTCTAGCTGAACTTATTATACTAATATAAATAAAAAGAAATAAACAAAAACAAGAACAAGAATACACTTATTGTCTGTGTAAAAGCTTAACTTTTCCAAATAAAAAAATGAAATACATAGAATGAAGACCATATTAGTAAAAAAATATAAACAAAAAATATACTAATTAATTCCTATTCCTATAAGTAATATATATTCATGCCAGATTCATCCCGGACTATGACAGTGAAAGAGTGCACCTGTGTCTGCGCATACACTTGTGCACAATAATATCTCCCGCGCCGAAGGCTGGTCTCTTCTAAGATTGGTCGCCACTGTCGAAATTCGGTCTTGAGGACTATTAATAGACATATTCATTATTTATGAATTCAAAAGCCACCCTACACTTTTAATAGCAGTCTCATTCTTTAGATGATTACTGTACAAGTGCATATTGCTGCATGTATGTGTTAAATGTCAGTTGTGTCGATCTGATAGAACAAAAGGATCTTTTGAATAATTCTTAGTGACAATACAGATACGATATACCACGGGGTGGATCGATGTACGAGAGCAGAGGGGCAATTCTCGTACCTAAAAACGTTCACAATCTCATGCCAGCGTCAATCAAATGTCAAAAATATAGGTAAACGCTATACAATTTTTGACAGATTGAGTCTTGAGACGATATTGCGAACGTTGTTAAAAATACGAGAATTGGCCCTCTGCTCTACGTGAAATTAGTATTTTATGGACGACCTCGTCCGCTTCAGTCACCCTGATCTAATTTTAATATATTTCACATTACAGATGATGATAATAATGGGGGTGATTGGAATCGTTATAATAGGCCTTCTATTTGGTAAGTATCAGCAAATAACTAACTCACAGTCGATGTTGTCAAGTGAAGCTTAGCGGTGTGACTTGGAATGTTCTATGTGTGACATGGGGGAGGGATGAAACTTGACTGGTGTTAAGTTAGGAAGCCCCAAAGACTACGAGCTCGCTCGTAGCAACTTCCAAGTAAAATTGTAGATGTGTTAAACAAGAAAGCAGATGAACGAGCTGCTAAAATGGTGAAAGATTCAGTCATTATAGCTGAAGATAGCTTATAAAACAGATGCAACAGTAATTCATTGTGATACCAATGTAACAAAATGAGCTTATGACGTTTCCACTGCTAGGACTCAGGCCTACTTTCTGTCAGAGGGTTCTTAGGCCATACCCACCGCGTTATCCCACTGCTGGTTGGTAGATGTCTCACATGTAGTCCCTAAATTAATGTTCGCGTTATCCTACTGCTGGTTGGTAGATGTCTCACATGTAGTCCCTAAATTAATGTTCGCGTTATCCCACTGCTGGTTGGTAGATGTCTCACATGTAGTCCCTAAATTAATGTTCGCGTTATCCTACTGCTGGTTGGTAGATGTCTCACATGTAGTCCCTAAATTAATGTTCGCGTTATACCACTGCTGGTTGGTAGATGTCTCACATGTAGTCCCTAAATTAATGTTCGCGTGGTACGGAATATATTCAATGAACAGATAACCTGCATTTTATAGCAGCAGGTAATATTGATAAAAATATTGTTTTTAAAGGAGAGCAAAATGGTTTAACCTCTGATTATTGTTTAGCAAATAATGACCCGAAGACTTGCTTCAAGAGCACATGAGTCTCTGTGAGAGAGACTAAAATTTATATAGACAATTTGTTATACCCAAATGTGTAGATATTGCAAAAAAAGTCCTAACATAACCAGAGAAACAGTCATGTTTCATCTCACCCCACTAGCAACGTGCAAACACTTGTGATTGGCTACTAAACTGTTAGTTTGCATCTGCCCCTTCCTTGATCGTCTGAATGTCATGAATGTGTTAGAAATTGTACTGAACATAGCACAATTGGCTTATTACTTTCTCTTCCAAATTCTGTGACTATCTCCCTAGCTTCTTCGTTATCTTTCTAAATGTTGCCTGTTATAACATTACCGACACGTGTTGTATGGACAAAAATTCATGGAGCTGAAGTTAGTCAAAAAATTACAAAAAAGAATGGCAATAATCAGGATGCTGCACAGATTTTGAAAGGAGAGCAGCCGACTCAACACTTTTCTGTTGTTAAGTTTGTTACTTTTATTGAGTTTGATGACACTGTTACTAAGCATAACACTGTTTTATTGAGTTGATAATGTGTCTTAGCATTTGACTTTATATGCCATCGACATCGATCGAATCGTAAGTCAAAGTCAAATTTGAGCATGTACCCATCAGAGTAGTAAAAATCAACCGTTCAGACTACTTTTTTATATGACTGCACTAAAGCACTAACCTCAACATTTAAAACTTTTCCACTTGGTGTTACATATGCACTAAGTTTTGCTCACTGTGCAAGTAAAATGATTTTCATAGATGTAATGATAGACTCGCACAAAGATACATTTAATTTAATAAACCAGGAAACATAATGAAAAAAAAGTGTGAAAAGATTTATTAATAGAAAAGACTTAGTTTGTTATTACTGCACATACCAACCAAAATGCTGTAAGAAACGACAGTCCATGTAATTTCCCACTTTACGCAAAGAAAATACAAAATGCAGTATTAAAAATAATGCACAATCAACTAGCTCATACAATTTCCCCTCAAAGAAGCACGTATGAACAACCCACGGGTAGTGTAGAGGCTAGTCGCTTCGAGGCATATGTTTTGCTTACGGCTGTTTGCAGGTGATAACATTAAACAAATGTTTGGTTAGTTCGGTACCGAAACTCGTCGCCAATCCCGGCTGCGGCGCCGGTCGTGCCCACCAATGGCACTGTAGCAACTAATACTAACCATTGTGAGTACCTACTAGATTGTTCTTCTTTTAAACTTTTCTTCTTTCTAATCCTTTGCATTTTAGAGCTTGTAATTGTAGAAGTAGAATTTATGGTAAGTCGTTAATTTTAAGTACTTTTATCGAATTTTGATGATGTTGCAATGATGTTTGCTACATCATGGTTGCTTCAATTATTGTTCAATTGTTTCAATATTTAGAGGTTCCTTTGCATCTGGCGTTAATCCAGCATTTACGAAGCATCAACGCAACGTTTTGCCAAATGCCTCTAGACCGCAAAGCCTTGTCAAAAATTATTATCATTGGATGTCTTTTGTGTTTGAAAATAGACAGCTACCCATCCTAGTATATCTTGGACGCTTCTATGTACACATTATTTTGTACCCATTGTACTAACATGAACCAAACTTCCTCACTTACATTGCGTTTTCACTTCACTATCCTCACAATACAGTTCAAAATTCCTCACAACCACATTGAAATTTGAAGTACATCCGCCATTTTGAATTTTTACTCTTGAAATGTTTCGATTTAACATCTAAGTAGAGTGACAATAGAAGTAGACAAGACCTACGCCATTTTGAATTTATGAAATCAACATTGACACTTGCATTGTTTCAATTTTGACACCACATGTTTGAATTTTTATATCACTCTTGATGCAGCATGATACTTTTACTGATATTACTCACAAAAATACACTTCACGTCCAGTGTATTGCATACTATACTTCATTACACACATTTGCGTAATTGGACGTTTTAATTTGTGCATTTTAAGACGTGCATTATCAAGTTAGTATCAAAATTAGGTGAAGAGTGTTTTGAGAGATTTTACATGAATTATGTGAAATTTTTGGGTTAATTCTGTACATTAAATATTTTATGCACATTGTGTGAGTATGGGATTTTTCATTGAGTGAAAAAGTAAGTACTAATATAATTTTTGTTTCCAGGAAAATATATGTAATTAATTCACTCGTCGCATCCGTTGGGTTCCACTTCAAATGAGAAGCTGATTTATAATATAATATTTTATTGTTTATCTAATATAAACGTGTTATTATAATTAAAATTGTAACAATTAGGCTCTAAACTTAAAAAGAACGAAATATTACACAAAATACTCGGCTGTTTTTTGAATAATACAATTATTCAAAATTTTAACGTAAATTAGATTATAATTATTCGGTGAACAGAATAATTATATTTTGGTGAAAATCCAGTTATGATTCGTAAAGTTGTAAAAAATTGAACTGTAAATTAAGTGAATACATAATAAATAAGTCACTATCTATCCGTATAAAAGGTTTAGATAAAAGAGCCATTTTAGTAAAAAAAAAACTTCCTTTTTCATATTGGAAATACTTATCTGTGACACTAAAATTATAAAAATAACATCATGGCTGTCTAAAAATTTATTTGCGTGCCTTGTAGATATTTACTATTTAGAGTCCTGATTCTATGTATGTTATCTATTTGCTCATTTTAACCTATGTACTACAAAAATATTTATATAAATATTGTAACTACAATTACCTCTATCGGCCAAAAGCTCATAAAGGACTTATGGATTCTTCCAAATGTAGTGGAATCTTTCAGATATTGTAAAATAGTTCTATAACACATAATATTTATCTATATTCCTAACACTAATAATTCATTGTTGCCTCATTATATAACACCAAATATAACAGCGATGGTAGAAGTGCAGAATTGAATTGACACTAGTAAGAAAAATAATTATAAAATTAAATTATTTTTGCTTATTTTATAGTTTAACAGATCTTATGAATAGAATTATTGTAAAATTGTAATAATTTTGAATGTCCAGTAGTATTCATAGCGTCTTAGAAGTCAATTATTTGCAATTTACACAAACTATTATATTTTAGCGGCTTATGAGTCAATTAAAAATAAAATTGATTATTTATGAATACTATATATACATTTAGAAATTAATTTTTAGGACAGCGATTATATTCAAAATTATTTACAGCAACGTCAATTTTAATGTATTTTAGGCTGAAGATGTATGAACGCTGTAAGTGCTTACAGTTTTGGAGTGCCATGTTTTAATTACGCAATTATGTGCTTTGTTAACGGACTAATTATTTGCATTACTAAAGTAAAGACCTATACTATAATTACTTAGAGTACATGCAGTTGGTTAAGGGATATGAGGTTGTATTTTCTCTGTAGGTACAATGTGAAATTGTAAGCAGTTACAAATCAAAGGTGCCACTGACAATATTAGTTCTTTTATAAAAAAAAAAACGAGTGTGATAATTAAATGAGAATTTGAATTATATAATTATAATTATTTGACTATTCGGTGTTGTGCTAATCGCTTGTCTTTTCAATGTAGTTAATTATAGTAACTTAACTACAAGACTTAAGAGGGAAGACATGAGACAAAATTCTATTATACACACAGTAGGAAATTATATTCTATCTATTTCATAGTTTATCTCATAGGATATCTTATAGCATTCCTTATAAAGTGTATACAAATTCTTCATGATAAGATCTCAATGCCCCAATGGGTTCTGATGTTGATCTTGGTTTTTGTCGTAGATTACGAGTAAAAACATTAAATGTTATGGAATTGTAGTCTACTACATAACCTTCGAACAACACCAAATCTTGTTTGCAAATTATAATGATTAATATTCATTAACATTTAATATTTCTTGATAGTTGCAAACTGCAACTTTATTTCAAAGTTTAAATATTATTATTCGACAAATTACATTTTTAAACAATTAAAATATATTCGTATTTAATAACACAATTATTAATTAAATAATTGGATGTTGTATTGTAAGATAGTTATCTGTTATTTAATTTTTATTTTAAAATTTTACGAATTCGGCGTGTTAATAAACTAATATTGAAAATCACAGATTATACCATTATAAATGATGTAATTATTTGAAAGCTCTAATGTACATGGAATTATTGATTATATAAAATGTGATGAATATATACAGTGAATCATGTATCTACCTTTATTTGAATCCACCCATTAGAACTCACTGAAAACAATTTATTACTGACATGCAAAAAAACATAATTCTAATTTTTAGTATCAATTCAGCACAGAATCTGACAATCATATTTCACGTCCAACTTTATGGTATTTTGTGTAAGCTGGTACCTACGGGTCTCTATGCAACAAACCCAATCTTAGTGGGTACAATATATTGATTAACATCGCCTACAAAGTAAGAAGTTCGTTAAATCACGAAGCCATTACGACGGTGAACCATGTGTTATCTGTGCGAGAAACTTCAATAATTTAATATTTTGCAACGATATCGCCGCGAGACACGAACTTAACGTGTTAATAGCAACGAACAATCTTCGTAAATTGATAAATTTAGTCCTGTCACACTAGGTAAGATGTTGGGGCCAACGTTGGTGTTGATGGGTCATGATGTAGTTCCAAACATTGGCTTCTCATTCCATATTTTGATTACTGAAAGGAAAAAGAAAATTGAAAAGGAATTTTGTTCATGGGTTGAATTTCTGTAATTAGGTAATTAATTTTACTCTTTTTATTTCACAAAAAGTGACATAACAATATGCTTTATGCATTTACGCGACGATCACTTCGTCCTGTGAGAGAGCAGTGGTGGCCCAGTGGTAACGGCCGCGGCTTACGAGTTGTAGGTTGTAGGTTCGGACCCTGACAGGTGCTTTACTTTGTGTAAATTATTTCATCACCACTGTTCTCTAAACGGTGAAAGAAAACATCGTGAGGAAACCGGCATGTCCTAGAACCAAAAAATTTAAGACATGACTGTGACATCTACCAACTCTACTCAACTGGGCCCGAGTGGTGGATTACAGCCCACTCTCTCTCTCTCTCTCACCGAGAGGAGGCCTGTGTCCCAACAGTTGGAACGTTATAGGCTGATTATGCTGTGAGTGTAGTTTAATCGAATCGAGCTCGGAAAAGACATGGTATAAGGCAAGTTTACTGCAGGCCGCATATTACCCCAATATTGGTACCAATATGATGGATCCACTAAAACGATCAAAATTAAACCTCGCATCAAACTAATATCATCCCTAAATAAATTACAACAAAGCCTCATTTACTATACCCTTAATCTGCACTCCGTTTCGCAAGCCATAGACTAGCTAGACCATAGAGAATGATGTGAGAGCTCGCGAGCTTTCTCTTTGATAGTTGGCCGCCATTTTGAGTTACAGTAATGGTCGGTATGACGTGAGTTATGCGCCCGTGTCATTTGAACTAAACTAATGTTGGTAGTGCTAGTGCCGTTAATGCGGGTTAAATCGAAAAGTAAATAACGTAATTTATGAATCGAGAAGATAATACTGTTGATTGTTTATCTGTCCTTGTCAAAATTGACGAAATTAGCGCGAATTTTGACAGTTCATTAGTTTTTTGTCACGGCCATGATTTATCGAACCGTCATTTGTTTAATCTCCCACGTTATTTATTTAACAGTGGGCTTAGTGCGAGTTTTTTATCATTTTAACGTAAACGTCAGTTTGTACTGAAAATGAATAAGCGCCGTCTGGTGACTATGATGGGAAACACAATTATTCTATACAAATTGATGTAAGGTAACGTTAAGGTAAACGCGATCGAGTAAGTATAAAATCTCCCAAAGCCAAACAAGCCCTCAGATAATAAAACTTCCATTTTTGAATTTATTCGGTAAGTAGTGGCTACTCGTACATCGTGAAATAGACCCTCTATTTCACGATGTCCGAGTAGCCACTACTTACCGAATAAATTCAAAAATGGAACAGATTTTGTATGAAATTATTTGCCAAGTAAAATAGGAACTTAATCGTAGGTGGTGAAACAGGCCCTTACTGCTATAAAATCAACTCAAATTCTGAAAGCTTCAGCTGTTTCATAAGCACAACTCTTCACCATAAAAGTTGCAGTATCGATATCTGCGAGTCTTTTTACGCGTCCAGCAATTACTAAAACCCGTAGTAAAAGTTGTTCATAATGATGAGTATATTGCCACTGCTTACTTACACCCTGTAAGACCGTTTTATAGGGCAGACACTGCTGGCAGGGTTCAAGATTCGTCGCGTTCTGTTCCACGCTCGCCACAAAGAGATGTCAGCAAAATGATGGGGTCCGTTAGGGCCGATGCCGCTGGGGTCGCGGGTTGTTTGAAAAAGATACCGTGGCCCTGGCATAGGCAACTGAAGGAACACGGGTGGGTTTTAGTCAGTAAAAGTCTGACACGCCCTTCCGCTCCACCCAGAGTGGCAGAAGTCATTTGATGATTTCTCACAAAAAAAAAGGGTTCCAGATTCTTTTGAAACTTTTACCTTCTGTTTTGGCTTTAACATCTTCTTGCAACAAGCTACTTCCCACATTTGTCCCAAAAAAAACATTATTTTGAACCGACTTCTAAAAAAGGAGGAGGTTCTCAATTCAGATGTTTGTATTTTTTATTTTTTTATTTTTTTTTATGTTTGTTCGCGCATAACTCCGTCGCTTGCCAACCGATTTGAAAAAATATTTTTTTGTTGGAAAGGGTATACTTCCCAAATGGTCCCATTTTTGTCAAAATCCAGTTCTGATGATGGGATCCTGGAGAAATCGAAGGAACTCTTCAAATATTATAGGCACACCTATAGCGATGTGGGTATTTTTTAAAGTAGCTCGTGCATTTGCTCTCGGAAAGCACCACTTGGTGAAGTGGAACTGATGATGAAGACCACAGATGGCTACCGGAACTACTACATGATAAATATTTCACGGGTTACGATTCGATTACTTTAATATGGTTGCTAAGCAATTTCCGCTTGTCACAAAATGCGCGTGGTGAGTGGTTGTTGAGTAGTTCTCCTGGTTCTTACCAGCAGAACTCCTCAACAATTAACGTCCCAGCATCGGGAAAAGCAATATTTTGTAACATGTGATGAGCAATTGACATTAGACTATTGTAACTTATACAAATTATAAACAGACCCACTAAAAAGCGAGAAATAAAAACTTTTTAACAAAAAACAAAACCGACTTCCAAAAATCACTACAAAGTGAAAAATAACTTTGATTTCGGAAGTCGGTGGCAAAAAAAAAGAAAGTAAATAAAAAACGAAAGACACCGACTTCCGAAATCAAAGTTATTTTTCACTTTGTAGTGATTTTTGGAAGTCGGTTTTGTTTTTTTGTTAAAAAGGTTTTATGTTTTGCTTTATCATGTTTAAATATCGAAATCTACTCATCATGTCTACGGAGTTTCGCTAGTTAATTTAATCTAACCCTGTATAAAGCAAACTCACACCTATCACATAGGTATTAAAGTCTATTACGTGATTTAATAAATTAAGCAACACTAGCTTACGGAAATCTTGAAGCTGATAAATTGTTTTGTTAAGATTTATGGTAGTTTGTAGCCATTGATCGTTTTTACTGTTTATTAAAAGGTTGGCAGCATTGGTATTTTCTTCGCGATTTACTTTATTGCACAAGTACTTACCTATTTCACTTTCATACTCGTTGTACAATGTAATTAAAACTATCATTGGAGATTAGAGAAATACGTTTGGTCTGTGGATGGGTGACCATCTTTACATAACGAGACATCCCCGTGCCTCAGAAAGCACGTCAACCCGTTGGGACCGGTTGTTATTCTAGGATTTTTGACAGTAGTTACGGGTAGTCAGAAGCCTGAAAGTCTGACAACAAGTCTTACCAAGGGGTATCGCATTACCCAGTAACTGGGTAGTGGATGTCAGATATGCAGTCGCTCCATGTCAAGTACGCTGAATTCGGTTTGACTAGAAGCTAACCCCAACATAGTTGGGAAAAGGCTAGGCAGATAATGATGGTGGAGATTAGTAGAGAAAAGTTAAAGATAAGATTTCATAAGATGGTCTTTCTCATGGAACATTAATTAATTTAAACTTGATTGATATAAAGTATGGGCCAGATAAATGAATAGACCCTTTTTTTTTGTTTTTGAGGATGGGAAATCATCAAATAACTTCTCCCGCTGTGGGTGGAGCGGAAGGGCGGCGTGTCAGACTTTTACTGACTAAAACCCACCCGTGTTCCTTCAGTTGCCTATGCCAAGGCCGCGGTATCTTTTTTAAACTACCCGCGACCCCAGCGGCACTATCCGCGACCCCAGCGGCAAATGAATAGACCCTAAAATCACATTGAAACTATGGAGTACCTTGCTAATACTGAACATCAGCTTTCCCCGCGCTTTCCAATCTGTTACATATTTGCCAACATATTATAACATCACGTTAAGCAGGTTCACGATCACGTTCACGTCACGTTAAGGTTAAGCAGAAGTGTACCTATAGTACACCCACATTTCACCAGGTATGTTTAAATCCCATGTAATAGGGGGCGAGCTTGGCGAGCCAATTGCCGACATCCGGGCACAAATCCAGACTACGGACTGCTATTGAGAAATTTCTGATGGAAAAACCCAATGACACTGCATGACCTGAGAATCGAACCCAGGACAGCAGTTAATAGCTCAGCAGTACAACGAACACCGCTAAAGTCAGTTTCCCAGGAAAGCGGTTCCGTCATATTATAACGGCCGTCATGAAAATCTGTCATTTGACATTAAGTCAAATTCCGCTGACCTAAGATTTAAATCGCTAGATTTGCCCTCACTGTACACAAGAAAAACTGTCCGAACTGAGAAAAGTGAGCTCACACATTATTAAACAGCGTTTCCATGACAATCAAGCGAAGGTACTGCGTCATTGTGTGTCAGAGGTGTCAAAACGAAACAGAAACGCGACTGTGTTTTGATGCGGTAGGGCGAATCTAACGATTTAAATCTTTTCCACTGCCATCATTTTCATGACAGCTGTCACTGTGGCTGTTATGTGCAGCCACTGCTCTTCTAGGAAACCGTAGATTTAACCCCTCAAGTGTCGAATGCACCCCATGTGTGCATAAGAAAAACGTTTTTTTTTGTTAGGTATATAAGCTTATATCACATATATATAAATGTAAAAAAACATCATCCGATGGAAACCAATCATCATCGTTAGTTGTGAACCTATGGAGTTCGCAGCTAACCCCCCCTCCCCCCCAGCGTGTCTAATGCACCCGAAGTGTGCAAAAGGACAAAACTTTACATAATAGGTATTTAAGCTTAGATCACACATATATAAACGTAAAAAAACATCATCCGATGGAAAACATATCATCATCAGAAGTTGTGAACCTATGGGGTTCGCAACTAACCCCCCACCCTCCCCACTCGCTGGGGTTTCGGGTCTAAAATTAGCCAAACTCAGACACTTGAGGCGTTAATAATTAAATAAAACCTCATTCCATTCCTGTTAATAACCCGTAAGCAATACCAGCGAATAAAATATAATCTTACACCATTTATAAAGAGAAATAGAAACATCAGTATCGATCCCTTTCTCGGATCGATTGTAAGAACAATCACGAGATATTGTCCGTTGAAATTTTAGCTGCATATAAAGTGATGCAAAAATACAGTGCGAACACAATATTTTGTTGAACAGACAGCCTATTAGTTACCCTGTGGGAACTGACGGAGGAAACAAACCGTGTTTTGTTACATACAACTGTTCTTAAATTGCGTTCAATAATTACGTACTATTTGTTCTCGTGTGTTTGTTTGTAACTAGGAGTAAATTTACACGTTTTGACGTGAACCGTATCGGAGACGGTCTCGTATTCTCTTAAATTAAGAAGTTTCTGTGTACGGATGGTAATGAAGTAATTTTTGTGACAATTCGCAAAAAGAGCTTTTTACCTATAGAGATTGGAATAAATTGAAAATTAAAATACATAAGTTGTAGTTCAGGCGCAGATTTCCTGAAAACGATCAAAAAGATGGTTTTTTAAAGCTGTGTATCTTATAAACCGTAAATAATTATGACATGTAAAAAAAACATGATATTTTCAAGTCCTTTTCGCATACAGTGATGGAAGCCAAAACATAATTAAACATACTTTAATGCACCAAAAAAATCTTTAAACATAGCTCCTAATAATCTTTAAAAGCTGTTTATCCCTTCATTAGCATTTATAATTATAATTAAAAATATACCATGAAATGTCAAATTCCAAACTGCATCCAGTGATGGATTACTTTTTATTAAATAGTTTATTTCTAATTTTATACGATTTTATTTGCACTTTTACGACATAATTCCGGTGCGCGTGAGAATCTTCTATCTCGTGCGTCAAACTAGACAGCCATAAAGCCATTTCACTTACACACCGAGCTAAACCAAGCTTGGAACCAGGGCCTTCAGCTTCAATATTGCGTTTTAGTTTAAGTCATAATTTCGAATGTAGACAAATAAACATCGAAAGATCTGCCGAAGTCCCTAGTTGGAAAAGGAGAGGAATGATTTTACAGACAGTTTTTTAAATGTTTTTTTTAATATTTAATTTTTAAAAAATGTAATATTAGCGACACTACTTTTAAAATTATTATGTTTATCCTCTAAGCAAAAGTCAGTTCACTTTTTCTAATAAATTCATGGGTAAATTCGTCTGAAATTGCTTTTTGCACGAAACCACGGAATGACCCAAATATGAGTTATGATATGGAGTCTTAGATTTATAGGCATTCTTCAGTCTAAAAATTAAATTCTTATTAGGTCTTCATCAGTGTAGTGGTGGCCCAGCGGTAATGGCTGCAACTTACGAGTAGCAGGTCGTTGGTTCGAATCCTGACTGGCGCTTTAATTTGTGTAAATTATTTCATCACCACTACTCCCAAAACGGTGAAGGAAAACTTCTTGAGGAAACCGGCATGTTCTAGAACCAAAAATTCGAACACATGTTAAGAGGAAACGTGGGTGCTCTTTTCTCCATACAAAAAGATACAAACGCTTTCGCCTGTTTTCTTTCTGGTTAATGACCATAAAGCAATGATTTTTTACAAAAATATAAATATCAGTTACTTGTATGCCCCTATGTTTTCCTTTTTGATCATATAATTATTTTTATAGGAACTAGAATCCTCCAAAAATGCTCAAAATTGCCTATTCAGACCGCTGTCAACAGACGCCTAGTGTACCAATTTGACAACTATTAACGAAAAAAGAAAAACATAGGGGCATAGTATAATTATATCCTTCTTATTCAGTTTATGAAATATCTTTTAAATTGGTCCAATATTGGAGGAGGAAATAGGCGAGAGCCAAACCTCGAAATGTGACTTTTTACATAGGCTATTTAGTCGGATCTGCAGTTGTCCTTATCGCACGAATTCGAGGGCGGAGCGCTCGCAGAGCGACAGCAATACCTTCTTAAAATACCTAACTGGCCACCCGTCTTTCCTCTTAAATCTATCAACTCGCACTGGGCCGGCGTGGTGGATTACGGCCCACTCCCTCTCAAAGAGAGAAGGCCTGTGCCCAGCAGTGGGGACATTATAGGCTGATTATGATGATAGGTCTTCATCTATTTGTTGATAAATAAATAGTACGAATAGAATAAGAATACATCTAGAAATGTAAAATACATAAATTTTATTAACATTTCTAGATGTATTCACCCGAAAAAAAGTACTTACCTATATTTTTTCGAAGTGAATGTTTCTCAACCTATCGGTCTTATTAGAAAACGTTTTTATTATGTCATGGTTTATTATGTCATCGAGTCAGTTTTTGTAATAAGAACCTAGCTGTGATAGAAATACAGTTCTTTAAACAAAACTGACAACTTAGTCCGGTACTAAGTTGTCAGTTTTATAAAACTGACATCTTAATGTGTCGGAATAAAGTTCGAAATTCAAAAAAGCGGTCATGGTTTAAACCTTGGTTTGAAGATGAACCTTGTTTTGTAATAAGATGGTTAAGTTTGAATTTAAATAATTATGCCACGATAGGGAATTGTTGGAAATCTTTTATTTAAATTTAATTTCCAAAACTGAGAATTAACTCTAGAAATAAGAACCCTATATATGAAAGGTTTAGGTGGTAAAATAAAGGTAAACAATCTTGATACACAAACACATACTAAACAAATAAACTACTGCTTAAACTAATGGTTCAATTGATTTAGTAATCACTAATGTTGTATTTACATTGGGTTTTAGTTGCATTTTATTTTTAATCTGAGGTTTTAAAAAAAGATAAAAGACACATCAAGATTGTTAACCTTTTTTTCACTATATAAATCTTTCTAGTATAGTGAGAAATATCCCATCGAGAGTAAATAGTTCAGGGTAGTGGTAACAGAACCATAACGCTCGTAGATCTAAAAGAGTTGGCTGCGAGATATTGAATTTAGTGTGAACACTTGGAGCATTATTTAATTGCGTGTCAGCGTCGCGGCGCCTCGCGCGGTGAGAAGTGATACACAGTGGGGCTATTGACGCGGAGCTGGGCAAAATGTTTTTTTTTAGTTTATTATTCTGGGAATTTAATAGTTCAGGTTAAAAGCTTGTAAAATGAATCTCTCTCATCTACTTTATTACTTTTTATTTTTTTTATATAATTTTGTTTTTAGCTTTTATCGATGTGTTTTTAGTTTTAGTTGGTGATCTTCCACTGCGAGTCACAATAAATACTTTTCTTTCTTTATCGTTACAAATAAATAACTGTGTCATATAATTGGCATGTGCACACATGTAATTTCAAAATGTGTTTAGATAATCTTTATTTATACGTAAGTAAACATCGACACTTTCACTAAAAGATTAAGTAGTTTTTTTCCTCCGAATATTTTACTGAATATTCTCAATTTAACTTTAGGTATATCTGTAGCAGTTTTATTCCCATGTGATAGATAGATATTCCGTACAGTTACAAAAGAATCACAAAACAGTGGCAATATTGTCCCATAGTAAAAGTTGTTCATAATGATGAGTACAATGACCCCATAAAAGATTGCCACTGTTTACACTTACATCCTGTATAGTTTATGAAAGTAGTAATTTTTTCTTCAATATTTGCAAGTGCACAGTGTGCAGTGATAGTTCGCAGTAATGGGACTGTCAGGTGTTTGAAGAGCACATATCGCTATTTATTTTCGCATTCCCTGAACTGTAACACTGTTTGGATTTATTTATTTTTGTCGTAACAAGCTCGCGAACTGGCGCTCTGTGCGTTTGGATGATGTATTGTTATAGGCTAAGGATTAAAGCGATAGGTTTTGTTCCTAGGTACTTTTGGTTTATGCAGATTGTGTTTTGTTGCTTGCTTAATGTTAATTTTAAAAGCAGTTATTGTAAACGAGATGAGGTTTTGGGAACAATTCATCCCAACATAACCTAGCCTTTTCAAAACTATGTAGGGGTCAGTATTTTACATGCAACGACTGACTCTCACTCTGACCTCTACAACACAGTTAAAGGGTAATCAAATTCAAATATTTTATTTCAGATAAAATCTATATGATGTTAGTAGTAATATAACTTAGCCTAATGTTAGTATTAAATTAAATTAACAATAATAAGAACTCCATACCTATCCAAATAAACCAGTGCACCGCTGAACGAATAGTTCAACGGTACACCAGCCTACCCGGACAAGTATGTCTGAAGTCACACCGGAATCCCCCCTCGAGAAGACAAAAGGAAGGAAAGAAGGAAGGAAGGAAGGGGAGTCGGATCGTAATACGATACAAGGGATAAGACTGGTTGTCAGTATTTCGGGCTTCCCACGACCCGTAACGACTGTCAAAGATCCATAAATTACAACCAGGAACAACGGCTTAACGTGCTTACCAAGGCACGGAGTTACCTTGAGTGAGTATGTAAAGATGGTCACCCATCCGCGGAACAACCACGGCAAGCGTAGCTTAACCTCTCGTATCGTAACATAGTTCCTACAGCTACAGTACGACAGGACCAAGAGGTTCCACTGTTAATCTTCGTAAAAACCGAAATATAGCGAATGAAATATGATTATCGACCAATAGAAATTGATTTATATTCCCACCTAAATTCTTTTAGATTGTCGCAAATGAAAATGAAAATGAAAAAATGAAAATGAAAAATGGTTTATTATTTTTACAAGTAATATCTTAACAACTAGTGATTGGAGCCTCCTTTTAAGCAAATAGGCCTGTATTAGGAGACTCCGCTCTTCCAAATCAATTAGTTTAATTTACGTTTTCTATAGTAAATTATAAAGAAAATTAAAATTAAATCTAAAATAAATAAAAAACTAAAACACAAAAAATACGCAGCCCGTACGCAGGCATGCGAGTGTGTGAATGTGAATACGAGTGTGTGAATGTGAGTGTGAGTGAGGTGTGTGAGTGAGGTGTGTGAGTGAGGTGTGTGAGTGATAAATGTGAATGAATCAGAATGTATGCGTGAGGTTATGGATAGTGCAGGCATCAGACTGATGTGTAGGGTAATATATTATTTTATTCCAGCAGCGTCTCCGTTTCGTCATAGGTTAGTGGTTTTATCCAATTAGTTACAATTTTTTTTTATTCATTTTGTTTCTTATCGTATACGTAAATCTCTTTGTTAAGTCTATTGTATAGCTGAGCTGAGCGTTTTTTGTATTGAATACGGGCAAACTTGGTTTTAGTTTGAGGAACTTTCGCTATTAAATATTTTCTTCTTTTCAAGGTTAAGTTGGGGTCAAAAGTAAGAGTTTTGTGTTTCTTTAAAACAGTTTTAATTATATACAGTTTTCGCACCGATAGTAAATCGCTTATTTGGTAAAGACTTTGTGTAGGATATCTAAGTTTTTTAAAGTACATAACTTTAATTAAAGCTCGTTGTGCTCGCTCAAGATTTATGAATTTAGACTTCGCTGCACCGCCCCAAATGGGGATGCAGTACATTAAGACGGACTGTACCAAAGCTACGTATATTTCGTTGAGTAGGTTTCTAGGGGTATTTGTGCTGGTGGGTGCTTTTTTTGGTACAATATACCGCAGCGTTTTGAAAATCCAGCTCAGTTTTCTAATTCTGTTAGTGACGTGTTCAAGATGGGGGTACCACGATAGTCTCTGGTCAACAATAACACCAAGATATTTGGTTTGTGACACTTTGACTAGAGTTGGACATTGACAGTTATTTGCATCATCGCACATATGTACTCTTATGTTAAAATCTGTATTTGGTTGAGTTCTGTTTGATATACTGAAGCATATGTAATTCGTTTTAGCTGTGTTAAGTGTGAGCAGGTTATTTTTGAGCCATTCAGCTATTTGGGTCATACCGGCTTCAGCACTTCTGGCAACATCCTGCCAAGAATTCCCAGAAAATACTACAGCAGTATCGTCGGCATAGGAAAACACTTTAGCGTTATTGATTTTAAGGTTGCAGAGGTCGTTGATGTAAAGCAGGAACAACGTAGGGCCCAGCACACTTCCCTGAGGGACTCCAAATGTGACATTTGCGTCACAACTAAAGTGTTCTCCCACCCTAACCCTTTGCCTCCTGTTTGATAGGTAGTCCTTAAACATTTTGAGCGGAATTCCTCTCACACCTGACGCTTCCAATTTGTTTATGAGGATGGGAACAGAGACGGTGTCAAACGCCTTTTTTAAGTCCAGAAAGATAGTCAAACATTTTCTACCACTATCCAGATTATCAGCCACCAGTGAGCTGAGAGCAGTAACTGCATCCTCAGTTGATACTCCTTGTCTGAACCCAAATTGTGAGCTACTTAAGATATTAAATTTTTGTAGAAATTTC
Source organism: Cosmia trapezina (assembly GCA_905163495.3). Taxonomy (NCBI): domain Eukaryota; kingdom Metazoa; phylum Arthropoda; class Insecta; order Lepidoptera; family Noctuidae; genus Cosmia; species Cosmia trapezina. The sequence goes on from LR991042.1 coordinate 14,142,424, forward strand.
AAGAGCCTGTTATTTATTAGTTTTTCAATAATTTTTGATAAAGCTGGCAAAATGGATATTGGTCTGTAATTGTTGACATCGTCTCTGTCCCCGCCCTTGTGAACGGGAATGATTATCGATTGCTTAAGGGGCACAGGGAATACGCCCTTTGTAAAACAAAGATTAACCAAGTGGGTTATGATGGGAACAATTTCCTGGCTAATATGTTTCAAAAATCTAGTGGATACGTTGTCCCAGCCAGGAGCGCTGTCAGATTTGAGGCTCATCAAGATCCGGCTCACTTCTTCAGGATCAGTGTCTAAAAGAACAAACGAGTTCACTTGTGTCGATAATGTTTCCGATCGAAAAGAGTTTAGACTATGTGCTGAAGGTTGAATTTTTTGGGCTAGCTCTTTACCTATATTTGCAAAATAATCGTTAATGAAATTTACAGACTCAGATGAATTAGGTCTCATGTGTAGTAGTTCTGTGTTTTGACTCTTAGAATTATTAGTGTAAGTTAAAGTTTTAATATTTTTCCATAATAACTTATTGTTTGTGACGGAATTAGCAAGTAGCTCCCTTTCAAATTTTCTTTTTAATTGTTTAAGTAAGTTATTACAATAGTTGCGATATCGGCGGTAGGTTATTTTTAAGATGTCATTAAATGGATCATTTCGGGTTTTTTTTTGCATTTTATTGCGATTCTTAATGCATCTTAATAAACCGGCAGTTATCCACGGCTTAACGATACGCTTGCTATTGGGAATTATTTTGATCTCAGTGCTGTGATTAATAGATTCATTTAATTTGTGCAATAGTAGGTCAATCAATTGGTCCGGATCGTTACAAAACAGTAACTCTGCAATAGTTCAATGCAGTGCAATACAAAAGTGGAACCTGTTTCAACAATAATTGGTTGATTCTGGCTATCACTATTTTTGCCACGCAGTCTGTAAATGTCCTTGACGTCCGATAATTCCGTTAGGCTGCAAATAATTCCGTCATTGGACCAGTCACATTTATTTCGGCCAAGTTGGGTTTTTTCGTAGATAATCGATGAAACCTTTGAGTCCTGTCGTACTATTTACTGAGGTTTAATGCTACCTTAAGGTCATTGCGCTGTGTAGCCCGCGAAATAATTTTTTTTTTTGGGTTTTTTGCAATTTGCAGGTCCTTGTCAGGCTGTATTTTGATCAAAGTAGATCGTTAGATTCGTCAAACGATCGAAATCTAACGAATCTGCACGAAATCTAACTTAGAGAGATGTATTGATGATATTTATGATTAAAACTATATAAATAAATATGTTTTACTGCCGCGTATCATGCTTTGATCAAGATACATCCTGACACGGACCTGAAAATTGCAAAAAAACTAAAAAAAAAATGAATTTCGCGGGCTACCACTGCGCATCATCCTTAACATAAAACTGACAGACATTGTGATCATTCAAACATCGAATTAATCTTCTCTTGAAGAAAACTGAAGCTCGTATTTCTTCAAGAGTGACATAATTAGATTTTAGCTAGGGCTCTGCGTAGGCTGTGTGTGATATAATTTATCTTGAAACAGAAGCTTATGGCCCTCCTCTCGGCATCTTGCACTTCTCATTTGTAGTTACGAAATCCCCCTGTGAGAACCTACGAGTACCAGGTCTTGACAGCACCTACCTATACTTGTACTAGCAACACAAAGCCGCGCCACAACAAGCCCATAGGTACCTCTTATAGAACTATAGTTCAGCTTATTATTTTCACGGTTACTCATCCCAAGTGCCTGTCAGGACGTTCATATTACGTGTGGCCTGTAGGTAATAGCAAATTGCGATTATTATGTTACAGCCTAACGAGGTGCTTGCGACTTTCCCTATAATCGGCCAGTACACCGACTTCCCGGCCGCTTTTGTTGGCCTCTCTTGATATGTCCGCACTTAGGCGCTTGGCGAATGTATGATAATGTGTGCAGCGAGTAATGGTGGAGAGTGGTAATTTTAGAGACTGTTTTGATGTTAACGGGTAATGAAATTATATTGTGATCTGTGATAGAAGTTTGAGGAATCAGTTCGTTGACCCCACAGTAATGTAGATGAAAGCGCTTCCAGCTATATTCACCCACGATAAACCCATGTACCTAATCTCTCATAAAATCTGCTGTCTTTTTTCAAGTTTTATGCTGTTACTGTTTAACATAAATGTTGACTCCCTAACTACCTGACTAAACAGAGACACATGGAAGAAAAAGACATAAAAAAACCTAGCGTCCTAGCGACGCACCGTGTAGATCACATCTTAGATCCCTCCTTAAATCCCATCCTCACAAAACAAGCTACTATTGCTTATACTCCTTTTCTGTCCATGCTGTAAGATTTTGGAACTCACTTCTGTCTAGCATTCGAGATTTAAAATCTATTTCTCAATTCAAATATCGAGTAAAAGAGAATTTTTTGCGACCTTTGAACCTACAAAGCTGAAATTTTTCACAGTGGTTCCCTTTTTATTGAGAAGAAATAAGGAAGGATTTCCCGGTAGTACGTTCCCGTGGGATAATTTCAGACATCCACGAGGGCCAAGCCGCGCGGGAAGTGCTAGTTCAACATAATGATGTAACTAATATTTTTGTAACAATACAATAAAAGAGTGTTCATGGAGTTTCATGCCCGTTCTACTCCATAGGACACCTACTACGCTTTGAATTGGGCAACTAGCTTCATTTTTCTGACTGATCGACTCCTTGACAATTCAAGTGTCTGTAAATGGTTTAATTAAAATAAATGCTTTGAGTTTGAGTTTCTTATGCGCCATTTCAATTGTCAAGCTTTCCCTTATATTTCTAGAATATGAAAAGTCATGGGCAACACTTACAAAGAAGCCAAGTAAATCAAGTAATACAATATTTTATTGGTAAACGCAGTCATACTTGCGGATAGTTAACTAAATTGTTTCATATCATAAAGTCAATTCTACGCCATTTAGGGAACCCCACCAGTAACAAGCGAAGCTAAACATGTTGCTTTATTATCATACCAGCATTTGCCCGCGGCTTCGCCCGCGTGGAGGTCGGAAGTCATGCCACGGGGTCTTACTACCGGGATAAAAGCTATCCTGTGTGTTAATCCAGGTTATTAAACTACCTGTGTGCCAAATTTCATCCAAATCCGTTCAGATGTTTTTGCGTGATTGAGTAAGAAACATCCAAACATCCAAACATAGAAACTTTCTCATTTTATAATATAAGTAGGATTACCGATTGATAAGCATCGGGTTACACGTATATATGATTTAACGCATAGTATGTTTGAAGTGATGTTGAAACTTAGGTATTAAGGTAAGAGAGATAGGAAAAGATCGTCACCCACTGGACATCTCAGGGAGGACATCGCCGTCGAGGTAGATCGCGGCCAAGATGGTGTGACGAGGTGATCATGTTTGCAGAGCCAACATGGCCAGAGATTGCACAAGACAGAAATGTTGGAACTTCACTTCTGGAGTGGCGCCCGCGTATATACCGGAACGACGTATCGTTGGAAGGTCTTCCACAAGGTGATGGCCGCAGGAGTCTGCTGGATGCGGAAAGCACAGAACCCGTCGAAGTGGCGGTGTTTGGGAAGGCCTATGTCCAGCAGTGGTCATCTTTCCGCTGAACTGATGATGTTGACACAATTTCCGCATTGTGTGCCAGATTTGATTGTAGAAGAGAAAGACACTACGGGTGAATACTTAACGTAAGCCTTATACAACAAAAAGCTTCGCTTGCAGTGGTTGTTCCACTTAAGTTTACAATCACAATACAATCACGGTAAGCGTATCAGTGCCGACAAGAGCTACAATTGCTTATTATTGTAATATGACGGGCTGCAGTAATGCACTTTATATTGTTTATCGTTCTGTAAGCAGGGGAAATAAAGAAATAAAAGGGGTTTTTGAGATAGAGGAATAGTAGAGTATAGTGTTTTATTTAGAGAATGTAGCTACAGATGATTCATATTTTGGCTAAGTTGTGTTGAGGCTGTTTCGGGCGGAGCGGTTTGTTTCTAGAGCGGTTGTTAGCTTTCAGTTTTTTTCCATCCTAAAAATTGGTTGTGAACTTAGTCTCGAGTAGATATTTCAATTTTGCAACATTCTAGCTACCAACTGTTCTGAGTTCTTTAATATTATTATTACGTTGCTTTGTAAATTATTCTTTTAACAACCAGCAGGAGACCAATTCAAAAATTCTGGATTTGACCATTTAGTCATTCAGATTATATTCAGAATTGGCTGTAGCAGCGTAAGGTTTTGTTAGGTAGCAAAAAAGTTGTGGACAAACTCTTGTTTAAAAAACCAGATAGTGGTTCTTTCCCAGATAGGTTTCACAAAGACTGAGGATGCTACCGCTGCGCGCACGCACAATACGTGCCGACAACAACGAGATAGAAACATTCCAATTTCAAATTGTTGTCATTATTGTTCCCATACGATGCATTGAAGAATTCCATTTTTCAAATCGATCTATCTTTTGTAAAGATTTTTTATTTTTTCTCGAGTTAGATATGGTTGTTACTGTGCAATATTTTTAGAACGTATTGATGAAGAAAAATATTTCTTTGATTTACTGTTGTTTCGTATTAGTTTGTAACATATTTCGTTTCGGAAATACGCAAATTTGAGCATGACAATATAATAAACATATTGAATAAATGAATGAAATGCACCGACCCCAGCGTGGTTTGACCAGGTTCGATTACTCGAATGAACCCAAAGATTCGCACTAGTCCCTGGAGTCTCATGTTTCATAGGGTACAGTGACCATTGCATATCAAGGAGAAGACCGGGGGCGCGATAATGTTAGGGAAGACGTACTTAGGATAGGGAAGGATTATTAGAGCCTTACCGGATAAGCGTGAATAATTATTATTACCTTACAAATAATTAAGAACGTACAATGATGAACAAACTTAACCACGCACATACAATAAGTACAAATATACGGAAACAATTCCAAGTCCAACCTATTGATATTCAAATTCTGTCATTGTAAGATAAATTAAATCGATTCTAATCATTTAATTGCTGGCCTGAGATATCATCATCTTATTGTTTGCGTATCACAACGGGTAGAACTACCGGGTAAATTGGTCAAAGGCCAAGCTTACTTTGAGGCCATAAATATGGCGGGAAGATAGAAAATCTAAGCCCTATTTCATGATAATCGAAATAGTAATAAAATGTTGCGAAATATGAATGTTGTGCATTGCAATGCAGGCAGGCTGTGTCTATAGGTAGCCTAGGCTAGGAATAATCATTGAAGGATAATGCCAAATGGCATATTGAAAAATTTGGCTTAATCCCCATTACTGGGGATTTGTGAACTTTTCGTCCCAACAACAACAATTACCTACAACAACTCCCAATCCCCTATCCCAATCAATAAATCAATCAATCAATCAATTCAAAACAATGCAATGCTCGAGCATGCTTGGCGCGCATTCAATTTTGCAATATATGGAATTGTCATAAGATTGATTTTTCGATGGCCTCAGAAAATGCTCTGCTCTTGGTGTGCGCTGACCCTAAGTAAGTAAGTAGTACCACTACCTACTTACCGAGTAAGTCGGTTGTGGAGATCGATGTAAAATACTGGTATTCAGCTGCATCCAGTTAGACTGGAAGCCGACCGCAATTTATTTATTTATTTATAATTTTATTTCAGAATATTGCAATCGATTCCATATAAATAGTTAGTAAAGCTTAAAACTATGTTAGTAACTTAAACCTACTTGATTCAAATTTTAATAATTTATTTAACAATTATCTTACATTAAAAAGGACACCACCAGAACTGTGTACCTTATTCCAGTGTCCCACAATAGGACACTCAACCCTTTCTGTTATGGTGTTTAGGAGCCCATTGGAGCTGCCCCGCATACGACGCATCAAGGAGGCCACTCTCTTGCGCACTATTGCTCTAAAGCAGTCGGTGTTGGCCTCCGCAAACATCCCCGATGCACTACAGTATCGCGGCAACCCCATCAGCATCCTAAACCCATTATTGTAGAGGACCCGTAGGGCATTGAAAGCCTTCTGCGTATAGCGGACCCACAGGCTGCCTGTGTACAATCTCTGGCAGTACGCCTTAAACAGAGTAATTTTAACATTACTTGTGCACCTTGCAAACCTGCGCGCCAGCATATTGCATCTCACTGCCAATGCCCTACGTTCCCTCTCAATATCCAAAACATCGGAGAGGTCCTCAGTGACCCAGTGCCCCAGGTACTTGAATTTGGTGACCCTACTTAGCGGATTTGCTCCAAGTCTGACCGGTGGAATGGTAGTGGGAGTTTTATTGCCCGACTTAAACACAAGTAGTTCACTTTTTTTGGAGTTGTACCTGAGGCCATGTGACACTGCGTACCTCTCACATATGCCTAAAAGCATGTTGAGGGCTTTAACAGATGGGCTCAACAGAACCATATCGTCGGCGTAGCTAATATTGTTCATACAAGTAAAGTATGCAATACCTATAGTAAAAAAAAGGCAAGGCAAAATGACGATGGAGGTCATCATCAAAATTTCAGATAAAAGATAAAAATTCAATGACGCAAATGTATATGCCCAATAAATGTATGTATGTACGTATGTAATGTATGTGTATGTCCATAGTTTTCGTGGCCACATCCAAAACCACAAACACACAATTACTCCGTACACGTGGTAGGTGTGATCGCCTACCCCAATGACTTATGACCACCATTGACTACAGTTACAAAACTTTCATTAGCTGCCTTACGTAATGTCTTGTTTTAAAGTAATTGCTGCTTATTATTGCTCTGTTCTCGGCATTCTCGTTAGAACTAACATGTATAGCGGGCTTAAAGGTTAAGAATCACTGTACTGTTTCCTTGTGTTGGGAATGGGACTCGTTAAATTGTAGTAAGTATGAATTGCGTAAATGATAGCTTTTTTTATATACAACGTGTCGTTTTGCATCCTCGTTAAATTTCAGGGTGTGAACAACTTTCTCCATGGGACCAACATCGTAATCGCGAAAAAATTTTCAAGTATCCCATACAAAACTTCAATACCTACTCGACGCAAATGTATGGGATTACCTACTGATTATTTTTTCGCGATTACGATGTTGGTGCCATGGAAAAAGTTGTTTGGTTTGATGGTCTATACCACACCCTTAAATTTGACGGGGATGCAAAATGACACGTTGTATATTATCCTACACTGTCCCACTGCTGAACAAGGCTCTCCCCCAAATCCTTCCAAGCATCCCTTTCCAGGGCCACCTCGATCAAACGCTTGCGGTACGCGCCTACGTCGTCTCGCCACCTCTTGGTGGCCTGGGCCGGCCTCGGCGGCGCCGTCCATCCCCAGGCACCTACCGTGTGTAGACTGTTGCCCAGCGGGCTCTATGCATGCGGTTGACGTGACCCACACAATTCCCATTTCAGCTTGGCAGCCTTTTTGCCTACGTCTAGGATCCCCGTTTTGGAGCGCAGCGTGGTGTTTCGTATTCTGTCAGTTCGTTTTACGCCCAGAATGCTGCGCGCCATTGCTTTTTCGCAAACAAATCAAAAATAGCTTGCATTTTTTTTTTAAATTTCTGATTTGTCAACTCCACATATCATCTATAAGGTCTTGGAATACAATGTATACAATTTTCGGACTTTTTAATTTATTTGTGTTGTAAGACCTTGCTTATTGCCAAATTTCATGATTCTAGTACAGTGGGAAGTACCCCTATAGGTTTAGATTTACTTGCGAGTATCAAAAAATGTCGCATAAATGGCCGTATTTTTTTATTGCCTTGATTGAGAAACTTGATCTTTTTAGAACTCGAAGGGACCATAGACTTCCGCATTTGATATTAATTTCAGTTTGATACCTGAAATTAATACCTGAGAAAAAGGGTTTTGACAGACAGACAGACAGACGGACAGACAGACGGACAGACAGACGGACAGACAGACAGACAGACAAACAAGTGATCCTATAAGGGTTCCGTTTTTCCTTTTGAGGTACGGAACGCTAATAATATCATTAAACTGAACTAAAAAGGAAAGGAAACTAAAAATAGATTTCAATTTCATTTTTAGTTCGATTAAGCGTGTTTTTTAGTTTTTTAAACTACCTATAATTTATTTTTCAATTTTGTATTCGAATTTCTCAAATATTTATTCTATAGTTATTATTTTGAAATTACTATATTGGAAACCGAAACATGGATATGGTAGCCGGGTAGCCGGTTCTCAGGCACCAGGCTCTTCGGAAGGAAATTGTTAATCCTGATGATCCTGATCAGGACAATGCGACATTTTTTTTAAATTAAGTATTGTATTTTATCGGGTCCTGATTAGTGTGCATCTGACCATTTAAAGTGAGTAAAAATCGATTTCAAAGATTCCGTTACCTACAATCATACATACAGGTGAATCTAATAAAATCGTGTTAAAAATAAGGCATGAAATCATAATGTGAAAAACTTTTAATTTTGCAACGCAAGTAACACAAATCTGCACCCTAATTGCGTAACTGTTACGCCGTAACACACTATCTCAATTGGAATCGGTTTCAATTTGACAGTTCAACAATATTCATTGCGTTATTTACGTTGTCGAGCAGACAAATTTTTTTAACATATGAAGCAATGGTTTACAAAATGATTCAGATTCCGATTGATAGTGTGTTACGCAATTAGGGTGCTGGATCAAGAAAAGTCATTTCCAATTTACTTCGAACAAAAGATTTCTGTATAAAATCCATGGAGTATTTACTATAACGACGTGACTATTAGGGCTAAGTGCCCCTGTTTCGTTGGACGACACGTCACAGGCTAAGTGGGTCCGTACTATAAAATTTTACTGCACACCGGCGCGTAACGATTGTTATAACTAAATTGAAAGTCGCTGTTCGAAGGATTATGGTTTTTATAATGTGCTACTCTATTCTTGTTTCGTTGATTTGGGTAATTAAATGTATTGATTTTTAATTACTTATGATTTTATTAGGGTTGAAAAACTATTAAATACTTACCTGTTTTTAGGGTTCCGTAGTCAACAAGGAACCCTTATAATTTCGCTATGTCCGTTCGTCTTTCCGTCAGCAGCTTAGCTCAGAAACTCTTAGTACTAGAAAGCTATAATTTGGCATGGAATATACATATTCATCACGCCGACAAAGCGGTAAAATAAAATCATGAAAATATTTTTTTTTTTGTAAAGTGGGGATGTTTTTTTTTCTTGTCTACCCCATAGTGTGGGTTATCATTGGATGGGTTTTTCAAAAATATTGCGAGTTTGTTTAAACAATTTTTCGATTTAGGGATCCGTTTCTGAAATATTAAGCTTTGAAGTGCTAATTTTTGTTATAGTCAAGTGTCCCCCCATGCCAGCTAAACGGTTAGTTTTGAATGGGTGAAAAAATTCACGGTAGTAGTATATAACCAAGTTAAAAGGAAAACTATCACAGATAAGTAGGCTTTTCAAGTTTACGAGTAGGATGGTCAAATATTCATGAAACAGCAAAGAGCCCCGTTCTTAGTCCGCATTATTGTGCAACTATACGGAACCCAATTACTGCGCGTGGCCCGACACGCACTTGGCCGGTTTTTTTATGATTATTTATGATTAGAATAAATTATACAGAACTATAACTACGAACTTTATCTCGTTATTTGATAAAACAAGATATTAGTTATTGATGCATTGGACGGTCCTGTATAGCGACTTTTCTAATGAAACTGCGGATAGTAGGTAATAAATTAGGTATAACAAATATTAATTAATCTGAGGTCACAAAGATCTATAGCCACCAGATCATCCTATGTAATTATTAGAGTAGACCACACGCCAAGAGCTTCATCCCGTCTCAAAAAATGTGCACACTTTAATCACCATCTTAATAACAAAAAGTCGCACAATCAACTCCCATTATCGGCATTCCCAACATGCCCCATCTTCCCATAATCACCCTTACACTCGCAACAAAAATCCTTAACAAAAGTAAAAGAAATTCTCCGATATAAGGCAACATGACGCAAGCCTCGTTATTTTATTCAAGCCAACAACAACTTCATCTAGCGGTGAAGTACGGTGTTAATTAAACAGACTGTTATACAGGTGTCCCTGTCTGGCATGTGGTTGAGGTATGCTCTGTTTCATTATTATAACATGGTACGCTTTGGGGTGAGGGGTTGACAACATTTTGTATTTTCTGACACACTTTTTTAATAAGTCGTCGGAAATTGTATCAAGTTTTACATTTATTTATCTTTATCTTGCAATTACTACTCTTGTTTTGGTACAGCCAATATAAAACAGCAAGTGATGCTGACACTAATGGGCAGACTGCCCAAGAAGTGCTGGGTGACTCTTGTAATTTCTTAGTTTTTTTTTTCAGTTACCGCTGCAAAAATATTATTTTCTTGTCAATTATTAATTTATTGATAACCCAAATCACCCATGCACTGAGAACTAACACATTCAACTCATTCAGAAAAAAAAATAGTTCCTCTTTTTTTCGTGTCGATAGTACTATCGATAAGAAAAGAAGAGTACTCTTCTTCGATGTTTTTATATTGATTAAGATTATCAGTGGCATTCTTTAGGTCATCCAAGGTGCAGGTAAACGGGCAGTTAGGGCACTACCGATGGGGGCATGATCTGATCAGAAGCACAGTACTTGCACTGGGTGTTGGATGGGTCAGTAATACCACACTTCGACAAATTGTATCTGCAGCGGCCTACTACGCAATAAAAAAATACATAACAACAGTTGACAGGAGGAAATAACAAGTTTAGGTTCCATAACTCACATTCCAACCAGTACCACGCCTGTTTACTTGACATTTACCTTTCAATCCTCGATCTACAATGACCTACAACATTACCTCCAGCTCAATAATACACTTGTGGTAATATTCAAACTGACATTGCAGTGAGACAAAACATGTTGGCGGCCCCTGGTCTGCTAGTATGAGTAGCCGCATTTGCACATTTGATAAGATCGTCAAAGTGACATAAAATTGTACCGGCAGCGTTCAGAATAGCTACCTCCGTGTAACGTACGTATTGTATCGTTGAGTAGAACAAGGGTTTTGGATATTTTGTCTAGGAATACGAGTGAGATTGGCCCTTGGGTATTTTGACACTGATGCTAGGTACCTGGGTACCTAATATCAGTATAAAAGTTATAAACGTTGGTATAAAAGTTTGGTCGAATTCGCCCTTAGTGTAATAAAACCAGGAATGCAATGTCACCCTTTTTGTAATAAAACCAGGAATGCAATTTCACCCTTAGTGTATTAAAAACAGGAATGCAATTTCACCCTTGTTTTAATAATTTTTTTTTTTTTTTTTTTACTAAACTGGTGTAATATAGGCAAGATGACACATCGAAATTTTTCGTTATTTTTAATTTAAATTTATTTTGAAAAATTTATTGAGTCTCAATAATATCGGAAATAATGTGCGCAATATGGATGGAGTTATGGAATTACTGTGGAGACGTGTCTTGCCGCTGCGTGACAGCGTAAGCGTGGGTGACCCGCGGCCGCCCGTTCGATGTCCAGCGCGCATAGGATGGAAGGAAACCAGCACATGAAATGATTTTTTGCTCCGTTGGTGCAATTACTGTATGGCGTTCCAGTGTGAGGATAAATAAATAAATAAAACCAGGAATACAATTTCACCCTCAGTGTAATAAAACCAAGCATGCAATTTCACCCTTAGTGTAATAAAACCAGGAATGCAATATTAATTATTTTCATCTTAGAATTAACTTTATGTTCGCGCTAGTACCTCCGTAGTTATGGGCCTAGTTAGGTCACGTTTCAGGCACAAAGCATATACGTTTTATGTCTTAATTTAGAGAGCCACTGACCAAGCCTCCATATTTATAAGGAATGCCTGGCATTTAAGATAGACCACTCTATAACGTTGAAGTACGGTTAACTTGTGTAGGTACTGCTCACAGCTGGGGAGACTTATTGTTTGGGAACGTTGTGGTTTGCGAGAGTCCAGTGATTTGTTATTTGCAAATAGTGATAATTTTGACCTATTTTTTCATCTATCTTTTATCTATAAAAGGTGCTATAAAATATCTGCCACGGCTGCAATGGGAGATACTATTGTGGTTATAGATTACATTATTAAAGATAAATTATTAATATGTCATAAATTTTTTCATACTTACAAAAAATTTTTTATTGATTTATTTGTATGAAATCGTAATTAGTGTTCATTCTCAGAACAGTTATAAAGAGGTAGCAATATTGTTTTCATTGACGAAGCGACACATCCCGCGTAGTATGTGAACCACGCTATGCAAAAGAAAGTAAATGTTTATTTAATTACTTTATTTTCTCAAATTAATTTAACTATTCTGGGGTACGAAATTTCTTCGCTATTGAAATCTGTATACACAATACTATCTCCCATTGAAGCCGTGGCAGATATTTTTATACCACCTTATATATTACTTAAATAAATAAAGTCCTGACTGACTGACTGCTTGACTGACTCATCAACGCCCAGCTCGAACCATTGGTCCTAGAAACCTGAAATTTTGCACAGAGGTTCCCTTTATAATGTAGACAGTTAATAAGGAAAGAATTCTAGTTTTATTAACCGACTTCCAAAAGGAGGAGGTTCTCAATTCGTCGGAACCTTTTTTTTTTTTTATGTATGTTCCCCGATTACTCGAAAATGGCTAGACCGATTTGGATTTTTCTTTTTTTGTTCAAAAGGGATGATCATTGTTGATTTATTTGATTTAATTATTTACAAAAATCAATCTTTAGTCGATTTTGTAATAATCGATATATCGTAGGTACCTACTTATTATATAAATACTACCCACCATTAGTAGTACTTAACTTCTCGTTTGCGCTCTGATCAATACGGACGTATAAACTTCCTAGTGACTTTCAATTGGCTAATAATAATCTATACATTTTAAAAAGCCCATAACTCGTTTTATTAAAGTGTTAGAACCTAGATTTCCTACAGGTTATGGGCCCAGGTTACGTTTTTACTACAATATAAGTGGTTAAAATTTAAATAAAAAATACGGGCATTGTTAAGTGAAATGGACGTGATAAAAAAAAAGTTCCAATGTTATCGTCGAGTAGGTGACGGCATACTCATAAAAAAAATTAACAATTTTTGATGATTTGATCATCGAATTGTTAGCCACCACGCCGCCGCCAAACCACGCCACGCGAGGTAGCACATTTGTTGCTCAACCTACCCCCAACTTATGATGGCGTGATAATTGCGATCGAAACTTTATCGGAGGATAATTTAATGCTAGCATTCGTTAAACCAAGGCTTTTGGATCATGAAGTCAAGTTTAAAAATGAGTCCAGTGATACCAGTGTGAAAAGTTTTGCAATTTGAGGGAAAAATGGACAGGAATTTCGAAAAACAAAATTCGATAATTCTCAAAATAATAAAGGGAATAATAGCTTCAACTAGGAGGTTAACAAGCAGAAGAATAAGTCTCAGTTCATGAAGTGTTATCACTGTGGCCGCAAGAAGCATGTGAAAAACAACTGCTTCTACTTCAAAAGAGCTCAAACATTACAGCAGCAGCACAAAATATGGAGAGGACAAGGACGGTCCAGGCAGTTGGAATCAGTGAACCATCCACGTCGAGCTATTTTTCTGGCTTTGCTTTTATGATTGGCTGACTATCAAGCGAATCATGATGGAAGTTACTTTCCTGTTGGTTTCTGGAGCATCGGACCATATTATAAACAGGGAAGATCTTTTCATTAGTCACACCGTCTTGCAAACGCCATTAAAATTTCTATTGCTTAAAATGGTGAATTTATTTCAGGGAACGATGTATGTGACCAGCAACATGGGCGTTCAAGAAGTTTTGAAGAACGTGTTCTTCTATGCTGCGGTACCACCGGTGCGGTGCGGTGCGGTGCGGTTCTTAACGAAAATGCAACGTGCTGGGTTGACAGTCATTTTCGACCAGCAAGGAGCACAATACGTAAGGTTAATAAAACTATCATGCAAGGTATGTTGAAAAATGTTTCTCAAGTATGCAGTAATAAAAATATGTACAAATTATGGCTTTGGTCATAATAAGTGAAAATTAATTCATCGAAATTAAAAAAATAATAAAATGGTTGATGACACCAGCCAAATCGAAACTGCTATGCGAGCCTGGATGATAAATCGTGTGAGGCCCACGGAAGTGAGGCCTGTATAAATAGGAAACAAAGTCGATTTCCGTTCATATCAGGTCAAAAATAAAAGTCAAACAGCTATTATTTATTGTGCACTCAGATATTTGTGGACTATTGTTACTGTTTATACCCCCAACTAACGACAAATAAAAAACTACTCTGTACTTTTTGTTGATGAGTAGCATTACTTTGTTTAGTACCTGTTTAACCTGTAAAACAGACGTGTTGGCTGTTTTTAAAGATTTCGTGGCTAAAAGCGAGGCTAAGTTTAATTTAAAATTAGTCAACTTATGCTGCGATAGTGGTGGCGAATTTCTATTGAAATGAAAGGTTATTGTGTAGAGAGAGGGATATCATAACATTTAAAAATTCCGAGAATACCACAATTGAATGGCGTTTCTGAACGTATGGTCGGAACCATTACTTAATGGAAAAGCTCGTTTAAGCGGTGCTAAATTAGACAAAGTGTTTTGGGGCGATAGGCAGTACCAACTGCTGTTTATTTGATTATTTTGACCCCAAATAAAACTTTGAAAGTTTTCAAAAACACCATTCGAAATGTGGCATGATACAAAACCTCAAATTAAAAAAAAAAAAATTTGAAGGTTGGTTCAACTGCTTACGTTCATAATAAAAGCAGTAAGACCAAGTTTGATGAAAAATCATGGAAAGGGATACTTGTGGGTTATGAACCAAACGCTATAAAGTTTGGAACCCAGAGTGCGAAAAATTACATAGTAGTCAGGGATGTTATTGTTGATGAGACTGGTTTTCTTCAATCCAGGCCAGACCTCAAGTCTGAAGGGAATATTAAAAAATTCTCACGGCAAAGCTGATGATGTAATATAAGTCAGTGCCGGTCAAGTCTCATAACTCTGACAGTTCTATATCAGATACGTCTATGGTCTAAATCTGATTAGCACGAGTGTCCTAGTAAAGTTTGCAAATTAAACCATGATAATATAAAATTGAATCGGAGCAAATAAATTATATACTTTTTGATACCCCATCTTCACCAAAAGAAAACACAAATAAAATCCTGACGTTAGATGATGCAATAGGTTCAAAAGTCGTCCACCTATGTCGTTTAGTGAAGACGATGATGATGATCGCAATTTTGTGTGCTCAGTCTATTCTATGTAAAATATCAAATTCATTAGAAGAGATCAAAACAGATCTCAGTGGGAAAGTGCAGTAGGGACGAACTAAATTCTCTAAAGCTAAATAATACTTAGGCTTTAATACCAACACCTGAAAATAAAAACATTGTCAATTTATTGTAAATGGATGTTTTCTGTAAAACATGATGAATTTAGAAAACCTTTCAGATAAAAAAAAAACAACTTGTGCAAGGGGTTTCGGTCAAGAATACCTCACGGACTATAATGAAACTTTCGCACCAGTATTATCATGAATAGCTAGTTTTAGATGTATCTTACTTTTGCGAATCAATTTAGTTTGCTAGTTCGTCTTAGGGATGTCAAAACTGCCTTCCTAAATGACGAATTAAAGGAAGATATTATATGAAAGTCCCTGGGGGTATCTTAGATAATTATGTGTTAAATTAAATAAACTTTACGGGCTGAAAAATGCAGGCAGCTAAATGTTGGTTTGAAGTTTTCGATCTATCTCATAAAGAAGAAGGTTTTCAAAATTCTTCAGTCGAATAGGTGTCAATATATGCTAGACAATGGAGATGTACATAAAAATATTTGTCGTTTTATATATAGGTGATTTAGTTATAGTATGCGCTGATATTGAAATAATTAAAAAAAGGTATTTAATGAGTAAATTTAAAATGACGATGAATGAAATGAATGATGATGATGAAATAATTTTAATTATATGAAATAGCATTAAATCAAAGTGCATAAATATAAACGGTATTAAATAAATTTAATATGCACGATTGTAAACCTGTCAATACACCAATGGAAAATAAACTTAATTATGACGCATTAAACTCTGAAGAAAAATATAATGATCCATGTTGAAACGTTATAGAATGTTTAATGTATGTCATGTTATGCACTCGTCCAGATTTAATTACTTACAAGCGTTAATATACTGAGTAGGTATACGAACAAAAATAGTAAAGAACTCTGGCAGTGTCTAAAGAGAGTGCTTCGGTACTTGAAAGGGACTGTTGATTTAAAATTAAGTTATAGGTAAAAGATGTGCCTACACTAACATTATATGTGGCTGCGTAGATTCAGATTGGGATGGCAGTGATTCAAATGACAGGAAAAGTACAACTGGGTATTTCAAGCTGCAAGCAAACCTGGAGTACGATGAAACAAATGTCAGTTGCTGCCTCTTCAACTGAGGCAGATTGTATGGCATTGTATGAAACTGTCATGGGAGGCTTTAGGGCTTAAATCACTAGCAGTTAGTATTAAGATAGATATAATTAAATCTATCATATTCTATGAGGATAAAAATGGCTGCATAAGCATTGCAAATAATCCAACCAATCACAAACGTACAAAACACATAGATATAAAGTATCATTTTTCTAAGGAACAGATTGAGAAAAATGTAATAAAATAAAATTACATTCCAACAGTTCAGCAGTTGGCAGATGTTCTGACCAAGGCAATACCCGCTTGGGCACGCCACAATAGCGGCGATAAGTCCCCTCTTTGAGGAGTGGTTAGAGAGGCGCCACGGCGTCCTCACCTTCCGCCTGACGCAGGTCCTCACCGGACACGGTTGTTTCGGGAGGTTCCTGTTTCGCATAAGGCGGGAGGAAACGCCCGGGTGTTTCCATTGTGTGGATCGCCCGGAGGACACGGTGGAGCATACAGTGGAGGTCTGCCCGGCTTGGGCAGAGCACCGCCGTGTTCTCACGGAGGCGATCGGCGGCGGCGATCTCTCGCGTCCGAGCCTGGTCCAGGCCATGGTTCGGAGCGAGAGTGCATGGGAGGCCGTCACCTCCTTCTGCGAAGCAGTGATGCTCGCGAAGGAGGAGGCGGAACGCGTGAGGGAGAGGCAGCCTCACGCCCTCAGTCGCCGCAGGAGACGCCCTGGGCGGCGGGAATCGCGGGGCGATTTCCGGCCACCGTAGGCGCGGGCCTGCGGACGGTGAGCAGCGGGTAGCTCGCCGTCCGGTAAGGACCAGGCCCGAGTCGACGGCGCGTCGTGTTCCACGCGCGCCTCAAAGAGATGTCAGCAAGTGACGGGGCCCAATAGGGCCGACGCCGCTGGGGTCGCGGGTTGTCTGAAAGGGTTACCGCGGCCCTGGCATAGGCAACTGAAGGAACACGGGTGGGTTTTAGTCAGTAAAAGTCTGACACGCCCTCCCGCTCCACCCAGAGCGGGAGAAGTTATTTGATGATTTCCCACCCTCAAAAAAAAAAAAAAAAAAAAAAAAAAAAAAAAAAAGGCAATACCCGCTATTACTTTTCAAGAGATGAGAAGTAAAATGGGCTTAGATTAAGATACTGATTGAATGTTTATTGATTCTACATAATAATTTGATTTATGATTAATTATTATTAGGAATAATTTAATGAAATGGTTTGATTAAGGTTTTCTGGGTTTTCCTTAATCCTTGGCAGCAAATGTTGGACCATGATGTATTCCCAGCAAACACTAGGAAGTGAATATGTTCCGGTCAATTAGGTATTACCTACTTTGATTTAAGTTTTTTTTTTGTATAATTGGTAGATTAATTTTTGAGGGGGCGTGTTGATTTATTTGATTTAATTATTTACAAAAATCAATCTTTAGTCGATTTTGTAATAATCGATATATCGTAGGTACCTACTTATTATATAAATACTACCCACCATTAGTAGTACTTAACTTCTCGTTTGCGCTCTGATCAATACGGACGTATAAACTTCCTAGTGACTTTCAATTGGCTAATAATAATCTATACATTTTAAAAAGCCCATAACTCGTTTTATTAAAGTGTTAGAACCTAGATTTCCTACAATCATCAAGTGATGATGGGATCCCATGGAAATCGAGGGAAACCCTCAAATTTTATGGGCACACCTATATCGATTTCGGTATTTTTTATAGTAACTCGTGCATTTGCTCTCGGAAAGTACCATTCGGTGAACTGGAACTGATGATGAAGACCACAGAGGGCCATCGGAAATACTCAATTATATCTATGTATACAAACAGGTTGCGATTCGATTACTTTAATATGGTTTATGCTCGTCAAAATAATGGTAATGGTGACTTCACCATGAGCTCCATTTCTCCTGGTTCTTACTAGGAGAACTCCTCAACAATTAACGTCCCTGCATCGGGAAAAGCAACATTTTGTAAAACGTGATGAGCAGTTGACATTGGGTTATTGTAACTTAGATAAATTACAGACTGAACCACTAAAAAGTGAAAAATAAAAACTTTTTTACAAAAACAAAAACCGACTTCCAAAAAAAACACTACAAAGTGAAAAATAACTTTAATTTCGGAAGTCGGTGGCAAAAAACTAAAATACAGATCCAAAGACACCGACTTCCGAAATTAAAGTTATTTTTCACTTTGTAGTGTTTTTTTTGGAAGTCGGTTTTTGTTTTTGTAAAAAAGTTTTATAATTTATAGAAGAAAAGCTATTTTGATATAATTTATGAAGGTTGCTTTGTTTTATGTGAATGTCGTGTACACCTGTAATTGGTATAGGTATACATAAGAACCCATATCTGTTAACTTTTAGTATTTAACTAGGTTTTGCCAGCGGATTCGCCCGCGTGGATTTCGGAAAATAACCACACATATTCTTTGTCTACATTATAAAGGGAACCTCAAAATTTCAACTTTCTAAGTTCTAGGGCTTGGGCTGGACGTTGATGAGTCAGTCAATCAGTCATTCAGTAAGTCAGTCAGGACTTCTCTTTTTATTTATATAGATGTACAAAATACATGTGTTGTATGTATATGTTTTTGTGTGCTGCAATGCTGTTGGCGTACCTATTTTAAAATAAATAAATAAATAATACCTTGGTATAATCAGCTTATATTATGCCCTACTTAATTATTTACTACAACTATCTTGATCTCTTCGAAACAATTGACACCGATCACCCTAAAAAGGAAAGAGATCTTACTAATAATATTACGAATTCTCATACCTTTGTACTTACTTGTCTAGAGCACAAGTCTAAGCATAGACAGAACCTAAAGCACAGGCCACACTGGGAACGAAGTGAAGTTAGCTCATGTGGTTACCACGTCTTTTCATGAACGAACTATGAACCAAAGTGTGAAAAGATGCGGCAGCTACATGAACGTAGCTAAATGAACTTCGCTTCCTTCCCAGTGCGGTATTTTTTTTTTGTGGATGGGAAATCATCAAATGACTTCTCCCGCTCTGGGCGGAGCAGGAGGGCGTGTCATACTTTTACTGACTACAGCCCACCCGCGTTCCTTCAGGCGCTATAGACAGCGTTTGCATCAGAGTCAAAACAGTTTCGGTCGAGTGATCACAAGTGCTAATGCTAGTTGGCGTCATTGTCAAGAATTGTCAAAGGATCTAAAGAGAAACAATATAAATATTGGCCAAAATAGGGTCAAAACTGGATACCAAAAAAAAAAAAAAATCAAAATCGTTTATTCAAAGTCCTTTATTCAAATTAGGCTGAGAATCAGCACTTTTTGAAAGTCGAAATTACAGTAAGACAGTCCCCACAAAACGCCCGCCCTTCACCACTTCCTAGTGCTTTAGCTGACGGCTATATGAAGTTGATAATAGCAAAATAAATTCAGATGTTGTCTCCTAATGGCTTACGGCCATTAGGAGACAACATCTGAAATTATTTTGGTAATATCTGGTCATAAATTTAAAAAATCCAGGCGAAGAAAGCTTGAATCATAATTAAGGAATGCAATAAGCCTAGAAAGCTTGCATCATAAGGAAAGCCTAAAAAGTCCAGTGCCGAGCAATTACCTCTCACTAGGCTAGGTTACAGCAGCTGTGACCAATCATTTTCACGAAAAAACTTTTTTACAAAAAACAAAACCGACTTCCAAAAAAAACACTACAAAGTGAAAAATAACTTTAATTTCGGAAGTCGGTGTCTTTGGATCTGTGTTTTAGGTTTTTGCCCCCGACTTCCGAAATTAAAGTTATTTTTCACTTTGTAGTGTTTTTTTTTTGGAAGTCGGTTTTGTTTTTTGTAAAAAAGTTTATAATTTTCACTTTTTAGTGGGTCAGTTTGTATATTTATCTAAGTTACAATAACCCATTGTCAACTGCTCATCACGTTTTACAAAATATTGCTTTTCCCGATGCAGGGACGTTAATTGTTGAGGAGTTCTTCTAGTAAGAACCAGGAGAACTGGAGCTCATGGTGAAATCACCATCACCATTATGCATTTTGACGAGCATAAACCATATTAAAGTAATCGAATCGCAACCTGTGATATACTTAGATATAATTGAGCATTTCCGATGGCCATCTATTCTGTCTTCATCATCAGTTCCAGTTCACCAAATGGTACTATCCGAGAGCAAATGCACGAGTTACTATAAAAAATACCGAAATCGATTAAGTGTGCCCATAAAATTTGAGGGTTTCCCTCGATTTCCATGGGATCCCATCATCAGACAATGACTTGATAATCATGGGACCACGGGACCACTTGGGAAGTATACCCTTTTGAACAAAAAAAGAAAAATCCAAATCGGTCCTGCCATTTTCGAGTAATCGGGGAACATACATAAAAAAAAAGGTTCCGACGACGAATTGAGAACCTCCTCCTTTTTGAAGTCGGTTAAAAATAAACGACGTGGACTCGAACTGCACATATATTTTTTTTTTAGCTTTTTTGTATATGAGACTTATTATTTTTTTTTTTTTTTTTTTTTTTTTTTTTTTTTTTTTTTTTTTTTTTTTTTTTTTTTTTTTTTTTTGTGTATGTTCCCCGATTACTCGAAAATGGCTAGACCGATTTGGTTTTTTCTTTTTTTGTTCCAAAGGGTATACGTCCCAAGTGGTCCCATGATCATCAAGTCAGGATCTGATGATGGGATCCCATGGAAATCGAGGGAAACCCTCAAATTTTATGGGCACACCTATATCGATTTCGGTATTTTTTATAGTAACTCGTGCATTTGCTCTCGGAAAGTACCATTCGGTGAGCTGGAACTGATGATGAAGACCGCAGAGGGCCATCGGAAATACTCAATTATATCTAAGTATATAACAGGTTGCGATTCGATTACTTTAATATGGTTTTATGCTCGTAATGGTAATGGTGACTTCACCATGAGCTCCATTTCTCCTGGTTCTTACTAGGAGAACTCCTCAAAAATTAACGGCCCTGCATCGGAAAAGCAACATTTTGTAAAACGTGATGAGCAGCTGACATTGGGTTATTGTAACTTAGATAAATTACAAACTGAACCACTAAAAAGTGAAAAATAAAAACTTTTTTACAAAAACAAAAACCGACTTCCAAAAAAAACACTACAAAGTGAAAAATAACTTTAATTTCGGAAGTCGGTGGCAAAAACTAAAATACAGATCCAAAGACACCGACTTCCGAAATTAAAGTTATTTTTCACTTTGTAGTGTTTTTTTTGGAAGTCGATTTTTGTTTTTGTAATTATAACACAAAAAACCTAAATTTTTTTTAACACATGTTCATGAATCAATAAACTTTTTTTACTTTTTTGTTTATCAATCGAAACTCTATTTAAAGACAGTCTTGTCTCTGGTCTACGTACAGCCTAAGTTTCCTTTATTGGGCCACAGTCACAGTTCAGCTTAAAAGGCTTATCTATCATACAATGCCTTTGCCGTTGCATTTTAGGACCATATCTTAAGGCCTCTGGTGCTAAATAACAATAAGTTATGTAGTCTAGAATTTTAGATTGATAAAATTTGATCTTTGATTATTATTGTCTTGATTTAATAGAATGTAAAATGTTTAACTTTCATGGGAAAAGCTTCCTTTACGATACAAGCTGTTGCTCGTGGCTTCGTTCACATACTAAGTTTCTTTAAATTTGATCAGAAGTGGACTTTACCATTCATGCAGTTTTTTAGGGTTCCGTACCAAAATACTTGAAATTTGGAACAGTTTTAGATGACGTTTGCCCAACTATTTTGCAAATAAGAAAAACTTTTTTTTTGTTGTAGCTGGGGCTGGAACGGGTCTTAAAAAATGTCTTTCTTAAAAAGTGGGGCTACTAAGGTATGTGGCGTATCATATGAAAGAGCACTGTTTCCACATTTTCAAACATTTATTCTTTTTTTCAGGCCGCACACTTTTGATGAAAAATAAAAATAACGTTCCCGCTTGCATAGAAAAAAATCTGAAATTATTCTAAAGAATTTTATGTAAAGATTACAGGAAAAATAAAACGATGTCTCTAAATAGCACACTTTTTCAGAAATCATTAACAAAAATTACATACAGGTACGGAACCCTTAGTGCGCGAGTCCGTTTCACTCTTGACCGGTTTTTTTTTAAATTGTTTACAAGATAATTACTTGAACCAGAGTCG
This sequence comes from Cosmia trapezina, assembly GCA_905163495.3. Classification (NCBI taxonomy): domain Eukaryota; kingdom Metazoa; phylum Arthropoda; class Insecta; order Lepidoptera; family Noctuidae; genus Cosmia; species Cosmia trapezina. Next base: position 14,165,063 of record LR991042.1, read on the forward strand.
AAACAGGTAAGGGGTTCCAAATACCAACAACAATATCCAACACAACAACAAACAACAATCAATATCTTTCAATATTTAACACTAGCCAGCTTCTGCCCGCGGCTTCGCTCGCGTGAAGGTCGGAAGTCATACCACGGGGTCTTACTACTGGGATATAAACTATCCTATGTGTTAATCCAGGTTATAAGCTATCTGTGTGCCAAATTTCATCCAAATCCGTTCAGCCGTTTTTGCGTGATTGAGTAACAAACATCCAGACATACAAACACATTTATAATATTAGTAGGATCTAGAGTAGCTCCTCGATAGTGTTTGCTGTTGATTATAAATATCAATATAAACTCTAATTTATTGTTAACGGAAGAGATCCGATCTGAAAAAAGACGGGCAAAATAATGTAGCTAAACAAAATGAAGTCTGTGAGTCAACCCCGCAAATCACTCCAAATTTTCGACAGCTGGATACAGTACTAATATAGTTCATCAAACAGACACGACATAACATAGTACTGATTAATTTTACCAGGTGTAAGACTTAATTACGCGCAGAACAGCACTGCCTTCAAAGTTTGTCATTGCAATTTGCACCGCCCCTGTCCAGATTGAACGATATATCTCGCGATATCTCGAGATATCTGACAGTGGTGTACAATTATAGTTTAAATTGCCACTATAGAAGTGATTACCTTTTAAGTCTTGTGTGTAGTGTTATACAGCGTGTGTAAGATATGAGTAGAAAGAAAAAAAGACAAATATCAATCTGCCTAACCTTTTCCCAACTCTGTTGGGGTCGGCTTTCAGTCTAACCGGATGCAGCTGAATACCAGCATTTTACATGGAGCGACTGCCTATCTGACTTCCACAACCCAGTTACTAGGTAATACGATACCCCTTGGTAAGACTGGTTGTCAGACTTTCGGGCTTCTGACGACCCTTAACGACTGTCAAAGATCCACGAATATAGCCGGGGCCAACGGCTTAACGTGCTTTTCGAGGCACGGAGGAATCTCGGTATGTAAAGATGGTCACCCATCCACTGGCCAACCCCGGCAAGCGTAGCTTAACCTGACGGATCGACCCGTGCGGCTGTTATTACTTAGCCACGAGCTCCTCAGAAAGAAAAAAAAAACAAAGAAAGAAAAAAAACAAAGAAAGGAAAAAAAAACAAAGAAGAGAAAGAAAGAAATATCGTAATCGAAAAAAAAATATCAGTTGTCCCGTACAAAGCTACAATACCTACTCGACTCAAATGTATGGGACAGCTGATAATTTTTTCTCGATTACGATTTTGGTCCCACGGAGAAAGAAACTCAGTTTGATGGTCTATATCATACCCTTAAAACACCTTTCTGATACAACTTTTATGAGGATATTAGTGTAGTAGCATTCTAATTTATGAGAATAAATAATATAGCGTGTATAGGGTGTTTGATGGGAAATAAGTTATGTTAATATTCTCATTCTGGATACTCGTGGACCTCGTGGCTAAGTAATAAAGGCCGCATGGGTTGACCCACCAGGTTAAGCTACGCTTGCCGGGGTTGACTGCTCCGTGCCTCGGAAAGCACGTTAAGCCGTTGGTCCCGGCTATCATTCATGGGTCTTTGACAGACGTTACGGGTCGTCAGAAGCCTGAAAGTCTGACAACCAGTCTTAACAAAGGGTATCGTATTACCTAGTAAGGGTTGTGGAAGTAGGCAGTCGCTCCATGTAAAATACGGGAATTCAGCTACATCCGGTTAGACTGGAAGCCAACCCCAACATAGTTGGGAAAAGGCTAGAACGAACCCATCTGAGTATATTTTCACACAGATCACAAAAATCAAGATTTATTTCAATCTATACAAATAAATAAAATTCAAGTGTCTGTTTATAATGTCAAAATAACATCTTTTTACTATATACCCATATTATGAAAGTATGTACGGTAACCATCACAAAAAAACAGTTTTTAAAATTTTTGTCTGCCTGTTCCGGCTAATCTCCGAAACGCCTGAACCGATTTTGACGGGATTTTCACTGGCAAGTAGCTGGTGTTATAAGGAGTAACTTAAACTTTTATTTTGGAAACAGAATTAGGGTTTCACGCAATAAAAAGAAAACCCTTGAAATTGTGAACAGAAGGTCGGATTTGAAAAATTGTTTTTGCATTTGGTAGCCCAATTCTCGAGGATGGTTATAGGGTATTTAACATAACGCTATGACTCTTAGGAGGCGAGCAAAAAAACGTCTGAAAGAACGCTAAGCGAAAACGAAGTAAGCGCCTGCGGGCGATGCAACGCGGCGGGTCGGGGGACGAGGGAGTTTTATTAAAATGTGACTGTTATTTTAATGTATTGTGTATCTTACGAGTTCCACGCGAACGAAGTCGCGAAGCACAGCTAGTTGATCAATTAACATCTAAAGGTAACAACTAAACCATAAAACAACCAAGACAAACATCCCAACAAAAATAAAAAATCACCCTCACTCACAAAAGACATTCAGTCTTTGCAATGAACACAGAATTTTAATCGCACACCGAAACATAAAGTTCGATAGTAACCACCAATAAATAATCACCACCTTGAATAGAGAGTTCCTTAGTTAACACTTGAAATACTCACGGCCCGGTCCATAAGACCGCGGAGTTACTTTTTCAGTTCCACACATAAATAAATGGCTAACTAAGACGTTGGGACACACTATTTTATGGTCCCAGTGTGCACAGCACTTTATTGTGCTCAGATTTACTTGTAGATCTGTGTAAAGTGAAGCGTTTTCGATTTAGTGAAGAAAAAGCGAGAGGGTCATGTTTATAATGACAGCTGTTGAAAGGATCTATTGTGTGAAGTGTGGTTTTAATCGTGAGTTTTACGTGTCAGAGATAAATCTTAATAAAGTTACATACAAAATTAATTGCACTGTGTTATTTGCCTTATATTAATAATAACAATATCGTTTATTTATAAAAATGGTGCAGATTTACAATAACTTATCTTAAACATTATAGAGGACACAGTTGCTCATTTGCCTGAACTAGGTAGAACCTGTGTTTCAGACTAAAAATGTGCTTAGAATTTTAAAATATAAAAATAACAACGGAGAAGACTAATTATAACTAATATTAACTTAAAAGACTAAGATGTTTTATTTACAGACAACGAGTAAATCCTCTGTCTCACTGTATGATATGCTAAGTAAAAATTGCAGAATAGTCTTTTTTACAGTCGTAATTATTTAATCTATTTTATTTAATAGTTTTAGATAGTTTAGGATATTATGTTTTTAAATTAATTACATGCATTAATAAAAATAATAATATACTTAATTTCCTATTTAATTTATTGTACAGAAAAGGGCCTAAAAATGATTGATCTTTTGAAATATAAAGTGCTAGTAATAAAACAAAAAATATCAACCAAGAACGGTCATAAGTAACATAAATAAAAAACAAACACGATCGCCGATCGCCTACAGATATTTGTGTGCACATAATATTTGTCTTCATACAAATTATGACATTGGCCGCACAAAGGGTTAAGAAATTAACCGGCCGTTTACGGTCATCCTTTTAACTCGAAAACATTAATTATAACACCTCTTTAACTTAAAATTTATTGTGTTGTTTTGTTGCTCATTACTGGGTTTTAGTATTTTTTTTTATGCGAAGTGCTCGGGTTGTATCGGGTGTTTAAGTTTCTTATAATTTATGGCTAAAGGCGTATTTTATGTAGTACCTTTAAAGGCACGTGGGTATTTATACGTTTCAATCTGGGAGATCTTTGCCTGTGGTCGTTTATTTCTTTGCAAACTATTTGCTAGCGTTCGCGGTTTGAATTTCTACGTTTTATTAGAGTCGATTTTGAGATTATGTTTCGTAAACGTATTGTTTGTAGGTGTTTAAATATTGAGTTCCCTGAAAAAAAATAATAAAAAATATCTAACTAAGATTTTAAAATTTTAAACTGATATTTTCATCAGATATCATTATGAAGTTGAAGAAGCAGTATGCAGGCCATATTTGTCAAGGTACCGATGGCCGGTGGAGCAGATGAGTCCTGACTAGTTTGCGTATCGGAAAGCGTAGTGAGGCCCCACAGCTAGAACAGATGGACCGACGACCTTAAAAAGGTGGCTGGGACAGACTGGATGCGGAAGGCAGAGGACATGGTGTTATGGCGCAGCCTGGGAGAGGCTTATATCCAGCAGTGCACTGCGAAAGCCTGAGTTGATTGATTGATTTGTACACGAAGGATAAAATAAAAGTTGACAAGTACAAGTAGAAGCTTGTAATAGGATTTTTCCGACATATTCATAGGGAAACCAATAGCTTAGTTCTGTCATAGTCATTCAAAGATGATGACCGAACTATTTACCCTATGATCTACCTCACCAATTCCATGAATTTGCACCTACTTATGTAGATATATTCATAATAAAATAGGCATATTAATAGGTTTTCCCGATACTATTGATCACACCTTCCAATAACAATAAAATCAACGTGCAATTTCATTGTGAATAATTGTTGCAATTGATTTTAATTTATGTATAGGTGTTGGTTTTCCTTTTATTCGGAAAAATGGGTACGGTAATAAAATTGCTTCTTCGAAGTTTCTTAGATCGGTGTGAATCAAATAAGGAAATTGATATGGCGCCTATAATAATAGTACAGCGTATTGTGATCTAATTACATAGGTACCTAATAGTATATTATTGGAACGAAGTTCCTTATCGGACTAGGCGAAAATTTTTTTTTTATGTTTTTATATTCTAATATTTAAAAATGTTACATAATATGTATAAAATGAAATAAAGGAAATAATAATAATGACATGGGTATCATTTTCATGGTTTTTGAGTCCAAGATGGCGGATGCAAAAATTTGCAAATTTTCGTCATGGGAATGAGGTAAAAATTAAAATTCGAGATGGTGGCTGCGAAAACTTTTAAATTTTTCGTCATGGGTGTCATTTCTGTGGTTTTCGAGGGCGCTGAAAATGATAATGAGGCCAAAATGAAAAACCAAGATGGCGGGTTCGAAAATTTTCAAATTTTCTGTCATGGGTGTCGTTTTCTTCATGGGTGTCGTTCAATGGCAGCAAATATGACATAATGCATATAGCATATTTACTGGAAATCGAAATTTTGAGCTCCCTAGTAAACCATGGAAACTACACCAAATTATTATTTTTCATCATATTATTAATGACCTTCGTTCCAACCGTGTGTTCCACGACACTCACGCATTTTTATTTCAGTGCATTCGAGTTCATACTGCAAATTAAATAGGTAGGTAATTGTAGTAGGAAACTGAAATTAGTTTTCGATGCGGACAAGTACCTTCTTCGACGTCTAAGTGCGGATTTCACCAATGAAACTGAACGCGACTAGCACATCTAAACCGCAATCAAGAGCTGTCAATGTAACAATTTTGACACTGACATCTTTTGAACGCGGTTTAGGTTTAGACGTACTGAACACGTTCAATTTCATTGGTGAAATTTTCCCTAAGGGACTGTTTCACCACCTACGATTAAGTTCCTATTAACTTACTTGGCAGATAATTTCATACAAATTCTGTTCCATTTTTGAATTCGGTGAGTAGTGGGTATTCGGACATCGTGAAATAAGCCCTTAGTGTCAAATCCCTTACGTAATTAACTTACGTTAAATTTGCAAATGTAAACTCTCATGTGTAAGTAGCTTATCGTAATTTCTTCAAGTAAAAATTAAATTAAAAATTTAAATAACTCGCAACGCAAAAAAGAAAAGCGAACATTTAAAAAGTCAAAAATAATTCCTATCGTTGAGCTATCAAATTCGATTGATATATATATTTTAATTACAGAAATTTATGGATGGCACGATAAGGTTTGCTCATTGAATTGGCGCTATAATGTCGCGGCGGGGTACCGCAATATGTAGATAGCCTATCAAAAGTGAAGGGTCTGACTTACTGACTGATAAACCATCGCTAGAAAACCTGCTTTCAAATAAAAAAACCTCATCCAAATCGGTTCACCTGTTTAAGAGCTAAGGTGCCACATACAGACACACACACACATAGCGGTCAAACTTATAACACCACTCTTTTTGCGTCGGGGGTTAAAAAGGAAATTAATGTGAGTTACTTACATAAATTTTACGGAAGCAACTTACACGTGTATCGGCCTTCGATGGTATCATAATTTTATATTATGATGAAACAAAAACGAGGAAAAAGGCGATAATTATAAAAGAAAAACTAAAACAAGGAAACAACAACAGTCTGGATTTTCAACCACAGTCATTCATTATTTTCCGGAAATATGATATGCGTAAATCAATTGATACAAGAAAACAAACAACGTCACAAAGATGATGAGGTAACGAGAATATTATGGTCATCATAGTTATTACGTCATAGATATGTGAGCAAGAATTATTATGACATCATCACATCAAAGTCTTGGAAGTTAGAAGGGTTTATTCTTCGGGGAAGTTTATTGAACATTTCCAATTACATACATAACATTTACAATTACATACACAACATCACTTGTTTCTCCGAAGGTTTGGGCAACGGAGTAGGTACTTACTGCAGCACATCAAGCCACCCGAAACTCCCGAAACTGTCAAATTTTCCTAATCAACCTTGAACCAAATCAATGGTAATATTAAATTATTTATACTATGTACAAGTAGGTATAAAAAAAATAAAAAAGAGCTCATAGGGCATCAAAAAATTCGTCTGGATGGCAATGCTAATTCTTTGGGCTAAAAATAGGCCAGCCCTCTGGTCCCGTGTGGAGTCGACCAACCGCTTGGCGATGTCCCGAAATACTCGATGAGCACTCGGACCCCAAGGCCCTAGTGTTTCAACCCCAAACGGCTCAAACAAATATCTTCCAATAAGGTTGTTATATTTGCGCCGTTTGAGGTTTTCTGCACCTGCAGCAGCCGCTCCAACGCAGCACGCCGTGCTAGGAAGATGGGATGGCGCGAGGGTGTCGACACAGGTTGCATCCCACACCAAAGGCCTACCCAACTTCCGAGGCATCATGGTCACCTTGAACCTAATATGCTTTATCGATATAGATGAAAATCTATTAAAGAAATTTGACATATTATAGTAGTTTGATGTGCTCGCGTCTGTACCTACCTATAGGTATAACATGTCGTTTTGTATCCTGGTCAAATTCACCTTTAAACCGAACAACTTTTTCCATGGCACCAACGTTGTAATCGCGAAAAAATAATATCAGCCGTCCATTTGCGTCGAGTAGGTATTGAAGTTTTCTATGAGACGGATGAAATTTTTTAATGCTAATTCTAATTTACTAAAGCCGCTTGAAGTTTTTGACCTAATTTACACAAAAACTAGCTGCGCCCCGCGGTTTCACCCGCGTAGACCGCGATAAAAAGTAGCCTATATGTTAATCTAGGGTATAAGCTATCTACATACCAAATTTCATCAAAATCGGTCCAGCCGTTTGAGCGTTATATACTTAGCAACGAGCCCCTCTGTTAAATGACAATGCGACTTATTAATTTCATAATGCATAGCTTTAAGATCTATGCTTTATTTATCTATAGCATCTTTACGAGTACAAATGCACTTGGAATTTTAAGGATAGGGTATGCTTATAGGAATTGTCCTTGTAGAGTTAAGTTTACATACTAATAAAGACGACTTCGACTTTACGCCAATGTTGATGGTTATCAAAACAATCGTAGATAGTTTATAACTTTATTGCCATTGTGTCTGTGTACACGGAAGCGGCGCGGGCGCCGGCGTCTGTAAAGGGGAGACACAAAAACCATAAAAAAACCTAGAAAGGAAATTGCAAATAAATGGCCTATATCAAGAATTATATCATACAAATCGTGCATTTAAATTACTAAAATTTCAATACAAAGGGTTAATAGGTTTTTGTTGTATAAATTATACAATAAAGTTTGTTCCGTCCGTACGTCCGTGATATTGGTGACAAACAAACAAACGACTATAAATTAGCAATGCTGAAGTCTTAGCTTCGGTAAATCACTGCGATACACGCATGCCCCTCAACACCGGACGTTAATGCCTTTTAGACCAAGATTATGGTAAAGATGGATTGGTAATATGCGTTTCCGAAGGATGGGTATTAGATTATTTTTGAGTTGGAAAAAACAGGCCAGCCGGTAATATTTCAGTATATTGTTTCAAAGTGGCTTAATTTTTTGGCTAGTCAAAATGGTTCAAGTTTAAAAAAGAAAACGAAAAAAAGAAAATAATTTGTTTAGCAAAGATTAAAAAGCACACAACATAAATAATCAAAACTTAATCTCTTCTTATCTTGAAATGTTTGAACTGAAAACTGACATCCCTTCACTAAACTCTGTAGTGCTGGAAAATGTAATTATCATAGTATAGTAATTGCCCGCGGCTTCGCCCACGTAGAAGTCGGACATTATCGTATGGGAACCTACAACTGAGATAAAAGTATCCTATGTCCTAGTCCAGGTCATGGTCTACCTATGTACTAAATTCCATCGTAATCCGTTTAGCCGTTTTATCGTGAAAGCGTAACAAGCAAACAAAATAACTTTCGCATTTATAATATTAAAGTTTATTGATAATAATTAGTTAGGATTATATTCTAGAAAATTACAATTTCAATCCTAAAATCTTCCGTTTATTCGTGTGCAGTAGTTTTTAAGTTTGTTAATGTTTTTTTAATATGTATTAAATGATAAATGAATAATAAATGATAAATGATTTATTTTCTGTAAGTAGGTTTGTACAAACACTTTTACACGTCAAACATATTTTTTTTAAACTAGATGAGTTCGACGTTTCCTATCTGACTACTCTGAGAAGAAACGCCGAAACAAACTCAGAGGTCACAGTCTCTTTTAAAGTCCAGACATAATCTTGGTCAGATCATGTGAAGACCATGTAGATTGCAGTCTGAAATGGTCTTTTGATGAAAGAACCACACAGATTGAGTGGACCTGTCCAGTCAGTGCACGCATTTGTCAGTAATCGTGCAGCTCAACTCAAAACTTAAGGAGCTTAATGATTCGACGAACAATACCAAAGAAAAGACATAAATTACTCAAACTGTCAGACTATAACTAAAACTGAGAAAAGGATAAAATAAATAAAAAACAATGATCCACGTAGTCTTCACATTCAAAATAATTAAAAATAGTATAAGTAATACTTTACAAAGTAAATATTCATGTCATTGTATAGAATATGTAAAAAGGTATTTAAATCAACATTAATAGTGCAAATTTATTGGAGCAGCTCAATCCCAAGCCTTTTTGTCCTCAATATAGTCTTTGACGGTATAAAAGGCTTTCTGACAAAGTTTCCGCTTTATACAATTTTTGAATTTATTAAGGCTTAGTTCTTGAATGTGGGTAGGTAGTTTATTATAAAAACGTATACATTGGCAACTAAACGAACCACTTATTTTCTTAAGCCTGGTTGTAGGAACAACAAATTTGTGTTTGTTTCTAGTATTCACATTATGGACGTCACTGTATTTTTTAAACAAATTGATATTTTTATGAGCATACAAAAGATTTTCATAGATATACTGAGAAGGCACAGTCATTATATTAATTTCTTTAAATTTATCTCTGAGGGAGTGTCTGGGACTTAATTTGTAAATTGAACGAATAGCCCTTTTTTGTAAAACAAAAATTGTCTGAATATCGGCGGCATTTCCCCACAACAGAATACCGTACGACATCACACTATGAAAATAACTAAAGTAAACTAAACGGGCTGTCTCTAAACAAGTTAAATCACGAATTTTCCTAACGGCGTATGCTGCAGCGCTAAGCTTTTTCGACAATTTATCTATATCCCCATATAGAAAAATTGAAATTTGGCATCCAAAGTTATGCCCAAGAACACTGTGGTATCTTCGGGAATCAACTCTTCACCCTTTATGAGAACACTAGTTTTTACTTGTCTAACATGAGGTATAGTGAACTTAATACACTTAGTTTTTTTCTCGTTAAGAAGTTAGGTTATTAACATTAAACCAGTTAACTACTTTTGCGAGAGCGCTATTTACATTGTCAGTAACCAGCTGCTGACGTTTGAGTTTAAATAAAAGTGAAGTGTCATCTGCAAACAACACTATATCATGATTATCCTTTATGAGGTAAGGCAAGTCATTAATATAAATAAGAAACAAAAACGGGCCAAGAATTGAGCCTTGGGGGACCCCCATTGTTACTACGGATCCGGGTGATCTTTTCCCGTTAACATCAACTCTTTGAATCCTATCACTTAAAAGTAGTTTTTAGTTTTATTAGTTTATTATTTTATTATTTTGTAATTTGTGTATTTTATATATGGGCCTTAGTTGCCTGACAATAAAGGAATTATTATTATTATTATTATTTTTATGTGTCTTGACAATTCTCGGGACCCTGGAGTCCCGGACCTTTAGAAGGCATACGAGGGGCCAAATCCAACTCGCAGAGGCCCCTTAGACAATTTTAAATTATGAGGAGGCACCAACCGACGATTATCCCTGTATACACTATGCAAGTGCACACAAGGACAACCCCTGGTTGGTGCAGGACAATTGCAGAACATGGAAACAAAACATATTGGGCTATGGGTTTGGGTGGCTGTGGACTGGTTACCTAGAACTATGAAAGGACTATGGCCCCTGCCTGATCAATGTTTTGTAATACACGGATAAAATGGCAGGGGGTGACTTGCACACACAATAATGGGCCCCCGAAAAGGTCGCTAGCACATAGTGTCGTAGCGGCAAGGGGCAACATGTCCTGAGGTGCTTGTGAGGAGTGGAGAGGTATTCCACGGTTCTCAGAACAATCCCAGAGCCCGAAAGATGGTCAAGATCCCTACAAACACTCTGGAATACTTCCTTCCTCCGAGCACGTTTGCTCTTGCGAATCTCCACTCAAGCCAGCCAATAAAGGCAAGAATGAGGTGGGAGCTCTATTCCCGTCATTGTTCACTCCAGCCGGCCAATAAAGCCAAGCGAGAGATGAGGAACAAGACTTCTCCCGGGAGATAGGGTCCGTGGGGTCGCTACTGCCCAACAGCTCGCCACATGCTGCCCTGCGGGTTTCTGTATCTCTCTTGGTCTGGCTCCTCATCCTAGACCCATTCCGGCAGAGTAAACTCTACAGGAACAGACCCAGAATTCGGAGCACGCAAGCCCCACCACGACGTCAACGTAAAGATACTGCGGTGGGGTTATTATTATTATTATTATTCAAAAGTGATAAAATGACCCGCTATAAAATAATTGGGCTTTGCTTTTTTACATTTGTTAGATTATCTGATAAAATCTTTTCCTTATCCAGTATTACTCGAATTCCACTTATGAATACACATTTATAGCGAGAAAATGTTAATAGAACAACACAATAGATTTCTGCAGCCGATAACGGCCGATTGATATCATTGTGAATAATTATCGATACCAGTTATAAAACTGACAGAAAACCATTATAATTTACAAACCGATCAATGTACCTTATTAATAAGGTAATAAGGTTGAAAGTATGGTTCACCGCAAATGAGCGCGGTTGTACCTACCCATATGGTAACTATGCAATAATAAGAGCAAGGTTTTTCCTGTGACTGTTCTCGTAGCATCCAAAATGAAGAGAAAACTGACTCAAAAATATTATATCGTAATCAATCTGCCTAGCCTTTTCCCAACTATGTTGAAATCGGCTTCCAGTCTTCCCGGAAGTAAGGTCAGGAAGACAATCAGGCAGTCTTATCAGCATAAGACTGCCTGATTGTCTTCCTGACCTTCACAATCACGTTACTGGATAATACTATGCCTTGATAAAACTGGTTGTCAGACCTCCAGGCTGCTGACTACCTTTATGACTCCAAAAACAAAAATTAAATACAACGAAAATCCATTCATCACTTATTGTCTCGTGACTCATTTCGCGTTTCTAAATGGTTCAAAGTTTTCCGAAAGAAAATTATTTCCTAGTTTTTAGGCTTCCATGACAAAATGGTGAAAGAGAACCCTTATAAACATTTTATTTTTTATTTTTTTAGGCCGCATGATTTTCAACTTTTGACGAAAAATGAAAAAAAAATACAGCCCCCCCCCCCTCTTTATCTCAGAAGTATGCAAAGAGAAAAATCTGAAATGATTCTATGTGATAGTTTATGTAAAGATTACAGGAAAAATAAAACGATGTCTCTAAATAGCATAATTTTTCAGAAATCATCAACAAAAATTACATGGTACGGAACGCTGCGAGTCGGACTCGCTCTTGACAAGTTTTTTTATTTTACATCAATTTAAGTTATGTATGTAACTAACTGCTCGTCTAGTAATTTTCATTTTCAGGCATCGAGTAGGTAACTGGGTAGCAAAAGACGACTGAACTGAATGTTTGGTACAGTAACTTAGCAATTGAGTTGAGTTTTTTTTTTTAATGGTTGTGGGTTCAAATGCATCAAGCAAATGTTTCGAAGGCTCACACATTGTTTTTTCAGGAGAATCATCCGGCGGCGGAAAAGTTTCTAACACTCGTATTTATAGTCAAGTAAAAGTAATTACTTCAGTATAAGTAATTGCTCCAGTAATGATTTTCATTCTATAGTTTAGTAATTGCTTGAAGTTAGAACTGTCAAAGCTTAGAATTGTTAGCCAAGTAATAGTCACCATTTTCTTTACTTAAGAATTCTATCCTCAAGTAATCAATTCATTAAGAAATTACTATTGGCAAGTAATTACTCAAGTAGTTACTTGATTATAAATACGAGTATTAGATCGAGCATTTAGACGCACAGAAAAGTAACAAACACACAGACACATCGCATTTTTGTAACAGAAACGAGACGAGATAGTATAGGTCATCGATAATCCCCAGTAATTAAGTCAGTTAAGATAAATACATACGTTTATTTCATTGTACGGCACATTTATAATGATGTAAAGGCTTTGATTGCCTGATACGATGATACCCACGGTATATCGGACAAAAACGTGTGTTAACGTCGTGAGTTCGATGCTAGGGCCAATTATTATGATTTTTTATCTTAAGTAGGCTGTTGATGGTATTATTGATGTGTATTAATAGGCAATATCGTGTCATTTATGTGATATAAGTTTGTTGTAGAGGCAAAAAACGTACCCTTATAATAAAGTAAATAGAAAATACAAATGTTTTAGAGTTTAGAACAAAAAAAATAGTTGCAACGACACGTCAAATAACCCGCCCCTAACTGTTCCTGGCGCAAAGGAGCCCATAACACTTGCAGCATTGCCACGTTGGATGGCAATAGCTAACCTCTGCACCAATAACGAGCCGAAGTGGGAGTCACCAGTTTTTTCACGAAGTTTGTGCCCTATCTCACCAATGACCTTCTTGGCCTCAGTTGGTGACGACACGGTTGGCGCAGTAGTTAAGCGATTGACTGCTGCGTATAGCATGTCGCGGGTTCGATTCCCGCACGGAACAAATATTTGTATGACCTGCAAGTATTTGTTCCGAGTCTGGGTGTTTTTCTATCTATAATATGTATGTATTTACAAAAAAAAATGTATATAAGTAGTTTATCAGCCATCTCGTTACCATAACACAAGCATTAGGTTGCTTAGCTTGGGAATAGATGGCGTTGTGTGAAATGTCCAAGGATATTTATTATTATTATTATTAGTTCCCCAACAACCCATGGTCTCAACTGCTATCGGCACAAAATGATAACGGGTCGCCAACGGAGTGTACTTTACCCTCTTCCTTTCGGCGGCGTAAGTTTGTTGTAAACAATAATATAAACGTCTTTGTTTGCAAGTAATTATTTTTGATAAGTGTAAATTAACTAAACATTCGATTTTCGATCAAAAAGCTACTAAGTCGTTTGATGTCTACAATTTATAGTATTGGTTGCCAAATACAACATTAGTTTTTGTTTTACCCTAAACCCGAAAAGGGGTTATTGTACTCATCATTTTGAACAACTTTTTCTATGGGACCAACCTTGAAATCGCGAAAAAAAATCAGCTGTTCCATACATTTTGTCGATTTAAGTGAACACAAATGTATCCTCCTCCTCCTCCTCCTTTTCGGGTTTGGTGTAATCGAAAACCAATGTTTTATAGATATTATTTTGGTTATAATCACGTAGAACATTAAAATTCTCAATTTTTTGTAGGAACCAAAGGTATAGGTAGACATGGATATTAGATCAGTGGATGATGTATGGGTAATACACAAGGAAAACCTAATGCGGCTCAAGGAATAAAAGGAACAATATAATCGTTGCCAGGAATTCCATTGTAATATAGTTCTACAAATGTCAAAACTGACCCGCGTATTGAAGTAACCAAGCCTGATATTAAAAATAATGCATTTACTTTCCTATGATACACTTGCTATATAGTCTACGAAACCAACAGAGAATTGACTGAGCTGATTTTATAGTTGCGTGCGTTATTAAATTTTACTGAAGCTGTTATTATGGCGAGTTACTTCAGCGTGCCAACCGCGCCAACCACTCAACAGTGTTTTAAATTGACGATTTCAATTGTATCAAGAAATTGGGCTACTAGATGAAAGACCATTACCATCAAATTTTAATGATTTTTGTCATTTCTTGGTATTCCAATGAATGGAAAGTGTAGCGGCATCTATGTACAACTCCACAAATAACCCAAGTAGCACAAAAGTGCTGTATATCAGCTGAATAACTGTCTACCATAGAATCCTAAGCTGTACAAGCCTGCTGAATAAGAGTTTTAGCAGCGCTGTTTCAGCTGATATAACTCTGATTTGGGCACAAATTAAACAGCTGTTAGCTGAATAACTGTAACTAATTGCGTTATATTAGCATTATTTAAGCATTAAAAAGGGTAACAGTCACCCCAAGAGCTGAACATTGGCTGATTATTAGAGTGGGTGTTACCTGTTATGCAGCACATGGCTGACGTATTAGGCGTGGGTTACCTATTTTTCAGTTCAAACTACACACGGGGATCTTTTTAAGGTTTCGAGATCATGCAGTTGCTGAAAATTTATAAGTGGCACAGTTGTGAATATATTTTATTTATTATTTTGGTGTTATGTGTGCGAACCATTTTGTGACAAGTATTTGTGGTAAGTAAAACCTTGATTTTTTCTTATACATGCGTAAAATTTGGTTGGGAAAGCAAGTCTATTGTCAAATACCGTATGAATATAGGCGAAAATTTTCACGCGCTCTCAAAATATGACTGTTTACTTGGAATTTATAGAATAAAATAGGTTGATGCTATAAAAAAAAAGCTAGAAATCTCTTTTTGAATGTCATGTAATTTGACAATAAGCTGTTTACTTATAAATAATTGGTACCCTTTTCAAATGTAGTTGTTATTTTCGTTGATTAAATAAATAGAAATTGTTACTATTATTATAATATAAACGTTAGAACCTGAAAAATGGCGGACAACCAATGTGCACCGCACTAACCACAATTAAATGTTATGAGCTGAATAACATTTAATTGTAGATGTTATGAGCTGAATAGTAGTTCCCTCGTGGTACGTGAATCCGCAACAAGCTGACACGAGTAGTTCTTCTATCAAAAAAGTCAGCCACAGATCCATGTAAAGCTTAATAGTGGGTAACATTTACGCAAATATGAACCCCACATTTACCCAATGAACCGCTAAACTTTCTGTAAGACTTAGATTTTAGGGATCTGTGGAAATAGCTTAAATCCTCACTTTAGGTACCTGCATTACAAATTAAAATATGTGCTAATTGTAATCATGTAATCACTTTATTTTACAGGGTAAATCACAACCGGCCACCAACGCAACGATAGTTACACTTCGACGACAAAATTCTGCTATATTACTTTTAAACCGCTCGTATTTGTTTTAGATGAAACTTTTTTTCTAATTATAATGGACATGAATAATAAATAAAAGTACAAAATCATCAGTAACTCTGTTTTTTATTTCTTAAACAGTACGCATTAATGGAATGAAGTATAGTGATAATACCTACGGCGCACTATGACAGCTTATTTAACAGCACATAGTAGATTAATTGCCCATGCTAGTACAAGTATTCAGCTCCAACCAGGATCAAAGATTACATGTGATCTTAGTTACAGCAGTTTGCTGTAATTTAGCATTATATG
This sequence comes from Cosmia trapezina, assembly GCA_905163495.3. Classification (NCBI taxonomy): domain Eukaryota; kingdom Metazoa; phylum Arthropoda; class Insecta; order Lepidoptera; family Noctuidae; genus Cosmia; species Cosmia trapezina. The sequence goes on from LR991042.1 coordinate 14,181,173, forward strand.
GATTCACCCGTGGGCTAGATAAGTGCTATTATAAGATTGCGTATAACAAGCTAATTAATATTGTAAAAGTTCAATTATGTTCAGCAAGACGCATTATATCATTGATAATTGAGGTCACAGAATAGCTGATTGCATTATAGTAGTTCACATGTTCTGTCATAAAATGCAAGCATTTTATGGGTAGGTTTGTGGCCTTCAATTCAGAATATAGCTACTTTTAGGTCCACAAAAATGCTACATTGCAGCTTACAGTACTATTGATTGCTAAATGCTGATTATCACTGACCTGTACACCTATAATAACGCTCGCAACATTACAATGTCATTGCCGTCGTTGTTAATACAGTCAATAAACAGGCGAATGCGTAATTTGCAGCTTTTGCAGTTCGAGTGAACTCTAATAACTCTTCATTAATGCTGAAGTTACCGATGTGGACCCTATGTGATATCTTATAATGCAGATCTGTGCTACTTAAGCTACGCATCACACTGACGTCACGCAAAAATCCTGCATCGCGCAAGCGCAGTTCGACGCGCGATTTCGTGATATAGCGTGACTGGTAATTAGTGACCGGTACTTAAACACTATTGTACTCATGATAACAAACAACTTTTACTAAGAGAACAAACCTGAACTCGCGAAAAAATCAGCTGTTCCCTACATTTTAACGAGTTTATGCGAACATAAATGTAGGAAACGTGGAGGTCGGATATTATCACACGACCACCACCACCGAGATAAAAGTATCCTATGTCCTAACCCAGGTCATAGTCTACCCATGTGCCAAATTTCATCCAAACCCGTTCCGCCATTTTAGCGTGAAAGCGTAACAAACAAACAAACTCACTATCGCCTTTATAATATTAGTATGGATAGTTAGGATAATATCTCAATGGATGCACATTCACGTGTACGTTCAGACCACCAGCGCCGGCACGGTAGCCCGGGGTCGCGGGTTCGTTCCCGTGCAGGACGCGCATAAATATTGTTTCGTCTACAACAATCCCGATCATTTTTGTCTTTATTTATTGAAAGCATGCACTACCATTGTCATGGGCGAACGTGATCTCCTTATAATGTTACTTACGAAAACACAATGTTATAAACTTATTAAGTTTATGAGATTTCTTGAGATTTTTATTAGATAAGAAGAATTTTAGTAATTTATTGGCTTATGCCTAAAACAGCAATATCGACATTTGCTTGTCATTTTCCCAACTATGTTGGGGTCAGCTTCCAGTCTAACCGGATGCAGCTGGTATTTTACATGGAGCGACTGCCTATCTGACCTCCACAACCAAGTTTCTGGGTAATACGATACCCCTTGGTAAAACTGGTTGTCAGACTTTCGGGCTTCTGACGACCTGTAACGACTGTCAAAGATCCAAGAATGACAGCCGGCACACGGAGGGGTTTTGGTATGTAAATATGGTCTTCCATCCACGGAACCTGAACGATCGACCGTGCGGCTGTTATTACTTAGTCGAAGCTACGTAAATGTGTAAATTGATAAAAAAATAATTTTCCAAATCGGTTGATAAATGACGGAGTACTGAGGTAACAAACATAAAAAAAATACAACCGAATTGATAAACTCCTCCTTTTTTTGAAGTTGCTTAAAAAGAAAATATATCACTATCAATTCATTTTTATCAACTTAGAGTGTTCAAATCGTGTGAATTTCTAATTACTTTTTTTCTTTATCTCTAATAACTCCTTGTCTTTCCCATTACTATTGTTTTAGAAATATATTGGGAAACAAAAATACCGATTTTATTAACTAAAACTAAAACTAATTTACTAAAACCGCCAAATTGAAGTTTTTGACCTAATTTATACAAAAACTAGCCGCGCCCCGCGGTTTCAACCGCACGGACCGGTATAAAAAGTAGCCTATGTGTTAATCTAGGGTATAAGCTATCTACATACCAAATTTCATCCAAATCAGTCCGGCCGTTTGAGCGTGAAGAAGTAACAAACATACAACCACACACACACACACACACTAGCACAAACTTTCGCCTTTATAATATTAGTGTGATAGTGTGATTAATATTAATATAGTGTGATACGGAGTTTAATATTATGACAGCGCTGAAAATTTCCGCTCCTTTTTCATACATAACTTTTCACCAAGTTTTAAATTCACAGGCGTACAATGGTTTGTGTTCAGATAAGCGTAACTTTGTTATATCGTACGGGTATGGAGTGACGAAGTGACAGGCGCGAAGGCGGCGTCCTGTGACGAGTCCAATCAATTTGTAGCTCCACAGTACGCAATACATCGCGCCAAACTAACTGGCTCACACCGAAGCAGGGGTATTCTGAAACAACGTTGAGTAAGTTTTTTTTTATCAGCCTGTATTGTGCCACTGCTGGGCAAAGGTGTTCCCCAGAGCTTTCCAGTCTTTTGTGAGTTAAAAAATATAAATTACGAATTAATATTTTTACTGTGACCAGAGGGGCAATTCTCGTATTTTTAACAACGTTCGCAATCTCATCTCAGTCTCAATCTGTCAAAAATTGTATAGCGTTTACCTACATTTTTGACATTTGATTGACGCTGGCATGAGATTGTGAACGTTTATAGGTACGAGAATTGGCCATCTGAGGGGCAATTCTCGTATTTTTAACAACGTTCGCAATATCATCTCAAGACTCAATCTGTCAAAAATTGTATAGCGTTTACCTATATTTTTGACATTTGATTGACGCTGGCATGAGATTGTGAACGTTTTTAGGTACGAGAATTGCCCCACTGATGTATGGACATAAACGAGGCCAAAGGAGTATGTATGCAGGTGGCGTTCTTTATTTTTTAAATAGAAGAAAAAAAAATTAAATTCATTTAATGGACATAACTACCCCTACCTCTACTATTTTTTGCATTTTTTGTCTACCCCCATTGGAAGAAGGCGTCCGTTTGTGTATATTTTTTTAATGTTTTATTTTTGTCTTTTTCTATATTCTGAAAAATTTATATTAATCACACTATCACACTAATATTATAAAGGCGAAAGTTTGTGAGTGTGTTTGTGACTTCTTCACGCTCAAACGGCTGCACCGATTTGGATGAAACTTGGCATGTAGATAGCTTCTAGCTCTTCTTCCCTGGATAAATACATAAGCTACTTTTTATCCCGGTCTACGCGGGTGAAACCGCAGGGCGCAGCTAGTAATAAATAATTGTAATATTAATAATTATTTGGTGAAATTTCACAAACGTCTTGGGTTTCGATATCCTAACTAATTTTATAATCCTAACTACAGCACACTAATATTATAAAGACGAAAGTTTGTGAGTGTGTGTGTGTGTTTGTACGTTTGTTACTTCTTCACGCTCAAACGGCTAGACCGATTTGTATGAAATTTGGTATGTAAAATAGCTTTTACCCTGAATTAACACATATACTACTTTTTATCAAGGTCTATGCGGGTGAAACCGCGGGGCGCTGCTAGTAATATTATAAATGCGAGTGAGTTTGTTTGATTATTTGTTATGCTTTCGCGCTAAAACAGCAGAACGGATTTGGATGAAATTTGGTACACGGGTAGACAATGACTTGGAATAGGACATAAAATACTTTTTATCCCGTGAGATAATTTCCGAAATGCACGCGGGGAAGCCACTGGCGAAAGCTAGACTTATGACAAAACAAAACATGAACGGCCTTATTACAAAACGAGGTTTTTCTTCTGTCATGGTTTAAACTATCGAGCCAGTTTTTGTAATAAGAACCTAGCTGAGATAGAAATACAGTTCTTTACACAAAACTGACAATTTAGTCCGGTACTAAGTTGTCAGTTCTGTAAAACTGACAACTGAATGTGTCGGTGTTGATTTATTTGATTTAATTATTTACAAAAATCAATCTTTAGTCGATTTTGTAATAATCGAGATATCGTAGGTACCTACTTATTATATAAATACTATCCACCATTAGTAGTACTTTACTTCTCGTTTGCGCTCTGATCAATACGGACGTATAAACTTCCTAGTGACTTTCAATTGGCTAATAATAATCTTTATATTTTAAAAAGCCCATAACTCGTTTTATTAAAGTATTAGAACCTAGATTTCCTACAGGTTATGGGCCCAGGTTACGTTTTTACTGCAATATAAGTGGTTAAAATTTAAATAAAAAATATGGGCATTGTCAAGTGAAATGGACGTGATAAAAGGTGCAAAAAAAAAGTTCATCATCGAATTGTTAGCCGGCACCAAAGACTACAGTATATTATACGGTACGGCAAGACGCCACGCCACGCATTTGTTGCTCAACCTACCCTCAATTTATGATGGCGTTATAACTGCGATCGAAACTTTATCGGAGGATAATTTAATGCTAGCATTCGTTAAACCAAGGCTTTTGGATCATGAAGTCAAGTTTAAAAATGAGTCCAGTGATACCAGTGTCAAAAGTTTTGCAATTTGAGGAAAAAATGGACAGGAATTCCGAAAAACAAAATTCGATAATTCTCAAAATAATAAAGGGAATAATAGCTTCAACTAGGAAGTTAACAAGCAGAAGAATAAGTCTCAGTTCATGAAGTGTTATCACTGTGTCCGCAAGAAGCATGTGAAAAACAACTGCTTCTACTTCAACAGAGCTCAAACATTACAGCAGCAGCAGAAAATACGGAGAGGACAAGGACGGTTCAGGCAGTTGGAATCAGTGAACCATCCACGTCGAGCTATTTTTCTGGCTTTGCTGTTATGATGGCAGACTATCAAGCGGATCATGATGGAAGATACTTTCCTGTTGGTTTCTGGAACATCGGACCATATTATAAACAGGGAAGATCTTTTCATTAGTCACACCGTCTTGCAAACGCCATTAAAATTTCTATTGCTTAAAATGGTGAATTTATTTCAGGGAACGATGTATGTGACCAGCAACATGGGCGTTCAAGAAGTTTTGGAGGACGTGCTCTTCTGTGCTGCGGTACCACCTGTTGTTCTTAACGAAAATGCAAGGAGCAGGGTTGACAGTCATTGTCGACGAGCGAGGAGCCCAAATACGTAAGGTTAATAAAACTATCATGCAAGGTATGTTGAAAAATAATTTAATTGCTGTAGACTGGCATCTGTAAATAAGTGTCAATGTGTTTCTCAAGTGTGCAGTATGTACAAATTATGGCTTTGGTCATAATTAGTAAAAATTAATTCATCGAAATTTAAAAAAAATAATAATAAAATTGTTGATGACACCAGCCAAATTGAAACTGTTATGCGAGCCTGGATGATAAATTGTGTGAGGCCCACGGAGGTGAGGCCTGTATAAATTGGAAACAAAGTCGATTTCCGTTCATATCAGGTCAAAAGTAATAGTCATGTTAAACAACTATTATTTATTGTGCACTCAGATATTTGTGGACTATTGTTACTGTTTATACCCCCAACTAACGACAAATAAAAAAAAACTACTTTGTACTTTTTGTTGATGAGTATACACACTAGGTACTTTGTTACGTACTGTTTAACCCACCTATAAATCAGTCGTGTTTGCTGTTTTTTGATTCGTGGCTAAAAGCGAGGCTAAGTTTAATTTAAAATTAGTCAATTTATGCTGCGATAATGGTGGCGAATATCTATCGACTGAAATGAAAGGCTATTGTGTAGAGAGAGGGATATCATAACATTTAAAAATTCCGAGAATACCACAGTTGAATGGCGTTTCTGAACTTATGGTCGGAACCATTACATAATGGAAAAGCTCGTTTAAGCAGTGCTAAATTAGACAAAGTGTTTTGGGGTGATAGGTAGTACCAACTGCTGTTTATTTGATTATTTTGACCCCAATTAAAACTTTGAAAGTTTTCAAAAACACCATTCGAAATGTGACATGATACAAAACCTCAAATTAAAAAAAAATTTTGAAGGTTGGTTCAACTGCTTACGTTCATAATATAAAAACTTATTTACAAAAACAAAAACCGACTTCCAAAAAAAAAACACTACAAAGTGAAAAATAACTTTAATTTCGGAAGTCGGTGTCTTTGCATCTGTATTTTAGTTTTTAGCCACCGACTTCCGAAATTAAAGTTATTTTTCACTTTGTAGTGTTTTTTTTTTGGAAGTCGGTTTTTGTTTTTGTAAAAAAGTTTTTATTTTTCACTTTTTAGTGGTTCAGTTTGTAATTTATCTAAGTTACAATAACCCAATGTCAGCTGCTCATCACGTTTTACAAAATGTTGCTTTTCCCGATGCAGGGCCGTTAATTGTTGAGGAGTTCTCCTAGTAAGAACCAGGAGAAATGGAGCTCATGGTGAAGTCACCATTACCATTATTTTGACGAGTATAAACCATATTAAAGTAATTGAATCGCAACCTGTTATATACTTAGATATAATTGAGTATTTCCGATGGCCCTCTGTGGTCTTCATCATCAGTTCCAGCTCACCGAATGGTACTTTCCGAGAGCAAATGCACGAGTTACTATAAAAAATACCGAAATCGATATAGGTGTGCCCATAAAATTTGAGGGTTTCCCTCGATTTCCATGGGATCCCATCATCAGATCCTGACTTGATGATCATGGGACCACTTGGGACGTATACCCTTTCGAACAAAAAAAGAAAAATCCAAATCGGTCCAGCCATTTTCGAGTAATCGGGGAACATACATAAAAAAAAAAAATAAAAAAAAAAAAAAAAATAAAAAAAAAAAAAAAAAAAGGTTCCGACGAATTGAGAACCTCCTCCTTTTGGAAGTCGGTTAAAAAGCAGTAAGACCAAGTTTGATGAAAAATCATGGAAAGGGATACTTGTGGGTTATGAACCAAACGCTATAAAGTTTGGAACCCAGAGTGCGAAAAATTACATAGTAGTCAGGGATGTTATTGTTGATGAGACTGGTTTTCTTCAATCCAGGCCAGACCTCAAGTCTGAAGGGAATATTAAAAAATTCTCACGGCAAAGCTGATGATGTAATATAAGTCAGTGCCGGTCAAGTCTCATAACTCTGACAGTTCTATATCAGATACGTCTATGGTCTAAATCTGATTAGCACGAGTGTCCTAGTAAAGTTTGCAAATTAAACCATGATAATATAAAATTGAATCAGAGCAAATAAATGATATACTTTTTGATACCCCATCTTCACCAAAAGAAAACACAAATAAAATCCTGACGTTAGATGATGCAATAGGTTCAAAAGTCGTTTAGTGAAGACGATGATGATGATCGCAATTTTGTGTGCTCAGTCTATTCTATGTAAAATACCAAATTCATTAGAAGAGATCAAAACAGATCTCAGTGGGAAAGTGCAGTAGGGACGAACTAAATTCTCTAAAGCTAAATAATACTTAGACTTTAATACCAACACCTGAAAATAAAAACATTGTCAATTTATTGAAAAATGGATGTTTTCTGTAAAACATGATGAATTTAGAAAACCTTTAAGATAAAAAAAAAACAACTTGTGCAAGGGGTTTCGGTCAAGAATACCTCACGGCCTATAATGAAACTTTCGCACCAGTATTAGCATGAATAGCTAGTTTTAGATGTATCTTACTTTTGCGAATCAATTTAGTTTGCTAGTTCGTCTTAGGGATGTCAAAACTGCCTTCCTAAATGACGAATTAAAGGAAGATATTATATGAAAGGCCCTGAGGGTATCTTAGATAATTATGTGTTAAATTAAATAACGGGCTGAAAAATGCAGGCAGCTAAATGTTGGTTTGAAGTTTTCGATCTATCTCATAAAGAAGAAGGTTTTCAAAATTCTTCAGTCGAATAGGTGTCAATATATGCTAGACAATGGAGATGTACATAAAAATATTTGTCGTTTTATATATAGGTGATTTAGTTGTAGTATGCGCTGATATTGAAATAATTAAAAAAAAGGTATTTAATGAGTAAATTTAAAATGACGATGAATGAAATGAATGATGATGATGAAATAATTTTAATTTTATGAAATAGCATTAAATCAAAGTGCATAAATATAAACGGTATTAAATAAATTTAATATGCACGATTGTAAACCTGTCAATACACCAATGGAAAATAAACTTAATTATGACGCATTAAACTCTGAAGAAAAATATAATGATCCATGTTGCAACGTTATAGAATGTTTAATGTATGTCATGTTATGCACTCGTCCAGATTTAATTACTTACAAACGTTAATATACTGAGTAGGTATACGAACAAAAATAGTAAAGAACTCTGGCAGTGTCTAAAGAGAGTGCTTCGGTACTTGAAAGGTACTGTAGATTTAAAATTAAGTTATAGGTAAAAGATGTGCCTACACTAACATTATATGTGGCTACGTAGATTCAAATTGGGGTGGCAGTGATTCAAATGACAGGAAAAGTACAACTAGGTATTTCAAGCTGCAAGCAAACAGTACAAAGAAACAAATGTCAGTTGCTGCCTCTTCAACTGAGGCAGATTGTATGGCATTGTATGAAACTGTCATGGGAGGCTTTAGGGCTTAAATCACTAGCAGTTAATATTAAGATAGATATAATTAAATCTATCATATTCTATGAGGATAAAAATGGCTGCATAAGCATTGCAAATAATTCAACCAATCACAAACGTACAATACACATAGAAATAAAGTATCATTTTTCTAAGGAACAGATTGAGAAAAATGTAATAAAATAAAATTTAAAAAATTCCAACAGTTCAGCAGTTGGCAGATGTTCTGACCAAGGCATTACCCGCTATCACTTTTCAAGCGATGAGAAGTAAAATGGGCTTCGAATAAGATACTCATTGAATGTTTAGTGATTCTACATAATAATATGATTTATGATTAATTTAATTATTATTAAGAATAATTTAATGAAATGGTTTGATTAAGGTTTTCTGGGTTTCCCTTAATCCTTGGCAGCTAATGTTGGACCACATGTATTTCCCAGCAAACACTAGGAAGTGAATATGTTCCGGTCAATTAGGTATTACCTACTTTGATTTAAGTTTTTTTTTTTTTTGTATAATTGGTAGATTAATTTTTGAGGGGGCGTGTTGATTTATTTGATTTAATTATTTACAAAAATCAATCTTTAGTCGATTTTGTAATAATCGAGATATCGTAGGTACCTACTTATTATATAAATACTATCCACCATTAGTAGTACTTTACTTCTCGTTTGCGCTCTGATCAATACGGACGTATAAACTTCCTAGTGACTTTCAATTGGCTAATAATAATCTTTATATTTTAAAAAGCCCATAACTCGTTTTATTAAAGTGTTAGAACCTAGATTTCCTACAGTCGGAATAAAGTTCAAAATTCAAAAAAGGGTCCATAGTCTAAACCTGGGTTTGAAGATGAACCTTGTTTTGTAATAAGACGGGAAAAGTTTCTAAACTCATATTTCAAGACAGTTAATCACGGGGTCAAACTGCGGGTAACGCGAAATATAGTTTCTCTTTTGAAGCTTTACAAGTGGTTTCAAAAACCATAACAGTACAAATGTTTGTAAATAAAAAAATAAATAAATAAATTATTTTTTGTTGTGAGCATTTTGCAAAACAGCGTATTTATAAGAGCTCTGCAAATCTCCGATTTTTACAACCCGTGCAGAATACCCCTCCTCACCGGGTGTCTCATACAAGATGCATAGAGGCGACGCTGCGCAGGATTTCGCTGTGTTGTGCCGCTAATGAACGCAAGCGCACTCATTACAGCTGCGTAACGAGACCGCACACATTCGATGCCCGAGTCGTTCAATATTTAGATTGATGGGGTCGGTAATGCAGTGACACAACTGTTTGCGGAAATAAATTAGGCATGTGCATATGTTTGCTTTTGTGGGTACAATTAACCTTAATTTAACCTTTCTGTGTCGTAATTACAGTAAGAAGTAATAAAAGTAAAGCCATTGTGTCTGAATCGGTGGGGTTCATACAATATTTGAGAAGTTAAAGGACAGACAACAATGATCTGACACTCTTTCAGCAGTCGATTTTGGGACCATTATCCTCAAAATCAAAAATCAAAATCAAAAGTCCTTTATTGAAATTAGGCTGAGAATCAGCACTTTTTGAACGTCGAAATTACAGTAAGACAGTCCCCACAAAACGCCCGCCCTTCACCACTTCCTAGTGCTTTAGCTGGGAAGAAGAAGTAGCGGAACAAACTCCCCAGCAGCACAGCTGTCTGTTCAGTTAGAAGAACTAGATTCTATACAATAGTACCTATGCAAAATAATTTACGCAACACAATACATTAAATTATATTTTTGTCAAATAAAATAAACAAACACAAAGGCAACAAACAACACTCCAAAAAGGCTTAGCTTATTCTTCAAAATAAAAAAATATCGCTCTGGTCTCTATTTTGAACCTAAATTTCTCCAAGACTGCTTGGTTAAAATCGAGGCCAGTATAAAAATAGGTTTATTTAGACACCTTTTCGAAAACAGAACACCAGTAATAATAATAATTATTATAATAGCCTATTAATTAAAAGTCTTTGACATATCTCGGGACCTTTGGAAGGCGTACTAGGGAACAAAGTAAACTCGCAGATTATCTTTAGACAATTTTAAATGTTGAGGCACCAACCAGCGGTTATCCCTGTTTGCTCCATGCAAGTGCAACGAAGTGCCCCGGTTGGTGCAGGACTATTTCAGAACATGGAAACAAAATATATCGGGCTAATGGGTTTGGGTTTGTTAAAATTGCTGGGGGTGGAAAAGAGACCCTGGCATAGGCAACTGAAGGAACACGGGTGGATTTTAGTCAGTAAAAGTCTGACACGCCCTTCCGCTCCACCCAGAGCGGGAGAAGTCATTTGATGATTTCCCATCCACAAAAAAAAAAGGTGGTGAATGGCACACTCAATAATGGACCCTGTCGCTAGTACATAGTGACGTAGCAACAAGGGGGCAATACTTCCTGAAATAAATGATATGAGTTTGGAGACAGAAACAAAAGTCCATACCAATGAAATGAAGATGCTTGTATGGGCAGGTGGTGTGACCAGACTCGACAAAATCCGCAATGAGTACACAGGCCAAAGGAATTAAGTAACCAGACACGCACACTACAAAACTATATCCTACTGTACGTACTGCTCACAATGACAGCCTCGCACACATCCCATTCATAGAGTGAGTGCGCTGACGTCTTTTAAATGATAGTGTAACATAATTTCGCAATGTAAAATAGTTGCTCTCGTGGCGCAACAGGTAAGCATTCAACCTACAGTGACAGAATGATCTGAGTTCGAGCCTCGAGTTTACTAAAATATTATTTTTGAGATTTTGTAATTTAAAATGAATATACTAACTGAATAAAGCGATATTCTGACCAGTTTGAGAATCTACCACAAGTTTCTCGCCTACTTAAAATTATTTCCCAGTTTAGAAGCTAACTATCCGCTTTAAAAATATATTCCTGCCTTTAATTGTGAACTTATGTAGTCAGTCTGCATTAGCAACTACACATTATACTCTTTCTTTTGCACTTGAAGTTTGTGATTGTGATATATTGATTAATTTAGACCATGCATCATTTAACAAGATTTCAAAAAGCTCAGATTATTGTTTTGCATGAGACAAAAAATATTTCTATTAGTGAAATCGCAAGGCGCCCAATGCTATCGGTGAGTGAAATTATTATTAGAATGTATTAATTTATTATGTCACCGTGATCCCACCCAGTAATTTTATTATGATTGTCTGTTGTATCTCATTTAACGAATTGTGGATATGAATAGTTGAATCTAATAGGAAATGACACCGGAATAGTTGAATTTAGTATAATGAGTGGCTATGCAGTTAACAAATAAATACAATTTTTGTTAACTGCATAGCCACTCATTATATCGATAATTATTTAATCATTTCCATTATTGGTTTACACAGTATTATAGTAATAGTTTTTTATCTGTGTTTTGTAATAAAATATTCAAAAATAATGAATATGTTTGTAAATGATTAGATAATAATAATAAAATACAATTTTAAAAGATTTCATTTTTTATCTAAAATATTTAAAAATGTAAATTGCATGTATGGTAATTAAACAAAGGATTTCTATTCTAAATAAAGTATAATAATATTGTTTAATACTTTTTAGAAAAAATAAAAAATCATCATTATATTATATTATTTGTTGTTTGTTTTTTTTATTTGTGTCATTATTATATTATATTATTTTTTATTTTTTATAAGTATGATATTATGTATTTCCTAGGTCACTCGCCCTGCCTTTTTATTTCCATTTTATCGTATTATAATTTTTATTATTACTGACCACTAGCCTTATATATCAATTGTATTTAAGTATATAAATATATATTCTCTGCATTGTATTTATATTGTGTAACTTTTATTTCTTAATTTATAATTTGGGAGGTGTATGTTTAGACCTAATATTTTCACTTTTTTTTTTGTAGAGAAAAACCGTTTGACTGTGGGTGCATTGTCACTGAGACAAGCGAAATAAACCGTCGCCTGCCTGGACCGACACCATTGGCTTACACAAATGTTTCGCCTCGGCATCGTGCGTGAAATTGTTGCCACCCATACATCAGATCCATTCGCTTAGACCAGCATAACAGCAGCAGCACACAACGTCATTATGCAAACTGTACGGAACCACCTGCAAGCAGACGGTTTGACATGTTGCAAACCGACGCGTAAAATTTTGTTATATACCGTGCACCGTCAAAATTGCGGAATATCGGCACTTCGATTGACAAAACAATGTCGTCATAATTACTGATGAAAAATGTCTTCGTCGAAAATCACCACCGACTTATCGTAACATACATATTATATACTACCTTTAAATTTCAGACATTTTAACGTTTTTAAATCTATTATTTTCCTAGAAATAATTAATAATGGTTGGTAATAATTATAATACCTACTGTTCCCGATACAGGTGGTAAATGTTTTTATTTTAATTTTAATTTTCAAAAATGTAGGTAATTCATATCTGTATATAACTGAACTAGCGACCCGGCCCTGATTCGCACGGTTTTTACGACTTGTTAAAACATGAAGGTTTCTATAATATATAAGTTAAATATTTATCATGATAGTGAAAACCGCATCAAAATCTGTGGCGTTAGAAGAACAACGCGGCTACACAGACAGACATGAAAAGCGACTTTATTTTATAATAGATACCTAAACGAAATACTTAATACTTTCACAGCATATTTAGCCATAATAAATTAAGTCGGCGGTACTGTGTAGGTAGGAGTGTGTGAGTGATGTTATTGTTACTGGATCAGATTATATTTGTTATCTATGTGACATGTTTATTCACTCCGCCCATTGTTGTATACATATTATATAATGGTATAAAAAGATGTAATAGCATGTTCTAAACATATTGTTGTATTTATAATAAAACATGTTCACTTTTGATGTTCTTTTTTTTAAATAAAGATATTTATTAAAAATTGTTTTATTTATTTAAGCAATTTTAAATAAATAAAACATTTTCTTAACAAAAATTGTTCTAATTGCTTTAGCTTAAAATAATAAATCGCAAAAAGAATCATCACTTCAGAGATTTGAACTCACACCGTAGTACTCAGAAGTATAATGCCTTATTCGTTGGGCTACGAACGCTTAAGTTTTCAACGCGAAATTATGTTATACTATAATTGAGAAGACATTAGCGCACTCACTCGCACATGAACGCGATGTGTGCGTGAGGGCATTGTGTGCTGTATGTAATGAATCGTTTTAACAGTAGCAATACAGTTTTGTAGTGTCACGCACACTACAACACTGGTTACTTATCTCTGTTGCAGACTGTACGTTCGAGGCAGCTTTAAAGTCACACCAATCACGGAAAAAATTACTGAAAACCGCCTAAGTACGGTATGGACACATTAAAAGACGCAATGGAGATCATGTGGTAGAAATTGCACTAAACTTGCCAGAACAAAGGAGAGGCAGAGGCCGCCCGCTATTGACCTGGTAGTCAAATATAAAATAAAAAGAGACCTCAGGAAAGCCCAATTGCCAGAACCGACAACCCAATACAGAAAGTGAGGAGACCCGACCCCAAATAAAGGGACCAGGGACGGAGGAAGAAGAAGACTTTGGAGACAGAAAATTGAAAGTTTATGCTATCAGCGACAGTGCCATCAAAACCAACCACAACCACACAGTTACCACCATAGGTAGGTATGTTAATTTACCTTACAATTCAAAACAAATGACAAACATTAAGTACCTCATACTATTTTACCATACATGAGTAACATAAATAAGACTACATCAGCAGTAAATTAAATTCCAACGAACACTATTATTATCATATCTCACGTAGCTGTTAGCAACGAGTTATGGCGTATAAATATTATAATTTGCGATAGGGTAGTTGCGCCGGTTGGCGACCACTTAGCTGAGTTGCTAACTTTAGACGAGTCAAAATATTAGACATTTACACGTAAAATAGTTGGCGACCATGTAAATTGGTCCTAAATATAGTCAAGTTATGAAACAAAACATAAAATATCACACTTCCATTCATAAATTATGAAAAGTTATGGGAAAAGTGCAAAAATAGCCTAAATGTTAGATAACGACCACTTTTTTCAGTTGACGACCACTAGTATGCTAGTTTACGGCCACTCTTTAAAAAAATAAAAATAATTTAGTAAAAACAACTTTTATTAATTTTAAAATAAATATCAAATTATCATCATCACAAATAGTATTTAACCCTCTGATTTAACAGAAAAGTTGGTTCTATTGACGTACTAGTTTACATTTTGAGGTGTTGGCAAAAACTTTCTCACAGCCGCCTTCCATGACGATTTCAGTGATCCAAAAACACTTACGTCTGCTGGTTGGAGCATGTGGGTGGTGTTCGCAGGAAGAGCATACAAAATTATGCCTAGCTTTTCGCACCTGGCACTCAAGACTAGTGACATGTGCGATCTGTGACAATCAATCACAGCAGCATTATTGTTTTTTTTATACAGTTGTGGTCCACCCAATCATTAAAATCGTTGGTGATGGATTCTTTGACCCATGGTCTTTAACAATTTTGTGGACTCCAGAAGCTCTGCTTCTTAACTGAGATTCCGCACTTGACAATATTTAAAAGCCACTATTTAACCCACTTTTCACCCTCCACTCCTAGTACAGCAGTGCGATTCTGTAACCATCTCACCGTGAAAACTTAGGTGAAGTGATCTTAAAGTGAGCTGTCAATAGTGTCAATCCCTAGCATTGGGTGGAATGACAGCTCACTTCACGCTCACTTCACTTAAGTTATTACGGTGAGATGTTTACAGAATAGCATTGCAGGATCTGCAGTGCGATTCTATAACCATCTCACCGTGAAAACTTAGGTGAAGTGAGCGTGGAGTGAGCTGTCAATAGTGTCTATTCCTAGCAAAAACAAACTCACTTCACGTAAGTTTTCACGGTGAGATGTTTACAGAATCGACCGGCTGGTCCTCTAGCCTCGGTAGCGTCACGTCTCTTCCCACTTAATAAATCCTGTATTGTCGTTCGAGGAATCCCATATGTACGACAAAGTCGACAAGTCTCTCTTATTCCCTTTTCTTTCTCCCGAAAGTCATGAAGAGCTTTTTGTAGATCTTCTTCGGAGTATTGACAGTCTTTTTCATCCTCTTAGTTATTTGCAGAACCTTTGAAGGCGTCATCTTGAAAAAAAAATATAACCACTTAATTAAGTAAATAATACGATGATTAAAATCTTATCTCAATTCAAATTTTATTTTACTTAAACTAAATAAAATAATCGTATGTGGTCGAATACTGAACAACTGAACTTAATCAAGTTATTTTAGTTTGCGGCCATCTTTCTCTTCGTACTAAATCTTGATGGTCGCAAACTACCATCGTAATTTTCGAACTATATCAGTTAGCGACCACCTAGGAACCAATGTTTGTGAGTGAATTAAACAAGTTTTATAAAGAAAACATGTGGTCGTTTACTGAAGAATAGCATCTTTAGGCTTTTACAACACCAAACCCTAAATTGTGTAACCATAAATAAAACATTGAGAACATTATAAGCAAAACAAAATAAAACTGAGTGAGTCAGAATACGACCACCTGGTCGCTTTCTAACGTATTTCTAAAATATGCATTTCAGTAACCGACCACTGGGTTTTATTTTATTATATGGTAAAAATTTACTTAAATGCAATTAAACAATTGAAATCACTACATAATCGAAGTAACCACGCTTCTAATTTAAGTAAACAACCAATACTAAGTAACAAAACTTACCTCCGAGCGCCGCGCGTCTTGCTAATTTTTTGCTCTAGCGTTAGCACATCCACAGACCACTGAGTCAACACGTAAATTGAGCGTCCTTTTTCTTTGCTTTGGGTCAAGCGGTTGGTATTAGATTTAGTAAATTCTTATTACGTAACTATTCAAATAATATAAAATGCATACACTTTATTTTTACTTCCTAAAGAAAGGTCTAAAATCTTTCATTAAAGAAACCTAGTCAGACAAGTGGTCGCTTACCGGAGCTGGTCGAGAAACCGGCGCAACTACCCTACTACGTACTGGCAATAAGATTCACTTAAGCGCTTACGTCTAAATTTCTATGCTATGGTATTTTGTTTGAAGTTTTACTTTAGTGCTTGCTTAGAATAGGTGGTTGGGTTGTCCTGTGTAAAAATATACTGCTCTGTAAACTGCCGAGCAATACTTGCAGTGTTTTTGGCATGTACAATTTCCTGTTTTCTAATTAATTTTCCGGTACTTTTTAAGTACTTTTCAAGGTTCCGTACCTGAAAAGGGAAAAACGTAACCTTTATAGGATCACTTCGTTGTCCATCTGTCTGTCTGTCAAGACCCCTTTTCTCAGGAACGCGTAGAGATATCAAGTTCAAATTAATATCAAATACGTAGGTCTATGATCCCTTGGAGCTCTAAAAAAATCAAGCTTCTAAGTCAACGCAATAAAAATAAAACGCAATTTATGCGACATATTTTGATACTCGCAAGTAAATCAAAACCTACAGGGTACCCTGTAGGTTTTGATTTACTTCCGTTGACCTAATCATAAAATTTGGCAAGAAGCAAGGTCTGACAGCATAAGTAAAGAAAAATCGTTCATTTGTAATTTTATCCCACTAAAAAAAATGTAGAATTACAAACTTTTTGCTATTGGAGAATTTACCATGACGTAAATCAATGTATGGGAGAAGATGTTTTTCAACTACAATGTTAAGTTTGTTATTGGACTACATTCCTTTCAACTACGGAACGCTTCATTGTGCGTGGTCCGACAAGCACTTGGCTGGTTTTTTGTATGACAATATTAAGTTAGCCTATGATACAGGGAAGGTAGAGGAAGAATTGGCTCCAAACTGTGAGAAAGTCGTCAGAGTTCACGCAGAGCTGACCAACTAAGCGAAAGTAAGTAACAATTAGGCTACTAATTTTTAAAAATTCGTCTGCATATATTGACCTCTAGAGTGCATTTCTCATAAGCTTAAATGTTTATAGGATTGATGGTTGCATCTAACATTATCCTAAATTATTGCAGAGTTCATCTGGACGTCTTAGGGAGGATATCGCCGTCGAGGTAGAACGCGGCGAAGATCGCACAAGACAGAAAGGTTTGAAAGGAATAAGGGGAGGCCTTTGCCCAGAAGTGGGACAAACAATAGGCTAGCAATAAAAAAAAACCGGTCAAGAGCGAGTCGGACTCGCGCACCGAGGGTTCCGTTCCGATTTCTGAAAAAGTGTGCTATTTAGAGACATCGTTTTATTTTTCCTGTAAACTTTACATAAACTTCTATCATATAGAATAATTTTAGATTTTTCTCTTTGGAAACTTCGGCGATAAGGGGGGAGGAACGGTATTTTTTTTTACATTTTTCATCAAAAGTCGAAAACTATGCGGGCTAAACAAAAAATAAAAAAATGTTTGAGAATGTGCAAGCAGCGCTCTTTCATATGATACCCCACATGCCTTAGTAGCTTCACTTTGAATTTTTAAGACCTCCTTTCAGTCCCTGTTACAAAAAAATAAAAATATTTTTACTTCTTTCTTATTTGCAAAATAGTTGGGTAAACGTCATCTAAAACTATTCCAAATTTCAAGTTGATAGCATTAGTAGTTCTTGAGATATCCAGCTGTGACAGACAGACAGACAGACAGACTGAGTCTCACCATAAGGGTTCCTTTTTTACCATTTTGGTACGGAACCCTAAAAAGGCAGAGTTCACCACTTGTACTTAGCATCTCTAGTGTATTTTGTAGTTTTGCATGCCTGCTGGTTAAATATGGCTGTTGCTAATTATATTTTTTATGTCACCATCTTTGGTACCCATAATTGCAAAATAAAATATCTTATCTTATCTTGCAATGATATTATAAAGGAAAGATATGCTACGTTCATACTGAGCGGCGTTCGGATATTGTTGCGTTGTTATTACAAATGTACTTACATGTTATAGGTGTATAGTAGTTTTCAACTACGACTGCGATAGATACCTACTACGGAACGTATGATACAGAAAGAGATAGCTTGGCATTTTAGATATACTGTCACGCCACGGACACGCTTTGTTTCGCTCGCTGCTATTAGCCGATTGAATGAAATGACAACAATTGTCTGCATTTGGCTGCAACAATTTGCGCGCTAGTGCCATAATTACCTCTTTATTATTTATTATCACTGTTATCTTGACGAAACTAAGTTCTCAATACTATCCACCCGTATATTTCCACCAGGACGAGGCTCGTTGATCCGTAGGTGGTTCTTACGTTACATAATATCAGTAATTTGATCTTATCAAGTGGTCCCAGGGGAGAAAATCGGGATGTGACCCCTGTCCGCGATAGATGAAATTACTGTCCAACGCTTAAAATCATAGTTTTGTTGTGTTTATGATGTGCTTTACTGCGAATTGAGCGTTCGAATTTTAAATAAAATATTGTAGTAGACATTTTAAAGAGAGGTTTACAGATTTTGTTAGTTTAAATAACTTTAAATAGTGAATATATTTTTTGCATAATCGTCTTGCAATAAAACTAAAAATATAATATAATAATAATATAACTTCAAATGGTTAATTTAAAAATTCTACAGAGTTTAAATATTTAATGAAAGATCCTAACTAATCCTAAATTTATTCATTTATTTATTTTTTTATTTTGATTAATTGCGAAAATTAAAAAAACAATATGGAGGTATCGTTGGTCCCAAACTAGGCACAGCCTGTATCTTGGGCACCATTAAATAATATTATAAATGCGAAAGTGAGTTTGTTTGTTTAATAGTTTGTTTGTTTGTTTGTCACGCTTTCTCGTCTTAACTACCCAACCGATCATCATGAAATTTTGCATACACGTTGTCAGGGCTACAGAAAACGACCTATACCTGTACCTATCATTCATTCAGAAAAAGCAGTAGTGTTCCCGAGGGATAGAAACATAACTTTTAGACGCGAGCGAAGCGCGGGCAAAAGCTACGAGTTTAATATTAAGTGTTCTAATTTATGATATTGGTTAGTCCTGGGGTCCTGACAAAATACTTGTATACTTGATTTCATTAACCAAAAATTTAATTACTTACGCACAAATAGCCTTTCGATACCAATAGCCCCAAACAATAACATGTATACCTCCTTTTAAACTCCGTTACCCAAAACAAAGCTTGAAAAAAAAAACAATTAAAAAACAAAATCTCATATGATAAAATTCTTGGAGAAGGCTGCATTGTTTCCAAGCACGCGTTGATATAAAAACGCTATTGTAATACTGAGGAAATGGAAAGTGGGATCGTCTGCGTAACGCGAGGCTACCCCGTACGTACGCGCCGCTATGCGATTCATAGGTGTAGGGATGCGCGGGAGTCGGTGTCGAATTGAAAGAATAATTGGTTGAGAAGGATAATGTTACAAAAAAGAAATCCTTTGTGGTGTATATCTGATAGAATCATCATCTTCTTCTCAGTCGAAAGACGTTCACTGACATTATACATTATGCATACCTAAGCAAGAAGGTTGATTATTAAAAAAAAATTGTAGTTAATCATTTCATCTATCTATACCGGATGACTTTTTTTACCGTCTCGAAAAAAATGGGTATATTAGGTGAACGGAGTAGAAGCCTCATATGCAACGTGCATATGATTTCAATTTTTGTTTTTTTTTTTATTAAAAAAAAAGTTAGGTATGCCATAGGCTTCTACTCCGTTCACCTAATATACCCAATTTTTTTCGAGACGGTAAAAAAAGTCATCCGGTATATACACGATTTAGCTAATTTTCGTTTTGAAGTGTTTGTCGTAGTCCAGGGAAGGTTTAAACGGTGAGAAAAATTGGAAAAGTTGCCGGAAAAATTGGAAAATTCGGGAAACTGAAAGTGGATTTTCTATGGGAATTATTGAAATTGGGACAGGACAACGTCTGTTGGGTCAGCTAGTATTAAATAAAAATTAAATTGTAGTTTATTTCTCTTGGTCCTAAAGTACATAAGCATACCTAATCGTCCAATAGTGTTCCCACTGCTGGGACACAGGCCTCTTCTCTTGGAGAGGGAGTGGGCTGTAATCTACCACGCGGGCCCAGCGCGGTTTGGTAGATGTCACATGTCTTCCATTTTTTGGTTCTAGTATGTACATGCCGGTTTCCACACGATATTTTCTTGGTGCTATATTCATGTGTAATTAAACTGCTAACTAGCACACTACTTACCTCGATGACTAATTCAATACAACACACTCTACACACTCGTAGGTACAAGCCGTCACTACAGAAGAAAAGTCGCGAAAAGTATGTATATGTGTCATTTAAATCATAATAAAGGATTATGCATTTTTTAAAATAAAAAGCTCATCTTCAATCAAAAACACAACAGGAAAACAATATTCACAAATTGATTCAGCCCAACCCTACTAAATCTCATACGTTTTATTGTACTCCTTGCAATGTGCGTCGAATACTTGCGTGCGGGATAAAACAATTCAGTGTGCGCGTGCCTTTACTGCCACCGACGCACAATACGTTTTGTGTGAGATTACCCGATTACTTTACTTGCAGATTGGATTGAAATATAATTTTGTAAGTATATAAGTGCAGTGGGGAACGTAGAAATTGATGGATGTAGCAGATGTTCTTAGGAAAGGACTTGGACGGCTCGTTTGAAAATAAATGAGAAACTTAGGGGTTATAGATACGTTTCATAATGTGATTCCTGGCAAGGCATTAAGACGGAGATATATACCAATGGTCTTGAGTGTTTAGCTTGCGTGTTCTGTGCTGAGCCCACGTAACGTGTCGTACGTCCAGCCAGTAATAGGACTCGTCCATCAAGGAGCGCTGTCCCAAATTAGACGCATTATTAATTTATTATACATAGAGTAAAAGGTATTACATTAAAACTCTTATACTAAAAGATAAATAATTAAATTATCTTTAAAATGGTGAAAGTTTCATAAAAATACGCTTTATAGTTTTTGCATGATTCTCAGTTTTTTTATACGCGTTAGACATAACTTTACAAATTAATTACTATGATACGATACGATACGATATTACGTTACGATATTAATGAAGTATTTTAATAGTTTCTCAATAATTAGGATTTAAAAAACTCAAGTGATAATCGACTTTTATTGCTGACTGTACTACAGTGTACAGGCACACCTCTGCCTAACCCTTCGGTAAACAGAGACTTGATGTTTGTGATATTATGTTAAGTTAACATATGTAAAATTCAAAATAACAGCAAAAGATTACTTAAAACAAGAATAAAGTTTAAAAAACTGTAACCCGACTAAATTTACGTGTTATGTCCACCATATTAAATTTAGGGAGAATTTATATAGCCTATGTCACCCGGACTATTATTTCGAATCTACTGTTACCTCATTCATCAAAATCGGTTCAGTAATTTAGGCGCTACGGTGGCACACGTAAATACATACTTATATACATACATAACATACACAAGAAGACTGCTAAAATCATAACCCTTCCTTTTGGTTTTGCCGTAGTTGGTTAAAAATACATACTTATATACATACTTACATACATACATACATAGACTGCTAAAATCATAACCCTTCCCCTGGCTTTGCCGTAGTCGGGTAATAACACAGGCCTTTTGCAAGCCCTATGTTATTTCCAGCCAGTGTATTAATAACAGTTTTTTTATACAAATGCTTGTGGGGCCAGCTGCACTCTTGATCATTTTATTCCCTACATAAAGGTATTCTAAAAATCCTTCTTAGAGTTTTTGTAAAGGTTTATAAAGCATTCTACTCTATCTCAATTGACCATCCTTTTTATAGTTCAAGACCACCAGTTTTGTTTGAACCCCAATAACAGTTAATTTACCCGTTTTTGGTAATGTTTTCTTGCAGTGAAGAGGGGTAGGGAAGGTCTGGTTATTTTGGTCTGCTTCCAAACACGGATTGGACGCATCGTATCAATTTAGTTGAAAACGCGTTGGTATTTTAAGAATGTCGGAAGTGAACCCTTTTACTGGAGTTTTGGATAGATGGAAGTGTTTAATAAAGTAGGTACTTATTGGTTGTAAGTATTTCGATTATATTTTATAAATAAGTAGGTAAACCGTTCAGTGATTTATAATCTTCTAATGTAAGTACAGGTATCAATAAGTCAAATCAATTAAGTGCATAAAGCTGCATTCATATCAGTTATGATTTATATTAATTTTATTATTATTATTTTTTTTTTAACTTCGTCCGCGTGAAATTTTTTGTCACTCCCGCCCACCCCGTTGCATCGCATCGCCTGCCCGCGCTTTTACTTCGTTTGCGCTTAGCGTTCATTCTGACTTTTTTTCGTTTTGCTCGGCTCCTAAGAGTTTTAGCGTGATGTTAAATAGCTTATAGCCTTCCTCAAACACAGGGCTATGAAATACAAACATATTTTTTCAAATCCGACTGGTAGTTCCAGAGATAAGCGCGTTCAAACACAAGCAAACAAAACACAAACTTCAGCTTTATTATTAGTATAGATTTCCGATTCGATATTCAAAAGGAAGTTAGTTAATCCAGAAAACAGTTTACTTTAGTTAGAAGGAGGTCATACCCTGAAATATACGGTTCTTGCACGTACAAGTTAAAAGCAACGACAAGTGATTGTCCATAGCCTTTTGATGTCAAAATTTCACAATATACCCCGTCAATACAATATAAAAAAATATAAAGAAAACTATGTTCAACCTAGATCCACTGAAGTCGAGAATTTAACCTACTCTACGTGTAATTCAGACAATTTCCTCTTTATTTTTTCCATAGCATAGTTTCAAGCATCACAATATATGCGACACGTTCCATTTTCAAAACCGCAAAAGAAAACATCCAGCCTAATGAAGCAGCATTACCTGTCAATGAGAACAGTTTGAATTCAAACTTTTTTTTTCGTTCGTTTTATTCTCGTGTCTAATTGGTTGGAATCCAGCTGGCACGCCAGGCGTTTGAAGCACGTAATTGTCACAGTCCACTAGGTGGCAGCAATGTGCCGGTCACCGCAGCCATTTTAATTAATTTCATGGTAGCATAATATGGGCGGTTTTTATTAAGATGATCGTTAATTGAGTTAATTTTTGAGTTGATTTGTTTGTTCTTGTGAGTGTTTTGTTTTTGATTAGTTGTGAAATTGCTTACTGAGTTCAGAGTTGATGGTTCATTGGACGGGCAGCTGTAAAATAAACAGTGTCAACCTTTTAAGGGGTCATTGTACTCATCATTATGAACAACTTTTACTATTGGACCAAACCTGAAAGAGTGTATGTCATTAGTGCGACAAACATGTGTGCGACATGTCATTAGTTCGACAGGTCGTTTGTTCGACAGGTCGTTAGTGCGACAGGTCTTTAGTTCGACAAGCAATGTACGTTTAACAGATATGACTTATACATAGTGTTTTTTTAATTTCCCATAACTCTAGGGTATTAATGAGACCATCGTTATGAACAACTTTTAGTATGGGACCGAACCAAAAATCCCGAAAAAAAAAATCAGCTGCCCCCTACATTTTGACGAATTATGCGAACATAAATGTACTGAACAGCTCGCGATTTCGGGTTTGGTCCTAGTAAAAGTAGTTAATAATGACACCTTAAAAGGTTGCCACTGTTAATTACACTTACACCCTGTATAAGTAGAGCTCGTCTAAGCTGAAATGACGCGCCCCACTACTTATATTAGTTTACGTATACTACGGTAAATGCGGTTGTGGGGCGCGTCATTTCGTATTAGATGAGCTTTCTGCAACTGCGATAGCGCGTTATTCAGAGGCTTTAAAATTAAAAGCACATAATTAATATTCGATGTGCTATCATCACATTGCACGATCTTATTTGTTTTATGTGTTATAAGTACATTTATAACACATTTGCTCGTAAAGGGTCTCTTATTTCACGAATTTCAATATCGTAATGTATGTCATTACGTACTTGTGCGTAATTGTAATGTAAAACGCACGGGTTTCTTTTTAATAAGATAAAACGTAAGGTTTATCAAGATGCTCCGTCTAAAACGAACGGTACTTTTTAAATCATAACAAAGAGTTTTTATGTCAGAAAAGTGGTCAACATTTTATGAATAAAATTAACTTTGGGAGATAAAATATAAAAAATAAACATTAATTAAATTAAAGAATTAATTCTTTAATTTAATTAATTTTGACAATAAATTGCAACAACAACAAACAAAAACAAAAAAATATTAATTTACTTTATTAGTAATACTAGCTGTTTTTGTGCCTTTGCTTTAAAAAAAAAGCGCTGATGCGCGCGCATCGCTAATTTTTGAACAAGTAAAAATTATTCCGCGCGCTTTTTTTTTCGCTGTATTGTTTTTATTTGAAAATGTCGTCAAGTAATGATGAATTTATTAATTCGACACCGCCAGAAGTCTCAAAGGCATCGAAAAAGGCTTGTCTAAGCCTCTTGCCTGAAAAATCGACCGATAGATACTTACAAGCGTATCAAAATTTCATCTTATGGAAAACAAGCAAAGATCCAAATTCTTTTTCAGAAAGTGTGTTTTTAAAGATTTATTCGTTTAAGAAAGTCCGAGTTTTATTTATTTCCTCGCAAATATGTTATAAAACGTCGTATGACATACGTGCGCTTTGATAATTACAGCCTCTGCTTTCTTGTAGCCCTTGCCTACGGCTCGGGCTAGCAATATCGCCTCGGTTGTAATTTTCAACTTACCGCACTTATATCATAATGTACTATTATCTACACCCATGCTATAAGTCCTCTATAAAAGTTTCTGAAACAGTTAGCTTATTGCCAACATTAAAGCAGCCAGTGTCATAGTAACCATGGTAACCATAATAGCATCCAAACGGGTGCTTTAATGTTGTACTGAATTTCATAATGCAACTCGTTTTCAAAAAAAGAACATTGTAATGCACGCGCGTTTCACTACAACAGCGCCGTAATTAAAAAAAAGAACTTATTCGAATTCACGTCGTATACTATGACGCCGGCCGCCATGTTCGATACGAGTATTAGTATTGCAAAAAACTGTTTCAGAACCTTTTATACAGGATTCATAACATGGAGGTAGATAAAGTCTTGTATGCAACTGTACATAATTAGGTATTAAAACACTCATGTGATACTATTATCACACTCGGCTTCGCCTCGTGTGATAAACCCACATTCGTGTTTTATTACCCCTTATTATACGTCAGTTGCATAAATAACTATTAAAATCTCCTTGTAAAAAAGTGACTAAACTTATTGATTGCATGCATCATTTGCTAAAGTTGACGTTCTAATAATTTGAGGATTACACTAATGTTTGAGGATTCGGCCATTACAGAACTTTCAGCTAACCCTATTAAAATCACCACAACAGCTATAGTTACCTCACCAAACTATCACCCCACATTTTTCCATACCACCACCTACCACCAACAGCTTACATAACCCAACCTTTACCATTTAGTTCCTACTCCACTTTTCTCAGTAAACGTCTGGTATCTACTCCGCAGTAAATCTCTCTGTACCACGAAGCTACAAATTACGCTCAATATCGACGGTGATATGGCTGTGGTATCGGTTGCCATGGCAACGGGCGTGAGAATCCCCCGGTCACTAGTACCCAATGACCTTTGTGGTGGTCAATTGTGTATAGGGTGTTGCTGATTTTGTAAGAAGTTTAGAGAGATCTAACATAGATAAATTGTTGGGTGGAAAGGTGTTCGATGTTTAATTCATGTTTACATTATGTTTGTTAAACATGGATTTTTGTTTCTGGTCATGTAAAATGATGCTATTTTCTTTCAATAATGTTATTCGAGTTCATACTGATGTAGTTAGTAGTAGGTAGTTTAGTAATTTTTTAAAAAGTTACTACCTGTTAATTTAATTGTTATTTAAAATCTTTACTATATAGAAATATATAATTAAATGAATCAGAAACAAGAGTTGAATTTTTGTATCAAAAAAATCAACACTGAGTTGATTGTTTTGATACAAAAAATTCTATCTCATCTGACTAAAAATGAGAGCATAAGAAATTTCTAAATGTTCCATATCTCCACACTTATGATTTTTAGGGTTCCGTTTTAGGGTTATAGGATCACTTTGTTGTCAGTCTGTCTGTCTATCTGTCAGTCTGGCAAGACCCTTTTTCTCAGGAACGCGTGGAGGTATCAAGTTGAAATTAACATCAAATACGAAGGTCTATCTATGGTCCCTTGGAATTCTAAAACAATCAAACTAAATCAACGCAATAAAAAAATACGGTCGCCAACGGAACAAAACCTTTGACCTAGAATCATGAAATTCGGCAAGAAGCAAGGTCTGACAGCACAATTAAAGGAAAAAGTCTGAAAATTGTTATTTTAAATTTTATCACAAAAAAAAAAAAATTGTTTTTGGGATAAATTATTAAGACCAACCGCAGGAAGCGTAGCTTAACCTGATCGATCGACCTGTACGGCTGTTATTACTTAGCCATAAGCCCCTAAAAATCAACTCAGTAAAATAATGAAAAAGGATCACGCTGTACATTTGTTCAGCGCACTAAGCCAAAGGTAGGGAGCATTCCTCTACGAGTAAGTAAAAGATCAGTAATCTTTTACTAGTGTGAATCCAGGACTTACTAACACTCACTTTATCTTTGTTCATTTAACTTTGAATTGTTGTTTAATGCGATTTATATCTTTTTAACCGTTAAAGCTAAATAAAAACACAAAAATAATTGCCAAAAAATTACTATGACATTACTTTCATCCGTTGGTCCGTGGATGGGTGACCTGCATCTTTACATACCAAGACTCTTCTGTGCCTCGGAAAGAACGTTAAGCCATTGATCCCGGCTGGCATTCGTGGATCTTTGACAGTGGTCAGATGCCCGAAAGTCTGACAACCAGTCTTGCCAAGGGGTATCGTACTACCCAGTAACTGTATTGTGGAGGTCAGATAGGCAGTCGCTCCATGTAAAATACTGGTATTCAGCTGCATCCGGTTAGACTAGAAGCTGACCCTAACATACTTGTAAAAAGGTTAGGCAGATGATGATGAACTAATTGTACTTTCTTCATATATTTCAGGGGAAAAACTGTCAATTTATCAGTTTATTTTGTTCGTCGGTTTTGTCTACCTTTAAATACTGTACCTATGTAATATTTTTAAGGCAATAACAATGTAGTTTGATTACGTAGCTTTGATTAAGACCTAGGTGTTCCATTACTAATTTCTGATCTATTGATCTATTTCTAAACTGAACTAGGTACTAGGTAACTAAAAAAAAAATCCAAATTGGTCCAACCGTCTTCGAGTAATAGGGGAACATATATAAAAAAAATAAAAGAGATAAGAACCTCCTCCTTTTTTGAAGTCAGTTAAAAATACTTTTTCTCAAACATGCATGGAAATGTTGTCATTATTTTCGAATAAAGAACACGCGAAGTATCGAATTTACGGTCAAAGAAAATCAAATCCATTGCAGGAGCGTTTTTTGAATTTGGAACATTACAGCGCTCCAGCAATGTCAACATTGCTGGAGCGCTCCAGCAATGTTGTATGAAACGGCGTGCTGGGTTAAATACTCTTTCATTGGATCTCTTTTATCATTCTTGGCATACCAATGGCAGTCTCTTTGCTTAGTATAAATTGCGTTCACGTGGCTGTATAGATAGCCACAAATGCCTTTCGGCACAGATGTTAGATAGAAAATTGGCGGCAAAGCTGAAAATTCATCTTGATTTGAAAATTTATATTTAAGTATTATGTATGTAAATAACAAATTTACATTCATAATAAATATAAAGTGAAATGAAGATTGATTGTAGGTACTCCACGGATTTAAGATCAGAAGCCAAATTGGCAATGGAAAACCTGCTTCCAGCGAAGTCAAAAGAAAAATACATGAAACTAGGTAAGTATTTGATAATTTTACGATTTGGAAAAACGAGAAAAAAGTGAACATTTTCTCTGAAACAGTATTTTTGTCGTATTTTAATGAGATTGCTAAAACTAAAAACCCATCTACATTATGGACAATTTATTCCATGCTGAAATGTACAGTTCATATTAAAAACGGCACTAACTTGAAAAATTATGGAAACTTAACTACCTACTTTTATTTCCCTGCATTCTTTTGAGAAAAGCACTATATATGCCTCGGCGGAAATAGCAATTGCCTGTCTCGTATTAGTGAAGTCCTCGCCTACGGCTCGGCCTTCAAACTCATACTCGACCTGCAATTGCCTATTTCACGGCCTTTGCAATAATGTACTATTATTTGATTTTGAATCTGCATTACTTTACCTCTGAATACTTAAAGCCTACATTTTTCAACAAAAGCAATTTTGAAAGCACTCGATTTGAATATTCATTCGCAATATTACCTACTTTGAAAATAGATTTATTTTTATTCGAACGAAAAAATATTGAAATGATAAACTGGTTCATACAATTTAAACAACATTTTGTATGTCCCTGAACTTGCAGTTTTTAAGTAGGTACATAATAATATATAGAGTTAACACCGAAAAATATTCAAAGAATATAAATGAGATAGGTATTCAAAATTGAACCTAGATAGGTATTATTTTTCACATTGTTTCTGGCAAAAATATACCAGTATTCAATAAGTATAACTCTTTTTTCTTATTTCTACAACCACTGCCATTTTACCGGAACTCAGGGTCAATGACATATTATTTTAAAGTTGATCTATATTTCACAAAAAAAACTAAACAATTCGTCCAAAAAACACACTTCATTACGTCTCTTTCTATAAATAACTCCCATGCTAATTGCGTGGGAGAGAAAGAGACGGTTATAGCTTGCCGGTGTGTCGTTACAATGGGTTGGCTTTCGCAGTGATCCGTGACGACTGTTCGCTTTGAAGCGGAGTTGACAACGCGGCGGAACAACGGGGCTAGTGTTGTCTCGCTCGCGCACTATTTTTTTCGATTGAATGTTGACAGTCATTGATGACGCAATGCTTGTAAAATTATCAAGGCTATCTATTATCAGGGTGATAATTTACACGTGGTGTGAAGTTTTGACATCTATCAAAGTTATTGGCCATTGAAACTGTGTTTAATGAGTTTTTGTCACGACTTTTTTCAATATTTCGTGAAAAATGTTTTTCCATTTTTATTCAAAATTATGGCCAATTATTATTTTATGTGAAATCGTAGGCTATGTTGTTTCGAAAATGGGAGAGATTTTGTACAAAACTATTTTGGTAATTTTGATTGAGCGTTGATGTCTTTTCTTCCTGGAAAGCTTTTAATGGGCTTTCGGCTCGTAGGAATAATTAATTATCTATTTTGGTATATTCTGGGTATTAAGGTTTTGGAAATAGGTTAGTAAGAAAAGAATTACGTTATTATAGCGATAAAGTTAGTGTTGTTTTTTTTTAATAATTATGCTGATTAACACCTTGACGACAAAAAAAAAAAAATTTTTTTAATTCTCCTTTCGCAAGTCGGCTGGAAGAAATTTCTTAAGATAAAACCAGTATCTTTGTACTCAAAATTATAGTTATATCATATCTCTATGTGTTTTACTGTGTACAGGTACATAAATAATAAAATAAATAAATAAAAAATGAAAGTTTTCCCCGTTAAGTTCAAAAAAATTAAATCTAGTTTATAAACGTACTATCTTTTGCCCGCGGTTTTGCCTCGTGGAGATCAAAAATTATCCCACGGGAACCTACTACCGGGATAAAAAGTATCCTATGTCCTAATCCAGGTCATGGTCTACCCATGTACTAAATGTCATCCAAATCCGTTCAGCTATTTTAGAGTGAAAGCGTAACAAACAAACTCACTTTCGCATTTATAATATTAGCTAAGATACCTACTTACATATCTTAAACAGTCTACTTAGAGTCAAGTAATAAAACTAAGGCAATCACCTGGGGCCATTCACTGCCAGAGTAATGTGACATTTATAAGTAAACTAGTTGCGCCCCGCGGTTTCACCCGCGTAGACCGGGATAAAAAGTAGCCTATGTGTTAATCCAGGGTATAACCTATATACATACGAGATTTCATGAAAATTGGTCCAGCCGTTTGAGCGTGAAGAACTAACAAACATACACACACACTCACAAACTTTCGCCTTTATAATATTAGTGTGATAGTGTGATGTGATTGATACAGGATCTTGTGTTTATATCCTTAACGAAGTAAAGCCAATATTTTGGCATAAATTGGTAAACTAAGATAAGATCTATCAATCATCCTATATCGCACTCTTAATAGAATATTAGAGCTTTAGTCGAAAGTTAGGATTTCTGCAATTTTTTTGCACAACTTCATGTTTTTTGCAAAAAATTAATTAATATATTTTTATATTTAAAAGTTAATTACATATTTATTTGTATTGGCTATAATAAGCCGACTAGACCCCGATTGCAAAACATTAATCCAGAAATCTATTTTTTTAAGTTAAGCTAGTATTCTATTAAGCGTGCGATATGTAACTGCGAAAAACATAATGAAGGTACCTGGGCGACCGAGCACTGCTTTGATCAAAACAGATTATTTTTCCAAATATGAGACCTAGCTAGATCGATTTTTTGCCCCCGTAAACCCCATTATAGCAACTTTCATCATAATCGTTAGTTAGAGCCGTTTTCCAGAACGAGATTACAAATATTGCTAATATTTATAGGATTTAAGAATAGAAATATAGCAATAGAATAGAATACGCTTGCCGGGATTAGTCCGTGGATGGGTGATCTTTAAATACCGAGCCTCCTCCGTGCCTCGGATAGCACGCTAAGCCGTTGGTCCCGGCTGTCATTCGTGGATCTTTGACAGTAGTTACGGGTCGTCAGAAGACCAAAACTCTGACAACCAGTCTTACCACAGTCAGTTACTGGGTTCTGGATGTCAGATAGGCAGTCACTCCATGTAACATACTGGTACTCAGCTACATCTGGTTAGACTGGAAGCCAACCCCAACATAGCAAAAAGCTAGACAGATAGATAGACTAGCAAATTAGATTTAGTTGATTGTGCTGATGTTAGGTACAGGGCGACGATATCGCTCAGCGATAAAGCCCTTAAAATAAAGAAGACAAAAAAATCGTATCATACACATTTAAAAACAAACACCACTTTCTCCTCTATCACACCTATTAATAACAACGTAAAGCACAAACGTCAAACACACAACCCTAATGAATAAAAATGGTGCCCCTAAAAGTTATAAATCACCAGCAAATCGATCAAACGCATTTCACAGACACACGTGGCCGAAGCGTTTGAACGAGTTACACAACTAAATACAATACATTTTCATTGACAGAAGTACTTTAACAACACAAAAAGCCTCGGCTCCGATTCACTACGGCCCATAAGACTCGCATTCATAACACGATAGAATAATCCCACTTTAAAAATAAACTAACCACTCTAACCCGTCAAAATTAAAAACAAAACTTAAGTCGACTCATCAACATCAGTCAGCGATGATGCTCTGAACCGTTAGGCCGTCAACAGACCGATCTACATATCGAGAATCCTTTCCGTGAGAAAATCTTCTAAAATCATCGACAGTTCTAATACATCCTATACTCGCTGGAGGCTGCGAGCGAAGGTTTCATAGGTCGAAAAGCGCGCGAACGCAGTGTGGCGCCGATGCCCGTGCGCACAGCACGCTCACACGACCGCGCGTGCGCAACCACGCGACCTGTCAACCGCTGTCAGTTCCGACTTCCAACTCGGAACACGTTACTGGCAAATTGACTTTAAAAATGGAACGGATGACTTTCGACTTTTTTGCCGTTGACCTGACTTAATTTTTTGTAAAGGATTTTTTTTAGATAGAGTGTAAATAAGGGTGAAGTGACATTAATTTTCAAAGACACTATACAAAGGTTTAGAAATATTTACACACAGTGTTTCGAATTCAGTGCTAAACGTTCTCTAGGTCCGATTAATTTTGTTCTGTGGTGCCAAGGGCGTGGATTTTGACTTGTTTGAAGTGTAAACTGAGTAGGTAGTTGTGAACAGTACACTTTGCTGAAAATTGTGTGTTTTCATTTTGCTTTTAGTACCTGAAAGATTTTTTGCAAATTTTTGGAATATACTCCTGTTGCATAAGGATTGCTCAAACATTTGATTTGCTCGGTAAGACTTTGTTTTGTTATTTTTCTTTAATTTTAAGCGATGTATGTTTAAGCGCGAAAATTAAGCATTTGAATTCTTAAACGGATGAAACTTGTATGGCTGAAAATTTCAGGTAACTTAAATGCTGTAAATATTTACCTCATGTTTCGTTCCCTTTTTGATATTCCTTATTATTTCATACCCGCAATGCTAGTTTGGAAGACAGCGTCGAAAATTTCTTCAATATAATTGCATCAGTCTCCTTCATTTACTCGGCCTTTAAATATCATCATACCGCTTCATCACAATCATATTCTTCAGCTAAACATATTCATAGAACGCACAGCATAGTATACTATACCTACCTAAACACCTAACTTTGATTTTATTAGGTGGCTTAGATATTCTAGCAAAGATTACTTTTATCTAGCCAGATTCTCGTTAGCCAGTATCGTGGAAGACAATGATTCAACAATAACTTGCAACAATAGTACTTGAGTAGGTACTTGTATCTGTCATGTTATTGCACCACAATCAAAACTGCATCAAGCGAAACCTTTTTTACAGCTTTTAATCAACTATGCACTGTGCAAAAAGTGAATAAGTTGCTTTGTGCTATTTGATACACTGCTAAAATAGTACTAGCAGTTAAAGTACATAATATTTTTACTTTATATCTTACTTCTTTGTCACATATTGTTCACAGTAAAATGTGCATATCCTATTAACACCCTTACTTTTAAAAAGAAATTCTCCACCTGAATCTGTTTTAAAAAGTTCAGAACAATATATCGGATTTTTGAGGTCATCCTCCAGACATTTCATTATTGTGGTTAACAATCCCATTATTTTCCAATGGAAGACTGTCATTTTGTCGAAGGATAACACTAGTTGTGTTATCCCGAAATACTATAATATCATAGGCAATTGTCATTATAATGTTCCCACTGCTGGGACAGGCCTACTCTCTGTGAAAGAGAGAAATTGATTAGAAGCTTGCTCAGATATAATTATTTTCATCTTTGCCAGCTCAAACTCAAACATAAAGCATTTATTTCAAATAAACCAATTACAGGCGCTTTTAAATTGTCAAGGGGTCGGTCAGTCAGAAAGATGAAGCTAGTTCAAAGCGTAGTAGGTAATGGAGAAGAACGGGCAAGAAACTCCACGGACACACTTTTATATCAAAATATGGCTACAAAATATTGGTTACGATATTGGTTGGACGTTGGATGAACGTTAAAAGCGTCCGTAATAAAAACATAAAAAAAAAACAATTCAAAATTTAAATTAAATTTAAATAAGCCGTGGCAGCTAAGGTAGCCCAGCCTCCACTGCGGTACGCCAACCTCCTTTGGAAGCTAAGACGCATAGCCCAGGAAGACTAGGTCAAGGCTTCCCACTTGTAACAAACTTCTTATTTTTTTTATGTCATGGCCTCCTAAGACCTTGATTATCATAAGGATTCCTTACATTTTCTCTGCCATCCAGAATTATTGATTTTCACGACGAAATCGGGTTTAAAATTTCATCATTTACAATTGTGCAGCCCAAACACTTATGAGTCTGTCTTTTTTTTATATATAAAACATAAGCAGTTTGCTATGTCTTAATATCTCTATTAAAGTATTGCAGTACCACTTAACCTTTTCACTATAATCACCGTGAAAGGACGTCAACGTTTGATGTGCCGCCAGTGTGAATAACTTGACAGGACACAAAAACAAATGAGTAATCCATTCGATATTTTGAAAAGTTTTAATGCATGTTTTCATTTTTTTTGTAGTTTTTAGAGGTTTAGAGCCTCAGCCGCACAGGTCGATCCATCAGGTTAAGCTACGCTTGCCGGGGTTGGTCCGTGGATGGGTGACCATCTTTACATACCGAGACTCCTCCGTGCCTCGGAAAGCACGTTAAGCCGTTGGTCCCGGCTCTCATCCGTGGATCTTTGACAGTCGTTACGGGTCGTCAGAAGCCCGAAAGTCTGACAACCAGTCTTACCATGGGGTATCGTATTACCCAGTAGAGGGTTGTGGAGGTCAGATAGGCAGTCGCTCCATGTAAAATACTGGTATTCAGCTGCATCCGGTTAGACTGGAAACCGACCCCAACATAGTTGGGAAAAGGCTAGGCAGATTGATGCATGATAAAGAGTATTCTATCTATGTATAATTATTTTCCTAGATACCAATTCTGAGTTTAGTTCCAATCCTGACATTGCGAATCAGACCAAGAGTAGGCTAGACTCAGGTGTCATTAAACATCTAAGGTGACATGTAGCTGACTATAACTCTCCGTGTTAATTAGTGCGTTTTGTAACAGTCCAACTTCTCCCTTTTTAACCAGTTGCGTTTTAGTCAGATTTACAGCCTTTATGACGATTAGTGAACTAAGCGGGCTCAGTGAGTATCTTGCATCATGAGACGTAGGTATACCTATAGTCAATCTGCCTAGCCTTTTCCCAACTAGGTTGGGGTCGGCTTCCAGTCTAACCGGATGCAGCTGAATACCAGTATTTTACATGGAGCGACTGCCTGTCTGACCTCCACAACCCAGTAACTGGGTAATACGATACCCCTTGGTAAGACTGGTTGTCAGACTTTCGGGCTTCTGACGACCCGTAACGACTGTCAAAGATCCACGAATAACAGCCGGGACCAACGGCTTAACGTGCTTTCCGAGGCACGGAGGAATCTCGATATGTAAAGATGGTCACCCATCCACTGACCAACCCCGGCAAGCATAGCTTAACCTGACGGATCGACCCGTGCGGCTGTTATTACTTAGCCACGAGCTCCTCCTAGGTAGTAGGTACCTATAGTAGCCACAGCTAAACTTTGACCTTCGATTATCATTCTACTTCACATAACAGGCAAATACTCACCACACCAACATACGGAACAGTTTCTATTTTTCTCTTTAAATTTTAATTTTTAAGTTGGGATATAAGAAATATCAGATTTAAGGCTCCCACAGACAGATGCGACGCGACTAGTAGAACAATTTCTATGAAAACTTCATGGATATTGTTGTACCAGAATGCGTCGCACCGTTTCGTCGCTCCTGTTTGCG
The DNA here is from genome assembly GCA_905163495.3 of Cosmia trapezina. Lineage (NCBI taxonomy): Eukaryota > Metazoa > Arthropoda > Insecta > Lepidoptera > Noctuidae > Cosmia > Cosmia trapezina. The sequence continues at coordinate 14,216,767 of LR991042.1, forward strand.
AGCCTTTATCTTTAGAATGGTAGCGCACCTTCAATGCTTTTGATATTGTAGATATCCATTGGCATTGGTGACCACTTTCATCAAGTGAGCCGGTGTCAGATTGTTTTTGTTAGCTTGCATTTAAAAAAAAATCAATCTGTCACTTTAATAAATCGATTCTTTTTTCGAATTCCCATAAATATAACCATTAGGCATTTACGAAACTCAGCAACAAAGTGTCCGAAAACAACCGCAGAACTATTTACTGACAGCATTTAGAATGTTTTTACACCATAATCAAGGATAATGGGGTCCTACCTACCTAATTGACATAAAAACTAGTAGGTATCTTACGACCCAAAGAGCTGTAGGTACATAGGTACGAATAATACTAGTCTATTCTATTCGTTTTTTGTGGCTATGTTATTTAATAGGTCAAACAAATGACGCATCCAGTCGTTTTGTAGGTGATTTTTTTGGCTCAGGTTTATTGTAAAACTTAAATGTATGGTGCTCACAATTTTTTGGAGTGTAGCTGCTTTTTATTTAGGTACTCTATGGTAAGAAGTAGCGCCAGTCCTAAATCTACTGACTCTTTAAATCAGCCGCATCGAACCCATTCAGTATTTAAAGGAGCCCAGTCTGTGGTCCGTGACTTATGAGATTCTATGAGTTCTGCCAATTACTCAAAACCATTCAGTCTTTAATTCTCGACTAAGGCTGATCTCTCAAGTTCTGCCTCAACTCACGACCTATTTATTTACACCTCGAATCGTCCGGCTTTTTGCCTTAAAAAGCATTTTATTCCAAAACATGGCGTCAGCAAAAGTAGATTATCAACTTTTTACATAAATGTTGGTGTTATCTAAGTTGGTTCCAGCGGTTTTCAAAATATTTTTCAACAAAACCACGGAAGTCTGCCTATTCATTCATACGTTTTCCATATAACATACTATAAATCATCCATAAATCATTGCAAAAAGAACCATAATCACTAAATGGAATTAACTATGTTTTTATACGGCCATTTACGATTACAACTTATTTATTTTATTACTTACTCATTAACTTGTTTGGTTAACTACGTTCATCATTAGTATCTGATAGAGTTATAAAATATATTGGGGCTACTATTTAAAATTAAAACAAATATCATTTTCAAAACCGGTTTCAAATGACTAAGACTCTCTCGTTGGTCTAAATTCACGGGTTCCCAAACTTATTTTGTCTACTGCCCACTTTGTCACCAGCTCAGTCGGTATCTAAGAGTCCTCCTAGATGAAATTACAAATCGCCCCTAAGCCTCTACACAACGCCCCGTTTTTTTCTGGGTCTCACACGGCCCCCCTTTAGGCCTGCAGCGCCCACAAGAGGGCGTTATCGCCTACTTTGGGAAACAGGGGTCTAAATGGTCGCAACCGGATCAGGAGTACTGAGTTTGATCCCCATACCTTGCAGTGCTAGGTTTTTCCTATTAACACGTTAACTGGCAGAAAACAGAAACAATAAAAAATCTACTGTTTGTGGTCACTGTGTGTCCGCAGTGCCAGTCAATGACTTCAGGCAACGATAATAGTTATTTATGCAACTGACGTATAATAAGGGGTATTAAAATACGAATGTGGGTTTATCACACGAGGCGAAGCCGAATGTGATAATAGTATCACATGAGTGTTTTAATACCTAATTATGTACAGTTGCATACAAGACTTTATCTACATCCATGTTATCAATCCTCTATAAAAGGTTCTGAAACAGTTTTTTGAAATACTAATACTCGCATCGAACATGGCGGCCGGCGTCATAGTATACGACGTGAATTCGAATAAGTTATTTTTTTAAATTATGGCGCTGTTGTAGTGTAACGCGCGTGCATTACAATGTTCTTTTTTTGAAAACGAGTTGCATTATGAAATTCAGTACAACATTAAAACACCCGTTTGGATGCTATTATGGTTACCATGGTTACTATGACACTGGCTGTTTTAATGTTGGCAATAAGATAACTGTTTCAGAAACTTTTATAGAGTATTTATAGCATGGGTGTAGATAAACAACTTTTAATGATTTGAAACTGAAGATGACATCGAAACGAGTAGTGTTAATTATTTGGAACAAAATATTTAAAATTAGATTATTTTTCTAATACGTTACGTTACGTTTTTTTACGTTTATATTACAATCAATCTTCCTAGCCTTTTCCCTATGTTTTTAACTATGTTGAAGTCGGCTTTCAGTCTAAACGGATACAGCTGAATACCAGTATTTTTTATATGGAGCGACTGCCTATCTGAGCACCACAACCCCGTTACTGGCTAATACGATACCCTTTGGTAAGACTTGTTGTACTTGTCATCAGACTTTCAGGCTTCTGACGACCCGTAACGACTGTCAAAAATCCACGAATGACAGTGTTGTATTACATATAGTGTAATTAATATGTAAAGTTATGTCTAACGCGGATAAAAAACTGAGAATCACGCAAAAACTATCAAGCGTATTTTTATGAAACCTTCACCATTTTAAAGATAATTTAATTATTTATCTTTTAGTATAATAGTTTTAATGTAATACCTTTTACTTTATGTATAATAAATTAATAATGCGTCTAATTTGGGACAGCGCTCCTTGATGGGTGAGTCCTATTACTGGGTGGACGTACGACGCGTTGCGTAAGCTCAGCACATAATACACAAGCTATGCTGCCCCAACCACTCAAGGTCATTGGCATATGTCTGAGTTTTATTACTAATAGCGTTGCCCATAGCAACATCACACACAGAACACAGCAGCTGGCTAGCTGTTTGTTGAAGCTTGCTTCGCAGCTTTGCCTTATCTCTTAGTCTATTTTCCTTTATTTTCTTTTATTCTTTGGGTATGGATTTCTGCCCCGTCAGTGGCAATAGGCTCGCCCATTAAAAAAAAAAACCAAAGGTTAACCAAAGGTTTAAAACCTAACCGTTCAAAATATAGATGCACTCTACATCTATAGTCTACCCATTTCAACGTGATCATAAAACCAGTTTAAAAACGGTCATGAATTCAACGTATCTTATCTTTGTTTTGAAAAGATAAGTGTGCGAAAGATTTGTGGCAAATTAAGTCATTGAAAGCAAATAATATTTAGAGAACATTAGTGCCTGATTGATTAAAATGTTTATGTCTTTATGTTTAGATGTTAGTGCTTATGTGAAATCAATTTGTGTTTATTGAATAGCTAGACGATTGGAAAATAAATATTAGTCTGATTTGCTACGAAACCTTTTTAAGAACTTGTTTGAAGATAACTAACTAACTTTAACTTTTGTCTTAATAACTCTTCATAATTAGAAATACTTCAACATGCAAGTCCTGATGTTTTATTTATATTTGCACAAAATATTGCTACTAAAATTTTCTAAGTTTCCTTATGTCATTTTAAAGGTTTAGTCCAAGCCTGAAGCATATATTATTTAGATTCATTTGATTCTTAATAAAATGGCAGGTTTATAATCAAAATTATAACCACTTATCTGCCTATATTATTATAGCCTACTCCTCCAACATCTCTCTGTACTTCTCTGGTTGGTTGGTTGTTCTGGTGGTCATCTGTACTTTTCTGGTTGGTGGCCACAGTTCTTGGCAATAATGCGACAAGCTTGTCCCAAAAAGTACATTTGGATACAAGCCCATTGACGCCTAAAAAAACCCCAATAGAAAACGTTCCTAGATATTTGAAGACTAAATCAAAAAAATCGGAAAATAATATAAGAATATCTTTTATAAACAACTTATTACAAAAATCAAAGTCATCTCTCTGTTTGGTAAAAATAAGTTATCTCACCAAAAACTGTTTCGCTTCTTTGACTAAGAAATCAATTTGAACGGTCAAACATCCTGCAGCCTAGACTTTATTTGATAAATTCTAGGTAATTCTGATAAAGTTTGTCGAAACTAATATCTTTTCCACCCAATATTTATTTTTAGGCTTTTGAGTTTGACATTTTTTATTGTTGAGCCAGTAAACCGAAAGTTCAACCAAACTTTCGGTTTTCTGGCTATTCGCAGCGACTACAAAATGTCTGAATTGTCCTATTACAATAAAATTATCATGTTTTTGTAATCAGCCACATTGCAGTTTTATCACAAAGTACAAAGTCATGAAAGATTTGGGATTTAAAACTTGAAGGTCCATACAAAAAAAACTATTAATCTAAATTTTTAATAAACTTAATCTTGCTTTGAAAAATCTTAAATACTATATACAAGCTAACACTGTGTACATATTTCAGCGTATAGAAAAAAAGGGAATAATAGCTCATTGGGCAACAAAAAATTCATACGCATCGCTGTCAATGGCTAAAGTACTCAAAAGGCTGGCAGCATTCACGTTGGATGGCAATTGGTATTAATTCAATAAAAACTAAAATATGTAGACCAAAGAAATGTAATTGTGTTTCACGGAACGCAGGTCAGAGGGCGCTGTCGGTTATTTGTGGCGTTCCGATGACTGACCATGACTTTTTTTAATTGAACTAAAACGTATCACCGAAAATGCGGAGATAATTGCGTAGAGATACTAGATGTGGCTGGATTATTTTGGTGTTATTCCCAGAAAGAACTTCTACTTTCCTATTTTTTTTATTTTTCTAGATTTGAAATGTCAGAAAAATAGAAATAGAAATAGAAATAATTTGTTTGTAAAACATAGGTAATTTACATAAAAAGATCTTAAAAATTAAGTAGTGCGCTATGCTTTGCCAATATTGACATGTATACAAATTTAGCACACAATACACGATTGAAAACGATTAAATGACTGCATGGGTACTATTAAATTACAATTTTTGCAATCAGCAAATTTTTGTTTTTCCTGCTTTTAGCTACAAGATAAATCTAGATAGACTAAGAAAAATTGGGGAAATATTGGGCAGGGCTGAAATTTAACGCGTACAAGAACAAACAACTAAAAAGCCAACGAATAGCGCAGTTCAAATAATCAAACACGTACCCTTTTGTAGACAAAGCATTTTGGTCATTCGATCAAACACTATAAATTATCATCACTTCCAGCTCCATACATCTTTGCCCAATTCGATCCAAATCAACCAACTCGGATCGCCATTTTTTCTTCCACTACGTCACGCCACATTTCTATACCTGACATTAAATAAACGATTGTTAACCTTGTAACTGCAGTAGTGCCAAGTGCTCCCATTCGTAAACGTCACATTTCCAATATGACATATGGCTCGACATAATGAACTTTTTAATACGAATGTGACTCATTAACTGTCAATAAAACGGCCAAGTGCGAATCGGATTCGCACACGAAGAATTTTTTACCACCGTACAATATTTAACTCTACATATTTCTTGATCGCGTTTCTTGTACAGGAACCCCCTTTAATTTTTTTAATTTTTGTTTTATTTTTATTATTTTTGTTGTTATAGCGGCCACGGCCACACACCTTTTGAAAATTTCAAGTGTCAAGACAGCGGAGCCTTAGTAACAGCACGGAACCCTACAAAATATTTCGAGTGATTCGGAGACTGTGTGTGTAGTGTTGTAAAAGGAACTATGTTTTACGAAGGCGCGGTTCAAACAAGTGAAGGCTTAATGTAATAGTCTTGTCATTTAGGGTAAGTTTATGTGACAAGAGATTGACGTATGTTTTGTTAATACGCGTTTTAGCTACGATTGATTGTTTGCGAAATAATTTAGCTTAGTAAAAGTCATCGTTGCGAATTTAATTGCATATTTATTTAATTCAGATTCATGAGTTAGTCATATATTTATCTTAGTACAGAAAAATCCATATTTTTAGTTACTACTTCGAGAACCATTTGGTTGAAATAGTGAAACTGTGGCAGGCAGCAATGCACATCAATGACTATGTTTGGGTTGGCTTCCAGTCTAACCGGATACAGCTGAATACCTTCACAACCCAGTAACTGGGTAATACGATACCCCTTAGTAAACCTAGTTGTCAGACTTTCAGGCTTCTGGCACACGTAACGACAATGCACATAAAAGACAAAATACATCCAAAGAATATAGAAAAATACAGTATTTGCCATCAATTTATTGAGGCGACGATCAGTAAACAAAAATATTTAAACAAAAAAATACATAAATGCGTACTCGCGGTATTTCTTGAATAACATAATAAAATATTAAGATGGAAACACAAAGATCTTTTTAAAAACAAAATACCCAAGATGAAGCCCGTCGCGGATGCAAGCAAATATTTAAATTTCAATTCGAACGTCGCATATCAATGGAGAGCCATAAGCCACCGGATTTTTACTTTTTTTTAGTCAGCCAGCACTGAGACAATAAAGAAAAAGCCATAGGGGGAAAAAGAAAAAACAATTCGAAAACAGCATCTAGATTCGAGACACTGGCTGATTCGAGGTTGGAAACAAAAGAACTCGGCTCCTGCCTGACCGAGATCTTGGCGTACGCGGGCGCATCTCGTTTACTTTTTTATTTTACTTTTTTTTTGTTACGTTGCATCCATGTGATTTCTTTTCTCTGATGCATCACAATGAGACGACCTATCGAACGTCAGAAGCTATTTTTGTAATAATTACATACGAGTTGCAATGATAAATATGTGTTCGTTCAATGAAATATGAAGATAACGACCATTAAGTTTGTGTAATAAAAACTCATATTGCACGGTAATAACTAGCTAGAACAAAGTTAAGTGTTCTTAATAATAAAGAAAAAGAAAAATACGATTCTGGATAAAGTAACAAGACTAAAGGAAGCAAAAAAGCAAAATGTCTGAACTCTACAGAAAAACGAACACAACGATTTGTTAGTAGTAAAATAGTGATCTCGAACTTGTTACTGAGAAAAAGCTACTGCACTTTAAAAACTATATAAAATAGCTTAATTCCTTCCACATTTTCTCAGATCAATTAAAAACCGGGTACTATTGAGAATTATTTTATTTAACTACTTAAAAAAAATAAATGTTGTAGCTACTTGTTTATTGGTAATTATGAGCAATCGCTATAATTAACTGTATTTAATACCAATGAGGTTGTATCTTGATCAAAGTTAGATCATCGACGCATATATTATTAATCTGTGCATGGGAAATAATGTGAAGGAACAGGATTCGAAATTTGAATAGGATGTAGGCTTACTCATCTTTGTCTGCAATGAGTAAGAACGTTCTTTGAAGCTTTAAAAATAAAAACTTTAATAGATTGTTGTTGTAAAGATATGGTTTTTCCTGGTGCTGTTTTTTTTTATTATTATTTCATCGTTTCTCAGTACCTTCTTTACCTAATCTGGAATTTTCTTGCACGAAAATATATTGGTTTTCCTTATTCCAGTTAACTACCTATCCTAGTCCCAGAAGTGTAGTGTATGAGTGATGAATTAATTCTACTTAATTTTTCGTTCACAGAATTTTTGTCGTTTTTTTTTTCAGATTAACAATATTTATTCCAAGTTTCTCCTTGTGATGAAAATGATTGCTTAAAATTAAGCATCTGTAGTTTGTTGTTCTAATTTTTATTTCAATAGGTACTAGCTGACCCGACAGACGTTGTCCTGTCCAAATTTAACTGTCAAAATCAACCTGTATACCGTAGAAAGAGAAAGTGTCAGATCTACGGATGCATTATGTGTTTCTTTCTTTCTTTCTTTCAAGTACATAGTTTAAGGCTCGTATTTATAATCAAGTAATTACTTGAGTAAAGTAATTACTCAAGTAATTACTTTACTCAAGTAATTTCTTAATGAAATAATTACTTGAGGGTATAATTCTTAAGTAAAGAAAATGGTGATTATTACTTGGCTAAGAATTCTAAGCTTTGACAGTTCTAACTTCAAGCAATTACTAAACTATAGAATGAAAATCATTACTTAAGCAATTACTTTGACTGAAGTAATTACTTTTACTTGACTATAAATACGACTGTAAGTATTACCTACATCAGCCATCTCTAGAATTGACAGCTAGGAACAGTTTTTATGAAAAAAGAAAAATGTGCTTTTACTTTTTCCATGCAATTTTCCCAATTTTTCTCTTCATAAGAACCTTCCTCGGACTTCAAAAATTGCCGAATTGGTCCAGTCGTTCTCAAGTTTTGCGCCTAGCAACATATTTAGCCATTCATTTTTATTTATATAGATTACTTTCTTTTGCTCACTTATTGTATCAATAATAATTTCACGAAGTGTGATTTAAATCACCTAAGTAAGTACCAAACACACCTGCATTACCCTTCTCTTTACCCCACCACCAAAAACCATACGTTTCACAAATATTTGGACCCAAATTCTTAACACTTACATTAGCAAGTAGGACTGTTTACAGGAGGGTGCCGTGTGGTAAGTAGCAGCCGAATTAACACCACCACTTAGCAGTTACTTACTTACAGGGTTGGATGCAGGTGGTCTTTGTTTAAATGTTTTTTTTTTGTTTTTTTTTATGCAGAGGCAATGTTTTGTGGTGGTTACAGGTTGTTTTTGGGCTTATTTTAGGAGAAAATTGTAGAACTTTGGCTTTATAAACTTCACTGCATAAACAGCTACCGTTTTATCCATCGCAATTAGGTCCAGGGTGGTAGAATTGTACCTAAAGTTGTTCATTGCATCTTTGTAGCTATGCAAACTTATACATATTGCATCTTCGGTAACACAAGAGCATAACTGCACTTTTACCCATTTCCTATCTAAAAAAATCATAAGTAATAAATAAAAAATATTTAACTCCTGTAAAGTACATGCACCGAATCACAAAACTATAGGGCTTATTTCATGAAAAGATCAATCACTTTAATGAGCAGAATAATATGGTATTGAATGTAAAAAAAAATCTTAGAATGGCTCTCCTGTAAAATCACAAAAAGTTCAGTTGTGCCTTTGTCTTACCGAAGGTGCGATATGTATAAACTTATTTCTATATCTCTATCTTTTCAATCCGTATCCACTCATTGCTGGGTTGTCTACAATTGCACGCCATTATTTCCAGATTGACACTATTTCTTTTCTCTTTTAATTAACACATGTATTTTTGCATTTCTCAACTATTGATAAAATAAAACACCTCCATATAAAAAAAAAATCATTTTCCTTTGAATCGTTAACAATAAATCACTCAATGTTAACAGCGTACATTATTATTAGCCCAAAGCCCCGACTTTGGAACTCGGAACAAAATAGTTCGTCAGGCTTATCAAAGCGGTATTTTGTGGGCCATTCGAGATACGTCGCATCATTCACTGCGCTTCTATGAACGTTACCATGAAGTTGTGAATCACGTTGTCATTGGATATGGCCTTGGCCAGTCTATTGTTTCGTTGTAAGCTTCCAATCTCGCATTTTTTACGATAAAGTAAACCCAGAGATAGAATTCACCTCGGCCAAATAATAACCTTCCAGGCAAGACAGGACAAAGAAGTTGCTCGACGCACAGAAAACGCCTGGAAGAACTATTGTTCCATGAAACATCTCATGACAGTACCACTCACACTTTCACTAACACGAAAGCTCATGGACATGTGCTGTGTTCTTCTTACCCTTTTTTTTCTCTTACCCTTACCTACTCAAAGCGTCAAAAGTCCGCACTTGGAGTCTGCCAACGAGTTATGGAACGAAGTATACTGTATATATAGCTGTCAAACTCGCAGACCACATTAGGAACTCTATACTTCGTTCCAAAACACAAATAGTGGACGCGGGCCGCACAGCTGCTGGACTAAAGTGGACCTACTCAGTGGATATCAAATAGCAGGAAACAACTACGTGGCAGACCCAGAAAGAGATGGCTGGATGAGCTGGACTCCTTAAAGGATTGGCCTGCAATCGCAGTAGACAGGAAAAAGTGGAAAATTAGCCACGTATATTTTCATCAGCCTCCTGCCACTATCCCAATTTGTGCCGTGTCTTTCGTACATACATCTCCATTAGCCGTCATCTCAGAGTTCACTTCTTTTCTAACCATGTTAGGTACATGGTTACAAAAGAAGTGAACTCTTTCACACAATCCTCTCATTTTTTTTTCTCTCTCCTTCTTTGTTTATAGCCATACACATTCAGATAGCGAACCCGAACATAGTTGGGAAAAGGCAGATTGATTGACTTAGGTAAGTTGGACAGTTTAGGTAAAGACGACTTCGTTTCGTATCATTAGCGTCAAATCAAATCACATTTTTATGGACATGATTTATGTTGTGTGTGCCTTATGGGCCCTAAAAATTGCTGAAATTTTTTGCCAGATACCACATCCAAAAACATCCAAGCATCTTAGCTCCACGTTCTCAACATAACCTAATCGCTAGCCATTACGTTCTACCAGAACTAATTCACTCCGCCTTATCATAATTTGAATCGACATTCTGGATGACTTTTGTATGACAAACCTCTGTTTTCTTATACGGTTATTAATTTTTGTAACGTAGGTAGCTGTACTATGAATTTTGTTGTGCTCATTACACGGTAAGGTTGGGGACAGTTCAGTCAACTTGGGTTTTGGGTCAAATTTTATTTGCATTGCGTTGCTAATAATGGAATCCTCTTTGCCTTGTCAAAAAAAATCTTGCTGACCAAAGGCTCTTTGTTGATTATCACTCTTTAACGTAAAGTAGGGTTATATATTATGGAACTAGTACCTAAATAAATCAATATGTTTTTATTTCAGAATAAAAACACATAAATAAAAATTAAAAAAATAAATAAAATATAAATAATATACCATAAAAAAAAATCCAAGTAAACATAGAATATTCCAGAAAGAAGTTTATTAACGTTGGTGTCTGTACCTAAATCTAATGAAAAAAATCATTGTATTGCAAACACCAGCGCTTTCCAAACTAGGTTACATTAAAAACATTTTTTTTTCAAACATAGTGAAATTGTAAAAAATATATAAAATAAGCAGAAGTAATTTAAAAATAAAACACAATATTTTTACCATTTTGAACTTCGAATCTAGATTGAATCCCGTTCCAAATCTGAATTAAGTACCGAAACTTTGTCATGATCATTGATTTCTAAACGCCAAAATATTTTAATATATAATAATAAGAATAAGAATAATTTTATTGTATAATAAGTTACATTTGTTGTGTTGTTTCCTGTAGGATTCCCTGTATAAATATATATATTTTTTTCATATATCCAATGCAATAATAATTAATTGCAACAACAAGGAATCTGTTTATCAATATAGCAGGACCTAGTCAAAGAAAAAACTAAACTAGACTAAACACACCCATAGTGTAAATAGCCATAAGGAGCTTGGCCAGTATTCGAACCTAAAATATGTACATACTGAAGGAGGTGAACCCGTGGCAAGTACATAAAATAAAATTAGTGAGACCAGTACATTTAAAACTACAATTGCAAACAAAGGCTTGGAGACAATAGCGGGGGTCAGGCCGAGACATTCCAGTTGAAAGTTTGTGAACCTGAAACATGATATCCTAAAAAAGAGAATAGAAATTATTTCAAAGAACTTTCCTGTTTTGTTTCACTCACTTAAAGGTTTTGATGGAGAGTAAAAACGTTGATTGGTGCATTTGGTACTTTTAGTGTAATTTTTCTATCGTTTTACTTATACAACGTGTGGTTTTGCATCCTCGTCAAATTTATGGGTGTGGTATGGAACAACTTTTTCCATGGCACCAACATCATAATCGCGAAAAATAATCAGTCGTCACATACATTTGCGTCAAGTAGGTGTTGAAGTTTTCTATGGGACAGTTGAAATTTTTTTCACGATTACGATGTTGGTCCCATGGAGAAAGTTGTTCTGTATCACACCCTGAAATTTGACGAGGATGCAAAACGACACGTTGTATAAGTAAAACGTTACAAAAATTACACTAAAAGTACCAAATGCACCAAAATACATGTTAGCAAAATTAGTAATATAAAAGACGTGCATGTTTTCCTACTTGATTTTAATTTTAGAATCACCTTAAAACTCGCCTCATTAAGTTAAGTTTGATTAAGTAAATTCGTTTGAGCAGACCATAATATCAGAAGTAAACAATAATATTCCATCTCGAAATGTATAGAACTTTTTTTTTATTATTATTATTTCAAATTTATAATCAAATTCGATTCATTTTTGCCAACATCGAAAGATTGCATGTTTGTGCTCTTTATATTTGTTTGGTCTAGCAACACCATAAAAAAAATATGCTATAATGAAACTCGCAAGATACAATGACGTCATATTCATTTACCTAGTGTAAGTATACTCCGTCTTACAGCAATCCCATTTCAAACAAACAAGGAGCCTAATAACTTTCTCCCAAACAATTAATTCCCAACAATGTCTGCCGTTATCAAAGTCATCTGGAGCCGGTCAGGTCATCTACGCATTTAGTTTAAATCTTATGCCCAATAACCTATTGTTAGGCCCAATATAACCACACACAAAAGTCACGGCTGGCTTCCATATTGGCATATTGCAGGCCTTACATGGTAAGGACCTAATGACCTACGACATTTCAACCAGTAACTCCGTCCTTCTTCGTCTTTGCGAGAGCGAAAGGGATAGATGATCACCATAATAGAATATCAGTGTTTGTTTTATTCGATTTGTAAGTGGCTAGGATACAGAATCTGCAGTTTCTCATATTGTTTCTTTAGCAGTGTGTGTGTGGTTTTTTTTCTCGTTTTTCGGTGAATGATAAACTTTCCCATGGGATTGGGGTAGAATACGCTTGAAGCTGCGTTTTTGTCACTGCGGGCTTATGTTGTGACTCACTTGAAGGCTTTGATGGACAGTAAAAACACTGATTGGGGCACTTGGTACATTTAGTGTAATTAGGGTTCCGTACCTCAAAAAGAAAAAACGGAACCCTTATAGGATCACTCGTGTGTCTGTCTGTCTCTCCGTCTGTCTGTCTGTCTGTCTGTATATCTGTCCGTATGTCTGTCCGTCTGTCACAGCCAATTTGTTCCGAATCTAACGGACCGATTTAGTTGAAATTTGGTACACATATGGATTTCTGTGACCCAGACACGTACGGGTAAAGTAATAAATGAATTGTGAATATGGGGGTCACTATTAGGGGGCAAATAAGAAAATTTAAAAAAAGTTCTGCAAACTATACCGTGTGACATATCAAATGAAAGGCCTTACTCTCATAGTAAGCCAAAAATATATTTGAGACCCTAATGGTCTCAAATATATTTTTTTCTAATTTTGAAATAATTTTTTCTAAAGTTATTTAAGAAAATAGACGAAAATTCACCATTGGGGCCATTATCTCTGAAACTACTGTGCCTAAAATTTTGAAAAAAAAGAAATACAGGAAATAGTTCTTTATCTGTAGAGTACCTACAGGAAAACCTATAAGAAATCTGTGGTCTCAAAATAACATGGTAAATCTCTCAATGTTGTGAGTACAAACTTACATTTACACTTGGAATGTATGGGAGAACATGTATTTCAACTACAATGTTAAGTTTGTTCTTGGGATAAATTCCCAACTACGGAACCCTTCATTGTGCGTAGTCTGACACGCACTTGGCCGGTTTTTTTTTCTAACGTTTAACTTATTATGTACAGTTTCCGTTACTAAGTGTTCATGTTAGCAAATTATGTAATTTAAAAGACGTGCACGTTTTCCTACTTGATTTTAAATTTAGAATCAGCAGAAAATACACCTCATTACACAACACAAATTAACAGTTACAAAATGCATAAAAAGGGCTATTTATCAAAATCTACATAACGAGCCATTTAACCCATACCGATTACATTGCTTTTACCAATAATAACACGAAAAATTACACACTAAAATATGTCCAATCACTCGACCGAAAGTGGAGGTAATCACTTTAATAACGTCCTTAGTACACATCGGTCCAAAATTATTGGTGCTTTGAAAACTGTAATTTGTTTACGTTGAAAAATGTGCGTAAAAGGTATGCATTAAAAAGATAACGTTAATATAATTGCAGATCATGACAAGTACGGTATTTTGTGGGCAATATCGGTATGATCTTATTCTTTGGTTAAATTGGGTTGCGTCACTAATGAGCTATGGAATGCCAAGAGCGAATCGAATACGTACCTATTGTTACAATTATGTATGCTGGTCGAAAAGGGTCAAGAATTATTGCTTCCTGATTTAGGTTGTACTTACGTTTTTTTTTTATCAAATTATTAAAGAAGTATGTAAAAAAATAAAGAAAAGGAAAGAAGGAGGAGAAGGAGGAGAAGGGGAGGAAGAATATTAAGTCTGCCTTTGTACGGTATACTTTTTCTCTGCGTGCGTAAAATAAATAAATAAATAAAAAACAGTATTGTTTCCAGTATTGAGACACTTTGTACAAAAATGTACAGCTATGACCGATTTAACCCCGTTTTAACTCATTAATATCCAAGAACACCTGTTTAAACATTATGCTAAATATCAATTTCAAAAAGTCATACCTTAGCAACATTAATAAATCAATCATGCATCGACACAAGCCTATGTGGATTTAACCTTTGCTCTTTTAGCAACCTAACTCAATGCACAACTACAAAACCACATTACGCAAACGACATGACATTTAAAACATAATCAATCATTCACAGATAAAACACAAATTTAAAAAAAAAAAACGACATAAAAATTTAAAGTTGATACACAGTAACCAATGCCCACTTCACACCGATTCGTCGACGTAAAAAAGGTAATAAGTTCTTAGTGTTTTATGATCGGTTTGGCATGCCATATAAGTCTGGCTTTGTCAATAATTAGCGCTCCTCCCATGCCCATTCTTGCCAGTTTTCTGGCGCCTGCCAATGATTGGCGTAAGTCAGCGTTGGAACGCTAATGAAGAATGTTTAGCGAGCCTTTTTTGTTTTATTATGCTCCAAGTGCGTTTCCTTATTAGGAGTCGTCAACTGTTTGTTGGTTATCTTTCATATGGCAGCTAGTTTTTGGTGAGCAGGTGTGTTTGTGATGTAGTTAACAGTACATATTTAGAGGCAGCAAGCCTTAAAGTTTGTTTAGGTAGTCGCTTATAGATTGTAGGTATGGGTACTTAATGAAAGAAGTATCTTAAAATCTCTTTTTTAAATTCTTTTTTATTAAAAGGTGTTTTTATCCCTTCTGGACTACAATGTTGAATTTGCAAAATTTTGAATTCGCAAAATGTTGGATTTGCATAATGTTGAATCTAAAAATGTTGAATTTGCAAAAAGTTGAATTTTCTGGACCCACAATGTTGAATCCACACGGATATGCCAACCCCATCGTACCTAATTAACAATTAACTATAATTTAATTAACTACATACTATGTAGCGGAAATCATTGACTAGGCACACAACCTCTTTGCAATCGCCGACCTAAGGTTTGCTAAAATGTTTTGAATCTCTAATCAATGATTCCCTTTCATTCTCGCTAGATACCATCAACAAAAAGCAATATTCTAGTAAATAATTCGTGAAATCGTTGAATAAAATCATGTTAATTAAATAAACGATAAAGCCCATAGCAATACCATATTTTACCGCATGTCAAATATAGGTACGTAATAGCTACGTCATACGTAGCCATTTAAAGTACAGTTTCAGTTTTAATACTACTCTAATTTACCGATCCCGACTTGCTTACGTAGAATACGTTAGTTACATATAATACGCATTCTATAGCAAACTTGTGTAATATTTACATTTCTAATAAATACAATGTTTTCTTTACCAGGTGGCAAAAGTTAAAAATCTTTATAAATATGATATCTGTCCTATCTGACGCAGTACGAACTCAGTCATCAGAAAAGGGGATCGTCTTTTTTGGCCAACTGTGTACCTATTGGTCAGTATTTGGAATTTTGGACTTTACCTTCCTCGCTTCGCGTATCGCTCTAATAGTAAGCAATGCTGATAAAGATGAAATATCAAGTTGAGTCTTGAGGAGCATTTACTCATTTTTATTTTAACCTTATCTGATATGTAAAAATGAAAATATTGCTGCTCACCAGCTGGCTTGGAAATCTTGAACATTCATCATAGAGCAGTGGTGGCCCAGTGGTAACGGCCACGACTTCCGAGGTTAATTAGGTTCGAACCCAGGCAGGCGCTTTACTTTATTTCATCACCACTGCTCTCAAAACGGTACAGGAAAACATCGTGAGCGTCATGTCCTTGAACCAAAATTCGAAGGCATGTGACATCTACCAACCCCCACTTGGTCGCTTGGTAGATTACGGCCCACTCCCTCTCACAAAGAGGAGGCCTGTGGTCCAGCAGTGGGAACATTATAGGCTGATTATGCATCATCACCCGCAGACGTCTAGTATGTCATGGATATAGTCATGGATAAACTTCCTCAACAGTCCTGAAATGAATGTCTCATTGAACAGGCAATGTCATATGCATCCAGGCGAGGTACCGGTGCCGCGAGGTCTTGCGAATTTCTCATTGAATTTAGCACCATTTCCACATACAAAAGACATACCTTATACCTTACCTTTAAACAACATCATAATGACTACATCTTTATTCTCCAGGTGTGAGGTACCGGTGAGCAGTGGCGCGGTCGTCGTGTCGCCAATGATGACAACGGTGACGGCGCGCGGGGACGCCGACCAGAGCGTGCCTACATATCTGACGCACTCCACAAGCCAACATGTTCACGAGGTAAGATTTCAATAAATGTATTGACACGTGGAAGATGTTTAGGGTTGGATCTAAGCTGCAATTATTTCGAAGTCTGTAGCTTGTAGCTAAACGAAGGCCCTGCAGTAAACAAAACCTCTCCAGCTCACCACAGTGGTAAAAATGGTTGATTGTCACTATTGGCTTTCAAAGAAGTTATAATTATGGTCTAAAACCAACCTTTAACTCTTTAAACGTCGATTGCACACCTAGGTGTTCAGATAACAATAGAAAATCAAAAGCGACGGTTTAATCAAAAGACGTAATGTCTTAGCACTTGAAATATCAATGATAATTTGTTCCTTCTTTGAATGAGAACAGTGAGAAAGTACCACAAAAGAAAAACTGAAAAAAAAATACCATAGGGAGATAATTATATTAATTCCGTACATGTTGAAAATACACCCCTCTCAGCTGTTGATTGGCCTTCTAGACTGTAGAAGCCCGTTACAATAGATGTTTTATTGTGTCTCATCATAACTGACAGTTGAAGAAGTACCGTAAAATAAAAACGGTGAAATCTGACCGAGTGAATTTCCATAATATGTTTATCAACTTGTCATCCAACAACATTGTCCTGATGACCAATTAGAGTCACGTGTACTATGCACCCAAAGTACTTGTAAGAAGTTGTAAAAAAATCGTGATATCATGATTGGTTCATGTACATCACGCATGTTTGACCCAATTCGTGATCATCACGCAGGACAATGACAAAAGACAGTTAGGAGAGAATAATTTAATTTGCATTCATTCGTGTAATGAAATCATTTGGAATTTGTTTGGTAATTTTTTACACGAGGGCAAGTTCCTTAAAGTATCAAAACGACGCGTATTCAATTTACTTTCTTTCTTTCCCTATTTTTTGCCCTTATCCGATTTTAGCATGTTTCCCATATGTCTCTCAATCAACCCATATATATCACCTTCATCCTTGTAACCTTTCATTTAACTTTTTTTTCTTCCAAATTTAAAATAGTAGTACCTACCTAGTTACTTCAGGTTGTCATATTTGTGAGATCAGGGCGTTCAGTAATAAGATTTGTAACCTAAACAGTCGGGGCGAAGACCTAGTTTTATAAATATTGTGTAAATGTGCGCGCCTAGTTGACGGTTGACATACATGTCTCTATTTAAGTCAACGACAAGGCTGCGCGTCATTTGTTTCGAAGCTTCTAGAACCTCCTAGAAGCTTCGACTCGACCTTATTGGACGAGCGGATTGTGGCGGGAGCGGTTAGATGAAAGCATTCGCGTTATAGATTTATTTTGTTTGATATCTTCTGTTATTAGTCGTCTGAAGTCTTAATTTACCTACCTACTTCTTCCTCCTGCATTTATAGTCCGACACTTCTACTTCCACTCAGTGTTCTCATGTCAATTGTCTGTCATTCCCCATTCTGACAATGACACCAGTCGTTCAACCACACACACATACCCACATAAATGTAGATCTAGATATAAGTATTCCAATTCTATTACTAAGTAACAGAATTACCACTTCAACACCTAAAATTGTGTCAATTAGTATCCACGTCATTATTTCTTTACTGAGTTCATAAAACTCGTCTTCAACTATTATCACCATGGCGTCTGAAACCCTGAAAATATTTCGTATCACATTGACGTATACTACGTAAATATTGCGTATTATATTCCTTACTATATCAATAACCATAGTTACATTTTCTTTCATAATGTGCTCAAATGACATTTACTTAGTTTACACTTCTTGTAATTCTTCTTGCTTCTTCTTAGCTTGTGACGTAGCGTGTTCTAGTCAACCACTCAATATACCTATTTTCATTTTCTTCTTTTGCTTTCTGTTTTAATATTAATTTGAAGCATGTCATATTCCTCAATACATTTATCTATCAGCCTTCATCTCTGTTTTTTCTAGCCATACATTTTCCGATAATACCAATCCATCGTTATATTATTTTCTTACTCCCATCAAAATTCATAATCAATTCTTTTGTATCTCTTAAAAGACATAGGTCTATTACAATTTTATTCCAAGTATTCAAATTCTATTACTAAGTAACAGCATCTCATCGTCATCGACCAAAATTGTGCCAATTAGTATCCACGTCATTCTTTCTTTACTGAGTTCATAAAACTCGCTTCTTCAACTATTATCACCATGGCGTCTGAATCCCTGAAAACATTTCGTAACACATTGACGTACATTACGTAAACATTGCATATTATATTCCTCACTGTATCAATAACCATGGTTACGATTTCTTTCGTAATGTGCTAAAATGACGTTTTCTTAGTTCACACTTTAGTTTTTATCTTGTGACGTATCGTGTTAACTGATTCGATATCACTATGTACCAAGCTAGTTACTTAAGAACATATTGTGATTTCATTTAACGTTTTTATCAAGTGAATTTTGAGAAATTGCTGTGGTAAATGTTGTTTTTGTGCTTAAGTGGCTTTAATTGAATTAATACTCTTGTTCTTACATTTTTACGTAGTGTATCCATAACTACGTAATGGAAATTATTTAACTCATTGTTAACTTCGAAATATTTTAGCCCATTCATTTTCAGGACTTTAGAAAAAGAGAGTCAATTGATACTTTGTCTTGTACTTACGGTTATCCTTGTTTCCAGCAAATGCTAGCAATTATTTAAATACTGCTATAGTAGATAATTTCATTGAAGAATTTCATGGTCCCTGATACTTTAGTAAGCAATACGATTTATGGTTTTCAGATACTATTACGTTAGGTATCTATATTTTCTTAAAACAATGTATATCAGTCAGTGTCTTTTTTAAATTGTAATAATAATAATAAACCTTTGACATTGCTAAGACTAGGATACATAACTTGGTTAACTTAAGGTCATACGGATAAGGTAAAACCCTGACTCCTAAACTAGGTGATCCTGTGACTTAGGAGTCAGTGTATATTTTTGCATATTTTATAACTAAACAAAATTTTTCCACAATCAGCCATCTAAATAACTGTTTAGCCAGATTAATGACATGATAACAGACTCCCAAAACATTTAGCATTCACACTACGTCATTGTGTGGTTTCGCAATATTTTTACATTAGTGTTTTTAGGGTTCCGTACCAAAATGGTAAAAAGGAACCTTTATGGTGTGACTCAGTCTGTCTGCCTGTCTATCTGTCACAGCTGGATATCTCAAGAACTACTAATGCTATCAACTTGAAATTTGGAAGAATTTTAAATGACGTTTACCCAACTATTTTTCAAATAAGAAAGAAATAAAAACATATGTATTTTTTTTGCAACAGGGACTGAAAGGGGGTCTTAAAAATTCAAAGTGGGTCTACTAGGGCATATTCGGTATCATATGAAAGAGCGCTGTTTGCACATTCTCAAACATTTTTTATTTTTTTTTTAGGCCGCACAGTTTTCGACTTTTGATGAAAAATACCGTTCCCCCCCCTATCTCCGAAGTTTTCAAAGAGAAAAATCTGAAATTATTATGATAGAAGTTTATGTAAAGATTACAGGAAAAATAAAACGATGTCTCTCAATAGCACACTTTTTCAGGAATCGGAACGGAACCCTCGGTGCGCGAGTCCGACTCGCTCTTGACCGGTTTTTTAGGTACATTAGTGTATTTTATTTAGGTATATTATTGGCGCCACTAGTTTTGACCTATGTGATAGTTATATACCTACTGTGAATTTCTATGCTATTATAATTTACTTTTATAAAAACTTAAACATTCTAGGAATAAAAAATATCATCACTCGTTTTCTTTATCGGGATTAAGTAAGGCTTTTTATAATAAGGCAACATTTTCCTGATCTGCATAATTGTTCGATACCGTTAAAATTATTTATTACTTACAAATTCATTCTTCTTTATTACCAGTGGCCTGTTTAAACTCCTCAAGGACTGATCAGCCTGCAATGCTTCAATTTCTTAGCAATGTTGTCGCCAATATTAGCAATGCATCGTTAATCTTTTTGGAGTGTTTTATAATGGTCATTTTTTAGGGTTCCGTACCTCAAATGGAAAAATCGGAACCCTTAGGTATAGGATCACTCGTGTGTCTGTCTGTCTGTCTGTCCGTCTGTCACAGCCAATTTGCTCCGAATCTAATGGACCAATTAAGTTGAAATTTGGTACACATATGGATTTGTGTGACCCAAAAACGTACGGGTAAAGTAAATAAATGAATTTTGAATATGGGGGTCACTGTTAAGGGGCAAATAAGAAAATTAAAAAAAAAAGTTTTGCAAACTGTATCGTATGACATATCAAATAAAAGGGCTTACTATGAGGATCTCAAATATATATTTTTTTATAATTTTAAAATAAATTGTTTTAAAGTTATCAACTACAATGTTAAGTTTGTTCTTGGGATATTCATCCCAACTACGGAACCTTTTATAGTGTGTGGTAAAGACACGCACTTGGGCGGTTTTTTTTAGCTGCCCCACATACAACCACAAATGGTCACCCAACCCATCAAACTACCTACTTTATCCACTTGCTAGATGTCTCAGCCAGCAATTCACATACTTATATTCTCTTGCCAGAACATGAGAATAAGCAGAACTATATATCACATATCGACGTAAGGAATTTGCCATAATATAATAATCTCGCTCATGTTACAAGAGTCAACTAAGGCCAATGGGTTACAGCGTGCGTGGGCGCAAGCTAACAACCTGTCACTATCCCCACAGCTTACCATTAGCAAATGCAATGGAATAATAATTTCAATCCGATATTTGTCCTATACTTAATTACTTCCATGTATTTGTTTGATTTATATTAATTAATCAGCATCATTTGAATAATAAACAGGATATTTATAATGATTTTATAATAATGTACCAATGAATTATGTTTATAATACTCAGAATTGAATGAAGTAATGAAATTCCGACGACTATTTGTTAATTCTCAGGTGATTGAAAGTCCAAACTGGTAAATAGAGACTCTGATGACATTTGGCCCAACCTAAAGCCTCCACTACACTACTCGCGAAGTTGCTTCAACGAAGTACTCGTCGAAGTTGATCGAAGTCCGAAGTAAGTGTCTACACACTCGTGCAACTTCGCGAGGAGCTCAGTCGCCCGGTGGCACCCGCGCGCTTTACACCACAGCCTAAGTAGTATTCTTTGCACCATGGATAATGTTGAAGTGGCAGCTGCCGTTGCAATGTGCACTCTCGCATATTATAATTACGTGTGAATTTATCACGCGACAATTTGAAAAACCGACAACGATCGGAAGTCGCGCGAGGCGAGCCGAGGTTGCACGAAGCGAAGCGAAGTGGCCGCCTAACTTCGACCAACTTCGCGAGTAGTGTAGAGGAGGCTTAACTCGGTAGGTTCTATGGAGCTGAAATTGGGAAAACAAAATACGCTCGTTCCATCGCAGACCTCGTCGAAGGCAAGAGCAGGTCATTAAAAAAAAAAACCGGTCAAGTGCGTGTCGTCCGACACACGACACGCATTTTATGTGACAAAATTACAAATTAAAAATTTTCGGACTTTTTCCTAGATATTGCTTCTTGCCAAATATCATGGTTCTAGAGGTCATCTGGGGCCCATATAGGTTTTGATTCACTTGCGAGTTCATAATATGTCGCTTAAATGAGATTCAAGCATAGAGAGATTCAAAACATGTCGCATAAATGTGCGTATTTTTTTATTGCGTTTACTTATTACGTTACGGATTATACGTATTTGATATCAATTTCAACTTGATACCTCAACGCATTCCTGAGAAAAAAGGTCTTGACAGACTGACGGATAGACAGACAAACAACAAAGTGATATTTTTGAGGTACGGTACCCTAAAAAAACAAAACAATCATCAACAGTAAATTAATAAATTGTTCAATTCTTACCAAAATATACACACAGTGATTCAAATTGTGTTCAAAACTAAACACATTTTTCCATTAACTACTAACAGAAAATAGCTTTCTCATAAAATTCGTAACAATATATGAATTATTATACTTTACTCTATGAAACGTAAAGTTGGTATCTAATGAAAAATAGTCAACCTTCAAATAGTTAACTAAAGCAGTCCCTGGGACGGCGTTCCGCACATAACTCGAATTGTCTTGCTGTGTTTTTTGTTCGGTACTAACCACTCAAAATAACGTAATGCGCGTAAGGCCATTACGGAATCACGGGGCAGAGTACACTGCGGACCATTGAATAGGGGACAACATTTTATTACCATACTTTTTAGGTTCGTATACAAAAATTCGCTGATTTATTTGATGAAAAAGTAATTATGTATTCATGTTACAAGTTTTTTCTTCTATTTCATGCATCTGGAAGAAAAATTAAAGTATGTTTTCAATTGGTCAACTGATTTTTCTTTTCAAATTAAAGGTATATTGATTGACATTATTGTATCAAAATAACTTTTGACACAGTAATGCCAATCAATATACCAACGGTAATCCGTTGATGGCAAGTCTTGAAAATTGCGATCTTCCGCAAATACTTTAATAGACCGCACTTGGCAATATTCACAGAAGGCCATATTTGACCACAAACACGATCTGAAGTTGGCCTGTACATACTTTTATTTATAAATGTTGCTTAAATTTAAGTAATGATTAGCGTCTGTTTAACCTTAAAATGTTGACGTTTAAAAGTCTCTTAACTTTAAGCAACGATTATAAATAAACCCCACAGAATACAAAATCAGAATGAAAAATTCCAAATGCTACATTTTTAGGAACGTCAGTGTACACCAACGAGGCTCGTTCATTTAATGTTCGCTATTTATATTAGGCCGAAAGATGACTTGCTCTTATTGCCCTACGTCAAGGCAACCAGGTATTTTCACTAAAGCATTCTAAAATTATATTGGACGACAACCATTATAGAAAGTGGGGTAAAAAGTTGATGGCAGCAATCCATTTAAGTGATTTATTTTAAGATGTTTTCTTTTGTTTTATTAAGTTCATATCGGGTTGCAGTTATTTGCTTGCCTTATCTGGTTTGCTAGAGTTTTATCCATATGTTTCATTATTAGGGTTTACTTGTGTTTAGGGGTATTAGGTACGTACATTAAATTTTTAGTTTCTTTTCCGAAATTTCCACTGGCTCGCAGTCAAATTCTGCTACTTAGTCATCTTTAAAATATTTGATCTATTCTCATATCGTAAAATTCGAATTATAAACTTCAAAACGAGTTTATATTGACATACTTTATAAACACAATACTTAAATCTAAAAATAGAATCATATTATAACACTTTTTCTAACAAAATAATGTTATAAAACAATTTTTTTACCAATACGATACAGCTTAGGGCAAATCCATGAAATTTATATCACCAAGGAGTTTCCATTAATATTTATTTCCTAATGGAACGCATGCATAGTTTCAATTTATACTTCCATTTTAATTTTAACTACGCTTTTTTTTTGTATCCTTGTTATACATAATCCTGTTATAATATTGAATAAATAAATAAATAAAATAAATATTTTTTATGAATAAATTTTTAATATTTTTTATTTCATGTGCGGGGCGCGTAATTTTTATAGCATTAAAAAGAACACACTCGTGTTTTAATGCCCCTCACTAGGCAACAGATTCAGAAACTACTATTATATAAAGTTTTGAACGTGTTTTTTAATGCGTGCGTTCAAAAAAAAAACGTTCACAATTCAACAATTTGGACATGTGGACCATGAAGGACTAAGTGCGGAAACCAAATCCTTAACATAGAACATAGAAGTTTTGAACGATTCACCAAAAAATGTGCTAGCTACAACACGAATAACTAAAGATATCGTACCACCATTATTCCCCAATCCCGTTACGCGTATCACTAGACCATTAATCATACACTTCGTGTACAAATAAGTGTACAATCACATGTCACACGGTCCATTTAATCCGGGCACGTGGACAGACGTCGATGTACCAGTTGATAGCCGACGTAAGCCGATCAACGCGCGCAGGTTTGTTTGGCCGCAAGTGTACACGCGGGGAAAATTGTTTTGTGTTTTTTATGTGTATCTTCGAGATTTGATTGTTTGTTTATAAAACATATTTAAGATTTTATTCTTTAAATAATATAAACAAAAACATAACTTCACGCCTGTAAGCCCCAAAGGGTTAAGCAGAGGTGTGCCCTATTGTTCACTGTATTCTTAAATAAGAACATTTATTTATAAAAAACGTTTTAATTAATCTAGCATGTACCTATCGTAATTCAACTTTTTTGTTAAAAACTGTACTAATTAAGGAAAGTTAACTGAAAAGCTATTACGTCATTGGAAACATAAGCAGGGACTTTTATATTTTTTTTATTTCGTCTCCATAGTTATTTTAAAATAATTAAAACGCAAAATCTTTAATTTTTTTTTCCACTTCTCTGAATCTAATCTCTCTCAATTCACTTAAAATCATCACCAAACCCACACAGAATTACAAGTTAATAATTTTATATTAATGACAGGCAACGTTACGCCAAAATACAAGCTTCTTAAACCAACGACAAAACTGAGCACTCGTCTGTACATTACACAACAGGCCCACGTCACTAACCCACCGACACATCTTTGACATTTAGTTGACAGCCCGATACGACAGAACTGAGTGTTTTGACACAATCGTATGTTAATGAACAGCTTCGATCTAATTAAACCATTGTATTAGAACTAAACTCATTACGGCATATAATGAAACGGTACATCAGTTTTAATTAGTTGTATAGAGATTTAGAGATGAATCCATTAATTTGGCCGCATGTGTATCTGATTTTGTAATTGCAAACAGAATTTTACTTAATTAATGATTGATTCAAGGTTGAAATTAAGTATTTCAATAGTTTGTGAAGAATTGAAAGTTGCAATAAACATGTATGGTCTCGTATGCTACTTTTTAACCGACTTCCAAAAGGAGGAGGTTCTCAATTCGTCGGAACCTTTTTTTTTTTTTTTTCTTTTTTTTTATGTATGTTCCCCGATTACTCGAAAATGGCTAGACCGATTTGTATTTTTCTTTTTTTGTTCGAAAGGGTATACGTCCCAAGTGGTCCCATGATCATCAAGTCAGGATCTGATGATGGGATCCCATGGAAATCGAGGGAAACCCTCAAATTTTATGGGCACACCTATATCGATTTCGGTATTTTTTATAGTAACTCGTGCATTTGCTCTCGGTAAGTACCATTTGGTGAGCTGGAACTGATGATGAAGACCACAGAGGGCCATCGGAAATACTCAATTATATCTAAGTATATAACAGGTTGCGATTCGATTACTTTAATATGGTTTATGCTCGTCAAAATAATGGTAATGGTGACTTCACCATGAGCTCCATTTCTCCTGGTTCTTACTAGGAGAACTCCTCAACAATTAACGGCCCTGCATCGGGAAAAGCAACATTTTGTAAAACGTGATGAGCAGTTGACATTGGGTTATTGTAACTTAGATAAATTACAAACTGAACCACTAAAAAGTGAAAAATAAAAACTTTTTTACAAAAACAAAAACCGACTTCCCAAAAAAACACTACAAAGTGAAAAATAACTTTAATTTCGGAAGTCGGTGGCAAAAAACTAAAATACAGATCCAAAGACACCGACTTCCGAAATTAAAGTTATTTTTCACTTTGTACCTAGTGTTTTTTTGGGAAGTCGGTTTTTGTTTTTGTAAAAAAGTTTTTATGGCTATCAAGAAATACGTCATGAAGTCATTATTTGGGACTATATTTGTGGCTATAATCATCGTTACAAAAAAAAAAATAATTTCTTTCTTTTATTGGTCATGCATCCAGCGGATTCCTGCGGGCTTCACAAGGTCAGAAGCACAGAACCCGTCGAAGTGGCGGTGCTTGGCGGACGCCTATGTCCAGCAGTGGACATCTTTCGGCTGAAATGATGATGATGATTGGTCATACACTATATGTCACAGATCTTTTTCTAGTTGGCAAGATTAAACGTTAAAGTAAAATAAATGACCCAGGTCAAACCTAACATTCTATAGATAAAACATAGAAACAAATAGATTTTATCAAATGAATAAATAAACATGTTTCTACAATGTTTATGGTAGCCTAGTCGAAACCTTGGCTTAGAATACTGCAGTTCGATTCATGTAATTTTCATTCGTCTAAACAAATGCATGCATAGGTTTTCATTATAAAGCTATAATGTCGTGGTTGAATATTTATGCAGCTTATTTAAAATATTCTGTACTTACGTATAAAATAAGTAGGCCGGTACATACGTCTTTATATACATATTCTTCTGTACGTGTACCGATTTGATGATTTTTTTTTGTGAGTGGGTCCCTGGATGGTTTAGAATTAAAATAAGACCCGGTAGATGGCACTGCGATCAAGTTCTGCGTTCGGGTAGGACGACGTCTGTCAGGTCCGCTAGTTAAAACATTTTTTTTTTCATTTAGTTTTCCTTATTAAGTTATTTTATTTATTTATTAAAATTGTAAGCACAAGTAAAATAATACTGTACAAAGGCGGACTTAATGCCTGAGGCAACTACAACTTAAGCTGTCATATAATATATTCATAAATTATTAAAGTAATTCTGATTTTAATAACTCATGTTAATTTTAAAATAATATTGAGTATTCCTGATACTATAGCTTGGATACATTGGCTAATATTAACTAAAAATCTTATTAAAAACATAATCATTGCTTATTTCTGTAGCAAATCCTAATAAATACTTAGCTAATAGGATAGAAGCGTTAATAAATCTTAATAAAAACAAATAATTTTCATACATCACTGAGTAGGCACTGTAGTAGTCATGTCAGTATTATAATTAGCATATTCATGTATTAAATGATGAATTCATTCATTTAATACAACATTAATTACACAGAACATCGGTGTGCTACCTAACCACAATACCACAACATGAAACATATTGTTCACGATTTAAATATCATCTTAGATTGATGTTGTATTTTTTTATATGAATATACAAAATCAATCTGCCTAGCCTTTTCCCAACTGTGTTGGGGTCGGCTTCCAGTCTAACCGGATGCAGCTGAATACCAGTTTTACATGGAGTGAATGCCTATCTAACCTCCACAACCCATACCTGGGTAATACGATACCCCTTGGTAAGACTGGTTGTCAGACTTTCGGGCTTCTGACGACACTAACGACGGTCAAAGATCCACGAATGACAGCGGAGACCAACGGCTTAACGTGCTTTCCGAGGGGGAGTCTCGGTATTTAAAGATGGTCACCCACCCACGGACCAACCCGGGCAAAAGTAGCTTAACCTGATGGATCGACCCGTGCGGTTATACTTAGCCACGTCGAGCTCCTTAAAACTATCAAATCACGGATAAGAAATTAAACCCTCCATTGATAGCTTAAGAGGAGTTAAAGTTCAGTTCATTTCAATCAATGCGCAATTTTTGAAGCAGTTTTATTAAGAAAAATTTAGCCCACCCTGAACTGTAAAAGATGCGTAAAAATATGATTGCGCCACCCACCTGTTACTGGCCACTTTGCATTAATCCACCATCATCCAAACTTTCACGATTTTTTAATTGCCCAATCGCAGAGCACTATTTGAAACAGATTCGAACGTTCGAATCACTCCGAACTTCAATGTATCTCGACTGACAGCCGTAGAAAATACACAATTAACAGGCCATGCGTATTACCTTAATGGATTTATGTACTTATTGATGGATCAATCAAAAGTCCACTCACGCGTTCTCTGGGCCTTAATTGATAGATACGGTTAGCTAAGAGGCTCTTCTTGCGGATCGAGAGGATACTGCTTTGTTTTGCCGACCGTTCTTGTTTAGTGTGGCTTTTAGATTAGACGGGTTTTTGTTTAGTAAATTGATACAGTTTTTAATGTGATCTAATTAATGAAATTAGTATTATTGATCGCTGGTTTTAGGAGGTTGGTTGAATTCTAGAAAAGGAGCTTGTGGCTAAGTAATAACAGCCGGTGTTGGTTCGTGGATGGGTGACCATCTTTACATACGGAGACTCCGACTCCTCCGTACCTCGGACAGCACGTTAAGCCATTGGCCCCGGCTGTCATTCGTGGATCTTTGACAGTCATTATTCGGGTTATCAGGAGCTGTTTATATGTACAAATGTGGCACCTAATTACTTTGACGTCTCACCAACGCACTATGTTGTATAATTACATAATTACATTATTTTCACTTTTTTATTTTGTTATTTGTATTTTGTGTTTCACGAACTGTGTCCAAATAAACATTAAGTATTCTTTAATAATTAAATACTAAGCAACATTCCCGTACACCGTCGTCATACAAAATGAAAGGGGCTAGGATTTGAAACTTTTCACAAAAAAATGCTATCCTAACAAAAGACGCATAATCTTCTTAAACACTATGTTTACTACCTTGTCTTCAGAAGAGTATAAACAAAATACTATCAAAAATTTAACCTATTAATTAGTCTTGCAAAACCAATAGCTATAATTTTCCTAAGCTTATTAAAACACTAAATAGATATTAACTAATTTGTGAAATCAAATCCCAGAAACAATGAAATTATAATTCCAAAATCTACAATTCATATTCGCACCAAAGGCGAAGTAGATAAGCGAGCAATTTAAAAGCCAAGTCGAGATAACATTACAGTACGGTGTGATAGCAGTCTAAGTACCCAATCGTTCCCACGAAGGCAAATGGCCATAAATTATAAGGATCCAATAACAGTGACTATTAAATCAGATTCCGTATGCGGAACTGATTCATATTTTAATAATATCTGCACTTTGCACTACGGGCTGTGGAGAGTTTAAATCAGAGCATTTAAATGTGGACAGATAATTTAAATGGTATTTTAATTAAAATAATGTGGGCTATCAAAATGCCCAATCTTCAGAGTCTAATGTCTGAACTCTAGTCTAATGTAAAAACTTCAAAATTCGAACGTAATGACGTAAGATTCCGCGAATTTAAAATAAGTAAGCCTACTGAGATTCAAATACACACACCAATAGTGTATAGGGATCATGTTTTAAAAAAAAATATTTTATTGCCCTATTGAAATTAAATAAAAACCTCTATTTAGATTGATTAAATAAAATGTTTTCGTATGTGTAGATCGACGAAGTACTCTCTGCTTTTGCAGTAGTTATAACTTTACAGAAAATAACTGTGTAGTTTCTGTTTTAACGCACGATGTTTGTTATTTTAATATTACAAACGGAATATTGATAAGAATGTAAGAAAAAAAATTGTTACAATTGGGTACACCTAGAGGTACCAGTGCTGTTCATCAGCGTTTTGGTTATTTTACAGAAAACCCCAGGTTTCTTGAATGGAATGTCTTCTTCTTCATAGAGTGTCGATAGTACCGAATCTAGTTTAAGTCGGCCCAGAATTTAGCTAGTTGGTTGGTGCCTTCAGCAACCTCCGTCAGTTTCTGTAACGTAACAACAGAACACATATTAATTGTCCCATCGGCCGTGAAAGTACTATTTCAAAAAAATTCTGTAACTCAATTTTACATCTATAAAAAACATAAACGATAACTTGACTTACATTGTTTACGCTTTAAAGGAACCTAACGAGACACAACAGAAGTTTTATTGTTGTTGTTTTTGACGACACGGTTGGCGCAGTGGTTGAGCGATTGACTGCTGCGCAGCATGTCGCGGGTTCGATTCCCGCACGGAACAAATATTTGTACGACCTACAAGTATTTGTTCCGAGTCTGGGTGTTTTTCTATCTATAATATGTATGTATTTACAAAAAAAAAATGTATATAAGTAGTTTATCAGCCATCTCGTTACCATAACACAAGCATTAGGTTGCTTAGCTTGGGACTAGATGGCGTTGTGTGAAATGTCCAAGGATATTTATTATTTATTATTATTATTATTACTGTTAAGGCCGTATACTGTCAATCAAGTATACTGGCCGTATACTGTATAGTAGGTATACATAACTATGTCAAAACATTAATTACCATAGATGGTTTGGTCAGTTATGTTATGAGTAGCTCGTGGCTAAGTAATAACAGCCGCACGGGTCGATCCATCAGGTTAAACTACGCTTGCCGGGGTTGGTCAGTGGATGGATGACCATCTTTACATACCGAGACTCCTCCGTGCCTCAAAAAGCACATTAAGCCGTTGGTCCCGGCTGTCATTCGTGGATCTTGACAGTCGTTACGGGTCGTCAGAAGTCCGAAAGTCTGACAACCAGTATTACCAAGGGGTATCGTATTACCCAGTTACTCGGTTGTGGAGGTCAGATAGGCAGTCGCTCCATGTAAAATACTGGTATTCTACATGGAGCGACTAAAAAAGCGACTTGAAAAGGCTAGCTAGATTTTATATGGTTTGGTCATGTTGAAAGGATGAATGAAAGGCAGATGTGAGTGGAAACGCCGGGAGGGGGACCCCCCCGGAAGACACATAGTGACCTTATTGGTGATGTTCTTCAGAAAGGGGTAAGAATCGTAGTAAATGGCGTTCTGTGGTTTCTGCCTACCCCCATGAAGAAGATGGCATGATCGAGTTTTTGTATATGTTAGTGTATGTATGTGTGTATTAATTACCTATTAAAAATATTTCACTTAGCCTAATAATTATGTAGCCACTTTCATTTCCTACTATCATACAACCTCTCGATTACCGACCAGACTAACCTTTGCTCCGATCTAGATACCAGTTACATTGAACGTGTAAAAAATATGAGGAGTAACACTAATGCCTTGTCAGTCATGTTGATACGTATGACTAGCTTTTAAAGTTAGGTGCAGTTTGCGAAAGTTAGTTTCGTAAGAACGTTTATAATTGGTAATGGATTAGGGTATCGTATGATTAGAATTTTTACTTTATGAGTAGTATTTACTGCTGGGGGTAAAGCCACAAAGGGGGAAGAGCTGAGGTAGCCCGCGAAATTCAAATTTTCTTTTTTTGCAATTTGCAGCTCAGTGTCTGGGTGTATGCTGAGAATCAGTAATACAACTCCATACTCCTCAAATGTCTTTCATGGAATAGTCATTCAGTAAGGATTATAAGGACGTAGAGAGTTGTATTGATGATTTTATAGTTGTATTAATGCTTAAAATTCTATAAATACCTACAGATTTTTGTTGGTCACGAATCATATATTCAGATCAACATGATACTGACCTGTAAATTGCAAAAAACGTAAGAAAATTTGAATTTCGCGGGCTACGCTTTCGCCTTAACAAATTGAGAGAATTCTATAGAAACCAGTGATTAGCACCCTGCAGGCTGAGAGTTGTTTGCCAATATACATGTAGATCATCAACTGCCTAGCATTTTCTTAACTATGTTGGGGTTGGCTTCCAGTCTATCCGGATGCAGCTGAATACCAGAATTTTACATGGAGCGACTGCCTATCTGACCTCCACAACCCAGTTACTGGGTAATACGATACCCTTTGGTAAGACTTGTGGTCAGACTATCGGGCTTCTGACGACCCGTAACGACTGTCAAAGATCCACGAGTGACAGCCGGGACCATGACGCCTTAACGTGCTTTCCGAGGCAGGGAGGGGTCTTGCTATGTACAGATGGTCACCCATTCAAGGACCAACCGCGGCAAGCGTAGCTTAACCTGATCGATCGACCCGTGCGGCTGTTATTACTTAGCCACAAGCCCCTTTATATCGTATGCTCGTTTTTTTTAAATTTAAATGTAAAGAACCCTGATTTATAAATCATATAGCATTTAACCTTTTATGATCTAATAGTATGAGCAAATATTAAGTCGTTGTTAAGAAATAAACACTAAGCATTACAATAAAACCGCATTAAACAACACTCATAATATTGTGTCATAACTAGCAAGCTTAGAAGTTACTTTTGTTTAGATAGGCACATACAGTTTTGTCATACTCGTGGCTCGTGGCTAAGTAATAACAGCCGCACGGGTCGATCGATCAGGTTAACCCCTCAAGTGTCTGAGTTTGGCTGATTTTAGACCCAAAACCCCAGCGAGTGGGGAGGGTTGGGGGTTAGTTGCGAACCCCATAGGTTCACAACTACTGATAATGATATGTTTTCCATCGGATGATGTTTTTTTACGTTTATATATACGTGATCTAAGGTTATATATCTATTATGTAAAGTTTTGTCCTTTTGCACACTTGGGGTGCATTTGACACGCGGGGGGGGGGAGGGGAAGTTAGCTGCGAACTCCATAAGTTCACAACTAATGATTTGATTGGTTTTCCATCGGATGATGTTTTTTTACATTTATATATATGTGATATAAGCTTATGTACCGAACAAAAAAAGGGTTTTTCTTATGCACACATGGGGTGCATTCGACACTTGAGGGGTTAAGCTACATTTGCCGCGGTCGGTCCGTAGATTGGTGACCATCTTTGCATTCCCAGACTCCTTCGGGCCTCGGAAAGCACGTTAAGCCATCTGTGAATCTCCACCTGAGCAGGTTTTCTTTGCTTAGGCCAACCTGGGTCCAGAGTCTATTTTAAGACTTCCAGATAAGCCAAGGCAACTATGTCCAGGTGGGAGATTTCCAGCAGGTGAAACGAATGGGTTGGGTAGGGAAGCACTCTCTCGCCACAGCTTTAGCCTTTCGGTAGACAATTAGCCAGTGAGTGAAACCATGAAAACGAGAAAAACGAAAACCCATGATGAAAAATTTTAAAAATTTTCGCAGGCGTCATCTTGGATTTAGATTTTAACGTCACTATCGGTTTTAACACCCTATTTATCCACATTCACACCCTGCAGCCATTCCGTCGAGGTAGCCCTACTTTACTAGGTTGGAGTTACATTTTAACACCCTATTTATCCACATTCACACCCTGCAGTCATTTCGTCGAGGTAGCCCTACTTTACTAGGTTGGAGTTACATTTTAACACCCTATTTATCCACATTCACACCCTGCAGTCATTCCGTCGAGGTAGCCCTACTTTACTAGGTTGGAGTTACATTTTAACACCCTATTTATCCACATTCACACCCTGCAGTCATTCCGTCGAGGTAGCCCTACTTTACTAGGTTGGAGTTACATTTTAACACCCTATTTATCCACATTCACACCCTGCAGTCATTCCGTCGAGGTAGCCCTACTTTACTAGGTTGGAGTTACATTTTAACACCCTATTTATCCACATTCACACCCTGCAGTCATTCCGTCGAGGTAGCCCTACTTTACTAGGTTGGAGTTACATTTTTGCATTGGTTCACCTAAATTTTAATTTAGATTCATTACTACTAACATAGTTTATAAGCTCCTATTGTTACTAACCAAAATGGATCATGTCATCTGATAAATAAATAAATAATAATAATAAATGTTACAAGTTAGATCCACTCTAGGCTTTATCAAAAACCGTGTTATGACTAAAACAAAACTCAGCCGCGTTAGGCCATAGAATAAACGCTCAACCCACGGGTCACATTAAAAAACTGAAGCATGTCATACCAATATTTAAAAAAAACTGCATATAAGCTATTCAAAATATCTAGCTCGCAGACATAACGCATTAATAAAAACAAAGAGGTTTTATTTATTATTAAACTATGCAGACTGCACTATTGTTGAAAGACACGATAAATACTAAGATGTCTTATAACCCAATTAAACTGTAATGTTTAAAAAGACCTTTAGATGTCAACACTCATAAAAGGTGACAGATTGGTCTCTCAACTATGACTGTTGCGGATATAAAAATTTGCTTAAGTGTGGTTTAAGTTGTGGGATGAAGCGGGTTTTAGATATTTTTTGTATTTAGATTTTAAATGTTTTGACAGCTTTGAATAACACATCTTTAACCTATGCTTATGATATCAATAAAGAACATGATTCAGTGCTAGTTTATGGGCTAGGCTGATCGCTTTCCTTAATTATTTTTTTTTGCGCTTGATAGCCCAATTCTTGAGGAAGGCTAAGGCTATTTAACATTACGCTAACACTTATTAGCCGAACAAAAATTAAAAAAAGTCAGACAGAACGGTAAGCGAAAACGAAGTAATCAGCAGGTAAAAAGCAGGCGATGCGATGCGACGGAGTGGGTCAGGAGAA
Source organism: Cosmia trapezina (assembly GCA_905163495.3). Lineage (NCBI taxonomy): Eukaryota > Metazoa > Arthropoda > Insecta > Lepidoptera > Noctuidae > Cosmia > Cosmia trapezina. Next base: position 14,251,368 of record LR991042.1, read on the forward strand.
CATGAAATTTCACGCAGACGAAGTCACGGGTAGATGTTATTCTGTTAGTCCGTTTCTAAGGGTAAATAAAATCTTCTTCTTTCTTTCACCAACACGGGTCGAAACTGTTGATTTGTACCGACTTTGGTAAAATTACTTAGAACAATCTCAGTTAATTTGATAGGTGTGTATGTTTACGTAATGTTTCTTACCTTCTCTTGTTTATTTAATTCGGTTTTAAAATATTGTCACTAGGTTCACTAATCCTGAAGATTTTGAATAAACAACAACAAAAACAACAAAAAATAACAACAACAACATATAACAACAACAAGATAACAACGCTTATTCGCATTGTCATCGCCACCCGCTCTCGCATAAGCCTTACCTTAAAATAAAGTAGTATGGATACGAACCTAGTAACTAATCGCTCAACACAATAGGGACGAACATAATGAGTTGGTAATCAGGTAAATGATTTAATATCGTCGCGCCATAGAGATAAAATATTTTACATAGTTTCCAGGTGTAGTGGTTTTTTATGAAAATCTTGGGTTGATGTGGGTTATTTGAAGGTTAGTTAAATGTGAGTTCCTCATTATTTTTTTTGGTTTGTCAGTATATCGATACCTAACAGTTAACTTTTTCTGAAATAATTATAATTTTGTAAAGCTCATTATATTCTACTAGCTTGTCCCCGCGGCTTCGCCCGCGTGGATGTTGGAAAATGGCCCAAGGAAACCTACTACCGGGAATTCCTTCCTTATTCCTTGTCAACATTATAAAGGAAACCTCTGTGCGAAATTTCAGCTTTCTAGGTCCAAGGGTTTGGGCTGGGCGTTGATGAGTCAGTCAATCAGTCAGTCAGTCAGTCAGAACTTCTCTTTTATTTATAAAGATTGACTCAATTATTCATAGACTAGCTTCTGCCCGCGACTTCGTTCGCGGAGGCCTATAGCCTTCCTTAAGAATTAGTAGCCCACAAAATTTTGCTACTTTCGGTTTCATTATTGCAATTTTCTTAAGGATCTCTAATTTTTTTGAAAATAAATTATAGCCTATGTTACTTCCTGATAATTTAGCTTTCTATTGGTCAAAAAATGGTTAAAATCGGTCCTGTAGTTTCAAAGCTTATGCGGTACAAACAAACAATAGTATAATAGTATAGATTGGGCATATAAGATTAAAGTCGCAAATCATATTAAGACCGTATACTTAACCCTGACTAATTTCACTTTCATTGCTTTCATAACTCGACTCATCACTGAGATTTACCTTTCCCGCCAAAATAAACTATACAACAAACAATCTAAACCTTATGTCAAAGTGACATAATTTCTTCGCTCATTTAGTTGCATTATGTTCCTTAATTACTTCCCTGTGTGTGGTGGCCTTGCTTCCTGCTCATCAGTGATTGAAGGCCGAGTATACACAAAAGGAGCTTGTTCTACGCGTAATGTTGATGATTATCATCAGGTTTACGAATCAGTTCATTGACTAAAGGCTTGTGTTCAAGGTGTGGGAAGATTTGCGGTGTATTGTTTGTAGTGTGACATTATTTGGATTGTCTATTGAAATAGGTATTTGTTAAATTAATCTAGCCCATTTAGCTTAGTATTCTGAATTTCATACGTTCAGCGTTTTATACGGCAGATTAGTAACAGAGTTATTCATAGTTTGTGAAATACAGGGTGAGCTTTTAAGGTGGGATTTTTGAGATAAATCCGGATCTATGTAAAGGATGTTGGAATTTGGAGTAAAATAAGAGTTGACATTTTTTGTGAAGAATCGAACTCGGTCTTACAAGACATACCGTTATTGATCACATATTGCAACTATCAATGTCAGCGTGATTATCATGTGACATCCATTCTTTAAATCATCTAATAACACAGCTAACTTTCAATTAATCTTAAACAATTAAAACACATATGCAAAACAGTACCAATCAACACACGAAAACAATAATAAATATTAAACAAAAGATTTATTTCAATAACGCGAAATAGGCGTGAAAAACAATTATAATCGAATAAGCGATGGTTGCTAGAGGGTGCTAAATAATTTGCGCCGGCGCCGCTCACTGCAGTTCATTAGCTGACAGATAATTTTAATCTTCGATTAAAGCCCGGCTATATGTCAGATTGTAACTGAGAATAATGAGCGCAAATACTTTATGGATCAACGTTGATTAGGATGAGATTGAATTTAAATATGAGTGTGGATATAGCTACACTGTAATAAATCTTACTTTTATTCCTGCGATGAAAAATAATCAATTAATCGCAGGATTTCAATAAACAAAGCAATAATGTAGATGCTGCGGAAGGCCAGCAGAATAATACAATAGCATGGATTTATTAGACAATGTTAGAAATTACAGTACCAAAACTGCTCCTTACAGTACCAGGACTGCTCGGAACTATTAGCAAAGTTATCATTCCGCACTAACACTATTGGATTGCGTAAAAGGCCGATTCTAGGTGTGCCTTCTGCCAGTACGAATTATAGGCGTAATGCTTTTCTTATAAGAAGCGCTCGAAGCTTCAATGAGGTATCTTCTGAACATGATGTTGACTTATTTTGTACTAAGAAAAGATAAGCACGGCAAGGGCGCTATTAGCCAAGTCATTTTTTGTGGATGATGCACCGGCTAGTGGTTCTTAAACTTATATTAGCAACATGAATAAATAAAACTAACCTACTAATAAATAAAACTAACCTGCTAATTGATAAAACTAACATACTAATCAATAAAACTAACCTACTTAACTTTAACTACTGTTCAGCTTAAATTAATCGATATGTTATACATTTGTGGAGGCTTGTTATTAGCAAATTGATAATACGTTGTGGTTAAATATTGTTTGTAATTAGCCCGTAAGCCTTCCTAAGGGTAAAAAAAAAAAAAAAAAAAAAAAAAACAACAGTCACCGGGGAATTAATCGTAGTCAGTTGCTAGCTAGCTAGTTGCTAGCTAGTTGCGTCTCAACTATGTTGGGGTCAGCTTCCAGTCTAACCGAATACAGATAAATACCAGTATTTTACATGGAGCGACTGCTAATAGAATATCTTTTAAAGTGAACTTTAGACTACTATCTACTAGCTGGAGTAGACTAGTACAGTCAGCGTCACGATGTGGTTACCCCCCTTGGAAGGACGTACAGTCAGCGTCACGATGTGGTTACCGCCCTTGGCAGCATCGGTTCTTCCGGAGGGGGTAACCACTTCGTGACGCTGACTGTACTAGTCTACTCCAGCTGTCAAATTCTCCCTCTAATAGTAGTCTAAAGTTCATCGTGTCGTATCGTGACGCTGTCTGTACCTATCGGAATTAAGTATCTATATCGAAATAAGCAACTTTTTTCACCCAATACCTCACCAAACTCATTACCTTTGCTAACTCAGTCAAGTGCTAGGTCGTCGACTTCAAACAATAGCTCTCATTAGTAACCCACTCGCACTCGCTAATTATAACGACACGTCCACACGTGTCCAGTCCCGTCTTGTCACCTGCTTGACCCTAACTGTGTCACCCGTGTTATTTGCTAATAGGGATATTTCCTGGGTAAAAAGAAGAAATTCTATTTAGTCCGTCTGTCAGATAATAAAAAAATATTAGACACGTATTTTTAGCTTTATCATACAATGAGGAGCTCGTGGCTAAGTAATAACAGCCGCACGAGTCGATCCGTTTGGTTAAGCTACGCTTGCCGGGGTTGGTCAGTGGATGGGTGACCATCTTTACATACCGAGATTCCTCCGTGCCTCGGAAAGCACGTTAAGCCGTTGCGCGTTGGTCCCGGCTGTTATTCGTGGATCTTTGACAGTCGTTACGGGTCGTCAGAAGCCCGAAAGTCTGACAACCAGTCTTACCAAGGGGTATCGTATTACCCAGTAATTGGGTTGTGGAGGTCAGATAGGCAGTCCCTCCATGTAAAATACTGGTATTTGGCTGCATCCTGTTAGACTGGAAGCCGACCCCAACATATAATAGAATAGAATTTATTTATTTGTAAGAATGCAGTTTTACATAGTTGTGAAAAGGCTAGGCAGATTGATTGATTGTCAGATAATAAAAAATATTAGACACGTATTTTTAGCTTCATCATAATCACACTAATATTATAAAGGCGAAAGTTTATTTGTGTATGTGTGTGTATGTTTGTTACTTCTTCACGCTCAAACGGCTGGACCGATTTATATGAAATTTGGCATATAAATAGCTAACACCCTGTATTAACACATAGGCTACGTTTTATCTCGGCCTACGCGGGTGAAACCGCGGGATGCAGCTAGTTATTAATAAAAAATGAATTAGAAATTTCGAAAAAAAAATCTGCTGTTCCCTACATTTTGACGAGTTATGCGAACATAAAAATGTAAGGAACAGTTGATTTTTTTTGCTATTTCAGGTTTGGTCCCATAGTAAAAGTAGTTCATAATGAAGAGTACAATGACCCCTTAAGAGGATGCCCATGAATTAAATTTCACCCTTTATAGTGTAGAAAGTATAACACAAACGAGATTAGAAAATGAAAATCCCTCACAAAATTGACAACAAAACTGACAGTGAAAACCGATTAATGTTCGAAAAACTTTAATGAGGTTGTAACTAAATACTTCAACTTTCCCGCCGTAACTGGAGCAAGCACAGCTTAATATCACCTACCCACATTCTGTACAAGCTTTGTAATAGTTTGTAAAATATCCACTTATCGTGTCGGAGACCTGCAGTGTGTTGCTCTGACTGAACGAGCATAGAACACACACAGGCTAAGAATTGTGCATGTTTATTCTTCAGTGTGTGTGCTATCGAAGTAACGTCTTTATTGTAAGCTTTTGATATGAATTAGGGAGAGAATGGAGAATTTATATTGGATTTTATGATTCTCATTACAATTGCAGATGATTTGGTCATCTCAGTTAGCTTTTTCCTAACAGACAAGTGGACTTGTTTCTCTTTTTAAAAAAAGTTAAACACCAATTTGGGTAGGCCAATTAAATCACACAAAATAAATCCTGGTTTTCTTAAAGATGTCTACGATGATATTGTATTATCACGGACACTGGCGGTGGAGCACTTTTCAACTTTATTTTTAAGGGTGAAACGTCAACCACCGTCTCTGCGGTTGTACCCATCGGTTGGCGTTCGATCTTGAAGATATTTGGCACGCAAATCTGTGATGATATTTCTCTGAAAAGAAGCATGAAAAGTGTTATTGGCCAGGAGCTAAGCAGAATTATAATTCGATGTTAATAATGTGCTATGATTATCCAAAGATCCATCTATTTATGCCCCGGCAAAACTGGACTGGAGATAAATTCACACAAACTTAACCTCTTACCCAAATGTCACAAAACACATGTAATAACGCATAAACCTATGCATGTATGTGTGGTTTGTTATATGAAGGAAAATTGCCATAAGCCCTAAGGCCCTACAGATTTCTTGACAAGGACCATTATGACTGGACCCAGGTACTGTTATAATCTTCTAGAAATGTGTGATCTGTCAATTCTGGGTATTAGGAAGGCTTTGGCAGATAGATTGTGAATCAATGTCGGGGGTATGTTATGTCAATGTCATGTCAAGTTTATTGGAGGAGAATTATGTTGATGGTACTTGTATTGAAGATGTATTATCCGTATTATGTTTATGTGATGCTATATGGTAATATACGGTTAGGTTAACCGTTGTTAGGTGACCACTCCACTAGGTACTGTTGTAATCTTCTAGAAATGTGTGATCTGTCAATTCTGGGTATTAGGAAGGCTTTGGCAGATAGATTGTGAATCAATGTCGGGGGTATGTTATGTCAATGTCATGTCAAGTTTATTGGAGGAGAATTATGTTGATGGTACTTGTATTGAAGATGTATTATCCGTATTATGTTTATGTGATGCTATATGGTAATATACGGTTAGGTTAACCGTTGTTAGGTGACCACTCCACTATTTGACATCATACTTCCAAAGTTAAGAATGATTTCGATTTGTCTCGTAGTTAACGATGCCTGAACGTAAGCAGAATCATTAAATAAAAAATAATGTTAAAGTTATTATGAGCCTTGAAAGATCCATATGTCAACTCTTATTTAAAGCAACATTAGGCGTAAATAGATAACAGAAGGAGTATGAAAATCTCCAAAACAAAATGCATACAGGCATAATTTAATTATTCAAGAGTTCAAATAACTTTATTTTGAATTAAGACAGCAATATCAAATTATGTGCCTAATAAAAGATAATCCAAAATACTCGTGGAGGAGCTTGTGGCTAAGTTATCAGCCGCACGGGTCGATCCCTTGCCGGGTTTGTCCGTGGATGGGTGACCATCTTTAAATATCGAGACTCCTCCGTGCCTCGGAAAGCACGTAAATGTCATTTGTGGATCTTTGACAGTCGTTACGGGTCGTCAGAAGCCCGAAAGTCTGACAACCAGTCTTACGATGGGGTATCGTAGTACCCTGGGTTGTGGAGGTCATATAGGCAGTCGCTCCATGTAAAACTGCATCCGGTTAGACTGGAAGCCGACCCCAACATCGCGTCGTTGGGAAAAAGCTAGGTAGATGATGAGGATAATCCAAAGTATTATTTTATTATTTATTAATAAACATCACAAGCATTGCCCTATTTGTCATAATAATACAAAACACACACAAACCCAACAAAATAAACACACACATTCAATAAATCTATGAAAATAGTACCAGGATAACATAAACATGCAGTAGTAATAAAGCTTTCTATGCACTAACATGGTATTAGAATTTATAGGGCGAACGGATGAGATAGAGGTATGGTCCTTACGAGGTAATGCGAGTGGCGTGTACTGTACCACCGATACGCTGTTGCGGTTTCTATGGACTACCCTTGGTGGTTGGTGTATTATAGAAGTTTAGAGCGACTTCACAAAGACTTAAAGTAACTTGGGTATCAAAGAATCGCTTTGATGCTACTTTTTAAATGGCCGTGCTTCTTCTTTGCTTGGAGTTAGGCTGTTTTAAATTAAGAATAGGTATGCCTAGGTATCGCTTTACACCAGAAAGTTTTTTTTCACAATCCATGTTTTTATAGCTTTCTATACAGCCGAAGGAGCTAAATAAAGCCCCGCGAGCGACATCCTCACGATCGGTCGGTGCCGGTTACGTTCGGCAAAAAGTAAACCGTTTGGCCCCAGAATTGGCTATATTTTTATATACTGTAGTTAATGCTTATGGGTCATATTGTACACTACCACACAACACAACTTGCAAAATCAGAGTTCAAAAACGCATTGTTACCACTTAAATAAAATAATTGCCTTGAAATGTTCTTTATGTAAATAAATAGGAGAATAGTTATGACTTGCATAAAAGGCTATTAATTTACATAAACCTAAAAAATAAAACATACCAACTCAAATTCTAAAACCACCATCCTTTAAATTGGACCACACAAAGCCTGATATTGGAAAATTGTCTAAATTATTAGCTGCCTTTGTAACGGCTCGCAGCGTGGGAAAACAGGCTAAGTTTTCACAGGAAATTATACTTACACAATAACGAAAGCTGTTGCGGTCACTTATAATGAAAATTCGCGTGAAAATTTTTAGTAGAAAGTAAATTACTTGGTCGTACATACTTGTACATACTAGGAAAGTCTGCTTGGTTTCAACGTGTAGTCTTACGTTACCAAGTCTAAACGGTTGATTTTATTCGTACCTATGATTATTGAAGCGATAGGGGCTTGTGGCTAAGTAATAACAGCCGCACGGGTCGATCGATCAGGTTAAGCTACGCTTGCCACGGTTGGTCCGTGGATGGATAGACTATCTTTACATACCAAGACCCCTCCGTGCTTTGGAAAGCACGTTAAGCCGTTGGTACCGACTGTCATTCGTGGATCTTTGACAGTCGTTACGGGTCGTCAGAAGACCGAAAGTCTGACAACCAGTCTTGACAATATAATGTTTCGAAGTAACTGGGTTGTGTATGTTAAATAGGCAGTCGCTCCATGTAAAATACTGATATTCAGCTGCATCCGTTTAGACAAGCCGCCCCAACATAGTTGGGAAAAGGCTAGATTACATGTTTGTTGAAGCGAATCTGCAGAGGTAGCTTTAAACAATTTTCCAGATATATATAACGAAACATAATAATTTTCATAGCTCTATGAGAAGGGGCATTTCCTCTGCAGTGGGAGAATGTTAGAGTTATGTCTTTGACATATCTCGGGACTCTGGGGTCCCAGACCTTTGGAAGGCGTGGGCAGGGCCGAAGCCAACTCGCAGAGTTAGACACTTTTAATGAAATGAGATACCTACCGACGATTATCCCTGTATGCGCTATGCAAATGGATCTAGGACAATCCCCGGTTGGTGCAAGACTGTTGCAGGATAGGGTAAAATATCTCTAGTTTTTTTTAGAGAGCAGTGGTGACCCGGTGGTAGCGGCCCCGGCTTACGAATTGTAAGTCGTGGGTTCAAAACTCAGGCGCTTTACTTTGTGTAAATAGTTTCATAACCATTGCTCTCAAAACGGTGAAGGAAAACATCGTAAGGAAACCGGCATGTCCTAGAACCAAAAATTCGAAGACATGTGACATCTACCAACCCGCACTGGGGCCGCGTGGTAGATAACAGCTCACTCCCTCTCGAAAAGAGGAGGCCTGTGTCCCAGCAGTGGAAATATTATAGGCTATATGATTATGCTACTTTATTAAAGATATTAGACTATGGGTAATTATTATCAGCTGTTATTTATTTATTATTATCGTCTTCGGTTGGACAATGACCTCCTCCATTAGTTAGGTTTTCCACAACAAACTTACTTCAACTTAATTTCCAACTTTCTCAACTCATTTGTTTCCACCTCCCCTTATTGTAACGATATCTAAGTGAATTCCGTTTCAGCCAACTTTATTGTACTTCTCCATTCAATAACTCTGAACTAACAGCATTCCAATTCGTGTGTTCATATAAATTGGGCCCTTTGTTCAGAGCTCACGGAATTTTCGTTAAAATACGGAAAGTGTTCGTGAGGTGAGGATGGCCTTATACATAAAATAGGTTAGGAGTTAGGAGTCTCTCCAGTTACGGCAGTAATGTATCGCGTTCCCACGATACACATGAGGCGTAGGTGTGTTGCGCTTGCGACTGACGATGACGCGTGACGGCCTGAAAAGAAGTACCTACATAGTTGAAAAACAGTGAAAGACTATTTTTGCAAAAAAAAAAATCTTTTTACTCAGTTTTAATAATGACATCACAAAACTTGCTATGCTCTGAAATCAATTTGCAATTATAAAACCATTAAAAATATTGTAGTCAACTAAATAAAGTTTATTTTTATAAACATACTACTGACCCGACAGACATTGTCCTGTCTTAGCTATGAATATTCTAATGTAAACGCGCGAAGTTCCCGAGGGCGCAAGCTGAGAACATTTTGAATTGGAAAACTCAATTTATATTTTAAGAATTGAACTACTGTTTTTTGCTGAAAAGTAAAAAAGTTCAAAATTGTATGAAAAAGAATTAGTTTACACCTTAGGTTTACACAAAATAAATTTCTGAACGCACGCATAAATATTTCGCAGCCAATCTAAATGTCAATTCTTTTTCATTATTCTAAATGTTTAAATCTAAAATACGCCATTATCCAAATATTGTGGATATATCTTGTCGATTTGAAACCTTTATTTAAATAAGTTCTTTAATTTGAAGGGAGAGTTTACCGTATCGACGGGATGAACATTAAATGTTTGACCGTTACGAAACCCATGAAAATTTTGTATTGGAATTTTTATTTTATTTTATTTTTTCGTCAATTTTTCAATGTTTTTAATAGTTGCTCTGCTATTCGGGACGGAGACAAATACAACAAATAAAAAACTATGAAAATCGGTCTAGCCGTTCTCGTGTTATAAGTGTTCGAACAAACCCGACTTTATTTTATATATGTATATAATTTGTTTATTAAGAAACTAAGAAGCTGTTTCATTCACGTATAAACCCACTAATAGAAAAAAAAAACGACGAAAGTTTGTAAAAAATATTTTATAATCTTTCATAGGTACTCAGTTTCAATTCAATTAATTTGATACAGCTGCAAAACTAAATACTTTATCATTATGTCAAAGCAAAAATAGTACGTGAAAATATACCAAGAACAAAATGTTAATAAATCCACGGTCCCAAACGGCACACATCAACCGTACTGCGCCGGCGCATCGCGTGCTGCACTATATTAACTAATAAGAGATCCACTCGCTCATTCCCTCATCGATTTCACTCCTTTATGCCATTCACTGAACACTTCACTCAAATCACAAAAGATTTCTGTTCTTTTTTAACGCGAAATATTCAAAAACTTTTACCAAACTTTTGTTTAACTTGATGGAATTCCAACGTAAATGGTAACGTACCAAGTAGAATAAAGCAAAGGAGGTATTTGATCTTATTATTGCAAAAAACGTGACTGAAAATTTTAACAAAATGCTTAATTTTTTTGTTGTCATTAAAATCTCAAAATAATAAGTCGGTACGTATCTCGAAAAAAGATTGTGTTCCTACTTATTTTTGGTGAAAGTTTTTTTTTTTTGTTTAATTATAAATTCTTTCAGGTTTTGCTTTTACAAAATTGTAACCTTCTCGGGTTTTCTCTCCAAAATATAAAACCTTTCTGTGATCCGTAATTACCAACAAAAGTTGTCACAATAATACCTACATAGGAAAAGATTTCAATTTATAATCATTAGGGTTACGCTAGGCAGTCATTCTTCCAAACTAACGTCATAATTATGGAGTTTACTCCACTGTTTGAGAATGTACATTAAAAATTAAAACTAAATCTATTAGTCTCGTCATTACCTAGCCCTAATTTAAAAATGATTCTTGGTTTGTCATTCTTCCAAACTAACGTCATAATTATGGAGTTTACTCCACTGTTTGAGAATGTACATTAAAAATTAAAACTAAATCTATTAGTCTCGTCATTACCTAGCCCTAATTTAAAAATGATTCTTGGTTTGTCATTCTTCCAAACTAACGTCATAATTATGGAGTTTACTCCACTGTTTGAGAATGTACATTAAAAATTAAAACTAAATCTATTAGTCTCGTCATTACCTAGCCCTAATTTAAAAATGATTCTTGGTTTGTCATTCTTCCAAACTAACGTCATAATTATGGAGTTTACTCCACTGTTTGAGAATGTACATTAAAAATTAAAACTAAATCTATTAGTCTCGTCATTACCTAGCCCTAATTTAAAAATGATTCTTGGTTTGAACCTTATGAGCATTGAAACTTCCATATTTCAACACTTATTTTAACGCATTTTTGGGCGTAAATAAATAACTACCGGAGTATGAAAATGGCAAAATTATCACCGTACAGGGATAGACAATTTATTCAAGAATTCAAATAACTTTGTTTTGAATAAATACATCCAGTAGATTTGTCATGCTCCAAGGGCCTGCTCATGAAATTTTACGCACTCGTTTTTATTATAAATCATCGTCTATTAACCTAACCTGTAGGAGCTCGTGGCTAAGTAATTACAGCCGCACGGGTCGATCCATCAGGTTAAGCTAAGTGGATGGGTGACCATCTTTACATACCGAGACTCCTCCGTGCCTCGGAAAGCACGTTAAGCCGTTGGTCCCGGCTGTCATTCATGGATCTTTGACAGTCGTTACGGGTCGTCAGAAGCCCGAAAGTCTGACAACCAGTCTTACCAAGGGGTATCGTATTACCCAGTTACTGGGTTGTGGAGGTCAGACAGGCAGTCGCTCCATGTAAAATACTGGTATTCAGCTACATCCGGTTAGACTGGAAGCCGACCTCAACATTGTTGGGAAAAGGCTAGGCAGATTGATTGTCTATTAATCTAACCTAACCTAACCTTAGCAGAATATCTCTGACCTTTCCACAAACATATTTCATATCGAAAAATAACTGAGAAAACATTAAACCTAATAGACAATTGCATTTCAAGTACATACACTCCTATTACCACCAAATAAGGAAGTAGCACAACATTTCCTTAATCCATCACTGACAGTTATATTAAAACTTTATAAGCTCGATCATAATTAAACTGGAATGACATCATCAATAAACAGTTTTGCAATTACTGCATAAATACATCCAAGTGCGGGATAATTTTAATCAGAAACTTCAAGCTAACAAGATAGGTGACATATCATGTTACTGGGGGTTAAGACGTAGAATTAGAAAGCTGCATAGAAGCGCAATTCATACGCTTTCATTTCTATGGGCGATGCTGCTGAAATTATCACCTACAGCCGGTCAGTTCTGTAAAAATCTCAACATGAAAACTTAGGTGGAGTGTCATTCCCTAGATTAGGTGGAATGACAGATTTGACCTGATGCTAGGGATTGACAGCTCACCTCGTTAAAATGAAAAAAGGGAACCCATAAAAGATCACTCGTCCGTCTGTCGCAGCCAATTTGCTCCGAATCTAATGGACCGAAAATTGCATTCCGAATTCAAAATATTTTTCGACCGGGAGTTTGACTTCTATAAATTCTTAATCTATGGTAAAGGGCAATGTTTGCATCACTATATCGAGTGTAACAAGGACCATGGAGGATTCAGATGGACAGCTTAAGGTTGTAAGGTTATAGGTTAAGCTGTAAGGCTTAGTGGACGGAGTGAGGCTAATGCGGCTGTTGTGTTGATAGCTTGAATTGGCTCCTGTCAGGGGAATTCTGCGTAGTGCCTTGTAGAATATTTTGAACAATTATTATATGCCAGTTACTTCTGTTTTGCATAGTGTGATTGGTGATAGATATAATACTCATTAGTTGTAAGCAAAGCCTGCAACGGTATCTGTGCAAAAAATAAATAATTAAATACACTTTCTTTCACTTGTAAAGGCAGGATAAGAGGATAATTTTATACATTTAACCAAACTTCTGTACCCTATTTATACCAAATAAATGTTTTTTTTTTTTGTTATATTTTGAACTGTACTTCCAATGACATTTTGTCACCTCTCTCTAATCAATAAATACTTGTCATTTTTAGCTTTCAGCAAAATACTTCCGCAAGATAAATAAATAAATAAATAAATATATTCTGCGACATTTCACACAATCTACTCCCAAGCTAAGCAACCTAATGCTTGTGTTATGGTAACGAGATGGCTGATAAACTACCTATTTAGATTTTTTTTTTAGGAAATACATACATATTATAGATAGAATAACACCCAGACCCGGAATAAATACTTGTAGGTCGTACAAATATTTGTCCCGTGCGGGAATCGAACCCGCGACGTTGTTATTTATTTTGAAACATATTTCTGCTTCATATTGAGCACTCGATTAATGTTCACAAATATTTCTCTAAACAAATCTTTACTCAATACATTAAATCGAATTTAAATCATCGACAGCAATTAAGGTGACATTTAAATCATTTCGAAATCTTGATTGGCATGTAAAACAATTAATCGCCATTTAAGACGTAATTATCTTCATTTAAATGATTGCAAATTCAACAATTATGAGAATTAATGCATAATACTTCTATGATGAAAAAACCGGTCAAGAGCGAGTCGGACTCGCGCACCGAGGGTACCGTTCCGATTTCTGAAAAAGTGTGCTATTTAGAGACATCGTTTTATTTTTCCTGTAATCTTTACATAAACTTCTATCACATAGAATAATTTCAGACTTTTCTCTATGCAAGCTTCGGAGATAAGGGGGGGGGGGGGGGGGTATTTTTTTTACATTTTTCATCAAAGTCGAAAACAATGCGGCTCAAAAAAATGAAAAAAAAGGTTTGAGAATGTGCAAACAGCGTTTTTTCATATGATACCCCACATGCCCTAGTAGCCCCACTTTGAATTTTTAAGACCCCTTTTCAGTCCCTGTTCCAAAAAATATACTACATATATTTTTATTTCTTCCTTATTTGCAAAATAGTTGGGTAAATGTCACCTAAAACTGTTCCAAATTTCAAGTTCTTAGCATTAGTAGTTCTTGAGATATGACAGACATACAGATAGACAGACAGACAAACAGACTGAATCGCACCATAATTTTACTATTTTGGTACGGAACTCTAAAAACATAATTTTAGAAGGTTATGAAAAATTATTTGACATCTTTTATTAACTCTTACGAATAGAACGATTAAGTATAATTTGAACGTGTTTTGATTGGTATATTTTATGATAGAAGATTTTAGGAAACCATTGCCAAATTAGTATTGTATCAATGGAAGTCTATCCATAAAAAAATAACTTTTATTTCACTTAATTCTAATTAAAAACCTACCTTTACATTGGCGCCTCTTTTAAGACCTTGCTCTTCTGTCCTACTAGCAAAACCAATACAAGTGATCCAGTGATCTTGAAGAATGGATGTATTAACGTTATTGATAACCCCTCGTTGCGTAGAATTGAAAAGCTTGTCCATCAGATTTCTCTAAATTATTGATCCTTTGCGTAGTAGTGTTCGCAAAGGATAAAATGTGTATGATTCCTTATAGGCGAATTGATTCTTATTGCAGTTTCTTTTTTGGAAGTAAGTTTACATTGTTGCTTGCATCTAATCACCTATACTCCATTTGGAATTAGATTAGAGATTTAAATAAACCTTTTTTACTGTTCGTTCAACCGATTTTGACTTCTATTGCGTTGGTGGCATGACAAATGGCAGCTGCAGTAAACAGTTGGTATTGTAACCACTTTTTGGCCTTTAATGCCATCCTTAATCCTACGGATTAGAAGTCAAAATCGGTTGAACGGACTGTAAAAAAGGTTTGTTTAAATGTCTCATCTTATTGTAAATTAAGTATAGTCTCCTTTAACAAAACAAATGAAAGATTCTCAAATCAAAACTAAATGTCATAAGGAAAGCCGCCTTTTCGATGTTACAGGTATTTCCTGTGGCACTCCGTTTTTTCTGTTTAATTCAAAGTTAGTAAGAATTATAGTAATAAAAATAACAGATACTACACCAGGTGGTATTTTAAAATAGCTATACTTCTGACCTTTAACTATTACCCGTACTATTACTTCGATTACGATTCAAGGTGATATCGTAACTTTAGGAAATATTCCGCATTTATGTCGAATACAATAAAAATCGTTAAATTATATATCGATACAAATAATCAATATAAATGACGATTCTGCTAGGATATGAATGGGGAACGAATTTTATTTGAGTATTAACTTAACTGCTTAATTGTTTTAAGTTTTATTGCGTACATTTTATCTCACTTAAAATATCATAATACTATGAGTTTTTAAGTGAGATAAAATGTAGCTTTTGACGTGGAAACTTAGCTAGGTAGGTATAATAATATTTTTTGCCGTAGGTATTTTTATGCCAGATGTATTAAAACCTAAGTGTTAGGTAGACATGTTGACAAAGAAAGTAAAAACCGACTTCAAAAACGTAAAACGAATAAAATAACTTTCATAAATAACGTAACAGCTTCTGAAGTTAGTGTCTTCAATTCTTCAATGCACCTTGCATTGAAGAATTGAAGACACTAACTTCAGAAGCTGTTACGTTTTTTAAGAAAGTTATTTTATTCGTTTTACGTTTCATCATCATCAAAGAATCATCAAAATTGGTTCATTAGTTTTTCGAGAAAATCGCGGACATACTAACATACATACATACATACGAGACGAATACAGAACCTCCTTTTTTGAAGTCGGTTAAAAATAAAGTAGGATTACAAACCATACTTTACTTTTACGGTAGATTTAATTTATTATTTGATAACATTCATATCCGTTATTGGACATAAACATCTAGTAGTGTTGACGGTGGGTTGAGAAAATAATAAAGGGTTGGTTTATATGCCAATATTGTTGATGTAAATGGCATTAACTATTAGAGCTCAGTAATAATAAGTTCAAAGGGGTCACTGCACGTCAACGTAGACAGTATAATTATTATTAGTAGTTACTATTATAAAGCATAGTGGCATCAACCTCTTATAGATTTTCGGGATGTGGCCCCATAGTAATTATTAGCCTATAATGTTCCCACTGCTGGGACACAGGCCTCCTCTCTGTGAGAGGGAGTCGGCGGTAATCCACCACGCGGGCGCCGTGCGGGTTGGTAGATGTCACATGTCTTCGAATTTTTGGTTCTAGGACATGCCGGTTTCCTCACGATATTTTCCTTCACCGATTTGAAAGCAGAGGTAATGAAATAATTTACGCAAAGTAAAGCGGCTGTCTGGCTTCGAACCTACGACGTCGTGGCCGCTACCCCTTCCTGGGCCACTATACTGCTCTTAAGTGTTAGAGTAGTGGGGGTGGGTGGCTTACTGGCTGGATGTGGCTACTGAAGATAATTTGTTCTGTGAGGATATCGAATAGAAGACCCAGCAATCTGAAGTCAATTTACCCATACAGTATTATCTAACATTTTTATTTTCTTCATTTGGTACAAAATGTATTTATTTATTTATTTCCACATCTTCATAACAGAGTAAATAATTTATTGTGATAGTAATTTTTTATTTTTTATTTTAATGGTTGGTGTTGGTCGGTTAGGTTTTGGTAAATTGTGGAGATGGCGGGCGCGATAGCAGAAGCCTATGTCAAGAATAGGTCTTCTACATGCTGATTACGAAGATACAGCATTAAAACGGTTCTTGTGCACTTGTAACGTTCCAGATAAAGAAATTAATTGTTATTCCTCCCCTCAGGTTCGACCAGGGCAAATCAACGAAAGGCGCGAGCAAGCTGAGACGCGACCTCATAAACGCAGAGATTGCCAACCTTCGAGACTTGCTGCCGCTCCCACCGTCCACCAGACAGCGATTGTCACAGCTTCAGCTTATGGCCCTCGTCTGTGTCTACGTGAGGAAGTCCAACTACTTCCAACAAGGTATGTGATTACTGCTTAACATACTAAATCCTTTGTAAGAAAATATTGAGTAAAGATCATTGGATGGTTTGACTGCTACGAGTATCAATCAAATTACCAAAGAATTTTTATAAGGCGACTAGATTCTGCTCCCGTAGCATCGCATCGCCTGCCCACGCTAATATTACTTCGTTTTCGCTTAGCGTTCTTTCTGATTTTTCTGCTCAGCTCCTAAGGGTCCTAGCGTGATGTTAAGTAGCCTATGACCTTCCTCAAGAATTGGACTATCAAATGCAAAAATATTTTTTCAAATCCGACTGTTAGTTCCAGATATTAGCACGTTCAAACATACAAAAAGATAGATAACTGTGACTTCAGACGAAGCTTTTCTCTGTGTTAAGTCTTTTTTATTCAAAACAAGCAACGTTCAGAATAATTTCAATAACCCATTTTATTTTTTGTGCAAAGCAACTGACTTTATCGGATTATCCGCTTTTGAGTTTATCCGATCCATAAACTTCAGAAAGCCACCCACATACAAAACATCAGTAAAAACAAAACCTCTCCGATTAGAACTAAAACAGAAACGCGTCCCGACTTGATGTAAGTAGTAACATGACAAGCGCTTCGCATCGCTAACGAAGCGTGTTTAAATTAATACGTAATATGAACGAGACACTCCCCGTAACGTGCTCTTGCGCATCCTTTACTCACCACATGATATAGGTATACACAACTACGTAGATATAGATCATATATGGATATGTGCACATATTGTGCACCTGTGGATTTGTTAAGGAAAATGATTGGGTATGATAAGATTCGTTTCTAGAAAGTTTCTGGAAAACAATATTAGCAGTGAGAATGGGGCTAAAATAATAAAAAACAGCCCCACGGGTCAATACATCAGCTTATGTTACGCTTGCCGGGGTTGGTCCGTAGATGGGTGACCATCTTTACGTACCGAGACTCCTCCGTGCCTCCGAAAGTTCATTAAGCCGTTGGTCCCAGCTGTCATTCGTGGATCTTTGACAGTCGTTACGGGTCGTCAGAAGCCTGAAAGTCTGACAACCAGTCTTACCAAGGGGTATCGTATTACCGTAGTACCGTACCGTATATAAAATACTGGTATTCAGCTGCATCGGGTTATACTGGAAGCAGATTTTTGCTGTTAAATAAGACTTGAATAACAAACTTTAGAAAAGCTAAGAAAAAAACTACCTAAGTTTAAGGAAAGATAATAAAAATGTAAGTCTTATAACATTTCTGTGCTTATGCGTAAAGTTTCTATAAAAAACACATAAAATAAGCACAAAAAAATAATTCCCCAATATACGAAGGTTACCAAAGTGTTAGATATATTACGAAACGTACCTTGAATATCTTTATACTCACTTATACCATGATAGGTAACTATCGCGATACGCTAACCGTTTAGAATCTCTCCTTCAAGCTTCATTTACCGTGTTAAGGCAAGGCCGAATTTCACACACGAAACATACACGCAAATATCAACAAAAAATGTGCAAAAAAGTACTAAAAATATGCAATTACGTAACAAAACGAAGTTCTCACGATGAAACAGTTAGGCGGCTACTGTCGGCATAAAAAACAATAGCGTTTCGGTTTTGATAGGAAAATTAGTCTGAATTAGCGGTCCGAGGACCGGCTACCGACTGATGGTTATTGGTCCTAATGGTGCCTGCAGGGAATCGAACCCCAGTCGGGCTGTCACGCCCGTACTGCACGCCAACGTTCGCGGTTCACATGGTTTTACGACGATGGAATTTGAGAAGAACTTTCTGGATTTATTTGTTTGACGATTTAAATTAAGATATTTTTAAATTGAGCATCGTTTATGATGTTTGAGTTCGTGTTTTAAAAGCTCACCCATTGAACTAGAAATACTCAACTCTTGTAATGCCTTGCAATTGCTTATTCAAAAGCATTGTATTGTATTGTATTGATAAAAAAAATGTGATGGATTTCTCATACTCGGTGCTCAATAATTCAATTGTTTCTATTATTATTATTATTGATGATATAGAACTCGGAAGGGGCTTGTGGCTAAGTAATAACAGCCGCACGGGTCGATCGTTTAGGTTAAGTTATGCTAGCCGCGGTTAGTCCGTGGATGGGTGACCATCTTTACATACCAAGAGCCCTCCGTGCCTCGCAAAGCACGTTAAGCCGTTGGTGCTGGCTGTCATTCGTGGAACTTTGACAGTCGTTACGGGTCGTCAGAAGCCCGAAAGTCTGATATCCAATCTGTATTACCAATGGGTATCGTATTACCCTGTTAATGGGTTGTGGAGGTCAGATAGGCAGTCGCTTCATGTAAAATACTGGTATTCAGATGCATCCGGTAAGAGTGAAGGCGACCCAAAGGCTAGGCAGATGATGCTGACTTATTTTAATTTCAGCATCAGCCAAACTACTGAATATTTCATAAAACATTTAGAATAATCAACCAAGGAATTCAAGTTGCGTATCTACGAAATGACCCTCAATAAATAAGCTTTAACCTTTCGTACAATGAATTCCTATCATACATACGTACTTCACTGTCATGTAAGCCAACGTTGCTCACATTTCGCCGAGATTCCCCCGGGACTGCCGAGTTACCGGACTCCGTACCTACTAAGATAGGTTTTGAGTACAACCCTATTCTGGTAGTCGCTTGTTTACCGATGTCGTTGACGTCAGTTTATGTAAAGCCTGATTTACACGGTGTAGATTTAATTGTCAGTGGAGAAGTATGGAAGAAAAAGAGATGCGCCGACCCCATATAAATTGGGATAAGGGCAATAGAATATGATGGTGATTTAATTGCCTCCGGCATGAATTTAAGTTGAGGCAACAATAAAAAATCGGCCAAGTGCGTATCGGACCAGGTACAATGAAGGGTTCCGTAGTTGAGATGAATTTATCCCAAGAACAATCTTAGCTTTGTAGTTGAAAAACATGTTCCCTCATACATTCCTACTGCAAATGTAAATTTGTACGCACAATATTGAGTAATTTACCAAGTTATTTTTTAAGACCAAAGACTTATAAATTTTCCCGTATAAAGTATAAAGATAATATTTCTAAACATAGATTATGTTTAGAAATATTATCTGTATTCTTTTCAAAATTTTAGGCTCGGCAATTTCGGAGATAAAGGGAATGGTAAATTTACATTAATTTTCTGTAAAACTTCCTACTTATTTATTTTAAAATTAATGTAAAATATACTTAAAATCCTCATAAGCCCTTTCATTTTATATGTGACACGGTACAGTTTGCAAAACTCTTTTTTGTAATTTTCCCTCCAAAAGTTAACCCCATATTCAAAATTCATTTATTTACATTACACGTTCGTGTTTGGGTCACAGAAATTCATATGTGAACAAAATTTCAACTTAATCGGTCCAGTAGATTCGTAGCAAATCGGCTGTGACAGACGGACAGACAGATAAACACACGAGTGATCCTATAAGGATTCCGTTTTTTCATTTGGACGCACGGAACGGAACCCTAAAAGTGCATCGTAAGTGAGTTGTTGCTTCAATGTTATTGTATGCCACAGGCAAGACAATTTCATCGTGTAAATGGGGATTTTTATTTCAATTGCGAGCATTTATTTCAAATAGACCTACAGAGCACTTTTGAATTGTCAAGGGGTCTGTCAGTCAGAAAGATGAAGCCCATTCCAAAGCGTAGTAGGTACCTAAGGAGAAGAACAGGCAAGAAAACCCACGGACACTCTTTTAATATCAAAATATGGTTACAAAATATTGGTTACATCATTCATTTTGAAATTATACATGTGAGAACGATGCAGAACGTTAAATAAAGATATAAAAAACAGCAATTCAAAATTTAAGTTAAATTAAAATAAGCCGTGGCAGCTAAGATATGACCAGCCTCCGCTGACAGTATTGGATCCAACGAAGCCAACCAACGTTGGTACCAACCAACGAAGTATTCGATCCAATTGAGACGTAAACTTTAAGAGTAAAAGCTCTGGTTATACTCATAAAGTATAATATCACTACGGAGACATTTTATTGCATGTTCAACATTTTATTAATCCAATTATTCATTCCTGTCTGAACACTTTAAATCGCCCATATCTATTTATAAATCTATATACTTACTAATTAAGTCGCTTTTCGTGTCTGTTTGTGTGGCCGCGTTATTCTTCTAAACTACGCAACAGATTTTGATGCGGTTTTGACTATCATTTAGAGAATTTATTCCGGAAAGTAAGTGATATGTATAATACATTAATATTTAACTTATATATAATATAAATAACTTCATGTTTTGTCAAGTCGTAAAAACCGTGCGAAGCAGGGCTGGGTCGCTAGTCTATTTATAAATTAAAATCGCTTTTCGTTTTATTCTGTGTTACCGCGCTGTTCTTCTAAACTTCGAAACGGATTTTGATGCGGTTTTCACTGTCATTTAGAGAATTTATCCCGTAAGGTATTATGTGTATTATCGTCATCTGCCTAGCCTTTTCCCAACTTTGTTGTGGTCGGCTTCTAGTCTAACCGGATGCAGTTAAATACCAGTATTTTACATGGAGCGACTGCCTATCTGAAGCCTGTCAGCTATGAACTTACCTTATAATAAATAAATAAATGTTTTATCAAGTCGTAAAAACCGTGCGAAGCTGGGGCGCGTCGCTAGTAAAGAAATAAATACTTAAAACTCAATTAACAACTTCATACCATATTTTACATAGAAATTGAATAAAAAACGCTGAAGGTCGAATAGATTTCAAGAATATTAAAATCTATCTTCACATATAGTTGTTTTTTTATTAAACTTCCAAATTTAAGTGGTGTCAATATTTTTTTTATATCGATAAAGAAAACGATTTAGATAAAATGGAATAGCTTAATTTGTCAAAGCTTTAACATTTAAACACCGATAGATTTACGATAACGGTATCGAGTCGGACGTAAGTGAGATTGATTTTAATTAATCAATTTCTGGGGCATTTTGATATGATTTATTACTTATGTATTTAGTTTAATGATATTTGAACAGACGCATTAATAATTATTTATTGCTGAAACATAGCTACAGTGTCTTGGATTAGTTTCTTTTTTATTTTAACAGGAGCCATTATTGTCGATTTTTATAACGTTAATCAACTGAAATGACGCAATATCGATAACTAATAATCGATAAAGAATAGGGGTCCGGGCCACTCGATAAACGTTCGATTGTATACGGGTCGTGGGAAACGCATTTTGCATATGATTTCGCTGAGCCCGCTTCTCAATGATGCTTGACTCCTCCATAGTTTAGACTTTGTTGTTTTATTGGCTAGTTTTATGCTAATGATGGACTATAAAAATAAACTCAAAAAATCCAAGGATAAAAACCCAGAATGATTTCCTTGTGTATTTATCGACTGTTGAGAATAACTTTTTCTGACGATTATTTTATTGAAATTTTATGTTCTTGAAAAAAAAAATGCGATAACAATAAATTGCGCGTGATTAAATCTTTTAATATTACCACATTCCAAACAAAGTAGCATCAGGATACAGAACAGTAATCCAGTACGTTTAACAATCAATTTGTAGCATTAATGTACCCAATAACATACAAAATATGTAGCATAGCAATCAGCCTATAATGTTCCCACTGCTGAGACACGGGCCTCCTCTCGGTGAGAGGGAGGGGGATCTAATAGCGGGATAGTTAATTAGCATATGGTTCAATAACTGTTTTATTTCACTTCATGACGAGGTAATATTATGATTGTGTGTCATTGTTTAAAGTACATATCTTTCTTTTGTTCTTTTTCTCTGTAACAAGTTTGCATAGTAAATTAAATGCGAAAACATGTAATTGGTTACTAGTTGATTAATATGATTATACTGTTTGTTTTCCGATTACAACAAAATTAAATAATTTATTTATCGATACAATTCCCCTCACTATTCCTTACAAATGCTCCGCACTATATTACTCAAGTAGCAGTGCGTAACACCAATCCAGACAATTACAATTCCCAGTGTTACGAGTATAGGCCTAAATGCTGAAATTACCGGCGTGCGTCCCGGGAATTATCGACCACGCACTCCTGTGGTATTTTCTCAACAATTTTTGCATACCACCCTGGGAACTATCGATATGAGAGATCGTTTCTTGTGCCTAATTAACTTGCAGTGCTTGCGAATCGGTTATTTGCGTTTTGTTATGCCGATATGATACAAGGGAGTTCTGTTGTAATTTTAGGTTTGAAATTGCGCGGATTCTTTTGATGTTTTGTTTGTATTGAAAGGTTATTTGTACGAGAACTTTGTAACTGAGAATAAGGATTGTGATCACAATTATCTGTATTCATATTTAACACTACCTTTTGCCCGCAGCTTCGCCCGCGTGGATGTCGGAAAATATCCCACGGGAACGTAGGTACTACCGGGAAATCCTTCCTTATTCCTTATCTACATCATAAAGGGAACCTCTGTGCAAAATTTTGTCTTTCTAGGTTCAAGGGTTTGGGCGGGGCGTTTATGAGTCAGTTAGTCAGTCAGTCAGGACTTCTCTTTTATAAATTTTTGTGTAAAAACCTACCTACTTAAAATCGAACCTAATCATATTTACAGCACAGCAGGCTTATGTATGTATTTCTGTCTAATGAAATCTAATAGCGCTCTTGATACTAAATGCATTCATTTGTTTGTTCCTCAATCCTTGGAAACCACCATTTTATCAACACATTTCAACACAACCAAAAAAAAATTAATCTGCCTAGCCTTTTCCCAACTATGTTGGGGTCGGCTTCCACTCTAACCGGATGCAGCTGAAGCTGCTGCAGTATTTTACATGGAGCGACTGCCTATCTGAAATCCACAACCCAGTAACTGGGTAATACGATACCCCTTGGTAAGACTGGTAGTCAGACTTTCGGGCTTCTGACGGCCCGTAACGACTGTCAAAGATCCACGAATGACAGCCGGGACCAACGGCTTAACGTGCTTTCCGAGGCACGGAGGAGTCTCGGTAATGTAAAGATGGTCACCCATCCATAGACCAGCTCTGGCAAGCATAGCTTAACCTGATGGATCGACCCGTGCGGCTGTTATTACTTAGCCACGAGCTCCTCATTTCAACACAACCATTTAACATAAATAAAAAAATAAAAACTAGTGTTTCAAGTGATTCATCACAACAGTTCAGTGAACATAATTGAACCCGTGACCTCACGATCAGACTTACTGTACTTATTGACTGCCGATCGCAGCACCCTTGGGCTATTGTAGTTTCATCTTGACCTCTGCTTTCCCGCATCAAGATTATCATTATGTATTAATATTGTATGACGTAATTACTTTTAATTATTGCTATTGTCTTAAGTTTGGCAACAAAAGGTATGTTGACCAAAGATTTTGACAGGAATATTACGTTTATAAGCATCTGCTGCTATTTGTCGTTGGTGAACCACTTTTCAACCTTAATACCGTAGTAATAAGGTCTAAAAGTGCTTCACTGCAAATGTCTGCAATGGTACCTATTTAATTGATTCTCAAATAATTCCATTTACATTTCCTAAAAATATAATTCGATACACTAATATACTCGATCGTCTTATACAACATTAGTTTTTGTTTACACTAAACCCGAAAAGGGGTCATTGTACTCATCATTTTGAACAACTTTTTCTGTGGGACCAACCTTGAAATCGCGAAAAAAAAAACAGCTGTCCAGTACATTTTGACGAGTTTGATGTAGATAAATGTACTGAACAGCTGATTTTTTTTTTCGCGATTTCAGGTTTGTTGTCATAGTAAAAGTTGTTCAAAATGATGAGTATAATGACCCCTTTTTGGGTTTAGTATAAACAAAAACTAATGTTGTATATTCCGTATATTTGGGAACCTAGATAGGTACTCTGTAATCCAATCGGAGTAAATACACACTACCTTATGATTAAGTTTGATTTACAAATAATTTTATTTCGTTTGTATGAACTACGATTCACCGGGGGCCTCTTTAGTGTTCGACGGAGGCTTACGATAAGCTCAGTTAGCTGAAGAAATATGATTGAATACATATGGAGAAACATTATTGTATGAACAAATTTTGTAGGATGACAATAACGGGTCCATTCCCAATTAAAGTAATATCAGCCATCGAGATCTATTTATTAATCAGTGGATCCCTTAGTTCCAAAACCACTTTTCATGTTTTTTTTCGCAAGCTCTAACGTAATATTGTTTCTTATAATTAGAGTTGGTTCAATCAAGCCGTATCTAACCACATCTGTCATCCAATAATAACAAACCAACATTTTACAGTAGGTAAGCATTAACAGCGACATATCATAAACAACAAAACAACGACATATTGATAACTTATTGCCAAGCAAACGCGTAATTGAAGGTTTACTTTTTTACACACAGATATCCATACATATAATAAAATAGTAACTTAGAACTTTTGTCCGTTTGTCTGTTTGTATGTATGTGCCGGATTGGCGCAAAAAGGGGTGAATGAATTTGGGTAAAATTTGGCACACCAATAGTTTATGACCTGGATTAAAACATAATTTTACTTTTATTGTACGTTCCCGTGGGATATTTTCCGACATCCACGCGGGTGAAGCTGCGGTCAAAATCTAGTTGATATCTATATAAATAAAAAGAGAAGTCCTGACTGACTGACTGACTGATTGACTGACTCATCAACGCCCAGCCCAAACCCTTAGATCTAGAAAGCTGAAATTTTGCACAGAGGTTCCCTTTATAATGTAGACAAGGAATAAGGAAGGAATTCCCGGTAGTAGGTTCCCTTGGGCTATTTTCCGACATCCACGCGGGTGAAGCTGCGGTCAAAAGCTAGTTGATATAATAAAAGCAGTTTATTATGATTTGTTTCATGTTCAAAGTAGTATTAAAACATAGTTTATTTCAAGTTATAGTTTGCTGTCGGAAGCTAAATATAATGGTCTGATGAAGGACTGCCAATGCTTATATCATTGCGTGTTAATGCAGTGTTAAAGTGTTCTAAGTAAGGTTGTTTTTAATGGGAGATCGGTTGGACTTGGAATGCTCTTGTCGATCAATCATTACTTGAAAATTTTAACAGCATTTTTTGTATAAATTAATTTCGTTGTAAACATTAAGAAGTCAGGGGGCATGGCCGTATGGCAGCTTCTTGTACAGGAAGTTGGATTCAGAATCCGAACCGACTTTTAATGATTTTAAACCGAAGATCACGTCTAAACTAATAGTGATAATGATTTAGAAAAAATATATGTTAAATTAGAGCATTTTCTTAATAACTTTATCTGTTAATGTTTTAGATTATGTCTATATTATACAGTGTAAATAATTTTTAAAGTTATGTCTAACGCGGATAAAAAACTGAGAATCACGCAAAAACTATCAATTTAATTTTTATGAAACTTTCAGAATTTTAAAGATAATTTAATTGTTTATCTTTTAGTATACGTGTTTCATTAAAATACCTTTTATTTGTCGATAATAAATTAATAATGCGTCTAATTTGGGACAGCGCTCCTTGATGGGCGAGTCCTATTACTGGCTGGACGTACGACGCGTTGCGTGAGCTCAGCACAGAACACGCAAGCTAACCACTCAAGGCCGTTTGGATATATGGGATTCTACTTCTCATCAACAATATCCATGTCCAGAACCAGGTACCAACAACGTTGGTTTGGAAAGCTTGGGTCGTATTAGTGGTCTATATGTTGGAAACTTTGGGTAGAAGTCCACATTTCAAATGACGCCTAGGTTGTCTACAGCACTTTGAAATTGATGATGAAGTCTTGGAACTCCTCGATCGTTGCTTAATTTGATAATTCTTTTGAAATGCAGTGCCAGTCATTCCAATACAAGTTAACCATAAGTGAATGACAAACAGGTCGGCAGGATGGTACAAGATTTCAATTTAAAAAATACTCAGAGGACTAAAATAACCCTATCTCTAAGGTCATGGCTACACACGAAACGATTCTTCCACATAGCAATAATTATAATAAATATTATGTGCCAGCAATTTGCGATTCGTCTCGAGACGACCTTGCCGATGAATTTGTACGAAATGATCACTTTTGTTCACAAAAATTACATCGATTCATTCATATAATCGAGTAATCATAGCTTTTGTGTGGTCATTATCTTTGTGATCGAAATAATACAAAAAACATTATAGTGTACCATACTGTACACGATTCATACATATTTGTTAGTAGCAGTATCATATGCTCGAGGCTATAAACAGTTGTTATTTGTGATTCAAAAAAATCAATGTAGTAATATTCACAGTAGCTGCATAATTGAGTCGAATTCAAAGAACAATACTACTTGAATCATGCCTGGAAAAAGGCTATTTGAGAAGGAGTATACTTCTGCAACCAACCAAAAGGTCTCATACCATAAGTTCCTCTTTTTATCGAAGTATCCATACAGAAGTTTAATGCGTATGGAAAAGCCTAGGTTTTTGATCAAAAACCTGAATTTGTCATAAACCTGCGACATATACACGGTCGTCAGTGTTTTATGGATCGCTATGAAAGATCGTTGATAGGCACGTTTTTAACCGTGCCGTGTCTAAAGAGCCTTATATTATAAAGAGGTAAAATTTGTGAGTTTACTACTGAAACTATTCCGAAAATGCTTTCACAAATAGGATGATGCATTATCCCTAAGTTTCATAGCCAGTCATAGGCATATATATGTTTTATGGTAAAATTGACTTAAACGCGTAAAAAGTCGCGGACAGAAGCTAGTGTTTTATAATTGTGACAGGCAGAACAAAAATACATTTAATATATTATTATGAGTCAGCACAAGTGCTCATAAAATCAAACGTACAATATTTTGTCTAGATTCCCGCCAGGTGGGTACTTAAAATTTATTATTATTACAAATTAATCATTACAGGCAAGTGTTGATGATCAAATAGGTAGTATTCGATCAGATAACAGATAACCTCCAATTTTATTGGACATTAAACACGAGTAAATAAATATTTCTCAACATACATCAACTTTATCATAAAAAAATGTTAGTAAATTAAAAAATTGTTCCTTGATCAACGCGTAGATAATTTCATTGCATGTTTTGATTGGTGGTGTGAGAATTTTGATTTATTTATTAAAATTATGATCTATGTTGTACTCGAAAAGCTTATGATATAAATATAGTAATTATTTTTATTTCCGTGCGGAATTGGGATATAAAATAATAACAGAGTTAAATAATAAAGGTTTTCTGTAAAAGCTACATAGTGTGTACCTTAAATAAAAGTTAGTTTTCAAAAAATGAATTCAGCAAGTAATAAGGTAATAAACCAACTTAATAATACAACCAGTCAACAATGACATAGGGTGGTGAGTTATGTACTATTGAAATATTTGCAGAATGTGTCACCTTACTCACGATGCGGGAATTGCATACATTGCATAGTCCTTCCAAACTTAAACCATAAATTCTGCGCTTGCGACGAAGATCTTATTTCTAAATCTCTTCAAAAATACAAACAATTCAATTACCCCTCACAATTAAAAAAGCAAAAAAGCCACCTTATCTCTGTTTAAAATCTAAGCCAATCCCGTATAACCTACAAAGATTGAAGCTAAGGTAATCGTGATAAGCGTCCGCGCATCAACGTATGATTACTCGGTGCGCGGGCGCAAGGGAGCGGCAACACCGACACTTAGCGGCCTATTATCGACGTATCGCAATTGTTTGTTCGTTTGTGTGTACAATTGCACTATAATTAGAAATAATTACTGGGAGTAGGTAGTAAATTGTGGTGGTAGGTACTTGTCTAGGTACGGCTAGTGCGGGAACGTTTACACTTTTGCTTTTGTTTGTTTGTGTTAAGTTGCTCAGTTTATAAATAAGAACATTATAGCTTCGATAGGTTTTCTCGAAAAATAACTCCCTGTAAGAGAGACAGCACTTTTTTGACATGACATGTTCAAGACAAATACGAATGTACGAACAGATGTCTTGAAAAGAAAGAAAGAAAAAGTACTTATTGAGACTCGCACAGGAAGATCACAAATTAAACCAAACATTCATAAAAAATAAATAATAAAATAAAACAACAAACGTAAAATGAAATTAATAAAAACAGAAAGTCCCGTACGAGGTCAAAAGGAAACTCCTTTAAAAGTATGATTTGAAGTTTCCTGAAACCTTTAAAAAAAAGTTACGCACGGTAAAAACAAACAGACTACTTAAAAACATCACTGTAGCATTGATACTTCAGCTGAAAATTATACATTGATTAATCTGCATAGATACAAAATATTCATAACACCTGAAAATGACGTCACATAACCTGATGCATTCAACACATAATTAAACCACAATATAAACAATATTAACACTCATTATCACTACTTAACACTATATATACATAACTACAAGTAGTATATAAGTAGTGCGAACGTTAATCCAATTAGTGTCCGCCTTGCTATGTCACATTACCATATGATTTGAATTTTAAAACAGGCAGAAAATTACATGGAACCTGTTATGGGAACAGGTGGATAGCTTCGCTAATAGATATAGGTGTTGCCTAAATATAATTAGTGGTTTTGTTGAGTTAAATTAGCGTTTATCCTAATTTATGTTAGACTTGCTTAGACTGTGTGCACACTAGAGAGATAACAGTTTGGTCTTGTGTCAAGTTTTTCCGTATATTTTGTCAGCTTTGAGGATGTGACTGTTTTTTTTACGAGTGTGCATTAGACCATTTTTTTTTTCGTAGAGCAAAAAAAAATCTAGACTCAGCCTGGGCGTTTGTAATGTGCGTATACCGTATCTCTCTTCTGTCTCCTGTTTGTGACTATTGGAACTAGAAATAATTATTTTTTCTTACTTCTCCAATTATTCTCCGTTGCGGGTTCCAGACATTTAAAATGCTTCATAATATCTGCTGGACTCGTTGAGCTTTATTGCGTTTTCGCTTTTGCTTCTCTAGGCGGCCGGTTACCTCTACTTTGGGTCATGACTTCGATTCCATAGAAATAGTTATCTGAGCTTTTATGTAAATATTCATGATGATTCGTATGATTTAAGTCTGTAAGTAATATTACGACACAGCAGTAGGTAATGTGGGGTTTTTTAATGTAAAAAGCTGTGTATTAATCAATTGACTGATTAGCTCCACAAGATGTAGCCAATAAACACGCTTAATTCGCATAACACGATACACCGTGACGCAAGACTTTCTGGTCTTACTCGCAGTATACCCTGCTTCAAATCGAGAAGTTCTAACAACTAACAATTCTACATTTAATTATATCTGTAATTTATATGGTATAAAGTATTCTAACTACTTTCTTACAAGTAACTAATTTGTGGTACAGCCAGCAAGAAAAGTCGATTAACACTTGTGTTTTCTAAATTTTAATTAAGTATTTTTCTCTATAATTAAGTTATAGAGAAAAATACTTAATTAAAATCGGAACAGATGTAAATTTTAAAGAAAATTAACTCTTATCTAATAAATGAAATGCTAAAAAGCAGTTTATCATATCATTTCGTGTTAATTTAGATGATCTCAAAAAGTAGCAGTGTTAACCGACTTCTGTTGCTGACCGTACTATTGGACATTCAAATTACCAAAACTTTCGTTTAATGTGGAATATGGAATATTCTAAAACCGCGTCCTAACTAAAAGCAATCGTCGCGTTCAAATGTCACTTTTCATTCAGTGAATCGAAACGCGTGGCCGCGCCGAAATAGGGCGCCTTCTAATTTTCCGAATATAAAGTGACGTAAGAACGCGACAATCGCGTATTCACACGACGATCGCTTTTGCTTATGACGCGGGGTAATTTGAAAGACTAGGTAGTTAAAGGTTTTTAGACAAGGTGTTATGTATTAGGTACGTTAAGTAACTAAAGAAATTGTTTAAGAAAAATAAATTAAAAAAAAAAAAAAAAAAAGTTCTGCTGTCTCATTTTGCTGACTTTGCATGGTGATAGCCAGCAAGAACCGCAAAAAAGATTCATAAAAAAGTTTTAGGTCCAGTAACTAACTGAACTTATCACGTTAAGACACTTTTAGCAGAGCTTTTAAATGTCATCCAAATCCGTTCAGCCATTTTAGCGTGAAAGCCAAACAAACTCACTTTCGCATTTGTAATATTAGTTAGGATGATTTCAGCCTATTATTATCCCACTAAAGGACAAAATACGAACTTATAGGTACAGAGAAACAACCAGCTCTAGAACATAGAATTTATTCTATCATTGTACTCACTTAATAAGTAACATACGCACGCTATATTGCTAATTCTAAGGTGATGATTCACAATACAATACTGCCCCAGGCAATTTATTTCAAGAGTTATATATTTATTGCCTACCGTATCTGTTAAATCTTTCACATTAATTTATTTCAATTCTATAAATTAATAGTTTGAAATTAAAAGATTGAGGATTTGACTAAATGTTTTTTGAGTTGACTTCAGGAAATTGATTCTAAAGTACAATCACTTTTCCTGCAGTGCAGTTCGAGACAAAAATTGACCGGTCTGAAAAGAAAACATTTCATTCTTTTAGATAAAAAATATTCACCAGACTCTGAATTCGATACACATAGTTTCTTAAATATGTTTTCAGAAATTCTACTTTAGTCTTAGATCAGCTCTAAAACTACAATGCTTTGCAGTAATCAATCACTAAATCAAAAAAACCCATTTCATCAACCACAAGTGTTCACAATTTCACCTCAACTAAAAAGGCCTAACCTCAAAGCCGGTTTTGACAAGCAACGCCAGGCGGCAAGCCATACTTGTGGGTCAAGGTTCTTAGCAATCTGGGTCCTATTCATAGCATACGCCCCGAGATTTATGGCAACATTTGTTCACTATCATTACGTACCGACCTCACAATTGAATATTATTTTAATAAATGTTGTTACTTATTATGTTATTTCTTACGACTGTATTGAAAAGCCTTGAATTGATAATGGGAATCGCTGATATTTTATTCTGTTTGACATTGTGTAGGGGATAAAATGTGCATGGATACAGTCTTATATTAACTTACTTGGGCATACATGATAAGTATGACGTTTAATCATCTATACTTATTGTAGTTTAATTTAGACACTTATAATAAAATAAAGTCGCTTTTCGTGTCTGTCTGTGTGGCCGCGTTGTTCTTCTAAGCTACGCAACAGATTTTGATGCAGTTTTCACTATCATTTAGAGAATTTATTCCGGAAGGTTTTTATGTATAATACATTAATATTAAACTAGTTCTTTATTTAAATAGATCTAAAAAGTTTTTTATTTCTCTATTATAAACAAAACTTAATTAAAATATACAAGCTAATACTAAATTATATATACTATGTACAAGTATATAGTAAAAAAGGGGGGAAGAGCTCATAGGGCGTCACAAAATTCGTCCGCATCGCTGTCAGTGGGAAAAGTGCCCAACTTAAACTTAAATACTCGTTTAATAAAGAAACCTCGACGTTTTGTAAAGTCGTAAAAACCGTGCGAAGCAGGGGTGGGTCAGTAGTATTATTATAAAGAGTATTGCTTGCCAGCAATTTTGTCATCTTATCTTGACTGTGTAGGAAGTTCTTCCAAAAGGCAAAGTTACTTGGACTATATCTGAAAACATTCTAGTATTTTGTGCATCAATGGAATGCGCAGGAGTCGATGACGTTATACCTACAAGCTTCTGTATAACTGTTTATTTATTAACTTACCGCGTCAATATTGCTAAAGAAAAATTAATAATACGCATGATGATGCTGCATATAAGTCATGACCATCTATACATAACGAGACTCCTTCGTGTCTCGGAAAGCACGTTAAGCCGTTGGGGCCGGCTGTCATTCGTGAATCTTTGACAGCCGTTACGGGTAGTCAGAAGCCCGAAAGTCTGACAACCAGTCTTAACAAGGGATATCGTATTACCCAGTTTTGTAGTTCCGATAGGCAGTCGCTCCATGTAAAATACCGGTATTCAGCTGCATTCGGTTAGACTGGAAGGCGACCCAAAGGCTAGGAAGATGAATATGATGATTCATAAGTTATCACTTTAATATTATAAAGGCGAAAGTTTGTGAGTGTGTGTGTGTGTGTATGTTTGAATGTTTGTTACTTCTTGACGCTCAAACGGCTGAACCGATTTGGATGAAATTTGGTATGTAGATTAGCTTATGCCCTGTATTAACACATAGGCTAGAGTTTTTATCCCGGTCTACACGGGTGAAACCACGGGGCGCAGCTAGTAATATCTAAGTTATACCTTAAAATGCTGACTCACAGTTCAAACATGCGTCGACGCATAAAATAATTGATTTACTCAGTAGGGCCAATTTACACTGTAATAAAACTAAATATTTCGCGTGCACCCATTAACCCAAAAATAGGGTCACCATTAACTGGTTCATTTTACAACTTGACCTCTCTTTGTAGACTAAAACTTATACAACACAAATTTACAACATTCTTAATTAAATTAATAGTCAGTTAACTATTCTAGCAACAATTAACGCCTTGGGTAAGGTCGGAAATAATAATAATAATTTTTTATTCATATCGATTGATACAATCGATTACGACACGCGTTTAATCGATACAATGGGCGATTCGAATCGATGAAAGACGTTTGACGTAGAGTGTATATGAGGAACATTAATACCTTTTTGTTTCGAGTTAAAAGTTTATCAATCAAGTATCGTAATGCATTGTTTTGAATATCGATTCATAGAAGTTGTTCTGTTGTTCTGTAATCTGAATAGGTAGCTATTGAATAGGGGGGTTATATAAGAAAATTATTGCTTGTGTTTTAATATTGATTTGGGTTATGTAGTTTTTTTAATGGGGTAAATATCGTCGCTAATCTAACTAAGTGACGTAACTTATTTGAAGAAAATTTTACAGGGCAAGCTATTTTTCTTCTTTTTTTTTGTAAACTGTGGATATATCGGTCTCGATTTTTGCAATATCATGGAGACCGTAAGGCATAGGTACAGATTCGACGATTAGACTTGGAAAATGTATCAAATTACTATAGTTAGGTCGGCTATCGGCTTAGTCCAAAATGTCAGATACGTCAATTAGTTAAATTAGCGACGATATGACTGTCAAGATTTGTCAAGTAACCTTTCATGATGCTTGCTTCCAGAACTCAGGTAACGGCCTTAAGAAACGGTACATAAATTTTGCTAATATAGACAAGAGGTGGCAATACAATAAAACTAAACTAACCCGATCTAAAGTAGTGGCCTGCACCAAGTGCAAAGGGCAACTGATGGAAATCCGACTACTGACGAAACACGAAGTTTGCCGAGGGACATTAAGAAAATAGTTATACTGTACATAGCTGCTATAAGTTACTGAGTAAACTTTCCTAAAAATAACGCAGAGATCACCAAGTTGTTTTAAACTTATCGCTCATTCCGTGAAACCTAGATATTTATCACCATAGCCACCTTAGAGGATAGTCCTTTAATTTGCAGCCATACAATCCTTACTATCCTAACTAATAATATTATAAATGCAAAAGTGAGTTTGTTTGTTTATTTGTTACGCTTTCACGCTAAAACGGCTGAACGGATTTAGATGAAATTCGGCACATGGGTAGACCATGACCTGGATAAGGACATTGGATACTTTTCATCCCGATATTCTCACGGGATCGAGACTTATGCGGGTGAAACCGCGGGGCGCAGCTAGTAATAACATAAAAGCGAAAGTAAATATGTCTGTCTGTTACCTTTTCACGCCTAAACCACTCAACCGTCTGATGGATTGGTCGCCTTTGACCTATAGAAGGATATAGGCTACTTTTCATCCTGGATATTTGTATTAAAAAACCAGCCAAGTGCGTGTCGGATCACGCACAATGAAGGGTTCCGTAGTTGAAAAGAATTTATCCCAAAAACAAACTTACATTAGATATAAAAAAAAAAAAAAAATTATGTCATAAAATTACAAATTCTCAATTTTCGGACTTTTTCCTTTACTTGTGCTGGGATACCTTGCTTCTTGCCAAATTTCAATATTCTAGGTCAACGGGAAGTACCCCGTAGTAGTATAGGTTTTGATTTACTTGCGACAGTTGCGAGTATCAAAATGTGTCGCTAAATGGCCGTATTTTTTTATTGCGTTGACTTAGAAGCTTGAGTTTTTTAGAACTTCAAGAAACTAAAGACTTACGTATTTGATATTAATTTCAACTTGATACCTTTACGCGTTCCTGAGAAAAAGGGTCTTGACAGACTGACAACTTTGAAAATATTTTTTATGTGATAGAATCACAAATTATCAATTTTCGGACTTTTTCCTTTACTTGTGTTGTGAGCCCTTGTTTCCTGCCAAACTTCATGATTCTGGGACGACGGGAAGTACCCTATAGCTTTTGATTTACTTGCGAGTATCAAAAAATGACGCATAAATGGCCGTATTTTTTTATTGCGTTGACTTAGAAGTTTGATCTATTCAGAACTTCAAGGGACCATAGACCTACGTATTTGATATTAATTTCAGCCTGATATCTTCACGCGTTCCTGAGAAAAACGGTCTTGACAGACAGACAGACGGACAAAAAGTGATCCTTTATTGGTTCCGGTTTTTCCTTTTGAGGTACGGAACCCTAAAAATATGTAAAACACGCGGACGAAGTCGCAGCAAAAGCTAGTCCTTAACAATTATAACCACACATTAACATTTACACACAACACAACACAATACAGCACTCAAAACAAAAGTCTCGTCCATCACTTACATCCATACATGACCTTAAATTCAAGTACCGATCGCACTTTCAATTGTTTTAATATAGAAAAAATAATATTATTTAGTTACGGAGCAAAAGGTCACAACAACCGGTAGTGCTGATGATTTCATCAATGTTGTACGTTCACACCGGACTCAAGTGTTGAAACGCAATTAAGGGAATATAGGATGTAAGGTGGCGGATGTTTTGGAGTACTTTTAGGTTCAAATTTAGTAGACTTTGAGTGTATGAATAACTTCAAAAGTTTTGCGTCCTTGTTTTTGCTTTTACTGTCTCGTTGGACTGGAGAGGAGCTCGTGGCTAAGTAATAACAGCCGCAAGGGTCGCTCCATCATGTTAAGCTACGCTTGCCGGGGTTGCTCCATGGAGGGGTGACCATCTTTACATACCAAGACTCCTCCGTGCCTCGGAAAAGCACGTTGAGCCGTTGGTCCCGGCTGTCATTTGTGGATCTTTGACAGTTCTTACGGGTCATCAGAAGCCCGAAAGTCTGACAACCCAGTACTGTACCCACCCACCCAGTACCCAGAGTACCCAGTTACTGGATTGTGTAAATGTTATCAGGTTTTTCTGTTAGAATTTTTTCAGTAGCAGCCCCGTGTTTGCATTTTTTCCACTTAGTGGCAAAACCCCTCTGTCAGCTGTTGTAAAGAAATGTTGTTTTACTATAATCTACCTACCCCTTCGGGGTACTTAAGCGTGATTTAAGTATATGTTATTTTTATAAAAAGTTCATCAATCGATAGTATCTACTTAGTTAAACAGATAGTTGATACCTACTTGAAGAATCGTGTAAATATAATAGGTCTTTACCTATGAAATTGCCGTTTTGTATGAAAAAATTTAAACGAATTTTTTTTTTATGTATTTTTTATTTGTATTAATCGAAGTAATCACCCATGCAATCAATGCATCTTTGCCAACGCAGTGGCAGTTTATTGATGCCCTTCTTAAAGAAATCAGCTGGTCGGGAGGCAACAAATTCTTCAAAGGCATTTTGTACTGCCTCTCGGGTATTGAATTTTTTTCCCGCCAAGAAGTTATCCAAATTCTGGAAAAAGTAGTAGTCTGTAGGCGCAAGCTCTGGTGAGTAGGGCGGATGACGGAGAGCTTCCAACCCCAGTTCTTGCAACTTGGAGACCGTCTGCTGTGCAGTATGAGGTCACGCGTTGTCGTGCAGGAGCAGCGGAGACGAGCGATTGACCAATGCTGGTTGGAGATGTGCCAGCTTCTCCATCATTGTGTTCAGTTCTTCACAGTACACATCTGCAGTAATGCTCACCCCGTTTGGTAAGAAGCTGTGATGAATCACACCGGCGCTAGACCACCAAACAGTGACCATAACTTTTCTAGGGGTAAGTTTTCGTTTAGGGCATTGTTTAGGTGCTGAACCAGGATCCAAGCAACTTGCTGAGCGCTTGCGGTTATCAAACAGAATCCATTTTTCATCGCAGGTAACAATGCGGTTCAAAATTCCTTCATTTGTGTGTCTGTTGAGCAGTGCAAGGCACGTCTCGACGCGTACTTCGCGCTGGCGATCATTGAGTTCGTGGGGCACCCATTTGTCAAGCTTTTTTACCTTGCCAATTTGACGCAAATGGACCAATATTGTTTTGACGCTAACGTCGAAAGCTGCTGCTAATTCAGCCGTAGATTGTGTATCATCAGCTTCCACAATCGCCTTTAATTCGTAATTGTCGACCAAAGTCTTCGGACGACCGCGAGGTTCATTTTTCAGGTCGAAATTTCCAGAACGGAAGCGAGCAAACCAATAACAGGTGGTGCGTTGGTTTGTAGTGTTAGCTCCGTAAACGTCGTTGATGTTGCGTGCCGCTTGTGCCGCGTTGCTGCCACGACGGTACTCATATTCCATAATTACTCGAATTTTTAACGTTACCGCGCCCCCCGGTCTACTCCTTGATATACAATGGTCTCTGTTGCACCATGTAACATGAGGCAACAGGGGCTAGTGTGAATCTTTGGGTTCATTCGAGAAATCGAGTCTGGTTAAACCACGCTGGGATTGGTGCATTTCATTCATTCATTCATTCATATCCATGATGACGAAAAAGATTGAAATGCGAAAAACAAATGACTACTTTTGGAAAAAAAAACCATGTTTTTAAAATAAAATTAATTTGAAATTAGAATTCTTAGCCAAACAAAAATTATTTTGATTTGAAATGGCCAGTACTGCAGAACGGCAATTTCATAGGTAAAGACCTAAATATAAATAAAAATAGAAGTTCTGACTGACTCACTCATCAACGCCCAGCCCAAACTGTTGGAACTAGAAAGCTGAAATTTTGTACAGAATTTCCCTTATAATGAAGACAAGGAATAAGGAAGGATTTTTGTTCCCGTGGGATACTTTCTGATATCCACGCGGGCGAAGCCGCACGGGAAGTGCTAGTCTAAAATAAAATAAGTAAAATACATCACAAACAAATCTAACGTTAGTTGGATAATGTTGAAGGCATAAAATTGCAGATCTAAGTAATTGCAGTATTGATTGATTGATGCAGCTTGGTCGTGTTTGCTTTCAATTAGAAGATCATAAGTTTACGTCCACTTGTAGCTAATCTATCATTTACTTAGAGACTTAAATGGATTAGTCATTTGATGCTTTTTTATGAAACACTAATTATATTTCTTATGAGGTTTTTATTATTATTTTATTTTAATTTAATTTATTAATGTTATCAATTTTTGTTTTAATATTATTAGAATGAAATGTTTGTTATTTTTATTGTTTAGCATGAGTTACCAAAAAATATTAATAGTTTTTTAATAATTGTAATTTATATCCTTTTTCGCTTTACGTAAAACGTATTATGTAAAACCATCCTAAACTGTAGTGAAAGTGCTGACTAAAGAACACGTGAATTAAGTGTCTTCCCCTTAACTTAAAGTGAATAAGAAAGACGTTATTGGACGATTTCTTAATTTTATAGTTACTTAGCAGTTTAAGATATATTTAAATTACTTATTAGCGAATAGGCTAGATTGTAATATGAATAAAGTATGTATGGTACTTTATACAGGGCTATTTTTAAATGACTAGCTAAATTTTCACAGGGTGTTCTACCCATGAATATGAACAACTTTCACTAAGGGACCAACTTTGAAATCACGAAAAAAAATCAGCGGTTTCCTACAAAAGTTCAATACCTACTCGATCAAAATGTATGAAACAGCTGATTTTTTTTTGCGATTTCAAAGTTGGTCCCATAGTGAAAGTTGTTCATATTCATGGGTAGAACACCCTGTGAAAATTTAGCTAGTCATTTAAAAATAGCCCTGTATAAGGAAAAAAAAATGTAAAACCATAAATGGTGCATGTTATGTTAGCCTGTAAGTAATTGTTGCACTTATAAACGTAAGTACTGTTAGCGAAGTCATTTGAAATGTTTAATGTAAACAATTGTTGGTTAACCTAAATAAATAATATTATTGCCACTCGCCTAAGGTACTATGTTTTTGGTCAAAAAAGTTGTTTCCATAAATACTTTTAGCTTGGATGGAGTTTATATCTAATAGGTATGGAAAAAAAACTATGTGTCAGAAAGAACAAACTGAACCCGTTTGAAAAAAGCCCATTTGAAGAATCAATTACGTATTTTTCACGTTTCATTTTAATGACCATTTTGCACTTCGACTAACTGTTGAAGATAAAGATGAAATTGAGTACACGCAAGTAGTGCAGAGGTACTACTGCTATATACAACATTATTTTTTGTTTACCCTAAACCTCTTAAGGGGTCATTGTACTCATAATTTTGAACAACTTTTACTATGGGACACACTTTTACATTTATCTACATCAAACTCGTCAAAATGTACTTACTGAACAGCTGATTTTTTTTTTGCGATTTCAGGTTTGGTCCCATAGTAAAAGTTGTTCAAAACGATGAGTAGGTACAATGACGCCTTAAGAGGTTTAGTGTAAACAAAAACTAATGTTGTATAAGAGGCATGAGAATTAAAATGAAAGCAAAACGGATTAACATATAAAACCGTCATAATCTTATAATACCCGTTCACACTTCGCAAATCACATTGCAACATTTTGTATAACATTGAATCAATCCGCGTTTGTTCAGACTTGTACATAATGTACATCTATACATAGACGAGACCGTCCTGTCATTACTATTGCGAATGTAATATAATTAAAATTGATGACTTAATCATGAAGCGCGCTGTTTTGATCGATGGATTAATGAAAAGAAATATCATATTTCATTCATGTTTACTTCGCAATTTTTATTTGTCAATGTTGACAGCCAATCAAGACGGAATGTGAGTGATTTATTTAGAAATTAAGTGCTAGTGATCAAATGTTGTGTGTTTGAATAATTTGAAGGTAATTGCGATGTTAGTAGGTGTAATTTAAATAACGTACAACCTCTTAAGGGGTCAATGTACTCATCATTATAAACAATGTTTAATATAGGGCCAAACTTGAAAAGGTGAAAAAAAAATTCAGCTGTTCCCTACCTTTAAGTTCGCATATCTCGTCAAAATGTAGGAAACGGATGATTTTTTTTTCGCGGTTTCAGGTTTGTTCTCATAGTAAAAGTTGTTCATAATGATGGGAATCCTAATGAGGTGGTGTGTTATGTAAAATACACCATTTACGTGGTTTTATTCAGCATCGTGTACAATACAGTAATAAATCTTTAGGTGCATATAAAAGACATCAACGCGTCAGTCAAAAAGGTACAAATTGTTGAAAAATAAAAATTTAAGATGTTGTAATGTCCAAAATAACCTTGTATAGCAAGACTAATACTTACCATGTAATAAAATACTAACAGGTGGTTACATTACGTAATATCTTAATAAACAGTTAGAATTTTCCCGAAGATACAAGGCGATTTATAAAACACATAATTATATGTTTAGAAAAATATTGAGTGGCATCGAGTTTCACCACTTCACACCTCCATTTTCGACGATTGCAGCGTATTTAACGTATCTATAGATAATTTTAATAATAGATCTCATAATTATATTAACCGACGTCGCCGCCCAACTGTTGCTCTATCTAATTTCTAATCTAACTACAACTTAATTAATAGCCACTTGTTGAAATCGATTTCGAGTTTGATTTATAAATCGAATGACCTGTATTTATGCAGCCTATCGATTCGAATATATTACATCGATTAAAAATAACACGTACCCGTATGTTTTGCTTAATTTTGTTTATTTGATGGAGCATTTATCGGAATGTTTATTTTTATTTTTTTTTAAAGCGAAATGTCAAGGGGATCAAATAATTATTTGTTTACAGATAAAATGGTATATCAATACGTGATGATTAATTATACTCTCAACGCGTTTCGAAGTAATTAATGTTCCTTGACATAGTAACAGCAGGTTTGATTAGTGATCTTATATTAAAAAAAAAAAACAGAATCAATTAGTTATTGAAGTACTTAATTTGTTTATTTCTGTGAATTAAGATGTATTTTATTGTTGTAACATCCCAGCTTCTATCGATGTAGAAAAGTTCCATAATTCATGTTTTTTTAAATAACTTCGCTGTTTATTATGTCCAAATCATGAAACTCAATTTAATTATTTTTGTATAATACTTCATTTTTTTTTCTCACCAATAAAAATTACAATTACAATCACACAATTGTACAAAGGGGAACTTAATACCATAGACAATTTTGAACTGAAAATTTCATCAGGGTCTTCCACAAAGTAATTTGTGTTACTTTCCCTCA
This sequence comes from Cosmia trapezina, assembly GCA_905163495.3. Lineage (NCBI taxonomy): Eukaryota > Metazoa > Arthropoda > Insecta > Lepidoptera > Noctuidae > Cosmia > Cosmia trapezina. The sequence goes on from LR991042.1 coordinate 14,292,709, forward strand.
TAGCTACAGTATTTTTATCTCACGAAGTGATACGTGCTTTACTTGTGTTCACCAAGAGTACTAACAAGCTGTGAATGTGTGCGTGAAGACGAGTAGCGTCAGCACATAACACACACACGCACATCCTCACACACACTTCTTTCTTCGCCATTGTCTTTGACGGTACCGAGAGCTCTACGCGCTGTGCGCTTACACACACATTCACAGCGTGTTTGTACACCTGGTAAACACAAGTAAAGCACGTGTCTTTTCGTGAGATAAAAATACTATAGTAAATACAAGCTCAGGCAGTCACTCCATGTAAAATACTGGTATTCAGCTGCATCCGATTAGACTGGAAACCAACCCCAACATGGTTGGGAAAAGTTTAGGCAGATCGATTGTTACATACATTCAGTAGAAGACATTAACACAAGCAAATATTATTTAACTCCCACAGCTGCAACGAATCCCAGGCTACTCTAATTACCAACAATTTCTCCCACAGTTTACGTACCCATCAAACTTTCAAAGAGCCGTCAATTTGTGCCCAAAGTAACGGCCCCCTCACACGAGTCTGTTGGCATGACAAGCCAATCTGTTTGACGCATTTGAAACGTTAATTGCGACTTAGACAGCCGGTGTGAAGGTGACCTTAGGATGTGTTTAATGTTACGTAATTGTGACAGCTGGTGTTTGTTTCTTGGGTTATTTGATTGATCTAAGTGTTGTCAACATTAGGCATTTTAATATTAATTGCTGCTTAGTAAATCTACGTTCATATTACAGACATTAATAGGTATGACGCATGTTTAATAACTCTGTTATAAAATGCAGAAATATTTTACAATACAGTAAATTATATTAAAGAAGATCCTCGATTATCCATTCTAAAATTTTATTTTTCATTTTTTTAAGAACAAAAATACCATTAAAATACTTTTACTAAACTTTTAATTTCATATTTCTTTCACTCTTAAGATAAATAGTAATGTTACTCGCCAATCAAATAAACATTGCACACAACTGTAAATAAATTGCTATCTTCTTTGACGAAATACAACGTCCACTTAGCCCCCTGTTACACAATTCCCAGCAGTCCAAGTTTTAAAAGATACAGTTAGCCCCACATATCCCACACATACTAATTAAGCCACCAGTGTCCACACCCTCAGACTGACAGACAATAGACTTACTCGAGAGCAACCCGAAAAGGCACTGCACGACTCTCTCCGAGGAACCGCAACAATTTCCTCTGTAGTAATTGACTGTAGGATTTGCATAAATGGGGTGGTACTGGTGCAGTCCCAACTGTTCCACCTACCACTTTTGGTACGGGACTAATGTTTTGAAAAGTTTCGTGAGACAGTTTTAAAGGGCTTTAGTGAAACATGTTTTAGGAAAGATGTCCTAGGTACTCTATGGTGTTCCAAGTCAGCAACGGCTGCTCAATAAAAGAAAAATGTTTTCTGTTGTTTCAGAAACTCAGTAGAGAGTTATAAATAACACTGTCCTCTTTAGTCTGGGATTAAATAAATAAATAAATAAATAAATATCTTTGGACATTTCACACAACGCCATCTAGTCCCAAGCTAAGCAACCTAATGCTTGTGTTATGGTAACGAGATGGCTGATAAACTACTTATATACATTTTTTTTTTGTAAATACATACATATTATAGATAGAAAAACACCCAGACTCGGAACAAATACTTGTAGGTCGTACAAATATTTGTTCCGTGCGGGAATCGAACCTGCGACATGCTGCGCAGCAGTCAAGCGCTCAACCACTGCGCCAACCGTGTCGATTTACACAATTAATTACGTACTAGCCACATAGTTCAGTCCCAACAACTACCACTTTTGACTAATGTTTGGAATATAAAGATGCATTTCGTGAGACAGTTTCGATTTTTCAGTTGGACATAATAATATTTGAGACGGCAATACACTGTCCACTTAAAGAATACATGGTCGGTTCATCAAGTTTCATAGGACAATTCTATAGCCAATGTCAATCAACAACCAACTCTCAATTTAGTCTTTGAAACATGTATATTATAAGGCAGGCATTATAGTCATAATACATGTTTTTGCGTGTAATTGCAGGATGATCTCATTTTTTCCGCCATTTAAAAGAAGATGGTAAGAAAAATGCAGTCATTAATTTCTTATATTTAAACGTGAAACCACTGTTCATTAATTACAAGAAGTAATTTATATCAAAAGACTCAATGTTTTTTCTGATTATTTACCTCATTATTTTGGTAAAATATCTTTCATCGCAATTTATCTCTTACTCAAAGAAATTCTCCAACAAAACGTCCAACTGACAATACCACCACAATATAATCCACGCGACTTTATTAAAAACCCGGATCAGTGACCAAGAGGGCAGTTCTTGGGCGACAGAAATAACAGGCCGCGATTGACGAGATACATACCATTAGGAGCTAACGAACATCTCAATTTAGCTAACCACCTGCAGGCTGGCTTTTAAATAAACCCACTTTAGACCGCGTTAGAATGCTTTTATTCAGCAATGGTGGTATTGAAATATTTTTGTTGCTTTCATATTTGATTTAGGCTATTATTTTTATTTGTAACTAGCTGCGCCCCGCGGTTTCACCCGCGTAGACCGGTATAAAAAGTAGCCTATGTGTTAATCCAGGGTATAAGCTATCTACATACCAAATTTCATCCAAAACGGTTCAGCCGTTTGAGCGAGAAGAAGTAACAAACACACACACTCACAAACTTTCGCCTTTATAATACTAGTGTGATTATGTTCAGAGATGCTAAATATTTTGTTCAAATCTGGTGATGCTGATGTCTTAAGATAATACATTCCTGTATTATTAAATGAGCAATATTTGTAATCACGTTCTAATATTACGGGGGCTAAAAATCGATCTAGCTAGGTCTCGTATCTGGGAAAATTTGTTTTCTCTATTTTCACCCAAGCAGAGCTCGGTCGCCCAGGTACAAAGAATGAAACTATATGTATAAGTTCGTAACTTGAGGTAAAGAATATCTCAATTTAGCTAACCACCTGGCTGGCTTTTAAATAAACCTACTTTAGACCGCGTTAGAATGGTTTCATAAATAAATATTTTGCTAGTTTCATATTTTATATTGAGAATTTGGTTTTATATTTTATTTTGAGGTGCAGAATTTTGAATCAGAATTTGATCACGTTGTAAGTAAGTACAATGTATGTTGAAAAAATTTTGGTCAATTAAGTAAGATCGACTTTAGAATAACGTAGATTTGTAATTTGAAAAATTATTTAAACTATAGACTTCTAACGGGATGTCGCTGAATACCAGTACTTTACATAGGGCGACTGCCAATCTGACCTCCACAACCCAGTTACTGGGTAACACGATATCCCTTGGTATGACTGGTTTACAGACTTTTGGGTATCTGACTACCCGTAACAACTGTCAACCAAAAGTACTACCAAAATATAAAAAACATAGTTCCATATAAACAAAATATGCGCTTAACATTAGAATTGATTAGGCGGCGTGCGCGCGCGCAGATCGCTCGCCGCGGTGCTAATTAATTACAGTAACGATTATGGCGCTGGGCACGTGCTCAACCATTATTTATGGACACCATAACGTCCTATTGAATGTTGTGGGAATTCCATGGGAAATAGTTCATTTGCATTAATTTGTTAGGCCCACTTGGAACTCTCACTGACTCTCACTATAAAGTTATAAATAGACCGATATAATTTTGAGAAAAAGTTGAATTTAGAATTTTAGACATACGGACACCTTGTCTCGCTTTTTCTGGATGTAATTTTGGTCTGCCCGGTATTCTTGCCTTCTTTATACAACCAGTCATTACCAGTCAATGTTTTGTCGTCATGCAATCAAACTTTTCACTCACTGTAACAAATTGGTTTATATTGTACCAATATTATAAAACACTATCGAAACGGGTCTTATCGCGATATTCTTTGTAACGAGGTAAACAGGTACCTACTTGTTTCCCGACGTTCGAACGTCGGGAAACAAGTAGGTACCTGTTTACCTCGTTAAAAAGAATATCGCGATAAGACCCGTTTCGATAGTGTTTTATAATGTGTACAAATCGCGAAAGTTTAAAAAGTTTAATTGTACCAATATGTTTAGAGGAGCTCGTGGCTAAATAAAAAAACCGTACCGTCCGGGTGGATCCATCAGGTTAAGCTACGATTGCCGGGGTTGGTCTCGGAAAGCACGTTAAGCAGCCGGCTGTCATTCGTGGATTTTTGATACCGTTACGGGTCGTCAGAAGCCCGAAAGTCTGACAACCAGTCTTACCAAGGGGTATCGTATTACCCAGTTACTGGGTTGTAGAGCTCAGATAGGCAGTCGCTGTAAAATACTGGTATTCAGCTGCATCTGGTTAGACTGGAAGCCGACCCCAACATAGTTGGGAAAAGGCTAGGCAGATTGATTGATTGTACCAATATCCAATATATTTGAAAGCTCGGTAACATAAAGCTACATATTATCGTAAACATATCGTAAATATTCCACTGCATTTTGAAGGCTAGCAAATCAAAAATAATTTTGAAAAGAGTGAGTTTAATTACCTAAGTACTCCTTTTCACTCGCTTAAATGAGGAGAAATAGAACACGGTTTACTAACTTTTCGACCTTAAAACATTGCGTGTAATCCACCAAGAAATACAAATTCCTACAAAACCTAACTTAACCCTAGAAAATCGAACACCCGACCCACGTCTACAATATTTAATTACCAACACCGGAGCTTTCCGTGTTAACATTAAGTTAATATAACGAAACAATTTGTGAGACTTCTTCTTAACAAATGTTCTTCATTTGAATCAGTTAGGAAGCCATTTGACTTGCTCGAAGTGCCCCAGGCTAAGCAGTTATTATATTGATATTAGGTGAATTTTCGTATTCGTTTTTTTTTATAGCGTTTTATTAAGTGTTGTGCATTAATATTGTTGATTATGAAGCTAATTTGAATGTGTTTAAGTGATTTGAAAATTGGGTGGTTAGTGAAGAATGTAATTTATTATTGTTGGTGCGTATACAAGGTGTAACATAAATAACGCACAACCTCTTAAGGGGTCATTTTACTCATCATTATGAACAACTTTTACTATGGGACCAAAAAAATCAGCTGTTCAGTACAAAAAGTTAAGTACAAAGTTCAGTACAAAAAAAGAGACTTTGACCCCTGAGTTTGTTTCGCCATTTCTTCTCAGGGTAGTCAGATAGGAAATGTCGACTTCATCTAGCTTATTAAAAAAAAATATGACGTGTAAAAGTGATTTCGATATCCTATTTACAGAATAAACAATTTTATTTCATTTCATTTATCAACGTCAAACTAGAAACAGCTGATTATTTTTCGCGATTTCACGTTTGGTCCCATAGTAAAAGTTGTTCATAATGATGAGTACAATGATCCCTTAAGAGGTTGTGCGTTATTTATGTTACACTTTATAGATGTGGTATTTAAAATATTGCGTCTTTAGAGTTTTTCTAAATGTTCATTGTTTTTGTTTAGATTATCTGTAAGGAGTAATCTCAATTTCAGCACCGAATGAAGGAAATATCCTTTTAATTAAGGATTATTTGAATATTTTATTCAATCACTCTTGCTCAGTAGGAGCTCGTGGCTAAGTAATAACAGCCGCACGGGTCGATCCGTCAGGTTAAGCTACGCTTGCCGGGGTTGGTCAGTGGATGGGTGACCATCTTTACATATCGAGATACCTCCGTGCCTCGGAAAGCACGTTAAGCCGTTGGTCCCGGCTGTTATTCGTGGATCTTTGACAGTCGTTACGGGTCGTCAGAAGCCCGAAAGTCTGACAACCAGTCTTACCAAGGGGTATCGTATTACCCAGTTACTGGGTTGTGGAGGTCAGATAGGCAGTCGCTCCATGTAAAATACTGGTATTCAGCTGCATCCGGTTAGACTGGAAGCCGACCCCAACATAGTTGGGAAAAGGCTAGGCAGATTGACTCTTGCTCAGTAGCTTCAGATCTTTTTTCTAACTTCCATTCTTGATAACAACCTGCCGTTACTACGTCAAACACGCATCTGTCAAAAGCTCAACAAATCTCCAATTAGCCTAAACCTTTGCCCTCTGTGCACAGCTCTGAGTTATAACTCCAATACACTTAATTTTAGACCGAGTGAAGTCAAACTATCTGCTCGTAACATTGATGCAGTGCGCCATTCAAGCTGCAATCGCACGCATTAGTGCGACTACGGAGCCATCAGTCTTGTTCTTACACATTAAAGCAAGTGTTTACTTATGAAGTGGAGTACTAAAGTGATGTAGAGCGCTCATGATTTTATTTTCGAACGCATACAGCTAGTGACTTGCGCTTCAATCAGTCCGCCTAGCCTTTTCCCAACTATGTTGGGGTCGGCTTCCAGTCTAACTGATTGCAGCTGAATACCAGTATTTTACATGGAGCGACTGCCTATCTGACCTAAACAACCCAGTGACTGGATAATACGATACCCCTTGGTAAGACTGGTTGTCAGGACTTTCGGGCTTCTGACGATCCGTAACGACTGTCAAATATCCACGAACGACAGCCGGAATCAACGGCTTAACGTGCTTTCCAAGGCACGGAGGAGTCTCAGTATGTAAAGATGGTCAACCATCCACGGACCAACCCTCGGCAAGCGTAGCTTAACCTGATGGATCGACTCTTGCAGCTGTTATTACTTAGCCAATAGCTCCTCTTGTGTGTGAGTCAGTGACTTGCACTTATGAGCAGATATTCCGAGCGATGAAATAAAATATCGTCAGGAATGTGGTCGCTAACACACCGAGAGCAATACTGGTGATAAATGATTTTTCCTTTATTTTAGGAGAAGAGGTTAATTTTGCCTGGTATAAAGATAATCGTAGGCAACATTAATAGATCTGATGCGAAACTTAAGGGGCTATAACTTACAAGTATTAAGGTTAAAGCTCAGCACCCTAAATCTAAATGATAGTACTTGGTGGACGCCATTTCGCCAAAAACCATATTTTTTCCTGCTCAGAAATAAGACGTTACGCATTAAGCTCCATAGCTTGTCTCATTCATACTCTAGAGCTTAGCCCTATCGTCAGTACACGTGTACTAGATGTGAGGGAATCAGTAATTGATTGAGTATGTTTCAATTACCTAAGTGTTTGTATTTATCAGCGAACGCGACGAAAGTTGGAGATGTATGTAAGCAATACAAGCTTGCGCACGCGTTGAAAGTCAATGGATTTTGTGCAATTGCTTTAATTAGTGATGAAATCTATTGGGTGCAGGTTGTTAATGTTTCTTTAGCTTTAGACAGGAAATTGTTTCACATAAGCAACATATCCAGAAGGATTTGTGGCTTTTGTACAAACATTTACTGTCTATGAGATAGGTGTGCTTCAAAAGCTATTAAAATCAATTTTACATAGAGCACTTTATAATTGCAGTAAGTTTTTTTTTTTCACGGTTAGCCATTCATAACAATGTCATTACACACATAAGATACAAAAATGTTTCTTGATGCGTAATTATCTCAACCAATGGTTAAACATGGTAACTAATGGTTGAATTTTGGCTAAATATGTTCGCCAAAATGCCATGGCTTAACGTGCTTTCCGAGGCATGGAGGAGTCTCAGTATATAAAGATGGACACCCATTCACTGACCAATCCTGGCAAGCGTAGCTTTACCTGATGGATTGACCCGTGCGGCTGTTATTACTTAGCCACGAGCTCCTCACTTAGCCACGAGCGTTGAGCTTCTTAATTTCCGAGTTGAGCTTACTATTTTTAACATGAATGAGTTAACATGCATACATTCATGTTAATTGATTTATGTTTAGCCTTCACATTTAGGCAAAATTCAACCATTAGTTATTATGTCATTGGTTGAGTTAACTACGGATCAAAAAACCGGCTCTTAAAAGTGTATTCCAATAAATGTCCCTTCAGACAGTCAACAAAACAAAACACAAACCTTAAACATTTTATTCAACTCAAACTCAGAATAACTCAGGTACACTTCCACCATTATAACCCACCGTACACAAATACATCATAAACAACAATTTTCGCATACATATCGTAGTTCACAGCCACGTAACGGTGGGGAATGCATTATTAAAACGTAATGTATACAAACGTTCGCGGCAAGCTCTGATGTTTATCTAATGGTTCAGGAATTCTGCCCGACGAATATCTTGTGACGACTCAGATGTGCCAATGTATTAAATGTGTTAGATTTTCTGGATTCTTTTAAGGAGACTGTTTTAATAAGAATCTCGTCTCGTCCTAAACTTTAAAGACATGAATTGGTGCAGTCTTTAAAATGTTCTGAATCTATACAAGATTACGAATACTACAAAACCAAAAAAAAAACGAAAATTAAAAAAAAAACTATTTTTTTCGTTTATAAAAAAATAGTTTTGTAGTATTCGTAATCTTGTTACTCTAGATTTAACGTTACATGTTGTATAAAAACTTAACTAAATGATCTTAAATTCTACTTGTGAAAACCCAACTATGGCATTGTATTTGGAGTAGAAGTACCCGAAAATAAAATACCTAAATACCTCTATTCGAGTCTCTAACCAAACATCAATCAGAACCGCTCTAATTAATGGACCATAGCCACACAAACGGTGAGTTGCAGAAACGAACTTTAGTTTAATGCAGACTTAAAATTGATGCTGTCACTTTCTTTTTGATACATAATTAAGGGATGGCATGAATTTAAAGTCCTCATTAAACTAAAGTTCGTTGCTGCATCTGGCTGCCACACAATTAAAACAATCGCCAATCGTACGGTGTGAGTCAAGGCTCGCCATATAACTTATCAATATTCTAATCCATCCTCCACTGAAACCCTTTTGAGATACTCGTAGTTTAGAAAGTGTAAATCCCTTACTTTGAGGCGGGCCCATTAGAGACGGGAATTATTCCATAGATAACGTATCGATATAATCGGGTGGTCGCCCGCTTATTGTTTATCGATGCTTCCTGGCCGCCGGACGAGAAAGTATGGATCGATACTATCGATTAATTACGAATACTGTTTGTCCCGTAAGTGCGCATTGACATCGATTTGAATTTGGTAGGCAGTGTCACAACTTTGTGATTGGCTATCTTATTTTGTTGTCAATTAATTATGTTTCAGATTATGATGCGTAATGGTAATGCTTTAGTGATTTAAGATAAAATGTGTTATTGTTATTATTATTCTTGAAATTTAAGCTGTTTTTTATGTTTCTAAATGGCTTGCTCCAGTTTTTTCAAGCGACATTTATGCTAGTTAAAATACCATTTTTATAATGTCGTAATTTTTCATGTCAAGAGAAAGGTTCTCAATAGTTATGCGAGTGATACAGAGTGCTCGTCGAGTACAATAGTCGACATAGACTCTCAATAGAGATGTGTATCAGCGGTGTAGAGACCGCTCCGAATTATCGATTGTTCGTATATTACTCGTGTGTCGATGTTAGGGCAGATTCACATAGGTTCTGTTTGGTTTTTTGGATTGCATGCTAAACAAAAATATTTTTTAATGTTCAAACTGATAATTTCGTTAATATTTAAAGAGCGTTGGGTATCAAGAAGAGGGCAAGCGGGATGGTTTTGAGGAAGTCTTTTGAATGACTTTAAAAAAGAAGACAGAGATTGATATTTTTCTTCAAATAATATACAGAATTTTATTTGGTTGTTCTAAATAACCATCACATAATCAGACACTACATAATACCCCAAATTACCAGTTAGCTACTTCAAATGCTTAGTAACTTTCCTCTTTCCCGTTCATAAGTGTGCATGCACCCTTAACACAAACATTGTATGTGTCGTTACAATTTCTTGTCGGCAGATTGAACGAAGGCATTATACTCATATTAACTGTTTTATCTGTAATAATGTGCAATTGTATCTAGGTGGGTTACATTTTACTAAACGATCACAAGAGAAGTCATATCCATAACAGTCGAAGATTTCTCTTTATAGTCTGTATTACGAAATGATAATACCGCAGCCACAGAATAATACAACTGCAGTAGTTTATCTGGGTAATGAACTTGAATTAATTACCTACGGCCGCTCGGTAGATAAATGCGAGTCCTTCCGTGCGTAAGCCGACGACGTTCGCGTAAAAATATCGCGGCGGGATTTTATCGCGCACTGGATTTTCAACTCGCGGTGTTTAGCCGAGCTTCGAGAATCCAATCCAACAACGACAGAGTGCATCCCAGTGCGTCGAAAAAACACACTGTTGGATTCTCTACTGTTGGCGCTAAGCAGAGCGTTGAAAATCCAGTGCTCGAAAAAAAATCGCCGCGATATTTTTGCGTCCGTGCGAACGTCGGCTAACTACCACGCACTCGAACTGTTGTGTACTGGTATATACTGAGATTTCGAAGCGCGTTGTTTCGACCGTTTTCTATGAAAATGATTTACTGCTGACTTTATTATACTGTGCCACAGCCTTACCAAATGTTACTTTATACAGTTCGTCAATGCAAGCGTTTTTACGCTGCATTATGGCTTGGTATTTAACATTATTACTGACATTTAGACTTTTAGCCGTTTGACACTAAGCAAGAAGACAGCATTTGTTTTTTTACTCAATTGTTTTATTTTTGTTCACAGTTTTCAAACGCTTTGACATCAACCACCAACCATCCACCACACTCAACTTCGGTTTTTCAAAGGTAAGTTATTTTACTTTTACTTTACTTACTATCTTACTAGTTACTTAGATGTTTGTGCCCGGCGTGACCCGGGTGAATTTAATGTCTCTATCTCCAGTGGTTTAGGCTGTATGTTGTTTGTTTTCATACAAAAATACCATCCAAATTCTCGACTTCTCCGGTGTTTTTCCAAAAAAATCTGTCATACAATCCTTGCCCTGACAATTACAAACACAACAAAAAAAGAGTTAGCCAAATAGGTGCACCCGTTCTGAACTGATGCGCTTACATATATATTCAGCAATTGATTTTTATTTATATAGATAGATTACCTTATTGTAGGAGCTCGTGGCTAAGTAATAACAGCCGCACGGGTCGATCCGTCAGGTTAAGCTACGCTTGCCGGGGTTGGTCAGTGGATGGGTGACCATCTTTACATATCGAGATTCCTCCGTGCCTCGGAAAGCACGTTAAGCCGTTGGTCCCGGCTGTTATTCGTGGATCTTTGACAGTCGTTACGGGTCGTCAGAAGCCCGAAAGTCTGACAACCAGTCTTACCAAGGGGTATCGTATTACCCAGTTACTGGGTTGTGGAGGTCAGATAGGCAGTCGCTCCATGTAAAATACTGGTATTCAGCTGCATCCGGTTAGACTGGAAGCCGACCCCAACATAGTTGGGAAAAGGCTAGGCAGATTGAGATAGATTACCTTATTATTTACGTTGAAAATAAGATCAGTGTCCATGCAGAATAAGGATGTTTCTGGAAAAAACAATAGACTTTAGAAATAATGTTCTTCATTGTTGAAACAGGAATTGTCATTCGATGATATTTATCAGACGTCACAGGTAGTTAGAAGCCTGAAAGTCTGACAACCAGCCTTACCAAAGGATAACGTAAAACTATAAAATACTAGTATTGAGTTTTTGGTTAGACTGGAAGCCAACCTCAACATAGTTGGGAAAAGGCTAGACAAATGATGATTACTAACACAGGAATGAACGCTGTATTAGTCCCTTGCAAATGGAATACACGGAAAGAGAAAGAGCACTGTATAATCACATATTATTCTCTTTGTTAACGTCCTTGAAACGAATGCTGTTCCTGGTAATATACCACATCATACCGACACACGCAAAACCAAACCCTGCCATAACCCCTAACTTAATTAATTAAAACCTCTTCCAAACTTCGTTTCCCACGCGTGGCCACGTCACGTAATTTCACATTTACAAATTCTCAGTTCTTTTCAAAGTACCCGAACTTTCCATCTCTTTTACACTTACGAAGTTTTATAAAGTGAGAAAGGGACACAAAATACATTTGAATCATTGCGTAAGGTTGTATTAGTGGGGTGTGGTCAGTGGCAACCACTCATTATGTTTAATTCTGGGGGTTTTAATCATAAGTTGGAAGCTATTTTTCATATTAGCCAGTACGTATTCATTATAAGCTTTTTTTATTTGTGTGCACACTCGTATGTTTGGTAAGGTCAGATGAACTATTAATAATTGTTAACCTACTTACGAAAGCGAAATGTGGGTTCATTTGTCACATGTTTCAATATCAATCGATACATACATGATAATTATGGCCTCTACTGACCTCTCTAAATTAACTACAACAGTTGACGTTATTGGACATATTATGTCATGACAAAACCGCTTTCCTACGAGCTAGAAGTGAGTTACAAGTGGTTTTTGCCATCCAACTATGTAATACAAATCTTACTCGTAGATACTGAAGAAATCTTATTGAGTTAATCGCGTTGTTAAGTTGCACTAAGCTAGCCATATTTACACTAGACGCAATTTTTTATTTTATCAGTCATTTTCTTAAAGCGTCCCGAAAGAGACATACAATCATCAAACTATTTACCTTTCAACTTTCCTATATAATTTGCACCTTTCATGTGACTGAAGAGTCACATCAATTTACCATATTCTTGCTCCAAATTAAAAAAAAATCTAATCGCAGGTAAATTGTGTGACTATATAAGGTTCTATTTCACGATGTCCGAATAGCCACTACTCACCGAATAAATTAAAAAATGTAACCGAATTTGTATGAAATTATCTGCCAAGTAAGTTAATCGTAACAAACCGTTCATAATCGGACATTAGTAAATTAGCCATTAAAATAAACATTGACGTTAATGGTTTAATGGCAGTTCCACCAGGATTAAGACAGGTAAATACCACTAACATCGTGTCTTTTAAGACATTTAATCATGGATTAGGGCATGGTGAAACACTCTCTGTTCTTAATGTCCCGTTAACATTTTAACAGAATATTAAGCTAATTAACATGGTTGGGTAAAAGTAGGTCTAAGTTGCGATAACGGTGTGATTGGCATAATGCGCGATATTGGCATAATGCGCGATATTGGCATAATGCGCCATATTGGTGTTGCGCGCGATCGCGGGCCTGTTGTCCAAGATTTAATATTATACGATCCATAACTCAGGTGTATCGCGGTTTAAACGGTAATGTAAATTAGAACGGTGAACACAATATGGTATGTTTTCATATTGATATAGGTACCTATGTGTTGTACACAAATGAGATCAATCTATTCTTAGGTCTTAGTTAAAGGACTAGGTTAAATGGTATGAATGTTTAAGTGCTCTTTAGCAAGATAATGGTAAAGTTTACGTTAGTATAATTCAAGCTGACAATATTCTATTTACGGCATTGAATAAAGACACGGAAATCCAATAAATTTCAAATGGAAAAGAATAAATAATTTATTGTATGTAACATTAGATAGTTTAGGAAATAAGTCAAAGATAACGAAAACAAACCAAGACATAAAAAAGTCAGTCACCAAGAAACATAGCTGTAATACCTACAATATGTTTAAACGATACTTATTTTCAAAGCAGATGCAACTTTAAACACAATAAAATTATAAAACATTAAAAAATTCGCAAAACGATTAAATAATTACACATATAACCGTTAAATGATTGTTTTCCGTGAAAATATTGATTATCTCATGAATATTGAACAATGTAATTCAATGTTACACTTAATTATTTTATTGCCGAATAAACATAAATATCAGAAGTTCAAGAACTTTGCGTTTGTGTTATTTTTATTGAGAAAGATTAAGGTAGTGAGTAGCTTACATTATTATTATGCCAATGATTGATGGAACAATAGAATTAGTAGTTAGCGTTTTGTATTCATAAGTACCTAAAACATATTATATCAGAATAGATAAAGCCCCTTCTAACTTGAAGATCTGTGTCGATTTTCTAGGTCCTGAAGAGTTATGGGGAGCTGTTATTTCGAGTACGGTAGAATCTGTTTCATAAAAGTGTACGGTTAAAATATTATGGACCAGAATTTTTTTTTTCTTTCTCGGGTGCTCGACACATGTTGTTCTGAATTGATAATAATAATTGACATCAATGACCTTACACCGGGTATATCCCATTGAAGAGAGTAAAAATGCAAAATCTGATGATGAATGAATTTATAAATATTAATTTCATATTTTATCGAAATAAAGCTTCATAACAGCGAAACCAGACACCAAGAGGGCCTGTTTCACCACCTACGATTAAGTTTCTATTAACTTACTTAGCAGATAATTTCATACAAATTCTGTTTCATTTTTGAATTTATTCGGTGAGTATAGTGGCTATTCGGACATCGTGAAATAGGCCCTAAGCCGACGTTCGCATGGACGTAAAAATATCGCGGCGGGATTTTATTGCGCACTGGATTTTCAACTCTCGGTGTTGAGCCGAGCTTCGAAAATCCAACCTAACAACAACAGAGTGCATCCCAGCGCGTTGAAAAACACACTGTTGGATTTTCAACTCTCGGCGTTAAGCAGAGCGTTCAACATCGAGTGCGCGAAAAAGAATCGCCGCGATATTATTACGTACGTGCGAATGTCGGCTCTTTCCAACCATTTATTTTATTTTTGACATAAGCACCGTACGCCTATTAAATTCTTTATTTATTGATAGACGTAAAAATCCAATGCTTCATGGACGCTAAAGTAAAAAAAATGTTTGGAAAGATTATAAATAATACAGTGGAAGGTATTTCAATGGTTTTTCACTTTCGCAGGCACTAAACGGGTTCCTGATGATGATGACACAGAACGGCAAACTACTTTACATATCGGACAACGCGGCGGAATACCTGGGACATTCTATGGTAAGCTATTTTATACAGACTGACTTTAAAAACAATATACAACATTTAAGGGGGTGTTCTACGCATCAATATGAACTACTTTTAAGTACTATGGGACAAATTCGAAATCGCTAAAAAAACAATCTTTCTTATTCGCGTAGTTATAGTGAGTAACCTGGTGTCAGAGTTTTTATGCCGCAAAATAGGCCTCTGACTTGACTTCAAATATCTCTCAGGCAGGTTTCCTCACGATATTTTCCTTCACCGTTTTTTAAGCAAGTTATAATTATACAATACGCACATAAATATGAAAATTCAGAGATGCGTGCCATGGGTTCGAACTCAAGACCTATGACTTAGTGGTCCAACGGTAACACCACTAGGCTATCACTGCTGTTAAAATAATGAACTCCAATATCTTATTTGCATTCCACAACGTGCACTTAGGTGGTAACTTATGTTTTTTTCGAATTCGAAAGTGGTCCCTTAATAAAAGTTGGTCATATTGATGGGTAGAACACCTTCTTAAATTTTGTAGATTGTTTTCAAAGTCACCCTGTATTCCCAATCTTACCTACACCCAGTTTCTAAATTGAGAATTTGACGTTGAAAACAAACTCTACTTTAGCATTTATTAAGGCAATTATTTCAGTGTAGCTCACGAAATTCAAAATTTCTATTTTTTTTTCTTTTTTAGTAAGTATTTTTGCAAAGAAATTTTGAATGGCGCGGAACTTTACCATTCAGACACCGAATGTTATGCTACCTATCCATTTAAGCGCAGTGATTAAGGCCAGGAGAGCGAGATGGTACTATTATACTTAAAGCATTATTGTGACCATGAAAATACTGGAATTTAAGTTTACCTAGCACTGCACTTCTCCGCTGAAACGGATAATAAGTAGCTTTATAAACTACATGTTCTATCAGTATTACATAATAAAGTCTACCTAAAAATTACCACTTAGTATTATCAATCATGATAAATGTCAGGTTCTGACAACATTTTTGCCTAACCTTTAAATGCATAATCTTTTTATATCTTTAATTAGCCATATCTAATATACTGTCAATTATTTACATTAATGATTCGGCTAGCACTTCTGTAGCTACCTAAATATCACGGGTTCAACCTCAGCAAGCTCGTCATAATATCGGGGTTGTATTTTCCGATTCGTGATTCGTCATTGTTATAAAGGGTGTTTAGATGCTGGGTGCAAAGCTTTAATGTGATGACAGTTGACACCATTTAGAGTATTTTGAGCCATACATATCTTAGACGAAGCATGTTTTTTTTTATATTTTTTATTGCAAACTTTTAGTTTTTTTTTTTAAATAAACCAATTTCTGTCTTTTCCAATTTTTAAAGTTTCCTGCGACGAATTTTAAAAGTTGTTATGTTAAATCTGGACATTTTTGAGGATGTACACGATGGATGTACTGTGTGAAAGATGACATGGCTAGAAAGGGGGTGACTACCGAGATGACGACTAACAGAGAAGTATGGAAAAATGGACATGTTGCGCCGACCCCAAATACATTGGGATAAGGGCAGGAGAATGATGAACAGTTAAAAATGAAAAACGTACTTCATCTAAGACATGTATGACTCAAATGCTCTAAAATACTCTAAATGGTGTCAACTATCACCCCCTTCAAGCTTCCAAACACCCTGTATTTAAGTCCCATGTAATAAACGGGCCAGTTGCCATTTGAAACAGGGAAAATCCTGACTCCAGGCAGTTACTGAGAATTTCCCAGTGTAGGTAATGAGTTACACTTAGCCCAACCGAGGTTTGAACCTACGAAAAGGTAGCAACACACGCTGAGTAATAGTCAGGCTTGCGACCACTAGACCAACCTGTCAAAAAAAAAACAATTTACGACAAAAATCTATTACCATTATCCTACAAGATCTTTGGACATGACATTTAAAGACTAGCGAAATAACTAGATAGGCCAATACTTTCAATTTTTGTAACAAAGCACGCCGGTGGGTCCGGATACAAATGGTACCGTCTGACCCCAAATAGTTCCTCGTTAGCCTGCGCCGGCGCACATGAATTAATCACTATGTTTTATTGTTAGCCGCGCCCGGTATACAGGTTGATGAGATTGGTTTAGAAGAAGTTTGTTTGTTGGAGTTGGTGGTGATTTAATAACCTGCAATAGCTCAAACTATAGGTCTTGAATTGGATCTTTATTGAATCATTTTTGACGGGTACGCTAGGTATTGTTTATAGGCACACCAGAAATATTTAAAAAATGTTTACCTGTGAGTTCCTACATCATAGCTTTCTATCCAGGCGAAGCTTTGTCCAGCAAAGTTTTATTCTAAATGTAAAAGCAAATATCTATTCCCTAAATTATGAAGAAATTGAAAGAAAGCTCTCAAGGTAGCTCTTCAAAGTTTGTCCTATGAGATACAGAGATGTTGTTAGTTGTAATGACATAAAGATTGTTTGGTGTATTATTTATTTTTAACTAGTTCGCTAAGTTAGTATCTAAGATTTTAGGAAGTAATATTTTTTTCTTTTTTTACTATTTACACTTTACATAAATATCTATTAGAAGACCATTTTATTTTATATAAATACAGTGATTATTTTATAGTGTTTTTTTACCTTTCTATCGACTGAAACACAGGATGTTCAGGCAATTAATACTAGTGAACTTGACATATATTTAAGCAAAATTGTATTTACTGTTCTACTTTTTAACTTGAATAAATATTATTTATTTTATTTTATTTATATTAATTTCAACTTGATACCTCCACGCGTTCCCGAGAAAAAAGGTCTTAACAGACAGACAGACAGACAGACAGACGGACAACGAAGTGATTCTATAAAGGTTCCGTTTTTTCCTTTTGAGGTACAAAACCCTAAAAATGAGAATGAAAAAGCAATACTAGCCACAGATTCATTTAGATATAAAATTACAGCAATTTCTAAAACAATTAACATCAGCCTGTACTACAACCATTTTGGCGGCGCTCCGTGTGAAAACCAACTACCACACATGTATAGCTAATGATTTCCAGTCAATATGTCCAAATTGTGATTAATAGGATGTCGGCACACTATCAAAACGATTCATAGCTTATCTAGAGATTCATATTTTTTCGCTCAAATGCATCGGTGGCTCTGTTTTGACCACTCGAAGGTGCTTGTCAGATATCGTTACGGATTAAATGTCAAAGATACACAGGGCCGTAAATGTAGCAGAGCATGTTTTAGAAGAGAGGATTGTGAAGTGCCGATACGCAGCTCGAGTAGGTATTTTCAAAAATGCTATCTGTTTCATACCGCTTGCTCTACCTCCCTCGGAGCGTGATAGAGAGAGTTGCAAGTCTTAGAGGCAAATTACCTACACTTCCTTTTTGAAATATTGTTTCGGGCGATAACATTTTCACCCCCCCAAACCTTTACGAAATGAAACAATTTTAGTTTTATTAGATTCAGTACACCTTAATCTAGGTCTGTACGTTTTTCTTTTTTAGTTTAGTATTTCAGTTTAGTTTAATTTAAAAAAATAAAAACGCTCGAGGAAGTGTTTGTAAGTCAAAAATGTAGATATTTAGATGCTAATAACATAAATATCGTACGCAATATATCACACTTATACTATAAATGCGAAAGTTTGAGAGAGTCTGTGTGTGTGTGCATGTGTGTGTGTGTTGCTGGACTGATTTGGATGAAATTTGGTATGTAGATAGCTTATACCCTTTATTAACACATAGGCTACTTTTTATCCCGGTCTAAGCGTGTGAAACCACGGGGCGCAGCTAGTCTTTATAATAAAAACTTACGGACCTAGTTTTTCATTATATCTACAACACTTCCTAAAATTATGAAAATTAGACTATGTTTAAGGGGGGAAAAATGTATCGCTTTTTGTATGAAAATTTAAAGCTTCACAATCCTCTTAAGCGCGCGCGCCTCTTAAGCGGGCGTAGTGAGCGTCGTCTATGTCACTTATATAAGCCGAACTATTCTATAAAAATCTCAGAGTAAAACTTATGTGAAGTTAGCTGTCAATAGTGACAATCCCTAGCATCAGGTAGAATGACAGCTCACTTCAGCCTCACTTCACCTAAGTTTTCACAGTGAAATTTTTACAGAATAGGCCGGCTGTATTCACAATCTCTACCAAAACCTCGATGTCTCATTTTTACTGTAATATCTGGCTAGTTGTGATTCAGATTTTGTATTTGGAATCGGTTCTCTTTTTGAATTTATTGATCGCGGACGTTGGCGTCATAGTGACGTAGGTACCTATGTTGAGGTAGATCTTGAAATTGATAAGAAGCTTACTGGACTTAATGGAGTATGAATCAGATCATGTTATGATGACGTCATTGGATTACGGAGTACCTAATGCACTTGTTTCGCCCTTGGAATTGATACTGGGTTAAACCATGTAAAGCTTTGATAAAGATAAACACCGAACATTTTCCTCGATCTTAATGGATTAACTAGCTTTCTTTGGACCATGGCTTCACCCGCGTGGAGGTCAGGAATTATCCCACAGGAACGTACTACCGCGATAAAAAGTATTCTATGTCCTAACCCAGGCCATGTGGTCCAGATTTCATCGAAATCCGTTCAGCCGTTAGGGTGTGACAAGGTTGGGGTCCGACAGGGCCGATGCCGCCGGGGTCGCGGGTTGTTCGAAAGAGAATACAGGTGGGTTTTAGTCAGTAAAAGTCTGACACGCCCCCGCTCTGCCCAGAGCGGGAGAAGTCATTTGATGATTTCCCATCCAAAAAAAAATACTAAGGTCGTGACAACGTGAAAACATCGTGAGGAAACCGGCATGTTCTAGAACCAAAAATTCGATGACCAACCCGCACTGGGCCCGCATGGTGGATTACCTCTCACCGAGACGAGGCCTGTGTCCCAGCAGTGGGAACTGCTGTGGGGGTGGGCTGATTATGAGGAGAGAACTATGCTGTAGGCTGATAACGATGATATAACACTTCCATTATTTTTATTTAGCAATCATTTAACCAGTGGTGACAGATATTCAGTTAAATAACTCAACCAGTGAAAGCAACCGCATATAAAGAATAAGAACTGAATTGCAAAACCCGTGATCTATAAAAATATATCAAAATATCACTATGTGCCTCGCGGGCAAAACTAAATACAGTATCAATTATTTTGGTAAACTTTTGACACTCAATTACTCTATGATTTATGATAGCTTTTGCCCGCGGCTTCGCCCGCGTAGATTTTGGGAAATATCTCACGGGAACATACTACCGGGAAATCCTTCCTTATTTCTTGTCTACATTATAAACGGAACCTCTGTAAAAAATTTCAGCTTTCTAGTTTCAAAAGTTTGGTCAGCCAGTCAAGACTTCTCTTTTTATTTATATAAGTAGATAGATAGATATCTAGTTTGAAAAAATACTATCTAAGACCTTGTCAAGTCAGGGAGCACTTCTCTAGCCTTTTCACAACTATGTCGGGGTCGGCTTCCAGTCTAACCGGATGCAGCTGAATACCAGTATTTTACATAGAGCGACTGTCTATCTAACCTCCACAACCCAGTTACTGATCTTACATGATACCCCTTGGTAAGAATGGTTGTCAGACTTTCTGGCTTCTGAGTACCCGTAACGACTCTCAAAGATTCACAAATCATAGCCGGGAATGACTACCAACCTAAATTATCCATATTTTCAAATCACAGCTGTCATTATTTGACAGTTGTATGAAATTGCTATAACACGGCAAACTGAAGTAGGGTGACAATTTGCTTTAATTTCTGACTGCACTTATATATTACTATTATTTTTATTTTACTCTCAAAGGCTTCATAGAATATATAATTTGGAAAATCCAAAAGTGCACGCCTTACATACAGAAACATGTGGACGATAAATACGGATAAAAATCTAAGAAAACTCATCGATTTTTGTATCGTATTTGTATGATAACGAAAATCTTGAAAAGGAAGCGTGAAAAAAAAACAGTCATCCCATAAAAAACTTCAATACTCGACCAAATGTATGGGACGACTGATATTTTTTTCGCGATTACGATGTTGGTCCCCGGGAGAAATTTGTTCAGTTTGATAGTCTGTACCACACCCTTAATTGTCGCCAGTCCGTATACAGACACACTGTATACACCCGGAGTCAATATATAAATTAATGTAGAAATTGGAAATTGACTCATTTGTTCAATTGACCTTTAAGAAAGTTTTGCCATAATGATTCCTATATCGGTCCACAATCAAAGCTAATAATGACTAAATAGTATCCGGTATTAGAAAATTCAAGATAATCCTAAGTCCATCTTTTGACCATAACTCATCCATCGACAGAGTTCCCACGATACACTTCTTATGAGCCAGTAATGTAACGATCGATACAACTATTATTATCTCGACTAAACATCAAAATTATACCTTAATTTCTTCGAGATAAGAACCAGTTTAGAACGAAAACGAACCAAGCTCCGAGCAATATTTTATTGTTATTCCGCAATTAAGATTAATGATAAGACTTAGACCAGTAAGTACTTAATCCAAATATCTAGTTTAAAAAAATCTTAAGTATGAGCTTGATTGGAGCGGGGAGGATTCTGTAGTCTTTTATTTTATCTTGCATTCCTAACTGCAATAAATATTATTATGTTTAAAAAAAAACCGGTCAAGAGCTAGTCGGACTCGCGCATTGTACAGTCAGCGTCAAAAATATCGGAACGAACAAACTGTTCAAAATGATATCAACAACTAAGAAAATTAAACTTTATCTCAATCTGATAAGGTCTTGTCAAAATGACAGTTGTCGTGTACTGTCTTCATTCTGAAACATTCCTTGTGTCATTGAGTTAATATTTCATTTTCATAGTTGTTTAGATCATTTTGGGCAGTGTTCGTCCCGATATTATTGACGCTGACTGTACGAACAGATCCAGACTCCCAATACTCAATACTCAATTATTTATTGCATTCCACAATGTATATTCTTAGGTGGTAAGTAAACATTTGTTGTAACAATCGTGGACCCTGTCGGGCACAGCAAAAGAAAAGTCTGAAGGAAGAGGACTTATTTATACATGCAAAAATAACTTATTCTAAGTAAAAGCTATGGTAACATTTTATTATTAATAAATATAATCTAAAAAAAATATTATTCATTTATATTTATATTATTATGTCAGTTATATGGATTTGTCAGTTAAGTATTCATTGGTACTATCAAACCAAATTAAATAAAAAAAAATCAAAATCATTTATTTCAATCGATTGATCATAAAATAAGTTCAAATTAATTAATAATATAAATAAAATTAAAATTATAAAATTAAATCAAAATAAAATAAAATAAAATCATATCAAAATCATTAAATTAAATTAAAAACCACAAAATCAAAATAAAATAAAATAAAATCAACTATAATAACATTTATTTAGTCATTTTTTTTTTTAATTTATTTGTGAAAATAGCAATTTTTCCCTCATTTCTGAGTACCTCGGGTAGTTTGTTGTACATATTCCGGGCTGCTACTCAGAAATACCAGATGGAAAAACCCAATAACACTTTGCTCGACCTGGAAATAGAACCCAGCACCTCATACTCAGTAACAGTACCATTTCACCAACTAGGCAGAAGAATAAAGCGTAAGAAGACCGTAAATCAAACGCTTTATTAAAGGTTCACCTCATACTTTACGGAACTCTATAAAACAATGCTGATATCGTAAATACGCCTATGAGATCAAATTGATGCGTAGGAGTTTCCTAACAGTACTCGTATTGTTTATAATTTATTATAAAATGTCAAACAAAGCGGTTGTTATCTTTCTACACTTCGATAAGGCTGCGTTTTCACTAGATAGGCTGATGATTTATTAAGAACTTTAGCGAATGGTTGTAATCAATCAATTGATTTGATTATTCGGTTTAATTCTCCAAGGGTGGGTGGCGGGTCACGCAAATTACGTCTAAATTTATGGCATGACTTCGCGACTTCTGTTTCATGTGTCCAATACTAAGGAAGACAGGATGCAATAGTTGAAAGTGCAATTAGTCTACTATGAGCTAATAAGTTAACACTGGACCTAATAAGTTAACACTGCAAAATGGGACCTTCTGAATGGGTAGCATCATCTTTCTGACTGACCGACCCCTTGACAATTCAAAAGTACCTGTAATTGGTTTATCTATATCTATACTTATAATAAATCTGTAGAGAGGTCAATTCTGTACATGATATATATTTTCAAAATAACTATCAGGGGGTGATTAGTGATCGATACTGATGCCAAAAATGCAATCAGTAAAATTTTTGTCTGTCTGTCTGTCTGTCTGTCTGTCTGTCTGTCTGTCTGTATGTTCCTTATAGAAACAAAAACTACTCGACGGATTTTAACGAAACTTGGTACAATTATTCTTCATACTCCTGGGGAGGTTATAGTATACTTTTCATCACGCTACAATCAATAGGAGCAGAGCAGTGAAGGGAAATGTTGGGAAACGGGAGAAGTTGCTCCATTTTTTAAGCTTCCGTCGCGTGTGCAGCTTTAATGGTTAAAGCTACATAGAAATCATTTAAGACGGAAATGTTCTACATAAAATTATCTAAAAAATATCCCACAACAGCATATGTCTATCTTTTATGGTTGACTCACAATAACACGTGTAACTCCCGATAGCTTAGCAGTCCAATACATTAACTTAATAACATACAAGGAGTTACACGCTGACGGAGTCGCGGGCACAGCTATTAATAATAATAGTCTGCGGTTCCATAGTGCGATATTTTTCAACAGTATTGTGGATCGACATATTATATTTCCCTACTAAAATACGAAAGTTAATCTGTCTGTTACATCAAAACCACTGAACCGTGAGGAAGGACATATGGTACTTTTTTACGAAAAACGACGGAAACGCGGACGAAGTCGCGGGCAAAAGCTAGTTTGAAATAAATGCTTTGAGTTTGAGTTTTGAGTTTGAGTACCTACAAAAGTAAGTAGTACTGCAGACTCAACGAACACTTACATCACATCTTCTTTTTCCCTTCTTATAATTGCACCATTTTCATGACTCTCGTGCTATTCATCATCTCGTTCCACCTATTTTTGTAATTCTTCACAGTAGTCTCGTGTCATTGTTTTAAAGTCATAATACTGCAGCTTTTTTTATTGCAAGTTTTTTTTTTCGTTTGCCTTAATAGTACACTGGCAACTAGGCCAGTGCACCAAATATGTTGCAGTGTAATGAACACACACCTTTATTCTTCCAATAAGTTAGGGCTTATTACCGTTATCAGATCATTTGGACTTTAATTGGGTACCAACGAATGGTTTTTATTACTCGTTCCTATATTGTAATGAAGAGATAACCTTTAGTAATGATTGAGTGTTAAATGTCAAATTAAAATTATGTTCCCTTTGTCCATTTTACTACCGACTTTTAGGTAATATAATTAATTACATGGTGGTCAGCTGTAACGTGTTTCGTAATTAGGAGAATTTATCAAATATATTTACTTAAACCTACATCAAACAAGGTTAAAACAAAATTTATGATGTAAGTTCAAGTAATAGATTACATATACAGGGTGAATTTTTCAAGTGGGCGTGGATGGGCAAATTCAAAACTATGAGGAATATTGTAATGCTGAATGCAGTATAATCCTAGTGAACAATTAATCAGTTAAGGTTTAATTGGTAGGGAACATAAGAAAAATCAAAAAGTATTTTGTTAAAAATTTGCTTTTTCCTTTAGTTTGCCGTATGCATTACTTCGATCCTTATTAGCGACACTATCGAATCGTGTAATAAACCAGTGTTTTTTTTTTTTTGTATTTTTTCTATTGAATGGTGTAATAAACCAGTGTGGTTTGATTTTCCTGGCTAGAAATATTGACAGAAAGGAGAAGGCCTGGGGGATTACTATGAGCTCTTATAGCATGACAGAAGTTGAACGCTTCCATGCAGTGTGAGAGAGAGCCCGAGCTATATACGACCTATAGCACCATCCTTGTTTTTCAACGGATCCATGATCTTTTTTCACGTCATAATACGGCCCCTGTACTCAGCAGTAGTGGGTGGAACAAGGCTCCAATGATAATGACATGCCCTTCTGTAGTCTCTTCCTATCCCCCATATTCTTTTCTGATATAAAATGTAGAGTCCCATTTCTAAATAACCCAATAGGGTTGGTCATCTAAACTGAAGACCACACAGACATCGTACAATCAAGCACTTATGTAATTATATTTCCACACAAAACAGTTTCTGCAAATTGTTTAAACCTCTTCAATAATTTGTGTATGTACAGCTTAACTAACCGTAAGATCGAAGATTACAGTTGTCTTAAGAGACAATATAATTATCTGCACACAATTATTCGAGGCTGAATTAATGGCTTTAATTACATTATTTATGATGTCCGCTCTAGCAGGAATGTAGGTTTTTGTTTTTCCCGTTGCGTTTCTTAAATTGTTTGATGGCAGATGTTTCTACGTGTATATATTGCTACGGATAAAAAAACAGAAAGCTCAGTAAAGGGTATTTGAAAATCACTGCTTACTAAAATTATTTATAGCTGTTCCCACAACAAATCTATATAAATACCTACTATTATTATATATTCAACGTGTTGTTTTGCGTCCTCGTCTTTAAGGTTGTGATGTTTATGACCATCAAACCAAACAACTTTTTCCATGGCAGTAACATCGTAATCGCAAAAAAATTATCAGCAGGCAGGACATTTGCGTCGAGTAGGTATAGAAGTTTTCTATGGGACAGTTGAAAATTTTTTCGCGAATACGATGTTGGTCCCATGGAGAAAGTTATTCGGTTTGATGTTGTCTACCACACCCTGAAATTTGACGAGGATGCAAAACGACACGTTGTATGTTCCTACTATCTTCTATGGGAAGATGAAACAAAGTGGACTGCGGTCCAAATTGCAGAAGAGACAATTGCAGAAGAGACAAGTGGGTCAAAGTTCAATGAAAAGATTTGGGGGAGGCTTTTGCCAAAAGCACACTGTAGAATGGAGGGTGTGGTTGTGTATTTTGTAAACAGATTTTTTTATGTAACTTATATTTTTTTTTTGTCAAGCTTTTTTATACTTTCTTCAGTCTTGAATTGACACTTTAAGCCCAACGTTTAAATTTTTCTCTTTATCGGGCCTTACTGACATATGCTTCTTGCCGCCAAACCAAAGGGGCGGCAACCAACATATCAAAGATTCCGCACCAATGAAACAAGGTTACTCCACACAAGATAATCCAATCCGCCCGTCAACACACTAACCGCACACGTAGGCCAAACCTTACCATAAACAATAGAAGAACGCACAATTCAATATGCAAAACAATGTAATGATAATGCTTTAGACAATGCACTGTCGCTAACCACTATATCGATTTATTGATGTTCAATATTAAATACTTGAGCAATAAAAGTAACCAGCATCCCTTGAACTCCCGAACTGAATCTTTAAACCCCTCTAACTTCTAAAAGCTTAAAGAATTTTAGAGGCAGAGAAGGTCTTGTGAAAACGGTTATCCAAGTAAGGAATGGGCTGCACCGCGCCTAAGCCTTAGGCAATCCGGTATTTATCATTGCTATTGTGTATATGCGCCCTTTGTGGTTTTGAAGCGCTGAAATGACTTCACACTGCGGACGATGATATGTCGTTAATGTCAATTGCTATCGTAGATTCAAATGTTAGTAGGCAAAGTTCGTCGGTCAATATTTTGACTGATTTATGAATGGCGTTTCTGAATGTATTATTTGTTTTCTCTATGAAGGCTGTTTTGTTCTGTAATTAGCTTTGTGGGTAGGTTAATTACATACTCTGTGTTTTGGAATATAAATCACTGTGCCAAGTAGACGTTTAGCACTGCTAAAGGTCATTAAAGTAGGTACTTATTCGTCAATTGCATCGACTTACTATTCACACTTCAATATGCATCGGGGAATTTATAATTAATTTTGCGTCAAGATAGTCCATTTATATCTGACGAGTGTTACTTCCAATAAGTACCTACCCAATTGATTAGATATATACAGGCTGTTTCTTTTAAGGTATCAAGCCAGTGTGAGCTGATAGCAGAGTACCATACCTATCGATTTAACCCCATGTATGTTCTACGATTTTTTGTAGTTTTCGAGTTATAATTTTTTTTTTCAATATTTTTCCTGATTCAACGGGCACGAACGAGCTTTAAAAAATTATATCTTATTTTAATACTAAATAACAACGACCGATTTCAGCAAATAATGCCCTTATTTGCTGAAATCGGTCGTTGAAAGTGGTGTATCTGAAATCTTGTGATTTTCTTAGTTTTTAATTTATCTTTTCATATTTTTGTCAATCCTGATATTTGCTATTTCTCTACGTTTTAGCAGAGCTCAGTTGATAATAAAAACATACATTGTATACCTACTACTATCCTTAACTACTACCATTGATAAAAAATCCAAAATAGCTCGAAAACTACAAAAAATCGTAGAACATACATGGGGGTTAAATCGATACTTATGGTACTCTGCTATCAGCTCGCACTGGCTTGACACCTGAAAAGAAACACCCTGTATATTAAGAAGACATATAGTGACCTTATTGGTTATGTTCTTCAGAAAGGTCAGGTGCGTAGTACGCGCAAATGGTATGAACGTAAACGAGGCCAAAGGTGTATGCAAAGATCGTAGAAATTGGCGTTCTGTTTTCAGTCCTACCCCCATGGGAAGAAGGCGTCAGTTTAGATATGTATGTATTATATTTAGTAGCTACACCAGACCCTTGCCAAAGCCATTTATGACGAGTAACCATCATCCTCTTCCTGTTCGATAATACGTAAAGGAAAACAATTGATCATCGATATTTAGTAGTATATGCCTCCTCCCTTTTGTAATATGCTTTCCTGGTACCTATGTGATAGTCTTAATCAGGTTTTACCCGTGATTTGATTCCTCCGACCTTATCAAATTATTTAAGTGGGGTATGTAAGCTTAGCCAATGTTCAGTTGCCTATGGTACTAAACTTTTACAAAATTAATCTATGACTAGGTACATTAACAAGAAACAAAAGAACCAATCCTAGAAATAATCAAACTAATTTAAATCATATGTGTTTAGTTATTAATTTTTATATGCCCCCCGACAAGTGTCTGAATCAATCGATGTTAAATGACGACTCGATTAATCAATCGAGACATGTATTCATTTGTATCGCAATTAGACTGTGTGTTTTCGTTTGTGAATCATTAATCTACATATCCGGGGGCTTGTTTGTATGTCTGTCTTACATTTGTTAGCGGAGAGTATGTTGTAAAAGGGATGGGCTTAGTCGATGCAGCGAATAACATTTACCAGCCTATAATGTTCCCACTGCTGTACTCTCTGTGAGAGGGAGTGGGCTGTAATCTACCAGTGCGGGTTGATAGATGTCACACGTCTTTGAATTTTTTTTTCTGTGACATGTCAGTTTGCTTCACCGTTTTGAGAGCAGTGGTTATGAGATAATTTGCACAAATGAAAGTTAGCCTGGGTTCGAACCCACGACCTACAACTCGTAAGTCGGGGCCGTTACCACTGGGCCACCATTGCTCGAATAGTATATTTATCGACTCTTTCCGCTACAAACGGTGTAAAAACCTTTTTGGGTCAAGTTCAGTTTTTGATGCAGTCTTACTTAGTTGACTGATAGATAGAAGACTGCATCAAAAAGTGAATTTGGGCCAAAATGGTCTTTACGCCCTCTGTAGCGGAAAGAGTCGATATACAATAATGCTTGATTAAACATTACCACTACAGCAAAAGCATAATGTGAAATAATGATGAAGAGCATTAAATTTTTTTTAAAGTGCCTCAGCCAATTGCAGTCGAAATCTAAATGTTCTGACTTTTAATTTGCTATACTAAAATGACAGCTGCGATCGACCTTTTTCTGTCATTTTGACATTTTAGTCATGTGTCAAAAAATCAGAGTTTAGTTAAACGAAACTTTTCAAAACATGCAATGTTTTATATGCCTTGGAAGTCCTTACAAATTCTCACCTCAGTACTTACTTATTAATTTCGCTTTCCAACTCCATTAAAAAAATAAAAAATCTTTTATTTAGTCGACATAGGAACATCTCTAACAATATAGTTAATGACATGCAGTGTAAATATTTTAATAGGTGTGTGTACGCAATGATTTATTATACAAAACTAGACCAATGTGCTTTCAAACATATGAATAAAGATAAAAAATAAATAACACATATCAAGATTAGTTTATTTGTGTTTGTTCTTACATGTGCAATTCAATGTTTGCTGATCAACAGATTAAAATGACATACATTTAAAATTTAGATCGACAGTCAAACTTTATCATATAATAGATAAAGCCAGTATTTTTAAACGATATTGCAATAATAGGTGTCGAAAGCGATTTATAACTTAACAATAGATTGTGGTAATATATTGATATATTGTTGCTTTATCTCGCCTTTGGCTTATTTCTTGTAAGGCATTATACCGACTGTTGTTAATTTTAGAGATATCGGAGATTTATCGTAATGTATTTTCCTTGCTCGCTTTGTCGCTCATTGGTATATGTTGAGGTCAAATTATAGGTGTTTGTATACTACTGAACAACTTCCTCTGAGACTGGTTGTTCACCGCAGCGGTTATGGGACGTCAACGAGAAAACAGATGACGGAGCCGAAGTAGCGACAGTATACAGGGTGTAAGTGTAAACAGTGGCAATCTTTTAAGAGGTCATTTTACATTTACATTATGAATAACTTTTACTATGGGACCAACCTGAAATCTGATTCTGATTTTTTTTCGCGATTTCAGGTTGGTCCCATAGTAATAGTAGTTCATAATGATGAGTACAATGACCCTTTAAAAAATTGCCACTTACACCCTGTATTTACTATGGCACCATGACGAGTGATCTTTTAAGGGTTCCGTTTTTTTTCTTTTGAGGTACGGAACCCTAAAAATTATAAAAATAACCCACTAAAGGTTTAAAACCATTAATATTCAATACTCCAACACAATAATAGCCGTAGATTAATAACATCGATTCATACAAATATTAGACATAACTGAACTTCACAAAATCAAGATGGACTCACAGATTCACAATAACATTAGTTCAAAGAAATCAATTCCAAAAAATCTAACAATAAAATTGGAGCAATAATTTGCTGTATCATCATGAACTAGATAACGGTATGACCATCATCGATATTGAAATCAATTGAAAACAGCGAAATATCGATACAAAGTGATGGGCACTAAATCGATTCCCTTTACTCGATCGATTGGAACTCGATTTGAAATTGTGGTATATAAAATGTTGTCGTTTTTGTCGATGGAATGGAGCAACAATAGCTCAGCAGGTATTCCGTAATGGCGGGAAAGGTCGGGAGTTCGCAACCTACTCTGTTTTTGTAGGTTTTCGAGTAGCTTAACCAGCAAAAGCTTATTTAGGTTATCTATCAATACTAGCAGTAACAATATTACCTACTAAACTGTTAAAGCTACTACATCTATATTCTATTCTTCTTCTTTTCTTCTTATATTTCTTTGTAACAAAACTCTCAAAAGTCTCAATATTTTTTTTTTTTTTTGCCTTTTCCCGAGTATGTTGGGTTCGGCTTCCAGTCTAACTGGATGCAGCTGAATTTCAGTATTTTACATGGAGTGACTGATATGCCTATCTGGCCTCCACAACCAGTAACTGGGTAATACGATACTCCTTGGTAAGACTGGTTGTCAGACATTCGGGCTTCCGACTATCCGAAACGACTGTCAAAGATCCACGAATGACAGCCGGGACTAACGGCTTAACGTGCTTTCTAAGGGACGGAGGAGTCTCGATATCTAATGGATGGTCACTGGTCGACCATCTACGAACCGACCTCGGCAATCGTAGCTTAACTTTCCCGTGCGACTGTATATTTTTTAGACAGGGGCTCGGCCTTTCTCTTTTTGTAGTAGAACTTTAAGAAGTAGTAAAAATGCTTGTGAAAGATCTCGTTCGTGTAATAACAGACTCATGAGACAATATACCATTTTGTCTGTTGGATAAATTCATCTGCGGTGCTTCGGGTATTGTGTCTAAGGCCTTAGGCGTTGGTGACAATTTGCGTGTGTAAATCTAAAACTGCTGAACCGATATTGATAAAATTTTGTATGGGGATACTTTGAAACCTGGGGAAGGACTTAAGCTACTTTTCATTGACATACCACGCGGGTGAAGCCGCGGGCAGAAGCTAGTGGTTGATATGTGTATATCAACTGAGCCGTCTGCTTATGTCCGTTTGCTATACACCTGAAATAATCCCTAAAACACCAATTTCAGACTGGCAAGCTTAGTAACAATCTATCACCCTCAGGAACTACAGTCCAGCTCAAACTAAAACCATAAACTCTCACTGTTATACGTTCCAACACTAAGTGAAAGCAACACAGCACTGTAGAAATAATTCAAAAGGTACAAATATAAATTCAATGGCCCACCGCGGAGTCGAACCCGTATTAATGTTGTAAAATAAACAGATTCTGTAAGTAATGAACTCTCGCGGTCTGTTTATTTATTGTATTCGTTCATTGAGAGGGAAAACGCATTTGTACAAAATGGCTTTATTTGGTCGGTACAGTTGCTATGGTCGGTTATGGGCGGAATTCTGTTGTGTTCTGTTAACTGTACCTTTCTATTTGGCGACTTAAGCTTGCACTTAGCTGTCGATTTACGTTGTTTATATTAATCAACATAGATTAAATTAATCCATTTTTTGACAGAAAATTGATTATTTTTGCAAAAATTCCACATACTAAAACTAAACAGTACCTACCTATTAAAACTTTAAGGCCCTGGTTCCAAGCTTGGTTTAGCTCGGTGTGTAAGTGAAATGGCGTTATGGCTGTCTAGTTTGACGCACGAGATAGAAGATTCTCACGCGCACCGGAATTATGTCGTAAAAGTGCAAATAAAATCGTATAAAATTAGAAATTAACTATTTAATAAATAAGTAATCCATCACTGGATGCAGTTTGAAATTTCACATTTCATGGTATATTTTTAATTATAATTATAATTGCTAATGAAGGGATAAACAGCTTTTAAAGATTATTAGGAGGTTGTCGCTTTTAGCGATAAGACCGCCCATTGTGTCACCCTATGTAAAATTTCAACATTTATATCTGTAATTTTTATGGTGTGCATAATAAAGAGTATTCTATCTATCTATCTATCTATGTTTAAAGATTTTTTTGGTGCATTAAAGTATGTTTAATTATGTTTTGGCTTCCATCACTGTATGCGAAAACGACTTGAAAATATCATATTTTTTTACATGTCAAAATTATTTACGGTTTATGACATACACAGCTTTAAAAAACCACGTTATTGATCGTTTTCAGGAAATCTGCGCCTTAACGTGGCGTTTCTTTTTAGTTGAACTAAACATAAATTTTAAAGTAGAATTAAAGTACTTATTACTTTCAGCTGTAGTAGGTAAATATCCTATTTTTCAGTAAGATAACTTTAGTACTTACTGAAAATAATCTTTCAGAAAAAGTAATATTATCTTGCACTGCTGTTCAATCTGGTTATTGCAAGTCGATTTCTTCCTGCCAGGGTCGCGGTTTTTTCGAAAGAGTTACCGCGTGGCTCTGGCATAGGCAACTGAAGGAACTCGGGTGGGTTTTAGTCAGTAAAAGTCTGACACGCCCTCCCGCTGCATACAGAGCGGGAGAAGTCATTTGATGATTTCCCATTCAAAAAAAAAAAAAAAAAGAAACAAATTCGATTTCTTAACCGCAAACACCATGTAATAATTAGTCTAGCTATTCAAAGGGGGAACGCTGCCAGTATCTTCGGAACCTTGCCTAAAGGGACTCCTTTTAATAATATATTTTAGTTACTATGGTTTTTAGTTTTAGGTTCTTTTTTATTTTAGATTAGTTTATGGTATTTGTTCTTATATTTGTTGTTTTAATTCTATTAGTAAAATAAATTGAGATATTTTATATTAGTTGTATAAATAAAGAAAAAGAAAAGAAAAAGAAAGAAACACATTTATTTAGCACAGACTAAATTAAAAAAAAAAAAAAGAAAAAAAAAAAGTAAAATAAAAAAAAATAAAAAAAAATAATAAATAAATAAAGTTAATAAAGCTTAACTTTAGATAAAGATTCCATGTAATTGTATTACGAGTTTTGATGAAGAAACCAAAATTATAACCATACAATATCATAACCTAACGAAGTACCGAAAGAAGTAATTACACACTCATTAATCTGTATAAAAATCAAAGCAAATAACTTAAAGTGTCAGTGACGTAATTCACTTAAGACGAAATTTATCGCCAGTTCACTGAGGTGGTTATTTCTGAGTGAAATCGTGCAGTTGAGGTTTTAGCACATAATTTACGGTCCCCTGCCCAATAGTTGGGGATTTATGAGTGCCCACGGCTATCATATGGTGTAATCCAGAACAAGGCGATTTTACAACACAATTATTTTCTGAGATATTGTATCGGCAACGCCTGGTAGATCTTTAACTTGAGCAGACTTGGACAAGATCTGAGACTTGATTTTAGATGAAATTGCAAAATTATAGGCTTATGTGTGAAGAATTTGGATGACTTCTTCATCTGAAGTCATTTTATCATGCATTCTAAAGGGTCTCGTAACTGAAGATGTAATTCTGAAATGAAGATGTTCTTCCTGAAAGTATTTTTTTCTTTGGGCATCAAATCTTAGGCCCTGCAGTTTTTATCAAGGCCAGGTTGGCCTAAAAAGGCTAAAACGGCTGCTTTGGCAGAATCATAATAGGATAATAGGTATTATGAGTCATAGTTGAAATCGTAAAACGGTCACAAACTGACAATTCATTATTTATCTGAGTACAATTCATAGCACACAATTCATCTGTTTGACAGTTTTGTATGGAGATTCGTAAAATGGTCCACAAATTATGAATTTTATTTATGTTTACTTTATTTTATTTATTCGGAAGAACAAACAATTACACATTACAAATTACAAATAAATAGAAAATAAGAAGTTATACAAATGTGCAACCAACAACGTTCTCCACAGATACACAAAAAGACAAAGACAATATTGATAAAGTAAAAGTCGGACAGAATAGAAGAAAAAAAAATACACATAAATTACAGCAGCAAGGAACACTATAGAGATTTACAATACATTTTTGATTGTGTCAAGCAAGATCGTTCTAAATTTTCCAACGGATAAAGCAAATAGATCCAAGTAGATCCAAGTTAGAGAAAAGCTTATGAATTGCTTTATTGAAGTTTAATGTCAAATACGTCAAATAGCACAATCATAATAAATTGCTGGGAATTCAGGAAATGAATCGCTTTTAGAGGAATTGCTTAATGTGGCCGTTTTAGGACTCCAGCAGTGCAACCTTTCAATATGAGGCAATGCTATCAATTACTTTTAATTCTGCACCAAAAAGTTTCAAGTTCTCATAATGCAATGTCACCCAAAGATGGCTCAAAATTAATCTTATTGTAAACGCAGACGCAGACAATTAGGCCTCCTCAGGAAAAAAAATAAATTAAACACGTGAATGTTTTTGGACACTATAATATTTCCACCAAACTTTTTCTAACAAATTCAATATTTCCATTCACATAAACTTTCAAATGGTCCATTTAAACTCCCATAACGCGCTCTGGGCCTACAATTAGCGGTTCATAACTGACGTATTTGCATACATTACTGAGTTTACGTATGGTCATCACCAGAGGGCGTGGTCGCCCGCGGCAATTAGATGCAGTGTGTGCGTTCAATTTCATTTCTCAGAGTATTCTAAGCAGGGAAAAGTTTTACTTTGTACAATGTTGGTGGTCTATGGTTTCATTGCAAATGTCTTGTTGTTTGTTGGTAGAATTTTGTAAAGGTTCGATAGAGTAAGAGCTAAAAGTACTCAACTTCCCAACTAAGTTTGGGTGGGTTTGCCGGAACCGGATGCAGCTGAATACCAGTATTTTACATGGAGCAACTGCCTTGTAAAGAACCTTGTCTCTTTGTAAGACTAGTTGTCAGGCTTTCGGGCTTCTGACGACCCGTAACGACTGTCAGAGATCCAAGAATGACAGCCGGGTCCAACGGAGGGAGTGCGCCGTAATCCACCACGTGGGCACAATGTGGGTTGGTAGATGTCACATGTCTTCGAATTTTTGACTCTAGGATAAGCCGGTTTCCTCACGATGGTTTCCTTAATTTTTTTGAAAGTAGTGGTGATAAGTAAAACGCCTGTCTGGGTTCGAACCTACGACCTACAACTCGTAAGTCGCAGCCGTTACTGCTGGGCCACCACTGCTCCCATACTTACTAATAATATAAATGAGAAATTAACTCTGTCTGTTAAATTTTCACGCCCTAACGGA
This sequence comes from Cosmia trapezina, assembly GCA_905163495.3. Classification (NCBI taxonomy): domain Eukaryota; kingdom Metazoa; phylum Arthropoda; class Insecta; order Lepidoptera; family Noctuidae; genus Cosmia; species Cosmia trapezina. The sequence continues at coordinate 14,327,936 of LR991042.1, forward strand.
TTAATGGATTTGGATGAAATTTGGTACACGGTTAGACCTTAGCCTGGGTTAGGACATAGAATACTTTAATCTCGGTAGTAGGTACGTTCCCATGGGATAAATTCTGACCTCCATGCGAGGAAAGCCGCGGGCAAATGCTGGTAAACAATAAACTGTAACTAGGTATTCACTTCAGTAGTAATCCAACTTTTAAAATGAACATTGCAAAAATCTTTGATCTATTTCAAGACAATTCCATCAAAATAGAGCACAAACCCTGATCTCTTCATAGCCACAAAACAATATTTTTGCCGGTTCACATGGACGCCCCCCACGGGCAGAGAGCGGCGGCTCGCGCATGCGCGTGGGCGGTGGTGCGCGCGCGCACTATTATGTCTTAACGTGGAGGGTTCGCGACAGGTGGGCGGGGCTAAGTGACGCGCCGTGACGTCAAACGTCAGGGGTGCACCGGGGTTTAGATGAAATAGAATAAGAATCATTTCAATTCGAAACGAAAGGATTCAAATTCTTGTTACAAGTTTACTTAATTATTGCCTCAATTATAAAAATATTATCTGAACGTAACCACCAGCAAACTTTGCAGAACCTAGATAAAAAAAATAAAACTAATTTGTAATGTCTTCTAATTATAAGACGTTTCATTACCACTGGCCAAATTATTAATGTTAGGTACTAGAATAGTTGTTGCTTATTATGACAAATAGTTGCCAATGAATGCACTATACCTACTGTCTGGCATACCTCCCTACCTAGGTATCGAATTCTTGCTAAACTTCCAGGTAAGTAATCAACCTTCACACTGTATTAATTTAGTTAATTTCTTATTATAAATAAAAATAATCTTATAAGAAAATATATCACAAAACCTCAAAAAAATATATATTCTCGGCAAAATACTTAGTATTATCTCCTGTCAGCGTACTTCTAACTAATTATTATGAGACACTATAAGAAAATGTATCACAAAACCTCAAAAAAAAAATATTCACAGCAAAATACTTACAAAGTATTTATTATCTCCTGCCAACCCTAGAACAAACGCAACACTGCAATCTAGAGAAAATTCTGTTGTGCTTTACTTTACTCGAGAAATATGATTTAATTAAAGTTATTAAAGCGGTCCTAGGTTAATTGAAATTTGTTTATACAGAGAGCAGAGAGAATTATGCACTAGTCTACAATTTTATTGACCCCATCTAACCTTAGGTCGGATGCTGGCACTTAAGAAGTTATAAAATAATAATTGTTGGTTATAAATTTCATCCTGAACTATATAAACCGGCCTATTAAAACGGATAAGTAATGTTCCACTGCGCGCACAGTAATCTATTGGTAAATAGAAAGTGTCGATCCGTTTGCGAATCGCGACGTCAGGAGACCTATTAATGTGGTGATTCGGTTCTGATTGTCTTTCTGGTGTTTTATGATTAATTTACCACTGGACTTGGTGGGACCCAGAGCAAAAAGGCTTATAGGCCACGAGACATTGGTGGCTAGCCTTCGCAGCCTGGATCATCGGCGTAATGTTGCTTGCTTGTGTAGAGTACAGTTCGCACTTGGTCAATATACCGACTAGTCGTACTAAGCGCTTCTCCTCCACATTTATTATGCGAACTCTCTGCCAGCGTCTTTGTTCCCTTCCACATATAACCCGTCTGAATTCAAAGAATGACTGAACAGGCATCTTCTGGACACGCTTGTTCCATCATAGCCTTCATCCATCGCTTTCTATCAGGCGTAATCGAGGTCAGGAGCAGGCACATTCAGCTATAAAAAAATAAACTAAAAATTCTATTGAAAATGATATAATATACTTTCCTATTTAGCTTACCTTCTTCACATGGGTTTGAGGTTGCAACTGTTGATAAAACGTCTAAATAATCGAGACAAGGAAAGGAAAATTAAATGGATATTCAAGTGCATTAAGCCCAACCATGCCAGGTGTACTTCACGATATCGTTACCTTAAGATTCTTCAAGGCTTAAGTGAATAACCTTCGTCTAGGCAAGCCTGCACCATAGTTGACCTCATATAGGTAGTCGCTTAGCATGATAATATATTGGTCATACTTGTCAAAAGCGATCCTTTGCGATCATAATCATTCTCCTGACCATAACCCAATTAAACAAAAGAAAAAAATCACGACTACCCAAAAAAGGACTCATAGTTCTGTCAAGTCTCTTTTGACAATCAACATTTAGTTAGCTACTCAAGCGATATCCTGATCTTGCATAATCAGCCTATAATGTTCCCACTGCTGGCACCCAGGAGTCCTCTCTTCGAGAGGGAGTGGTAGATGTCACAAGTGTTTGAATTTTTGGTGCTAGGACATGCCGGTTTCCTCACGATGTTTTCCTTCACCGTTTTGAGAGCAATGGTGATGAAATTATTTACACAAAGTAAAGCGCCTGTCAGGGTTCAAACCTACAACTCGTAAGTCGGAGCTCTTACCATTGGGCCACCACTGCTGATCAGCCTCCATGAAAATTGGTATTTTGTATTGAGTTAAATCTAAATCCATGCACCAAGCCACCTAGACAATAGCAACAAAAGAAAGGCCTAGCGCACACGGAATGCTAATTGCGGAACCATCACCATCAGATCCGTCGCCGCAGAGTTAAAGTAAACGCTTTTATTTTTAAAGAGGCGTATACTTAGGGAGATTGGCTCGACATTTTCATCAGTGCGCAAACCGCAGGCTGTATTATTTTAATCGCAGAGCCGCCACCTTACGGCGTTTCCTACGTCTAGAATTATTTTGTGGATGAATGAGTGTACGGGGCTTAGTGTTATTGTTTTAATGTCTGAGCTTAGTCCAGTGTAAAAACAGGAAGTGGAAAAAATTACCAAGCTTTACAAAACAATGATATAATGATAGAAACTTTTTATAAAAAAAAAAACAACCAACTTCCAAATAAAATAGTACAAAGTGAAAAATAACTTTAATTTCAGAAGGCGGTGTTTTTGGTTTTGTATTTTCGTTTTTGCCACAGACTACCGAAATTTAAGTTATTTTTCACTTTTTATTGGTTTTTTTTTTGGGGCCGACCCCAAGTAACGTGGGATAAGGGCAGGAAGATGATGATTAGTGTTTTTTTTTTTATTTTTCACTTTTTAGTTGTACTTGCAAAAGAAATTAGAACATCATCCAAATAGATTAAGTGGGAAAAATACCTATTCTTGAAGCTAACTCAAAAATTAACCCAGCAAAGTTAATAAATTTTACATGGGACCAACTTCGAGGTATACCCTCCCGAATAAAACAAGTATCTTTCAAATCAGACTACTCTGTAAAAATTTATGCGTGCTCATACACAAAAACAAATGGTCGACTTGAGAACCTCCTCCTTTTTTTCGTCGGTTAAAAAGGATGTTTGTTATTTTTAACCGAGTTCCAAAAAGGAGGAGGTCCTCAATTTGGATGTTTAAAATACAAGTAGGTACACAAAATAATACAAGTTATGAGTAACGTCGTCCGACACGAAGAAACAGGGCACTCGCAAGCCGTGATTGTGCCATATTTGTGCTTTTCTCTCAATTATTGATGATCCAACCCAAAAAAACAGATCAGATACTAACAAATAATTATGTAGATAGATATATAGATAAAACATTTATTCGGTGCGCACAAAAGACACAGGACAACACACAAAAGTACAATTAAATTATTAGAATTTACATTCATTTAAGTAAAAATATGTAACTGAAAGAAACAAAAATATTATTACGATTAAACTACTACATTAATAGCTTATGTTCTCGAGTCTTCCTTATTGCCGATTAATCTAATACTTACCATTCATTTCCACAGGAGGACCTTCTCATCCACGGCGACAGTGTCTACGACGTCATAGACAAGCAAGACCAGCAGGCGGTCAGGACCGAGCTGTCCCGGGCGCCCACCGACGGAGAGGACCGAGTGTTCCTCTGTCGCATGAACGTCGCCAGGAATGCTAGGCGCCAGATGCGGTTTGGGGATCAGAAAGTAAGTCATTATTTTTTTGAGTTCATTTTAAATGATGTACGCCTCTCTCCAATGGGGTAGGCTACTACAAAACGCCAAATGGGTGATCTATTTCGACCAGCAAAGGATCATACCGGATGACTTATTTACCGTCTCGAAAAAAATTGGGCGTATTAGGTGAACAGAGTAGAAGCCTATGGCATACCTAGTTCTTTTTTTTTAATAGCTTAGACAGAAAAAATTATCAAAGTACCAATAAATACTACAAATTCGATGTAAACTTTTAATTTTTGTACCATAAAAAGAGAAATTTTGAAAAAAAATAATAAATCGTTTAAAAATATCGAAATTCAAATCATATGCAGTCTGCATATGATTAGAATTTTTGATTTTTAAAAAAAAAAAAAAAAAAAGTTAGGCTTCTACTCCGTTCACCTAATATACCCAATTTTTTTCAAGACGGTAAAAAAAGTCATCTGGTATACACAAAAATTGAAAAATTTTAAAATAAAATAACTAAAAAGAAATAAAATGAAAGCACATACAATTAAAACAACCACATAACCAAAGAGATTACAGAATCCGACTGCTCAGTATGTGATCCATACAGCAATGGTTCAGGTACTGACAATCGGACCTCTGTGTGAACGCCCTCAGGATGCCGCTGGAGCTGGCCCGAACCCTGCGCACCAGGGATATGCATCGTTTTCGCATAGTAGAGTAAAAACAGTCAACTTGCGACCCGGCGAACATCCCTGATGCGCTGCAGAATCGGGGCAGCCCCATCAGAATCCTGAATGCGTTATTATATTGCACACGCAAGGCATTGTACTGTCCGCGCGTGTATGAGACCCATAGGCTACACCTGCTTTTGCTTTGTTTCTTCATACGACATGTTATGGAAAATTAATCTTTTCACCCCCACCATCTGCCTAGCCTTTTCCCAACTATATTGGGGTCGGCTTCCAGTCAAACCGGATGCAGCTTAATAACAGTATTTTACATGGAGCGACTGCCTATCTGACCTCCACAACCCAGTTACTGTGTAATACGATACCCCTTGATAAGACTGGTTGTCAGACTTTCAGGCTTCTGACGACCCGTAACTACTGTCAAAGATCCACGAATGACAGCCGGGATGTTGCAGCTTAACGTGCTTTCCGAGGCACGGAGGTGTCTTTGTATGTAAAGATGGTTACCCATCCACGGACCAACTAGGATACTTTTTATCCCGATATTCTTACAAGTTCGTACGCGGGTGAAACGGTGGGGCGCTGCTAAGGCTTATCTAAAGGGAATCACTTTTGACTCCGGTGAACTTCAGACATGCGTAACAAAAACTAAATAAATAAAGTGTTGAAATATTAATTAACGCACTTTTAATCGTCAGTATTATGAGAGAATTCGTTTCAATCATTTATCGTATTAATATTGCAACGTCAGTCAAGACGGCGCGAGGGCGAGGTTGGATTTCGAAGGCTAGGTCCCACTGTAAGCGTTATTGAGGTCCTTGAGGATTATTAATCACTGCCAGATGTAGAGGATTTATTTTGTGCCAGACAATTCTTGAAAATTTCATGTTTCAAGGGAAAAGCGGTATCTTATATCCATCCGTACCGATCAATGTTTTTTAATCAGTTTGCGCTTTCTCAACTCTCAACTAATCGTGAGAATTTAAGTACCTAACTTACTACACTTAATTTGAGTAACAGAAAAAACAAACATTCTTTTGACTCAAACTGTTTTGGCTCTGCCAATAAAATAATAGGCACACATTAAACAGCTCAACTATAAAGTAATTATATCGCCTACACTCGAACCCGACCATAAAATATTATACACGAAATCGATGAGAGCATAATTAACAAGTATACTTTCAAAATATTTAAGTGAATATAAAATGTACATATAAAGAGGTTACGGACAGACTGACAAATTGATAGGCTTCGATACACTCGCGTTATTACAGGTAATTGAATGCTCACGCGCATGAAAGCTCAGCTTTTCATAGTTTATGCAAATTCAACCTTATTTGTTAGAAAATAGAACACCATTTTTGGTTGGATATTTTAGTTGGTATAATGTATGGATGTTATTTAGATATTGGCCGTTATACAAATATTTTAAGATTATTTGGAATTAATAACTCAATATTTTACTGATATTCATTGGATTGTAACGCCAAAGTTGTTTATCTGCATCATTATTATCTCGTAAACGCCGGAAACCATACGAAACATTAATTTTAAAACAAATTTCACTTTCAGCAGTTAATCGTACGAATATCCTCGAGGGCTGTAAAACACAGAGAGTGCAAATCAAAAGGTACTGCCATCGTCCACAGTACACCCACAGGCCTTCGTTGATGATATTAATTTCCTAATGATAGAGCCATAACTTCACATTATTGAGCATGTAAGATATAAACTACAACCTACTCTCGTCGACACTTTATCCTAATTTACTGAGTATGCCACTTAGACTTACCAGCGAGCAGTACAAATATTCATAATTGCTGAGTATGTCATACATCGGAGCAGATCTGAGCAAAATTATGTACAGTCAGTTATAGCATTTAGCTGACCCATCCTGCATACAAGCTTGAGATTTTTTAGAATACGAATCGATAGAATTTTATACTTATAGACTAAGAGGTCACAGGATTTTTCATAACGATCATGGATACGGTTAGATTTACTTGGATGGGTTGTAGAGTAGTCCCCTAATGCGAATGACGTCGGTCTGCCTGCTCTGAGTGGCTGCAACTTCGAGTTATAGCGCTTACAAGAGGCGTCATTGTTGCGAAAAAAAAACGATCAGAGAAATGGTCAGTTTTGGTACACATTGAAAGTATGGCGTCTCCGCAGATGAAACAAGTTGGTCTGCCGGCTCTGAGTGGTTGCATTTCAGAGCTATGATGCGCGCAACATTGTTGAGAAAAAAAAACGATAAGAGAAATGGCCAGTTTTAGGACCCATTCGAAGTATGGTGTCTCCACAGGTGAAACGAGTTGGTCTGCCGGCTCTCAGTGGTTGTATTTCAGAGCAATCGTTGTATATGCAAGACGCTTATTTGTGGAGAAAGCCTAAAAAATACATCGAAAAAGGGGACAATAGGCGAATTTTTCAAGTGCACGAGAACCACCCGCTGCGCGACCGTCCCCCCTGTAAAGGAATAGGGAAAAAGCTAGAGTTGTCAAGAGGTGTCAATAAGAGAAATGGTCAGTTTTAGTACCTATTCGAAGTAAGGTGTCTCCACAGGTAAAACGAGTTGGTCTGCCGGCTCTTAGTCGTTGTATTTCAGAGCATTGTTATACGCAAAGCGCTTAGTTATAGCAAAATTCAACTTAACGGTAATCAATAAAATAAAGAATGAAATCGAACAAATCCAATTTTTAACAATTCAACTTATTACATTGGGTAAATCACAGATTAATAATTTTGTAGAATATAGCTAATGAAACAACTCAAAAAATATAGAATGTTAGAAATAAGTAAATATTCAACTCTAAGTCTTAGCTATAATCTACAAAATTATTAATCTGTGATTTACCCACAGTAATAAGTTGAATTATTAAATATTGGATTTGTTCGATTACATTCTTTATTTTATTGATTACCGTTAAGTTGAATTTTTCTATAACTAAGCGCTTTGCGTATAACAATGCTCTGAAATACAACGACTAAGAGCCGGCAGACCAACCCGTTTCACCTGTGGAGACACCATACTTTGAATAGGAACTAAAACTGACCATTTCTCTTATTGACACCTCTTGACACCTCTAGCTTTTTCCCTGTTCCTTTACGGGGGGGCCGGTCGCGCAGCGGGTGTTGCTCGGCGCAGGTGTAGGGTGGGGGTACAACACCGGCCGACGTGCACTTGAAAAATTCGCCTATCGTCCCCTTTTTCGATGTATTTTTTAGGCTTTCTCCACAAATAAGCGTCTTGCATACACAACGATTGCTCTGAAATACAACCACTGAGAGCCGGCAGACCAACTCGTTTCACCTGTGGAGACACCATACTTCGAATGGGTACTGAAACTGAACATTTCTGTTATGGTTTTTTTTTTCAACAATGTTGCGCGCATCATAGCTCTGAAATGCAACCACTCAGAGACGGCAGACCAACTTGTTTCATTTGCGGAGACGCCATACTTTCAATGTGTACCAAAACTGACCATTTCTCTGATCGTTTTTTTTTTCGCAACAATGACGCCTCTTGTAAGCGCTATAACTCGAAGTTGCAACCACTCAGAGCAGGCAGACCGACGTCATTTGCATTAGGGGACTACTCTACAACCCATCGAAGTAAATCTAACCGTATCCATGATCGTTATGAAAAATGCTGTCACCTCTCGGTCTATTATTTTATATTTTATTGAAATACCTATATTAAATTCTATCGAGTCGTATTCTAAAAAATCTCAACCATTTATGCAAGGGTGGGTATGCTAATTAATTTTATTAACCCGGTAAACTGTCAAAAATTAATCACATACTTAACTCATTTGTTTGTTTGAATTTGGGAAACTCAACAGAACTATCACAATCCATGAATAGATACATAAGTGATTTTTGTCGTATTACATTAAAACATGAAGAAGAATTCATTGCGAGATCAGCACTTGGAGCCTTGTAAAAGCATTAATTAATTCCCTGTGGTTTGACTCTCACATTTTTTACTCTCAAAAACCTAAGTGCTGTTAACAAGAAGCGAAACCCCAACTAGGTATTAAACAAAATTAATAATTCATCTCATAAACACATCACGATCAGTTTTTATACAAAATTAATTAGACCCATTTGCTTAAATCAAAGCGGTTATTAGCCTGCTTTCAAAGTAATTATATTGTGGCCATAAACTGATGTGATCAGCAGTAATCAGGCTTATCAGATGAGCTATAACGAACGTTAGTTTATTAGAACCCAGTTAACACTCATGGTACCACATCGTGAGAAAAGCGCCGAATCTTTTTGATGAGCGTCAAGTTCCGGTGTAAACGGAAGTCATGTTTGTAGCTTTTTATAATTATTGTATTATTGCCAATTTGTAAGGATTTATGTGTCCTTAGTTTTGCGTTTGGGAGATGGTTGGTAATTAATCTCCCAGACTACATATTGGTACTTATGAGGCATCATTAGAATCGGCCCAGATTTTGGGTGTCTCGTCGTCTCCTTTCATTCTTCAAATTCAAATCTTTATTGCATAGCACATATGTTTACAAGGTCTTAATAATAATGGTAAAGTTCACATGATTGTCGGTCACAACAATTTAATAAAATATGAGTAGCAGCATTATTCCAAATAAATAAGATCGCACACAAATTAAATGCAAAAAGCCTTGACAAATAGAAATTATATAAAAAATAATAATAAGGAATGATTCAAAATTCAATTCATTTAAATTAGACACGTATAATGTCACAAATTAAAATAATATCAAGAATTTAATTTATATAAAATAAAAACAAAATATTAAAAAAAAAAAAACAAAATTCTTCGTGTCAATAGTAGGTACAACAAACTTGACAATAGCCATCTATTTTTCATCTATTTTTTTATGTTAGAGAGTTTGGTTTCCGCAGTTAGTCCTTCAAGTAGACCATTGTATCTACCTACTAGTTGTTAGTTAATGTACTGGTAGTAAGATATTTATGAACCGCTTTCATATAACTTTATTACGGTACATAGCTACTCGTATATCCGGATATAACTAAATATCACGGCTACAACTACCTTACTTGACGACACGGTTGGCGCAGTGGTTGAGCGATTGACTGCTGCGCAGCATGTCGCGGGTTCGATTCCCGCACGGAACAAATATTTGTACGACCTACAAGTATTTGTTCCGAGTCTGGGTGTTTTTCTATCTATAATATTTATGTATTTACAAAAAAAAAATGTATATAAGTAGTTTATCAGCCATCTCGTTACCATAACACAAGCATTAGGTTGCTTAGCTTGGGACTAGATGGCGTTGTGTGAAATGTCCAAGGATATTTATTATTATTATTATTTATTACTGCGACATAATACACCTCTGCCCATCCCTTCGGGGAAACATGGCGTAATGTTATAGTATGTGATTCTCATAACAAGATAATTTATAATAACTAAACTTACTGCCAATACATTAACTAACTCAGAAATAAGGGTACAGCAATAAATAAAGATTATTCTAATCCAAACACCCACCCGCTAAGTGGCCAGATACTGTAGAGAAGTAAAACACATGAAAATAACAAATGACAACTATCTGTGCGTACGTTGTAGGAAATTAATATGGCGCACGCGCACGTGTTCTGAACCATTTGTAAGTTTGTAGCTAAGTGTTGGGTGGTTGATTTTCTGGTTATTGTACATTTGTCACGGGAAATTGTGTATTTGCATAGTAGGTAAAGTTATGAAGTTAGTGGGAGTCAGCTGGGTTAAAATTCAATAGAACCTATATTTGACTATTAATTGTGACTGTCAAATACCAATCGATACCAATGATGTTGCCCATTATTTATTGTGTATTGTTGGCAATCCTAACAATCTTAAGAGAGTGAGTGCTAAAGTCGACTCAAGAGAGTTTAAGACAACTCAAGGGAGTTTAATAGGTCTCTTAGTATTTAAGAGGTCTCTTAGGATATAAGAGGTCTCTTAGTATATAAGAGGTCCCTTAGAAAAGAAATAAGTAAATAAATATTTGAATGGGTTCTTGACTAAGTTGTGCTTATGGAATTCTATTGAAATTCACCTGAATGTGGAAAAGAAGTAGTTGCTGAAAAAACTGTATGGCAAACATTGAACATTTTTTGTGAATGAAATAATGATTTACAGGCTCATTAAGTACTAACTACCTACATAGATTTATAGAATCGTTACTTAGCCTGACTTACCACGATGATAGATTCATAGATGTAAGTAAATCAATCTATGACGTAAGTAAATCACTTCTGAAATTCTCCCACATTTCTGAAAGCTCTTTTCATAGAAACCGGCTCAATTACAAACATAATAATAATTGAGACTTATTCTAAATATTATTGTGTTTGTAATTAAACTGTAGGTGTTCGATAACAGCTTATCCACTTCAGCTGTCTATGAGCCATGTTAGTCTGATCTAGGACCTATTGTAGATCTAGATCTATTTAAATTCTGGAATATTTATTTAAATTGGCTGTTGTATTGTTGACACGTTTTCGTATTGAGCAAAAATAGCCAATTACCGGTATTTATCACCTGAGTTGGGCTGGTTGCAACTTTCCACACAACAGTTAAGCATTGTTACATACCAGTACCTTACTAGGTGCAGTATTAGAGGTATACCTATACATAAGGGTGCAAAATTATTATAGCTAGGCATACTATACCTAAAAACAGGCGTTTAATGTAGTTTTGGTCCATATTTATGTATAAGTAATAAAGAACTGGGCTACTGCATTGATCAAGCAAATAATTTGACGGATTATCATTAATTTTATTTCCAAAAAATATCCATCCAACGGATACTAGTATTATTTGCGTATCTATAGGTACTTGTACTATTATGTATTCTGTGCAAAGTAGAGAATTATTCAACCTTCGACAAGAAAAAACTGAATAGGTAAGTAGTTATGATAAAAAAAACCACGCCACGCACAATGAAGGGTTCCGTAGTTGGGATGTAATTTATCCCGAGAACAAACTTAACATTGTAGTTGAAAAACATGTTCTCTATACATTGATCGTCACGGTCAATTCGCTAATTGCAAATTTAAATTTGTAATCGCAAATAAATATTTTTGTATGTGATAAAACTACAAATGAAGGGTTTTCGGACTTTTTCCTTTACATAAGCTTCGAGACCTTGCTTATTGCCAAATTTTATGATTTTAGGTCAACAGGAAGTACCCTATAGGTTTGATTTATTTGCGAGTGACAAAAAATGTCAAACTCAAACTCAAACTCAAACTCAAACTCAAACTCAAACTCAAACTCAAAGCATTTATTTCAATTAAACCAATTACAGGCACTTTTGAATTGTCAAAGAGTCGGTCAGTAGGTAAGTCAGAAAGTTGAAGCTAGTTGCCCATTCCAAAACGTAGATCTATGGAGAAGAACGGGCAAGAAACTCCACGGACACTCTTTTAAATCAAAATATGGTTACAAAATATTGGTTACATCATTCATATTGAAATTATACATGTGAGAACGATGAACGTTAAAAGCGTCCGGAATAAAAAAATAAAAAAACAATTCAAAATTAAAATTAAAATAAGCCGTGGCAGCTAAGGTATGACCAGCCTCCACCAACAGCGCCCGTTCACGAACCTGACGTATGGATTCGTTAAATGATCCAACGGTTATCGGTGTCGTATAAATAGGGCCGTATTTATTTATTGCGTTGACTTAGAAGCTCGATTTTTTTTAGAGCTCCAAGGGACCGCCGGTCCCTTGGAGCTCTAAAAAAAACGAAGTTGAAATTAATATCAAATACGTAGGTCTACGCCGCGGCGTAGACCTACGTATTTGATATTAATTTCAACTTCGTTGTTGAGAAAAAGGGTTCTGACAGACAGACTTACAACGAAGTGATGCTATAAGGGTTCCGTTTTTTCCTTTTGAGGTACGGAAACCTAAAAAATAACTTAGCTATATCACTAGTACCTACCCGATGCAAATCGAGGAATTAAAATCATGAGATCCACAATTTTGGCTAAGTTTGGGCACAACCTTACAACGCGACTAGTGATGTCTCAAGGATGACTAACATCTGTCGAGTCAAAAAGGCCATCCAATGAATGAAGGATTGTACAAGTAATTCCATACTTGATGAATATCATTAAAATATGCGGCGGCGGCGTTGTATTATTTAAACTCGAAAGGTTATGAGCAAGCCTTCAAGCATTTTCGATAAGTACAGTATACCTTTTACCGCTTAGATAGAAAGGTAAATACATTTCTGAATATAGAGATACACGTCGAGTTTATTTATTAGCATTACTTAATGCATTTTTGTAAACATAATTACGTTTCTCTGTCGTTTTGTCAAAGAATAGTTCACCTCTCGTGGTTATCTTGAAAAGTGATTTTTAGATTAGGTAGGTGAAGTAAGAGAGAGCAGTGGTGGCCTATTGGTAGTGGCCGCGGCTTATAAGTTTTAGGTCGTAGGTTAGGCGCTTTACTTTGTGTAAATTATTTCATCACCACTCTTCTGAAAACGGTGTAGGAAAACATCGTGAGAAAACAGGCATGTCGAATTCGAAGACATGTGACAACTACCAACCCGCACTGAGCCTGCGTGGTGGATTACGGCCTTTTCCTCTCACCCCAGCCTGGAGGCCTGTGTCCCAGCAGCGGTAATATTATAGGCTGATTACTCATGGTGTAGCAAGAGAAAAGAAAACAATCTCACTTCCACCATCACAAATCCATCTAAAAGTAACTTGTGACCGTAGCGACCAATCTCCCAAAAAAATATGCGACGGATATTCAGCGTGATTATCTCTGCAATTATTTTTAAATTGACAAGTACAGTACGGCCGATTTATCTTGGCGAATCCGAACTTCGTGCAGAAGGCTGCGCATAACATTTTTTACAAACTAAATGGTGACATGAGGCGAGTGTGAGTGAGAGATCATGCGCGAAAGTTCGTAGTGCATATGTTCAGACTCGCTAAGACATACATACAACACTTGAGGATGAAATTACGTCGCGTAATGTTCGGCAAGTGTGTCGCTACGCTAACGAGGCCCTTGCTGCATCGGTGGTGCGCTAATCAGGGGGGCTAAAATTTGGCAGAATCTTATTAGGATAATATAGGTATTATTAATCATATTTGAAATCGTAAAACGGTCACAAACTGACAATTCATAATTTATCTGCGTACAAGTCATAGCACGCAATTCATCTGTTTGACAGTTTTGTATGCAGATTCGTAAAATGGTCCACAAATTATGAATTGCTGTATTGAAGTTTAATGTCAAATAGCACAATCATGCTGAGAATTCAGGAAATGAATCGCTTTTATAGGAATTGCTTAAGGTGGCCGTTTTAGGCCCCCAGTTCTAAATAAAATTAATATACACCAATAACTACAAAGATCGAATTACAACATCGATTAACCAAACATTCAGTCCAACTTTCCCTAGCTACAATAATTTAGCTGTCCACCAATCGCGACCCGGCCCCTATATTACATTACACGAATTAATGTTTATTCAGTGAGGCGGCATGCCTGTAGGCATTAAACTATGGACGTAGGTATATTGTAGGACAGATTATTTACAAAATAGTATGAAAGTCACGCCTACTGCGAACGGTGTAAGTTTGTGTGGTCGTATGGTAATGAAGATGTTAGGAAGGGTTCGTCTGTTGGTTTTTACGCTTTGCTGTGTTAAAAACATGTGTTATAATCATAGTAGTCGTTTGTAAATGTGATTGGTGGTGTAATGTGCTGAAGAGCTTTCGATGAAAATATTCATTTTGAAACACCAATACCTACTGATAGGTTTTGGGAACCATGTAATAATGTGAAGCAGAATCAAAAAAATTACTAAATCTTGACCAAGATCCAACTTCAAAGTCCAATCTGACTTTAATGAGAATCTAATTCAATAATTTTATACTTAGAAAATATTACTGTGACCCTTTTCGTTTTATTTAGTACTAGCTTTTGCCCGCGGCTTCCGCGCATGAATTATACATATAAACCTTGCTCTTGAATCACTCTATCTATTACAAAAAAAAAACCGGTCAAGAGCGAGTCAGACCCGCGCACCGAGGGTTCCGTTCCGATTTCTGAAAAAGTGTGCTATTTAGAAACATCGTTTTATTTTTCCTGTAATCTTTACATAAACTTCTATCACATAGAATAATTTCAGATTTTTCTCTTTGCAAACTTCGGAGATAAGGGGGGGAACGGTATTTTTTTTACATTTTTCATCAAAAGTCGAAAACTATGCGGCCTAAAAAAAATTTAAAAAATGTTTGAGAATGTGCAAACAACGCTCTTTCATATGATACCCCACATGACCTAGTCGCCCAACTTTGAATTTTTAAGACCCCCTTTCAGTCCCTGTTGCAAAAAAAAACATAAATATTTTTATTTCTTTCTTATTCGCAAAATAGTTGGGTAAACGTCATTTAAAACTGTTCTAAATTTCAAGTTGACAGCATTAGTAGTTCTTGAGATATCCAGCTGTGACAGACAGACAGACAGACAGCCAGACAGACAGATTGAGTGAGACCATAAGGGTTCCTTTTTTACCATTTTGGTACGGAACCCTAAAAACCGCATCAAAATCCGTTCCGTAGTTTTAAAGATCTAAGCATACATAGGGACAGACAGACAGCGGGAAACGACTTTGTTTTATACTATGTAGTGATTTTCACGAAGTACGTATTCACTTGCGTTTTCCGGCAATGAGTTTATACCTCGACAACTCTATTAAGGACACGCGACAATCTGGCGAAATGAAACGAAATATTACCTATATCCACGAGTTGTTTGACAGAATTGTAATAGCAATTGACTTAGTACGAGAAATAAATACTAAAACCGTTTCGCGCTCAAAACGGTTTATTTGTACCAACTTAGCCCCGAGGTTTAAGTAAATTAAGTTACTAAAATAAAATGTTACCATTTTACCTGACAGTCAACGATAACTAACTTTATTTTGACGGTTAATTCCCACTATACGGAGTGTTTCTTTTAAGGTGTCAAGCCAGTGCGAGCTGATAGCAGAGTACCATACCTATCGATTTAAGCCCCATGTATGTTCTACGATTGTTTGTAGTTTTCGAGTTATTTTGGATCCCTCATTTCATATCAATGGTAATGGTTAAGGATAGTAGTAGGTATATTCATGTTTTAATATCAACTGAGCTCTGCTTAAACGTAGAGGAATAGTAAATATCAGGATTGACAAAAATATACAAAGATAATAATAAATTATAAAATATGAAAATTACAAGATTTCAGATATTTACACCACTTTTAACGACCGATTTCAGCAAATAATACCCTATTTATTTAGTACATTCTTGTTCAAAGTTGAACAAAAAAAAAGAAATTTTTTAAAGCCATCATCTCGTTGAATCAGAAAAAATATCGAAAAATAACATAACTCGAAAACTACAAAAAATCGTAGAACATACATGGGCGTTAAATCGATAGGTAGGTATGGTACTCTGCTATCAGCTCGCACTGGCTTGACACCTTAAGGCGCAGATTTCCTGAAAACGATCAAAAAGGTGGTTTTTTAAAGCTGTGTATCTCATTTAAACCGTAAATAATTTTGACATGTAAAAAAAATATGATATTTTCAAGTCCTTTTCGCATACAGTGATGGAAGCCAAAACATAATTAAACATACTTTAATGCACCAAAAAAATCTTTAAACATACCTCCTAAAAATTTTTAAAAACTGTTTATCCCATCATTAGCAATTATAATTATAATTAAAAATATACCATCAAATGTCAAATTCCAAACTGCATCCAGTGATGGATTACTTTTTATTAAACAGTTAATTTCTAATTTTATACGATTTTATTTGCACTTTTTCGACATAATTCCGGTGCACGTGAGAATCTTCTATCTCGTGCGTCAAACTAGACAGCCATAAAGCCATTTCACTTACACACCGAGCTAAACCAAGCTTGGAACCAGGGCCTTAAAAGGATCACTCTGTATAACACAAATCATAAAATACAAACCAAAAGACAGTCCCGCAGTGCAATACTAAGGAAACAAATGCAATTCAGATGGTAATGAGGTACTAAATAATAGTAATTTCAAACTGAATGTTTCTTAAGAAATATATCTAATAACTACTTATTCATTCGTTGACGTACTAGGTATAATATGAATAAATAATTGTATTGAATTATAGGCGTGAAATTACTTAGCGAATATACCTACGTGAGCCTTGTGTACCTACCTCTGTATTTTCTTTCATGTCTTATTTATTTCCTTATCAATTTTACATCTTGGCTGACCATAATAATCTTTCTTATTTTCCTAAAGTTGTCTTAGCGTCATAACTTTTATTCATTCTTCATAATTAGGTAGTCCAATTAGTTATTTTCTCTAATAAATTGGTCTCATCAGGCAGTGGTTGAGCTCCTTAAGTTCTGAGTTGAGCTGCAAGATTACTGACAAATGCATGCACTGACTGGACGGGTCCCCTCAATCTGTGTGGTTCTTTCCTCAAAATACCATTTCAGACACTGGTCTTCACATTATCGGAGCAAGATTATGTCGGGACTTTAAAAGAGACTGTGACTTCTGGGTTTGTTCCGGCCTTTCTTCTCAGAATAGTCAAATATTCCTATTTGACTATTCTGAGACGCCGACCTCATCTAGTTTTAAAAAATATGATTGACGTAAAAGTGTTTGTACAAACCTACTTACAGAAATAAAATCCTTATATTTATCATTATCATCAGCATCAGGCATACTTTTTCGAAAACGAACGTGCAATAAATAATTTTAGCTTCTATTTTTGGCTTTAGTCTTGATGGTCCCTATGGACTAAAATATCATCATACCCTATACCAATTTATTTGGGGATGGCGTAGCATGCCTCCTTCTTCCTTAGATATATCTATATCTGCCGTCTTACTCCTCCTATTTAACCATAATTATCATGTTTCACACTATCCATCCTTTCACTAAATACAGGGATTGTAAATAAATCAATGATTTTGGAACAATCACACCATGTGCAGCTTAGGCTAAAATAAATTACTCATCTAAATAAAGGCAAAAATTTCTATAAACTTGTGACATAAAACTCCAGACACGTACGCAGTAATCATTGACGGAACCTCATTACTCTCATTACTTTATTAAACACAATTAAATTTTATGCTCAACAGGGCTCCTACACATTAACCCTTTATTTCGTAGCATAAAATATATGATTTACATTTATTAAGAATTATTTTACTAAGTACTAAATAATATATAAATGGTATCCAACAATCCAGTTCTAAAAGCAATCGAGCAATAAGCAAACAATAAAACTTCTATTAAACTAGTACCGCAAATTCAGTTAATTTCGTGCGAGCAGCCAATTCAATGTTCTAAAGTTTGCCATTTAGCCAACCCACTTTGGTCCGATATCCCAAGTTTAATGGTATCGGTTGATGAAGTTAAGAAGGACGGTCGCTAATGAGGTTTATCGGTGCGCTTGCGCGATGACACGGGCGATGCCTGCGTGCGCGCATTGCTACACACCGGCTTGTTAGCGACAGGTAGCTGTGCTTTGAATCAAGGAATTAACGTAGGAAATGTTAATTGATACCTAGACGATGGATAATTTTGTATTCTGTTATTGGTGATGGTGAGGATGACGGTAATGGGACAAGTGGTTTGATTGTTAGTTGATTGGTTATTGCAGATATTTTTAATAGTAGGTACCTACCTATCGATTTTTTTCAAACTATTCTTAGTTGAGAACATATTTCCAATTGAATATCAAATAATGTTATTTACAAAGTATTTTTCAGAAATGGTCAAGCCAGTTTACTTATTGGTTTGCAAACTATAGTAAATTTTAGGGTTGCATCCTATACTGATATCGATGCCGATATATCGGCGATACTTCGGGTTTGTGGATACGAGTATATCGGCATCGGCGATATTTTATTGCCGGTACAAAGATACTTTTCTTTCGCGCTTCAAAAAAGTAAAGTAAACGCACGTGCTGTTTCGTCTCTCTCTACATCTCCACAAAACATGAGAATACTTTGTTATTTAAACAAAAATCTTATTAATGTTAATTTTAATTACTAACATTATTTAACCTTAATTATTAATTTTAATTAATAGTTATCTCATTTTAAGACTGTCATATTTTTTAAATATAAATCCAAATGGTATATTATTTATTTTGCCTTCATTTAAATTCAATAAGCGTATTGGAATCGGTATCGGTATCGCCTATATGTTTATAAGAGTATCGGTATCGTACCGGCAAAAAGGGGTATCGATGCATCCCTATAGTAAACCTTAGAAAATAGAAAAATAATATCAAGAAAATAGTTATTTCAAATAATTTATTTGCACTATTTTAGTTGTTACAACAATAATATCTTATTTAATAGATCCATCGCTAGCTGTTTTTTTGAGATCATCGTCAAAACTGATATGGGAACGTTTTCTATTTTCCACATCGAGTTCATAAACAGTTTCCTGATCACTCTCAACCGAGTCCGCATTCATCAAATCGATCAACTCCTCCGCTTGCTCAGAGTTCTTACGTTTAACTTTGGCCCTCCTAAACGTTAGCTTCAGCATACGAAAGAACATAACCAGTGTAACAAACAACATTCCGCATAACGTCACACTCAATATAGAATCTACTGTTGTCCATTTTTCAACATCAAACTTCGTATCGCTGTCTTTAAAAACTTTGGGTGTAACCCCAGGTTTATCGTCTGCTAAATGCGGTTCACCTTTTAAAGAATTGTTGAGTTCTTTAGATAACTGATGAAATACCATCTTCCCTAACCAATCAGCTAACTCATTTTTCTTAAATTGACGTAATCTTCTTTCTACAATAGCATGGGCTTTACCTTTCCCTTCCCATGATTCTACACCACTGTTCCATTTAACCAGCAGCTTTGAGCACGGTATGTTTTTCGGTACTTGTTCTGCCGCTTCAGATAAAGCGGCTGGAAGATCGTAAGACGCAAAATACAAAGAAGCAAAGAGACGACGACATTCTGCAGCGGTCAAATGATCAGCAATGTAAACTAATTCTTTTATATTGATATCTATAGTACACTCTTTGAACGATATCTGCAGATATAGCACAAAACATAAATATTTCATGTTCGGTTAGTATTATTTATTATGGCTTAAATATTCGATAGCGATCAAAATAGTTATCATTTTTATCAGTTGTCAGTTGTGACGTCTATTAATCATTTTTACTAGGATAAATCCATAGATATTTTGTAAGAAGGTTCATTAAGATTAAAATTATCTATGTTTGCAAACGTCGAATTTATTACAAGAGCAGCATAGGAATTTCAGTTATGTTTGAAAATTGAAATGAGGGAAGCGGGCCAGTACACGGCTTATACATAAAAGATAAGCAAGCAACTTGTATCTATGGTATTTCATACGAACAATCCACTAGACACTGATTTATATGTACTTATACAAAACAACTCTTAACACTTGAGATTGTCTCTGAAAAACGAACGCCAAAATATAATTTACGATTATATTTTACGAATAAATTCGAACAGAATTTTAATATAACTGCCAAATATAAGTTAACTGGAATTCATCAGGAGTCGGTGAAAAAGGCCACTGCTCCGTATTCTCAGAATCATAACATAATAAGATAATTTGACCATGTCAAAATGAGTTTTATCATCAAAACATATGAGCTACTTACTCCATATAATTACAATATTACAAGTAACTAAACTGCAATATACAAAATTACAGCATTTCCCCAGAATCGCTTGTAACTATTGAACTAAATGCGTGTTGCGCAAGCGCAGCTAATGGTCGCGAGCGCACGATACCGACATACAAGTATCGACTTTACACTATCGTACCTGTAATGGACCAAATATTTCATAAACAGCTTTAATTCGCTGGTTTTATGGGCGCTTGATAAACATTTAGAAACTTACGCTAAAATATAGTAATTATGGGAACTGAAAGTTTAGATACAAATGCGATGACTAGAAAAAAGTGAATGAAGAGTAATCCACCATAGTATATTATATATTTTATTGACACATTAGTAGGTGTCAATACAATATCTGA
Organism: Cosmia trapezina; assembly: GCA_905163495.3. Lineage (NCBI taxonomy): Eukaryota > Metazoa > Arthropoda > Insecta > Lepidoptera > Noctuidae > Cosmia > Cosmia trapezina. The sequence continues at coordinate 14,348,669 of LR991042.1, forward strand.
GGGGCAATTCTCGTACCTAAAATCGTTCACAATGTCATGCCCGCGTCAATCAAATGTCAAAAATGTAGGTAAACGCTATACAATTTTTGACAGATTGAGTCTTGAGATGATATTGCGAACGTTGTTAAAAATACGAGAATTGACCCTCTGATATACTGTATAGACACCTTAGTCCATCGAGGATATATTATAGGTCATGACTGCTAACTCACAAACGAGCAAAACTAACTCAATTACACTCTATTTCTAATCATTTCGGGAACTATGCGTTTAATTAAACGATCAGGAAATTTCAAAATTAAGGAAATATTTTAATAATCTGTCTTAATTTTTATAGCTTTAATTAATGTCTATCAATAACACATAACCGTGAATTCCATGGCCAGGTTTTATTGGTCAAAGTTTCTATTTCGGAAACAGATTTATAAAATTTATCGTACTCAAACATAGCAATAATCGCAATAATGCTATTTATAGAATCAAAAGACAACTTGAAAGTCTTGAAGAATAGCTAGTAGTATTCATCTAATAGCTCGACGATCGATTACAAAATCGTAACAATGATATCGAGTCTATCCAACAAAACGTTGAATGGAATCATTATTACACAAAAAGAAACGCTGAATACGCTACTAATGCTAATTTCAACCTTTTCATAGTTGGATTTCCAAGTTCTTTCGTCAGCCATTGAGGAGTTGACGAAAAGGAATGCAATGAATAAAATAAACAATACTCAGATGCTCTTATACCATTAATGTTTCGCTAATGTTAGGGTGAAACTACACATGGTACAAAACTATGCAAGTAGCTGGCATGCCATTGTGACATTGACCAATCAGAAGTTGTTGTGGCACACGACACGACATGCCAGCTACTTGTGTATGTGTATATTCACCTTTACATTTGACAAGTTGATTCCATCACGATGATGATGATCATGGGCTAGGATGGGCTGCAGATGATCATCATCTGCAGCCCGATTTCACTCACTACTGGGAATAGCAATACCCATGCCAATTTATTGTGACAATCCCCGTGTTCTTGGTTCCAGATGGTTTAAGTTATATAAGATAGTCATCAATTCTTCTTACGGTCAAAGGATAAGCTTTATCCGTCAATTTGGTAAATTCCTCCATCGACCTTTTTTATCAAACCGTTACTGTATTATTTCAAGCACAAGGGCTAGCTAATTTATTTTGCCCAGGATTGAATCTACAAGTTAATCATATCACCATTACTCGCTTGCCAAGTAGCGAAATCTCGGTTGATCTATTTCTATTTTGCTGCCAAGACCACACGACATACAATACAATTTACATAAATTGCATCTAATATTCTTGGAACAATATCTACGAGACAGTCGAACATCATCAGGCATTAAACAATACAGTTGTAATAGTCGACGATTGCAAGAAATGCGCTTAGAAATGATCAGAGACCATTATTGTGATGCGGAATAAGGTTAGTGCGGTGGAACTGATCAGTAGCGTCCGCAGCTGTATGTGGAGTGAGATTTATTATATTATTGAGATTATGTATGTATTTTTTCAACTCACTCTAGTGTTATTCCACTGCTGGATATAGGCGTCTTTTGAACTGCTTCACTACTTCTAATTCTTTGCTTTTCGCATATGTTGTATCCTTGTCACCTTCATTGGTTATTTTTGTTATAAGACTTCACTTCTTATATCATAACAATGTAGGGGTTTCTCTGTTGCTACCAAGATCCTTAGTCTATACATTATCATAATTCTGCAAATTCTTTCTTTTATATAAGTTCGTCTTAAATCCTACTAATCATTTATACATTTTGCTGTCTTCATAAGAAAATCTGTATCATCATTATTTCCAATATGCAGTTGATTTGTTTCTCCGTCTGTACCAGGAGAGCATACATTTTAACTAGTTGCACAAGGTTCTTTTGTCATTGTATAATGATGCTCAGCGTCTGATGTTTTGTGTATCGGAATGTGCAGCGATTACTCGTACCACACGGATACACTGCTCTCGCAAATATTAACACATTGACCAACATTGTGACAATGTATAGTACGTATAGGTCTGTAATAGTTAACTATCCATTAAGTACTAGTATATCTATGTATGCACTATGCACAATGGTCTGTATGATTGACCAGTCTAACTGGGACAAAGCCTATTTATCTTATATATTCAATTTGCAGTCATTTACCATAAAATGAAGCTCGTCTTCTATTAATTGGATCCCCGTAGTTGGCAACCATTTCCACGAAAGCACAACTCCGATTACGTGACGATACATTACATCGACAGTTTAATTATCACGTAGTCGTGCACAGTTAGTCGATTAGTATGTCAATACATGTCCAGTACATCACTAACAAAATATATTTCACAAGCAACTCTTCCACAACCTTCGATACCGGCCTTCGTAATTAAAGAAGACGATTCACAATTACCGTAGTTTATAGATGCCTCTAATTATATGTATTTGATGTTTTCTATACGGTGTGTGACGAAAGAAGGCTCATTCGGACGGTCATTATTGGAATTAATATACCTACGTGTTAGTTCACGGGGTTCTGCGTAATGATTGGTACTTGATTTTTAGTGTTCGTGAGAACACGTCCAAATGATATGTCTCTGTATGTGAGCTTTTTGCCTAATACGCATCATGACCATTCAAAGAATTTCTTTTGTAATTGATACGAGCGCTAATGTGTATAGAATAGTGCAATTTGTAGGCAATTATTGTTAATAAAAAGTTGTGATGTCCGTTTTTTGGGTGACCTCCGACTTCGATTTATTTTTTGTTGTTATTTTGTATTAAGCCGTTCCTTCCTTCTTTTGGTTCTTCTTTATAGATAATCGGAACAACGTCATTTCCAGACAGGGTGTGGCGGTTAACCGGAACTTGGATATTAGATTCATGACTATAACTGTCTACCTAACCCTTCAGAGTACAAGCGTGATATTTTGTTATATGTGACTATAATAGTATTGTACAGACAGGCACATTACTGTAAATTATTTCATCACCGCTTCTCTCAAAACGGTGAAGGAAAACATCGTGAGGAAACCGGCATGTTCTAGAATCAAAAATTCAAAGACATATGAGATCTACCAACCTGCATTGGGCCCGCGTGGTGGATTACGGCTCGCTCCCTCTCACGGAGACGAGGCCTGTGTCCCAGCAGGGGGAACATTATAGGCTTATTATCAGCTAGTTAAAATTCCGCAGTATTTTAAAATTTGTTATAAAGCTACGCCACACTATTGGTGACCATAGTCACTTATTTTCAGCGGAAGAGAAGACTCTTCTGCTGCTGCTATTTCCAAGGGTCTTATCTTCTATGTTAAAGGATTTGGTTTCCTCACTTACTCCTTCATGTGGACCATTGTGCGTGGGTCTTACCTTTTAGTCGCTTTCTTAAGACAGATAGGTACGGTCAGCAATAGAAGTCGGTTAACACTGCTACTTTTGTCATCATCTAAACTAACACAAAATGATACGATAACCTGCTTTTTAGCATTTCATTTATTAGATAAGAGTTAAGGAGCTCGTGGCTAAGTAATAACAGCCGCACGGGTCGATCCATCAGGTTAAGCTACGCTTGCCGGGGTGGGTCCGTGGATGGGTGACCATCTTTACATACCGAGACTCCTCCGTGCCTCGGAAAGCACGTTAAGCCGTTGTTCCCGGCTGTCATTCGTGGAGCTTTGACAGTCGTTACGGGTCGTCAGAAGCCCGAAAGTCTGACAACCAGTCTTACCAAGGGGTATCGTATTACCCAGTAACTGCGTTGTGGAGGTCAGACAGGCAGTGGCTCCATGTAAAATACTGGTATTCAGCTGCATCCGGTTAGACTGGAAGCCGACCCCAACATAGTTGTGAAAAGGCTAGGCAGATTGATTGAAATAAGAGTTAATTTTCTGTAAAATTTTCATCTGTTCCAATTTTAATGAAGTATTTTTCTCAATAATTAGGATTTAGAAAACTCAAGTGTCAAAGTCGATTAGACTTTTGTTGCTAACTAGCTGGCGTTACAGTAATGTTTGCTGTTCCACTCCTTCCGTGGCCTAGAATAACTGTAGTATCCACAATATAAACATTCCAATTAGAGCAATTAGCAAGTTATGCAAATCTTACGTAGTTACAATAAGTGAAACTATCATGCTAGTACATGTGATTGGCCAATTAAACTATTGCTCATAACATTACGCCATTACGCAAAAACTTGAACTATGAACCGCTTCTGAGCGATTTGGAATTACTTATAGCGGGAATTAATTTTCAAAATTATAGGGTCCATGCGCAGTCAATCAAAATAGAAAGTATGAGTGCCGACTTGATTTTGGTTAATGATGCCAATATGTGTAAAATGTATATGTCATGCATGAGACTTTATTATGCCTTCTATGTACAAAATATGTTTTCCACAGTAATACCTCTGAATTTCACTAAAAAGTGGTCGCCACAAATGTGAAGTCGACTGAAAGGAAGACCCTTCAATTTTTCGACGTAATCTAGCTAAGATATAATGGAAACAGGATGGATTTAAGAAACCCATGCTCAAGCAGTTAAAGAAAAGTTGATTTGTGATGATATTGACGCGCAGACTTTTACGTTATAGATTTCTACAAACTAGTAGTTCTGCGAACAGTAGAGACAAACTTTTTTGCAACAATTAATATAAGTATCCTACTTATCATTAATTTATTTAAAACGCGTTATTTTTTCTTTTTTTTTTATCAAACTTTTAAGAGACCAAATTAAAGTAAAAGAACCTTTAAAATAAAAAAAGAACCATCAAAATCGTATCTCATAATTCAGAGATATCCAGTAGTCCCCTTTTTACCCCTTCTTGGAGGCAGTACCCAATCAAAAATCCCCGACGACAAAGATAAAAAATTCTATATAGTCAAAAAACCTGTATACCAAGTAGAGGAGAACCAACAAACTGATAGACGAAAGCAAATTTTTCCAGAATTAAAGCAGAGACGCTTCGCTCGTTCGCTCAAATATACTCAAAACCTGTGCATTGCGACTCTATAGACCTGAGAGTATAGGTAATGTAGAGGAGGCATACGTTCAACATAGCATTTGCAAACCAATTCTACTGTATGTACTATGGGCTAGCGTTGTGCCTCACCCTTTTCAAAACTTTTTCGGTTGAACGTTGAAATAGTAGTTTGCAACGCCCTTTTTTAGTTTGACCAATGAATGAAGGATGAGCCTTTTTTAAAAGTTAATTGTTTTTTTTTTCTTAAACGTTTATAATGTGCGCCGAAGCGCTATTGGTGGAAGAAAACAATGCAGGCCACTAGCCACTGGCCCGTGCATACGAAAAGCGCCCTTATGAGGGTGACGGGCAAAAGTCGTTGATAGTACCGACAGTATAACTCCAAACTGATATATTGAAAACCTAACGCAAAAACTGGCATCCGACACAAGTTTACAGGATTATGCGCACACAAACCGCGAATACACCTGGCAACGTACAGTCAATGCAAAAACTCTTGGACATTATATCTTACTAACATAATATTCACACCAACCACCTTAGAATAAAGTCGAAGAGAACGTGGCGTGTTATTTAAATTAAGGTACTCATACAGTTTATGTGGAACAGAAACATTGAGTGTGGCGTCGTTAGGGCACCGGCAGAGATGCATTTATTTATGAAATGTAAATTCATCTGATTGTAATAACAAAACTCGAGCCACTGCTCTCTATATTAAGATGTATTATTTGCATACGGTATGCTGAACGTGTGACCAAGTGTTTGTTAAGTTGCTGCAACGGGCTGGCTGAAAGTTATGACGATTCATAAGCAGCCCACTGCTAGGACACAGGCCTCCTCTCGGTGAGAGGCAGTGGGCTGTAATATACCACGCGGGCCCAGTGCGGGTTGGTAGACGTCACATGTCTTTGAATTTTTGGTTCTAGGACATGCTGGTTTCCTCACAATGTTTTCCTTCACCGTTTTGAGAAATAATTTACACAAAGTAAAGCGCCTGCCTGGGTTCGAACCTACAACCTACAAATCACGGACCAACCGGGGCAAGCGTAGCTTAACCTGATCGATTGTCCCGTGCGGCTGTTCACCACGAGCCCCTTATTAAGATATTTTTTTTCGTATACGGTCTAATTAAGAAATCCCCTCTAAAATAATAACAGTTATATTAGTAACTGTCTCGTTGATTTTGTAAAAATTAACCATAAAATGCATTAATGTTTTAGAAAAAGAACTGAAAACCAGAAACAATACTTAACTTTGAAACCAATTGATCAGAATCTTGACGTAGTAACACCAATATTTCATATTTAATTTACTAAAATTCACCAAACGTATGACAAATATACGAATCACGATCTCTAGACCAGTAATTTATCAAACACCGAACAACGGTTCGCACGACATTCCTACGTAGATACGACACAAAATTAGTACCTACTACCACATTACTATGTACCTACCAGTAGTAAAATACTAAAATACAATCATCATAAAACACATACATCGGTCAAACTTTATCAATAGAATATCGTAACCAATCAATCAACGCTGATATAATAAAATACATGAACCGCACACGACACCGATACCGTGAGGTGGCGCGTGCGCAGACCGTTATAAAGGATAACTTTTAAAAAAAGAAGGTGTGACGTAACGATTCGTGACTCCACACGGTAGAGCGTGACTCTTGTGACCAGTTGCCGACGTCTGCTCTGTGCTTAATCGGTCTTGCCCTCAGACTACATAGATAAACAATGGTTAACGGTTTTGATAGTTTTTTGGCATTTCTTGAGTTCAATATTGTGTGTTTTTATTACTTTTTGCCGTTAGGAAGGATGTACCTACCGATTTAGTTTCCTTATGTTAACAAATCGTGAATTAAGGTTAGGTTTTTTCTTTAATTTTATTTGCCTTCAAACGTTATGATTAATTGTGTTTGATTTGTAATCAGTCATCATATTTCCTATATGATAATGAGATTATGATTCCTCCAATAGCTCAAGTAGATAGGTATTCATTAATCACAACAGTTTAATTGAATAAGTGCATCAAGAGAATAGGGATGATAACGGATGAGTACAAAAAAAAATCTATTTAGGGCAAATTTTTCAATCAGATAATATCTGAAGAATAAATATTTCAATTTGACAGCTTTTGTATAGAAAATAAGTCAAACTGTCATATTTAAGAGTTATCTGACTATTGAAAAATCAGCCCTTAGTCCGTCAGTCAGATAATAAATAAACATTAGAGTCGTATTTTTTGCCTAATGTAATAAAAAATTACTTAGATAAAATGTGTGTGAGTGGGTGCTCGATACGTTACAACTATAACAAACTACGTATAAAATCTAGCAAGGAGTGACGTCACGCCACATTTTAACTTAATGTAAACCGCAATCTTTTGAATATGTAAAAAAAAGAAAAAATATGTTTCCAATATTTTTTAATAATCTTAATGACAGGCAAAAAAGAATGTTTAGTCAACATCCTTACTAACATCCTATAACGATAAAACAACCATTTTACCATGTAAACATTAATAAAGCTCCCACAAAAGCATTCCCATTCTTCTCTGTTCAACTTCTTACCGACCATTCATAACGGAACTGTCAAATAATACAATCAAATAATCAAATACAGTCTTAACAACGCACGACATTTAAACTTCAAAAGATAAAGTCAAATTCTGAAATCACAAATCACAACACTATCGCATTTGACAATTCAATAACCGAATTACAAAGGCGTCTACGGCGAAAATCGGAACTAATTATTAGCGAATAAAGTACGACTACTAGCGCCATTGTCAGGGGTAACATTGTAAGGCAGTGTATCGGGTCACAAGGAGTCACGACAGAGCCTTATCTTGGTAGAAAGTGGTTCACTGTTGACTTCAACAGTCGGTATGGTTCTGGTACTGATGGATTTGGTTCTACGCAACAGATAATAAGTCACGATTGATTGTCCTATACTGTTATGAACTCATATTGTTATAGAATCGAAGGGATAAGCGGTAGCGATAGCGAAGTTACTTTGAAGCTATAAAACAAACTGAGAAGGCATGACCCATAATCGCTACACTTATCAAGGCGGATTGGTGATTTCAGACTAAAGGTCATAGCACACATATCGACTCGGAAAGGGATCGTCACTGTATCGCCCCGGATCGTGAGCTTGTCCCGAGGCGAGGCGATTACTTTACGATTCCGATTAGTGTGCGCTGCAGTAGAGAGTTTCATACAAAGAATACTGCACGGCTCGAGTTGATATGGTGACAATCCCTTTCCGAGTTGGTACGATTGTGTGCCCATGACCTTTATAGTGATTATGAGTCCAGTCGGTCGATTCTGTAAAAATCTCACCAAGAAAACTTAGGCGAAGTGAGTTTGCTTTTGCTAGGAATTGACACTAATTGACAGCTCACTCCACGCTCACTTCACCTAAGTTTTCACGGTGAGATGGTTACAGAATCGCACTGCAGGTTTCCTAACGATGCTTTCCTTCACAGAAAAAGTCACATTGGTACTTGTCTAGATTTGAACCCACATTCTGTGCATGAGAGATGAGGCCTTAACCGCTTTGCCATCGCAACATGAAGCTTTAAAATTACACAGGGTGAGTCATTGGCCAGTATTTTCCAGTATTAAGTTGTTACAGATTTTATAAACAACAGTAGAACTTTTTTTTCTACCTTGAAATAAATCAGAAAGAAAATGATTAATTATTCACGCCAACCTAATCAGTCAACCAGCAGGTTAATCACGACGACTGAAAAAAACACTGCCTATCTATAATTATAGGTATAATTTATATTCAATTCAAATTCATGGACAATATAGCATAACAATACTACTTACATTATTTTTTATTTCCAGTTTCTTTATTCCTAACTGTATGTCTGAAAGTAGAATACTTATAGCAATCTACACTCTTTCAATGCATTCCAAACTCGACTTAGTCAGTATATAATTTCTCCAGAATTGGTCACTTCTGGAGAAATGAATTCATTGGATGGTTGTCTAGTTTGTAACTGACGACTACAAACTTTGTGTAATTTACCTATGTATGTTTTAATATTGTATGGTTACTAAACCTAAACCAATCTGTGACATTAAATGCATCACCTATCATAAAAAATGTATTATAAGTATTTGAAATAATTAATAAAGTTTCTAGTGTTAAGACCGTAATTAAACGTAATGTAGTTTCATATACCCCATAATATCACCATCGGTAACCCTCCTATCGCTCAACCCTTACACCATACGCCGCCTTACGTTTGGGCGTATCGTCATACGCCGATAATCTCACATCGCATCCGGCTAATCTATCGTCATATTTTGTTCAGTGGGCGTCGCGTTGACGTAACCAATCGGTTTACGACTAAAGTTTTAGTTATAATCCCTTAAGTACTTGTATGTCAATTTAATTCTTTTTAATTCTAATCTGGGAATGGGACTGAGAGCTTGTTTGAAGTGTGGAACGGATTATTAAATGAAGCTGTGGGACAGACCTCCCATAGATGAATGATGTAAATTAGCTGCATGTCTAACAGGTCTAACGTAAAGAAAACCGGCCAAGTGAGTGTCGGACCACGCATAATGAAGGGTTCCGTAGTTGGGGTATACGTCACAGTAAATTCTCTAACTGCAAATGAAAGTTTGTATCCGCAAAAAAATATCATGTGACAAAACTACAAATTAACGATTTTCGGACTTTTTCCTTAATTTGTGCTGGTTGCCAAATTTCATGGATTCTAGGTAGGTACCCAATAGGTTTTGATTTACTTGAGAGTTTCAAAATATGAAGCATAAATAGCCCATTTTTTTTTAATGCGTTTACTTAGAAGCTTGATTTTTTTAGAACCCCATTGGATCGTAGAACTATGTATTTGATATTAATTCCAACTGGACGTCTCCACGCGTTTCTGAGAAAAAGGATCTGAACAGACTGACAGACAGACGGAGAACAATCTTTAAGGGTTCCGTTTTTTCTTTATGAGGTACGGAACCCTAAAAAAGCAGATATCACGTATTTTTTCGATTTGTTTATGTGCTTTTGTAACACATGTGACGATAGTGCAAGCCAAACTCCTTGATCATATTTATGGCAATCCTGATTCTGCTGACTTATGGACTCGAACATGATAAGCCTTCAGAGTTCCAGGGATCGCAATCTCTTTTTCCCTTATAGACATATAGTACAGGAGTGGCTCTTCTCTCTTATAGAGGTCTAAAAAATACAGCAAATATGTATGTATGTATGCAGGTACATAATATATAGTGATAAATATGTTTGTAATTGTAGGTACAGGTTTTGTTCATTAGAATTTTAAATTGTACTTCTCCTCCTATGTGTTACTAACCAACCTTTAATATATTGCCAATATTGATAAAATAGGTTTTACTACTCGGACCAATAACCCTATTAATATTCAAGTTATTTTTTTCCTGTATCTAATTAACCATTATTGTCTCACTGCTGGGCAAAGCCCTGCCTACTCTCATTCCACCTCTCTCTGTCCAGAGCTGTCAGGAACCAATCTTTATTCTTTAATAAAGATTAGTTCCTGGCAACTCTGGCAGGCCCAGACGGAGATGGCGGGATGAGCTGGACTCCTTTGAGTCATCGCCATCTCCGTCTGGGCCTGCCGCAATGTCATTTGCCATTAAGCGGGACCCAATGGGTCGTATGGTTTCGGCAGATGTGTCCAGCCCAATTCCATTTAAGCGTGGTAGCTTTTCGTGTGACATCAGTTATTTTAGTGATGGAACGGATTAATTTATTTAACCCGGTGCACCAGTTTAATACCCAGAATAGTCTGTTCCATTCCATAGCTCTATGGAAAAACCGAGCTTGGACCTCTGCTGAATTGTCAAAGAGCATGTTTGAAAACGATACTTGAGGATGGGAAGAATAGACATGTCGATGAGTCCCAAGATGATGAGATGTGTCGGCGAGTGTTTTCCTTGAGGGATAGAGGAAAATCACACTTCATTAGATCTTTCGAGGCCCAATGCATTACCTGCCATTTTTAGCAAGACAAAAGTATCTTCTCTATTTGCCCAATATACAGGTTGTGAGTGTAAACAGTGGCAATCTTTTAAGGGGTCATTGTACTCATCATTATGAACAACTTTTACTATGGGTCCAAACCTGAAATCTCAAAAAATCAGCTGCTCCCGACATTTTGACGAGTTATGCGAACGTAAATGTACTGAAAAGCTGATTTTTTTTTTTCGCGATTTCAGGTTTGGTCCTATAATAAAAGTTGTTCATAATGATGAGTACAATGACCCCTTAAAAGATTGCCACTGTTTACACTTACACCCTGTATAGCATTCTTAAAGTTCAGAATCGCACCTCCTAGTCCTCCTTTAGTCCTACGTAAATTCTCTATAACACATAATTCTTCATCCACCAAGGTATTTCCTACACAATTAGCATAGCAGTCATTCAAAATTGCATTCAGAAATAATGTTGTCATACAATACCGTGCTCTATTTAAGATCATGATACGATCTGACCTAGAGCCGCAGACATCATTTAAATATATCTTGTTAAGTAGATTAAAGTTTTTACGCAACGATACAATGATATTTTGTATCTAGTTATTGTTTCCTGGCGTATTCATAGTAGGGTTACAATAGTAGCAAAAAATAAAATAAATATGAAAACAAAAGCTTACCATTGGCGAACTACTTGGGCTTGTAGTTAAGTAAGCCGCACGGGTCGATAGACCAGGTTAAGCTATGCTTGCCGCGATTGGTCCGTAGATGGGTGACCATCTTTATATACCAAGACCACTCCGTGCCTCGGAAAGCACGCTAAGCCGTTGGTCCCGGCTGTCATTCGTGGATATTTGACAGTGGTTACGAGTCGTCAGAAGCTCGAAAGTCTGACAACCAGTCTTACCAAGGGCTATCGTATTACCCAGTAACTGGGTTGTGGAGGTTAGATAGGCAGTCGCTCCATGTAAAATACTGGTATTCAGCTGCATCCGGTTTGACTGGAAACCGACCCCAACATAGTTGGGAAAAGGTTAGGTTAGAAAACCGTTAGAAGAGTGATGAACTACTCAAATGGATGTAGGTATGAGGCTTTTTAACGTGTTAAGTGCTATAATATATAATAGATTAATTAATGCAGTCAGCAACATTCATCATCCTATCTCAACGGCCATACATAAAAACCTGAATTTTCACTAGCCCATTACTTTGTCCAACGTAAGAACTCCGCCTTCAGTCAAGAATGTACAAATTTAACATGTATGTATATGTTGTATGTGATGTTGTGTAGTGTGTGTATATATGTATGTAAGGTTCAAGAATATACGCAGAATTCTCCTCAAATGTTATGTAGAATCTCAAATACAACACACAAGTCCTTTCCAAATCAATTAAAACCAAAACCATTAATCACAACCACACACGGCGCGGCGCATCCGATCTCCCCAACTCGATTCTCCTAAACAAAATCGATACTATGAATACGATACACAATAAAATATCGTTCAAGGTTGTTCAAATCCGGATCGAAGATCGCGTCAGTGAGCGGCTGAACTGTGAACTATTGTATGGAACTTATAGCATTGTAGTTAAAATTTTAAAGAATGTCAAAGTACCACGCCCATCTAGTGAACGGGTCACAGAGTGTCGGTGGTAGAAAGCTTTTTAGAGGCCTTGATGTAACTCAATAGTGATAGTGATATGGTTTTGTTTAGATGTGCGTGTAGTAGCTTGGATTGACACGTGTGATACTTCAATCTTAGATAGACATCAACAGATAGGACTTCAAATGAAGGGCATACATGCAAAGATACGTCTTTTACTTATATTTTAGGTGTATTCCCGTTCGCTCCAATCCCGTAATCCGACTGGTGGCACGAACGGGAATTTAATAATAATTTATGCGGCCTACACAAATGTCTTTTCTTTGGTATTGTTCGTCAAATCGTTGAGCTCCTAAGTTCTGAGTTGAGCTGCACGATTACTGACAAATGCGTGCACTGACTGGACAGGTTCAATCAATCTGTGTGGTCCTTCCTCAAAAAACCATTTCAGACACCAATCTACATGGTCTTCACATGATCTGACCAATATTATGTCTGGACTTTAGCTGTGACCTCCGAATTTGTTTCGGCTTTTCTTCTCAGAGTAGTCAGATAGGAAACGCCAACCTCATCTAGTTTTAAAAAATATGATTGACGTGTAAACAAAAGTGTTTGTATAAACCTACTTACAGAAATAAATAATTTATCATTTAAATAATATTAAATTTATTCCCGTATTGGCACTTTGCCTAAAAGCTCGTGCTAAAACGCTGTCTTAATCTTGTGAACTTCACCGTGACTTAGAGGTTCCTTCAGACCTACATTGATTCGGTCGCATCGGTATACGAATGGAGTCATACCGATATGTTATCTATGTTTTGTCGTCAGTTCTTTATGAATTGGTATTGATATAGGACCTTGAAGTTAAACTTTCTTGAGAATTTTTTTTTAACACACCCTTTTTTTGGGATGGGAAATCATCAAATGACTTCTCCCGCTCTGGGCGAAGCAGGAGGGTGTGTTTACTGACTAAAACCCACCCGTGTTCCTTCAGTTGCCTGTGCCAGGGCCACGGTAGGTATCTCTTTCGAACAACCCGCGACCCCGGCGGTTCACATAACACCTGGAACAAGCATCTAATCAAATATTTTTCTTTTCTAGGTAATACTAGTCCGCGGCCACTACGTGTCGTACCTGCCACTGTGTAGCCGCAACGAGCCAGTGTTCCTCGCGGTGTGCACGCCGCTGGCCATGCCCGAGACGCGCGAGTGCGTGGTGCACGGCGCCACCAACGTGTTCACCACTGTGCACGCCATGGACATGAAGATACTGCATATTGATGCCAAGTAAGTACATTAAAATAATGTGAGATACGTCAGACGGAAGTTTACAGGGGCAAAGCAAGAATGTCACAAAAAATTCAAATATAAGTTAAGTATGGCAACACTTAGCCGACGTTCGCACGGACGTAAAAATAACGCGGCGATTTTTTTTTGCGCACTGGATTTTCAACACTGCTTAGCACCGAGAGTTGAAAATCCAACAGTGTGTTTTTTCGACGCGCTGGGAATGGCCGGGATGCACTCTGTTGGATTCTCAACACTCAGCTCAACAACGAGAGATGAAAATCCAGTAAGCGATAAAATCCCGCCGCGATATTTTTACGTCCGTGCGAACGTCGGCTTAGGTTTTCGTGCGTATTTTTATGTAACTTTAAGTAAAAAGCGTAAAAACATGCATTCTCGTCGTCTAAAACAGTGTTGGTAATCAATTTTCATAAAGTAGACCACCGACAACTTTTAATGTGCCAAAACATTAAGTACCATAAAAATTGACTTATTTAAAAAAGTAAAAACCGACTTCAAAAACCAAAAACGAATAAAATAACTTTCATAAAAAACATAACTAAACAGCTTCTGAAGTCGGTGCCAAGCTAACGTGCATAGAAGAATTGAAGACACCGACTTCTTAAGCTGAAAAAAGCTGACGAAAGTTATTTTATTCGTTTAAGATTTCGAAGTCGGTTTTTAGTAAATTTATTTTTATTTAATATACAATTTAGGACAATTACATGAGCCCAACACGAACGAAAAGTAGAATCATCAAAATCGGCTTAGAAAGAGATACAGTACCTACATACAACTTCGTATATAAGAATATTTACATAATGTATTATAAGTACCTTCCTGAAAGTATGTAGATCACGTTAGTGAAAGAATCGACGACACGGTTGGCGCAGTGGTTGAGCGATTGACTGCTGCGCAGCATGTCGCGGGTTCGATTCCCGCACGGAACAAATATTTGTACGACCTACAAGTATTTGTTTCGAGTCTGGGTGTTCTTCTATCTATAATATGTATGTATTTACAAAAAAAAAAAATTATATAAGTAGTTTATCAGCCATATCGTTACCATAACACAAGCATTAGGTTGCTTAGCTTGGGACTAGATGGCGTTGTGTGAAATGTCCAAGGATATAAAAAAATATATATAAAAAATCGTCCAAATTGGTTTATTCGTTTTTGAGAAAATCGCGGAGAAACAAACATGCATACTTACATACATACGGGTCGAATACAGAACCTCCTTTTTTGAAGTCCGTTAAAAAATATACCACTTCATGTAAATCTAGATCTAGTGTTTGCTTGACTAGAAGCAATCACTAGATCTAGATTTACATGAACTGTAACCAACAAACTCCCTACTGGTTCAAGGCTCCCACAAACAATAAACAATACACTATGTGTAACTGTCACAGGACCAGTGTCCATCAATGGCTGAAATGTATGACAACATCTCTATTGAGCTTGCTTCATATTCATGCATGTCGTCAGTTCGTCACCAGCATTCAATGGCACGAAATAATAAGACGAGTTGAAATATATGTAATGGTAAAGAGATGAGTCGCACTCGACATTCAAGTACAAAATAATCTGAGGTTTTTTATGCAGCTGTCGGATTGAAATGTGGAATTTATACGTAGAGAATAATGTTGTTGAAAGGGTGTTGCTTTTGTAATGAGCAATGTCATTGATATAGCCTTCAGAAGTGTCATTTCCATTTGCTGCGGAATTATTGAATCTTCGATGTTCATTTATTTTATTAGTTTCTTTAGTCATCAGAAGGATATGGCCAAACTTTAATCCCATGTCAATTGCTTGACTAAGGGCTAATTTTTCAATCGTCAGATAACTTTTATGGAATAAATATGGCGGTTTGACAGCTTTTGTATAGAAAATATGTCAAACTGTGTTACAGCCTGTTTCTTCACAATTTTAGCTGTTGCTTTTATTGTTACTTTTGCCTCTAACTTTTATAAGTAACAGCCAAAGTAACGTCACAAAGTCAAAGTAACGGTTAATTTTGTTTCTTCACCATTTTAGCTGTTGCTTTTATTGTTACTTTTGCGTCTAACTTTTACCGATTTCTTTAGTTGTTGTTGAAGAAACTGACCGTTAGTTATTCTTCAGATAAAAGTTATCTGACTATTGAATATTCATCCCTAAATCTTTGCAAAATGCTATCATTGAGACACCTTCTCATTCCGTTCAATTGTATTCCCACGTTAGATATTTCTGGCTACTTAGCTGTCCTTATAAGTACCCAACCCAACCAATAACAACATAATTAATATCTAATTTATTCAAATGCTCAAGCCATCGGGCCTTTCATTGCACTATATTTCCGTGTCTGGTGTTGAAATGTAAACACGGCTGTCACCTGCTCGGAAACGGACAGACTTTGCATACAATGACAAAGTTACAAGCTCCCGTGAAACTCTGTATTAGAGCGGCGAACACACTGGCTTATCTTTGAAATCTTAAGCTAGTTTACAGAAATATTGTAAAGATTATGTGAAATCAAAACTGTTTTATGCTAAATATAAGAAAGTAAGTGGCCAAAAGAAAGTGCTGTTTCATTTAAAAAAATCTGCATTATACATACCAATAAGAATGAATCCACTTCACACTAATCTATGGATCTTCTGCAAATAATGCTGCCGTCAATGATACTGATACTGCAGCTCTGGACAGAGAGATATGGAAAGAGAGTAGCCTCCTCTAGAGTGCCTTTGCCCAGCAGTGGGACTATAAAGGTTTATAAAAAAAAAATATAATGATAAAAAAAGTGTTTTATTGCAGGCAAGAGCACCCATATACAAGAAAAATACAAAATAAAATTGAAGCAGATAAATCCATTCATTCATAAAAATACCATTCAATCCAATCATAAAAATATCATTCATTTCATTAAAAATCATTAAAAAAGTAGTGTCATCAGTGTCATGATGATGACATTATCACAAACATGATGAATTGGATGGAGATATACACGTAATTAGCAAGATTTTACTTAAGCATATCAGTAGGTACTTTCATGAGTACATTTACTCAACAACAAAAGTCTACTTATGTATAAGTAGACTTTTGTTAGTCAAAATTACATACTTAGCTCTAAAATTAAACTCTATTCAAACGAATCTAGCTGTCGCATTTTAAAATGAATTCAAAAAAAGAATTAGTTTTTGCGATATTAATACAATGCACAACATCTGTAAACCCATCAAATATAATATTATATTCCTAACAATTTATTTGTAGTGAACATTTCCAATAACTTAACTTGATTTAAACATAAAATACAAAAGGATTTAACATAAACGATGCTAAGCATGACGCCATACAGACTCCTTATTAATTAACAGACAAGTCTGTACGTTTGAACAAGTCGTATAAAATCATAGATTATTTCAAAGCCAGTACACACGAAGTTGCAAAAGATGGAACAACACTTTGCCCAAAATCAAAGCTAAATTCATATTGTTGAACACTATGGTTTAGCCTTTGTCCAAAACGCTTTCATTACACACATTAAAGACATAGGTACACATTGGATCTTGTGGGATGCAAAGGTGATTCCGGAGCTCATTCGTATACATATGCTGATAATAAACAACGGATAAAGTTAAAGTTAGGAAACCACGTAAATACGACACTTCTCAGAAAACTGAAAAAAAGAAGTAGGCGCAGTTCGAGTCCGCGTCGTTTGTTTTCATGAAAATGTTCGGTCCAACTGTTTTCTTGCGGTTTCTGACACCGTCGTAGCTATTGTATTTAAGTATGCTAATGATGCAAGCTTTCTTCGATTAGGACTTTTTCATTTCTGAGCAGATTTACGGTCCATAAGAGACGAGATTTAAAAATATTTTACTATTGTCAACTTCATATGAATTTTTAACCCTATGTTGGGCAATATTTCTGTTGTTTCTCCTCAGGACCTGGTAGTACTTTGACAACTCTTGACAACCACACCAGAATCAACGTCCTAGCTAAACATGATTTTTAAAACGCGCATGCGTGTGCACTCGCGATATACGCGATACCTACGTCATAGGCAAATTCTATCCTGCCTCAAAATACTTACAAATATGACCTATCTTTTTAATGCACAACAATTACTCTAGCATTAAAAGTCTCCTAGTCATTATTAGCGGTTGAAATCTCACATGTTTTTCTCGCTAGCGAAAAGATATTTTCACGTCAAAATAAGACAAAAGGCACACTGGAAATAAATTGGACTGTGGGACAACTTAATAACGTAGATCTACACATCTAAAGACATTCTGAGATATATCTGTGAGTTAGCCGACGACCCGAATCGTCACCAGTGCAGACTCACCTTATAATGATCTATGATTTATTATGTTAAGCGGATCACGCACGACCATATGTCACATAGTCTATAATGTTCTATTGCATCTGGTGATCGTAAACATTATTGTTCTGTCTTTAGCGACAGTATGCGCTTTTCAATGAGCCTCTAAGTCACAAAGATGCAAATGTTCACTTGTTTAGTTATGAGTTGTTTCTGCACGCTCAGCGGGTGATTTTAATATTGATTATTAATATTATAATGATGTGAAGTTTGTTGGCTTTGTGTGTTGGACTGTGGACTTGACTTCTGGTTGTCTTATTGATGCTACTTCAATTAGAAATAATAATGAGTGGTTAATTACTTGGAATACTTCCGTGATCAATATCCGGTTTGACCAATGACGTGCAGCTCTTAATACGATCTCCCTTGATAAGCTGCTGTTAGGGTTCCGTACCAAAATGGTAAAAAGGAACCCTTATGGTGTGACTCAGTCTATCTGTCTGTCTGTCACAGCTGGATGTCTCAAGAACCACTAATGCTATCAACTTGAAACTTGGAACAGTTTTAGATGACGTTTGCCCAACTATTTTGAAAATAAGAAAGAAATAATGTTTTTTTTTTTGCAACAGGGACTGAAAGGGGGTCTTTTAAAAAAAAAATCAAAGTGGGGCCACCAGGGCATGTGGGGTATCTTACGAAAGAGCGCTGTTTACACATTCTCAAACATTTTGTTTTACATTTTTCATCAAAAGTCGAAAACCCGCTTACCGTTTCCCCCCTTCTTATCTCCGAAGTTTGCATAGACAAAAATCTGAAATAATTCTATGTGATAGAAGTTTATGTCAAAATTACAGTAAAAATAAAACGATGTCTCTAAATAGCATACTTTTTAGAAATCGGAACGGAACCCTCGGTGCGCGAGTCCGACTCGCTCTTGACCGGTTATTTTTTTACGTTTTATTTTGGTAGTCAAACGCTACTCGAAAAACAAATTGTCGCAGGCTTGATATCCAATAGATTTGATATGTAACAGTAGACTTTTATATACTAATTTGATTAATCGATTAAGCATGACTTGTAATACCTTCTCAAACAAGGTACTTGCCAAAAAAAATCCGTTCCGTCCTTTTACGTCCTCACATGCAACAATAAATACATTTAAAATTATTTGATTGATTGTTTATGCATCTTAAAGCGGTAGGTAGTTGCCTTGGATAATATTATAACAGTCATAATATGGTAGTTTAATCCCTATCAAATATCAATAGCTTCTACGAAATGTACTCTTAAATGATTGAACAGTTAAATAAAATAATTATTTATCATTCATTGGAAATCTACTGCATTTAAAGGTTAAAGGTATAAAAGTCCGAGATGGGCTGCAAACTGTAACCGCAAACTTTATCTATACATCTATAATACATCATCATCATATTTACATAAATAAATAAATAAATAAAATAAATAAAAAGCCTTATATTTCGTTGCAGATTACAAAAGAAAAATTAAATTGTATGTTAGTATTATAGATTTTTGTTAGTAATTAAGTTTATTTCTTAAATTTAGTTGTTAGTTGATTTTTAAATAACTTTTAATTAATTCTATGTTAAATATCGAAAGTATTATTTAATTATCTGCAAGAACCCCTTTATAGGTAAAGGCCTCCTCCAAAGCTAGCCAGTCCTCTCTAGATTGGGCTACTTGAATCCATTTCAGGCCGGCTGTTTTTTTGAGTTCATCTTCCCAGACAGCTACAGGTCTACCTCTACTTCTTTTGCCTTGTGGACCTGCCCATGTGATCACCCTTGTGGTCCATCTCTGGTCTCGTAGACGCGCCACATGTCCAGCCCACTTCCATTTTAATGATTGGGCGTGTACCAATCCATCCCTTGCCTTGGTGATGCGCCTTATTTTTGTGTGTCTTATTTTTTGTATTTTTTTAATATTCATCATACTGCGCTCTATTCCTCGTTGGCATGAAATTATTTTATCCTTTGTCTTTTTGTTGAACTTCCACGTTTGGCAAGCATACGTTAGGCATGGTATAAGGCATGAGTTTAGTACCTTAGTTTTAATTTTAATTGGCATGCTGCTTTTGAATATGTCCTTCAATGCCCAGTATTTGTTCCACGTTAGCTGTGTTCTGCGCTCCACTTCTTGATCATTACTTTTCTGGTCAAAGCTAATTTGTTTGCCTAGGTATATGTAGTTGTCTGTATACTTGAGAACATATAGCATCCTCTTTGTGCTGTTAGTCATCAACATTGTTTTGGATAGGTTCATTTCCAAGCCTACCAATTGACTGGCGTCATTGAGTGACTCTATCATGTACTGAATTTCTGGTCCTGTTTCTGATAACAGAACCAAGTCGTCTGCAAATCTTAGGTGGCTTAGGTAGGCTTCTTTGATCTTAATACCCCGACCTTTCCAATTGAGTCGGCTGATAATCGACTCAAGTGTTGCTATAAACAGCAGTGGTGAGAGAGGGTCGCCTTGTCTTACTCCTCTTTTGACCGGAAACCAAGGCCCAGCTGCCTCTAGTTTCACTCTACTCTTACTGTTATTGTATATACTCTTGAGTACACAAATGTATTCTTTTTCTACCCCTTGTGTTATTAGAGCTTCCCATATGCTTTTATGTGATACGCAGTCAAATGCTTTTTGGTAATCAATAAATGTAATGTAGAGTGGTCTATTTTTCTCTCGGTATTTTTCAATGAGAAGTTCTATTGTGTGTATGTGATCAATCGTTGAGTATCCTTTTCTAAATCCCGCTTGCTCGATAGGTTGACGCGTTTCTAGTGTAGAGTTTATTCTCTTATTTACTATTGAGGAGAAGAGCTTGTAGATGGTAGGTAGCAGGCTTATTGGTCTGTAGTTCCCTATGTCATTTGGGTCGCCTTTTTTGTAAATAAGAATAATGTCGGATTCAGACCATTGGGTGGGTGTCTCTCCAGTTTCAATAATGAGGTTAAACAGTTCAGTCAGGTGGGCGGTAAGAGTTTTTGAACCAGTTTTTAGTATTTCATTTGTGATGCCGTCAGAACCTGGACTTTTCTCTGACTTTAGGGCTTTTATTGCTCTTATTACTTCGCTTATTTCAATCTGAGGTATAGGTGAATTGCTGTCGTTGTAGCTTGGGAATTGATCTCTACTATCCGTACCAGTCATTTCTCTAATGCTATATAGATTCTTATAAAAGTGTGTTGCTACGGTGATGATGTCGATACGGTTGTTGAGTATTTTTTCGCCCTGTTTCAATCCTTCGATCCATGTTTTATTCGTTGTCAGCTCTTTGTAAGCTTTCCTTGTGCCTCCCGTTTGATTGATGTGTTTTTCAATAGTATTGTACCTGTGATTTGTGTAATCCTTCTTTATATACTTACTTATGAGCTTGTAAAGGGCAGAGATCTCATTTTTCATTGATCTAGATTTGTTTTTAGTCTTCTGAATTTCCTTTCGTCTCTTCATTAGCTGTAGTGTGCGCTCTGATAGAATTTTATGGGATTTTTGTTCTTTGTTTTCGTTTTGGATCGCTCGCAGGCTTGTGGTTATGGCTTTTATAATGTTGTCGTAATAGTTTTGGACTGATTTATTTAACTGTGAGCTCAGTATCTTACTTATGTACTCATTGAATTTAGAAATATCATCTTCGTTAGTTATTGTTTTCTTTTGATGGTTATTGTATTTTGTTCGACTTTTCTTTGATTGTGTATGTGTGATCGTTGCTCTAACTGGCCTGTGGTCCGAAGGGTAGTTAATATTGAGTACTTCTATATTTTGAAATATATGGGGACGGTTTGATAGAATGAGGTCGATTTCGTTTTTGTATTTTTTATCAGGAGATATCCATGTCCATCTTTTTTTAATTTTTTTCTTATAAAATGTGTTTAAAATTGATAACTTGTTTTCAGTAGCAAATTCTATCAATCTCTGTCCCCTCTCATTCCTTTCGCCGTAGCCGTTCGATTTCATGACTAGATATTCTTCTTTTTTTGGTTTACCAATTTTTGCATTCCAGTCTCCCATCAGTATGAAGTCATTATATGATGTTTTGATCGCTTTGTTCAGTGTACAATAGAAATTGTCGATTTCGTCTCGGTCTGCTTTTTCCGTAGGGGCATAGACTTGTATAATTGATAGCCGAGTATCCTCAAATACCAAGTTTAGGATTGCGACTCTTTCTGAGAGACCAATGTAGCTTTCTATGTTATTTTTGTAGCATTTTTTTACTATAAAGCCTACACCATACAAGCCAGGCGTTTGTCCTGTGTGGCATAATATAAAATTGTCATACTCTTCTATTTTATTTCCTAAACGCCTCGTTTCAGCCAGTCCAATTATGTCGTACTTAACGTCTGATAGAGATTCATTTAATTCTATTAAGCGTTCGTATGTTGAGAGCGTTTTGACATTGTATGTCAAGATGTAAAGCTTTCCTGATGTAGTCGTAGTAGTGGTAGTAGTACTAGATGTGATAGATATTTTTGTTGGTATTTTTGTTGATAATTTTGTTGATAATTTTGTAGATAATTTTGTAGATAATTTTGTTTGATCCTTTGGAGGGTTGTGGTCATATTCTTCCTCGGTGACCAACCGGCTTGGAAGAATTGAATGGTTTTTTGCTGTCGATTTTCTTATGTTATCCGTGTGAGAAGGGTACTGTAGTTGCTAAATCTTCTCTCTGTTATTGTCCTTTTTTCCGGGTGAGTTATTTGGATTTTTGGTAACCAGGAAGTTCAGGATCCCTGGTTTTAAGATATCTTCTGACAGGCTAGAAGTTTTTTTACGTGTCGTCTGGGTATCCGTATTTTGAGTTTTGTTCTTCTTGCTAGCCTGCGTTCTACCTTCGTTGCCTCCAGCAGGATTGGTTCCAGGGGACGTTGAAAGCGTTCTTTTATTCTTGGCTGTTGTGCTCTTTTTCTCTCGTATTATTAGTTTATCGTATTTAATTATTACAGAGTTTCCTTTCTCCTTCTCGATTCGTGCCTGCGCTTGCAGCTCTCTTCTTTTTTCAAGTATATTTTGTGGATAATCTTCTGTGATATAGAACTCGGTATTTTTCAGTGAACTGCTCCTTTTAAAAATGTTGATTTTTATGCCAAATGTGGAAAATGTAACTATTATTGGTCTAGGTCTGTCCCCTTTTTTTCCTATTCTCGTTATTTCTTGTATGTCCCTATAATCCAGGTCCAAAGAGAAACGTTCTTTTATAAAGTTCATATTTACATACATACATCTATATATAGGTACATACATACATACAAAATTGAAGTGTCTGTTTGTAATTTCGAAATAACAGCTTTTTACTAAATGCATTATGAAAGTTTACACGGTACCTACTTATAACAAAAAAACAGTTTAAAAAAAAAAACTCCGTCCATCTGTTTGTTCCGGCTAATCTCCGGAACGGCTGAACCGATTTTGACAGGAATTCACTAGCAGGTAGCTGATGTTGTAAAGAGTAACTTAGGCTACTTTTATTATTTTTTTTAAATAATACCCATGAAATTGTGAACAAAAAGTCGGATTTTAAAAATTATTTTTGCATTTGGTAGCTCAATTCTTGAGTATGGTTATAGGCTCACATTAAAGAATTGCACCGGTATGTAAAGTCGTGGAAATATTTTTTAAGCAAATTGACTACCTGCCAACCTAAATTGACCTTATATTCAAATCACAACAGTCGTTCTTTGGCAGTTGTATGAAATGACTTAACACGACAAATTGAGGAAGGGTGTCAAATTGCTTCACAATTCACTGCCCTGGCTGTACTTAGCAGTGACTTGAAACAGGCTGAAATAGATGATGACGATGTTAGTGTACTTATACGAAACACATGGGAAGTAATAAGGTGTATTTTCCTTTAAAGAACGCGCCACAAGCAACTAAGAATATACATAGTACTTACCTACTTTGTTATTGAGAGCAATCTCTGCAAATAATCTACAAACTTTTACTTTCGTGAGACCTATTGATATTAATGCAAATCTAAAACTTATTTATTCCTAATTACGCTACTGTTGGAAGAATATAAACATTACCTTGGCCTTTAGCCAACCTAATAACTTCACTTTCACCGTTCGTTCAATCCGCCATGTTTGCTAATTGCTATTGTACTTTGAATCGCTTAGCTACAATATACTGTTTTTAAATCTGTCTATCCGTGGTATTATTTCTACAGGTTATGGGCCGTCCCATGTATACCTAATTAGATCAGATCGAAATATATTAGTAGTAAAAAGTAATTAGCGTAAAAAGTGAAAAATACATGCTCGAAAAATGGCCACGTCTAATCTGCAAATTGAAAAATTAGCAGGCCGAGAAAATTACACCACGTGGAAGTTTGCGGTAAAATCTTATTTGGAACACGAAGAATTATGGGATTGTGTTAATCCAGGCACGGAAGTTGATACGAAAAAGGACGTAAAAGCCAAGTCTAAAATCATTTTGTTGGTGGAACCAATAAATTACGTTCATATTGAAAATGCAAAGACAGCAAAAGAAGTATGGACGAATCTTAAAAATGCTTTCGAGGACTCCGGGTTATCCAGAAAAGTCGGCTTATTGCGGGATTTAATTAACACGTCACTAGATAATTACCCCAGTGTAGAAGATTATGTGAACAAAATTATGAGCACAGCGTATAAATTACGAAACATCGGCTTCGAAGTAGGAGATGAATGGTTGGGAACACTCATGCTGGCGGGTTTACCGGATAATTATAAACCAATGATCATGGGTCTGGAAAGTTCCAACATAAAAATTTCATCAGACTTCATCAAGACAAAACTTTTACAAGAAGTTAAAGTTTCCGAGTCTTCCGCATTTTTTACAAAGCACAAAAAAACCTCAAGTGACAATACAAAGCCAAAGGGAAAAGGCCCACGGTGCTATAACTGCAATAAATATGGACATGTTAAAAGTAAATGCATAGTGAAGAAAACTGATAATCAAACTAATCAAAATGGTTTTTCAGCAATTTTTTCAGCTTACAGCTCTGTCAATCAGGATGAATGGTATGTTGATTCAGGTGCAACAATGCACATGACCAGGAGATCAGACTGGATGTATGATTTACAACCACCTCCGGTTCAAAAGATAATGGTGGCAAACAGTGATGCAGTCTCCGTGCAAAATATGGGTAAAGTAAACATTCAGACCAAATTGAGCAAAGATGAGCATTTAATCCAGGTGAGAAATGTATTATTTATTCCCGAGCTGAGTGCAAACTTGTTGTCGGTCAGTCAATTAACGAAGAATGGTTGTAAAGTTGAATTCACTGATGCGGGCTGTAACATATATAATTCCAATAAGACTCTGATTGCAACAGCCAGACTAACCAATAACATGTATAAACTCAACATAGTTACTGGCAATGCATATTCTGTTTCATGTGAAAATAAGACTGATATTGTTACATGGCACAAAAGATTGGGTCATTTGAATTTGGCGGATGTAAAGAGGTTAGAATCATGTGCTGATGGTATAACTATCACTAATAAACAAGTAGATAGTGTTTGTATACCATGTTGTGAAGCAAAGCAAACACGATTACCGTTTCCACATTCTGGTTCAAGAGCAAATGCATTACTGGAGATAGTACATACTGATCTGTGTGTTCCGATGGAGACTCCTTCAGCTGGTGGTGGAAAGTATTTCATAACCTTCACAGATGACTATTCTCGCAAAGTGTATGTATATTTTTTAAAGAACAAAATGGATATTAAATCAGTGTTTCAAAAATATAAAGAAGAGGTAGAAAATAATTTAGAAAAGAAAATTAAGGTACTAAGAAGCGATAACGGTAAAGAATTTTGTAATAAAGATTTATCTGATTTTCTAGCAGTTTCTGGCATTAAACACCAAACCAGTTCTCCGTACACCCCCGAGCAAAATGGTCTAGCGGAACGGATGAACCGAACCTTGGTGGAACGTGCAAAATGCATGTTTGAAGCAAAACTACCGAAAACATACTGGGCTGAGGCAGTCGCTACTGCAGCTTATATAATCAATCGATCACCATCACGAGTTTTGTCTGAGGTAACACCTTATGAAAAATGGACCGGTAAGAAACCAAACATTTCACATTTAAAGATTTTTGGGTCTAAGGCTATGGTACATGTTCCGAAGCAGAATCGTTTAAAATGGGATCGTAAATCACGTGAATTGATTTTTATGGGCTATTGTCAAAATACAAAAGGATATCGTTTGCTTGATCCAATTAGTAAGAAAATAGTGATTAGCAGGGATGTGATATTTATTGAAAATACAGAGAGTATGAATAATATTACACAGGAACCTGTATCAGTGCCGCAGTCTGTTACAATCCCTCTGAATTCAGAGAATAATAATTCAGATTCACAGAATTATACACAGGGAAGAGAGGAAGTCATATCTGTTAGTGATACTTCACATAATATGACTGAAAATGTCACTTCATCACCTACAACTATGGAAACTTCATTTGACAGCTGTGTAACAAATAGAAACACGGATGATGAAACATACTATCCCAGCACAACTGAATATGATGACTATGACGATGATTTCGAAAGAAATATTACTTTGAGACCTCATCAGACACGGGATAATAATTTCATGTGTGTTACGCAGATTTCAGATCCGCTGACCGTAGAGGAAGCACTATCAGGCACTGATGCTAAACACTGGAAAAATGCAATGGATGAGGAGTACCGGTCCCTACTTGAAAATAATACATGGGAAATAACTACTCTACCAGCTAACAAAAGACCAATACCATGTAAATGGGTTTTCAAGACAAAGTCTAATGAAAATGGAGAACTAGTAAAATACAAGGCACGGCTTGTAATTAAAGGATGTTCACAAAAACCAGGAATAGACTATACAGAAGTATTTTCACCGGTTGTAAGACTTGCTTCTCTCAGATATTTGTTTGCCCTGGCTGTTAAATACGACCTAGACATATGTCAAATGGATGCCGTATCTGCTTTCCTTCAAGGCGATATAGAGGAAGAGATTTATATGAAGCAGCCACCGATGTATGATAATGGTGAAGACTCGGTATGCCGACTGAGAAAGTCATTATACGGGTTAAAACAGGCCAGTAGGCAATGGAACAAAAAGCTAGATTCAACACTGAAAGGAATGGGTTTATTACAGTCTAAATTAGATCCGTGTATTTATCATAAAGTTGTAAATAACAACAACATGATTTTCCTTGCTATTTATGTTGACGATTTGGTATTATTTACTAATAATCAAGAGTCAAAGAGATATATTAAGGAGGAATTACATAAACAGTTTAAAATGAAGGATCTTGGAGTTTTGTGTTATTGTATTGGAATTCATGTAGAAAGAGACAGGAAGAAGGGAGTAATATACCTGGATCAAAGAAAATACATACAGGAAGTTTTACATAAATATGGAATGTCCGACTGCAAAATTGTTAAAACTCCAATAGATATGAACACAAAATTGCAAGGAAATACTCAAGAAACTAAAATCTTACATGATATTCCATATCAAGAGATAATTGGGTGTTTATTATATATTTCACAAGTTTCCAGACCAGACATAAGTTTTGTT
Source organism: Cosmia trapezina (assembly GCA_905163495.3). Classification (NCBI taxonomy): domain Eukaryota; kingdom Metazoa; phylum Arthropoda; class Insecta; order Lepidoptera; family Noctuidae; genus Cosmia; species Cosmia trapezina. Next base: position 14,376,448 of record LR991042.1, read on the forward strand.
GTTAACATGTTAAGCAAATATAACAACAAGCCAGAAATGAAGCACTGGATTGCACTGAAGCGCGTAATGCGCTACTTAAAAGGTACTCTGGAGTACAGGCTGAGTTTTAAACAAAACATAGAAGAGACTATGGCTCATGGCTACTGTGATGCAGACTGGGCAAGTTCAGAAGATGACCGGCGCTCCTGCACTGGTTACACTTTTTTGTTTCAGGGAGGAACAATCAGCTGGAACTCCAGGCGTCAGCCTACCATTGCTCTGTCTACCACTGAGGCAGAGTACATGTCTTTGTCTTCTTGTGTGCAAGAAGCTCTGTGGCTAAAGCAATTTCAAGAAAGTTTTTGGCCGCAATTGAAAAATGAAGCCATGATAATCTACAGTGATAATCAAAGTTCTATCAAACTTTCAGGTACAGATGGTTATCATTCTAGGACCAAACATATAGATGTGAGGCATCATTTTGTACGTGATAAAGTAATTGGAGGGGCCATTGATGTTCGCTACCTACAAACGGACATGATGGTTGCAGATGCTCTAACCAAAGCAACGTCGCACTCAAAGCTGGCATACTGTTCAACCAAGATGGGGTTATGTTTAAGGGAGGATGTTGGAAGAATATAAACATTACCTTGGCCTTTAGCCAACCTAATAACTTCACTTTCACCGTTCGTTCAATCCGCCATGTTTGCTAATTGCTATTGTACTTTGAATCGCTTAGCTACAATATACTGTTTTTAAATCTGTCTATCCGTGGTATTATTTCTACAGCTACTATCACAATATTGTATCAACCGCCATTTTCAAAAATGACAGTTGCAAATTCACATTTAGATAAATATAATGAGTTATTATTACCACTCTAAACTGTTGTCAATGACCTACTTTATGAGAAGAAAACTCTTAACCAAAAGCATTTAATAGCTAGTAAGATAAATGCAAATATTAACGTAGGTAATATCGATTACAATCGCTTTATCAGCTAATTAAATAATTGTTAACTCTTATTGTGTTGCAGTAAGGTCGATATTATTTTAATAATGATAATGAAACAGCTTCACTAAAGACAGCCAGACAGTCCACTTAGGATTTTGAAGAGATTTGAGTTAGTAAAGAAAACAAATTGTTACGTGTATGGATGAGCCAATCGCTACTGTTGAGTATGGGTCAAGTTTAAACGCCTATCGAAAAACCAATATTGCATTTTTTTTAGATAACGTATTGTAAGTGATGGGATATGGCTTACTATGATCTATCTATCTATATAAATAAAAAGAGAAGTCCTGACTGACTGATTGACTGACTCATCAACGCCCAGCCCAAACCCTTGGACCTAGAAAGCTGAAATTTTGCACAGAGGTTCCCTTTATAATGTATACAAGGAATAAGGAAGGAATACCCGGTAGTATGGTCCCGTGGGATATTTTCCGTATTTCCACGCGGGCGAAGCCGCGGGCAAAAGCTAGTCAGCAATAAAATGGACTTAACACTTGAACACTTTAATTGAACACACATGACAAGTTAATTCTAATTTGAAAAGGGATCATTCTAATAACTACCTATACTCCAAGATTATACATTTAAAACAAACCTTTTTTAAACATTTAAAATAAGATTACATATTTTTACAGTCCGTTCAACCGATTTTGACTTCTATTCCGTAGGCTTAAGGATGGCATTAAAGGCAAAAAAGTGGTTATGATACGAACTGTTTACTGAAGCTGCCATTTGTCATGCCACCAACGCAATAGAAGTCAAAATCGGTTGAACGGACTCTAAAAATGTGTAATCTTATTTTAATGGGATTATAACATAGGTAAAACTATAGCAATATATTTAAAGTAGGTATATTTTTCTATCACCTACCTAAATAAGCTAAGAATCTTGCCTATACCTTTTTATTTTTTTTGTGGATGGCAAATAAATAAATAAATAAATATGTTTAGATATTTCACACAACGCCATCTAGTCCCAAGCTAAGCAACCTAATGCTTGTGTTATGGTAACGAGATGGCTGATAAACTACTTATATACTTTTCAAATCATCAAATGACTTCTCCCGCTCTGGGTGGAGCGGGAGGGCGTGTCAGACTTTTACCACGGTAAAGATATCTATCTTTATACTGTGCTTTTACTGACTAAAACCCACCCATGGTCCTTCAGTTGCCTATGCCAGGGCCACGGTATCCCTTTCGAACAACCCGCGACCCCGGCGGCTATAACTACGTAGTTCAATTTCGCTCCATAAGATAACTAACTGACCAAAAAGACCCCTTCATCCAACTAATACATTAATAACCCTAAAACAATTAAAAAATACAATAAACAAATACCCGAAATTACCAAATCAAGAACGATTAAAAGTAAAATTAATATGAACTTGAAATACAAACACAATCTCTTAGGGTCATCTTAAGCATCAATCATTCGGGCCTTGAACAACTACAATAGTTCGTTCGATACCGTTCTATAATGTTTGCATAATAACCAGAAACACTGCTCTGATTTCTAATTAATTATTGTCTATGTTTTTAGAGTTTCGTACCTCAAAAAGAAAAAACTGAACCCTTATAGGGTCACTTCGTTGTTCGTCTGTCTGTCAGTCTGTCAAGACCCTTTTTCTCAGGAACGCGTGGAGGTATTAAGTTGAAATTAATATCAAAAACGTAGATATGCTGTCTCCTGGAGCTCTAACAAAATCAAGCTTCTAAGTCAGCGCAATAAAAAATACGGCCATTTTTGCGACATGTTTTGACACTCGCAAATAAATCAAAACCTATAGGGTTACTTCCCGTTGACCTAGAATTATGAAATTTGGCAAGAAGCAAGGTCTCACAGCAGTCACAGCAAAAGTAAAGCAGTAAGTCCAAAAATCATTAATTTGTATTTTTATCACATATTTTTTTTGCGATTACATAAGTAGAAACAACAATTGCAGTTAGAGAATTGACCGTGACGTATACTCGTATCGTGACGTATGGGAAAACATGTTTTTCAACTACCTACACACAATGTTAAGTTTGTTTTTGGGATAAATTCATCCTAACTACGGAACCCTTCATTGTGCGTGGTCCGACACACACTTGGCCGGTAATTTTTAGTCTATAGCCTCTGATTCTTTGCCTTGGAACTAAGCCAGTTTTAATAAGATGATTTTTAATTGAATGTTCAGCTAAATCCAATTTGATGTTTACGAAACTTGTATGTTCATTACTTAGTATTGAAATGCATTTTTACTCAGTTCATTAGTGTTACATATTTTATGATGTTCAATTATTAATTAATCTAACAAATTGAGAACTGGATTAATGAAAGGACACTTGAAATCATGCAATATTGCATACAAATTAGTTTAATTAATCGCTTCATGAAATTACGTAAAGTGGAGATCCGGGTGCCGGGTGTGATGATAATGACGCAAATTGGTAGAAACTTAAATGTCCAACCGTGAACTAGAATGGGATTGCTAACATTTTTCCAAAATCCGTTCGATAGTACCAATTGTTGCCTTTGCAAAAGTAGCTTGATGTAGGCATGTTCATTTGTTCAATAAAAAAATATCCTTTACATTTTGAGAGAGTATAACAATGTGGTGGCGTCTACAATGCCACGTGCTAACTATGCATCAAAGACCTGACGTCACACAAATCCTGCATCGCGCAAGCAGAGTTTACTTCGCGACTGGCATATATACAACATACCGACATCAACCGTCGAGCAATACCCCACCACAATACTCCCTTTTCTATGGATGATGAGTGAACTTTACACCCTATTCCTCATATTTCTATAACTACAATAATGTGGCAGTGGACTGTTAGGAAAATTTCGGCTTTGCAGAGGCTCAGGCTCGTCTCAACCACTTCTTATACCTGTGTATCAGTCTGTTCCTATAATGTGTGTCTTCAATTCTTCAATTCACCTTAGCTTGGCACCGACTTCAGAAACTGTTAAGTTTTTTATGAGTGTTATCTTATTCGTTTTACGTTTTTGAAGTCGGTTTTTACTTTTTTAAAGTAAATTAAATACATGTTCAGTTCTGTTCAGTTCAGTGTAAGTAAGGAACCCATAATACATACTAATGTTGAGTCCAATACTGATTGAACTTCTTTGTTTGTCCAGTAGTGAATGGCATCTTGGCTGGGAGAGAAGTTCACTGCACGGCGTGAGCTGGTACCATCTGCTACATCCTGACTGCTGCAAGGAGGCTCAAAGCAAACATCGGTTAAGTGAGTATTCTTTTCTTCTTCTTTTCGTGTCGATAGTACTTTTCTTCGATGTTTTCATATTGATTGAGCCATATTGATCGCGGCACCAGAGGTATTCTTTAGGTTATCCGAGGTACAGGTGAACGGGCACTTAGGACACTCCAGCAAGTGGGGCATGGTCTGATCAGAAGCACCTTACTCGCATTGGGTGTTGGGTGGGTCAGTACTTCCTCACTTCGATAAATTGTGTCCGCAGCGGCCTTCTTGGGTTGGGCTTCACTCGATTGAGAGCTTCTACATCTCACGCCCTGGAGGCAAATGTTCCCGGGGTTTAACGAAGTCGGGAGGTGGTGAATGCTTCTCTTTCCACAATTTGCTTATCTCCTGGTTTGTCCTGGATGGCCTGCGCAGAGCGTAAGAAGCTCTTACGACTTTTAAGCCTACACGCGATAGTTGTGTTCTCTTAAAGCATAGGATAAGGTATGAGGATATATCGAAGTGGGCGTGGTTTAGCTCGATGTGTAAACGAGATGGCGTTATGGCTGTCTAGTTTGATGCGCGAGATAGAAGACTCTCACGCGCATGGGAATTTAAACGCGCTTCGTTTAAATGAGATTTATGACAAAATGCTATACATAAATACATGTTTTGTCAATTAGTAGACAATAATATAGCCAAATAACACATAGGTAATGGAAAATCCATATGATGGAACCATAATACATTTGGTTTTATAGGAATTTTAAAAACACAAAGTTATCGATGAAAATGATCCCCCTTAAGGTAAAAACTTTATTGCACACCACAAAATTACAATTTAAAACCAACATTAACTTCGTGTAAGTAACCTTTTCTCTAAACGGTATGTGTTGCCTTTCCGTCTGAAAAGATCCGGCTGAATAATAAAATGTTACACATAAAGTAACTGCGATCTGACCTCCACAATCTTGGGCAATGCAGATATTTTACTAAGGTCAGACTAGTTGTCATACAGTCAAGTTTCTGACCATTTGTAATGACTGTAATAGATATTTGTACAACAAGCAAGACAACAGGCTCATCAAAGTACAGAAGGTACTCATATTACCTACCTAATGTAATGAATCGTCACCTATCCACGGAGTTACTTTTCTTACATGACCAGTCTATAATGTTCCCACTGCGGGGACACAGGCCTCCTCTCAGTGAGAGGGAGCGGGCCGTAATACACCATGCGGGCCCAGTGCGGGTTGGTAGATGTCAGATGTCTTCGAATTTTTGGCTCTAGGACATGCCGGTTTCCTCACGATGTTTTCCTTCACCGTTTTGATAGCAGTTACTTTTCTTAGATACATTTAATTCCTGTCGACTAGGGCTTGTAGCTAAGGAGGGGCTTATGGCTAAGTAATAACAGCCGCACGGGTCGATAGATCAGGTTAAGCTACGCTTTCCGCCGTTGGTCCGTGGATGGCGGTTATCTTTACATACCAAGACCTTTTCGTGCCGCGGAAAGCACGTTAAGCCGTTGGTCCCGGCTGTAGATCTTTGACAGTTGTTACGGGTCGTCAGAAGCCTGAACGTCTGACAACCACTCTTACCAAGGAGTATCGTGTTACCAGTAACTACGTGTAGGGGTTGTAGAGGTCCGCGAGTCGCTCCGTGTAATATACTGGTATTCATCTACGTCCGGTTACACTGGAAGCCGACCAAAACATAGTTGGGAAAAGGCTAGGCGGATGATTGTGACGACAGTAGAGTTTAGTAAGTGTACTTAATAAAGAAATTTTGAGATAAAATCCGTAACCTTACAACTTGTGTAACTACAAAAAAAAATACATTAGAAACCGTAATCTAGATACACATAGTGCTCCTAACGTAATTCCATAACATAAACTCGTGCGCCGGCTGAACCCGTCAATCTCGCAGTAAACTGCACGCTTTAATAGATCTCTAAGCGACCGCGCATGCATCCATTGTTTGTGATTAATGATGTAGGATCTCTAGTGTCCCGGTGGACGAAAAGCGTGGGAACTTTTATTGTTTATGAGAGAATAAAAAATTGAAGTTCATGTTGGTCTAATTTTTGCCATGTTCAAAATTTCCTATTTAAAGTTTACGTCCCACCGTCTCCTGTTATGACCGTAGACCGAGACAATTGGCTAGAGATCACATAGAAAAAACGGCGCTTTGAATCTTCATAACTAGCCCATAATGTTCCCACTGCTGGAACTGCCTCCTCTCTTCGAGAGCAAGTGGGCTGTAATCTACTACGCGGCCCAGTGCGGGTTGGCTCATACTCTATTATCGTATTGAGTTTGAGATAGCAACAGCTTATGAAGTGTGCCAACCATTTAGGTAGACACTAGCAAAACCAATGTTGCGAAAAGATGACAATCGACTATCGGGCACATCGCGTGCGATCGCTCGATAACCTACGACAACACAAAAGCGTTTAACGCAAACTTATCTGCGTCAACACACGTTAGAGAAAGTCAACGACTTGACGCGACAGCAGCGGCGTGACGATCGTGTGTGAACCTTCCCTTACGTGAGCGATTATATCGACTAAATCGAGCACTCAACTAAATATTACTAAACGAATCCCAACCCTATGTCCACAATATAATGTTCCATTTTCAAAATCTTACTCAAAACTCGTGACTTCGCGCTTGACGTAAACTTGGTAAATTCGAAATTGGAACACTTTCGGAGGATTCGCGCTAAGATGTTCAAGTCAAATGTCAGGCAAATAGAGGAAGGTACGGCAATAAACTATCGACGAATAATGAAATAACTGACATCAAGTTATTCAGATGCAAATAGCCCATAAAATCATATTCTGGACACGGATATCATGCATCGACTGTTTGAATATTATGTTAATGAAAATGGTAATATAATATTAAAATATGTAGATTTTAACTATCATTAGAATTTGAACTGAAACAGATCAAACGTTCAAAACATCAGTCGTCTGAAACACGGAGCTCATAACTTATGTGTCGAACATTTAATCTAAATCTACGACTATTTCTAGTTAGAATGAGAATTAATTACAACAATTTACATTCATATCATTATGTCATTCGTTAAGGTGCGCGTAGGCAGAGCTCTGGATACAGCTCGCAAATCAAACCCACTTTAGCCAAACATACCGGTATATACTTGGGAATAAACATACTGGCATTTTGCCGACCTACAATCGCAGCAGTCGTCAATCTCTTCCCTCTAAAACCAACAGTCGAGATTGAACAAATGATCGGCTGGCATTAACCCTCATTACTCTCCTACAAAGGTACATTCTTACTTCGAAATATGAAATAATTCAGCTGTCACGTCGACATAAGACGTATATTCGAATGACGGATTCGATTTACGAACTTTGTAGAATCGGAATCGTACTTGGCAATGCATCGTAGTCGAGTCATCATTCGAATGATTCGATAATCGGTAATGACAAGGACGGCTCTCTGCTTGTGCGGTGACCTTTGGAAATTATATTGGGTTTGGTTTAGCAGTGACTGCTTTGATTGCATTTTATTATTAGTTTTTGTTATTGAGATCTACTACATTTAGTATTGTTGCTTTATCAGTACCTACCTATTCATTGTTATAGGTGTGGATACCAATATAAAAAGTGTTTGCGCCAAAAAGCAAAACCAAAAAACCAGTTTGAACTTTTTCTTGAGTTAAGCTTATTTCTGGTACTTTGGACGTAGCTAATATTTTTAACTGTCTGAACATATATTTCACTGTAGCAATATAGTAAATCAAAACAAACAACAGCTGGCTATTTAATTGAAACCGTAATGATCTATGATTTGGATCATTGTATAGTTCGATATTGACTCATGATAGCACAAGTTTAAACCTTAGTGGTTTTTGGTTGCTATTTCATATGAATAATCCTGTATTATTTTTTGTAAACGTTAAATAAATAAAAAAAAAAAAAAAAAAAAAAAAAATTTACAGTTTTGTCAAGAATACATCAATTGCTTGCTTAACTACCTTAAAATACCAATTCATATGTTTTACGAGGAATTTAGAATGCTTTATATCTTGCTGTTATATATATTGTTATTATATCTTTGACATAAGGCATAGTTTGGCACTGTCTAAGCTCAACAACAACAGTCCAATCTGTTCTCCGGATTATTAATAAATGAATTTGAATTTGAACAACACAACAACAACAACTCTGCAGTAAAAATAGTGTTGGATAATATAAGTACAGTAATGCAGGGTCAAATTTAATTAGCTAGCAAAACTCCGAGTACGTGACGGGTATCTATACAAAACACACAAAACAAAAACACGACCAAAAAAAATTAAAAAGATTTGATGATTGCATGATCATATACCTATTTCCCTGTCCTTTTCTTTATTTTCCTTTACTTTTTTTTAGTTTTTTTTTCTTTTCTCTTTTCCTTTTTTCCCTCTTTTTTTTTCTTTTCTTTTTTTTTCCTCAATCATAATAATTTCTAAGTTATTGCGATGTCATACGCGCGGATTTACGTGCTAATGGTCCCGTACACACGTGGAAATAACTCTACGGATACCTACTAAATAGATATTATAGATCCATAATGCATAGTCCTGCATAGGGCTGTCCTCTAATCGTCAAGGCGACCAATGAATTTGAACATCGTCTGTTACCTCACCTGTGTGAATTTTTGTAAGGAGAAGCCGTTAGGAATCGCCTTGTACGGTGCTTTCAAAGTTTCGCCACTCATATACTGTAGTATATATCTGAATGATAGGTATATTTATTATGTACTGATGGTACCAATCACGTTAATGTGAAATTTTTAGTGGATTTGAACATAAGGAATTTTTGACAACCCTACACAGCTTTTGATTTTCCTCGCAGTAAGTTTAACTTAATTTTGCGACAGCCTTTGTTGTACAGATAGCAATGGTGCTGGTGGCCCAGTGGTAACAGCCACGACTTACGAGTTGTACTCGTAAGTCGTAGGATGGAACTTGGACAGGCGGTTTAGTTCTTGTAAATCATTTCATCACTGCCCTCAAAACGGTGAATAAAAACATCGTGAGGATACCGGCATGTCCTAAAACCAAAAATTCAAAGACATGTGACGTCTACCAACCCGCACTGGGCCCGCGTGGTGGATTACGGCCCACTCCCTCTAACAGAGAGCAGGCCTGTGTCCCAGCAGTGGGAACATTATAGGCTGATTATGCTCTTGTACGGAAATGAATAATGTAGTTATTTTTATAGAAATGCGTCTTGCTACGGACCCCTATAATATAAATTTCAGTAAGATTATCTTGAGCCTTATTAAGCATTTATTAGCATTCTTTGTCATTTCTTAGATAATTTATTACTTACTGCAATCAGATACAAACGTCTTGGGTTCAATTAATTGTCATAGAGCAAGCTTAGATACTGTCCTTTGAAACATTTCATTTACATAATATTGCTTTTAATTTATTATTAGTAGACTGTCAAAGGTGTAAGAACATCGAAGTACATAATGTTTCTTTAGCCAGAGTTTCAATAAAAACGTGTATGTTTTATTTATGAAGTTAATAAAAAAGATGTTAATTGTAGGTGTTTTTGATGAATCTAATCTAATTTATTGGATACTAGATCTTGGCCGGGGCTTCGCCCACGTGGAGGTTGTAAATTGCGCCACGGGAACGGTTCCCGTGTAGTACTGGGATGGCAAAGTATCCTATGTCCTAATCCAGGGCATGATCTACCCATGTGCCAAATTTTGATCCAAATCCGTTCAGCCGTTTTAGCGTGAAAGCGTTACAAACAAACAAACTCACTTTCGCATTAATAATATTAGTGAGGATGAAATTGAACTTTTGCATCGAATGACAAGATGTATTGATTTGAGGTCGGTGCATAAATAATACTTAGATCCCGCTTAAAATAGTACATTATTGCAAAGGCCGTGAAATAGGCAATTGCAGGTCGAGTATGAGTTTGAAGGCCGAGCCGTAGGCGAGGACTTCACTAATACGAGACAGGCAATTGCTATTTCCGCCGAGGCATATATAGTGCTTTTCTCAAAAGAATGCAGGGAAATAAAAGTAGGTAGTTAAGTTTCCATAATTTTTCAAGTTAGTGCCGTTTTTAATATGAACTGTACATTTCAGCATGGAATAAATTGTCCATAATGTAGATGGGTTTTTAGTTTTAGCAATCTCATTAAAATACGACAAAAATACTGTTTCAGAGAAAATGTTCACTTTTTTCTCGTTTTTCCAAATCATAAAATTATCAAATACTTACCTAGTTTCATGTATTTTTCTTTTGACTTCGCTGGAAGCAGGTTTTCCATTGCCAATTTGGCTTCTGATCTTAAATCTGTGGAGTACCTACAATCAATCTTCATTTCACTTTATATTTATTATGAATGTAAATTTGTTATTTACATACATAATACTTAAATATAAATTTTCAAATCAAGATGAATTTTCAGCTTTGCCGCCAATTTTCTATCTAACATCTGTGCCGAAAGGCATTTGTGGCTATCTATACAGCCACGTGAACGCAATTTATACTAAGCAAAGAGACTGCCATTGGTATGCCAAGAATGATAAAAGAGATCCAATGAAAGAGTATTTAACCCAGCACGCCGTTTCATACAACATTGCTGGAGCGCTCCAGCAATGTTGACATTGCTGGAGCGCTGTAATGTTCCAAATTCAAAAAACGCTCCTGCAATGGATTTGATTTTCTTTGACCGTAAATTCGATACTTCGCGTGTTCTTTATTCGAAAATAATGACAACATTTCCATGCATGTTTGAGAAAAAATAGATCCTGGTTGCGAAAGCTTTCATATTGAACGTACCAGTATCCACTATAGGCTACTGGATAGGTACGTTTAATGATAAAGCTACAACAGTTAACAACAGCTGCAGTTAGTGCAACAGTTTATGTAGTTTCTTATTATATATGGTTAACTAATGGTTGAATTTTGGCTAATGTGAAAAGCTAGTCATGAATGAGTTAACATGAATGTATTCAGTAATAACTTATTCATGTTAAAAAATAGTAACTAATAAATAATGGCCTTTTAGCAAACACATTTATTCAAAATTCAACCATTAGGTACTACATTTAACCATTGGTTGAGTTAACTACGGATCAAGAAACCGGCTCTTAGAGAACCAATTCTAACAGTATTATAGTAATGAGGATTCTTCCCGAGTGTGTCCAATCTATACTGTTAAATTATTTTAGTGTTCGTCAGGTTTTCAAGAAAATTCACGCCTTCAGTTGGCGCCACTTTGGCAAGAGGTCTTCCATTTCGAGAATGAATATAAAATATATGACAACGTTCATCATTCGTACCATTCATTCGTTCGTCATTCAATAACGACTAAATGAAATATATGGCGCTAAATGAAATACTTGACACTTTTGACAGGTGCCCGGACCTGACGTCTCAGTGCTGCCACCTAGTGAACTTTATATGTATTTTCACTGTCACAAATTCGAAAACACACTATACATTAGGTAACTCTGTAATTCCTTCGCTTATTTAACTTAGTAATTTATGTAAAAATAATAAACACCATTAATATTCCTAATACTGTAATGGAAACTATTATTAATAGACTTCTCGTATATTTTAGGAGTATCTAGATTTTTTATTTGAATAAATGTCCCACGGGTTGATAAATATTCCATTACTATAATCAAATTAAAATCGATTTCCAAATAAGGTGCATTTATGGTAATTATACAACAAATATTAATAATGTTTGTTTACGATACAAACAGGCTCGTGGCTAACTAATTACAACCGCACGGGTAGATCGAAGGTTAAGCTAGGCTTGCCGCGGTCAGTTGGTGGATGGGTGATCATCCATTAGATATCGAGACACCTCCGTTGGTCCCGGCTGTCATTCGTAGATCATTGACAGTCGTTACGGGTAGTCAGAAGTCTAAAACGTCAGACAACTAGTCTTACCAGAGATTATCGTTTCACCTAGTAACTGGGTTGTGGATGTCAGATAGGCAGTCGCTCCATGTAAAATATTGGTATCCGGTTAGACTGGACTCCGACGCCAACATACTCGGGAAAAAGCTAGGCAGATTGATTTTTTTGAATGAATTCAAAAATAGAACAGATTTTGTGTGAAATTATCTGCCAAGTAATTAGGAACTTAATCGTAGGTGGTGAGACAGGCTCTAAGTATTGAACGTTACTTATATAATTATAAGCGTCGAACCCAGTGGTCTCGAACGTCATAGAGCGAGATCGGTACAGTTCCCGGTAAAATCGGTATATTTGTACCAAAAATCGGTATTTGAGAAAAAAATACAATATTCAATCAAATTCGTTTATTTATTGAAAAAAATATTTCGGTATAACAGAGCCCATGTAGGCAGAAATACCGAAAAATCGGTAGGTTCGAGACCACTGGTCGAACCTAAATTATTTTTGGCTCTGCAAACTGCAACAGATCGCCTCTCATGCACGAAGTTGTCGGTTCAAATCCTGGCAAGTATCAATGTGACTTTGGCAATTCATACTGACTTTCTCGGCCTTATTACAAAACGAGGTTTTTCTTCTGCCATGGTTTAAACCATCGAGCCAGTTTTTGTAATAAGAACCTAGCTGTGATAGAAATACAGTTCTTTATACAAAACTGACAACTTAGTCCGGTACTAAATTGTCAGTTTTGTAAGAATAAAGTTTGAAATTCAAAAAAGGGTCCAAGGTTTAAACCTGGGTTTGAAGATGAACCTTGTTTTGTAATAATACGGTTTTTTGAGTTCATCTTGGACATAACTGACATCGGCAAAGGGAAAACCGAAAAATATCGTGAGGAAACCTGAACTTATACCTAGTCTGAAATCGCCAACCCGTCTTGAACAAGCGTGGTGGGTAAATGCTCGTGCCTTCTACAGAGAAGAAGATTTCTCATACAGATGAGAAGAGGCCTTTTAAACCCTGCAGTGGGACGGTTATAAGCTGGTATTATTATTATACCTTAAGCAGTCTTTGATTAAATGGAATTGGGCAGGACACATCTGCCGCATGTCAGACGATCAATGGGCCAAACTTACGACCCAGTGGGTTCCGCTTAATGGCAAACGACATCGTGGCTAGTGATGGATTAATTAGCATTCGCATTCATTGTTAGCATGCGAATGCTTATTTAGCATTTAGCAAATGAAATGTAGTTGCGAATTTCTGTGAAATGTGAAATGAATTATTATTCATCCCTTCGTACTTCATAGGTCGACAGCGCGTGCAAGGCGCGCTCTCTGTCGTACTCACGAAAAGTCGGAACTACTAAATCTATCTGTTTCACGTGATCCTGACCTCGTTCGCAAGTGAAATTATTAGCAATTTAGCAGGTGGTGCGAATAATGAAGTCAAGCAATTATTATCTTCGATTAGCTCGTACTTAGGATCGTATATTGAGTGAATGCGTATGATTGTATTGTTAATAATAATTTGTGATTTTTGTGTGGCACGTGAATGGCGCGCGATTATTTTTTAAATTGTTAAGAACGAGCGCTTCTTAGCCCGCGAACGCCCTCTTTAATTCACATACTAACAAAATTCACATACTTGACTATTATTAATTATCGTCATGTTAGCAAATAGCATAGCAATAGCATTTAGCGTGCTAAGACTCAAGAATTCGCATGCTAATGAAATTTATTCTAAATCGCATTAATTGCCATCACTAATCGTGGCAGGCCCAGACGGAGATGGCGGGATGAGCTGGACTCCTTTGATAAAGATTGGTCCTTGGCAGCTCTGGACAGAGAGAGGTGGAAAGAGAGTAGGGAGGCCTTTTCCCAGCAGTGAGGCAGTTATGGCTAGTAAAAAAAGTCTTTGATTGCAGCAAAAAGGCTAAGCTGTAGTTAACTCAGTTGTATCTGAAATTCATCTATGTAGGTATTTAAGTCGATCGTGTACAAAATAAGAACCACAATTTGTATTACAAAGCTATAAAAAGGGCTCGGCGATTAAATACCAATAAATAATCATCGATACTTACAATCGTTTAGTAATAAATAATAATCTCGAATAACTTTATAAGGGAAAGCTGTTCAAACATAATAAAAATTTACAGTACAACTATAAACAAATAAAACTAACTAGTGATGATCACAACTCGTATTAGCATCGTTTGGTATCGATAAACACACCAAATTGATTGCGTAAACACCGTTCATACGAATCGAGAATCGATTTATCTCCGAAATGATCGACAAACAAACGAGTATACCATTTATGACGATTCGATGGACGTAAGAATCGGATGCCTTATACGGCGATTCGTATGATCGGACGGACCATTCCTGGCGCATGTAAATTACTATCATAACATCATTGTCAAAGTCAAACACCTTGTATAATCAAGGGCTGCACTCAAGGCAATTCAAACTCTATTTCCTTGTAAATAAAGTTAGGTTTTGAATGTGATTAGCTTGTCTCTTGTTACTAATGTGAAGTGTTAAAGATAGTGTTAGCCGCACCTCGATAATCTTTAAATTAACGACGTTCTAATTTTAGGGCTATTCAATTATAACTATTCACAGTCAGATTGTGTTTGTATATTTGTCATTTCATTTCTTACAACTTGTTTTGTATGATCGAATGAGTGTTCCACCTTCTTTAGCAGAAAGGTCAGGTAGGTACCTACAGATTTATGTGAGCTAGTAGGTAGTTAGTTTGGGGTACCTACATTACTCAAAGACAATATTGAGTCCAGGCACCCATATTGTCTTTAAGTGCACCTACAAGAACCTGACCTGGTAGGTCCTAATTACCTAATAGCACTTTTCGATTTAAGAACCGAACCCAGTAAAAAACAAATAATTACCTAATTATTTATTTCCTTATTTTACTTTAGTACAGTCAGCATCAAGAATATCGGGACGAACAGGCTGTTTAAAAAGATCTAAACAACTATGAAAATGAAATATTCACTCAATGACAAAAGGAATGCTTCAGAATGAATAAGTACACGACAACTGTCATTCTGACAAGAACTTTATCCAATTGAGATAAAGTTTAATTTTCTTAGTTGTTGAGATCATTTTGAACCCGATTTCCCGATATTTTTGACGCTGACTGTACAATGTGTTGTTCACTACAAGTGCACGTATAAAAAAATATGTAAAATAGACACTGTATGTCAGACAAAAAAAGGCTAACAAGGTATCAATTTATCGAAGTGATGAGACAAAGTAAAAAAATTGCTTTATACCTACAGAACACACAAGATGATAGAAACAAAAAATAACACCCACTTATTGAATCCTTTGTAACATCAAAATGCAAGAACATAGTAATTTATTTTTAAATGGTTAAAAAATGTACGCTTTCTCTATAATTTTATTTTTGAGAATCGCGTTATTTCCTGTGCGAAACAGTGACCGAAAAATTTTTTTATGGTAATAATTTTTTTTTTATTTAACTTAGTGGTCCTCTTTTCTCTCTTTAACAGTAACACAATCAGAACAAGAGCGGTCCTGTATCGCGTTGCTGCGGCTTCAGCGTCGCTCTGGTCAGTTCCTCTGGGTGCATGCTGTTCTGCAGCTCAAGGATAACCTGGAGAACTCCCAGAGACCCGTCATCGTCTGTACTAACCAGGTGTTGAGGTAAGTAAAAGTGTTAAAAATACATTTAATCTTTATTGACCCAATGTAGTCCTCCCCTCCCCTCGTTGTAGTTCTAGTACGGTCAGCAACATAGGTCGATCAACACTGCTACTTTTACACAACATGTAAATTGATACAAAATGATTTATTTGATTATCTCCTTTTTCCTACAATACCTAAGAATCTAGTAGATCTTTAAATTTTACTTCTGTTCCGATTTTAATTAATGTCTAACTCAATACCTACATTATTTCTAAGATTTATACTGTATTTTACCAATTTTTTTTAATTTTTTTTTTATAAGTAGGTAATTAAGACTTAAAAACTGAAGTGTTAATCGACTTTTGATGCTGACTGTAGCTATATTCAAATGTTATCATTTTTCATTTGTGATTACTACCCTTAATTCATAAAAGGATGGTTAGTTTAGTTTTCGAGTGTACGGGGTTAAATTAAATTAGCTAGCAAAACTCCGGAGACGTGATGGGTATATTAGCTGATTTTTTTGGGGTCAACGACCGCTGGTAGTCTTATTTGTTTCTTGAAGTATGAGTTGAGTAACTGTATTTTTTTTTGTTTTATCGTGTTTCCCATCACTTCTGTGAAGTTAACACAAAAAAAAAACAAAATTTTAAATAGATATTTCAACTAGACTACGGTTGGTAACCCCTAAAAAAAATCTTAAAATTACTTAATTTATTTTTCACTTTATCAAGTTTATGAAATTGATACTCATCAGTTTCGCTAGCTAATTTAATTTGACCCTGAGCCCCATCAAAGTGGTAACTGTGTATTTGCCATCAATGTTTCGTTTCTCGTGTCCAGGCTTTCATGAGGAAGAGGTGTTAAAGAAGTAATGTTTATTACATTTTTTTGATCTGTATGAAAGAAACTACACGAACTAAGCAAAAGGAGTATGTAGGGTCGTAGCAGATGGCGTTGCTGTAGTTTCTGCCTACCCGCCTGCGAAGAAAGCATGAGTTTATGTAGGTGTATAAGAATGAAGAAGATTTTTTTTTTCATTTTCAAAGGCACAGGCCCTTTCTCCTTCCAAAGCTCCCTGTCTTGTGCGATCTCGCCATATTGAAGAAATAAAGAGATACAATAAGTTTTAATTAGAGAGAAAGAGAGAAAGAGCCCAAGAAGAAATCAATCTGCCTAGCCTTTTCCCAACTATGTTGGGGTCGGCTTCCAGTCTAACCGGATGCAGCTGAGTAGGTACCAGTATTTTACATGAAGCGACTGCCTGTCTGACCTCCACAACCCAGTAACTGGGTAATACGATACCCCTTGGTAAGACTGGTTGTCAGACTTTCGGGCTTCTGACGACCCGTAACGACTGTCAAAGATCCACGAATGACAGCCGGGACCAACGGCTTAACGTGCTTTCCGAGGCACGGAGGAGTCTCGGTATGTAAAGATGGTCACCCATCCACTGACCAACCCCGGCAAGCGTAGCTTAACCTGATGGATCGACCCGTGCGGCTGTTATTACTTAGCCACGAGCTCCTCAAAGAAGCTCTTGCAAGAAGAAATAAAAACATAAAATAAGTTTTATTGTCACAGCAACACGTTAATATGACAAGATACAATAAAGCGCTTCATGGCCAATAAGAATTCAGCAAGGTACTACACCTTACCTACTAAATTTTTTAAAAAAGAATAGCGCTCAGCTTTGATAAGTAAGTATATGAATCCAACTAAACGACTCAAATTCATACAAATTCTACGAAATAACAACACTCTCTGCCCATAACCTGCGGTACTAAACAACTAAATTATCCCTGAACTCACAAACATTCTCCATAATAGCCCGTCCACATAGCATCTCGGGGGGCCTACTCCCTAAGTCCGTCCGTCTTTCCGTCCGTCCGTTTATCCGTCCGTCTGACATTACGATCCATTAAAACAAGTGTAAAAGTTAAATTTTTCGGACGGGCAACAACACATCGAGAGTAGGGACAACTGGCAAATCATGTTGTCATTCATACTTCGTTCGGGCCCCGAACCAATCATACATCCGTAGGTGATACGGAGTAAGAAACGCCCGTAACGAAGGCCGAAACTACGTGTTTCGTGCTTAAGGAGTAGGCCCCCTGATTAGGATTATCCACTAATACGTCGAAACGAGCGGCGTTGCCCGATCAAGGGTGAAATCACTTCATTGACCGTCTTGCGCCTGCGCAATTATTGTGTAAACTGACGTCAAATGTACAGTTTATAACGATGAAGCAGAATGGTCACATATCGTGGAGAATTTGGTTACAGAATCTTTAATTTTGAAATAAAAATAATATGATACGGGTATTTAAGGTGATACGTAAAAAGCAAACTGGACAGGAATAAGAAAGTGACAGAGTCAATTACTTTCACATGCGAAAAGCGCAACAATGCACTGGAACCAAAATAAAAGCGACAAATCAAATAAAAATTATTTAAAAATAAATTAAGCTATGTATCATAAATATTTTCAGCCAGAGTTTTCCACATTTTGAATGCAATTTTGCAATGAAATTACTTTGGATTTTAGATAAAATTTAAAAAAGTAGAGGTCTTTTCGGAATTAATTCTATAGAGGAAATTTAACCCAATTGTGTTTTCCTTCAATCAGAGTATTAATCAAATAGTCAATCAAACTCAAACTCAAACTCAAAGCATTTATTTCAATTAAACCAATTACAGGCACTTTTGAATTGTCAAAGAGTCGGTCAGTAGGTAAGTCAGAAAGTTGAAGCTAGTTGCCCATTCCAAAACGTAGATCTATGGAGAAAAACGGGCAAGAAACTCCACGGACACTCTTTTAAACCAAAATATGGTTACCTACAAAATATTGATTACATCATTCATGTTGAAATTATACATGTGAGAACGATGAACGTTAAAAGCAATAACCATATATCCAAAAACTAAATCCATACATGCTGAAATAGTGAATGAAATAAATGGTTACGAAAAATCCCCCAATTTATATTTTGGTACCGCCTTAATGGCAAGGAACAGGCAATGCTAATTATAGATGACGCCACTATCGCTGGTGACCGTCAGCTGTTTATCTGCTGAAGGCATTCATGGATACTAAACAGTGAACGCGCTCTCCCACTAAAAAAATATGGTGTTTGACAGGTAAACAGCACCAGCGACGATGCGACTCCTAGCGGGATAAATTGGCAGTGTCTCTTCCCATTTACAAGTTCAAAATGTTCAATAACGATCAAAACAAATAGGTTTATAGAATTTATACTTAGTACTTAAAGTTATTACACCGTATAGCCCTATAGGGCACCCTATTTGTAATAAGTCAACTTCTGTGCCCAATGGGTGAGGCCACATAGCAATCATTTGACTTATTAGCCTTTAATATTTCTGCAGGCAATTTATCTACATTATTTTACTTCAAAATTACAAATAATTACCAGTTCAAACAATCACAAAACCGTATTACAGTTATTATTTAGAACTAAACATCAAATTACATGTCTAATTATTATATCTACATATTTCCTAAATGTACGCAAAATACTCCCATGATGTTATTATAATATATCAATAAACGTCAAAAGCTCAAGTAAATGCGAAACGTTGAATAAATTCCGAACTAAAGTAACAAACACCATATTGCGCAGTAATAAATAAAGCACTTTAAATCACATTTAATGTTCTCAGAGTCACACAAATAATTCTATCGCCGAATCGTAGCTCAATATGTAGCTCTTTATGTGAACAAAGATTAGTAAGTAAATGGAGGAATAATTGTTAATAGAGCTTGTCTATTCTGAAATGACGCGCCCAATTACCTACTTACGTAAATGCGGTAGTGGGGCGCATCATTTCAGGGTAGAGAAGCTCTATAAAAGCGACAGTCGGCGATGCGGGAAATTTTTCATTTGACGCGTCGTGGTTCTCCTCCCCACACCCTCGCACGGCTTAGAAGCACGATCTACAAAGAATACAGGGTGTAAGGGACAGCCCTCCGCAAACTCACAGGGTGCATTCAGCTACTCATTTTGAATCATATTCCACCGGAAATTTTCTCAGGAAAATTTTCATTTTTTCAATTTTTTTTTCAGTTAAATTTTCATTATTTTAGTATAAAATTGCATTGTGTGTTCGCAGCACTCCATTTATGTAAAAAAAACTGCAAAAAAAACAGCAAAAAAAAAAACCAGCAATGGATGTTGAAATACTCTAACCAACGAAGCGTGAAATCAGCTGTTCACTTTCTGTCTAGCTACAGATTTACCTATTGCCTACCCCTCCCAACCAGTAACAGACGCTCCAATTTATGAACAAAAACACAAACAAATCAGGTTTATTGGATTCCCTTAACGTTCCTGAAAAAATTGCATGTGCCGGTCATCTTAGTATGACATACTGAATTCACCCTATCACTTTGCGGAGGGCTGTCCCTTACACCCTGTATAGCCATGGTCACTATGCAACCGAATTGAACGCATCATGTTATGTATTTTATTATAATGTCAACCTAGTCACAACAAATTATGAAAAATTAAGAAACCCACGAATTGATAAATAGGTAAAATAGGGTAACCAAACACAAAGACTACCAGCGGCTTTTTTCTAGCGTGCAGAAATGTTAATTCGGGCGTAATGCGCATTCTAAGTCCTGACTACTCTGTGACGTATTGAATAGTAGGTAGGTTGTATTTAGGTACTCAGGGTGATCATAAAAGTCGATACAAATCATCGATAGCTGTTCTTAGAAGTTATTACACAAAATGTCTCTTACGTCAGCAAAAAGTTATTAAATTGACGGCGGAAAATGAATAGCGATGACTGGACATGAAATTTCAGCACATTCAGCTGCTTTCAATAATATAGGCGGTACGTAGGTACCTACTTACCTATATTTATAAACAATAAATTGGTTAATAATATAGAGCACCTTTTGACGAATAAAATAATAGTACAGTGCTCTAAATAAAACATCTACCATGATACAGGTCGCAAGGTTTAAGCTGAGCTTTGCATTTGTGTGAGTGCACATAGATAGTGTAGGGGACGGTCGGGCAAGAAGGTGACGGTAGGCAAAAAGGGTACTTCTTCTAACTCTGTTCTAATGCAAGAGCGAGACAATCATGTTACGTATAGCGCTAGCGCATTCCCCCCCTGGCAAATCAGTACACCGCGGCGAGCGGCATGAGCCATTCGAGTGCACCGGAGTCTGTACAAGTTTTCGCGCCAAAAAATAAAAAAAACAAAAGGTGAGTACGCTGTATATATTATGATTTATGTGAAATTTACTGTGCATCAATGCTGCTCACGATAAAGCTTAGTCTTTAATGTATCTGATGTGAGTACATTTAGCTAACAAAATACTTAATTTTGTGTGTAATTTTTAACGTCAGCTCAGACTTTGGGGTGGAGGGCAAAACGGGGGCGGGCAAGACGGGTAGTACCCAAAGCCATCAAAACCTGGACAGGTGAAAGTTACCGATCCAAAGCCGTCATCATCTGGGCAAAAAAAACGTAAGAAGGAAACGACTAAGACGGATAAAGAAAATGGCGACTTTTATTGTATAATATGCAAGGAAAAATACGTAAGTCCCCCTCTGAGGACTGGATTCAATGCTCACAATGTCGAGAGTGGGCTAATGACTCATGCTCTTCCTATAGTGGCCATGGATCTTACTTCTGTGATCTCTGTTTTGATTAGAATATAAGCTGGATATTGTACTCTTTTACCCACCTGGGATACCCGTTTTACCAACCCCCTAAGGGCAAAACGGGTTTTTTACAATTTAAAAAAAAGTTGTTGTTGGTCAAAAATGTTGATTATTTTTTTCATTAATTATGTTGATTATGATAGCCAAAGAGGTTGTTTTCAAGAATGTTTATTTTGTTCATTAAATATCTTTTAATTTATATGGATTTTAATTGATCAACCTTAAGGGGCCCGTCTTGCCCGACCGTCCCCTAGGTGTGGCGTCCGGCATAGAGCGCGACGCGTTCTTTTTGGTTTAAAACCGGTTTATAGGTACTGCTTTTTGGCAATCGGCTTACGAGAGGCCATGACCAAAACCATGTCGCATCGTTGTAAAACGTAAAACGATAAGACGATTGAAGACTTTGTCTTACGTAAAACGATAAGACAAAAATTTTTGTCATGGGCTCTCGTACCATTTTGGTGATCACTCGGACAAATGCAAAGCTTATCTTACGCCTCGCGGACTGTACCTACTTACAAAAAGAAAACAATTGAATTCTGAAAGTCATAATGTCGCAAAGATCTAGGTACCTACCTACCTGCCAAGTTTTCCTAAGTAGATCCTCAATTATCTCAATTACCACTTTAACATTATGTGGGTAGGTATTATAATTAAGTATTGTCTTATCATCCCACCAACCCAAACATCAAATTAAACCTTTCCATCAACAAACAATATCATGTAAACCAATACTAAACGGTATGATATTTATCGTCAAGTTGCCGGCGTTCAAGCAACAACCAATTATGTTTACGGCTGTGCGGTCCGGACCGGTAATTATGAATTAAACTATAATTGGAGATAATTTTACAAGGTATTTTGTTTGCGTTCGTCTCAACAACATTTTTTTAATTCCAAGATGCAACGTACAATATTTCCTTTTATAGGATGTTCTGAAGTGGCAAATAAATCTGATGCTGGTATGACTAGGACAAGATATAAACATACATGCTTCTTGAACGTTATTATAGTTGAGGTCGTTGAAGAAGGTGAGTTGGTACCTACTTTATTTCCTTAGTGCTGAGATGCCATTACTTTGTTTTTATACCATAGACACAAATCTAACAAGACAACATGCAAGTAAAGTAGACGAAACATTTAAAAAACCAAACTGAATTACATAAATGAAAAATGTTCTGAACCGCCATCTCTTGAAAATGAGTTCATAGACTGAGACCACGATAGTGCAAACAAGAGAAACAAAACACAAAAAGGCAGACAAACTAACAAGATAATAAAAGCTCCCTACAACAATAACTCCAAGTGTATCTGAAAGTCTAAAGCTCGCGAGCTAATTGAGCCCAAAGCCACACTATTAACCGGACCGATAATTTTGCCGGCCCACGGTGCGCCGACTTTGAAAAATTACGGTCATAACTTAACGCGGTCACTTACAGACTTCCCTATTGAGATATCAATACTAGATGACGTCGGACGACGTACGCCTCTCGCGTAAACACGGCCCGTACTATTGTTGGTGGAACTCGAATTTGTTGCTAAAGAACCAAAGGAGGAAGAAAATCTGACGACAAAATTTGAAAATGCCAACATGGACGCTGTCTTTGGCAACGGAAGACATTCAATTCCAAATTCCAAAAAATGTTACGCCATTTTAGAAATTTTGGAAGCTACGATTGGTGTATTATGTAGCCAATTAATGAAATATTTACTGACACAGTCATGTTTTCTAAATAAGAAGACAATCCTTTTTATAGACTGCTCATGAGTCAAGCATAACTTTTCTATGCCTCGTTAATTGACGTTAATAGTCACAATCATAGCCTAGCAATTTTGGAAGGCCAATTATGTTTCATTTTGTTTACTTGTCTTGATTGGAATAGCCTACATTTGACTTACCTACACTCTTCTAATGATATGCTACGTAATCATTTTCATTCAGAGCATTCTTTGGTTTTTTGCTCATATGTCGAAATTCAAAGCTGTGTCATGGTAGGCAATGATACAGTTTCGAGCTTACAGCTATAATAAATTAAATTTAACGATCACACATGCTCAAGTGACAGTTTGCAAGCTACGAGTACCTAGACAACTTTCGCTGAATATTTTCTGATCTCTATAATCAGTGACGCGGTTCAGGCATTGCTTTTGATCTCTCATGCTTATTTTCTAAGCTGCATTGTTAATATTTATCTACTCTGTTCTATGCAATCGAGTGTTAAAACTCGATCGAACATCTAGAGTTCGTAGTGAAGTTTCGCAGAGAATAAATATTGTAAGGGGGTGATTTATAGAGCCGGGGCGAGCCTCGCAAGCCGATCGGCCGGCCGATGTTACTATCGGGATGGCTTGAAATATGCCTGCAAAGGGCTATTGTTGTGATGTGAGAAACGGTGTTTAACAAGCGCCGGGTTTGATCGATGGACCCGGCGGATACAACCGTCTATATTTTATAGCACGAAAATACACGAAAACTGCTGCTAATTTTGTAAATTTGCTCGAGATGTATGGCCGGATTGGTATGAGTGAACTTTTGTGAAGAAAATAATTTTGGAAGATTGATCCTTCCCAAAATTCTTGCGTTATGATTTGGTCCATCAATCATTTCTTACATTGTAGATAAGCGGCCCGAAGAATGCTATAAAAAGCGCGCGGCTGGTCGACGAGATTCTGCGACCATACGAAAGATTTCCCTAGGAACTCCTTCCTTATTCAATAGTGTGCATACCATTAAAGGCGTAATTAAGATAACGTCTGACTTAACACTTTCCTAAACATTAAATTCAACACCATTCACAATCCGGATTAGGCATCTAGATAATAATCGGCGCGAACAAAGTCATTATGGCTCGGCCTACAGTGACAAGACCGATTCATATTAGTCGTGGTAGGCGCTATTTAGATAGTAAATCTAAATTAATTTGAATGGGCGAGTGGGTGACAGTCCAGCTGACCTAAACAATCAGGCACAAAGGGCGGTGGCGCGGTCCTTAGCCACTTAGGTCTTGGGAAGGAGTGGTGCATGTCATAAGCAGACATTTAGGCGATAATAACACCTGAAGACCATTTACCGTTAAAAGCACAAATTAAGTACTTTAGCCTACGTAGTTACCTCAAAATGCAGGTTATGAAACTTTAAGAGCTTTGGCAGTTATGCAATTAGTTAGACGGGCAAACAAATTGGACTTAGGTAAGTAGGCTTGCTTAGGTCCAACATATGAACACATAAATAGACTTAATGGCTTTATTAATAAATACGGAATGCTTTGAAATCACTTAATTCTCAGAAAGTGAAACCTTAGGGCGGAGACTGACTTGTAACGTTTGTTTGTAAAGTATCATTTGAGGCGAGCTTGGTTACAAAACTGCGATACACAAGACGCGGCGACCACTCGCTTCGACCAACGCGTTTCAAAGGAATTCACGAAAAGTGAGCCGAGAGTCGAGTGGAGGATCCGGTGCTCGCATCGAGCGGGTCGGCTCGCTGCACTGACCATAGATACATATAAGAAAGGTCATTTTTATTAAAAGCAAAAAATACGTGTCTAATATTTTTTTATTATCTGACTGACAGACTAAATAGAATTTCTTTTTTTTACCAAGTCATCATCCTTATTCCCACTTCTTGTACAAATTATACGAACGCTTTATTTCATAAATTGCACCAAAAGCTATACGGTGGTGGCTATAAATCCGTTGTGCTCACAAGCTCAGTTGCATTGTTCGTGGGATTGCGTCATTTGTCACGTTTCTGCGCTGATGCTCTTGCGCAACCTACTCATGTTACTTCGTGCTCTCCACTGACAAATACTGTTGCTTTTAATAATGAGCCCGGCTTACGTGAATAACTGATTTAATGGCGTTCCGAGCTTTACTTTCCAGCCATTTTATCGGTAACGAAAACATTTGACGGGTGTTCATAGTGACTAGAGATTTCTTTAGTGTATTTCTTCCAACAAAAAATTATGTTACTATTCCAAGTTTAATTGGTTCATTACTTTTAAGTATAAAAACACGCTGTGTAAGAGCCAAGTGACGCTTTTTTTGTGGAAGACACGTGGCATTGGTTTAAATAAAGAACCGTTGCCGTTGTTTAGACCATCAAAAGAAATATCGGTGTTGAAAGTGTATGAGCAAGTAATTTAACGCTTGTTTGTATATACACCTATGCTATGGCATGTACAAGTGATACGGTGAACGACAACAAATTGTCAACATGTCGGCCGCCTACGTCATGTCGACGAGATTTATGCGTTCAGGCTGCGCGGACGCACAAATTGGCGGGAAACTGAGAACATGGACGGATACGCTGATTTCCAACATTCCATTAACTCGGTTATGCATAACAAGCACCGGATTATGTAGACAATATAAAAAAGTCTAACTACATAGAATGCTTGAACCTTGAAAATTATCTATAAAGGATCTTAGTTAAATAGGATTTACGACATTTTATAGACGTTGGCAGATTTACATTAGTATAATTAACTAAATACGTGTTCAAACTTATGATGGTAAGGAGCACGTAAATCATTTCTAACTACATGTAGGTACTTCATTTACCTAAAAGGACGACATAACCGACTACTCGTCCTCAGCAATTTAAAAATAAATTCATAAAACGCGTGCTTTTGTTGCACGTTTTAAGTAAGATATATTATTTTTTGGCATCGGAGTTAAGTTCCTAAGGCCCGTATTACAGAAGCCCACTTAAAACTCAAGCATTAGGTACTTAAAACTAGTTTAAAGCTATTTGATTGGTTGAAACTAGTTTTAAGTAATGCTTGAGTCTTGAGTGAGGTCCTTATTATGTTCCCGACAAACATTCACATATTTCATCGCCACGCCATTTCAAATTGAGTGTTCAAAATACTCGATTCCAAAATGAAATAACTTATTAAACAAATTAGTATACAATTAATGGCAACTATAATGTGCATAACTTACCTACCTACTGTTTCTACGATATCTCCGAGGCGTTCAGTAAGGCTTTTAGCATAAATAAAATGTTAGCACAAGCTAGCTATAAATCACTAAAGGTCGTAAGGGTCAAGTTTATTAATGCAGAACGCGTGTAAACATAGGAATAGCGTTTTATCCCAACGCGCGACGCCACGCCATTTTGGTTCTGAAGCCTTCACAATAGTATCTCTTTTCTCACAGTGAATGTAATAGCGATTTGTCGCCGTCCGAGACATATGTATCTACACTTTGATGTACTGTCGTTGTCAACTCAACAGTTGAAATTCCAACAGACTGATTTATAGCAAAGTACATATTTGAATAATATTTTTCTTAAATTAGGTAACGGTTTTCATATTGAAGTAGGTAATCCTAACTGTTTACTTAGGGTCGGTATCGGTACCTGCTTAATAGGTAATTTAATTATAAACGCAAATTATGTCTTTGTGTCCGTTTGTTTGATACGTCCCAGCCATGGCTGAACCGGGGAACAGATTGATTCTGACTATTTCTGACCAAGGACAAAGGGATAGGTCTATCTGAAGAAACGCTGCCATGCATAGAAAATTTTAAACTTGACAATCAGACTTGTACACTTTCCTTGGCATAGAAATCAAATTTAAATGAAATAGGATTGACTAACTCTCATAATTTCCTTTACACCAATAATTCAAGTGTGCTTTCAGTCCAATAAACTTGGTGCGTCTACATTTAATGAGGTACATAACTAATTACCCATAATTCTATTTATCGCCATCAAATAAGCCAGCGAACTTACATAGAATAAACATGTTTAGCTGTTGCAGTCTCACGCTATTATTTCTTTCAAGCATTTTCAACCCACCTGTACCAATGTAGGTCCAGGGCTGAGTCCAACTATGTGACATTTCCCTGCATCCACTATCTTAAAGGTCGCAAACACAAACGTTAAGTGAACTCGCGCGAAAGGTTACATTAAGTACAAATTCAATACTGTGTATTCACCTTGCCTTACCCGCAGTCATTACATGTCGTTTGTTTAAATGTTCCTCATTTTGTCGACAATCGGAGATGTGTGACGTAGATAACATACGTATGTATCATTTGTTAACTAGTAACGAACATAAGGTTGTTAACTAACTTTATTGGCAATACGTTTATCTTACGACAGGACGACGATTGTAGATAAAAACAATTTAATTGTTTAACAAAATAACGTTGATTTGCTTTGTCAAAGCCTTTCCAAAGTGCTGGATAAAGAATGTTAACTATAGTCAGTAGAAAACGCTTCTATAATGGAAGCGATAAAATTCTCGCCGCTCGAAAATGCGGGGCTTTTATCGGAAAATCTCAGACAGCAAACTCTATTTCAAGTATTTGTGAGAAGGCCGCTACAACAGTGACTTGTTAAACACATTACAAGTCTAATATACCGTCGTTATCTGCGATTAGTGTAATGGAACATAGCCTAAACTACTTCGATATATAATTAATACGCGGTCATAGTAACGCATGGCGAAACGAATCCCACTAAATATAAACATTAAACTTTAGTGCTCCTCTTTACTATTCTAGTAATGGCTAAAGCTTGTAACAATGTCGTAGAGACTAACGCGAATTCTTTCCAGTTATATGCAATCACCATTTAAAAGTTATTTTAATTGTTTGCGTAGCTCATAACTTACGATCTATTTCGAGTTCAAGGTTTCTTGCGCTTGAACAGGCTAGTCTACTCAGATAAATATTGATGGTAGATACAAGGGGAATATTTTATTAACCATTAGTTTAATACCTACACTAAAAATTTTGTTAAGGATCATAAAATCCTACTATCAAAACTTACCTAGTTTACTAAGCTATCTTGATAGCTTAGTATGAATGAAAAGTAGTAATGAATGTTCTGACATAATCTTTTTGTCAACAGTGAACAGGAAGCAGCAGTAATGAAAGCAAACCCTTGGCTCTACCACTACTACGCGGTACAATCCAAACTACACTACGGACTGGCTTACGAAGCAGCGACGAGGATGTATGGGCCCCCACCTCCAGACATACAAGTCTACCCGCCAACGATGCAGTACACGCCAACACCGCCCGTCTGTATCAATGGAAACCAGCCAGTCATGATGCCCAACCCTGGCATACAACCTCATATACCACACGTCCCACCACATATAGCACCCATGCACTACGCCTACGAAAGGACAGACAACGGACCCGTAGATTATTCAGTCTCACTGCAGGAAAATAGGTAAGATATTCTACTTTCCGATTTGATGGTCAACAATTGTTAATTATGCTAATGAAATTAAACTGTTCATGGCCATAACTCGGTTAATTTCAAATTGTCAGTTCATCTAACAACATAGTGTTTAGGTATCAGGTATGGCCTAGAAATGATCTTGCTAATTGCACTATGACCTCATGCTGTCCATCAAATATGTCGTTTATGGAATGCGCGTATAAATTAGTTTCATCTTGAAATTGTTTTCTTGATTAACTGTGACGATCTTGCGTAGTTAGTCCAATTGAAATTCCACATGTGTAACTTTAGTTTCCTATTTCAGGTACCACAATATACGGATAGAGGATACGAGGATCCAGCCCAATGCTAAGCGGAAAGGGAAGAGTATGGACGATAAATCGAATACCCCAATAACAAATATGTCACCTCGTTGCACACCTTCAACTATCACATCAGGAGGAGATACACTAATAGCAGTTTCAGCGGGGTCCATTGCCAGCAGAAGACCGGGATCCAAGAACTTTAACATAACAGAAACAGAAATGGTTGATCAATGGAACCCAAGTCCCACGTGGTCAGAATCAGCGCTACAAAAGGTGCCTGACGTCTGTCACCAAGACCTGAGTCCTTACGTGACGACGACGCCTCCTACGCCGTCCGGGACACCGACAGCCTACACCCACAACTACAGTCATACCTTCGTGTTCGACTGGTCACCAGAGCAATATGTTCCTCATACTAACAATAGATGTAACACCATAACCACAGAAAGTTCCTATCAACAGACGTGGAATAGGAGTCAAAGGACAACGTTCGCTAATAGCGCGGAGAACTCGGTAGATGAAAACTCCAATCCTAATAGATTAAGTTTACCAATGAGGGTCAGTAATCCACCGCCAGCGTATAATGCATCTAGGGAAGACGTACTTAGAAGGCAAATTGGTAAGTTACTGCATTTGAATTGAATGAGAATTTTAGTTATCGTATCTACTGTTGGAACCAATATTTCGTATCTTAAGATAGTTGGAATCTGTTTCGAAGTGCAGAGATTGTAGATACATAAATAAAGCAAGATAAATGCGCAGCAGCAATGCGTCTGCACTACCTGTACCAGATAAAACATCAGAATAAAATATATTAACGTTCCCTTTTTCTTATTGTTCTAGATCGACCACATTCAGATTCGCCGGATGCCAAAAAGCCCGCGTTATAACTGTAGCTTAATTCCATGTAATTTCTTTGAATACCTAGTTAAATAATAATTTGTTACCCTGTAATAATAAATTTTATTAATTATAGTAAAAGCTCTGGAACTCTCCTGTGATCTTTGTTTAATTATTTTTTTTGTATAATTTTAGATTATTAATTTGTACATAAATATTGTCCGGTATCATGGATTCTGTACAAAATTAATTAGAGCGTAATTATTGTTCACATCCAATGTGATTTGTTTGTGTATACGAAATGTATTATTTTTGTAAATATTTATAGTTCGTCCTTTGGTAAATCGATGCCGTCCATTTTCCTAGCCCCTTTTATTCCCAGTGCTGTTCATAAATTATGCGCAAACGCAATATTGCTTCTGGTACCGTTCAGCTACGAGGTTGCAACTCCCTATTGAATAAAACAATAGTTAGTCTGGTTTTAGCTCGTGTCGCTCTAATTTCTCTTTCTGCCTTTAAGTTTAAAAAGTACCTAATAAAAGCCACCGAGCAATGCAAAAGCTGAAGTTTCTAAAGCTTGCTTGGTTTGAAAACGGTATTTGCCCATCTTCGGTTCTAATTTTGTATTGAAGTATTTTTGCGAGGGTAGGTACAGTCAGCAACAAAAGTCTATTAACACTTGCAGTTTTTTAATCTTAATTACTAAGCGAAATATTTAATTCAAATCGGAACAGAAGTACTTAAAATTTGAAGAACTAACTTTTAACAGTTAAACGAAAAAAAGCTGTTTATCGAATCATTTTGTGTTAATTTAGATGATGTCGAAAAGTAGCAGTGTAACCGACTCCTGTTGCTGACCGTACCTGGTTTTCAATCAAACCCTTCTCTATTTTCAATAAAATTCAAACTAATTGATTTATTGTTTCATATTGTGGGGTCGTATTTCGCTGAACAGTTTGTTATGGCTGGTTTACCTACATAGTGCGAGCTGCTTACTAGACAGTAGACAGCTGTTCGCACTGTGTACTCGCATTTCAGTAGCTCGGCTTGCCTTGGCTGTTTACACAGTGCGAGTTGCTGACTAGACATTAGCTACTGACATGCGATTACACAGTGGGAGCAGCTGCTCCCACTGTGTAATCGCATGTCAGTAGCTCGGCTTGCTTTGGCTGTTTGCTGCACTGCAGCTACTCGGTAGACCGACTCGCACTGTGTAAACTAGCCATTAGAGCGCGAAATTCGAAAATACGAAAGATACAATTGAATTCAGTTCCCTTGACCACTAATTTTACGAATACATTTCCGTCCGGTACTGGAACTTATAGAATTAAGAATATTGTACAAAATAGTCGTAAGTGTGTAAAATACGAAACAGGAACAACTATTTGTAACAGGAGCAGTGCCTAGTATTAATTTATGATCACTATTTTGTTGATTGCGTTTTGCGAAGTAAAGATTATTATGACCTTGGACTTTTTGTTTGATTTTCCTTCCCATAACAGATCAAGGAATTGAAATAAATAAAACTTTGAATTCAATATTTGATTTTATTTTATACATTAAGCTATAATAATTATTATTAATGACATTTTAATTGATCTTAAATCTAAATTAACACATTAATCAGGTCTGAGGCGCATGTTCCTCATAAGACATAGATCCCTAGCAGTATCTTTTCGTCCATAGGGAGTCGACAAGTCATACAATCGGAGGATTAAACTTATATTGAAACCATCGGGAAGACACTTTATAAGTGTTGGTACAAGTTCACTTGGCATTTTCTGCAAGACGAGTGGAGCTCTATCGTGTCCACATTGCACAACATAAACGAGAAACTGTAAAATGAAATCAGTCTGCGGCGTAATGTCGCCATTTTTTCCAGCCAATTGGGAGAACGACGTATACAATGTGTCGAGGGCGGTTAGTAAAGGCTCTTTCAAAGTAATCCCAGAAACACTATGTCCTTGTGAATAGTACATGCTATCAGAAGAGTTGTCATTCAACCTCCGTACTTTGTTGGATGTACACATTTCTATTTCCTCAGAATCATCATGACGCCGCTTTCTGGACGTCTGCCCTTTGGTCAAGTTGCTGTGTTCTAGAGCAGCGTAAATGCAATAAACTGCCAGTTTTGCCAACATTGCACATTGAGGTTCAACAAGATCCTCACACAATTTAGAATTATACAAGTATTGCGGTAAGACATGAAGCAACAAAGCCTCAGTACATTTCTCAATATCCAGATGCAACATAGCCAGAACTATGTCAATTGATCTATCAAGGTCTTCCTGATAACGGAATTTCAGTGTTTCATTAACTAAGTTTGTCACGAACCAAATAGGTCCAGTTGTGTTCAGAAGACTTTCTATAGTATGTGTAGCATCAATGTGAAGGTAGCCTCTCGATTTAATATCTTCCCAAACTGCTTGCAATTGTTCCAGAATGGGCTGCCTTGAAATAATATTATGTGTTAATGCTAAGGCTTTCGACTTTGGCACTGAAGGCGGATGAATATCATATTGCATCTTTCTGATAATTTGACACATCAAAACAGTTCTTTCCTTGAAATTATCAATTTGTGTCAGCTCCGCTTCACTGGGGGGTACCAAAAACTGCTGAACCATGTTGATAGGTTTCAAAAATGCGTCTTGATGCACAACACACTTACGACTATTTTGTACAATATTCTTAATTCTATAAGTTCCAGTACCGGACGGACCGGTACTGGAACTTATAGAATTAAGAATATTGTACAAAATAGTCGTAAGTGTGTAAAATACGAAACAGGAACAACTATTTGTAACAGGAGCAGTGCCTAGTATTAATTTATGATCACTATTTTGTTGATTGCGTTTTGCGAAGTAAAGATTATTATGACCTTGGACTTTTTGTTTGATTTTCCTTCCCATAACAGATCAAGGAATTGAAATAAATAAAACTTTGAATTCAATATTTGATTTTATTTTATACATTAAGCTATAATAATTATTATTAATGACATTTTAATTGATCTTAAATCTAAATTAACA
This sequence comes from Cosmia trapezina, assembly GCA_905163495.3. NCBI lineage: Eukaryota > Metazoa > Arthropoda > Insecta > Lepidoptera > Noctuidae > Cosmia > Cosmia trapezina. The sequence continues at coordinate 14,409,307 of LR991042.1, forward strand.
CATTAATCAGGTCTGAGGCGCATGTTCCTCATAAGACATAGATCCCTAGCAGTATCTTTTCGTCCATAGGGAGTCGACAAGTCATACAATCGGAGGATTAAACTTATATTGAAACCATCGGGAAGACACTTTATAAGTGTTGGTACAAGTTCACTTGGCATTTTCTGCAAGACGAGTGGAGTTCTATCGTGTCCACATTGCACAACATAAACGAGAAACTGTAAAATGAAATCAGTCTGCGGCGTAATGTCGCCATTTTTTCCAGCCAATTGGGAGAACGACGTATACAATGTGTCGAGGGCGGTTAGTAAAGGCTCTTTCAAAGTAATCCCAGAAACACTATGTCCTTGTGAATAGTACATGCTATCAGAAGAGTTGTCATTCAACCTCCGTACTTTGTTGGATGTACACATTTCTATTTCCTCAGAATCATCATGACGCCGCTTTCTGGACGTCTGCCCTTTGGTCAAGTTGCTGTGTTCTAGAGCAGCGTAAATGCAATAAACTGCCAGTTTTGCCAACATTGCACATTGAGGTTCAACAAGATCCTCACACAATTTAGAATTATACAAGTATTGCGGTAAGACATGAAGCAACAAAGCCTCAGTACATTTCTCAATATCCAGATGCAACATAGCCAGAACTATGTCAATTGATCTATCAAGGTCTTCCTGATAACGGAATTTCAGTGTTTCATTAACTAAGTTTGTCACGAACCAAATAGGTCCAGTTGTGTTCAGAAGACTTTCTATAGTATGTGTAGCATCAATGTGAAGGTAGCCTCTCGATTTAATATCTTCCCAAACTGCTTGCAATTGTTCCAGAATGGGCTGCCTTGAAATAATATTATGTGTTAATGCTAAGGCTTTCGACTTTGGCACTGAAGGCGGATGAATATCATATTGCATCTTTCTGATAATTTGACACATCAAAACAGTTCTTTCCTTGAAATTATCAATTTGTGTCAGCTCCGCTTCACTGGGGGGTACCAAAAACTGCTGAACCATGTTGATAGGTTTCAAAAATGCGTCTTGATGCACAACATTTATGTAAGAACACAACCAAACTGAAGCACAGACAGCTAAAGATGCCATTTTCTGTCTCAAAGAATCTAACATACATTTAACATCTGCAGCCGAAAGAGAACCTTGTTCCCAAGCAAATAGCATTTCTTTTATAACTCCACTTACATTCATACAAAGATCGTGGGGCTTGATATTTGTGTTTTTGAAATCAAATTCGGGAGCACTCAAGTGATTGATAAAAATTTCCACAAGTTGAGAATCACATTTTTGGAGAATCTGATCAGGTGATTTATGTACTCCCTGATAGACCATACATTCCTTTACCCATTTCTCAAAGAAAGAGTCCCCATTTTCATCAAGGACAGCATCGGCGCCATAGTCTTGGACAATTGAGCACAGAATCAAAAATGAAATATCAAAAATGTAAACCTTGGATTGAGGAGCTCCCTTCTCATTGGCAGCAAGCAAAGCAAATTCATTGAATTTAATCAATCTAGAGACAAATAGTTTCAACTTCCCTTCCACAGTGGCAACTGCAAGGATTGTGTCTAAAGTTGTCCCACCAACTACAATTTGACACAGCATAGCATACAAAGACTCCTGGGTTTTATGAAAATCTCCTCCCATTGTTTTCAAGATACCAGCTAAAGTTGGTTCAGCTCTTGTGATGAAAGATGGAACCGATCCTTGAAGCCCGGTAGGCTCCAACTTTTGTAATTTGACATCCTTATGTTCCCGCTTTTGTTTGAAATATGCCAAGTGACTCTCTGACACAACATTCAACTTCACCAAAGGTTCTAACAGAGATATAACACTGTTACAAGAATTCTTTGTATCAACAACATCTAGTAGCGGTGTTGATTGCAGCAATTTCTCGAAAGCCTCGGCAATCTCTATAGAGTATTCACTATCTTTAGTTGTAGTACCACATATATTGTGTAAATAGTGCATGACTTGAGGTATTTTAAGGAAAGTAAAAGCAGCCCACAATGATTGTGTAGTGGCATCCTTGCTGGAATCATTAAGAGAAATAAAACATGCTCTAATCAGTTCACAATACAGTCTTGATAGAGGGTATCCTTTGATCCTCTGTACCATGAGTAGCTGGTTAGATAACTGTTGCATATTAGCGCTGGGGTTAGACAGCACGTTAACCGCTATCAATGCTTGTAAACAATGAGTTACAGGCTCCGGTTTATTGTTCAACGGTGCTATTTTATCAATATCCATATTACATATCTTCTGTAAAGTCTCATGGATAGTGACGGGTGCCTTAAACTGAGTATTCATCATCATAAATGCTGTGATCTCCTGGCACTTCTTCGTCACCTCACTATACTCATTAGGGTCATTCTGTTTAGCTAAATAAAACATAGCAAGTAGGAAATCAGCATTCATAATAGAATTCAAAAGTGTGGTGGATTTTTCCAGTAGTTCTTGACTTTGGATAGGGTTTGGTGATGGATATTTGCTGAGACAGTAATGATACACTTGCAGTAGCCATAGGATAATTGAGGACACAGCCAACGATAACACTTCCTCTTCCATTTTCCCACGACACGTAATGCCATCGAGAACACCTTCCAAAAACTCAAGGAGGCTCATAATACAATGGGGTTTATGAAATGCATCGAATTTTGCTATTCTCTGCAGGACGGCGGCATATGATACGAGATGAGATGCCAAAGAATGTTTCAAATATGATATTACCAACTGGTTTGCTCCACAACCAACCATTGCTTGCTGGAGTATGCAGTCTGCTAGGTTATAAAGGTCGCCGCTGACGCCTCTTGGAAGTATGGTTTTGATGTTGATGCCCCATTGTATATCAGTCCACCGTTCCCTCCAAGCTTTGAGGATCAGAGCCTTCAACGAGCTAGTTTTACTCGTCACTTTGGACGCGTCCATCTTCACCATATTTCTTCAGTGTCTCACAGAAAAACATAAGACTTTGGTTTTATTAACAATTGTGCATTGTCATGTCCCTAAATTATCCACTTATTTATTCATATTTTACGTAAATTCCAAAAATCACACAATCTTTATTTTGACCGCAAACCAAGCAACGTCAAACTAAGTAAGTTTCTTTCTTCTACTTTCTTGAGTTTCCACAAGTCTCTCTCGTTTTATTGGTTGAACTGTAATCTTGGCTGGTTGACCAATCAAAAATCAGCACATGATTCCTATAGAACTGACTTGCCGGAATCACTTTCGTTATTGCTAAAATGCAATAATCAAACTCATGAAGGTGTTAAATATTTACTAGATTTTATATTTTCATTTTGTAGATTTCATATCCAAAAATGTGAAAAACCATTCATTTTGTCGAAGTTATGAATAAAAATAATTTTATTTTCTTCATCTCACCCGAAAACTAAAATCAGCTGACGTTTAGTAGAAAACGTTAGTATCAAAACGTAACATCAAAACTTAGAACACTCCTCCTCGTGTCGTGGTTTGTTTACAAACTTTGTCGACTCCAAAAATAATAACAAAATAAAGATGAGTTTCAGGAATTATAAAGATAAAATTGAGGAGGGAGATACAGCTATTCTGTATCTAAGTAATAACCTGTACGCAATAGATGTGCAACCTGAAATGAAGAACAAAAAGGGTGAATTGATGGAAAATGTGTATCAAACTCCTTTTGGTGCTCTAAAAGTGAGAACTCTCATCGGAGCTGAATATGGTACCCGGGTAAGACTTAAAACTACATATTTAAAGTATTAATTATAGTAATATTGTACAAAGCGTTTAGAAAAATAATCTTCTAACCTCAATCAAACCTCAACATCTATGTAGTAATATTTCTCGTTGCCTAAAAAAACTTTCATATTTTTTTAAATAATGCTTATTTACAATGAATTCCAAAGTATTACATACTTATCTGCATACGTACTCCTTAAAAGTTTCTTTATGAAATAATTTCCAAATATTTTTGAAGCAACAAGTAACTAGCAGAATCATTAAAAAAAAACAATGGAAGCTAACACTTTTTTTTAATTTAAATATACTAGCCCCTTGGAATTAGAAAGCTTTTACTCGTATACCTAATATGATTATCCAGAAAAGAGAATAACCACCATTTGTTTTTTTTTTTTTAAATCCTCTAAATTTGTTATTTGTTCTATTTCACAAGTGCACAATGAAGAAGCTATAATTATAAGACCTATCTTAAACTATTAAAAGCATTTGTTTTATTCAGGTGGAGCTGTCAAAAGGATGGGGTCATGTCCTACAACCAACACCGGAGCTATGGTCATTGACTCTGCCGCATCGCACACAGATTATCTATACTCCTGACATTAGTATGATACTGTTACAACTTGACCTGGTGCCAGGGTCTGTTGTTGTTGAAGCTGGTAAGTATTTTAGATTCTAATTTTTAAATGAAAATACAGTCAAAATGTTTATAACAACATCACATAAACCAACATACTGTTATGATGAAATTTTGAGGTCCCAGCAATTCTGTTTACTTATCATAGTTTTTGGTTATAACGACTATTGATTGGCTATACCACCTGTAATCCGACGGTCCCTTCGAAGTCGTTACACACGGTTTTGACTGTATTTGTTTTTAATTATTTGTGTATTGTGAATAACTCTAGAACCTAAGTATTGTTCACAAGTTTTCAAACATGAAAATAGGAACCTATGTTATTTATTTGTGCCTAAATATTATTTTTAATTATTTTGCTACCTTTACAGAAAAAATTGTCATCTTATAAATACACAATACAGTGATACCCAGTTATCAAGTTAAATTCTTTATTAATGTTAGATATTGTTAAAAAAAATAAGTAAATAATTTTAAAATTTTACAATTGAGCTAGAAAAGGGGAACAAGTAAATAATTTTAAAATTTTACAGTTTGTGTCGTCTCACTCCATGACCTGTAGTGGTATTCTGTAAATAACTCACCGTGTAAACTTAGGTGAAGTGAGCTGTCAATAGTGTCAATACCTAGCATCAGCCGGTCGATTCTGTAAAAATCTCACCGTGAAAACTTAGGTGAAGTGAGTTTGTTTTTGCTAGGAATTGACACTATTGACAGCTCACTCCACGCTCACTTCACCTAAGTTTTTACAGTGAGATGGTTACAGAATCGCATTGCAGGTGGAAAGACAGCTCACTTCACTTAAGTTATCAAAGTGAGATGTTTACAGAATAGCATTGAGGGACTTGCCATGGAGTGAGACGACACAAACTGTATTATTATTATTATATTTTTAACCTATTGACTGCTTGGTTTTATATCAATCGCCCCCAGCGCCCAGCTCATAAATCGACAAATAAATACTTAACATAGGGTTGTGCAATGACACAAAAAAACAAAAAACGGACAGTCGTATAAATACGACTGAGGCGGCAAACATGTTGTCGTTTTAATCCGATTGGGGCGGTCATTAAGTTAAAGGAAATCTTTTTATTTTCCATATCATCAGAGAAAATCTTATCTAAATCTAAGAGTGTGTTTCCTTACATTTTGCAACCAGGTACTGGCAGTGGCTCCCTCACGCATGCTCTGATAAGAAGGGTGAGACCTCATGGTCATGTCCACACATTTGACTTCCATGAACACAGGAGTAAGGTGGCACAGGAGGAATTTGCAGAACATGGATTAGCTGATTTTGTTACTGTAAGTAAAAAAAACGTTTTTTTTTTCATACTGAATCAATTTTTTTTTTACTTATAAAATTATAGTTTGTAGGTACAGAAAAACAAATATGTTTCCAATAGTAATTATGGAGATTTTGACTAAGTACCAGCTAACCAAAGTACAACTTGTTTTGAAAAACAAATGTTGCATGACAAATTAAATGTTGTGGAACGGGCTCCACTGTACTATCACACCCGCGCGTCCGAAACTTCATATTGGTGAATCATTTGGGTTAGGTTAGAATAGTAGTGACCATTACCTCTATTGCTGGTGAATCATTTGGGTTAGGTTAGGTTAGGTTAGAACAGGGACCCTTAGGGTTTCTCTGCTTCCGTCTGGTGCAGGTGCTGTCCGGACACGGTTGTTTCGGATCGTACCTGCACCGGATCGGACGGGAGGAGACGCCGTCGTGTCACGAGTGTGGCGCGGTGGAGGACACGGCGCAGCACACGCTGGAGGTGTGCCCGTCGTGGTTCGAGACGCGATGCAATCTCGTGACTGTGATTGGACCGGACCTCTCGCTTCCCGGCTTGGTTAACGCCATGCTGGGGGATGAGAGGTCATGGGCAGCAGTCGCCTCCTTCTGCGAGCACGTCATGTCCCAGAAGGAGGCGGCGGAGCGCGCGCGGGAGGACGATCCTCACGCGGCGCCGCTCCGACGGCGGAGGAGGGGTCGAAGAAGACGTCAGTATGATAGTCATCTCCGACTCCTCCCAGGTGGAGGCCAGCAGGCAATAGGTGTGGGGGCACCTTTGCCTGTATTGCACAGGCCTCCACCAGAGTCGGACGGGAATGGCCAGGTGTTCCCGGCCATTCCCACAGCCCCCCACCCTGGGGGGCATGCGGGGCCCGCCAGCCAGGCGGGCATGCGCCGGGAGGGTTGTGGAAGTAAAGGTTGAGCCGGTTTCCCATGGCCCTCCCATCACGGCGATGTGGGAACACCGCTGAGTTTTAGTGGGTATATTGTCATTCCGACAGGAATCCCACATACCCCGTCTCGTCCCCCACGAACGAGCGGGGATGCGTAACGCATTTCTCAGCGTAACAAAAAAAAAAAAAAAAGGGACCCTTAACGCGCGACGGCGAGCGAGCGAAGCGAGCGGTGCCGCGGTAGCGGCCGCCGAGCGCCATGTCCCCTCTATTGTTGGTGAATCTTTTGGGTTAGATGAGGCGGTGAATGTCTCGTATATTAGACGATGAAAGCCTCAGGGTCATTGACCTTGAGGTCAATGGTACTCGTACTGTATTTTTTTTTCGGCGTCTATTATTTTGCGCACTTTGTTGTTTTCAGTAATACACTAATAAGAGTGTACTGTACCCAAAAAAAAATAGCTAGTATATAAAATCGCCGGGTGTGTTTGTACAGTGGTTCCTGGGAAATCATCAAATGACTTCTCCCGCTGTGGGTGGAGCGGAAGGGCGTGTCAGACTTTTACTGACTAAAACCCACCCGTGTTCCTTCAGTTGCCTATGCCAGGGCCACGGTATCTCTTTCGAACAACCCGCGACCCCGGCGGGATTTATATGCCCTACATTTTGAATACTTACCACAGAATAATAATTAAATAGATTAAATAGTAATTAAATAGATTTTGACTACCAGCTAACCAAAGTAAAGCTTGTTTTGAAAGCAAATGTTGCATGACCCGGGAATTGAACTCAGGACCTGAAAACACGGGTGTTAATTCAATACAGTAAAGCCATTGAATCTCTATCAGAAAATCTTTATCAGTGTTAAGAAAAAAGAAAGAAATAATGTTTATTCTGCATTAAATTGTATTCTGCAGTATAAAATAAACACAAAACACTTACACTAATACAAGTACCTAACCAATATAATTTAAACCTTATATCAATGTATGTAAAAGACATTTTGCTCTCTTGATTCTTTCACTTAGGTAAGCTAAACCAACTTCTAATGTTGTAGGCAAAACACAGAGATGTCTTGGCTGATGGTTTTGGTGAGGAGCTGATTGGAAAAGCTGATGCAGTATTCCTAGACCTGCCCAGTCCTTGGATAGGAGTACCTCATGCTCTTGATGCTATCAAGGACCAAGGTAAGTCACTTGTAATTATTTAGTCAAAGACTGCTAATGAATGCTCGTAGCTAGTTCATTCGGTAATCTGATTTCTGTGGTTGATTATACCAGACATAAGCCCCTTTATTTATAAAAAAAACCGGTCAAGAGCGAGTCGGACTCGCGCACCGAGGGTTCCGTTCCGATTTCTGAAAAAGTGTGCTATTTAGAGACATCGTTTTATTTTTTCTGTAATCTTTACATAAACTTCTATCACATAGAATAATTTCAGATTTTTCTCTTTGCAAACTTCGGAGATAAGGGGGGAACGGTATTTTTTTTTTAATTTTTCATCAAAAGTCGAAAACTGTGCGGCCTAAAAAAAATAAAAAATGTTTGAGAATGTGCAAACAGCGCTCTTTCATATGATACCCCACAAGCCCTAGTAGCCCCACATTGAATTTTTAAGACCCCCTTTCAGTCCCTGTTGCAAAAAAATACATATATTTTTATTTCTTTCTTATTTGCAAAATAGTTGGGTAAACGTCATCTAAAAGTGTTCCAAATTTCAAGTTGATAGCATTAGTAGTTCTTGAGATATCCAGCTGACAGACAGACAGACAGACAGACAGACAGACTGAGTCACACCATAAGGGTTCCTTTTTTACCATTTTGGCACGGAACCCTAAAAACTAAAACACTCTATAAACCTACTTTAGTTAAAATAGTGTTTTGTCTTCTTCTTTCAAACTCAAATCATAATTCGAAAGAAATTGACAAAACACTATTTTAACAAAAGTAGGTTTGTAGAACGATTTAGTTTTTTATGAATAAGGGGGAAGATGATTATGATGATCTAACCTAACCGCTCAGTGGATACTGTGTAGGTACGTACTCGTATACATAAACTAAGCCTTCTAAATCGGTAGCTTGCGCCATCAGCCAGGGCCGTACCATGATTTTCAGGGGGACAAATCACCCACAAGGTATAAAATCGCTTGACACTTACTTTTGTCAAATATTGACCTGCTTTAACACTTTAAGGGTCAGTAAACGAGACAATAGAAGTATTATTGTTATTACTGCTATAGCCGTATAGCGTCCCCCAAAGTGTTAAGAGGAAATGTAGGAAGTACACTAGTACCTATACCTTCCGCCAGATAACCGTGCAATAAAAGTCATTGACTCCCCCTTTCCAATGTATTCCAATATTTCAAAACGATACGAAAAAATGTTAAGGCAGTGTCGCTAACACGATCAACACAAACGTATCGCGGTAAGAGGCGTCCTTGACGCGTGCACTTGTTTCGAGAGCTTTTTAGGGTTCCATACCTCAAGAGGAAAATATGGAACCCTTATAGAATCACTTGGATCACTTCGTTGTCCGTTGTCTGTCTGTCTGTCAAGACCCTTTTTCTTAGGAACGCATGGAGGTATCAAGTTAAAATTGATATCAAATACCTAAGTATTTATAAATGGTCCCTTGAAGCTCTAAATAAATCAAGCTTTTAAGTCAACGCAATAAAATATACGGCTATTTTGCGATAGGTACCTATGTTTTGATACTTGCAAGTAACTAAATCAAAACCTATAGTGTAGGTACCTACTTCCCGTTGTTATAGAATCATGAAATTTGGCAAGAAGCAAGGTCTCACATCACAAGTAAAGGAAAACGTCTGAAAATTTGCAGTTGGAGAATTGACCGTGACATCAATGTATCCCATACATTGATATACTTACGTCACATGTCTTGCAACTACAAGTTTAGTTGGTTCTTCGGATAAATTCTTTTCAACAAAGGAACCCATCATTGTTCGTGGTCCGACACGCACTTGGCCAGTTTTTTTACAAGTGGGACTAATCACTTTTATTCCACGGTTATCTGGCGGAATGTATAGTACTATACTTATTTTCTCGCTCGCCGCTCGCTGCCGCCTTGCGGCTTCACTCAGCCCACGTGATTTCTAAGGTCACATTGAAAACACAAAACTTAGCTGTATTGACAATAATACGCGAGCCATTAATATTGGTAGAAACACATACACCCTTTTAATTCTAAGGCACAAAACCATTAAGATTCCAGCATCGACAGATTTAGTCCTCTATTTGTATAGAACAGACACAAGATCAAATAATTTATAAATGGCTGCCAAGGTATACAGATAAGAAATCGTTTGTAAGTAAGCGGAAAACGGCAGATCCTTATAAATCGACAAATAGATAGCGATCTGATTACACCGTGTCGATTATTCAGATCCCCTTGTAAGTTATTCGAGTCCATTCATTAATCTGGATAGTAGTGAACCAGATAACGAATTCTCAATCGATACATCGATTTGTGTCGATTTGAAAGTAGTTGAACTCCTACTATTGTATAGGGCTGTCAGTTAAACCATTCATGTAACCTTGTATGTACTTAGCTAGACCTGAGCAGAGATATAGGCCGACCGTTTAACTCGCGTATCGCCTGCGCGGTAAAAGGGAGCGAGGGGAGATGTTAGCGGATGGGTGAAAGGGGTGCGCGGAGCAGCTCTCTGCTCCGCGCACCCCTATAGCCTATAGTTACCTAATGTAGGTAAACACAGTACAAACTTTAAACTTTCTGACCGCTAGAAAAATCACATTAGGTACGATACCAGTCACTATTTGAGACAACGCGATGACCTAATTTTCCTGAAAGAAAACCACTATGTCAAAGTATGAGATAGTCATGAAAGCCACTAGTCGGCTTTCGGCACTCCAGAAAGTCGATATCAAAAGTCATTTATTCAAATTAGCCTGAATCATCAGCACTTTTTGAACGTCAAAATGACGTAAGACAGTCCCCCAAAACCGAAGACAGTAGAATTCTCTGTCTACGCCCAAAACGCTCGCCCATCACCATTTCCTTAGTTTTAGCTGGGTAGAAAAAATGGCGCAACAAACTCCCCAGCAGCATAGCTATCGTTAAGTTAGAACTTGATCTATATAATAGTACTAGAAGTGCTATGCAAATACAAAGAAGTAAACAATACGTAAGCCGAATTTAATTAATCCCATAAAAGAAACGGAAAACTTTGACAGAGATGTCGGTAAATGTCCGGTATCAGAAATATTTCCACCTTTGTCACATACACAGCCCTAAATTCATTAGTCTAATTGGTACATAGCGGTTATAACATAAGTAAGCGTTAGATACGCATCGCCAGCGATCCGGGCGACAAACTACACAATAACTGCGGCTTATCCTTGAGAAGCTTTTAGTTCTCCATTGTCAACGGTTCAGGAGACACCGGTTAAATACTGCTTAGTCAATAGACCAATTTGGGCGGCTGTTCAGTTTTTTGTTGGACTTTTTATTTTGGCCCAGTTGTGTAATAGTAAAAGCTTGGGTATTAGGAAGTGGTAGAGAGAAGAGTTTAAGAGTAGGAGAGCTTCTTACGCTCCACGGAGGCAAGATAGGCCACCTAAGCAGCGAAGTAAGTTGTATGAAGAGAGGTATCCACCAAAAGACTTCGTGAAGCCCCAAGAACACCTACCTCCCGGTCGTGAACTGCAGTGGCCTATTTGGAAAACACTGAATCGATTACGTAGGTACCGAAGTAGGTCGCTGCAAACATAATTTGGTGAAATGGCACATTGTTGGTTCATCCAACATCTAGTTCGAGAGCGGTGCTCCTGAACAGACTATGCCCCATCTGCTGGAGTGTCCCAAATGTCCGTTCACCTGCACCCTTGACGATCTGAACAACCTCTGACGCCTCGATAATGTAGCCCAAACAATATAAGAAACATAGATGCAAGGTATACCGTCGAAACGAAAAGAAGAAGAAGATTAGGAAGTGGTCACACACATTATGTGACATAGTGGCCCAGGATGGACCAACTTGCGTTGTTACCAATACTTATTGTTGGATAATAGATAGAGGTGGGTAAGGTACCTTCATTTTCAGAAAATGCTCAATTAAATGTGACAGCCAGAGGGCTGTCACATTTAATGAAGAGAGCCGTTAAGAACGTGCGTTCAAAAGATCTCTTTCCTTGTAGGCATAAACTGTAAGATGGATTGTTCGACCAAAACCCAACCGACCGACCGACCGATAGCTGCCAAAATAAATTAAAGTGTAGGTTCCCAAATTCATCGCATCTTTTACACTTACACAAAATTTACTAAATTGCGGCTAAATAATAACAGCCGCACGGGTCGATCGATCAGGTTAAAAGCGACGCTTGCCGCGGTTGGTCCGTGGATGGGTGGTACCTTTACATACCAAGACCCTTCCGTGCCTCGGAAAGAACCTTAAATGCCGTTGATCCCGGCTGTCATTCGTGAAGCTTTGACAGTCGTTAGGGGTCGTCAGAAGCCCAAAAGTTTGACAACCAGTCTTATCAAGGGGTGTCGCATTAAACAGGGTTGTGGAGGTCAGATAGGCAGTCGCTCCATGTAAAATACTAATCTTCAGCTGCATCCGGTTAGACTGGAAACCGATCCCAATATAGTTGGGAAAAGGCTAGGCAGATGCTCCATGGAATCCTTTTGCTACTATAACAACAATTTTCCACAGCAGATTGGTAGATACCATAAATACACGATATGAATCGCATATACTTACTTAACTACCCGTACCTAAACCTACCTACCATTACTGTAATCACATCCAATATACTTAAGTAACTTAATCTTCCTTTCTCTCAAAACGTACGGCCCTTTATTTTCCTAAATTAGTCTGATGAGCCGTTTCAAAGACTTCCTTACGCTATTATATGCTCAATAATGGCTAATGCTCTTAATAGGCATATTTGAAACATGTTATGGACTATGTAGATAGTTATATATTGCGCATTCGATATATAAATGAGCAATATGTGGCTGATGTAACATGAATTGGTTAAGGCAATCATTGCCTTGATGGAATAATATGAGTTTGGTTGAAATTGGATTTAAATCTTGTAACCGAAGCCTACGGTGTTTATTTCGCATACCTTACCTAGCTCATGTACCTACTTTACCTATGCCCACTATCAATGCCGTGTATGCATGTTGGTCCCTTTATATTGTTCAGGAATTGCAGCTTCTGTATGGCAGCAAACAGCCATATCTACCTCCAAATTAATAGGTACGGTTTTATTTATGTCCACTAGTTTTGTCATCAATGTTACCACAACAATGTGTGTTATGTCACCCTTCGTGACCACCCTTAGTGAGTTTGCAAACCTTCTTGAAACTATGACCTAATATGATGCAAAGTTAATACGAAAGTTCATCATCATCATTTCCGCCGAAAGACGTCCACTGCTGGACATTCGCTTCCCCCAAGCACCGCCACTTTGACCGGTTCTATGCTTCCCGCATCCAGGGTTTCCTGCGGCTTTCACAAGGTCTTCGGTCCACTTTTTCAGAGGCCTTCCAACGCGGTCGCCACTTTCGGCTCTATCGGCCATCTGCTCTGCGAGCCCTGCCCAGTCCCACTGCCACTAAACTTTGGCAATTCTTCGGGCTATGTCGGTTACCTTTATTCTCCTGCGGATCTCTTCATTTCTGATTCTATCACGTAGGGAAACCCCAAGCATAGCCCTCTCCATTGCCCTTTGGGTGACTTTCATTCTTCTAATAAAGCCATCACTGGCAACACGCACTGATTAAATACTTCGTCTTGAGACACTGCGGTATGTGAGACATACGAAAGTTACTCCACTTAAATTGCTCCGAAAGCTAACTCACAGAGACATAGTCAACACTAAATATTTGAAATATTTAGTGGTGACAATGTCTCTATGAGCCCAATTGAAACCTTTCAAAATCAAGTCTAATACACCCGTAACTAACAGACTTTCGGTTCAAATTCTAACTTGTATACGTTTATTTATTACACGTCAATGGCTGTCCAAATATGTCCTATTAATAAATGGTCAGCCGTTCCGTGATGTCTGTAACAATAGCTATAACAAATGCATGAGAAATGTCACAACTATTCTCTTCGTAGTCCACTAATACTGTAACGGAGTTTTACTAAACCCTTGTTGTATTAGTATTGTACCATTGTTGAAGGGACTCATCAAAAAGTATCATGAGTTCGATTTGTCATAATTATCTTTGTGTATTAGGCTGCTTTTTGGTAAGGCACATCGCTTTTATGCGATCTTTTGCAATATAAGGTACCTATCTAGTTATGATTTACAGCTCCGCCTTCCATTCGGAAGAATCTCCAAAAATATTATGTTTCCAAAGTCTATCTTCTATACTCTTTATGTATAAATAAATAAAATTTCTGTTTGTAATATCAAAATAACAGCTTTTTACTAAATGCATTATGAAAGTTTAAACGGTACGTCTACTTTTAACAAAAAAACTATTTTTAAAATTTTTGTTTGTCTGACTTTCTGTTTGTTCCGGGTAATCTCCGAAATGGCTGGATTTTGACGGGACTTTCACTGGCAGATAGCTGATGTTAAAAGAACTAACTTAGGCTACTTTTAGAAAAAGAATTAAGTAGAGCTCCGCGCAAGAAAACTAAAACCTTTGCAATTGTGAGCAAAATCCGATTCAAATAGACATCCACGCGGGCGAAGCCGCGGGTATAGCTAGTTGCATAAATATAACTGAACTCGTTATTAGCCATCATCATCATCATCTGCCTAGCCTTTTCCCAACTATATTGGGGTCGGTTTCCAGTCTAACCCGATGCAGCTGAATACCAGTATTTTACACGTACACAACCCAGTTACTGGGTAATACGATACCCCTTGGTAAGACTGGTTTTCAGTCTTACGGGCTTCTGACGACCCGGATTGTCAATAGCTTAACAATCATAATATGTATTGCCGTGACGGAAGTTCCAGGGCAAAACGGATTTCCTTGGATGTTTTTCAACAAATAGAATACGAAACAACAACAAACGGATTACTGAATACCTATTACCGCCAATAAACACTGCACTCTATAAAACGTCAGGACTTCGAGTAAAATAGCTGAGAAATATGTACGATCAGCAACAGAAATCGGTTAACACTGCTACTTTTTGATATCATCTAAATCTAAATGAACACAAAATGATACGATAACCTGCTTTTTAGCATTTCATTTATTAGATAAGAGTTAATTTTCTTTAAAATTTACATCTGTACCGATTTTAATGAAGTATTTTTCTCAATAATTAAGATTTAGAAAACACAAGTGTTAATCGACTTTTGTTGCTGACTGTACAAATAGAACACTTTCGCACATACTTACAAACCTTTTTACCCCACGATACACTTAATCGCCTACTTTGAACCCCGCAATCTGAACATTTGAAACAGTAACAAATGTGTGACCGCGAATCATGACTCATATCCAACGAAGAAATCCCTCTCCCATGGTGGTCTTCAAGTGAACGAACGAAAGTTTAATAAGACAAGCCTTTAGTTTAGCTGTCTTACCTAGGACATTATCAGCCAGTGAAAAATAGTGCCCTTTGTGGAATTACTTGAAAGCAACGCGGGCAAGATGGCGGAAAGTGAACTAGACTTTGCATTAAAAATGTTGGAGGCTGTGTGTGTTTGTGCTTTGAGTTTAAGTGGTTTATAATTGAGTGCATTTTTCTGTGTTTTAATGTTCATATGTTAAGATTGTTGTGTGCTCTTTAGACCATAAGTAGTTTGTGTTACTTACCTACTCCATTTACAATAACATTACACATTTAAACAAACCTTTTTTACAGTCCGTTCAACCGAGTTTGACTTCTGTTGGGGTCGGCTTCCAGTCTAACCGGATGCAGCTGAATACCAGTATTTTACATGGAACGACTGCCTATCTGACCTCCATAACTCAGTTACCGGGTACCTACCTAACACGATATCCCTTAGTAAAACTGGTTGTCAGACTTTTAGGTATCACCCGTAACGAAAAATTCATCAAATCAAATTATATCTACACTTTATTTCGCCCCTTCCCTTCTTATAACTCGCTATAAATCTATCTATCTATCTATATAAAAAGAGAAGTCCTGATTGATTGACTGACTGACTGATTGACTGACTCATCAACGCCCCGCCCAAACCCTTGGACCTAGAAAGATGATATTTTGCACAGAGGTTACCCATTATAATGTATGTAGACAAGGAATAAGGATAAATTCCTGGTAGTACGTTCCCGTGGGACACTCTCCGACATCCACGCGGGCGAAGCCGCTGTCAAAAGCTGGTATTAAATAACATGTCCACTCAAATTCCACTCCACTCACTCAAATTTTTATGGTTCTTTCCTCAAAAGACCATTTCAGACATTGATCTACATGGTCCTCACATGATCTGACCAAGATTATGTCTGGACTTTAAAAGAGACTTTGACCCCTGAGTTTGTTTCGCCATTTCTTCTCAGGGTAGTCAGATAGTAAATGTCGACTTCATCTATCTTATTAAAAAAAAAAATATGACGTGTAAAAGTGATTTCGATATCCTATTTACAGAATAAACAATTTCATTTCATTTCATTTCATTTCATGGCAGGAACGGTTCTGTTGTTGACCGTCCACCATAGTTATTAGGGTTCCATACCAAAATGGTAAAAAGGAACCCTTATGGTGTGACTCAGTCTGTCTGTCTGTCTGTCTGTCACAGCTGGATATCTCAAGAACTACTGATGCTATCAACTTGAAATTTGGAATAGTTTTAGATGACGTTTACCCGACTATTTTGCAATTAAGAAAGAAATGAAAATATTTATGTTTTTTTTGCAACAGGGACTGAAAGGGGGTCTTAAAAATTTAAAGTGGGGCTACTAGAGCATGTGGGGTATCATATAAAAGAGCGCTGTTTGCACATTCTCAAACTATTTTTTTTTTTTTTTTTTAGGCCGCATAGTTTTCGACTTTTGATGAAAAATGTAAAAAAAAATACCGTCCCCCCCCCCTCCCTCCGAAGTTTGCAAAGAGAAAAATCTGAAATTATTCTATGTGATAGAAGTTTATGTAAAGATTACAGGAAAAATAAAACGATGTCTCTAAGTAGCATACTTTTTCAGAAATCGGAACGGAACCCTCGGTGCGCGAGTCCGACTCGCTCTTGACCGGTTTTTTTTTAATACAATAGCGGTAGCTACGAGTACAACTGCATCAATTAACAAAATCTAAATAAACTTAAATTCTTATCTAACTGCATACCGATTGATTAATATGCGTTTGTATCGAATACTAATCGATGTTAAAGGTTTAGGTTGAGCCAGGGTTAACCATGACCTTATTATGTGTTGATTGAATTATTGTTCGACGATATCGATAAATATGTTTCGTTGATTCTTATGTTCTAAGTGACTAAGGAATTACATCAGGTTTAGCATCCACCTGTGCTAGTGATGTCATAAATCGCAAAGTTGGGGTGGCAAAGGTCAGTCCGTGACCGAAGGTTCCTGAGAACTAGTTAGGTATGCTTATCTGTGTGGATTCTAGCAAAGAATAACTAGCATGTTTCTTACCGTTCCGTAGATTTGGCCAAAGATATTATACTCCATCGGTTTAGGTAATTAAATAAATGTAAACAGAAAAACCGGGCAAGAGCGAGTCGGACTCGCGCACCGAGGGTTCCGTTCCGATTTCTGAAAAAGTGTGCTATTTAGAGATATCGTTTTATTTTTCCTGTAATCTTTACATAAACTTCTATCACATAGAATATTTTCAGATTTTTCTCTTTGCAAACTTCGGAGATAAGGGGGGGGGGGGGGAACGGTATGTTTTTTTACATTTTTCATCAAAAGTCGAACACTGTGCGGCCTAAAAAAAAAAAATATATTTTTGAGAATGTGCAAACAGCGCTCTTTCATATGATACCCCACATGACCTAGTAGCTCCACTTTGAATTTTTAAGACCCCCTTTCACCCCAGACAGACAGACAGACAGACAGACTGAGTCACACCATAAGGCTTCCTTTTTTTCCATTTTGGTACGGAACCCTAAAAACCCACGTATCTGGTTAACCGACTAAACGTAATAACTATCACTTCAGTTGTCATGCTACGACACAGTTGTACTCTTCAATTTAGCAACTTTTTAATTCGTTGTATAACGTTTCTTAATTGAAGAGTACAACTATGTCAGCATGACAACTGAAGTGACAGGTATTACGTTTAGTCGGTTAACTAGATACATGTTTTTTTTTTGTTTACCTTTATTTAATTACCTAAACCGATGGAGTATAGTAAAAGATTAGGCAGCATCTCTGCTTTGTTATTATAACATCATCGTACAATTTGCCAGACGTGAACGTTTACCTTTGTTTGTGGCAGCGGATATACAGGAATCTAAATATTGAGGTACAGTAGTTCAGGCAGGTGAGACGGGGTCCAATAGGGCCGACGCCACTGGGGTCGCGGATTGTCCGAAGGGGTTACCGCGGCCCTGGCATAGGCAACTGAAGGAACACGGGTGGGTTTTAGTCAGTAAAAGTCTGACACGCCCTTCCGCTCCACCCAGAGCGGGAGAAGTTGTTTGATGATTTCCCACCCACAAAAAAAAAAAAAAAAAAGGCAGGTATGAAAATACTTACTTAGAATTTCTTGGCTTCTTGGCCGCTGTTTTACACATAATAAGCAAAGCACGATTCAGGATCAGTTTTACACTGATCCTGAATCGTGCTTTTTTTTTTTACACTGGGAACGCCACAATAGCGGCGATAAGTCCCCTCTTTGAGGAGTGGCTAGAGAGGCGCCATGGCGTCCTCACCTTCCGCCTGACGCAGGTCCTCACCGGACACGGTTGTTTCGGGAGGTTCCTGTTTCGCATAAGGCGGGAGGAAACGCCCGGGTGTTTCCATTGTGTGGATCGCCCGGAGGACACGGTGGAGCATACAGTGGAGGTCTGCCCGGCTTGGGCAGAGCACCGCCGTGTTCTCACGGAGGCGATCGGCGGCGGCGATCTGTCGCGTCCGAGCCTGGTCCAGGCCATGGTTCGGAGCGAGAGTGCATGGGAGGCCGTCACCTCCTTCTGCGAAGCAGTGATGCTCGCGAAGGAGGAGGCGGAACGCGTGAGGGAGAGGCAGCCTCACGCCCTCAGTCGCCGCAGGAGACGCCCTGGGCGGCGGGAATCGCGGGGCGATTTCCGGCCACCGTAGGCGCGGGCCTGCGGACGGTGAGCAGCGGGTAGCTCGCCGTCCGGTAAGGACCAGGCCCGAGTCGACGGCGCGTTGTGTTCCATGCGCGCCTCAAAGAGATGTCAGCAAGTGACGGGGTCCAATAGGGCCGACGCCGCTGGGGTCGCGGGTTGTCCGAAGGGGTTACCGCGGCCCTGGCATAGGAAAGTGAAGGAACACGGGTGGGTTTTAGTCAGTAAAAGTCTGACACGCCCTCCCGCTCCACCCAGAGCGGGAGAAGTTATTTGATGATTTCCCACCCTCAAAAAAAAAAAAAAAAAAAAAAAAAAAAAAAAAAAAAAAAAAAAAAAAAAAAAAAAAGGATCAGTTTTACACCAAATGGAAAAATCGCAGATGCTCGAGCGCTTTTTAGGGTTCCGTACCAAAATGGTAAAAAAGGAACCCTTATGGTGTGACTCAGTCTGTATGTCTGTCTGTCACAGCTGGATATCTCAAGAACTACTAACGCTATCAACTTGAAATTTAGAACAGTTTTAGATGACGTTTACCCAACTATTTTGCAAATAAGAAAGAAATCAAAATGTTTATACATTTTTGTCATCAGGAACTGAAAGGGGGTCTTGAAAATTAAAAGTGGAGCAACTACGGCATGTGAGGTATCATATGAAAGAGCGCTGTTTGCACATTCTGAAACAATTTTTTATTTTTTTAGGCCGTAAAAAAAAATACCGTCCCCCCCCCCCCCCCCCCCTTATGAAGTTTGCAAAGAGAAAAATCGGTAAATTATTCTATGTGATAGAAGTTTATGTAAAGATTACAGGAAAAATAAAACGATGTCTCTAAATAGCACACTTTTTCAGAAATCGTAACGGAACCCTCGGTGCGCGAGTCCGACTCGCTCTTGACCGGTTTTTAAATTTCACTGAATATGTAACTGTGTCAATGTTGACTATAATAATTCGACGCAGACTTCAAGCGTTGTGTCAAGCCGCTTGATACGCACCGGACTTAGCTAGCGGTTTTGTACCCCTGCTACCCCATATAATTCCCCCATAATACAGGTACTCCTATGTGAATGAATGTGTGGCAAACGTAGGAAGTCGAGGTAAAAAAAAAATAAATAAATTTAAAACTATTTATTTCATGAAAATTGACGTGACGTTATACATAAAAATAGCGCTCAATCTTGCATAACAATAAGATTATGTGCACTATTAGCTTATTTAGAGTTTACTCACTTTAGATAAAGCCTAAAAGCCTACACGCAGAACTCCTCCACTCCAAACTTCCCCACGGTAAAGTAGGCTTTTAAGATATTTTTAATTTGTTGACTATTTTTGTTTTCTATTTTTTTTTACAATTTCCTTTGGCAGCTTATTTAGAATGTTAGGAAATTAGGTGATTTGTACCTTGACATTACCTGATAAAATACTAGGAATAAAGAAGATGCAACGATAAACATGTTGTTAATGTAATTAAAGGTTTTACATATAGTTGTTGCTGTCACTCGTATATCATTGTGTGACGTCATTTGTGTGTAGTACATGCTTCCGCGTGGTTCAATTGTAGGTATTGAATAAGGATGTAGTTAAACAGCTTTGTTTTGAAATAAAGGCGGATTTAGAGCTATCTTACATCCTTATAGAAATTACTTAGTTAATAGTCTTTGAGTTCAGCAGTAAACGGTTTTGATTAATCAACCCCAAATATTTTCTAATTATATATTTTTTTTTTAGGTAGGAACCTAGTGATGTGTAAAATTGAACTGGGCGGGAATAAAAAAGTGACAGAGTCAATTACTTCCACATGCAAAAAAACAGAGAGCAACATGCGCTGGAACCAAAATAAAAGCGCCAAACCAAATAAAAATTGCTTAAAAATAAATTAAGATACCTATCAAAAATATTTTCAGTTAGGTACATTTTGAATGCAATTTTCCAATGAAATTACTTAGAAAAAATATAAAAAAGTACTTATAGATCTTTTGAGAATTAAATTCTATCGAAGATTGCGTTTTCCTTCAGTCAGAGTATAATTAATCAATTATTCAGTAAATATTATATTCAAATATTAAATCTTGTAAGTAATAATGCTGTAATGGTGAAATAAATAAAAAAAAATAATAGAATTCAGACTCAACAGAATCAAGAGAATGTTAGTACAGTAAAACTTACATGGTTAATACACCATGGTATGGTTGGTTGGTTACATGGTTAAATGGTTACAAAAAAGCCCCCAATTTAGTTTGGTATCGCTTTAACATAAAAGATTGCAATTTACTCCAAATGAATGCCTAAATAATTTTGAATATCAGTCATGGTAAAATAGGTACATCTTCTGTCGTCTGCTATCGTGAGGTGGTCAGAAGGCCAACAAAGTTGGAAACTAATTTTTTTCTAAAACCACAATAAGATAGTATATCTCACGCACTTTGACATAAATGAATCATCAAATATTCCAGAACCAGTTTCCATTTATATGTATATTATGCGGCGAACAGGCAGTTAATAAACAGGGGTACAAATCTTATCGTATCACTCGTGATAAATTTATTTGCTGACAAGTTTCATTTGCTAAACCAACTCTACTGATAAAGATCAGGGAACGAACTGTGCACACTCCATTCAGTCATTTACTGATAATACTGACATACCTTTTGGGGGGCCTACTATTACCAGTCAACACGAAATAGTAACTGTCAAACGAAATTAAAATGGCCGTCCTCGACCAATTAGAAAGAAGACAGTTGAATATCGTTCCAAAATCAATTCAATGCGTTCTTTAATGGAAGCTTACGCAATATTACTGCCATGAACCAATAAATTCAATCGAACCTAATTTCGAGTCCAATCTTATGTCCAAATTCATAGTATGCCCCCTGAACTTCAATCAAATTCATATGGCGCGATATAGATCTTATATCCTTGTTACTTTCCTACCAGACATGTTGTACAAGAAATAACTCTGTGACATAACTTGTCCCCTTAGGCGTTGCTCACACAATGCCTTTTGACAACCTCATAAATTCAAACAGCACTAACAAACTAGAACTCTACACCCCACGCCACAAGATTGAAACTTGAGTGACAGTTCTTTTTCGAAACGAAGTATTAGATTGGCACGTGCCTTAAAACACCAAGTTATACATGCTGTTGTTAAACTGTTTTCGGCAATAAATTTGTTTAGTATATAGGTGTTGTTTTATGGCAAATGTAACTTGGCAAACAGTTGCGCCACTAAATCAAATTGCAGTCAATTAAGATAAAGCGGCGCGACCGACAGCTATGGACAATAGACCATATGACTAATACAGCGTTTTGTTTGGCTAACTGAATTACAACTTAGTCGGTTGTAGTGAATAGAATTCCTGTTAATATTTGAGGTGTTATGTACTGGCCGACGGACACGGTTGGTATATAACTAAGTGGTTCTAAATTTTTGATATAGACACAAAGTTCTTTAACGCGGTTCTTTACGGAGTAAACTAGCAGAAAACGTCACGTAACGAAAAAGCGTCCGAAAAAGTCAGTTTCACAAGTGACAGCTATATAGTATAAGTTTTTAGCAAGTATAATCAGCCTCTAATATCCCACTGCTGGGATACACGCCTCCTCTCTGTGAGATAGCGAGCTGTAATCCACCACGCTGGCCAAGTGCGGGTTGGTAGATGTCACATGTCCTCGAATTTTTGGTTCTAGGACATGCCGGTTTCCTCACGATGTTTTCCTTCACCGTTTTGAGAGCAGTGGTGATGAGATAATTTACACAAAGTAAAGCGCCTGTCAGGGTTCGAATCCACGACCTACAACTCGTAAGTCGCGGCTGTTACTACTGGGCCACCACTGCTCAAGTAAAGTACCTATATAGTAACAGCACAGCGACAGGATCTTCGTTCCAACCGGGTGTGCCAGACACAGAACACAGAGAGAGACTTTCTTTACTTCACGTGGAATCGTAGCGAAGCCAGTACTTAGAGGTTATCTACACACAGCTATCTTAGTCCAACATCTTCAATCAACGCAGCCTATCGTAGTCCACTGCTGGACATAGGCCTCTCCCAGTCTGCTCCACAACACCCTGTCCTCCGCCTTACGCATCCAGTCTGTCCCAGCCACTTTCTTCAGGTCGTCGGTCGGCGTCCCACACTACGCTTACCGATACGCGGTCTCCACTCCAGGACTCGTCTGCTCCACCGGCCATCGGTCCTTCGACAAACATGGCCAGCCCACTGCCACTTCAGTTTGCTTATTCTGCAAGCTATGTCGGTTACTCCGGTTCTTTTCCGGAAAACTTCATTCCTGATGTTATCCTTCAAAGAAACTCCTTCCAACATGTTAACATCGAGTATTGAACTAGTAATAACATAGAACTAAGAACCTCACTGGCTATAGGTATAGGTACACCCTAGGCCGAGAGTGAACTCTTATTGCGATTCTTAGGGTGCTTTTCCACCAGAGATGTGCTTCGCAATTTTGGTATGGATGCGTTTGATATCCACCAATCATATTCATTGGTCCACATAGCATAGTACTGACCAATTAATATGATTGGTGGATATCAAACGCATCCATAGTAACGTTGCATAGAACATCTCTGGTGGAAAAGCACCTTAAAGCTGTAACTCTCCATAAAATCGAAATAAACTGAATCAGCTATTTGTAACTTTTCACTGACTTAAGCCAGTCTGAGAGTCATCATTTTATTTTATTTTATTTTATTTATTTATCATCTTCCCACCTTAAAATAACTCTTTTATGAAATAGCATATTAACGCGTTGGTAAGTCACGGTCAATCAATCTGCCTAGCCTTTGCGCAACTATGTTGGGGTCGGCTTCCAGTCTAACTGGATGCAGCTGAATGAATAGGTACCAGTATTTTACATGGAGCGACTGCCTATCTGACCTCCACAACCCAATAACTGGGCAATACCCTTGGTAAGACTGGTTGTCAGACTTTCGGGCTTCTGACGACCCGTAACGACTGTCAAAGATCCACGAATGACAGCCGGAATCTTTTCCGTGTCACGGAAGTGTCTCGGTATGTAAGTACAGATGGCCACCCACGGTCAATATGCTGTTAAATAACATAATTAACAAATAGGAAGACGAATCTACCCATCCTCTTGATAAAATCCCTTTCAATATTCATTTCCTAACATCAATATTTCAGTCATCTTTTGAATAGGTTTAAAAGGAGATATTAGAAGCTGCTATATATAATTTTCTATTCAACTTTATTATCCTCTAACAGCCTCTTACGTCACATCGCTTATTAGAAGTTATAGTATCGAACATAGGTGTAAAATAGCCTCAATAAACCTTATACCCAGCTCTTATTAGGGCAATGTTGTCAGTACCACAGCAAACACGCAATAAATTACTTTATACACAAATTGCGCAATATCTTTACATCGTAGGTGTTTTGTACTGCAGTTGTACAGTTTTAGGCTGCCTGTCCACCGGAGCGGAGTGAGGCTGCGGAGCGGAGAGACGGAGAAATATTAACCAATAGAATCTTAAGTCAGCTCCACTCCGCCGTCCGCTCGCGCTCCTATTGGTTAATATTTCTCCGTTTCTCCGCTCCGCAGCCTCACTCCGCTCTTTGGACAGGCAGCCTTACGGACCTCTACTGTCATTGTGTAGGAATTTATACCAATTAAATAATGAATAGCTATAGATAAAAGCTAGACCAAACCAAAAACTATATTTTCCGCCAGATAACCGTGCAATAAAAGTCGTTGACCCCCTTTACCATTATATTCAAATATTTCAAAACGATACGAAAAAATTTAGAAAATCCGACAGTGCACGTCAAATTGAGGTTAATTGAATAGGGAAACTTATTGAAAAAATTAGTTTTTGAAAACCGTCTTGACTCGATTTGTTGATTCGTTCCAAAATATATCGCATATCGAAAAATTTCAAAAAACATATTTTTAATTTGCAGGTATAACATAAACTTAAATAAACGTAAGAAAGGGAAAGAAGTACATAAATGTTTACGTAATACTAGGAGAGAGATGAAATAGTCGGTGATAATTTTCACGAAAGAAACCCAGTAAATCCATTGAATTTCATAAATATCTTTGAAACGGTTATTAGTTCAATCACGGTAAGAAAATCATCCTCAATATAAATTTAAAATTATTCAAAAGGATTTATTACAATCAATTGCGTATATTTTTCTAAAATAGTCCGGTCAAGTTAGACATTCGAGGTTACATAAAGTCCCAACAAGCTGAATTTCTGTGAAATTGTTCAAAACATAATTATAAACAATGTCTAGAAGTTCCCCATCATTCCCCTGTAAGGAAAAAATTTTATTCAAGGTCAAAGGTAAAAAAAATGAGTTTTTCGCGATTTTCAGCAAAACGGTAAGTTTTATCATAAAAGTACCTCAGACAAAAATTGTAGATCATAAAATTATCAATAAAAAATGTATTAATACTTTTTTTCTTACGAGCCACCGTTTCTGAGATATAACGATTCAAAAAGTTATAAAAGTTGTTATCGTCATAATATGCACACGTTTCCACGCCACCTATGAGGTAGTGTACTTAGCGCGTTTTTTTAACGTGGTTTCCCCAGTGGCCTACTCCACGGGTCAGTTGTGATCCTGTTTAATGTAAAACTATTGCATAATAACGGAAATTTTCAAAGATTGGGAAAGATAAAAGCGATGTAAATTAAAAAAAAGTGTTGAAGTTTATTCGTCTTATTCGTAAGTTTCAAATTCTTGTTCTTCTTCTTCTTCTCCTGCTTCTTCTTCATCTTCATTTTGGATGCAAGTAAATTGCGTCAATAGCGATGTATCGCATGATACTTCGTCGGAGTCAAACGAATCCTCCATTGTTTGTGATTAAATATTAGAGCACGACCGGCCTTGACAATTTGTGCATGCCAAAGAACAAGACAGTCCGACTTTTTTGCAACCACATTTAGCACTGCATCCCTTTTTGCAGTTGCAAAAAATAGTGTTCAGCAGTTTTTCCGGCGCAGGTGGAAGTAAAGTTTGAACTGGCTCTAATATGTTGTTGACCAACTTCCAACCCCAGTCTGTAGGGTCTAGCTGATAACCAAGCCACACTTGAACTTGGTAATATACTCGAAAAAGAAGTTGGTGAGCAGCAACTGAGGTTGGAGGAAGACAAGCTAATTGAACTTGTTTTTTATTTTTAGTATTTTTAACGAAACATGCATATCGATGCTTATCTAAACAGGTAGTTTTTTAGGAGCTCCGTACATAGAAAGAAGAAAGCGGATGCCGTTGGTAATAACTTCTTGTTGAGTTGAATTACTCTTTTTAAAAACTTCAGCTTCTTTTTTTTTTTTTTTTTTTTTTAATATAACAACTCTAGATGTATATACGTGGCGTACTCATGTATATTATGACGATAACAACTTTTATAACTTTATGAATCGTTATATCTCAGAAACAGTGGCTCGTAAGAAAAAAAGTATTGATACATTTTTTATAGATAATTTTATGATCTACAATTTTTGTCTGAGGTACTTTTATGATAAAACTTACCGTTTTGCTGAAAATCGCGAAAAACTCATTTTTTTGACTTTTGACCTTGAATAAAATTTTTTCCTTACAGGGGAATGATGGGGAACTTCTAGACATTGTTTATAATTATATTTTGAACAATTTCACTGAAATTCAGCTTGTTGGGACTTTATGTAACCTCACTCTCATTTTTTGGTCTAAATTGACCGGACTAAAACGTGTAAACAAACAAGTGCACAAGACCAACGGACATCTGTACCTACTAATAATTTTAAGTACTTAAAAAAAAAAATCTTGGTTATCTGGTGGAAGACCACATCACCACATGCCAGAAATGAAAAGTTACGAAGTTACAACTGGAGCCGAGTATACATGATTCAGCGGCGAGTATACACGATTCAACGTCACCAACCCGAGTGTGACGGTTCATGGGGCCTACTCCCTAAGTCCGTCCGTCTTCCCGTCCGTCCGTTCATCCGTCCGTTTGATATTACGATCCATCAAAGAAGTGTAAAAGTTAAATTTTTCGGACGGGCAAAAACACATCGAGAGTAGGGACAACTGGCAAATGATGTTGTCATTCATACTTCGTTCGGGCCCCGAACCAATAATCTATCCGTAGGTGATACGGAGTAAGAAACGCCCGTAACGAAGGCCGAAACTACGGGCTTCGTGCTTAGGGAGTAGGCGCCCTGTTTCGTTCTCTGTTCAGAGAAAATGCAGTGCCTAAAGAAGTTTTCACTTCAAAAATCATTTACTGAAAGCAGTCCAATAGTATTTTAGTATTTTCCAATCATATTATTGATTTTCCTTGTACTATCGACAAAACGAACGCCTTTACACCTTCAAGTTGCTTTTTGTATACTCTGAGTTATTGTAAAAACCTTGCCCCTTGTCCTTTGTTTTACTTTGCCAAGGTACAAATTGCAGCTGCAAGCAAAATTGTTTCAAAATTGGTAAGGCCTAGCGTTTGTCGATGGTACCTCTCTGTCTACCTATATGTCTACAAAAAATACTAGAAACATACATAGCCTTATTGCTGCTGAACCAGGCTTGAGGGAAATCATAATTGTTAACAAGACTACGAAGTTAATATTTGTTGAACATAATAGATTATACTGATTTGGCATTTAATAGCAAATAATAGAACCTAATTGGCACTACCCTAAAATGGTGCTATTATACCTAATCTTATTATCCTACTAAACAATTATTACGGTATTTAAATTAAATGGTAATAATCATACCACAGAATAATACAACTGCAGTAGTTTATCTGGGCAGTGACCTTGAATTACTTACCTACGGCCGCTCGGTAGATAAATCGTAAGCTTCCGTGCGTAACAGCCGCGCACTCGAACTGTTGCCTACCGGTATGCAGGGTGTAAGGAACAGCCCTCCGCAGACTGATGGTGTGAATTCAGTATATCATACTAAGATGACCGGTACATGAAATTATTTCAGGAACGTTATGGGAATCCAATAAACCTGATTTGTTTGTGTTTTTGGGCACAAATGGGAGCGTCTTTTACTGGTTGGGAGGGGTAGGTAATAGGTATGATGCGGTGAGTTTGATGAACTTTGTAGCTAGAAAGAAAGTGAACAGCTGATTTCACGCGTCGTTCGTTAGAGTATTTCAACATCCATTAATGGTTTTTTTTTGCTGTTTTTTTACATAAATAGAGTGCTGCGAACACATTGGAATAAAGAAAATGTAACTGAAAAAACTCTCGTCTGTCTGTCTGTCCATCTGTCACAGCCAATTTACTCCGAATCTAATGGCCCGATTTAGTTGAAATTTGGTACACATATGGATTTCTGTGTACCAAACTGTACCGTGTGACATATCAAATGAAAGGGCTTACTATGAAGGTCTCGAATATATTTTTTTTATAATTTTAAAATAAACAGTTGACTTATTTAAGAAAATAGACGAAAATTGACCATTGCCCCCCCCCCCCCCCCCTATCTCCGAAACTACTGATCCTAAAATTTTGAAAAAAATACAGAAAATAGGTCTATCTGCAGATTACAGGAAAACCTATAAGAAGTTTGTGGTCTCAAAATAACATGGTAAATCTCTCAATATTGTGAGTACAAACTTACATTTACTGTTGGAATGTATGGGAGAACATGTTTTTCAACTATAATGTTAAGTTAAGTAAAAAAGGAGTTACCAGAAATTTTTGGTTTCATGTGGCAGTGCTATAGGCACCCTTCAAAATTATTATATAAAGATAACGTTTTGGAATCTGCAGTCGGATGCCAACAAGGGGATCCTCTCGGGCCAGTCATTTTCAGTTTAGCTATCCATCCCATAATACAAAAACTAAATTCAAAATTTAATGTGTGGTATTTAGATGATGGAACACTAGGAGGTGACGTAGACACCGTTCTAAAAGATTTTCAGTTCCTAAAGCAGCAGTTCCAATCTATCGGCCTTGAGCTTAACAACTCCAAATGCGAAATTTACCTTTGTGACAATACCGACAGACAATCAACTATACAGAAGTTCAATTCAATAGCCCCAGATATTAAAGTTTTGGATAACAGTTCACTGCACCTCCTAGGTTCCCCAATTTTAGAAGACAGTTTTTCAGCATTCGTCGATGATAAAATTAAACATTTTAACGATATTTCGGATAGACTTTCTAAAATTAATTTACACTCTGCATTCACACTTATCAGATATTGCTGTTTCGGTCCAAATTTTATGTATTTTCTCCGCTCTTCCTCTTTATGGAAGGAGCCATACCTTTTAGACAAAATTGATCATATTATTCGAAGTACCCTTACATCAATTTTAAATGTGGCATTGGACGACCGCGCGTGGCTGCAAGCCACACTACCCATTCGTTTTGGTGGGCTCGGCGTCCGCAAAATTTCTAGTGTAAGCTTACCGGCGTTCCTGTCCTCGGTCCACAGCACCAAAGAGTTAACCACAAAAATCTTAGCCTCTTCTCAGGTTGACTCTGACGTGCCGTGTTTGTCCGATGGTGTGAACGCCTGGAAAGTGGCTTGCCCGGATACGGTTCAGCCAGAGAACCCATCTTCCCAGAGACAGTGGGATGAGCCGCTCTGTAGGTTGGTACGGTATAATCTTATTAATACGTCCACCAATACTGCAGAGCGTGCCCGCCTGCTGGCTGTGGGTGAATGGGAATCGGGCCTCTGGCTTCAGGCACTACCGTCACCCAACATAGGCACTATGCTGAGTGACACCACATTCCGGCTCGCTACATGTTTGCGTTTGGGGGCTCCTTGCGGGGCTCCGCATCGCTGTCAGTGCGGTGAAGGAGTCGACTGCCTCGGACACCATGGCCTATCCTGCAGCAAAAGTGCTGGCCGGATGGCACGACACGCCAGCATTAACGACATCATCCGTCGGGCTCTTGTCACCGCCGGGGTGCCAGCTGTTTTAGAACCTAATGGCCTGGCGCGCGACGATGGGAAGAGACCAGACGGAATGACCATAATGCCTTGGAAGTTGGGTAGGCCTTTGGTGTGGGATGCAACCTGTGTCGACACCCTCGCGCCATCCCATCTTCCTAGCACGGCGTGCTGCGTTGGAGCGGCTGCTGCAGGTGCAGAAAACCTCAAACGGCGCAAATATAACAGCCTTATTGGAAGCTATTTGTTTGAGCCGTTTGGGGTTGAAACACTAGGGCCTTGGGGTCCGAGTGCTCATCGAGTATTTCGGGACATCGCCAAGCGGTTGGTCGACTCCACACGGGACCAGAGAGCTGGCCTATTTTTGGCCCAAAGAATTAGCATTGCCATCCAGCGTGGCAATGCCGCCAGTCTTTTGGGCACTTTTCCCACTGACAGCGATGCGGACGAATTTTTTGATGCCCTATGAGCTCTTTTTTTTTTATTTTTTTTTTATACCTACTTGTACATAGTATAAATAACAAAGTGAATGAAAACTTGCAATAGGGAAAAAAAAAAAAAAAAAAAATGTTAAGTTTGTTCTTGGGATAATTTCATACCAACTACGGAACCCTTCATTGTGCGCAGTCCGACACGCACTTGTCCGGTTTTCTATAAAGATAAACTACCTACTGTAACATTTTTATACTGTGGTCGTACGGATGCCGTTCACTGATTGGCCAGTAAATAGGTTCATAAATCTAGCATATAATATTAAATAGGTAAATAATATAAGGTCGAGTTTGCACGCACTGTTGACATGTTAATTCTTGGTCATTTAAATATCATAAAGACAATATATATTGTCCGTCTGTCGGCTTGTATGCTATTCTATTTCATGTTACCTGTATTGATAATTATGTTGTTATAATTGATACAGTTTGTGATTGGAAATATGGTATTTAAGGAATGAGAGACCCAACCCTTTCAGGCAGTGTATTGTTTTCAAACTTTGATCATAAAGACGGTCCTTGTATGAACAAACTGATTTGTAGTCTATACACATAGGTACCGTTTATAAATATAATACAGTTCTTATATATGATTAACTATCTTCTACGTATACCAATCCGTACAAGTTTTTAACGTCGCTAATCTAACTAAGTGACGTAACTGGGGGTCTACTCCCTAACTCCGTCCGTCCGTCCGTCCGTCTGACATTACGATACATCAAAACAAGTGTAATAGTTAAATTTTTCGGACGGGCAAAAGCACATCGGGAGTATAGACAACTGTTAAATCATGTTGTCCTACATACTTCGTTCGGGCCCTGAACGGATCATCCATCCATAGGTAATACGGAGTAGGAAACGCCCGTAACGAAGGCTGGAACTACAGGCCACCAGATTCGAAGAAAATTTTACAGGGCAAGCTATTCGGTATCGATTTTTGCATTATCATGGGGACCGTAAGGCATAGGTACAGATACGCCGATTAGACAGATCAATTCGACTTGGAAAATGTATCAAATTGCTATAGTTAGGTCGGCTATCGGCTTAGTCCAAAATGTCGGATACGTCAGTTAGTTAAATTAGCGACGATATAATAATGCTAGAATATTATTGCATATTCCCATCTCTTTAACATCAACACCAAATCTGGGTTCTATAGGAATACAACCTTGACAACTAGTAGGCATTTATTACTCACCAATCAATCTGCCTAGCCTTTTCCCAACTATGTCGGGGTCGGCTTCCAGTCTAACTGGATGTAGCTGAACACCAGTATTTTACATGGAGCGACTGCCTATCTGACCTCCACAACCCAGTTACTAGGTAATACCCCTTGGTAAGACTGGCTGTCATGCAGACTTTCGGGCTTCTGACGACCCGTAACGACTGCCAAAGATCCACGAATAACAGCTGGGACCAACGGCTTAACGTGCTTTCTGAGGCACGGAGGAATCTCGGTATGTAAAGATGGTCACCCATCCACTGACCAACCCCGGCAAGCATTTATTACTCACCAAACCAACTTTAATATGAACTTTACATTATTCACACGTAGAATGCGCGCTCCATGTCTATACATAGGTCCCATAGCTCGCTGGAACTGGTCTCGAATGTGGATCAAAGCACAATGTCAACAGCTGGCCGAACTTTAAGCTTTACACGTAGCAAACCAGCTTTAAGTTTAGTTAAACGAGGGAAATAGTTTGTTTGAGGTTTCTGTTTTCCATATATATTTTGATATATATTTTTCCTTTTGATAGCGGCTGTCGTAACTTTCTAAATTGTCAAAATTTGTATAGTAATGTGTGGAAACTGTTTTGGATTATGTATTGCTATTTTGTACCGTTTTCTTATTATATTGTATTTGTTTGTTTCCCAAATAAAATAAAATAAAATAAAATATTATTTAGTGTGTTTTGGTTCTCAGGGGACTTATTTAATCACACTAATATTAAAAAGGCGAAAGTTTGTGTTGGACTAATTTTGATCAAATTTGCACTGGATTAACACATAGGCTACTTTTTATCCCGATCTACGCGGGTGAAATCACGGGGTGCAGCTAGCACAATCGTAATAGGTAAATGGCACATATTGTGTTTTCCGAATAATTTGCTGTTTTTACGGTTCCGTGCCTACCTCAAAAGGTGTAATGGAACCCTTATAGGATCACTTTGTTGTCCGTCTGTTTCTCTGTTTGAAGGTATCATGTTGAAATTAATATCAAATACTGGTCTACGGTCGCTTGGAGCTCTTAAAAAATTAAGCTTCTAAGTCAACGCAATAAAAAAATACGGCCATATAAGCGACATTTTTATACATACTCGCAAATAAATCAAAACCTATAATAATAGGGTACTTACTTCCCGTTGACCTAGAGCCATGAAATTTGGCAAGAAGGAAGGTCACACAGCACAAAAAAGTCCAAAAAAATTTAATTTGTAGTTTTATCACACATTTTTTTTTGTGATTGCAAACTTACATTTGCAGTTGGCGAATTGACAGAGACGTTATTCGATATATGGGAGAACATGTTTTTCAATTATAACGTTAAGTTTGTTTTTGGGATAAATTCACCCCAACTACGGAACCCTTCATTGTACGTGGTACGATACGCACTTTTCGTGTTTTTTCTAAAAATTTTGACTAAAATGCATAAAGTGCGGGGGGGAGGTATGATTCTCCCCTGTTAGATGATGTTCAAAGATGCATTTGGAACAGCAGCCTTGTCGCTAAATAGATTATGAGTTTACTAACATGAGTATAAGTTATGTTTTTGTTTTCTTTTTGCTCAGTAACCCATAAGGATAAGGATGTTGCTTATCCGATTTTTTTTTTTATTGGTATATTATTTATTAGTCGTTTCTAGGTTTGAAATCGAACTATGCATTGTTTTGCATTGGAAACCTGCAATCAAACAATTACTCAACAACTAATGTCTTATCAAATCCTGGCTTTCAGGTCCAAGCCCTTATCTCAAACCATAACCAACCGTTAAAATACCAATTAAAACGTTACAAGTAACAACAATAAATTAGCAATTTTCTTCAAACAATTTATATCCCAATTTATGTACAAACTCAGATACCATTTTAAGTTGTAAACGACAACCGTGTAACAACATAATAGGCTTTAACTTACATAATTAATTCTCGCTAGGTATTGCCACCACAAATTAAAATTTAGTATACATTATATTGATTTATATTCAGTAATGACATTGCGAATAGTTATAATAATATGGCTAGTAATTGGTGTGGGCAATCAGCACGCCTACCAAGCCTTGTATGGGCTAGCCTAAACACTAGGCGCGGTGTCGACGATTTTAAAATTAATCTGCTGGTAATAAAATTGATGGCAACACTATATCATTAGTGTCAAATGACCAGGTTTTTTTCTATCCTTGTTACTAGCCAAATACCACAAGGTGAAACCTAAGAAGAGAAGCTAAGAGTGTAGAGCTCGTGGCTAAGTAATAACAGCCGCATGGGTCGACCCATCAGATTAAGCTACGCTTGCCACGGTTGGTCCGTGGATGGGTGACCATTTTTACCTACCGAGACTCCTCCGTTCCTCGGAAAGCACTTTAAGCCGTTGGTCCCGGCTGTCATTTGTGGATCTTTGACTGTCGTTGGGGGTCGTCAGAGGCCTAAAAGTCTGACCACCAGTCTTACCAAGAGGTATCGTATTATACCTATCGTATAATACCCAGTTTCTGGGTTGTGGAGGTAAGTTAGGCAGTCGATTCATGTAAAATACTGGTATGCAGCTGCAGCCGGTTAGACTGGAAGCCGACCGCAACATACTTAGTTGGGAAAAGGCTAGGCAGATTGATTGATTGATTTTCAAGGTGTAACTTAAATAACGCACAACTTCTTAAGGGGTCATTATACTCATAATTATGAACAACTTTTACTATGGGACCAAACCTGAAATCGCGAAAGAAAAATCTGTTGTTCCCTGCATTTTGACGAGTTATGCGAACATAAATGTAGGGAGCAGGTGATTTTTGTAGGTGTACACGTGTTACTGAACGTGAACATGGACGATGCAACAAATACGTTGCTTATAGGGTAAGCATTGTTAAGTTGATTAAATTAAAGTTTGAATTATATTGTTCAGTAGTCATATTAACTTATATATCTTTTGCCAAGTAAATTCAAATATGAGATCATCTTATATACAGGGTTACTTGTAATTCGACGTATTCCTTGCAGGACGTCGTAGTAGGGTTAAAATGCAACAAATTAAGCCACCAAATGTTCTAACGAAATGCAATAGTTTTTGAGTTAGTTAGATTTTTAGTTTTTTTATGAAAAATACAATTCATAAATTATAAATAATTTAAAAAAAATTAATTTATAATTTTTTTTTTTAATTTTTTTTTTTTAATTTTAATTTTAAGTAATTTTAAATTGCACCGTAAACGGTGCAATTTTACTGGAATTTAAGTTATTAACATAGCTGATGCCGTAGCAAATCTTTGTTAAAAATTAAAAGTTTTAAAATGCCTAAAAGTTTGGCAAAGATCACTAATTAAACATTTTATTTTTCGTAATTTATAGTTTTCTAAGACAAATTTCCAAAAAAAAACTGGATTTCGGTAGGTTTCGGGTGGCTTAATTTGTTGCATTTTAACCCTATGACGTCATGTAAGGAATACGTCGAATTACAAGTAACTCTGTATATCTTAAATGAGAAGCAATGTTATCCTTTCGAAATCGTCAGCCATTACAAGCTTTGCAAAATGATATTATCATTTTGCAAAGCTTGTAATGGCTGACGTTTTTCAGGAGAAGCCTGTGAAGTGGTCACAACTATAACAAATTACGTATAAAAACTAGCAAGGAGTGACGTCATACCACGTTTTAACTCAATGTATCGCCGTAATCTATTGATTACATAAAAAAAAATACAAGTCCAATTTTTTTAAATATTCTACATGACGGACAAAAAAAATGTTTAGTCATCATACCTTTGCTTATGGTCAAGCAGGCGATAAAACTAGGAAACATACCTTATTTTTGTAGTTTCTAAATTGCATCACTTTCACCAAATACCGATACATCCCACATAAAAGCATTAAAGTCAATCTCTGATCGCCGCAACGTCTCGTTTGCTAATGAGTTATTGCAATAATGATCTATGCCGAGGCTTTGATGGCTATAGTGCACCTGTAAAGTAACGTGTTTATGCCTTCAGAATTAGAAGGCAAATATTGTGAAACTTTATCAATGAAATGTCTAAATCGCCCTTCCTAACTATATAATATTGTTACCCTTTCACGCTAAAACGGCTGAACAGATTTGGTTGAAATTTGGCACATGGGTAGACCATGAGCTGGAGAAGGGCATAGGCTACTT
This sequence comes from Cosmia trapezina, assembly GCA_905163495.3. Lineage (NCBI taxonomy): Eukaryota > Metazoa > Arthropoda > Insecta > Lepidoptera > Noctuidae > Cosmia > Cosmia trapezina. The sequence continues at coordinate 14,444,805 of LR991042.1, forward strand.
TTCATGCTGGATCGCAGATGAAGTTGCCTCGAAATTCTAATACCAGCAGAGACACTCAATAAAATACAGAAAGAAACTGGAGGATAATGATCATCCTGATGCAGGAAGACTCGATTCGGAAGACGAGTACTTAACCAGATGGTTTGGCGTTACTTGAAAGACCTCCATATCCAGTAGTGAACTAATGCAGTTGTTTGATCTTGTTTAGCAATGAATGAGGTCATTAGCACTGTTTCATCATTCATCATTTCAGCAGAAAGACGTCCACTGCTGCACATTCGCCTCCCACAAGCACTGCCATTTCGACCGGTTCTATGCTTCCCGCATCCAGCGGATTCCTGCGGCTTACACAAGATTATCGGTCTACATTGTGGGAGACCTTCCAACGTTACGTCTTCCGGTACGCGGCCGCCACTCCAGAACCTTTCGGCCCCATTGGCCATCAGGGGGGCTAAAACGGCCACTTTGGCAGAATCCTAATAGGATAATAGGTATTATGAATCATATTTGAAATCGTAAAACGGTCACAAACTGACAATTCATAATTTATCTGCGTACAATTCTTATCACTCAATTCATATGTTTGACAGTTTTGTATGGAGGTTCGTAAAATGGTCCACAAATTATGAATTGCTTTATTGATGTTTAATGTCAAATACGTCAAATAGCACAATCATAATAAATTGCTGGGAACTCAGGAAATGAATCGCTTTTAGAGGAATTGCTTAATGTGGCCGTTTTAGGCCCGCTGTTCTGCGAATGTGCCCTGCCCACTGCCACTTTATTTTGACAATTCTTCGAGCTATGTATATATATATGCTTGACTCTCCTGCGGATCTCTTCAAAATCTATGAGAGACTTATTTATAAGCGACTCAGGGATTATGCTGAGACAAAGGGCCTTATTCCTAACGAGCAGTTTGGTTTTCGAACCCAACACTCTTGCGTACAACAGGTCCACCGTATAGTCGAGCATGTCAGCGCTGGTTTCCAGCGCGGTGCGATGACTGGTGCTGTTTTCTTCGATATAGCGAAAGCGTTTGACAAAGTCTGGCACAACGGCTTATTATGTAAGCTTTACAAACTTGGTGTGCCAGATCGTCTCGTGCTCATCTTACGGGACTTTTTGTCAAACCGCACCTTTCGCTATCGTATCGAAGGAGCGCTTTCCTCTCCCCACCCTATTCGCGCAGGGGTCCCTCAGGGCTCTGTGCTTGCTCCCTTAATTTTCACACTTTTTACTAGCGACATCCCGCGTAGCGAGAGGGCACAGTTGGCTCTGTTCGCAGACGATACGGCCATCTACTACAAGGGCATGGTTCGCGACTCGATCTCTCGCACTCTCCAAACCGCTGTCGATGCACTCGCCAAGTGGTTTCGCAAGTGGAGAATCGAAGTCAATCCCGATAAAAGCCAAGCTGTTCTCTTTACGAGACAGCGAAGCAAAAACTGTAAACCCCCCCGCCCGATCACCATGTTTGGCAAGCCGATCCCTTGGGAGAAGCGAGCCAAATATCTAGGTGTGACGCTCGATGAGCACCTTACGTTTTCAGAGCACATAAAGAAGGCTCGTTCGCGGGCCTACTTTGCTCTTGGTAGACTCCATTCGGTTATGAATGCACGCAGCAAGTTGTCCCTTAAGTGCAAGTTGCGTATTTATACAGCGTGCATTCGCCCCATCATGACCTTTGCGGGCCCAGTCTTTGCTCACGCAAAGTCCCACCACATCCATAGGATGCAGACCCTTCAAAACCGTTGCCTCCGAAAGGTAACGGGAGCCCCTTGGTTCGTTCGGAACGATAACCTCCATTTAGACCTTAAAATCCCGACCATCCGTCAATTCTTGAAACGCCTTTCCAAGCGTTTCTTTGACTCTGCCGCGAAGCACCGCAACCCTCTGGTTGTCGCGTCCGCTAATTATGTCCCCTCTAGAATCAGTATAGTCCGCCGTCCGCGACTTGCACTCTCTGAACCTGATGACCCTATTACCCTCCTCCAGGAAAGTAGTAGTGCTACTAGTACTCTAGTACGCAAACACAGATCACAAAAATCATCATTCCGACCTCGCCGCCGAGGTCCTCCGCGTAGACGAACTTTCCCTGTAAATGTAAATTCATCTCCCTTGATCGGTAATAACGAGCCAGCTGGTGGCGTAGCTGAGCCTTGTTAATAATAATAACCCCGATTTGAGCCAGCCAATTGTACCTTGCTGTCCTCTCTTAGTCAGCGACGCCCTAAGCCGAGGTCCGTACCCCACAGAGGGTGCCCTTAGTGCGCAGTCGCTTAGTTTATAAGTAAAAACATGCCCCTGGCTGGAGGCTTTGAGTTCGCTTAAGGCACCCACAGGATAGTCCGGTTAAGCAGTCTCGACCCCAAGTGGTCACACTGCGAGATGCCATACCAAAAAAAAAAAAAAAAAAAACGGATCTCTTCATTTCTGATTCGATCACGTAAGGAAACTCCAAGCATAGCCGTCTCCATTGTTTTTTTGTGACTTTTAGCCTTCTAATAAGGCTCATTGTGAGCGACCACGTTTCAGTGCCGTAGGTCATCACTGCAAACCGTCGTCGTCGGGTTTCGTTCCCTTCCCGTGCTTGTCCTCGGGGACTTCAACGCCAAGAATGTGGCTTGGGGTTCCCGGTGTACGGACACACGGGGCAGGATGGTGGAGGACTGGGCTCTGGAGACAGGCCTGGTCGTCCTAAACCGGGGTTCTGTCCCCACGTGTGTGCGGATGCGGGGCGAGTCGGTGGTGGACATCTCGTTCGCCAGCCCCGCTCTGCTGCCGCACGTGGTTGACTGGCGCGTCATGGAGGGGGTGGAGACCTATTCCGATCACCGGTACATCCGGTTTGATGTCTCCGCCCATACCTCGAGCGCGCCGGTCCGACAGGCCCCGAGTGGTCCGCGGTGGGCGCTGAAGAAGCTGGACCGGGAGCTCCTCCTGGAAGCCTCGATCGTGCAGGCCTGGGTGTCACCACCGGACAGGCCTGCCGACATCAACGACGAGGCGGAGTGGTTCCGGGAGGCCATGTCCGAGGTGTGCGACGTGGCAATGCCCCGGGTCCAGTCCAGTCGCGCCTTTCGCCAGGTGTATTGGTGGTCGCCGGAGCTGACGGCTCTGCGCGAGGCGTGCGTCGCCGCGCGACGCCTGTACACCAGGCACCGCAGGCTCCGTATCCGCCCTCCGGATACGGAAGCCATTCAGGCGGAGCTGTACGAGGGGTACAGAGCGGCGAAGACCGCCCTCCGAGCGGAGATCTTGCGGTCCAGGGATCTGGGCCGCGAGGAGTCGCTGGAGACTCTGAACAGAGACCCATGGGGGCGCCCCTACAAGTTGGTGCGGGAGAAACTCCGCCCATGGGCGCCCCCGCTGACGCAGAGTCTCCGGCCCGAGCTCGTGGAGGACGTGGTGAGCGCTCTGTTCCCTTCGCGAGGGGAACATACTCCCCCGCCTATGGCTCCGCCTCATGCGGTGCCCGCTGCGGACCACGACACCGACGGCGACGTTGATGCTCCGGAAGTGACCGAGGTAGAGTTGAGAGCGGCGGTACGTAGGCTCAGTGCCAAAAATACCGCCCCAGGACCCGACGGCTTACCTGGAAGAGCCTGGGTTCTGGCCTTTGGGGCTCTCGGGCCTCGACTAGGGGGGCTCCTAAGCGCATGCTTGGAGAGGGGCCAGTTCCCACTTCGCTGGAAGACGGGGAAACTGGTCCTCATTAAGAAGCCGGGGCGCCCTGCGGACTCTCCGTCCGCTTACCGGCCCATCGTGCTGCTCGACGAGGTGGGCAAGCTCTTTGAAAGAGTAATTGCAGACCGCCTCGTCGGGTGGCTGGTGCAGGAGGGGCCGGATTTGGCGGAGAGCCAGTTTGGTTTCCGCAAGGGGCGCTCTACGGTGGACGCCATCATGCGCGTGCGAGCCCTCACGACGGGGGATGCAGTGGCCCGGGGTGGGGTCGTCTTGGCGGTGTCCCTAGACATCGCCAACGCCTTTAATACCCTGCCCTGGAGTTGCATCAGGGAGGCATTGCGGTATCACCGGATGCCGACCTACCTCTGTCGGTTGGTCGAGGCCTATCTGACGGACAGGGCCGTCATCTACCCCGGTCATCAGGGAGAGTGGAACCGGCGAGAGATGTCGTGCGGTGTCCCACAGGGATCGGTCTTGGGGCCGCATCTGTGGGACATCGGTTACGACTGGGTGCTGCGCGCCGACCTCCCTAGCGGCGTCAGCGTAGTATGTTACGCTGACGACACGCTGGTCCTGGCGCAGGGGAGGTCGCACCAGGCGGCGGCTGAACTAGCGACACGCGGGGTTGCGATAGTCGTGGAGAGGATCCGGCAGTTGGGACTCGAGGTGGCCTTGCACAAGTCTGAGGCCATGTGTTTTCATGGTCCTCGGAATGCGCCACCGTCGGGTTCCGAAATAACGGTGGGAGGGGTTCACATCGGAGTCGGGTCGACGATGAAGTACCTGGGACTCGTCCTCGACAGCCGGTGGAACTTCGTGGAGCACTTCCGACGTTTGGCTCCCAGACTGGCACGGGCTGGGGCTGCCTTGAGGCGGCTCCTGCCCAATCTGGGGGGTCCAAACGCCTCCTGCCGGAGGCTCTACGCGGGGGTCGTGCGGTCCATGGCCCTTTACGGAGCACCGGTGTGGGCGCGTTCCCTAAGGCTGGGACCAGCCGGCAGGTTGAACGCGTCCCAGAGGGTCATGGCCATCCGGCTAGTCCGGGGATACCGCACGGTCTCCCGGGAGGCGGCGAGCCTCCTTGCCGGATTGCCGCCGTGGGATCTGGAGGCAAAGGTCCTCGCGCACGTGTGGGAGTGGCGCGAGGAGGCGAAGCGCCGGGGCGTAACTCCGCTGCCGCGAGAAATCACGGTACAGCGGACAGAGCTCCGGCGGGATCTCATGGCGGCATGGAGAGCGCGACTGTCGCAACCCAGCGCTGGGCACGCCACAATTGCGGCGATAAGTCCCCTCTTTGAGGAGTGGTTAGAGAGGCGCCACGGCGTCCTCACCTTCCGCCTGACGCAGGTCCTCACCGGACATGGTTGTTTCGGGAGGTACCTGTTTCGCATAAGGCGGGAGGAAACGCCCGGGTGTTATCATTGTGTGGATCGCCCGGAGGACACGGTGGAGCATACAGTGGAGGTCTGCCCGGCTTGGGCAGAGCACCGCCGTGTTCTCACGGAGGCGATCGGCGGCGGCGATCTCTCGCGTCCGAGCCTGGTCCAGGCCATGGTGCGGAGCGAGAGTGCATGGGAGGCCGTCACCTCCTTCTGCGAAGCAGTTATGCTCGCGAAGGAGGAGGCGGAACGCGTGAGGGAGAGGCAGCCTCACGCCCTCAGTCGCCGCAGGAGACGCCCTGGGCGGCGGGAATCGCGGGGCGATTTCCGGCCACCGTAGGCGCGGGCCTGCGGACGGTGAGCAGCGGGTAGCTCGCCGTCCGGTAAGGACCAGGCCCGAGTCGACGGCGCGTTGTGTTCCACGCGCGCCTCAAAGAGATGTCAGCAAGTGACGGGGTCCAATAGGGCCGACGCCGCGGGGGTCAGAGCGGGAGAAGTTATTTGATGATTTCCCACCCTCAAAAAAAAAAAAAAAAAAAAAAAAAGGTCATCACTGCACTATTTACTATACAGTATTTTGCTGCTTCCTCGAGCTCGTGGCTAAGTAATAAGAGCCGCATGGTCCATCCATCAGGTTAAGCTACGCTTGCCGGGGTGGTCCGTAGATAGGTGACCATCTTTACATACCGAGACTCCTCCGTGCCTCGGAATCTTTTACTGCAGCCCACTCGAAAGGAGAGACTTATCTTTCGCCTCTTTCTCTTCAAAACTTTTATCCCTACCAAGGAAAAGCAAAACTAACATTGATATTAATAAGTTTAATACGAAATTAACACAGACATTAGGCGTGCCTTTCTCTCTGACCCCTTACCTTGACTCGCCGCGCCCTGCGGCTTGCATTCCGGTCACACGTCACAAGCGCCCGCGCACTATATTTGTTTTCTATAGATTATATTGTTATAATTATCTGGTGTTACGGGCACACTTGTGATTGAGGCCTCCGGCTTTGATTGGCGTCAATGTTGGTATGAGCTATGTAGATACGAGTATTTTGGCGTGATAGCATTAGATACATGTATATGGCGTTGGTCGAGCCTAAATTTGTTTCGTTGGAGTGTAAAGATTGTGCAAATTCTAATCCAATTTTTTCTTCTTAGGTGACACAAAAACCTTTGTTTCGTAAAGAGATAACTTTTCATATTTTAAACCCCTGGTGCTACAGCTTTCTTATTGAAAACTAGCTGCACCCCGCTATTATTATTATTATTTAAATTGCCTCTGACATATCTCGGGACCCTGGGGTCCCGTACCTTTGGAAGGCGTACGAGGGGCCGAAGCCAACTGGCAGAGGCCCCTTAGACAACTTTAAATGTCGGGAAGGTACCAGCCGATTATCCCTGTATGCACTATGCAAGTGGCCAAGTGCACCCAAGGGCAACCCCCGGTTGGTGCTGGACTGTTGCAGAACATGGAAACAAAACATATTGGGCTATGGGTTTGGGTGGCTATAGTGGATTCGGTACCTTGAACTATGGTAGAACTATGTTCCATTTTTTTTTTTTTTTTTTATATACTTGCTGAAAGCCATTATTTATCATTAGCTGCGCCCCGCGGTGAACCCGCGTAGACCGGCATAAAAAGTAGTATATGTGTTAATCCAGGGTATAAGCTATCTAGATCCCAAATTTCACACAAATCGGTCCAGCTGTTAGAGCGTGAAGAAGTAACAAACATACAGACATACACATACACACTCACAAACTTTCGCCTTTATAATATTAGTGTGAAGTGTGATAGAACGTTCTAAAAGAATATAAGAAAGTAAAGAATGGTGGGTTCTTGTCATGGTCTAGGATTTTGCACTCTACCTCGTGGCGACCCCTTAATGATTCGGTCATCTAGGAGAGGTCCCCCTACGCAACCTCCACTGGGGGGTCTATCTAAGTATCTATCAAGTACCCACGCAACCAGGTTCATACAATTCAAATTACCGATCATAATCTATCATTTTGCATACAATTATAAAACGCAATCAATTTTTGACATAATACATAACATTTAATTGAAAAAAGAACTTTCAGTTGATCTAATCAAAGATTTAATTAATTAGTTAAGCATTTAAATGATTGGCAAATTGCAGTTTTCTTGTCATGTTATTAAATGTTTTTAATGAACAATCGAATAACTAGATACCCGGTTAGATATCGTATCGAATCAGATCTAACTGCCCAGCCTGAAAGCGTGATATCTAAATCAAATAAATTAACAACTACAAACAAGCCTCAAGCCGGATACATAATTTAAAAATAATAAATCAGTTTTTAATCAAACTTCATTAGTGGTGTTATTTGTATTTTGTTATACGTGTCTACTTTACGAGATATGATTTCGAAATTAAGGTACACTATTCATTGCTGCATTGATACTCAACAAATATAAAGGCAGTTGTACAAAAACCGCAGCAGAATTCGCGATATGAATTTTCATGATTCGATTTCGAGCGAACAGCCATGCTTGGGTCACGTTGAAATGATTTAGTTTCAATATTCACAAACGTCGGTGTAAAAGCGGCTGTCAACCACCGCTTAATTTATACCGATTGGTCCTTGTTTATTTATTTGTGCTTATGTAATAAACCCAGTGATTTTGCAAGGGAATTTATTTTAATGCTATGCGTAAGCGTTAAGAGGATATATCGAAGCGTGGTTTAGCTCAGTGTGTTAGTGAAATGGTGTTATGGCTGTGTATTTTGACGCGCGATATAGAAGACTCACGCGCTTCGTTTAAATGTAGATTTATGATAAAATGCTATAGGTAGTTGAAATCAATTTTTAGTTTAGTAAGTTCTTAACATCTTTAAATACCTTCGATTTAAAGCAAATTTTACTGCACAATAAGGAACTGTTTACGTATAGCCTTATAAAACAGAAAATAGACGGTGCTACTTTAGATTTTTCTATAAAAAAAATCAAATACCTAATCGTATTTCGGTTTTAGTACAGCAGTAGACAATACAGTCAAATAACACATAATAGAAAATCCAAATGATTTAACCATATACATTTGGTTTTATAGGAATTTTAAAAACACAAAATTATTGATATATCCCCTTAATATATGGGTATTTTTGTCTTTAAAACATTACGACCTTTGTTTAGTTGCAGTGGTTCGACTGATTGACGGACTGAGTGACTAGGATACGTCATGTTGTCTCGTTAACTAAATTGCAAGTCAATTATGTGATAAAAACGTAATGTGCTCTTACCAGGATATGGACGACAATATGTACCTATTATTAATATCAATATAATAGCTTTATTATTTACAATCATTGAGTTACATCAAGATTGATGCCTTTTCTCAACTATGTTGGGGTTGGCTTCCAGTCTATCCGGATGCAGCTGAATACCAGTATTTTACATGGAGCGACTGCCTATCTGCCCTACAACCCAGTAACTGGGTAATACGATACCAATTGGTAAGACTGCTTGTCAGACTTTCGGGCTTCTGACGACCCGTAACGACTGTCAAAGATCCACGAATGACAGCCGGAACCAACGGCTTAACGTGCTTTCCAAAGCACGGAGAAGTCTCGGTACCCATCCACAAACCAACCCCATCAAGCGTAGCTTAACCTGATGGCTCGACCCGTGCGTCTGTTATTACTTAGCCACGAGCTCCTCATCAATCAAACTCATGTTTCACTAAGACTAGGCGACATCTAAATGAATTCATAAATAAAAGCGTGCTCTTCGATTTTCAACTTTTTCAACAAAAAATTCAACAGCCAGTGAGTCTTTACTAGCTTGATCCGTTTAAAGATAAAAATAATAAAGCCAGCTTCGATGTTATTTTAAAAAAAAAAAATTCTTCATATAAATCCCGCATAAAACTAAAATTTTATTAAGTGCCCAGACTAATGCCTCGCATTAAAATCATTTATGTGAGCAATTAATACGCTTAGCTGGATGTTTTCCTACGTTAGAAGTAGCCCTTAGGCGGTGCGCCTGCGGTGTTCTATGGCAAATGGGTTAAGACACGCTACACCCATTCTTGTGTACTAAGCGTTATTTGTATGAGAACTTTACTGTATCAAGAATTCAAGAACCAGTGAGCAACCAAAATGGATTCTGAATTTACGACCACAATTTTATTAAGATTTTACATTAACACAGAATGGCCACTAAATATTTTATTGCTCCACAATTCAAGGAAAAGCTAGTTTAACTAAGTCTATTTATTTACAATTTAAACTTTAATTTATTATGCAATTTGTCTAGATATGTAATTAATGAACATAAATTACAGTTGCAGGTCATGCGAATACTCAATACTCAATAATAAGTAGTTAGTTTAGTGAATTATATGAATTCCAACAAAAAAGGCTACCTAGCCTTTGCATTAATACCACTGTATCTTTAAATCTTAAAGGTGCAAACACATCAATAAACATTTGCTAGATGCAATGCATGCATGCCTCCAAAATGGAACACTCAATGCAAAGTATCAATCTAAGTTAGTATGTTCCGTGTCGAATTGTCGATGTATACTCACCCTAACTTATTACTGTGGCAATATAGCTTCAAGCTAAGTAATAAAACATGCATCTATCCTGTTCAGTACTGCTTTAAGTATTGTTTATCACGTGAGGCACATTAGTAGCCAAATGCCTTCACATATTACTAATTCTACTGTTTACAGGCTAAACTGTTTTGGCAGAATTTTAGATAAACATGTTTACATTTTCTTCGACACTAAACTATGGGGCGAAACTTGCCTTACGCACTTTCTCGAAATACTCGTGATAACAAAATATGTTGTTATTACGAGTATTTCGACTGGTTCTTTATTACTTCACCATAAAGTGGTATCTAAACGGCCCCTAATACAGTACGACAACGATCAAAGTTTCCATTGTTTAACTTCGGAAAAACCGAAATATAACGAATAAACTGTGGCCGACGACCAATAGAAATTGATTTATATTCCCACCTAAATTATTATAGATTGACGCCACAGACTAGAAAAAAAAGAAGGACTCCGCGCCACGGGTATCGAAAGTGAAGCACCGTACCGAGGCATGTTTGTACAAACGTCATACTTAGGTACTGTGCTTCACTTTCGATATGCGTGTCGCGGAGTCCTTATTTTTTTTCTAGTCCGTGATTGACGCACTAATTCCGTCACCTCCTTATTGGCCCAGTCACATTTAACTCGGCAAAGTTCGGTTTTCCGAAGATTAACGATGGGACCTTTGAACGTTGTCGTACTGTAGCACATTTCGAGCGTCCTACTAATTCATGTGCTACCAAGGAACTGTCAATTACCAACAATGTAAGTAGTATTATCCAACCTTCTCTCTTATCTTCGTATCGTATAGTAAATGTCGCCAGCAAAATACTGTTCGTTTGTTGAACTCCTTAATTATCAGCCGATGGGATGTATTGCATCCTTAAAGGCTTAATTACGTACGCAAAAGGTTCCCGCTAAACTCGATTGACGCAGTTTCTATGGCTATCCGCGAATGCGTGCGACTATCGATTAGACGCAGTAATTCGAGCAATAATTCCCTATTGAACTGTTACCTCGCTAGGTAAATGAGTTTATATCTCTGCCTTGAACGTTCCCACTTGTTTGCGTTTAAGTTTCGTACTTTATAATACAGACTATGAATAAATGGAGTTTTAGAAGCTCTTTATGTTTGAGAATTGTCTGAGAATCGCAATTTATTCTGACGCTGCTCTATATTATAATTATACTAGGACATTTATTCGTTTATAGGTTTTAAGTGCCTATTATGAACTGAATCAAATGCAGATTAAAGCAGAACCGCTTTACTTGACCCGTAAGTTAAACGGAAACGTTCTATAATAAACATTAATCTGACCTAAAAGCGAGAATATTGTAAATATTGGGCTAAACTAAAATTATCGAACATAAACTGTTGTAGAACAATGTCAGTATTTAACGGTTGTAGTTCATTGAAAATGTATGCAAATTGCAAACTTGTCGAATTAGCATCGTTCTCATACGTTGTGGCATCATCCCCGTAACGGGGACGCGTGTCTAACGTCGTATAATAACACGTCCGCTCGCATCGTCGACCGTTGCGCGACTAATCAATTGGCGTGCCGCGTGATGTCTTCATCAGCCGCCTGGGGGCGTAACGCCCTGCGCTTGCGCACCTAACATAGCTTTTGAGCTTTCCGCACCAATATGGTGCTTCTATTGTAATTTCATGCGCTCGTGAAAATATTGCATAATATGCAAAGGTCTTCTAACTTAAATATTTCTCGAACAGGGCAACTTCAAAGATTTTTTTTAACAAAGTAGGGTTGGACTTGGAGCTTTAGCAGTTTGTAGAATGAGTTGATAAAGAGTATCTTGTGTGTAAGAGTATGATGTGTCTTTGGAAATGTATTTATACCGTATTGACAATAAAATGAGACATTTTTTACAGTCCGTTCAACCGATTTTGACTTCGATTACGTTAGCGGCATGACAAATGGCAGCTGCAGTAAACAGTTGATATTGTAACCACTTTTTTTCCTTTAATGCCATCCTTAAGCCTTGCATCCTTAAGCAATGGAAGTCAAAATCGGTTAAGCGGACTGTAGAAAAGGTGTGTTTAAAATCTCATCTTATTGTGAATGGAGTATACACATTTGTATACAAGAGAACACACGGTTCAACAAAAGATAACGTGTTATAAATTAAAAGGTCACTTATAATTGTTAGGTTAGGTCATCATGGCCTGATAAAACACCCTAATGAAAACGAGGAAAAATCTCATGATGCAGCATACCAACATTGTTCTTTCCAATCAACAATAACCCTTGGCACTTACAGTGACAAATACCAACCATTGAACCAGAACCCGAACAAAAACAAGTCCACCTGTGAGTGTTAGGGTTCGCGCGTGGGAAACCTTCCCTAATTATCCAGGTCCAGATAACGTGTTATAAATTAAAAGGTCACTTATAATTGTTAGGTTGGGTCATCATAGCCTGGTAAAACACCCTAATAATGACATCGCGGAAAAATCTCATGACGCAGCATACCAACATTGTTCTTTCCAATCAACAATAACCCTTGGCACTTAAGGGCGGGTTGTTTCACGTCCACTTAACGCACGAGTATACGTCAAAAATGGCGCTAACTGTCGTCAAACCAAAAGAAGCGTTGTTTCACAGACAATTGTTTTTTTTGCAGTGGAACAACGCATTGTATTTATCGAACGTTAAACATCTTACGTCGTCATTATTTGACGTACGTATGTTACGTTAACCAAGCGTTTGAAACAACCGGCCCGAGTGACAAATACCAACCATTGAACCAGAACCCGAACAAAAACAAGTCCACCTGTGAGTGTTAGGGTTCGCGCGTGGGAAACCTTCCCTAATTATCCAGGTCCAGATAACGAGTCTAATTCGCGGGCTGCGTGCGCGGCGCCCGACTCTCACGCACGCATTGTCTTCAGTAATTGCCAACCCTGTTCAATTTGTTGCTTCTCCGCGCTGTGATTCCTTTAAGTGGCCACACTCAATTGCTAAATAAATCGCATGCGTATACTTATGTGCCCTAACCGATACTATTTCTCATACATTGTTAAATGTTAATAGGATGGAATGTTGGAGTCAAACGTGGATATGGGTTAAACAAGCTGATTTATTGGTGGTGTTTGAGCCAGATTAGATATTATTTATAAGATTAACCTTTTCATTACTACAGTGGCTTGCGAAATCGGCGATGTGTAATTTAAACGAGGCTTCGTTGTTGTATTGTACCTATACTACCTGACATACGCAAAGTTGTTTTGTACAAAGGTGATTTTTTGGACAAATTCTTCAGTGCAGTATCATGCGTTTAGAAATCGTCAAGACTGAAGGTCAATTGGGATGAGAGTGGTTCAGTTTTTGACGCAAATATTTAATCAATCAGTCTGCCTAGCCTTTTCTCAACTAAGTATGTTGGGGTCGGCTTCCAATCTAACCGGATGCACCTGAATACCAGTATTTTACATAGAGCGACTGCCTATCTGACATCCACAATCCAGTAACTGGGTAATACGATACCCCCTGGGAAGGCTGGTTGTCAGACTTTGGGGCTTCTGCGACGAGCCGTAACGACTGTCAAAGATCCACGAATGACAGCCGGGACCAACGGCTTAACGTGCTTTAAAGATGGACCAACCCCGGCAAGCGTAGCTTAACCCGATGAATCGATCCGTGCGGCTGTTATTACTTAGCCACAAGCTCCTCTATAATTAACACAAATATTATGTTTGGTTTTTACCAATTGATGATTCTTTGTTTAGGTCTAGATACTGTGTAAGTATCTTTAGCCTTAGTGAACTCATAAATTCCACTTCTTTGGTGATTATATATTATATTATATTATATTATATAAATATAACCATTTCAAGTATCGCGTGCACTTGACTTAATTCATATAGTTGTAGATATTGGAATTTCCTCAGTAAACCAGTATTTAACTAAAACCTATTAATATTCAATTAAAAACACATCTATTCGACATAAATCATACAGCCGCTGAAATACATAGGAAATAAAGCATTCCCAAAATAGAGCACGAATAAATTTAAATATTGGAATACTGGAAGTTAAGGGTCCGATCACACTTACGACAACCACAGCACAACGACAAACCGAGGTCACGGTTTAATCAGTGTGAAAATTAACAGTTTATTCACACGGACCACATTTTGCCGTCAATATCAACCGTGTCGGCGATACCGACCGACCACGTCGCAACCACAACTCAACCACCAGTGAGACCACGCAACTGCAAAAAGCTGCAGTTATGTACACTTTTTATTTTTATTTATTTTATTTTTTACTTATTTTATTTTATATTATGTAAGTAGGTTCCTACAAACACTTTGACACGTCAATCATATTTTTATTTTAAAACTGGATGAGGACGGCGTTTCCTATCTGACTACTCTGAGAAGAAAGTCTCTTTTAAAGTCCAGACATAATCTTGGTCAGATCATGTGAAGACCATGTAGATAGGTGCCCGAAATGGTATTTTGAGGAAAGAACCACACAGATTGAGTGGACCTGTCCACTCAGTGCACTCATTTGTCAGTAATCATGCAGCTCAACTCAGAACTTAAGGAGCTCAACGATTTTCACATGTAACCACTGCTTGCCCACATTTTGTCGCTGCGATGTAGTGTGGTTGTGGTACGTGTGAACGGGCCCTAAATCAAACGTACTTGGCGCGTAAACGCAGCTGCCAATATTAATTTGAATCGAGAACATCGGTGAATAAATCGATTCGCGGGGCGAGTAAAGTGAATCGATTCAATTCGTGCGGTGAGTTTTTAATAAGGCATCTATTAAATTGACGAACGTGTGAATGAGTTTTATTGCCTTATCGGTTGGTAAGTGAGGCGGGAGGCATTGGCACGTCCTTTAATGATTTAGTGGAGGTTTCAGACTAACGCAGGCGTGTAGTGTTGCTAAGGAAAGATGTAATAATGTTGTGTTTATTAATATTCATGCCCAATGACACTAGTTAGAAAATATCGTGTAGAGCGCGTTGATGTTTTTAGTATGGAAGTATTCGTGTTCTTGCCAGTTGTGGTAATTTGTTCAGAGACCGTGTCTCCTAATGGTCTATTTAATATTTATTACTGTTAAGATTTATAGTAACTGACACATTAACCTTGCGTTATAGAACTGGTACATGCAATTGAAAGTGTTTTTTTTTAATACTTATATTTTTTTTTTTGAAAATCATATAGATTATTGACCAAGCTATTTAACAAAAAAAAAACAACTAAAAATAACATGAGACCTAAAAATATTTTTTGTCCATCATGTCTATCATTAAAAATATTGGACACGTATTTTTTCTTTTTTACGTAATCAAAAGATTACGGCGATACATTGAGTTAAAATATGGTATGACGTCACTCCTTGCTAGATTTTATACGTAGTTTATTATAATGGTGACGTAGCGAGCCACCACTCCCCAATTTGAATGACTTTTATATAAGTCATTTTTTATTAATATGATAAAGCAAAAAATACGTGGTTAATATTTTTTTATTATCTGACTGACGGACTAAATAGAATTTCGTTTTTTTTAACCCAGGCATCATCCCTGTTAGGAGTGATACATAAACTTAGTATCTTATTGCTCGACAAACTTCCAATTCAAAACCTAATCGAAGCATATCCTTTGATTTTCTGAATTGAATTAGGCAGGTACGCCAAATACAGAAGACACCGAAGGCCCTATTCCTGTTTTCACACAAGCCATCGACCTTCCTCAAAAAAAAAAACGCAACTTTTCTAATTACATCACCTTGCCCCGTTTAAGCGCGCACGCACATTCTCCATTCATTGCGTATAAACGTATAAGGTAGCGACATGTCGCCACGACACGCGACACGGGCGCGCGCTGTCGCGTTGTCGCCTTGTCGCTACCGTGCCTTGCGTACGCGCAGCTTGATATACGACCGAGTTTTAGTGTGGAGTTAGAAGCGTGTGTTTTACTGGCTAATTTAAGCTGCTTAACATATCCCCTACCTAGCTAGTAGTAAGTATGGCAAACAATGTGAAACAGAGCGAGTTCATCTTTTTGCGATGACACTTCAGGGGGTGGGGGGTCATCTGATGATTTCCCATCCACAAAAAAAAAAAAAGAAGGGCGATAACCTAAGCGTCATTGTAAAAAGTGCTCAACATTTCAGTACCTATTCGTTCTGAAGTGTAATCTCAACAAATCAACCTGTATATCGTGGCAACTAAAAAAAGTGTTACATGTAAAAATCTTGAATTTGCTAGCCAATTTCTGCTAATTTTTCAATTAATTAATCACCTTCCAGACTCAACAAACCACACCTATTTTCCCCACAAACCTTCCCAGAACAACATTCAAACGATATTGATGAGAGCATACAGATTTCCACAAATAAATAGCGCAGTATTTATAAGGTTAAGGCAACGGGAGATCCGCCTTACGATTGCAATTCTTGTATCACTTGTAAAATACTTTATTGCTATAGTGGGCGGGACGAGAAGTGACCGCTGAACACCTTTGGCATTTATGACCAGTATTTTAACCCATTATTTCTAATATGAAATTAGTTCCAACCATTGGTATGCGATTTGTCGCAGATATGGTAAACAGGTGTCCTACATTTTGAGCTGTATCTTAACTTTGACACTTTGTGGAGTAAGGATTAATTATTTGTTTTGTTACCAGAGGTTAATTACACTGTGGATATTTACATACAATGAAATCAGTGACACGAAATCGCTAGCCATGGACATTATACACAGAGGTATATAAACTAATTGTTTCATATTTATATTACCAATTTACCTGACAGGCATTGTCGTTATGACAAGATCCGTTATGGACCCTTCGCCGGGTTTCTAGGACGTTCATAAATACCTATTATATTTTTGCTTAGTTACTTCAATACCTACAAGTTTTCCTGCATTTTTCTCGATGTAGTTTCTTCTGTAGTTGGGCAATGAAATCAACTTTTTCCTGAAACTGAACTTCTACGACAAAACTATATGAACGAACACTCATCTGAAAGTACCAGGGGTGCATGAGTGGGACAGAGTTAGCGTTTGGTTCGTTTTGGTATTTATAGCAGCGCCTCCCCGTTAGCTTTATCTATATCGCGGCTGTGCGCTATGCGGCTATCGTGCGCCGAGCCATCGCAGATACATACGAACTGAATTTTGGTGCGAATTACGACGTTTATAAATGCTTTTTCAGATTCTGCATTTGATAGTTTTATTTGAATCTTTTGTTTATACGTAGTATGTTAAATTTTATAGAGAGCGCAACAATCCGTGTCCCCAGGCATCTCTTGGCCAAACTGGAAATCGTCAATCGACTCCAAAGTCGGCTGATAGATCCCGATCCGTTCGACCGCTGTAGACAGTATCTCTAAAGGGAGAACAGGATACTTCTTTCGATATTGAATGCGACTGCGGGGCCCAATTCAGTCCATTTCCCATACGCGTGCTTGCGTAGTGCAAGCACGTATATGGCACAGAGGATTTAAAGCCACAAGTAACGCCGTGGATGAGGCCCAATGAGCAATCGACTTGTGCCTACGTCAAAGATGCAGTAATTGGCCCTCACACCTCTTAAACATGAGTCATTCTAATTGAACTAATCTTGCCTAAATCAGGGTTATTAAGTGTCCGATTGGTGGCCATTGTATTCAAGTAGATTCTTCTGGACAGTCATATAGAAAACTAGCTTTTTCCCGCGGCATCGCCCGCGTGGAAGTTTCAAGTCTATTAACTCGAGGAATAAGATTTTTCATACAAACTTTGGATCCCCGTTTCACGCCTTTAGGCGGTGAATTTTGAAAAATCCTTTCTTAGTGCACTCCTAGACCTCATAAAAAAACCTACGTGCCAAATTTTGAATCTCTAGACCAAGCGGTTTGGGCTGTGCGTTGATGTGTCAGTCAGTCAGTTTCTCCTTTTTATATATTTAGATAGATTATTATCATTATTGGTGGTATTAAGTTTATGTACAGGCAGATATGCTGATGCCAAGGACTCAAAAGCTTCTTGTTTAAAAAAAAAATGGGGCCTGAAAATAATATTAATTAATTCCCTCCACAGAATCGGACAGTGTGTGTCGTACTCGCGAGCTAATGATACACTGATTAACAATATTCGGGGCAGATAGCAGTGAGTTACTCGCGGGGGGCGGGGCGAGGGACCGCCGCGATGTTAGATTGCGCCCGCGCCGATTTATGCCAGCCTCTCCGTATTAACTGATATCGCCCACTAAATATGCCATTATTATATGCGAAACAAATAATGCTCTCTCACATTTACGATCCTGATTGCGCTTTTTCTTATTTATTGCTGAGAATGGAATTTGAAGGCGGTTAAGATAATAACAATATTTTGTGTTACATCTTTCGGATGGTTGCTGCTGATTGTGTTTGCTATTAAGTCTAAGTACCAGTTAAACTGACAGACGTAAACGTTAACTGCATTGCTAATCTCGACGCAGAAGAAAAATGTGGAAATATGCGCATACGCATACGCATACGAAAGGTTCCGTAGTTGAAAAGAATTTATCCCAAAAACAAACTAAACATTATAGTTGAAAAACATGTTCCCATACATTGATAAACGTCACGGTCAATTCTCCAACTGCAAATGTAAGTTTGTAAAATCGCAAATAAATATTTGTCTATGTGGTAAAACTACAAATTAACGATTTTCGAACTTGTTCCTTTATTTATACTGTGAGACCTTGCTTCTTGCCAAATTTCATGATTCTAGGTCAACGGGAAGTACCCTGTAGGTTTTGATTTATTTGCGATTAAATATGTCGCATAAAAGCTGTATTTTTTTTTTATTGCGTTGACTTAGAAGCTTGATTTTTTAGAGCGTATTAGATATTAATTTCAACTTGATGCCTCCATGCGTTTCTGAGAAAAAGGGTCTTGCTGACAGACAGATGGACAACGTAGTGATCCTATAAGTGTTCAGTTTCTTCCTTTTGATATGGAACCCTAAAAATATGGAAAAAGTTTACTGGCATAGAAGGTAATACGTAATATAGCTGAGATAAACGATGATGAAGCAAAAGAAAACAATGAATTTAAAAAATCTTTGGCATATAAACGAGCTCCAATATTTCCAAATAGTAAATCGCAAACTTTAAACCTAGAAACTGGAGAAAAACAATGTTAGAGAAGCGACCTATGGAATTAATACAGTCAAGATGTTATTGCACTGATAGCAAATTGGAATTCTATTATAGTGTAGCATGAATTCTGTTACTTATTTTCTTATCCGCCATCGTACAATTGCATAGCACTTAGCATTTCATATTGTAACTTTACTGAGTGAAGCGTTCACTGTTTTGTTTATAATTTCTCTTGAAGCTTTGATAGTAGCTTTTTGTTATTTTTGTTCTCGTTAATCTAGTGTTTTAGACGTTTTCCTTGTAAAGTCAACCTTTTTATACTGCTACAATCCGGTATGCGGCTGTTCATCATCATTCTTCTGCCCTTATCACAATTTATTTGGGGTCCAACATGTCCAATCTTCCAGACTTCTCTATTAGACGTCATGCCGATAGTTACCCCTTTCTAGCCACATATCCTCTTTCACAAAGTCCAATAAATCTACCTAGCCTTTTCCCAACTATGTTGGGGTCGGCTTCCAGATGCAGCTGAATGCCAGTATTTTAAATAAAGCGACTGCCTATCTGACAATCCAGATACCCCCTTGGTAAGACTGGTGGTCAGACTTTCGAAGTTCTGACGACCAGTAATGACTGTCAAAGATACATGAATGATAGCCGAAACCAACGGCTTAACGTGCTTTCCGAGGCACGGAGGAGTCTCGGTATGTAGAGATAGTTACCCATCCACAGGCCAACCCCGGCAAGCGTAGCTTAACCTGATGGATCGACCCGTGCTGAAAGAAGAGGAGCTCGTAGCTAACTAATAATTCTTAGCCACAAGCTCCACTTCCTTCACACAATATATCCATCATTTATTTGGTCTTCCCCTACTCTTATAGCCACCGACATTCATACTGAAAACTTTCCTTAGGCACGTCTAGTTTCAGAAAAAGTTAAGCTTTGTAGAGTGTCTCATACTTCTGTGACAAGCTCTATCTAAAACTTTATAAGCCATATCAACTACCGGTTCAATCATTCATTCATTTCATTACATTTATTTCATTAACAATTTTTACTTTTTACATTGTATTGAAAATTTCACACCAATTAGAACCACCACCATTGTATTGGAATTTTCATTTTTTACCTACTGTCATAATATAAACTAAAGATGATCTTCGCAACTCACAAGCAAAAATTCACATTAATAATAGTCATTTGTTTTCTTTATTTCGTTTAGCTATTCTTATCAGACTCCAAGGTGGAGTTGCAGACAAATATTATCACACATTAATCCTGAAATCGATGCGCTAATTATGTCGCATTCTCGTAGATTGGCTATCAGCTCTATCACACATGTCCCACCCTTTGTTAAAAACGGAATAAAGCCAATTTATAAATTCGTCTCCAACACGAACATCATTAATTATGTTGCTGGCTGGGTGGCTGAGAAAAACTTACTCCACTCATTTCGCTATCAATACCATCGTGTATTGTCCCTTTTGCTCCTCCAATTGTATCATCGTTTTACTTAACTGCTTCGTGACTTATGTCTTTTTCTGCTTCTTCTAGTTTTAAACCTTCTGCTCTCCAAAATAGAGCAGGATTTTCAATGGTCAGTTTGCAAAATTTAACTTTTTCGGAAATGAACCAATATTAGCGTCCCTTTCTATTGTTTTGTTCGCCAGCCTCTCCGGCGTTAATGGTGTTATCTGGACCCTCGAACTCAGGCACCTCTCCGTATATTTCTTTATCTTGTCCACTCTGTTGGCGGTTACCAACATTTTGTTTTTTATTCATTTGCTAATTTCGAAAATGAGAAGGCGTTCGCGATCACATCTTCCAGTGATCGTAGATTTAGGCTTACGCGCATTAATAAAATTAACGAATGTTTTTTAAATTAATTGAACGCATCGTACTTGGAATTTTATTATCCGCCATCGGATGCCTTCTTGGTATTAGTCGTTAAAAATGTAAATTGTATTTGATTATATTTTGTTTAATTCACTTATTTTGAAGTTCAGCACGCGTAGCATGACCACCATAGAAAGGGTTTTGTCGGCGGAAGAATAGAGAAAAATGACGTTTCCGTGTAGACAGTATGACGGCAACGAAATAGAAACAGTCAACTGCACTCTTAGAACAAAGAACTCTGAGTCGAATTAAGATTCGACTCAGAGTTCTTTGTTCTATCATAGGATATTTTTTCTGTTTGGTTCTTAATTTTTACTAATAAGTCACGACACCAATTTTTCACAAAGTGACGAACAACCGTATTTTGGAAAAAAATATATATTGCAGTAATATTGGCCTTAACCATTTTCTTGATAATCTCCCATTAACTAAATGATGTAAAGTAGAAGAAGATAGCTGTGTTCTTCTATTAATTATCACAGTTTTGCGTTCAAAATGCTCTCCTGTAAAATTATGATTTTGTAAATAACCGTACATACTTTGCGGTCGTCGAGTAGAAAATTTTCTACTGTATTTAGCATGGCGATTACAAAGTCAAATCGTCTTCACTACCCTAGACAATTGTCAGGTGTCAGTGTGATTTTGAAAGTTTGAATAGAAAACTTTCTTCCGAAATAGTCTACATAAAAAACCGGCGAAGTGCGTGTCGGACCATGCACAATGAAGAGTTCCGTAGTTAAAAAGAATTATCTCTCTAGAAAAATCTCAAAAACAAACTTAACATTGTAATCCCAAAAAAAAAAGTTTACGTGATAAAATTACAAATTAACAATTTTCGGACTTTTCCCTTTACTTGTGCTATGAGACCTTGCTTCTTGCCAAATATGATGATTCTAGGTCAAGGGGAAGTACCCTATAGGTTTTGATTTACTTGCGAGTATCAAAATATGTCGCATAAACGGTCGTATTTTTTTATTGCGTTGATTTAGAAGCTTGATTTCTTCAGGACTCCAAGAGACCATAGATCTACGTATTTCGTATTAATTTCAACTTGATATCTCCACGCGTTCCTGAGAAAAAGGGTCTTGACAGACTGACAGACGGACAAACAAGTGATCCTATAAGGGTTCCGTTTTTTCCTTTTGAGGTACGGAACTCTAAAAAGGACCTAGACAAAGATCGTTACAAACTGAAGACAAAATGACAGATTGTAAAAGGATTTCTACGGTGCGATGTCAAAAATGGAGAAACAAAATGTCACTTTGCATAGAAAGAGATGTGTCTATTCTTCGTAGAGATAGAAGTGGCTATGCTACACGTGCTGAGGTTGTTGAGGCTGGATCGATCAAGTGTGGTGACTCATCGATGAGAAGTTGATGTGCAAAACTACATGCTCTAATCACCATCATTCAGTCATAATAATACGAAACAATCTATAATTTAACATACGTGTTTCATTATCATTACAGTTATTACAAGTTAACCTCAAAAGCAGGACCTTAAGAGCCTTTACGGCTTTATCTTACAATGTTAAGAATAAATGAATATCATATCGCAAACAAACATGACAGAACAATCCTTACCACTTCCCATGATTGTTTACATTAAATTACAACATTGGGTTTATAGGTGGTATGTTGATAATAGTACGAGTTGTCGGCGCGAGCGCAGCCTCGGGCGGGGGCGGGGCCGACGCATGCGCGGGCCACCCCAGCGACGACGCCCCATGCCGCACGCGGGCGAAACACCTCTCCTATGTACGAATTGCTGGAAAAATATCTGGAATATGTAGTTGGAAAAGTATATTACTTCAGGACTTGTAATATTTAGGTAGTCGTGAAATTCAGTCTGAAAAAGCTGTGATAAAGGACTCTCCTATTGCAAAATTTTGTGCTGATGCTGTAAATATAAAGTTAAAAGAGCCTAGTTTAAGTTTAATGATTCAAATCTATCTCATAACTAGCTCCGCCCCGCGGTTTTACCCGCGTAGACCGCGATCAAAAGTAGCCTATGTATTAATCCAAAGTATAAGCTATCCACATACCAAATTTCATCCAAATCGGTCCAGCCGTTTGATCGTGAAGAAGTAACAAACATTCTCACACACTCACAAACTTTCGCCTTTATAATATTAGTATGATACGCGAAAGACGAAATTGAGCTGGAGTTTCTGCTAACTATGTTGGTTTCGCTTCTTTTGTCTTCCATTACATAAAAATGTAACCACAATTTACCATTACCCAACACAAAGCGACGCAGTATCGACGTAGCTTAATTCCAATCGGATCATTGAAAGAACAATACGGTATGCGCACGAGTGGATTGCGAGCCGACCTCATTACGCGTACGCGCAGGCTACACATGTGATTTCACCGCGTTATCTTTACTAATACATCAATGGCTTGTCCAGTATTGTTAGTGACGCGACTCGGGGCTATTGTGATGTGTTGCTTTACATCTTCTGGGGTAGTGATGGGGTGTTGTGATCGATAGAGAGAGAATCGAAACTTATTATCACATTTAAATCTGAATCAAATACTCATGTGGGTGATCCAAATTGTGTATTGGTAGATCAAGTGTTTTACACAAAAACGGGAGCTGAAATCCAAATTGGTAGCTATCGTAAATGAGACCAAAAATTTGGCT
Source organism: Cosmia trapezina (assembly GCA_905163495.3). NCBI lineage: Eukaryota > Metazoa > Arthropoda > Insecta > Lepidoptera > Noctuidae > Cosmia > Cosmia trapezina. The sequence goes on from LR991042.1 coordinate 14,468,096, forward strand.
AGTCGAATACAGCCGTTGCAATTCCTGAAAATTCAAATTTAAACGTGGAACAAAATCCCTTCACGGTATATCAATCTGCCTAGCATTTTCCCAACTACGTTGGGGTCGGCTTCCAGTCTAACCGGATGCAGCTGAATACCAGTATTTTACATGGAGCGACTGCCTATCTGACCTCCACAACCCAGACCCTTGGTAAGACTGGTTGTGAGACTTTCGGGCTTCTGACGACCCGTAACGACTGTCAAAGATCCACAAATGACAGCAGGGACCAATGGCTTAACGTGCTTTCCGAGGCACGGAGGAGTCTCGGTATGTAAAGATGGTCACCCATCCACGGACCAACCCCGGCAAGCGTAGCTTAACCTGATGGATCGACCCGTGCGGCTGTTATAACTCAGCCACGAGCTCCTCGGAATATGTAGATACGAATTGCAGTACACATAAACAGTTTCGATTGACTTTCAGAGTATCGATATCCCAAACATGGTGCATCACTAAACCAGCCAGTGAATGGGGGTACTTATGGCACAAAGCCCTTGTTACGTAACGCATATTGTTGTGTCGATACCTTCAATTCTAGACTTGACATTTAGATCGCTTTAAATCTCTGTCTATGGTATTTACGACACTACAAATTACTGCTTTCAATGCTCTAGTTTGAGCATAGTGTTTAGAGATGCTATTCAGTCTCTTCATCATGCATCAAGTTTGTCTTGGTTTTGTGTTTAATTTTGATTGAAGCCAGTTATTATTCTTTGCTTAAGCCATACCCAGTATTCTATGAGATGTATTTATAAATTTTGCTTAAAGTTATGTAATTATTAGCGACTGTTTAAGACATTTCTGACGTTTAAGACGCAAATATATTTTAGTGACTTTTAAATTTGTTAATACGCCTTCAAATAATGTAAGTAAGTTATGCAAGAAACGTACGTTGAACTAGAACGCGTACACATCAATTCTAGTGAATATTTAAGTGCTGTAGTAAAATACTATATGAAATATATTCAGGAAGTAATATCTACTTTCAAAATTTCAGCTTTCTAGGTCCAAGGGTTTGGGCTGGGCGTTAATGAGTCAGTCAGTCAGTCAGGACTTCTCTTTTTATTTATATAGATAGAAGATAGATAGATATTACTTTCAAACTTCTTAACATATTTTTATGTTTTTTTTTTTTTGTATGAACACTATTTTACTATATATAATTATATCTGTGATTAAACTCCTAAACTATACGTAATCGCTGAACATACATACGGGTGTTTCGAGAAACCTGTTTATAGAGGATTCAAAAATTTTCTTTTGCATTGGCCACCACATATGCGGGAACCAAATTTTAACTAGACTTGAAAAGCAAAAAAACTTGACTTTCGTTTTTTAAGTACCTACACAATAATCACTTAAACCTACATTAAATAGGAAACGGAAATTAACCTTCATACTTTAAAACCAAATCAGAACCTTCAATCTATAAGATTAGATTTCATAATCATCTAGCTAAAACCGCCTGAGGGCACCAATTAGTTAATAAACAAAGGGGTCGTTACTAAGCGGCAGTGACACTGCCAGCCCGCCTCACCAATTTATCAATTAGGTGACATAGCTATGTCTTGACCTAAGGGCCTAACATTGTTTTACGAGGCTTGATTTAAAATATCTTTATCCTAATTCTAGCTTTAAGTGGATGCCTAACAACCAAAAAGGGATAAGCGACATTTTTTTCTGCGTCTATTCATCTAAGTTTCGTGATTTGCCAAAAAATGTCGCTTATACTTTTGGCTGTTAGATATCGATATGTTTAATGTAGAGGGTAATTGGGTTATCATGTCATGGTGTGACATATTACCGTTTAGTCCCCATGAACAGACTCCATATACGATCTTTGTCAATCACTAAAATCGATCAGTGTGCACTGTGTGCAGCCCCAATACGAGAATAAAAACTTTTTTTACAAAACAAATACAACCGACTTCCAAAAACAACACTACAAAGTGAAAATTACTTTAATTTCGGAAGTGGGCGTCTGTCACCGACTTCCATAATTAAAGTTATTTTTCTCTTTGTAGTGTTGTTTTTGGAAGTCGGTTGTATTTGTTTTGTAAAAAAGATTTTATGTTTCACTTTTTAGTTGGTACCTTAGCCACACAAATTCTAATACCACTACCTACAAAATAAAAAATTAGAACATCTCCACATAAAAATTGGGGAAAAAATACGTATTATTGAAGCTAACTCAAAAACTACCCAAGCCATTGCTTGGGTAGTTTTTGAGTTAGCTTCATATATAGTTAGCTGCATATTATATTTATAACCATTGTTATAAAATAGTAGTTAATAGTTTTAAAATGTAAATTTAAAATAAAATGTTAACGGAACGAAGGAGCCTGGATCTCACAACACAGGGAATCCTAGTGTGAGGTCCAGGAATTCAATCTCACCTGATTGTATTTTTTAGTGAAAATAAATATTCTTATTCTTATTCTTATTCTTATAAATTTTATATGGGACCAATTTTTGTTTTTTTTGGTTACCCTCTCGAATAAAATAAACATTTTTCAAATCGGACTACTCTGTAAAAACTCATGGTCATACAAAAAATAATATAAGTACGTGTCGATTTAGAACCTCCTCCTTGTTTTTTTCGTCAGTTAAAAAGCAGCAAGAATGGAAGCTCGATCAAATCAGACTGTATTGCTAAAAATCTATCCAGGTTATCTTAGATTTCTTCGATAATAAGCCTTTCGTTCATTCCAAATTCTAAATCCTCAGTGGTGTTTACTAAAGAAACGATGGGAAAACATCCAGAGAAATTATCTTCCACTGCTTCTTCTTTATGTTTATTCTCTTCGCTTTCCACTCAGTTAACTCAAAATATTTCTCTCCGATATCAGAGGGGTAATTCCCGTAATTTTAACAGCGTTCGCAATATCATCTCAAGACTCAATCTGTCAAAAATTGTATAGCGTTTAGTACAATTTTTGACAGATTGAGTCTTGAGATGATATTGCGAACGTTGTTAAAATTACGGGAATTGCCCCTCAGTTATCAATACTATCAACACGTTATTATCTGCTATGCCAAATCGACATAATAAATTGCCCAAACCCGCAAACAATGTCACTCCAAAATTCGCAATACCACCAAAATTGCTGCCCAAATTCAAATTGCTAAACAATTACTAAAGCAACGGTGTTACTAAGCAGCAGTGACAAGCCCGTCCTCAGCAATCTGTCAATTAGGCGACATTCCTGTGCCCTGACCCACAGACTGCGCAAGCGCACCGAGGATGACTAACGGCTGTGTTCACTTCACCCTTTACCTTGCTTTACCGTACATAGACATAAACTTGGTGTATGGCGGTTTTGTAGTGTTTGAATTTAGATTTGATTATTATTATGGTTCGATTCCCGCACGGAACAAATATTTGTACGACCTACAAGTATTTGTTCCGAGTCTGGGTGTTTTTCTATCTATAATATGTATGTATTTACAAAAAAAAAAAAAATGTATATAAGTAGTTTATCAGCCATCTCGTTACCATAACACAAGCATTAGGTTGCTTAGCTTGGGACTAGATGGCGTTGTGTGAAATGTCCAAGGATATATATATATATATCCAAGGATATTATTATTATTATCAGTACTTTAGTGTCTATCTGTGCTTTGATGTCATTATGTCGTTTAGATGGTCCAACGTTTCGTTCAGTTGACTCTTCAACATTTCTTAAGTAAACTAGTGCAAAAACTAAAAATCGGCCAAGTGCGTGTCGGACTTCCCACATTTAGGGTTCCGTACCAAATCTGATTTATCAATATATGTACTTATTCGTTAGTAAAATATACGTAATAATTAACATTATCACCTTTCAAGTTCATAGATCAATGGGAAGTTAAAAAATTCTTCGAAACAATATTTTGTAAAAAAAATAACCTTACTTTGGTGGCTTCTCATTCCTTTGTTTTCCAAAAAAAAATAAAACAAAAAATACAGTATTTATTTAATCAACGAGCTCTAAACAATACGCTCACACTACAACTCGATGGGGTAGGTCAATTTTTTTTTTCGCGCCCCTTTCACAGGTTGTATGGGAGCCTCCCTTAAAAACAATTTTTGACAATTTTTATGGCTTTAAAAATTGACAAAAATTATACTGTGAAAATGTGTGCTTATACTGTGAAAATTTGATAACCGTAGCTCCAACTGTTTGGCTGTAGAACTTGTGTGACAGACTACGGATAGACACGTGACAGCAATAGGGCTCCGTTTGGACCCTTCGGGTACGGAACCCTAAAATGATTTGTAATTATGTTCGTTTCAAAATAAACATAATATTGTTCAAAAGTTGATCTTACGACTTCTGAAACTGAATTAGAAGTTCCCACAAAAGGACCACAAAAGTACATTTAAATAAAGGGCAGCTGGTTGTACGAGAAATATTCGAAAGATCTAGGCTTCCCAGGTGCCGGTTGCTGTAAAAAGGTTAACGAGCGTTAAGTTATTTTCCAATAAATCTCAATACGATCTCTAACATTTCCCACGATAAAACTAAAATCCTGACAACTGGCAACCCTACCAACGAAATCTTAGAAGACTTTAACTTTCAAATGCCCACTAAATACTAATAAGATAAAACAGCCTTCATTTATCTACAAACAACTAATCAAATCGTCATCAGTGATTAATTAACTTTAATTGAACACTTGGAATCATGTAGGTAACTAAGATAACTCGATACTCGGCCCCCTCGCTATCGAATCGAGTCGAGTCGAGTCGAAGCGACTACGTGACTCGCGATGCATTAAGATAGTGTATTACATATTTCACCACCTATACGACCTTAGCTAAGAACCTTTGCAATGACAGTTTGCAGACTATGCCACAAAAATGTTGAAAGTAAAAATTGCTAAATATTTTGTGATTTGTATCTGTGAGAGCGTGTGAAAGATCTTATTTTTTGACAGAAGTTTACCTTTCCTTGGCATATTTACGAATGTCTTTTTGACATGGCACGTGATTTTGAGTTAGTAGTTAGTCATTCGTGGATCTTTCACAGTCGTTACGGGTCGTCAGAAGCCAGAAAGTCTGACAGTCTTACCAAGACCAGTCTTACCAAGGGTATATTACCCAGTAATTGTGTTGTGGAGGTCAGATAGGTAGTCGCTCCATGTAAAATTCTAGCTGAATCCGGTTAGACTGGAAGTCGCCCCCAACATAGTTTGGAAAAGGCTAAGCAGATGATGATGATGAATAATACCAGCTTATTACTGTCCCAATGTAGGGTAAAGTCCTCTTCTTCTTCTCACGCAGAGAAGGCACGAGCATTGATCACACCGCTTGCTCAGACGGGTTGGCGATTTCAGACTTATATTAATATATTTGCTTACGACTTACTTACTTCTTATACAGGGGGTTTGGTGCATCGTTAGCCAAATGGAAATGGCGGATAGGAGGGGTCATGTGATACGAGTAGGTATCACCTCAGGCCTCAAAAAAAATCTTGGCCTCACGGGATTTTGTATGTCAATTTTCTATTATTATTTTTGAAAAATCCCAAAATTCAGCCTTTGGACCTATTGGTATAGCCTCCTAATTTTTAGGGGTCCGTACCAAAATAGTAAAAAGGAACCCTTATGGTGTGACTCAGTCTGTCTGTCCGTCTGTCACAGCTGGATATCTCAAGAACTACTAATGCAGATGACGTTTGCCCAACTATTTTGCAAATAAGAAATAAAAATATATAGTTTTTTTTTTGCAATAGGGACTGAAAACATTTTCTTTCTTTTTTTTAAGCAGCATAGTTTTCGAGTTTTGATGAAAAATGATAAAAAAATACCGTTTCCTCGGTATCTCCGAAGTTTGCATAGAGAAAATTCTGAAATTATTCAATGTGATAGAAGTTTATGTATAGATTACAGGAAAAATAAAACTATGTCTCTAAATAGCACAGTTTTTCAGAAATCATCAACAGATATTACATATAAATAAATAAATATCCTTGGACATTTCACACAACGCCATCTAGTCCCAAGCTAAGCAACCTAATGCTTGTGTTATGGTAACGAGATGGCTGATAAACTACTTATATACATTTTTTTTTGTAAATACATACATATTACAGATAGAAAAACACCCAGACTCAGAACAAATACTTGTAGGTCGTTCAAATATATTTTGTTCCGTGCGGGAATCGAACCCGCGACATGCTGCGCAGCAGTCAATCGCTCAAGCACTGCGCCAACCGTGTCGTCAAAATATATAACGGGTGATTCATTTGGAGTTACTTTTTCCAAAACTAAAAAAAATATGAATAAAACAAATTTATCGGGTAATCTTTATTATAATACAAAAGAACCATTCCTTACATTTACTTTTTAAAGATTATTTCTTTCAAATGTTGTCCGTAACTGCGATTAAGGTGGTCCATTCTGGAGTTCCAGTTTTCGATGACCCGACCGAGCATTTCCAGTGGTATTTGGCGAATAACGCGAGTAATGTTGGCTTCCAGTTGATCAATCGTACGCGGCTTATCCATATAAACTTTGGACTTTACATAACCCCACAGAAAAAAGTCTAAGTGTGTGATATCCCAGGATCTAGGCGGCCAACTGACTGGTCCGAAACGGGAAATTAACTGTTCACCAAATTTTTCTCGCAACAAAGCCATGGTTTCACGTGCTGTGTGGCAAGTGGCGCCGTCTTGTTGGTACCAAAAGTTCTGAAGATCACGGGCTTCAATTTCAGGAAACAAATAGTCCGTTATCATGGTACGATAACGGTCACCATTGACAGTGACGGACCACTTTAATCGCAGTTACGGACAACATTTGAAAGAAATAATCTTTAAAAAGTAAATGTAAGGAATGGTTCTTTTGTATTATAATAAAGATTACCCGATAAATTTGTTTTATTCATATTTTTTTTAGTTTTGGAAAAAGTAACTCCGAATGAATCACCCATTATAAATGATGGTACGGAACCCTCGGTGCGCGAGTCCGACTCGCTCATGACCGTTTTTTTTTTTTGTAATGTGTAATGTTGGACGACTCTATCAAAATCAAAATTACTTGCCAGATGAATTTTAATCAAATATTTCTATTTGGGGGGCAGAGGAGCTCGTGGCTAAGTAATAACAGCCGCACGGGTCGATCCGTCAGGTTAAGCTACGCTTGCCGGGGTTGGTCAGTGGATGGGTGACCATCTTTACATACCGAGATTTCTCCGTGCCTCGGAAAGCACGTTAAGCCGTTGGTCCCGGCTGTTATTCGTGGATCTTTGACAGTCGTTACGGGTCGTCAGAATCCCGAAAGTCTGACAACCAGTCTTACCAAGGGGTATCGTATTACCCAGTAACTGGGTTGTGGAGGTCAGATAGGCAGTCGCTCCATGTAAAATGCTGGTATTCAGCTGCATCCGGTTAGACTGGAAGCCGACCCCAACATAGTTGGGAAAAGGCTAGGCAGATTGATTTCTATTTGGGGGGCTATACTGTTCAAAGGCTTCAAATATAGGTATATATTCTACCTTAAGCTTCAATTAAGCTCTGCAATGTAAACTATTGCCATTTTTCCATTCCACATACTGTGGCGTAGTGTGTCAAGGCTCGAAGATTATCCTCTATAATGGCTTCATTAAGTACCACGTAAGCGTCTCTAACTACATTATGTTAATAGAGCGCGGGTTATTCCATCCAGACACGCGATACACATTTTAAAAATGGAACAATTTTAAATTCGCCCCCCGCAGTGAAGCGCCCGCGCCACTCAGATTGGCAGAGTGAGTGACGTCCGCTGTCCTTATTGGTCGATAAGATTTGACAGATAAGAGTAAGCGGGCCACATAAAAGACGATGTGTCTCTTCCTGAGCATTTTGGACTTGTAAAAATTTCAAAACGGTATCGCGGTAACAAAAAGGGTACATTATCTTAGTCTCGAGCCGGTCATCTCGTATCTATCACATGGGAATGAAAACATCTGTCGACATTTTGTTATGTCTGGATCTTTTTTACGTGCGCGCGCGCATTATGAAGTGGTAAGACGTCTTGGTTTTGTTTGGATTGTGTAATAGCGAGGTCGATCGCCCCTGCTCCGTTTCAAACATTGTTATAAGCCCGAACGGGTCCTGACGTGGAGCGAGGGATCCCTCTGGACATTATCGAGTCCTACCATTGTGATACGAGTTAACACAATACGAAGATGTTCGATAGTGTAGCGTACGACGCGACTTCGTCATTGCTATCTTAAATCTACGATGCACTATTCAATATGAACCGTTATAAGGTCATTGGTATATTTAAAGTTACGAAGCATTTGAACAAATTTTATAACGTGCTTTCTGAACTCTATGTATCGAAACACAATAGTAAACTTCGTTCAAAGCAATAATAAAATCCAGTAGTTATTTCTTAATAACTACCACGCCCAGAAAGCTACTACCTATAAGATTAACTTTAGAGCCTTGCAACATTTTTATTACCAGGATCTATTGGTAAAAAAAGCATAAATCACAATACGGTATTTTACTCTATATGAGAAAAAATCTAAAAATATATTATTTACATAGCTTAGGCAAAAAGCAGTCTGAAAATGTTAGTTTTAGTTTATTAAATAACAATATAAATTTTAAAATTCAATTCAAAGTTTTCAGTTTTTTTAATCTGTGTTCTAACGCCATGAAAGCCGCCATGTTATGACGTCATATGACTGTGTAAATTAAAAAGTGTCAATGTCAACTGGATCAGCGTATATAAAGTGTTTGTTTACTCAGCCAACTGACGTCATGACCACAGAGCAATGTGGCGTCCACTACGTCCAGCGTTTTCTGAAATTGAAATGCAATTTTATGGCACTTATCGATTGAATAAAATATTTTGTGTTTCTTTTAGTGGCTTATTAGCACTATAGAATCTAATTGAGACACTTTTAAAAAATGGGTGTATTACCCTATTTTCACCCTTTAGCATCAGACTTTCAGCAGCCTAGCTTCTTCCCAAAGTTGAACATACAACCTTGACCACCCCGACCTCATGCAAGAAAAGTATCCATGGCACAAAATAAAGCCCTATTCTTTAACGATTAATGTTTAATATTCCAGGTGGAAGATTCTGCTCATTCTCTCCATGCATCGAGCAAGTTCAGAGAACATGCCTGGCGCTACAAGAATATGGCTTCCAAGAGATATCCACTATGGAAGTGCTGCAGTCCGAGATCAAAGTTACCAGGAGGACAGTGCCCGTAAGGGATTTGTCCTTCCTGAAACAAAAGGTAAGGTTCCATTTGTATAGAATGTCCGAAATGAAGTTTTTTTATGTTTGAAATAGGCTCGCGGTTGACTACTATCCCCCTAATAGATGAGTAAGCAATGATGCGGTCAAAATCCGCCTCCTCTGTCTTGAGATGTCCGATTGTACAGAGTCATACGTAATCGACATAATCATTGTTCTAATTTATCGGAATCAAGGCTCATTACTGCTGATCACCTTGAACTTGAAAGCTTTAGGTTTTCGACTAGTTGACCATCTGATGAATAATCAAAATCACTATATTGATCTGCTGCTCCATGTCCAGATAAGTTCCGGTTAGCTTATTAATGTATCTGCTTATTCGGGTATACTGTATGCTGGGTAAAAATAAAAGAAAATCTATTTAGTCCGTCAGTCTGATAATAAAAAAATATTAGACACGTATTTTTTGCTTTATCATATTAATTAAAAAATACTTGGATAAAACGCATTCAGGTTGGGGAGTGGAGGCTCGCTACTTCACAACTATAACAAACTACGTATAAAATCTAGCAAGGAGTGACGTCATGCCACATTTTAACTCAATATTTCACCGTAATCTATTGATTACGTAAAAAAAGAAAAATTATGTCGCCAATATTTTTTAAAACACACATTACGGACAAAAAAAAATTTTGTCAGTATCCCTATTCATCAAACACCACGCAAAACTCCTAACCCTCAACTCCATAATATAATCTAATTAAAACAAACCCAACATAAAATATTCAAGCAAACAAAACATAGCTCAGAGCCTATCTCCCATCGGCTCTTAATTTACTAATGGCCAGATCTGGGCCATTCGACTGACCTGGCCTGACACATTAGACGGCTGACTTACGACTCTTCAACACACGCCGAGGATCGATCAGGGCTAACGAGCAGATAATTGACAGTATCACTTGGTGGCAGTATAGCCTACTGTTCATGTAAGTACTTGGACCGGTTTAAGGCCATTCTAATAATTATTGTGTGGTCGAGTTGAGGACTGATTTTGAGTGTATTTTGGTTTTCATTGGTGAAAATTCGTCATTTTCTATCTATATCGTAAACCTACTTCAGGCGAGGCTCCTTATATGCGAGATCCATAAATAGGAGATTGATTTTGGGTTAAAGCTGTGTACGTATTTAGTTGGCAAGCCTTTAATAAATAGATAAATTCGCAGTTACCATTGCAACTTATCGATTGTACACAATAAATAGTATTATAGCTCAATAACCTAAAAGCTTTGTGACAGGATTTGAAGGTTATTACAAAGTGGAATAACCATAAGTCTTAGCGATGCATAGCAGCGAGCATACCCTTAAAAAAAATATCCCCCTATGACAAATGAAAAAAAAATGATCTGTATACATCGGCTCAAGGATTAATCATTTAATTCTTAGCTTCATTAAATTTTATTTTATTACAGAATCTAGTCATTTGTTTTAGGGCAACAGGAATAGCCTTTTAAAATAGAACGTTCCTTAAATGGTAGCACGTCCTAAATTGAATGGGGCTGCGGATATGAATGGGGTTACCGCGGATACAGAGTCGATTCGGCGGATAATTGGACCTACGCGGATCCGTGAAACGCGTAGTGCTGAGTAAATGCGGTCATAAGTCTTAATGGTTGGGCATTGAAGGTAGCGATTAACATCCCTGCGTTATTAGTATTAGGTGTCTCTTTCCACCCTTTCCGGTGTATTGACGTTTTCAGCTAATACATTAGAAAGAAATGCAGCTCATCCCGCCGTGTCTTACACCCTACCGCAACTGTTAGTAAAACAAAACATAATACTTTTGGAAAACTATTATGATTTGGAAGACATCCACACAGTGACCAAGTGACATATTTAGTAGCTTCCGGCAGTACCTTCCTACTTTAGTGTGATCGGATTAATATGACGTATAAAAAATAAGAGCATTAAACTGAAAATTAACAACAAAAGTTATTTTCATTCTGCGCTAAAAGGAAATTTTATGGCTCTGAATCCTTTATCAGCTTCCGCAAACACGACCTGTGGAAGTGTAGGATAAAAAAATGAAAACACTCAAAAACTATCCATGAAAAATACCTACTTAGGGTGAATTCGACCAAACTTTTATATGCAGTATAATTCTTAACCTTCGAATAAATTTTGAATTTTTAACAGTTTCTCCAAACAAAAGCTGTCAGTCGTCAATTTTATTTCACGGATAAAAGATATCCGACTTTAGTCAAATTATCCCTTTATGTCCTAAGTTCTTAAGTCAGTAACGGGCTCACAAACACTCGCCATCTTTCTATCGACGAATCTGGCTGATTTCCGAGCCCCTGATAAATCCTCGAGTGAAGTAGATTGAAGCTACAGAAAGTTGAAGTGGATGGGGTACTAACCCGCCCATCACAGTGAATAGTGATCGTGTTTCGAATTAAATGGAAGTAACTTAGGAAAACTCATTGATTGATTGATGTAAATTGATTGCCTCTTAGGAATATATGTGAGAATATTTTACTGTTTCCTTGAAGCACCTGGTTATATTGAAGTTATTGCAGTCGTATTTACTTACGGAGTGAACAAGACCTTTGAGGCATTCGTTATTTCTACGATGTGTTAAATTGCTGGCCAGATTTAGATCTCATGGGACAGGTCTCAAAGTTGTTCTTGAATCCTCTTGTCCAAAAAATCCTTACTATGATACTAATTTCTGGACTACAGTATCGCAATCAAAACCATTCATCATTTCACAGTACGCCTACCATTGTTTGCCTCTGCATCACCCACACTTACTCAGCTCAATTCAGCTTTTGCCATAGAAAACACCAGTTTTCCAGGAGATGCCTCCATACAAAACTGGTGTTATATAATTATAAAAGTGTAGTTACTAGTTAGTCCTCTAAGACATAAATTCTGCCTCTGTCTATACATACCTACCTAAAATATGTATTATGTGTTTAAATCCTAATATTATAAATGCGAAAGTGACTTTGTTTGTTTGTAACGCTATAACGTTAAAACGGTTGAACGGATTTGGATGAAATTTGGCATACGGGTAGACCATGACCTGGAAAAGGACATAGGCTACTTTTATCGACACACCACGCGGGCAAGGCCGCGGCTGGAAGCTAGTAAAGGAATAAATCAATGGTTTTTTCTGAAAATAAAACTTGATAGGAGACAGACTTATATTTCCTATCCAAATGCAGCTCAAACAGAGAACCTACAGATCTACAGCTCCACTACAATGATGACTTGATCCAACAAACGCTTAGTATTTCATCCCAGGTGGCTCACAATCAGATAGGCTGAGCTTCAGCGCGATTGTCTCTTTGTTAGTCATCATGCCTGTCGGCGGTTGTCACCCGCCCGTTGCAGGGTATGCGAGGGAATTTTGCCATGGAACAAATAAAGAGAGAAGGTGGGCTTTAAAAGCTGTATTTGCAAGTTCTCCTTCAGTAGAATTTGTGTCGTTTGTGGCGTGTTCGGTATCATAAAGATAAAATACAAGTTCTTGATGAGCTACTCTTCCACCTGTGACGTATTAAGCTGATCACCACACTTACCTGACTTACCTGAGGCATTTAGTTCATGTTAAATCAGGCTCGGCAATGTGAAATTGAGAAACACCATACATAAGCACTTCTAGATCAATATCCTCATCACTATTTAGCTGTTGCAATTTCATTACCTACCTCTGTGGCGGCATCTACATCGCCACATGCGAAATTACGCATCACACTGACGTCACGCAAAATCCTGCATCGCGCAGTCGAGAGTTTACAACGTCGCGACATCAATCGTCGGGCAGTTTCCCACCAGACACGACACCAGTCAGGTCGAAGGATCCTCCCTTTTCTATGGAGGATGAGTGAACTTTACACCCCGCAGCACTGTGATGTAGCTGTCATCTATATCTATCATCACCATTATTGTAACGAACCTTCTGAGTTCTTTATGCTTTAAGTTTATTCAACAACCGCAGTATCACTGATCGTAACCTGAATAGAATACGACCGTTTTGAATTGAGATACTTGTGACACTATATGATTTGACGCTGAAATTGTGGGTTTGCATCTTAGAAACTAGAAATAGGTGTTATTTTAGCAGTACATTTGTTAGTACGCAAAACACGCTCTTTGACGTGGAGTTGTTGTCACCAGTCTTTATTACCTAATGCTTTGCAAAGTGTATTTGGATGTTTTCTTGCATAACTTTGTTTGAAATATACTCAATGCTCAATATATTTATTGCTTCCACATGTGAAATCAGGTGGTAGGTTTTATAAAAAATGTGATCATTGTGCACCCTGTCGGGCATAGCAAAAAGTAGGAGAGAGGAAGAGGATTTATTTGACTACTTAGTTGAGTATAACTGTACTATATAGATACTGTAATTATTTTATAAAAACATGTACAGTCAACGGCCAGAAGTCCACTTACACCGCAATGACCATTATCGCCTGCGCTATACGGGCTGCGGCGCTTATACCTATACGGCTGCGGCGCCGAAGAAGGTCATAAGTAAAGTAATATTGCTATACCATGGTTTTGTGAGATTGCTAGTCAACTTCTGGCTGTTACTGTACATAATTTAAAATTTATCATTTAAATATTCACAAATTTAAAAAAAAAAATTATGAATATATTATTTTTTTGTTGGTTTTCAATTAATTCTGGTATTTTATTAGATATTTTAATTGACATGACTATATTCAACCTTCTGCTAATATCGACTATACTTGGTACTTGGTACACCAGGCTGGGCGGACAGATTTGTGACATTTTGATCAGGTGGATCTTTGCTGTTATTACCAAATTATTAATAACAGTACCCAGTGTTCAAATACTGACTAATGCACAGTTCCTGAGGTCCTAAGATAATATTTCAATAGTTATTGATTCGACAATATTATATATTTCATAGAATTTGATTTTATGACTGAGTGTTCAGAATCGCCATGCGTCAAGATATCGAACCAATATCAAATACTTAGATTAAAATCCGGTTAAGAATATCTCAAAATTTGGAAACCAAACAGTAGTCATAAGATACAAGCCGAATGACTTCAAATGAAAGTATCCCAAATTACTAATTATATAGGCACATGAAAGCCAATTAGGTTTGTTTAGTGAAAACTCAGTGTTGAAGAGGATTTTCAAGTAATTTTACAATATCTTTTGTATAGCAAATTAATAAGTTTATTACGAGTATAACCAAACGAAGCTTTACTCCATTAGCGCAGGTTCCGTAACACGTGAAGCATGAAAATTGCTGTACTAACGCTTTTAACATAAACTTTATATCAACTTTAAATAATACGTAGGAAAAATTTCTGACGTAACTATTGAGTAAAGGAATATGCCTGTTACGGCTTTTGTAATAAAGGTTATAGTGGTGTGTAGTGATGTACCTCGTATCGGCGACATATCGGGCTGCGTTCGGAAACGTCACGCGCGCCGTTTGTCGCGGGCGGTCACGTTTCGCAAACGGTAGCCAAGTGCTGTCGATACGACATATTTAGTATTATCGATTATCGATAAAACGCACTACTGACCTGCTATAATGCTTCAATTTAACTGTTGCCGCTTGTAATGTAGAATAGAGTGACAGAATAGTAATTTTTTGAAGTGTCCACGCCTACTTAGTACAGAACATGGAAATTAAATCGCTACCCTGTTATCAGATATGCAAAACATAGTGTCAAAGTGAGTCAACCAGTAGATAACAAGTTCAGTCACTTGAACACGATACTAGATAAACAGCATAATTCCTACTTTATAGTGTCCACACTAACAGTTCTGTCGTATTAGTATTCAAAGAAAGCGCACATGACACTTCCAAAAAAATCTGCAAGAGATTGAAGTTTATCGATAAAATTCTTGACTCGCGGCACATGCCTAACAACAAAGGCTCAGCATCCGTGGGAAAATCAGCAGGGCTTTTTAAAATCTAGCTAAAAGCTGCCGGGTATGCCCATAGTCATATATTAAGACTGCATTACTAGATTACTTGGCTGGATCTTATGGTGTTTTCCTATTTGGGTTAAGCTGATTTACAACCTCCGTGGTACATTGGCGGCGTAATGACGATGGTTTCGCTGATGCATATCATTGATCTAAGTTCTCGTGTGTATGAATATGTATGCAACGGCTCTAGTCTTAGATAATTAAATTGTTCGTAATCAGCGTTAAGTGCACTGAAGATACTTATGACGTGGTTAGAGATCTAGGAATTATTGTTATACGGAGATCGTAAAGAGAATATCCTTATATTTTTTATTAACCGAAACGCCATTGGAGCAGTGGTGGCGCAGTGGTAACGGCCCCGACTTGCGATTTGTAGGTCGTGGATTCGAAGCCAGGCAGGTGCTTTACTTTGTGTAAATAATATCATTACTACTGCTCTCAAAACGGTGAAGGAAAACATCGTGAGGAAACCAGCATGCCCTAGAACCAAAAATTCTAAAACATATGACATCCACCAACCCGCACTGGGCCCCCGTGGTAGATTACAGACCGCTCCCTCTCGAAGAGAGTAGGCCTGTGTCTCAGCAGCGGAAACATTTTAGGCTGATTATGAAACGCCATTTTCCATTTTCAGGCTATGAGATCTATGAGCGACATGACATAAGATTCCATTAAGATACAACTTCCATAACTCTATCTACCAAGATCTTGGCACACCTTTTTCTACCAATAGGATAAATGTACTATTTATAAGAACATAAATTCTCCAACAATACCCGGATAAACGCTGTCAAAATAAACTAAAAATTTCATAAATCACCTCGCAACGCTTATTTCAATGAGCCGCAATTTCTACAGCTTTTAAATCATTGCCTGCCAGACAGTTGGTCGCCGTAATACCTTCTGTTTATAAATCCCCTTAAATCTTAAGCAAGGTATCTGATAAAGTCGAAAGTAGCCAATCTCGCACAATTGAGTGGCTGGACGTTGATAAATTGCCAAACTGGATCTTGTTAGTCGCTGCGGTATTTAGTATTCATAAATTTTCGTAAACGCATGCCGCTAATATATTTTCTATTCTACGAGTAACACACGTGCGTTTGACTGGGTTTATTTTGCTTAAATGTCAAGTGATTCAGGCTTTGTAGCCTCGGTTTGGACTTTGTTCTGGCTTTGCGATGTTTGTATTGATTTTCAATGCTTAATCCAGAAGGTCAACTCTCGTACTTACCTAATAATGTTCAAATCAAGTCGCAATCTCATGCCAGCGACAATCAAATGTCAAAAATGTATGTAAACGCTATACAATTTTTGCCAGATTGAGACTGAGATGAGATTGCGAACGTTGTTAAAATTACGAGAACTGCCCTCTGTTCAAAATGATAAAATTACACTTTGTTCTTTAAATTGCTTGTAAAAAAAAATACACGTCAAAAGAAACAATCATATTTTAAAACTAGATGATAAATGATTTATTTTCTGTAAGTAGGTTTGTAAAACTGGATGAGCCACAGACTCTTTCAAAGTCCAGACATTATCTTGGTCAGATCATGTGAGGACCATGCAGATAGTGTCTGAGAATAGATTTTGAAGAAAGAACCACACAGATTCGAGTGAATCTGTCCAGTCAGTGCACCCATGTGTCAGTAATTGTGCAGCAACAAATGTTATGATTGTTGTTTGTTTGTTTGGCTTCTGTGCAAAATCGTCAAAGTTTCATCCATCCATCAGTCAATTTAGGTACTTATATGATCTTCTATTGTTTATGATTGTTGAACTCATGCAATGTTACCAATGTTGTTCATTCTATATTGTTATCTTCACTCTCAGTTTCTATAACGATGGTATATCTTCTTTCAAAGTTCAAAGTGAGTTGACACGAATTATGATCACGTGTGGTGCGATAGAAATCATCGACGTACGTTGAACAACTTAATAAGTGTGTTTATTATTATAGCCAGTCCTTTGCAGGATTTTAAACATACAGAACTCTAAAATAAACAAAATCCCATGCATTTTTAACTTGAAATAAAATTATCGTGGCGGTCTCTGCAGACTCAACTAAGCTCTAGGGCTAGTCTCCGTACATGTTCGGTACTCCGCAGAAATCTCTGTTTAATATGACTACTAATTCATGAAACTTGCAATGACTGCCGTCCTGACGACAACAGACCTTGTGCTCGCATATTTGCGACCCTAATAAGGCCCACCTGAGCCGTTTATGCCAAACGAGAGCGGGACCCCCGTCGCAAATCAACGAGCGCCTAATAGCGCTGTCACCATTATACGACCATTATAGAACGGGAGGCTTGTTCCACTGTAGTGTATGAGGGGCGTTATGTGTGCCTAATGTGGCCTTATTCTGTGTGCGAGGCCTTAATCTGGGCTGGATTTTAAAAGGTTTTAGAAAGTGTTGTTTGGGTTGAGTGCGTCTGGTTTGTATTTATTGGCTGTTTAATAGTTTCCATTACGTTTTAACAATTACTGTGATGCGTTTTTGCAGCCTGGCTTACGTAACTGGTCGATAGCTCCAATAAAAGTTCTGCCTGTAATTCAGAGTTTATTTACTTTTATTTGGAACAAAACAACGACATCTTTGAATCTTTTAACAGACTTACAGGGCCCTAATTCACTATGACTACTTAAAAGTTCCTTACGTCGAATTAAACCACGTTAATTCCATGAGCTAATCACGAATACACGACATCTGCTAATAATCCAGAAAAGTTTTTAAGCGGTGCGCAAATTTTCACAGGGTGAACTCTGAAATCACGTAAAGAAAATCAGCTGTTTCATACAAAAGATCAATACCTAGTCGACCGAAATGGTGAAGAAGAAAGAAACAGCTGATTTTCTTTTCGTGATTTCAGAGTTGGTCCCATAGTGAAAATTTTTCATATTCATGGGCAGAATACCCTGTAAAAATTTGCGCACCATTTAAAAAGTTTCCTGTAGTAAGTATATAAAAAGTACTCTGTGATGGGTTTCTACAAGACACGATATTGACGTGGTTTGCACGTGGTAAGATATAAGCGGGGAATCAAACAAAATTGGTGCCCTGATTTCGAAGAAGATCGCATTCACCATGAGCTACAACTAAAACATAAAAGTCATAGCCATAAATAAATCTCAAACCTCAATACTTCATAACATTCCCTAATTACAATCTAAACAAGCGTCTGTCCTAATTTAGATAAAGCATTATTTACCGAAATGATTTATTTGTCCGTGCAGCTGTGGACTAACAAAGCCTTGCTTTCATTCCCACATTACTTACAGATATGACTGATCACAGTTCGTCTTATTATCTTCTTAGTATTGTGTTTTTCTTGTCTTAATAATATTCAAATGTTGGAGCATTTCAATCTTGATTGAATAATTGGTGTGGACAACCTAATGTCTTGATCTTAGTAATAATTTGAAATCTATTTAAATTATATGCAAATTAGGTGATACCTGAATTTAACATTGTTTGACTTGTTTATTTGTTCGAATATTTTAGTAAACATATTTTATTTTACGCCTACAAGGAAATCTATTATTCATTTGAGAATATAACAACCAAAAACTCTTGCGCATAATCGTTCCCTTTAATTTGAATAAAAGCTCTACTTAATTCTGTCTATATAACGACAAGACAATGAACACAAAACATTTTATTTAATGGACAAAGTAATTTATAATTAATTTTTCATAGAATCGATAAATTAAGCTAACATTGGCCAAAGTACAAAGACCCTAATGATCCTAGTTTTTACAGTTCAAAGACAAACAATGGAAACACAGAACCTAAGAGGAAAATACACACAGCACAAGTTAAAACTCAGTACATAATAACATCTGTTATATCTCTTAATTCATGTTGTAAGGACCCTTCAAATTTTGAACAGCTCAAATAGTCAATAGAGCTCAAGATGGGTGATGAGATAAAGACCCGAACTGACGGTATCTTAGACTGTCAAGTCAAGAGTAGGTAGGTATATACCACACAATCGAATAGCATCATGTTGTCATTCTTGCGGTGAATAAAAAGTTGAATTGTAAGCTTGATTGTGATATTACCTTGGATGGTGTTTATTAGGGATGGGCCGAACGTGGTTTGAACCGACGACTTTTCACTAGGAAATGCAAACGAACAAAAAAGACTCCTTCCAGATAACGCAGAATCCTTGGTGTTTTTGCAACAGAATCCTTGGGAAATTTATTTTCTTTCTTTTTATTTCTGTAATTAATTGTGATCTAATGTTTAGTTTAGATATCAAAATTGTGATAAAGTTTAAAATACCTACATTTAATTGTTAATTAAGTAATAACTTGCAAATCCATACTAATATTATAAATTCGAAAGTAACTCTGTCTGTCTGTCTTTCTGTCTGTCTGTTACCTTTTCACGCCTAAACCACTGAACGGATTTCGATAAAATTTGGCAAGGCTATAGATGGTATCCTGGGGACGGACATAGGCTACTTTTTTTTTCAATTATAAATTCGAAAGTAACTCTGTCTGTCTGTCTGTCTGTCTGTCTGTTACCTTTTCACGCCTAAACCACTGAACAGATTTCGATAAAATTTGGCAAGGCTATAGGTGGTATCCTGGGGACGGACATAGGCTACTTTTTTTTTCAAAAATAATCCTACAGGGGGTGATATAGGGGATGAACGTTTGTATGGGAAACTCAGTATTTCTTCAGTTAGGGATGTGAAAATTAAAATGTATGCTTTTGGTAGGAAATAAAGAAATATGCGGTTCAGCGTTTTTGAAAAATCATCCCCTAAGGGCTTAAAAAAGGGGTTGATTTTAAAATTTACAAAACTGCACGGATTTCGATAAAATTTGGCAAGGCTTTATATAGCATCTTGGGGAAGGACATAGGCTACTTTTTGTCTTAAATAAGAATCCTACAGGGGGTGATATGGGGGTTAATCCCATTATTATATACCTACCATTTTAGTTTAAGCCTTAATATTGTAAATATGCATTATTTAAATATAAAAATAAAAATAAAATAAAAATATAGGGGATGAAAGTTTGTATGGGAAACTCAGTATGTCTTAAGTTAGGGATGTGAAAATTAAAAAGTATGCTGTTGATAGGAAATAAAGAAATATGCGGTTCAGCGTTTTTGAAAAATCATCCACTAAGGGGTTACCCCCTTAGTGGATGATTTTTGCCGCTGGGTTGATTTTAAAATTTACAAAACTGCACGGATTTCGACAAAATTTGGCAAGGCTATAAGATAGCATCTTGGGAAAGGACACAGGATACTTTCAAAAACAATACTACAAGGGGTGATATAAGGGATGAAAGATGGGAAACCCAGCATTTCTTAAGTAAGGGATATGAAAATTCAAATTTATGCTTTTGGTAGGAAATAAAGAAATATGTGGTACAGCGTTTTTGAGGGGGGGCTTGACAAATGTTTGTGTAATTACCTCTTTTTAAGAGATTTAAGGGATTGGAAATGAAGTCATAGTTCGAATCTTGAGGTAACATTTAGTCTTTATTTAAGTTTTTACGAGGAAATTATTTGAACGAGTGGACACTCGGAAAAAAGTTATTTGTTATTAGAGCGTGACTGGCATAATATATTTTAAGTAATTAACAAAGTCCCCCTGCCGCGTAAGTGTGTCTGTTTGAATGCGATAATGTCAAAAAGTACCGAACGGATTTTCATACGGTTTTCTCCAATGAACGTAGTGATTCAGGGTAATTCATTATGGTTTTGTGTAAATTGGCTGAAATATGACGACGACTGTTGAAGATGTCGGAAAAAATCATGCCGACTGGTAGCTTTATACCTACTATACACGGTAACGGTATATCGTAGCGATTTGAGTTTGTACAGTTATATCGGACGGCCCTATGTTTTCCACATGTACGTTCCCATGGGATATTTTCCGACATCCACGCGGGCGAAGCCGCGGGCAAAAGCTAGTAATAAATAAATGTTTGTGATTTTTTTTACTGATTTTGTTTTATTATTTTAGTCAAAACAGTTGAGTTGTTTTAATGTCGAATGATTGGCATTTGAACCAATTTGGTTTTGGTTCAAACCGCTGAAGTTCGATTAAACCGAATATAAAACGAATTTCGGCCCATCCCTAGTTTATATAAGTATTTGTGGAGTGGTAAGTTTTGTTTAGAAATTGCTTTCGATCCTACTGACAATACATTCTTAAGTACTTACCTACTTATAATTGATTGAAAATTATCGTATACCAAAAGTTGATTGAAAATCTCTCTAACACGGAAACTGTTAACATAAATCGAATTGAACTCTCTCTTCTTAGTTCTGAACTGCAAAAGTGCCACCCAAAAGTGTTACTAATATACCTTAATTACTGTAATCATCTACATAAATAGCCACATCAAATTCAATCATTCCACACAAATCCCACTCAATACCCACTTAAATAAATAATCCTACATTAAACAACGTTCCCAACAATTAATCCGTAGAACCATTAAGCACAACTATAAATCGCTTTTAATTTCACGGTCCAATCTAAACCGGAGCTCGGCGCGTGCGCAGCGATACGATCTAATCGCGCGATCGAGACGCGACTCATTGTCGCTGTCGCGCGGCCAGCGCGTGTCCAAACATTGTCCCCTGTGGCACACCGCGATCGCGACTTGTTTTCGTGAATGCTAATAGAAATTGGTTTGATGAGTGAGAATTTGATTATAATTGTGTGATGTTGATTGATTGAGAGATCTAGAGATTATTGTTGTGTTGATGTAATCGGGGTTTTCTGCATTTCAATACAATATTAAACTTGAGCAGGATATACAAAGCAACATTTTACTGGCAGTGATGAATTTCAACCGTTTGGCTGTTAACTACACAACCTATGTAAAGTTGGCCTACATAGATCGGAAATTCGCTAAACTATGCCAATATTTTTTGGCATATCCTTTACAAATATTTTGGATAAATACTGACTGAATAGTTGAGACATGCTTAATCAAAATTTCGATGACTTGTGCAATTCATGCATCAGCTAACAATAATGCTGTATCTGTTTTTGAGCAACATTGAATTGAACCCATGCTTACTTTTTGTTCCAAGAAATATAGACGTAGATAAGTAAGACATCGGAAATCGACAAAATTCTTTCTCTCATCTTGGGCGTCGGAGTCCTATTGATTTAAACGGAATATTGACGATGGATATTAAGGTTTATGACTCTCTAAAATAAACTGTTTGAAAGCTATATCAATAAGAGACAGTAAAATAATTACGGATCTACATTTAAACTTACAGTAGTAATTATGAAAATTGCGCCCGCATTCAATGTTAAGATATTATCTCGACTAAATGAAATCCAATTAATCGATAATTTACAAGTACTGGAAAATAATAAACTGCACTAGAATGCTATACAAAACGAATGATATCATGACTATTTTCATTCTAATAGTCTGTGCCAATAGTTTACTATTTAATGTCCCGAGCCTGGGGTCGATAAGTCAATTGTATTAATTGTCTATCACATGCTATTATTTCGTTATTACCAAATTCATTGCTAACTGCATTGTAATAATATGTCCTAATACGTGCATGTCAACAGAACTAACCATGTTGTCATTTCAAAAAGCTTCATCTGACTTGAAATCATTAACTAACAACATATTGTACAACACTAGCTAAAGATCTACACATGCAAATCAAAGAACAAAGGAGATTTAGGGCAGTGTAACACGATCCTCTCTATATTGTTGGCGCATGTGACGCAACGATCTGTCGCACGCGCAGCCAAGATGGCGGCGTGATCGAGGGCCGACAGCCGTGGCGAAAGGATGCGCTTGCGCCGTGAAATCGCTCGTTACGGCTCTTGTGTTAAAACTTATACACTACACTACATAACTCTAAATTATTTGATTAAAAGTTGAAATTGGACCAACTGTATATCGATCGTGGAATGTTAATTCAGAATTCTAGAATTTCAAATCATTGAATTCACATTCCGATAGTGACGGGGTTAGAGGTGTCTCGTAAAGCAATGGACAGATTCTGTGATAAACATCTATCGTTAGCTGGGTCGTGCTTGTTAGTGAGACGAAAAAACTTTACTGCTCGATATTGATATTTGTAACGTAGCTGAAATTGAATTTAGATTTATCTGCATAAACAGTATTCGTAACATTACTGAGTAATGTATTGCAAATTACCAAACAATATCTGCTACAAGTACAAATCATTTAAAAGAAGCTAATTTCGTATCAGGTGGTGCTTTTAATATTATAGATTCAACAATCGTCTTCTATACAACAGGTAACCCGATTCCCAAGGACCCTTTCAGATCAGCCCTAGTGATAGAGTCTGAAAAATGAAACGCTCGTAAGCGTTCTTTGCCAACAACAGTTACCCAATTGAAGCCTACACTCAATCCATTCCCAGAACACAAGTAACCTTTACTTAATCCTTATCCTGTCTGATACTATCAAAGAACAAACGCCCTATATAAGAGCATACACTGGCAAATGTTCATAGGACTCCGACACAGCTGTACCGTTACGCGCGGCAATCTATAAATCCCAACTTGACAAAATAATAGGCTAGTCGATAGTTCCTCGCTATTAACGCCCAGCAAGATATATTGAATCTCCTCTTCTCAATCAGATACCTTAATAGAAGCTGCTGCTTCGTAATAGAAAGTAAACTACCTTAATGTTACTGTAGCAGTCTGTTAAAATCGCTGTCACACAAATCTTAGGACATTTGTAATATAGTGTAATTGCCAATCGGGATTGAGTTGGATTGTGTTTCGAATAGAAGATAATTACTATGAATATAACGTAGATCAGCAATCAGTCTGCTATTAGAAGTAATAGTCGTAATATCCTTTCAGTGTTTCTGATTTTATTGTTCATGGGACAAGACTGGGTTTAGTAGTGAGCCAATTTGATCGATGCTTCAAAAAACAGTTTGATGGAATTACTTTTCTAAAGAACGATGGATTCGTTCTGTGGAGTTTCCAGTTCTGTTCTCATCAAAACTCAAAAAAAGTCAAAGCATTTATTTCAAATTAACCAATTACAGGCACTTTTAAATTGTCAAGGGGTCGGTCAGTCAGAAAGATTAAGCTAGTTGCCATTCCGAAGCGTAGTAGGTCCCTATGGAGAAGAACGGGCAAGAAACTCCACGGACACTCTTTTAAATCAAAATATTTTTACTTGATACATCAAAATATTGGTTACATCTATTTAATAGTATAGTTTTCAATTTCGTTGGTTTGGTCATACACCTCTTTTGCCTTACGATGCTTAAGTTGAGTTTTTAAGGTTTCAATTGTTAATTTACCCTCAGCCTAGGTAGGAGAACATGAAGCAATTGTAACGTTCACAAAATATATTATCTTATGTCGTAACATATTCCATTCCCGTCTCTAGTGTTGATTTTAGTACCCACATCATTATTTTACGACAAGCAAATCACCACAAATTTATACTGGCTAAATAATTAAAAGCGTCCCAATGTCTTCGAGTAATTTAAATGTTACGACCTACATATATTGCGTTAAGATTGAATGTAAAACACATGTCCATTGCACGCTTATAACTTGGACATTTACGCCCGACATAACAGTTATTATTTATAGATGAAATATTTATATCTTCATCGTTTATTTCGGTAATATATTCGTTTTCATCATTTACTAGCAATTGACTGCATATCGCTCGGTAATTTATACTTCATATGCAAATAAGTGAACTTTTGAATTTATAAGCTATAAAATTCATTCAAGCTGCGTGAGACCTAAATTATGTGTATAAATTAATGGGATTTAAAACTAGTATAACTACCACGTATAACTGCTGCTTAACTATGCATTTCAAATCTATAAATTCGTCACTTCATCAATATTTTCATTCGTAATCTTATACAAGCAAATATTTGTTTAGTTAGACCCCTCCACTGACAGAAATATCTACAGATAATGTGGAACTAAAACCGCAAGCAGTTTTGTAAAAATAATTTACATAATTAACCCTTCGTGTGCCGGAACGTGGATCCACACGAGACACAATGGCGTTTTAATTGTGTCTGTAATTACTGCATTACACTAGTTAAGTCGACGCGGATGAGATGATCTCACCCGCATAGCCTTTTCCCAACTATGTTGGGGTTGGCTTCTAGTCTAACCGGATGCAGCTAAATATCAGTATTTTACAAGGAGCGACTGCCTGTCTGACCTCCACAAACCAGTTATTGGGTAATACGATACCCTTTTGGTAAGACTGGTTGTCAGACTTTCGGGCGTCTGAAGACGCTTTCATGCAGTTTTTGCAAATAAAGAATGTCGAAAGGATGATCTCTCGGCCAGCTCTAATTTCTAAGCTATAAGTACCTTATGATTCATCATCATCACTTATCAGGTTACTAAATGAGAGTTTTCCTTCAGGGCCTGATATTTTGCCACATGATTACAATCTTCGTGGTCCGTAGAAGTACCTGCGTAGTATTTATTGATCGTCCATGTAATACAAACATGTGAGATGTGTTGTTCGTTGTACCGGCTTGTATCTACGTGTGGAATGGACGTCTACATCAATGACACGCGACACGGAATCAAACGCTATACGTTGTACTAAAGTAACGTTCATACAGCTAGTTCGAAATTTTAAATTATCAAAGGCTCTAGCGTTAGATTTATGTTAACCTATCGTTTATACTATCTTCGTATTGTTCTTCAGCTTGAATCGATAGTACTTTCTTATGTTTTATAAGCGCAGTAGGTAACCACGTTAATATCGACATCGGTTGCGTTCTTCAGTTCCAAGATTGTGTTCTTTGACAATGAGAAAAAATGCTGATACAAAAATGGTAGTAGTGGCCGCTGCCTTTAGATCAAACGCTAGATTTCTGAAAAGAAGAAAAACTACTTCTGCTGCATAATATTTATAAAAGGCATTTAATGCCTGAGTCTGGCTAAACCCATCTTCCTGCTGTCGTTAAAAGTCGATAGCAGTACTATTCTCAAGTAGAACCACAAAATAAAATACAATACCAACTACAGCAGTGACATTAACTCGTTCACTGACATTGCTGATTATACCGCGACCACAAATCTGACTGTAATTGTCAAGTCAGGGGGCAGTATAAACCTGCCTTTACGTAGTACAACGCTCGGAAATGTGAATGTCAAGGTACGCTATGTGAGACAAATCTGTGTATTTGAGTGCGGAAATCGATTCTATATGTTTCAACATCTCGATATTGCATGAATTCTTAGTACGACAAATTGTTATGTTCGGAGTATATTTAGATTTAACATCATTTCGTATTCCATAATGATTGTTGGTTGGAAATAAGTACATTTTAAAAGCTTATAACGTGAATTTTCAACAGCTCTTGCTACAACCCGCGCGCTTCTGGCAAAAACGCCTCCTATTCCCGCTTGACCAATTACGTCTAGGTCATTCTAGAAGGTTCTTCAAAAACAGACGACTTACGCCCTTGTTTTGTCATCCGTCGACTAACGTCCGTCAACTCGGGCCAGGCACAGTGATATCGTAAACTTTACATACGATTACAAAATGTTATCATAGTACCGTGGGGTGTTAAAAGCTACATTAACATTTGGACCTACTTGACAGCCAAATACAAGTCTTTTGAGCTCTCACATGGAGTTAAGAATTGAGGGGCTCGTGGGTAAGTAATAACAGCTGCACGGATCGATCTATCGAGATTAAGCTACGCTTGCCGCGGTCAGTGCGTGGATGCGTGACTATCTTAACATAGCGAGACACCTCCGTGCCTCGGAAAGCACCCTAAGCCTTTGGTCCCAGCTGTCATTCTTGGATCTTTGACAGTTGTTACGGGTCGTCAGAAGCCTGAAAGTCTGACAACCAGTCTTATGGTGGTCAGATGTAAAATACTGGTATTCAGCTGCATCTGGATATACTGGAAGCCGACCCTAACATAGTTGGAAAAAGGCTAGGCAGATGATGATGACGTTTGGTAAATGCATCATAATCACAACTAACTCGATACAGCCTACGTATAGATAGTGTTTTGAATTTCCAAGGAATTTGCATTTTAATAGAACAGTATAAATGATTCGTACACAAATCATTTATACTGTATAGGCCAGGAAGTATCTATGACAAGATTATGAGAAACGTTATAGCACTACTCCTTAACTCATTTCCACTTGATAACTGAAATGCTAGAAGCGAAGGTGATTACATCACGGTCGATCGCAATCACAGCATTGTACAAGATTATTTATGAGATGATCCTTAAGTTATGGTTTTGAACTATTGTTAGTGTGTGTTTAGACCAGACGAGCATAGAGCAAGAACTTTAATTCCATGGGTAAGATTTCTGATACAGCATTTTCCGGGTCAAACTTGGCACTGTGAATATGGAAATAAATAGGTATTCATGTCGTACTTAAGGTATTTCGAACTAATGTATTGTCGAAATGAAGACCTGTCGGAGTTCCGTATTGTCGAAATAAAATCTTGTCGTATTTTGGTTTGTCGAAGTTCAGTTTGGCCGGCTATAATTGATTACCAAACTGAACTACGAGAAACGACAAAATGACAAGTCAATAAGTCCGAGAAATACTAGACGCCATGTCGATCAATTAAAGTCGGATTATATTGAAATGAGAAGAAGCAAAGAGAGCATATATTGTACTGGGCACAATATAAATTCACTTGATGTTCGCTCGGTCGAAACTGTAAAAAACTTCAGAGCAGGCGAGTTCTGTTTTACATATCTCTACTCATCATCATCATGCCTAGCCTTTTCCCAACTAAGCTGGGGTCGGCTTCCAGTCTAACCGGATGCAGCTGAATACCAGTATTTTACATGGAGAGACTGCCTATCTGACCTCCACAACCCAGTACTTGGCTAAGACTGGTTGGTTGGACTTTCGGGCTTCTGACGACCCGTAACGACTGTCAAAGATTCACGAATGACAGCCGGGACCAAAGGCTTAACGTGCTTTCCGAGGCACGGAGGAGTCTCGGTATGTAAAAATCACACATCCACGGACCAACCCCAGCAGGCGTAGCTTAACTTGATGGATCGACCCGTGTGGCTGTTATTACTTAGCCACGAGCTCCTCCTTCCTCCTTTTACTGTCTGTACCCATTGCCTGTAATATTTTGGTCTAATCACCCCTTTACACGTAACTATTGTGTAAATGATTAACGTATAGTGCGAATCGTGCATCATTTGGCACGCTCGTATTTATTTATGCCACCGGTTAGTGAGCGGTTTGACTCAATTTACTGCTTAATCTGATTCACTAAGGATGATACGTAGTAATGTATCGCTTTGTTTACACAATTTTATGGGTATGAGTTGCCGCAATTTCAATTGTTGTGCAGGTACACGGTTTCGAAATGCGCTGAAAACTACGAACTCAGACACAAATTGTGAAATATTTTAAATGGTTTAGATTCATTTAAATCAAATCAAGCCTAGCCTTTTCCCAACTATTTTGGGGTCGACTTCCAGTCTCACCGGATACAGCTGAATACCAGTATTTTCACATGTAGCGAATGCCTATGTGACTTCCACAACCCAGTTACTCGATAATACGATAACCCCTTGGTAGGACTGTTTGTCACTTCGACTTGACTTTCGGGATTCTGACGACCCGTAACGACTGTCAAAGATCCACGAATGACAGCCGCAACCAACGGTTTAACGTACTTTCCGAGGCATGGACGGGTTTTGGTATGTAAAGATGGGCACCCATCCACGGACTAACCGCGGCAAGCATAGCTTAACCTGGTTGATCGACTCGTGCGGCTGTTATTACTTAGGCACAAGCCCCTTGCTAAAATATTACCATTAAACAAGCCTTGGTATATGAAAAAATCGCAGCAACCCAAAGCCGTGACCTAGCAAGCCAATTTAGTGCATTTTGCAACGCACTAAGGCGACCGCTATATAATTGACGCACTAAATAATCACATACGCATAACAACCAATGTTGAATGATGAAACAAAAATACAAGATGGTATTCTAACCACAGAACCGCATTAACAATTTGCTTAGCGTTACCCAACTAAATAACTCAATACATTGTGACAACGTAGCATCGTTTGACAGCACACTTGTGGATTTCGGCTCGCTAGCTCTCATTTGCGATGTGAATTTACGAGGTAATGCCGTGGCAGGCGGGATAGAGTCGTCAGTCCCATGTAGTGCAACGCTAGGCAATAAATTAGCGCTCGGAGAGGTGTGTTCCCACGAACGCTAAACCGTATCAAGATGGTGGTGCTCGGAACAGCGCCGCTCCAAGCCCGCTCGAAACGGGGACACGGGCAAAATGCTTTATTTTCCCCGCGATTTATTTTCTCTATGTGACATTTTGTTACGTTTTGTTAGCTGTCACTCGGTCACACTTGCAGCGTACATTGTATCAATTTATGCAACAGCAGTTTCAGTGTTTGTTGCGGATTATTGAGACGTTTTCGTTTTGCTTTGTTGTAATGTTAACTCAACTTATTAGTCCCATCTTGCTTCTACTGGCTTATCTATCCAAAGCTTTTCTTAGTTATAAATTTGTTCAAAGCTTTTGAAACTACATCAAGGATCTCTACCCGTCTCTCTATCTCTCTCTCTGGAGGAGGATACTCTTTAATTTAGCAACGTTATACAACGAATATAAAGTTGCTAAATTGAAGAGTACAACTGTGTCGTAGCATGACGACTGAAGTGACAGTTATTACGTTTAGTCAGTTAAGCAGACTCGTGGTTTTTTTGTTTACCTTTATTTACCTTTATTTAATTACCTAAACCGATGGAGTATAGCTTTTCCAAGACCTGTTTCTGGAAAGCGTTAATTTGCTACAGCTCATTTTACCGTTTTGAATAAAATCCAAGCTAAAACAATTAAACTGAACATTCCAGCCTCACACGAACACCATTCACCTTGAGCTCATTGAAATTAATTAATTAAATAAATATGATTAAGCACCACATCCGTAATTGTGATCGATCGTGTGTCCGCAGTCCTAACAATGGTATTCGTGGGTTTGACCGGATAGAAATTACACAGTCGCTATTAATATCCTTGGATCACGATATGAAAGTGGTCGGTGATTTGACGAATGACAAAGCTTTGAAGGGGCTGACACCGGTGGGCGTGTGATGTTGTATAATCGGGTGTTGAAAGATTCGGCTACCACTCTTTGGACTTAATAATGTCTTTGTTAATAATGTCCGAACGATTTCTATTGGACGAATTCAATTCGAAGACTGAAACTTGAAGAATGAGAAGTTTTTGAAAGTTTAAGTCAATCTGATTGACATAAGATTTGTGCTATATAAAAATAGCAAAATATAAAGCTGCTATCTAGGCACTATTATAAAAGTTGTACTCATGCAGTATAGTGAGACAAACGATAAGAAAACTAAAGAGAAAGAAACTGATGAAATACCAGATCTAAACTAGTATCGAAACTATTTGATGCTTGTACTGATCAATAATACCAGAAAATCAGAACAGGATACGAATTTCCACATAGTTAATGGCTAATATATCAAGTATTAGCAAAACTATATCAGTATCGGCTGTCTCATTGTTCTAGCCTAAGTTAAAGTTAAGCCACTTCTCATAGGTAGCGGTGACCCAAAACTGGCGGGACCGTCAGTTCGTGACCCGGCCTGACCCCGATCTAGTAACCGCTCCGTACCCATTGTCTCTTGGATTCGGGGATGGTGTAATTTATAAACTTTTTCTTGTATCTATGCAGTTGCTTATAATAAATTAAAAGTATTTATGATCCCGAGAGCCTAGAACGATAGATGAAGTATACAGAAACATGAACCAAGTAAAGTTTTTGACACGGATGCTAAAGTCAAAGCGAAGCAGAGAAGACATTGGGAAGGCTGACCTCATCATCTCTTCATCCCCCACGAAGGATTAACTGTTGGGAAAGAGATAAATAATTTGTAATTATCAATTGTATTATCAAAATCCACTGCTAAAGCAAGGGATTTCCCAAGGGTCGCTACTAAGCCCTCCGCTTTCCGCTTGCAGTTTTCTCAAGTCATATGCCAATCTGTTTAGAATATAATCTCCTGTTAGTATGTATTGTGAAATAAGTGCATTAGAGAGAACACATTTTCTTTTATTTTTTGAATATTCATATAGGTATTCAAAAAATAAAAGAAAATGTGTTCTCTCTAATGCACTTATTTTTAATTCCAATAATAATAGCTTCGTTAGTTTAGGGTTATTAAAATTAGTATTTCTTAGTTAATTTTATTTACGTTAATGTTTCTTCGCTTTTTGCGTCATATCAAAATGGCTGGATTTTATTTATTTATTTATTTTCGGAAGGCTTACAGACTAATAACGTTATAATAACAATAATATAAAACTAAAGCTAATTACAATCCTCCACAGATAAATACAAAATTATTATTCCCTCATACTCTAAGTTACATCTTATAACTATGTTCAAATCCTAAAGCAATGTGGATCAAGCAATTTTGCCCTATTTCGTATCATTGAGTGGCCCTTAAAATTTTAATGACTTTATCTAGAACAGTTTATTGAATAGTTAAATAGTACTTAATAAAATATTACAAATAATGTGGGTGTGTGGAATGTAGTAATTTTACAATTAAATAAAACTTTGAGATAACAGTTTAATGCCACTCACTGAGAACCGTTTATGACAAATAAAGCTATTATTATTTGTAACTGTACTTTAAAGTGTCCCATCGTTGGTGGAACAGCACCCTATTTAGACTCCAAGCACACTCCAAGGCAGAGTCGTCTTATGAATCTCCACCTGAACAGGTTTTCCTTGCTTCGGCCAACCTGACTCCGGAGTCTTAAAGACTTCCAGGTTGGTGGTGAGAATAGAATTAAGAATAAGAATAATATTTATTACACACACAAGATTCATGATACAAGAGCAGATGTACAAAACAACAAAACACGGATATCTACATAAATCTACACAGTTCATGTATCATATGAGAGAGTGTTAGACCATACAGGGGCCGTATTATGACGTGTTAAAGCCATCATTGTTCCAGTGTGAGACATAGACGGAGCTATATACGACCGATAGCTCCGTCCTTTTTTCTCAATGGAATCATGATGGCATTAACACGTACGTACGGCCCCAGGGCGGGCGGTTTATCACGTAGGTATACCTGCAGCCAGAGTGTTTAGCGCGAGGGAGGTTAAGTCATACATTTGTGTGCCGGTGTGTAATGTGTTTGAGTGAGTACAACAATATGTAAGTGTATGATTGGTGAGTATGGGAGTGTGTGCGTGTAATTCTGTAGAAAGTAAACTAATCTACGACTGAATCCCCCGCAAAGGTTGTCAGTCACATTCTGTTTCTAGTCAAGCTTTTGTTTGCTTTTACGCCTACGCCTTGTTTTGTATACGCCTTGGTAAGACTGGTTGTCAGATTTTCGGGCTTCTGACGAGTGACGACCCGTAACGACTGTCAAAGTTCCAAGAATGACAGCCGGGACCAACGGCTTAACGTGCTTTCCCCGAGGTAAGTCGAATGAGCAAAATCATCCAGAACTAATTAGTTATAACTTCCTCGTCTCTCTCTTCTACACTCAGCTTACTGTATCCTAACTAATCACACTAATATTATAAATACGAAAGTTTGTGAGTGTGTTGTTTGTACGTCTGTTACTTCTCACTCAAACTGCTGGACCGATTTGGATGAAATTTTTGTATGTAGGTAGATACCCTGGATTAACACATAGGCTACTTTTGATCCCGGTCTACGCGGGTGAAATCGCAGGGCGCAGCTAGAATAAATGTGAGAGTGTTGTTTGTTTCTTATGCTTTCACGCTTAAACGGCTGAATGGATTTGGATGAAATTGGGCACATGTATAGACCGTGTTGCATGTTAGAACATAGGCTACTTTTCATCCTGGATCGCAGATGAAGTCGCGGGCACGGCTAGTCTCTTATAACTTGCAGTACAATAGTCCCGATAGCACCATCATTCGGATAAAGCTCGTATCAGTAATTGAAATGTGTCGCTCTGTCAGTTTAGTCATGCATAGGAACATTGCACAAGTATAAAACTGACGAAATTTTTCTATACATTTACTTGTGCAAGTCCATAGCTAATTTGTTAAGAGTGTTAAAATTATTAGGTAGCCATATAGCTTGACGGTCACACCTAAAGATTTGTGCAAAGTAAATGGAAATGATTTAGCAATGTACTTTTATTTTACTAGTAAGGTGCGGTAATGTGTAAGATTTAAATTTCTTGAGGATAATCCATATGTACAGCTTGTTTCGTGGTGTTAATCAATTAATGACGATGTGTTATAACTTTTATAGTATCCACCATAAAATATATTTAGTTCCACAAATGTAGATAGGTTTCACTGGCTTTGACATTTATAAAGCCGCACTTTATTTGACATAATATAACTCCAATTATGGGTGAATTCGACCGAACTTTTATACCTAGTATAATAATTCATATCCAGCGAATAGCCGTCTTACTAATAAACACAGAATAAAGTTATTTCAAAATATAAACCTATGAAAATGGATGGTTATTCCTTTGTTATTCCTGAGTTTTTAATCTTTGACAGACTACCCATACAAAAACTGTCATACTTACGTCAATTTTATTCCGCGGATACCTTCTTTTTCTTCTGGGATCTGTCTTAGTAGGCATTTAAATTGTGAATAACGTCGTCAGCTACACAAATGCATCTCCTTTTTTTCTCACTTCTCTCACACAAATATCTTAATAGTAGATTATTAAGATATTTGTGTAACTGTGTGTTTTCCCGAATAATATAAATAAATAAATAACGTTGTACTTGAGTTCCTTTAAAAAAATTGTATTCCCCAAAATGATGGAACCTCATATTAACTTCTGAATCCAAATAAAAAAAAAATACGTGTATCGTCAACAGCATCAGCTCAAACTGTACCTACTAGATTCGATAAGGTTCAATCTTTCACCACAAATCAATTAAACATTTATTGCAACAAATCAACACCATTGTTCCGAATCATTGACATTACATGGCTTCAACCACAATCATATAAAACAAAAGATGGTTGCACAAGCAGTTGAAGCAGTAAATGATCTCATTTGGAAACCATTGTCTTGACCCGTACTGGTCCAGATTAATGATTGGTGACCGATTCTGTTGAAGGATGAAGATTGGTATCGGTATCGATATTAAGATTACAATAATGTTTGGCTATGTTGAGATTTGTTACCTACAAATTGTGGTACGTCACAAGCTATACATTTCCACTATAAGCTGATCTCGCATTGTATAGATTTCCATACAATGAACGGTCAGCTTATACTAGAAATTATAGCTTGATATGCATAGACTTATAAAAAAAGATGGACTCCGCGCCACGCATATCGAAAGTGAAGCACCCTACCGATCTATGTGTGCGTGATTTGAGTACCTGCAAAGACGCCGTCGCTCGTGTCACGTAATGGCGGCCGGTCGGCATACTAAGATGTAAATGTGTGCGCGAGACGTGTTTGTACAAATGGTCCCGGCATACTTACTGTGCTTCACTTTCGATATGCGCAGCGCGGAGTCCATCTTTTTTTATAAGTCTATGTTGATATGTAGTCGTGTGTACTCTGTGTTTGTGTTTTGTTTGAGGGTTTTCACTTTTGTTTTTTGAAGGATTTCATTGAATTATTAGCGAAGTTTACTAGTTTGTTGAGAATGTTTGGCGCCTTCTTCATTCTCTTGATATTGCTTTAGAATTAGATAATTAACTACAACGAGATACCAAAATTACTATAGCTGCCAATCGAGAAGAAGACACTACCTACAGTGCAAAATTATTTCTTAAAAATTATTCTTTAAAATTACAAACTGGATTGTTAACAAAAACATTCAACAATAGTCTGGATTCGACCCCATTTTAAACGTAAGCTGCGTCAGACTAGGTACACTAAACGTTCTCAGGTCAATAAAGTCATAACCGCCTCGCTTTGCTGTCAACAAATCGCAGAAAAAATCTTTATACAACCATTCTAGGAAGTCAATTGCCTTGTCAAAATAAACTTTCCAAATAGACACAATTGCTCGCTATTTCGCACAAAAATAACAAACAATCGACGATCAATAATACTAACAAAAAAGTTCTTAAAATAAAATAGAGAAATGAACTTCGTGATTGCACGGTTATCAAAACAAAAGATTGCTTCAAAATGTCATGGTGTTCAGGGGAATCTTAGGGCTTTTTGTGGGGTTTCTTTAAAAGGGGGAAGTAATTGTTGAGGTTCATTGAAGAGTTGGAGGGGAGGGGGCGGGGGACGTGACCGCTGGACCGCGTCAGGTCACGCCGCGGCTGACGACCGCCGACCTGGCTGTTTCCATTGGTACCGATTCGAGTCGTAGCGGATTTGTAGAATAGATACACAGGCGTGGGATACAGGGAATGGCAAGGGGTGCAGTTGCCCTGGGCTTCAACAAAATTGAGTTTAAAATTCTAAATTAGACAATAACCACAGATAAAATAACCTCTATTTTTTTACTACATAATATAGGATAATATTTTTGTGTTCACCAAAAATATTATCCGTACATCAAAATACTGATCGTGCACCAAATATTCCTGAATGTTACACAAACATTTGGGTTAGGTTAGAATAGTGACTATTACCTCTATTGCTGGTGAATCATTTGGGTTAGGTTAGGTTAGGTTAGAGGCCCTTCTCAGGGCCAATCCGAGGACGCCTCGGCGTCGGAGGCTAGCCGCGCGCCGTCTGCGGCTAGCATCTATAGCTTGGCGGGCGAGTTGCTGGACTCCGACATTGAGTCCATTATGTCTGAGCCGGCCGCAGATTCAGCGATTGGTCGTCGGGAGCTGAAGAAGCGGTCTCATCAGAGGAAGGGGTCCGGCGGTTCCTCGGAGTCGTCACAACCGAAGGCCAAGAAGCTGGTGTCGGACACCCATGACGTGGGTCTGGCGGAGGCCCAACACCAGTTGGACCTGTCTCGGCGGGCGCAGCTCCAGCAAGACCTGGAGGAGCGGGTTGCGGCCACGGAGCAACGGACGCGCGCCGCCCGGGCCAAGTCCGGTTACGGCGCGTCCCGCGTTGTCTATGCGGACCACTCCCTGGCAGAGCTGCAGCGGATGGCTGACGAGGACGAAGAGGAGATAGTGGCAGTCGCCTCTAAGTCCTCCAATTTGAAAGGGACTTTTCAAAAGTCCCTTAAATGTAGGGCCGCGAGCATGCGCGGTATCGTCGGAGAGCTGGTGCAGCGCAAAGCCACCGACGAAACGCGGCAACTGCAGGCGAAAGTTGATCGCCTGCAGTCAGAGGTCAGCCAGCTTCATCTGAAGCTGGCTGAAGCCACGGCCCGGCCACACACAGACGAGCCGAGATCAGCGGCTGAGGTCCTGCCCTCCAACCTTGAGGATATAATCCGCAAGGTCATCACGGAGGAAAGGGCCTTCACGAGAGCCTGTCTTGCGGGCATCGAAGACAGGCTCTTGCCTGAAAAACGCCTCCGACCGCCGCTCGCGGCGGACAATAGGCCATGCGAGCCGGAGCTGCCTTCCCAGGGTAAAGACGCCCATCTGCCGTCCACCACCCCATCCAACCAGCAAGGGTGGACAAAGGTGGCCGGAAAGGGGAAGGCCAAAAAGAAGAAGGCAAAGACGGTGGCTGTCTCTGCCGCACCCACCACCAACCCTCCCGGCCCGTCCCAAACAACAGGCAAGGGAAAGGGGAAGGGGAAGACGTCGGCCCCCAAGGCCACCGCCGTTGCTACCGCTGCTGCTCCTGCAGCTAATGGGGCCCCCGCCAAGCCGAAGAGGAAACTGGTTCCTCCCAAGACCGCAGCCGTAGTGGTTACGCTCACCGCTGAGGCTGTGGAGCGGGGAGAGACGTACGCGTCCATTATGATGCGGGCGCGTACAAACGCTGATCCCACCCAACTGGGGATCGGCTCAGTCTCGTGCCGCCGGACCCAGGCCGGGGCTCGAATGTTCGAGTTCCCAGGGGCTCAGGGCGGCGCCAACGCGGACCTCTTCGCAACCAAGTAGCAGGAGGTCATCGCCGACGTGGCAAAGGTCACCAGGCCCGTAAAGTCTGTGGCCTTGGAGGTGGCCGACCTAGACGACTCGGTCACTAAAGAGGAGGTGGTGGCGGCGGTCGCAGCGATGGGGGGCTGTGGCGTCACAGCGGTGCAATGTCGGGCCATCAGACCCGGCCGCGGCGGCATGGGCACCATTCGCCTTGAGTGCCCAGTCGCCGCAGCTATAGCCGTCCTCGCCAAGGGACGGCTGACCGTCGGGTTCAGCTCGGGTGTAGTCCGGGCACTTGCAGCCAAGCCTCTGCGCTGCTACAAGTGTCTTGGAGTCGGACACACTCGGGCCCTTTGTCCGTCCGAGGTCGACAGGGCGGACAATTGCTTCCGTTGTGGCAAGGACGGACACAAGTCCGCCTCCTGCGAGGCCGCCACGCCGCACTGCTCGGTGTGTGCCGCCAGTGGCTTCCCGGCGGGGCATGTGACGATGGGGAGGAAGTGCAATCCTCCCCCTAAGAAGGGCAGAGTGCAGGCGCCGATCCGGCCTGTCGCTGCCACCGCCGTCCCTGAGGCCGGGACATCGGCGGCTGTGGAGGAGGGTGCGATGTCTGTTGATGGATAGGGTCAAGCATCGCATCCTCCAGGCGAATACCAACCATTGCAGAGCGGCCCAGGATCTGCTTATGCAGACCATGGCTGAGTGGTTGGTAGACGTGGCGGCGGTTGCCGAGCCGTACTCAGTCCCTGGCCGTTGGCTGGGTGATCGAGACGGCTTGGTGGCACTGGTGACGCGGTCTTCCACAGACTCCCCTCCCCTCTCGCTCTTAGAGAGGGGACCGGGATACGTGGCCGCCGCGTGGGGAGAATTAGCTCTTGTGGGCGTCTATTTCTCCCCAAACCGCCCTCTCTCGGATTTCGAGAACTTTCTCGAAATCCTCACCGCGGTGGTTGGGAGGGCGGCGCCACGCCAGGTCGCCATATGGGGTGACCTGAACGCCAAGTCGACGGCCTGGGGCAACCCGGCCGCCTCCTGCAACGTCCGGGGACGCGCCGTCGAATTTTGGGCGGCGTCGTGCGGCGTGTCCCTCCTGAACAGAGGGACTGTCCACACGTGTGTGCGGCAACGGGGAGGATCGGTGGTCGACGTTTCGTTTGCCACCCCCGTGCTAGCCGCCCACGTCGTGAACTGGCGGGTGGAGATGGTGGAGACCTTGTCGGACCACCGATATGTGCGGTTCGACATCTCCACCCAGAGCTCCCAGGGAATGGCGCGCTCGGGCCAATCTGCGTTCCCACGGTGGGCTCTCACCCGCCTGGACCGAGAGGCTGCGGAGGAGGCGGCGTTCGTCCAGGACTGGCTCACGCCTCCTGTCGAGGTCCTGGACGTGGACGCCGCAGCGGTCCAGCTGAGGAGGTCCCTGACCGAGGTGTGCAACTCCAGCATGCCCCGGTCTCGCCGCCCACCTCCCCGCCGCGCCGTCTATTGGTGGTCGGAGGAACTGGCGGGGCTCCGGACCGTCTGCGTGGCGGCCAGAAGGGCCTACACGCGGAGTCGAAGGCGCAGGCCTCGAGACCCCGCCAACGAGGAGGCCCTCTATGCCACGTACGTTGCCGCAAAGACGGCCCTCAAGTCGGCAATGTGCGTGGCCGAAGACTCGGCGAGAGCCGAGATGCTGGAGGGTCTCGACAGGGACCCGTATGGCAGGCCATACAAGGCGGCGCGGCGTAAACTGCGCCCCTGTGGTCCTCCACTGACGGAGACCCTCGAGCCGGCATTGCTGGATGGGGTGGTCCGGTCCCTGTTTCCGTCCAGGACCGACTTCACCCCGCCAGTGATGGACCCCCCGCGGGAGGCGGTTCCGCCGGAGGAGGAGGAAGTCCCCCCGGTTACGGCGGTGGAACTACACGCGGGGACTCTACGCCTCCGCGCGAAGACCACAGCCCCAGGGCCGGACGGCGTTCCCGCACGGGTGGTGGCCATCGCCGCCTCACAGATGGAGGAGAGGTTTCGGGACCTCTTTAGCGCGTGTTTTACGACTGGGAGGTTCCCGAAACCTTGGAAGGAGGGGCGGCTTTGCCTGCTCCGAAAGGAGGGACGCCCGGCGGACTCCCCCTCGGCTTACCGGCCCATCGTTTTGCTCGATGAGGTCGGTAAGTTGTTCGAGGGGATAATCGCCGACCGGCTCAATAGCCTGCTGGGGACGTTGGGGCCGGACCTGTCGGACGCCCAATTCGGTTTCCGACGGGGTCGTTCGACGGTGGACGCGTTGGCCCTACTCAAGAGCCAGGTGAGGGAGGCAGTGGAGGCGGGTGACGGAGTGTTGGCAGTGTCATTCGACATAGCCAACGCCTTCAACTCTGTCCCCCACTCGACAATCTTGGAGGCACTCCGGTACCACGGGGTGCCTCAGTACTTGCGCCAACTCTTGGCCAGCTACTTGGAGGACCGAGTAGTCCTCCTTGAAGACAAGACGGCCAGAGTGAGGCGATATGGCGCAGAGTCCGGTGTTCCACAGGGGTCGGTCCTAGGACCACCGTTGTGGAACATTGGATTCGACTGGCTCCTGCGGGGAACCCTCCTCCGTGGCACGAGCGTCATCTGTTACGCGGATGATACCCTCCTCATTGCCCGGGGGAGGGACTTCAGGGAGGCGGCCAGTCTGGCCTCTGCTGGCGGATCCTTAGTGGCAGGAAGGATCCGCCGCCTAGGGTTGAAGGTGGCGCTCCACAAGACCGAGGCCGTGTATTTCCACGGGCCACGGCAGCGCATCCCTCCTGACGGCCACATTGTCGTGGAGGGCGTCAGGATCGAGGTCAAGGCCCAGATGAAGTACTTGGGCCTTGTACTCGACAGCAGGTGGCGCTTCGGCCCACACTTCAGCGGGCTGTCGACGCGCCTGCTGAAGACTGCGAACGCCCTGTCGTGGCTCCTCCCGAACCTGGGGGGTCCGAAGGCGCGATGCCGGCGCTTGTACGCCGGCATCCTTAGGAGCATGGCCCTTTACGGTGCCCCAATCTGGGCGGACTCCCTCCACAGGAGGGAGAACGCCACTGCCATCCGCAGGCCCCAAAGGGCCATTGCACAGCGGGTGGGGAGGGCCTACCGCTCGGTAGGCTTCTCGGCGGCGTGCGCTCTGGCCGGCACCCCTCCTTGGGAGCTCGAGGCATGGGTGCTGACCAGAGTGTATGAATGGACGGCGCGGCGTAAGGCGCTCGGGGAGCTCCCCGCCGCAGAAGAGCGGGAGGCCGTGCGGCAAGAGGCGAAGGACGCAATCGTCCATCATTGGACGGAGGACCTCGCCACTGCCGCATTTGGCCGCCGAACATTGGACGCGCTCGGGCCAGTCCTCAAAGATTGGCTTGAGCGGTCCCACGGTTTCCTCTCTTTCCGTCTGGTGCAGGTGTTGTCCGGCCATGGGTGCTTCGGATCGCACCTGCACCGGATCCAAAGGGAGGAGACCCCGTCGTGCCACGAGTGTGGCGCGGCGGAGGACACGGCGCAGCACACCCTGGAGGTGTGCCCAGCCTGGTCCGAGCTGCGCCATACATTGGTCGCAGCGGTCGGGCAGGACCTCTCGCTTCCCGGCGTCGTCAACTCGATGCTGGAAAGCGAGGGGGCCTGGGCAGCGGTCGCCTCCTTCTGCGAAGAAGTAATGTCACAGAAGGAGGCGGCGGAGCGCGTGCGGGAGGACGACCCTCTCGCGGCGCCGCTCCGCAGGCGAAGACGGGGCGTGAGACGGCGGTTGTATGATCGTCGTCATGCGCCTCCAGGTGGTGAACAGCGGGAGACAGGCGCGGGGGCGCCTTCTCCTGCATTGCACTGTTCACCACCCACATCAGTCATTCCTGGGCCCCTCCCCGACGGGAGGGGCGTGCCGGGCCCGCTGTAAAGGCGGGCGGTCGTCGGAGGGGGGCCGGATGAAAGGGCTGTGCCGATTCCCAGTCCTCCTCCACTCAGACGATGCGGGAATGCCGCTGGGTCGTTTAGTGGGTATACCGGTTCTACCGGGGAGTCCCACATACGTATGCATTTTTCCCAGCGTTACCAAAAAAAGGTTAGGTTAGAACAGTGACCCTTAACGCGCGACGGCGAGCGAGCGAAGCGAGCGGTGCCGCGGCAGCGGCCGCCGAGCGCCGTATCCAATAGATGCTCGTTATGACATATTTTAATGAACATATTTTGGTGCACATTCAGTATATTTGGTGGAACACAGGCAAAATTAGGTAAATGAAATGGGAATAAATTGAAGTACTTTTAAATACCATCCCATAATATAGGTCGTTGACATTAACCTCGAAAAAAAAAACATTGGAGTTTAGGTAGGTACATAAAATAGGTGCCGATGGTTTTTTTTAAAAGGACTTTCAAGGCTTGAGAAATTCCTCCTTCCCCATTCGTCCTTCCAGAGAGAAACATTTGCCTACCCGTGAGCGAAAAACTAGATCTGCGCCTGGTAATACAAAGCTGATTAGATAAAGATTATGACGTATCATTAAAGATAGGTAAGTTATTATACGCACATATATGTACTTACTTATATATAAGTACTTATCATGATATAAAACGTTGTAACAAAGGCCTAAAATAGCATGCACTGTTTGTCTGGTCACAATGGCGCCACCTGGTGGAATTTATTGGAACTATATTTCAATACCCGGGGCGGGAAAACTCTTAGTTTTCATCGCAATAAAAAATGAAGTCAAAGAAATAATTAAAATTTTGGTGCGTTGCAAAAACGTGTGTCTAAAATACCCGACAGCATACAAAAATCGCCCGCGAGTCTGAGTTCCCTTGTGACGGACATCAATGGACACCACCCGTCCATCCGACCTCCGACACGGAAGGTAAAGCGTCACGACCCGACAAAAAATCATCACAATCCAAATCGTGACCAACACTGTCCCATTCACAACACTGTCTGAGAAAAGCCTACGTGCAACTATTTTCGCAGACGAAATGCATTCGATGCGCCACAGAATAGGCCTTTGTCACTACCGACAATTAAAAAAGTAAAAATCACTGACTCTTACATTATTTTTGTTTTATTCTTTTTTGTTCCTCTATATTTTTTTTACTAAAATACCACTTTGATATACAACGTGTAATGCTAAATGCGCAAAACCTCTTAAGGGGTCATTGTACTCATCATTATGAACAACTTTTACTATTGGACCAAACCTGAAATCGCGAAAAAAAAATCAGCTGTTCAGTACATTTATGTTCGCATAATTCGTCAAAATGTACTGAACAGCTGATTTTTTTTTCGCGATTTCAGGTTTGGTCCCATAGTAAAAGTTGTTCATAATGATGAGTACAATGACCGCTTAAGAGGTTTTGCGCATTTAGCATTACACGTTGTATATACCATTATTAGGAGCTTGTGGCTAAGTATTAACAGCCGCACGGGTCGATCCGTCAGGTTAAGCTACGCTTGCCGGGGTTGGTCAGTGGATGGGTGACCATCTTTACATACCGAGATTCCTCCGTGCCTCGGAAAGCACGTTAAGCCGTTGGTCCCGGCTGTTATTCGTGGATCTTTGACAGTCGTTACGGGTCGTCAGAAGCCCGAAAGTCTGACAACCAGTCTTACCAAGGGGTATCGTATTACCCAGTAACTGGGTTGTGGACGTCAGATAGGCAGTCGCTCCATGTAAAATACTGGTATTCAGCTGCATCCGGTTAGACTGGAAGCCGACCCCAACATAGTTGGGAAAAGGCTAGGCAGATTGATTACCAAACTTCTTTCTTCTGCGGTCATACGCTCTATGTTCTTTACGTTAAATTATGACGTCATAAAAAATATTTAAGGCTGTATAAAAATATTATGCACCAAAAACTACAAAATAAACACGTTTTTATTTCAATAAAACAACAGAAAAATCTTCGTCAGCGCAAAAGTTTACACCCTACCTCGATAGATGGCGTTGGCATCGAGTTAGATCTCGCTATGGTTTCGTTACCGCGATTTAGTTGGGCTCGAGCCGCGAATTTTTAAAGTTAACTTTGCGCAGAGGCAATATCGTAACCAATGAGGTTAATCCGAGGTGCGATTATTGCTAGTTGAAAACTTTACCAATACCCCGCCGTGTGGACGTGAAATACCGTCCGCGTTGGCAATTTTTGAATGGCCGTAATTGGCCTGAGAATTCCCTTGAAACTGCACACTACATCAC
The DNA here is from genome assembly GCA_905163495.3 of Cosmia trapezina. Taxonomy (NCBI): domain Eukaryota; kingdom Metazoa; phylum Arthropoda; class Insecta; order Lepidoptera; family Noctuidae; genus Cosmia; species Cosmia trapezina. Next base: position 14,511,485 of record LR991042.1, read on the forward strand.
TAAGCAAGCAAACGGATTGGAATTGATTGCGGTTGCGGTCAGGGGGTCTACCTAAGCACGAAGTCCGTAGTTTCGGCCTTCGTTAGGGTGTTTCCTATTCCGTATCACCTACGGACGTATGATTGATTCGGGGCCCGAACGAAGTATGAATGGCAACACGATACTACAGTTGTCCCTACTACCGATGTACTGATTACTTTTACACTTGTTTTGATGGATCGTTAAGTCAGACGGACGGACTTAGGGAGTAGGCCCCCTGGTCAGGGGTGTAACCATTCGCTATACCAAGTCAAATGCATTACCGGCCACACGGTTACTTGGATCATTCAAGTTTCATCGATATAAGGAAACAATAAAAAAAACCTTGTTCTCTTTAAAAATAAAAATGAAATGCTGTTCGTTGGTAAGCGCATCACTTGAGAATGTCTGGCGCTGGACCAATTGGGCAATTTATGGTTTTAAAATGTTCGTAATAGTCGGCATTATGTTTTTATGGAAAGAAAACTTGGGAAATTTTCAAACTCGTGAAAAACTAGAACGTACTTTTTTCTATGCGTTTTTTGTATGAATTATTATGAGGAGCTCGTGGCTAAGTAATAACAGCCGCACGGCTCGATCCGTCAGGTTAAGCTACGCTTACCGGGGTTGTCCAGTGGATGGGTGACCATCTTTACATACCGAGACTCCTCCGTGTCTCGGAAAGCACGTTAAGCCGTTGGTCTCGGCTGTCATTCGTGGATCTTTGACAGTCGTTACGGGTCGTCAGAAGCCCGAAAGTCTGACAACCAGTCTTACCGAGGGGATACCCCTTGGTAAGACTAGTTGTCAGACTTTCAAACAAATGCATTACCCAGTAACTGGGTTGTTGAGGTCAGATAGGCAGTCGCATGTAAAATACAGATATTCAGCTGCATCCGGTTAGACTGGAAGCCGACCGCTAAAAAAACCGCGAAAAAGCTAGGCAGATTGATATTTTTGTATGAATTATTGAAAGGACCTGTCCTGTTTATAAACTAGAAGAATGTGAACTGTTGATATAGATGAATGTTTTCATAGTACGTTTAGAACGGTTGAAGCTGATAATATAATAGCTATAATGCGTTTGATTAATATATTATTGCTCATGTTCCTCCCCCAACTTACCGATTAATTCAAAACTTCCATAAACATGATTTTTGTACGTAATCATTAACTTGTACTTTTGACACATGAATGACTTATTAATCAAGTTGGTTGCTTGTAATATTGCGTACCTGGGTTCTGCATTAGACATCATTTATCTGCCTGTCTGCGTAAACTGCATACGGTTCTCCTAACATGTTGAAATTGTATCCATTAAAATAATTGTTGTTAACCTAAGCTTAGTAATGATTGTTGTGGTTCTTGCGGTTTCTGGCAAAGAATATGACTTAGCACATATTATCATACAAGCTCTTTTTTCTGTAGCGAGTGTGGGTGTACCTACTATACACCTAACCTAACCCAACCCTTTATTTAGGGTATACCGATAAGTCTTTAGTTGCCATAAACATGGTATAAAGTTGATATAGTCTGGTTTTGATACAAAGTTCACATGTTTAGCTCGTATACAAAATATTGTATAAATTGCATGCAATTAAGGATGATGCGCAGTGGTAGCCCGCAAAATTAATTTTTTTTTGGGTTTTTCTGCAATTTGCAGGTCCGTGTCAGTTTGCATCTTGATCAAAGTATGATACGCGGCAGTAAAACATATGTATTTATATAATTTTACCCATAAAAATCATCAATACATCTTTCTAAGTTAGATTTCGTGCAGATTCGTTATATTTCGTTCGTTTGACGAATCTGTACGAAATCTAACTTAGAGAGAGTCAACTTGTTAAGCGAAGACAAATGGAAACTGCCAACCACTTCAACTTTTAAATACAGATCTGTCACAAAGAAAAGGGCGTCTTGTAATATTTATAACCGTAATCATACTTGTAACATAATCTGGGCTTTTAAAACAAATGACCGTCACTAAAAGGATTTAAAATCGATACAAACATTCGGCCGGATTACGTTTCGATCCAGATTTTATACTCATGATTTGACATTCATACTCGGTGAAAGCGCTCGCTTATTACCAAACGATTCAACAGATAATCGATCGTTCGGTTCGCATAATCGCATTAACATCACGGGGGGTCCAACCGAACGCGTGCCATTGCACTTCGTTTAGTGTTAAAGTCAGCCATATGTACGAAACTTACCAAGTCGAACTTTTATTTTGTAATAGATTATTTATCTGCCACGTTCAGATTTTCAGATCAAGGCTCGGTTTACTCTACATTATACTAATTAGCTTTCAAGTTCTCATGTACATAGTGACAGCTTATTTGTTATCCGAACGGAAATATTGGCCAATGTTTTGTCTGCTCACTGCGTTACGAAACATGGAATCAATCAAAGATCGAAATTAAAGGACGTTGCAGCCACGATCTCTGTGAGATGTATCGCGAAGCGTTTAAAATCAAAGTATAATATTAATTGCGTATCCTTGCGTGTTCCGAGCACCCATTCCGTCATTTAAGGATGATGCGCAGTGGTAGCCCGCGAAATTCAATTATTTTTGAGTTTTTTGCAATTCGCAGGTCCGTGTCAGGTTGTATCTTGATAAAAGCATCATACGCGGCAATAAAACATATGTATTTATATAATTTTAACCATAGCAATCATCAATACATCTCTCTAAGTTAGATTTCGTGCAGATTCGGTAGATTTCGTTCGTTTGACGAATCTGCACGAAATCTAACTTAGAGAGATGTATTGATGATTTTTATGGTTAAAATTATGTAAATACATATGTTTTATTACCGCATATCATACTTTGATCAAGATACAACCTGACACGGACCTGCAAATTGCAAAAAACCCAAAAAAAAATGAATTTCGCGGGCTACCACTGCGCAATCACCTTAAGATTCCCCTACCAACTGTATACATTATGGTACGCAATAAAGAAGAAATTGAGAATTGAGAATTGAGATTCAAAATTTACCGAGATGTCGTTTTGTTCGTGATTTAATGTAGGTATTAAAATGTCGCGTAATTTTAACGCTGTGATGTGAGTCATTATGGACAAATGAGTGATTTAGGTGGCTGAGTGGTGTGATAAAATATGTGACGGCGTCGAGCCGGCCGGTCGGTGGAGTGCGAGGAATGTCAGTCGGGAGCCGATGTCGTACGGACACCGGGACGATAATCACATGCAATGGAAGCGTGAAATTGCTGTAGACGGACCGCAGGATTATTTTGGATATCGTTTTTGAGATATTTGCGGAGGAAATCAACAAGTAGCAGGTAGTGCTTTAACCGATGCACACATTTTGAGAATCCTTTAATGTTTCATCTTCGAAAAACGCGTTCATAAACTTCTACGGGCTTAAGGGTCTTGAATAGAATGCATTGACTTTGGATGATGACGAAACACTGAGCAAAGATATACAGTATTGGAACTTAATAGAATTTATATGGATTCTACAATGGATGATGGTAGAAGAATACTTTAATATAGGCAATCTTCCTGACTAGTTCTTCAAGTTGAAAAATGGATCTTAGATTGGCATTTCTAAAGACAGTACACAATTAAATCCTGGCCCTGAACTGTATCAATAGCTCATACATATTCAAGGTCTCACAAAACCCATACAAATATAAATCTCCGTGTATGATAGCGCGGGCGGTATCAGGCGTGATTCATACGCTCTCATTACTGACAGATGGCAGCGTAATAGCTCGATTGATTTACGATATCGCTCGATTTAATCGTTGCGTAATCGAGTATCGAATGTATCGATACTCTTGACGCGCCGATTGTATCGTCCTTTTATCGAATAAAACACGCGTCTCGCTGTGGGAATATTGAGTGATGATGCTTTTGACTTGCGGTTTGTAGGTTTATGTGCGGATATATGTATTTGAATATGTTATTCCTGATGAAATATTGAGCTTTTCATTTAATGTAAGCCGTTGGTCCCGGCTGTCAGTCGTTACGGGTCGACAGAAGTCTAACAATCAGTCTTGCCAAGGAGTATCGTGGCACCTAGTAAGTGGGTTGTGGAGGTCAGATAGGCATGTAAAATACTGGTATTCAGCTGCATCCGTTTAGACTGGAAGCCGACCCCAACACAGTTGGGAAAAGATTAGGAAAATGATGATAGCGCCGCCGCCACCACTTTTTTTTTTGTGGATGGGAAATATCAAATGACTTCTCCCGCTCTGGGTGGAGCAGAAGGGCGTGTCAGACTTTTACTGACTAAAAGCCACCCGTGTTCCTTCAGTTGCCTATGCCAGGGCCACGGTATCTCTTTCGAACAACCCGCGACCCCGGCGGCATCGGCCCTATTGGACCCCATCATTACCACTGATTTTACTATCCTGGCTTGTGTACCAGCCTCGTGTGGCCGGCGAAGCTTACTAGCTTAGCGAGAGTGATTGGATACTTCCAATTGGATAATTTTACTCTACGGACTTCAGTCACTGCAATCCTAATGGCTTGTAATTTCTTTCTTCTAGCATCGTGTAAACAGCTCTAGCATGTGCCAAGCCTGAATAATAAGCCAGGATAAAATTATTTGCCTGTCATCCTAGCTTCATCTGTCAGCTAATTTGCATGACCACGGTCTACCTTTGAGGACACATTACTTCAAGTGACACCAGTCCTTTGACAGACTTATATAGATACATTTGTAATTAAACAGCAGCTGTTTTACGACAAGTTACCAAAAAAAAAACCGGTCACGAGCGAGTAGAGTCGGACTCGCGCACCGAGGGTTCCGTTCCGATTTCTGAAAAAGTGTGCTATTTAGAGACATCGTTTTATTTTAAAAGTTTCCTGTAATCTTTACATAAACTTCTATCACATAGAATAATTTCAGATTTTTCTCTATGCAAACTTCGGAGATAAGGTGGGAACGGTATTTTTTTTTACATTTTTCATCAAAAGTCGAAAACTGCAGCCTAAAAATAAAGAAAAAAAATTGTAAATGTGCAAACACGGTCTTTCATATGATACCCCCATGCCCTAGTAGCCCCACTTCGAATTTTTAAGATAACTTTTGCAAAAAAAAAAATCTTATTTGCAAAATAGTTGAGCAAACATCATCTAAAACTGTTCCAAATTTGAAGTTGATAGCATTAGTGTTTCTTGAGATATCTAGCGGGACAGACAGACAGACTGAGTCGCACCATAACGGTTCCTTTTTACCATTTTGGTACGGAACCGTAAAAACCGACGTTACTCCATCTCAAGGTTTACTCGTATACTAATTGTTACAAAGTGTAAGGACAATTGCTCGATATTGAACACGTCAGAGTGCAGGTGGCGCCCGGTCGCGTGTGCACTATCAGCAGGCTACCGACGCTTTTTACCATATCTACGACATGGGACAAGCTGTATTTGTTACTTGACTATCAAATTCCACACGCACTTCATAATATAGAAGTTAATTTATATGTTTTTTTTTACATTTTAATGTGTTGCACATTATTTATTAAATTATGTGGTACTTACAGCAGTTATAGCAGCCCTTCATTTGCATCTGGTTAAACTAGAAGTCGGACCCTGATATCTAAAGTGTGTTCGTTAAGATATATCAGTGGTCTGGATTTAAACTGATGACTCCTTCGTTGTTAATAAATCATCGTCTCAAAGATTAGCGGACTACATTTATATATGCTTTATAATTTGGCTAACATCTCTGTTCCTCCGAAAGTTCTACTTTTGTCAGCACTAGCATCTAAACTAGACCTCTAATTTGTGGTGATTCTCTTTGATGCACTATTATCACATCCAAGTCTCTTCTATGATTTCTTCTATTTCCGTGTCATCCTTACCTCACCTCTTACTCTCTCAGTATCCAACTTATCCTCTTCAAAAACAACCTCTTTTGTCTCCACTTATCGTTCCAATCCTACTACAGCGTTTTATTTCTCATTTCTCCGACCAGGATGAACATCTAAATCCATGGTCCGTCCGTTTGTCACTGCGGCGACAGGTAACATGCCCTGCCGATAACACTTCTTGTATATTGTAACCGTTTTGGCAGCTCGGTGACGTTTTATCGATGTTTCTTTTACGGTTGGGTTTATTTGCATATCGTATTTCTGGGTATTTTGTTGCTGTTGATTTGTTTTTGTTTTGTGTGTAAAGTTTGTAGTAAAGAGTGCCAGGAGGAAAGTGAGAACGTTTTTATTTTATTTTCGTTTTTATTTTCGTTATTTTTTTAGGTTTTTTTTTCATTATAGTATCTTGTTACAGTTAAGTGTTTCCGTAGTACCATAGCAAATGTTTCAGAGCTACGTTAGCTCTGTATTCCACTTTCTAAAAGTAATAAATTGATATATCTGCTTTTTAAGATTATGGTAAAAAATTGGGTTGCATTTGCTCTTTTCTTTTCAATATTACGTACTAAGTCTTTTCAAGCTCTCTTAAAAACATAAATATCTAAAGTGGAGCACTTATTTGGCTTTAGTTGTTCTTTTTCACATTTATCTTCGATAACTTCGCAAATAGTGTATCTATTATAGTTCAAACACATCGGCGTAAGGTCTTCGACACGAGAGCCACATTCGGCACGGGCCAACCGGCCAGTAATTATTTTAAGTGTCAATAAATAATAAAGTCGGCCGCGCGCCGTTGAGTGCCCGTCCATCTCTCTTATCTCAATTCTTAATGCGCCTCTTTGCTCGTTATTCTTTTTTCAAAACCCTTTTATTTCCTTTTTCGTTTATGTCATCCAGTGGAGAGGTTAAATTCTGTGTTGACAGCATGAAGGTTTTATGTTTTAATCTGGGCTTTATGGGCGTTTAATCGCTTGTATTAGAAAGAGTACGTCATCGTTTATTTCTTGTTATAAAGGCTTATCTATTTTATGTTCTCTGACGGAGGTAAAACCGAATGTGTGTTATTGTAGTTTAATATATTCAAAGTAAAGCATAACTGTTGGATTAACTGTCGAGTAATAAAACGTAGGTAAGATACGGTTGACTAAAATTAACAATGCGATCTAAATAAAGTTGATATAATAAATCAAAATGTAACAAGTGGACATGGTTTTGTTGTGTTTGGGAACACAGCGGTCCATCGATCACGGCGCGTTCGACTCTGGATTTATGTTACGTAATTGCGGTGCGTGCGCGCAGCTTATGCGCACAACGAGCGATGCCTTCGACATTATGTTGTTTTTCAACGGTTAATGTCTTGATATCTCTGTTAATGTGGCAGCGAAGTGCAAGTTTATTATTATTCGCATTGAGTAATTCCTTAACACTTTCAATAAGTTTAATGCAAATGTCACCATGTGTAAACACCGAATCGAATGAAGTATCGTAACATTTATTATCGATGTCGATGCCTCAAACAGTTTTATGTTTTATCTATTTATTCAGGCATTTGTGGTGTCAAGTTTTGAAGTAAGAACACACAGGTTTTAAGAAGAGGCCAAGGTCATGAGACGAAGTTCAGTTGTGGTTAGAGACGCTGCTAGGCCGGGGTTAGATTAGTATAATCTCCGCCACAACTCTGTCAAGGTTTCCAATTATGAGTTTATACACTTACGTGGTCATTACAGCGATTGAGTCCTAGACTTTTAGCAAATATTTGAATAAATGATTTTTTTTTAGGCTTGTGAACAATTGGTTATCTTTTTTACAGCCTCTTCATTGTTTTAAAGGTCATTTGCGTCTGAAGAGGCATGAACCCTCACGTTCGTGGAAATTTTTAAACCAATTTTTATTCTTTTATTAAAGACTGAAAATCTAAAGCGAATCTTGTCGAGCAAAAAATTTCTCTTGTATTTTAAATTCATTGCCTGATGCCTTATCGTAAAATTGACACAGCAATGCCTTTATTTATATTTTATCTATATAAATAAAAAGAGAAGTCCTGACTGACTGACTGACTCATCAACGCCCAGTCCAAACTCTTGGATTTTGAAAGCTGAAATTTTGCACAGAGGTTCCTTTTCTAATGGAGACAAGGAATAAGGAAGAAATTCCCGGTAGTACGTTCCCGTGGGATATTATCCGACATCCACGCGGGCGAACCCGCTGGCAAAAGCTAGTGGTTTATATTAGCCTACACTGTCCCACTACTGAGCAAAGGCCTCCCCCAAATCTATCCAAGCATCCTTTTCCAAGACCACCTCGATCCAACTCTTGCGGTATGCGTCTAGGTCGTCTCGCCACCTCTTCCTGGACCAGCCTCGGCGGCGCCGTCCATCTGCAAGCAACCACCGTGTGGATACTGTTGCCCATCGGTCACTATGCATAGGACTGATATGACCCGCCTAACCCCATTTTAGCTTTTATTAATATTATTGCCTAAATATTGCCTTTTATGAGAAATTGACTGGGTTACGCTTTCTCTGGTAACGGCCCCGACTTACGAGTTGTAAGTCGTGGGTTCGAACCCAGGCAGGCGCTTTACTTTGTGTAAATAATTTTATCACCACTGCTCTCAAAACGTTGAAGGAAAACATCGTGAGGAAACCGGCATGTCATAGAACTAAAAATTCGAAGACATGTGACATCTACCTACTTGCACTGGGACCGCGTGGTGGGTTACAGCCTACTCCCTGTCGCAGAAAGAGGAGGCCTGCTTCCCATCAGTGGGAACGCTATAAAGACGCTTTCTTTAACCAGCCATAGACTGCATGCTTCACATAATATAATCTACCTACGTCTATTTCTACTTGCAAGCTTTTATAACGCTCTGATTAAACTGTACCTTAACATTTTGAAAGCGCAGTGGAGAACCGGTGCAGCAGTGGTAACGGCCCCGACTTACGAGTTGTAGGTCGTGGGTTCAAACCCAGGCATTTACTTTGTGTAAGCAATTTCATCACCACTGCTCTCAAAACGGCGAAGGAAAACATCGTGAGGAAACCGGCCTAGAACCAAAAATTCGAAGACATATACCAACCTGCACTGGGCCGGCGTAGTAGATTACAGCCCACTGCCTCTCAAAGAGAGGAGGCCTGTGTCCTAGCAGTGGGAACAGTTTAGGCTGATTATGTTTATGCTATCATTATTGGTGTTGAAACTAATTTCAAAACCTTAGTAAATTTGAAGGACCAGTCAGTGCTTAGAACTTCTAACTAATCTAATGTTAGCTAGCTGACTATACTTGGCAAAATCCTGTAATCTTTTATATTTTCTCGTGTTTGATCTGTCATTGTTCACTTCCTTAGACGCCAATCTGTCGCACTTCTAAATATCTTTATGAAATGCTGACGTCACACAGCACACAGCGGTTCTAAACAAAGCAAGGGTGCAGCCAACCAGCAAGTTTAGTAATCTTCCTAATGAGAGGGGACATCTCTGGCGCAGCACCACTCTGTGATTAGCGAGCCGCGTGGCGCCACCGCAAGCGCCTTGTCATTTCCCCGGTACTTGTGCTGGGTAGACGAGCGTTGACGAAGATTTTTTGGTCGCATCCAGTTAGGTGCTCGGCAAGAATCTGAGTCTACGCAAGCTAGAAGGTCAACAAACATCGACTAGCAAAGCTCCACAGCTTCGCTAATTCTTGATGATGAACTCCCACGAGTTGGGACTGAGAAGTTTGGTACCTATATAAAATAGACTTGTAGCCAGCCGTTGGTATAAGGTTGTCAGTGGGCTGATTGATAAAGGTTTCTGCAATCGTACTTCATCTATTCGTATGAATGAAAATATGGCGGCATCTACATCGCCACATGCGAACTACGCATCACACTGACGTCACGCAAAATCCTGCACCGCGCAAACAGAGTTTACAGAGTGACATCAACCGTCGGGTAGTAGCCTACCAGACACAACACCCTCCAAATGGAACCCAACAACCAAAAGGAAAGACCCTCCGACTAGGCGTCGGAGGGTCCTTCCTTTTCACTCATCCTCCATAGAAAAGGAAGGACCCTCTTCTTTTTCTAAGGAGTATGAGTGAATTTTACACCCTCTTTTGTTCTCTGTGAGAGAAATTTTATATTATGAAAAGACACACACTTAGCTGTTTATTCAGGCTTCGTTATTGATGTTGAAACGTAACTGACGGAATGTGAGTGTACTGAAACAAAATATATGACTTAAAAAATACATACCCAACTGAAAACAGAAAAATAAGCATTATATTCTATAGAATTTTGGTATCGCAGGCGACAAATAAAAGTTACACCATATTCTTTATGTATATATATACCATATATGTTTATCAGGTTATTGGTCGGAGGAGTTTGGAGGAGAGAGGAGCTCGTGGCTAAGTAATAACAGCCATACGGGTCGACGCGAGACTCCTCCGTGCCTCGGAAAGCACGTGCGGCTGTCATTCGTGGACAGTCGTTACGCGTCGTCAGAAACCCGAAGTCTGACAACCAGTCTTACTAACGGGTATCATATTACCCAGTTACTACCCAGTTACTGGGTTGTGGAGGTCAGATAGTTAGTCGTTCCAAATAAAATACTGGTATTCAGCTGCATTCGGTTTGACTGGAAGCCGACCACAACATAGTTGGGAAAAGGCTAGTCAGATTGATTGATCAGGTTATTGGTTATTTTATGTTATGCTACGTTGCTTGAAATTAGAGTTATTTTAAAATAATCGAAATTTTCGATACCTACTTTCGTGCTAAATCTGCCGTCTGCATAGTCCTGATTACGAAAGGCGTTTTTCGGTGGGCATTGTCGGTGTCGCTAAATTTAAACGCGACTGCATCTAAATCCGGCTCCCTATAATCCTTTTGTTTTGTATTTTCACTGATGTTAACTGTTACTTCGGTTGCGATAGCAAATGTTTGTGCTGTGAGATATTATTTTCTGTTGGTACAACAGGTTGATATAGCACGATAAGGCTGCAGATATATATCCAAATTTTATATCAAGGAAGGTAGCGTTGATGTTAGCTTAAGCATTAGAATATGCTCTTGTATAGTATAATTATGATGAATTTGTGGTATCCCTGTAAGCGGGTTGTTGATTTATGTAGTGCTGAAAACAAAATGCTACTCCGTATCCGTATATCACTGATATTGGTAGTCTTTCGAAATTGAAAATACTTTATGAAAGTTGCAAACAGTAAGTTTGAATCTGTTTGATTACGTTCGCGTGACGAGAAAACAATTTTAACAATAGATATCTACAAAAATATTCAATTCTCAGACCTCGAAATAATTGATTCCAATTATTAGTACAAAAATAATATCTTCATTGGATTTTGTTGTGTCTACGCCAATTACCGTCCTAGTTTGATGTTGCAGAATGTTTTTGTAATTTGTATAATAATTCTTACAAGTTTATGCTATTAGTATTAAATTTAAATGTCTGTGAATCATCCATATTTGCGTAGATCAAGATTACTTGCCCTCATTATTTAACTGATGACCTAGAATATCTGTACCGTGGAATCTGTATTGTGCAAAACTCTGTATCTTTGTCTGGGACGGATTCAACACCCTTATCAACCAGACTCATGAGCTTTAAAGTGTCCGTTTATTTGGGTTCCATACCAAAATGGTAAAAAGGAACCCTTATGGTGTGACTCAGTCTGTCTGTCTGTCACACCTGGATATCTCAAGAACTAATGTTATCAACTTGTTTGGAACAGTTTTATATGACGTTTACCCAACTATTTTGCAAATAAGAAAGAAATAATAATATTTATATTTTTAGGCCGCATACTTTTCGACTTTTGAGGAAATATGTAAAAAAATACCGTTTTGCAAAGAGAAAAATCTGAAATAATTGAATAAATGTGATAGAAGTTTATGTAAAGATTACAGGAAAAATAAAACGATTTCTCTAAATAGCACACTTTTTCAGAAATCGGAACGGAACCCTCGGTGCGCGAGTCCGACTCGCTCTTGACCGGTTTTTTTTATTTTGAGGTTAGTTTCACGTAACCTTCGAATCTATTTCTAAGAATAGGTCCTCACCTAATTTGAAACACTTAAAATGTTTCAGACCAAACTGACACTATTATGACTTGTAAGCGTTGAGCGAGCCTGCTGATTTTGGCGACCATGACGTGATGTCCGCGGTTTATATTTTCGATATTTCGGTATTCTACCTTTCTAGGGTTATTAGACCTTTCTAGAGTTATAGTGGTTAATTCTTTTATTGGTCCTTTTTTCGAACCAATTTTGCAATGCAATAGCCATCGCCTTTTACGGTAGGTACTTTGGAAATATTTACGCAAGTAGGTGTATGCGTGTGTAATCGATTCTCGGAGTAAAATAAATACAGTCAGTTTACTAGTGATAGCGAAGTTTGAAGGACGAGATGCAACGAGCCCCGAGCCGTGTCATCGATAATTATGCCCGCGCCCTGACCCCTTGGCGTATCGTCATGAACATAGGTTTCAAGTTGTTTCTTAAAACGATTTTAAATTGTTTTATAGACTTAAGGATACATACATGCATACTTATAGCGTCAAAAATATAAAGCATGATCGATCCAGTGTCCACAGTCAGTAGTGAGATCCACTGGTCCTTTCAGGATCACGGGGTTCACTCTGCACCTAAAAAAAACCTTGAATCCAACGCAAACCTCGCAGTAATACATTGTGATCAATTCTATCCCCATCGGCTATACCCTAGGTTTTGATTTAAGCCATTCTTATCTACATCAGCATTCAAACATTTTAAGTTCAATAAGCACATGACTAATCGAGTGTACGGTACCATCAAGCACGTATAGTGGCAGGCGTCTAATAGCGCACGTAACACGTCGGACTAGGCTGTTAGCAGCTGATGAGGAGGTGGCGTCATCCTCCGTTTAGCAGTCTTAGCCCAATGATCAAAATGGCCTGTTGAACTGTGACCAAACAAACCACTTAAATATGTCCAAAAAGTCGTCTCCTACAACTCTGGATCTCTTGTTTGTTTGTAAAGTCAAAATAACAGCTTTTTAATAGATGCATAATTATGAAAGTATACACGGTACATATAACAAAAAAACACTTTTAAAAATGTTTGTCTGTATGTCTCTGTCTGTCTGTTTGTTCCGGCTAATCTCCGAAACGGACAGACCAATTTTGACGGGACTTTCACTGGCAGGTAGCTGATTTTATAAGGAGTAACTTAGGCTACTTTTATTTTGGAAAAAGAATTAGGGTCCCGCGCAAAAAAAAAAAAACTTTATCATATTAATAAATAGTTGTTTTATCTCACGAAAGCGGGCGAGCCATACTTGTATGAGTAAGGGTCAGCGCACACCAAGAGCAGAGCAGAGCAGAGCATTTTCTGAGACTATTGAAAAATTAATCTTATGACAATTCCATACATTGCAAAATTAAATACACGCCAAGCATGCTCGAGCGTAATCGAGCATAAAGTTTGGACGATTAATTTTGCAATGTATGGAATTGTCATAAGATTAATTTTTCAATAGTCTTAGAAAATGCTCTGCTCTGCTCTGCTCTTGGTGTGCGCTGACCCTAAGTGTTACATGCACATTGTCTATGTGTGCGTAAGCTCGGGAGCGCGCAGTTACGCACATGCGTATAGACACGCGCGTGTCGAGCGCGTGTCTATACGCATTACATCTACAAGTTATGGCTCATCCGCTTTCGTGAGGTAAAACAACTACTTATACTGAGATAAAATGCATTAAATTTGGGTAGTGAACAAAAACAACTACTTATACTGAGATAAAACAACTACTTATACTGAGATAAAATGCATTAAATTTGGGGAGTGAACAAAAACAACTACTTATACTGAGATAAAACAACTACTTATACTGAGATAAAATGCATTAAATTTGGGGAGTGAACAAAAACAACTACTTATACTGAGATAAAACAACTACTTATACTGAGATAAAATGCATTAAATTTGGGGAGTGAACAAAAACAACTAATTATACTGAGATAAAATGCATTAAATTTGGGGAGTGAACAAAAACAACTACTTATACTGAGATAAAACAACTACTTATACTGAGATAAAATGCATTAAATTTGGGGAGTGAACAAAAACAACTACTTATACTGAGATAAAATGCATTAAATTTGGGGAGTGAACAAAAACAACTACTTATACTGAGATAAAACAACTACTTATACTGAGATAAAATGCATTAAATTTGGGGAGTGAACAAAAACAAAACTACCTACGTACAAAATCTAAAAGCAGTGATGTCATGCCACATTTTAACTCAATCGCGATTACGTAAAAAAAAATTAATACGTGTCCAATATTTTTTAATAATCTACAGGACGGACAAAACAAAAAAAAATTGTCAGTGTCCATATTTATCTGGCATTTTACAAGCATCCTCATTTATTCAAAAGCAATTACATAGGTATAGAACCATCACGCCATATCATCATGTACAGAGCCATCACGTCTAGTTCTGATAGCTAATCATAACGTCCATCAACTCATACGCATCAGCCGATGATGAGGTGACGTCATGAACTTTAAATAGGCTTACCGCTAATGAGGTATGCGCGTAATTACCGGAGTTATTTTTGAATTTATTAGGCAGTTTACAAGTTTTTTGTAAATAGGTTGTCCACGGTCATTTCCTATTTTATTTATTTCCCTAATTTGGCCATTCTAGTGCCTCATCTATTCGGGCCGGTTTATATAGATGGATCTAATTTAATCTGTATACTTTTATGTACTTACCTAAATCTGGGGCCTAGTGGCCCACACACCGGTGGTGTGTTGGTAACACAGGTAGGTATTTTATACCTTTTTCGGGCACCAGTATCACAAATGTTAAGGTTGATGCGCCAGGGTAGCCCGCGAAATTTAAAATTTCTTACGTTTTTTGCAATTTTTAGGTCAGTGTGAGCTTGTATGTTGATTAAAATATGATTCGCGGCCATAGCTAATATGGTTTTACAGAATTATAATAATTGGAATCAGCAATACAACTCCATAAGTTAGCATTTACCTCAAATGTAGCGATTTCATGAAATCATGAGGTTTGAGGTAAATGCTAACTTATGGAGTTCTATTGCTGATTCTAATGATTATAATTCTGTAAAGCCATACTAGCTACGGCCGCGAATCATATTTTAATCAACATACAAGCTCACACTGACCTACAAATTGCAAAAAAACGTAAGAAATTTTGAATTTCGCGGGCTACCCTGGCGCTTTCGCCTTAAGCTTGTTTATTAGATTACTAACGACCCGCCCCTGCTTCGCACGGTTTTTACGACTTGGCAAAACATGAAGGTTTCTATATTACCCATATATAAGTTAAACATTAATGTATTATATAAATATATAAACCTTCCGGAATAAATTCTCTAAATAACAGTGAAAATCGCATCAAAATCCGTTGCGTAGTTTAGAAGAACAACGCGGCCACACAGACAGAAACGAAAAGCGACTTTATTTTATAATATGTATAGATATCTTATCTATAGAAGAAGCACATTCTGTCCTCAACATTTGTAATGAGAAATAAATAATACTTACTTACATTTAATAATTAAGGCTCGTGGCTAAGTAATAACAGCCGCACGTGTCGATCCGTCAGGTGAAGCTAGGCTTGCCGGGGTTGGTCAGTGGATGGGTGACCATCTTTACATACCGAGATTCCTCCGTGCCTCGGAAAGCACGTTAAGCCGTTGGTCCCGGCTGTTATTCGTGGATCTTTGACAGTCGTTACGGGTCGTCAGAAGCCCGAAAGTCTGACAACCAGTCTTACCAAGGGGTATCGTATTACCCAGTAACTGGGTTGTGGAGGTCAGATAGGCAGTCGCGTTAGACTGGAAGCCGACCCCAACATAGTTGGGAAAAGGCTAGGCAGATTGATTTTTTTGACTTACATTTAATAAATAATTAATAAGTACCTATTATTTTTAGTGGACAACGATTTACCTACCTCCTTATTATTTTTATGATTAAGATGTAACTACTGACGGACCCACAACATGATGTCAGCTCCATAAAATAATAATAATTATTCTTCCACAGAGCTCATCATCCCCTATCGAAGAGAAGCCAAGCAGCGAGACAAGTTACGTGGTAGGCACCTGGCCGCAGAGCACCCCCGGGCATACTGGGTACCTCACCGTCGCCACGCAGCCTCCGTATGCACGCAGTAAGAATTTATTATATTACTAGCTTTTGCCAGCGGCTTCGCCCGCGTGGGGTCGGCAATAATTATCCCATGGGAACCTTACAATTTTTCTGGGATAAAAGGTAGCTAAAGTGCTATTCCAAACATAATCCATATCTGTGCCAAATTTCATTAAGATCGGTTCAGCAGTTCTGGCGTGATTGAGTAACAAGCATCCATCTGTCCATCCATACAGTTTCGCATTTATTTAATAACAGTTACTAGCTGTTTCACCCGCGTAGACCGGGATAAAAAGTAGCCTATGATAACAAATTGGGTACTTTTTATCTACTTAACAAATTTCATCCAAATCGGTCCATCTGTTTGAGCGTGAAGAAGTAACACACATACAAGCATACACACACACTCACATACATTCGCCTTTTTATTATTAGTGTGTACTTTGTACTTTTTATTATTACTATAATATACTTTAATGTACTTTGTTACTTATTCTTATAAGTTCCTACACCAATGGGGAAGAAAACTGTCAAATTAGTTCCGCGTAGATGGCGCTAAGTGTTTGTTACTTTCATTCAGCTCCCAATAGTCTTTGCTGCGAGATGGCTCTAAGTAATTTATCTTGTCGCCGATTGGTCGCTTTGCATTTAAGATCACTTTGACAAGTTACAAACACTCAGCGCTCTCCCTTGGCGAAGCTTCCTGCTAACAACTAGCAATGCAGACCAAACCAAACCAGGTCCTATAAAGTTAAAAGGGTCCGGTTAAACACTCGAGGTAACCCAAAAACTGAACGTCCACTGGTCCGCGCCGGCCACAAAGCAAAACGAAATTCGTTGCGTGCCGTGCATGCGTTGCGGCCGGCGCGGACCAGTGGACGCTCACATAAAGGGTAACGAAAACTCAAAACGAGATGCATGGTTTTGTAAAAGCAAAACAAGGTTAGTCGATTTCTGAAGTGTTTAACTGACGCAAACTGAACACGGGTAAAAGTTTGTTGATGTTTAATGTCCTCAAGACGGCAAAAAAGAACAATAACCTTTAACACAGAGGCGTATTAGCCCTAAGGCAAACTAGGCATGTGCCTAGGGGCGCGAGGTTACAAGGGGGCGCGCGCACGACACGTGTAGTACCTACTTACCCTACTAATATTATAACTGCGAAAGTGTGTGTGTGTTATTTCGTGCAAAAACTACTGAACCGATTGTGATGAAACTTGGTATGTAGATAGCTGGAGACCCAGATTTACACATTTTATCCTGCAATTTCCACGGGATGGATCATCACACGGGTGAAACCGTGGGGCGCAGTTAATTATTATATAAGTACCTACTAGTTAAAATTTATAATAGGCTATTTATACTAATTATATGGCCGCCAGAGGGGCGCTGATGAGGTGCTTGCCTAGGGCGCTCTCGGCTTCACCTCTGCTTTGACACCCACCAGTGCACTGGAACTCTATACCAATTAGTTGACGAAGATTTATCTCTTTTATTACAGGTAAAGCAAAGAAAACGAAAACGGAAAACGATGAAGAAAAAAGTTCGTCAGAGAACGGCGACAAAATGGTTATTGATGAAACTGTATTATAATTTTATTGATAATGAATTGACAATTGACGTTATTATTTTAATACAATATTTGATGAAACTTTTTCTTTTATTCATAAAGGTGGCCAAGCTGGGGAGACTCTCTCCAGATCGGCCACCAATGACCCCTTATAACTTTTGAACCAGTGACCGACAAATTCTGATATTTGGCGACAAATTTCGACTAATTAACGACTAAATCTTTGTGTTATCAAAAGTGAAATCCCTGATGGTGGCCAAGCCAGTGTCAGCCACACCGCAGCCTCATCGCACTTGACTGGATACAGTGTAAATACATACAGTGCAAATGCAAATAATTCGAAAATAAATAACAAACTAAACGCCGAAACGCCGGAACAACGCGCTTCAAAATCTCAGTATATACTAGTACACAATTCGAGTGCGCGGCTAGGTCATAGCTAGCTGCTGTATGGCGAGTGCGCCTAGCCTGGCTTTAGCGCAATTTTGTAATGAGACGCGTCGTGGCTGTAATTTGCGCTTAGCGTATACTCTCATTGTAGGGGGTAGTTCTGTAGACGGTATTCTAGCAACTTACCTAGTACATGCTACTTATAGGCCAGACTGATAACGTGTCTAATGGACACCATATACCGTATTGGAGGTCAGATAGGCAGTCGCTCCTTGTAAAATACCCCAACATAGTTGGGAATAGGCTAGGTATAGTTTTCCCGCTGTCCCCGTAGGCCGTCCCCGTATAATAAATTTAAAAACAGGGAAAAACGGGGACAACGGGAATAAACCAACCGGCTAGGCAGATGATGATGATGATGAATGGGCACCGTATACAGTTTCGCTCACGGAAATAGAAAATAAACAACAGATTGTTATTATGTTAATATACTTTATTGAAACAAAAGCTTTAAAAATAGGTGCAATAATTGGCAACTTACAGCTAAATAAATATAATTTTCTTAAAATAAAAGAGCTAAATATAATTGACTTGAAGACATAACTTAAAATCTAAAATAATTCAGCGCTATCGTAAAATTAATACAAAAGCCAGAATAGAGTATTTGACTGTATTTTATATACAGGGTGTCCCGTAAATAATGGATAATCTCTTAAGGGGTCATTGTACTCATCATTATGAACAACTTTTACTATGGGACCAAACCTGAAATCGCGAAAAAAAATTAGCTGACCAGTACATTTATCTACATCAAACTCGTCAAAATGTAGGGAGCAGCTGATTTTTTTTTCGCGATTCCAGGTTTGGTCCCATAGTAAAAGTTGTTCATAATGATGAGTACGATGACCCCTTAAGAGATTATCCATTATTTACGGGACACCCTGTATATTGGAACGTGGTGATGTAATCTAAGAATTAATTTTGAATGATTTCTTAACTAAAAAGCACGAAATAATGTCCTGATTGTCTAAACACGCTGCTTTTTTACTGGCTAGGGAGCTGCCACGACAACGACCAAACCTAAAATAGTGAAAAAAAAAATCGGCTGTTCCCTACATTTATGTTCGCACAATCACAGATTAATACAGATGGGACACTCCGCAAAATCATTTAAATAAAAAGCGACTCTTGCTACGACACAATAAAGTGCAATTAAGGTCGCACAACACTTATTACCTACAGTTATATTCAACTACAAGTTGCCTCTCTTTCTATCGCGAAACTCCCTACTGAATTAGCCCCGTGGACGGGGCCCGCCGCGTACTTGTAGCTTCATACATAATACCTAATCTGCGGAGTCACCCATCTGTATTAATCTGTGTCAAAATGTAGGAACAGCTGATTTTTTTACGCGATTTCAAGTTTGGTGCAATAGTAAAAGTTGTTCACAATGACCACTTAAGAGGACCCCTTGTACGACCTCTTAAGAGGTTGTGCGTTTTTAAGTCATCATTTGAGATGGTTTTACAGTCAAATACACTATTTGTAGGAACAAGTGAATTAGCACTCAAACATTTGTGTAAATGGAAGCATTAATTATTAAGAAATAATTTTTCTTTTATCTATTAAAATTTGGCATACTGGATCTTTTGTCGCCGCGTGCGCAATATGAATGAAATGGAGATCAAATAATATGTTTCAATATTTTAAAAATTATAGAATTAAGAAGAAAGTATAGAAGCTTGTTACATGCCATTTGAAATAAGACTTAAATATATAATTGAAGAGTTTTATTATTTCAGTAACTACCGTAAAATTATGCAAAAATAATTTTATCGCCATTCCATTCATATTTGCAAATTTTCAAATAAAACCGTCATAATTTAAAACTGTTTTAAGGAACTATCACAGGACTGTTGATTTCCATATAATTTCATTTCGTTAAAAACGTTAATTTTCTAAATATACGAGTATTTCATAATTTTCTATATTTGCTACGAATATTTTATTTTAATCGTATCGTATTTAGGAATACTTTTCCCCTTATTCGTAAACATATTAGAGAAATCAGTTGCCACCTCCTTTATTTCGATCTATAATATTGTGTTAGATTGGATTTCGTTACTAAGGATCTTGGATTATTTTACGAATATAGGGGATTAATATCTATTATATAACGAGATCGCTAAGCATCTCTCCACTCTATATTATTGTTCTAAAATTTATTATAAGTTTAATATAGAAATAGATTACTTAAAACTACTAAAATGAGAAGTTATGTGTATAAATATAAAATATTTAATATCAGTTTAGTGTTCGTAAGGAAATGCTTTTAATAACTTAGTTATGGAATGGTTAATATTATTATATTAATATTATAGTCAGCGTACAAATTGTGCATACTTCATTCTCCACGTTATTTCTATTATTATATACGTTAAAAATAAAATACGTAGTGAAAATAATGAGTAGACTAGTTTCAAATGTGGCAATCTGTCCTTTTGGTAGGAAATTTGTTATTAGTGTGGCAACACAGATAATTTTAAAACGTTTTCTTTGCCTATAGGTATCAAAACCGGCTGTATTTCATTGAAATAATCCTCTAAATCTAAGGTTGGAATCAATCCCCGCCATAATGGAGGCTAGTGCTATTTGAATTAATTCTGTCATACTCTTGAACAAATTTTTTATTTTTATTTTTTATATATATTTTTTGTTTTCATTTCTCAATTAGGATAAAAATGGCGCTTTTGAAACTATCGAATCACATGTGCAGACTTGTTTTAACAGAAATTTAGTTGGTGTCTCTTTTATGTCAGAATTCATATTATAATGCTCAAGCAATATTCTAACAAAAATAACGATCAAAACAATATCTGTAATGGGCAGTTAATTATAATGAATTGATAGGACGTTTGGAAGCTGAGTGAAAAGCCTTAAAGGGGTTATAGTATATGAGCCATACATATCTTAGGACGAAGTATGTATTTTTAGTTTTAACTGCAAACTTTTACTTTTTTTCAATAACTTATGTTTGGAACTTGGTTTATTACATTAGGCACACATCAGACAAACTACAAAACAGAAAAAATATAACATAATTATATCAACTTTAACTCGGTCACAGTTAAGTTTTATCACAGGAATAAATATGGCAGTTTGACAGCTTTTGCATAGAAAATATTATGTCAAACCGCCATTTTTGTTCTGCAAAAAAAACGTTATCAGGCGATAGAAAAATCGGCCCTTAAAAATATAAAAAAACCTACTTCATCTAAGACCTAAGACATGAACAGATCAAAATGTTCTAGAAGGTGTCAAACCCAGCTTTCGAACACTCTGTATAATTAGTTGTTGAAAAAAATATACATCCACACATCACAATTTTACCTTTATTTAAATACGTTTTGCAGTTAGTTTTGTATCGCTTATTGCGATGTTTATTAACTACAAGTTACACTATGGGGCACCATGCATTGCCCAAAACTTATACAGCTGTGTGTTTGGTCTCTTACGGTATCAGCCGTAAGAGACCAAACACACAGCTGTATAAGTTTTCACCAGAATAATTCACAGGATAGTCAATATTTAAAACAGGAATTATACTTACTACAAGTCTACACGAGTAAATAATAATAAGACATGACAATTACACATAAAATACATAATAAATACACATGAAATCCTTGCGTAAAATAAATAATCGCCCGCATCGCGAGTTATATTCTCTATACTAGCCACTGGGCATATCTCTAATATTAAAATACTCAATTTCTCACTCGGTCCACAAAATTTGATCCTTCAATATTTTAAGGGGCGAAGTTCTTCTTTAATTATACAGGGTGGTCCAAATAGTGACATCCAAAAGAAAAATCTGAATTCCTCTTCCTCAGTATTCGCAAAAAAAAACCCCATGTATGTTCCGCGATTTTTTGTAGATTTCGAAATTTTTTTTTGTTGTCTATCGCACTTAAAACTTAAATCCCTGCGATATCGATATTTTTTTGAGTAACTTGCAGGTATGTTAGGAAGTTTATTATTTTACTTAAAAAAGTAACATTCAAGAGGTAATGTCAAAAAAAAACTAAAAAATAACCACTACAAAAAAGATATGAAATTTTGAAGCTCCACCGGCAGAAAACTAAAAAAATACTCGAAAAACAAAAAAAAATCGCGGAACATACATGGGGTATTCTGGGTATGAGGAATTCACATTTTTCTTTTGGACCAGCCTGTATATATGGCTGATCAGGCATCATCAGAGTCACAAGTTAACCGCAATAATAACATTTTATATTGCGACTGTTACAAAACATTCACTGTGTTACATATTGGTAAGAGAGATTTCTCTGCTGGGTCTCAGATGTAGTTTTATAAACATTCGTTTTAGAAAAGATCTTATGGATTATTGACTATTGTTAATCAAACTAAAAAGACGTTAGGAATATTTTTTTTTTTTAGCATTAATGACCATGATTCACACAATTAGATACTTTCACATTCTCATGTTCCGAACAGTTTACCTAAAATCGCTGAAGTCTGTCTTCAGTTGTATGGTGGGTTTAGCCGGTTTCGCGTCGAACAGTGGTCGTTGCGACTGCGCGCGACCTGCCCGCGTGCTTGCTTGGTTTGCTTTCAACGCATTTTCTAGCTTGTTACGTAGCTCGGAGGATTGTTGCATCATTGTTTTGAATTCCTGCAGAAAGAATATGAGATAAAGAAGTCAATTTTTTTCCGGAAATGTAGTTTCCCAGTATAAATAAAAGTTGTTATTCTTTTAAGTGCAGTTTGCGCAACAACTTTTTACAACAAACATTTTAAGGGCATTTTCAATAATAATAACAAGTACCAATAATAATAACAAGTAATGCGTGATTCATTTGGAGTTACTTTTTCCAAAACTAAAAAAAATATGAATAAAATAAATTTATCGGGTAATCTTTATTATAATACAAAAGAACCATTCCTTACATTTACTTTTTAAAGATTATTTCTTTCAAATGTTGTCGGTAACTGCGATTAAGGTGGTCCGTCACTGTCAATGGTGACCGTTATCGTACCATGATAACGGACTATTTGTTTCCTGAAATTGAAGCCCGTGATCTTCAGAACTTTTGGTACCAACAAGACGACGCCACTTGCCACACAGCACGTGAAACCATGGCTTTGTCGCGAGAAAAATTTGGTGAACAGTTAATTTCGCGTTTCGGACCAGTCAGTTGGCCGCCTAGATCCTGTGATATCACACCCTTAGACTTTTTTCTGTGGAGTTATGTAAAGTCCAAAGTTTACATGGATAAGCCGCGTACGATTGATCAACTGGAAGCCAACATTACTCGCGTTATTCGCCAAATACCACTGGAAATGCTCGGTCGGGTCATCGAAAACTGGAACTCCAGAATGGACCACCTTAATCGCAGTTACGGACAACATTTGAAAGAAATAATCTTTAAAAAGTAAATGTAAGGAATGGTTCTTTTGTATTATAATAAAGATTACCCGATAAATTTGTTTTATTCCTATTTTTTTTAGTTTTGGAAAAAGTAACTCCAAATGAATCACCCGTTACCAATAATAATAACAGTCAGTTCAACCGATTTTGACTTCTATTGGTAGCATGACAAATGGCAGCTGCAGTAAACAGTCGGTATTGTAACCGCGATTTTGCTTTTAATGCCATCCTTATGCCTACGGAATAGAAGTCAAAATCGGTTCAAGGGACTGTAATTTTTTTTTTAATTTGTATTCTTATTTCAAATGGAGTATAGATAGTAATTCTGAAATCAACTTGATTTACACAAAGAAAGTTTATATGAATTCGTTTAAGTGGAAACAACATTTATTAGAAACAAGGATTTGAATAGACTTTAGTGTTGTAATAATAATTTATGCTAAACCTAGCATATTTCTGTCAAATCAGTGTTCAGGATTAATTCGGTATTAGTGTAAGTTGCAAGTATTGCAAGCTATATGAGAATATGTCACACCACGTTGAAAAGATTACTAAGTCATTGTGGTTGCTACCAAGTGCACAATCATGTTTTAGTTATAGTACATAATTTATCTATGGTCAAATTAAATTAGATAGAAAAACTCCGCAGACGTCATTACGTTTGCGTAGATATCGAGATCGACACCCCAAAGTATCGATATATATACACGACAAAATAAAAATAAAACAATTTTTTCAAGAACCGCTAGTAGTGTTGTTACTTATCGTGTATTTTATAGATATCGATACTTACCCATCAAGTCTGTGGAGTTTACACAAAAAAACTGATTTTTAAACTGACATTTCAACTACAATGCGGTTGATGACCCCCCAAAAAAATCATCAAATTAATTTAATTTTTGCTTTATCGTGTTTAGATATCGGTATCCATCACGTCTGCGGTATTTCGCTAACTAATTTATTTTTAACCTTATATAATAATAATTACGCCGTTTTCTAAATCTGTTCATATTTTGGTCTATTTATATAACCACAGTCGTTCGACGAAGACGTCTAGACAGAGCAATCCTGCGGGACGTGAGGGGCGAGACACGGGAGGCCCGAGCCCGAGCTGCTTACTGCCAACGTGTTAGTAGCTCGGGTCACGACTTTCAGGGCTATCGTGTTGATTTTATTACTGTTTTCATTTATTATTAATATTCAATTTATGTACACCAAAAAATACAGAGATACGTCATAAAATATTGTAACATTTGAGTGCCTGCTTGCTTATTTTTTAAGTTTTTTTTTTCTAATTATTTTTCTTTTAAGTTTATATTTATTTATTTTTCGACATGGGTGTCTTTTTATCCTGTGATTATACCTAATTGAAAATTACATTTAGGG
This sequence comes from Cosmia trapezina, assembly GCA_905163495.3. NCBI lineage: Eukaryota > Metazoa > Arthropoda > Insecta > Lepidoptera > Noctuidae > Cosmia > Cosmia trapezina. The sequence goes on from LR991042.1 coordinate 14,536,323, forward strand.
TACACATTAATATTCAACAAGAAGTTTCACATACCTGTGGATGCTTAGGTCCGACCCTAGTAAGCCAGTGTAGCGCAAACTCGTGTAACGCACGCACGTGCGGCGCGGCGCGTTGTAGCTCTGTGCCCTCGCGTAAGTACGATATCACTATCGGTACTAGCAGCCAGAGCATCTTGATACCTGTAAGGAAAAATAATGTATGTTCACGTGCTAAAGCAATGAGGGTTTCCATGTAAATCCACGGCACCCAGTGGCGCCACTTTGACAAGACTTCGATTTCGAGAAAGATTAAGGAGGATGCGGAGTGGTAGCACGTGAAATATTTTTTTTTTTGTTTTTTGCAATTTGCAGGTCCGTATCAAGTTGTATCTTGATCAAAATATAATACGCGGCAATAAAACAAATGTAATAGGGGTTAAAGTATGAAATTGCCGTTTTATTGTATTACGTACTTCGAATTGACATAGAACCTTCATGATTTGAGATTTTTGAGTGAAACTTTTTCACATGGTACCTATGAAGTTCTTCTTTTAAAAAATGTGCAACATTCGATTATCGACTTTCAGTTGTTTTTTTTATTCAGCTTAGACAAGAAAGATGGATACTTACTTATACTACGAAAATTCGAGTTACTTTTGAATACGAGTTCCGGCGCGGAACTAACGCGGCAGAAACAGCTCGCAATATCAATGTTGCGTTTGGAGAGGGGACTGCTAATGAACGCACCGTGCGATTTTGGTTTAAACGCTTTCGTGATGGAAACTTTGATTTGAAGAACGAACCACGTGGAAGACCGCCCACACAGATGAATAGCAACGAATTGAAAGAGATGGTGGAAACTTTACAGGAACTACAATTAGAAACCATTCGTCACCCTCCGTATTCGCCAGACCTTGCTCCAACGGACTACCATTGTTTTCGTGATTTAGACAATTTTCTACGTGATAAAAAGTTTTATTCTCAGGAAGCAGTACAAAATGCTTTCACACAGTTTGTCGAATCTAGATCACGAGGGTTCTATCGCAAAGGCAGAAATGACCTTCCTATTAGATGGCGCAATGTATAATAATGTGTAATAATGGTAATTATTTTGATTCAATAAATATGTTAAAATAAAAAAAAAACGAATTTCAATGTTTCAGTACAAATCGGCAATTTCATACTTTAACCCCTAATATTTATATAATTTTAACCATAAAAATCATCAATTCATCTCTCTAAGTTTTCGTGCAGATTCGTTACATTTCGTGACACGGACCTGGTGGTCTACTCCCTAAGCACGGATCCCGTATTTTCGGCTTTCGTTACGGGCATTTCCTACTCCGTATCACCTACGGATGAATGACTGGTTCGGGGCCCGAATGAAGTATAAATGACAACACGATTTGACAGTTGTCCCTACTCTCGAGGTGTTTTTGCCCGTCCGAAAAATTTAACTTTTACACTTGTTTTGATGGATCGTTATGTCAGACGGACGGATTTAGGGTGTAGACTCCCTAAGTCCGTCCGTCTGACAGAGAAAACTGAACTTCGCGGGCTACCACTCCGCATCCCCCTTAAAGGAATATGTTATTGTGATGACTTTCATCATTCGTTCATCATTAAGTCACGACTAAAGAAAATATAGGCGGTTTGACACTTTTGACAGGTGTCTGGACCTGACATCTCAGTGCTGCCACCAAGTAAACGTCATTTCAGAAAATCTTTATTCAATATTTAAAGATATAACTTTTGAATATGAGACATTCATTTGACATCAGTAACTTAAATTGGAGACAGCTTGTTATGTTTATGATTTCAACACTTTGTGGGACACTAAACGCCCCCAGATGTAATAACAATATCATAACATTTCTATTGTGTCTCGTTCAGTGTCCTTCAACCGATTGAATAGTATTATTTAATTACCTTTAGGTCCCTCCTCTACACAGCAGCATATAAAACAACATTAGAACGATTAGTGTATTGAACATTTATACAGTGCGTCTACTATCAACGAAAACTGTGGGCGGGCTTATGTGTTTGTTAATTTATGTGCTATGCTATGAACACTGACCTCTAATATAAAAGTACGCTGGACTAAATACAGGGTAGAAAGGACATCGACGCGCAAACGGTTACCACGTATTCAGTACATCATTTTGAGCCCCCTATATAGAAATTTTTCATCGGTTATTGAAAAAAAAATCTGCAGGTTCTTACAATAGTGCAATACCTACACGGTCAAAATGCATGGAAGAGCAGATTTTTTTTTCAATAACCGATGAAAACTTTTTTTATTAGGGGGGGCTCAGAATGATGTACTGAATACGTGGTAACCGTTTTCGCGTCGATGTACCTTCCACGCTGTATACTATAAGAAATGACAGTTGATTTTTGTGCCGATTCAAAGCGCCCCGCTCGAGAATTGACAGGCTGATGAAAATGGCCGACGTGTTGTTTTAGTACGTCTCTGATGTTCTAGGTCTAAATCGCGAAATAAGGATTTGTTTTGTGAATTTTGTGTTTACTACGTGATATTTAGAACATTTTTATACAGTAACATACATAATAAGGAACAGTATGCATAGTTGACGGCTTTGTGATGTGTCTTTTCACACCCTGTATATTGGAGGTCAGTGGCTATAAAACTACTTGGCCCACAGCCAATTAACAGTAGTTTGGTTCAAAACTATGTTGCTCATGAGTTCTTGACCGGTCTGCAGTCAAGAACGAGTCGCAAGTCACACCATACAAATCCAAACTTCAACAAGTACTCACGTGCAGAGTCCGGTGCAGCATTAACCAGCTCATCAAGTGCTGTGAAGGCCGCGATGGCCGCCCGCGTGTGCGACATGTCGGCGGGGCGGCGCGCGGCGGCGGCGCGGCCGATGACGATGGCGGCCAGGCCGCGCGCCCACCATGACACGCACGCCGGGGATGCGCTGCTGGACCACACGGAGCGGAGCACTGAGCAGCAGGAGGAGAAGATCTGAAAGAGGTACGATTATATAATACTAGCTGCGCCCCTCGGTTTCACCCGCGTAGACCGGGATAAAAAGTAGCCTATGTGTTAATCCAGGGGTATTAGATAGCCGCCGGGGTCGCAGATTGACTGAAGGAACACGGGCGGGTTTTAGTCAGTAAAAGTCTGACACGCCCTTCCGCCCCACCCAGAGCGGGAGAAGACATTTGATGATTTCCCAACCACAAAAAAAAAAGGGGGGTACAAGCTAGCCGCGGGGGTGGCGGATTGTTCGAAAGAGATACCGTGGCCCTGGCTTAGGCAACTGAAGGGACACGGGTGGGTTTAGTCAGTAAAAGTCTGACACGCCCTTCCGCCCCACCCAGAGCGGGAGAAGTCATTTGATGATTTCACATCCACAAAAAAAAAGAGGGGTATAAGCTATCTACATACCAAATTTCATCCTAATCGGTTCAGCCGTTTGAGCGTGAAGAAGTAACAAACACACACAAACTGTCGCCTTTATACTGTTACTGGGTTGTGGAGATCAGATAGGTAGTCGCAATACTGGTATTCAGCTGCATCAAGTTAGACTGGAAGTCGACCCCAACATTGTTGGGAAAAGACTAGGCATACAGATTGATTTTGACACTTGTTTATAAAATACCGAAATCTGTCCAAGATCTGAAACAAACAACATTTTCAACTCAGCCTATCGCAGCCCACTGCTGGACATAGGTCTCTCCCAAGCTGCTCCACAACACTCTGTCCTCCGCCTTCCGCATCCAGTCTGTCCCAGCCACCTTCTTCATCGTCGGTCCATCTAGCTGGGGGGCCTACCACACTACGCTTACCGATACGCAGTCTCCACTCCACCGGCCATCGGTCCTTCGACAAGCAAGGCCAGCCCGGCCAAGCATGGCCGATGGCCACTTCAGTTTGCTTATTCTGCAAGCTATGTCTTTTACTCAGGTTCTTTGTTGTTAAACTGTTTTATACAGTATAATATACCTCATTATCATTAGTCTCGAGACACTGCCTGAAGTGGTTGATGCAGGGGTAGTGCAGCGGCGGCGCGGGCGTCGCTCTGTTCAGCACGACGGCCATGCCGCGCGCGCCGATTACTGGCTCGATACGTTGCTCTGGCTCGTCTGTGGAATTATGTTACATGGTGATAGCAGATAGGAATTATTTAGACGAAATTGAGTCTCAAATGAACGGGAAGCGACATCTTGTATACCAAAAATAGGATTAGGACGAGGTCGACACTTTGCACAAAACGGCGAATCGCGTTATCGCACGAGGAACTTACCGTTTAAATTCAATTTAAACGGCAAGTTCCTCATTATTTTAATTCAATTCGGCCTCGTCCTATTTTGAATCCATTAGTCAGATCATACCTTAAAGTCTGGATTGCGAAAACGGTTTATTTTCATACTGTCAACGCATTCAAAATCGCGCGATTAGCCTACAGCTTACGGAGCGTACAGTCAGCAACCAAAGTCGATTATCACTTGAGTTTTTTAAATCTTAATTATTGTGAAAAATACTTCATTAAAATCGGAACAGATGTAAATTTTAAAGAGAATTAACTCGTATCTAATAAATGCTAAAAAGCAGGTCATCGTATAATTTTGTGTTAATTTAGATGATGTCAAAAAGTAGCAGTGTTAACCGACTTCTGTTGCTAAGCGTACCTACCCCAGTTCGCTTCTGACAAAAAAATATGACACGTTTTAGTGCTCATAGTATTTCTACGGTCACTCACCACTCTTGACCCTCTCCACTAGTTTAGCGAGCGCGCTCTGCAACAGTTGCGCGTGTTGTTGCTTGGTGTGCTCGTGCAACCTTACGACGCGACACTCCGATGCTCGTTGCAGCAACACTACACCTGCTTCCGCTGCCGCACCTTCGCCTTTACTTTCACGGAGGATTTCGGTTGCGAGATACAGGATTGTTGGCAAGATTGATAGCGCACCTGTAACATATTGAAGTGTTAATAATTATGGGTTTATAAGCGCAATATATATACAGGATGAAATTAAAAACCACCAAATCGAAATTGAAGATTGTACTCATCATTATGAACAACTTTTACTATGGGATCAAACCTGAAATGATGAGTACAATCTCCTATTTCGATTTGATGCATGTAAAACATGCAATTTCACCTCTATATGTGTAGTTTTTCTTGTGTAAATGATCTTTTGCGGAAGTATTATCACAATAAGCATTTCTGCTAACAAATAGCTTTGTTGTTTTACGGTTTCAAAGTTGAAATTGCGACCGTATGAGCCATTTCAAGTAAGTTTGCCACGATATGGCTAACTCCTGAATGTAACCACATTCTACAAGGCGACATCCAAATAGCAAACATAAAACAAAATGAGCTTACGCGCAGCTTTCTGTCCACAATAAAACGGACGTTTACTACTCAGACAGTTTAGTATTAAGTACACAAAAAAAAAATGCAATAAAAAAACTACGTAAAATAAAACAGGTTCAAACCAACTCACCCTGAGGACTAGTCAGCGACGGCAATTCAGACATAGCCGAAAGACTCTTCACCAACAAAGTATCACCATGAACGCCCAATCCCTTCGGCACCCCGATGACACCAACAGCGCCGCCATGTTTCTTTGGAGATAAGGCCGGGAGCCTTCGAACGAGCAGACATAGACAAGCCTCTAGGCACGCGAAGACTACTGACTTGCCGGGAGGTAAGTCGCCTGTGGGACCTCCCTCGCCTAATGTGTGGACTACTTCGAGGACTGATTGAGGGGTGGAGCCGTCGGTAGCTTCGTTTGGTGCTAGTTCTGTCGAAGAAATGGAATTGGGGAAGTATTCGAGTTAGGTTGTGTGAAAAGGAAATAATATTAAGTAGGTACTCCTACTAACTAACTAACTGGTAGAAATCGTCACTAAATAAAAGCGTTATATACCCCTTACATGCGACGTGCTCTCTCTCTCTCTGTCTCTTTATATTATATATCTCTGTCTCTTTCTTTTATAATATAATAGAAAGAGACGGAAAGAGAGAAAGTGTAAATTTGGTCAAAATACTGTCACGATAACTGTCGTTTTCAAGGTTTTCGAGGTAGTTAACTCCCTCGAAAACCATGAAAACGACAGCCGTTAAATAGTGACGTGAAAATTTAAATCGAAGATGGCGGTCCCCCGACCGCACACATTCTTTTTTATTTCTTACCTTTAATCTTAGCCTGCATACTAGCATGCAGCTGTTCCCTGGCACCATCTATGACTAGTTTCAGCACATCAGCTGCTAGAAGTAGGGCCTCAATGCTCTCCTGAGTGAGGCCTGTTCGGTGTATGATTTGGCACAGTTCAATAGCTAGTGACCTAAAAACCACATAATTATAAATGATGTGTACTCCATTTACAATAAGATTAGACATTTAAACAAATCTTTTTTACAGTCCGTTCAACCGAGTTTGACTTCTATTCCGTAGGCTTAAGGCAAAAAAGTGGTTATAATACCAACTGTTTACTGCAGCTGCCATTTTTTCATGCCACCTACGCAATAGAAGTCAAAATCGGTTGACAGGACTGTAAAAAAGGTTTGTATAAATGTCTTAATCTTATTGTAAATGGAGTATAGCATTGTTTCAATACATATCTATAATCTACTTAAGGAAGGTGCGCAGAAATTGAGTGGTTCGGGAATAAAAACTTTTTAACAAAAAAAAAACCGACTTCCAAAAATCACTACAAAGTGAAAAATAACTTTGATTTCGGAAGTCGGTGTCTTTCGTTTTTTATTTACTTTCTTTTTTTTTGCCACCGACTTCCGAAATCAAAGTTATTTTTCACTTTGTAGTGATTTTTGGAAGTCAGTTTTTTTTTTTGTTAAAAAGTTTTTATTTCTCGCTTTTTAGTGGGTCTGTTTATAATTTGTATAAGTTACAATAGTCTAATGTCAATTGCTCATCACATGTTACAAAATATTGCTTTTCCCGATGCTGGGACGTTAATTGTTGAGGAGTTCTGCTGGTAAGAACCAGGAGAACTCCTCAACAACCACTCACCACACGCATTGTTTGACGAGCGGAAATTGCTTAGCAACCATATTAAAGTAATCGAATCGCAACCCGTGAAATATTTATCATTGAGTAGTTCCGGTAGCCATCTGTGGTCTTCATCATCAGTTCCACTTCACCAAGTGGTGCTTTCCGAGAGCAAATGCACAAGCTACTATAAAAAATACCCAAATCGCTATAGGTGTGCCTATAATATTTGAAGAGTTCCTTCGATTTCTCCAGGATCCCATCATCAGAACTGGATTTTGAAAAAAATGGGACCATTTGGGAAGTATACCCTTTCCAACAAAAAAATAATTTTTCAAATCGGTTGGCAAGCGACGGAGATATGCGCGAACAAACATAAAAAAAAAAAAAAAAAAAAAAAAAAAAAAAAAAAAAAAAAAATACAAACATCCGAATTGAGAACCTCCTCCTTTTTTAGAAGTCGGTTAAAAATAGAAATCTGAATATTGCAAATGATCAGCTGTTACAAACAGTCAAGATAAAAATTAAATAGCGTCGGGAAAACATAGAGAAATTTAATTGAATTCATGGGCATCCTCTTAAGGGGTCATTGTACTCATCATTATGAATAACTTTTACTATGGGACCACACCTAAAATTGCGAGAAAAAAAATCTGCTGTTTCCTACATTTATGATCGCATAACTCGTCAAAATGTAGGGAACAACTGCTTTTTTTTCGCGATCTTTAGATCCCTTCAATTCAATTTCATGCAGTATAAATATGAATTGACTAGCGTAATGTTACGTACCTGTCCTTCAGTAATCTGGCTCTGTTCTCTGGGGCATCGAGAAGTGTAACCAGAGATAATAGTACTGAGATTATATTCTCATCGGTCATGTCCCGCTGGGCACAGAGGGCTTCCGTACAAATGCCTAGAAAAAAACGTAAAAAAAATATTAAGGTTATACAGCAATTAACTATTCTTTTTTTAGATTCAAATGTTTGTTTTAATGTTCTTACCGAATAACAAATGGAATCTCTCGTCGATAGGTTCGAAGAATTCAAAGTTTCCATTTTCTGTCTTCGTGGATCTGTTGTCTAATGCACCTTCAGATTTATCTGAAAGAAATCATGTTAACATTTTAAGAAATTAGAATATACTTGATAGGCAAGCAAGGCAAACCTGCCAGATGCGAATTATTATAATTACTCAACTCCTCCAACCAACCTCTAACTCAGGGAACTCCGTATGTGATGATTTCTTCATCACTAGTGTATGAAACGATCTTGACACGGAGTTTCCTGTTTTGGAGGTAGCTCTTGAAAAGCTCATGCCTACAACTTCCAATTTTGACAGGAGAGTAGGAACAGATACCGTGTCAAAGGCTTTCTGTAGGTCCAAGAATATTGAAAGGCATTTACGATGATCATCTAAATTCTTAGCAACAGTTTCCGTTAGGACGGCAATTACATCTTCCTTCCTTCTTTTTTAAAGCTATATTGGTTGCGCGCTATGACTTGATGTTTGTATAGAAAGTTAAGTAGACAACCATTTATCAACCTTTCCATAACCTTAGATATTGCCGAAAGAACCGAGATCGGTCTGTAATTATTCACGTACTCCCTTCTCCCGCCTTCATGCACCGGATGGACCAAGGCCTGCTAAAGGGTTCCGGAAAAATTTCTGACGCTATTGATATATTTATTATCAAGAGGTTTACGACATATTTTGAGGAGAAAAGAAGATATTCCGAGTTATACGTGACGATTAACGGTCAGTCTCCACCAAGCGAAAAAATCCTCGCGGATACTCGAGCATGCTCCTGGCCACTCATTCACACCAAGGGCAAAAGTGCGCTTCGGATGTGGACGCGCCGCGGAGGATCAACAGAATGCTCGAGAATGTTTGACCCCCGCGCCGCGCCTGCTTCGAGTGTGCTCGCGGTTCCTCGAGGATGCTCGGGCGGGCTCGTGGATATCCGAGACTGAGGGGCTCGCGCATCCTTGAGCATGTGCAAGTAAACGCTCGATATCTGCGTCGAATTGTACACTTAAAGTCAATGTTGATACAGTTACTTATTCAGTGAAATTTAAAAGTGCTCAAACATCTGCGAGAATTTTCCCGTTTGGTGGAGACTGACCCTAAGGGCCAGCGCAGACATAGCGGAATAATCCCCGCGCGATCTCGGGCATTTTCTTTACGGATTTTTTTTTTCTTTACGGACGCCACGCGGGGATTCCCGCGTATCTTCGAGGACGCGCGAGCATTTTTTGTCAGGTTCAAGCATTTATGCACTTTATTTTAATAATTTTAAACTTTATTTTCAAGTGCGTTAATAAAATCCTCTCCGCTGCGCTCCGTTCTCTCTTCGCTGCCCCTAATACAATTATCGAAGAATAACTAACACCGGTACATAACTTACCAGCAGCGTTATCAGTCTGCGGCTGTGCAATATTAGCGTTGAATCTTAGCGAGGCGGCGTATAGTAGCGAGGGCCAGGCGCGCGCGTAGTGTTGTCGGGACGCTTCCGCTGTTTCAGCTGAATAGAACGCACCGCCGCCATGCGGGAGTTGGGATGCGAACTCTGTAAAAGGAAATATGGGCTAAGAAAAGGAATATGTTATGTTACGGGGTTTAGTTTCCGTGTGGACCATTGTGCGTGGGCCATGGCGGCAGTCAGTGATTATTCCAACCAGCCCACCTCCCTGATTACGTCTCCTGGTCTGTTGAGAATATCTGCTAAAGATCTGTGTGACCTGGGTTTCTATTATATTCAGGGTGACGGCTTTGCAGTCAAATAGCACATGCGCAACGGTCTCCTCAGCCTCCATGCACGCTCTGCACAGAGGGCTGTCCGTTATGCCTATTGTGTGGAAGTGTTTATTTAGGGAGCAGTGTCCCGTGATGGTCCCCGCCATTAGGCGCAGACCGTGACTGTCCAGGTGTAGTAAGCGCCTGGTTCGCCTTCCAACTAAGAATGGCTGCTCTGGAATATGTAATAACTTCTCTTCGTACGCTTCCCGCTAAGAATTTGTGTTGTTAAAGTTTTAACCCTTACCATGCCAGGTGTTATTCTGACTTGTTACAACTTTTCATACAATCCAAAAGGGTTAAAAATTGCTCTATTATCCTACAGTTTCAGGTGCAGCATACCAGGATTATAGCTAGTGCAATGTCTAAAATCCCTGACTGTCATTTTGTGATGACACTACTGCGCAGAATGCCGTTTACTTTAACGTAACGCGTCGCCAAACACAAATTATATGTAGGGTTTGTCTCACCACCTCCGCGGTTAACTTATAAGCCACATTATTTCACACAAATTGTGTTCATTTTTTATTTCCTAGATTATTTTTTAAAGTATCCGCACTTACCAGGAGGCAAACTCAATAATGCATGATCCTTCAACGCGTTAATCCAATTCTCGCCCAAACTCTCCAACTCCGGTTCGACCAATTTGAGCAGACTCTCCCCTTTGGACTCAAACTCCCCATACTCCTCATCCTCAGGGGTTTGTGGTTCCGCGTTGTCGATCTGGTTGTTGTTCTGAAGCAACTGGTTGCGCCATTTTGCTAGTTCTGCGCGGTTGTTGAACGGTTTCGTGTCGAGATGCTTGACGTAGCTTCCGGGTGCGCTACCGTTGCTTACCATAGCTACTATGTATACCTGTGGGTTTTACTGATTGGTAAGGTTTTATGTGGTTTTAAGGATTTTGGCCTTGAAACCAATAATTTAGGTCTAAATTTTTCAAGAGTTAAATACAACAATATAAAACACGTCGCAATTTGATAGTACTTCTAAAATATTGGAAGACAAGACACAGCGAAGATCTAACTCGACACTGATTGACGGAGGATTGATTGATTGTGGGAGTACAATCGGACAGTTTATAATACTTAGGGCCTGTTTCACCACCTACGATGAAGTTCCTATTAACTTACTTGGCTGATAATTTCATACAAATTCTGTTCCATATTTTAATTTATTCGGTGAGTAGTGGAGATCGTGAAATAGGCCCTTGATGTAATAACTGTGTTTCCCATTATAGTCACCAGACGGCGCTTATTCAGTTTCAGTACAAATTGAAGTTTACGTTAACGTGATCGTTAATAAAAAGTCGCACTAAAGCCTCAGTTAGTAACTTACCTCAGCCCACGCTTTCAAAATGGACAACTTCTCCAGTGTTGCCATACTTTCGTTGTAAATTAACGTGGTGTTGCCTTTAGTATTTAACTTATCCAAACTCGAGACTAGAAGTTGGTGAACTCTGCAAAAAAAAATTGTATAATTATAAACAGGATAGTGCTATTGTACACATCGACTGAATGAGCTTGAAAACACAGTCTAAGATAATTTAAATGTTTATCACTGAATCAAATTTAATTTAGCGTTATGCAATAAAGTTGTTTTTTGATTGTTCGTTTGTATTATAATTTAACCACAGATTAATACAGATGGGACACTGCGCAAAATAATTTAAATAAAAAGCGACTCTTGCTACGACACAATAAAGTGCAATTCAGGTCACACGACGCTTATTACTTACAGTTATATTCAACTACAAGTTGCCTCTCTTTCTATCGCGTAGCTCTTATACCTTCTGACCTACTGAATTAGCCCCGCGGACCGGGCCCGCCGCGTACTTGTAGCTTCATACCTAAACTGCGGAGTGTCCCATTTGTAGAGATAAACTACGATAACATGGCGCGCCCCTCCAAAATTCAAAACGTTTGAAAGTATTTGTGAAAGTATTTACAATGCACCACCAAGATTCACAACGCATGTGTGCGTAATGAGACGGCCGTCAAACAAAAACAAATCCACGGATTTGTTGCTCGACTAGTCACGTCACTACACACATTGAAATAGTAATTTGGAGGGGCGCGCCATGTTATCGTAGTTTATCTCTATTAATCTGTGCCCGAACAGGGTTTGTTTACAAATTCATCAAATACTTTGGGAACGGGCCATAGATTCGAACACTTCAAAAATAGGAACCTTCTTAGATCATTGATATCTCTAGCGACCCCACAGCCGATCCATGCTGAACATACGTCACAGGCAGCCGCTGTCACATGTGATGCTGTATCGCCTGCGAATGCAGGGCGAACTGCAGCACCGACCTGTGTACCGAAATTGTGTTTAGTAGTAAATTACTTGGAATTTCTCTAGGAAAGGCTCCACCAACCGTCCTTTTCCATCCTGTTATGTCCGGACTACACCAACGGGAAACGCCGTTCATTATCGCGATGATGGACGTAGGCCGTAGGTGATAGCCATTGTGTTACCCATTCTTCTCCATACAAAACTACCTTATGGAAGGGGCGACTAGAAGCAATTCCATGGTTTTGTAAATTTTGACGTTCAAAAGTGCCTTTTATGTGCCTATTTGAAATAAATAATTTGACTTCGACTTTCGACTTTATATTCCTTCACCACGTGACAAACGATTGAAAAATACAGTACGATTGCCGACACGTAACTTGGCAAGGTTTTGGCGTAGTGGGGGTAAATTCGCGCATGTACACTTAGTGCTAATTTTTTTTTTTTTTACTTTTATTGCTTGCCATTATTCTATGATTATTGATATAATTTATTTTTTAACATAGTTTAGAAGAAAGGTAAAGAAATCAAATGCGCATCTAACGATTCTTGCCAAGTTACGTGCGGCGTGGCGATGACTATACCCGGGTGTAAATGTAACACAGGTGATGCTCAGTATAGCCGAACTTTCTCTTAAACTAGAAGTGCCATATTTACGGATGTGCACAACCTATTCTTCCACCAACCTGTGCCTGATACTGTTCCAACAGCAGATGTCCAGGGAAGTCAGGTTCTGGCGCCCTAGCGTACTGTTGTATGATCATCTGCAAAGTCTTCAGGCCACATAGCCGGAGCGCGTCTGATTCGCCTGTGGCGCCCACGAATGCCATGCGGACGAGGTCTGATAGGTATATGGATAGGTAGTCACCTGAAAATATAAGGCAATATTTAAAATGTGTGTGGCGGCATGCTCAATGACATGACGTCACGCAACTAGCATATATGAAACGTCCCGACATCAACCGTCGGGCAGTTGCCCACCAAACACGACACCCGTCTGGTCAGAGGATCCTCCCTTCTCAATAGAGGATGAGTGAACTTTACATCCTGTTCCTCATGCCTCTAAATGTACAACCAAAATAGATAGAGATAGAATATGCTTTCTTGTACGCCAAAATTTTAACAAAGCTCATATAAAAACCATTAATATTCAGGGTCCAACGGCCATGTTTTTTTTTCAATAAAAAAAATAAAGAACAGTTTGTTTATATTACCGCCGATAAACTAAGTTTCCTGTACATACCCTCCGGGTTATTCTGTAGCTTCTCCTTGGCTTTGACGAGGTCGAAGTGTGCGCTGTCGCCGGTCGCCTCACACGCTCCCATTATCTTCTGAATGCACTCCATTGCGAACACCTAAGTGGAAAAGTAATAGACAATAAAAACGAAGCTTCGAGAATTTATGTTTTCATCCAGTCATCGTACATAAACTCACGCCGTGTTCATCGTGGATGTTTTTAGTAACTGTGAAAAAGAAGTAAGTAGCATACAAACTCCCCAACGAAGATTGCCTTATGCACTCCCCATCAGCATCACCATCATTTCCGCCGAAAGACAACAGCTGGACATAGGCCTCCCCCAGGCACCGCCACTTCGACCGGTTCTGTGCTTCCCGCATCCAGCAGATTCTTGCGGCCTTTACCAGGTCATCGGTCTACCTTGTGGGAGGCCTTCTAACTTTACGTCTTCCGGTACACGGTCGCCACTTCTGAATCTTTCGGCCATCGGCCATCTGTTCTGAAGCAATGCGCTCTGCCTACTGCCACTTATGTTTGGAAATTCTTCGTGCAATGTCAGTTATTGGTTAATTGGTTCTCCTACGGATCACCAAGGTCCCATAGGGAGACTTAATTATTACATACCCTTGTCGGCCATCTTGACTGTACAGCAGGATGTGTAGACGTTTCAGATTCAGCGTGGAACTCAGCTTGGTCATCATCACCTTCAGCGTCGAAGTCTGTCTCCGGATTGTTGCTGTCTTCTGCAAGTATGTTTTGATTTTCTGATTAGGGTTAATCAAAATAATATTGATAGTCTAAGGCCCTTTGTAAACGGCACGGTTTGAAGGTGCCATAGAGCGGTGGGCTCGCGCTCGCTGTCCAAGAAAGTGAATAGAGCACCGGGAAGACTAATCGTCCATATACAAGGTGTAACTTAAATAACGCACAACCTCTTAAGGGATCATTGTACTCATCATTATGAACAACTTTTACTATGGGAATGGGACCAAACCTGAAATCGCGAAAACATAAATGTAGGTAACAGGTTTGATCCCACAGTAAAAGTTGTTATAATGACGAGTACAATGACTCCTTAAGAGGTTGTGCGTTATTTAAGATACTCCTTACAGAGAGCGTTTTTGCTAAAGTAAAGCCAAACACAAACCGTAATTTTACGACGCCACCGCTTTAATAGGAAACGCAATCTTTAGGACTTATTATATCAACAATATTATACATCGACACGCTTAGAAGAAGAATAAAGATGATAACTATTACTATTTCCCAGCATACATTACCTAGTCTAATAGTAAGCACTCTCTTCGCTAACGCCAGCCAGTCCCTCACACTGCGATGCGTGGCCGCCGCTAGAAGGCAGCAAGTCAACGTGTCACGCGCATACGACAACGCTGTGGGGTCACGCTCGCTGTCCAAAAACGTGAATAGGGCACCGGGAAGGCCGGTCTCTGTGATTACGACACCTGCGAATAAAGATAGAAACAATAAAAACGCAAACGAAAGTATATGGGATACAAGTATCAAGCAAAAATAAGCTTCTTAAAGAAGCGCAATTCCCGTTTTATACGTGTTGAAAATCACAAATTTACCCAACCTAACTGAGTTTCTTCAAATGATCCGTGATTGATGTTCGTGTTCACCATGTTTTGTTCGTTCGTGCGTACACGCCTTATCATTCTACGCTCCGAACACGAACAGAATCGCACTAATTGCCAACAGCTTCTAGGCTTTCTTCTGGTTTTCGCTTCTTTAAAAGTTTATCTACTTTCCTACGGTATATTGAAAAAATCTACAGTAAAAATCCTACAGTACAGTGAAAAAAAACGCATCGGACTAAAAGAGTGATGAATTTAAACGTTTATGGATGGAGAGTGAGAAAAAGGCCAAAGAAAAGATGGATGGATTGTGTGAGGAATGATATAAGGGAGTGAATGATAGCGTGAAGGTTGACAGGGGAGAATGGAAGAAGAAAACGTGTTGCGCCGACCCCACGTAACATGGGATAAGGGCAGGAAGATGATGATAGTAAAAAAACGTGCTGCGCCGACCCCACGTAACATGGGATAAGGGCACGACGATGATGATAGTAAAAAAACGTGTTGCGCCGACCCCACGTAACATGGGATAAGGGCAGGAAGATGATGATAGTAAAAAAACGTGCTGCGCCGACCCCACGTAACATGGGATAAGGGCACGACGATGATGATAGTAAAAAAACGTGCTGCGCCGGCTCCATGTACCATGGGATAAGGGCACGAAGATGATGATAGTAAAAAAACGTGTTGCGCCGACCCCACGTAACATGGGATAAGGGCAGGAAGATGATGATAGTAAAAAAACGTGCTGCGCCGACCCCACGTAACATGGGATAAGGTCAGGAAGATGATGATAGTAAAAAAACGTGTTGCGCCGACCCCACGTAACATGGGATAAGGGCAGGAAGATGATGATAGTAAAAAAACGTGCTGCGCCGACCCCACGTAACATGGGATAAGGTCAGGAAGATGATGATAGTAAAAAAAAACGTGGTGCGCCGACCCCACGTAACATGGGATAAGGTCAGGAAGATGATGATAGTAAAAAAACGTGCTGCGCCGACCCCACGTAACATGGGATAAGGTCAGGAAGATGATGATAGTAAAAAAACGTGCTGCGCCGACCCCACGTAACATGGGATAAGGTCAGGAAGATGATGATGGTAAAAAAACGTGTTGCACCGACCCCACATAACATGGGAAGGGCAGGAAGATGATGATAGTAAAAAAATCTTTTCAAAAATAATTTATCAACAGGTACATACCACAGTAAGGCTTCGCAGGCACATGATCTTTGGCCAAGAGCGCATATTTGCATACTTCAGCAGCTTCTTTCTGCGACAACTGACGGAGACAGCAGAGCGCGGCGCGACGTACTGTTAGCTCTGAACTTGATAGATCGCGCTGAAAATTAATACATACTGCTTAAATCAAATCAAAATTTCTTTTTCGCAAAGCAAAGATCCATAATGTTAGTAATATCTTATAGCTTGTGTTATAATCAACGCAATCTAAGAAGTCCGTTTGGACAGCTGTCAAAATACTTTGTGTAGTGATAGAAAAATAAAATCGGTTGCTTTAAAATAATGAGAAACGTCCAAACGGACTTCTTAGATTGCGTTGATTATAGTAAGTAATATTATTGTTATTTGAGTTCATGTTTCTCACTCGGGTATACTCTCCACAAAATGCCTAAAAATGGGAGAATTACAGATTCAGTTTGGAGCAAATTTTGCAGGATACTATAAGTGGTTTTATAATGAACTTACTTGTCAATAATACAGGGCTTTGTCTACTATTTAAAAAAAAAAAGTTTCTTCAGTTACTTATTATTTGACCAACTTAATTTTTTTTTAATAGTTTTTCTTTGCTTGTTGCAATTACATACCGATAGGACCTATGAAGATTCGCCAATTAATTAAAAAAACGGCCTCGGACCGTACTATGACGTGGAAAAAGATCATGGATCCATCATGATTCCGTTGAGAAAAAAGGATGGTGCTATAGGTCGTATATAGCTCCATCTCCCACTCTCTCACTGGAACCATGATAGATCCACGATCTTTTTTCACATTATAGTACGGCCCCCTGCAGTGTACAGGACCTTTTTTTTTACAGAGATATTATACTCACACAGAGATGTGGCACAAGCGTGTGCAGGTTGATGTGATCGGGCGCGAACATCTGCAACTGCTGCAAACAGCCTAAAGCCTCGGACCTTGCGCCTGCGCCGAACTCGCCTAACGCAGCGCACGCGCAGACGAATCGACCTACTGCTACCACTGTAGGAGAAAAGATAGATAGATAGATAGATAGAATACTCTTTATTATGCACACCATAAAAATTACAGATATAAATGTTGAAATTTATTATTTATTATTTATTTTTTTGTTTGTTTGTTTTTTTTTTTTTTTGTTTGTATGTTATAATATTTCACGTAAACAAAAACCGTTAGGTTCAATTTATCCCGAGATGAAGCTACGCGCATACAAGGTGGCTAGGACATCGACGCGCAACCTGTTACCATGGATTCAGAACATGATTCTGGAACCCCAATGTAAAACTTGTTCGTCGGTTATTAAAAAAATAATTTGCTGTTCCATTCATTTTGACAGCGAAGACTGACACTTTTGTAGGAAACAATCGGTTTTTTTTATAACCGACGTAAAATTTCAACGCGGGGGCGACCAGAATCATGTACTGACTTAAAATTATTTGTATGTAAAGCTGACTGGAAACATCATCATTTACCTTGTAACTCAGGCCCAACAACAGTAATCAAAGCTGACAGCAATCTTCCGATGCTGCGATGTAGATCCTCTTGGAAGGGAGGCGCGCTGAACAGCAGCTTTAAAGCTAAGTTCAGGGTAGATTCAACGTGGCCACGGAACATTGGACCTGATGCGTCTGCTAACACTGAGAGGGCGTGGAGAGACCATACCTGAGGAAGAAGACCGTGATGTATCAATGGGTATCATTAATTACATGAGGCGTTAAGGGTTAGGGGATCCAGCCAAATCTCACCCAATCTCACGTGGGAGAGAGGGGGAGTCTCGGCAAATAGCACGTATTTTTTTTTTTTCGCAATGAACAGTCTAATCTGAACAGAAAACTGGGTAATTATTATAAAAAAATATTTTTTTTATAATAATTACCCAGTTTTCTGTATCAAAATAATTAAGCAAATTATCTTTATTTAAATATTAAATAAGTCCAACGCAAAGCAACGCACTAAAAATACGCATTTTGAAACCTCTCACGTGTGATTTTCGAGACAAATCTCACCAAGGGTCCCGAGGAGGGTTTGAAAAATCGCCAAAATCACCTCACGTAATTAATGAACGCCCCTTAGTTTCATATGCGATATTTAAATTGCGCTTTTATTTATAATGTAATCAATCTGCCTAGCCTTTTCCCTATGTTTTCACTATATTGGGGTCGGCTTCCAGTCTAACCAGATGCAGCTGAATACCAGTATTTTACATGGAGCGACTGCCTATCTGACCTCCACAACCCAGTTACTGGGTAACACGATATCCCTTGGTAAGACTGTTTGTCAGACTTTCGGTAATTACTTAGCCACGACTATTGCGCTTACATAATTATCAGAAGAAGCTTGTGAACGCAACATAATTTGTCTTTAGACACGCTTTTACAAACCTGCTTCATAAAAAAAGAGGTTTTCATTACGACTGTACTGACTTACTTGTAACTCAACAGCAGCCGTATCTTGCGCAAGTGCTCTCAACACCGGCAGCGCTGCAGCGCTTGACGTCGCGCCCCTCGCCCGCTGTACAGCGCCTACTGCAGCTGCAGCGGCTGCGCGCACAGACCTATAGATAGAAGATACGATTGAGTGTACACCAAAATTGTAACAGAGCTCATATACAGGACTAGTGCTTTCACGGTTTCATCGGTTTTAATGTAGCCAGTGACACTCGCGCTACCAAGACAAATCTAAAGACGTATAATTTATCCAAATCCGTTTATTCGTTTAGGAGTTACGAGGGAACAAAGAAACGGACATACTTACATACAGGTCAAACACATATCCCTCCTTTTGGGCTTCCCCGCAGTCGGGTAAAAAGTATCCGGGAGTAGTCTAGCCAGAATATGTCTAGTCGGGAATAGTTTACCTGTTATAGAAGGTTTTTTTCCCGCAAACTGCTTGTGTGCGCAGGCCTCAAGCACTTTAAACAGGAATGGAAGAATGGAAATGGGTCGATAGTGACAGTGCGAGCATATTTATTTATACATATAAAATACTCAAATACTCAAACATTTATTGCATTCCATATTATGTAAAATAAAAGATGGTATAATACAGTAAGATATCAATATGGACCCTGTCAGGCACAGCAAAAATTAGGAGAGAGGAAGAGGGCAAGTACATAATAGTTGAAATTTAATTAATTCTATATTATTATAAATTATATAAAGTATTTAATTGGGTGTATAAATTATATAAGTATCTATATTATTACGTTTATGTATATAAGTATAGAATAGTTATTTTAATTTAATGTATTGCATATGAATAGTGTAGGTAATTAGTATATATATCTTAGAAGTAAGTACTTAATTCCATTAATAATAAATTTTGTTATTATTTATATTTCATATTTTCATATTTATATTTGATTTTCTATAAGTATTTTCTATATTTCATATTATATTATATTATTATCTATATTTCATGACGTTTGGTGTTTATAACAAAGAATAATTTTATTTTGGAATTGATTTGCTATCTAAAAACTCTTTTACTGAGTAGTATGACTCTGATTCCAGAAATTGTTTCAATTTATGAATAAATACATTAAACAATTACAAAACAATTACTTAATATATCTACATACCTATTCACCGCTGTACGTGCTAAAGCGATGACTTTCTCAGATAAAGCTTGGCTTTCGGCTTCAGTGATACAGCCGCACAGCCGCCCGGCGCATGACGCGGCCGCGGCGCGCACTGTTGCGCTGCTTGCTGACAGGCCGTTCTGGGGAGAGAAAAGTGCTATTTTATACATATTTATTTTATAGCGAATCGTCCCCGTGGTCAATTCACATTTGTTTAGTAACAATTTCCATTTGAAAGCTCTTGAAAATAAAACTAAAAACCAAAAATAAAAGAACGAACTCCTTATTTTTTTCGCAAAACTCATATAAACACGGTTTCTGAGATTATTAAACGGAGTTTACCATTCGATAGTGATTATTCGCGATATTGTGTTTCAGAACACTTCATTAAGGAATAATTTAGCTTAAAAGTAGAGTGAATTTCCATTGAGGGCTTGCCTGAGGACCTCAAAAACCGAGGAAGGAATTCGCTTAAATAGATAATTTTGTCGAATTAAGAAGCTATTAAAATTCTTAAACTCCGTTTAAGAATTCTCCAGAAACTGGGCATTAGTCAGTCAGTACAAAGGCGCAACTAGATAGCGGGCCCTCGACGTTGCTCAGTAACACTACCTACGTTCATTAGTCGACCATCGATTATGATTCGAGACGACCACTATAAACAGGTGGACGTCAATCGAGCGCACTCACACACACGCACAAAAGTAAAAATTAAATTAAAATTAAATTAAATTTCATTTAATTCGGAAACCTAACCTATTTTTGGTTATTTGCACCACACCACAAATCACTAGGGAGCGTCCATTAATTACGTGAGGATTTAGGGGGTGGAGGGGGTCCCTCCACCCCCTCTCTCTGTTGGACAGGGGGCAATAAAGGAAACGAATTGCACGATTAAACCAGATTTACTTTAATTAAGTTACGGAAGCAAATTAGCAAGACGGACATTACACGGCATGGAAACAGGAAGGGACCGGAGACAAAATTTTTTTTTCTTAAAACCTATCAACTTGACATTGACAGTTGACTCATGTCAACGCTGTCATATTTAAATTTGTTTATGAAGACAGAGACCAAACAGAACGATAAACTTATAACTTTTATGTTTACAAATAAAGGAACACAATTCCAGCACTCTCCCAATCTCACGTCGGGGAGAGGGGAGGTCTCGGCAAATACCACGTAAATTTTTCTGCAAGAAACAATGTAAAATTGCGAGAAAACTGGGTAATTATAATATATAACTGGGTAAAATAAAAAATATATATAACTGGGTAAAATAAAAAATAAGTATTTTATAAAATGATTAAGCAAATTATGTTTATTTAAATAAATCCAACGCAACCAAGCACACAAAAAAATACGCATTTTGAAAAATCTCGCATTAGTTTAGGGTCGAGCCAAATCTTACATCTCACCAAGTCGAAAATCGCCAAAATCGCCTCACATAATTAATGGACGCCCCCTACGACCGTTTAGCATCGTTCTGTCTGTCATTTTCACGATTGACAGAAATAAAGCGATGTTTTAAATTCGTTTTTAGATTTGTGGTGAGCTTAGAGTAATAAAAACTTTTTAACAAAAAAAAAACCGACTTCCAAAAATCACTACAAAGTGAAAAATAACTTTGATTTCGGAAGTCGGTGTCTTTCGTTTTTTATTTACTTTCTTTTTTTTTTGCCACCGACTTCCGAAATCAAAGTTATTTTTCACTTTGTAGTGATTTTTGGAAGTCGGTTTTTTTTTTTGTTAAAAAGTTTTTATTTCTCGCTTTTTAGTGGGTCTGTTTATAATTTGTATAAGTTACAATAGTCTAATGTCAATTGCTCATCACATGTTACAAAATATTGCTTTTCCCGATGCTGGGACGTTAATTGTTGAGGAGTTCTGCTGGTAAGAACCAGGAGAACTCCTCAACAACCACTCACCACACGCATTGTTTGACGAGCGGAAATTGCTTAGCAACCATATTAAAGTAATCGAATCGCAACCCGTGAAATATTTATCATTGAGTAGTTCCGGTAGCCATCTGTGGTCTTCATCATCAGTTCCACTTCACCAAGTGGTGCTTTCCGAGAGCAAATGCACAAGCTACTATAAAAAATACCCAAATCGCTATAGGTGTGCCTATAATATTTGAAGAGTTCCTTCGATTTCTCCAGGATCCCATCATCAGAACTGGATTTTGAAAAAAATGGGACCATTTGGGAAGTATACCCTTTCCAACAAAAAAATATGTTTTCAAATCGGTTGGCAAGCGACGGAGTTATGCGCGAACAAACATAAAAAAAAAAAAAAAAAAAAAAAAAAAAAAATACAAACATCCGAATTGAGAACCTCCTCCTTTTTTAGAAGTCGGTTAAAAACGACTACCTACTTAATAAACATGTTAACTCACAAGAACAATCTCCGTAGCAATATTCTTCACAGCTTCCTGTCCCAGCGAACTCTTGAGTTCAGCTAAGGTCCTCAAAGCCAGCAGCAACGCGGTGTAAATGTTGACTTGTATCGCTTCTTGACGAGCGCCCTTAGACATTTTGATACATTCCGCGAAGTGCTCTAGCATTTGTTGTCTGTGGAATAATGTAGGCTTATCTTTAGACACGCTGAAATATTCTTAAACTTATGCATGTTCTACTTTTAGCTGACGTTCGCACGGACGTAAAAATATCGCGGCGGGATTTTATCGCGCACTAGACTTTCAACTCTCGGTGTTGAGCCGAGCATTAAAAAGCCAACTTAACAACAACAAAGTGCATCCCAGCGCGTCTAAAAAACACACTGTTGGATTTTCAACACTTGGCGCTAAGCAGTGTTAAAAATCCAGTACGCGAAAAAAAATCGCCGCGATGTTTTTACGTCCGTGCAAACGTCGGCTTACTGTATGGAACTAAACTTTTTTAAACGGGCCAAAATTTTAAACTGATTTTTTTTAAGTAGGTTCTGGTTCATTCCAACATCGCAGAGTGGCGGGCGCGGTAACATATTAACATAACATCACGCCTTTTTTTCCCCGAAGGGTAAGGCCTAGGTACCTATACTAAACCCATATTTCGCCAGTTATGTTTGAATCACTTGAACCAACACTAAGTGAAAAATATACTAGGATATCTTGTATACAACGTGTAACGTTAAATGCGCAAAACCTCTTAAGGGGTCATTGTAGTCATCATTATGAATAACTTTTACTATGGGTCCAATAGTAAAAGTTGTTCATAATGATGAGTACCCCTTAAAATATTGCCACTGTAGAAGCTATTTGAGGGTACAAACGGAGTTGTAAAACACTCACCGATGCTTATTAGCAGCTCTAGAGAATATCTGCGGGAACAGCAGGACCGAGGCGTCGATAACGGCGACACCGAGCGGCTGCGCTCCCGTGAGCCCGCGGTACAGGCAGCACGGGTCGTGCTCCAGCGCGCCCGAGCCGCTCGCGCTCAGCGGCGAGATCAGCTTCACCGCCAGGCGGGACCAGAAACAAATACGAGTTACAAACCTTATCATAATCAGCTCAGGGTGTACCAAAAACGTGTGGTCAAAGGAAATCATACATTTTAGGCTAAATATAAGAAAGAGCCGGTGACAAACAAAAAAAAAAAAATCGTTAGAACATGACATCTTTTCACTTTTCACTGTGGGACCAAATCTGTAGGGCCATTCCCTACGCTGTTATACGAGTTTGAAAAATATTGTTTTCAGTATGTATTAGTTAAAAGAATAATAGTAAAAAAAATAAAAGAAAACCAAATAAATAGAGAAAAACGTATTCTTTCGGAAAATAGCTTTTATTATAAATAAATAAAAAATAAAATTCATTTATTTCAGGCAAGCACATACACCCATAGTCTTAGAAAATTAAAAGATATTAAATTAAATTATTATAAACATTCAGTTCAGTTAAATTAAATTAAATTATAGTTTTCTTAAAAATGTCAGGAAGGTTTATTGTAAAAAGGTTTATTGTTTGGCACTTTCAGATTTAGCCCAAAAATGTATGGATGGTGAATGATCTCCTTTAAGGGTGTGGTACAGACCACCAAACCGAACAACTTTCTCCATGGGACCAACATCGTAATCGCGAAAAAAATATCAACCGTCCCATAGAAAACTTCAATACCTACGCGACGCAAATGTATGGGACGGCTGATTATTTTTTCACGATTACGATATTGGTCCCATGGTCCACCTTTCTGGTACTCCATGTATTGTTCCCGCTGGAAGTCAGCCCTTCTCTCTATAAGGGTGAGATCATACACAAAGTCGAGAGAATGCGTTCCTTAGACCTGTCAGTTGGACAATTTCTAATTGTAATAAGGATCAAATTCGCAAAACACATATTCGTTAGTATAAAACTTACAGGTGTCAAGAACGCATTCTCTCGACGGCTAGAGTGTACAGGCACAGATCAGCATTTTTCGATATATCTATCTCTGTTACGTATCATGCGCTAGAGCGAGAGGTCAGCTCACAAACATCCGCACTCATTCAAGCCGAAAACGATTCTAGGTCTCCTTTTGCGCGCCTATTGGTTTTTTTTTTTTGGTTGCCCCCAAATTCTTGTGAAGAATACGCTCACAATACCACAATTTTATTATACTGCGCGCGCAAGTGTTAATCACCGCATGAGGTAAGATGAGCGGTGAGACGGGGAGGTAGACAAAAGTCAAGATAACTCAGTCTGCCAATCGCACCCTCCCCTCCTGACCTCTCACATACCTTAGGCGGTGACTAGCAGTTGTGCGCGCACTATAATCACACAGAAAACAGGCTTATAAAAATAACGAAAATACTTTATTCCTGTCCTAGATAAGCCTGCAACGATAATAGTTCCTGCCTTGTATATCTAATAAATTAGTAAATTACCTGTTCCTCAATTTCAGCGTGATCGGTGTCGTAAATCCAACCTTCTTCCCCTAGTAGTATGGTGTCACGCGGATGCATCGCACTTCGAAGTGTACCTGACAATGGAACACAAATGAATAATTATAATAAGCTGTGGTCTGTGTCAGCAGAGACTGCAGAACACACAAGAAGACACTACTACACAAGAAGTTTTTCATTTTATTGATTGATAATGAACTTAATCACAACTTAAATAGATTTCCAAATAGCGTGCATTTCCTGAGCCGCGTATTCGCATGCTCGCGCATCATCTGCGTAGTCTTTTCCAACTTTGTTCTTCGGCTTCCACTGGCTTCCAGTATAACCCGATGCAGCTGAATATCAGTATTTTACATAATAGCGAGCTCGTGCATATTTTCATAAATTCTGAGTTAATTTCTGAGCGAAGTGAGGGAGAATCCTGAGCGCAGCGAGGAATTGAAGCTCTCCCAAGATTATGATACCTTTATATACTTTTCACACCTTCTGCGAGGTAATAAAAAGCAATTTGATTTTCGAGTATATATATTTGTAAGTTTTCATACGAATTTTTGTTGAGGGTCCAAATTCTGAGGCTATAATGAAATTCAGTACAATATTATTGCTCGGCTAGACCATAATGACTTGCTTTACATTATGTTTGCATGTCAAAGAATTTGACATTTTCAAGTGTGACAACAATATCTTGTGGGTTTGATTATTTATGGGTTTTTATTACGTATATTCCTTTTTTTATCTTTATTTTTAATTTTTATTGCTGTTCATACTATTCATACTGCACAAAAACAGAACAAAAACTATTCCAATAATACCTGTAGCCACATTAGCGCCACTAGGATCAGCGGAGCCCGCCAGCTCCGCAGCCAGCAGGCGTAGCAGCGGCGCGGGCGGGGGCGCGGCGCCCACGCCCAGCGCGTAGCACGCCTGGTACACACGTAGGCGCAGCAGCGCCGCTGGGGCCTTCAGGGCTCCGCCATAGGAGCGGACTACTGTGCTGACGCTGGAAGAAGGATAGTGGTTAGAGGAGTACCATTAAAAGTATAAGGGCCAGTTTCTCGAATGAAAATTATCGCAAAATTATTGTCAAGCGAGAGTATTGTGATCTGTGATTGGTTGAATAGTTTATCAACAGCCAATCAAACTTCACATTGTATTCATACTTACTATTTATCGATACCATTCTGGTATCGATAAATAGTTCACACACACACTAAACACGACACTATGTTCTAGTGAAGTTCGAATACTCTCGACACATAATCTCTCTTTTAAAGTGAAGGCACGTGAACATATTCGTACAAAGTTGGATTTATTTTCTCCTCTATTCTTTTTATTTCTATTATTTTATTTATCGTTATTTCTCCTGACAAAGATTATTCTGTTTATACATGGTGTACCAGAAAGGTATGGTCTAAAGGGTGTGATAAAGACCATCAAAGTAAACATCTTTCTCCATGGGACCAACACCGTAATCGCGACGCAAATGTATGGGACAACTAATTATTTTTTCGCGATTACGATGTTGGCTTTGTATAGTATTTTACTTGAGCATAAAGTTTGAATAAATGAAAATAAATAAAATAATCTAAAAATACTCGATACTCGAAGCTTTTCAATAAGGTATCATTTGTTCAAGAGGCGGCAAAATGCTAAACCTTCTACTAAATGATAAAACTTACTTAGTCAGAACAGCAATAGCTCCATCTATAGGTTGAGTCAGACGTTTGGCCGTATCATCATTGTTGACTAGCGAAGGACAATGTATTAGCAGACTGTGTAATGCTGACAGGGCTCCAGCACGACCTTCCAATGTCACCTGGGAAAGAAAAGCAGTTTAGATTGATATTTTATTGTCCAATAGTGGGACAGAACAAGCTCAAAAAAAAACAGAAAAAACATCGTGATTTTGTGGCCAAGTCTGAAAGATACTCATCATCTGCCATCCTTTTCCCAACTATGTAGTCCAACCGGATGCTGATGAATACGAATATTTTACATGGAGTGACTGCTTATTCGATCTTCACAACCCAGTTACCTACTGGGTAAAACGTTACTCCTTGGTAAGACTGGTTGTGACTTTCGGGGTTGACTTCCAGTAACTGTCAAAGATCCACGAATGAAAGCCGGGACCAACGGCTTAACGTTCTTTCCGAGGCACGGAGGGTCTTGGTATGTACAGATGGTCACCCATCCACGGATCAACCGCGGCAAGCGTAGCTTAACTCGATCGATCGACCCTTGCGGCTGTAATTACTTAGCCACAAGCCCCTCATAAGTCTGAAAGATACTATGATAAGCAAAACAAAATATTACGTAGTATGAGCTCTTTGCGGATAAAAAATTAGATCGGTTTGTGTTTTGAAAATGTGCCTTTTTTTTAGGAATCCAGTATAGTTTTCAGTTTCTGAACGGCTTAAGTATCTTATCAGTAAATTGGCAATAATATCAACCAATCATCTCTGACATAACCGCAACCGATCACAAGTGTGCTTTTACTAAATTGCGTTTTTACGAGTATTTCTATACTCCATTTGCAATAATATTAGACACTACACAAACCTTTTTTAAAGTCCGTTCAACCAATTTTGACTTCTATTCCGTAGGCATTAAAGGCAAAAAAGTGGTTACAATACCAACTGTTTACTGCAGCTGCCATTTGTCATGCCACCAACGCAATAGAAGTCAAAATCGGTTGAAAGGACTGTAAAAAAAGTTTTGTTTTGATGTCTTGCAAATGGAGTATATGTATAGTTGAACTGACCTGCCAAGTAAACGCATCTCCTCTGGATTTCTCAGATTCTAGTTCCTTGGCGGAGCGAGGGAAGCTGTTACGCCATAGAAGTAACATTCTAGGCAGTAAGCCACGGACCACGGGCACACCTTATAGTATGGAAAGAAAAGTATCAATAAGTAATTTGAGTTATACTCATCTTTGTAAATCTAAAAATAAACAAAACAGGAAAGAAATATCGAAAGAATAAGACCAACATTATGACCCCGCGTCCTATTTATAAGCGAGCAAATCGCATGTTTGACTTTGACTTTTTTCCTTTTTTTATTATTTTTTTGGGCTTTTTCGAAAACCCGTAAAAGCCCTAAGATTTGTGTATATTACAATAGATTAAAGTAAGAATTTATTAGATTTCTTTTACACTTCAATCAATCAATGAGCCTTTTATATTGAACTTTTAATATTGTTATCTAAAATATTGTAGAATGTCTCTCAGTTCAGTGTGCCTCTTCGCATAGGCCTCCTCTAACATCTTCCATTGTTTTCTATCTCTATTAGCCTCTCTTCTCCAGTTGGGACCGGCTGTTAATTTTAACTCAACCTTCCATACCTTCTGTTAAAAAAAAATAATTACACTTACCTAGCGTACAAATAGCACCAACAATCAACCAGCCCGCGTTGGTCCTCGCAGCAGTCAGTCTACTGCTTTGACCGGCAGATCTCAACAATTGTTCTGCTGCATTGAAGGCTACTTTGCCCCGGCCGTGTGGGACGCCCAATGGGGACAGACGTACGGCGCCTAAGATAGCAGCTAGAGCTGCTGAGTAACCTGGAAGAAGTTGATAGAAGAGTCAGAATATCCTAGAATATCGCAAAATATCCAGTAGTACCAGTACCAGGCTACTGAAGACTTATAATAAGTTCCGAGTCTTTTTATCGGTTTTTTTTTTTAGACACTTGTCCGGGTAGGCTGGTGTACCGTTGAACTATTTGTTCAGCGGTATACTGGTTTATTTGGATAGGTGTGGAGTTCATTGGTTGTATAATATTATTATTAAATAATTTAAATTAATACTAACATTAGGCTAAGTTATATTACTAGTAACATTATATGGATTTTTGAAATGAAATATTTGAATTTGAATTTTTGCATTATAAAAGTTTTGCTGCGTGTTAGGACAAATTCGGAAATCAATAGCTGAAAGCTCTGACACTGTTTTGATCATGTCATGTTTAGTTCTACAGGGTGTACAGACCATCAAACTGGACAACTTTCTCCGTGGGACCATCGTAATCACGAAAAAAATTCAGGCGTCCCATACATTCGCGTCGTGTATGTATTGAAGTTTTCTATGGGATAGTTGATATTTTTTTCTTGATTACGATGTTGGTCCCATAGAGAAAGTTGTTTAGTTTGATGGTCGGTACCACATCTTTCTGGTACACCATCTTTCTGGCATCTTTCTGGTTTCTGGTCTGGTGGTGGTGGACACGCTTACCGACCTCGGTAAGCGTAGCTTAACATTCGCACGACCCGTGTGGCTGCTATTATTTAGCTATGAGCCTCTGTCCAAGCCCTTAATAAAATATATAATAGTTACCAGAGATATGATGCGGTGTGGGTCTAGCCGCGTCGAGTGCATCGACACATTTGTCTATGAGCGGCGTGATCTGCGACGGTAGCGCCACGCACACGCAGCGGATGCACCAGGCGGCTGCTAAGCGAGCTGCTACACAGGGATGTTCCAGTACCTGAAGGAAGAATTAATAAGTTAAGTAGGTTTTATTGGTCAAAAATTTTGCGAAGTGCCTGTAAATAATAATTGTCAAGCCATGCCACGGCACGTTAAGCCGTTGGTAACGGCTGTCATTCGTGGATCTTTGACAGTCGTTACGGGTCGTCAGAAGCCCGAAAGTCTGACAACTGGTCTTACCAAGGGGTATCGTATTAGGGGTTGTGGAGGTAAGATAGGCAGTTGCTTCATGTAAAAACTGGTATTCAGCTGCATTTGGTTAGACTGGAAACCGACCCCTAGGCAGATTTATTTTGGTTAGATAATCATTTTAAGCTGACCATCGTTCATCGATTCTGTAATTAAATTATTACAGACTAGCTTTTGCCAGCGGCTTCGTCCGCGTGGATGTCGGAAAATAACCCACAGGAACGTACTACCGGGAATTCCTTCCTTATTCCTTGTCTACATTATAAAGAGAACCTCTATGCAAAATTTCAGCTTTCTAGGTCCTAGGGTTTGAGCTGGGCGATGATGAGTCAGTCAGTCCAGTCAAGACTTTTATTTTTATAAATATTAAAGAAGAAGATTTACACGTGATTAAAACCGTAAACATATAGTTAGATCCAGATTTAAAAAAAAAAAAAAATTGATAAATAGAAACAAAAATAGTAAGTATCAATTCTCAATAATTCTTTATTGCGTTCAATGTAAAACAGTTGGTAAACTTAAAATTAACGACACAATTATGGACCCTGTCGGCAGTGGCGTGCACAGAGATTTCAGACAGGGTATGCACGGATAAAATAAAAAAAAAAACAACTCTTACTTAATATTAAGTTTTTTTTAACAAACTAATAAGTTTTTTTCCCGACCGTTTGTTTTACCCGACCCCACCTACCCTACCTTACTCTTACCCTGACTCTTACCGCACGGCGGTGCCATTGGCTTCGAATGATGTTTGTTTGCGACCACCACGAATACTTATCTAAATTATTTTATTCAGAATATCCGACAAAGGTCCAAACATTATTTTATCTTGATTTGTAAACAAAAAAAGCAAGGGATACAATACAATGTGTTTGTATGTGGGTACACAACACGTTAGCCAGTAATAATTATCATAAAACTTTTTTATGAAAATAACAAGAAGCATTACCTACCTTTTTTTTTAGCTAAATCAAACTCAAAAGATAACGTCGAAGAAGTGCAAGATTTTGATTTAAGTACATAAACACACTTCGGCGGCACAGGATCACCGGTATCCACAGATTACTTTATTTTTTTTACAATAAGTACTTATTAATGTTATTACTTAGACAGTCAATCATGTTATTGACAAGAAAAACCAATGAGGTAATCTATATAACATCATTGAGAAAAACAATCAAAACAATATGGCGAAAAAACAAACATTCAAACATTGCAACTTGAATGAAAGCTTGTAAAACTGTCCAATAATTACAAACTAAAACGAACGAATCAATCCGACCAAAAAAAGTCAACCCTCTGTAATCAACAACTAAGCGGTGCTTTTACGGCTTCTCAATTTGGACGGGTTGCAATGTAAGCTCTGCTTCCAGAACTCAAACACGCGCACACATTTTCACGCACACAGTGACACTTTTGCTGTGTACTGTGTACACGAGAAGCGTTGTATGAAAAATAAGCACTGCTAGTTACTGCTTTTGCTCACGGGAGCGCTGCCTGCGCGGTGTTCGCCGCTCGCTCCAGAAAGTTAATTCCAATAAAAAGTAATAGATGGCACGTAAATCGCGTTTTAAACGGTGAGATGGTGATTAAGGTTAGATTTATAAAATAATTACCATGATTTTTCTTGAGTTATAGTTATTTATCATTTAAAGGGGCATGTATGTATGTATGGGACTACAGGGTATGCAGAGCTTATTTGCATGTATGGAGTGCACGCCACTGCCTGTCGGGCACAGCATAGTAGGGCTACTAACTACTACTAGGTAAGTACTTACGGTACATATAGCATCAAGCATGTTCAACGATGTATCAGACACGAGGTTCTGAACTGAAGTTCCAAGTTGCAGCGCCAGTTCACCAGCTTCCATCAACGCGCATACTAGTAAGTGCTGGCTGAATAATGTTTCCTGATAAATAAATGTTTCATTTAGTACAGTGCCGTGTGTGCAGTATTATCACAGTCCGACGAATGCCCGAACTGCCGAACTGCCGAACTTCGTAAGCAGTTCGGGCTTCTTTGGAAGACTGTATGATTTGATTCAGGAAGGAAAAGTCATGTCCACACCAGACAACACGAGCAGTGGACTTCCCATGTGTTAACCTCACAATCTTTCCAACCATTTATTTTACTTTAGCGTCCATGAAGTATTGCATTTTTTCATCTCTGGTTGCCTGTACAATAAACAAGGAACTTCATAGCGTCCATGAAGTACTGCGTTTTTTCCGCCACTTTTTTGCCACTTTAGGCTTAGAGGACCCAAACATCAAAATAAAAATATCAAAAAAAGTGGGAAAAGAAAAGTTTTTATTTAGTTTTAAAGCCGACATAGTGGCCTTCATTTTGGTGTAATCATTCAGTTTGAATCCACGACCATTAAAAAAAAACCATTTACTAAAGCTTTGGTTTCTTAAGAAAGCGGCTCCGTTATATTATAACTTTCAATCTGTCATTTTCAAACTTCGCACCCCAAACATGTAAATCGCTAGATTTGCCCTCACCGTGCTTAGTCACGCGAAAAAGTGTCCATACTGAGAAGAGTGAGCTCACACATTTATTAAATAGCGTTTCTAAGACAAGTCAAGTCAGTGCGTCATTGTGTGGCAGAGGTGTCAAACCGAAACAGAAACGCGACTATCTTTTGACGTGGTAGGGCGAATCTAACGATTTAAATCTTTGCCGCTGTCATAATTTTCATGGCAGCCGTCACTGCGGTCACGGCGGCCTCTTCTAGGAAACCGTACCTTAATTGCAGGGTAGCTCGATTTCTCTGGGTGTGTTTATACCTGGTTACAATCCTTAGCGTTCTCAGGGTTGAAGTCAATGCTGTTCATCTGCTTGATAACTATCTGTATGATCTCGCGACACGCCGACGCCTGAGCTTTCTCACCCAGCATCTTGCCGAGAGTGTTGCGTAGTATGAAGTTGATGCATTTTCTAGGATTAAACATTTGTTTTTAACTGACTCTCCAAAATTCAATGGGTGAAACACAAAACCATCAAAGTGTGTCATGAAAAGAACACCGAACCTCGTTGGTATACATATACCGTCCGCCATTTTGAAAAAAACTAGTTTCAGCGGCCAGCGATGAAACATGTGTCAATCGACAGAGTAAGTCGGCGTTCGCACGAGCGTAATAAATTCGCGGCGGGATTTTATCGCACTGGATTTTCAACTCTCTGCTTAGCGCCGGGAGTTGAAAATCCAACAGTGTGTTTTTTCGACGCGCTGGGATGCACTCTGTTGTTGTAAGGTTGGAAACTCGAAGCTCAGCTCAACACCGACAGTTAAAAATCCCGTGCGCGATAAAATCCTGCCGCGATATTTTTACGTCCGTGCGAACGTCGGCTAAGTGATTCTGATTACAAACATTTGAGATAGAGTTGAAAAGTTTAAAAACATTTTGATGCTTTATTCTTCTACGTTTTTTAACTCAGTACAAACATTTTAATGCTTTATTCTGCTACGTTTTTTTACTCAGTAAAAACATTTTAATGCTTTATTCTTCTACGTTTTTTTACTCAGTAAAAACATTTCAATGCTTTATTCTTCTACGTTTTTGAACTCAAATATAAATATTTTTTGTTTGCAATCACATAGCCGACGTTCGCACAGACGTAAAAATATCGCGGCGATTTTTTTCGCGCACTGGATTTTCAACGCTCTGCTAGCGCCGATAGTTGAAAATCCAACACTATGTTTTTGCGCGCTAGACTGTATTCTGTTGTTGTTAGGTTGGATTCTCAATGCTCGGCTCAACAGCGAGAGTTGAAAATCCAGTGCGCGATAAAATCCCGCTTCGATATGTTTACGCCCGTGCGAACGTCTGCTTACTCTATCGATTGACACTTGTTTCATCAGTGGCGGACGGTAGCTAGTGTGGGTATGCCAGGTCCCGTACAAAAATGTTCAAACCTCTTTGGTTAGCAAAAATGAAGAAATTAAAAAGCAATAAAAATTATATTTTATTCTTTACCTAGAATACACAGCGTCGACATGCGAGCTAGCTGCCTTGGGGTTCGCCACTAGGTCTAAAACATGGTTTAGGAACGTAGTCATGTTGCGTTCTAACCATACGCCTCCCATATTTTGTACAAACACCACGTATGCCTGAGGAAAGAAAAACAGCTCATTAAACATTTAGGCATATAACCTAACCTAATAGGATAATCAGAACACTAATAAGGTCTTTCGGTATATTTAAAGTTGAAAATCACACAGTAGACACTCGTCATCACCTCTAGCTATTAAGCTGACGAAATAAATAATTCCTTGTCAGTATTATTGCGATAATATCAATCATGAGCGAAACTTAGGATGACATTTTTATAACTAGTGGTTCTGCGAACAGTAGACCTCGAGAGCGCTAACTTTTTTGCAACAATTAATATAAGTAGGTACCAGTCGTCTAGCGGTGCACAGTAGCGCCATCTAGTGACATTATTGTAAAACTAACATTCATATTGGTTTTAATGCCTCGTTTCTGAAGAGAGAGAGAGAGAATTCTGATAATTATTTTTAGAATTCTCTAGTTTTGTGATGAGAAGGTGGTCCCAGGTGCTCCAACAATCCCTACATAGTAGTTAAAGCGCCTGCCTGGGTTCGAACCCACGACCTACAATTTTGTAAGTCGGGGCCGGTACCACTGGGTCACCACTGCTCAATAGTTGAGATATGGGATATTTTCGGTTAAAACCACAGAACAACTTTTTTATTCATAGTTTTTTCGATAAATACTGTAATAAAAATAAAATCAATAATATCCTTCACTGTGCCTGGTCCGACATGCACTACTTTCGTTCTTTCACTTGGCTGGTTTGCCTTTATTCTAATATGTCCATCATATGAAAACACACTTATTCATACTCACATGTGTAACACAAACGCGCACTTCCCGGTTAACTCCGGAGCTGGATTTGATGATCTCTCCCTTGAGGAAGGACGTACCGCCGCGGAGGAAGGCGCCCATCAACAAG
Source organism: Cosmia trapezina (assembly GCA_905163495.3). Lineage (NCBI taxonomy): Eukaryota > Metazoa > Arthropoda > Insecta > Lepidoptera > Noctuidae > Cosmia > Cosmia trapezina. Next base: position 14,570,542 of record LR991042.1, read on the forward strand.
TTTAGTGCCTCGTCTAGTGATACCACGTTCTTCGGCGGGTCTTTCTTTTGTTGGACTGCAAGTAAAAAATTTATTGTTATGCCCGGTACACATATCGTCGCTAATTTAACTAAGTGACGTAACTGATTCGGAGAAAATTTTACAGGGCAAGCTTTTTTTCTTCTTTTTTTTTTGTAAACTGTAGATATATCGGTCTCGATTTTTGCACTATCATGGGGACCGTAAGGCATAGGTACAGATACGCCGATTAGACAGATCGATTCGACTTGGAAAATGTATCAAATTTCTATAGTTAGGTCGGCTATCGTACAGATACGCCGATTAGACAGATCGATTCGACTTGGAAAATGTATCAAATTTCTATAGTTAGGTCGGCTATCGTACAGATACGCCGATTAGACAGATCGATTCGACTTGGAAAATGTATCAAATTTCTATAGTTAGGTCGGCTATCGTACACATACGCCGATTAGACAGATCGATTCGACTTGGAAAATGTATCAAATTTCTATAGTTAGGTCGGCTATCGTACAGATACGCCGATTAGACAAATCGATTCGACTTGGAAAATGTATCAAATTTCTATAGTTAGGTCGGCTATCGTACACATACGCCGATTAGACAGATCGATTCGACTTGGAAAATGTATCAAATTTCTATAGTTAGGTCGGCTATCGTACAGATACGCCGATTAGACAGATCGATTCGACTTGGAAAATGTATCAAATTTCTATAGTTAGGTCGGCTATCGTACAGATACGCCGATTAGACAGATCGATTCGACTTGGAAAATGTATCAAATTTCTATAGTTAGGTCGGCTATCGTACAGATACGCCGATTAGACAGATCGATTCGACTTGGAAAATGTATCAAATTTCTATAGTTAGGTCGGCTATCGTACAGATACGCCGATTAGACAGATCGATTCGACTTGGAAAATGTATCAAATTTCTATAGTTAGGTCGGCTATCGGCTTAGTCCAAAATGTCAGATACGTCAGTTAGTTAAATTAGCCTCGATATCGGGGGTCGTATTATGAGCTCTTATAGCAGGGCAGAAGTTGAACGTTTCCGGTGAGAGAGAGAGACGGTGCTATAGGTCGTATATAGCTCCGTCTCTCTCTCTCTCACTGGAAACGTAACATAAATGCAACATACGTTGAAACGAACATGCAGTCCAAATACAGGGTCAAATTAAAAAAGTTAGCGAAACTACGGAGACGTTATTGGTAACGATATCAAAACACGACAAAATAAAAAGATTTGATGAAATTTTTTGTTTGGGTCAACGACTGCTGGTAGTGTTGTTGATAAAATCTGTTTTATCGTGTTGACATATCGATACTATTCAATACCCAACACGTCTGTAAAGTTTAAACACAAAAAAAACTGATCTTTAGACTGATATTTTATGTGATTACACTACCGGCGGCGGCGGTTGACAACCCCAAAAACCAAACAGCATCAAATTTATTTATTTTTTGTTTTATCATGTTTAGATATCGATACCCATTACGTCTTTGGAGTTGCGCTAGGTAATTTAATTTGACCCTGTATTTATATTATGCACAGTGTATATTTCTTGATGCATTGCATATACTTGGACGGCATGAGCCACATGTACCCACAATTTATTAGGGGTGTATTGCAAAAGAGTTTTTAGAGGTGTTTTTAAATTAGTATTAGTTACCGATTGGGCATCCCTAATCTTTTTCGATACGACATGACGTCTGGCGAAGATGACGGCGATTTTTTTGGGTGGGAAATCATGAAATGACTTCTCCAGCTTTGGGTCGAGCGGAAGGGCGTGTCAGACTTTTACCGACTAAAGCCCACCCGTGTTCTTTCAGTTGCCTGTGCCAGGGACACGGTAACTCTTTCGAACAACCCGCGACCGGGGCAGGATTCATTAGCTTTTGAATCTTCTTTTTTTTGATATTTTTTGGTCAGACATGGCAAAATGAAGGGTGCTCGGGAAATTATTAAAGTACGAAACAATTTCCCAGCCGTCGGCTTATGGCAGTTAAGATTCAATTTGGCTAAATAATTATTTAACTAGTGCGGTTTAGGTCTAAAAACTCTTTGAACTAGTGTGGTTTAGGTCTAAAAACTTTTTGAGTTATAAATAAGAAATTAGCTATAATGTTACCTGATTGAGCTCCAACTTTTAACTTAGAATTCAGGTTGGTTACTTCGCCGGCCTGAGTTATCGCTATCAACGCACCAAGCAACTCCGCAATGGCGCATCTGTTAAAAGAAATAATAAAATATTGTGGTTATTCCTAGGATACTTCACGTCAGTCATACAACTATTCAGATCTTGATTCAGCACTTCACTATAACCAGGCTAGGCGCACTCCGCATTTTAGGTATGAAGCTATAAGTACGCGGCGGGCTCGACTTGTCGAGTTAATTCAGTGTGGGCTGACGCGCGCTGGGCGTGGCGCACGTTAGTTCGATACTCACTCAGGCGCAGCGTCGTAAAAGAAGACAACGCTATATAACGAGTCAGAAGGTACAACAGTTACGCGATAGAAAGAGAGGTAACTTCTAGGTGAATATAACTGTAGGTAATTAACGTTGTGCAACCTGAATTGCAATTTATTGTGTCATAGCAAGAGTCGCTATTTATTTAAATTATTTTGCGGAGTGAATCTTCTGCACTTGTACTATTATGTATGCTGCTGTAACCTATTTATCATTCAAATTGCTCATATAACTGGCGAAATGTGGGTGTAGGAACTACAGGTACCTACGCAGGGCTACAGATCAAGCTATACATTTCCAGTATAAGCTGATCTCACATGGTATAGGATTTCCTTACAATGAGAGATCAGTGTAAACTGGAAATATTTAGCTTGATGTGTAGCCGTGTGTACAACTCTAAATTAAAATTAAAAAAAAAAGGAAAATAAGGAAAGGAGGAAGGGAAGAGAGTTTCGGGGAAATAAGTCGTGATGTTAAGTCGCTTGGGCATCGTAAATTTACCAAGACAATAACTTGTCATTGACTCCGTTTGCTTTCGATAGCAAACGGAGTCAATGACAAGTTATTGTCTTAGTCAAGTTAAGTTAAGTTTTGAATCTCGGAGGCTTTGAGCGAGCTACAAAAACAAAGCCAGGCCATAATAAAATCAATCAAACAATCTCACCTTAAAGAATAATCACTGGAATGTGCAGCCCTCAAGCACGCCGCAGCAATAGCATCTAGGTCTGCCGGCGTCAACCGCATCAACGGCAACAAATGGCGCAGCGTGTGTGCCGCGGCCGCGCGCACCGCCGTGGCGCGCTCCGACACGAGCGCGGCGCGGGCCGCACGCGACACCTCGCGCACTGCCGCCGGCGCAGCCGTGCCCATCCCCACGCAGATCTAGCAGAGACCAATAATATATATTTATGGCGTCCCTGTTCGGGCGCCATAAATGTAGCAATAATAAATTAAAGATAAACATTTTCCACAATAATACGTATAATTTTTAAAATAAAAAAAAATCCGAGAGTTAATAAAAATATAAAAAATACAAAATTAAAGTAAAAAATAGGTACTCTGATTTTTAGGTTTAAATGTAAATAAAATGACAAAGATTTAAAAGGAAATTTTGGGTTACTTTTCTTATAAGTAAATTATGGTTATAGAGATATAGCAGTTCAAGTAAACGAGATGAAATTTGGTTAAAAATAAAAAAAGTCTGTTTCGAGAAGCCTATCAAATCTTTGATAACTTAGGTACAATGCGTTTCAACTAAGAATAGGAATGACCTTGCGCCATATTATGAAGATTGAGCAAAACTGCGCCTTGTTTACACATTTGCAAAGTCAGTGATATATTTTAACAAAAACAAATTCCAAAAACAGAACTAAAATTGATAAGAATAACACTACAAAACTTTGCAAGCCTTAGATTTCTAGCTTCAGTTGACAGTTAGAGGTCATTTACTTTCCTATTCTTAGTTGAATCGCATTGTACAATACCCAACTAATAAGGCGCGTCGTGAATCTTCGCTCGCACAGAAAATAAAGTATAGCCCCGAAGATTAACGAGAATGCTTAAAACTTACAATCAACCTTAGATCACTAATATAAGGTTCATAATACACTGCAGCTGTTAGTTCCGTCTCACTCGCAAGTATGGCGGCTGACTATAACATCATGGCAGCAGCTGCCGACCAATAGCGGTACAGAAAAAGAAGCACGGTGCGTGGAGCGTGCCGATTGGTCAATAGCATTTCCCGCACTTTGAAAATTCATCTTCTGCGCAGGTACCTCGGTAAGCCATATCAGTTGGGTACTACTGTAAACTGCTGTCCATTGACAAAATATTATTAATATTTATTATTACTTAAGGCGAAAGCGCCAGGGTAGCCCGCGAAATTCAAAATTTCTTACGTTTTTTGCAATTTGTAGGTCAGTATGACCTACAAATTGCAAAAAACGTAAGAAATTTTTTTCGCGGGCTACCCTGGCGCATCAACATTAAGACTTTTGCTGGAGGGGCCTGTGGCTAAGTTATAACAGCCGCACGGGGTTAAGCTACGCTTGCTGCGGTTATTCCGTGGATGGATGACCATCTTCACATACCAAGACCCTAGGTAAGCACGTGAAGCCGTTCATCTCGGAGGTCATTCGTCGATCTTTGACAGTCACGCCGGTTGCGACTACGCGCACCTGACCTTTCTGAAGAACATCATCAATAAGGTCATCAGTATGTCCTACATTTATATTAATCTAAGCTATTTCATGATTAGCTCTATTTATTCACGAAAAACGAAAAACTAACGGGTAGGTAGTTTGCAAACTGATAAGATTAGCCGTAACTAATGTCCATAATGTATTCTAAAACATACCTTGTTACATACCAAAAAGTACAAACTTGGTACCCGCAGATAAAAACTACAACGTACAGACTATTCTTTCGATAAAATAAAGTATCTCACTGGTCCTCTGCCGTATTTTTAGAAATTGCGTTTTTATTATTTACCCGACACTGATTGAACTACGAAAAACGCGGGTATGGTAAACACCCGGGAGTTGTCCGACTCGAGTTACACCTGCGCAGTTGGGAAGCGCGACCCGTTATAGGTAACTTTAGCCAAACGCCCCCATGTAGTAAATAACAGATTCTTATTGAATAAATAGCAAATTCTGCTAGTTTTAAAACGCATTAAGAGGAAATGCGTGCTCTTTTCTCCATACAAACGCTCTCGTCTGTTTTCTTTCTGGTTAATGACCATAAAGCAATGATTTTTTACAGAAATATAAATACTCGTATTAGCTACTTGTATGACCCTATGTTTTCCTTTTCGATAATATATTATTTTTATAAGAACTAAAACCTAGCTAGAACCCACAAAAAATGCTCAAAATTGCCTATTCAGAACGCTGTCAACAGAGGCCTAGTTTACAAATATGACAACTTACAACGAAAAAAGAAAAACATAGGGGCATAGTATATATCCTTCTTATTCAGTTTATGAAATATGAGGGCGGAGCGCTCGCAGAGCGACAGCAATAGTTTCTTCAAATACCTAATTTTCAAAAGTCTGGTCGCCCACATTTCCTTTTAACTAGCAATGAGTTACCTCATGCCACATTTTAACTGAATGTATCGCCCTAATCTTTTGATTACGTAAAAAAAGAAAAAATACGTGTGCAATATTTTAAATAATCTACAATATACAAAAAAAAAATTTTTTGTCATCTCTATTACCTATAAACTTTTTACAACAAACCTTTTCTAGGGTATTCATAATCTCGAGCCGTGTTTGCGACTCGGCATTCTTCAAGGATTTGACTAGGGTTGACACAGTCTCCTCGTAAGATCTCCCCATCATCCTACCCAGTTTCTCGTACATACTGCCCAAGCAACATATGGCAGCCCTGAAAAAAACGTAGGTATGCTTACAAAATTCAAAGGATATGTAAATAATATCTGATATGGAACTGTCTCCTTGGTTTAGTGCTCGTAAACGCGACTACTAAACGTCGGTCATAAGTTCAATCCTGAGGTCAGCCTGTGTTATTGGATTTGTTCTATTGTAATGCGCGCGCAAGTGCTAGTCACCGCCTGAGGTATGTGTAAGACGGAGGTAGACAAAGGACAAGCTAACTCATTCTGCCAATCTTAACAATCGTGCCCTCCCCGTCTCACCGCTCACATACCTCAGGCGGTGACTAGCACTTGCGCGCACACTATTGCAAGTAGCAGTAGCAGTCCAGATCTTGGATTTTTGCCCGGTCAGTGGCAAAAAGCTTACATAAGTACAGGCACAGATTAATACAGATGGGTCACTCCGCAGTTTATGGTATGAAGCTATAAGTACGCGGCGGGCCCCGTCCGCGGGGCTAATTCAGTAGGTCAGAAGGTATAAGAATTACGCGATAGAAATAGAGGCAACTTATAGTTGAATATAACTGTTGGTAATAGGCGTTGTGCGACCTGAATTGCACTTTATTGTGTTGTAGCAATAGTCGCTTTTTATTTAAATGATTTTGCGGAGTGTCCCATCTGTATTAATATGTGGTACAGGTAGCATACTCTGCTTATACCCCTTTATTGAATAGAGGCATTATGTTACGCATGGAACGGACATAATGTGATTATAAATATAATCTGTTATAAGCTCATTATGCACAGGCTTGGTTGATATATTATGTAATGCACAATGAGATCCACTGAGCATTAAACCAGAGTCTAATAGGCTTATATTGAAAACATGCGTAAAATCATACTCAGTATTTTGTTTTATAATTTTATTTCTGATAAGTTCTTTTTTTATCTTATTGTATACTAGCTTTTGCCCGCGGCTCCGCCCGCACATGTATTGTGCATATAAACCTTCCTCTTGAATCACTCTATCTATTAAAACAAACCGCATCAAAATCCGTTGCGTAGTTTTAAAGATCTAAGCATACATAGGGACAGACAGACAGCGGGAAGCGACTTTGTTTTATACTATGTAGTGATACAACAATGATAACAGTATGTTGTTTGCAATAAGTAACGACTCCATTAAGACCTAACAGATATGGTGTTATGCTAGCAATTATAGTTAGGTCCTTTTTCATTTTTTGCCAAAGTAAACAATGCTAGAAAGTCTACTAAGGCATTTTAAGGCTACCCAAATTCAGTAGAGGTTATTTTATAATTATCCAGTTTTTCAATGCCTTTTATACTTGTATACTGTGCACTAAGCAAATATTATGCAAAAAAGTAGCTGTGTTTTATTACTGACAGACTTCTACCAGTTATTACTTAGTAGCCCTTGCCCGCGGCTTCGCCCGCGTGGATGTCGGAAATTATACCACAGGAACCTACTACCGGGATAAAAAAGTATCATATGTGTTAATCCAGGTCATAAACTATCCGTGTGTCAAATTTCATCCAAATCCGTTCAGCCGTTTTTGCGTGATTGAGTAACAAATATCCAAACATCTTCACAAACTTTCACATTTATAATATTAGTAGGATAGTAGGATTACGTACACTATTCAAACCTATTTAGATTATATAACACTGCTTTGTTCATGTAGGTACTAGCTGTGACCTTTTGTCTTGGCATTTAGAAATACTTTGTAAACTATGGGACAATTAGGCTAGCCCCATGGGACATTAAATTGGGTGAGGGGTGACATTAAGTGGACTCAATATGGAGCATCTTTGTTTTGAAATAGTTTTGCAGTGTAGGATAAAACACATTTTTTCGTTTTATTTCATTAATATTACTCTGCCCACGCCGACCTAGTGGATACATCTCTAAATGAGCCGTGATGGTGGTTTCCATAAACCGACCCCAGTACAAACGCTGTATCCACTGACTGGCATTGGCTCGACACACACACATACACCCACATGAACACACATCATTATCATCCATAGACCATAACCAGCCGCAACGAGAGGGCGAAGCTACAAGCTGACTCACGTCACCCAATGCACAACTATGTCTCAGTGCCCCAGAGGCTGAAAAGCCGAAAAAGTTTTCTTGAATCCGTTGGTCCACCTAGTCCAATAGTAACGCCTTCACAGCAAGATGAAACCTATGGCGGAGCTGTGGAAACCCACAGACAATTTTATAGAACCATCTGAGAGCCTTACATCTGAGCATGTGTGTGTGTGGACTTGGAAATCTCGTAAATAGACTTCGAACCCAGGTCGCCCCATCCACAGACAATGGCCCACCTTTTATCCTGCACCGCATACTCTGTCACATGTGCACTTGATAACTTGAAATTATTATTTTTTTTTTTCATATATAATTTTGTTTCTCTACTTTTGTTCTCAACTTTTATTTTGTGTTTTAGTTTTAGTTCTGTGCGAGTCACAATAAATACTTTTTCTTTCTTTCTTTCTTTATAACCTTATGACTGCATCAGTGAGCGGAGTTCGCGCAGCTGAATTTTGAGCCAAACACATATTTGAACATTTTGCCGTTGATATGCTAAGAAGAAGAATTATTACTCTAGAAATTTGCAGTTTCGTAAGTGTATTTACTGACCGAAACACGTTTTTATAGAGACACAATTTATAAGTCACACAAACAATTATGTTTTGTTGCGGGAATTAAACCCACTTAATAGATACCTAGCACTCTCTTCTCTTTTGCATACCCTGTCTCTTTTCCTCTTCTTTCTCATTTGTGTTTTAGTAATCTTCATAGCAGTCAATACATAATACAGTTTAGAGGTATGACGAACAGGGTGTAAAGTTCACTCATCCTCCATTGAAAAGGGAGGATCCTCCAACCAGACGGGTGTTGTGTCTGGTGGGCTACTGCCCGACGGTTGATGTCAGGACGTTGTATATAAAACTCTAGTATGATTCATATTTAAAACTTATACTTACAGTCTCGTCGGCAAATAAGAAGGAGAATCATCTTTAACCTTGATGATATCATTACACTTGTTCACAGTATCAAAGAGCAGGAAGGTGTCCCCAACAGAGAACAATGTGGCCAGGTTTCTTGCTAATAACCTCCTTGCTGGGCAGCCGAGGTTCTCACGTAAGAGGCTCACTAGCTGGGCCACTAGTTTCTGCTGGCAGCTTTTTATGTCAGACTGTTGGCAAGAAAAAACTTTCATAAACAAACAATAGAAGATTAATCTGCTTTAGTCAAAATTGTTCATATATATTTTTTTAGTAACATTTCGAATCTCATTTTTACCTAACTCAAACCATGTCATTGCGTCAATCACTCAATCAAAATGTGATTGTATGCATGTAAGAATAACAATGTCAGAGAGAGTTGACCTTGACACCAACAAGGATTGTTCATTTATAACAATATATTTTGACCTGGCCATAAAATGATTTAAAAAAATATGTAGGAAAAAAAAAAAAAAAAAAATCTGTTTACTAACAAAAATTGTCTCGTCCTTTCAGCTGCTAACATAAAAATAGGTAACTACCACGAAGTGCAAAGTTCGACGGCTCAAGTCACTGCGTCGCCGCCGTCACCCTAAGCCGTCACCACTTGACGCTGGCAGAATAGTCGACATCGGCTCAGTTGCCAAAAAGAAAAAAAAAAAAAAAAAAAAAAAAATATTTCTTACATTTTTTTTTTACTATTTTAAAACGGGGAAGTAATTACTTCACTACAATGTTATTGTTAACCTAGTCACAGTACATGTTACTACATGTTACATATTCTTAATTAATTCTTCTGTATTGTTACCTAACTGCTCCTCAACGGCTGGACCGATTTAGAAATTTTGTGTGTATATTTCAATGGGTGCCTGCATGGTTTGAAAACACAATGGGACCCAGTAGGTGGAACTGCAGTCGGGTTCTAGTTAGTTACTAGGGTAGTAATGTTCAGACAGGACAACGCCTTATTTATAAATATTCTTACAGCAATGGCAATAACAAATTAATGTCTTAAACAATAATTTTTACCTTGTGTGCAGCCACAAGCACCTTATCAAGGAATCGGAGCCATTCAAATATAAAGTGTGGCTTCTTGTCATCAGGCAGCTGTTGCAGGGCAGACTCATTCAGAGTCAAGGAATGGGACACCTCCATTATTCTACAAAAATCATGGAAAATATAAGTCTAAGTAAAGTAGTAATAAGTACACATGGTATAAGTTTTAAATAGATAGATAGATAGAATACTTCTTATTATATACAGGGAACAAGCATCAGACCACCGTACGGACCATTCTTGCTTGCAGCGATCTTCCGTGTTGTTAATAGTGTGCATGGGAATTTATTTTCATGGTGATCAGACATTACTTTCTGTGATAGTACATCATATAAACCACAGATACAAATGTATTTTACATAGGGTGACACAATGGGCCGTCTTATTGCTAAAAGTGATATTTTTAAGACAACCTATGGATGGATTAAAGGGAAAGAGAGAGACAGTACTGTAGAGGTTTTATTATGTACAAGCCAAAGTATGGATAACTGGCTAGTGTACCATTTACATATACAATAAAATAATACAAACAAAATATTTTTAAGTACACACTAAACCATGTGACATTTATTCACATGGTTTAGTGAGTTATGATTATGTTTTACATCAAAATTCACTGATTTTAGGTATAGAAAAAAGTCATTTACAACCAGCCAATTGGGATAAACAGAAAAATATATAAATGGTGTTGTTAGAAAGAAAGAAAGTCAGAACCTTATTACTAATTCTCTGTATAGGATACCATGATAGAATACTAATGTATGGGCTCTACAATCTTTACAAGATCCTTTTTGTCAATAGTACAATCCAGTGTTTACTCATAACCTGCCATAATAAACCTAGTTTCACGAACTAGCAGTTTTAATGCGTGCGAAACCATGATAACGAGCACATACCCGTTGCGCTTACACAGTGAAGTTTGTTTATTATAGTTAATTATACCCAGCAATGGCGTCAACGCGATGAATCAACCCGAGACTGATAATATTACACAGAAATCAGCACAGGGTCATACGGCAGTGTTTAGGATGAAATATAACACGTTTAATTACGAGCAGATATAATTTAGATGTCACAAACCAATAAACGTAGGTAGGAAGTCGTAGAAAACACAACTTTCACATATTACAATTACGAAAATGGTGAAACAGTACAGCGTCAAATCACTATTTTATTAGCTTAGAATTAAAACTTTTAAACGGGCACAGTGTTTACGATTTTTGAATAGTAAATTATTTAATAAAAGTACACAAAATCAATCCACTGATCGCTCAAATACAGCAGGCAACTGGCAAGCAATGCAAGTGAACTGAAGTGACAGATGACAGTTGGTGACATTCGACACTTTGACAATGACAGTCGACACTCGAACACCAGTGTTGCCAACAACTCGGGGCCTGATGTCACCCTAGTAACCTAACCGAATTTCAGTCAGGGAGCTTACTATGAGCTCTTATAACAGGGCAGAAGTTGAACGTTTCCAGTGAGAGAGTGACGGTGCTATAGGTCGTATATAGCTCCGTCACTCTCTCACTGGAAACGTTCAACTTCTGCCCTGCTTTATGAGCTCATAGTAAACCCCCTGATGCGGTGAAGCCTGAAGGCGCGACCATACACTTTAGTTTATGGGCGCGTCCTCACTACGGCCGTGTGGCTCCGAGCTCCGACACTGCGTGAGACGAAGCCGCGCGGCTGAGCCTCGTGAGCGAGGTAGGGATGTGACATTATACACAAAAAATCGATTATTAATTAATCGATTATTTTGCCTAGTAATAAAATCGATTAAAAAATAATCGATTTTTGTAATAAAAATAATCGATTTTGTTAAAAAAATCGATTTTTTCCTTATTTTTTCATGGATTTAGGCGAAATCGCCCGAATATCCCGCGAAAGTCAAATTTTCTTACCGTTTTTTGCAATTTCCAAGTCAGTATTAGGTTCTATGGCGACCAAAATACGATTCGTGACCATAAAAAGTATGTATTTACAAAATTATAATTCATCAATACAACTCTATAAGACCCAAGTAATCATATCGAATGACTATTTCATGAAATATTGACATTTGAGGAATAAACTAACTAATCAAGGTAAAAGTCATACATTGTTCCTAACAAATTACAAGGGCGTAAAGTGGCAAAAAGATTTTTTCTTTTCTCCTTTCGCTGGAAAAATGTAAATCATAAAATAAATTAATTAAAAGCCTGTGGGCAATGAATTTGCGAATATAAACGCTTAGAAAGTACGGGTTCGCGGCACTTTGCGGCCTCGCGCTCCTGACTAAAACGCTGGATGTTGCGTGAAAAAAATCGACAGTGAAAAATAAATCGATTTTTTATTAATCGATTTTTTGTATTATGTAAATCGATTATAATAATCGATTTTTATTGAAAAAAAATCGATTTTTAATCGATTTTTTCCATAATCGATTATTTTTTCACATCCCTAGAGCGAGGCCTAAGCCATGCTGCCAAAGCAAATCAAGTATTAGGTTGTATGTTGATCAAAATACGACCGTAACAGAAAAATACAAAAAAACACGGAAAACTTTAAGGTGATTGCGCTGTGTAGCCCGCGAAATTCGTTTTTTTTTTTTGGGTTTTTTGCAATTTGCAGGTCTGTGTCAGGTGTTGCAGTTTCGTTCGTTTGACGAATCTGCACGAAATCTAACTTTGAGAGATGTATTGATGATTTTTATGGTTAAAATTATATAAATACATGTTTTATTTCCGCGTATCATACATTGATCAAGATACAACCTGACACGGACCTGCAAATTGCAAAAAAAAAACAAAAAAAAATGTATTTCGCGGGCTACCACTGCGCATCATCCTTAAGAGATAATCCTATTTTAATAACTATTTCATGAAATCTTGACATTTGGTGATTAGGAATCGTATCGTATTATGATTCTTATCATTATAATTTTGTAAATGAAATACATATTTGTTACGATCGCGAATCATACGTCTTAAGGTTCGCCTGGGTTCGACTTTCGCCTCCACCGTGTCCCAAGGAAAGGCGATTACGTAACGATTCATTAGTGAGCGTTGCAGAGTCATTCTAAAAACTCTTTTGTAATATCAATTCTAGCCAATGAGAGGCACTCAACTTCATCCTTTACTCGCGATCCCAGTAAATTTTTCCTGTACATCCAATTCAATTGACGTACACACACACACATACTTCAAGCACACACCCACACACACCCCCACACACACACCACACACATTACACGCACACACATAATCACCACTACAGGCTCATTCTAAACAATTTTCATTTATTTATTTATTTTGTATTATTTTAGTCTTTTTATTTTTCATTGTTAATCTTATTGCATAAGTTTTTCAATAGTATTTCCTCCCAGGAGAGGGCACTGGCTCTTGTAATACAGGTTAACCACCTAGCACAAGTGTCAGGGACTTCACATTCACAAGTAACCACTTCCTTATGTAATAAAGATTATTATTATTTATTATTTCCTTTATTTCATTTGTATATACATATAAATTACATTTTTAAATGTTGAAATATAAAAAGTATAAAAACATTTCAAAATATAAAAAATAGTAGCCCACCGGTATCGGGAACAGGGTCCAAGCTACCGGCGGTCAGGGCTGCTGAGAGAGGAACCTCCTAACGATACGCGCCGTGTCCAGAAGTACCGCTTTCTGGATCAAGCCCTTGATCCAGCCGCCTAACGAGAGCCTCCTCAGGTGTTGATCGAGGCTCTTGGCTATTATGCCATTGGCCGTCACGTATTATTATTATTTTTAAAGTGTCTGTGACATATCTCGGGACCCTTGGGTCCCGGACTTTTGGAAGGCGTACGAGGGGCCGAAGCCAACTCGCAGAGGCCCCTTAGAAAATTTTAAATTATGAGGAGGATTATTATTATAGTAGAGAGTTTCATACAAAGAATACTGCATGGCTCGAGTTGATACGGTGACGATCCGATTCCGATTCCGAATGGGGAGCCACACGCAAAGCTGTTTGTAGATGGCGCTCTGAACGACTGTACATTGTTTTACAAACAAATCCATACAATTTGACAATCGTTCGTTATGTCAAATCAATGAAAAAAGGACAGTCGATCATGTGCCACCTAGCGTGATAAAAAGTTAGTTTTCCTCCCCATTGATATGTGTGCTATGATCTTTATTCAATTTACAACTTAAGGTGAAAGCGCCAGGGTAGCCCGCGAAATTAAAAATTCTTACGTTTTTTGCAATTTGTAGGTCAGTGTGAGCTTGTATGTTGATTAAAATATGATTCGCGGCCGTAGCTAATAAGGCTTTACAGAATTATAATCATTAGAATCAGCAATACACCTCCGTAAGTTAGCATTTACCTCAAACCTCATAATTTCATGAAATCGCTAGATTTGAGGTAAATGCTAACTTATGGAGTTGTATGTTGTTGTTAAAAAACGTAAGAATTTTTGAATTTCGCGGGCTACTTTAGCCTTAGAGCATTTGCTCTAAGACTTTAGCGCATAAGCTTAGAGCATTTAACCTAAGCGCATAAGGCGCATCCCCATCACATGCGTTAGTAGGTCTAGTGTGAAAATACCTTTAGGTTCTCATAAAAAAAAGAGGTAATCCTATTCAGTGTTGCCGTTTTAGCGCATTTGGCGCTAGATCTAGTGCAATTATACGGTCTATAGCGCTTTTTTTTTCATAACTAAGCGCTAAAAAATATTTAATGGAATCTTGTGGAAAATTTAACATTAGTTGGCAACCCAATATGTGATTTAAAAAGGTAGCTGGATGCGTTTAATATTTTGTTTCCCGCTCTTTTTCGAGGCCATAATGTGAAATATGAAACTAAAAGAAATAGTTAAAATGATCAAAAAGCACAGATGTGCAGTTGTGTTGCTCGCTAAACAAAAAAGGCAATTATGCAAGCTGCCCCACAAACAAATCCCACGACGCGACGCCGACCGGCAGTGTTCCCAACTCAGCACTTTCGGTGCTAGATCTAGAACTATATTCATAATTAGAGCACTGAAATCTAACATACGGCAACTAGCACTTAATCTAGCACTAAATAGCGATCATACGGCGATGAATTTTCTATACCGCAGAACAAAACGCATAAAAATTCTTTCATTCATCATTAAAATTCATAAAAAAATCTTAGCGGAATTTAGTGGATTTTAGAAACAGGATTTTCGTAAAATATAGCGCAATTTTGATATGGGCTTAGTGCATATTTTTTTCTTCAGACGGCAACACTGATCCTATTGCATCCATTCTCATTCTCATTGTCTTTGACATCCCCCTTTGCCTGTCAAACTGAACGTCACGTCAATGTCGTCGATTGTCCGACGCTTTCGAGAAATAGTTATTAGTTAGAATTTTAATCTCGAAAACAAAGTATTAAAGTTTTTACCCGTTAAAGCAAATAATAAATTAACTCATGGTTCTGTCAACTTTTTAACTATATCACAAAAATACAATGAATTTAACCTTACACGTAGCCTACGTGTATTGTAAGAAGCCAGTGCTAAAGCATTAGAACAAGATCAATGATTAACATGAGTGCCCAGCAGAGCCCGGCGAACATGCAGTCCGTGGACAGGGAAAAGATATTTACGTGGATCCTAGAGTTGTGCAATCCCGAGACGCGTGAAAATGCGTTACTGGAACTGAGTAAGAAGCGCGAGAATGTGCCGGACCTAGCGCCCATGTTGTGGCACAGTTTCGGCACTATCGCCGCGCTGCTGCAGGAGATCACCAACATTTACGTGGCCATGATCCCGCCGACGCTCACGGCTCACCAGAGCAACCGCGTCTGCAACGCGCTGGCGCTCATGCAATGCGTCGCTTCGCACCCCGAGACCCGTTCGGCCTTCCTACAAGCACACGTACCGTTATTCCTTTATCCTTTCCTCCATACTGTTTCCAAAACACGTCCATTCGAATACCTACGCCTTACAAGCCTTGGTGTCATTGGAGCATTAGTCAAAACAGATGAACAGGAAGTCATAACATTTCTGTTGACCACTGAAATAATACCACTGTGTCTACGTATTATGGAGAATGGATCTGAACTATCCAAAACTGTTGCCACATTCATATTACAGAAGATATTGCTAGATGACAGTGGACTCTGCTATATTTGCCAAACATATGACAGATTCTCTCATGTAGCTATGATATTAGGAAAAATGGTATTATCACTGGCCAAAGACCCGTCCGCACGCTTGTTGAAGCATGTTGTGAGATGCTACCTACGCCTGTCTGACAATGCAAGAGCTAGGGAGGCATTAAGACAATGCCTGCCAGATCAATTGAGGGATTCCACATTCGCAGCATGCCTCCAGGAGGATAATTCAACCAAGCACTGGTTGGCTCAACTGATTAAAAATTTAGAAGCTCAGCCGCCGCCAGCCAGTCCGGCGCAACAGAACATGTGAGCCTTGACTTTCTGACACATGCCCACTATGGACAATATACAATAAGTAGTGCAGTTTTATACACTAATTAAATTAAATATAGCTAGCATAATTACACATCACTGCTTAGTAAAATTGTTGGTGGTAATGTGTACAATGTGTAACGTTAAATGCGCAAAACCTCTTAAGGGGTCATTGTACTCGTCATTATGAACAACTTTTACTATGGGACCAAACCTGAAATTGTGAAAAAAAATCAGCTGTTCAGTACATTTTGACGAATTATGCGAACATAAATGTACTGAACAGCTGATTTTTTTTTCGCGATTTCAGGTTTGGTCCTTTAGTAAAAGTTGTTCATAATGATGAGTACAATGACCCCTTAAGAGGTTTTACGCATTTAACGTTACACATTGTATATTTTATTGCAGAAGTGTATGAAAAGAAGCCTCAATAAACGCTTACGATGATGAATCGTAATGTTAAGATTTGGTGCACAAGCGTGGATGTTGTTTTCTAAAACAAGCTTATTCAAAAAGCTTGAATAGACTGAGTAGAAAATGATCACATGCTGTGCACTTGTAGTTCTCATAAAATATTATATAACATCCTTATAGAAATTCTGGAAATTTCAATAAGGATATATAATATTATTTGATTTTGTAGTATGATAATAAGGAATACTATAATAAGTGCTACTTTTTGTTATTGTTTATAGCGGGCCTGTGAGCCTTTTTACAATTTCCAGAACAAATCTGTGTTTATATCAGATATTCTACAGATTTGGACTGTTGTAATTATTTATTTACTGACATATCCAATGATATTTTGAAATAATTGAATTCATGAATGTACTGACAACAATTTGTCTTTTTAAATGTTATTATGTATTTGTCCCTTACACGTTATTGTATTATTTTTAGGTACAAAACAAGGTAAAATTTCAAGCAATGCACTAATTTTGTATGCAGTCATAGTGGACTAGGAATAAACTTTTTATCATTTCAATTCATTGGTTTTCTTTTATATCTTTCCCATTAATAGATATATTATTAGGGTTCCGTACCAAAATGGTAAAAAAGGAACCCTTATGGTGTGACTCTGTCTGTCTGTCTGTCACAGCTGGATATCTCAAGAACTACTAATGCTATCAACTTGAAAGGAATAGTTTTAGATGACGTTTACCCAACTATTTTGCAAATAAGAAAAAAATAAAAATATTTATATTTTATTTGCAACAGGGACTGAAAGGGGGTCTTAAAAATTCAAAGTGGGTCTACTAGGGCATGTGGGGTATCATAATTATGAAAGAACGTTGTTTGCACATTCTCAAACACTTTTTTCTTTTTTTTAGGCCACATAGTTTTCGACTTTTGGTGAAAAATGTAAAATACCGTCCCCCCCCCTTATCTCCGAAGTTTGCATAGCGAAAAATCAGAAATTATTCTATGTGCTCATAGACGTATAAAAAAAGGAGGACTCCGCGCCACGCATATCCAAAGTGAAGCACCGTACCGATCTATGTGTGCGTGATTTGAGTACCTGCAAAGACGCCGTCGGCCCGTCGCTCGTGTCACGTAAGGGCTCCCGGTATACTATGATGTAAATGTGTGGGTGAGGCGTGTTTGCACAAACGGTTCCGGCATACTTACTGTGCTTCACTTTCGATATGCGTGGCGCGGAGTCCTCCTTTTTTATAAGTCTATGTATGTGATAGAAGTTTATGTAAAGATTACAGGAAAAATAAAACGATGTCTCTAAATAGCACACTTTTTCAGAAATCGGAACGGAACCCTCGGTGTGCGAGTCCGACTCGCTCCTGACCGGTTTTTTTTTATCTCACGAAGCGATACAAACTTTTCTTGTGTTTAACAAGATGTGTACAAACACACTCTGAATGTGTGTGTGGAAACGAGTAGCGTCAGCACATGAAACACACTCTTCCGACTTCCGTCCTTTTTTTGGACGCAGAGTATACCGAGAGCTCCTGCGCTTACACATTCACAGCATGTTTATACGGTCAGCAACAGAAGTCGGTTAACACTGCCACTTTTGGACATCATCTAAATTAACACAAAATTGTAATGATAACCATTAGCATTTCATACATTATTAGTTATGAGTTAATTTTCTTTAAAATTTACTTCTGTTCCGATTTTAATTAAGTATTTTTCTCTCTCATAAGATTTAAAAAAACAAGTGTTAATCGAGTTTTGTTGCTGACTGTACACTTAGTAAACAACAGTAAAAGCGCGTGTCGTTTGTACCAAGCTCATAACAACAAGTCGCAACAAAACAAAATCAAATGCGCAATTCTATCAGAGCCTTCATGCCTTCTCAAATGTCGAATATGTTCCTCGCATTGAAGCTGTGCTAGCGCGCTAGTAAGACAGCTTCAATGCATCACGTAGATAGACGTGAATTGATTGGATCGACATTGTCGCATTATCGCGGCGTACGCACGGCTACAGATCCAGTATAAGCTGATCTCGCATTGTATAGGATTTCCTTAGTGTCCGTGTGTACAAAAACGAATGTGCGTTAACGAAAAAAATTGGTAAGTTAATTTATTTTAATAATTTTAAAAATAAGTTAAAAATGTGACATACTAAACTAGTAGTAGCGGCGTAATTTATTCAGCGCAAGTCACAATTTTTAAAGCCTAAAAATAAAAGTAAAACTTCATAGTGTGGCAACTCTGTTAACCTGTGATTACGTTTAGTTTAGAGCGAGCGCGCACTGCGGTGCGTTTCCGGTAGTTCTGCCGCACTGGGTGGGGCCTACAGTACGTTAGTACTATTATTTATTTTGTGCCTACAGTAACAAAACGCATGACCGCAGTGCGCGCACTTCAAAGACATTCCATACTTCACAGATTATGCGGTGAAAGTCAGGCTTTATGAACAATCCCTACTGTCTTGGTCAGTGGCGTAACTATACCCTTCGAGGCCCGTGGCAAATTCGAGGGATGGGGCCCCCCCATATAAAGAAGTTGAACCAACAATAATAGTATTTTTAGGGTTCCGTACCAAAATGATAAAAAGGAACCCTTATGGTGCGACTCTGTCTGTGTGTCTGTCACAGCTGGATATCTAAAGAACTACTAATGCTGTCAACTTGAAAGGAACAGTTCCAGATGACATTTGCCCAACTATTTTACAAATAAGAAAAAATAAAACATATAATGTTTTTTTTTGCAACAGGGACTCTTAAAATAATAATAAGTAACCCCAACGCCGTATCTCTACGTTGATGTCGTGGTGGGGCTTGCGCGCTCCAAACTGTAGGTCTGTGCCGGTAGAGTTTACTTTGCCGGATACCGTGGTTCTGGCATAGGCAACTGAAGGAACACGGGTGGGTTTTAGTCAGTAAAAGTCTGACACGCCCTTTCGCTCCACCCAGAGCGGGAGAAAGGGCAGCATGTGGCCAGCTGTTGGGCAGTAGTGACCCCACGGACCCTATCTCCCGGGAGAAGCCTTGTTTTTCACCTCTGGCTGCCTTTATTGGCCTGCTGGAGTGAACGATGACGAGGAACAGTGCTCCCACCTCTTTCTTGCCTTTATTGGCTGGCTTGAGTGGGGATTCGCAAAAGCAAAATAGCTCGGAGGACCCTTCCTCCGAGCTCTTTTGCTCTTGCAGTAAGATGCTGGTAGGGATATTGACCGTACTTCCGGGATTGCATGTTGGCATGTTGCCTCCTTGTCGCTACGTCACTATGTGCTAGCGACCATTTCCGGGGGCCCATTATTGAGTGTGCAAGCAGTGGCGGCGCTAGACCAAACGTGGACGTGGGCGACATCAGCTTTGCGAGGCCTCTTTAACTTCTCAGTCGAAAGAAAAACGTTAATTTGAATGAGCTGAATACAAAAACACAATCTCTCCATCTTACAATCTGAGCTGATACAAATGTATCAGACCTACTGATACATTTGTATATGAGTTTTATTGCTAATCAAATGATGACAAAAATTCATAAACAAACACAAATTAAAAGAGACGAACTTTCCGGCTTTTAGCCTCACACAATTTTTTCAAGATTATGTCTTAATCTAACACCAACCGCTATTTCTAATGCAGAAAAAAGTTTGGAAAGGAGGATGCAGCCGGTCGATTCTGTAAAAATCTCACCGTGAAAACTTAGGTGAAGTGAGTTTGTTTTTGCTAGGAATTGACACTATTGACAGCTCACTTCACCTAAGTTTTCACGGTGAGATAATTACAGAATCGCAGTGCAGCGAGCTCGCTTCGCTCGAAAATTTTACTACGCCGGCCGCCTCGGATGGTTAAAATTAGGTTGTCTTTTCAACATTCTTACAAAAATAGGCGGGGTGAAAGCAAGCGCCGTAGGTATTAAATGCTTACCGCAGCCCCCGCAAGGAGTAGCGATACGTAATAAATTACGATGCGCGGGAAACGCGCGCCAAGCGCACCGCTCATGAGTTCATGAACTCGAGTAGGTACTATGTTGCGTCACAGAATAGAGCAATGCAGTAGATAAACTTGAACTGATTAGTATACAAGTTTATTTTGTTTTATTTTTCTAGTAAGTATTTTTGAAAGTTGTAGACAGATTAGACATTTTAGACAGATTTTAGACATTTTAGACATTTAGACAGATCCAAGATGGCGGCTGCGAAAATTCCCTAACTGTTCGTCATGGGTGTCATTTTCGTGATATTTTAGGTCGCTGAAAACGATAGTGGGGTCAATATGAAAATCCAAGATGGCGGCTGCGAAAATTTCCTAATTTTTCGTCATGGGTGTCATTTTCGTGATATTTTAGGTCGCTGAAAACGATAGTGGGGTCAAAATGAAAATCCAAGATGGCGGCTGCGAAAATTTCCTAATTTTTCGTCATGGGTGTCATTTTCGTGACATTTTAGGTCGCTGAAAACGATAGTGGGGTCAAAATGAAAATCCAAGATGGCGGCTGCGAAAATTCCCTAACTTTTCGTCATGGGTGTCATTTTCGTGATATTTTAGGTCGCAGAAAACGATTGTGGGGTCAAAATGAAAATCCAAGATAGCGGCTACGAAAATTTCCAAATTTTTCGTCATGGGTGTCATTTTCGTGTTATTTTAGGTCGCTGAAAACGATAGTGGGGTCAAAATGAAAATCCAAGATGGCGGCTATGAAAATTTCCTAACTTTTCGTCATGGGTGTCATTTTCGTGATATTTTAGGTCGCTGAAAACGATAGTCATTCATTTTGACCCCATTATCGTTTGCAGCGACCTCAAATATCACGAAAATGACACCCATGTCAAAAAATTTGAAAATTTTCGCAGCCGCCATCTTGGATTTTCATTTTGACCCCACTATCGTTTTCAGCGACCTCAAATATCACGAAAATGACACCCATGACGAAAAATTAGGAAATTTTCGCAGCCGCCATCTTGGATTTTCATTTTGAACCCACTATCGTTTTCAGCACCCTCTAAAACCATGGAAACGACACCCATGACGAAAAATTAGGAAATTTTCGCAGCCGCCATCTTGGATTTTCATTTTGATCCCACTATCGCTTTCAGTGACCTAAAATATCACGAAAATGACACCCATGACGAAAAATTAGGAAATTTTCGCAGCCGCCATCTTGGATTTTTATTTTGGCCCCACTATCGTTTTCAGCGACCTCAAATATCACAAAAATGACACTCATGTCGAAAAATTTTAAAATTTTCGCAGCCGCCATCTTGGATTTTCATTTTGACCCCACTATCGTTTTCAGCGACCTCAAATATCACGAAAATGACACCCATGACGAAAAATTTGGAAATTTTCACAGCCGCCATCTTGGATTTTCATTTTGACCCCGCAATCGTTTTCAGCGACCTAAAATATCACGAAAACGACACCCATGACGAAAAATTAGGAAATTTTTGCAGCCGCCATCTTGGATTTTCATTTTGACCCCACTATCGTTTTCAGCGACCTAAAATATCACGAAAATGACACCCATGACGAAAAATTAGGAAATTTTCGCAGCCGCCATCTTGGATTTTCATTTTGACCCCACTATCGGTTTCAGCGACCTCAAATATCACGAAAATGATACCCATGTCGAAAAATTTGGAAATTTTCGCAGCCGCCATCTTGTATTTTCATTTTGAACCCACTATCGTTTTCAGCACCCTCTAAAACCATGGAAACGACACCCATGACGAAAAATTAGGAAATTTTCGCAGCCGCCATCTTGGATTTTCATTTTGATCCCACTATCGCTTTCAGTGACCTAAAATATCATGAAAATGACACCCATGACGAAAAATTAGGAAATTTTCGCAGCTACCATCTTGGATTCTCATTTTGACCCCACTATCGTTTTCAGCGACCTCAAATATCACGAAAATGATACCCATGACCGAAAATTAGGAAATTTTCGCAGCCGCCATCTTGGATTTTTATTTTGGCCCCACTATCGTTTTCAGCGACCTAAAATATCACAAAAATGACACTCATGTCGAAAAATTTTAAAATTTTCGCAGCCGCCATCTTGGATTTTCATTTTGACCCCACTGTCGTTTTCAGCGACCTCAAATATCACGAAAATGACACCCATGACGAAAAATTTGGAAATTTTCACAGCCGCCATCTTGGATTTTCATTTTGACCCCGCAATCGTTTTCAGCGACCTAAAATATCACGAAAACGACACCCATGACGAAAAATTAGGAAATTTTTGCAGCCGCCATCTTGGATTTTCATTTTGACCCCACTATCGTTTTCAGCGACCTAAAATATCACGAAAATGACACCCATGACGAAAAATTAGGAAATTTTCGCAGCCGCCATCTTGGATTTTCATTTTGACCCCACTATCGGTTTCAGCGACCTCAAATATCACGAAAATGACACCCATGTCGAAAAATTTGGAAATTTTCGCAGCCGCCATCTTGGATTTTCATTTTGACCCCACTATCGTTTTCAGCGACCTAAAATATCACGAAAATGACACCCATGACGAAAAATTAGGAAATTTTCGCAGCCGCCATCTTGGATTTTCATTTTGACCCCACTATCGTTTTCAGCGACCTAAAATATCACGAAAATGACACCCATGACGAAAAATTAGGAAATTTTCGCAGCCGCCATCTTGGATTTTCATTTTGACCCCACTATCGTTTTCAGCGACCTAAAATATCACGAAAATGACACCCAGGACGAAAAATTAGGAAATTTTCGCAGCCGCCATCTTGGATTTTCATTTTGACCCCACTATCGGTTTCAGCGACCTCAAATATCACGAAAATGACACCCATGTCGAAAAATTTGGAAATTTTCGCAGCCGCCATCTTGGATTTTCATTTTGACCCCACTATCGTTTTCAGCGACCTAAAATATCACGAAAATGACACCCATGACGAAAAATTAGGAAATTTTCGCAGCCGCCATCTTGGATTTTCATTTTGACCCCACTATCATTTTCAGCGACCTAAAATATCACGAAAACGACACCCATGACGAAAAATTGGAAATTTTGCAGCCGCCGTCTTGGATTTTCATTTTGACCTTGAAATACAAAAAAAATAAGAAGATACCTAATTAGAAAAAAAACTTAATTTAAAAAAAAAATCTTATTTATGTAGGTATACAGAAAAATACATTTGAGGGCCTACTTATTTTCTGAACATCCCTGCCCAACCCTTTGAAAGAATTCAGGCGTGATGTTATGAAGAAATCTCATTTCCTATCCGATATTCATTATAAAACCACCCTTACTAACTTTATTCTGTGGCACCTACCTATTTGAGATTTGAAAATAGTGAACCAAAAATTTGCGCGTCAGGCGGCTTTATAAGCTCCAGTGTAGGGTTCAAATTCAACTGTTTTACACACTTGATGCGATTGGTAAACATAGGCCGTGATAAAAATAAATACCAATAAAGCTTTTGCGCGCGTGACGTCTTTATTTACATAGGCATAGCGTTCAAATTCAACTGTTTTCAACACATGCTAATTTGTGCCGGTCGCAGCCGGTGACAGAAGTTAGCGGGGGTGGCGGGTTCGAAAAATTGGCACACGTCCGACCTCCGTCACGTTCCGCTCGGGACTAAACGGCTCAGGGCGAGCGTTTGCGAAGCTGAAAACACTTGACATTGGAATTAGTGATATAAATATTTTGATATTTCAAATTATGATAGCCGTTATAAATTACATTTTTTACGACCTTTATTATGGCATAAGTTTTATTGTTCAAAGCCTAATATAAATCAAATGAAATAAGATATAGATCATAATTTAGACTTGTCTTTGCGATTTAATTGGATGCAGTAAAGTGCAAGTAATCGTGTATCGGACGGCCGAAATTTCTAGATCGAAGTCTGAACTAAGTAATATATTTTTTTCAAAATTTAAATACGTGTTATCTACGAATAAAACACTAAACAAAACGACGTTTTTACGGCTCTCACCGCCTTAAGTTGTACAGAAAAGTTTGAGAATTAGAAGAATGCAGGACGCAAGAGCGAGCGTAGCCAGCTCTAAAATTTTAGCATCCGGCCTCGGATAGGTAATTAAGATTTTCTTTTGACCATATACACAAATAGGAGATACTTTGTCGTTGATAACTTTTACGGAAGGGTTTGAGTATGAAAAGAATATGGAGCGAGCGAAGCGAGCTCGAAAATTTTAGCACCCGGTCTCAGATGTTCTTCTTTTGAACATTATTAGGAAAATAGAAGTTATTTGGTCGACCTATGCAGAAAAATTTGAAAATGAAGAAAATTTACGATGGAAGAGCGAGCGAAGCGAGCTCGATAATTTTTGCATGTCACGTTGATAATATTATTTGGGGGGCCTCCAACTACAAACTGCCTCTTGTTACTGAATATGTTTTGACCTTGTTTGAGATTTGATTAATAAGTACCTACTACTCGAGATTGGGGGGGCCCGGGCCCCCAGGGACCGGGGGCCGAGGGGGATATAAACACGAATAATTAAACTGTAAGTAATGCAAAAAGCTTCGAGGCGCTAGGCCCATCAAACCGCCAGGCCGTAGGCGGTCGCCCACGTCGCCCACGCCTAACGTGCAAGTCACCCCCTGCCAATTTATCTGTGTATATTATACAACATTGGTCAGGCAAGGGACATAGTTCTACCATAGTTCAAGGTAGGTACCCAATCCACTATAGCCACCCATGTTTCCATGTTCTGCAATAGTCCTGCACCAACCGGGGGTTGTCCTTAGGTGCATAGTGCATATAGGGATAATCGTCGGCTGGTGCCTTCTGGTCATTTAAAATTATCTAAGGGGCCTCTGCGACTTGGCTTCGGCCCCTCGTACGCCTTCCAAAGGTCCGGGACCCCAAGGTCCCGAGATAATATGTCAAAGGCAAAATACAATAATATGTTTATAATAAATGTTGCGAGTTGGGATTCTCCTCTGACCGGGGGCCCCTTCCGGCTGGGGGCCCGTGGCATTTTGCCGACTTGCCACCCTGTAGTTACGCCACTGGTCTTGGTAAGTATAAGTGGTAGGGTCGCGGGTTGTTTTAAGAAGATACCGCGGCCCTGGCATAGGCAACTGAAGGAACACGGGTGGGTTTTAGTCAGTAAAAGTCTGACACGCCCTTCCGCTCCACCCAGAGCGGGAGAAGTTATTTGATGATTTCCCACCCTCAAAAAAAAAAAAAAAAGAAAGGGTTTTAGGGACTGTCGCCATCTCGGACAGAGAGCTTCGTATAATTAAGATAGAACTTCACTTCAGGTATCTAAGTTCGTTTAATCTGCTTCCTGATCCTGACTACAGAATTGTGCGTGGTCCGAAAAGTGCATTTGGCCGGCTTTTTTGTAATTAGTTGACTTTTTTCGTTACGCACCTTTCACCGTTCACGTTGATCGTTACACTATTCAAAAACAAATAATCAGGGGGGTGGGTTTTGGAGGGTTTGCATCATGGGCTTCATTTGATTTTAGGTTTTCCAAACAAAGGAGATCATTCATTTTGGGTTCAACTATCCACTTCCGCGCGCCCGCGTTTTGACAATCCACCCCTTGACAGTAACACGCCCCCGAACAAAAAATGTTGGCGCGGAACTAAACACGGCTTCTGTGCAAAATTTTCCTATGGCTTGGTAGTAATCTACTTAATGTTTCTTAAAGTGGATAAACCAGGCGTAACGTAATCTAGCCTGATTACGTTTTTTGTTTGAGAACTCTAAATTACTTGGTTTTTTAACGAAACGAGTTTTAGAGTTAGGTAGGACAGGTTCCATTGATCTCATTTAACTAGATACCTACTAACTTTAAACTATTTTTTTAAGTATGTACACATTAGGAATCCAATGAATGATTGTGTATCGAGTATCTACCTATAGCTAGTTTACGTCCCACTGCTGGGCAAAGGCCCCTTTTTATTTCCAAACCTGGGATGTTTTGTGCGATGTCTGGCCATGTTGGCCCTGCAAACCTTATTAGACCGTCACACCACCTTCACCGTGGGCTGCCTCGACGGCGATGTCTCCCTCAGGCGTCCAGTGAGTGGGTGCATTCGTGAGACGTGTCCGGCCTACTCCCACTTCAATCTGGCTCTATTTTCTCCAAAATCCGCTAACTGAGTCAGGCCTGCAGTGCTATTCTGTACAAATCTCACCGTCAAAACCTAGGTGAAGTGAGTTTTCATTCTACCTGATGCTAGGGATTGACACTATTGACAGCTCACTTCACCTAAGTTTTCACGGTGAGATTTGTACAGAATAGCACTGCTGGTTCCCATTAGGTCGGAATCGGATAGACAGTTTACCGCTGACCGACTGTCGGGTCTTACTGTTCACACTATAAACTGCTGGTCGGAACATCACCGTCGTTAACGTCGAATTAACCGGCTGTATTATCTCACAGCTTACTCCTGTCTTCCACAAGATAAATCAAAACTTCTGTAAGTATTTATTTTCCCTAGCCACCGAAATAATGTACAAACTGGTGGCGAGAGCGGGGATTGCGTGGGTGGGTGGGATGCGGGCGCCGCTCCGAGCCGTCAAATGTGAACGGCGGCGGGCTTTTATGGGGTCGCCCTCAGTGAACAGTTAATTAAGCATTCGACAATTTTGTCGTTCCGGTAAAACCAGGTAAAACTGTCGGTCAAACCTAGTGTGAACCGGGCCTTATGGAACGCAGGGTGGTGTTTCTAAATTGGTTGGTCCATACGCTTTGCCCATTGGCAAATTTTGAGTTTAGACTTCTGTTGTTTAGTAACTTACTACTACTACACTTAGGTATTAATAGCAATAGTAAGTGACCAACTTTATGCACCATACATAGATTAGGACGGGCTGGATGCACAAGTCGATGGCTATTCTTTATAAGTAGTTATGTGAGTACTTATGTAAATATTTTAAAGTAAAAGTAAGGACAAAATATACCTTGATGTTTATTACAATTTGTGTAAGCAGTTTTAGAAGTCGGGTCCACGGACGTTAGGAGACCGAGCGAGGGCCCATCGTTTGCAAGGCTGGTAACTCTTATTACTTGAATGGTTACTTTTATGTGGTTCAGTTGTTCTAGATTTCTTCAGGCTCAATTTTAATAATGCCCTCGTATGTTGAGCCAACATTGCCTCGTTCTCTCGCTGATGTTTACTTCCATTGTCTAACATGTCTTCAAACTGTGTACCATCTGTGATTGTATCAACAACTTGTGAACAGGCTTTATCCATAAACGTGTACAGTTTGTTATCATGTGTTTGAATTAGCTTATCGCTTGCTTTACAATTATTTTTTCTAGGAGAGCATTTGCAATTATAAGATCTACGATTGTCCCGTTTGCGAATATCTGTAATACATTCACTATCACACATCGAAGGCCCATCCGTGGTGGGTGTGTTGGCTGCTTTTGGCAAGGCCGTTCTCTTAGGGATTCGGGCTTCATTTTCTTTGGGCTTGTTCCGAGTGCTGGATCGGATCGGACCAATAGAATCACGTGTCGTCAATTTGCTAGGTGTTCCCTTTTTCTGCACTGGAATAGTTCGTGGTCGGGTGACTGAAATATGTCGTCTGCTAGTTCCAGAACCAGATGATAGACTGTCATTGTTTCTTCTTGGATTTAACACAAATGCGCCAATAGTGGGATCTTCTAAGGCAGGCTCCACGATTTCATTACACAGTCTCTGAGCTATAGACATTGAAGCCAGCTCTCTTGAGTATTAATGTTCTGTGAGCCAGCTATTCTGAATGTTTCATTTTCCTTGTCATTTCTATTTGTAATCTTACCATTCATTTTATCTTTTTATCTCTTTGTATGTAAGTGCCTACTGAACATCAACACATTTTGGTGAATATGATATTCCGAGATTGTATGATCCAAGTTCCCACTTGGATATCACAATATTTCGTTTTGATTTTAAAAACCAGTTAAACCATTTTTGAATGCAACTGGCAAACTGCAATCATAGACTATACCATAGACTACTATTATATATACTGAGATAGACTGGCAACTTAGGCTTTTCTTAGGCAACGCCATCTAGTTACGGGAACATACACTATTCAATGTCACGTGGTACGTTACCATAGCTACATAAATAATATTGTACCAAGTAGAATTAGCTTTACCGAGTTGTATAATGGAGAATGGTTGAAAATTCTACAAACTGGATTTTAAATTTTTAGGTTTAGTTTTACTACAACAGAATTTTCAACCATTCTACATTATTCAACTCGGTAACGCTCATTCGACACTAAACTTGTTGTTTCGAGGATAATAAAATAAATACCAATTTTGCATGTTCATATTTATTATGTAAAACAAAACATTACCCTCAAACTCAAACCAGCAATACATTGTGTAGATAGAAAAAGAACATCATATTTACCTACCGTCATCTTTGATGACTTGGCAGCCAGGTAGGCAATAGGTACACAACATTGTTTCGAGACTTGGTTATTTAAGTATAAACACACACTTGGTCAGTAGTCGTCTTAGGGGCGGAGTTAAACACTAAATAATATGGTCCAAACTCCTATTTACGGAGGGCCCACAGAGCACCTGGAGGGCCTAAGCATTTAAATCACCGAGGAGCACAGGGGGCTCAAGTCGTGGTGATTTAGAAAGTAGACATTCGATGGGAACGTTTGTCTTCCAAGATTTTTACTAAATACGGAGCAACGAACTAAACTTGACGTAAATTACACTGAAAATTGGCAAGCAAACGAAATATTTACAAAAATATTCGCAACGCAACCGCGGAAATTTTTTGCAATGAAATGTCAACATCAGCCTGTCACCCTGTGGCTGTATAGTCATTTCATATTTGTAAATTCTACTAATAGTTTCTTTTTTGATCAATAAGAGCAAAACATTAATACAATACTATGATCGGAGACCTTTTACAAATGCAAAAAAAAAAACGAAAAATAATAACTAACTCAGAAACATCAAAATTAAACATTATACGCGTACACTTCTACTATAATGTACTAAAAACTGCTTCATGGATGTACGCTGGCAACACTGTTCATTTTTAATTTATGTTCTCGTACATAGACGGCGCTGAATAGTAAGAAATTAAAATGTATAGCATTTGCCACCCTGTGGACTATACACTAATATCTCAATCTGGGGGAGCCACACGCAAAGCTGTTTGTAGATGGCGCTATGAACGACTGTACATTGTTTTACAAACAAATCCATACAATTTGACAATCGTTCGTTACGTCAAATCAATGAAAAAAGGACAGTCGATCATGTGCCACCTAGCGTGATAAAAAGTTAGTTTTCCTCCCCTAATGGGGTTGGCTACTGTCAAAGTGGCGCTAGCATAGCTTTAACCAAAATTATATTCATTTGTATGAAGTATTTGTTTGTTTAAGATTTTACAAAATGCCTAAGAAATGTGAAGTGCCTTATTGCAAAGAAATAGGTGCACACCAATTTCCGATAGCTGTAGAATTAAAAAAAAAGTGGTTAAAAAAAGTAATTAAAAAAAGTGGTTTAATTCGGCTTTTTGTAGTTATTTATATTGGCGAGAAGTATTATGAAATGTATACTTCTCACAAACAAAACTATTTCATAAATAAAATAGCTTGATGTATAATTTTAAGAGTATACCTTTCAATAAGGTCTGCTTTTCTTCCTTGTAAAGAAGCACCTCGTTTTTTTCAGTTCAGCCTTTAGCTCGCTTATTCTCCATGTTGAGTACATGTTTATCTTATCATCCATCCTGGTATTTTAATGAAAAAAATTACAAAACCGAACACACAAATTGAGTAAACAAATGTGACAGGTGAAAGCTATGCTAGCGTCATCTGCCAAAAGTTTTAAGGAGCCAACCCCATTGTCTCAGAAGAAGAATAACTTAATTGTGAAATAGTCTGTCAAGTTATTTTTCTTCCGTAATAAGGTTTTACTTCCGGTTGATTATTAGTATTGCCGTATCTAGAAATCTCTTAGAGCATAGGTTAAATGCTCTAAGAGAAATCTAGATGCTGCAGGCGCCGCGCGGCGCTACGATTCCGTGCATATTTGCGTTGATCAAACGTACCGAGAAAACTTGGACGTTAGCGTTATTCAGGAATTTGACAGTTGAAGAAATAAGTTCCTGACTCTAGAAAGGAAATTGAATAAAAAAAGAATTAGCGTAACTACCTTGATGTATTATAGTTTTCGTTATATTGGTTTAAACCATAACATAAAGGATAAGTAATTTAAAAACAAAAATTATTTTGCTTCGAACTGTCTAGTTACTGAATACGATTATAAACAAGTTCAAGGGGTGAGAGCAAATATTGATGATTAGGATTCGGATTACAAGCATCCGGAATCTCTCCGGTCCGAGAAAAATCCGATTTCAGGATGCTATCGATATCGACTACACGCATCGAGACGTGATCTTCAGTTTAAAATATTGTTGTTTTTTTAAATACAAGGCCAAATAAGAATAGGATCGCGCTTGCTGCCAACTTCACACGATAGCTAGCTGTCACATACACCTAGCACATTAGTATGCATTGGTAATGAAGTTCGCGAGTATTGCGGAACAAAATATCGGCTTGACAGTACTATTCTTATTTGGCACGCATAGTATGTCCGACCAGTTGTGAATCACAAATCAGGCGTCGCACTGGCGCGATTCGTCCGGAAGCTCCCGGAACGGACGTTTTTCGGAGTCGTGTGGTCAGCTCCATAAATATTGATTACAACTTTATCTACATTATATATTGAAAGGCTCCGCCCCTTGTGCCAAAAAATAACGAACCGTGTGGCCGGAAAAAACCAGAGCATCCGGTTACTTCCGGGTGAAATTCCGGATCGGTTGGCCCCTGATCCTATGTCGTCGATGTAGGAAAAGTTCGTTTGATTGCTTGAGAGACGGATTCAAACTCAAACTCAAACTCAAAGCATTTATTTCAAATAAACCAATTACAGGCACTTTTGAATTGTCAAAGGGTCGGTCTTGGGTCGGTCAGTCAGAAAAATGAAGCTAGATTGCCCATTCCAAAGCGTAGATCCTATGGAGAAGAACGGGCAAGAAACTCCACGGACACTCTTTTAAAATCAAATATTTTACAAAATATTGGTTACATCGTTCATATTGAAAATATACATGTGAGAACAATGTAGAAAGACGTGCACGTTAAAAACGTCCGTAATATAAAAAAAAGATAAAAACTAAAAACAACTAAATTAAAAAATAAAAATAAAAATAAGCCGTGGCAGCTAAGAGACGACCAGTCCCAACTGACGGCGCCCGTTCACGAACATGACGCATGGATCAGCACCAATTAGCTCAACCATTTTGAAGGGAACTTAATGATCCAACACACACGCCGCCACCAGCGAGACATTTGAGTGAGCATGACATACTCTCAACCGCCAGGGCACATTCAAGTCAGTGAAAGACGAACCCAGTAAAAGGTAGCTTTATATTAGCTACATAGTGCTCACACATGTGCTATACAATTGTCGCGACGTGTAGGTCGCGAAGTAAAAAGGTAAACGAGTCAAATTAATATTAGTGGGGCGAAACGTGTAACAAACGAGTCTTAATAGCATAAGGTGATGCTGGCTGGTAACACCGAACACCGAACTCATAGAGAGATCACCATAGACAAAGCGCAATGGCGCGTCTGTCAGTACATTTGAATACACCAAATTGTAACATAATTTAATTCAATATCTAGTGCAAAGTAAAAGTGATTTGTGTTTGATGGAGCGGCAGCTCATCTGAGAGAAATATAAGCTAAGTGGTAGCACTAGAGAATAGTGTAGTGGTTCCCAGCCTAAATGCTTAGATTCTAGATTTCCTATAGAGGAGCAAATTAGTACGCAATAATAAGATGTTTCTGATGCTCTTAGAAGTCGGTTACATTAAGAGGTATTTCGATACGGCAATGCGAAAACCTCGTGAGAGTTGGACAGGCGGAAGGCCATGATTAGTCCGTTTTAAGTGGGGAGAGAGTCGGTGCTGTAATACGAAGTCTCCCCAAGACAATTGTTGTATGTACTAAGAGAGGGTATTATGTACATACAACTCAGGTATACCTAATAAAAGACGTGAAGACGTAAAGTTCTGTGTTGAACATAGCTAAAGCGAGAAGTTAATTGGCAGACGTGCGGTTGCTTCTATAATACCCGACAACTACGATGCGTCGTAGAGCATGTAACCGAATTAGTCATCGGCAGATTGTGTGTTACACTTCTGTGCTATGACTTCAAACCTAAGACACCAGAAACGTTAATGTATGTATATCTTGTATAGAACGGTGGGAATCAATTTAATTTAAACTACAGATGGCGAGCTGAACCATGGGGCGAGCCAGTAAGAACTAAAAACCGATTTATGCGAAGCAAACCTCCCAAAATATTGAAGATTCTTCTCGGAATAAAACCCAGGTACAGATATCATGAAACAACCACAAAACACATATAAAATCTCGTCGCTACGTTGTCTGACTGGGCCGGGACGGGCGAGGCTGGCCAGCTCGTGCGTTCTGGTGCCGCGGATGACGTGGCGGCGACATGGTGGAGATGCTGGGATCCGAGAAGGAAAATCAATAACAATATTATTTATACAAGAATAAAGTTACTGATTAAAATAAAATTCAGTTCTTACTGGTGCTGCCATCTGTGAAACTATCGTATCAAAGGTTGAAGAAGCTATGCTAAAAAGTTGAAGTTGAAAAGGTTTTGATACACGTTTCGCTGATATTTACTCTAATAAAATTAAATATTTCTCAATGTAATTATCTTCAGATTAACTATCATAAGTAAATAAATAATTATAAACAAATAACGCCATCTAGGATGGAACGCAAACGTTACTGGTAATTTAGTTAATGATGTTTATTGTCATTGTTTTGTGAAATAAATTAAATGATGATGTTTTTTTATTCATTTTATGACTTATCTCAGGGATTCGATCATTTGTATACATTAATTTGCAAACATTAATAAAAGAGGTTTATTATAAAATGAGTGCTGGCAGTTGAGATTTATACCTGCAGTACAGAACCGGAAACAAAAATAATTATGACATTGGCAAAACTGTTTGCAGTTTTGTGCTCTATGACTGGTCTCTGACTTTTGTTGCGAAATTCAATTTCAATTTTATTGTTTTGAAAAAGTTTAATAGTATTTGTGTTTGTGAGAACAAAATAACTACGGCCTTGATTTAGCCCACGTCGGGAATAAAATAAGTGTGCCTAGATGAACAAAAAGGTCAGTACAATTTAGATGTGTGTTGATGTGTTGACTAAAATTTTTTCTAAATTATATTCACAGCTCCTAAGGTCTGTGAAATTGTATTTATTCCCTGATATACCTAGTGATTACATGTAAATCTTCCTTCTCTCTCGGCGGTATAACGTGATATTATCAGAAAACTATCAAAACAGTTCGTCCAATATAATATGGTCAACCATTAATAACAAATGAATATCGGTAGGTATAGCGTCCTACGAAAAACAATTCAATCTGTCTAGCCTTTTCCCAACTATGTTGTGGTCGGGTTCCTGTCTGACCGGATGCAGTTGAATACCAGTATTCTAAATGGAGCGACTGCCTATCTGACCTCCACAACCCCGTAATTAGGTAATGCGATACCCTTTGGTAAGACCAGACTTTCGGCCTTCTGACGTGCTTTCCGAGGCTCGGTATGTGAAGATGGTCACCCTACGTGATAAAAACCTGTGCACTTATGCTTCCAACAGGACCAATATTGTTAGTCATTGGAAGTAATTTACATCCGAAAAGGGGATACCTACAGCGAAATAGCTAATAAAGTCAGGTTACAACTGAAAACAATATCTGAAGCCGTCAATATGGAGGAAGCCATGCTCCTCATTCTTCGCGGCTTGCGTGATAAAATAAAAACTCTGTCCGAATGTGCTCGAAATACAACTAACAAACTCACTAATCAAATAAATGACTTAACCTTGCAAGAAGGAAGAGTAGTATCCTCTAAACTTCATACCTATCTCCAGCGATTGGAGAGGGAACTAAACAATTATTTTCGACTCGTTAACGAACCGCAAGTGGACGAGGTTTCTACCATTTCTGCAATACAGCTGGAAGCTGAAGAAAACTGCTGCGAACTTAAAGTGAAAATTGAAGAATGTGAAAATTCAACGACAAACAGTAACAAGAACGAAGAACGTTTCTTATCCGGAAAGCTACCAAAATTAGAGTTACCACAGTTTGAAGGTAGCGTTCTTGAATGGTACCAATTTTGGGACCAATTTAGTTCCAATATTCACAATCGGAATTTGCCAGACGTTGACAAGTTATTATATCTAAAAAATTCTTTAAAAGGGGAAGCCAAGGGAGTGATAGACGGGTTAGAGATTACAAATAAAAATTATTCCATTGCCATCCAATCTTTGAAAGACAGATACGGGAAACAAACTCAAGTGATTGATGCGCACTATTCCTCACTCTACAAAATAAATCCCGCAAATAAAACCATTTCAGATTGTCGAAGAGTTTTAACTGAAATTGAAAAGCATTTAAGAGTTTTGGATTCGATGGGTGAAAATATCAACCATAACCACTTGAGGTTTATGGTAATGGAGAAATTTCCAGAAGATATAATATATGAAATGAAATTGAAAATAAAACAAGAATCGATCGAAGAGATAAGAAAATATTTGGAAATTATCATTTCAGCACGTGAAGATGCAAATAGACTAACGCAGGAGAAAAATCTAAATGAGAAAGAATATTACACAGTAAAGACACTTCACTCTACTGAGAATAGTGATCACACAAATCTAAAGAGAAAAGGGTACCAAAGGAGACAAGAGAAAACTGACTACGAAATCAACAAGGAAAAAACTCGACACCACATGACACAGAATAAGCGATATACTTCCCAGAAGAACCATGGGTTCAAGCAAAAATATACAAGTTATCCTGGAAAAAACCAAGAAAAAGAAGGGCCACCTAGGAAGAAATCTAAATTTCAGTGTATTTTCTGTAAAGAGTCGCACTATAGTGATGAATGTACTAAATTCAAGGAAATAAAAGAAAGAAAATCCCTATTAAAGAACAGATGCTACGGTTGCCTTGGAATAGGACATTCTTATGCAGAATGTAGAAATAAAAGGGAATGCTTTCATTGCCAGAAAATAGGTCATAATCGTGCTTTATGCCCTGTTAAATTCTCAACTGAAAACAAGGATAATAATCAATTAATAATTCATTAAAATTAAAATTCAATAATTATTCTTTTTAATTTTATATAATTTACGAAGGTTGTTTTGTTTTATGTGAATGTCGTGTGCACCTGTAACTGTTATCTACATAGAACCCATACCAGTTAACTTTTTAATGTATATACATTGTATACCTACATAACCGATTCTCCAAGCGAAGATAGAGAAGATGAGGCTGTAAAAAAGTTCAATGAAACTAGTGAATGTATAGATAACAGGTACTCCGTATCCTGGCCCGGGGGGCCTTACTATGATGTGAACAAATATCATGGATCCATTGAGAAAAAGGATGGTGCTATAGGTCGTATATAGCTCCGTCTCTCTCTCTCACACCGTTCGTGGCCAGGAGAGTTGAAGAAATTAAAAATAATAAAAACCTAATAATACGACATGTTCCATCAGATCTAAATCCAGCGGACGTTGCCACAAGACCATTCAGCTCTAAAGAAGATAGAGTAAGATGGCTGACTGGTCCCCAATTTATATTACAACATCCAGATTCCTGGCCGTCAGGAATCACAGAAATTTCTTCTCTTTGTGCGGGGGAGGGTCTCCCGAAAGAGTCACAAGAATATACAATAGATACAGAAAATACACTTGATGTGGAAAACCAAGATATAGATAGTACAAGTAACCAAACTAAAATTAATGTGGACCTAAGTGAAGAAAAGGATGACAAAATTAAGCAGCTTGAGAAGCTATAAGCCGAACACTTTCCAAGAGAACTAGAAGGGAAAGAAACAAGCTTAAAAATTAATCTTGGACTATTTCTGGACGTAAATGGAATTTTACGTTGCAAAGGACGTTTAAAGAACACGGATTGGTCGTATGACCAACGTTATCCAATACTTATTCCAAAGGATTGTGATTACACTAACAAGATTATCACTCAAACTCACATCGACAATCATCATGTAGGTGTTAACCATACACTCGCTATAATTCGTCAAACCTTTTGGATTCCACATGGAAAACGCCAAGTCCAGAAAGTTATAAGGAAATGTCCTAGATGTGAGAAACACGGAGGGGGACCGTTCAAGCTACCACCAACCCCTGCGTTACCCACTAAAAGAGTGAATTACACGTCACCATTCACATTTACAGGCCTGGATTACATGGGCCCTGTATTAGTTAAACATAAAAATGAAACAAGTAAACGTTGGATAGCACTTTTCACTTGCCTAGCAGTCAGGGCGGTGCATTTAGAGGTTGTTCAAGATCTCACAGCAGAAGAAGGACTTCATGCTTTGAGGCGAATGATATCGACAAGAGGTGTGCCACAAATAATCACATCAGATAATGCTACAAATTTTAAGCTTATGTCAGAAATACTAACAAATTCTTATTGTATTAAACACGAAATTCGTTGGAGGTTCATACCCCAACTAGCTCCCTGGTTCGGGGGGTTTTATGAACGATTAATTGGAATAGTGAAGAATTGTATGAGAAGAACATTAGAGAAGCACATGCTGACGGATAGTCAATTGGTTACATTAGTAAAAGAAATTGAAGCAACTGTCAATACAAGGCCATTAACTTGTGTTGATTCTGAATTGGTACATATTTTAAAACCTTCTGATTTCTTAACTATGGGAAAATGCATAATGATGGAAGGTTCAACCGAAGACTTTTTAGTACAAGGCACTACGACGAAATCCGACCTTATCAAGGCTTGGAAAAGAGGTTTAGTTATACTTAATGAATTTAAGGATATGTTCACAAATCGATATTTACTAAGTCTGCGTAAACGATATAGACATTCTGTCAAAGAACCTAGAATCACGGCAAAATTAATCCCAAAGGTAGGACAAATCGTGCAGATAAAGGGAGATAGTAAAAATCGAGAAGAATGGAAAGTTGGAAAAATTACTTCATTGGTCAAAAGTTCTGACGGACTTAGCAGAGTTGCGAAGGTCGAAGTTGGAAGTAAGGAGTTTGTAAGATCTTTAACTCATTTATATCTATTGGAAATGGAGGACAATCAAGAAATAGAATACGACGAGAACGCATTAGAAAGACAAAGTGAGGCACCACAGAATATAACTGTACACGGATTTATACCAATGGAAGTGGAAGTCATAAATACAAAAGACATATCAGATAGTTTCGAAAAGGAGAAAGAAAATAGAGAGTCGATAATAATACCAGCGGAAAACTGTATGTTGGAAGACTTTGATAATGTATCAGAGAGCACGGACAGAGAAAAAATATTGAGTCAGAAAGAGAATGAACCTGAGGAGTCAGTTCAGGTAAACAACGAGGTTAAACAAAGAAGAGGCGCGGCCACCAGAGCTCTGGAAAAAATTGCAGAGTGGACGCGTAACTTACTAACCCTGCTTTAAGTCTATTCGGGCGGGAGTGTCGCGACGTGTAGGTCGCGAAGTAAAAAGGTAAACGAGTCAAATTAATATTAGTGGGGCGAAACGTGTAACAAACGAGTCTTAATAGCATAAGGTGATGCTGGCTGGTAACACCGAACACCGAACTCATAGAGAGATCACCATAGACAAAGCGCAATGGCGCGTCTGTCAGTACATTTGAATACACCAAATTGTAACATAATTTAATTCAATATCTAGTGCAAAGTAAAAGTGATTTGTGTTTGATGGAGCGGCAGCTCATCTGAGAGAAATATAAGCTAAGTGGTAGCACTAGAGAACAGTGTAGTGGTTCCCAGCCTAAATGCTTAGATTCTAGATTTCCTATAGAGGAGCAAATTAGTACGCAATAATAAGATGTTTCTGATGCTCTTAGAAGTCGGTTACATTAAGAGGTATTTCGATACGGCAATGCGAAAACCTCGTGAGAGTTGGACAGGCGGAAGGCCATGATTAGTCCGTTTTAAGTGGGGAGAGAGTCGGTGCTGTAATACGAAGTCTCCCCAAGACAATTGTTGTATGTACTAAGAGAGGGTATTATGTACATACAACTCAGGTATACCTAATAAAAGACGTGAAGACGTAAAGTTCTGTGTTGAACATAGCTAAAGCGAGAAGTTAATTGGCAGACGTGCGGTTGCTTCTATAATACCCGACAACTACGATGCGTCGTAGAGCATGTAACCGAATTAGTCATCGGCAGATTGTGTGTTACACTTCTGTGCTATGACTTCAAACCTAAGACACCAGAAACGTTAATGTATGTATATCATGTATAGAACGGTGGGAATCAATTTAATTTAAACTACAGATGGCGAGCTGAACCATGGGGCGAGCCAGTAAGAACTAAAAACCGATTTATGCGAAGCAAACCTCCCAAAATATTGAAGATTCTTCTCGGAATAAAACCCAGGTACAGATATCATGAAACAACCACAAAACACATATAAAATCTCGTCGCTACGTTGTCTGACTGGGCCGGGACGGGCGAGGCTGGCCAGCTCGTGCGTTCTGGTGCCGCGGATGACGTGGCGGCGACAACAATTATACAATACTAAGAGATTGAATTTAAACAATGCAAAGAAAAATTTTCTTTCTTCTTAATCTTCAGCAGCTTCAACAATATTTTTGAATGCTAATCAATTAGTTTAAGCGTCCTTGTGGAGCAGGACCAGCATTTAGCCAAGCATTTTTGTCAGCGATGTAATCTCCTAACTTATAATATGCCTGGCTGCATAGTGTGCGTTTTATACATGATTTAAATTTCGTTTCATTTAACTGTAATATGTGCGGAGGTATTTTATTATAACATTTTAAACAGTACCCAATGAAGGATGAGTCTACTTTAGCTAGTCTGAAACCTGGTTGAACTAAATGGTCCCTATTTCTAGTCCTATAATTGTGTCTTTCACCTCTTTTCCCGAAAAGATTTAGATTTTTCCTTACGTACATGATGTTTTCGTATAGGTATATATTGACAAGGTACCGTCATGGTGTTAATATCTTTAAACAGTTCCCTTAGAGAATCACGCCTGCGGAGGCCATATATTGCTCTGATGGCTCTTTTCTGCAGAGTAAAAATAGACGAGTGTACTACGTGAGCTCGACAAATGGATGTGCGATTAACGCTTGTGCGACAAAACTGTACTGCGACTCACCACAGTTTGAATGCACGCTTGTGCGACACACTGGACCTCGACAGCACGCTAGTGCGAAATTGAAGACTCAAACTGTGTATTAAATATTATAATATGATACTTAAGGTGAGAGCCCCCTAAGACGTTGGCATGTACTGCCAGAATAGCCAATACTACTGCAAAGAGATGCTGCCCAATATATAAACTAGAACCCGTCGCTGAGAGTCCTATGCAGGGCACTCTTGCAGGAAGCAAATGTAATAGCCAGCGCGGAATACCTGACAGTTGGTATGAACGCATAGGCGCTCCGTGTAAGACCATGCTTTGTACAACTTATACGTAGGTGGACTTCTTTCCGAGGTCCGCCGAGAGCGGGCAACAAACCGACCAGTACGCACCCACTATCCTCTCAATATGGGGACGAGGCGGTTGAAATGAGGTGGCCCAGTGCAACGGCCGAGACTTCGCAAGTAGGTAGGTAGGTAGTAGGTCGTAGGTTCGAACCTAGACAGGCACTTTGTGTAAATTATTTCATCACCACTGCTCTCAAATGAAGGAACATATTGTGAGGAAACCAGCATGTCCTAGAACCAAAAATTCGAAGATGTGAAATCCACCAACCCGCACTGGGTCCGCGTGGTTGGATTAGGTCCCATTCCCTCTTACAAAGAGGAGGCCTGTGTTCCAGCAGTGGGAACATTATAAGCTGATTAAGATGCGGTTGAAATGAAATCGTTTGTCGCACTACCGTAGTGTCGAACTATTGTCGCACAATCGTTTGTCGCACTAGCGTGATGTCGAGGTTCAGTGTGTCGCACAAGCGTGCATTCGAACTGTGGTGAGTCGCAGTACAGTTTTGTCGCACAAGCGTTAATCGCACATCCATTTGTCGTGCTCACGTAGTACACTCAAAATAGACTCTATATCTGCAGCCCGTCCCCACAGTAAGATACCGTAAGACATAATACTATGAAAGTAACTGAAATAAACTAGCCTCGCGGTCGCGGTATCTACATCAGTAAATTGACGTATTTTTCTCACAGCATATGCTGCTGAACTTAGCCGTCCCGCAAGAAATGTTAAATGAGGACCCCATTGCAGCCTTGAGTCGAGAGTGATCCCCAGGAAAACCGTTTTATCGACGAATTCTAGTTTCTCTTTATTCAATACTATGTCACAATCAGTACTTTTAACATTTGGTAAAGCAAATCTTATACATTTAGTCTTTTTCCCATTTAATACTAAATTGGAAGTGAACCAATTTTGAACCTGCAGTAGGGCGTTATTTACATCGTCAAGATTTGATGCACGTCTATTTATATTAAAAAATAAAGATGTATCGTCAGCAAATAACACCATTTGTGGTTGGTTTTTTAATCCGGGCTTGTCCAGGGCCGGTTTTTCTCGGTGGTGTATCTGAAATCTTGTGATTTTCATCACACTATCACATCACACTATCACACTTTATCACACTAATATTATAAATGCGAAAGTTTGTGAGTGTGTGTGTGTGTGTATGTTTGTTACTTCTTCAAACGGCTGGACCAATTTGAGTGAAATTTGGTATGTAGATAGCTTATACCCTGGATTAACACATAGGCTACTTTATATCCCGAAAAAATGTAGTGCTCCCGTGGGAAGAGCAAGGAATTCAAATATATATGCTACTCTTTCAAACTCAAACGGCGGGACCGATTTTGATGAAATTTGGTAAAGGAGTAGCTGATACCCTGGATTAATACATAGGCCACTTTATACACCGAAAAAATATAGTGTTCCCGTGGGATGAGCAAGGAATTCAAATATATTTGTTACTCTTTCAAACTCAAACGGCTCAACCGATTCTGATGAAATTTGATGAGGTAGTAGCTGACATCTTGGATTAACACATAAGCTACTTTATATACCGAAAAAATATAGTGTTCCCGTGGGATGAGCAAGGAATTCAAATATATTTGCTACTCTTTCAAACTCAAACGGCTCGACCGATTTTAATGAAATTTGGTAAGAGAGTAGCTGACACCCTGGATTAATAAATAAGACACTTTATATTCCGAAAAACAAATGTTCCCGTGGGATCAGCAAGGAATTCAAATATATTTGCTACTCTTTCAAACTCAAACGGCCGGACCGATTTTGATGAAATTTGGTGAAAAAGTAGCTAACACCTTGCATTAACACATAGGCTACTTTATATCCCGAAAAATATTACAGTGTTCCCGTGGGATGAGCACAGAATTCAAATATATTTGCTACTCTTTCAAACTCAAACGGCTCGACCGATTTTAATGAAATTTGGTAAGAGAGTAGCTGACACCCTGGATTAATAAATAGGCCACTTTATATTCCGAAAAACAAATGTTCCCGTGGGATCAGCAAGGAATTCAAATATATTTGCTACTCTTTCAAACTCAAACGGCCGGACCGATTTGGATGAAATTTGGTGAAAAAGTAGCTAACACCTTGCAGTAACACATAAGCTACTTTATAGCCCGAAAAAATATAGTGTTCCCGTGGGATGAGCAAGGAATTCAAATATATTTGCTACTCTTTCAAACTCAAACGGCCGGACCGATTTTGATGAAATTTGGTGAAAAAGTAGATGACACCTTGCATTAACACAGACGCTATTTTATATCCCGAAAAATATTACAGTGTTCCCGTGGGATGAGCACGGAATTCAAATATATTTGCTACTCTTTCAAACTCAAACGGCCGGACCGATTTTGATGAAATTTGGTAAGGGAGTAGCTGACACCCTGGATTAATACATAAAGTACTTTATATCCCGAAAAAATATAGTGTTCCCGTGGGATGAGCAAGGAATTCAAATATATTTGCTACTCTTTCAAACTCAAACGGTTCGACCGATTCTGATGAAATTTGGTGAGGGAGTAGCTGACATGTTGGATTAACACATCAGCTACTTTATATCCCGAAAAATATTATAGTTTTCCCGTGGGATGAGCAAGGAATTCAAATATATTTGCTACTCTTTCAAACTCAAACGGCGGGACCGATTTTGATGAAATTTGGTAAAGGAGTAGCTGACACCCTGGATTCATATATAGGTCACTATATATACCGAAAAAATATAGTGTTCCCGTGGGATGAGCAAGGAATTCAAATATATTTGCTACTCTTTCAAACTCAAACGGCTCAACCGATTTTAATGAAATTT
The DNA here is from genome assembly GCA_905163495.3 of Cosmia trapezina. NCBI lineage: Eukaryota > Metazoa > Arthropoda > Insecta > Lepidoptera > Noctuidae > Cosmia > Cosmia trapezina. The sequence continues at coordinate 14,613,708 of LR991042.1, forward strand.
GGTGAGGGAGTAGCTGACACCCTGGATTAATACATGGCTTCCTTAATATCCCCAAAAAATTAGTGTTTCCTTGGGATGAGCAAGGAATTCAAATATATTTGCAGCACTTTCAAACTCAATCATATAGCACTGCGTCCACTACTGATACCGCCCGCATTTTCATTTCTTCATACAACCAAAATCCGTTGCGTGCGTTGCGGCCGGCGCTGATCAGTGGACGCTCAGCTATTTGTAGACAACTTAGTCTTAGACATGGCCTTAGGTACATCGCAGACACTATACTCTTTATCTCTATCTATGCTTTGACTGTTTGACATTGACAGTGACAGTTTGATTGTTTGTTTTGTTGTCTGTCACCATCTGTCACATTTGTTGTCTTCGTGTTGACAATACTACTTAATCTGTGGTGTTGACTAAAAGTAAAAAATATTAGTTTCTATTTTATTGACTCTATTAATATAAACGATAATTGGATACCGAAAAATACAGATACAATGTGGGTCTTTGGGTACGGATCACTGGTATGGAAAGTAGATTTCAAATATGAATGCAAGGTTGTAGGTTATATAAAAGGTTACTTGAGGAGATTTTATCAACACAGCATTGATCACCGAGGAGTACCTGGAAAAGTAAGTTCCTAAATAAAATTTAGGATGTAAGATGCAACTTATCATAAACCTAACACGCCCTGCCCTCCCCGTAGGAGTAGAGAGGCAGGCCAGTACGCCAATTTCTCGATTTATGTCTGCAATTTCTACAATCACTGCATACTCCTTTTGGCTCGTCCATATTTTACTCCATCTGACTCTCGCGCGAGGTATGTACTACCCATAGTATTTAATATTGGTGTGTGTATGCCCTCTAAAGTTGTCCCCTTGTTTGTAGTGTTTCCACTGCTACTACTGTTATGATGAAATCAAATGCCTTCACTTAATTAAACTAACAAGAAGGTTGGCTAGTTTTAAACCTTGTTTAGATGAGTTTTTACCAATCTTGTAATGTCTAAAAACTTTCTTTGTTTATGATTCTGGAAAATAACTGTTTTTTACCCAGTCAGTTTTCCATTCCATGTAGGGGATTGAATAAGCAAGTAAAACTTTGTCATAGTAATCACACATAATTATGCACCATTTCTAATTTCAGCCAGGCAGAGTTGTAACACTAATCCAAAGTGATGACCCAAACAGCAAAGTATGGGGCGTAGCATACAAAATAAGGAAAGAGGATGTAGCCCAAGTTACTGAGCACCTGGACTACCGAGAGAAGAATGGATATATCAAGAGAACCATCACTTTCCACCCAAAAGATACTCTTGAACCATTTAAATTGACTCTGTATGTGGCAACAGAGGAAAATGAATCTTTTGCAGGTAAGATAGGTCATAATTTTATAAGAGAGAAATGTTTAAGGTTTTGCATGCTAACTCAGGCAAGATTAGCGGTAGCCTGTAAAACCTTACGGGGACGTATAGACTGCCTAGAGCTCCATGGCCTGGGTCACCTACTGGCTTTACACCACAGTTATCAGACCAATCATAACATACGGCTCACTAGTCTGGTGGCCCAGGACAGACTTGAGCACAGCCCGAAGAGATCTTGAAAAACTGCAGCGGTTCGCATGTGTAGCAATCACTAGTTCCATGAGAACTGCTCCCACGGCTGCTCTACAGGCAATGCTTGGGCTGCCGCCACTACACCTTATTGTGCGAGAGGAGGCGGCCCTGGCTGCCTTTAGGCTTAATATTGCAGGGACCCTGAGCAAAGACTCTAGAATCAAGCACACACGCATAATGGAGGATGCGATTAAGCGACAACCATTGATGGCATCACCATGTGATAGATCACCCAAACAACACTTCTTTCAAAAACATTATGACATAATACTCACAGAAGAATGGTGTGACTACTCAGGCCCGAAAGAGTTGAGAGTATACACCGATGGATCAAAAACCGACTCCGGAACCGGAGCCGGTGTTTTCTCATGCGACCTAAATATAAACATATCCAGCCCGCTGGGAATGTTCAACACTGTCTACCAGGCAGAATGCGTGGGCATCATACAAGCGGCTTACGCCATAGAAGCCAGGAAAGTCACGGATACCCGAATACGTATACTCTCAGATAGCGCCTCCGTACTCCAATCCCTACAGAGAAAACATATTTCCTCGAGTTTAACACTAGAATGTCACATTGCACTAGAACGTATAACGGTATCAAACCGCAATACAGTGACACTACAATGGATAAAAGGACATAGCGAATCGCTGGGCAACGACGCAGCTGACGAACTAGCTAGGAAAGCATCTAGCATGTCAGCTTGCGGACCTGAACCTATCGTACCGATCCCCTTCAACCAATTACGCAGGTGGCTACAGGAGGCCACTCATACACAAGCGGAGATGTGGTGGTCCTCGACACCGGGATGCAGGCAGGCCAAGGAGGCTATGCCATCTCTTGATGGTAGGTTAACCAGACGTTTGCTACGTCTGGACAGGAATGGCCTGCGCCTAGTGACGGGGACTATCACAGGGCACTGCTCATTAAATAAACATTTCCATACAATAGGAATAACGGACAGTCCCCTGTGCAGGGCTTGCCTGGAGGCTGAGGAAACCGTTAAGCACGTGCTCTTTGAATGCACAGGCGTCGCACAGATTAGGATAAAAACTCTTGGTACACCCGGATCCTTCACAGATGTTCTGAACAGATTGGGAGACTTCATTGACTTCTGGAGTGAGGTGGGCTGGTTGGAGTAGGCCCCGACGGCCGATATGGCCCACGCACAATGGTCCAAATAAAGGACTAAGTGCGGAAACCATACCCTCTAACATAGAACATAGATAGCTCCATGGCCTTTTCTGTCGACTATTTGTGCCCGACAAATACATCAGACACCGTCCGAGCCGCCGGCACAATCTGTTTGCGCAACCTTCGGCCAAAACTGTCGCCAGAGCTGAATCCCCCGTGTGTCGTACTTTGAAGATGCTCAACGCCCTTCTGACTGCCAACTCTGAATGTGATATTTTTGCGGATGAATGGAGTATAATTATGCGTATATGTCTGGTGTTCTGTGAGAGAAAGTAAATTAAGTATGTTTCTACGTTAATTAATGTAATTGGTGTTGTACCGTTTTAATTAATTATAAATAAATAAATAAAGATTACATCTACAGACTGCAGAAAATGCAGTTTAACCACTTGATTGTGCATGCCAATGACTGGCAGCTAGAATATCATGAAACTGAAAAGGCTCTCTCTACCGCAATATCCTGGCTGAATAATACAACATTTAGTGCCTGCTAAAGGATTGATTGTGTATTTATGTTTTCGAAATGAATCACATTGTTATTTCATTTAAGAAGTCTCATTGAACATATCTATTTATTACTACAAAAAAAAAACATCTCCACCAAAGATTATTGCACATTATTAAGTATTTTGCAGTCCCATTTCCTAATTCCTGCCTTAAAGGATGCGCCATGAAGTTTTTCACAAGCTGAAAACTGCATACAATCCAATATATTTTCGCCATTTTCCTTTATGTATTGCATTGCTACCACATAATGTGACAATTTGAAGATCTCGAGAAACTGCAACGGTTCGCTTGTGTAGCGGTAACTAGCTGCATGAAAACTACGCCTACTGCTGCTCTACAGGCAATGCTTGGACTGCCGCCACTACACCTCTTAGTACGTGAAGAGGCGGCCCTAGCCGCCTTTAGGCTCAATCTGCAAGGAACCCTGAGCAAGGACTCTAGAGTTAAGCACACTCGCATAAAAGAGGATGCGATCAGATGACACCCAATGATGGCATCACCATGCGACAGAGCCCCGAAACAGCACTACTTTCTGAAGCATTATGATATAATACTCACAGAAGAACGGTGTGATTACTCAGGCCCACAAGAGTTGAGAGTATACACCGATGGATCAAAGACTGACTCCGGAACCGGGGTCGGAGTCTTCTCACACGATCTTAACATTAACATATCCAGCCCGCTTGGGGAATTTAACACTGTCTACCAGGCGGAGTGTGTAGGCATCATACAAGCGTGTAATGCCATAGAAGCCAGGAGAGTCACGGATACGAATATACGTATACTCTCAGACAGTGCCTCGGTGCTCCAATCATTACGGAAAAGTTACATTACCTCGAGATTAATACTAGAATGTCACGACGCACTCGAACGAGTAACGGTTGCTAACCGGAACACAGTGACACTGCAATGGATAAAAGGACACAGTGGATCACTGGGTAACGACGCAGCTGACGAACTAGCTAGGAGAGCATCCAGCACGTCCGTCTGTGGAGCTGAGCCAATCGCGCCCATTCCCTTCAACCAGTTACGCAGGTGGCTAAAGGAGTTCACCCACACACAAGCAGAGAGTTGGTGGTCCTCGACACCAGGCTGCAGGCAATCCAGGGAGGCTATGCCATCCCTGGACGGTACGCTTACCAGACGGTTATTGCGTCTGGACAGAAACGAGCTGCGCCTGGTGACGGGGACCATCACAGGACACTGCTCATTAAACAAACACTTCCACACAATAGGAATAACGGACAGTCCTCTGTGCAGGGCCTGCATGGAGGCTGAGGAGACCGTTGCGCATGTGCTCTTTGAATGCACAGGCGTTGCCCAGATTAGAACAGAAACTCTTGGAATACCCCGATCTTTCACAGATGTTATTAACAGACCCAGAGATTTGATTAACTTCTGGAGGGAGGTGGGCTGGTTGGAATAACCCCCGAAGGCCGCCATGGCTCACGCACAATGGTCCACATGAAGGACTAAGTGCGGAAACCAAATCCTTAACATAGAACATAGATGTGACAATTTGCATAACAATTAGCAGGTAGTCAGTCTGCATTGCATAATATTTGCACGAGTTTGCTTCCTAGTGTTCATATCTCCGTGTATTCCCTTTATATTCTTGGTAAATTATATTAATTTATTTACACTCTGATTTTTAATTTGCTAGACTAAAATTACTTTACACAACATGACGAAAATGACAAAAAAAATCGATTGCAACTATCATTTTGGCCTGGCAAATTAAAAATCAGAGTATAAACAGGAATGACATTGACATACAATGCTTACACCCATTTCATTTTCATACATATTTTATATGAACAATCTAAACATTCAGAGTTACACTAGAACTACCAAGGGCAAACACACAAAGGTCACGTAGGGCATTAAAAAAACCGGTCAAGAGCGAGTTGGACTCGCGCACCGAGGGTTCCGTTACGATTTCTGAAAAAGTGTGCTATTTAGAGACATTGTTTTATTTTTCCTGTAATTTTTACAAAGCTTCTATCACATAAAATAATTTCAGATTTTTCTCTTTGCAAACTTCGGAGATAAGGGGGGGGGGGGAATGGTATTTTTTTTTTAACATTTTTCATTAAAAGTCGAAAATTATGTGGCCTAAAAAAAAATAAAAAAATGTTTGAGAATGTGCAAACAATGCTCTTTCATATGATATCCCACATGCCCTAGTAGCCCCACTTTGAATTTTTGAGACCCTCTTTCAGTCCCTGTTGCAAAAAAAATGTAAACATTTTTATTTCTTTCTTATTTGCAAAATAGTTGGGTAAACGTCATCTAAAACTGTTCCAAACAAGTGATAGCATTAGTAGTTCTTGAGATATCCAGCTGTGACAGACAGACAGACAGACAGATAGACAGACAGATAGACAGACAGACAGACATACAGACGGACTGAGTCACACCATAAGGGTTCCTTTTTTAACATTTTGGTACGGAACCCTAAAAAGTAATGGCCCTAACAAAAAGGAGACTTCCATTTTATGCATCTTTTCTAAACTCATGCACCAAAAAAGAAAATCAATTCAGTTGATTTTTTCAGAAGTAGCGATGTCACCTATCAACTTTTTTATTGATCAATCTTGTCTATAGTCTGTTCCAAAAGTATCTGATGAAAATGTAAACAGAGGAGGAGGCCTATGTCTCAGTAGTGGGAACATTATCGGCTGATTATGCTACATGCTATCAGTGTGACCGTTTCTAATTGTGTAAACTTACGTATTTTCTTTTCAGCTGTTGCCAGGTGAATATACCAAAAAAATACCATGACAGTTGAAATTGTACCAATATTATACCAATATTTAGTCTACTAAAAATATGCAATCGTCATTCTTTGGAGCCTCAAATATACCAATTTAGTACTAAAAATACCAAAAACGGTCACACTGCATGCTATGCTAATGTTATTCAAACAAAAATTGCTCGAAAAAGTGTGAGATATAAAGTTGAAACCTTCATAATACAGATGAATGTGTTAATAATTCCCTTTATTGAGTGATTGTGTAACAATTAAACCTGAACAGGGTTTGTTTACACGTTTATTAAACACTTTTGGAACACACCATACCTAATGATACCACAGTTTTCATTTCTAAATACGAAAAACAATTTCCTTTCAGGAGAAGCATCTATAGAACAGATAGCGAAACAAGTGACAAGTTGCCAAGGGCCCAGTGGTCCTAACAAGGAGTATGTATATAATCTCGCAGCAGCTATGAGGGAACTCGCGCCGGATGTTGAAGATGACCATCTCTTCTCGTTGGAGGCAGCTGTAAGAAGACTAGATCCAGATTCCAAAAAGACTTGAGTGTGTTATTTTTTTTGTTATAAGTAGTCCAATCAAGAGCGTAGCTTTGGTGCTGATTTTTTGTCGTATTTGAAAGCATAAGCAATGAACAAAGCTTACTGGTTCATTTATAAGCAATAAGGAGTTGTCTACTCCTTTTGAAGATAAATTCATAATCACAAATTGTTCTGCAAAATCTTTTAATGTAAGTACAAAATATTGTTGTTATTCGTTGTTATTAATCACTATTAGGACCTTGCTACGCTCATTTTAGTTATACATAGTATTTTAGTAGAGCTGCAATGTGATTTTAAAATTGTAAATAATTATTTTTGTAAAAATATTCAATATTTTTACTAAGGCCTGTATACACTACGATTACTTAGTGCAAAAGTAAGTACACTCGCAGAACAACCTATTCCTAATTCAAATTGGTGACCGCAGATGTGAAGTCTATTTGGGCTGTGCAAGCAAACATACACCTTAAGGTGTTCCGCGAGTGTCGAATCTTGTTTACCAATGCTTTGATTTTTACACAGGTTGACTAGAGTCGTATAATATTATCGAAGTCTCATAGTTCAACAATGTTTGGTACCTATTTGTTCGTACGGCTACAGATCAAGCTATTCATTTCCAGAATAAGCTGATCTCGCATTGTATAGTATTTCCTTACAATGAGAGGTCAGTGTAAAGTGTGATTAGCAAGCTGCAGAACACGCAAAACTTTGTGTTCGAATTGGCTGTACCTATATCTTGCTAGATTCTTATCTGTAAATAAACGGTATAGGTGAAATTTTACAAAAGTTTAACATTGAAAAAATTGCCCTAAGTGGCTTTTTCCTTACCACTTACAACTAAGGGCGCTTTTAAATTAGACGCAAACGATTTTAATATGTATGAAATTGTATGAATCTGCGACCGCGATGCTGTCGTGCAACTACTAATTTTGGCTAATAGAACGCGCAATCGTATTGAACAGGCCTTACTGCTTTAGCTGTTATAGTACTAATAAGTATCTAGTTGCAATTGAGATAATTTGTTAGATTTTATATTTAGATTTAAAACTATTTATTATGCTTAATTATTTATTTTAACAAATATTAATTTATGTTTAATAGACTGTACTGAAGTACATTATATTTATTTAATATTTATTATCTTTGATTATTAAAGGTACATTATATACAGGGTGTCCGGTAAAGAATGGATAACCATGGAATAGCATATTACAGACATGATGGCCGTTCTTAAAAAAATATTTAAAAAAATCCCCACTAGTAGGTACACACGGCTACACATCAAGCTATACATTTCTAGTTTAGACTGACCTCTCATTGTAAGGAAATCCTATACAATGCGAGATCAGCTTATACTGAACATTTGATCTGTTGTCGTGCGTACATTATGATTTTTTGGAGTCTCCAAAAAATCATAATGTGCGTACATTATGATTTTTTGGAGTTAAAATATTTTTTTTTTGTATTTTTTTAAGAACGGGCATCATGTCTGTAATATGCTATTCCAAGGTTATCCATTCTTTACCGGACACCCTGTATACAACGTGTAACGTTAAATGCGCAAAACCTCTTAAGGGGTCATTGTACTCATTATTATGAACAACTTTTAGTATGGGACCAAACCTGAAATCGCGAAAAAAAATCAGCTGTTCAGTACATTTTGACGAATTTTGCGAACAGAAATGTACTGAAATGTACTGTATATGTCTACATAGCGTCGCGCTGCAAAATAGCTAAAACAAACAGGCCAACTTTGTTATGCTGGTGTGCGTGACCGCTGACGTCTTACACTCGTGACAGTCATTGTGCTTGTATTGTGTTTTTCTAGTGTGCGTGAAAATTGCGGCGAACAGTTAGACGCTATTTTTTTCGACGAGTTCACAGCTTTGACTGTCTGTCCTACCTATGAAATTGCCGTTTTGTATGAAAAAATTTAAACGAATTTTTTTCATGTATTTTTTATTTGTATTAATCGAAGTAATCACCCATGCAATCAATGCATCTTTGCCAACGCAGTGGCAGTTTATTGATGCCCTTCTTAAAGAAATCAGCTGGTCGGGAGGCAACAAATTCTTCAAAGGCGTTTTGTACTGCCTCTCGGGTATTGAATTTTTTTCCCGCCAAGAAGTTATCCAAATTCTGGAAAAAGTAGTAGTCTGTAGGCGCAAGGTCTGGTGAGTAGGGCGGATGACGGAGAGCTTCCAACCCCAGTTCTTGCAACTTGAAGACCGTCTGCTGTGCAGTATGAGGTCGCGCGTTGTCGTGCAGGAGCAGCGGAGACGAGTGATTGACCAATGCTGGTTGGAGATGTGCCAGCTTCTCCATCATTGTATTCAGTTCTTCACAGTACACATCTGCAGTAATGCTCACCCCGTTTGGTAAGAAGCTGTGAGTAATCACACCAGCGCTAGACCACCAAACAGTGACCATCACTTTTCTAGGGGTAAGTTTTCGTTTAGGGCATTGTTTAGGTGCTGAACCAGGAATCCATTTTTCATCGCAGGTAACAATGCGGTCCAAAATTCCTTCATTTCTGTGTCTGTTGAGCAGTGCAAGGCACGTCTCGACGCGTACTTCGCGCTGGCGATCATTGAGTTCGTGGGGCACCCATTTGTCAAGCTTTTTTACCTTGCCAATTTGACGCAAATGGACCAATATTGTTTTGACGCTAACGTCGAAAGCTGCTGCTAATTCAGCCGTAGATTGTGTATCATCAGCTTCCACAATCGCCTTTAATTCGTAATTGTCGACCAAAGTCTTCGGACGACCGCGAGGTTAATTTTTCAGGTCGAAATTTCCAGAACGGAAGCGAGCAAACCAATAACAGGTGGTGCGTTGGTTTGTAGTGTTAGCTCCGTAAACGTCGTTGATGTTGCGTGCCGCTTGTGCCGCGTTGCTGCCACGACGGTACTCATATTCCATAATTACTCGAATTTTTAACATATCCATGATGACGAAAAAGATTGAAATGCGATGAAAATGTAACACTAATCAATAAACAAATGACTACTTTTGGAAAAAAAAATCCATGTTTTTAAAATAAAATTAATTTGAAATTAGAATTCTTAGCCAAACAAAAATTATTTTGATTTGAAATGGCCAGTACTGCAGAACGGCAATTTCATAGGTAAAGACCTAATATTTATATATTTCATTTTAATTCTAGTAGTGAGTTGTTTGATACTCAAATTTTAAATGATTAAAATCGAAACAAAAATATTGAATAGGTGAAATGAATTGTTGAAAGCGTGGACCGTAGTTGACTGCATCTACTTATCTCCAAGTAATAATTATGTGGTTCAACGCGAGTCTATCAAACATTTACTAGTAGTTCTGCGAACAGTAGACCTCGAGAGCGCTAACTTTTTTGCAACAATTAATATAAGTAGGTACCAGTCGTCTATCGGTGCACAGTAGCGCCATCTAGTGACATTATTGTAAAGCTAACATTAATATTGGTTTTAAAGCCTCGTTTTAGAGAATTCTGATAATTATTTTCAGAATACTCTAGTTTTGTGATAAGAAGGTGGTCCCAGGACTCCCAGGTACTCTATCAATCCCTACCTAGTAGTTAAAGGGCCGATTCCACTGGTAGAAATCTAAAAGTAAGCAATTTACTGTATTTATGAGGAGCTTTATGAATTTACCGAATTTTTATGAGACGAACTTAAAGTTACTATCTTTCAAATAAAAAAATTACCTTCGAAATCGGATCTCTTAAGGCGGAGATATCTAGTAGCCCCATTTTTTGCCCTTTTTGGAGGAAGTACCCTCCAATTAAAAATCCCCGAATGAAAAAAAAAATTATAAGTCTTAAAACCTGTTTACCAAGTTTTGTCTAGATCAATTGTAAAATACGACCTGTAGAGGAGTAGCAACAAACTGACAGAGGAAAGCAAGCTTCGCTCGCTCGGTCAGTTAAGGGGGATGCGCAGTGGTAGCCCGCGAAATTATTTTTTTTTGGGTTTTTTTTTGCAATTTGCAGGGCCATGTCTGGTTGTATCTTGATCAAAATATAATACGCGATAAAAAAAACATATGTATTTACATAATTTTAACCATAAAAATCATCAATACATCTCTCCAAGTTAGATTTCGTGCAGATTCTTCGAACGAACGAAATCTAACGAATCTGCACGTTATCTAACTTAGAGAGATGTGATGCTGATTTTTTTTTTATCGTGTGGATGAGATCCTGGTGTGGATGACGGGTCTGTCAAACTTTTACTGACTAAAACCACAGGGTGTTCAACGGCTACCTTTAGCTGGGGTGCTGGAGTGCTTGCGTCACGCTCCCCCGGTTAGGTGTTGGCCCGCATGAATTCATGCGGGCCCCGTCACCCTCAGCGGCCATATAGGGCCACAATTCCACTATAGAGAGGCGCGCGCGGAATACGGCGCGCCGCCGTCTCGGCCCTCCCTAAGGCTGCCTGTCCACCGGAGCGGAGCGAGGCTACGGAGCGGAGAAACGGAGAAATATTAACCAATAGGAGCGCGAGCGGACGGCGGAGTGGAGCGGACTTAAGATTCTATTGGTTAATATTTCTCCGTTTCTCCGCTCCGCAGCCTCACTCCGCTCCCGTGGACAGGCAGCCTAAGGCGGTCGAGAATCGTTCCGCGCCCTCTGGCGCTTGGTGCGTCTGCTACGCATTGGAAGGGAAGTTACATCCTCCCTCTCCCTTTCCGCCGCCTCCTTCGCGACCATCACTTCCTCGCAGAACGAGGCGATGGTGTCCTACGCGCTCTTACTTCCGACCATGGACTGGACCATGTCCGGAAGCGAGAGAGTATCCAGCAGCGACGAGGTCACGGCGTTGCACTGCCCAAGCAGGGCATTCCTCAAGGGTGTGCACCGTCGTTAATAAAACTGCTGAGTGCTGCTAAACGCTAGCTTGCAAAAACTTTAAGCGCCTATTATATTAAATTCCTTGCATAACAGAGTATTGCTAGCAGTAGGTACATGCAGGCAATTATGGACTAAAAGTTTAATGTGGTGATTTGGTGAAGATACTTTAAACTTTAGGCTTTTTTTTTTACTCGTTGATCCTAAATACATTCATAAACTCACGCCTTGTTCCCAATGGGGGTAGGCAGAAACTACAGAACGCCACCTGCTAATCGATCCTTACATAGGTCCTTTTGCCTAGTTTACGTCCATACACACTAAATAATGTATTCAAATATGTATTTCGTAATAAAATATCAACGGCTTAATTATCGTAGCAGAATTTCGCTTTTAGGCACCAGAATACCATTAAAAATATCTTAAAACTACTGATTTAAAAAATAATGTGGTACCATTTAAATACTACTGGCCTGATGGGAACAGACCGAGATGTGTAACGAAGATAATTTTTCTTTCATTTATTAATATGCGTTAGTTTTTAAGTTCCTAAGTAGGACAAACACGTGATACCTCTTCTAATTATAATTATCAAGTTTTAAACTTGAAACGTACATTTAAATAAATAACTGAAGTTGAACACAGCTATTTCCTTATTCAGCCGGAAAAAACACCAACAATTATTTTGTGATATATTTTTGTTGTAATTTAAGGCAAAATAATTGCCTGTTCTCATTTCCCTGATGCTTATCCAATAGTTTTTTTTTTAAATATTTTTGTATGTATTACGTATTATTTTTGGTCTGTACGCAATTTAACGTGCAACCATTTTCGACATAAAGGTGTCATTGAATTCGTCTCAGTCACGCGAATAAAAATACAATGGTACATAACAATACTAAAATGTCGGTAGAAAATGTATGTTTTTGTGCATAAGCTACATATTCTACATCTGATTTCGTAACTATCATTAGTTGTACAATCAAGTAATGGCAAATTGTATAACAGCTGGTTACCTAAATGAATTAATAATTTAAAAGCCAATTAATTAAAACACCAACGTTTTTATACTGTCATTTGTATTTGACTTTCATTTAAATGTGCAACATTGAAATACCTTAGTAATTAATGTACTTATTTAATTAATAAAGTAGGTAATTCATTTTACTTTGTAAGAAAAGCACTGTGATATGTATGTAATTATTATTATTATTTGACTTTTCTGAAATATAATTTCATCAAAGATTTCTGTGTTTCTTTTATTTGTAAAGAGTATCAATAAAATTCAAATATTATAAACAGTAAATTTATTATGAAAATATTTGGTTCGAAGGCTCACTAGCTTATTATCTCTGAAGTATTTGTATGGGAATTGTAACATTATTATATGGAACAAGTTATTAATAGTAGTTGATTTAATGACATCATAGAATTGTACCTATTGATAAACTAAGGCACGTTTACGGAAAATTTACAGGATGTATCAAGTATTAATTAATTAAGTAAACAAATAATAATAGTAACAAAATATATAACGTTAATAGCACAACTATTAAAATTCTCTTATATACTAGTTATTCACATAAAATATTATTTGTTATAAAACAGTTTGAATTTGGCAGATAGGGCGTGTCACATGGCACTTAGTATTATCAGCTAGTGATAACCCAACCAATGCATTGCGATAAAAAACAGAGGAAGACTGGCCTTAATTATTTTAGATATAAATAAATCTATCGGTTTATTCCTTTGCGATATAAAGAAATATCTACATATCAAAAGATTATAGAAATGACGTCATGCTTCTTTTAATCTTTGGCTGTCCTGCATTATTTGCAGTATATTCAATATCACATCAATGTTATAATATATCGCTACTATTTGTCCTTCTTGCGACCTAGCAACTTGTCTAAGAAACTGCGTTTTCTCTTCACTTTTTTCTGTATTTTACTCGTATTCTCCATGTTATCACCCTCCGCAGTCAATTTCTGTATTAGTTCAGGTGTATTTAAATCTACGAATTTGTTGTCTAAAGGTTTTTTGGCAGACTCTTTACTTAATTGCCTTTGAATTGTCGACAGCTCCGGCACTTGATCTTGTTTCTCATCTAGTTCGGATTGTGATGTTTTTGATTCACTTTCCTTTGCTGTACCGGCTTCCGCACTCAATGATTGGGGTCCATTTTGTATGACCTCTGCTTTAACTTCGACGGCATTGTTCTCGGATTTTTCCACAGAATTTTCACTTAGAACAGCCGGTGCCACTTCACCATTTTGTTTCTTCTCAAACACGTCATCATCCCCTTTTTCATTTTTGTTGTTTTTATCGCCACTATCAATACTGTCGGCCACACTAGAATTAGATTTAGGAACAGACGCGACCACCCTGGGCTTGGTGGGAGGTAACTGCCAGTCGACTGGCTTCCGTTGAGGAGAATATCTCTTCAGTATCTCCTCAAACAACTTTTGTTGATCCACTTTATTGGGTGGCTCATGCGTCAAGCTCTGATGTCTCACTCTTTCTGGATCTTGGTTCTCCTTACCACTGCCTTCTTCATCGGCGGGTCCTAGATCAACAACCACTCGACGCACCGGTGTCGGCGTTGAGTAGGGCTCCGCGAACGGGAACTTGTATAAATTGGGGCTCTCAATTTTATATTTTAAAGGCGAAGTGTTAGTGTTAGCCGGCATCGAAGCCCGCGTCCCGGAGCGGTTGAAGGGACTGGTACTACCTGGCTCGTGTAGGTTCGACGTCATGAAGTCTCGCCGCATTTTGGACAGGCGGCGCGTCCGCTCGGTCATGGTGTGTCTGTACTCCACATCGTCGCTCTGGTTCAACTCCGAGGTGAAGTTGTCGGAGTACTTCCTGGGTCGGAAGTCGAAGACCCGTTCGTCGGTGCGTGATTCGCGCATGCTGGAATAGCCGGGCGTGTTGCGCTTGAAGTTGGCGGTGGTCTTGCCGTGGTTGGAGGTGACGATGGGCTCGACCTCGCGATAGGAGGCGGGCGTGGGCGACGCGGGCGGCAGGAACACGGTGTCGTGCTTGCCGAACACTTCGCGGCGCTGACTGAACTGCTCCTCGCCGATCATTTCCCGCGACTTTACACTCATGGTAGGCGATTTAGCCGCCATTTCCGTTCAATTACAAACCGCAACACTTTGTTATTGATACTATTTTCCTGTAAACACTGTATTTCTATTTTTGTACGACGCACATTATGAGTTCACCGGTAACATCGCGCCTACAGTACACGTCTATATGTTAAATTGGACAATAAAGGTGGCACGGTCGTCCGTATAAGGCGAGCCGTTCGCGATATGTGTCGAGTGATCAATAGAGTGGATGCGATAAGATACGAACGTCGTGTAGCGCGCCACTTTAGCTATTTCTTTATCTTTCAGCAGTCGAAACAGTTGAGTAAATATAACCGACTGAACACAATCGTGTACGTAATTAATAGCGAACCGAGTGAAAGCGCGCAAGGCGGCGACCGATCGCCGACCGCCTCATTATATAATGAATATTAAAACAAATGTCCCAAATTCGATAGCACCATTTTACACTGCATTGTGTTAATATTTATTAAACACTCGTTTATTTTTGGAAGCACTTCTGTTAATAATAATGTCAATATTTACTTGAGATTTGACCTTTATCACTAATAATTCACAGTCATTAGATAATTGGTAACTGAATAGAAACCCGATTCTCACAAACAACGAGATTATTGTTGCAACTATATCTTACAACAGATAACATAGATTATTCTCAGTAGAGCACGATTGGGATTGTAACAGGTATTGCTCTCGTGTAGAGACCAGAATCGAATGCACTTTGATGTGTCTGTATTCACCTACTCATACGAGTTTTGTTGGAAGAACCGTTAGAACGAAAATTGTTCACGTTGTTAGCGCTTGCGGTGAGAAATATTTGTGTGATACAATGGATTCCGAACACAATTCAGCTCTGTATCACTTTTTACCGCAACGCGAAGACGTTTTCGAATACTCTTCATGTTTCTTCGTTTTTCACTGAAAGAAGTATCACTCATCACTTGGGATTACCGCGGAATCCGTGAAATCACTTTATCTTATCTTTTTAAATAAAAAAACTTCACTTTAATCCGTCCGTGCGTAATATGTGACACAAGAAACAAACACACGTATAAGGACGAATTTATAACTCCCTTCAGTTTTGACGGGGGTTAAATATAGCTCTCCCACTAAATATAGATTTAGATAGAAGAGTTTATAGAACGATATAAGCTACTAACGAGAGACTCCGCTAAGGTGAAGTATTTACAGATCGGATTGTTTCAGACTTCCGGGATTTCGTTGCATAGATTCTATGCTTATGAATCTTGTATCTGTTGCCTCGGCTATGTCCTCTAAATATTTCTCTGCGGGAGTATCTAAACAAACACAGATGAATACCTATATTAGTATCTCTGATTCTAATGATCGATCCAAAAGGACCGTAGTTTTAGATCATGTAAATTGAAATGTAGATAATTAAATACTCAGATAGTAAATTACATACATATAGTAGTAAGTAGATACTGAGACATACAGTGCTAGCAACAATTGAATTATGTTGAAAGGCATAACACTTGTAGCGCTTACGCGTGTAGGTAGGTAGGTATAGGTACTTAGTATAAAATCCAATGATAAAACCTACAGGCAAGGTAAGTAACAAAAGATAATACACACTTACTCAACACAGATAAATCACCTAGCTACATACCTTTTAAAACAAGGTTGATTTATTCACACTTCCATTTTTGTCATAGGCTTCTAGTACCTACTTCTATGATGAAATGGCAGGCATCTACCTAATTTGCTATGGATGTACCTACGACTTGGAACTGTTTTCATGATATCAACAAACGAAAAACCTGACAAGTGCCTGTCGGACCACGCATAATGAAGGGTTCCGTAGTTGAAATGAATTTATACCAAAAAGAAACTTAACATTGTAATTCCAAAAAAAAAATTTTTATGTGATAGCATTACAAATTAACCATTTTCGGACTTTTTCCTTTACTTGTGCTGTGAGACCTTGCTTCTTGACAAATTTCATGATTCTAGGTCAACGGGAAGTACGTTTAGACCCTATAGTGTGGGTTGAGGTCCTATAGGTTTTGATTTACTTGCGCATAAATGGCCGTATTTTTTTATTTCGTTGATTTAGGAGCTTGATTTTTTTAGAACTTCAAGGGACCGTAGACCTACGTATTTGATATTAAATTCAACTTGATACCTCCACGCGTTCCTGAGAAAAAGGGTCTTGTCAGACTGACAGACAGACGGACAACGAAGTGATCCTTTAAGGGTTCTGTTTTGTCCTTTTGAGGTACTGAACCCTAAAATGACTAAATTGTATGTTAGTTAGATAGAGAGATATTTTAGCAATCAAAGCAAATACCTGCACGTTGCACAAACTTACAAACAAACGTACAAACAAACTTACGTTTTATATAATTGTTCCTCTCGTTAGTGCAGTTTTACCTTATATTTAATTGGTAGGTACACTACAATTGTTTTTAAATGCTAATAATTATAAAAGGACAAGGTCTGTCGGCTAATTAATATGAACTAGACACAGATATACATGACCTATAAATGCATATCTCTCAATGACTACCTAATTCGCACTTGTTAATCCCCATATCGCATCAAAATATCATATGTTTTGGTATTACCTATACATGTACCTACCTATCTACTGAAACACCTGTCTGTGCATTTGTATATTCAGAAAATAGGTGAGCAGGTTAACGGTTGACCTTATGGTAATTAATTGTCGACGGTTAACAAGACTCGCTACGGTCATACGGGCTAAGTAGGTACCATAAATGATCAACTTTCGCTGCGGTAATCAATAGAAAAAAAATCATTTTCTTCGCGGGAATGAAGTCTGATTCGTATAAGAATAGTAGAAAAACAAGGGGACCGGATCCCGCGGATATCCGAAAATACACCCACAAGCTTTATAAAATTAGAAATGTGATGATATTTTCTTAAATGATGACATGCTTAGGAAATACGGTTAGCACAAGTCTGTACATAAAAACAGCATTGTCTTGTTCTAATGAGGTGTGTTTAAGTCCTTAAGAACGGTACTTTGTTCATGAACAAAGATGTTATTAAACACTTATGCTAATGAAGCCCTGAACAAGATTAGAGTCGACTAGACGCCTAATTACAGTTAATTTCAGTATCCATTATTAGAATACAAAGTTAAACAACAAAGTAAGACGAATATGGAACGTAAAATAATGAAGTTATCTAAGTAATCTCTAAAACTTATTAATCAAACTGTGTTTTATCAGTTCAAAAATGTTTCTGAAAATTTTATAATTTAATCGTATACTTTCTAAACAAACGCACTAAGTTTAGAGTTCCCAAAGATAGTATGTCGGTGTTACTGGTATTTCTTTCATGTCATTGTGATTAATAATGTTTCTTTGTATGTAGGTAATGCAATGCTTGCAAAAACTTAGAGGTATGTTAACGAGTATAGGGCAAAACGATTATGCATATACTCAGTGAAACAGAATCGTTGAACCCAACCTTGCCTTGTAGTGGTTATTTGATGTATGCTAACTGTTGTTGTCGAATAGCCACATTATGTACCAAAATGCGAAGGTCGAAATCTTCACAATGCGGTGATCTCACTCGCGTTTAATTTGCATACAGATTTGGGGTTTGGCCTCTCTTGTGACCATCATGGCTGGCCGGTGACGCCTACGACCAGAAATGCTGCAATCCATTAGGCACCTAAGCATATTAGGTAGGTACTATGAAGTCTACCTACTGCATCAAGGTCAGTATCTTTCAAGATCCATAAGCTTTAAAATTGAATGCTAAAGACAGGTTTATCCAGTGTGGGTGCTAGTATAAACAGTAGCGATTAGTTTCACCGTTTTCGATTTCGAATGACTTATTAGTCATTCGACATGACATGACTTGCCAAATTTGGCAAGCCCTGCTTAGAATTATTAAAATTTATTTTGGCTGGATAGCCGGAAGAAATCGTGTCAACGATCCCTATTGATTTTTGTCATATCCTGTCTTTATACGAATACTTTTGCTATCAAGTAGCCTAGACACGATTTCTTTCTGTGATGTATGGGAAAAATATACAGATAGAGATAGATAGAGGGGTAATCTTGACTTTGTGGAAAATCGCTTGTTGCGTTGTTACGTCGTCGTCTTCGTCTAGAATGCTAGATTAGTATTTTATATTAAGGCCCTTCCCCGACCAAACGACCTTGAGTGTTCGGTCTTTCTCTGTCACAAAAAATGGAATTATTTGAATATAAAAAGAAATTATTTGAACGTCACCTATAGCAAAAGATACATGCAATCAATAATTTTAGTCACTTTTTTCAAGCAGATTTTAAAATTTACAACACATAAAAACAAATAATAACGTGCAATGGATGGGACATCGAACATTAATAATGTTATTTAAGATGTAGTTTATTACACTTAATTAATGAGTTAATAGCCTCTGTATAACGCACTATCGTAAGGTTTCGGTCGGGGTCTCAGACTAAATAAAAAACCAAGACATAGTGCTGTCAGTGACGTGATCACGTGAGGCCTCACGTTTCGGCTTTCGTAAACATGTGTGCACGTAATGACACCTCATTACGTGCACACAGTTTAATAATAATTGTAGTTTGGTGTAAATTGCATGTGACTTGTGAGCGTGTACGCACACGGCGAGGTGTAGTTTTGCTCATGCTTTACTGTATTGTTCGCAGCGGTATGTCTGGGTTTTTTATTTAGTCTCGAGGTCGGGGTAGCGCCTTAATTAATTAGTCATCTGTACTCCCATTTATAAAGAGATAAGTGCAGCTACATTCCTCAATTAAAAATCTCCAAGACTTGTTATCTAATAGTGGCTAATTAATAACAGCCGCACGGGTCAACCCATCGGTTTAAGCTACACTTGCCGGGGATGTCCGTGGACGGGTGACCATATCTACATAACGAGACTCCTCCGTGCCTCGGAAAGCATGTTAAGCCGTTCAGGCCTGTCATTCGTGGATCTTTGACGGTCGTTACGGGTCGTCAGAAGCCCGAAAGTCTGACAACCAGTCTTACCAAGGGGTATCGTATTACACAGTACCTAACTGTGTTGTAGAGGTCAGATAGGGAGTCGCTCCATGTATATTACTGGTATTCAGCTGCATCCGGTTAGACTGGAAGCCGACCCCAACATAGTTGGGAAAACGCTAGGCAGATTGTCTTGCTATCTAATAATTTTGCTGCCTAACTTTTGCCTAATCGTAACCGCAATCGATTTAATTGTTTCATCTTAACAGTTAATTTTTCTTTTTAGTTCTAAGATTAGCTATTGAAGTTACGTAATAAAATAATAATTAAGTCCGGATAGTTACGACCCCTGGCGTGCAAACTCGATTGCGGTGCAGTCGATGGAATATTTCTTTTGTCTTCGCCAGTATCGCGTGACTGTTTACAACGCCTATTTCGTAATAAGTGGAACACTCAGATCAACATTTTTTTGTTGATCTGAGGTGAAACATACAAAATGGTTTTATTTACATGATTTTTTTGTACTTTTCTATGAATTTGTGTTGATTTCATTGTTAAAGTATTGTTTTAAACGAACGAATGATGTGCCCAAATTTAAAATCTTAATAAGTGCACTTTCATACTTCTTTCTTTCCCAGTAAGACTTGCAGGTCATACAAACTTTAACTGCTATCGATACTCATCGTTAGGCAGTCAAATATTAGGTCTTTCATAGGTAACTATGAAATTGCCGTTCTGCAGTACTGGCCATTTCAAATCAAAATAATTTTTGTTTGGCTAAGAATTCTAATTTCAAATTAATTTTATTTTAAAAACATGGATTTTTTTTTCCAAAAGTAGGTAGTCATTTGTTTATTGATTAGTGTTACATTTTCATCGCATTTCAATCTTTTTCGTCATCATGGATACGTTAAAAATTCGAGTAATTATGGAATATGAGTACCGTCGTGGCAGCAACGCGGCACAAGCGGCACGCAACATCAACGACGTTTACGGAGCTAACACTACAAACCAACGCACCACCTGTTATTGGTTTGCTCGCTTCCGTTCTGGAAATTTCGACCTGAAAAATGAACCTCGCGGTCGTCCGAAGACTTTGGTCGACAATTACGAATTAAAGGCGATTGTGGAAGCTGATGATACACAATCTACGGCTGAATTAGCAGCAGCTTTCGACGTTAGCGTCAAAACAATATTGGTTCATTTGCGTCAAATTGGCAAGGTAAAGCTTGACAAATGGGTGCCCCACGAACTCAATGATCGCCAGCGCGAAGTACGCGTCGAGACGTGCCTTGCACTGCTCAACAGACACACAAATGAAGGAATTTTGAACCGCATTGTTACCTGCGATGAAAAATGGATTCTGTTTGATAACCGCAAGCGCTCAGCAAGTTGGTTGGATCCTGGTTCAGCACCTAAACAATGCCCTAAACGAAAACTTACCCCTAGAAAAGTGATGGTCACTGTTTGGTGGTCTAGCGCCGGTGTGATTCATCACAGCTTCTTACCAAACGGGGTGAGCATTACTGCAGATGTGTACTGTGAAGAACTGGACACAATGATGGAGAAGCTGGCACATCTCCAACCAGCATTGGTCAATCGCTCGTCTCCGCTGCTCCTGCACGACAACGCGCGACCTCATACTGCACAGCAGACGGTCTCCAAGTTGCAAGAACTGGGGTTGGAAGCTCTCCGTCATCCGCCCTACTCACCAGACCTTGCGCCTACAGACTACTACTTTTCCAGAATTTGGATAACTTCTTGGCGGGAAAAAAATTCAATACCCGAGAGGCAGTACAAAATGCCTTTGAAGAATTTGTTGCCTCCCGACCAGCTGATTTCTTTAAGAAGGGCATCAATAAACTGCCACTGCGTTGGCAAAGATGCATTGATTGCATGGGTGATTACTTCGATTAATACAAATAAAAAATACATGAAAAAAATTCGTTTAAATTTTTTCATACAAAACGGCAATTTCATAGGTAAAGACCTATTATGATCACATCAATGCTTTTACATACGCCACATTCTTTTATGCCTCTGGCATTTTATTTTATGATTATAAGAAACAATCAGTTTTAGTCGTTAGGTTGAGTCAAGGGCGGATCCAGGATTTATTTCTGGGAGTGGTAGACAAGTAGGAGTGGAGTGGGGGTGGTGGGTAGTATTGGGATTAATTATTTATATCAATGACATACAATAACAGCTATAAAAAATACTTGTAGGTAAGTATTAAAAGTTTAAAGAAAAAAATACACCCAAAAAAAATATCATCAATACAACAATAACTTATATTCTCTCCGGATAAGTCTGATTCCGAAATCAGACTAATCCGGAGGAAATCTAACTATGTACATATTTCTTATTGTTGATCAAGATACAACCTTACACTGACCTGCAAATTGCAAAAACGCAAGAAAATTTTAATTTCGCGGACTACTTCATCCCCTTAATAAAGATAATTTTCTATTATGTTTGTTTCACAATGCTTGTAGGTAGATTGTTAACCATTTTACTTGAACCGTCTCTTTAGGGGGTGTGTGGGGGGGGGGGCATAGCCCCTTGCCCTCCCCCTGTATCCGCTCTTGGGTAGAGTTAATATAATGCCTAAATACAGGGTGTCCCGTAAATAATGGATAATCTCTTAAGGGGTCATTGTACTCATCATTATGAACAACTTTTACTATGGGACCAAACCTGAAATCGCGAAAAAAATCAGCTGACCAGTACATTTATCTACATCAAACTCGTCAAAATGTAGGGAGCAGCTGATTTTTTTTTCGCGATTCCAGGTTTGGTCCCATAGTAAAAGTTGTTCATAATGATGAGTACGATGACCCCTTAAGAGATTATCCATTATTTACGGGACACCCTGTAGAGTGCCAGATATATCTATCTGTGTCCTGTAGGACGATAATTAAAAGCCTATGTAATGTAATGAGTCGTCAAACAGTTCTTGAAAATTATTACTACTTGAAACTTGTTAGACACTTGATTCGATCGCTTGTAGATCATGTCATCACCTGTATTAAAGCCCTATGATCCGGCGCTCGAGCCGCGTACTGAACTGAAGTAGGCTCGTGAGTGGTTGCCTCGCACATTTGGTAGGTCTTTAAACGGGCTAGGGGGCAAGTCGTCCTACTTCGAAACTGGGACCTGGGAGTAATTCCACATTTCTGATTTGATAATAGGCAACTGGGCCCACGTTAGTTTAGGTATTGGGAATTTGGGACGATTGCACTAATGAATATTCTTTATGGGTTTATTAATCCCAATGAAATGATACCGGCATTGACCTTGACCTCAGGGTCATTAACCTTAAGGTCAAGGTCAAAATTCCGAAAGTCAAGATACGTGATTTTCCTAAGGTCACTGACCTTGACCTCAGGGTCATTGACCTTGAGGTCAAGGCCAAAATTCCGAAAGTCCAATTTAGTTGGTCCGATTCGCGGTTCATCCAAAATGGTCAATTTTCTCTCTTATCCTATGTCGACGGAGCCCTGCGAAGGGCTCTTATTTCTGTGTAGAGTTTAAAGTAACCTCGCTCTTGCATCCTCGCCATGTCAAGCGAAGGGCACCCCTAGGTTAGGTTTGATTTTAATTTTGACCTTTTTCTCAAGGTCAGTAATCTTGAGGTCAAGGTCAGTAATCTTGAGGTCAAGGTCAGTGACCTTAGGAAAGTCACGGAACTATCGGAATCAGTCCTTAGTGGAATCGTGGATGGTGACTTTCGGAATGTTGACCTTGTCAATGACCTTAGGAGAATCATGGATCTTGACTTTCGGAATTTTGACCTTGACCTTAAGGTCAATGACCCTGAGGTCAAGGTCAATGCCGTATCACTTTATTGGGATTAATAAACCCCTAGAGAATATTCAGTAGTGCAATCGTAACCTATACCTAAACGAATGTGGGCCCAGTTGCCTATTATCAAATCAGAAAGGTGGAATTGGTCCCAGGTCCCAGTTTCGAAGTAGGACGACTTGCCCCTAACCCCTTTAAACATAGTAATTATGTTAATAATTTTATCACGACAAACTTAGCGAATTGCGCTAAACAATCTTACTACCTTTCCATTTATATAAAAAATAAGAAAAAAACGTCTGTTGTGTAGCTATGAGATTGATTAAACATTACTAAAATGGGCAACTTTGGGATTTTTTCTATCCAGCAAAATAAATCTAATCGTGTTATTAATAGCGATTGGCTATCTGCCAGATCCTTAGATAAGATTATATTTATATCTTTTTTTCAGAATTTTATAACACTGTTTTTTATGTTTCCCCATGGATTCAAATTGCGGTATCTGTCGGGTCATAGCGCCTTAATTGCATTTCAGTTTGTAGCGTGAAAAAGGTATTTCGATACAAGAAAAACAAAGTACATAACAAACATTGTAAAAGTACGTAAGTAGGCACGGTCAAAGTACAAAAGTATCTGTATAATTATGCAAGTCTTGAGAAATAAGTAAATATATGTTTATGAATGAAACTTGCCAATTCTTATGTAATGGGGTGTTGAGTACCTAATCTAAAAAGTAGATTTTGACACTTGGGATTTTTGAAACTTTTAAATGATGACGATGTTAAGCCGACTGCACCTAGTAGGGAAATATCACTAATACTTAGTGATTTTTACAGAAATTCTATTGATGGGCAACGGTCGGAAACAGTAGGAAAAAGATGAATTAATTCAACACAGAAGTCATATGACTGACCATTTCAGAATTATGTTATAAACACTGCACCTATCATTTTACAAGAAATCTATAAGTAATTAAGATACGTATTTATCGTGATAGCGTTGTGATATACCTACAGTTGATAAAGCCATATTATGCTTATGCAATTAGAACATTGATAAATAATTATTGCAAGATAGAAAGAAACAATAATTCTAGAATAAGCCGACATCACGTACACAAAGTAGGCAAGTATGATCATATATATTATAGATATTTTAGTCGGAGTGGGGCTCAGACTAAACTGTTCACAGCGCCGGTCTTGATTTTTATTTGGTGTGAGGGGGTGGTACCTAAGTATATGAGTCAGCTGTAACGTTTTATACAAAGGTTTTAAATTTTTTATCAGTTCAAGGTCGCGGTTTTTCACAGGAGACTTCCTTACCACGACCCTGGGGAGGACGGTAGCACGTAGTGGTCACGTGCTGCCCATACACCGCGTGAGTGCAATACTCCGTAGCGCTTTATCCAACCACGATTCGCGGCTAGCCCTTTATCCAACCACGATTCGCGTTATACTCTATAGCATTCAACCGCGATTCGCGTTATACTCTATAGCATTCAACCGCGATTCGCACTATACCGCATAGTGCTTAATCCAACCGCCATTCGGGCTATACCCTATAGCCCTTAATCCAACCACCATTGGCGCTATACCCCATATCCCTTTATCCAACCGCCGTTTTCGTCTATACCCTTTTATCCAACCGACATTCGCGCTATTATAGGCCTTTATCCAACCCCGTTTCGCTCTAGACGTTATATAGCCCTTTATCCAACCGCTATATCCTATAGTTCTATAATAACCACGATTTGAGCTTTAGGCATAAATAGTTCACTGAGGTATGAAAGAAAAGAAACATACTTTGTACAACATTTATTTGATTAAAAAAAAATTGATTAATCTATAAATTAAATACGGAAGTTCTTTAATGCTTTCCACTTCATCATGATAATAATTTGCATTTACAATGACAAATTATTCCCAAGCAATAGTACCTAAATATAATTATAATAATGAGTCCATTATTAATGCACATTCACGTTCTATAGTATATGTATTTATTTAGGTAATAGATAAATATTACTGCAGTCTTAGTACGCAAGAGATAAGATTGCCTTGTTAAAATGAGTCAATGTCATAAATAGTCCATTTTTGTTACCATCTATATTACTTCCTAAGCCGAACAACATTTAACGAATATTATATTAATAAATAACCTATGTAACATATTTGAGACTATAATTACGACCGGTATAGACTACTAATAAGTCAATGCACAAATTGACAATTCTAGTTATTAAAACTTGCAGAAAGCCGACTTGCTGTCACCGTTTACATTGTTCTATAGTTTAACCGATACAGATAGTGCAATCCACGAAGACGCGCCCCATTATTCCTCCTAACCGTTTATAGTACCTATATGTGTGTAACACACTAATTACCGTGTACTAACATAGTGTGTACCTATAACACTCAAACATTGGCGGAAGCTTGCACACATATACTACAAACGGTTAGGAGGAATAGTGGGGCGCGTCTTCGTGGATTGCACTATCTGTATCGCTCCTTAGGAATGTGCGCGGCGAGACGAAGGAGCAGTGCAGGCCGTTCATTCCTCAACGCTTACGGCGCGGCGTCTCGCTCGCCGCTCGTTTCTAAGACGCGGTACAGCGGTAACGATCAAACTATAACTAAAAATATTACTAGTAGCCATCATGCCTTAGGAATGGTAGAGATTCGCGGAGCTAAATAATATGTCGAATCACTGGTAACATTACATTCCAAGTCTATCCATCCTTGGGACCCCTTTACAGTATATCGTGTCCTCGTCCTGTTTCAATGAGTCGTGGCTCGTATATTAACGCTGAGCGTCCACTGGTCCGCGCCGGCCACAACGCACGCATGAAATCCGTTGCGTGCCGTGCGTGCGTGGACGCGGCCTTTAAATGAAGCGAGAAGTCTAAGGGCCTGTTTCATCACCTACGATTAAGTTCCTATTAACTTGGCAGATAATTTCATACAAATTCTGTTCCATTTTTGAATTTATTCGGTAAGTAATGGCTATTCGGACATCGTGAAATAGGCCCTCAGTGTACTATATACCAAGTACCTTTTACGTTATGATTAACTGTCGCTTGCGAAATCGTATAGTGCGAATTGTTGATTTTCCTTATTAGGTATTTTTCTGCGGGGTATTTGCGTAACACACTTAGAGTACCAATGGGTTTCATTTTGACAGTTCAACAATTCATTGCGTTTTTGCGTTGTTGAGCAGACAAATTTTTCGAACATATGAAGCAACAGATTATCAAAATGCTTCAAAATCATTCAGATTGTGATTGATTGATTGTGTGTTACGCAATTAGGGTGCAGTACCCAATAGCAGCTGGAAACCAAACTCGTCTATCGATTATTAATCTTCACAACACTTAAGGAATGGTTGCTTACTTTACTCACAATCAAGCTTATGATTTCGATAATATTTCTTTCATAGCGAGTTCTATTTTCAGTTGTATACAAGCAACTCTTTCTTGGAAGATCTGGTTGATTAGGTTAACTCTCTTTTGTTCTAACAACGCATTTTCCTTTATCAGTCTTTGTCTTAATTCCTGTTCCTCAGGTGTATTATTTTCTTTACTGTCCTTCGCACTTTGCGCGCCTTCTGCCTGCTTATTTTTCAAAGCAACATGACTCCTAAGTTTCACAATTTCGAACTGTTCCGAGTTGATTTTCGCTTGGAGTAAAGACTTCAGTTGTAAATATTCGGCGTTCTCAAGTTCCAGTCTCAATACTTTGAGTTCTTTTTCGGTAAGTTTTGGTTTTTCTTTAACCGGTTCTGCGGGAGGGATTTCTTGTTCGGGCGTTTCTTGTTTAGTTTCGGGCTTCGGGAATTCGAAATTGTCTTCGAATTCTGCTTCGAATATCGGTTCCGTGCTAGGAGATTCTTTCGGCTCTTGGAATGGTTCGATCGGGGTTTTAACTTCAATTGTTTCTTGTGGTGTATGTTGTTGGAATTCTGTCAGTTGTGTCGAGTGTGTTGGTTGTGAAGGCTGTGAGTTTCTTCGCGCCGGTTCTTCCTCAGGTTTGTTTTCTGGTTTTTCGTCCAAAGAGGCATGTTGCGGTTGTAAAGAGTTTGCGGGTTCCACTGATTTCTGTACTGAGCGGAGTTTTCTCTGTAATAGAAGGTTTGTATTAATTGATATTTCTTTTTTATAATAAGAATGATGTTGTGTTAAAAAAAAACCTGTTTATGTAAATTCATAATATTCATGTGCAACTTGATTAACGCCATCACAACTTGTTGAAGCAACTTTAACGTGACGAATCGAGGAATAGTGACATGACATAGAACAGACAGAATCTATCAAAATTCTTGTTACAAAAACATTTAAAGATTGTCTTCAGCATCTATCATTTCAAGCTTCACTAATTAATTCTATACGCTAATGCTAAAGATACTTTCGATTCGAAACAAGTTTGTCTTGTTTATTCGTTACGCAATTCTTTTAGGAATCCATGACGTCAATTTATTTAATGATTTTCTCAATTATCTGACACTGTGAGAATATTTTATAAATTTTATGAAAATTTTAGGTATTTAAATTATTTAAATACTAGCTTTTGCCCGCAGCTTCGCCCGCGTGGAGGTTGGAAACTATGCCAGGGGAACGTACTCCCAGGATAAAAAGTATCCATGTCCTAACTTATGTGCGTGTTATTTATTATCTATGTGCTAAATTTTATCGAAATACTCGTACTTTCCGCCATTATAGCGACAGAATTACTTTCGCATTTATAAAATTAGATATACGAATACTTCTGTCCTAAGACATAGTCAGCTAAGATAGCAATAGAAGGCAGACGAAACTCCTTTTAAATCAACGAATGCATTTTGTTATAGGAACAGGCCGATAACTGTAGGTAATTTGAAGGTCGCTTTGATGATTACACCCTTAATGAACAGTGATTTAATATTTTCGCAGTTAAATTTCCGGGATCAAACGTAATGAAGTTATTTTATTGGTAGAGCTAATATTAGTTAAGTAAATCATAGACAACCGTGATAAGAAATCAGTGTGACTCATACGACTATCATAATGACCTCTAGCAAAAAAGTAGGTAAGTACTTATGTTATTATTATTAAGTATACATAGTTACAAAATATGCTAAATAGAACATGAGGAAAACCAATATATTATGTTTCGTTTTATATTGAGATTTGAAATATTTATTTCATTTGCACAAAATAGGTACATAAACATTTTTTTTACAAAATAATGATGATGCAGCACTTGGTAAATAACAGTAATTATTTTAAAAATAGAACAGTTTACTTGAAACTGCTCTTGATCGGTTATAGATTGGCTTATTTAAAATTTCAGACAGTCATCATACTTTATAATTATGGGGTATTTTCCTCTATCCTATTACGGTGGATTCATTATTTTATTCATAATCAGCATATAATGTTCCCACTGTTAACAATTTTATGTATGTGCGTCACTTAATTTCAGGTGAATAAACAGTTTTTCTTTCTTTTTCTTTCACTGCTGGGACACAGGTCACACAGGCCTCCTCTCTTCGAGAGGTAGTGGGCTGTAATCTACCACGCCGGCCCGGTGTGGGAAGGTAGATGTCACAAGTCTTCGAAGTTTTGGTTCTAGGACATGCCGGTTTCCTCACGATGTTTCCTTCACCGTTTTGAGAGTAGTGGTGATGAAATTATTTACACAAAGTAAATCGCCTGGCTAGCTTCGAACCCACGATTCGTAAGTCGGGGCCGTTACTACTGTGCCACCACTGCTCTCATTATCTGATTATAGGAACTAAAACATACGTTTTTACATTTAGGAGCAGTAATACTTCAGTAAAAGTAAAGATGGACGGATTGTGTGAGGGAGAAAAGGGAACATCATGGATGAAGAAATATATTGCGCCAAGTCAAGTAACATAGGACAAGAACAGACAGACGAAGTTCTAATTAAGATAACTTACGTAAGGTATGGAATACATTGCACAAACTCTAAATAATACCACATTCGGACACTGGAAAACATTTGGTACTGGTTAGTTAATTAAGCATTTCAAAATGAGGAAGCTGTATTTTCCCTGTAACGCAAATGAGTCGAGTATTGTTTATTTGATTTAGGTCATACCGCTGCCAAGCTCAAATATTACAGGGCTTGCTAGATCTTGCGAAAATGTCATGCTTACTTAAATGTCTCACTGATGGCGGCGCGTGTGTTGAGTCATTCGGTTCTCTACAAAATAGTTGGGCTGGATGGTGCTGATCCACGCATCATGTACGTGAACGGGCGCCGTCCGTTGAGACTGGTCATCTCTTAACTGCCAGGGCTTGTTTTTAATCTTATATTTTGAATTGTTTTAACTTTTTTAAATTATTCTCACATGTCACAAAGCAACAAGAATAATTTACACAGGATTTTGTAATATCTTGATTTAAAAGAGTGTCCTTGGAGTTTCTTGCAAGTTCATCTCCATAGAGATCTACTTTTTGGAATGGACAACTAGCTTCAACTTTCTGACTAACTGACCGACTATTCGTTAATTCAAAAGTGCATGTAATTATTGGTTTAATTGAAATAAATGCTTTCCGCCTTATTACAAAACAAGGTTCATCTTCAAACCAAGGTTTAAACCATGGACCCTTTTTTGAATTTCGAATTTTATTCCGACACATTAAGATGTCAGTTTTACAAAACTGACAATTTAGTACTGGACTAAGTTGTCAGTTTTGTATAGAGAACTGTATTTCTATCACAGCTAGGTTCTTATTACAAAAACGGCTCGATGGTTTAAACCATGGCAGAAGAAAAACCTCGTTTTGTAATAAGGCCGTTTGAGTTTGAATGACCACACATTGGGTCCCGAAATATAGCAAACATCGCGGTGAGCCCCGTAGAAGATTGTGATATAAATTATATGAACTGGACTAGACATATCTTCTAGTAGTTAAAGACTGGCCCCAGAAATTAATAGAAATAGAGACGTGGAACGTGGGAAGGCGGACTTAAGCCGCAAATTCGGAGCGGTGTTGCTTGCGACCGTATAATTATGTATTGTGTCTGTTTGCAATGTCAAAATATAACAGCTTTTTACTAAATGCATATGAAAGTCTAAACGGTACCTATAACAAAAAAAAAAAAAAAATTTTTTTGCCTGTCTGTCTGTTCCGTCTAATCTCCGAAGTGGCTGAACCGATTTTGACGAGACTCACTGGCAGATCGCTGATGTTATAAGAAGTAACTTAGTAACTTTTATTTTAGAATTAGGGTTTTAATGTTTTGCTGGGGAGCAAAACATTAAAACCCATAAAATTATGAACAAAATCCGATTCAAATATAAGTATTGACATCCACGCGGCCAAAGTCGCGGGCAACAGCTATCATCAATACAACTTTCTAAGTTAAAATTGGCCTGAAATGAAATAAGTCATTCAATAGGGTAATATCAATTGCGATTCACCGTGGGGGAGTACGTTGTTATAAACTGTATTACTTAGGGACAGTTGTCCTCGTTTTCCGTTTACAATATTATAATAAGCCGATTTGAGAGGGAATAATTAGATGATTTAACTTTTCAAATACTACAAAACAAAACTGTGGGTAAAATGTCTCACACATTCGAATTGTTGTTTACTTCATTTTTTATTTAAATGTCCAAACGCCTGATGGAAAATTCACATCTAATTGGCTCGTTGCTTTTATTCATTTATTTTGTCCTACTAATATTATAATTGTGAAAGTTTGTGAAGATGTTTGTTACTCAATCACGCAAAAACGGTTGAACGGATTTGGATGACATTTGGCACACAGATAGTTAATAACCTGGATTAACACATAGGATACTTTTTATCCCGGTAGTAGGTTCCCGTGGGATAATTTCCGACATCCACGCGGGCGAAGCCGGCGGCAACCGCTAGTTTATTATTAGTTTGTGTTGTCCCGCTGCAGGCCAAAGGTCTCCCTTTCCTCTTTCCACTTTTCCCACGTGCCAATCCTGGAGTCCAGCTCATCCCGCCATCTGTTTCCGGGCCTGCCGCGTAGTCTGTTCGTGCTATTTGGGATCCATTGAGCGGTGGTTTTATTGCTGCTCTGACATGCGAAAGATGTGACCAGACCAATTCCACTTTAGTCCAGTATCTGTACGGCCAGCGTCCGCTCTGTGTTTTGCTATACCGATTTGCAGTTGCAGTGGCTTACAGTGTTCAAGGCAAGCGCATATTAGTCGCACAGAGCGCAGCGCATCGCATTCCAATACAAAAAAGTCGGGATTGCCTGTTTATTATGTATTAACACAGCCATCTCAAGATGATCTCAAGTTTCAAGTGTCACAGTTTTTAATTTTAAATACAGAGCCATCTACTAGATGGCTCTGTATTAAATATTAGTTTGGGGAATTTCGAGTAATACGTCTATATATTTTACTATCTTCGACTTACGGAGTCTGATTTTGTTAAAATCCGAGTTGTAGATTTGAACGAGTTACAAAGTCAAAAAAAGTCAAGAGAGAAATTCTGGACTTACTGAGGATTACTACTCAATGAGGTTCGACTTATCGAGATTCAACTGAAATATGAACGCGCGTTACAATTTCTACCAATCAACTCCTACCGGAAGCCGCGTTAAAGATCTTCGTTCCAAAAAGTTCGGTGTGGCCCGCCTGTAGTGCAAAATTCAAATTCATGCAAATTGTACGAAAGTGTAAAAAATCCTTTTTCATGAAGGATTTGCTATGTGTCGCGGCCTGCACATCAAGCTACTAAAATCTGTTAAATTTCTTTAATAGATTTTCATCTTTATCGCTAAAGCATTAGGTTCAACGTTGATTGGGAAAATTTGACAGTTTCGGCCGGCTTGATGTGCTGGCGTCTGCACGTTAACCTTTACAGCTGCGTTCGCAGTCAACCAGTATTACCAAGTGGTATCGTTCTACCTAGTAACTAGGATGTGGAGATCAGTTAGGCAGACCTAGTTCCTCCTCTCTCAAGTAAAATACTGGTCCTGCATCCGGATATACTGGAAGCCGAATCGAACATAGCTGGGAAAAGGCTAGGCAGATGATGATCTTACCTTTAGCTGTGTAACAATTCTCTGCGCCTCCCACAGTTGTTGATCTCTGGCTGGAGTGATGAAGCCTGCGTGCATTTCAGCATGGATTTGATTCAGTAAGGACTCTTGTTTACGAAGCTCCAGGCTGATCTCTGGTGCCGCTTCTGGGAAGTCTGGAGGAATTGACGCGAGAGGTGGAACATATCTGTAAGAGAAAAAGCATAGGGTTAGGGGGTTAAACAAAGAATTGTTCCATATGGGTCAGTTTTTTTGGCTTACTTCTTCACGCAATGTTTCATTTACAAAACTGAGTTCAATTTTGATACTTTTAGCTCACAACCATTCTATATAACAATTTCTAAGTTATTTTTCTTACTGTCAACTACCCTATAGACAGTGATATTTTTTGTTTTGTGTTTCAACCTTTTATCGGAATCGTATGAAGTCAGTCTTACACTTTTTATCCACCACACCGGGAAGGGACATCAACGAGAAAAAGATGACGGCGCCGAAGTAGCGATAGTACACCTACTGTGGCCGAATAATCTCGCTCGTTGACATCCCGTTCCCGGTGCGGTGGACAAACACTCTGAGCCTGTAGCCGAGCTAGCTAGGGACTAGTCCGAGTCCATCACTGATTTAGTTGCCAACGGCGGATTCTTTTTGAATTCTCGTTTTTTTCTCTCTCTCGTTTCATTGCTAGGCTCTCGTTTGACCACTATCTCACCCGATGGTAAACGGCGATGTGCTCGACGATGGGGCCTGCTTACAATAATATTCGACTATCCATTCAACTGAGCAGTGGTGGCCCAGTGGTATGGGCCGCGACCCAGACAGGCGCTTTACTTTGTGCAAATTGTTTTATCACCACTGCTCTCAAAACGGTCAAAGAAAAACAAACAAGTTACTGCGTAATTGGTTGTAAGACTTTCGGGCTTCTGACGACCCCTAACGACTGTCAAAGATCCACGAATGACAGCCGGTACCAACGGCGTTACGTGCTTTCCGAAGCACGGAGGAGTCTCGGTAT
This sequence comes from Cosmia trapezina, assembly GCA_905163495.3. Taxonomy (NCBI): domain Eukaryota; kingdom Metazoa; phylum Arthropoda; class Insecta; order Lepidoptera; family Noctuidae; genus Cosmia; species Cosmia trapezina. Next base: position 14,647,097 of record LR991042.1, read on the forward strand.
AGCTTACCTAATCTATCGACCCGTGCGACTGTTATTAATAAGCAACGAGCCCCGTCACGGTTTAAAGTAATACTTACTTAGTCAACTGGACATCAGGGAATAGTTTATCGGCCTTAGAGATAAGGTAAGTGAGTAGATTCAACGGCATGTTGAGCGCAGGACACATGGCAGTCGCTATCGTTTGAATGTTCGCGTGATTCGCCTGGAAACAGAAAATACAATTCTGTGTTAAAGTAATGTACCGAGTAGAGTTACAACTTATAATGGATATAATACTAAGGTACTTCTTCCAAATAGGTTGTCCAGCAAGATGTGAAATATACAGGGTCAGATTAAATTAGCTAGCGAAACCCCGCAGACGTGATGGGTGTATCAATATCTAAACATGATAAAGCAAAAATAAATTAATTTGATGTTTTGTTTTGGGGTCGTCATCCGTGGTGTAGTTGAAATATCAGTATATAAAAACCGGACAAGTGCGTGTCGGACTACGCACACTATCAATCGGGTTCCGTAGCTAGTATGAAATTATCCCAAGAACAAACTTAACATTATAGTTGAAAGACATGTTCTCCCATACCATTCCAAAAGTAAATGTAAGTTTGTGCTCACAATATTGAGAGATTTACAATGTTATTTTAAGACCACAAACTTCTTATAGGTTTTCCTGTAATCTACAGGTATAGAACTATTTTCTGTATTTTTTAAAATATATTTGAGACCTTTATAATAAAGCCCTTTCATTTGATCTGTCACACGGTACAGTTTGCAAAACATTTTTTTTAAATTTTCTAGTTTGATCCCTAAAAGTGACCCCCATATTCAAAATTCATTTATTTACTTTAACTTTACGTGTTTGGGTTACAGAAATCCATATGTGTACCAAATTTCAACTTAATCGGTCCATTAGATACGGAGCAAATTGGCTGTGACAGACGGACAGACAGACAGACACACGAGTGATCCTATAAGGGTTCCGTTTTTTCCTTCTGAGGTACGGAACCCTAAAAATCGTTATTTTTCCTAAACACGTAAACAACAACAAAAAAAAAAAATGATTTCTCAACTCATACTTCAAGTAACAACTGTAGCGGTCGTCGACCTCCAAAAAAATCATCAAATCTTTTTTATTTTGTCGTGTTTAGATAACGATACCCTCACGTCTGCGGAGTTTCGCTACCCTGTATTGTTAATAATTGCTCAGAATTGCTGTATAGATTTTCGCAAAGTGTTTGAATTGGCTATGTTTTACTTACCTGGTTGTTTCGGAGTTGCCAGACTTGTTTCGTGCTCGAACCATAGATTACGAGCTCGGAGTCTTAAGAGCAGGCTACTTGGGAGCGAAACGAATTGAAGCTAAGTTTGTTTCGCTTCGTTCCGCGTCTATTCATACGTCCATTTTCGTTTAGCTTGTGTGAACCGAAATATGAAAAGACGCGGAATTTCGCTCCCAGTGTGGCCTGCGCTTTACTCGCAACATTCATAAAATGTTTAATAGTTAAAAAAAAGGTGTCCACCTGTTCGTTAGCCACAACGCAGGCAAAATGCGTCATGAGCCAGCCCAGCAGACTGTAGTTAGGCGGCGGCAGCTTGGCTATGAGGGACAGCATGGTTGCTTCGCGCTGGGGCTCGGCGATAGCTGTTGCTTGTTCGAACTGACCGTGTAGCTCTTGGGTTAGTATAGAGTCCGGGAGTTCGCTGGAATTTTGTTAAATAGTTTAGACAACAATTAAATGGGCATTGCAACATTTTACTCATTTTCCAATAGCAGCAGCACATAGTACCTATAGCTGGCCTTCGAGTAATTATGCTCTTAGTTTGACAGATCTCTTATTAACCAACGAATTTTGCAGTCCATAAAGGCTCATTTTCATGGGTCGATAGGGCTCGTTTGCGGGGTGCAGGATATTTCAGTAAAGCATGCCACAGGGCCCTTTTCATTAGTCGATAGGGAACGATTGCAGTATACAGAGAACCTGCACCACGCGTTTGGCAGTTGCTTTGAAGGGTCATTTTCATTGGGTGTGTCTCCCCGCACGCTTTTTACCGACCGATGAATTTCATTGGTCGCTACGACCGATACGGGGATTCCCTGCAGACGGTGTACCGACCACATTATCGTCTTGCGACTTTCATCAGTCTTTACTCCGCCTGCGGGGAGTCCCCCATGCTGCGACCAAGTTATGGACTAATGAAATGAGCCATAAGGACTGTAATGTCGTAATGGCCTCACCGCTCATGCATGAGGTTGTAGGTTCAAATCCGGGCAAGTACCAATGTGACTTTTTCAATTCATATGGACTTAATCGGCCTTATTACAAAACGAGGTTTTTCTTCTGTCATGGTTTAAACCATCGAGCCAGTTTTTGTAACAAGAATCTAGCTGTGATAGAAATACAGTTATATAAACAAAACTGACAACTTAGTCCGGTACTAAGTTGTCAGTTTTGTAAAACTGACGTCTTAATGTGTCGGAATAAAGTTCGAAATTGAAAACCTGGGTTTGAGGATGAACCTTGTTTTGTAATAAGACGGTCTGAGTTTATCTTGGACATTACTGACATCGGTGAAGGAAAACATCGTCAGGAGTACCTGGACTTATAGTTAATATAGGTCTAAACTCATCAACCCGTCTTCAGCAAGCGTGGTGCTCAATATTCGTTCCTTCTCTGTGTGAGAAAAGGCCTTTGCCCTGCGTGTGACAGTAACGGGCTGGTATAATTAAAGACTCAGTTCAAAACTTTATAGGGCCAGTTAGTCAAAGTCAAATCATTTATTTCAAACTAGCTGACCCGACAGACGTTGTCCTGTCTTAGCTATGAATATTCTAATGTAAACGCGTGAAGTTAAAATAGTCGTTAAGTTTTGTGAAATTTTCCAATTTTCTGCGAAATTTTCAGAATTTTTTCTTTTATAAGAACCTTCTCCTGACAATAATAAACGCAACAAAAAAAGAATTAGCGAAATCGTTTCATCCGTTCACGCGTGATGCGATGACCAAGAGAAATAGGGATTCATTTTTGACTCCTATCGAGAGTTTATTTAATAAAAACACACACATAGCAAACTGTTTGTTTGACCAGGAACAGTTATTTGAAGCCCATACAAATAATTGTTCAGGCGGGAATTAAACGTAATACTGCGTGAACCTTGCCGTCATTTTGACGGAATATACCGGCGAAATTTCAGTAAATTACAAGTAGTAGTAAAAAAAAGATTACTCTCATTTTGGGATTCGATGCAGTTTGGTTTATTTATAAGTGATTTTTTTTTTTGGGAAATGACATCTCGCAGGTCAATATGTAGGTTGTCGGCTGCTTGCTTAACCGGACTTTTCTGTGGGTGCCTCTATAAATTATGGCCTCTGGCTAGGGCATAAAACTTAAAAACTAAGCGACCATTCGCTAAGTGCACCTCCTGTGGGGAACGGACCTCGGCTTAAGGCGTCGCTGGGGAGGACAGCAAGAGACAGGCTGGATATATAATGAGTGACATTTTATCTTACCTTATAAAGCATTTAAGCATAGAGCAAGCCACAGCAACGTCCCAGTGATATGGGAAGGTAGGTCCTCGATCAGTGAAGAGTTTCTTTAGCTGCTGTAGTTTTATCTTGTCGGGTTCTTGTCGATAGATCTGGTTTGACTTTAGACCGTGCGCCTGAAAAAGTAATAAGAGCATTGATGATCAATTGAGTAGTGGTATTGGCTAATTAGAATCGATAAAGGGGAGGTATTGGTCGAACAATATTTACCAACAACTGAGCTGTTTTTACGTGTTAGCTATGTCTGTCCAAGCGTTGTTGGTTCACGTTGCGATGTGGCAAGATGCTTATTCATCGAAGTTTTTAAAGTCTGTTTTTTTAATCTCGGGAGACTAAATTGACAAATGCAAATGTCAAACTGACTTACTTACATTTTATTTTAATGGAATATATCAGTTTGACATTTGCACTCGTCAATTTAGTCTCCGAGATTAAAAATCACAGACTTTAGGTGAAAAGAAAATGCCGCGATGCGTTGCAGCGGGGTAGGATGGAGGAAGATTTTTCTATCACCAAGTTTATAAGTGAAAAGGCTTTAGGCCTTACATTAAAAAATAATAGACTGGAAAAAACAATATACCTACAACACATAATTTGCCATTTATAATGCAACGTTTACACTTTGTTTAGTCAACAAATTTTAAGATGAATGCGCAGTGGTAGCCCGCGAAATTATTTTATTTTTTTTTGCAATTTGCAGGTCAAGTTGCAAAACACGCATGAAAATTAGAATTTCGCGGGCTACTTTAGCGCATAAACAAGATTTTGTGTTATGTTTGTACGATTTTGTATGTGTCTACGATTTGCACTTCTTCCCACTTCCACAATGCTGCAAAACTGCTGGTCACTAGTATAATTATTATAGTTATCTTCCGAAATTGGAATCCTGCATCAAGATTCAAACATTGTGTGTGTGGGGTTTTCAACAATGCATGAGTTTAATCGGCTCACGAACCGTATATCCTTCTAACTATAGTACGAACATAGTAGCTAGTGTAGCTACTATGTTCGTCCGTTTTACACAATATCTTTGAATTGAATACAAACAAAGAAGGAAGTCTGCTGCATTAATGACAGTGGTATTAACAAAACTTTGAATAATATTATTGTAAGTGTCTTTACACACGTTCCGGCTACCGGGTAAGTAGTGCCGTTTACCCGGTTGCAAAATATATGGCACGTGCGGGAACGTATAATTTTCCCGGTTGTCCACCGGGTACTCGAAAACCAAGGGCCTATAGATAATAAAACCACAGGCGACAACTTTTTTTCATAGTTTTTTGCTTTATTAAACAGTAGCATAATCAATCTGCTTAAAATGTTCCCACTACTGGGTCACAGGCCTCTATGAGAGAGGGAGCGTGCCGTAATCCACTACGGCGGCCCAGTGGGGGTTGGTGGATGTCATCATGTGACCTGCCTTGGAATTTTCGGTTCTAGGACATACCGGTTTCCTCACGATGTTTTCCTTTACCGTTTTGAGAGTGGTTGATGAAATAAATTACACAAAGTAAAGCGCCTGTCTGGGTTCGTTCGAACTAACTCGACTCGTATGTCGGGGCCACCACAATTACCACTGGGCCACCACTGCTCTAAACAGTATCTGTCGTGAAAATGTGACAATATGTCTTATTGTCACTTATGTTAAATAGGGTTCAGACTGTGTTAAAAGACACAGACTACTTCTATAATAGACTCATATACATCATAGTCATAATAAATAACCGTATATATAGATCTGTTGAGATAAATTACCTTCGCGACGAACCATTGAGACTGTCACTCAAAATTACCGTTTGAAGTACTTAACTGGGTCAACTCTGCACAACCTTCGTACGGGAAATAATGACCCGGTATTTGAAAGCCTATCCTATTTAGTCTGTTGCTAAATCTTATGACGACTTATGTATGATTGGTCGTCGTTATTGTGGGAGGAAGCGTTAAGGTAGCCCGCGAAATTCAAATTTTCTTACGATTTTTGCAATTTGCAGCTGTCTGGGTGTTTAGATATTGTAGATTAAAGTGTGATTCTCGACCGTAACAAACATGTATTTTACAGAATTATAATCATTAGAATCAGTAATTTAAACTCCATCATAACAGGTTAAACGCCACGCCGGTCACCGGTGACCACGAACAATTAATTTTCTATTGTGTCTATTGTCTCGCAGCTAACGTCTTCAAGTTAGTATAATCCTCAAATGTCAAGATTTCATGAAATAGTCATTCATTAGGGTTACATATATGAATTTACAGAGTTGTATCGATGATTTTAATGATTATCTATTTAAATAAAAAGAGAAGTCCTGACTGATTGAAATTTTGCACAGAGGTTTTCTTTATAACCTTTCAACTCGGTGGATTTCGACATTCTGCTTGGTATCCTCAAATCTATCAATCTCTCTTCTTCAGCTTTAGCTTGGTTTAGTTCTTATCTTCGGGGACGCTCTCAGTGTGTTCGCCTGGAGGAGTCTTTCTCTGATTGGTGTAGCCTCACTGAGGGTGTTCCTCAGGGTAGCGTTCTCTCTCCTCTTCTTTTTTCAATTTTCATCAACTTTGTTACCAGAGTAATCTCCTCTAGTTTTCATCTCTACGCAGACGACTTGCAGATTTACCGACATTTTACTGTAGCTGACGCGGTTTCCGCAATTGCTGCTATGAATCATGACTTGGCCTGCATCAGCGGATGGGATAAGTCGTTTGGTCTGCAAATTAATCCAACTAAATCTCAGGCCATGATTATAGGCAGCAGATTCGTTCGCAGTGCGGCTGATGTTACATCTCTGATGCCTTTATATCTCGATGGTGTTCGCATTGACTATACCGAAACCGCCAAAGATCTGGGCGTAATTATTGACTCCAATGTCTCGTGGCGTGCTCAAGTCAATGAGGTCAGTCGAAAGGTTCATTTCTCCTTTCATTCGCTGAAAAGCCTTCAAAGTCTCCTGCCCTTGAAGACTAAAATCTCTTTGGCACAAACGCTTATTCAGCCGATTATTCAGCGAAGCCGCGCGGGAAGTGCTAGTAATTCTATAAAAATACAGATTTTTACGGTCGCGAATTAGATCAACATCAACCTGATAAAGATTTGCAAATTGCAAAACACGTAAAAAAAAATAATTTGGCGGTCTACCTTGGCGCTTTTGCCCTAATCAATCACAAGAGCTAATATTATTCTGATTTGACAGCAGATTCTTCTAATCGGAGACTCACCGGAATCTGGGGAGTTTGTCTTCGAAATATTTGACTCACTGGGAATCCCGAATTAAACTAGCTGCTGCCCGCGACTTCGCCCGCGTAGACCCTAATTATTTTTCTAAAATAAAAGTAGCCTGAGTTACTCCTTATTACATTAGCTATCTGCCAGTGAAAATCCCGTCAAAATCGGTCCGGGAGTTCCGGAGACAAACATTTTAAAAATTGTTTTTTTTTTTGTTATAAGTACTTACCGTTTAAACTGTCATTATTATGCATTTAGTAAAAAACTGTTATTTTGACATTACAAACAGACACTTCAATTTTATTTATTTGTATGTATAGATGTATAGATTAGTATGTAATGAATTGAGCCCAGTAGGTAGCTAAGCCAATCGCGGGTTCAGTGGCGATTTTTTGGTAATCAGCAGTGCATGGACACTGGACACTTAACTATGTCACGAACTTCTAACATAAATGTAAAACTGTTAAATACCTGCAAGTAATCGATGCTGTCTCGAACAACGAGAGGCAGTCCGGTGTCGTCGTGACATCTTGAACGCTCTACTGACTGCGCTAACGGCACTCCGAATATTGGCAACGCCACTGTAATAGGAAGTAATCAAGTTGTAGATAAATGTAAATAAAAATAGAAACGTGAAAGGTTCGGACCTTTGAACACAATGTTTTTCTAAAGGCACTGAAGTAGTAGGTAATGAGAATTTTGCACCAGAAAGAAAGAAAATACGTCTATTTGCGGTAAACATGACGCAAAGAACAACAAAAGAAAATAATTATTTATAAAACAAGTTGGGGGAAAATATGCGTCACATCTACGCAAAACGGCCACCGCTACAATTTTTTTGCTTCCCCGTAAATCCAAATAAAAAATACACTTTTTGAATGTCGAAAGTTACAAAAGACAGCCCCGAAACGCCCACTCTTCGCCACTTCCTAGTGTTGCCAAAGACGTAACAAAATATTAAAAATAAATAATGCTTTTGTTAAAAAGCCCTTATTTTCATTATTTGAATATTTTAACTTCATCTTGAATCTTAATCGAGTGGAAAAGAAGCTACATCTACGGTGCTATTTCTAGTGGGATCTTAAGGTCGAGTTTCAGTAGTAAAACAATAAATTGGGGCTACCTTAAATTGGCAATCTAAATTCCAGTCAGTTATCAAATTAAGAACTCGTCATTTGAAGCGTGAAATGAAACATGTGTTAGTGTAAACGCGGATTTATTTATAGTCAATCGGTTACACGATAATTGGTCATTTGCTTTGCCCCAGAAAAGTCGACTTTAAAAACATGTTTTTCTATATTAATCAAAATACCAATAAACCTATTTCCAGATCAACCGCAGCTCTGCTTGCAGCATAATATTATAAAAAAGTGATGATTCCATAAAACACATTTAAGTACAATCACGTACAAAAGTAATAAATAAAAGAGAATAAAAATGGAAACCAGAACACGTCATGTCATATGTCAATCAAAACATTATTTTCCGTCGTATACTCGTCTTTTGTTTACATCCGCTATTGTAACTTTATGGTATCTTTATGAGCTCTTACTTTTTAATTGCACCATATCATTTGCCGGTTGTGCTCGACTGTACGTGGTTTAACCTAAATCCATTAGGAAATGTTTTTCGATAGTTTTGCGAGATATCATTGAAAACAAAAGTAGCTATCATAAATAAAAATGAATGGCTAAATATATTGCTTAGCCGCAAAACTCACTCTCTCAACTCGCAGAACGGATCAATTCGACAATTTTTTTTTTGCAAATATTCGTTAAGACCGGGGAAGGTTCTTAAGAAGTGAAAAATTGGAAAGGTTGCCGGGAAAATTGGAAAATTCAGGACAACTGAAAGTGCATTTTCTATGGCAAACGTCTTTCGGGTCAGTTAGTCAAAATAAAATAACGAAGGACTATTAAAAAAAACTTACCGCCTATAGAAAAGCCGTGTAAAAAAGGGTTCATTATTAAGAAGAATAACAAAGATACGAGCTGGCCGCAAAATCGTGAGATACTAACTAACAACAGACAAAGTACGACAATGCTCCCAAAGAATTCATGTTTACACGCCGTGTTATCATTTACCTTGAAAATAATGCTCCATTTGGGCATCACAGATAATTCTGGTCCGATTATAGTTTTTCCGATAAAAGTAAAGGTGCGAAAAATCAATTTTTTTGCAGATAAAAAGGTGTGTAGCAAAATCAATATGCAACTAACTAAAAGGGACTCGGAAACTTGCGAAATGTTTATGCACAAAAGTGATTGACTGATGTTTCAACGCACAGCCCAAACCGCTTGGTCTAGAGATTCAAAATTTGGCACGTAGGTTCCTTATGAGGCCTAGGGGTGCAGTAACAAAGGATTTTTCAAAATTCATGCAAAAACGGGGGTCCAAAATTTTTATGAAAAATCTTATTCCTTGAGTTAATAGACTTGAAACTTCCACGTGGGCAATGCCGATGGAAAAAGCTAGTAAAGGATATTTTGTTTATATTCTACTGCCTCGTTGGTCTAGTCATCGCTAGCGCTAATGTCGAGCGTCAGGTCCTTGGGTTCGATTCGATTCCCAGGTCGGACAAAGTATTATTGGCCTTTTCATCAGGAATTTCTCAGTAGCAGCCCGGAGTCTGGATTTGTGCCCGGTTGATGGCTACAGGCTCCCCCCTGTTACATGGGACTTGAACATACCTAGCCAAATGTGGGTGTAGGTACTTACTGAAGGTACACCTCTGCTGAACCCTTCGGAGAACACAAGACTTGATGTTATGTTGCTTATATTCAACTGATAGAGGCATGATTGTATGATTACTGATTTTTTCGAAATGTTTAGCAGAAGAATGTAAAACTTAAAGGCAAACATAGACAGGTGTTTATCCTTACTGTGCGTCATTTTCAATCATTTGTTTCTGAAACACTTTGATGAGAGACCAAAACATTGTACGCGGAATGTAAAAAAAAAACTACAATCAGACTGGAATAGATTACTAAAAAATAGACTGAAGTTAACTGAAGTGCGAAAAATATCGAAATTTCTTCGTGGGATAATCCTCATGGAGACCACTCGTGATTTAGGTATTATTTATTTTTGCAGAATACGTTGTAAGCCTTTTCTATACTAAATAGATGTATTTTCTTTCTTTTTAGGGTTCCGTATCTCATAGGAAAAAACGGAACCCTACATAGAGGATCACTTCGTTGTCCGTCTGTCTGTCTATCTATCTATCAAGACCCTTTTTGTCAGGAACGTATGGAGATTGGAGGTATCAAGTTGAAATTAATATCAAATCAGGTCTATAGTCCCTTGGAGCTCGCAGTAAAAAATACGGCTATTTGTAGTTAGTTGTAGGCGAATTGACGGTGACGTTGACCATCGGATCGATGTATGTATGGGAATTTTTTTTCAACCTACAAAGTTAAGTTTGTTTTTGGAATAAATTCATCCCAACTACGGAACCTTTCATTGTGCGTCCGACACGCACTTGGCTGGTTTTTTTCGTCTAGGTAGAATGGAAGGTTATGTCTGACTCTTACCGACTAAGAAATATTTATGAATTTTTTAAGACCACTTTGGTCCATAATATGTGATAGTAGTGCTTAGAGAACTATGTTAGCTCATCAATAAATTACATTAAAAAATATATTAACAAATTCCGAACCTAAAAACCTAGAAGCTAGAGACACCGAGCGATTTTCGGGGGAATGCGGGATATACTCGCAGCAAATAAACTCTTTGCACAATGCTGTGACATTAGCCCATTTAATTACGATGACGATAATGTGCAACACAATGCATGCATAATCAAGCTACTGACCATCTGTTCAATCGTATTAAAGTTGACCTTTGTTAAATTACGTCATTAATACAAAAGACGAATTTCGATTCGCTTATCTAATTCCATTTACATATATTAGAAACTTGAAGTTATATTTTTTTCGTGTACCTACTGATAATAACATGTCTGATTAGTAATTATTAGTATCCTGTTAATTTACGTCCGCGTCGTGAAGATTTTGTCACCATGACCGCGCAAAGGATGTCATGGGCAAAGGCTGGCGGGTAGTTATAAATAATAAGTACTTATTCAAATTGATGCTTACCTCCTAAAGTAAATATCTCTTCAAAGGGAATCCCACAAGTGAAAGTAGAAGGAACTTTAGTTAACTTCTTATCTTTTTTATCTTTATCCTTTTCTTTAACTTTTTCCTTTTCTTTCTCTTTCACTTTTTCCTTGTCCTTATCTTTTGTCTTATCTTTCTTCTCATCTTTAAGTTTCTCTTTAGATTCTAATTTGAATTTAGCTTTCTCTTCTTTTTCCTGTTTTCCAAACAACAAACAATAGAGTAATATTGAACATGTGTCGCAAAAAAATGTGTTGTCAACAAAAGAGCTTGATACGTCTATCAAAGTACCATAAAGTAAAACTACCACTGCAATAAAATCGTGAAATTGTAAGTAACACAGTATTTACCCTATATTCTAGTAATAGGTATTTAAATTAACTTAATAACCGATGCACATCAACCACTTTACACATATCAACTTTCAATACACGATCATGACCGATTTTATTTCACGAAACAACCATATAAACTAAATACCTACGGGTTTAAAAAAATTCTATCGCAATGACATTGGTCAAATGATTAGAAACTTTTTGATAAGAAAAAAAAAATAAACAAAACAAGAACACGTAAATAAATTCGCGCACCTTTGAGAAAACATTGCGTAGGTGATGCATGACGCGCATTCGTGATCCAACTGAGCAAACCATAACCGTTCTGCCGCCGTTTAGCCAAGGTCGGAGCTACACCTACCTACTGAACAGTGAAATTATGCAAAACGTATCAACTGCTGAACCGCGAAAATTTAACCTGACATAGAATTAATATTTTACACGAGCCTTACCTAAACATACCCACTTTCTACACATTTGTTTTATATGTTTTTAATTAAGCAGTTCGTATTAAACAAAGACAGACAGTTCTAATATATATAGATGCGCGGAGTGCAAGAGTGACAATAGATAGATGTGTCATGTTCCTTCTGAGTTTATTTGGATCCTTATGTGAAGGGAATAAGGAGTATTTTGGCCACAAACTGGCTGCAAGGTCGAGCAATGTCTCAAGATTTGTCCTGGTGGTTTTGTAAGTATTTGTTGGAAGTTCATTATGTATTTTCTGTGTTCATTAGCACATAATTATATTTTAAATGTATATTCTTATTATATTTTCCCTGTTCAATGTGACTTTGGTCGTTTATTAGTTACCCCAACAGTTCTTATAAAAAAGCTGCAACAAAAATGTTTGCAAAATTCTAAATCCATATATAATTATATATATATGGGTTTCGAAAGGTGAGCCATAATGAATCGCGTCATTTCGCGTCACCTTCGCTATTATTCATCAGACGCTATACAAAATATACAAATACACAGTTGTTATTATTTAAATTGTCTTTGACATATCTCGGGACCCTGGGGTTCCGGATCTTTGGAAGGTGTACGAGGGGCCGAAGCCAACTCGCAGAGGCCCCTTAGACAATTTTAAATTATGAGGAGGCATCAGCCGACGATTACCCCTGTATTCACTATGCAAGTGCACCCAAGGACAACCCCCGGTTGGTGCAGGACTATTGCAGAACATGGAAACAAAACAAATTGGGCTATGGGTTTGGGTGGCTATAGTGGATTGGGTACCTTGAACTATGGAGGAACTATGTCCCCTGTCTGACCAATGTTATATAATATACAAGATAAAATGGCAGGTGGTGACTTGCACACTCAATAATGGGCCCCTGAAAAGGGTCGCTAGCAGTGTCGTAGCGACAAGAGGGCAACATGTCCTGAGGTGCTTATGAGGAGTGGAGAGGTATTCCACGGCTATCAGGACAATCCCGGAAGTACGGTCAAGATACCAACCAGCATCTTACTGTATTAGTTCCTTCCTCTGAGCACTTTTGCTCTTGCGAATTTCCACTCAAGCCAGCCAATAAAGGCAAAAAAGAAGTGGGAGCACTGTTCCTCGTCATTGTTCACTCCAGCCAGCCAATAAAGGCAAGCCAGTGGTGAGGAACTAGACTTCTCCCGGGAAGTAGAGTCCGTGGGGTCGCTACTGCCCAACAGCTCACCACATGCTGCCCTGCGGGTTTCTATATCTCTTGGTCTGGCTTCTCATCCTAGACCTGTACCGGCAAAGTAAACTCTACCGGCACAGACCTACAGTTCGGAGTGCCCAAGCCCCACCACGACGTCAACGTAGAGATACAGCGGTGGAGTTATTATTATTATTTGGTTAGACGCACTAGCAGCTAATTAGCTGATGCGTGTGATTAAATAGCTTGGAGATATTTAATCTGTCCAGTCGATTCTTGAAGCAGTTCAGTAAGGGAGCCGTCACAACATTTTCCAGGGGCCTATTCCATGCTGTTACAATTACAACTCGGTTAGACAAGAATTGCTTCAAAGGCTTTTTATTTGATGAATTCTCCCATTATTTTCGGAATTGTCCTCGCAAATGTTTGTTGGTAGGTATTCAGAGTGAGGTCTTGAAGGCTGGGCACTTCAGATCTAACTGACTTATGTGATAAATGATAAATGATTTATTTTCTGTAAGTAGGTTTGTACAAACACTTTTACACGTCAAACATATTTTTTTTAAACTAGATGAGTTCGACGTTTCCTATCTGACTACTCTGAGAAGAAACGCCGAAACAAACTCAGAGGTCACAGTCTCTTTTAAAGTCCAGACATAATCTTGGTCAGATCATGTGAAGACCATGTAGATTGCAGTCTGAAATGGTCTTTTGATGAAAGAACCACACAGATTGAGTGGACCTGTCCAGTCAGTGCACGCATTTGTCAGTAATCGTGCAGCTCAACTCAAAACTTAAGGAGCTTAACGATTCGACGAACAATACCAAAGAAAAGGCATTTGGGTAGGCCGCATAAATTACTCAAACTGTCAGACTATAACTAAAACTGAGAAAAGGATAAAATAAATAAAAAACAATGATCCACGTAGTCTTCACATTCACAATAATTAAAAATAGTATAAGTAATACTTTACAAAGTAAATATTCATGTCATTGTATAGAATATGTAAAAAGGTATTTAAATCAACATTAATAGTGTAAATTTATTGGAGCAGCTCAATCCCAAGCCTTTTTGTCCTCAATATAGTCTTTGACAGTATAAAAGGCTTTCTGACAAAGTTTCCGCTTTATACAATTTTTGAATTTATTAAGGCTTAGTTCTTGAATGTGGCTAGGTAGTTTATTATAAAAACGTATACATTGGCAACTAAACGAACCACTTATTTTCTTAAGCCTTAAGCACTTATTTTCTTAGTTCGATACTATAATAAGTAACTTATTTATTGTAATAACTCAGGATAAACATACTGCAAACTTGTGTCAAAATTATTTATTTTAAAGCAATATGTTAAGGGAAGAATCTTCATGTGAACCAACTGTAGTAAATATTTACTGGGTAGGTACAGTCAATTAAAGAATTTGGTATGCGGGCTAGAAAATCCATCTTTGGGGCGAGCCCTCTCCAAGGTCCGGCAAGGCAACGTCGTGTTGCTGGCCTTTCTCGAGGCGTTGGGAGGGGTCAACTAATGCGCTTAGTCGTGGAGTTGGGTGACCATCTTTCGCTTAAACAGTCATTATTCATTGTAAATGCGTGCGCAATTTTTTGAACATGTTTTCATTGCTACGCTTGCTACAAAGCTATCAGTGGTTGTAAAAGATAGAAATTCTAACTCAAACTGAGCCATGTCAAAAATTGTATCACGCTGCACATCATTTATGCAACATGTTTTAAAAAGTAGGTGTTGTACTTAGCTACTTGCACACTCTTTTATTGACTGTACACTGAATGCGACGCATTACGTGAGTAAATGAACCATGAATACAACACCATACAATAGGTACACAATGTCCACCATAATCATGTAATCACAATCACATGAAACAGCTTGCAAATAAAGCAGGAAGTATGTTTACGACTATTATTATTATTATCTGTTTTGAACATACCAAGCTCTCGCTTAATCTCACAGGGTAGGCAGAATGATCATGCTAGTCTTTTGATTAAATTATTGCTATTATGTAATGTATCAATAAATTAATTTTAATTTTTTGAATATTATTATTATTTAATATTGGGTATTCCAAGTTAATCTCTAATAGCATTATAAGCTCGCGCTTTTTCGCCCCTGATGATTAGGCAGAAAATACAGAATGCGATGTTATGCGATCATACTCCAGTTGCTTCATACATTTGGGTCACCAATGCGCGCCAGTTGGGAATAGTAAGTACTTGACCTCTTGCATCACCAATTAGATTTCTATCCCTTCCTTCACATATCCATTGTCTCAACATGACCAAAACATCTAAGCATATGTACTCACACTCTTGTTTGTCAACTAGATGTTCGGGGTTGAAATCCTCATGGATGTCCTCCGCCCTGGGGTGAGCGGAGGAGTCTGTCAGACTCTTACTGACTAAAAACCACCCCGGAGTTCCCTTCCCACGCCGGGGATCATGGGAACTTCCCTAACAACCACAACCTGTCTATCATATCAACATACAATGAAATTCTAGTGTCTGTCTTTTAAATATTCCCCAGTACGCGTAAATATACGCACGAAAGATCCCTATGGAAGTTCGGGCACTGGGTAAGTTAGACGTGCAATCTACGCGTGGAGTCCAAACGCGCGACATCCTATTATGGATAGGCTCGCGTATGGCCACTAACCACTATTACCTGATGAACACACAAACACACGTAGGTAACATAAGCTTGTATCCGCACCTTCGCTCCTGTGGTCTATCTATCGTACAGGATTTTTCCGGGATAAAAAGTGGCCCTTGTCACCTTCCGACCCATAGAGTTTACCCTGACCCTAGCCTTTTGCTAACTATGTTGGGGTCGGCTTCCAGTCAAACCGGATGCAATTGAATACCAGTATTTTACATGGAGGGACCGCCTATCTGACCTCCACAACCTAGTTACTGGGTAATACGATACCCCGAGGGAAAACTGGTTGTCAGACTTTCGGGCTTCTTACGACCCCTAAAAACTGTCAAAGATCCACGAATCACAGCCGGGACCAACGGCTTCACGTGCTTGCTGAGACACGGAGTGGTCTTGTCATGTAAAGATGGTCACCCATCCACGGCCCAACTGCGGCAAGCGTAGCTTAACCTGATCGATAGAACCGTGCGGCTTTATTACTTAGCCACAACCCATAGACAAACTCTATAAAAAAAAAAAAACACGACGATCCGCTGCCGAACTGCCGAAGCTCCATTGCTGCGTGAAGAAACAACAAATCAAAAAACACACATTATTAATATAAGATAAAG
This sequence comes from Cosmia trapezina, assembly GCA_905163495.3. Lineage (NCBI taxonomy): Eukaryota > Metazoa > Arthropoda > Insecta > Lepidoptera > Noctuidae > Cosmia > Cosmia trapezina. The sequence goes on from LR991042.1 coordinate 14,663,231, forward strand.
AAAGGAGGGATTACGCACCTTAAAGATATTACGCACCTTGTCCTTCTCCCTCAACTTGTCACGTTTTTCTTTCTCTTTCTTTTCTCTTTCCCTCTCTTTCTCCCGTTCCTTTTCTTTTTTCTTCTCTTTTTCTTCCCTCTCCCTTTGCTTTGCTGCATCTTCTAATACTTTTTCTTTATCACGAGATTTCTCACGTTTCTCCTTACTTTTTGTTGGGAATTTAAATGATTTTGTTTTCTTGGATTTCGAAGGACTTCTAGCAAAAATTCACTTATTAATTTTGGAATATGATGTTATATTTGACTTTTGCAGTGTACTTGCATGTTAAAATAAAATAATTTGTTTTATATTAAACTATGTTAAGTACTTAGGTAGGTAATAGGTAATACCTATGGGCTGGTATCTGCAACTCCACAAGAATGTGCGTATTTTGCGTACATGCGTTTTACTTGTCAAGGTTAGTAAAAATATTTTATCTTTTAACAAATGTTTCCTTTTTGAATAAGAGCATTCTTTAAAATGCTGTTCTTAGTACCATTCCTATTTTGAAAACTCCCTAGACTTTTACCAACTTTCATTTATTAGCAAATCTGTGTGTAAGTATCTATTCCCATCTTTTATTTCTACTAGCTTCTGCCCACGACTTCGTCCACATGAAATTTCTTGTTCTGTTACAATTATTATAGTACACCTAAACAGTAGAGATACTTTTTGAACTTATCATTTGAGTGGACTATTGTATGTGTGTGTATGCCCTAATATCTTTTGTCCCCTGTTTCGCCCAAGGGCAGGAATTATACCACATGAACCAAGACTATACATTATACTATTGGAGTAAAAAGAATCCTATGTCCTAACCCTTATCATGGTGTTCCTATGTGCTTATCAAGATTTTTTCAGCCATTAAGGTGTGAAAAGGTAACAGACAGTTACTTTTGCATTTATAATATTAGTTGTGACAATAGGTAGGTACAGGTTGAAAAAAAAAAATATATTGGATTGGTATAAAAAACCTACAACACTTTTAAGGGAATGTGACCAATAATCAGTAGTCCTGCTTACAAAAACAAAAAGTATAATAACTGACTTAGTATCAGTATCCTCTTCAGGGGAGCTCTCTCCCTCAAGAGCAGCATAGCCTCTATCTTTTTTCTCCTTCTTATCTTTGCGCCTTCCTAAGAGGTCTTTCTTGCTTGGCTTTTCATGATCAGCTCCATCGCTAACTGGACAAATTAAAATAAAAAAACTTTTAATTTAAAAGTTTCTGTGATATGTAGTGGTTTTATTTGGCAGTGAGGTTTTTTGAAGCTTATTAAAGATATTGGGAATAATATATTCTGAAATATTAAAACTTTAATCACTTCCACACATAGTGATGACTTCTTCCTGTGTGGAGTCATAAGCACAGTTTAGCACAGTTAACAAAACCTATGCTATAGTTGCCTTGATTTTAAACGAGGTTTCACAGTATTTTTTTAAGTTAGGTCCCCTTATACTACGAATTTGATATGGGTTACTATGGTTTTGCGATGAATAATAATGAATACATGCATATTCTCAACACGCATACTTACAGTCACTTTCATTACTTTTCCTGCCACTTTCAGACGCGTACAAGCCTGGAAAATCTTTTTCTACATCTGGACTTTCAAAATCCATGATATGAATAGTAAAAAAACACTTATTTCTTCATGAATTAATGTAAAATGGAAAATATTTTTTCGGCAAAACAAGAAACCATTATTATTATATGTCACCACATATGTCACAAATCACAAACACACATAGATAAAACTTCAAACTTGACATTTGACATCACTTACTTTACTAGAGATGCTACGCATCCAAAAACCGTAACAATACAGCGTAACATTATCTTGAGTACTTGTAATTTATCTCTATTGGGATGGATGTTGTTTACGTGTCAACTGTCAAGTGTCAGATTGTCGTGAAGATGTGATGTTTTGATTCAGGATTCAGAATTTCAGACAAAAATTACGTGGAGAAATTTTTAAAGCCACGGCCGCCTATTTTCCAGATGCCCGGTATGTGAATTTTCTCCACGATTGTTTCGTTTGAATATGTTACGGAACCGACGGCAGAAGTAACAGACTCTATTTTTTTCAGTTCTATTTTTTTATTTTTAGGCATAATATAATTATTCTAAATGGCATGGTTCGCGGACCTCGCCGGGAAGGCGGAGAACCTCCTTAACAACCTGGATGAACAGACCGGCGCGGCTTTGCGAAACCATAACGTCACGAGAAAAAGGTTTGACCACCGTGGAGCAGATATTGGTGCCAGTCATAACAACATGGAGACCGCTTGGTTGCCAAAGAAAAAAACTCTGAATCGTAGTCCGAGAAAAGCTATGCCTATCCCAGATGCAACAAAGGTTTATACACCTAATTCGCATCATCAATCACGTGGACTGGTTAGAGACAATCCAGATTGTTCAAGAAACGGTTCCATTAAGTCTAAGAGGTCTCCAACAAAGAAATCCAGTCCAACACGACTATACAATCTGGATCATTGTCCTAGAACATTAGTCCATGATGTGAGGGCTAAGGACAAGGATACCGACAGCGATGTCTATTTTGACCACCTTCAACACACATTAAAACTTAGAAGTAAGTATATGATTTCATATCTATCTATTATATACAATATAATATCAAAAAGCTGCTGTCAATTCATGCAGGGATACTTCATGTGTTAATAAAAATTTTACTTATATGCTTTTTAGTTCATGTCTTTGTAGTTGTATTTTAGTATTTTTGCTATAAAGCAAAGTAATAAAAACACCAACAATAATAATGTAATGCTTCAAAAATAGTATGCATTTCTCTGAGAAGCTCACAACAACATAATTTGTGGGTCTATGAATAAAAATACTATTGACTGGAGTAATCCTTGATCAAGGATTGTGTGTTTTAAAAAAGAAATATTGAAACTCGCATATCACTTCATTAATTTCAAAGCTTCAATTTTACAGGGAGGAGTTTACCATCAGACTTGGAACTATTAAGCTCTGAAGAATTTACATACAAGATGCAAAACATGGAGGTAGAGAATGCAATGCTGAAGAATGAACTCAACGTAATGAACCGAGAGGTTGCTGAACTGCTTGATAGGCTTCGCAAGACAGAGGATGGTAATAATGTAGATAGTCCAGGTAGGATAACTGTTTTATAGATTTATTGCATGTGATGTGTCTTCCGTGTAACTAATGAGGTTTGATGACAGTTTATTTTGTAATTGCTTATGGTATTGGCTTTGTTTGTTTTGGATTTTTTTGTCTTTTCACAAAAAGAGTTTGCCAAACTTAAGAGATTAGGCAAACAGGCTGTCTATTTTCAAGCATAAATCTTTCAAATCTTACCTTAGAATTTATATAATTTATTAATTTATTTTTATCTTTGCAACATAAATTTCCTTTCGGTTAACTTTTATCAGAATGACTGATGTAAATTTTCCATGGTAATATATTATCGAAATTAACAATTTTATCATGCCATATAAAATATGTTATGTAAGCTTAGTATAGCAAACTCGTAAAAACTCAATAAATTAGCATACATAACATAACAGTGGGAATATAATTAGGATAGTTCCCTATGCCCTCAGCGTAGTTTATTATGTTCCATAATAGCTCAGCCCTCCTCTCTGTGAGTGGGAAGGGCGCAGTGCGGGTGGCGTATGTGTATAGAAATGCTAATTCAGTACGTCCCCTCAGGCGGAGACGAATACCTAGAGTTAACGCATTTCCGGGCGTTAAACAAACGTAAATGTTAGTATTCAGTAGCATTTACGTGAAATTAGCATTTACTAGCATTTACGTGTGTTTAACGCCTGGAAATGACTCTATTGTCTCTGCCTAAGGGGTCGTACTGAATTAGCATTTCTATATACGCGTGCGGGTTGGTGGATATTGTTGTTTGACGATGTTCTCCACCACCATTTCCTAATGACACCAACAAATTAGAAAAAGTAAATTATTAACCTCCCTGTGTTCATTTCAAACCAACCATAAAGCTCTATTTACATGGTGCAAGTTTCTGAGAGCAATAATCGCATTCCATAAAGCTTGTTCAATAAAATTTTATTGCCATTCAAGAATTGCATGCGTGCAAGTGTACTAGTAGTGCTGTTTACACCAGTTTTGAATGGCAACTAACTTGCCTGTATCGTGCAACAATATTGTACATGTTGTTGTACGTAAAATTGAAGGGCAATTAACTAGCACCGTCTATATAAGACTGTGCCAGTTAATTGCCCTTCAATTTTATGGTATGCCAAAGGCAATAAACTTGCACCATGTAAGTGGAGCTTAACTGGAGCTTATGGTCTTAACCGGATGCAGTTGAATACCAGTATTTTAAATGTATCTCTTTGATCTCCACAATCCAGTTATCCCCCTTAATACGATACCCCCCCCCCCTTCCTTGGTGCCACCGACCATTATATGCTAATGAAAAAAATATTAAACCCTTCTTTATAATTGTAGAAGTAGCAGAAATCCGCAGCAAACAAAATACATCGGAAGTTTTGAATCACCACCTAACCCAAGAGAAGCAGTCCCTTACGTCACAAGTGGAAATGCTGTCAATGAAGATACAAGAACATAGAACTGCTGAAGTATTGAAGTATAAGGAGATAAACCAAAGATTAGAAAACGAAAATGTTCTATTGTCACATAGGAATTTGGAGTTGGAAGAAAAGTAATTGCTTTATCAATTTGATTGTTTATTGATTAAATAGAGTTTTGTTGAGTTCTAATGATTGTAATTCTGTAAATACATAATATATTACTTGTTGCGATTGGGAATCATATTTTGATCAACATACGGGGTGTATGTGTAAACAGTGGCAATATTTTAAGGGGTCATTGTACTTATTATGAACAACTTTTACTATGGGACCAAACCTGAAATCGCGAAAAAAAATCAGCTGTTCAGTACATTTTATGTTTGCATAATTCGTCAAAATGTAGGGAACAGCTGATTTTTTTTTCGCGATTTCATGTTTGATGCCATAGTAAAAGTTGTTCATAATGATGAGTAGGTACAATGACCCCTTAAAAGATTGCCACTGTTTACACTTATACTCAATACTCAATACTCAATCATTTATTGCATTCCACAATGTTTATGCTTAGGTGGTAAGTAGACATTTGTAGTAACAATCGTGGACCCTGTCGGGCACAGCAAAAAAGTTAGAGAGACACACAAGTTAGACTTACACCCTGTATAACCTAATACTGACTTGCAAATTGCAAAAAACGTGAGCAAATTTGTTTTTAGCGGCTTACCTTGGCGCTTTTACCTTAATAAAAAAAATTAATGTATGTTTTATTAAGTATTAAGCTTCTTATAAACTATTTCAGGTGTAAAAAACTGCACGATAGCACAAAAGACAGAGAAGCTGCACAAACTAAATTAGAAAATGACTTGAGACACGCACAATCTACCGTCAATGATCTCCAGGCAAACTTGCAGAAAACCTCTGACGAATGTAGGAGGCTAGAGAAAGACTGGGAGGCTTATAAACTGAGGGTGAAGAATATGTTGCAAGCAAAAGATTCAGATATAAAGAAGTTACAGGACGGGATTGATATCACTGAAGATACAAAGGCTTTGATGCAGCAGATAGAACTTTTGAAGTGAGTTTTATTGTTATCATCTGCCTAGCCTTTTAACAACTATGTTGGGGTTGGCTTCCAGTCTAACCGGATGCAGCTGAATACCAGTATTTTACATGTAGCGACTGCCTATCTGACCTCCACAACCCCCTTTTTGGGTAAATATGGTAAGACTGGTTGGCAGACTTTCGGGCTTCTGACGACCCGTAACTACTGGAAAAGATCCACGAATGACAGCCAGGACTTACGGTATTCTGTAGAGCACACATTATACGCGACCGAAGTTCGGTACGATTACCGAAGAAGATCCGGGGCGGCGACGGGGGACGGGGGACGGGGGGGTTTCAAGACACTGACGTTCCGCAACTGAATTTCCGCCGCGTAAGTTCAGCACTTATGGTGTGTCATATCAGCCGAACACGTCGGAACGTAACATCAGCCGCGGAACTTCGGTCGCGTAACTTCGGCATAGTGTGTTTAGACACTTACACTACAACACATTTGTAGAATATGACCAGGGGGGCTAAAACGGCTACTTTGGTAGAATTATAATAGGATAATAGGTATTATGAATCATATTTGAAATTGTAAAACGGTCACAAACTGACAATTCATAATTTATCTGCGTACAATTCATAGCACGCAATTCATCTGTTTGACAGTTTTGTATGGAGATTCGTAAAATGGTCCACAAATTATGAATTGCTTTATTGAAGTTTAATGTCAAATAGCACAATCATAATAAATTGCTGGGAATTCAGGAAATGAATCGCTTTTACAGGAATTGCTTAATCTCAAACTCAAACTCAAACTCAAAGCATTTATTTCAATTAAACCAATTACAGGCACTTTTGAATTGTCAAAGAGTCGGTCAGTAGGTAAGTCAGAAAGTTGAAGCTAGTTGCCCATTCCAAAACGTAGATCTATGGAGAAGAACGGGCAAGAAACTCCACGGACACTCTTTTAAATCAATATATTGTTACAAAATATTGGTTACATCATTCATGTTGAAATTATACATGTGAGAACGATGAACGTTAAAAGCGTCCGTAATAAAAAAAAAAAAAAAAAAAAACAATTCAAAATTAAAATTAAAATAAGCCGTGGCAGCTAAGGTATGACCAGCCTCCACCAACAGCGCCCGTTCACGAACCTGATGTATGGATTCGTTAAATGATCCAACACACGCGCCACCATCAGCGAGGCATTAGAGTGAGCATGACACACTCTCAGCCGCCAGGGCACATCCAAGTCAAATAAAGACGTACCCAGTAAATGGTAGCTTTAGAGTAGGTACATAGTACTCACACGTGTGCTAAGCAATTATACAATACAAAGGTGATTGAGTCTACACAATGCAAAGCTATTCTTACAATCTTCAGCAGTTCCAACAGTATCTTCAAATGTTAATTAATTAGTTGAGGTTGTGGAGCAGGACCAGCATGGAGCCAAGCATTTTTATCATTTATGTAATCCCCCAACTTATAATATGCCTGCCTGCAATGTAATGTGGCCGTTTCAGGCCCCCTGGAGAAGGACATAGGCATTTTCATTCTGGATCGCAGACGAAGTCGGGGGCAACAGTTCTAAATAAATTATTATTACTTCAGAGAAGAACGCGATGAGTTACAAGGCGCCGTCGCGAACGTTCGCTCGGAGTGCGGCGACATGAAGCTATACGTGCAACAAGTGGAGACGCGACACAGCGCGGCCGAGCGCGTGGTCGCCGCGCTGCGAGACGCGCTGAGAGAAGAACGCGCGGCTAGGAGCAGAGCCGAGGCCGACTGTTTCGTTGTCGCTAAGGTACAGTATAATATTATTATGACGCTACAGAGTGGCCGAGCGCGTGGTCGCCGCGCTGCGAGACGCGCTGAGAGAAGAACGCGCGGCTAGGAGCAGAGCCGAGGCCGACTGTTTCGTTGTCGCTAAGGTACAGTATAATATTATTATGAAGCTACAGAGTGGCCGAGCGCGTGGTCGCCGCGCTGCGAGACGCGCTGAGAGAAGAACGCGCGGCTAGGAGCAGAGCCGAGGCCGACTGTTTCGTTGTCGCTAAGGTACAGTATAATATTATTATGAAGCTACAGAGTGGCCGAGCGCGTGGTCGCCGCGCTGCGAGACGCGCTGAGAGAAGAACGCGCGGCTAGGAGCAGAGCCGAGGCCGACTGTTTCGTTGTCGCTAAGGTACAGTATAATATTATTATGAAGCTACAGAGTGGCCGAGCGCGTGGTCGCCACGCTGCGAGACGCGCTGAGAGAAGAACGCGCGGCTAGGAGCAGAGCCGAGGCCGACTGTTTCGTTGTCGCTAAGGTACAGTATAATATTATTATGACGCTACAGAGTGGCCGAGCGCGTGGTCGCCGCGCTGCGAGACGCGCTGAGAGAAGAACGCGCGGCTAGGAGCAGAGCCGAGGCCGACTGTTTCGTTGTCGCTAAGGTACAGTATAATATTATTATGAAGCTACAGAGTGGCCGAGCGCGTGGTCGCCGCGCTACGAGAGGCGCTGGAGTATATTAAGTAGGATGCGCACTGGTAGCCCACGTAATTCATTTTTAGGGTTCCGTACCAAAATGGTAAAAAAGGAACCCTTATGGTGTCACTCAGTCTGTCTGTCTGTCTGTCACAGCTGGATATCTCAAGAACTACTAATGCTATCAACATGAAATTTGGAACAGTTTTATATGACGTTTGCAACTATTTTGCGAATAAGAAAGAAATAAAAATATTTAATTTTTTTTTTGTAACAGGTGCTGAAAGGGTGTCTTAAAAATTCAAAGTGGGGCTACTAGGGCATGTGGGGTATCATATGAAAGGGCGCTGTTTGCATATTCTTAAACATATATATTTTTTTTTATGCCGCATAGTTTTCGACTTTTGATGAAAAATGTAAAAAAAATACCGTCTCCCCACCCTATCTCCGAAGTTTGCAAAAGGAAAAATCTGAAATTATTCTACGTGATAGAAGTTTATGTAAATGATGTCTCTAAATAGCACACTTTTTCAGAAATCGGAACGGAACCCTCGGTGCGCGAGTCTGACTCGCTCTTGTCCGGTTTTTTTTTGGGTTTTTTGCAATTTGCATTTCCGCGTCAGGTTGTATCTTGATCAAACTATGATACGCGGAAATAAAACATATGTATTTACATCATTTTAACCATAAAAATCTTCAATAGGTACATGTCTCTAAGTTAGATTTCGTGCAGATTTGTTAGATTTAGTTCGTTCGACGAATCTGCATGAAATCTAACTTAGAGAGATAACTCCTTAACGCGGCTTGCGGTAAGAGTTGACTGGTAGAAATCGTCACGTAAGGAAATAAACTTTATGCATGCGACTTTCTCTCTCGCTCTCTTTCAATTATTTATGAGTGTGTGTGCGTGCGAGTATCGCGTAAAGAACTTGGTTGCTGACGGGGTCCCGACCGCACACTATTTTTAATTGGGTCAGTACTTCCAAAGATTACCTCTTACAGACAAACAAACAATTTTACATCTTCTTTTTTTCTCTTTTTTTTTGAGGGGCTTGTGGCTAATTAATAACAGCCGCACGGGTCGATCGATCAGTTTAAGCTACCCTTGCCGCGATTGGTCCGTGGATGGGTGACCATCTTTACATACCAAGACCCCTCCGTGCCTCGGAAAGCACGTCAAGCCGTTGGTCCCGGCTGTCATTCGTGGATCTTTGACAGTCGTTACCGGTCGTCAGAAGCCCGTAAGTCTGACAACCAGTCTTACCAAGGGGTATCGTATTACCCAGTAACTGGTTTGTGGAGGTCAGATAGGCAGTCGCTCCATGTAAAATTCTGGTATTCAGCTGCATCCGGTTAGACTGGAAGCCGACCACAAAATAGTTGGGTAAAGGCTAGGCAGATCATGATAATATTAGTTAAGAAGTTTTGATAGTTTAAATATCAAATTATTTTTTTAATATAACTTTTTACAGGAAATGAAAGCCGTACAAATGGAGACAGGGCAAACAATAGCAAGTTTACGAACAGCCTTACGAGATAAAGAGCATGAAGTTAATCATCTCCGCGAAATGTCCTCTACGGTCCAGACCACAGACTCGAGTGCGCTGAACGTCGCGGATTATGATGCCATAGACAACAACAAGTTACACTATCTGACACAAACACTCGTGCAGAGACAAACGAAGATCGACAACTTGCTGGGCGAAAATAATATGCTTAGGATACAGTTGGAAAAATTAGAAGTGAGTATGCATTTGTTTCCTAATTAGTAGTAGCCAGTAATTTGAACCTTATGTCAAAGACCTTAGAGTTACACAACTCATGCGGGTGATTGACTGTGACTCAGCCTGTCACAGACTGAATTTTGTAATATGTTCTTTGAAATTTGGTATCGCGATGCACGTAAACTACGTTTTAAAAAATAATAGTTTTTTTTTAGCTTTAAAGTTATCATCAACGTAAACATCCACTAGGTACTGTTTTATGAGCCTCTTAATTAAAAAGGATATTCAAGTTGCGTTATCACTATCATCATCAGTAGAAAAAAACCGGCCAAGTGCGAGTCGGATCCGTACACGAAGAGTTCCGTACCGCTACAATATTTAACACTACCAGGCCTCTTGCACTGGTACATTCCGCTCGAGATAAGTACCTACAGCTCGCGGCAACTCTTAGTTTCAAGTCAGTCAGGGTGTAGGTATTACGCGCTCAGCGAGCGAGACATGGCCGCCCATGAAAAAATTAAATCTTAGATTTTATGTATTGCAATTAAACTTTGTATTTGTTTTCTTTCCACAGTCTAAATTCAAGGCAGAAGTAAAGTCAAACCGCGAAAAGTTCTCGCATAGTGTGGTACACTTACAAGAGAGTGAGAGTCGACGTGCGCGGGCGCATAATTCGCAGTCGACGCTGTCCGCGTTTTCGCTACGACTGGGCATCATGGTGAAGCGATACCCCATACTTAGGATGTTTGTCATTGGTTATATGGTAAGTATTCATCATGAACAGTCAACCGCATTTCAGTAGTACACTTGATATACCAAAACCACCCTTACTGTAGTGAAATTAGGGCGCTATCAATGTCAAATTGTTACCATAGACGTGCGCTTGATGAAGCAAATGTTATTTTTCTATCAGCAACTTTAAAAATTCAGGCTTTTACAGGCTACAGCAGGCGGCAGACGGTTTTTTTTTACAGGCTTTCGGCCTACTTTAGGAGGCATCAGTTCGCCCTATAATGTGTCTCTGTATATTATAAAATGAAAAAAATTGTTTCTCTAACCTAACATGGAAAAAAATTCTTTTATAAGACTTTCTTGCATGAATCGAAACTTCAGCCTTGTTTTGAATGGTCCAGCACAAAAACAACATATCACAAAAACTAGAGCTGCTAGAAAAAAACCGAGGGTAGATTTGAAATCAGCGAACTCAAATTACTAAGAAACAGTTTAGAAACTTCATAAAACAAAAAAAAAGTTAAATTTTGTTTACCAGTATTACTATAGTATATATTATAGTATATTTATTAATTATTATAGTATATATTATATTATTATATAATAGGTCGGGGAAAAAGTTTTTTCGTATTATAGTATGCAATGATATTATAAGTAAAAAGGTGTAGATAGGCCATAAGGGCTCAGCAAGCGGCACGTAGACAAGTGACCAAACTGGACCTCAGTGTCGCGTCCACAGGGTGGCAAATGCTATACATTATAATTTCTTACTATTCAGCGCCGTCTATCTACGAGAACATAAATTAAAAATGAACAGTGTTGCCAGCGTACATCCATGAAGCTTTTTTTAGTACATTATAGTAGAAGTGTACGTGTATAATGTTTAATTTTGATGTTTTTGAGTTAGTTATTATTTTTCGTATTTTTTTTTGCATTTGTAAAAGGTCTCCGATCATAGTATTGTATTAATGTTTTGCTCTTATTGATCAAAAAAGAAACTATTAGTAGAATTTACAAATATGAAATGACTATACAGCCACAGGGTGACAGGCTGATGTTGACATTTCATTGCAAAAAAATTCTGCGGTTGCGTTGCGAATATTTTTGTAAATATTTCGTTTGCTTGCCAATTTTCAGTGTAATTTACGTCAAGTTTAGTTCGTTGCTCCGTATTTAGTAAAAATCTTGGAAGACAAACGTTCCCATCGAATGTCTACTTTCTAAATCACCACGACTTGAGCCCCCCGTGCTCCTCGGTGATTTAAATGCTTAGGCCCTCCAAGTGCTCTGTGGGCCCTCCGTAAATAGGAGTTTGGACCATATTATTTAAGTGTTTAACTCCGCCCCTAAGACGACCACTGACCAAGTGTGTGTTTATACTTAAATAACCATGTCTCGAAACAATGTTGTGTACCTATTGCCTACCTGGCTGCCAAGTCATCAAAGATGACGGTAAATATGATGTTCTTTTTCTATCTACACAATGTAGTGCTGGTTTGAGTTTGAGTGTAATGTTTTGTTTTACATAATAAATATGAACATGCAAAATTGGTGTTTATTTTATTATCCTCGAAACAACAAGTTTAGTGTCGAATTAGCGTTACCGAGTTGAATAATGTAGAATGGTTGAAAATTCTGTTGTAGTAAAACTAAACCTAAAAATTTAAAATCCAGTTTGTAGAATTTTCAACCATTCTCCATTATACAACTCGGTAAAGCTAATTCTAGTTGGTACAATTATTATTTATGTAGCTATGGTAACGTACCACGTGACATTGAATAGTGTATGTCCCCGTAACTAGATGGCGTTGCCTAAGAAAAGCCTAAGTTGCCAGTCTATCTCAGTATATATAATAGTAGTCTATGGTCGCGTCGCCGACGTCAACGGATGCACTTCACGTACCGAGTGCATTAAAAGTGACCCAAAAACACCGAAAATGCCGTGGTATGTTATGAGATATTGCACAAATTATACAACAAAAATTTCTAAAACTCAAGGAATCACATATCATTCGTTAGTATACTATTTATCTTAATACTTTCAAAAAATCAAACATTATATTCGTAAAATATGGCGTCAGAAAAGAATAGACGTCAAATAGAGATAGACGTCATTACTGATCATAGAGTAAAATTATGCCTAAGAACAGACGAGTCAGCCTGACAGTAGGTAGGTATAAATGGTGGCACATTGTTTAGACTTAAATGTAATTTTTATTTTTGTCATGATGAGGTAGGATAAATTAAATACATACATGTAGTGTATGTAACACAATTATATTCAAATCAAAACATTAATTGTTTACGACCTACTTTCAATGCAATTTTCCTACTTTATTACTTTTACTACATGAACTCATGAGTGAATCAAATTTTTAGGCAAAAATCACGGTTTTGCGGTAAAATGTCATATCTGATTATTATTCTATATAGTTTCTAGTACACGAGACGACGCACTGTCGCAAACTATATTTGTCTCTTTTTCGCCCGCGATAACTGAATCGTGCCATCCAAATTTGACGTATAAACGTAATTTAGTGTGCTATTGCAATATTAAGTTATTTATGTGTGCATTAGTGTGCCGATTCTGAATATCAAATGTTGTCTAAGTAACCTATCTACACCTTTTTACTTATAATATCATTGATAGTATGTATGAACTTGTAATAAAATATCTTTGGTTATACTATCTGTATCTGGCTGGTTTTGGTATCATTGAAAGTTTAAATTTTAAAGAACATAATATTCCAAATTCAAATTAGGAAAATGTGTGATTTTCATTTGTTTTTCGTACTGTCAAGATGAGTGAATGTAATGAAAAAATTCGATACATTTTAAAATTTTACTACAAAAAACAATGACGTATTATAAAACAAAAAAGGTAAAAATGCAACGCAAGCCGCGAAAAAAATTTGCGATGTTTATGGACCTAGTGCAGTGCCTGTGAGAGTAGCACAATTTTGGTTTATGCGTTTTCAATCCGGAAATTTTGATGTCAAAGATGCACATCGCTCTGGCCGCCCTATTACGGATAAAATGTATGCCATTTTAGAAAAAGTGGAGTAAAATCGGCATATCAGCAGTTACGACGTAGCTGAAAAACTGGGAATTGACCACAAAACAGTTTTGACCCCTTTTGGCAAATGTTACAGGACTAAATAATAAACCATGAAAAAAAAAATGTCTTGAATTTGTATATAAAATGCGAAGGAACTTTTTCCCCGACCTAATATAAATAAAAAAATGATTTGTTATGGTTCCAACTTTAAAATGTAAAACGGAAGCTTTATAGAATCACTGTTTTGACCGTCTGTCACTGAGGGTTTTTCTCATCATCTGCGCAACGTAGGAATTTGAATTTCGCCATAATATTTATTTATATATTATTAGGTCTTAGCAAACTAAAAAAAATAGATTTAAATTTAGTCTTGATAAAGTTACTGACATGTGCTTATTTGAAAATTAAAGGTACGGACAGACGTGCTCATTACTAGCACGAAAGCATGCTTTAATTGAGCAAGTGCTCATTAGTAGTAGCACGTGTGTAACAACATTGCTAGTAATGAGCATGCTTATTTAAAGCGTGCTAAAAAATCAACCGACGTTTGATTTTCGAGCGTGCTACCTGAGGCGCGGGTAGAAGGGGTCGTGCTCCGAGCGCGCCTGAATAGGTTTGCTTATGAGCATGGTATTATCGATTCGATCTCGATCCGCGACAGTTGCTGCGTCAATTTAAAATATTATTTATTCGCTCCGCATCTCTGTCAACAATCGATTACTTGCTCCCAGTGATTCTCTTCTGTTTATTCAATTACGAACCCAAATTCTCCTAAATAATAATATTGCTTGCAACGGAATTGTGTTCTTACACAATTCTGTTGCAAGCAATATGATTATTTTATTGAGTTCTTACATTTTGGTGAAAAAGAAAAGAAACAAAAAAAAAAAGGAGAATTTGGGTTCGTAATTGAATAAACAGAAGAGAATCACTGTACGGATAGCACTGTCTCTATATCTTTGTACTTATATCCATTTTGGCCGAGAGCCGTGCCAAATAGCACGTCTGTCCGTACGTTTGCTTTGAGCATGCTTAAAACAAGCATGCTTATTGCGGGAAAATGTGAACAGTTGCAGAGCGTGCTAATTTTAAGCAAGCTTATGAGCATGCTTTTGATTGAGCACGTCTGTCAGTACCATTACTCGAAATAAGCACGCTCATTAATACTAATGTTGTGATACACCTGCTACTATGGTCGGACTGAGTCGGACTTTTAATTAGCTGCAGTGAAATGACTGTTCTACTCTCATTTCGCTATCAAATTGTTACATTTTTTTAACGTAATGATAGAGATCGGATAATCGGATGCATATTAACCTAAAGTTAATATTTCGCTAACAAAGTATGGAAACGGCTTCTTAGCATTTTTTTCTTACTATAAATCCCGGGATTCCAGAAAATGTGGGAATGCACATCTAATCGGATACATGGTATGGAAACGGCTTCATAAATAACGTGGTTTTATTTATTTGGAAATAACGGGAAATCGGGATCACATAAATATTCCGTTTGTGATCCCCGCGAGAAATACAAAGCTGCCGAATGAAAATGGTTGTCCCTGGAAGGTACCGTCACTATATAGGTGGGGTTGTTTTCATGGGTTTCGAGAATGTTAAAGCCGATAGTGACGTGAAAATGTAAATCAAAGATGGCGGCTGCGAACATTTTCAAGTTTTTCGTTATGGGTGTCGTTTTCATGGTTTTCGAGGGTTTTAAAGCCGATAGTGATGTTAAAATGTAAATCCAAGATGGCGTCTGCAAAATTTTCAAATTTTTCGTCATGGGTGTCGTTTTCATGCTTTTCGAGGGTGTTAAAGCCGATAGCGATGTTAAAATGTAAATCCAAGATGGCGGCTGCCAACATTTTAATTTTTTTATCATGGGTGACGTTTTCGTGGTTTTCGAGGGTTGTAAAACCGATAGTGGCGTTAAAATGTAAATCCAAGATAGCGGCTGCTAAATTTTCTAACTTTTCGTCATGGGTGTCGTTTTCATAGTTTTTGAGAGTTTTAGAGCCGATAGTCGCGTTAAAATTTAAATCCAAGATGGCGGCTGCGAAAATTTTCTAATTTTTCGTCATGGGTATCGTTTTATTGGTTTTCGAGGGTGTTAAAGCTGATAGTGACACTAAAATGTAAATCCAAGATGGCGGATGCGAAAATTTTCTAATTTTTCGTCACGGGTGTCGTTTTATTGGTTTTCGAGGGTGTTAAAGCTGATAGTGACACTAACATGTAAATCCAAGATGGCGGATGCGAATATTTTTTTAATTTTTCGTCATGGGTGTCGTTTTATTGGTTTTCGAGGGTGTTAAAGCCGATAGTGACACTAAAATGTAAATCCAAGATGGCGGATGCGAACATTTTTTAATTTTTCGTCATGGGTATCGTTTTCATGGTTTTTGGGGTATTAAAGCTGATAGTGACATTAAAATGTAAATCCAAGATGGCGGCTGCAAACATTTCGGTCGGTTTTACAACCCTCGAAAACCATGAAAACGACACCTATGACGAAAAATTTAAAAATGTTCGCAGCCGCCATCTTGGATTTACATTTTAATGTTACTATCGGCTTTAAAACCCTCAAAAATCATGAAAACGATACCCATGAGGAAAAGTTAGAAAATGTTCGAAGCCGCCATCTTGGATTTACATTTTAATGTCACTATCAGCTTTAGTACCCCCCAAAACCATGAAAACGACACCCGTGACGAAAAATAAAAAAAAATTGCATACGCCATCTTGGATTTACAATTTAGTGTCACTATCGGCTTTAACACCCTCGAAAACTAATAAAACGACACCCATGACGAAAAATTAGAACATTTTCGAAGCCGCCATCTTGGATTTACATTTTAATGTTACTATCAGCTGTCAGCCTCGAAAACCATGAATAGTACAAATGACAAAAAATTTGAAAATAATGATGATGGCGGTTTCAAAAAACCGCCATCTTGGATTTACATTTTCAGCAGCTTTCACTATGGGACCAACTCTGAAATCACAAAAAAAAATTACGATGTTTGAAACAAAAGTTCAATACCTACTCGACCAAAATGTATGAAACAGCTGACTTATGTTTCGTGATTTACGGGTTGATCCCATAGTGAAAGTTGCTCATGAGTAGAACACCCTATTAAAATTTAGTGATAAAAAAGTTACCCTTTCAAAAAATACTTAATTAATCAATTCCGGAATCGCGACATTTTGACGACCGACACAAAAGTGCATTCCTTAATAGCCAAAACCTAAACGTAAGTAAATATACATTCGATTCTATAATCAGAACTATAAATTTGTGAATCCCGGGATTTATTTAATACAAAAGTACAATCCATATTAGCCAACACCTGAACGCAAGTACCTCACTAAAACATTCGATTCCAAAATCAGAACTAAAAATTTTCGTTCCGGAATCCCGGAATTTTTTTTCTTTTTAAGTGCAATCCATATTAACTAACATCGAACTTAAGTAAATTATACATTCGATTCTATAATCAGAAGTCAAAATTAGCCGATACCGGAATTCTGGGATTTTTTAATCCAAAAGCCCACTCCATACTTAGCCAACACCACAACTTTAGGTTAATATGCATCCGATTATCCGATCTCTAGTAATGACAGTTAAGAAGTGTCATTTTACTATAAGTACTAAGTAGCAATTGCTCAATAAAAGCATGCTTTCGTGCTACAAATGAGCATGTGTGTCAGTAGCTTAACGCGCACACAGATCACCAGTCAACAACCAAAAAAAACATATATTAAAAAAAAATTGATACCGGGTTAGGTATCGTTTGAAAGAGCTTCTTTGGTCTGTTTCTATCAAAACGAGAAAGTGTAGTAATATTTCTATTTGCATTGTCCTCAGGTCTGTCTACATTTCTGGGTCCTCACGGTATTATTCACAAGCACACCAGAAGATTATGTCCCACCTTCCAAATCTTAGTCCTTAGCAATTACAAAATATATTTGTATATAATTATTATTATTCCATTAGTTTGTATTCCAATATGAAACTAGTTAAGTTAAATTACTCGATATGAGATTCAGTGGACGTTATGAAGCAATAAATGATGCAGCTTTAAGTTAGAGGAAATAGTGTATAGAGTGCGTTTCATCAAAGTTCCTATGCCGTAATGTTGGCTCCACTGCCGTTAAATTTAACACTATGGACCTATCGTGATCTTCCTACAACAGTGGAGCCAACATTACGGCATATGAACTGTTTGATGGAACGCACTATAGTTTATTTTGGTAGAGATTTCTTGTCTCTAGTGTCTAAAATTCTTCAAGTTTCTGATCAGAGAATAGGCAACTAAATACCATGTCTTTTGTGATTGGTTGGCAAACAACCAATCACGTTTCATATTTATGACGTCGCCATGGGGTTTGAGATAAGATTCATGCCCGGTTTTTGAGGTATTTAGACGGAGTTTATTCATTCGATAGTGATTATTGCTGTCGTGTACTATACGTTATGGAAGAATTTAGTTTAAAAGTCGAGTGAATTACTATCGAGGGCTTATCTGAGGACCTCAAAAACCAAGCATAAAGATGGAATTCGCTTGAATAGATAATTTTGTCGAATTAATAGCTATTGAGAGTTTAAACTCCGTTTAAGAATTCTTCACAAACCGGGCATTCAATAGAGAAGCCAAGAAGTATTTTTGTATTGCCAGTCACAATGTTCCAAATGTATTATTTTTTTAGAAATAATCTTCGTAATTTGTAATTAGTAATTGTATTTCCAATTTAGTATTTTGATTCGTGGTGCTAAGTGGATGTGAAAAACTAAAATTGTAGTGTACCATAATGTGAATAGACGAATCTCAGAAATAATTTATGAAATAATTGGCCATAATAATGTACCTAATCTGTTGTCTTTGTTTCTGTATTAATTTCTACTGTGGTGTTGATTGAATTTTAATGTTTATTTTTGTGAAGCATTATGTTATTTTGCCGACGGGAAAATGGGCTAAATAAAGTGTTAATACATTACTTTGTATTTAATTGTTCCTTATAGTGGTTTACACAGTGCCAGCTGCTGGCTAGACAGTAGACAGTTCAGTACTCGCATGTCAGTAACTCGGCTTGCCATGGCCTTAGAGCTAAGAACAAATTATTTTGATTTATTTGCTGCTGCTGGCTGTGTGGTGTGGCTGACACTGGCTTGGCCACCATCAGGGATTTTACTTTTGATAACACAAAGATTTAGTCGTTAATTAGTCGAAATTTGTCGCCAAATATCAGAATTTGTCGGTCACTGGTTCAAAAGTTATAAGGGGTCATTGGTGGCCGATCTGGAGAGAGTCTCCCCAGCTTGGCCACCTTTATATCTCAAAAACTAGGGCACCTAGCGAAGATCTGTTTTCTCCCAGATTTAGTCGCTAATTAGTCGAAATTAGTCGCCAAGTCACAGATTTAGTCGGGTCTTAGTTTAGAAGATATAATGAGTTCAATTTTTAAGTATAGTTCAAGAGCTAGATTGAAGAGTTTACGATAAAATCTTTGATCTAGCTCTTGGTCTATACTTAAAAATTTAACTCATTATATCTTCTAAACTAAGACCCGACTAAATCTGTGACTTGGCGACTAATTTCGACTAATTAGCGACTAAATCTGGGAGAAAACAGATCTTCGCTAGGTGCCCTAGTTTTTGAGATATAAAGGTGGCCAAGCTGGGGAGACTCTCCAGATCGGCCCACCAATGACCCCTTATAACTTTTGAACCAGTGACCGACAAATTCTGATATTTGGCGACAAATTTCGACTAATTAACGACTAAATCTTTGTGTTATCAAAAGTAAAATCCCTGATGGTGGCCAAGCCAGTGTCAGCCACACGGCTGTGTGTCTTCGCCTCCCGCACTTCGCTAACCTAGACACTCCAAGCGACTTATCTGAATTTCGTGGCCTTGTTTTTGACGCTTAGAAATGACGTTGTAGCGAATAGCAGTCTCAAGCCGGGCGATAGTTTCGTGGCCCAGGCATAAGCGTCATCAGCGATTACAAACAAACAATGTTTTTGTTTATAAAGAACCGTATTTATTATTCTCTGTATCTTATCATATGCCAGAAACTAAAAATGATAAAGTTAAAATTGTTTTCGGAAAGATAAAAGTAAATGGATATTTTTTCCTGGATAGTCACAGATTGTGTGGTTAAAATTACAAATGGGAAACATTAGGAAGTTCTCATGAACCACCAAATTGATTAATAGCGTATGAAAAAGTTTCGTACGTTTTTTCGTCACATTTCCTTAGGTGGTTATGTGGCTTTTGAAGTATTTTGGTTTCTCGCATCCTGAATCACTACCAAGTACCTAGGTCAAGATATAGTCAGGAACAAAAGTCGATTAACACTTCAGTTTTCTAAATCTTAATTATTAGCAAGATATTTAATTAAAATCGGAACAGAAGTAGGTAAATAATTTAAAGATCTACTAGACTCTTAGGTAGGTATTTTAGGAAAAAGGAGATAACCGAATCATTTTGTATTCATTTACGCGATGTGTAAAAGTAGCAATCGACTTATGTTGCTGACCCTACCTACTTGGTACGGTCAGCAACGAAAGTTGGTGAGCATTTTGACTTTAACTCTGTCTGTGTCAACACAAAAATAGCTACTCGATGAAACATACCTATTAGGATTATTAGGTACGCGTTGGGTACATAGAGTTTACTTGGTACACATTGATACAGATATTATAGAACACAAACTGTAGACAATCAGATGAATTCTTGGCGATGTATAGGAGGTACCATCGCGAAACTTTGCGGTGAACCACTTTTCGACCTTGTTACTAAAGCAATAAGGTTGAAAAGTGGTTCATCGGAAAGTTTCGCGATGGTACCATCGTACCTATACATCGACAAGAATTCTTCTTATTGTCTACAGTTTGTGTTCTTTAATTCTGTACCAATCTGTAACAATTAAGTACCCAACGTGTACCTAATAAAAGATGTAGGTACCTACGTACATGTATCTTTTTGAGGCTTAGGTACTGTAGGTACTCGTATCTGGTTTTCAGTAGGTATTTCATGTAGGTAATCAAGACTGTTATTTCTCATCCTTACTTCCATCTAAATAATAATCTAATTAATATTTTAATTTCTTTTTTATTTGCAAACCGTCATTTAAAACTGTTCTAAATTTCAAGTTGATAGCATTAGTAGTTCTTGAGATATTCAGCTGTGACAGACAGACAGAATGAGTCGCACCGTAAGGGTTCCTTTTTACCATTTGGTAATTTGGAACAGTTTTAGATGAAGTTTTCCCAATTATTTTGCAAATAAGAAAGAAATAAAAATATTTATATTTTTTTTGCAACAGGGACTGAAAGGAGTCTTAAAAATTCAAAGTGGAGCTGCTAGGGCTATGTGGTATCATATGAAAGAAAGCTGTTTGCACATGTTCATTTTTTTTTTGGGCGCATAATTTTCGACTTGATGAAAAATGTAAAAAAAAAATACCCTCTTCTCCGAAGTTTGCGGAGAGAAAAATCTGAAATGATTCTATGTGATGGAAGTTTATGTATAAAGATTACAGGAAAAATAAAACGATGTCTCTAAATAGCACACTTTTTCAGAAATCCTCGGTGCGCAAGTCCGACTCGCTCTTGACCGGATTTTTTTATTGCTTTGACTTGTAAGTTTGATTTTAACAAAAGTTCTCAAAAAATCAGCAAGTACAGAGTAATATTTTGCGACTTAACGCGAGTTTGTGTTTACGGTTACTGGCCTAATACAGTTACTGAGCGGCGTTTAAGTCATAGGTACAGCCGCCAGCAGGTCAAGCCACCTAAAACTGTCAAATTTTCCCAATCAACCTTGAGCCTAATACTATAGCGATAAAGATGAAAATCTATTAAAGAAACCTACCTACCTATGTCAAATCTATTAAAGTTTGACATAGGTATTGTAGTAGTTTGATGTGCTGGCGTCTGTAACAACAGTCACCAGTCTGAATATGCTATGGTAACAAAGCATAGCATTGTTAAAGATAAGATTGCAGTATGACTGTATCGGTACTTCTGATGAGTCTCGAGTTTTCGTAATAAAAAACGTGCATTAAAAAATAATAAGTACTATTTGTTCCGACCATGCAAGAGTTTTATTTGTTTGTTTTCCCTGTGTGTTGTACGGGTACGGGGATCTTTATTATGGGCAAATATATAGGTACTCGTACATACGATATTTACAAAACATGGCAATGACATCTTTTGGGAAAGGCAAGGGCATTTTTGTGGTCAAATTGACAAAACTGTGTCAATATAAAACGTAGGTCATAAAATCTGCCTAGCCTTTTCCCAACTATGTTGGCTGACCCCAACATAGTTGGGAAAAGGCTAGGCAGATTTTTTGACCTACGTCAAAAAGGTAGGTCAAAAAATCTGCCTAGCCTTTTCCCAACTATGTTGGGGTCAGCTTCTAGTCTAACCGGATGCAGCTGAATAGCAGTAGATATTTTACACGGAGCGACTGACTACCTGACTTCCACAACCCAGTAACTGATACCGATATCCCTTGGTAAAACGGGTTGTCAGACTATCGGGCTTCTGACAACCCGTAACGACTGTCAAAGATCCACGAGTGACAGCCGGGACCAACGGCTTCTAACGTGGTTTACAATGTTAAGTTTGTTTTTGGGATAAATTCTTTTCAATTACGGAACCCTTCATTGTGCGTGGTCCAAGACGCACTTGCCCGGTTTTTTTGTTGCCCGGTAATAACCCTCATAAAATTTTAACGCTGGTGGGTCCTAATTATCATACGGTAAGTACCTATACCTACTGAATTTATGGTTACAGTTTGCGCGTTGATATTCCCCACAGCCTGCATGAACAACTGGATTATTAGGTTGTGTAGTTTCACTACAATATTTACCTTATTGCTTACAGTTATAATCCAATACCGGTATACAGTAAACCCACTTTGTTTGTTAAGTGTGCTATAAATATTGCATTTTTATATGAGGCTAAAGTACAGTTATTATTTTACGTAAACCAGTCGAAGGAGCAGGTGATCTCCTTTCGCAAAATGCATTGTATCTGTATCTACATTTAAAGTAGGTAGTTCTTAAAAAACCTAAGTATAACCTACCGTTACTAAACCTAAGTATAACCTACCGTTACTTGTACCTGTGCTTGTACCATCATTTCGGCAATATAGGAGCTTGTTGAATTGATTTCTTCATTTATTTTAAAAATGCAATCGAGGCCATAGACTTATAAAAAAAGATGGACTCCGCACCACGCATATCGAAAGTGAAGCACCCTACCGATCTATGTGTGCGTGATTTGAGTACCTGCAAAGACGCCGTCGCTCGTGTAACGTAATGGCGGCCGGTAGACTTACTATGGTGTGAATGTGTGCGTGCTGGCTTGTAGACTGACACTGACTTACTATGGGTGCTTCAGTTATTGTTAAAGGAGACGGCGTCCGCCTTTTTTTTTAGGTCCATTTTTAGGTCCATGATCGAGGCATGGCATGGCATGAGAGGTCGACACTTTTGCGACTCCCTTGTCTAACGTATCTCACCCTGTGGCGAGCGAGACTCATAGGTATTGGCTGTTAATTAAATATTTTGTATTATTTGTCTACTCCTCAGTCCTTTACGTGCAAAAATTTCATGGGCCGAGATAAATTGACGTTATACCATTGCGTTATACTTAGCACGCACTTTTTTCTTAGCTCTATGGTATAGGTACGTACAATGCATGACATGCTGTGATTTTGACGACACGGTTGGCTCAGTGGTTGAGCGATTGACTGCTGCGCAGCATGTCGCGGGTTCGATTCCCGCACGGAACAAATATTTGTACGACCTACAAGTATTTGTTCCGAGTCTGGGTGTTTTTCTATCTATAATATTTATGTATTTACAAAAAAAAAATGTATATAAGTAGTTTATCAGCCATCTCGTTACCATAACACAAGCATTAGGTTGCTTAGCTTGGAACTAGATGGCGTTGTGTGAAATGTCCAAGGATATTTATTTATTTATTTATGTGATGACTCCTTTGGGGACTGGTATTCCAAGTAAGATGTTGTATCAGTCAAACCAAGATACAGACACAGCGGTAAGGAATAACTGGGTGGAAATAGGAATGCTTAGCTGTAACGGACAAGGAAAGCGTCCCATAGGGAAAAGCCCTGAAACATAGGTGGGTATTGGTAGACTCAAGGGGAAAAAGGAAATTATAATGCTGGCGCCATAGGTATTCATTTATAATGAGTAACAGTGCAATGACTACCAATAAATCGATTAAAAAAATTGGTTCGGAGAAAGACCTTATATCTACAAGTTTTATTTATTAACCCAGGATAGTGCAAGGAGAACGGGAGTTAGGGAATGAGGCGAAGGGAGAGAACAAAACCATTCGAACCACATCCAGCCGTGTCAAGGCCCCCGCAGACATGCGCGACGCGACGCGTAGGAGGACGCGACTCTGTAGAACAACTTCCACTAAATTTCATAGAAATTGTTCTACTAGAGACACATCGCGCTGTCGCGTTACACCTGTCTGCGGGAGCCTTCAGGGTTCCTCGAATACGAGCTTTCGGCCTAGATAAGAATATTTCTCTTATACACCAAACATGTGTGGCTGACACTGGCTTGGCCACCATCAGGGATTTTACTTTTGATAACACAAAGATTTAGTCGTTAATTAGTCGAAATTTGTCGCCAAATATCAGAATTTGTCGGTCACTGGTTCAAAAGTTATAAGGGGTCATTGGTGGCCGATCTGGAGAGAGTCTCCCCAGCTTGGCCACCTTTATATCTCAAAAACTAGGGCACCTAGCGAAGATCTGTTTTCTCCCAAATTTAGTCGCTAATTAGTCGAAATTAGTCGCCAAATATCAGAATCCGTCGGTCACTGGTTCAAAAGTTCTAAGCGTTTCCAGGTAGCCGATCTGGAGAGAATCTCCCCATTCATATCACAAAAACTAGGACACCTAGCGAAGATCTGTTTTCTCCCAAATTTACTCGCTAATTAGTCGCAATTTGTCGCCAAGTCACAGATTTTGTCGGGTCTTAGTTTAGAAGATATAATGAGTTCAATTTTTAAGGTTATAGTCCAAGAGCTAGATCAAAGAATTTACGAAAAATTGCTAAGAACAAATATTTCTATTAATAATGTGTAATATAATTCTAGTTATATTGGTCTAAACTCCTTAGAAATGTCAGAGAGAGACAAATTCTCAATTAAATACATGTTTTTTTGTTTTATAAATTACTAGGTTGGAGTGGCTTCAATTTCTTTGAAAACATTAAACCTTGCTCTTGGTCTATTTGGTGTCAAGATGTACAGTCGCTTGCAACTGTTTTACCAAATTATAACGTTAGGCTCTAATTTACGTTAGAATAATAAAACTTCTGTTGCCGAAATAAGAATATATGATTTACCCTAATATGTTAAAATTATCATACCTTTAGAAAAATGTTTAAAATACTTAAACGTTGAAAACTTATTGTAAGTATGTATCAACGTTTTGCTTGAAATATACAATACGTTACAAAAAAATACATACCTAATAATCTTAAATCGAAGATGTATACTCTTAGATACCTAATATGAGCATATGGCTCTAATTAAGGTTAGAATAATAAAACTTATATTGTCGAAATATAAAATTATTTATTACTTTAAAATTAGTGTACATACTTAATCAAAGATACCTAGGTACTTATATCATTATAATATTATAACTCAATAAAAATTACAATGGGTGATTCTTCATTGGACGACCTTGCCCGAAACCTACTCGACGACATGTCACCGACAGATATCGGTAGCGAAATGACATGCCACCGACATGAGTACAGTTCGCGCAAAACTTTATGAGCCCTCTGAAGTTAGGCCCGAGTACGTAACCGCGCATGGTACAGTTGAGCGCACAATCATTATTGTAAGATTTAAAGAAAAATTCATAGTACATTTATGCATATCAAAAAGTGTTTAGATTTTAGGTATTTTAGATTTTTTACGTGCAGTTAAGATATTAGACCAAGCAGGTAGGTATTTATTTAAGTTAATTAAAAACTTTAAATATAAAACTTGTGTATTTATTTATTTATAACGGAGCTACACCTTCCATAAACATTTCTTCCCGGCTAGTAGAAAGGAGATCTTCATCTGAAGAAGCGTTATCATAGCTCTCATCAAAATCGGAATCTTCAGTCCCTGTCTCTGAACTGTCAGATTCATTTTCACTGACGTGAATCACAAATTGTTCGGTCATCTGGTCGATTATTACGTCACTTTTTTTATATTCTTCTTCTATACCTCTAACTTTAATACATAGTGCGCTCCATTCCGGCTCACCCATCGCGTTCACCTTTTCTTCAACTAATTTCATTATATTATTAATGTTCCACGTAACATTTTTCTGCGCTACGTATCCTTTAATTGCCGCCCAAGCCATCTCAATCGGGTTCAGGTCAGGGTGATAGGGTGGTAGCCGTAATACAGTATGATTGTGGGCGCGTAATATGTTGTCAACAACATACTTTTTGTGGTTTTCTTTATTTGCACAAATTAATTTATATAGCTCAGGTTTCAGCATTGAGGGGCTAAAAGTTATATTCTTATCTCGTAGCCAAGCCTCCATTTCTGACTTCCGAGAACTGGACGTCGGTGCTGCGTCATCGAGTTTATTATGGTAGGACGCATTGTCGACTACCACAACTGACTTTTCCGGGAGATTGGGTATCAATTTAGTATCAACCCATTTTAAATAATTTTCGAAATTCATATTATTATGATAATCACCCGTTTTAGTGCCTGCTTTAAATAATAAAAGAGCATTTGGCACAAAACCGGTTTCTGAACCGGCGTGCACAATAACGATGCGTTGGCCTTTTGATATATTTCTTTTCAGACCCTCTGTGGTACCGTCACTCCAGGCTTTTGGTTTTGTGTGTGAAGAATCTACATATGATTCATCAGTATAGATGATAGGTCGTCCTTCTTCACGATATTTTGAAAGTTTTCTCAAATATTCAATTCTTTTTAATCTTATGTTTGTATGCTCTATCAAAAGTTTTCTGTTATTTTCGGTCCTTTTCCATTTAAAACCAAGTCCTTTTAAAATACTTCTTAAACTTGAGGCGGAGCCTTTGAAATTTATATCCTGTCTTAGTTTATTTAAAAGTAATTTTACTGTTGGCAATTCTTTCTCAGTTTTATGAAAGTTGTGTACGCACCTTTTTATAACACTGAGATCAAAGCTATCGATCCCGGTGATTTTCCTTTGCCCTGATCTTTTCTTGCCTGGCGTACGAAAAACTGGTGCCATACTGACACTTGGCATGTTTGGGTCTCTTGCAGCCGCTAAAATTCTCTTTATTGTACTTAAAGAGACACCTGTAGCTGCCGCAGTTCGCTTTTGCACCATTTTCAGGTCATACTGTAGACCGTCTTCTGCTTCCTTTTTCATGAAGTTGAAAACATCAAACACCATTTTACGTGTTTGGCGACGTAGCACATTAAAGCGTCCGCGAGGCATATTTAATTAAACCAAAAAGTTCGATAACAGTAAGAAACCACAGTAATAGAACAAACAAATAACAAATACAATATAACGGTGACAAAACTTAACAACAACAATAACAGAAACAAATTAAAATAACGAAAACAAATAACAGTAACAAAAATTTACAGTAGCAATGAAAATTAATTGTTGCACTCGACTGTACTTTCGTCTACAACGCGCGCAAGTGTTGTGTACGAACGTAGCACTCACACTAAGGTACGGCGCAATGGGACGCGAGCGGTGGTACGGCGCGGGGCGCGGGGGCCGGTGCCCTCCCCGACGCCCTGTCCCGTCCCGCGGATACCTATAATATGCGTACCTACTGCGCAGCCACTAGCGTGTGTGTTCCGAGAGCTCATAAAGTTTTGCGCGAACTGTACCCACTGATATCAATAAAGTCCAATTACGTTGTTTTTTGAGACCGCATAACTAAGTTTGTTTTTAAATGAAGTTTGCTGATAACTACAAAATCATTAGCTATAGTTACAGTCATCGTATTATTTTTGCTGTAATATTTTAGGTAAAATCTTAAATTATCAGGGTTGGTAGAAATTACCAACCCTGATAATTTAACATTTTAATATTTTTATATTAATATTAGGCATGTTACGATTTATTTTCTATAGTAATCTTAATCATATTGCTGAGTCTATGGTCACTCGAAGATTACTATAGAAAATATATCGTAATATGCCTTGCTATGAATTATATTAATATATTATATTATAGCTACGTCTGTGACGGGCTTAATTTACAGAAACAAATACTCACTGTACCTACTCCCGGTGGATGACTAAAGAAAAAATCCTTATATTTTAGAGCAAGTTTGTTTATTTACCTATTTATTTTAAGTACATACTTTGAGCGGCGTAAACGCCGACGCGCCGGTAAAGGTACTGACACGAATAAAAAGCATGCCTATAAGCACGCTTAAGGTACTGACACTCGTGCTCATAAAAAGCATGCCTATAAGCACGCTTACTAGAAAACATACTAGAAATAAGCATGCTCATTACTAGTCACACATGCTACAAATGAGCACTTGCTCAATAAAAGCATGCTTTCGTGCTAGTAATGAACACCGTCTGTCAGTAGCTTAATGCGCAGCAGGTGACACCCTCGTTCTATCTCGCTCTTTCCCTCATTTTTGTATTTGCGGTATAGATAGAAAATATGGAAGGAAGGAAGTAGTCGTACATAATCTTTTTTCGTAATATTTTAGTAGTTGAGTATGTCCATTGTTACGTGCCTGTAGGTAATTGTGTGCGTTCGTGAAGATCGCTCAGTTTACTTTTTGTAAACAAAACTTATTACCCTTCTGCTTTTATTATGTTTCATGTTGTTTAATACACACACACACACACACACACACACACCTACAGCTACGTTTTTTATGTAAAAACTACAAAGACACTTTCCGGCCCAGAATTGAACCCAACATCATCGTCATCATTCGTAACCTCGCGTAACAAACGCGTCCCTGAGACACCACAGAGGCAGTATAAATGTACCTTAAACACACACCTTCTGGGTACGCTCGCTCCATCCTAGATCTCATCTACCTATCGCTTTCCATCAGGCGAGATCGAGGTCAAGAGCTGACCCATTTCATAATATAAAAAAGTACTAGAAATCCTACTAGGTAATTTGCGTGGAATTTTAAGTTTCGTAATTATGTATAGAATTTAATCATACCTAGCCATGTTTACGTAGCTTAGGTCCGCTGCAGCCATACGTAAACCATGGCTATGTACCTACGAATGTGAGATCTATCTAGGTAAGTAAATAGCAATTTTTTTAATAAAAATATCTCATCTAAGGGTATTTTCTCAAATTACCTAATAACTGAAAATTAAATTCCTAGATTATTTTACTTACTATATTTTATTGCGTTCAGAGTTTAACACACTAAGCATATAATTTCAAACTTACCCAAGGACTTCTTCTGTTTATCTTTTCTTTACACAGTTATGTTTTTATGGAAAAATACATAGGTACGAAACGCACACTCACACGGAAACCCACATTAATTGATTACAAAACCATTATTACACCAGTTCCTAACTATTCATAATAAATCCCACTGTAAACTAGCTTTAACTTACGTCACGGGCAACTCGCTCTAAGTAGCTCGTCTGTACACGCGCATCTATCTCTTTCTTACTTACCTTAAATGAAACGGAGCGCAGCGATCTATCTGCCAGCGAAATGTGCACTACATTTTGTTCAATAAATAATTACATTCTATTTATTGTAGATCTGTTTCTAGGTAATGATACAGCTTTTCTTTGGTGGATTTAAATTTTAATTACTTATAGAATAACTTCATATTAATATAAATCGAAACAAACATTCCACCTTATAGAACATCATAGATACTTTCTAGAAACTACTTAAAATACTTTGTACTTGGTTGTACCAATGTATGGAGAAATTGAATTCTTTAATATCTTTTTAATTACACACCGACAAAATCTGTGACTTGGCGACAAATTGCGACTAATTAGCGAGTACATTTGGGAGAAAACAGATCTTCGCTAGGTGTCCTAGTTTTTGTGATATAAATGGGGAGATTCTCTCCAGATCGGCTACCTGGAAACGCTTAGAACTTTTGAACCAGTGACCGACGGATTCTGATATTTGGCGACTAATTTCGACTAATTAGCGACTAAATCTGGGAGAAAACAGATCTTCGCTAGGTGCCCTAGTTTTTGAGATATAAAGGTGGCCAAGCTGGGGAGACTCTCTCCAGATCGGCCACCAATGACCCCTTATAACTTTTGAACCAGTGACCGACAAATTCTGATATTTGGCGACAAATTTCGACTAATTAACGACTAAATCTTTGTGTTATCAAAAGTAAAATCCCTGATGGTGGCCAAGCCAGTGTCAGGCACACACCAAACATTATGAAATATAGATAATTACCGTGAAACATGCCAACTTTGCCCACTTTTTTCGAATAATTACAATTTTAATACGATTTTTCTATGGAGACGTAACTATTTTCCTTCATCAGCTACAACTGTAAGATCATGTGCATGTGTTAGTATTGCTAAATTTACTATTATTCAACATTTCATTCAATATTTGTTCGATTTTGTGGGCGGGCAAAGTTATCTGGACTTTTAGCCAAGTTTGCCCACATTGATTTTTGACCCAAATATGGCCTTTATGCAGATAACATAAAAACCAGTACAAGAATTTTGGTAAAGATGGCGTTTACTTTAGGAATGTAGACGACACTATGAAAAGTTTCTTACTAAAATGACTGGGCAATGTTACCCTGGCATTTTTTCTCTTTTTCATAGAATCTACATTTCGCCTTTTAAAAGTGCTAGGGTTGGTACATGGTTAAAATTTTACTGTTTTTTTTTTGTTTTCTACAAAGAATATTATTATGAAGGTAAATTAAACAAAAAGAAAACGCAGGAAAATGTTTCACGCTTATTAGTATTTAATAGAAATTACAATTAAGTAACACTTGAAACTACTCATACGCCCGCGAGGCGCATCATATTGACTAATGATTTTATTCAAAACCTATAATTATGATTGATATGTTTTGACTGTTTACATATTTGTGTATATAACTAGAAAAACACAATTTTAAATAACATTTATATATTTTTAATTAGAAAATCTTTAATCAAATAAATCTTAGGAACAAATTTTAGGAACTTAGGCAATTAAACAGTCTGCTCATTAAAAATAAAAAAAAGACAACTTAAAGTATACACTTCTCTTAAAAAATAGTAAATTATATAGTAATTAACTAAAAAAAACTAACAAAGTAAAAAAAAACAAACAAGCTACTCATACGTCTTTGGAGCGCCAAGCGTAGTACCGTAACTTACCGTAACGCAACCACCGTCCTGCAACACGTGCTGGCGATGACTGAGATGTCCTTGAACGTGAATGCCATACGCGCGAAGGATAAAAAGAGAGAGCAATATATCAAAAACGCGGGCGCCTCTGCGACGTAGAGTAGTAATCTAGGGTTAAATATGTATAAACTAAATACTTATATGTATGTACTCAAATAATATATTAATTAAATACCAATTATGTTTAAAATTAAATAAGCTCGCTCAGCAGCAAAAAATTAAAAAAGGAAAAAAATACAAGGTTTCGTAAAGTGCCAACCCTAAGCCTTTTTTGATGGCGGGCAATGTTGTCAATCGTAAGTCGCAACATTACTAGATAACTTTGCCCATCATCATAACTTTAGTCTTAAAAGACCCTGAGCAACCACACTAACAGTAATATATTCTACAAATGATTTCCTATGACATGTCGTAAAGTAAACTAAGCTGTGTTTTCGCCATCTCGCAGAATGTACGTTGAAATTTGCACTAAAATTTGCCCGCAAAAACACGCACCTCACTCGACGGGTTCCAACAAGTCACTAAGCTATTACTTTATATAGTGTATTATCTATGCACTAAGCGAAGTTAGCAAGAAACACGATAGTCAGTATAATATTGCCATACACATAACCTATTTTCCACCAAAGTCAATCAATGTTGCCATAATATTAAGATATTTTTGCACATCAAAGATATGCTTATACATTGTTCTTCGGGCAACGTTTCCCTTGGGGGCAATGTTGGCATATTTCACGGTATGATATAATATGGATTATAGAAAATCAAATATAAATATGAAAATGTGAAAAAAAAATCACCTGTCATATCTGAATGACGGCCTGTGAGCCGCTATCCAGTGACACATGATTTGGCCATCCACTCTGCCTGCCACAGTAGCTACGAGGCTGTTGGGGCTGTCGCGCACCCGACGCATCAGTGATGCGATTCGCAGACGCAGCAGCGAGCCGAAATCCGGAACGCGTGCATCCGCAAACATCCCCGACGCGCTACAGAAGAGCGGCAGCCCCAGCATTACCCGGAACGCATTATTATATTGGACCCGTAGAGCATTGTACGAGCCCTGTGTGTAACTGACCCACACGGCGCACGCATACAGCGACTGGCAATAGGCCCTGAACAGTGTTATCTTCACCTCTCGCGTACACCGTGCGAACCTGCGGGCCAGCATGTTACACCTAACAGCCAATGCTCTACGTTCCCTCTCTAAATCATCGTCATCCGACAGCCTATCGGTGACCCAGTGCCCCAGGTATTTAAAACTAGTAACTCTTTTGAGCGGAACGCTGCCCAAAGTAACCGAGTTCGTTTCAACCGCGTGGCCATGGCGTTAAAAAAAAAAAAAAAACTATGCCAACATTTTGTAACAATTTGTAAAAGTTGACTCCCAAAACCACAAATTTGTCAAAGCTATGGTTAAAAACTTAGAAGGGTTTGAACGTGGCCGCGCCATCGAAACGCGGAGAACCGCGCGGCCACGGAGATCTCAGAAACTAAGCGTTGCACAGACCTGAAATTTTGGTAAATAACAGATTCAATTTGTAAACAATTTGTAAAAATATAGAAAAAAATCCTAGGTTAATATTTTAGGAGCTGTGAGACTAAAACCCCGTGGCCGCGCCATCGAAACGGTGACAAAAACGTGATAGCCGATATCTCGCTGAAAAAGCATCGCAGACGTCTAGAGTTTTTTGTAAAACCCAGATTTGAATTTGTCAAAACTTACAGAAATGCAACAAAAAATACTAGGTTAATATTTTAGGAGCTGTGAGACTAAAACCCCGTGGCCGCGCCATCGAAACGGTGACAAAAATGTTATCACCGATATCTCGCTGAAAAAGCATCGCAGAGGTCTGAAGTTTTTTGTAAAACCTAGATTTGAATTTGTCAAAACTTGTGAAAATAAAACAAAAAATCGTAGGTTTATATTTCAGGACCCGCGCCACAGAAACGGTGAAAAACACGTTATCACCGATATCTCACTGAAAAAGCATCGCAGAGGTCTGAAATTATTTTTAAAACCTAGATTTGAATTTGTCAAAATTTGTAAAAATATAACAAAAAATCCTAGGTTTATATTTCAGGAGCCGCGCCATTGAAACGGTGAAAAACACGTTATCGCCGATATCTGACTTAAAAAGCATCGCAAAGGTCTGAAGTTTTTTGTAAAACCTAGATTTGAATTTGTCAAAATTTGTAAAAATACAACAAAAAATCCTAGGTTTATATTTCAGGAGCTGTAAGACTAGAACCCCATGGCCGCGCCATTCAAACGGTGAAAAATATGTTATCGCCGATATCTCGCTGAAAAAGCATCGCAGAGGTCTGAAGTTTTTTGTAAAACCTAGATTTGAATTTGTCAAAACTTGTAAAAATACAACAAAAAATCCTAGGTTTATAGTTCAGGAGCTGTAAGACTAAAACCCCGTGGCCGCGCCATCGAAACGGTGACAAAAACGTAATAGCCGATATCTCGCTGAAAAAGCATCGCAGACGTCTAGAGTTTTTTGTAAAACCCAGATTTGAATTTGTCAAAACTTACAAAAATGCAACAAAAAATACTAGGTTTATATTTCAGGAGCTGTAAGACTAAAACCCCGTGGCCGCGCCATCGAAACGGTGACAAAAACGTGATAGCCGATAACTCGCTGAAAAAGCATCGCAGACGTCTGAAGTTTTTTGTAAAACCTAGATTTGAATTTGAAAAAACTTGTAAAAATACTACGAAAAATCCTAGGTTTATATTTCAGGAGACGCACCATTGAAACGGTGAAAAACACGTTATCGCCGATATCTCACTGAAAAAGTGTCGCAAAGGTCTGAATTTTTTTGTAAAACCTAGATGTGAATTTGTCAAAATTTTTAAAAATACAAAAAAAAATCTTAGGTTTACATTTCAGGAGCCGCGCCATTGAAACGGTGAAATACGGTTTTTTGTAAACCTAGGATTTTTGTTGTATTTGTAAAAAAATGAACTAATTCATATCTAGGTTTTACAAAAAACTTCAGACCTCTGCGATGCTTTTTCAGTGAGATATCGGCGATAACGTGTTTTTCTCTGTTTCAATGGCGCGGCTCCTGAAATATAAACCTAGGATTTTTTTATGTATTTTTAAAAATTTTGACAA
This sequence comes from Cosmia trapezina, assembly GCA_905163495.3. Classification (NCBI taxonomy): domain Eukaryota; kingdom Metazoa; phylum Arthropoda; class Insecta; order Lepidoptera; family Noctuidae; genus Cosmia; species Cosmia trapezina. The sequence goes on from LR991042.1 coordinate 14,697,409, forward strand.
ATTCACATCTAGGTTTTACAAAAAACTTCAGACCTTTGCGACACTTTTTCAGTGAGATATCGGCGATAACGTGTTTTTCACCGTTTCAATGGCGCGTCTCCTGAAATATAAACCTAGGATTTTTCGTAGTATTTTTACAAGTTTTGACAAATTCAAATCTAGGTTTTAAAAAAAACTTCAGACCTCTGCGATGCTTTTTCAGCGAGATATCGGCTATCACATTTTTGTCACCGTTTCGATGGCGCGGCCATGAGGTTCTAGTCTTACAGCTCCTGAAATATAAACCTAGTATTTTTTGTTGCATTTTTGTAAGTTTTGACAAATTCAAATCTGGGTTTTACAAAAAACTCTAGAAGTCTGCGATGCTTTTTCAGCGAGATATCGGCTATCAAGTTTTTGTCACCGTTTCGATGGCGCGGCCACGGGGTTTTAGTTTTACAGCTCCTGAAATATAGACCTAGGATTTTTTGTTGTATTTTTACAAGTTTTGACAAATTCAAATCTAGGTTTTACAAAAAACTTCAGACCTCTGCGATGCTTTTTCAGCGAGATATCGGCGATAACATATTTTTCACCGTTTGAATGGCGCGGCCATGGGGTTCTAGTCTTACAGCTCCTGAAATATAAACCTAGGATTTTTTTTTGTATTTTTACAAATTTTGACAAATTCGAATCTAGGTTTTACAAAAAACTTCAGACCTCTGCGATGCTTTTTCAGTCAGATATCGGCGATAACGTGTTTTTCACCGTTTCAATGGCGCGGCTCCTGAAATATAAACCTAGGATTTTTTGTTATATTTTTACAAATTTTGACAAATTCAAATCTAGGTTTTACAAATAATTTCAGACTTCTGCGATGCTTTTTCAGTGAGATATCGGTGATAACGTGGTTTTCACCGTTTCTATGGCGCGGGTCCTGAAATATAAACCTAGGATTTTTTGTTTTATTTTCACAAGTTTTGACAAATTCAAATCTAGGTTTTACAAAAAACTTCAGACCACTGCGATGCTTTTTCAGCGAGATATCGGTGATAACGTTTTTGTCACCGTTTCGATGGCGCGGCCACGGGGTTTTAGTCTCACAGCTCCTAAAATATTAACCTAGTATTTTTTGTTGCATTTTTGTAAGTTTTGACAAATTCAAATCTGGGTTTTACAAAAAACTCTAGAAGTCTGCGATACTTTTTCAGCGAGATATCGGCTATCACGTTTTTTTCACCGTTTCGATGGCGCGGCCACGGGGTTTTAGTCTCACAGCTCCTAAAATATTAATCTAGGATTTTTTTCTATATTTTTACAAATTGTTTACAAATTGAATCTGTTAGTTACCAAAATTTCAGGTCTGTGCAACGCTTAGTGTCTGAGATCTCCGTGGCCGCGCGGTTCTCCGCGTTTCGATGGCGCGGCCACGTTCAAACCCTTCTAAGTTTTTAACCATAGCTTTGACAAATTTGTGGTTTTGGGAGTCAACTTTTACAAATTGTTACAAAATGTTGGCATAGTTTTTTTTTTTTTAACGCCATGGCCGCGCGGTTGAAACGAACACAAGTAACCGGTGGAACAAAGTCGTACACTTTATTTTGCGCCCTAAACACTAAGAGCTCGCTTTTGGTTGAGTTGTACCCGAGACCACGAGTCACCGCATAGTCTTCACAGATTCGGAGGAGCTGTCTTAACGCACTGATCGATGGGCTCAGCAACACCATGTCATCCGCGTAACTAATGTTATTGATACATTGTCCGTCAATGGAGCTGATAGGTGAGCTCGGTAACACCAAAGTCGGTTACTTTGGTGTTACCGAGCTCACCTATCAGCCGGTTGACATACAGGTTGATCTGATGATGGAGCCGGAACGTGGCCACAGGAACAAAAACGACAAAAAAACGAAAAGGAAATAAAACGACGCGACCCTATCGATTTTGGGCGTTTGATTCGTCTTAACAAGGGCTCTGGTGACCTTGTTAAGACGAATCAAACGAGGCCAAAATCCCTAGAAGAGATATCAAGGATAAAAAACTTGTTAAAAAAAATACACTTGTTCCATTATAATTTCGCTCGTTAGACTAGCTGACGTCAAACAAATATATTGGACTTTGCTGATGGCGTTAATAGCACAAGAAAATGTGAGTCACCAGGGCCGGCAGTCTCGACAATCGTTACGTTGCCATAACGACTTGAAATCGCTCGGTAAGGGCGAGCGCGCATTGCGGTGCGTTTCCGGTAGTTCTGCCGCACTGGGCGGGGCCTACGGTAACAAAACGCATGACCGCAGTGCGCGCACCTCAAAGACATTCCATACTTCACAGATTATGCGGTAGAAAAACGCACCGCAATGCGCGCTCGCCCTAAGTCCTAATTACATGCTCTGTGGTCCTAATGGATCCCCTAGACGGGCAAATGGTAATAGTTCGGTTTTATTAAAGACACACAGATGACACAGACACATGTCATCTTCGAGCCCGTTCCTTAAAATCAGACCACAGAGCATGTAATTAGGACTTACCGAGCGATTTCAAGTCGTTAGGGCAACGTAACGAATGTCGAGACTGCCGGTCCAGGATATTATGAACATGGTGTAAAACCTTTTACAAAATCTCGGTACTTGTTTGCAAAAACCGTTCACTGATCTGAATTATTCCAAAATTGCAGATGCCTAAAAAAGTTCTACAACTAATCCAGTTTTTGCTTACCCAGGGAATTTATGTCAGATAATTATGTATCTAGAGATTTCAATATATAAAGGCAGATTACAAACATCGCTGATTATATACGAGTGTTGGACCTTATGTATTCGACGTCGCAAGTTGATAAACCGGTTGCAATGTCAGAAATATAATGAAACCTTCCTCATCAAGCGGTGCGGTCAGCATTCAGTACTTTAGTCGCGGTTTGCGCTCCCACTGGTGAACTCGCGTCTCGATAATGAACGTAGAATAAATTTCAGGGCATACCTAGTTGTAGTGATAATAGTCAAATGGTCTCAACGTAAAGTCCGTATTATTTTCACCTTGAACTTTAGTTTTTTATTATCATTTTGTGGTTTTCCTCGTATTTAAAGTGTGTTCGCCATGACTGCGATAATTATTGTGTTTTTTGCTGGTGAGTTTGTTTGACCATGTTTACTTTATTATTTTATCTAATGGAGACTCCGTGTATTTGAATAGAATGCTAATAGTTTACCAGTTCTCTCAGCTATACGCGTTTGAGAACATTGTTTACCCTTTAAAATGGTAAAAGGTCATCGTTATTGATTGTATTATGTAGGTACCTACATACTACGAGTATCTACATCTACTTATAACCACTTTGTTTTTTGCAAGTTATTCTGTGCAGATGCAACAGACATAACTGAGTTTAACCACTTTTCATGATCATGAATTTTCTACGGTATCCAATTCTGTACGTGTACCTAAAAGAAAACTGATCGGGATCTTGCCATTGTCAAAAAAAACTGATAATAGGTAGGTAGTTAGTAAGGTTTGAAAGTACCTTATGGTTGGTTTGGTTTTTAGAAGCGGCTCAAAACAAAAAGTTATCCTATCTAGTAACCCGGAAACAGAACTGACTTTGAGAGTTGAATTGAAAAAAAAAGATGAAGTTTACATAGCTAGACGTAAGGCACCACACCACATCTTGGAGAAAAACGGTAATCTGGAATTACCTGATATAAGACAGATTGGCCAGAGGAAGCCCCATAATATATGTAGAAAGAGGAAGTGTGGGTACAACATAGTCTATGTTGAAGACCTTTGCACAGCAGTGCAGTGATACAACAGATTAGAGGTTGAAAAAGAATTTGCGGGTATGAGTAACCCTTGGAGGAACATTGAGCAATATAGGCGTCGGTTTCGGTTGTAACCATTGCCATCGACAAATGTGCAGAAATTGTAACAGCGCTTCGTGAGCGAATTTAGAACTAAAAAAGTATCTCGAAGCTGAAAAATGTTTTTGGTAGCCCCATGCTACCAAAAACATTTTTCAGCTTTGAGGTACTTTAGGGGATACTTTAAGTCGGGAAGTATACATTACCAACTATTACAATTTTGCCCAAAAATGAATACGTTCAAATAAATATCGACAGCTGATGCTTCTACACTTTTCTGATATATTATGGACGAGGTGTCTGATCAAAATTCTAGACACAAATAATCCTCATCTACCCATTGGGAAATACCAAAAGTTCCGCATCATTTTGCAAGACAAGTACCTACTTAATATCAACCAGTTCTGGATAGCTACTGGTTTGGCAGGTTTTAGCATAAATTATCTTCTAAGCATTTTTATAATTTATGATATCGCTAGGTGTTAGCACCTTGTAAACATCTCTAATGACCTCTCGAGTGACAAGATGACGATAACATCAAATTCGTTGGGGATTTTCCCCCATATACAACGTGTAACGTTAAATGTGCATAACCTCTTAAGGGGTCATTGTACTCATCATTATGAACAACTTTTATTATGGGACCAAACCTGAAATCGAACCAAACCGAAAAAAAATCTGCTGTTCAGTACATTTATGTTTGTATAATTCGTCAAAATGTACTGAACAGCAGATTTTTTTTTTGCTATTTCAGGTTTGGTCCCATAGTAAAAGTTGTTCATAATGATGAGTACAATGACCCCTTAAGAGGTTTTGCGCATTTAACGTTACACGTTGTATATCCCATATTCCATTCTGTGAAAAGAAGACAGGGCAAGAGAATCTTTGTGAGAATACGGCTGATATACATTGGTAATCTAAAATATCCCAAATCACCAATCCGCCTAGCCTTTTCCCAACTAAGTTGGGGTAGGCTTCCAGTCTAACCGGATGCAGCTGAATACCAGTATCTTACATGGAGTGACTGCATATCTGACGTCCACAACCCACTTACTGGGTAACACGATACCCCTTGGTAAGACGGGTTGTCAAACATTCGGGCTTCTGACGACCCGTAACGACTGTCAAAGATCCAAGAATGGCAGCCGGGACCAACGGCTTAACGTGCTTTCCGAGGCACGCGGAGGGGTCTCGGTATGTAAAGATCACTCACCCACGGTCCGACCGCGGCAAGCGTAGCTTAACCTGATCCATCGACGCGTGCGGCTTTTATTACTTAGCTACGAGGCCCTCTTCCTAAAATATCATCACCATTCAGTCAATCAAAATCAGTCAGTCAATTTGGCTCACCCCCCAAGTATCACTACAAAGACTGATCCTGTGCTTCCCACATCCAGCGGGTTCTCGTAATCTTCCCCTGGACGTCGGTCTACGTGTAAGCGAAGATATATCAAGACAAGCCAAGATATATCTAATACAGTTTCGTCAGTCAACCGCCGGTTTGCCGAGACTATACTTGATTTTGGAATCCCAGTTTGGGGTATTGTAAATTCAAGATACGTGACTGGAATTCGTATTACAATAATTCAGATTCTGACACGTTTTGTTCGAAGTTCCAACATTATCCTTAAAACGTGACGTGGAGTTTAATCACTTCTTAATTACACGGCCGTATAATTAAGAAGTGAAGTAAGAATACACGTTGATTTGTCATTAGTTCATTAGGTATGAACTAATGACAAACAATTAAGTTAGACAATAGAAACTTGTTTGAGATTTTGTTTATATTATCATCATATTATATATGGAAGAAAAGGGACTTGTTTCTAAGTAATAATATCAGCCACACGGGTCGATCAATAAGGTTAAGCTACGCTTGCCGTGGTTGGTGGATAGGTATCTTTACATACCAAGCAAGACCCCTTCGTGCCTCGGAAAGCACCTGAAACTGGAGACTGGTTGTCATTCGTGGATCTTTAGCAACCAGTCTTACCAAGGGGTACCCAGTAACTGGGTTGTGGAGGTCAGATAGGCAGTCACTCCTCAGTTTGCCCTACTTCAAAATAAACAGATCATTCGCAACTTTACTTTCAAAACCAACTTCAAAAACACCAATTCTTCAATGCACCTTAGCTTTGCACCGACTTCAGAAGCAGCTTTTTTATGAAAGTTGTTTTATTTGTTTTGGGCTGTTGAAGTCGGTCTTTACTTTATTTTTACCCGACTGCGGCGAAGCCCAAAAGGCGGCTTATGTGTTTTTTAAAAGTATTTTTATCGCTGCGGATGATCTGTTTATTTTAAACTAGGGCAAACTGAAATCTAGTTCATTCACAGAGAACAGCTATAAATATTTAAGTGAAAGATTATTAGCTTGTAATGCACGACTAATATGGCAGGTTATCGGCAGGTCAGCTGGATAACGTGTGAACGATACCGCAAATGTAGGTCTGTTGGTAAACTAACACATCGTTATGACCATACAAAATGGTTATTACGATGTGTTGTTACGTTATGGTCCAACCAAATTGATCCCCTATACTACCTCAGGTTTTTTATCTCGCTCGCGCGATACTGCTCGCAGACAAAGTGAGAGCGGAGAGTGAGTGCGGTGCTGGGCGCCGATAGTTTAGGTAGGTAATTGCTTTTTACGGTGAAAATAATGGTAATTTGAAAAAAATTAAAAACATAAGACTGCTTTAAAGTTAGTTCAGTTAGTATATGCAAAGTTTCATGATCTAATTTGAAGTACTTTTTAACCGACTTCCAAAAGGAGGAGGTTCTCAATTCGTCGGAACCTTTTTTTTTTATTTTTTTTTTTTATGTATGTTCCCCGATTACTCGAAAATGGCTAGACCGATTTGGATTTTTCTTTTTTTGTTCGAAAGGATATGCGTCCCAAGTGGTCCCATGATCATCAAGTCAGGATCTGATGATGGGATCCCATGGAAATCGAGGGAAAGCCTCAAATTTTATGGGCACACCTATATCGATTTCAGTATTTTTTATAGTAACTCGTGCATTTGCTCTCGGAAAGTACCATTCGGTGAGCTGGAACTGATGATGAAGACCACAGAGGGCCATCGGAAATAGTCAATTATATCTAAGTATATAACAGGTTGCGATTCGATTACTTTAATATGGTTAGTGCTCGTCAAAATAATGGTAATGGTGACTTCACCATGAGCTCCATTTCTCCTGGTTCTTACTAGGAGAACTCCTCAAAAATTAACGGCCCTGCATCGGGAAAAGCAACATTTTGTAAAACGTGATGAGCAGCTGACATTGGGTTATTGTAACTTAGATAAATTACAAACTGAACCACTAAAAAGTGAAAAATAAAAACTTTTTTACAAAAACAAAAACCGACTTCCAAAAAAAACACTACAAAGTGAAAAATAACTTTAATTTCGGAAGTCGGTGGCAAAAAACTAAAATACAGATCCAAAGACACCGACTTCCGAAATTAAAGTTATTTTTCACTTTGTAGTGTTTTTTTTGGAAGTCGGTTTTTGTTTTTGTAAAAAAGTTTTTATTGAATACCAGCGGTTTATCGTTCGGTTTGATACCTCCAACTTTAGATTTTGTTTATCGAGAAAATTTTATGGAACCGTATTTTCGTCTAACATAGTATAGTACCTAACATTAATCCTTAATTTTACCATATATTTATTTCAAAATTAATGCTGCAGTATTTTCGACATAACGGAGGATCATGCATAGCCATTTGACGTAGTATACAGGGTGTCCCGTAAATAATGGATAATCTCTTAAGGGGTCATTGTACTCATCATTATGAACAACTTTTACTATGGGACCAAACCTGAAATCGCGAAAAAAAATCAGCTGACCAGTACATTTATCTACATCAAACTCGTCAAAATGTAGGGAGCAGCTGATTTTTTTCGCGATTCCAGGTTTGGTCCCATAGTAAAAGTTGTTCATAATGATGAGTACGATGACCCCTTAAGAGATTATCCATTATTTACGGGACACCTTGTATGTATAGGCCCTCAACTAGTCGAATGCGGTAATTACAGACACAATTAAAAAGCCTTACGCCCAGTTTCTCGACGGCTATTCAAATCTAAAATTAACTAATCATGTGTAAAATCTCTTGTTAAGTCGAAAACGAGTTGCACGAACGTTGATTAAGTACTTTGATTTGAATCTTTGATCACTTAACACAACAATCAAATTAGTACAAAAATCTCTTGTTATTTCAGAATTTGGGTTTCTGAACAAACGATTAAGCTCGAATGTCATGTCAAGCCACTGTCAAATGTTGTGTTAACTAATCTGTCGAACTTGGGCGATTATCTTTGCGTTCCCTGTGATTTTCTGTTTTCTTTCGATAATTTTCTAGTTATAATTAATGAAACAACTTCTGCTACCCATAACGGACTGCTTTCCTACTAAAGATTTGATAACCGAACAATTATATTTCCTATAAAAACAAACAAACGCATGTAAAGATGGTCACCCATCCACTGACCAACCCCGGCAAGCGTAGCTTAACCTGATAGATCGACACGTGCGGCTGTTATTACTTAGCCACGAGCTCCTCCTAAAAATTTAAAACCAAACAATAAAAATTCTTTAAGTAGCTAGGTAGGTACTTTAGCTACGGTACATATTTTTGTTATAGATATTTTTTTTTTTGGTACCTACGTGTTGAGGTTTAGGGGTTTCATAAAGGGGGGCCAAATTTTCATTATTTTTGCGATAGGACACACCGTTTTCGAGATATAAGGAAAAGAAAAATAAAACCAAACATTCAAATTTTCAATAAAATGGCGCCTTGGTCATCAACTTGACATTCAATTGAACGAATTATTTATCAAAATGAATGAAGAATACGATGTTGCCATACACATAATCTATTTTCTTTAATCAGTTGACATTGATCGTTGATTAATTAATTTTATCGTAATCGCCAATTCAGCAACCCAATTTGATTTGACTGTTCTGTTAATTTAACAGGTTTGTTAGTTGATTTTAGATTTGAATAGCCATCGAGAAACCGGGCGTTCGAATGTCTCGTGTGGATCCACGTTCCGGCACACGACGGGTTAATGTTTACGTTTCAATTTGGCAGCTTCATCCAAATAAATTAAAAGCCACTAGGTTAAAACTGTATACCTGATGTAATTTTTGGTTTATTACCTCTTTTGTGCAATGGAGAGGGCTGTGCTTGGAGTTTCCCTACCTATTCGAATCAGAAATGAAGAGATCCGCATGAGAACCAAGGTGACCGACATAGCCCAAAGAATTGCCAAACTTAAGTGGCAGTGGGCAGGGCACATTGCTCGCAGAACAGATGGCCGATGGAGCTGAAAAGTTTTTGGGGTGGTGGCCGCGTACCGGAAGACGTAACGTTGGAAGGCCTCCCACAAGGTGGACCGATCACCTTGTAAAGGCGGCAGGAATTCGCTGGATGCGGGAAGCACAGAACCAGTCGAAGTGGCGGTGCTTGGCAGAGACGTCTTTCGGCTGAAATGATGACCTCTTTTGTAAGTCTCAACTATCAAGCTGAATTCCAAATTGGAGAAGGTACACGAATAATTCACCGATGAAGGAATTGAAATGATAGTGGAGTCAGGTCAATCTAAGGTACGAGTACTTATTGTTTTCGTCTAGCCCAGCGACGAAGATGACTGAAAATCATAGACAGGCTCACTTAGGACTGGAGAGATATTGACAACACAGCTAACCAACTGAATAACTCAGATTGTTTTTTGGCCCAGCTGTCTCTGGCGAAAGCTAAAAGAGCAGACGAGTTTATAAGGCGACACCAAAAACCGGTAAGAAACTGCTCTAATGTTGCCAGATAGGTCGACGACCGAAAGTGGAAAAAGCTAGGCAAAACTATGTTGGTTTATAAGTAGGTAGGTGCGAAAGTTGACCCGCAAACTAGATGTTAATTAAAAAACAGCCATAGGATGGCCAATTTATCAATGTTAGGTACTTACATTGTTTATTGTCAGTTGCCGCAAACAATGGGGCTCGATTGCAAATGTGTTAGGTGAAGCCCCTGAGAACTATGTAAATAATAAATAAGGAAAAAGAACCGAATATTAACGTGAATATTAAGTGTGTTTAACCAATATTAAACAGTTTTCCGGTGGTAGGTAAGTATATTTGAATTTATTCATTTATTTTTTTTATTTATTTATTTATTTAACCAGTAGCAAACTTACATTACAAAGATATTTAAGTTGGTGCAAACATAAACTCATTAGAGTTTTACCGTGCACCAAAATCATCGACTACATAATTTAGATACTTACTTTTCACATCACTTCTTCTTCTTCTTTTTCTTTTCACTTTTCTTTTCTTTTCATTACTTACTTTTCAACAACCATTCGAAGTTGAATGAAACAATAATAAAAATAAAAACAAAAATGAGGGTACTATGTAGAATAATTATCTATTCTAACAAACGAGCGAACATCGGTGACCGATCTGACCGTCTTTAAACAAAACGTGATGGAGGAATGTGACGGGTTGGATCTAGAATCGTTTGGCAGGAGGAGGGGTGTGAATGGGGCGAAAGTTGGTAGGGGTTGGGTCCCTGATTATAACGCTACCACTCATTACAAGGTAATGCATATTTTTCGAGAAATTAATAAAAATTGTTTCTAACCTCAAATCAGATAAACAGTGAAACGAAATGTCAAAATGGGCGATTGACAACCAAATTTGTATCAATATATTGTCTGCGGTGTAAAATGTCGTGTAAAATACGTGAAACGAAACGCAAAAAAAAGTCAGTGTCATTCAACCTAGAAATTCTGCTCAGAAGGAAGTTAGTGTGCACCCCACTTTATAGTTAAAATAGGTCGAATCTGTCCCAAAACCGAATCGGGGCAACCCGACTTTACGTAGTCTTTTGGCTGGCATACTAGAGTGTATATAAAAACCCGGAGGCGCGGAGGGAGAGAAGCCCCCGCCCGCTGTAACTATGCTCACCTCCGCAGCTTCGGTTTGCTGGTCGCCTCCGGGGACCAACCTCAGCCGCTGCGGCTCGCATGGGTACCTGTCCTTTGTTACGTAAGGGCGAAGGGGCTGTACTTCCCACAGCGCCGGAGACGTTGCAGAAGCAACTAAATGTTTAGAGGTTAAGTTACAATAATTAGTTTTTTTTTTCTCAAGAATGGTGCTTACCTTTACATGGGAGTGGTGGGGGGGGGGGGGGGTTAGGGTAAGCCCCCACCGCCCCTCAACCCCTACTTCTACCATACGATACTAAAAGTAACTTTAAAGTGTTTTGAGGTTAGGTTGCAATAATTAGTTTTTCTCAAGAACGGTGCGTTACCTTAATACCTTTTAAAGAAAAAAGAAAGAAAGAAAGAAACATTTTTTATTTGTGATAGGTACGCACAGGAAGTACAATTTAGAAGGAGCATAAAAAGTAACAAAACAAACATTACAAAATAAAGAAAAGTAAAAAAATAAACAAAAAATACAAACTAAATCATGGATCATGGGAGTGGTGGGGGGGGGCTCAGGGTACCCCCTCCACCCCCCCACACCGCCTCCACTCCCCTCCTCCTGCCAAACGATTCTAGATTTTAACCTTCTATTCTTTCCTTTTAAGTTACGGAATCCTAAAAACAATCGCTTTGCACTTATATTAACAATTTATGCACTTGTTACACTTAAAAATTATTAAACTTATGTAGGTACTCTTATATTGTAAAACTTACTTTTAAGTGCACGGTTTATTTAGCACGTCAATCGAGTTACCTGCTTCGGGGAATTAGTGGTTTTCCCCATGGGAATCTCCGCACTTTTACAGCTGATTTATTTATACATGCGTATAAGAAAATTACAGTCGTGCAGTATGCATTTAGGCACACAGTAGTTTATCTGGGTTTACCTTTAATTAATTACCTACGGCCGCTCGGTAGATAAATACGTGTCAGTCCGTGCGTAACTGCCGCGCGCTCGAATTGTTGCGTACTGGTATATACTGAGATTTTGAAGCGCGTCGTTTCGGCCATTTTCTATGAAGATAAACTACTGCAACATTATTACATTGTGATTTAGGGCATTGGTGACATTATAATTGTTTGTGCCCATAAATGGCATGAATGATTTGACATTTGCGGTGAACCATTTTTCGACCTTATTTATTAGGTACTAGCAAGTGGTTCACCGCAAATATCCGCGATGGTACCGACCTATTACGAATATTAATAGTCGAATCAAAATTAGGACAAGGTGACAATGTAATATCCAAAAGTTAAAATGTTGGAATTATGTTTGCTACAATTTCCCTAAAAGTTTAGAATTTTTCCAGGAATGTGTATTATTTTTGTAACTTGCAAAAGCATTTCCAATATTTTCTCCAAGAAGTGTTTTGATCATAGATACAGCATATCAGTCTCATACGCTATGCACCTTGGCAATCCTTGGGAAAGCCCATTGCCTAGCAATTGAAGGCTTTCTTAAAATGATGAGCCCAGCCAGAGAAGTTTGAGCTATGTAGGATCATAATCTCCTTCTGTCTTTAATGGTGGAATTACAATAAAAACAAAAAAGTTTTTTCTCATAAAAATGCAAATTTTGAGGAAAATGCGATTTTTTTGTATCAAGCCAAAATCGTGTTTTGGCCCTCATAATTTACTAAAGAAAATCTTATATTTTTATAATCATGAAAAAGAATAAGGCTAATATTTTTTTAGTTTTTGAGGACAAAAATTGATTTTGCGTGCTGCCGAAATGCGTCAAAATGTCTTCTTTGGGACCCATTTCGCCTTAACAATATCATGACGATACGGTAACCTATAGTCTGTACTACCTCATTTGTCCACAGCGTCCCTCGCATTAAGTGCATCGTCAAACATACCTATAGATTCTCAAGTCCTACATGACGTGTTCGGAGACTACTCGCGAGGAGACACGCTGGCTGCCGAGTCTAATGTCCAAGCCGCGGCGGTGACACCAGCGCCGGATGACACTCTCGTAGATTTGGACTACTGGGACTCGGACATCTTCAACCCAGCACCTGCTGATTATGATAAATTCGACTGGACGTTGACTAAGGTGAGATTTTTTGAGATTATCCCGATATTGAACGCAATTGTAGAATGAAAAACAGGGTAATCACCAGGGCACTGATCAATCTACAAGTGTAGAGTCCGCGGGCAAGCGGCTCGGAGAAGACTCGCTTCTACGTGCTCACTTCATTAAGTAGGTACCTAAGGTGCTACACTTCTAAGGGCCTGTTTCACCACCTACGATTAAGTTCAACTTACTTGGCAGATAATTTCATACAAAGTCTGTTCCATTTTTGAATGTATTCGGTGAGTAGTGGCTATTCGGATATCGTGAAATAGGCCCTAAGTGAGTGGTGCTTGTAATTTCATACAAATTCTGTTCCATTTTTGAATTTATTCGGTGAGTAGTGGCTATTCGGATATCGTGAAATAGGCCCTAAGTGAGTGGTGCTTGTAACTAGCGTTGCAAAACTGCGCAAGTATTCGCAAGTATTCGGAATAATTGCGAAATATTCAAAGGAATACTTCGATTTGAAGGAATACTACTAGTAAGAATGTAGTAGGTAACCTACTTTTTATTACCTATTAAGAATGAAATTATTGCCAGTAGGTGCCTAGTTACGAATATATGCGTACTTGCGTAGGTCGCTTGTTGAGACTCGACTCGCCGAATATATTACGCCGTGCCGTTAAATGAATTAACGCCATCTAGGGGGAAATGGTAGAATTGTAAATGAACACCTGCTCTCGTTAGTCGCTCGGCGACGCCAGCGCTCGCCTGGCATTGGCTTGATAGTAAAGTGGCACACCACCGAGCTTCGCAGCCATTCATTCATGAGTCAACGAAGTATTAGCGCTCCTGTACACGTTTTTATGGCGAATCCAGTGCCGGACAAGTGGGGGTTCAAGGACAAAAATGCAGTGCGCCGACTATTCTATTGTTATCGCAAGAATCCGCAAGATGGTGCCACAGAAGCGTAGCATTAACTAGCGTGATTAGTCGTGTTAATGCGACGCTTTCTGCTGCTGCAGTGACCAAGGTTTGCTGATTAGCTTATGAATGGTGGAAGATTGATTCGTGGGTATTAATGAATGCACTATCACCAATGCGGGACATAATATATGTAATTTGCAATGAGAACTGCGCCCCCATCTAGTGGTCAATAGTCGCATTTAAAAGATAATCCAATAAGTACCCGACGTTGGTCGGCGCGCGGTGCCAGCGGCGTTCACTTGCACACTTGCACACGTGATTTAGGAAGCTCGAGCCCGTTCATTCATAAAATCAACGAGTATTATTCGATGCCTACGTACTAGCGCGAATATTTCCGCGTAAGTAGTTATCTACTAGCGGGAATAATTCCCTGTAAGTAGTTATCTACCAGTGACTCGGTAATTATTGTTTTATTTTTGTATGGTTGAGTTTAAAATGTCTATTTTGTGCGGATATTAGTGCCGATTCTCTTGTACATGGAGGGGCGCTAGGAGGGGGCAGCTTCAACGTGTTCTTTACGGTTTTTTTTTTGGTACCTACATGTAGAGGTTTAGGGGTTTATGGGTTTTATAAAGGGGGTCCAAATTTTAATTATTTTTGCGATAGGACACACCGTTTTCGAGATATAAGCAAAAGAAAAAAAAAATGTACTGTATTTTATATCTCGAAAATGGTGTGTTTTTGCACTTGAAGTCAAACCTTGACTTCTTTCTTGATACTTACTTTAAACTATTTTATAAACTCAGTAATCTACCTATTTACTTACCTCTCTACCACTTTCACACCTAAACCGCATACAAAAACTTATTACGTAAGTACTTATATAAGTAGATGTAAAGAAATATTCGGAAGTATTGCGAAGTTTTCAAATCGAATATTACTCGGAGTCATGAATGAACGCAACATACTCGTACGACAACAACACACACGACACACACACGACGTAATGTTAGTTTGACAATTGACCGCTAGATGGCGTTAATTAACGCCATCTAGCGGTCAATAGTCAAACTTTAATAGATAAACTTGCGTGACCGCACATGTACTTAGCTCGGGGAATACTTGCGAATACTACTCAAAACTTGCGAATACTTCCGAATACTTCCGAAGGGAATACTTCGGAATATTACTCTCCGGCAACGCTACTTGTAACGGATGGATGTAGCCGAATGGATGTAGCCGATGCAGGTAGCCTTTAAGTTTCGTAACAGTTTATTTAGAAATATACAGTAGACAGTCAAAACCACTTGGTGTGGTTTTTAAGCATATATGTATGTTTTTGTGAGTCGGACATTAATAAAATCATAATATCTATTTAATAGATGTTAACTATAATATTTTAATAATTTCGGGGAAAACCCAATGAGGTTACAAGCCTAAATATGGAATATGTTTATCGATACCTAAGGTTTTATTACCTCACAAGTAACCTTCTAGTGTAGGTACCTAAGTGCAGAGTATGATCATTATGGGTAAATCCAATAGTTTCGTAATGAACAATACCTGCATGAATGCAAACCGTAAAATACCTGCATGAATGCAAACCGTAATGCAGGGCCGACGCCGCTGGGGTCGCGGGTTGTCCGAAGGGGTTACCGCGGCCCTGGCATAGGCAACTGAAGGAACACGGGTGGGTTTTAGTCAGTAAAAGTCTGACACGCCCTTCCGCTCCACCCAGAGCGGGAGAAGTTATTTGATGATTTCCCACCCTCAAAAAAAAAAAAAAAAAAAAAAAAGGACCCGAGTGGCGTCGTCATCTACGGATCGAGTGTGGTGAACTATAATAAATTAACAGGTAATGTTCTGGTTTATTATAAAGGAATACCTTGCAACCCACGGATTAAAGGGGAAAATTTACAAGTCCGTGATAAGGCCGGTCGTTTTATATGGATCGGAGCACTAGGCCTTGTAGAAGATGGATAAAAAAAGATTGCATGCAGCGGAGATGAGAATGTTGAGATTCATATGTGGAATGACGAAAATGGATAAAGCAAGAAATGAGTATATAAGTTTGGAAGCGGCGCCAGTGAAAGAAAAGTTGAAAGGAAATCGTTTGGCTTGGTATGGGCATGTGATGATGAGGGAGGAAACGCATGTGACTAAAAGCGTGATGAATGAATATGATAGAGGGAGAGGAAGACCAAAGAAAAGATGGATAGATTGTGTGATATGAGGCATGATATGAAAGCACATACCCGAGTAAATACTCGGGTGCTTTCATATCTATCCATTCTCCCCTGTCAACCGTCACGCTATCAGGAGAATGGAAAGAGAAAATGTATTGCGCGGACCCCAACAAACATGGCACTACGGCAGGAAGATGAAGATGATGTTGTGCTCAATGATATTATATGTAAAAACTTAGACAGCATATACACGCTCCGCAAGTGGCACGTCAAAATCTGGCTAATTAGCCACATTTTCGTCGTCTTGTCTCTTTTTCGCTCCCGATAATTACGACATGCCGTCCTACTTTCACTTGTCATCTAATAGTTCGGCATCTACGTCGTCTACATCTTTTTACTTATAATGTTATTGGTTGAGGTATAAAATATAATGCTATAGTCATCTTCAGCTCTTATCATTCAATAAGCCTATAACGTTCCCACAGCTGGGACTTAGGCCTCCTCTCTGTGAGAGGGAACGGGACGTTATCCACCACGCGGGCCCAGTGCGGGTTGGCATTAACTTTAAAGTTTTAAACATCCAGAAAACTTCTGTTATTGTTACCTTAAAAGCTATCTTTTTCTTTCAGCGCGTAGCTGCATCTTCAGACCAGAACTTCCTATTATCACCTCTGGGTCTGAAGCTGGCACTGGCCATTCTCACGGAAGCGGCCACAGGAGTGACCCAGAACGAGCTCTCGTCTGTCCTAGGCTTCGATCTCGACAGGAACCTTGTCAGAAGGAAGTTCTCCAAAATCATAGAATCTTTGCAGGTAAGTCAACTGACTTAAAAAATATATTGGTGCTTATACTACGCATCTCATGTTTGTTATAATGGCGTATGGCATCAACATTGAGTTCATTGATCTTATACAATATATCGAGGTAGGTATTTATGGAAATTTTAATCTATTGGTATATGCTAGACGGTGCGATTAATGATATTAGTCTTACGTCAGCTAGAAAGAAGTTGGTTCCGGCTGTCATTCGTGGATCTCTGTCAGTCGTTACGGGTCGTCAGAATCCCGAAAGTCTGCATGACAACCAGTCTTACCAAGGGTTATCGTATTACACAGCTACTGGGTTGTGGAGGTCAGATAGGCAGTTGCTCCATGTAAAATATTGGCATTCAGCTGCATCCGGTTAAACTGGATGTCGACCCCAACATAGTTGGGAAAAGGCTAGGCAGATTGACGTCAGCTGCTACCTACCACTAGCTGTGGCCATTTTGTTTTTGGTGCTAAAGTTTAGAGACTTGGACATTTTCGTCTATTTATGTTAAGGTACAGGTTAATCTTAGTCAAAAGCATCGTAATTAATATCATTAGTTTGATCATCTTACATTTCGGTGAGATTACTTGATATTGTTACATTGTGTAAGTAATTCAAATTCACATAAGAGTTTATCAATTTAGTAACTTATCAGTATCACATACCTACTATTGATGATGAGCAATATTTGTATATGTATACACGCTACTTTTTTATTTACTAGGGAGCTGCCATGATAGTGATGTAGGATGTACTTATTATTATGAACAACTTTTGCTATGAGACCAAACCAGAAATCGTGAAAAAAAAGCTCTTCTCTACATTTATGTTCGCACGGGTTGCTACACACCTATGCAGGCACAGCCGGGGTCAGGTAAAATCGAATATAATTATGTAGATGAATGTTCGGGGAAAACGCCGGCCGCTTGGCTTTCGCTAGGCAGAAACGACGATTGCCCACTTATGTGTGTAGCAACCTTTACTCGTCAAAATGTAGGGAACAACAGATTTTTTTTCGCGATTTCACGTTTGGTCCCATAGTAAAAGTTGTTCATAACGATGAGTACAACACTATCGTGGCAGCTCCTTAGGCAATAAAAAAACAGCGTATGTATATAATTGTAATCATGTTCTCGAAAACGGCTCAATCATAGTTATCGGTTAAACAAGCCAACACAATAATTTTCCAAGATAAAGTTAATAGTTCTTTTGTACCTACTAATTTAAAAACTATTTCGATTATTGCCTCCTGTTTAATGCGGTATAGAGAGGGAATTAAAAACACGTAGGTAGTTATTTATGTTGTCAGCATACCGAGCTGACAACTTATACAGCGTGGTCTTATTGGATTAAAATGTAATTATTTTCCCATGAAATTGCTATTTTTCGTAAAAAAAAAAAAAAAAAAATTTGCCTTTTTAATGAAAGTTCGTTGATGCCTCTGTTATAGAAAGCCTAGGGACGAGAGTAGATGATTTTTTTTAAAGGCGTTTTCATCGCCGTGTTCGTTGGATTTGAATTTTTTCCCCGGAGCTCATTGTTGAGATCAAAATTTCCAGAACGGAAGCTATCAATCCAAAAACGCACCGTGCGTTCTTGCGGTACCTTGTCCATACACGTCGTGCTGTCTGTGCAGCGTTGGGTATATAAAGGGTCTTTCAACAAGGACGGGTCGATGTTGAAATTAAATAAAACAAGCTGTATGTAAGATATTAAAGAAATTATTTTTTTATTTTAAGGGCCCATTTATGCCATTATTTATGAAATATGACATCGTTTAAATGTCCACCGCGGCTTCGAACTTTGGCACGGATTCGAGAGGTCCAACTTTCAATTACTCTACTGCCTAGATCCGGCTGAATCTGAGCGATGGCCTGCGTAATGTTGACTTTCAGGGCATCGGTTGATTGCGGATTATTGGCTTAGACCTGCGACTTGAGAAAACCCCACAAGAAAATGTATAGCGGGGTCAAATCGCACGATCTTTGTGACCAATTCACGTCACCAATAAATTGTTATTGATCTTTAGCGCTCGCCGTTGACAGTAATGGCCTCGCCGTCATCGTTTTTGAAAAAGTGCGGACCAATGACGCCGCCTGTCATATTTCATAAATAATGGCATAAATGAGCCTTTCAAATAAAAAAATAATTTCTTTAATATCTCACATACAGCTTGTTTTATTTAAATTCAACATCGACTCGTCCTTGTTGAAAGACCCTTTATAATAGTAATCTATGTGCGTTGGTGCCACGACGGAACTCGTACATATTCGAAAATATCGTGCAATTTCGATTTTACCATAGTTACAGAACCATCGATATCAAAGAAAAATCGAACGGCGGGAAAACAAAAGAACATGACACACAATTTGAAATTCTGAATAGAATGAAAGATATTGCTCTTCACACTAGCCGATATCGAAAATTGGCAATTTCATAGGTAAAGGACATAATAAGGAAAAATCTTTTGAAGTAATTAGGATTGATTAGGTTCTTGGATTACAGATATTAAAACTACATGTATAATAAAGATCTCATCACGTTTTACCGTTTTACTTATTCACGTTGTATGTGTTATGTATTTTCATGCTATAAATTGCTTTATACCTACCAAAGGGCAATTTTTTTTGCTACTGCTGGAGCCAGCCTTTAGCTCAGGGCTTAAGCTAAGAAAGAAATTAAATGGTCATGGTCGAGTGAATATTTAGAGGTGATTAAACTGACTAAATCCAATGTGATCAGCCACTGCGGATCGCCAAAACCATGGATAAATTCACTCTGAATACGCTGGCTGACATAGTAACAGATCGAGAAATTATCAATTAAACTTTATTTTATCAACTACACATTAATAGAAAAAAGTCTTTCTTTATCGTATCTTTATTTTAGTTCTCATGAATTATGCAATTTTGATGTCCCAGACGAATAATTAATACATCTTATAGTGTTTAGTGTTTTTCGAGGGTTTATTGTACTAACATGAATTTTTCCTATAAGTTGCAACAATATTCTTACTGCTGTTATTTTAAATCACACTTCACACCTAAGCTTCACACTATTATTATAAAGGCAAAAGTTTGTGAGTGTGTGTGTGTTTGTATGTTTGTTACTTCTTCACGCTCAGACGGCTGGACCGATTTGGATGAAATTTGGTATGTAGTATCACAGTTTTGCGTTCAAAACGCTGTCCTGTAAAATCATGATTTTGTAGATAACCGTACATAGAGACGCTAATGCTAATGATACAACTCAAAAAATATAGAATGTTAGAAGTAAGTAAATATTTAACTCTAAGTCTTAGCTATATTCTACAAAATTATTAATCTGTGATTTACCCAAAGTAATAAGTTGAATTATTAGAAATTGGATTTGTTCGATTTCATTCTTTATTTTATTGATTACCGTTAAGTTGAATTTTTCTATAACTAAGCGCCTTGCGTATAACAATGCTCTGAAATACAACGACTAAGAGCCGGCAGACCAACTCGTTTCACCTGTGGAGACACCATACTTTGAATAGGAACTAAAACTGACCATTTCTCTTATTGACACCTCTTGACACCTCTAGCTTTTCCCTATGCCTTTACCGGGGGAACGGTCGCTCAGCGGGTGGTGCTCGGCGTAGGGTGGGGGTACGACACCGGCCGGCGTGCACTTGAATAATTCGCCTATTGTCCCGTTTTTCGATGTATTTTGAGGCTTTCTCCACAAATAAGTGTGTTTGTATACACAACGGTTGCTCTGAAATACAACCACTGAGAGCCGGCAGCCAACCAACTCGTTTCACCTGTGGAGACACTATACTTCGAATAGGTACTAAAAGTGACCATTTGTCTTATCGTTTTATTTTCGCAACAATGTTGCGCGCATCATAGCTCTGAAATGCAACCACTCAGAGCCGGCAGACCAACTTGTTTCATCTGCGGAGACGCCATACTTTGAATGTGTACCAAAACTGACCATTTCTCTGATCGTGTTTTTTTCGCAACAATGACGCCTCTTGGAAGCGCTATAACTCGAAGTTGCAACCACTCAGAGCAGGCAGACCGACGTCATTCACATTAGGGGACTACTCTACAACCCATGGAAGTAAATCTAACCGTATCCATGATCGTTATGAAAAATCCTGTCACCTCTCGGTCTAGTTCTGCGAATTACTCAAAAGCCTTGACTGACGTCATGCACGTCAGTTGTATTGTAATACAACTTATACAACTGACGTGCATGACGTCAGTCGATGTCTTATATCGTACAGTTAAAGCTACAAATCGCATGACAAGTCAAATTAACGATTATTTCCTTACTCGTCCTACGAGGTAAATTTGCGGCTATAAATAAAATTATAAATAATAACATGCAGTTATTATTTATAATTTTATTTATAGCCGAGCCTGAAGGAACATGAAGGAAGTATTTACTTTTGAGTTATTTTTCAAATCCGTATATTTTATATATATATTAAATATCGCTATGTTTCTTATATTTAACAATATACCTTGAACCGTGCCGGTATTGTAGGTGACTGACAATGAGAAATATGGGTGCAAACAGCTTCTTTGGTCCTATATCATAACCTGATGATGAGCCTGTTTCAGTAATTTGAGTAAAATAATAAAGCCCTGTTTTAAGGATCAGGAGACGGTGATTATACTAAAATGACAATGTAATCATGACAATAGTGGAATTAAAAAAAAAATATTGAGCATCAGATGCTTACAACCAATGATCTCGCTAGATAAAATTCAATGTACTTAAGTAGAATTATTAAATGATGAAATTTTTATTATTATTTTAATTTTATTTATTAATGTTAACGTTATCAATCTGTTTTTTTATTTTTTTATTATTTACCTAGATTGAAATGTTTGTTATTATTATTGTTTAGCATGAATTAAGTACCAAAAATTAATAATTGCTTTAATAATTGTAAATATCCTAGCATACACCATATTTATGGTATGATACCAACATACGTATGGGGTGTAAGTAATTGTTGCACTTATAAACATACCTACATAAGTACGCACTGTTATCGAAATTATTTTAAATGTGTTATGTAAACAATTGTTGGACAACTTAAATAAATAAATACCATTACCCCCATAAAGCTAAAGCTCTATTCTAGTACCTAGATATAATTTACCCAACTTAGGTTTCGACCTCCAAGCACGACATCCAAAACCACTTTTACTCTCACAACATATTAGACATAAAGACATCGATGTTCAATCCTGATACTGATTCAAGCCGTCTCCCTTTTCCAGAAAGAATCACATTCAATCTTGAACCTCGGCAGTAGGATCTACATCGGTGACAGTGCGCAACCGCGCCAGAGGTTCGCAGCCATTGCGCAGGAGTTCTACAAGACTGAGCTGAAGACCGTCGACTTCCACAACCCTGCGGTTGCTTCGAAACAGATCAACTCTTGGGTTTCTAATATCACGGAGGGACATATTCCGTCGTTGGTTGATGAAGGTTGGTATTCCCGACATAAGATTGGTAATCACATTTTAGAGGGTTAACAAGAGTAATGAGGATAAACACTTGAACAGGTATATAAATGTTGACAATGATAGTGAATAAGTATATGACTGAATACAAAGAAGACTGGATAGAAGCACAGATAAAAGGCAAATGGGTGCATTAATATCTAGATGGATGAGAATTCACGGCAACTAGTCTTGATTTACGATAATTAAGTGTATATTAGATAATAAAAAGAGATATGATACAGTAAGTTGAAACATGGATAAATAGATGGATGACACGACATGTAGCTTTGATTTACGCTATATAGGTGCTAGTAGGTACAGATACACCTATATATATATAGATATTGGTATGGATACTACAGATACCCACACCAATATCTATATCATTAGGTGAAGTGAGCCTGAAGTACCTGATGCTGGATTGTAGTTTTCACTGTGAGATTTTTACAAAATAGTTCGGCTGTAATTTATCAATGGTGCTGTGTTGGTTACATGGCATGAATCAGGAAACCATGCAATATCATTAAATACATTATAATATAATTGCCGGCACGAATCGTGAACACAAATTCCACATAAACTGTTGTTGCCGTCGTCAGCGGGCTCTTGTATTCTGTTGTCTACTTGTGGATAAATAAGCTTGATCTTATATTAACCTCATTGCCAATACCCGTGTATGAATTGCCGTAATAGGAAAGAAGACTCGTAAGTTTTAAAAGTGGAGTTTGTTTGCTCATGACTCGTGCCGGCAACTATACCGAACAGTAGATAATAATTGGAATTGTATACTTACTTAGTACTGTTCCTGGCTGTAATGTTAGGTACTGCATTTAGTGACTCGATTATTATGTGTGTTTAGGTGAATGCCCTGTCAACCTGAGTGGGATGTGCTTTGTGTTAGACAATATACAGGATGCTATTATTTACACTAGGTGTCACATGAAAAGTTGCAGTAATTACTTTACGTATTTGGGTAGTAAAAATGTAATGCATATTGCATACATATATACTTTATGAATGTGGTAACGAACTCCATCCATAATTAGGAAAATACGTGGAAGTGTGTCATATAGAATATTTGAATGCACATTCATATATTCATTTTGAATAGCTAACGGATGTAGATGGATACAATAGCATTATTTACATAGTTTTGTGTGGAAGTCTTTTATCTAACATAATCACATTTAGCATCTGGTTTACCCCAGCACCCTGGTTGAATAGCACAGTATCAATCACATTCTGAATGATTTGAAGCATATTGCTAATCCATTGCTTCATATGTTCGAAAAATTTGTCTGCTCAACAATGTAAATAACGCAATGAATGTTGTTGAACATCAAAAATGAACCCATTCCTAAGACACTTACAGAAGTGTGTTACGCAACTATCCCGCCGGTTTCTAAAAACCTGTTGGATTTAATCTGTTGACTATTATCTCATGGCATGTTATTTCATTGTGCGCTTTTATAATTTCTAACTTGAGGATATTGTCGTGGACATCCACGGCATCACGATAACGTGGGGAAGTAAAATTTATGGAAATATATGAAGGCGCTTTTAAATTTCCGTCCACGATAACTTTATAAAGTGCTCGTAGGTATTTCTATAGGTATATATTTTACTTACTGCTTTTGACGTCCGCGGAAAACGAAAAATTGTTTCTAATTTGATCCTGTTTTGGGTTTTTTTTTATCGAGCAAATTAAAATTTGTCTTGTTTTGAACCGTTAATTTCCTTAAAACAAGGATGCATATATGACATATTATTTTTTTTTCAGGACCTAAATACACTAATTTGACTAGATATTTAAAATTGATTCTAGAACAGGCAAATTCGGATAACCCTCCGTTTTAACATCGTCACGTAGAAACGATATAAACACCCATTGGCTGTTATTGTATCGGTCAGCAAATTACAGCAGCTAGCATGGTTCGAAAGTGTCTTAGTTTATTTTTATGTTAAACGAAAAAAACGTGAAACGAAATGATTAACTGTTATATTTTTTGTGCATAGAGGTTTTGGTAGTATTATTAGCATGGGTTATCCAGCAAAACAGGAACAGGTTTCCTGTAGTTTTTGCTTAACCTATAGGAAAACGGTAAAAGTTTTGATAATAATATTGCAAAGAAAGATGCATTGCATCAATCATCAATATCGTGCACGCGAGTCCCTGCTTCTTCATTGTGTTCATCATCCACTTCCTACTAAAGCCAACGAGACGAGATAAATTTCATGCTTTGGGATTAAAAAGTTTAACTTGATTACATATGGTTCAGTTTCCATTGCAACTAAAATTATTTTATGAGGTTTATCAATAGTTGTTTCGTTCAAAAACCAACTTAGAATACTTGAGTTTAAAGTTGATATTTGTTGCAATTTTATGTATACTCGTGTCTCGTATCGTTGGCCTGAGTTTAATAAGTATTAAAAATGTGAAAGTCTATATTAAGTATGTCTATGTCTGTGTGTGTATGATGCTCGATTGATTAACAAACATCCAAACACACTAATTTGGATGTTTTGTTAATCAATCACACCTCAACGGCTTAACAGATTTCGGTGAAATTTGGCACATGGGTAGACCATGACCTGGATTAGGACATGAGTTACTTATCCCTTATCCCGGTAGTACGTTTCCGTGGGGTAAGTTTCGACTTTCACACGGTCGAAGCCGCTGGCAAAAGCTCTCGTCTTTCTAATCGCTCTCTGAATGCTGAGAATCCTGATTCTAAAGCACTACGTTTGTATTTCTAAATTCTATTTTTAATCTTCTATTATCCTATCCAGATGATGTCGCTAACATGGTGGTTCTGATCCTCAACACACTGTACTTCAAGGGCAGTTGGCGTCACCAGTTTGCGCCCAACGCCACCAAGACTGGCCAGTTCTATGTCTCGGGCAAGACCCAGAAGACCGTTCCTTTCATGAATATCAACGATAAGTTTTACTACACGGAGTCAGCGAAGTACGATGCTAAGATCTTGAGGATGCCTTATAAGGTGAGCTTTATTATATAATTATAAGCTAGTCTCTAAAAGTTTGAAAATGGCTAAATAATATATGGCGTTGTAGCATTTGTTTGAAAAAAACTCTTTAAGAGACGGGTTTTTAAAGTTATTGGATCATTGTTTTTTATTTATTTTATCCTTTTCTCAGCTTTAGTCATAGTCTGGCAGTTTGAGTAATTTATGCGGCCTACCCAAATGTCTTTTCTTTGGTATTGTTCGTCGAATCGTTAAGCTCCTTAAGTTTTGAGTTGCGCTGCACGATTACTGACAAATGCGTGCACTGACTTGACAGGTCCACTCAATCTGTGTGGTTCTTTCCTCAAAAGACCATTTCAGACAGCAATCTACATGGTCTTCACATGATCTGACCAAGATTATGTCTGGACTTTAAAAGAGACTGTGACCTCTGAGTTTGTTTCGGTGTTTCTTCTCAGAGTAGTCAGATAGGAAACGTCGATCTCATCTAGTTAAAAAAAAAATATGTTTGACGTGTAAAAGTGTTTGTACAAACCTACTTACAGAAAATAAATCATTTATCATTTATTAATAGACAAATAAAAAGCTGGTACAAAAAGGAAAAAAGTGTTGATGAGAAGAGAAAATTAATGATGTTGAATTAAGAAAATTGGTGCAATAATGGAGTAGATAATATGTCCTTTTTCAACATTTTTAACCCCCGACGCAAAAAGAGGGGTGTTATAAGTTTGACCGCTATGTGTGTGTGTGTGTGTGTGTGTGTGTGTGTCTGTGTGTCTGTCTGTGGCACAGTAGCGCTTAAACGGGTGGACTGATTTGGATGCGGTTTTTTTTATTTGAAAGCAGGTTTTCCAGCGATGGTTCTTAGACATGTTTTATCAAAATCGGTTCAGCCGTTTCAAAGTTATCCGCTCTTTTGTTAGCTGCGGTAGGGATCTTAGACGCGTAATGGGTATTTACTTTACTTTCAAACCTTAGTGTGACCTAAAATTTGAAACATCTATGTATGCTATCTATCTATGCAACATTATGGAATTCTTGGTCTGATGCTGCAGCCAGGATATCCAGCACTAGTGTGCTGGATAAACTCTTGAAAAAATAATAGCAGAAATGTCGTGTTTGGATTCATTTACATCAGTATTTGATTCTATATACAATGCAATGGTGGCAACAGGATGAGCTGATGCTGTAGCCAGGATGTCCAGCACACTAGAACACTCTTGAAAAAGTAATAGCAGATATATCGTGTTTGGATTTGTTTTGATCAGTATTTTATTCTACATACAATGCAATGGTGGCAACATGATGAGCTGATGCTGCAGCCAGGATATCCAGCACACTAGAATACTCTTGGTAAAATAATATAGCAGATATGTCGTGTTTGGATTCGTTTTGATCAGTATTTGATTCTACATACAATGCAATGGTGGCTACACGATGAGCTGATGCTGCAGCCAGGATGTCCAGTACACTAGAACACTCTTGAAAAAGTAATAGCAGATATGTCGTGTTTGGATTCGTTTTGATCAGTATTTGATTCTACATACAATGCAATGGTGGCTACACGATGAGCTGATGCTGCAGCCAGGATGTCCAGCACACTAGAACACTCTTGAAAAAGTAATAGCAGATATGTCGTGTTTGGATTCGTTTTCATTAGTATTTGATTCTACATACAATGCAATGGTGGCTACACGATGAGCTGATGCTGCAGCCAGGATGTCCAGCACACTAGAACACTCTTGAAAAAGTAATAGCAGATATGTCGTGTTTGGATTCGTTTTGATCAGTATTTGATTCTACATACAATGCAATGGTGGCTACACGATGAGCTGATGCTGCAGCCAGGATGTCCAGCACACTAGAACACTCTTGAAAAAGTAATAGCAGATATGTCGTGTTTGGATTCGTTTTGATCAGTATTTGATTCTACATACAATGCAATGGTGGCTACACGATGAGCTGGTGTTGCAATCAGGATATCCAGCACACTAGTACACTCTTGAAAAAAAAAACCAGATAGTAGTGTTTGTATTCGTTATTTTATCAGTATTTAATTCTATTTGCAGTACGATGGTGGCATCATTATAAGTTAATGTTATGTGCAGAGAAACTTAACATTCTGCAGTAATAAAAATGCATTGTATATTGTTAAATTGTTTAAAAAGTTTAAAAATGTTAAAATAAAAATTAAATTTAAAAGGCGAACGGCAGGCTTGTATGGGAATTTCGTACAGCTAATAAAGTTTCGTGTTTTGGGATTTTTTTTGTTTTAATTGATAGTTATTATGATAAACAAGCCCTTTTTAAATTCTTAGATTTTTAGAACTTCGGACGTAAAAGTTATGACCGGTTTTATTTTTTAAGGTTACACACGGCTACACATCAAGCTATACCTTCATTTCCAGTTTACACTGACATCTAATTGCAAGGAAATCCTATAAAATGCGAGATCAGCTTTTACTGGAAATGTATAGCTTGATCTGTAGCCGTGCGTACCAATGTAGTTTGTTAAATATAGGTACATAAACATTGTTTTGGTGATAAAGTAGGTAAATGTTTTACTTACCATTAGGTATGTGTGTTTTGTGTAGTGTTTTACTACCAGGTAGATTGGGATGAGTATCGTACCTACCTACTCAGTGGGGTGCAGTAGGAGATATCTATGTCCAGTAGCGGACTGCAACAGTTTGATAACGGTGAAGTTCTGTGGGCTTAGTCGGCGTTTCCACGAGCGTAATAAAATCGCGCACTGGATTTTCAACTCTCTGCTTAGCGCCAAGAGTTGAAAATCCAACAGTGTGTTTTTCGTCGCGCTGGGATGCACTCTGGTTTTGTTAGGTTGGATTCTCAACGCTCGGCTCAACAACGAGTTGAAAATACAGTGCGCGAAAAAATCCCGCCGCGATTTTATTACGCTCGTGGAAACGAGGGTTAAGGGTCAGCTCACACCGAGACGCGACGCTTCGTGCACTTTTATACAAAATATAACTTTATTTACTACACAAAAAGATACATGTTGAAATGCCGCTCGCGGCTCGCGGCGCCTCGCTGCGTAGCGCGGCGCAGTGTTTATAAGAAGTACTCTGTGGTGTAATGGGTAAAGTTGTAATTTGTATAAAAGTGCGCGCAACGTCGCGTCTCGGTGTAAGCTGACCCTTAGTGCGAGTTTTTATACTTACTCGATCGCGTTTACGTTATCGTTACCTTATGTCAATTCGTATGGAATAATTGTGTTTCCCATTATAGTCACCAAGCGGAGCTTATTCATTTTCAGTACAAACTGACGTTTACGTTAACGTGATCGAGTAAGTATAATAAAAACTCGCACTAACACTCGTATTTATAGTCAAGTAAAAGTAATTACTTCAGAGTAATTGCTCAAGTAGTGATTTTCATTCTATATTTTAGTAATTGCTTGAAGTTAGAACTGTCAAAGCTTGTAATTCTTAGCCAAGTAATAGTCACCATTTTCATTACTTAAGAATTCTACCCTCAAGTAATGACATCATTAAGAAATTACTATTAGCAAGTAATTACTCAAGTAATTACTTGATTATAAATACGAGCCTAAGCCCTCTGATGGGGTTTTAAGTGTAGGTAAATAAAACAATACTTTGTTTTTGTAAGTACAATTTATTTTATTGTAAGTACTCATAATTAATTTATTCTTAATATTACTTCATCTAAGAAGGGTGCAGGTCGGGTAAGACCCTCATGGCGAGCATAGCTTAGGTACCAAATAATGCTCATTACATGTGAGCAGCATCCCACTGTTCTTAAACCTACAATGCAGTTACAGCAATAACTTATGATTGCGTCCCGACCATTCATGTTTGTTTCTGCAACTATAAATACAAAATAAGTTTTAGCAGAAGAATGGCGGGACTTTATTTTAGCACGAAGCAACATTGGGTTTATTCCCTCTAAACCATTTATGCTCTCTCGGGATACCTCTAATGTGTATATTCCATGAAAGCGGAAATGCTCACCCACATATGAACGGGCCTGGCGAATTTGGTATATACCACATGCAAACAATATCAATTCCTCCATGGATAGCCGCGGAAAAGATAGGGTTGTCGCATCTATGGGTGCAAACCAGGAACCGCGCCTGTTTAAATTATGTTCCATAACTAACTCAGCTATAGAATTGGTTAAAAACAGGTGCTCATATATAATTGAAACAAACAGCTCTGCATGTATATTGTCTGTGAATGGCGGAGTAAACGCATTCAGCAGAGCAGCTGCTATTTTAAAATCTGCCATTAGATTGCGACAACCACGGTTAAAATATTCATGGCGGAATATTTTAAAATCTCTCTTAAAACGGCCATTCACAGCTTCTATCATCCACCTGTTTATAGTGACACAGCGAGATCTGTTGGCTGCAAGAGTGGATAGCTGTGATTGGCCGTCTTCTTTAGTTTCCGGCATATGACCTATGTATCCTTTCTCATGCAGACTATCCATGCAGTCACGAAAACCTCTGTCAAGAATAAAAACATCATTTTCTCTATAAAAATCATTGAATGCCGTTTCGTTTAGTAAATCATTCATTATGGTCGCATCATTTGTAGTGGCACTATATGGTCCGCGTACATCTATGATATACCCATCAGAGGCACAGAGGATAAATGGCTTTAATAAATTCCTATATTTATGTAGGGAATATGTATCCTTTTGGAACAAGTAATTACTGCTTTTTTGTGTATATATATATGTTGCATCAGCTATTGTAATTGCGGGTTTTTGTTCAGGTGGTGCATCAGGCTCACCAAAAATGTGATTGGCAATGTAGGAATTTCTTGCTGCTACCTGCTCCCTTCTTAAATGAGAAAAACCAAGAAATTGTGGAACATAGTCTGTTAACAAGATATTTCTTGCTACAGACATTAATGTTTCTAGAGTCCTTCTGGGTACTTGAAATAAGCACGACAATCTGTCTCCAGAATCTCCAGTCCTTAACTTACACAATAAGGCCGTTAATGCAAAACTACCCCGATGCGTGTTCCTAAGCCTGGGTGTTGCTTCTAATATTTGTTCATGTTCTTGTTTACTTATGCCTATAAAGTACTTTACTTGGTTATCAGGGTAGTTTTGAATATTCTCATATGAGATGTTATGAAGTCCTTCCATTAATATAAAAATAATCTCTTCTATGTGTATGGAAGTAAAGTTATTAAGGCTATACTCAGCAGTATAGAGATTTTCACAATTTGCCTCCTGTCTATGCAGAGAACAAA
Source organism: Cosmia trapezina (assembly GCA_905163495.3). Lineage (NCBI taxonomy): Eukaryota > Metazoa > Arthropoda > Insecta > Lepidoptera > Noctuidae > Cosmia > Cosmia trapezina. Next base: position 14,727,890 of record LR991042.1, read on the forward strand.
TACGAGCACCTCTTGGTATAAAATATTGATACCTAATCAACACTTCTCGCCTGGTTTCTTCGGGCACAACATTTCGCTCTGTTTCCATGCATTCTTGGAAAATGCAATGCCCTGGTGTTTCAGCCGCTCTTCTTATGTTGGGCAACACAATATGTTGGGATATTTCTTCTGGTCTTTCTGGAACTTGTAAGCTCAAATCTCGAGCTTGGTCCCAGCAAACTCCACAAACTTCATTCATGGATGACATCTGTAAATAATTCATTTCATGAGATGGCCATAGTTATCAAAATAGTATTGATGAAATACAAATTAAGTACTAAGTTCGATAGACATAAGTTGTGCCTAACATGTTCAAGCCTAAATGAAAAACAAAAAAAATAGGTAGGACACAGCGAGATTCCTGATTGAATTTGAGCAACCCAAGCTGGAGAACAGTTCTTGAGATACAATAATTGGTTTCCTTCACCTTACAGAAAACCCTTGCTAAATAGCTATGTTGTTACTATGAGTGAATTTATTGCTCATTGGAGTAGAGTAGACGGGCTCATTTGACAATAGAAGGACCAGTATATCCTTTTGCTGTTAGTAGAGCCAACATCATGAGTGTCCCAGAGTTAGCAACATATAATGCCAGGTACAGATTGGTGAAACGTAACATGTACACAAACAACACAAATACAAACAAACACAAATTAGCCGTCCCAATTTGTGTAATGCAACATGAAATGTAACACAACATCTCGGCGAATTTGTTTCAACGTGTGATACATTTTATGTTACATTTCACCAATCTGTGCCCGGCATAAGTGTAATGCCCTTTGCAAGGCAAGTGTTTATAACCTAGTTACTATAAATATATTATCTCATATATACCTGCTGGTGTTCCAACAAACGGGCAATATTGTTGGGATTCCACGCTTCATCTGATGTTGTGGTGGACAGACTGACCACATACAGCACACATTAAAAGAGTATGATCACCATCCACATGATCAGGTGAAGGGGGTTGAATATCTTCAACCGGTAGAGCAATCCTAGATCTTCTAGCTCTTAGCCAACATGGCACACAAGCTTCATCTTCAGAACGAAGCTGAAATAAAAAGTACCATTATTTTATTTCTTAGTTTAAATCAAATAAAGATAATTAATAATAGTTATAGTAGGTACATGTTTTTATACCTATCGTGGTTGGATCCAAGTAGAAACTGTATTAGCCACTCTGTGTTCTTCTGCATTTGCCCCTTCAACCAAAATCCTGCGTCGACTAATTCTTAGTATGGAGCGTCCGCATACAACACAAACACTGTGATGGCCAACTAGTCTTCTCGGCATACTATCAGATGAATGTGAATGAGCAGCTAGCTGCCAGCATGCATGACAAACATGGTCAGCAGGTGTTATCTGGAAATAATGAAGTGATTTGGAGTACCGTTCAACATTATTTCATACACTTTCCTCTCCTTTTAGCGGTCATAATAGCATAGTAATACCTATTCTAACACTCTTAGACAAGCCAAGTAAGACATGTAAATAACAATTTGTGTGTTTGAGATAGGGCACAAACTCCATGAAAAAACAGGTGACTCCCGCTACGGCTCGTTCTTGGTGCAGAGGTTAGCTATTGCCATCCAACGTGGCAATGCTACAAGTGTTATGGGCACCTTTGCGCCAGGAACAGTTCAGGGCGGGTTATTTGAGGTGTTGTTATAATTATTTTTTCTGTTCTAAACTCAAAAATATTTATATTTTCTATTTGATCTATGTACAGTAACAGCCAGAAGTCGACTAGCAATCTCACAAAACAATGGCATAGCAATATTAGTTTACTTATGACCTTCTTCGGCGCCGCAGCCCGTATAGGTATAAGCGCCGCAGCCCGTATAGCGCAGGCGATAATGGTCATTGCGGTGTAAGTGGACTTCTGGCCGTTGACTATACATACTTGTATTTCATTTATACTGTATAATTAATTATTTTCATGTACATTTATGTGAATAATATAAAAATAAATAGATTGTTATTAGGTGCCTATTTGTATGTTATAAATACACATAACCGTGTTTGTTAGTTTTTCTAATAGTAGATATTGAGATTAGTTTTAGCAGACATACATATTTAAGTGTGGTATGGTGTGGTTTATGGCAAGGACTACTTTCAACACGTAAAACTTATCACAGAATTCATCACTGGCCCACTCCTATGCAGAATGTTATTCGTAAATTACTTACATCTCTAGGATATGTCCACAGTCGAATAGTATTGACCAGATCTTCACTCTCATCGGATAAAGCGTGCCTTCTTATTCGGGACAGGCGAACGTGGCAATTAACACATTGCAAGCTCGTCATTTTAAATATAGCACGTAGACACGCACAGCACAGTTAATATAGCGTCCTTTCGCGAAACTACTATCAAGAGATAGAGTACGGAGGAGCAGATGCTCAACTCAACGTAAAAACGGCCAGATAATTCGCTAAAATGCTCAGATGCAGTCACAAACCACAATCCAAAACAACAGCAAAGAATCGAACTGACAGACAAGATTTTCTTTACCTGTCAATAAATAATTGCCATATGAACAAAAAAAATATTGACGACGAAAATCATTCACATCATTATATCGTTAACTATTATGGTTTAATGGTACAATTATGCATTCTGAGGTATAATATCTAAGTGTTTAATTATATTTAATGTTATTTCTATTTATAAATAATTAATTATCATTTCGATATTTGTGTTATTTTAAATATGGCAACTTCTAAAAACATAACTGCGTTTAGTTTACGATTTTATTACGTTTATTTATTCAAATCTTTTTATTGTCATTATTAATTAATCCGCACTTCTAAAAATAATACACTTACATGAAAATAAATGGCTTGGTTGTCTTATTATGTGGTACAAATTCTATAACACAACAACAAAAAAAGTACCCTGTACGAGCTCTGCCGTTTGCCTTTAAAAAACCCCCAACGCAAAAAAGAAAAGGGACCATTTAAAAAGTCAAAAATAATACCTATCGTTAAGCCATCAAATTCGATTGAGTAATACCTATATATATATTAATTATAGAAATTGATGGATGGCACCATCAGGTTTTCTCATTGAAATGGCGCTATAATGTCACGGCGGGGTACCGCATAAGTAAGTGATTGACTATGTACATATGCGGTACACGCAAAAAAGAAAAGGGACCATTTAAAAAGTCAAAAATAATACCTATCGTTAAGCCATCAAATTCGATTGAGTAATACCTATATATATATTAATTATAGAAATTGATGGATGGCACCATCAGGTTTTCTCATTGAAATGGCGCTATAATGTCACGGCGGGGTACCGCATAAGTAAGTGATTGACTATGTACATATGCGGTACCCCGCCGTGACATTATAGCGCCATTTCAATGAGAAAACCTGATGGTGCCATCCATCAATTTCTATAATTAATATATATATAGGTATTACTCAATCGAATTTGATGGCTTAACGATAGGTATTATTTTTGACTTTTTAAATGGTCCCTTTTCTTTTTTGCGTTGGGGGTTTTTTTATTTAATGGGTTGGTGACACGGTCAGTCCTTTTGCACTTTTATATCCGCTGACTGCAACCAACCATTGGCACTGTCGTACTTAGCAAATCTAAACTCTTAAACATTTTCCATCCTTTTCGCAGGGCAACGAATACGCGATGTACATAATAGTGCCCAACTCGCTGATGGGTCTACCCCGCGTGCTCAACGACCTCAGTGACCTTCGTTTGGAGCTGAACAACCTCCAAGAGTACCTGGTTGACGTCACTCTGCCCTTGTTCAAGTTCGACTACACCTCACAGTTGGATGGCGTTTTGAAAGAGGTATGCACTTATGCAGCTTGAGCAAAAGCATTCATAAAATTGAAGATTAGAAAAACCGTTGAAAGTATGGCTGTACATGTACAGAATATACAGTAAAGGTACAGAAAACAAAGTTTTTTTCTGTACCTTTACTGTGTAGAGACACCAATACTATAATAAATAAAAACACTGGCGATACTAATGTATAGAAGTATTTTGAAACTATCAAATAAATCCTAATATTGAAATTGAAAAGTGATAAAAAATAAACTAAAATAGTAGTGATGGACCGAATATGGGTTTTGCTAAACTTTAACTAGATATAGTGATTAAACTATTAGATACTAGCTTTTGCCAGCGGCTTCGCCCACGTGGATGTTGGAAATTTCCCACCATATCAATATGGTATCTCGAACCATTTGTGAATTTCGATTTTGTTGTTGAGAAAATGGATGCGACATTAGGTACCTAATTGCTAGCATACGTTTACCTAGGAATTCAAATTGTAAGGAAACATGACCTTAATTAATTAAATAAAAATGTTTTTACTTGTTTACACATGGCTTTGGACCCCAAAGAACAAATTTTCAACTCTTGGAAAATATTCAAACAATGCTTGCGGTTAGTCAGTTCATGAGAACAATACTTAATATTCTGTGACTGATGACCTTTTACATTCCATTCATATTCCTTTTTCCTTAAGTGCAATATTACGACTCAAGATGCAGATATATGCCAATCGCCTTGAGTGGTTAGCTTGCGTGTTCTGCTGAGCGCACGCAACGCGTCGTATGTCCGCCCAGTAATAGGACTCGCCCATCAAGGAGCGCTGTACCAAATTAGACGCATTATTAATTTATTATAAGTACATAAAACAAAAGGTATTTTATTAAAACACGTGTGTTACCATAAATAAATATGTAATTTTTCATGAACACATGCTTGATAGTTTTTGTGTGATTCTCAGTTTTTTTATCCGCGTTAGACATATAATACAAATTAATTACACTGTAATATAAATAAAATCTAAAATGTTCACTTATTAAGTTATTAAAATAAATGCTCTAATTTAACATAAAAAAATATAAATATATTTTTTCTAAATCATTAGTCATAATCTTTTAGACGTGATCCTCAGCTTAAAATCACGTCGCGGAAGAAATTATATCGATGACTCAAACTTCCTGATTGGAAGTTTGAGTCAATTGTTCGTCAATAGCTAATTTTGACGTTTGTTGATGGGAACAGCCAATTCTTTTAAGTTACGATTGCCATGATTCATAATCTCGCAAGCTGGAGAAAGGAAAGCGATTATTATTAAAATCAATAACAGTTAAAGGTTATTGGTTTTAATAATACCAGCTTTTATTTCCGAAAGCTTTAATCTGTGTTATCTTAAGAGAAAAGTTTGTTTTCTTGTTTGTATGATTGAACGTGCTAATCTCTGGAACTACCAGTTGCATTTGAAAAATTATATTTTCATTTGATAGCCCAATTCTTCAGGAACGCTATACACTATTTAACATCTAGCTAGGACCCTTAGGCGCCGAGCAAAAAAAAAAAAAAAAACGAAGTAGGTAATAGCGCGGGCAGGCGATGCGATGCGACAGGGTGGGTCGGGGGAAAAGAAATTTTACACGGACGAAGTCGCAGGCAGAAGTTAGTAACAGTTAAAGAGTATTGATTTTAAGAATACCAGCACTCATTTCCGAAAACTTCATTGTAACATAAAAAAACATAGGTGAAATGTACACGAAAGACATTTTCTCTCTCTTTAATTAATTATACTCATGTTTACAGCTAGGCGTCAGAGCAGCTTTCGACGTAACAGCCTCCTTCCCTGGTATCGCTCGCGGTCAGCTGTTAGCTGATAGACTCATGATTTCCAAGGTGCTGCAGCGATCTGGCATTGAGGTCAATGAGCTTGGTAGTGTTGCCTATTCAGCCACTGGTAAGTAAACTTTTCAAAACCTAAGATGTAGAAAGAGTGGAGAGTACAATTATGCTAAGCCAAGATTACTGGTATTTCCGTTCTACAAGCTTAAATACAGTTGTGGACATATAACTAGTACTCATACTTAATAAAGCTATTATTTTATGGGGTTCAAATTTGTTATCTGTAAGTTGATACAGAAGTAAAAAGTGAGTTCGTTATCAGTTGTTCCTACTAATTATATGTATATCCACAACTGAATGTTCTATGATAAGATGACCTTTAAATTGTGTGTTATGCCATAATCAATAAATCAATATCACCAATACAATTATCTGCTCTCTATTAAGAGAGTAAATAAGGCTATATGGATGGTTGATGAAAATGGGCTCAGAATAGTTTTAGATATCGAAAAACAGTAACTATAAAATCTTCTCCTTTCCAACAGAAATAGCCCTGGTGAACAAGTTCGGCGAGGACACGGAAGCCAATGCTGAGGTGGTGGCTAACAAGCCGTTCCTGTTCTTCATCCAGAGTGAAGCCACGAGACAGCTGCTCTTCACCGGTCGCGTGGCTGACCCATCCCTTGCTGATGGAGCCTTCAAACTATAATAATTTTATGATGAAGAAAACTTAAGATTAAAGAAGGAATGTGACAGCAATTTTGATGATAGTTAGGGTTTGATGAATTATATTTTTCATAATAATTGTAATTATGCTCAACATCTATTGTAATAATTGTAACATGTTAAAGACAATATCATCATTAAAGGAGAAAAGAAAGATTGCTTCAGACTGGTCGCAGATATGACAATTGACACTCATTTAAATACATAGTAATTTTAGATTTAAGAATAAATAAAATACATTTACAGCTCACAATAATCTGAGACGAAGAAATACTTGAATAGTGCCATTTGTATGTCGTTGGTTGGATTTAAGAGAAATGTACGCAAATATACGATGATTGTGATAAAATTGAGTTTTATTTTACTACAAGCCGTGTATCCAATGGAATTTCCCATCGGCAACAATTACGAAGTTCCATACTGACTTTCATCTCCTGTTTTACTCCTTGAAGAGATGAATTTTCATTAATCCTTCCTTAGTGCTCACTTTCGTTGTAAAAGGAACTCTTGCGCAAAATTTGAAGCTTCTAGACCTAGCGGTTTCAGCTGTGCTTTGTTTGTCAGGTCCCTAAAAGTCACAAGGTTAAGTAAAAAGTTACAAGGCAGATGTGAGTGGAAACGCCGTAAGGGGACGCCGAAGGAAGATGTGGTGACGCTATTGGTGATGTTATCCCGAAAGCTCAGGTGCGTAGTTCTCGCAACCGGCGTGCGTGTATGACCAGTGGCTTTAGTGTGAGTTTTTATACTTACTCGATCGCGTTTACGTTAACGTTGACACAATTATTTCATACAAATTGACGTACGTCAATTTGTATGAAATAATTGTGATTCCTATTGTAGTCACCAGACGGCGCTAATTCAGTTTCAGTACAAATTGAAGTTTACGTTAACGTGATCGAGTAAGTGTCAAAACTCGCACTAAGCCCTCAGATGATGAACCCTAATGATGATAAGCCTCTGATGTATGAACGTTAACGAGGCTAAAGGAGTATGTAAGGATCGTAACAGGTGGGGTTCTGTAGTTTCTGCCTATCCCATGGGAAAAAGGCGTGAGTTTATGTGTGTGTGTTTAAAGGGTCCCCGAAACGATCCACGCGTCATGTTCGTGGACGGGCACCGTCAGTTTAGACTGGTAATTTCTTAAATGCCAGAGCTTATTTTAATCTTTTAGTTTAAATTGTTTTTAAATAGATATTTTTTTTATTGTTCTCACATATAGAAGGAACAAGAATAATGTAAACAGGATTTTGTAATATCTTGATTAAAAATGAGTGTCCTTGTAGTTTCTACATTTTGGAATGGGCAAAATAGCTTCAACTTTCTGACTAACTGACCGACTCTGTGCCTATAATTGGTTTACTTGAAATAAATGCTTTGAGTTGAGTTGAGTTGACTTCATCAACTGCAATTGTCTATTTTTACGTGATTGATACACATTGATGCGCAAATGCGCAGTTGATACTAAAATTGTAATTGATTGCAATTGATCGAACCGAAGCACGAAGACCGGGGCATGTCGGGATAAGCATTCGCTATCACAAGCTGCATATAGATCCAGAAATGGACTGCGATAGGCTGAGTTGATTGGTTGAATGACATTGCCTTCTGACTAATGTCCTTGTCGAGTAGTGTCCTGCTATAGGTTTAGTAAATGGTACCTAATCTAAAGACAGCACTACCTGAAAGCCTTCTCCTGCGGCTTTGAAAGCCGCTAGAGCCCATGAATTTGGTTTTGTGATTACCCTCTCAACACGCTTTTCTCTATAATGGATAGAAGACCAAGGATGATGCCATACCCACTCACAGGAAGCACAAGACGTTAACCACAACCAGTAGTCATCGAAAATGGAGTTACGGCCACTACTTACATAAGCAAAACTTTAAAAATTATATCCGTACCTAAAACATAATAATATCCCATTTACACAGACACTAAAAAAGATATATATACAAAATCTTGTTTTGAAAATAACCAAAAAAACCTGAACCTGATTCAAATAAGTTTTTGAATTGAACGTAAACACCCTCAGCTCAGCTAGAACTTGTTTGATGTTTAAAATGAAAAGGTCGATGTATTAGTCATCTTTTTGCTTACGTCACAACAGTATCTTGCAGGTTTCTATAGGAATCCAAGTCAGTGTGTTTATTTGACGACTAGCTTGTGGTCGTCAGTCCGTTGATCAGCATCGTTTACCGGTTTTGTTTTTTTATTATGTAAAAAGTTCCAAAAAAAAACTTCAAAAATGCGTTCCACAATAGCTGCTGGTAAGTCATTTTAAGTTTTTAGAAGTAAAAAAACATTAATTTGTTTTTGCGATGTTATTCTCACTGAGAAGTTGAAACGTAGCTTTTTTTGTCAATAGTTATATCTAAGATTTTACTTTGCCTGTTGTATTTTAAAATGACAAATTTAATGGATGCTACTTTTTAATCGAAATTGAGATCAACTATGGGTTTAATTATAAACCTCAACCTTGGGACTTTTCCTTGTAATTACATTCCGTAGTATGTATTTAGTAAGCTAACGATTTCTTATGGTCACATACATAATTTATGTGCATTCAATGATTTCAATATAAAAGATAGGAAATGGGTATTTAATATCTTCGGAACGACCTTTATAATTTACCTTAGAAATGAAACCGGTATCATTAGACTATTCATTTTGTCGTTGATGCAGGTTTAAGAACTTATTAAAATGTATTATGGGTTTGTGAGAAATGCTTTGAATAGAATGTAAGTACAGTCAGCGTCAATAATATCGGGACTGTTTAAAATTATATAAACAACTCGGAGGAGCTCGTGGCTAAGTAATAACAGCCGTAAGGGTCAATCCATCAGGTTAAGCTACGCTTGCCGGGGTTGGTCAGTGGATGGGTAGCCATCTTTACATACCGAGACTCCTCCGTGCCTCGGAAAGCACGTTAAGCCGTTGGTCCCGACTGTTATTTGTGGATCTTTGACAGTCGTTACGGGTCGTCAGAAGCCCGAAAGTCTTACCAAGGGGTATCGTATTACCCAGACACTGGGTTGTGGAGGTCAGATAGGCAGTCGCTCCATGTAAAATACTGGTATTCAGCTGCATCCGGTTAGAATGGGAGCCGACCCCAACATAGTTGGGAAAAGGCTAGGCAGATTGAATTGATTTGAAACAACTATGAAAATGAAATATTAACTCAATGACACAAGGAATGTTTCAGAATGAAGACAGTACACGACAGCTGTTATCCAATAGAGATAAAGTTTAATTTTCTTAGTTGTTGAGATCATTTTGAACAGTCTGTTAGTCCATATTTTTGACGCTGACTGTTCCTAAAGTCATCCAGCCATCTAGACGAAAATAAAAGAAACGACGATGGAATGGATTGAGTGAAAGAGTTGGTGAAAGATGACATGGCATGAATACTTAGATGACGGGTGATGAGTACTGACTGATTTACTGATGTACTTATGAGAAAAGACATTCTGCGCCAAACCCAAAATTGTGCAATATACCCAGCAATATCATAAATATCATAATAACAAATCCGGAAATATCATCAGCAGCGGGGACAGGAAGATTCCTGTCCCTAAAAGATAATGATGATGATATTGCCGGATTTGTAAAGGTGACAAACTAGATCTAATTTGTAAAAGTTGCCAAGAAACAAAAGCAAAATAGAATATTGATGAACACAACGATGATGTAAATAGTGGCATCAGCAGAAGCATCAATATGTATTTGTATAGACCTGACGGAGCATGATAACAAACTATAAAATGCTCTGAACATACAGACATATCAGCAAATACATAGCACTGCTATTGATCCGAAGAATGCAAGTCTATTGAAGTGGATTTTATTGCCTCAGAATGATAAGAACTCGTTTTGTCTAAAGATACATAAATACATAAGTATAGTTTTGTTTGTAATTTTTTTTGTGAGCTTCAAAATATATAAAACTATTGGGAAAATGTTACGGGGTCGCAGACAGTCAGAATGTTTATAGTTCAGACAAATTAAACGTTTATTTAGTTTATCATTTTCCTCATTTCAGTTTTAATCTTCGCTTCACTCCAAAGTTTGGACTGTCTTTCCGGTATTTCAAATTCACGTCTGAACTACTTTGACATCGACCTCCTTCGGTATTGCGCCGAAGAGAAGAGTGGCAACGTCATGGTTTCTCCCGCCAGCATTAAGTCAACACTAGCAATGTTGTTGGAAGGTGCCCGAGGAGTCACTGGTGCAGAAATTCAGAGTGCTTTAAGACTGACACCCAATATGGATGACTATAGGCAACAGTTGAGCACATTTATGAAGGGTTTGCAGGTAAATTACTGGCAGTTATAAAAATGTATGCCCAAGCTACAACTATTGAACCCTTTGAACTTATGGAAAATACCAAAGACGTAGGTTCTAGCGAGTCGTAATTATACAGGTTTTGCAATGGAGAGTGTGCTATTTATAAACCTGTTGCTGGGTATTCCCACACTTGTCTACGCAAATTCTGGTGTAGCAAAAATATCGAAACATGGATTGTAGATAGGTCGACAAGCAAAAAATGGTGTTTAACAAAATAAATTTGCCTTAGTCAAATACTGCATGGCATTCTAAATTTGGGTAAAGTTTACGATTAAAATGGACAGACGGAGCATGTTGAATGTAAGGCTCTGAGGCAATAATTTCAGAGCGTAGACCAGATGCATTCAGCAATAATTTTAACAGTTTTCTGACCTTACATATCAAATTAATTTCAGGTTAACACAACCGGTGTAACCGTCCAAAATGCAAACGGTTTATTTGTATCGAAGAAGCTACAACTCAAGAAAGAATACAAGATGATGGCGAAGCGCCTCTATTTCTCTGAAGTGAACAACATGGACTTCAATGACCCAAGGACTGCTACCGACATTATCAACGGCTGGGTGAGCAGCAAGACTAAGGGGCTGATCCCAAATGTTATTGATCAAGGTAGGTTTCACTCATTTAACGCAAGTTCTAGTTGATATTTTAGCGTTAAGTTTAGATGGTTTTAACCTGATCTGCCTATGTGAAGTAAGCACAGTAGACTTGGAGTGCTTCTCCCATATCAAGGCTGCCAGATAGTAAATATTTCGAGTCCATAACGCAACTCTATAAAATTTAGTTGAAGAAACGTGCTACAGATATGAAGGAAAAATTACCAACGTTAAAAAATGCAAATGTGCATGGCTCAAAAAAAGGAAATATCTTAGTGAATTTTGAGGAAGTTTTTTATATTTTCTCTCATTATTTGTCTATAACATTTCAGCAAGCATAACCCCACAAACGGAGCTGGTAGTGACAAACGCGCTGTACTTCAAGGGCACCTGGTTGCACGAGTTTGAACCTAAGCTGACGCATGAAGACTGTTTCTTCAAAGAAGGTGTTTGTAGGAAAGTGGCCATGATGGAGTTGGACGCAGAACTCAATTACGCTTTTGTGGACAACCTGAGAGCACATGCTTTGGAACTGCCGTACGAGGTAAAAAAAAAGAATTGATTATGTCCTTGGTACGCCGACACCTTGACCTTGACCTTAGCTGCTAGAGGCGGCATTGTTAACACTTTCCATACAAACCAAGTTTGTCACCGTTTACTTGCACTAAGACATTAATCACGTATAGAAACTGATGGCTTTGACAAGCCCCCCGCTTGTGGTTAGTAAGTAGATAATAACAGCCGCATGGGTGGTGGAGGTTAGGTAGGTATTAGCTGCATCCGGTTAGACTGGAAGCCTACCTCAACATAGTTGGGAAAAGGCTATGATATGATGATGAGAAACTAATGGCTTTGAAGGCGGTTTGTGACAGTCGTGGGCTGAACGCAATTTTGGCGCCATTAATTTTACTAGAGCCGACCGCCATAAGCGCGACCTTCCGCAGAAGAATTAAGGTCCACGAGAGGGACGTGTTTACAGCGGTCGGGCTTTGGTAATGCCGTTGCTAGGCTGCCGGCGGCGCTCTGTGGTTATTACGAAAGGTGTTGGCAGATGAACGTAACCAAGTGTACTTAAAGTATTTTTGCTCGCGAATCTACACGCGCTTTACTTGTGGTTACCAAATGTACAAACACGCTATGAATGTGTGCGTGAAGACGAGTAGCATCAGCACATAACATAACACACACACGCACGCTTACACACACGCTTTTGACTTCCCCAATGTCTCGGACGGTACCGAGAGCTACACACACACACACACATACACAGCCTGTTTGTACACTTGGTAACCACAAGTAAAGCGCGTGTCGCAGTAAGTAGAAGCAGATAAGACATAAGACGTTAACATTATTTTCCTATATTTTGTCACTTCTTTTTTAATTATTTTATTCTTACTCTTTGATCAAATGTGTTTATACGTGTGTACAGAGACAAAGTTATTTGCTAAGTGTCGCCTACAACAGGGGAAGAGCGCTGATGTCTGTAATACAGATATTTTATATCTAGTTCAGACACAGATGTCGTAAAAGTGTATCACCATAGTAATTAAATTATTGTATATTTTTGCACAAAGACATCATATTTATACTTATACAGGGCCGAATTAAATTAGCTAGGGAAACTCGGCAGACGTGATGGGATATCTAAACACGATAAAAAGAAAGATTTGATGAATTTTTTTGGGGTCAGTGACCGCTGGAAGTGTGATTTGATAAAATCTGTTGAGATATATCGATACACATCATGTCTGTGAAGTTTTCAAAAAAAAAGATTTTTAAACAGATGTTATAGGCACACTACCGACGGATGAAAATCCAAAAAAAAACATCATCAAATTAATTTCCTTTTGTTTTAACATGTTTAGAGTTTCGCTAGCTAATTTGGACACCGTATATTACAAAAACAGATTCTATGACATCAGCCATTTATAATTATTTCGGTGCCCTACTATAAGCAAAATTATCTGATTTGGAAATTATTGCTCATCAAAATTATGAATTATAATTGACGAGCAATATTTAAATTAATATGGTTCCTCTCCAAAAATCTTAGTCCATGTTTTACTTATTAACCTAAAATGCACTCATGGAAGAAATTCCAGCTGTCATTGACTCATTGTCGTAAGTGGAATTGTGGTTTCAAGGTAGTCCTCTTTTTATTTATGTTCAATTGCAATTAATAAGCATCTTAAGCACGCAATGTAACTATATGGTCAGTTCCTTACTTTAGAATATTATTATCAACGCGTATATAGAATTGTTTTTGTTTTCGGAATGTTTTAAGTGTTATTTCAGACTTTTCTTCTAGTCGTAGTTCAGCTAGGAATTTTTGCGGCAATTAAATCGTTTAAATTACTTATTAGTCATTTATCGTACTACAATCGTATTTTTATGACGTGCATAATGAAGAGTATTCTATCTATCTATCTACAATTTCATTCATCTCGTCTCGGCATTTGTGACTATCTCCCAAATGATTCAAGATGACATTGTCTTATTAATCCCGAGACAAGACTGATTCATTTATTACCTAATAACGTTGTGCTTGAAACAGTATCATTAAAAAATACTAACACGCACACACACACTCGTATCTAACTACAAGATAAAATATAAAATTATGTATGGGAGCTACATCTGCTAACAAACTGCTGTGCAGTTTGGCAGAAGTAAAACTTACAAAAGAAATAAGATGTCATCACAAATAAACGCTTTTTAATTATTTTTTTTTCACATAAGTAGTGCTATTTTTAATTGGCTAGCTAAACTCCGTAGACGCGATTCGATATGTAAACATGATAAAACCAAAAAAAAAAAAAATAATTTGATGATGTGGGGTCATTGAACGCACTTAAAAAAAATGGTCTCTTGAAATATCAGTTAAAAAATTAGTTTTTTTTTGTGTAAACTTCACATACGTGATGTGGGTATCGTTAACTAAACACGATAAAACACGAGAAAAAAGTTTTTCTCAACTCATACTTCAAGCTCATACTTCAAGTAACAACACTAACAACGGTCGTTGACCTCCAAAAAAAAAAAAAAAATATTGTATCGTCTATATATAGGTACGGTCAGCAACATTTAAGTCGATTAACACTGCTACTTTTACACAACATGTAAATTGATTTATTTGATTATCTCCTTTTTTCCTAAAATACCTAAGAATCTAAAATTTTACTCTATTTAAATTTTACTCTGTTCCGATTTTAATTAAATGTCTTGCTCAATAATTAAGATTTTTAAAAACTGAAGTGTTGAACGACTTTTGTTGCTGACTGTACCCATCGTGTCTGCGGAGTTTAGCTCGCCAATTTAAAATAAGAGAGAGAGTTGCATGGAGGGGGCATAACGCTTTTTCATTTTCTATCAGTCAGCTTTTCTTCAGTCAAACTTCGTTTAAAAAAAATGGATTCAAATTATATCTGTTAATGCTCGACAATTATTTTTATTTTTATCAATAAAAACAAATGCTTTTCCTTCCAGGGTAACCGTTACTCAATGATCCTGCTAGTGCCTCAAGACCGTGACGCTGGGTTGGCTCTCATCCGTGACCTGCCGTACATTGGCTTACTGCAGATATCCAAGCTGCTGCAGCCGTCTGACGTCATCCTTACCATGCCCAAGTTCACTGTTGAGTACAGTGAAGATATGGTGGAAGTGCTGAAAAATGTAAGTGTTTGTCTAAGTATGATTTGGATATAATGAATCAATCTGAGTGTAATGAATCAATCAATCGAGTGGGGAGTAGTCCCAGTTGGGTAAAGGCTAGGCGACTACTCCCCACTCGGCCTCGTGGGTTCTCGGCGCCTGCCTGAGAACCCACGCCCATGAACGAATTAACCACTGGACCCGACATTAAATACAAATGTTTGAAAACTCGTTCAACCATGTTACATTTGAGTAAATTTTGTGATAAATAACAATAAATGTGATAAAATAATGTACTTACAATTGAAAAGAAGTTTTTACACCATTTAACTGTACATATAGTCATTTTTGGGAGATGTTTTGTTGACAAGTAAGTGCTTGAGACTGTCGCAAAAACAAACGACCAAGGCTAGAATTTCTTGGCTATTGACAAAACCGGTAAAGGTACTTCCGCTTATATGTCGGGTCCAGTGGTTAATTCGTTCATGCCCACGCCTTACAACTTGTATGTCTGGGCCGTTACCCACCAACCACCTCCACCCCACCCCACAACCACCTCCACCTCTACCCGACCATTTACACCCTTTGGCAACAACAACATTTTACGTGAGGTGATGCAGCTTTTTGGTGGTTCTATACCGATGTTTCGTAAAGAATAGTCTGCTTGTCTCTTTGTTTGTATTTAAGTAATGTTTATTCTCATCTTATTATTTCTTAACCTTTCAGATGCGCATCACAACTTTATTTTCTCCGTCTGCCAACCTCTCAGGCATTTTCGAAAACGCCGGAGCCTCAGGTCACCTGGACAGCATCATCCACAAAGTGTACATGCAAGTTGACGAGAAAGGCACATTGGCCGCTGCAGCCACTGCCGGCATGGTTGTTCCTTTGATCAACAGCTTCGTCAACCTGAGAATTGATAGACCCTTCCTATTCTTCATTTGGGATAATGAAAAGGGAGTGGTGCTCTTTGAAGGAAAGATTGAGGAGCCAACTGAGTTTGTTGATATCCGTAATAAGTTTGGTGACAATGGTAACTATCTGAAATCTTTATTTTTAGGGTTCCGTATCTCATAAGGAAATAACGGAACGCTGTCCATCTGTCTGTCTGTCAAGATCCTTTTTCTCAGGTACGCGTGGAGGCATCAAGTTGAAATTAATATCAAATACGTAGGTGTGCTCCCATAGTAATAGTTGTTCATAATGATGAGTACAATGACCCTTTAAGGTGAGTATAGGTGCTAACTAGCGGCACCATTGAGAAAAAAATAATAAGTCTGGAGATATGGAACATTTGAAACCTATATTCACATTTTTAGTCAGATGAAGTAGAATTATTTGTATCAAAAAAATCAACACTAAACCTCCTGGGTTCTAAGTTAAGTATATACCAGTTAACGCCAAAAACGGCCGTTTTTTAGGGGTTTAGTGTTGATTTTTTTGATATAAAAAATTATACCTCATCAGACTAAAAATAGGAAATATCAAAATGTTCCATATCTCCAGACTTATTATTTTTTTCTCAATGGTGGCGCTAGTTATCAGCTCTACTCGCGTTAAGAGGACAACGGTGATGTGGGTTTAAATAACTCTTGTACAAGATTTTATGCTTTTAGACCCAGCCGTTTAGGATGTGCGTTGTCTGTCAATGAATTAATTTGAGATGTTATTACTCCCATGTATAAACGCTGCACTTTTTGACGTATTAGCTATTCTTAACTTTTAGCAACGTTTTTATGTCAAGGGATTTCTTTATTACTCTCGATTTTGTAGTAGTAAAAAAATAATAATTGGAGTTTTATAAAGGGCTCTCTAACCAGGTTTCTGAAGTATTTAAACGGAGTTTATCCATTCGATAGTGATTTTTGGTTCGATACCGTGTTTCTCAACTATACTCTAAGGAAGAATTTAGATTAAAAGCCGATAGAATTACAATCGAGAGTTTATCTGAGGACCTCAAAAACCTAGCATAAGGAAAAAATTCGCTTAATAGATAATTTTGTCGAATGAATAGCTATTGAGAGTTTAAACTCCATTCTAGAATTCTTCAGAAACCGAGCATTAGTAGGTCCAAGGTCCAAGTATTGGAAACGGGCTCAGTTTGAGGGCGTTCTGTTTCTGTTTCAATATTGAATGGTGTAGCTTCAATAAATATTGCAGGCCATGTACACGTTTCAAAACGAAAGTTTTTATTTCAGGTCAGGAGACTGTTAAACCTCACCTGATCCCAAAACCAACTCCAGGACCTTTACAACAACAAGTTCCTATCCAGCCCATTGTAAACCAACATGTCAGCAGTCAGCCGATACCGCCAGCAAACCAACCGATATCTGATCAGCCGATCAAACCAATTGTTAACCAACCCGTCAACGGCCAGCCGATCCAGCCAACAAACCAACCAATTCAACCTACAAACGAACCAATTCAACCCATACACCAATCGATTACGACCAAGACGATTACAGTGCCACCTACAACCAGCCCCTCAATGTCTAGAACAACTGAAAAACACTGGTGGAATAAAATTTTCGACGGTTGATTTATTAAATTATAAAGCGTATTATATATTTTTTTTTAAAGTTTTTTTTTACGTGATTTAGAATAGAAAATAAAACGTTTAAAGGACATAGTAGTTTTACTTATATGGTAGCGACGTATTATGGCAAGATCCATTTTTAACCGACTTTAAAAATGGATGTTCTGTATTCGACCCGTATGTATGTAAGTATGTATGTTTGTCCGCGATTTTCTCAAAAACTAATGTCCCAATTTTGATAATTCTTTTACTAACGTAATCTACATAATTTCAGGAAGGCTTTAGTATATAATACATTATGTAATTATTCTTATGTATGAAGTTATTTGCATAAATGTACTGTATCTCCGGCATTTCTGAGCCGATTTTGATGATCCTTCTTTTCGTTCGTCTTGG
The DNA here is from genome assembly GCA_905163495.3 of Cosmia trapezina. NCBI lineage: Eukaryota > Metazoa > Arthropoda > Insecta > Lepidoptera > Noctuidae > Cosmia > Cosmia trapezina. The sequence continues at coordinate 14,745,810 of LR991042.1, forward strand.
GCTTACTTATGTATATATATTCAACTAAAAATGGAAAAATAAAAGATAGTTGGCAAATTTGGTCCAAGCGTTGCCAAAGATGAATCATATACCAAATGAAAGGGTACAATGTACTGTTTAAACATGCAGAAGGGCATCAAAATCTGTCCGAGAGATTTCGACAAATGATAAGATTATTTTTGTCTTAGAAGTTATTACTGATTTTTATTATTTTGTTTGACTGTCAATGTCTTTGACATATCTTGGGACCCTGGGGTCCCGGACCTTTGGAAGGCATACGAGGGGACGAAGCCAACTGTACTGTGCGCTGTGCCCCTTGGCCCAAAACCGGAGGCTTTAAGTGCGCTTAAAGCACCCACAGGATAGTCCGTTTAAGTAGTCTCGACCTCAATGGTCAATTTATATTTGTAAGACCTCGAACTTATCGTTTCAAATCAAAACATACAGTCCACACCAGTTTTTAAATCTTTTAAAACCGTTTTTTCGTCTGTACTGACGGTTATATAAATGAAGTGACAGGTCCTCATGCAGCAAAACAATCTGATGCTTCAATAGTCCAAAAAATGTTAATGTTGTCTTTTATCTCGTATTTATTTTCATGGCGAAGTAGGGCCAAACCGAAAAGATGATCGATTAATAATGATGATAATAATTATTATGAGAATCAATCTGACACATTATCTCCGGGTGTTCTCGTCTAGCTTGCATAGACACAACCTTGGAGCCAGCATTATCCATCAGCAACTTGCGCTGAAATACAGCCTTGCGGAATCGGAAGTGCCGTACTATAGGTATGTGCCCGACCCAGTTCTCGAAAATGGAAATATCGAAAATGAAAAAACCTTGGTGGTAGATCGAATAGAACGGCGCGCAATGATTATTGACATAACGGTCCCGTATGACGGGAACTTCGTGAAAACCGAGAAAGATTTTATTTATTTAAGATAATCAAATCAAGTATCTTGACTTGGCCCTCGAGGTTGTCGACAAGTGGGATGTGGACTCTGCAATCATTGTGCTGATAGTCGTATCAGCCAATGGCTTAATTGCCAAGAGCCTCGACCAACACCTAAGGAGGCACTCGTTGGGCAGCTGGATTAAGGGCCTAAATCAGAGAGCGGTACTTCTGGACACGGCGCGCATTCTTAGGAGGTTCCTCTTTTTCTCTCTCTTCTTCTCTCTGAAGCCCTGACTGGACCTGTTCCTGATACCGGTGGGCTACTATTTTTGTATATTTTTAAATGTTTTTATATATTTTTTAAGAAATATTTTAAAAATATATTATATAAGGATAAAAATGAATAAACGAAATGATAATAAAAGATGATATGATTATTTTTAACTATAAATACTGAAAATAATAATAATAAACATATCCGACAATGTCGCTAAATAAAATTAGTACCTAATCTATAATAACTTCTAAGGAAAAAATAAACTTATCACTACTCAATGGTGATGATGATCAACAACGATGATTATAAAAATATGATGCGAAGATTTTTAACTATACACACGTAATACCTACCTACATCAAATAATATACCGACAAAGTAGCAAAATATAAAATCTATCATTACTCGATGATGACGATGATGATGATGATGATGAATGATGATGATTATAAGAATTAAGTAATGAGTTTTAACTATAATTAACAAGAAAAACTTTAATAATACTCGACAATGAAGCAAAATAAGAAATCCGTAGTATCTTCTGAGGCAAAAATAAGCTACCATTTCTCAAAATCTCTCGGACCGATTTTGATGCCCTTCTGCATGTTTGAACAGTACATTATACCCTTTCATTTGGTATATGATTCAACCTTGGCGATGCTTGGACCAACTCCCATACATGTTTGCCCACTATCTTTTACTTTAAAACAAGTAAAAACCGACTTCAAAAACCAAAAACGAGTAGTTAAAATAACTTTCATAGCCGCTCACACAATCAGATCCCAAGTCTGCTATTTTTTAGAAATTCGTCATTCCAACACGATCCCATTGGACCCACTGCATTGTAATTTTGCTAAAAGTTCGTAATCTGCTAAATTCATAAATGTCGATCATTGGTCGGTCAGGGTCTCGTAATAGAATCGTGGTAGAATGACATTGTCGTATTGCCATTATTATAAAACCCGTTAGTAGAAATGATTTTCGAAAAACTCAAGGTCACTGATCAAAGGAACTGTCAAAATTTTAGAAGATTACTGCATACGTCAGTCATTCATTTGTCATTAACATTATGTACGAGATTACCATTCTATGCCATTTCTTACAATGGAGTGTCAGTGGTTGACCATTGGATAGTCATAATGACGCCATTATATTAGTAGATTACCAAACTTGTCAAAATCAACAATTATGAAATCAATGATTCATTCATTAATTCTGACACTATTTTAATAGCAGACTTGAGGCCCAGGGCGCTCGCGCTTCGGCATAAAAGTTATTTTACTCGTTTTTGGTTTTTCAAGTCGGTTTTTACTCACAAATGTCACTTCTCATTGAAAGCAACGGAGATTATTTACGATAGCAAGGCTTACCTTAGTTCAAATTCAGGCGTCAACCTTTTAACTGTTATTATCATTGGTTATTATAATGAAAATTGACAGTAACAGCCAAATGCCATTCATTGACATGTCTAATCAAAATAAAATCACGAGGTCAAACAGTGTTTTTGCATTTTCAATATATTTATAATTTTACATAACAATATCTGATTGCTATCATAAAATGGTATCAATTATGTGTATGATATTGTGACATGTTTTATGTTTATCCATTGTGGCAACCTCGGTTATTATATTTCAACGGATTCTGATGTTTTTATGGCTACCTTGATTACACCATACAATGGAGACAAGTATTAGGGGACTAATATGACCTCAAGCGCGATCACTGTCGGACTGCATATAATAGAAAGAGAAGCGCGATGACACAACGACAGTAATTTATTTGCGAAATATGAAGCAAATAACTATTTATAAATCTTTTGATTGGACTAAAAATTAAAACACTATTACGTTAAGGACGCATTTACGAGTGGGTAGACAAATTAAACAAAAAGTATGTTTATGTTTTTAAACAAAAGTATGTTTATTAATTAAAATACTTAGTATTCTTAATTCTGTCCTTCGTGGATCTTTGTCAGTCGTTACGGGTCGTCAGAATCCCGAAAGTCTAACAATGAGTCTTACCAAGGTGTATCGTATTACCCAGTTACGGGTTGTGCAGGTCAGATAGGCAGTCGCTCCATGTAAAATACTGGTATTCAGCTGCATCCGGTTACACTGGAAGCCGACCCTAACATAGTTGGGAAAAGGCTAGGCAGATTGATTGACTTAGCATTCTTAAAATGATTTTTCGACGAATTGTTGATAGATGTGCAAGGTACGATTCTGAACTACAAATATAATTTTAGATAGGTCCAGTTTCTCAATAAATGAACTGAAGTAAAAATTTTCAGCATATATCCTGAAAACTAGATATCATTTATTTTTTTGATTGCGTTTAGTTGCGTTTAGGTCCTGTAAGGCAGATAATGCAGCAGTTAATTGTATTCATCCAACCAACACCCATTGCGAGTGCGGTGCTCTTGATCAGACTATGTCCCATCTGCTGGAGTTTCCCAAAAGTCCGTTCACCAGAACCCTTGATGATCTGAAGTAATCTGAACAACGCATCTGACGCCGCAATAAACGTGGCCACCTACTGAGCCCACAGGCCACAGTCTATCATGTCGGGGCCACACCAACGTCAACGTCAATGCCCATCATCGCAGTAATTATTCCGATTACTATCGCGATAAATTCAGTGGCCACACTGAACGTCGCCACCCACCGAGTTATCGCCACAATCGTCTATCGGCAATGTGAATGCCGTTATAAAATTATCGCCATCAGTTGTGGCTAAACCACGGCCTACGGTCATCATCGCGATAATCAACGGCATATCCCGTTGGTGTGGCCCCGACATTGTAGATACAAAGTATACTCTGCTGATACGAAAATCATAGAATATGAATGAATGGTCACACGTTGTATCCTGTTTGGTATTATCTCAGGTGCCATCATCAGGTAGGCAGAAACAGAATACTTTGATCTACGATTCCTCCAGTATTAGTATAAATAAGTTTTTTTAGTTTTTTATTTATTTAACGTTTACACAAAACAATAAGTACAGGATTATACATACAAATAGCAACCAAAAACCACTAAGGTTTAAACTTGTGCTATCATGCTTGTGCTATCTCAATATCGAACTGTACAATGCTGCATTTCGTTATTGATATCGATACAATTACTAGTTAACATATTTAGGTCTTTTTATTAGAGTTACAATCATTCCTACATAATACTTAAGTAATATTGCTTAAGTTTAGATTTGATATTTTTATCTGTAATACATTTGTTTATTTCTGAGGGTAGACTATTAATAAGTCTCGGTATAATATAGCCGGTAGTTCGTTCGCCATAAGCCTCCTCTACACTACTCGCGAAGTTGGTCGAAGTTAGGCGAATACGATAGTGTGGACGGCCACTTCGCTTCGCTTCGTGCAACCTCGGCTCGCCTCGCGCGACTTCCGATCGTTGTCGGTTTTTGCGCCCGAGTCAAAGGGGCCGAAGTGCTCCGACGAAGCGTCTGACTACACTACTCGACTCACTTCAAATTGTCGCGTGATAAATTCACACGTAATTATAATATGCGAGAGTGCACATTGCAACGGCAGCTGCCACTTCAACATTATCCATGGTGCAAAGAATACTACTTAGTCTGTGGTGTAAAGCGCGCGGGTGCCACCGGGCGACTGAGCTCCTCGCGAAGTTGCACGAGTGTGTAGAGACGTACTTCGGACTTCGATCAACTTCGACGAGTACTTCGTTGAAGCAACTTCGCGAGTAGTGTAGTGGAGGCTATAGATATTGTTGGCGCGCTGTGTACGAAGCCTAGTCTCAGAAAGTAAGTGTGTAGTACCTATTCTATACAGGGTGGAAGGGACACCGACGCGCAAACGGTTACCACGTATTCAGTACATCATTCTGAGGCCCCCATATAGAAATTTTTCATCGGTCATTGAAAAAAATCTGCTCTTCCATACATTTTGACCGTGTAGGTATTGCAGTATTGTAGGAAATTGCAGATTTTGGTTTTAATAACCTATGAAAAATTTCTGTGTCCCTCCCCCTTACATAGAAATTTTTCAGAATGATGTACTGAATAATTAACCGTTTGCGCGTCGATGTCCCTCCACCCTGTATAGAATAGGTACTACAAACAAGAAGGGATTTTATGTCTCTTCCCGTCGGATATACAACCACATAGAAAGTAGTATTTGGGCTTTTTGAGAGTATTAAAAATTAACTATTCGTTCGTGGCTGGAAAAAAAAATTACTAGGACGTAGTTTTAAATAAAGAAATCGTATATTATTTAGTTTCTAGAGAGAAACTAATACATCTGCTTTTTAGGGGTCATTAAATCATTTCAGACGGTTAACGTTTAACATAAGTAAGTATTTGCAAACAGGCTTTGGTATCAAAGTAGAATTTTGGCACAAACGTTCAAGCTTATATTGACCGATTTTTTTACGTACAAAAGTAAACGGCGCGCGCGCCGCGCCGCCGTCTACTTTTTACTCATGAAATAATAATAAAAACACTACAAAGTGAAATTTAACTTTAATTTTGGAAGTCGGTGTCTTTGGATTTGTATTTTGCCGAAATTAAAGTTATTTTTCTCTTTGTAGTGTTTTTTTTGGAAGTCGGTTGGTTTTTCGTAAAAAAGTTTTTTATTTTTCACTTTTTAGTGGGTCACTTCGTATTTATCTAAATTACAATAGCCTAATGTCAACTGCTCATCACCTTTTTACAAAATACCGCTTTTCCCGATGCATGGACGTTAATTATTGAGGAGTTCTCCTAGTAAGAACCAGGAGAACTGAACCAGGAGAACACCATATGCATTGTGACGAGCATAAATTGCTTAGCAACCATATTAAAGTAATCGAATAGCAACCTGTGAAATACTATTATTGAGTAGTTCCGAAGGCCATCTTGTGGTTTTCATCATCAGTTCCACTTCACCAAATGGTGCTTTTCGAGAGCAAATGCACTAGTTACTATAAAAATACCCAAGTCTCTATAGGTGTGCCTATAAAATTTGAGGGTTTCCCTCGATTTCCATGGGATCCCCTCATCAGATTCTGATTTGGTGATAATGGGACTACCTCGAGAGCATATCCTTTCAAACAAAAAAAGAATCATTAAAATCAATTCATAATTGGAGGAGTAATCGTGTAACAAACACAAAAAAAACAGTTGAATTGAGAACCTCCTTTTCTCCTCCTTTTTTGAAGCGGGTCAAAAAGCGATGTGACACATTCACTCTTTTCTTCCTTCAAGTAGGTAGCTACATACCTGTTTATATTTCCACCAAACCTAAACCAATAGCACAGATTAATATGTGCCAATAGTGAAAATGTACTAGTATGTCAGTGCGGTTGCTGTAAACATTACGTATTTATTAGTTAATGGAGGTCAGAAATTATCCCACCGGAATAAAAAAGTATTCTATGTCCAACCCAGGTCATGGTCTGGTCTGTGTGCCAAATTTTATCCAAATTCGTTCAGACGGTAAAGGTGTATCCACAGCATATAACGCGACATGTAAAACATAGTTATACCTATAACATGTTTCTAAAAAGAGGTTAGCAAGAGCTCGAGGCTAAGTAATAACAGCCGCACGGGTCGATCCATTAGGTTAAGTTACGCTTGCCAGGGTTGGTCAGTGGGTGACCATCTTTACATACCGAGACTCCTCGAGTGCCTCGGAAAGCACGTTAAGCCGTTGCTCCTGGCTGTAATTCGTGGATCTTTGACAGTCGTTACGGGTCGTCAGAAGCCCGAAAGTCTGACAACCAGTCTCCAAGGGGTATCGTATTACCCAGTTACTGGGTTGTGGAGGTCAGATAGGCAGTCGCTCCATGTAAAATACTGGTATTCAGCTGCATCCGGTTAGACTGGAAGCCGACCCCAACGTAGTTGGGAAAAGGCTAGGCAGATTGATATAGAGAGGTTAGCAATGTTCAATACCTAATGTGGACGTGTTAGATAACAAAATAATGTTTACGTATTAGATAAGTTACAATAATCTGGAGGCACCCGTAAGCGTGGAAATGTGTTCTGAGTATGTAGGTAGATTAGCTCGAAGTGCAACGATGATTCGTTTAGGTGTCTACTTTTTAAGTCTTGGTAAAAGGATTTCATAGGTATTATTATTATTTCATTGTGGACCTCATCTGAATAAAGAATGAGTTTCCCTAAAAAATTACCGTTCTTAACAGTCGGGTAAAAGGCACGTTAAAGGCGTTACGTTAAATGTAGCATGGTCATTTGAATTGCATTACATTTTAAATAGGTACTCCTAAGTCGTACAAAAGCATGAAAAATAAAGAAAAGCACAACCTCTGGTTCGCTGACAGCTGACATATAGGTACCTACGCAGTTACGTATAATAAGGCAACAAAACAAACCTATTAGGATTCCGAGAAGGGCATAGAAGCTAAAGAACGCGCCTCGACTGCAGGTAGACGAGACAACCACCATTTTGTTTTGTTTCCTCCGACGTAAACAACACTATAAATAAGAAATGAATTCCTTTAGTGAACTTTGAACCTTATAGGTGAATTGTGGAACGAATTTCAACGTTGTGGCTTGAAAGTCGTGCACACTACAACTCATTTTGCTTGATAGTAGGTCAGTCAAGACAGAATTAAGTCGGAAAGCGGTTCCTAACAATATTATATGTACGCTGGATAACAAATAGCTAGACGGAGGACTGAATATATAGGTTGACTTGTAATTAGTGACCGATAATTAAACACATGATAACAAACAACTTTTACTATGGGACCAAACCTGAAATCGCGAAAAAAAAATCAGCTGCTCCCTTACATTTTGATGAGTTATGCAAACATGAATGTATGGGGCAGCTGATTTTTTTATCGCGTTTTCAGGTTTGGTGCCATACTAAAAGTTGTTTGTTATCATGAGCACAATCTGTGTGTTTAGGTATCAGTCACTAATTACCAGTCACCCTATATAGGCAGGTATTCAGTTCACTGCAAAAATCAAGAATAAGTAATAAAAAATGTAAAATAAAATAATAAACACGCCGATGTGTTTTTAGGTTTCATTGGCCTTGTCTGATAACTTTAGTCGAGGAATATTTTTGAATTTTTGACAGTTTTTCAATACAGAACCTGTCAAACGTTCAATCTAATAAAAAAAAAACAGCCCTAAATATATTTGAAATGTCCACAATTCCACATAATATGAACATTTTAGAAATTTTCAGTGATCTTACCAGAATTAGGTGAAGATGTCAAATGATTAAGAAACTTGTCACTTTTTCAAAAGAGAAGGACAATCTTTTATGGTACAGTCAGCCACAGCATTAGCTGACCCACCCTTGCATAAATGGTTGAGATTTTTTAGAATACGAGTCGATAGAAATAAATCGATCTAAAAAATCTCAACCATTTATGTAAGGGTAGATCAGCTAATGCTGTGGCTGACTGTACCTCACAATTTATACGAAACGCGACAATATGATAGTATGCAATATTTAAATCTAACAATGCATGAAGAATCGAGACCACATCAGATTGTGGCAAAACTTTCTCTGTTACTAACCAAATCTTTTTATATTAAGTTCTAACAAATCAAAAGTCGACTATACAGGGTGTCCCTGGAAGTATGGATCAAATCGAATAAGGGCGTTGGCAAGGTCATTTCCAAACTTTTTAACCCTGAGAATGTCGGTGCAATTTTTTACGGTTCAAAAGTTATGACCAATTTTTGTTTTTTTTTCTATAACTTCGCATAGTGCTCAAAGAAAAAATATTTAAAAAAAAAAACTATCGGGGCTATCAATTTTTTTTTTCAGGACGTTGTAGAAGAGTGGGCCTTTCTTGTAGTAATACTTTTACGCAGCTGTAAAATATGTGTTCAATAAGAAAAAAACATTTACTGCAAAGGGTTCGGTCTGGCAAAAATTTTAATAAATTTTCGAGCGATTTTCAAAAAAAAAATTGCACCGCCATTCACAGTGTTAAAAAGTTTGGAAATGACCTTGCCCACGCTGATATTCGATTTGATCCATACTTCCAGAGACACCCTGTATAAATGGACATTATTTATGTAGTCGTCTTTTGATTTGTTAGTAAATAATATTGCAAATAGTGGCTATACTCTTTTCACTTAAAAGAGGACCTACCTAACTATAACTTTGTCAACAGAAGCACCGATTTTTTTCAATCTACCTTCTATCTATCTATATAAGAGAAGTCCTGACTGACTGACTCATCAACGCCCAGCCCAAAGCCTTAGACCTAGAAAGCTGAAATTTTGCACAGAGGTTCCCTTTATAATGTAGACAAGGAATAAGGAAGGATTTCCCGGTAACACGTTCCCGTGGGATATTTTCCGACATCCACGAAGTGCTAGTAATAGGTACTATAATTATTGCAACCTTTTTTTTTTTTTTTTTTTTTTTTGAGGGTGGGAAATCATAAAATAACTTCTCCCGCTCTGGGTGGAGTGGAAGGGCGTGTCAGACTTTTACTGACTAAAACCCACCCGTGTTCCTTCAGTTGCCTATGCCAGGGCCGCGGTCTCTTCTTCAAACAACCCGCGACCCCAGCGGCAATTATTGCAACCTACGATTGGATAAAAGTGCTTTGTTCTTGCACGAGGTTATTGAACACGGATCCGGTAGGTATGAATATAAATACCTATTATGATGGCATAGCAATTTTAGGGATTTTGATGTTATAAGGTCATATCATGTAACTACAGACCTTCGGGAATTATTGCCTGTGTCCAGAAGATTTTTTTTACTAGTTAAATATGGAATATTTGAGAGGAGCTCGTGGCTAAGTAATAACAGCCGCATTGCCGGTGTTGGTCCGTGGATGTGTAACCATTTTTACATACCGAGACTCATCAGTGCCTCGGAAAGCACGTTAAGCCATTAGTACCGGTCATTCGTCGCTATGGGTTTTACCACCCTTGGTAAGACAGTTGCCAGACTTTCGACAGCCAGTTAATTTAACCCAGTTACTGTGTTAAAGAGGTCAGATAAGCAGTCGCTCCATGTAGGTATAATACTGGTATTCAGCTGCATCCAGTTAGACTGGAAGCCGACCCCAACGTAGTTGGGAAAAGGCTAGGCATATTAATTGTTATGAATATTTCATAATTTAATTATCTGCTGGCCCGATCTTGGTGTATTTAGGTCAGTATTTAACCAGATGTTAAAATATATCACATTGATTACACCATTCAGTACATTCTGCTTGCACACTGTGGACATTCATAATATTTTCAAGAATACAATGGAAACTTTCTTTTTTAAAACAATATGCCTATTAATTAAGTAGAACTAACTATGATTAATGCTTACAAAAAGTAGGAGAAGGCCATGTTTTCTGCGAAAGTAATAGTTTTGTTATTTGAAAGCTTTTGGAAAAATTTATAAGATGAAAACAACAGTAGGTACCTGCCGGTCGATTCTGTAAAAATCTCACCGTGAAAACTTAGGTGAAGTGAGTTTGTTTTTGCTAGGAATTGACACTATTGACAGCTCACTCCACGCTCACTTCCCCTAAGTTTTCACGGTGAGATGGTTACAGAATCGCACTGCTGTAACCATCTCACCGTGAAAACTTAGGTGAAGTGAGCGTGGAGAGAGCTGTCAATAGTGTCAATTCCTAGCAAAAACAAACTCACTTCACCTAAGTTTTCACGGTGAGATTTTTACAGAATCGACAGGTAGATTGTGTGTGTGATCTCATTTGTTGATATTTTCGTGATCGATTGACTTTGGTTATTGTTGCGAATTATGATTCATTCACGTCTCAAAAATAACTCGGTAGGTAGTCCCAATAAAATTGTCGAGATGTCCAATCTTGTCCACTACGATCATTAGTCATAATTGTGGAGATGTTAAACTTAGCTCGCTAAGAAAATGTCAATTTCTTAGTAGCTGGACCTTTTCTTTTAAAGTTCTGTACCAAAATGGTAAAAAGGAACCCTTATGGTGCGACTCAGTCTATCTGTCTGTCCGTGTGTCACAGCTATATTTCTGTCGTATCTCAAGAACTACTAATGCTACTACATTGTTTAGAACAATTTTAGATGACGTTTGTATTTTACAAATAGGAAAGATTTTTTTTATTTTTATTTTATTAAAAATAAAACGATGTCTCTGAAAAAGTGTGCTATTTAAGCACATTTTTTCAGAAATCGGAACGGAACCCTCGGTTGACTGCTTTTTTTTTGTTCCGGTGTGAAAAATCACAATGGATGTCGTCCGCCCTGTTTTTGTCAGACATACTAACTAAAAACCGGTCAAGAGCGAGTCGGACTCGCACACCGAGGGTTCCGTTCCGATTTCTGAAAAAGTGTAGTATTTAGAGACATCGTTTTATTTTCCTGTAATCTTTACATAAACTTCTATCACACAGAATAATTTCAGATTTTACTCGTTGCAAACTTCGGAGATAAGGGACGGTATTTTTTTTACATTTTTCATCAAAAGTCGAAAACTATGAGGCCTAAAAAAAAAAAATTGTTTGAGAATGTGCAAACAGCGTTATTTTATATGATACCCCACATGCCCTAGTTGACTTTTGAATTTTTAAGACCGCCTTTCAGTACCTGTTGCAAAAAAAGCATAAATATTTTTATTTCTTTCTTATTTGCAAAATAGTTGGGTAAATGTCATCTAAAACTGTTCCAAATTTCAAATTGATAGCATTAGTAGTTCTTGAGATATCCAGCTGTGACAGACAGACAGACAGACAGACTGAGTCACACCTTAGGTGTTCCTTCTTTACCATTTTGGTACGGAACCCTAAAAACCCGGTGTTCCCTTCCCACACTTCGATCGGGGATCATAGACAAAAATATCACCCATCTCTCAACAATTCCATTGCCTACTTTAGGATGCATATTCGGTACGGCTCAAATAATCCTTCCATTTCCTAAGGGCACGTCTTCCCTACCACTATCTCGTCTCCCGGTCTACTCCTTGATATGCAATGGTCTCTGTAGCCCCATGAAACATGAGGCTCTAGGCAGGGGCTAGTGCAAATCTTTGGGTTCATTCGAGTAATCGGGTCTGGTAAAACCACGCTGGAAATGCACAGACGCATTTCATTCATTTATTTCTCCTGGTATTAATCCCACGTCAAATGACAAATTGGAGACGTGCACTAATTTGGCATAGGTAGGATTTACTAGCTTTTGCCCGCGGCTTCGCCCGCGTGTATGTCGGAAATCCCACGGGAACCTACTACCGAGATTAAAAGTATCCTGTGTAAATCCAGGTTATAAACTATCTGTGTGCCAAATTTCATGCAAATCCGTTCAGCCGTTTTTAGGTGATTGAGTAACAAACATCTAAACATACCTACAAACTTTCACATTTATAATATTAGTATGATAGTAGGGTAGTGAAATACAATAATTCAATATTAAATGCATTGCATTAAACATTTTTCCTTCATCTCGATAATACAAGGAAAAGTAAAGTTCCTGATTATTAGATTACGACTGCACATGCAATCAACCAATCAGCAGTAATGCAGCATAGCTGTTGTGTTGTTAAAATAATTGGTAAACAGACAACAATAAACAGTCATTTCCTAGTAACATTATTAGCCTTCCGCAGGAAGAGGTGACAGGTGAGATGGAACTAGGAATAATTTAATATGTAAGTAATATTATAATGATGTTTTTCATGTCCCATGGGACTTAAGCACCGGCTTTTTTTTTTTTTTTTTTTTTTGAGGGTGGGAAATCATCAAATAACTTCTCCCGCTCTGGGTGGAGCGGGAGGGCGTGTCAGACTTTTACTGACTAAAATCCACCCGTGTTCCTTCAGTTGCCTATGCCAGGGCCGCGGTAACCCTTTCAGACAACCCGCGACCCCAGCGGCGTCGGCCCTATTGGGCCCCGTCACTTGCTGACATCTCTTTGAGGCGCGCGTGGAACACAACGCGCCGTCGACTCGGGCCTGGTCCTTACCGGACGGCGAGCTACCCGCTGCTCACCGTCCGCAGGCCCGCGCTAGCACCGGCTTAACTCTTGGTCTGCAACCGTGCAGACCAAGAGTTAAGCTAAGATAATTTAACTAATAGCTGGGGTTCTTTTTCGTGTTTATAGTTTGCGATCTGTGCACACAAGTATGAAAAAGAAAACCGACAAAGTGCGTGTCGGACGGACCACGTACAATGAAGGGTTCCGTAGTTAAGATGAATTTATCTCAAGAACAAATTTAACATTGTACTTGAAAAACAAGTTCTCCCAGACATTCCAACTGTAAATGTAAGTTTGTACTTGTACTCACAATATTGAGAGATTTACTATGTTATTATAGGACCACAGACTTCTTATAGGTTTTCCTGTTATCTTCTGGTAAATAATAATAATAAATAAGTTCTTTATTTCAAAAAGTGACAGCTTTGTTACAGCTTTGTTATCAATAATTTAGAGTATACCTAATATATGTCCCCTGGCTCCCAAACTAAGTTTATACCTGTGATTTAGCAGTCAGTGTTCCTCCATAAAAAAAAGAAAAACGGAAAAGAGAAAGAAAAAGAAAGGTAAAGAGCTATTTTCTATATTTTTTCTACAATTTTAGGCTTATCAGTTTCGGAGGTAAGGAGGGAATGGTTTACGTCGATTTTCTTAAATAACTTATAAACCATTTATTTTAAAAGTATAAAAAAAAGTATTTGAGACCCGTATAGACCCTTTCATTTGATATGTCACGCGGTATAGTTTGCAAAACTTTTTTTTTAAATTTTCTTCTTTGCCCCCCAAAAGTTACTCTCATATTCAACATTCATTTATTTTCGTGTTTGGGTCACAGAAGTTCATATTGTGTATCAAATATTAGATTCGATTTGGCTGTGTCAGACGGACAGACAGACACAAGTGTGGGAATGTGTCCTATATACGGGTTCCATTTTTCGTTTTGAGGTATGGAACCCTAAAAACTACGCCAGCTATGTGAGCTAAGCTAAACTAACTTAGCTCAGCTTTTGGTCTGGAACCGGCTTTAACAGTGCAAGACTAGCGGAGGCCCGGAAATTGTGGCTCATCTTTCGAGTTTATGCTCAGTCTTTGTTGAGATAATATAGATTAAAAATAATTAAATTTCGTAGTTATGACATTGCAGATCAATGTCATTAAAACATCTAGCGCATCCTGAGAGGTCAGCCCCATTGCCCGTTTATAACCTTGTTCACTGGCTTTAATATAGTCTCAAGTTTGTTGTTCGTTTTTGTCGTGTTTTTTTTTCATGTTTTTTTTTTTTACAAGAGAAGAAGCCTTTCGTAGCCTATCTACATATTTATCTAGCTATAGACAGCGTTAGGCTACGTAGGTAGTTTAGTATTCAATCTGGTGATCGAAGTCTTGACCCAAAGTAATATCTCCAATTCTCCACATTACATTAGGATGACCCCTTATTAAGATGATTCCTTATTAGGTAGTTGACTCAGAATACAGAATCTTTTAAAACGTCTTAAGAAATAGTACATGGGGATTAAAGAACGGGTTACAGGTAATTAACATTAATTAAATGCAGTAATTGCTTGTACCGCCACTAGTTGTGCACGCGCGGAATTAAGATTAGCTTTGACTTGAATAAATACAGAAAGATGAGGTTGCAGTTGGGATGTACTGTATTCTGAAATAATTTATGAAGTCGTAGAAGAACAGACGCCATTTTGTTTCGCAATACTCGCGAACTTCATTAACAATGCGTACTAATTTGACAGCTATCGTGTGAAGTTGGCAGCAAGCGCGATCCTATTGTTATTATTATTCCTATCCTATTATTATTTATGTTACAATTTGTAAAATAAGTATAAAGCTGCCTATCGCTTTGGGATATTCCTGTAATGATAGAAGTGTAGTGTTAAGTAAAAAATAAATAAATATTTGGCACGCATATTATATGTGGGATCATTTTGCTGATCTTTAAATAAGGTAGTACACCTTATTTAAAGATCAGCAAAATGAAATCCTGAAACAAAACACAAAATAAGCGTTAAAATATGTTATGCACCGAATGAATAAAAAGAGCAGTAAATAAAAAAAAAACCATAAAATCGATGGCACAGGCCACTTTTAAAATCGCCTTTTTTATCTAAAAAATCTTTCCGCCAAGCAAGATAAATAATGAACAGCAATAAATAAGAAAGAAATTGATCGCTCGTTATACGAGCATCTGTGTGGCGCTTAGTTTTGCAGACCTTTCTACCACTCACTGGCGATTTCTTTTGTTGCATTTATCGGTTTCGCGTGCTCGATATCCCGGGACGATGTAGACTTGATAATGTTTAGAATAGACGCCTTTTTATATTGTAGATGTTTTTTGAGATCGACTTGTAAACTTGAATGATTTTAGTCGAATAACCATAATAAGATGGGTTTAGGTGATATTAAACTGTGTGCAGTGAGCAGTTACTGAAAGCCAAAAATGCTATTAAATTAATGTGATTATTTTTGATAAGAATATTTTCCGTTCAATACGTGAATCATTAGATTTTTGAAGGCATTTGATCATTCTGTGCTTCCGCATCCAGCGGATTCCTGCGGCCTTTACAAGGTCATCGGTCCACCTTGTGGGAAGCAGCGCTTGGGCCTATGTCCAGCAGTGGACGTCTTTCAGCTGAAGTGATGATTTATTTATTTATTTATTTGGTTTACCAATAATTCTATACACTGGTACAAGCAAATTAACGGAAGCAACGAAACAGATAAAGTGTAACAATTACTTACAGGTAAACACTGCATGCACAAAAAACGTTGTAACTTACATATGATGATTATGATGATTTGATTATTTGAATAACATTTTCGTGAATCCTAAGTAAGAGTTTAGTCAATATTCACAGTGCGAAAGTGAGTTTGTTTGTTACGGTTTCACGCTAAAATGGCTGAACTTATTTGGATGAAATTTGGCACATGGGTAGACCATGACCTGGGTTAGTATATACGATTTTTTTTATACCGGTAGACGATTAAATGATGCGCGGATTAAAGATGTCCCAATTATAACGTTTCCGAGTCCTATCGATGCGCGCGCTTGAAACATATCAGCCTCTTTTTAAAAAATTAAGTATAATGTCATTGATTTATTTATAATCTTTTTTATTCCTGACTAGCTGACCTGACAGACTTTTTTTTTGTCATGCACACTTGTTTCTCTAGCTCACTTTAGACATTGGCAGAATAGTCGACATCGGCTTTGCTTGCCATTTTTTAAGAATAGAATAGAATAGACCTGACAGACGTTGTCCTGTCAACAATCCCATTGATAGGACGTTTAGTTTTTCCAGAATTTGAAAATTTTCCGGGAAACGTTTCCAACTTTGCTTTGAACCATAAAACCCTAATTCGAACTATTGTGAACATGTGCCAAAAAAATGTGCCAATCGGTCCCGCTGTTCCTAAGTGATGACCTTACCAACGAACAGCATTTAGATTTAGGTTCTGTCTGGAAAGTAAATGGTTTTAAGAGGTCTGTCGCATTTTGTCACTCTCGCTCACACGGGACGAAATTTTCAAGATTGTTAAAGAAAAAAAGCTCCTTTTTTGAAAAAAATTATCGATTAAAGGACTACTAAATAATGTTAATTTAATGGGTAGGTACCTATTTATTGAAACACATTTCTATTGTGTTATCTAACAAACTCAGTTCAAAAAGTATTTGGTACAGACCTGTGTTTGAGATGAGTTAAATAAATGCCACAATAAAATTGTGTTTTTAATAGTTACCTATTAAATTAACATTATTTACTAGTCCTCTAATTGAATAAATTTTTCAAAAAATCATCTTTTCATTTAACATTCTTAAAAATTTGGTCCGTGTGAGCGAGAGAGGTGACAAAATGCGACAGCCCTCTTATGTGGAGTTATTTATTAAAAACCGTATATAACCTTATGTCACACATCTACCTTGATGCCGGAACAATAAAAAAGTAATAGAAATGCAGCATACGGCACCACGGCGCCTATTCTATGTCCACTGTGCCTTCTTCAAACATAACTGTTTAATGTCTAGATATAAACGCGCCCCGCCAGCTTCCGGGCACGTCATTCTCTATCGAGCTCTGCGCAAGCGCAGCCGTATGTTCCCGCGCTTTTTTGACATTTGCAATTATTAAAAAAAGAAGTGTATTTACTTTTTTAATTAGTGCCTGTGTTGCAAGCCTGCATGTAAGTAGTTGCTTACTATTTTAAGACGGCCGTTGACATTTATTAGAATGTAGGTCAGCTTGGCTTTGTTGTGCGCGGCTTAACGGGCCCTCTTTCATAGTTAAGCCTTTATCAAATTCGCATTTTAGGGTTTATATTTGTCAAATACATTCTTTAGGTGGACGGTTAAAACTAATTTTATGCGTGACACTTATTAAATCAACCATTAACTATTAAACGAAAAAATATTTTTGACATAGTTCTACATTATGTTCTTAATTTAAATTAATTACAGTGGAAATTGGGCCATGCCATTTTGTTTAATAATAAGGAATTAAATATAATGACTACCAAAAAATTAAATACTAACCAAAATGGATAAATGCTCACCAAATCTGCGTCGACCTGCTGACGAAAACCCTAACCCTAGACGGTCGACGTCAGGGGCACCCCGAGGTTTGGTTGGTTAGGTTCCTTTAAACCCTGCAGACAGATATAGAGCCCCGCTTCAAGCGGGGCTCCGTCGACCTGCTGTCAGTTTTCTAAAGATATAATTTCACAGTAAAATGGTTTTAATTTTGGTGAGCATTTATCCATTTTGGCAGGTATTTCGAATTTTTTGGTAGTAAAATAAGTACTTTTCTGGTAGTCGTAGTAATATTAATACCAGCCTATTCTGTCCCCTTGCGGGACAAAGGCCTCTTATACAGAGAAGGCACGAGCATTGATCTACGAATACAATGGTTGGGAGAAACTATGATCAATTATTTTTATCTCTAAAACATAACTACAGTTACCGGCCAGAAATATTGCACATGGATTTTTACAGTTGCCGGCCGTAAAAGCACATGAAACAAGTAGGTATACGTAAAAGTACATAAATAACATACTACAATAGTACTACATACATATATACACATTACTATACACACATCATACATATATACATGGTATATATGTAGTTACGTATTTAACGTACTTAAATCCCATGTGCAATATTTACGGCCGGTTACTGTACTAGAACTTGGGACAAAGATGAAAAACAAAAAAAATGTCACCAACGAATTAGATACTAGTTTATTTCTTTTAATTCTTTTGTATAGTTGTTACATTTTCAAGCCAGTATTTTAGTAGATTTTTTTAGTTAACGCCTCGTCCTCCTTGAGTAGGTTTACTTACTTATTTATCTTATTTAGGTAGATGACGATGTGTTAAGATGTTTCCTCTGACCGTGACCGAATGTGAATTCTTCCTGCCAAATTCTATACGTATAAATTGGTACAATGGACCTTTTTAAATGTTATGTATAGTACATTATACATAATATTTAAAAAGCTCCATTGTACCAATTTATACGTATAGAATTTCATTTTCATGAAAATGTCTACAATTTTCTTTGCCATTTTGAAAAGTACGTGCTCAGTTTAAGATTCATTTATTACTAGCGACCAGCTCCGGCCCGATCGATAAAAAAAAAATTAAAAAAAAACTACTTAACAGGATCATCCGCTGGGCTAATCTGAAGACAGCCTGAAAATTTCATCAAAATCGCTCCAGCCGTTTTGGAGTCCATAGGGAACGCACTTACATACACACATCGGTCAAATAGATATCTAGCTAACCACGTCATACATTATATTAATCGGTGCCCCTTTTAGGCGTATTTAGTTGACAAAAGTTCAAGGTCATCTTTCATCACTTATTGTCAATAAATCATTGTACTCCGTGGTCATTAAAACGGTCATAACTCGTTTTCACATCAAAAACATCAAAAACAAATTT
The DNA here is from genome assembly GCA_905163495.3 of Cosmia trapezina. Taxonomy (NCBI): domain Eukaryota; kingdom Metazoa; phylum Arthropoda; class Insecta; order Lepidoptera; family Noctuidae; genus Cosmia; species Cosmia trapezina. The sequence goes on from LR991042.1 coordinate 14,764,868, forward strand.
TCAACTTTATTGGGAAAACATAAGATTCAGAATTCTGTGAACGAAATGTCTTCGGTCACTGTCAGAAAAATAATGTTATTAATTTGTCTTTCAAAGTTAATTTTCAAGATTTTCTAGCTATAAACCAACTTGTTTTTAATAAAAAAATAATAATTTTTTTTTTTTTGTTTTTCATTCGACCGCAAACGTTTTATTACGTTAAATGAGATTTTTCCCAATGTTGGCTAAACTAAAGCCAACGAGACGAGATTTTCATGCTCTGGGATTAACTAGGTACATATTTTCTATTGAAACTAAAATTATTTTGACTTTTATCGATAGTTTTACAATTCAAAAATCAACCAAGATTACTTGAGTTTAAAGTACATATTTGTATAAGTTGCAATTTTATGTATTTATTTCGTATCGTTGGCCCAAGTTTACTTACAATTAATAAAAGATAGGTATTTTGAAGTACCTACTTAAATTCGTGTACAGCCTCTAAGAAAGATCCTCTACCTAATTTTACTCTATGGTCTCACAAATTATCCATAAAATAAACCACCCAAGGTTCGTAGCAGGTGACCGTTCTGTAGTTTCTGCCTACCCCTATGGGAAAAGGCGTGAGTTTATGAGTAATCAATCAATCTGCCTGCCCTTTCCCAACTATAATGGGGTCGGCTTCCAGTCTAACCGGATGCAGCTGAATACCAGTATTTTACATGGAGCGACTGCCTATCTGACCGCCACAAACACGATACCCCTTGATAAGACTGGTTGTCAGACTTTCGGGATTCTGAATACCCGCAACGACTGTCAAAGATCCACGAATGACAGCGGGGACTTGACTTGCCACACTTCCATAATATTGTAACTAATCTTACTGCTTGTATTGTGAAAATAGATCATGTAAATATCCTCTGATCTAGCTGAATGGGACTGAAGGTTTTAGGATCCTAAAGAAGTCAGCTTAGCGCTGAAATTCTTGGGTGATACGTTCATCTTCTTTCATTATATTTTCATGAAACCAGTCAAAACCCCACTAATTACTTGACAACTTATAAGCGCGAAGAATTTAGCTAATTGAAGTTTTTTTTGGTTTGCAGATCATAAGAATAGCTGAACAGTGAAAATGCGTCCGTTACTATTAGGTAAGTTTATTAATTATCTAAGCTCGTCTACATATTATATTGACATGCTAACTCGCATGATTCTAACAAATAAAATTGTGTTTTATGTAAGATATATAACCAGTGAAAGTTTTGGGATGAAATAAAAGACGGTTAGAACAACCAAGGTATTTAAATTTTTGATGTTCCATTCCAAGTTCGAAATAAGTAAACAAAAGAGGAACGCCAGGGATTTGGTGGGTTAGGACAAAACGTTATAGCTATACCTGTGAGCTATACTTTTTAGGGCCGAGTTTAAATCGAACGATAACTTTTATCTGTAGAACAAAAATGGCGGTTGGACATAATATTTTCTATGCAAAAGCTGTCACACTGGCATATTTTATTGCTCCGCTAAAACTTATTTGACAATTAAAAAATCAAACCTTAGGTAAACATAAGAGAATCGGAAGAGACTGGTCAATTCCCGATTATCATGTATCAAGCTTAGATTATGAAATGGTTTTTACCTTTCATGATGATAGATGATGATTATGCCTGAAGGCAGTAGGGAGAGCGACCCCCTTATCCACCACTAGTTTCTGCCTGTGACTTGGTCCACGTGAAATTTCTTGTTTTAAGGCGCAGATTTCCTGAAAACGATCAAAAAGGTGGTTTTTTAAAGCTGTGTATCTCATAAACCGTAAATAATTTTGACATGTAAAAACATATGATATTTTCAAGTCCTTTTCGCATACAGTGATGGAAGCCAAAACATAATTAAACATACTTTAATGCACCAAAAAAATCTTTAAACATACCTCCTAATAATCTTTAAAAGCTGTTTATCCCTTCATTAGCAATTATAATTATAATTAAAAATATACCATGAAATGTCAAATTCCAAACTGCATCCAGTGATGGATTACTTTTTATTAAATAGTTAATTTCTAATTTTATAGGATTTTATTTGCTCTTTTACGACATAATTCTGGTGCGCGTGAGAATCTTCTATCTCGTGCGTCCAACTAGAAAGCCATAAAGCCATTTCACTTACACACCGAGCATAAAATATACCTATGACACTCGGCAAGACTGTAGCTTTATTAGTGAAAGAATTTTCCGAAGGTTACCAAACTCACAAATCCTTCTTTATAATATTACTACCTTCTGCCCGCGACTTCGTCCGTGTGAAATTCCTTGTTCCCCCGACCCACCCCGTCGCATTGCATCGCCTGCCCGCGATTACTTCGTTTTCGCTTAGCGTTCTTTGTGACTTTTTTATTTTTGCTCGGTGCCTAAGGGCCCTAGCGTGATGGTAAATAGCCTATAGCCTTCCTCAAGAATTGGGCTATCAAATACTAACATATTTTTTCCAAATCCAAGGTAGTTCCAGAGATTAGCTCGTTCAAACAAACTAAAAAACAAACTCTTCAACGTTATTATTAGTAAGATAGATTAGTATAGATAAGCATATTTATGGTAAATACCGATGATGCTCAGCACTTTTTTCTTCCTAGTAGTTCCCTAGGAAGGCTTTCTTTTGAAGGATTTTCTGTTTATCATCCAGGATCTACTAAGAGAAGACCTTTTGCATAGCACGGGGCACTTTTTCAAAATGTTTATACTACATATTTTACATTTACACAACTACTCGTGACAACCACAGTTATGTTAGCAAGTATGTTCGTATGTCAGGACATATTCTATTTATGTGTATTATCTAAGTCATGAGCTCATCACCAAGATCAAGCGTAAGATTATAAGATGTTTTTTATCGCACGTTAAAGGGGAATCCGAATTCCGATGAACATCAGTTTTATTGACATTGCAAGTTGAACATATTTAAGCCGGTACACACAGCTACACATCAAGCATCATTTCCAGTTTACACTGACCTCTCATTGTAAGGAAATCCTATACAATACGAGATCAGCTTATACTGGAAATGTATAGCTTGATCTGTAGCCGTGCGTACCTAGAATGTTCTAAAGGAGATATGTATGGTAGATAACTATTACAAGAAATGGTTTCAAGGGTTGCCCTTTCGTTTGATGCAACTATAAAAATGTATAGCTTGATCTGTAGCCGTGCGTACCTAGAAAGTTCTAAAGGAGATATGTATGGTAGATAACTATTACAAGAAATGGTTTCAAGGGTTGCCCTTTCGTTTGATGCAACTATAAAAATGTATAGCTTGATCTGTAGCCGTGCGTACCTAGAAAGTTCTAAAGGAGATATGTATGGTAGATAACTATTACAAGAAATGGTTTCAAGGGTTGCCCTTTCGTTTGATGCAACTATAAAAATGTATAGCTTGATCTGTAGCCGTGCGTACCTAGAAAGTTCTAAAGGAGATATGTATGGTAGATAACTATTACAAGAAATGGTTTCAAGGGTTGCCCTTTCGTTTGATGCAACTATAAAAATGTATAGCTTGATCTGTAGCCGTGCGTACCTAGAAAGTTCTAAAGGAGATATGTATGGTAGATAACTATTACAAGAAATGGTTTCAAGGGTTGCCCCCTTGAAACCATTTCTTGTAATAGTTATCGTTATGCAACTATAAAAAAACCGGCCAAGTGCGTGTCGTGACTTCCCACATTAACGGTTCCGTACCAAATCTGATTTATCAATATATTGGTATTTGTTAGTAAAGTATATAACGTAATAATAAACATTATCCCCAAAGTTCATAGGTCAATGGGAAGTTAAAAAATTGTTCAGAAGTTAAGAACAATTTTTTTTTTTTAAAAAGGTGAATTTGGCAGCTTTTCATTCCTTTGTTTTCAAATATTTTTTAAAACAAAAAAACTTACAGTATTTATCTACTCAACGAGTTCTGAACAACGATACCCCACTCGATGGGGTAGGTAAAAATTATTTTCGCACCCCCCTTTAGGTTTAAGGGAGCCCCCCCTTAAAAACCCCCCCTTAAAACACCCCCCTTAAAAACCCCCCCTTAAAAACATTTTAAAATATTTTTTGACAATTTGTATGGCTTTGGGTCACTAAGATGCCTATACTGTGTATGCTAAATTTCATCTTAAGCGTTCTATTAGATTCGGAGCAAATTGAATGTGACAGACGGACAGACAGACAAATAGACACACGAGTGATCCTAATAGGGTTCCGTTTTTTCCTTTTGAGGTACGGAACCCTAAAAAACAGAATAAAAAACTGATTTGAATGGGATCCGAAGGGAATAAGCCTGAAATTTAATCAAACAAATATTTAAATTAAAAAGCTTGCACATAGTTAATAAATATTGCTATACCCAACTACGATTACCGCGATTCCATGTTAATTCAATTACATTATGATAATTAGGTAATTATAATTCCAGGGAACTTTATCATAACTAGTACTTGAAAAGTTATAATAAGCGACATTCATTCATTGTTATTATTGAGGTAGGTTTAATAAATTGTGTCAAATACCACAACCGTGTTGAGCTATGTTTAAAGTTTTACCATAATAGGTTCGACAAATACCTTAGATGTTCTTGGAAAACCAGTGTGTTTTAAAAATAGTCTTTAAAAGGCAAAAGTGACCTCGTATTTTTACATTTTTAGTGTCTGTCATTAACATACCAGACCCCATATACCTAATTGAATAAAATGTAGATATCTTCAAGCCAGGTTTTTGCCGACAGTCAATCTGCCTAGCCTTTTCCCAACTATGTTGGGGTCGGCTTCCAGTCTAACCGGATGCAGCTGAATACCAGTATTTTACATGGAGCGACTGCCTGTCTGACCTCCACAACCCAGTAACTGGGTAATACGATACCCCTTGGTAAGACTGGTTGTCAGACTTTCGGGCTTCTGACGACCCGTAACGACTGTCAAAGATCCACGAATGACAGCCGGGACCAACGGCTTAACGTGCTTTCCGACGGTAACGGTTTTTGCCGACAGTATAATATAATAATTTCCGCTGTTTATGCTTGCAAATTCCTATTAACTTTACAGAATTGTAAGATGCGCGAAGTTACAATATTTGTTTATTATTTATTTATACACAGCCAGTGAGCTTCTCAGTGGTAATTTAAATTTCAATGTAAAAACTATGAAGACAAAGGGAGACGAGTCTTCGACATAGCTATGTAAGTACGTGACTGCATTTTTTATCTGGGGCTGCACCGAAATAGTTTGAGAACAAGACCTTTTAGGCCTTTAGGGTTCCGTACCAGAAGGGTGCCAAACGGAACCCTATGACTAAGCCTCCGCTGTTCGTCTGTCTGTCAGCGGGCTGTTATGTCATGGCGAAATGTGTACTTTTCACAGATTGTGTAGGTATTTCTATTGGCGCTATAACAGAAAATAATAAAAATAAAATAAAGTTAAAAATTAAAGGGAATCCCCATACAAGAAACGTGTTTTTTGAAACTGATTTTTTTTCTAAACATTTATGAGGGTTTATTTATGCAAAAATGTATGACTTACTAAGCAGACATCATTTAAGCAACGTTTATTTAATAATCCCCATGAAAAGCTGAAAAGCCGAAACGGTTTTTTAAAACGGCTTTACGCTTTTTATAAGCCTCCGGACCCAGGTGACCGAAGCAAAACCTGTTCAGGTGGAGATTCATAAGACGACTCTGCCTTGGAGTGCAAATGTGGTGCTGTTCCACCAACGATGGGACATTGAATATCATGTTCTACGTGTCTTGTCAGCTGCACGTTACAGAAACTGATGGACGCTAATGATGGCGCCAAACACGTAGCCGAATTCTGGGCCGAGTCCATTTAGATTACCATTGACACGCTAAGAGAGATCCTCATGATCTCATATTAGACTGTATACAGAGTGTAAGTGTAAACAGTAGCAATCTTTTAAGGGGTCATTGTACTCATTATTATAAACAACTTTAACTATGGGACCAAACCTGAAAACGCGCAAAAAAATCAGCTGTTCATTTATGTTCGCATAATTCGTCAAAATTTAGGGAGCAGCTGATTTTTTTCGCGATTTCTAGTTTGGTCCCATAGTAAAAGTTGTTCATAATGATGAGTACAATGACCCCTTAAGTGGTTGCTGGTGTTTTACCAATAACCCTGTATATCATCATATAACATTTAGACAATGCTGGAAAGAAAAGGAATAAAGTTATATAATTTAAAGCTTATTGGAAACCTGCCTTGAAATTAAATCAATAATTGTACATATTGATGGAACATGAAATCGGTTACTATATAGTACCCATTGATATATTTTATATATCAATGCTAGTACCTGAATTATTTGAGACGAGTCACTACTAGGTTGCGAGACAATGCAAAAGGACCCATTTGTTATTTTCTTGAATCCAAATGTAAAGGACAATAATTGTCCTTTACATTTGGATTCAAGAAAATAACAAATGGGTGAAAAACAATGGGTGAACAAAAGAAAAAAAAATATGAGTAGATCTAAAATCGATGTTCAATTATTGAACATCGATTTTAGATCTACTCATATTTTTTTTTCTTGAGACGCAGATATTATGCCAATGGCCTTGTGTGGTTAGCTTGCGCTTTCTGTGCTGAGCTCACGCAACGCGACGTACGTCCAGCCAGTAATAGGACTCGTCGCCCATCAAGGAGCGCTGTCCCTAATTAGACGCATTATTAATTTATTATACATAAAATAAAAGGTATTATATTAAAACCCGTATACTAAAAGATACATAATTAAATTATCTTTAAATTAGTGAAGGTTTTATAAAAATACGCTTATTAGTTTTTGCGTGATTCTCAGTTTTCATCCGCGTTAGACGTAACTTTACAAATTCATTACAGTATGTAATATAAAAATAACGTAAAATATTCACACAATAAGTTATTTAGAAAATGCAACTGAACATGTATTTTTTCCAAATAATTAACACTACTTACTCGTTTAGGTGTGATCTTCAGTTTAAAGTCTCTTTTGTCTGTAGTCACAAATAATGCCAGTTTAAAAAGCATGAAATCCGAAAGTAAACGATGAATAGCGACTAAATGCAGGAAAAAGATGCTATGAGCGCACGCGTCGAACTTGTCACATTAATATTAATGTCCTTCGTATGGAACGAGTATGCAATACTAAATACCGTGTATATGCTGTAATGTGTGAAACTTGCATTCATAGCAATTACATGAGCTTGTGTATGAAACTTGCATTCATAGCAATTACATGAGCTTGTGTATGTATAAAAGTCCATTTCTGGTCTTGTTTGGTTTGATTAAATTAAACAATTACATTCCTAATCATTTGGGAAATAAGTACCTAGGTACTACCTAATACAGCTGAAGTGTTTCTACCGGGAGAGTTACTGGAAGCCCATTTTTGAATTCCTGACAAATATCTTAGCAAGGGTCTTGGAGAATACACAACCCACACAGATATTGTAGGTGAAAAGAAGACTTAAATGGAAAAGTGGTGTTTCCATACTTCAGTGAGGTCGGAACAAAATAGTAACAATGCTCCGAGATCAGTTTTGTCCATTTTCTAAGCGAGTGTGGTAATAGTTATAGGATCTTATGGCCAGCCATTGTAACGGTCTCTGTTGAGGCCCTTTATCACTAGTGTGCGTAGGCGTTGAGGGTAGACATAGTTAAACCGGAGGTAAATCGTATTAAGGCGGCAACACACATTTTAGGAAACGATAACTGCCTATACTAGAAAGGTTTAGGTACCTAGTAAAATAAAGGTAAACAATCTTGATGTGACTTTTTACACAAACACATATTAAACAAATAAAGTACTGCTTAAACTAATGGTTCAATAATTAATTTAGTAATCATTATTGTTGTATTTACATTGGTTTTTAGTTGCATTTTATTTTTAAACTCAGGTTTTAAAATAAAAAAGATTAAAGACACATAAAATAAAATAAATATATATATCCTTGGACATTTCACACAACGCCATCTAGTCCCAAGCTAAGCAACCTAATGCTTGTGTTATGGTAACGAGATGGCTGATAAACTACTTATATACATTTTTTTTTTGTAAATACATACATATTATAGATAGAAAAACACCCAGACTCGGAACAAATACTTGTAGGTCGTACAAATATTTGTCCCGTGCGGGAATCGAACCCGCGACATGCTGCGCAGCAGTCAATCGCTCAAGATTGTTTACCTCTATTTCACTACCTAAACCTTTCTAGTATAGACATTAGCTATTTCAAATTTTTGTACATTTTACTCGGCTAATAAGTCACACATACGATACGGTACGATGTCACATATGTGAAGAGCGCGCCTGACTGTTCGGGCAAGCTCCACGCCCCCTCCCCCTGGCCACAGCGGGGCGGAGCCGGGTGGGAGGGGGAATAAGAGAGGTCGTGACGTCAGATCCGGAAAGATGCTGAGCTAAACACTCATTACCCTTTTTTTTGTAGTCGGATAAGAAGTTATAAAATAAAGATAAAACTTGAGTGAACACGAGCTTGTGTTTCTTAAAATGATAATGAAAGAATATCAATGTTTCGAAGTAAAGAAAAGTTCAAGTTCACCTTTGGCTTAACGACCACAGAGTAAAAATAAAGAAAAGAACAACGGTTTTTCTAGAATTTTATTTCTCTGCGAACAATGTTTCGCCGTGATTGGAATTTATATATATATATGTGAGTCACATGCAGTAATATCTACAATTATACGAGTATGTACATACAAGTAAGGAGTGTATACAACAAAGTTAATTTATTATATTGCTGTATAGCTCGCTGTGATTACTTTCATGAGAGGTATGCACTTAGAGAGCTGGGTACGGCTTGCAAAAATAATTCTAATGTTTGAAAAGAAAATTAGAAGTATATTTTTAGCTAAATTTCGAGGTTTCGAACAACACCATCTTCTTGATTATCACTTGTGATTATTTTCATCCATAGTATCAAAACCCTAATCAAGATTCTGGTCTACGAATCTGCTGTAAAATCAAATTATAAAATCAAATAGAATCACTTCGCTTCACATTATTTTGACAACAGATGTTTTAGAATCTCGGTGTTAATGGCAGGAATATCACAGAATACACTGACATTTAAAAAACCGTTTGAAACTGATAAATACTGATAATACTTATGCATTATCATCACCATCTTGCTAATATAACGCTAAGTGTAAGTCATCTCGTGTGCGCTATTCTCACAAGTCACATGTTGCTGACGCTACTCAAGCTCACCATTGTGGTGTAGGGTCAGCGCAGTGCGTTCACCGCGCCGTGCTTTACTTTACCTCACATTGGAGCAATCGGCGCTGCCGCATGCCATTCCCATGCTTTGTACATTTCTCTTTAACTTTACAATGAAATATGGCGGAGTTAAAATATTGGTATCTACTTTAAGAACTTGAATTTACTGTGCGCGCTTGCAAGACGCTAAAATGTACATTTTTAAAAAAATGTTCTGGCGTGGAAGATCAATACTGGTTAGATTACCTATTATGATCTTCCACGCCCACCCGTTATCTTTTCAACGGTACACAGAGGTACCTACCTTCACTAATTTTGTTCTAATTAAGTCTCAACAGCACAGTGCTTTATCAAGATGATTTTTGCCGTTTTCCATGTGCATCCACACATTTCTATCTTTCTCCACGCTATTAACAGGCCTATCATATTAATATCGGATCACACTACTGCACATTTAAATTGTAATAGCGTGTTATGTGATATGTATACCGTTGCATCGTTGCACCGCATCCCGACCGTGACACTGCGCCCGCGCAGCCTAGCGTCGCGTTGCTGCTTGCCGATAATCTGCGCGTAATCAGATTCACTGTGGCGCAATTAGTGCCATTGCACTGCGCAAAATGGTGGTACTTTTATTGTAAGTTTCATATTGTAGACTTGGTTATGAATTTATGATTATAAAGATTTAAAGTTAGTTAATTTTATTAAAATGTAATTTTTAAAGTAATTGATTTGCTTCTAGTAGAATGTAATTTTCTGAGTGCATAAACTTTTGAATTTTCAGGGTGACAGGATGCGCAACTTGTTATCATGGATTCAGTACATAATTCTGGACCCCAGGGGGTCGTTGAAATTTTTTGTTGGTTATTAAAATAAAAATAGCTTTTCCATGGAATTTTGACAGTGTAGATATTGCACTTTTGTAGGAAACATCAGTATTTTTTTAATAACCGACGAAAAATTTCAAGCCGAGCGTTGAAATTTTTCATAGGTCCAGAATCTGTATTGAATCCATCAGAATGTGCGTCATGTCCCTGCGACTATACAAGTATAAGAAAGACGTTTTATAATGTGGTACATCTAATCTTTTATCCAGCCATTTCCAAAGCAGCTCTCTCCATTTCAATGCATACAATGAAGTAAGCGGAATAAAATTTGTATCAGAATGTGTTTTCTAATCTCAATAAACTGTCCTAGCCGTAGACCTATAAGTAGTTATATAAGCCATAAATTATAATGTTATGGATGTATCACGAGAGGATTTTATGTGAACAATAAATTGGAAACTTTCACGGAGAAGAAATCGCGCGCTTTCTCGAGAGCCACTCCATTATAGATGAGGGAAATATGTAATGAAATGAAACATGTTCTGATAGTTAATTTTATATCACAAGTTTAGTTTCTATGCATCTATGTAAGTTGTAGGTATATTCAGAAGTGGTTGAATAAGTATCGATTTGGTATAGGAAGATACTGCGAATCTGCCATTGGTCTTCCGTTGGTTAAATATGCCAGAAGTCATAAATAAGATAACATAAGAGGATATAAAGAAGTTTAGCACGGCGTTATGGCTGTCTAGTTTGACTCGCGAGATAGAAGACTCTCACGCGCACCGGAACTAAACGCGCTTCGTATATGTAGATTTATGACAAAATGCTATATTTAAATCAATTTTTAGCTTAGTAAGTTGTTAACATATTTAAATATCTTCGATTTAAGGCAAATCTTACTTCACAATATGGAACTGTTTACGTAATTGTATAAAACAGAAAATAGACAGTGCTACTTTGGTGTTTTTTTTTCTATCGAAAACATTCAAGCAGTCATGCTTCGGTATAAGTAGACATTATAGTCATAATTATAACACATATGGAAAATTCAAATGATTTAACCTTATACATTTGGTTTTATAGGAATTTAACAAACACAAAATTGATCGACCTTAACTTAGAATCACCCCTTTTTCTCGAAGGGTTAGTCTGATAGCACATCCACATTTCACCAGTTATGTTAAGTCCCTTTTAATAAGGGCGAGCCTATTGCCCGGTCACAAATCCAGACTCCAGGTTTCTACTGAGAAATTCCTGATAGAAAGCCCCCAATAACTCTGCCCGACCTGGGAAATGAATCAAGGACCTCATGCTTGCGACCACATAAATGTGTGATAATAATCAAAATAATCAAAGCCACAACACACAAGCACCCATAAAAACCAAGCAACCGCTTAAAGCTCACTAAAGTCGTAACACTCAATGTAAACCAGGCCTTAAGGTCTATAAATAAATTGTCCTGCAACAAACAAGTACATACACATGCATCGATACCGCTACACGTACTCGACCCACTTCTCGAGATGTCTCGAGAACCAGTCTCATATATACCGTCCGGAACAGTTACATCGAGAATTAATCGAGTCAATATTAAGGACATTAACTTGTTGACATCTCGCAAATGAGGCTAATATAGCAAATGATCCATGTTAGGAATATTACTGCATTTCAAATAATAAATAAATAAATAAATATATATCCTTGGACATTTCACACAACGCCATCTAGTCCCAAGCTAAGCAACCTAATGATTGTGTTATGGTAACGAGATGGCTGATAAACTACTTATATACATTTTTTTTTTGTAAATACATACATATTATACAACGTGTAAATGCGTGTTAAATGCGCAAAACCTCTTAAGGCGTCATTGTACTCATCATTATGAACAACTTTTACTATGGGACCAAACCTGAAATCGCGAAAAAAAAATCAGCTGTTCAGTACATTTTGACGAATTATGCGAACATAAATGTACTGAACAGCTGATTTTTTTTTCGCGATTTCAGGTTTGGTCCCATAGTAAAAGTTGTTCATAATGATGAGTACAATGACCCCTTAAGCGGTTTGGCGCATTTAACGTTACACGTTGTAGATAGAAAAATAATAAAATAATGGTCTTTTGACTTTCTGATTTTAGATTTAGATGATAATCTACCTTCCATTTTACCGTTATCTCTTACGTATCCAGCCAAATAACGACATCGTCATCATTATCATCAACACACAAGAAAAGTTATTTTTGAAATTTATTTATTATTTATTTATTTAGTATCTATGTATTTCTCGACCAACTATTTACTCCTTTTCTTTATGAAAGTTGGTAGGTCCTCCACAAAAGCCTTACCTAAATCAAGAATTGAATTTGGTTGAACTTCGAAAGATTTGAATATTGTATCCATCTAAAACGATTAACCATTTGCTTTTATTTTCCAGTATTGTTCGTGGTGGGTCTAAGCAGTGCGCGATGGCTTCGGAGCGGTCGTTCGAATCAGCCCAAAAACACCAGCTTCGTAGGAGAAGCGACCAGTGAACTGTCCACAGCAATCTTCCAGGTAATCGTCATTATTTCTTGTTCATCTTATTGGTGTAGGACTCAAGGTGAAGCTCAGGAGGTGCACTAATTGCACCTCCTGGGCTTCAGCAATTTAGAGAAGTGCACCTAATTGGGTTTTTTGTTCAGAACGTTGTATAGACACGGGTAGCAATTTAGCTTTTTCAAAGTAAAATTTGACTATTAGCTGGCTTCTAATCTCCATACCATAAAATATTGGACATATGTTCGTGATAATATTGTATGTCTATGAAAGACTGGTTCATGAAATTAATATTTACCAATTTTCTAATCACTTCTTGATTTCTATTATCGTTTTCACGATAATAATGATTTCAAACGGCATCTTAATTAAGATATAATACAAACTGCAGATTATTTAAAATGTTATCAGAGAATGTGTTATTCAAACCTATGCAAGTGAATGCTCTTACATGACTGAGAATACTCGCCCCCAGCACTATACTCATAGACCATAAAAGGGTGGTCTGTGTTAGCAAGACCACACGGCACACGGCACAATTTCCAGTCAATAGCGACACTAATTGCCTTGCTGCAGGCCTAATTGATGTCGAGTATGTCCGAAGACTACACACGAGTATGTAGTTATTAAGGAATGTGGAGATTGAGTCGATCACGGATGTTTTCATAAACGCTGGCGTTCGTAACTATAATAACACAGCAACAACAAAGATGGCTGGATAGACAAGACAAACAATGTAGACAATAACAATTAGATTTTATCGTTTCATACTCATGTAGTCTGCATTTTATAGTCGGTTCGATGTTTAGCTTCGAAATCAATATCTTTGATATGGTCTTGTTATATTTACTGCAGGCTGAGTTAAGGTCTCTTCCCATTTGTATCTTGTTTCCTGCCCTAATTTACGAGTCATGTTTAGGAATTTTAATTTATGATGTTTACTTCATTTGCAGGGTTATATCGACGATGACAAGAATATCGCATTCTCACCCCTCGGTTACTCAGCCATCCTGGCTATCCTTGCCGAAGGTGCTCGTGGAGAGACAAGAGAACAGCTAGTGTCTGCCTTACACTTGCCTCAAGACCCTATCCTCACCAGAAAGACATACAGATATATCATGGAGAGGCTGAAGAACAACCATGAATACAAATACAACCAGCCTGAGTTGAAGAACTATTTCTATATTTACAAGAACTACACAATCAATGACGATTACAAGAAGATTCTGGAAGACTACTACCTAACTGAGGTCAGGTCTGTTGAGCGATACAACCCCGATCTGCATTCGCAAGATGATGATGATGAAGATAAGGGTGAATTCACCATCGAGATCTCTGACAAGACGGACGACAACAAAAATGACGAGATCCCAGAAATGATGCCACCTAAAGAAACAGATGAGAAACTTATCTCCTTTGCTGTTGACGACATTCCTGAGAAAGTAGACATTTCTCACATGGAGTACAAACCTGCGAAGAACATTAAGGAAAAGATCAAGCTAGTGAAGACTTTCCCTAAAAAGACTGAATCTGAAGATGATGAAGAAACCATGGTGGCTGTTGAAGCGAGAAACCACGCTAGGAGCTTGAAATCTTTGCACGAGGTTCATGATGTTTCGTCCAGCCTTTCTGTGAACAGTGTTGGAAAGAAATCCAGTAAGTTATTTATAGCTATTCAATATAGGTACATTTAAGATTTGTCGCAACTTCTCTCGTCATCACGTTTAATTTTTTTCCATGGAGGGAAAATTTTAGGAAGTATGGCAAGAATTACAATTTTCTCTCCAGTAAAATGGAATAAATGCCCCATCAAACCACAAGCATGATATTTTTAAAATAACCAAAATCTATTTTCCCAACTATGTTGGGGTCGGCTTCCAGTCTAACTGGATGCAGCTGAATACCAGTATTTTATATGGAGCGACTGCCTATCTGACCTTGACAACCCAATTACTGGGTAATACGATACCTCTTGGTAAGACTGGTTGTCAGACTTTCGGGCTTCTGACAACCCGTAACGACTGTGAAAGATCCACCATCCATTTTTAAAATAACCAATACTTTCTATTGCAGCCTCAATCACCGACTCTTTGATGATAATCTTCAACGGAATGTATTTCCGAGGATCTTGGAAGACTCCCTTCGACATCGTCGAGCCTGGTTTGTTCTACAAGTCCAACACTGAGAAGAAGCAGGTCTCTATGATGAAGACCAGGGGCTCCTTCAAGACTGGCTCTCTGCCTGAACTTGATGCTGAGGCTATCAAGCTGCCTTATGATGTAAGTAATTTGAAAGAAAATTAATATGCAATGAAACTGTCCAGTGCCCCACTGGATTATTTGACACTAGCTTCTGCGAGAGAGTTCGCGAGGAAGTTAACTATGCCATAAAACAATTCATGGCATTCTGCAATGGTGTAACTATCTATCAGTGAAAAAATGTTTGTAATCAGTACTTCCAGAGATTACCTCATATAAACAAACGAACTATTTAACCTTTTACCTGGTTTTTTTTTTAATTTTGAGTAGTTTAGATTACTCAAAGATACTAGATACAATGTATTATCAACTAACTGCTCAAGAAAGTTTCTTGTAAGTATAGGAGCTTTCTTCGGCAGCAATATTTTATCGTCAAAGTGTACCTTACTGCCATAACTTCAATAAATACCCAGGTTTTCTGGAACTAGTTGATTAAACCACTAATTTCCATCAGGGTGGTCGTTACGCGCTCCTGCTGGTGGTACCCCGCACCCGCGATGGTCTGACCAGGCTGACTGCTGACCTGCCCATCGCACCACTCTCCGATATCCTAGATAGCTTGAAGGACGAAGACCTGCAAATTTCCATTCCTTCATTCTCCGTAGAAACCACTACGAAGCCCGTCGCTGCTTTGGCTAAGGTCAGTGATTTATATTATTATCTTGTGTGGTTTTGATAAGTAGTAATGTACTGGTCCGAAGGGAGCGTGACACAGCGGTATAATGAAGATGACAATGATTGATTTGCATGTGCTATCACATCAAATATCAATCTGCCTAGCCTTTTCCCCGTGCGGCTGCTATTACTTAGCCACGAGCTCTATCACATACAAATGTAAACATACCGGTCAAAATCATAATCCTCCTTTTTGCTTCGCCGTAGTCGGGTAATAAAAAAATACTATAGCAAGTAGACAATTAAAAAAAAAATCATATTCTGAGACCTAGGAAAAATCAGGATTTCCAAATTTTGTTAAAAAAAAAAATTAAAATTTAAAACTATTTATTTCATGGAAATTGACGTGACGTTATACATAAAAATAGCGCTCAATCTTGCATAACAATAAGATTATGTGCACTATTAGCTTGTGCAGTGTGCATTATTAGATATTGCACACTGCACAAAATTTGGAAATCCTGATCAAGGTTTGGAAACCTGGAATAACTGTATTATTCAGGGTGTGGCGTAAATAGTGGCCCAACGTTGAGGGTTCGATACACCGTATATTCAGCTATCACATCTACCACAATTTGAACAATTTTTTCCTATGTCTCAGAATACAAATTTTTTCAGTCTCTTTAACCCGACAAATGTCGTAACAACCAGTGATTGTTCATGAGAAAAATACACTCGAAACGACAATAAAGAACTATAATCGTGAAACCCATTGAGCGCTTACATGCGGCATCTAGTTAGTCGGCTAGGCGATCGTTTGACGGGAACGTTTGAAATTAACAAGAACATTAACCTTGTTAATTTAGATAGAATATATGGTAGAACATTTGTTAATTTAGATAAATTATGTTTACATTTAACTACGCATTCTTATCACCCAGCGTACTTTAATATTTAATAACAATTATTATGATTATCTGATTTAAATTTTTTTTTTTTCTTCTATCCTATATCTATAGTTTGGTGTGAGCTGCATCTTCAGCCGGGATGCGGACCTGACCGGCGTGTCTTCAGACGAGGGTCTGTTCGTGCAGGAGCTGGTGCAGCACGTCGCCGTGCGCGTTGATGATGTTGACAGTTCTGCTTCAGAACTCGCAGGTAATTGTCAAACAGATTTCATTCAAATTAAGTCTGCCCAAGTTAATGGCGAAACTGATTTCAGCCATACTCAAGATTCTAAATACAGAATTTTTGCAAAAACAACAGCATTATTATTACTAGTGTTGCTACCGTTATTAACACGAAACATTCAGTAAGACATAATCAGTACTAACAATTTCTTTTATCTTTATTTACAGCCTCCAACACAGTAATGGAACTATCGAAAAACCTGCCACTAGCGCCACCTAAGTCTCTCCGCCGCTTCAACGTGGAACACCCCTTCATCTTCTACATCCTGGACACCCTCGACAACCTCGTCGTAGTCGCCGGCAAAGTCATTGACCCCGAGAAACCATTCATGGTTGATGATGCAGTACCTGTTTGAAAGATTCTGATATTTTAAATTCCAGTCACCAACACTTTGGTGTTTCTTTTTCGTACTCTGAAGAGTCATCAACATCGTTTGCCTTCGGCATTCTCGAGAGCCCACCCCGTTCTACTCGTATTTATTTATACATTTTGATGTATTTACTTTATGCCTTGCTGTGAAATTGTACAAGTTTCTTAAAACAACCAGATGCATTTGATTATGTAAAAGTACACAGCGTAGTTTGTAAGTTAGTTTTAAGTTATTATTTATTTTTTGTAATGTTGTGATATGGTTAAGATTAAATTATTAATTTGAATTGGCAACTTTGGTTTTATTCTTATGTCGTAAATGTCTCAATACCCTCATCAAGTTTTTATAGAAGTGATTATAAACTAAATGAGGGTAATTTTAGTGCTTGTCATCAAAACTTAAAATTTTCATCATACTAACGGTCATGCTGGTCGTGATCGAATGTGTTTAAAGAGTTTCAATTATTGTGTAAATTTAAATAATATGGCGTCCTCAAGACACAACGCTGATAAAGAAAATGTTCATAAAACAAGAATACCGTTGCCGAAGGATCCTTTACCAGCCTTGCCGAAACATTTAGTGGTGGATAAAAGAATGGTTCCTAAGCCAGAAATCCCAAATCGACATCCTTTGAAGACTATCAACGCTCAATGTACCAATACACCTCAGGCTGGTCCCAGTAAAGTAGTTCAAAATAAACCGAAACGTCGCTTGAATATCAATACGAAACATGTCACAATGAGGCAGAGAAGTGAAGAATTAGACTGGAATTACATTAAAGATAAAAATGCCACTGTTCTATGTGATGATGAGAGATATTTGGACGATAAATGTAGTGAACGGTATTTTGCTCAAAATATAAAGCAAAATGCATTAGGTGCAGTGTCGAGCGCTGTCACGCCAAATATCAAGGCTAGTTTGGAGCCGAATCGTGTGAGGAATATAAAGAGGAGTTTGAAAAGGCCTCATAGTCGAGAGCTGCAGGGTCTATCCCCACCTGTCGTGACTACACAAGAGAAGCTTGATTATAAAGCGAAACGTCGTCTGAACTTCAATGAGAGTATACAAGACATAATCAGTACTCCTGATGTCTGTAAGTACCTACGAATAATATTTTTTGTTTTGTTATCCTTTTCTTCTTCTATTGTGTCGGCGGGAGCTATAAGAGATGCCATGCTATGCTAAAAAGATAAACCAGTGATCGAGGCTCTTAGCATGTATCGTATTATTTTGATAATATTATATAATTGTAATGATCAGGTTTTAGCATATATTCATTTCGATGAATTTGTGAAAGCTGCTGGAATCCGCTGGATGCGGGAGGCACATAACTAGTCGAAGTGGCGGTGCTTGGGGGAAGCCTATGTCCAGCAGTGGACATCTTTCGGCTGAAATGATGATGATGACGATTCATTGATTGATTAGGTATAAATCAATGTTGCTTGTTAGTTTAGTATCTTGACCGATCAAGTGGAATCACGTGCAATGTATTTGCCTTGTTCGAAAATAATGATGATTTAACATTTCTAAGACAACAAATATTACATAGGAAGGCGTATAAATGATGACAGATATTGCTTGTTTGTTTTCAGAGTTCTGTCTATATTTTAAGTGTGTCTTTAATGTACTTAAATAAATTAAAGATTTCGCTCTTCTTTAACTAAAATTGGCTACCTGTACTCTATACTCATCTATTTATGCAATTTATTGATATAGATCAACTAGGTATCGTGATCACATTATTATGTTTTCATTGTGAACATTCCACTCTCTTACATAAAAGCTGAATGTTTAGAATAAAAACCGGCCAAGTGCATGACGGACCACGCATCTTCGATCAATTATATTGATCGAAGACTACAATGAAGGGTTCCGTAGTTAAGATGAATTATTATTTATCTCAATAACAAACTTAACATTGTAGCTGAAAAACCTGTTCTCTGATACCCCATACCATGGGAATGACGAGAAAAAAAAAACATCATCCCCGCTATACGTTTTTTTTTTACACTTACTTATATTTTTTTTTTGGAAAGTTTTTTTTTACCACTTTTTCGGCGTGATTAATACTATACCCATGCCAAATTACAGCTTTCTAGTACTAAGAGTCTCTGAGCTTAGCCGCGGACAGACAGACAGCCGGTCATGGCGAAACAATAAGGGTTACTTCTACGGAACACTAAAAAGGGTGAATGACAATTCTTCTTCGGAATAGATGTAAAACGATACTGTTATATTATCAAGTAGTCTGCTGAAATATTTTCCCAGTCTTAGAAGTAGGTACAAATACAAATACAACTAGCCAATTTAACTGTTTAGGTATGTACAGTCAACGGCCAGAAGTCCACTTACACTGCAATGACCATTATCGCCTGCGCTATACGGGATGCGGCGCTTATACCTATACGGGCTGCGGCGCCGAAGAAGGTCATAAGTAAACTAATATTGCGATGCCATAGTTTTGTGAGATTGCTAGTCGACTTCTGGCTGCTACTGTACCTACTCACATAAATACGCATTCAACCGGACATTAGCACATACTATTTGGTGAATATTTACAAACTTTGACATTCACTATGACTCAATAGGTAGTTGTGCAAATCTTATAACGTGGTTAAATTTTTTAATACCTACCTACTGCGTTGATAGTTTAGTCAGTGTAATATTCGCCTCAAATGGATAAAATACGTAGTGTGGGTAGTAAGTAAATAATTTGGTTTTTTAGTGTGGAGGTCGTTCATACGGAGTTTGAACCAGGACTATTCAACGGAAGTGTTTGAGTACCTCCTGGCTCACGAGACCAAGCCGCTCCAAATGCCCGAGATTTCGAGTGTCACCAGGGCTTGTGTTATCAACTGGCTCATGAAAATTAATGTAAGTGAACATTTTATGATTATCTTTTACTAAGTTTTACTTTCAGTTTATCTGTTTTGTTGATTTAGAAATGCCAACATTTGCTATATTACCTAGGTCATGTTTCTAAGGGCATCATAACTAACCCCTAATTAGGTACCTAATCGGTTTTCCAATCTTTCTGTAGATATAAAATAAACTTTTCTTCAATTAAGAAGTTTGTTGCCGGCCGCTCCTAGTTTTGTTGTTTGAGCATTGAAATGCAAGGAGGCGATGTCTTGCAATAATACTGCTGTTGTTGTCAAAACCCACTATTTTAGTGTGTTCTAGCAATATTATTATAGAGAGTTGGTCGCTGTGTTCATGTTGATATGATAACGAAAGTAAAACAAAAACCGGTCGATATAAATATCTTCAAAATGTCAGAATAAGGCAAAAAAAAACCGGTCAAGAGCGAGTCGGACTCGCGCACAGAGAGTTCCGTTCCGAATTATGAAAAAGTGCTATTTGGAGACATCGTTTTATTTTTTCTGTAATCTTAACATAAACTTCGATTTTTCTCTATGCAAACTTCGGAGTTATGGGGGGTGGAGAAAGGTACCTATTTACTTTTACATTTTTCACCAAAAGTCGAAAACTATGCGGCAAAAACTAAGACTGAGGCAAAAACTAATCGTGATTTTTAATAGTAGACATTATAATTCTTAGGTAAAATATGAAATGAAAAATGTAAAAAAATAATAAAAAATATCATGTGAACATTTGTAAAGCATTTGCCAAATAAATGTTTGTAAAGCGAGTGTTTGTTGTTTAGTATATGAAACGTTGGTTGTAAACTAAAAATTTGTAAAATGAGTTTTGGTAAAACATTAGTGAACCAAATAAAGTATTAATGCATGCCACCATTATACATACTTTTTACTCATACTTTCCGATTTTAGGGCGCCGACGGCAACCCAGCCATTATTCAGGCAGCGTGCTGGTACTTTGACTCTATCATGGGCATATGCCGAGTTGAGCTGGAGAAGCTACAGCTTGTCGCAGCAGCTTGCTTCTGGATAGCTCAGAAGCTCCTTGGCCCCGCTTTGTCTGCGAAGAGGCTGGTCAGACTCTCAGGCTCCGCCTTCACGACTGATAACCTGCTGTTTGCAGAAAGAGCTGTGATGACCAAATTGGTATGTTGTTGATTAATTTTTTTTTCTGTATTTGCTAATGTACAGTCACGAGCTTAGATTATTATGAACAGCTCGGCAATAATATCTGATTGCATGATTTCTCCATCAAAATATGACGGCAAATATATCTGATAATTTGTGGAAGGCATATACAAGTGGCAGCATAAATGTTGTCGCTAATATAACTAACTGACGTATCTGATATTTTGAACTAAGCCGACCTAACTATAGTTCTCGTAATTTGATACATTTTCCAAGTCGAATCGATCTGTCTAATCGGCGTATCTGTACCTATGCCTTACCATTCCCATGATAATGCAAAAATCTTGACCGATGCATCTACAGTTTGCAAAAAAAAAAAGAAAAATAGCTTGCCCTGTAAAATATGCTTCGAATCAGTTACGTCAGTTAGATAGATTAGCGACGATATGTGATATCGAAGGAACACAACAACTATCTGGCGAGATAAATGACGCCAAAATATAGCACGCTGCATCGGCTTCAAAATATGTGTCAATGCAATGTCATAAATATGTGCATAATCAGCTAAATTCAGAAGAATGTGATGACACCTTGTTGTGATCGAAAACATCTGACATTACTTTGGCAGCATGTGTGAAAAACCAGTGGGATGTCACATATTTTTGCATTATGAGCCGGCACTGATTACGATATACAGGGTGACTTGTAATTTGATATATTCCTTCCAGGACGTAGTAGTGTGACCAATTTGCAACTATTAAGCGCGTCTTTCCATTCGGTACAAGGCCAGAACATAAGGGTGTGGAACTAATCGCGTATTGATTGGAAATCATTTTTTTACTGTGGTCTTCCTATCTAGAGTACGCGAATACTCGCGTATTCTTCGTAGTGACCTAATTAACTACCTTATTCTATAATATACAGTGCCAGTACGCACTCCGACTAATCGTGTACATATCGCAGCCAACTGGTTTAAACTGTGACCAACCGGTAGCCAAATTGGTAGCAGTAACTAAGCCAGGGCACCCCGACCAAATGGCTTAGGTTAGGTTAGAACTGTGACCATACTGCGACCTGCGGCCGAAAACGCAATACATGAATATTGGGTTTTCTCTAATCTCATGAATTTTCGCCTAGGCTAGTGTGACCCATTTGCAACAATTAAGTACCCCTTATGATGCTTAACTGTTTCAGATGGGTCACACTGTCACGTCCTGGAAGGAATACGTCAAATTATAAGTCAGGGTAGTAGAAAAAAACTCGAAACATTATTCTGTCAAGTTTTTATGCTGCTAAAGTGATGCCAGATGATTGTGTTCGATCACAACGTGGTATCACATTCTTCTGAATTTAAATGAGTAGGCAGATATTTATGACGCAAGACATATCATTAATATTGGATTGACACATATTTAGGCTCTTACAGACAGAGGCGATATCGCGGTCGCGACGCGATATTTAGATATTATATCCGTAGAAAAATATCGCGTCGCGACGCGATATCGCCTCTGTCTGTAAGAGCCTTTTTGAAGCCGATGCAGCGTCCTATATTTTGGCGCCGTTTGTCTCGCCAGATTGTTTTGGTGTTCCTTCGAAGTGTTATTATTATTTATGTTGCCACTTGTATCTATATGCCTTCCACAAATTATCACATAGTTAAATTTGCCGTCATACAGGATCAAATTACTTATATTAAGTAGCAAAACTCCTAACCAAACGCTAGACTTGATGGGTAATGGTATCTAAACATGATAAAACAGAAAATAAATTAATTTGATAACATTTTTTTGGCGGGTCATCAGTCTACTAGTCACTTAAAATATCAGTTTGAAAATAAGTATTTTTTTTTAGTAAACTTCACCAACGTTAAAACAATATGTATATTGTCGATTCAATACGATAAAACAGATTTATCAACTCACACGCCAAAATAACAACACTACCAGCGGTCATTGACCCAAAAAAAAAACATCTAATCTTTTTTGTTATTTTTATTTTTCCGTGTTTATATATCATCACGCCTGCGGAGTTTCGCTAGCTAATTTAATTTTGACCCTGTATATTAATGGATGATGCCATCTGATATGATTGCCGAACCGTCATAGTAATTTATTTATGCTCGTGGCTCTTACAGGGATAATATGGACTGCGAATAAACTACTAATTCTTACGTCTGGTAAAACCTGTATAGCAAATAAATAATCCTTATTCTAAAGGGCCCCACACATTATACAGTCCGCCGGCAGTCCACTGGCAAGCGGTCCACTCATAAAAACTGGCGGTCCATTTGTTATGAGTGGATCGCCTGTCAGCGGACTGTCGACGGACTGTAAGGTTTTAACCGAAATGACCTTCATAACCAACGTCCACGAACGTTAGGTATATGTTAATGGCATAACAATATTAAGTTAAAAACGCTTAGAAATTTCATATTTAGAAGAATATAGAAAAGAGTAGAGGCGCCAATTATCTAGATGTAAAACAAGTCCGTAATTATTTATAGGAATAATAATTATACTATATTAATATCAAATACGAGTTTGATTCTGTAGTAGCTTGTGTAAAGCTCCACGATCCCTTATAATATACTTATAGTAACCACCATGGCACTGGTGATTTCGCTGTAAGTTCTATTGAGATTTCTGCCTCAGATATCGACTTTTGCCCAGCTCGCTCATTACGAATGAGGCCTAACCAGCAATGCTATTCTGTAAACATCTTACCGAGAAAACTTAAGTGAAGTAAGAGTGGAGTGAACTGTCAGTGTCAATCCACCTGATGCTAAGGATGACCAAGCACATTTTTACAGTCATAATCGAGATTTTAATAATATTTTTTACGCTATTCTAGTGATCATTTTATTAGGGTTCCGTACCAAAATGATAAAAAAGGAACCCTTATGGTGTCACTCAGTCTGTCTGTCTGTCTGTCACAGCTGGATATCTCAAGAACTACTAATGCTATCAACTTGAAATTTAGATAGTTTTAAATGACGTTGACCCAACTATTTTGCAAATAAGAAATAAATTAAAATATTTATATTTTTTTTGCAATAGGGACTGAAAGGAGGTCTTAAAAAATAAAAGTAGGGCTACTAGGGCATGTGGGGTATCATATGAAATAGGTAGCGCTGTTTACACATTCTCAAACTTTTTTTTTCTTTTTTTTAGGGCGCATAGTTTTCGACTTCTGATGAAAAATAATACCGTTCCCCCCCTTATCTCCGAAGTTTGCAAAGAAAAAAATCTGAAATTATTCTATGTGATACAAGTTTATGTAAAGATTACAGGAAAAATAAAACGATGTCTCTAAATAGCACACTTTTTCACAAATCGGAACGGAACCCTCGGTGCGCGAGTCCAACTCGCTCTTGACCGGTTTTATTATTTCAAAGCAAGTATTTAAGTGTCTAAAAATTACTACACCTATAAGGGGTTAGTCTAGGAAAAAAAAAAAAATAGTTTTGTCTGAATTTCTATTTGACAATTTAATTTTAAGACCCCATAGATAGTAATGTTTATGCACCATACTTACTAGGTTACAAATAATATAAAATAATTATGTATAGAATTCGCATAAAAAATATAATTAAAATCTCGATTATGATTGTATGTAATTTGGTCAATCCCTAGCATCCGTGGAATGACACTGACAGCTCACTCCACGCAAGTTTTCACGGTAAGATTCACTTAGTGCGAGTTTTTATACTTAAGCGCCGTTTACACGGTGCAAGTTTCTGGAACGTTCAAGAGCAATAATTGCATGCCTTAAAGCACGTTCAAGTTTTTTGACATTTAAGAATTGCATGAAGTGTTTACACGCGTGCGATTCCATAAAATGGCATGTACAATAATTGAATGCAAGTTTTTCCATTCAATAAAATCGCATGCGACTTACACCAGGCAATAAAATTGACAGGCGATTATTGCATGCAAGTTTTGCCTAGAAATGATATTTCATTTAATTTTATTGAACGTCTTCTCAAGATATTTTTCAAGTTGCTCTTGATTTGATTTCTTGCCTCAAAATAGCAACAACGATTACCACACCCTCACTCACCGCACTCATATTTCAATGACAGCACAAATGTCAGATCATGCCAGAATTGAATGCGATTTTATTGTACGAGCAATTATTGTATGTGCTGTGCGATTTTATTGAACATGCTTATACCAGTTTTGAAAGTTGCCCGTATCGTGCATCAATATTGTACGTGTTGTTTAGACGGTGCCAGATATTTTCCCTTCAATTTTATGGTATGCCACAGGCAATAAACTTGCGCCGTGTAAATGGAGCTTTACTCGATCACGTTAACGTAAACGTCAGTTTGTACTGAAAAAGAATAAGCGCCGCCTGGTGACTATAATGGTAAACACAATTGTTCCATACGAATTGACATAAGGTAACGATAACGTAAACGCGGTCGAGTAAGTATAAAAACTCGCACTAAGCCCAGTCCCGCATCCACTTTGGTGACCGTCAGATAGTAACTGGGACACACGTGGGTTATTTGGCGTTTGGACTTTCTCAATTGACAAGGATAACAATTGTGTATTATTGAAAAACATTTTTTTGAACAATCTTTTATTATTCTGTATATCATCTTGGACCAGAGACCTTGTCAAGACGAATCAAACGAGGCCAAACTTTTCCACCTTCCAGCTTCATCATCAGAGGCCTTAGTGCGAGTACTTGCTCGATCACTTTAACGTAAACTTCATTTGAAACTAAATAAGCGCCGTCTGGTGACTATAGTGGAAAACACAATTATTCCATACAAATTGGAGTAAGTAAACGTCAACGTAAACGCGATCGAGTAAGTATAAAAACTCGCATTAAGGCAAGATGCTCCATGTCATGATAATATGAAGAAAACCTGGTTTTACCAGAATTTATCCTCAATCATTTGACCCGTGCCGCTTGGAGGAAACCAGTTTCTGTTAACTGCTAACACAAAATATTTATACAAAATTAAGTTTGGTGTAGCTGATCATCTATTTACATTATTTGTACCTCTTATTCCCTTGAAAATTGCAAATAGGTTAGTACCTATTTGCAATTTTCAAGGGAATAAGACGCAGTATTGTCTGCAGTCCTTTTTAGGGTTCCGTACCTCAAAAGGAAAAACATAACCCTTATACGATCACTCGTGTATGTCTGTCGGTCTGGCTGTCTGTAAATGAATTTTGAATATGGGGGTCACTTTTGGGAAGAAAATAAAAAAAATTGTTTTGAAAACTGACAACGGTACAAACTGTACCGTGTGACATATTAAATGAAAGGGCTTACTGTGAGGGTTTCAAATAAGTATATACTTGTTTATAATTTTGGTATAAGGGTTCCGTTTTTTACTTTTGATGTTCGGAGCCCTAAAAACGAACTTCAAAGCAGGAGGTCAGACCAATACCTAACAGTTCCAAAAAAAATCCTAAGATATGTCTAACTATTACAGAATTTCCCCTGCCAGCCAGTAGTCGCTCAAGACTACATAACCTATTTATCCTGGTGGTGCGACCCATACAATGCTGGTGAGATCGAGGTGGCAGCTACGTTCCTAGCTATGTGTGGCCTGTTGGTGGACCGCTCTCTCTGCGACGAGTACCCCTCGGTCATCGCTGTGGCGGCTGTCAGAAACGCCCTGTTGTTGCTTAGGAAAAAGGAGTTGATGCCGCGACTGCAGATGAGTATTATGTACGTATGAGACAATTAATTAAATACGACACACTAAGGATGTTGACAAAAAATTTTTTTTTGTCCGTCATCTAGTTTATTAAAAAATATTGGACACGTATTTTTTCTTTTTTTAAGTAATCAAAAGATTACGGCGATACATTGAGTTAAAATGTGGCATGACGTCATTCATTGCTAGATTTTATACTTAGTTTGTTATAGTTATGACGAAGCGAGCCCCCACTCCCCAACCTTAATGCATTATAGTAATACTAGCTTTTGCCCGCGGCTTCGCCCGCGTGGATGTCGGAAAATATCCCATGGGAACATTCATGTGGAAAACATAGGGCATATCCCTAACTTAAGAAATGCTGGGTTTCCCATACAAACTTTCATCCCTTTTATCACCCCTTGTAGGATTATGTTTTAAGACAAAAAGTAGCCCATGTCCTTTCCCAGGATGCTATCTATAGCCTTGCCAAATTTTATCGAAATCCGTGCAGTTTTGTAAATTTTAAAATCAACCCCTATTTTACCCACTTAGGGGATGATTTTTAAAAAACGCTGACCAGCATATTTCTTAATTTCTTACCAATAGCATAAATTTGTTATCCCTAACTTAAGAAATACTGGGTTTCCCTTACAAACTTTCATCCCCTATATCACCCCCTGTAGTATTATTTTTGAAAAAAATTGTATCCTATGTCCTTTCCCAGGATGCTATATAAAGCCTTGCCAAATTTTGTCGAAATCCTTGCAGTTTTGTAAATTTTAAAATCAACCCCTATTTTACCCCTTAGGGGATGATGTTTCAAAAACGCTGAACCGCATATTTCTTTATTTCCTATCAAAAGCATAAATTTTAATTTTCACATCCCTAACTTAAGAAATACTGAGTTTCCCATACAAACTTTCATCCCCTATATCACCCCCGTAAGATTATTTTTTAAGACCAAAAGTAGCCTGTGTCCTTCCCCCGAATGTTATATAAAGCCTTGCCAAATTTTATTGAAATCCGTGCAGTTTTGTAAATTTTAAAATCAACCCCTATTTTACCCCTTAGGGGATGATTTTTCAAAAATGCTGAATCGCATATTTCTTAATTTCCTACCAATAGCATATTTTTTTTATCCCTAACTTAAGAAATACTGGGTTTCCTTACAAACTTTCATCCCCTATATTACCCCCTGTAGTATTGTTTTTGAAAGTATCCTATGTCCTTTCCCAGGATGCTATATAAAGCCTTGCCAAATTTTGTCGAAATCCGTGCAGTTTTGTAAATTTTAAAATCAACCCCGATTTTACCCCCTTAGGGGATGATTTTACAAAAACGCTGAACCGCATATTTCTTTGTTTCCTATCAAAAGCATACATTTTAATTTTCACATCCCTAACTTACGAAATACTGAGTTTCCCATACAAAATTTCATCCCCTATATCACCCCCTGTAAGATTATTTTTTAATACCAAAAGTAGCCTGTGTCCTTCCCCAGGATGTTATATAAAGCCTTGCCAAATTTTATCGAAATCCGTGCAGTTTTGTAAATTTTAAAATCAACCCCTATTTTACCCCTGGGATGATTTTTCAAAAATGCTGAATGGCATATTTCTTAATTTCCTACCAATAGCATACATTTTTTATCCCTAACTTAAGAAATACTGGGTTTCCTTACAAACTTTCATCCTCTATATCACCCCCTGTAGTATTGTTTTTGAAAGTATCCTATGTCCTTTCCCAGGATGCTATATAAAGCCTTGCCAAATTTTGTCGAAATCCGTGCAGTTTTATAAATTTTAAAATCAACCCCGATTTTACCCCCTCAGGGGATGATTTTTCAAAAACGCTGAACCGCATATTTCTTTATTTCCTAACAAAAGCATACATTTTAATTTTCACATCCCTAACTTAAGAAATACTGAGTTTCCCATACAAACTTTCATCCCCTATATCACCCCCTGTAGGATTATTTTTTTAAAACCAAAAGTAGCCTGTGTCCTTCCCCAGGATGCTATATAAAGCCTTGCCAAATTTTATCGAAATCCGTGCAGTTTTGTAAATTTTAAAATCAAATTCAAATTCAAATTCAAATTCAAATTCATTTATTAATCAACCCCTATTTTACCCCCTTAGGGGATGATTTTTCAAAAACACTGAACCGCATATTTCTTAATTTCCTACCAATAGCATAAATTTGTTATCCCTAACTTAAGAAATACTGGGTTTCCCTTACAAACTTTCATCCCTATATCACCCCCTGTAGTATTATTTTTGAAAAAATTAGTATCCTATGGCCATCCCCTGGATGCTTTATAAAGCCTTGCCAAATTTTGTCGAAATCCATGCAGTTTTGTAAATTTTAAAATCAACCCCTATTTTACCCCCTTAGGGAATGATTTTTCAAAAACGCAGAACCGCATATTTCTTTATTTCCTATCAAAAGCATACATTTTAATTTTCACATCCCTAACTTAAGAAATACTGAGTTTCCCATACAAACTTTCATCCCCTATATCACCCCCTGTAGGATTATTGTTGAAAAAAAAAGTAGCCTATGTCCGTCCCCAGGATGCCATCTATAGCCTTGCCAAATTTTATCGAAATCCGTTCAGTGGTTTAGGCGTGAAAAGGTAACAGACAGACAGACAGACAGACAGACAGACAGACAGACAGACAGACAGACAGACAGACAGAGTTACTTTCGAATTTATAATATTAGTATGGATTTTATTAATAGCTTTTGCCCACGGCTTCGCCCGCGTGGATATCGGAAAATATCCCACGGGAACGTACTACCGGGAAATCCTTCCTTATTCCTTGTCTACATTATAAAGGGAACCTCTGTGCAAAATTTCAGCTTTCTAGGTTCCAGGGTTTGGGCTGGGCGTTGATGGGTCAGTCAATCAGTCAGTCAGTCAGGACTTCTCTTTTTATTTATATAGATAGATAGAAGTTGATAAAGAAAAAAATACGTGTCTAATACCTATTTTTTTACTATCTGACTTCGACCGGTTCTGTGCTTCCCAGCACACAATCCACAACATGGTTGGTAGCCCACAATGATTTAAAATTATGTATATTTTATAATGTACCTACCACCTACGTTAACATTGTGGAATATATTGAGTACTAGCTGACCCGACAGACGTTGTCCTGTCCCAATTTCAATCATTCAAAATTCCCATAGAAAATCAACTTTCAGTTTTCCCGAATTTTCCAATTTTCCGGCAACTTTTCCATTTTTTCTCTACTTATGAACCTTCTCCTGACAATAATAAACACAAAAAAAAAAGAATTAGCGAAATTGATCCATCCGTTCACGCGTGATGCGATGACCAAGGGAAATAGGGATTCATTTTTATATACAGGGTTATTTTTAAAACACCAGCAACCTTTTAAGGGGTCATTGTACTCATCATTATGAACAACTTTTATTATGGAACTAAACTTGAAATCGCGAAAAAAAAATCAGCTGCTCCTTACATTTTGACGAGTTTGATTTAGATAAATGTACTGAATAGCTGATTTTTTTTCACGATTCCAGGTTTGGTCTCATAGTAAAAGTTGTTCCTAATGATGAGTACAATGACCCCTTAAGAGGTTGCTGGTGTTTTACCAATAACAGCCTATCTCCCATTTTCATACACTTCTGTTCGCTGCTTATGGAGGCCCAGTTCTTTTGGTAGGACTTGAGCTTAAAATGACACTGGTATTTTGCTTATTGTAGCTACACTACCTTAGTGTTCTGTGTAGTCCTCATCATCATCATTATCATCACCATCTGCCTATCCTTTTTCCTAACTATGTATGTTGGGGTCGGCTTCCAGTCTAACTGGATGCAGCTGACTACCGGTATTTTACATGGAGCGACTGTCTATCTGACCTCCACAACCCAGTTACTGCGGGTAACACGATAGCCCTTGGTATAAGACTGTTTACTATTCTTGAGTATAACTAGTCAAGAATGAACAATCATAATAAGCCTATAATGTTCCTACTGCTGGGACACAGGCCTTTCTCTGTGAGAGGGAATGGGCCGTAATCCAACACGCGGGCCCAGTGCGGGTTGGTAGATGTTATTATGTCTTCGAATTTTTGGTTCTAGGACATGCCGGTTTCCTCACGATGTTTTCCTTCGCCGTTTGAGAGTAGCGGTGATGAAAATATTATTTACATAAAGTAAAGTGCCTATCAGGGGTTCGAACCTATGACCGCCACCACTGCTCTCAAGAATGAACAAAGGAAAAAATATTTAATAATAATTGGGTACATTTTCATTGCAATATTTCTGTTGGCTACATCAGATTTCTTACTATTTTTATAAAAAGTCTTGATTTTGGACTTCTAATTGTTGCCATTCCGGTTTTTGTTGATAAATTTATAGTTGTTTCTCGTTTATTACTTGGCCTTAACAGTTTGAGAGCTGATAATAATTCTATGAGATGTGGATGAAACTGGTGAAACTTGTTTAATAACTGGTTGTTCAAGTTTGCACCAATATTTCCATATTTAAACCCAGACGATTTTATTTTTTCTGTCTAGTTTATTTTTCAATTATTTTCGTTTACAATATAATTGGGAGTTGTGTTCGAGCTGTTTGGGATTGAAACATTAGGGCCAAGGTCCGAGTGCCCACTTGGTTTTTCGAGACATCGCCAAGCGGTTGGTCGATTTTTCACGTGACCAGAGGGCTAGCCTATTTTTTGGCCAAAGAATCAGCATCGCCATAGCATAATCAGTCTAAAATATTTTCACTTCTGGGACACAGGCGTCCTCTCTGTCTCTCTCTCTGAGAGGAGTCCTCCACCACGCAGGCCCAGTGCGGGTTGGTAGATGTCACATGTCTTCGAATTTTTGGTTCTAGGACATGCCGGATTCCTCACGATGTTTTCCTTCACAGTTTTGAGAGCAGTGGTGATGAAATAATTTACACACTCATTGAGAGGAGTCCTGTGTTCCAGCAGCGCTCAAGCGCCTTTCCACAAGCGCTTCCCACATTATAGGCTGATCCAGAAAGAACTTGTCTAGGTTCGAACCTACGACTGTAGATAGCGGCCTTTACCACTGGGCCACCACTGCTCTGCTGCATCGCCATACAACGTGGCAATACTGCCAACCTTTTTTGCACTTTAACGCCACCTATGATTCTTTCCCCTCTTTTTAGGGTTCTGTACCTCAAAAGGAAAAAACGTAACCCTTATAGGATCACTTCGTTGTCCGTCTGTCTATCTGTTAGTCTGTCAAGACCCTTTCTCTTGGAGGAACGCGTGGAGGTGTCAGGGTTGAAACTAATGCCAAATACGTAGGTCTGTTGTCCCTTGGAGTTCTAAAAAAATCAAGCTTCTAAATAAGTCGACGCAATAAAAAATACGGCCATTTATTCGACTTATTTTGAAACTTGCAAGTAAATCAAAACCTATAGGGTACTGCCCGTTGACCTAGAATCACGAAATTTGGCAAGCACAAAAAAGGGAAAAAATTGTTAATTTGTAATTTTAACACATAATTTTTTTTTTAAATTACGATGTTAAGATTTTTTTGGGATAAATTCTTTTCAACTACGGAACCCTTCATTGTGCGTGGTCCGACACGCACTTGGGTGATTTTTATGTATATGTTTTATTTATCATTATTATTATTTTAATTCTTTTAGCTTATACAGGATGAAATTAAATTCATGGGCAGCCTTTTAAGGGGTCATTATACTCATCATTATAAACAACTTTTATTGTGGGACCAAACCTGAAGGCCCATGCCTCGAATTTCGCGGGCAGCGTGGCGGCAGCGGCGGCGGCGCTATTTTCGCGGTCCGGTCCATTTGTTTTTACGCATAAAATCCTGCCACTCCCGCGCCGCCGCCTTCCTTTGCCACCCCGCTCCCCGCAAAATTCGAGGCAGAGGCCTAAATCCCGCAAAAAAATCTGCTGTTCCCCACATTTTGACGAGTTATATGCGAACATAAGTGTAGGGAACAGCTGTTTTTTTTCGTGATTTCAGGTTTGTACCTATAGTAAAAGTGGGTCATACTAATGAGTGCAATGACCTCTAAAAAGGATGCCCATGAATTGAATTGCAATCTGTGAATCATCCAGTTACAGTATCTGTGAATTGTATCCATTGCAATGTAATTATGTAAATATTAGCCGGTTTAAAAATAAGTAACCTTTTAATTTACAGATTTATAGTTGCAGAGAAGAAAACAAATAATATGTCCTACACTTGTTCGATTCTACGTCGGGCGGTGCGCACGGTGGCTGCGTCATTGAACGAGTATAAAGCACCGTTGGAGCACTATGGCATGCCACCATGCTGTATCGCACAGAGAATCGTTCATGCTGCCAATGAACTATCAGTTATGGATGCTAGGAATACTGAGGGCCGTTAGTTTAGCTTAAGTTTTAAACTATATTATTACTTATAGGGCCACCACACATTATACAGTCCGCCGGCAGACCGCCGGCAAGCGGTCCATTCATAAAAACTGGCGGTCCATTTTTTATGAGCTGTCGCCGTTGGCAGGCTGCCGGAGGACTGTAAATGTGTGGGGTCATTAGCACAAATTCAATGTACTGCGAAATAACCATTTCTGTTCTCAAAATATTGTAAAAGGAAAAAAAAAAATCTGAAATAGAAAATACATAATATTAAAATTAATTATTGTTTTTTCACCGAAAATTAGTTACAGACGGATTACAACTTGAAATAATATTTTAGAGGATAGTTCCGTTTCAAAATGTCGATGAGCTTTCAAAATTGAAACTGGATTAAACGAACTGATTTTAATGATGACTATTAATAATTTTGAAACAGACAAGTAGGTAACTGACGAGATAGAAGAAAAACTTTTTTTTTACTGACTGAACTAGAATTACAAAAGAACTGACTTGAAAGAATTTGTGGTTGACCCAACAAACGATTTTTACCGGTACTTATTTTAGGCTATTTTTAGACCAATATTATAACAGTGAGAAATCTTAAGAAATAGAAGAAGTGTACATATGTAGTAATATTTAATAGAATAGTAAGTAGAAGAGAATGTTTGTGCCAATTTATTTAGTATGTAAGTAGTGCTTGTCTGAGCTGAAATGACGCGCCTCAGTACTTAAGTTTGTATACGAACACTACGGTAAGAGCCCCACACATTTACAGTCTGCTGGCAGTTCGCCATGGCAGGCGGTCATTCATAAAAACTGTTTTTGATAGTTTTTATGAATGACCGCTTTTTTTTTTTTTTTTTTTGAGGGCTGGGAAATCATCAAATAACTTCTCCCGCTCTGGGTGGAGCGGAAGGGCGTGTCAGACTTTTACTTACTAAAACCCACCCGTGTTCCTTCAGTTGCCTATGCCAGGGCCACGGTATCTTCTTAAAACAACCCGCGACCCCAGCGGCGTCGGCACTATTGGACCCCATCACTTGCTGACATCTCTTTGAGGCGCGCGTGGAACACAACGCGCCGTTGACTCGGGCCTGGTCCTTACCGGACGGCGAGCTACCCGCTACTCACCGTCCGCAGGCCCGCGCCTACGGTGGCCGGAAATCGCCACGCAATTCCCGCCGCCCAGGGCGTCTCCTGCGGCGACTGAGGGCGTGAGGCTGCCTCTCCCTCACGCGTTCCGCCTCCTCCTTCGCGAGCATCACTGCTTCGCAGAAGGAGGTGACGGCCTCCCATGCACTCTCGCTCCGCACCATGGCCTGAACCAGGCTCGGACGCGAGAGATCGCCGCCGCCGATCGCCTCCGTGAGAACACGGCGGTGCTCTGCCCAAGCCGGGCAAACCTCCACTGTATGCTCCACCGTGTTCTCCGGGCGATCCACACAATGGTGACACCCGGGCGTTTCCTCCCGCCTTATGCGAAACAGGTACCTCCCGAAACAGCCGTGTCCGGTGAGGACCTGCGTCAGGCGGAAGGTGAGGACGCCGTGGCGCCGCTCTAACCACTCCTCAAAGAGGGGACTTATCGCCGCAATTGTGGCGTGCCCAATGAATGACCGCTTGCCGGCGGACTCTGTAATGTGTGGCGCCCTTATATGCGGTAGTGGGGCTCGTCATTTCAGAGTAGACAAGCTATAATGTTTATTGTTGTATTAATATGATGTTAATAAACAGGTGAAATTTAAAACATGCACCAAATCGAAATGGGAGATTGTACTCATCATTATGAACAAATTTACTTCAACTATGGGATCAAACCTAAAATCGCGACAAAAAAATCAGATGTTCAGTCCATTTATCTACATCAAGCTCGTCAAAATGTAGGGAGCAGCTGATTTTTCACGA
Organism: Cosmia trapezina; assembly: GCA_905163495.3. Classification (NCBI taxonomy): domain Eukaryota; kingdom Metazoa; phylum Arthropoda; class Insecta; order Lepidoptera; family Noctuidae; genus Cosmia; species Cosmia trapezina. The sequence goes on from LR991042.1 coordinate 14,799,877, forward strand.
TTGAAGATTTGTTTCCATAATAAAAGTTGTTCATAATGATGAGTACAATCTCCCATTTCGATTTGGTGCATGTTTTCAATTTCATGCTGTTTATGTACCTAGTAAGTTTAAATTTAAGTCACGTTATCAAAAACTGACCACACGGTAGGTATTATTAAATTCTAAGATTATAATTATTATTGTTTCAAAAGTCAAATGATCAGTTATTATAATAAATCTGCATTTATTTTGGACTTATCCTTGTTCTTTCAACTATGCAGATTTTATGGGTACAGTCAGCAACAAAATTCGATTAACACTTGTGTTTTCTAAATCTTAATTATTGAGAAAAACACTTCATTAAAATCGGAACATGTGTAAATTTTAAAGAAAATTACCTCTGATCTAATTAATAAATGAAATGCTAAAAAGCAGGTTATCGTATCATTTTGTATTAATTTAGATGGTGTCAAAAAGTAGCAGTGTTAACCGACTTTTGTTGCTGATCGTACCTACTGTAACTGTTTTTATAGTTCATTTGGAAATACCAACAAACAGTATGGCCTGTTGGATCGTCACACTCCTCATTTTCCAAAGTTCTTTCCTATTATATTTTCATGTCATATTTTACCTGTCACTCAAGTATATTTAGAAGGAGGTGTAACTTAAATAACGCACCACTTCTTAAGGGGTCATTGTACTCATCATTATAAACAACTCTTACTATGGGACCAAACCTGAAATCGCAATAAAAATCAGCTGTATGTAATATAGGGAACAGCTGATTTTTTTTCGCGATTTCAGGATTGGTCCTATACTAAAAATTATTCATAATGATGAGTAAAATTACCCCTTATAGAGGTTGTGCGTTATTTAAGTTACACCTTGTACAGGGTGTATTCAAAATCACGAAACATTTGAAGAAACTTGGGAACTTTTGAACATTTAAAGTGTTCAATGTTTGTGTTCAGCATGTTTTTGTTCGTTCGTGTGTACGGTCAGAAGTCGGTTACACTGCTACTTTTCGACATCATCTAAATTAACACAAAATGATTCGATAAACTGCTTTTTTTTCGTTTAACTATTAAGAGTTAATGTTCTTAAAATTTGAAGTACTTCTGTTCCGATTTGAATTAAATATTTTGCTCAATAATTAAGATTAAAAAACTGCAAGTGTTCATCGACTTATGTTGCTGACTGTACCTACACGGTTAATTACAAGCGAAAGCGCCTATAATAACTAAATAACATTTCAACCAAATTTTTGATTTATTGGAATAATGTGGACTAAAAACATGGACTAAATAAACAATATTATCCTTTTTTAATTTTCAACATTTGAATTACTTATAATTATCACTGATTTATTAGTCGTAGATGCATCAGACTGCTTTTTAATAAAATTATCATTGGAACTGTCGTTTTTTTAAAATGTCTTTTGCATATCTCGGGACCCTGGTGTCCTGGACTTTTAGAAGCGGTACGAGGCCCCGAAGCCAACTCGCAGAGGCCCGTTACACCAGCATCTAACTGGAATACTTCCTTCCTCCAAGCACGTTTTCTCGTGCGAATTTCCACTCAAGCCGCGGCCAGTAAAGGCAAGAAAGAGGAAATAAGAAATCGGTGCAATCAATCTGCCTTTTCCCAACGTTGTAAAAAACCAGTATTTTACATGGAGCGACTGCCTATATCTGACCTCCACAACCCAGTTACTGGGTGCACGATACTTCTTGGTAAGACTAGTTGTCAGACTTTCAGGCTTCTGACTATCCGTAACGACTGCCAAAATTCTACGAATGACAGCCGGGACCAATGTCTTAACATGCTTTCCGAGGCACGGGGAAGTCTCTACAGGCTGTATCAGAAAGGTGTGGTGAAATTGAAGGGTGTGGTACAGACCATCAAACTTAACAACTTTCTCCATGGGAACAACATCGTAATCGAGAAAAAAATATCAATTGTCCCGTACAAAGCTTCAATAATTTATGGGAAATTATTAATCTCGCACACCAGTGGCCTTAGTGCGAGTTTTTATACTTACTCGATCGCGTTTACGTTAACGTTGACGTACGTCAATTTGTACGGAATAATTGTGTTTCCCATTATAGTCACCAGACGGCGCTTATTCATTTTCAGTACAAACTGACGTTTACGTTAACGTGATCGAGTAAGTTTAACAACTCGCACTAAGCCCTCTGAAACATATTCTTACATCAAATACTTTGCATGTAATAATCTACATGTACAACAAATCAATTATTGCATTACTAATTAACTTCAAAACTTTTACAAATAATATTCATAAATATTAATTATACTCGTACTTACCTATATCAAAAATACTAATTGTTCATCAAAAATAACAAATGCGCATCTAACAAACTTACTATTAGTAAACTAATTGAATATAAAAAATATCAAAGGGTAATGGAATGCCGCTGGGGTCGCGGATTGTTTGAAGAAGTTACCGCGGCCCTGGCACGCCCTTCCGCTCCACCCAGAGCGGGAGAAGTTATTTGATGATTTCCCACCCTCAAAAAAAAAAAAAAAAGAAAAAAAAAAAGGGTAATGGAATATCGAGGTTCGGTTTCGTTAGGTTCCTTTAAACCCTGCAGACAGAAATAGGAGCCCAGCGCAACGGGGCTCCGTCGACCTGACGTAAAGTTTAATTTATTTTATTTAGACATGCTTTGATGTGCAAACAGTATTTTTGATGTAAGTATTCTGTTGGGAAAAATTGGTAATTTTTTATGTGCATTTAAATACTACGCCTTTATTCTCGATTTCGAACCCTTGGAGAAAGTTGTGCACATTGATGGTCTGTCCACACCCATTTTGAATACACTTTTCTGATACACCCTGATATGTAATGGATGATCACCTATCCACGGACCGACCTCGCCAAGCGTAGCTTAACCTTCGATTGACCCGTGCGGCTATTAATATTTAGCCAAGAGCTCCTCTTCAAACAAGAAATCGGTGTATTATTTTCTTATTTATCAACCACTGCAACTATGTAGGAGTTAGTTAGTGCAACTTTCTTCATAAATTATGCATAGAAAAGAAACCCGATCCTTAGCACTTTCAAATAATAAATACCTATCGAATCTTTGAATGGAATATTTTCTTAAAATTCAAGCAGCTTTATCTAAATCAGATTCAGCAGATTTATGTAAAATATTGCAAAACCAAAAGATTTTTTGACTTTGGTAGGCAAAGTTTTGTAAACAAAAACAAAAGATGAAAAAAATTGTTAAGGCGAGTAGTGCCACCACAACTAGCGCCGCCATTGAGAAAAACATTATAAGTCTGGAGATATGGAACATTTTGAAACCTGCTCACATTTTTAGTCAGATGAGGTAGAATAATTTTGTATCAAAAAAATTAACACAACCTCCTGGGTTCCAGGTTATAGCAGTTAATGCCAAAAAAGGCATAACTTTGAACCTAGGAGGTTTAGTCTTGTTTTTTTTTTAAACGAAAAATTCTACTTACCTCATCTGTCTAAAAATGTGAGCATAGGAAATTTCAAAATGATGGAACATTTATTATTTTTTCCTCAATGGTGGCGCCAGGTAGCAGCTTTACTCGTCTTAAGGATACCAAATGCCTCTCGCTATTATTTTAAAATGAAATAGAAATAAACTGGTGGGTTGACCACCCATATTGATCACCAAAAGATTTTAAAATGCCTATTTATCCTGCTAAAATTATGTTTTTTTTTTATATACTTAGGTACATGAATTTAAAAAAAAAACAGAATTTTTCACTGCCCACCCATTGAAAAGTTCTGGGAGAGAGATAAAGTGATGTCTACATGAAGAAGTGCTGCTACTTCAGTTGTAAATAGGACTTTCAATCGGCTGGTGCCCTATCTCCCCAAGTTACAAGTTCCGCAAAATGGTTTTTCATACATTCATTCTCAACGTCCCCAAATTATAAAATTAAATTATTTGTAAAATTCACACTTGACCACCCATCCACGAACCGACCGCGGCTAGCGTATCTAATCTTCGATCGATCCGTGTGGTTGTTATCATATAGCCACGAGCACCTCCCTTTGTAATCATAATTATTATAACATTTTTTTAAATAATTTAACATCTTGATGATAAAACATCCAACTTGTGCATCTGGTAGGAGTAGGTAAACAAGGAAAAACAAAAACCGGCTCTCATGGGAAAACCAATTCTCTAAACCCGACATAATTATTTTGATTAAAATTAAACCGTATAATTATGAATTTAACGTTCAAAGTCGAATAATAAGTCGCATACTAATTAAATTATGATGCGGAGCTTAAGTCCAATGCAAATGTGACTTTATTATACGGCAAAAAATGTTTAAAATTCTTTGATTGTCGTAAACGGCTTTTTGTTCGTGAGATCTTGTTTACGGCGGCCAGTCGTCCACTCGCCCGGTAATGTCAGTGGATAGTGCATGTGAACTGTGCTCTTGCGCATTGATAAAGTGATTAACAAAATAATAGCTACACGTAACGGGGGTCAACAAGTGACAAACAAACAACAAGTTTTAAACTGCTTCAAACATGTTGTTAAAAAGTAAGTACTTACTTAATATTTGAACATTTTATAAAAGAAGATTTATAACAGGTTTTAAAATAGACATGGACAGTGCTTTAGCAAAACAGTTTGGTCGCTGATTTTTGATATGACACAATGTAACCGGTTATCAATTTCTCATAGTGTAAAAACGAGTCATCTGGCCTCAAGGGTCAAATAATCGATTAGGTTTGCGACTGAGATCTTGAATGACGTCACACAAATACAAGTAACTTGTGAACGTGCATACTATTGTTTCCGCTCTCAATACACACACACACACCCCCCCCAGGGTGTATCAGAAAGGTGTGGTTACATTGGGGTCCATTAGGTATTGAAGTTCTATGCGGGACAGCTGATAATTTTTTCTCGATTACGATGTTGGTCCCATGGAGAAAGATGTTCAGTTTGAGGGTCTGTAAAAACCCTTAAATTTTACCACAAATTTCTGATACAGCCTGTATATACCTACTCATTCTACTACAGGTACCTACTTACCGAGAAATTTAAAGTTTGCAATGTTTGCAAGGACATATATAAATAAATTACTATGATGCATTGTTTTAGGAGAAACTATTTGTTAAATTTGTATGTCATTGCATTCAGGTTCATGGTTAGTTTCAATCGATTGAAGATTGATTCAGATTATAACAACAAATATAATTCATTACAGGTATAACGCTTTGCTGTTTCGTGTTAAACGTTCAGACACAGTATTATTCTTCATATCGTTCACTGCATCAGGACAGACCGAACCCAGATTATATATATTACCAAAATCCTGCCGATTATCCAGTTTTACCACTTGCAGCCACAACTCCCAATGAACTGAATAAAAATTCACAAAGAATAGAATATCAAAATGAATCAACGAATAAGAAAAAACCGACGTCAAATACAGTGGAAATCCAAAAGAGTTTAGTATCAGAAGTAGGCTCGACTGTTGAGCAAGTACCTAACGATGATAAACGGCACAATTTAGTCAACAGACAAATATTGACATCAACGACACCTAATAGAGAGTCCACGCAACTATTTGGACATTTTTTGCAACGGATTTCACCAAACAGACAAACTGCACTTCAGACATCACAAGATAAAGAAAGGGTGCCTCAGAGAGCACAAGGCAGTCAAAATATACCTGAGCTATCATTATCTAGGCCATCAGTGGCTGTACCCCAAAATTCACTGGATAGACCAACTGGACCTCAGATTCAATCCAATCGTCCGCCTAGTACATCAACTATCCACTTCCCTACTGAAGAGGCCTTGGGTTTCAATAAATTATTGTACTCAGTGACAAATTTCGGAATTAATTTATTAAAGGTAAATAAATGGTTCTTCTTTGCAGGTTTTTCTGAACATTTGCTTAGCGTTTTGGAGTTCCAGAAGAAATTACCTTTCAATATTTCTTACACCGACTCTGTTCTAGATAATGTCGTTTACATAATTCATGACTGCAATCTATAGTAATATAAGAAAGCTGAAGAGTTTGTATGTTCGTTTGTTTGTTTAAACGTGCTAATCTCTAGAATTACCAATCTGGAAATGAAAAAAAATTTTTTACCTTTACTAGCCCAATTCTAGAAGAAGGTTATAGACTAATGAACATCTCGCTACGACCCTAGGATACCTAGAAGCCAAGCAAAAAGAAAAAAAGTCAGAAAGAACGCAAAGCGAAAAGGAAGTATTACCATGGGCGGGCCATGCGATGCGACGCGGTGGGTCGGGAGAGCAAGAAATTTCTTGCAGAAGAAGTCACCGGCAGAAGCTAGTATTTAATATAGCCAAAATGCATGTTTCTTTATTTTATTTCTTTCATTATTGTTCAATAATCTATTGCAGACTATCGATGCCGTGCATTCGGGCAATGTAGTGTTATCACCATTTTCCATCACCTCACTCCTGGGACTGCTGCAGCAAGGGTCATCGGGACAGACACTGGCACAGATCACAACCGCACTGAATATGTCGGCGGATACAACCGCACCAGTTTACGCCCAGCTTTATAAGGAAGTTCGAGTAAGTCTTGTGGTGTCAAATTAGCTCGATTTTAAGAATATAATGAGAATTCAGAATATATGTAATTAAAACTATTATTATTATTAGTAGCTTGCGTGAAAATAGAGAAAACGAATTTTCCCAGATATGATACCTAGCTAGATCGATTTTTTGCCCCTATAAACCCCTATATTGCAACTTTTAGTCATTTTCGAGAACGTGGTTACAAAATATATAAATAATCATAATATATTTGTAATCACTGCATATTCAGCTGCATCCAGTTAGACTGGAAGCCGACCTCAACATATATTGGGAAAAGGCTACGCAGATTGATATAGGTACATATACAAATATTGCTCATTTAATAGTATAGCATACAAAATTTGGCACTCAAACATAAAGTAACTGGCGAAATATGGGTGTACTGTATGCACCTCTGCATAATCCTTCGGGAATTATAGGCGTGATGTTATATTATGTTTATGAAATTGTTATACAGACAAATTTACGGTGATACAATGCCACAATAAGTGTATTAGAAGGTTAAAGGATATTCAAATTCAATTCATAAATTTGGTTGTATTGTCTATAACCTACTATTATAAACAGTAGGTGCTCAGTTGATACAAAATTGTATTATATTTTTACCACCTTCCATGAAAGAGTTACAACTGTTCTTACTGTCCTTGATAATTATCCTTACTATACTCTACAGTAATTTTTATTTTCCAGGCTCGCAATTCTCACAATATTCTGAAAGTAGCAAATAACTTGTTCCTATCAGATGATTTTGCTATCAATAAAGACTTCAGGAACGTTGCCATAAACAGCTTTAACAGCGAAGTCACGCCTCTTTCCTTTCAAAAAGCTGGGGAAGCTGCACGCCAGATCAACAGCTGGGTAGCGCTCAAAACTGATAACCAGATTCCAAACCTTATCGCATCAGGTAAATATGTGTTGACAGCTTTAGGATTTGAGATCTTCTCTCTTATCAGAAAGAACTAGTTATAATATTTAGAAATTGCTCATCGCAAGTTATTAATATGTTAGCCAGTTTGCAAGGTGCTAGTGAAGCTGATTTTGTTTAAATATATCATAGTGATGCATGCTAGTTCTAAGGTCCATCTCCATTTAGAATTTATATTTGTCGATTCGATCGATTGTTTTTCTTTGTCACACATCATTCTCCTGTCCTTATCCCAATCTATTTGGGGTCAGCGCAACATGTCCCTTTTTTCCATACTTCTCTATTAGTCGTCATTTCGGTAGTCACCCCCGTTCTAGCCATGTCATCTTTCACACAGTCCATTCATCGTTTCTTTGGTCTTCTTGTACTTTTATGGCCATCGGCATTCATACTCAAAACTGTCCTCACGACATTTTACTCATTCCTCCGCATCACATGTCCATAACATGACAACCGAGATCCGCATAACTTTTCAGTCACCGGTGCCACTTTCAAACTTCCTTTGTCACACAGGAAACCTAAAACCAAACAAAAAGATTCTGCATAAATTATATGTGAGATCTTTTTCTTTAAAGAACCCAGTCAGATTGCTTACGTTATTGGGTTTTTTGATGTAGGTATAGGTATATTCTCAAATGTCAATCTCAAAATTAACGTTGTATCCCCTTAAGATAAGTGCAATGATGGAAACACCTCGTTATGACGCACTTGAACCAGTTATGTTACGAGTTTTACATTCATATCTATATTTAAACTGCCCTAGCTTCTTTACAAATGCACCTGTCCATTGTAGAATACGCAGCGTTTTTGTAAATTTAAATTCCTAAATGGTAGTGCTGGATTTTAAAGTCAATGCTGGATGTTATTGTAATAATAATACTTCAAATTTACCTATCATCATCTTATTCTTATCGTGATCTTATCTTCTTCTTATCTCATTCAGGTAATTTAAAATTAATTAACATACCTACTTATCAAACACAACAACACTTGGAAGGGTACAATAATACTAAGCAACTTAATTTTATATTTTGTAAATAAATATCAAGTAATATTTACATACATGAATATGAATCACTTCATTATGAAGTCGAATCAGAAACAACTGTTATTAATATTCAAACGAAAAAGCGGATTTTACAATTTTAATATTTCTTAACAAAAACATTTTTTATGTTTTCAGATGCTCTCGATTACACGACGCAAATGGTCCTTGTAAATACCATTTACTTCAAGGGTCTGTGGGATGTGCCATTCAGGGCTGAATCAACTATGCCTAAGGACTTCCACCTTAGTAATGGTCAAACAAAAATTGCTCAATTCATGCGAATGCGCCGGTTCGCCAAGACCGGTATGGATAAGACTACTAATGCCAAAGTTATTGTGCTGCCTTTTGAGGTGAGTGGAGACGGTTTTATGAAACTAAGGATTTTGTAGTGAATGTCTGCATAGCAGCGAGAAATGTAGAATCATGCCATCATCTAGCCTAGCCTTTTCTTAACTATATTGGGGTTGGCTTCCAGTCTAACCGTATGCAGCTGAATATCAGTATTTTACAGGAGCGACCAGCTATCTGACCTCCTCAAACCAGTTACTGGGTAATACGATACCCTTTGGTAAGGCTGGTTGTCAGACTTTCGGGCTTCCGACTACCCGTAACGACTGTCAAAGATCCACGAATGGTATACAAAGATGGTCACCTATACACGGACTAACGCTGCAAGCGTAGTTTAATCTGATCGACAGACCCGTGTGGCTGTTATTACTTAGCCACAAGCTCCTGAAATGAAGAATCATGTGATATAACAAAAGTCATCACAGTAGTTAAATGGATGATGTTTTGCTATTTTACTGAAAACATGTCGTCCAATGAAGTCCAATTTTATTATTAATCGAAAGTTGTACTCCAATACTGAGCCTCACTACTTACTGTTTGCATCTTGCTTGCATCACATTAACACTAAACATTAATAAAACATAATTCTGTCTCAGACATCTTCAAATGATTGACAGAATCAGAACTATGTTTTAAATTCGTTTAGCGATATTGTGATTTGTGGTGCAAATGGGGCTTAATATCTCAGACGTTAAAAGTACCAAACAATATTACCTATTACATGACCTAATAAATTATCTTTTATTTTTAATTTCCAGTACGACGAGTACTACCTGATGGTGGTCCTACCCAATGAGTTAGTGGGCATGAGGCGTACACTAGCATCACTGACTGATGCCAGACTGCTGAGTTACCTCAGCTTCCCAGCTTTGGAGACGGATCTTGAGTTGCCCAAGTTTACCATAAAAGCTGACACAGATTTGACGGTTGTTTTGCAAAGTGTAAGTGCTCATTTAACGATACAAATCCATAAATTACACATGCAACTCATTCAAGTGACTACACACACACAATTCGGAAGCGAACTCATCCTAACTAATATTATGAATACGAAAGTGCATGCGCATTTACGCATTCCTATTGTTACACTTTCACGCTAAAACGGCTGAACGGATTTGAGTGAAATTTGGCAAATGGGTAGACCATGACCTGGGTTAGGATATAGAATACTTTTTATCTCGGTGATACGTTGCATGCATACAAAATGGTATTCTGTTCACGACACTGTGTGCACAATTTCTGAGCAGTAACTAGTCAGCTAGTAAGCTTTGCACGAATTCTCGATACTATTTTCTTTTTATCCCGGTAGTACGTTTCCGTGGGATAATTTCCGACCTCCACCGAAGAAGCGGACAAAAGCTAGTTTTCTTATAAAGTAAACTATCATAGAATTATTTTACACCTAGATATAATTGCCGGCACGAGATGTGAGCACAAATTCCACCTTAAGTTTAACTGCCCTCGTTACGGGGTGCTCTTGTATTCTGTTTTCTATCTGTATATAAATCTCCTATTGATTTAATTGCCGCCCGTGGCAACCTGCCGTGATAGGAAATAAGATTCGATATGTTTAAGAGTAGAGTTTGTGCTCACGACTCGTGCATATCATGTATATCATCCTCTAAGAAAATAGTAATTATGTTTAGAGCTACATACAGGTCCACCCTTATTGAAATCCCAGTTGGCCAGTAACAGCTTAGGTCCCTGTGATCCTTGTTTAGTTAGCTGTACCTATATGCGGATGACGATGTATAGGAGACTGTCACGGATTTCTAATGCACCAAAAGATTTTTTATTTTTACCGTTTTATTTTATGTCCAACACTTAATAAAATATATAGAGATACAATCAATCTGCCTAGCCTTTTCCCAACTATGTTGGGGTCGGCTTCCAGTCTAACCGGATGCAGCTGAATACCAGTATTTTACATGGAGCGACTGCCTATCTGACGTCCACAACCCAGTAACTGGGTAATACGATACCTCTTGGTAAGACTGGTTGTCAGACTTTCGGGCTTCTGACGACCCGTAACGACTGTCAAAGATCCACGAATGACAGCCGGGACCAACGGCTTAACGTGCTTTCCGAGGCACGGAGGAGTCTCGGTATGAAGAGATGGTCACCCATCCACTGACCAACCCCGGCAAGCGTAGCTTAACCTGATGGATCGACCCGTACGGCTGTAATTACTTAGCCACGAGCTCCTCGTAGAGAATATAAAGATATATAGAGATACAAATTAATTAAATTTTAGGGTACAAAGGTACTGCTTATTTCTTATGAAATTTCTTCCAGCAGACTTGCGAAAGGAAGAAGAAATGTAGACAAATATTATGGTGGTTCAAAAAAATTTAATCTACAGTATGTGCGAAGTAAGCTACATACTGTAGATTACTGTAGATTTCGTAGGATGTTTGATACATGATTTAAATCTTTATATATATCTCCAAAACGTTAACATAAGACAGTTATTGCAGTGGTTTTGATAAAAAAAAATCCGGTCCGTGACACAAACGACCTTTTGCGTAACGAACAAGTTCATTATTTTGAACGTTTTCCTTATAAGTGTTGAAACAGGCGTCGCCGTTTAGAGTTTTAAGATAAAATTATATTTTAGTTATTTCACCCTTTTAAAGCAAAATCGTACATTGATGGTTTAGTTTTGTAAAATTGGAAGCTCACCACAAATAATTCAGCATTTTTTCATTGAGTCATTGGTCTAGTAGTGATAAAAAAATGTACCACACAATAATGTAGCCCACCCATCCATCCATTAGTCCATCTTTTTCTAAAACCTGCACATTCCTGCACTACACTACTCGCGAAGTTGATCGAAGTTAAGCGAATACGAAAGTGTACACTTGGACTTTTAATCGTATTCAGTAACTTGACAGTTCGAAGCTAAATAATTTTATTTTTAAATTACTTATCGTTTATAATATGGTATATAAACGTATATAACGTGTTTCCATTAAAACTATAAGCACTAAGCACATCAAGGTAGTTTCGCTAATTCTTTTTTTCACCTCATTTCCTTTTTATTGTCAGGAACTTATCACTTCAACTGTCAAGTTATTGAATACGATTAAAAGTCCAAGTATAGAAGGGCACTTCGGTTTGCTTCCTGCAACCTTGGCTCGCCTGGGGCGTCTTCCGTTCGTTGTCGGTTTTTGCGTCCGGGTTCAAAGGACTCGAAGCGTCCTGTAGGACGCTACTACTCACGTACAGATACGTCTACGTATAGTCACGTACTTCGGTCTTCGGTCAATTTCGACCAGCACCCTAATTGCGTAACACAGTGATTAATAGGGATCGGTTTCAGTTGATAGTTCAACAACATTCATTGCGTTATTTAAGTTGTCGAGCAGACAAATTTTTCGAACATAATGAAGCAATGGATAAGGAATTTGCTTCAAAATGATCCAGATTCCGATTGATACGCAATTAGGGTGCTGTACCTATTTCGTCGAAGCAACTACGCGAGTAGACCTTACGTACTTATCAGAGAAATACTGACATAACATAATGAATTATTCTCTTTTCAGATGGGTGTCACAAACATGTTCCGTCGTGAATATTCCGAGCTCGGTGGGGTTGGAGGATACGGAGCCCACTCGCCGACCATATCTTCAGCAGTCCACTCTGCAACGTTGTCTATCGACGAAAACGGAGGTACTGCAGCCGCTGCCACATCCTTCGCAGCAGTAGCACTGTCATACGACGAAGCTGACGTAGAGTTCAAAGTGGACCGACCGTTCATTGCCATCTTGTGGGACAATAGGAGCTCTCTTCCCCTATTTATGGCGAAAATTGAGGATCCCCAACAGTAGAAATGATGTGATAGATAAGAAAATGAATGAAATAATGGAATGAATGAATGAATGAATGGTGTGAGTGTTATAGTTTTGTAATTTATTATAATACTCACTGCTTAGGTTTAAGAAAATTGTAACTAGATTATAAAAAAAATCGTAATGCGATTTGTAATATTTATTTATATTAAACAGAATTGGTTCTAGTCTAATTTGTTCTTAGTCTACAATTATATATTAGGTATATAGTCTATTTCTTTTTCTTGAACATGTTCATGAACCAATCGTCGGCGAATATCCTAAGTCTTCCTTCGTAGAAGGATTCAATTTCTTGGAGAGGTTTTCCTACAGTTGGGTAAATCTTCGAGCGTTTCAACCGCCGTCATTACCCTCCCCCAAAAGTTGATGAAAGATAATATATTTAATGAAATATTTCAGCAATTCCCAGAATCTGCTCAAGAACCAGAATCTGAGAATTCCTGAAATATTTAATTAAATATATGATTTTTCATGAACTTTTGGGGGAGGGTAATGACGGCGGCGGTTGAAACGCTCGAAGATTTACCCAGTTTCGGGCAGTTTCGGGAAGTAAAGGTAGATGGTGCCGAGGTAAGCGAAGGCAGCGTACGTGGCGAAGGCACCGGTCAGTCTGAAGTGAGTCTCCAAGTCAATAAGGGTCTTATCATCTGCGTAAGAGAATATGAGCCCACCGTGAATATTCATATTACATAAATTATTAATATAAATAAGAAACATGGTCGGGCTAAGGACATTGCCCTGCCCTACACCGTAAGTAATAGTTACTTCAGAGCTAGTGAAATTCCCGATTCAAACTGATTGCTTGCGGTTGCTCCAGGTAAGATTTCAGAAATTCAAGAGGAGGTCCCCTTATGCCAATACTTTCTAGCCTACGTAAAAGTATGGGGACAGACAACGTATAATGGACGCACGTTACGGCCCGACAAACACTTAATGCAGCTAGAAGAAGAACTCGGAAAAATAAGGTGGCACATTCTTGGGTTAATCGAAGTCCGAACAGTGGGGGAGGACAAATAACCATTGAATCTTGACGGATAGGACGAAACGATAAGAGTTCCCTTCCTATGTGCCGTTTATGTACCAAAAACAGACGAATTGAAAACTTCTTCCTTTTTGAATTCGGTTTGCTTCAAACAATCTCGTCTCGACCTGTAGAGAGAAATTCAGAACCAAATATTCCTAGACCCCTGAGACTTTTTTTTTGTGGATGGGAAATCATTTTTTTTTTTTTTTTTTGAGGGTGGGAAATCATCAAATAACTTCTCCCGCTCTGGGTGGAGCGGGAGGGCGTGTCAGACTTTTACTGACTAAAACCCACCCGTGTTCCTTCAGTTGCCTATGCCAGGGCCGCGGTAACCCTTTCAGACAACCCGCGACCCCAGCGGCGTCGGCCCTATTGGGCCCCGTCACTTGCTGACATCTCTTTGAGGCGCGCGTGGAACACAACGCGCCGTCGACTCGGGCCTGGTCCTTACCGGACGGCGAGCTACCCGCTGCTCACCGTCCGCAGGCCCGCGCCTACGGTGGCCGGAAATCGCCCCGCGATTCCCGCCGCCCAGGGCGTCTCCTGCGGCGACTGAGGGCGTGAGGCTGCCTCTCCCTCACGCGTTCCGCCTCCTCCTTCGCGAGCATCACTGCTTCGCAGAAGGAGGTGACGGCCTCCCATGCACTCTCGCTCCGCACCATGGCCTGGAGCAGGCTCGGACGCGAGAGATCGCCGCCGCCGATCGCCTCCGTGAGAACACGGCGGTGCTCTGCCCAAGCCGGGCAGACCTCCACTGTATGCTCCACCGTGTCCTCCGGGCGATCCACACAGTGGAAACGCCCGGGCGTTTCCTCCCGCCTTATGCGAAACAGGAACCTCCCGAAACAACCGTGTCCGGTGAGGACCTGCGTCAGGCGGAAGGTGAGGACGCCGTGGCGCCTCTCTAGCCACTCCTCAAAGAGGGGACTTATCGCCGCTATTGTGGCGTGCCCAGCGCTGGGTTGCGACAGTCGCGCTCTCCATGCCGCCATGAGATCCCGCCGGAGCTCTGTCCGCTGTACCGTGATTTCTCGCGGCAGCGGAGTTACGCCCCGGCGTTTCGCCTCCTCGCGCCACTCCCACACGTGCGCGAGGACCTTTGCCTCCAGATCCCACGGCGGCAATCCGGCAAGGAGGCTCGCCGCCTCCCGGGAGACCGTGCGGTATCCCCGGACTAGCCGGATGGCCATGACCCTCTGGGACGCGTTCAACCTGCCGGCTGGTCCCAGCCTTAGGGAACGCGCCCACACCGGTGCTCCGTAAAGGGCCATGGACCGCACGACCCCCGCGTAGAGCCTCCGGCAGGAGGCGTTTGGACCCCCCAGATTGGGCAGGAGCCGCCTCAAGGCAGCCCCAGCCCGTGCCAGTCTGGGAGCCAAACGTCGAAAGTGCTCCACGAAGTTCCACCGGCTGTCGAGGACGAGTCCCAGGTACTTCATCGTCGACCCGACTCCGATGTGAACCCCTCCCACCGTTATTTCGGAACCCGACGGTGGCGCATTCCGAGGACCATGAAAACACATGGCCTCGGACTTGTGCAAGGCCACCTCGAGTCCCAACTGCCGGATCCTCTCCACGACTATCGCAACCCCGCGTGTCGCTAAGTCCGCCGCCGCCTGGTGCGACCTCCCTTGCGCCAGGACCAGCGTGTCGTCAGCGTAACATACTACGCTGACGCCGCCAGGGAGGTCGGCGCGCAGCACCCAGTCGTAGCCGATGTCCCACAAATGCGGCCCCAAGACCGATCCCTGTGGGACACCGCACGACATCTCTCGCCGGTTCCACTCTCCCTGATGACCGGGGTAGATGACGGCCCTGTCCGTCAGATAGGCCTCGACCACTCGACAGAGGTAGGTCGGCATCCGGTGATACCGCAATGCCTCCCTGATGCAACTCCAGGGCAGGGTATTAAAGGCGTTGGCGATGTCTAGGGACACCGCCAAGACGACCCCACCCCGGGCCACTGCATCCCCCGTCGTGAGGGCTCGCACGCGCATGATGGCGTCCACCGTAGAGCGCCCCTTGCGGAAACCAAACTGGGTCTCCGCCAAATCCGGCCCCTCCTGCACCAGCCACCCGACGAGGCGGTCTGCAATTACTCTTTCAAAGAGCTTGCCCACCTCGTCGAGCAGCACGATGGGCCGGTAAGCGGACGGAGAGTCCGCAGGGCGCCCCGGCTTCTTAATGAGGACCAGTTTCCCCGTCTTCCAGCGAAATGGGAACTGGCCCCTCTCCAAGCATGCGCTTAGGAGCCCCCCTAGTCGAGGCCCGAGAGCCATCAAATAACTTCTCCCGCTCTGGGTGGAGCGGAAGGGCGTGTCAGACTTTTACTGACTAAAACCCACCCCCGTGTTCCTTCAGTTGCCTATGCCAGGGCCGCGGTATCTCCTGTGGTATCTCTTTCGAACAACCCGCGACCCCGGCGGCGCTCGCGACCCCTGGGCCCGGACCTGTCCAGAGACCAGAATAGCATCATGCATGCATCAAATGCATCTATTAAGTAGTTACATACAACGTTCGGTTGTGTGGTCGCGACACTTCGGGCAGTTTAAACAGTTGTCTCGATTTGGGACAAAGGTATGCCCTAGAGTCAAAGTAACCCGCCCGCGTATATAGAAATGCTAATTCAGTACGTCCCCTCAGGCGGAGACTAATACCTAGAGTTAGCGCATTTCCAGGCGTTAAACACACGTAAATGCTAGTATTCAGTAGCATCTACGCGGAATTAGCATTTACTAGCATTTACGTGTGTTTAACGCCTGGAAATGACTCTATCGCCTCCGCCTGAGGGGACGTACTGAAGTAGCATTTCTATCTACGCAACCCGCCCTTACGGTATTTGAAAAAAAAAATGAGATAAAACTACAAATAAGTATAAATTAGTTTGTTCAGACAAAAAAATAAGTAGTTTGAAAGTGATAACTTTTGTATGTTTTGGGTTCCTGAATTTATTTCTTATAGTATTTTACAACAATACTTAAATATTATCACCTAGGATTGATGTGTGCGCATTCTAGTTTAACATACATTTTTTTCATAACTTTTTTGCACTATTTGAAAACGTAATAACAGATTTAAAAGTCACTAAAATCAATGGGAGTCATTATATTTCTACCAGTCCTACCACAACCCGCGTTAAGGAGCTTCGTTCCAAAAAAATTATCACATAACCGCTTTTGCACATCGTTAGTGGGCGTTCACATAATGGCGCTGTCATTATGATAAAATTTAAGCTCAAACGTTGGGATCACACGTCAACATCCCAATGTTCATAGGTACGGTTAAAAACAAATGCAGTAAATGTATGAAACTGCCGAATGATCCCAAAATTACACAATAAAATATCGTACCACCGTGTAAACGGGCCTTACAATCCTAACTAATATTATTATAAATGAGAAAGTGAGTTTGTTTTGCGCTTTCATGCTTAAAGCTTAAACAGTTGAACGGATTTGGAGGAAATTTGGCACATGGGTAGAACATGACTTGGATTAGGACATAGGATACTTTTATACCATTAGTACGTCCATGTGGGATTATTTCCGACCTCCACACGGGTGAAACCGTGGGCAAAAGCTAAAAAAAAAGAACCGGCCATCACGCACAATGAAGGGATACGCAGTTAGGATAGATTTCTCCCAAAACAAACTTAACATCGTAGTTAAAAAAAACTCGCTTTCGCATTTATTAATATTAGTTACAATTAGAGAAGTATAAATAGTCTATTTCTTTTTCTTGAACATATTTATGAACCAATCGTCGGCAAATATCCTAAGTCTTCCTTCGTAGAAGGATTCAATTTCTTGGAGAGGTTTTCCTTCAGTTTCGGGCATGAAGAAGTAAAGGTAGATGGTGCCGAGGTAAGCGAAGGCAGCGTACGTGGCGAAGGCACCGGTCAGTCTGAATTGAGTCTCCAAGTCAATAAGGGTCTTGGCACCGATAAAAGTGACCACGTAGTTCCAGGCAGCTCCAGTACCTTGAGCTGAGGCTCGACTCCTGATAAAGGAAATTTAATGTTAATTATTCAACTCTACCCAGTATAGCATTCAATAAACTCATTTAAATAGAAAGGCTCACCTAAAAGGAAATACCTCTCCTAGAATAACCCAGGACACATTAAACCCAGTGAAAATAGTAAGAAGATAGAAGAATATCAAAGGAACTACGCTTTTCTCCTTAGGGAATGTCTTAGGATTGTATGAGAACACATTTTTGTCCAGATGTGTTTCAGCATAGACGCTGAGGGCAGTGCAGCAGACGGCTGTTCCAAGCATAGCTGTGATGCCTATTTTGCGCTTGCCCAAGGATTTTATGATGCCAATTACGACGATGCTCGCTATTAGTGTTATTACGCCTACCATTACCTGAAATATTATAGAAAGAAATATAGATATTCATTTGTTTTTAGAAATACAAATAAAAATGAGAAATAACTACTTCTAGTATTTTGAGCAGTAGAACTACTAGACTGAAAGTTAGAAGTCGTTTGATAGAAAAACATCACGATGAAACAGAGTGATTCGGTTCTTTGCAAAAGTAATAGGTGGCATAAAATTGTTCTCATTTTACTAAGTTGAACAACATGAAACATAAATCTGCTTGCATATTTATTGCAGTTGGATCTTACAATTTATGAGGAACATAAAGGATTTTAAATAAGCATGGAAACAAATTATCACAGATAACTGACACACATTGTAACTTGTAACGAAGTCATGTATGTGGAGAGCTGTGTAATAAGTAATGACCATAATTAGAGGCAGATGTATTCAAGACTGATGACAATAGAATAGCGATACGTCACATCATAATTGTGACAGACTTTTGTGAATCTAATTAGCAGTTTTTCGCATATTTGGTAAAAATGCAGAACGATGATGTTCACACGACTGTTTTTAACAACGAAACAGTTGTTGATAAGGACAATAATAAAAACAGAAATGCTTACCACAATATTCTTGCTGTCATCGGCCATTCCGAATGCAGAACAAACGTTGACCATGTTCGGTTTGACCGGGGTTAAGCCGCTCATGACAAGGAAGGTGAAGTATAACATGGTGAGAGCCAATGGCCTCAGGGTCTCCTTGCACAGCATCACTATGTTGAACTTTACGAAGAATCTACAAAAGTTTTCATGTATTATATTTTTATTTTAAAGATTTATAAATTTTAGCTTATAAAAACCTTAACAAGTAGATATTCAAGATTTATTGCAAGAAGAGGAAATATTTAGGGTTCACAATTTATGTTCCTTTAATTAGAGTAGACATGATTTGACATTTGACGACACGGTTGGCGCAGTGGTTGAGCGATTGACTGCTGCGCAGCATGTCGCGGGTTCGATTCCCGCACGGAACAAATATTTGTACGGCCTACAAGTATTTGTTCCGAGTCTGGGTGTTTTTCTATCTATAATAATGTATGTATTTACAAAAAAAAAATGTATATAAGTAGTTTATCAGCCATCTCGTTACCATAACACAAGCATTAGGTTGCTTAGCTTGGGACTAGATGGCGTTGTGTGAAATGTCCAAGGATATTTATTATTATTTATTTATTTATTATTTATGATGTAAGTTATTAAGAGAGTCGATGTCGATTTAAACTTAATCAACACGGCTTTAAGAACAAGTCTTTTCTAAGTTTCACTAAGATAGCTAGATAGATAAAATAGGTACACCATAAATATTACGGGTATAAATACAAGGGGTGACACAATGGGCGGTCTTATCGCTGAAAGCGATCTTTTAAAAACTACCTTTGGATGGATTATGGGAGAAAGGAGAGACAATACTGCAGGTAGTCTATGGTGTACCATTTACACCAGGATGAAATTGAATTCATAGGATGCTTTTAAGGAGTCATTGTACTCATCATTATGAACAACTTTTATTGTGGGACCAAACCAAAAATCGCGAAAAATAATCAGCTGTTCCCTGCATTTATGTACGCGTAACACATCAAAATGTAGGGAACAGCTGATTGTCAGGTTCAGTCTGTCGTTTGGGCTATTGAGACTGACTGAATAATATTTACCTCTTAAACACATTCATTTTATAATGATCACACTCAGATTCCTCTCGTTTCTCCTTCCAGCAGATAGCACAGCCGTCCAAACTCTTAGAGTACACCACCAGTTTGTCAAACTCATCTTTTACATTATCTGCTGTGGTCCATCCGCGAAGGTAACATAGTGACTTTAGGGCGTCCTTCTCTCGACCTTGAGATAGTAACCATACTGGTGTATCAGGCACCTAAAAAAGAACATTGAACGATTTGCTGATTTAAAAGCTTATTGAAGGTCAATTCTAAAATTATGGATATCTAGTTTATTTTCTATGTATTAAATGTTTAAGATTGATCATTATAATCATCATCAGCCTACCAGTAGTGCACTGCTGGACATAGGTCTCTCCTATAGCACGCCATTCAACTCGATTCTCGCCAACTCTCATCCAGCTGCTACCAGCCACCCTGCGATGATCGTCACTCCACCTAGCCTGAGGGTGATTGATGGCGTTGACGTTGACTTTGACTTTGATATCAGTTCTACGGCAAATATGGCCGGCCCATTGCCACTTCAGCTTGCTTATTCTGTTCTCTATTACCTCGTTCCAGATTTGTAATCCGTAAGTCATAACAGGCAGAACGCACTGATTGAAGACTTTAGATTAATATACGTTTTAACTAGATTTGATCAAAATTAGACTTTCAACAACTAAACTAACCGTCTAGTATAAAGCCTATTAATAACAAGATTGTATAACAATGCATCCTAAGTAAGTATATGAAACAGAGATTGTTTCCAATATGGATTATTTTGCGACAATAATCAGACTACATAGACTCCTTCATGTCATTGGGCCTTTTACCATTCCACTCCAGATTTTCTTAATTGTGTTGACAATCATTGGGCTGTTTGCAATTTGTACTATTAATATGATACTATGTCTGAATACTTACAGCGCCAAATAGCACGAGAAGCATAGAAGTGAAGGGTATGGAGATACAGATGATGGCAGCGATACGCCATGTGACCACGGAGCCGAGGAAGTACATCGCAAATACACCGATGGATAGGAATAACTGGGTGATGGTGCATAATGCTCCGCGTATTGATGGCTCACTGAAACGTAAAGATACAACATAAATTGTTGCAGTTTTGTAAATCTCTTCATTTATGGGTACAGCGTCACACAATTCGCAAATTAACATATATTGCATTGATTTAGCAATTATTACTCAAGGTTGTACTTATTGAGTTTACGAGAGTTTCTCTGTGCTTTCGACAGTTCGATTCCAAACTTCCGATTCGAAGTTCAATTGAATTTTGAATGAATTGCCCTTAAAAATAACTTGAGATTTAAATTCAGTTCCTCTATTTACCTAATTTCTCCAACATAAGAGTTTATAGGTGCTTCCATGATCCCTGTACCGAGTCCCAGCAGTGCGTTCCCAATAAACAATGTAGGAACGTTCCACGCGAAGTACATGAGGATCCAGGCTATCACATGGGGAAGGTTGACTAGGAATGTTGCTTTTTTTCTACCAACGTAGTCCACAAATGGCCCAGATACTAGAGCTCCGAACGGCTGTGTCAGAAATGAAAGACTGCCTGTAATTAAAATATTGTGGGCTAGTTTATTGCTTCAGATTCAGATCACAAGTTTTTTAACTAATTCTTGTCAGGTTATGTTGGAATTTACCATATTAAAAGCACTTGTCCACCACGAGTATCATTAAAAAAATAGTAGATAAGTAACAGAAAAACTACTGATAATTAAATTTTGGCGAAACTTTAGGAACTGCGAAAGACTGAGTTTCTCATAATGTAAAATTTACAAAGAACACTCTCCGAGATGAGCAGACTTCATTGTGTTAGCAGGTTGGTACTTACCAAACCATGAAGCTTCAGTGTCTGTGAATGAGAGACCCCCTGGGGCGTTCAGTAGGTCTGGTATCACTATGGTGGCGAAGCTGATAGCCATACCCAAATCCATGAGAAGCAGGTTCGGTGCCATACTTGCTAATAGCTGTAACAATGTTTAATAAAAACATTAGAGCAGTGTCAAGTCAATTACTTTAAAAAGAGTAACCGTGTAGTTTAATGCCGTCTCTTCTCCATACGAAACGACCAAGTGAAACTGTGCACCTAGCTTCTGAGTCTGACGTTTCATAAGTACCCATGTATGTTTGAATTGAATAAATCCTTTACTGCCTAATATTACCACTAGTAGGAGAGGAAAAGATCGGCGTTAAAAATCCACCATAAGAGTGTAGACTGATGAAGGTGCAGTAACATTGTATGGAAGAAGTTGTGGACTCCATGTAAAATATTGTTATTCAGCTGCATCCGGTTAGACTAAAAGCCGACTCCAATATAATAGGAACAGGCTTGGACGACGCTGATGACAGTTATACAAAACTACTTAGGTTCTGCTCGCGACTCCGTCTGCGTTAAATTTCTGGTCCCCCCGACTCACCCCGTCGCATCGCATCGCCTGCCTGTGCTATTACTTCGTATAAGCTTAGCGTTTTTTCAGAAATTTTTTTTTGCTCAGCTCCTGACGATCCTAGCTAAGGCTATTCATTACCTACGTAGCGAAATGAATAGCCTTAACCTTCCTCAATATGCTTCCTCAAGGATAGGGCTATCAAATACAAAAATATTTTTTCAAATCCTACTGGTAGTTCCGGAGATTAGCGCGTTCCAACAAACAAGCAAAAAAACTCTTCAGCTTTATTATTATCAGTGTCTTGAGGACCACCAGTCCCAATATGAGCATGTGTTCCTGAGTAGATCCGTATTAGGACCCGAAGAGAAAAAAGAACAGGTAGGTACATCTAAGACTGCGGTCTAAGACACTATACAGACATACACGATTCATGACACGGTTGGCGCAGTGGTTGAGCGATTGACTGCTGCGCAGCATGTCGCGGGTTCAATTCCCGCACGGAACAAATATTTGTACGGCCTACAAGTATTTGTTCCGGGTCTGGGTGTTTTTCTATCTATTTTCGCGATTCCAGGTTTGGTCCATAGTAAAAGTTGTTCATAATGATGAGTACGATGACCCCTTAAGAGATTATCCATTATTTACGGGACACCCTGTATAATATGTATGTATTTACAAAAAAAAAAATGTATATAAGTAGTTTATCAGCCCTCTCGTTACCATAACACAAGCATTAGGTTGCTTAGCTTGGGACTAGATGACGCTGTGTGAAATGTCCAAGGATATTATATTATTATGACGAAATAAATCCATATTATCTTCATGTACTTTTGCCCAAATATTAGGTAGCTCTGGGCGCTACTAGGTGAAGATGACCAATTAGCTGGCGTGTTCAGGTCAAGTACTTAGTGTGTCTACTAAATCAAATCAGGATGTGGAAAGGTAAAAAAAAATTAAGTACAACAAGTAAGAGATACCTACAAAACAGGAAAATTGCGTTTTCCATAAGGAAAGAGGAAAATAAAATATATTATTCTTGCTCAAGTAGTAAAGCAATAAGCAGAACAGGAAAACGCACCAATCTACAAATTGTTCTTACGTATGTATATATAGGCACCTAGACCTACAACTTTGGAGTCATTATTTTAATGCAGACGACTCAGCTACGGTTTACTCGTGCAAAACGATGGTGAAGTAAACCGAACGGTTAAGCGCAGGATTAACACTGGATGGATGAAATGGCAGCAGGTCACGGGAACAATCTGCGACTCCCGCATTCCCCTTAAAGTTAAGGGGAAGAGATATATAAAACAATGGTTAGACCTGCTGTCTTGTATGGATAGAATGATAGGCCACAAACGGGATACGGGGACGGGAAAGGAAGGGAGAATGCTAAGAGGGATGTGTGGTGAAGACACGAATGGATAGAATAAGAAATGAAGAAGAGAAAAAAAGATAAGATAAGATAAGAGGAAGTTTGAAAGTGGCACCGGGGTGACCGAAAAGTTGTGCGGAAATCGGTTGTCGGTATGTGATGCGGAGGAATGAGGAAAATGTCTTGAGGAAAGTTTTGAGTATGAATCTCGATGGTTATAAGAGTAGGGGAAGACCAAAGAAACGATGGATGGACTGTGTGAAAGATGACATGGCTAGAAAGGGGGTGACTACCGAGATGACGACTAATAGAGAAGTATGGAAAAAGGTCATGTTGCGCCGACCCCAAATAGATTGGGATAAGGGCAGGAGAATGATGACACAGCTACGAGATAATATCTTTTGTTACAAGAAGCAGCAACCAAACTACATAAGTAATATAAATAAAGGAAGAGACATAAACAGGAAAACAGATTATTTCACATACTCATATCTTTTGGTTCTTCCACTGATAACTGGTGTTTTTAAGGAACCTAACAATATGCCCCTGTATCCAACATAGCATTAGCAAAACATCACGCCTGTGTTCGCCGAATTGTTAAGTACACCCATCTAACCGGATGCAGCTGAATACCAGTATTTTACATGGAGCGACTGCCTATCTGATCTCCACAACCCAGTAACTACGTAATACGATACCCCTTGGTAAGACTGGTTGTCAGACTTTCGGGCTTCTAACGACCCTTATCGACTGTCAAAGAACCACAAATGATAGCCGGGACCTTAACGGGGGCTTAACGTGCTTTCCGAAGCACCGAGGAGTCTCGATATGTAAAGATGGTCACCCCACTGACCAAGCTCGGCAAGCGTAGCTTAAGGCGAAAGCGCCAGGGTAGCCCGCGAAATTCAAAATTTCTTACGTTTTTTGCAATTTGTAGGTCAGTGTGAGCTTGTTTGTTGATTAAAATATGATTCGCGGGCGTACCTAATATGGCTTTACGGTATATAATCATTAGAATCAGCAATACAACTCCATAAGTTAGCATTTACCTCAAAGCTCATGATTTCATGAAATCGCTAGATTTGAGGTAAATGCTAACTTATGGAGTTCTCGTAGCTACGGCCGCGAATCATATTTTAATCAACATACAAGCTCACACTGACCTACAAAATTGAAAAAAACGTAAGAAATTTTGAATTTCGCGGGCTACCCTGGCGCATCAACCTTAACCTTATGGATCGACCCGTGCATAAATCTTATTTTACATTCTCCATTCATTGGTAAAAACTACCTACACGTCTACTCATTGTGGGTCTAAGTTAGCTTTTGCTGAATATTTGTGCAACGAAACTGAAATATTATGCGAATCTCCTTTATAATAAATGTATGTCACTATGCCAATACATACAGGGCCATTTGTAATATAATGTCGGTAATCCAGTAGGTCAAATTCAATTCAATTCAATTAATTTTATTTCAGATTCATTACAAGTACACACACAGTTATTGCAAATCATCCATACATTCAAATTACGACAAAATACTAAAACGAACACAAGAAACAGACATAGACACAAAACAATAGAAATAGGATAGAGGAGGCTTGGATTAGGACCGCACCACTCGCAGATGTAGTTTTGTCCAATGCTGCATGAAGGCGCAATCCACATCCATTCTCCCTGCAATAAGCTGCAGGACGCTGTTGGGGCTGCCCCGTATGCGGCGCATCAGAGACGCTATTCTTTTGCGCTGTATCGCTTGAAAGCCGTCGACTTGAGCGTCCGCAAACATACCTGATGCGCTACAAAAGCGTGGCAACCCCATCAACATCCTGAACGCATTATTGTACTGGACACAAATGACCCCTTCTGGCTGCTATGCAAATGTCAAACATTTTCGATTTTTTTATAAATTTTCTAAGTAGTACACAGCAGAAAGACAGCAGATATCTTAAAAAAAAGTCAAATTACTCGGAAATGGTTGACATTTCATAAGGGGTCATTTGCTTGCAAATAACCTCTCCCTTAATGGATTGCCGACATATTACCAACTAGCTGTGCCCCCCGACTTTGCGTGGCAGTCGTCACATTTTATTAAAACTCCCTCGTCCCCCTACCCGCCGCGTTTTATTGAATCGTCCGCCCACGCTATTACTTCGCTTTCGCTTAGCGTTCTTTCTGACTTTTTAGGGTTCCGTACCAAAATGGTAAAAAAGGAACCCTTATGGTCTCACTCAGTCTGTCTGTCTGTATGTCTGTCTGTCACAGCTGAATATCTCAAGAACTACTAATGCTATCAACTTGAAATTTGGAATAGTTTTATATGACGTTTACCCAACTATTTTGCAAATAAGAAAGAAATAAAAATATTTATATTTTTTTTGTAACAGGTGCTGAATTTTGAAGACCCTCTTCAAAATTCAAAGTGGGGCTACTAGGGCATGTGGGGTATCATATGAAAGAACACTCTTTGCACATTCTTAAACAATTTTTAATTTTTTTTTAGGCCGCACAGTTTTCGATTTTTGATGAAAAATGTAACAAAAAAATACCGTTACCCTTATCTCCGAAGTTTGCAAAGGGAAAATCTGAAATTATTGTATGTGATAGAAGTTTAAGTAAAGATTACAGGAAAAATAAAACGATGTCCTTAAATAGCACACTTTTTCAGAAATCGGAACGGAACCCTCGGTGCGCGAGTCCGACTCGCTCTTGACCAGTTTTTTCTTTTTGCTCGGCTTCTAAGGGTCGTAGCGTGATGTTCAATAGCCTATAACCATCTCCGAGAATTGGGTTACCAAATGCAAAAAGAATTTTAAAATCCGACTTTTTGTTCACAACTTCTTGGGTTTTATTTTTTTTACGTGGAACCCTAATCTTCTTTCCAAAATAAAAGTAGGTAAGTTACTCCTTATAATATCAGCTATCTGCCAGTGAAAGTCCCGTCAAAATCGGTTCAGCCGTTTCGGAGATTAGCCGGAACAAACAGACAGACAGAAAACTGTTAATTCCCCCCTTTTTTCCGAAACTACTGACCCTAAAATATTGAAAAAAATACAGAAAATAGTTCTTAATCTATAGATCACAGGAAAACTTATAGGAAGTCTACGGTCTTAACTTATCAAGGTAAATCTCTCAATATTGTGCGTGCAAACTTAAATTTGCAGTTGGAATGTATGGGAGAAAATGTTTTTCAAATATAGTTATAAAAAAATGCGATTACATCCATACATACGGGAGAACATATATGTTTATCAACTACAACGTTAAGTTTGTTCTTGGGATAAATTCACTCCAACTGCGGAAGGAACCCTTCATTGTGCGTGGTCCGACACGCACTTGTCCAGTTTTTTTTTTGTTTTATCACTAATTTGACCCAGTATAGATTATTTTGATCCTGTTACTATAAATGACGCTCAAATATGAAACCATCTGGAAAAAAACATTTAGCAATACTTTTACCTATGACGTAGGTACATGTGACTATTTATCGTAGACACGTAGTTAATTCAAGAATATACCTAAAACATTTTCTGGGTTTTTATGCCACATCAATCAGTCATTATCCTGATGACTGATCGATGTGCCATAAAAACCACGAGCTAAGCAATAACAGCCGCACGGTTCGATCCATCAGGTTAAGCTATGCTTGCCGGGGTTGGTCCGTGGATGGGTGGCCATCTTTACATACCGAGACTACTCCGTGTCTCGGAAAGCACGTTAAGCCGTTGGTCCCGGCTGTCATTCGTGGATCTTTGACTGTTGAGAGTTAAAACAGCGCTATTTGCACATTCTCAAACATTTTTTTTTCTTTTTTTAGGCAGCATAGTTTTCGACTTTTAATGAAAAATGTTTAAAAAAATACCGTACCTTATGTCCGAAGTTTGCATAGAGAAAAATCTGAAATTATTCTATGTGATAGATGTATATGTATAGATTACAGAAAAAATAAAACGATGTCTCATCAACAAAAATTACATATAAATAATGGTACGAAACCCTCGGTCCGCGAGCCTCGCTCTTGACCGGTTTATATAATTTAATTCGGGTATCAATGACCCATAACCTAAATACCTTACAGACTGTCATACATATTTATAAAAAACATAAAAATAAACTATTGTAAACTATTGTATCAATGACCCATAACCTAAATACCTTACAGACTGTCATACATATTTATAAAAAATCATAAAAATAAACTATTGTATACTATTGTATCAATGACCCATAACCTAAATACCTTACAGACTGTCATACATATTTATAAAAAACATAAAAATAAACTATTGTAAACTATTGTATCAATGACCCATAACCTAAATACCTTACAGACTGTCATACATATTTATAAAAAACATAAAAATAAACTATTGTAAACTATTGTATCAATGACCCATAACCTAAATACCTTACAGACTGTCATACATATTTATAAAAAACATAAAAATAAACTATTGTATACGAAGAGACGGCGTCGTATTGCGCTGCGTGGTGTGCGTATATTGATATACGTCACGTCTGCGGAGTTTCGCTAGCTAATGTAACGAGTTGAATGCCGTAATTACTGACACAATGAAAAAGCCATTGTGTCTCGCGTGGATCCACGATCCACGTTCCGGCGGCATACGAAGGGTTAATCTATAATGATGATACCCTGTATGAATCATCATTGAATAATTGAGTACCGGCTTCACTTTCATTGACACTATCAACAAACGCCCAACGACCGCCACGACGCGCGCGTCCTTCACTAATTCCCACGCCTGTACGCACACACACCCACCCACATACACACACACCCTCACACACGCACACACACCCCCACTCACGCACACACACCCCCACTCACGCACACACACAACTACACAAACACTACGCTCTTCCACCACTCCACTAAGTAATAAGTTTTTGTTTTTGTTTTCTTTTTTTTTCATTATTATCTTTTTTATTTTCAAGTTTAATATACTACTATTCCATTACATTACTTACTGTTACTTGTCCGGCTGTGCTGTGTCACATACAACGATCGGCAATTCAATCTGTTTTCACTAATTATTGGGCCACCAAGATACAGGCTGTGCCTAGTTTGGGGCCCACGGCTATTTCTTATGTTGTATAACTTGTGTTTGTGTAAATTAATTATTCTATTCTAAACAGTGCGTAAAACATTTTACGGAAATCGTCGAAAAAAAAAAACGGTACGGAAGAATCTTTTTTTGATTACTCTCTTAGTTGAACCAAGACGACCTTATCAACTGTTTTTACTCTCCCTGATTGTAATGTAAGAAGTACTTACTTTAGTAGCGTTAGTGGTAAGGTACTTACGTTATACTAGGATTTTTTTAGAGTTCAATTACTAATTTTATTAGAAGTGGGAATGTTTTAGTCTAAATCCACATTTTTGTTACAAAAGAGTTGTTTCAACTTTGTTCTTGACAATGTCTTTCAAAATGACTAAAATCTCCTCAGTTTTCTGAAACGTGACATAAATGTGACAACGTGACTACACTGAAAAATCCATTTACAATCCGCCCATACCTACTTAAAGCATTGTCTTTGAAATTAGATGCGGTTTAAGTCAAGGCCAGGGTTAAAGACCATAGATGTAGCTATTTGCAACAACAGGCACAACCCATGTAAGATTATCTCATCCTGTGGTCGCAGCATTGATTTACAAAAAAGGAAGATAAGGTACGCGCTCCTCGACGTGGACTGCATAAATTAGGCCCACGGGCCTAACTGCCCTTAGTCACAATCGAACTGGCGTTTATTCAGCACATGTGTAGCACGTTAAGTAAAATTACCGTAATTGTCTAAATAAGCTGCAACAATCCTTCCTGTGTTTTCAAAATGTGAACAAATAGTTCAAAAACCAAAAACAAGTTCCACGGATTACTTTTAAATCATAATTTTTTTTTTTAATTCTGCTGATTAATATTGCTGCTAGATTTGTAGAAAGGGATAGAAGTGACCGAGAAAGAAGTAGGAGCCCCGTCAGGCGTGGCTCCGTCGTCTATGGCTTTTATTGCTTGAAAACAAATTAAGAACTGCCACGTGATCTTCCCCACCCTTACCACCACTATCTCCCACTATCCCTACTATCCACTCCCACTATCTCACCAGTCCCGAAGGAAACTTTCGCAATTTTTTCTCGGCACTTAATTAAGGTTTTGCTGGCTTTGGGGTTTTCAAACATACACTAATGATGGTCTAGGTATTCTATTGAAAAAAATTGCTAAGTACCTACTATAAAAAAAAACACCGAAGAGTGAAACCTAACCTAAAAATACAGTGCTTTCTTTTTTTATTGAGTTTGATCCACTGTTGCCTATGTATGTGTTATGATCACCTGCTCGTTTGCAGGGGATCTTCAGAAATATGAAACAACACCATTTTTATTGTGTCATCATCATTAATTTCACTCACGATGATGATGACACACTCGAGACCCCTCCGCGCCTCGGAAAGCATACGTTAAGCCGTTTGGTCCCAGCTGTCATTCGTGGATCTTTGACAGTCGTTACGGGTCGTCAGAAGCCCGAAAGTCTTACGACCAGTCTTACCAAGGGTAGGTATCGTATTACCCAGTTACTGGGTTGTGGTGGTCAGATAGGCAGTCGCTTCATTTGAATTTTCACATGATAGGGTAAGAAAAAAGAAATTGTATGTAGTCCGTCAGTCAGATGATAAAAAAAATATTAGATATGTATTTTTTTGTTTTACAAAAAAATACTTAGATAAAACGCAGTGAAGTTGGAGAGTGGGGGCTCACTACGTAACAACTACGTATAAAATCTAGCAAGGAGTGACGTCATGCCACATTTTAACAATGTATCGCCGTAATTTTCAATTACGTAAAAAAAGAAAAAATAAGTGTCCAATATATTTTAATAGTCTACTTGAATGACAGAAAAATGTTTAGTCATCACTTCATTGTTCCTATAGTTTAAAATATCAACATGTTACGAATTAAATCTTTTAAAACCCCAAGATCAACAACGATTGGATTGTAAAAAATCGAAATGCGTGGACGTAATTAACATAGAACTGATTAGTTCTTTAGAAAGGAGAGGACTTACTGACAATGTTACTAAGCTAAGTAATAAATCTATGTTCTTTAGTTACCACAGACACATGCTAGGACTTAAATTAAATATGGTAAACATAGACATTGTAAATTAATTGAAGTTTTATAATGACACGGGTTTCTAGAAAGTAGCATTGAGGTACTATAACAAGGTGTACTTAAAATTGGGTTGGACCGGAAAAGAAGTCATTTTACTCATCATTAAGAACAACTTTTATAATGGGAACAAATCTGAAATCACGAAAAAAATGCATTTTGTCGAGTTAAGCAAACTTAAATGTATCGAGCAGCAGATTTTTTTCGCGATTTTAGATTTGGGATTAATTATTTGTCGATAAAAGATGTACTAAACGGAGTTCTTTCTTATTAATTTATTATTGCACTATTTACAAAGTCTTATGATTTAATGCCTCAAGTGTCGAACGCACCCCATGTGTGCATAAGGAAAAACCTTTAAATAGTGGTATTTTAGGGGCATGAGGAACAGGGTGTAAAGTTCACTCATCCTCTATTGAAAAGGGAGGATCCTCCGACCAGACGGGTGTTGTGTCTGGTGGGCCACTGCCCGACGGTTGATGTCGGGACGTTGTATATATGCTAATCGCGTGGTAAACTCTAATTGCGCGATGCAGGTTTTGCGTGACGTCATGTCATTGATGCGTAGTTCATATGTGGCGATGTAGATGCCGCCACATCACTCCCCTCCGGAGACCGGAGGTCGATAGTGGGCTGAGTCGTGTATCTTGCGATGCTTGCCAGTGCCAGTTGTGGTTCCAGTGAGTCGGAACCGGGTGCCGCATAGTTCACGGTGAGTCGGAACTGTCTGCGGTGATACCCCAGTGAGTCGGGGTGGCGCTGCGTTATGCTCCAGTGAGTCGGAGTGTACAGCGCTGGGTTGAGGCTGAAGGTGATGACCAGGAATGCGCGTCCGCTGCATGCTGGTGGTCAGGATACCTGTTGAAGACGTGGATGCTGGCTGGCTGTGTGACTCGCCGCTCGAAAGCTTGAGGAAGTGATGCTGATGACGTCACGCTGATGTAGTTGCACGAAGGCTGCGCTGACGTTCATGCTCGGGGTCACCAGTTTAGAGGTATGAGGAACAGGGTGTAAAGTTCACTCATCCTCTATTGAAAAGGGAGGATCCTCCGACCAGTCGGGTGTTGTGTCTGGTGGGCTACTGCCCGACGGTTGATGTCGGGACGTTGTATATATGCTAATCGCGTGGTAAACTCTAATTGCGCGATGCAGGTTTTGCGTGACGTCATGTCATTGATGCGTAGTTCATATGTGGCGATGTAGATGCCGCCACAGTATATAAGCTTATATCGCATATATATAAACGTAAAAAAACATCATCCGATGGAAAACCAATCATCATCAGTAGTTGTGCACCTATGGAGTTCGCAACTAACCCCCCCTCCCCCCCGGGTGTCAAATGCACTCCATGTGTGCTTAAGGACTAAGCTTTACATAGTAGGTATTTAAGCTTATATCACATTATAAACGTAAAAAAACATCATCCGATGGAAAACATATCCTCATCAGTAGTTGTGCTTGTGAACCTATAGGGTTCGCCACTACCTCCCAACCCCCCCCCCCCACCGCTGGGGTTTTGGGTCTAAAAATAGCCCAAACTCAGACACGTGAGGGGTTGAATGCGTTCCAGTCATTGTTTACCATTTTAAACGCGGTGTATTGTTATTTATCTTTTATCAATATCTGCTTATTTTTAGCAGTGGACTCAGAAAGATGGCGAAGTCAATCTGTAGTTAAGTTTTGAGAAGATAATAGAGGCGTTTATGTAACTAAGTGCAGATTCGCCCTTCTTACTAAATGCCTGAGTTAACCACAGCAAACACGTGTGGTATAAATTGCCACCCAACCAATAATTTACTTATAACTAATTATCTTGTATATACAACGTGTCGTTTAGCATCCTCGTCAAATTTCAGGGTGTGATACAGAACATCAAACCAAACAACTTTCTCCATGGGACCAACATCGTAATCCTTTACCGTAACCTTTTATTGAAGTCGGTTAAAAAGTATCACGACAAAAGGAGTGCAAGCTGTGATTTTTTGGTAGGTAATTACGTAAATATGAAATAATTACTTACTTGTGCAGAAAACGATCTTATCCTGCTAACAGGTAGACCTACTTCCTTCATTTCTGTGATTTTATACACCATTTTGATAGTTTTATTAAAACAAAAATATTCTAATTAAATCATCAATAAAACTAGACAATAATTTAAAAAAAAAAGTTTCTCGAACACAAAATAAAAATTTAAATATTTATATTTCCGACATTTTTACGCGGTAAAAACTTTTCTTTCAGCACACACCAGCCTTGCGCTGGCTGTCAAGGCGAGCTAAATACTAAATGGTTAAACTGTATCTCTGAACTAAGTACGAGTAGTTAACCGATTCTTAATCTTTATTTGTGTAGCAGGGTTTGTGTATTTCAACATAATTATGCGCGCAGCGGGGCTCCTATTTCTGTCTGCGGGGCTTAAAGGAACCTAACTAACCGAACCTCGCGGTGCCCCTGATGTCGACCGTCTAAGGTTAGGGTTTTCGTCAGCAGGTCAGGGAAAAAATGTAGGACCTCAGGAACTTTACATAAGTACTTAGATCGGTATTTTTCATTTTGGTCAATTAACGATGAGTATTGGTATTTCGTCCATTCGGGATTTCGTCCTTTCGGGCATTTGAACATCGGTATTTTTCATTTTGGTCAATTAACGATGAGTATTGGTATTTCGTCCATTCGGGATTTCGTCCTTTCGGGCATTTGAACATCGGTATTTTTCATTTTGGTCAATTAACGATGAGTATTGGTATTTCGTCCATTCGGGATTTCGTCCTTTCGGGCATTTGAACAGCGGTATTTTGTGTTTCGATATACTTATTAACGACTATCGGCATTTAAAACTTTCTAGAAAAGAAATCTAAACAAAAAAGATATGACTTTGAACATAGACTTATAAAAAAAGATGGACTCCGCGCCACGCATATCGAAAGTGAAGCACCCTACCGATCTATGTGTGCGTGATTTGAGTACCTGCAAAGACGCCGTCGCTCGTGTCACGTAATGGCGGCCGGTCGGCATACTATGATGTAAATGTATGCGCGAGGCGTGTTTGTACAAACGGACCCGGCATACTTACTGTGCTTCACTTTCGATATGCGCAGCGCGGAGTCCATCTTTTTTTATAAGTCTATGACTTTGAATAATAGTGTAAAAGATGGTTATGCTGAGAAAATATAGGAAAACAAATAAAAGTTTATTAGATGTTTATTGCTACTGACATTATGAAGTTGAATGCTTCGGAATTATGAACATTAGAGACAGAGTAGTTAGGAATTGTGATTGTTAGGATGAAAAATGTTAGGAAGAACATTTTCGGATTTCCAATTATCGGAGTTGAAAATTTAGGTGAACTTTGGTGCACCCCCCAAAGAGATACCCACACCCACACCCCTTGTGGGTGTCCCTTATTACACCTACATTTCGCCAGATGTGTTTAAGTCCCATGTAATACGGGGCGAGCATATTGCCATCAACTGGGAACAAATCCAGACTCCGGGCTGCTACTGAGAAGTTCTAGATGGAAAAACCCAATAACACTGTCCCCGACCCGGGAATCGAACCCAGGATCTCATGCTCAGCAGCAGCGCTTGCAAGCACTAGATCAACGAGGCAGCCTTTGAACATCTATCTGTATAAATAAAAAGAGAAGTCCTGACTGACTGATTGTCTGACTCATCAACGCCCAGCCCAAACCCTTGGACCTAGAAAGCTGAAATTTTGCACAGAGGTTCATTTTATAATGTAGACAAGGAATAAGAAAGGAATTCCTGGTAGTACGTTCCCGTGGGATATTTTCCGACATCCACGCGGGCGAAGCCGCGGGCAAAAGCTAGTTGGCAATATTTGCAGATGCAATGTGCTTCGTGCAATTTATTTATAGACACACTTAATTCATAGTTTGTTTCATCCTAACTAAAAAGAGAAGTCCTGACTGACTGACTGATTGACTGACCCATCAACGCCCAGCCCAAACCCTTGGACCTAGAAAGCTGAAATTTTGCACAGAGGTTCATTTTATAATGTAGACAAGGAATAAGGAAGGAATTCCCCGTAGTACGTTCCCGTGGGATATTTTCCGACATCCACGAGTTCGAAGTCGCGGGCAAAAGCTAGTTGGCAATATTTGCAGATGCAATCAATGTGCTTCGTGCAATTTATTTATAGGCACACTTAATTCATAGTTTGTTTCATCCTAACTAATACTTTAAATGCGAAACTGATTTTTTTTTGTTTCTTACGCTTTTACGCTAAAACGACTGAACGGATTTGAATGAAAATTGGCACATGGGTAGACCATGACTTAGATTAGGACATAGGATAATAATGTTTACTAAAGTGCATGTGTTTGCATGTACCGAATTCGAAACGTTTGTTTGTATTAGCAGAATATGTAAACTGTTTATTGAAAACATTAACTGAGAGCTGATATTATTATCTCACTATACTTTTCCTATTGTCCTTTTTAACCGACTTCCAAAAGGAGGAGGTTCTCAATTCGTCGGAATATTTTTTTATTTTTTTTTTTATTTTTTTTTTTTATGTATGTTCCCCGATTACTCGAAAATGGCTAGACCGATTTGGATTTTTCTTTTTTTGTTCGAAAGTGTATACTTCCCAAGTGGTCCCATGATCATCAAATCAGGATCTGATGATGGGATCCCATGGAAATCAAGGGAAACCCTCAAATTTTATGGGCACACCTATATCGATTTCGGTATTTTTTATAGTAACTCGTGCATTTACTCTCGGAAAGTACCATTCGGTGAACTGGAACTGATGATGAAGACCACAGAGGGCCATCGGAAATACTCAATTATATCTAAGTATATAACAGGTTGCGATTCGATTACTTTAATATGGTTTATGCTCGTCAAAATAATGGTAATGGTGACTTCACCATGAGCTCCATTTCTCCTGGTTCTTACTAGGAGAACTCCTCAACAATTAACGTCCCTGCATCGGGAAAAGCAACATTTTGTAAAACGTGATGAGCAGTTGACATTGGGTTATTGTAACTTAGATAAATTACAAACTGAACCACTAAAAAGTGAAAAATTAAAACTTTTTTACAAAAACAAAAACCGACTTCCAAAAAAAAACACTACAAAGTGAAAAATAACTTTAATTTCGGAAGTCGGTGGCAAAAAACTAAAATACAGATCCAAAGACACCGACTTCCGAAATTAAAGTTATTTTTCACTTTGTAGTGTTTTTTTTTTGGAAGTCGGTTTTTGTTTTTGTAAAAAAGTTTTTAAGGTCAGGAAATTATAAAGCTTTGATAGGTCCATGCAACCGTTAGATACAAAGCGTGCCACGAAAGATGATCTATGTAAACTGATGTATATTTTATGATGTACCTACCACCTACGCTAACATTGTGGAATGCAAATAAATATATTGAGTATTGAGTAAAGATGAGACTTGACACACCACGTAGTACTTGCGCAGTAGATTGTAGTTAAGTATCTGATTCTAATTATTCTGATTTAAAGGTCTATTTAGCGGTGTGAGGTCTGGCGGCCTACTCCCTAAATCCGTCCGTACATCCGTCCGTCCGTTTATCCGTCCGTCTGACTTAACGATCCATCAAAACAAGTTTAAAAATTAAATTTTCCGGACGGGCAAAAACACATCGGGAGTAGGGACAACTGTCGTAACGTGTTGCCATTCATACTTCGTTCGGGCCCCGAACCAATCATCCATCCGTAGGTGATACGGAGTAGGAAACGCCCGTAACGAAGGCCGAAACTGCGGACTTCGTGCTTAGGGAGTAGACCCCCAGAGACGGGAAGGGACCGGGCGTCATCGGGGCGGTGGAAAGATCGCTGGAGTACCTATAGTACGCACAAGGTACGCAATTGGAAATATTAAAAGGGAAAACGGATCTCGGTCAAGTACAAGTTATATAATAATAATTAATAATTACCTAATAATTACCTTATCATCATCGTCCTAGGTATTTTTAGGGAGCAATTGTCATGAATTCATGATATAGAAAAACCACACAGATTACTACTTCTTTGATGGTAAAATATGACCCACTTTCCGGCCTTTTTTTTATCTCGTCAGGATAACTTAATCTTATTTTTTATTAGGTTTTCTTTGAGATTATAACATAATCCTTTAATGTTTACATGAATATAAAAACCTGGATAAATAAAGACTCTGTCACTTTGTCAATAAACATAAATCCTTACTTTGTGACCGCCAGACTGTTAGATGTTAGATGTCACTGACACATTTTATTTTATCAGAATTAACGTTACAATGTCAACGTATCATCATCATCATCGTCGCCTGGTTTGTTCTGTAATAATCTCGCCGTGAAAACTTGGGTGAAGTAAGTTGTATGTCAGTAGTGTCAGTTCCCAGCATCAACCGGTCTATTCCGTAAAAATCTCACCGTAAAAATTTGGGTGAGGTGAGCTCTCAATAGTGTCAGTTCCCAGCATCAACCAGTCTATTCGGTAAAAAACTGACCGTAAAAATTTGGGTGAAGTGAGCTGTCAGTAATGTCAGTTCCCAGCATCAACCGGTCTATTCGGTAAGAATCTCACGGTAAAAATTTGGGTGAAGTGAGCTGTCAATAGTGTCAGTTCTCAGCATCAACTGGTCTATTCGGTAAAAATCTCACCGTAAAAATTTGGGTGAAGTGAGCTGTCAATAGTGTCAGTTCCCAGCATCAACCGGTCTATTCGGTAAAAATCTCACCATGAAAACCTGCGTGAAGTGAGCTGTCAATAGTGTCTGTTCCCAGCATTAACCGGTATATTCGGTAAAAGTCTCACCGTAAAAATTTGGGTGAAGTGAGCTGTCAATAGTGTCAGTTCCCAGCATCAACCGGTCTATTCGGTAAAAGTCTCACCATGAACACTTGGGTGAAGTGAGCTGTCAATAGTGTCAGTTCTCAGCATCAACCAGTCTATTCGGTAAAAATCTCACCATGACTTGGGTGAGGTGAGCTGTCAATAGTGTCTGTTCCCAGCATCAACCGGTATATTCGGTAAAAATCTCACCGTAAAAATTTGGGTGAAGTGAGCTGTCAGTAATGTCAGTTCTCAGCATCAAACGGTCTATTCGGTAAAAATGTCACCGTAAAAATTTGGGTGAAGTGAGCTGTCAGTAATTTAAGTTCCCAGCATCAACCGGTACATTCGGTAAAAATCTCACCGTAAATATTTGGGTGAAGTGAGCTGTCAGTAATGTCAGTTCCCAGCATCAACCGGTCTATTCGGTAAGAATCTCACCGTAAAAAGTTGGGTGAAGTGAGCTGTCAATAGTGTCAGTTCTCAGCATCAACCGGTCTATTCGGTAAAAATGTCACCGTAAAAATTTGGGTGAAGTGAGCTGTCAATAGTGTCAGTTCCCAGCATCAACCGGTCTATTCGGTGAAAGTCTCACCATGAACACTTGGGTGAAGTGAGCTGTCAATAGTGTCAGTTCCCAGCATCAACCAGTCTATTCGGTAAAAATCTCACCGTGACTTGAGTGAGGTGAGCTGTCAATAGTGTCTGTTCCCAGCATCAACCAGTATATTTGGTAAAAATCTCACCGTAAAAATTTGGATGAAGTGAGCTGTCAGTAATGTCAGTTCTCAGCATCAACCGGTCTATTCGCTAAAAATGTCACCGTAAAAATTTGGGTGGAGTGAGCTGTCAATAGTGTCAGTTCCCAGCATCAACCGGTCTATTCGGTAAAAATCTCACCATGAACACTTAGGTGAAGTGAGCTGTCAATAGTGTCAGTTCCCAGCATCAACCAGTCTATTCGGTAAAAATGTCACCGTGACTTGGGTGAGGTGAGCTTAAAGTGAGCTATTATTCCACCTTATGCTAGGGATTGACACTACTGACAGCTCACTTCACTTATGTTTTCACACTGCGATTTTTATGACTATTTTGAAAAAGCACTACAGCAGTGCTATTCTGTAACCATCTCCCCGTGAAAACTTACGAGTAGCTGAAGTGAGCTTGAAGTGAGCTGTCAATAGTGTCAATCCCAAGCATCAGGTGGAATGACACCTCACTTTACCTAAGTTTTCTCCGTGAGATTTTTACAGACTAGCCCTACAGGAACAGTACTATTATTTATTCTGTGCTACCTAGGTGGACCGACAGCTCACTTGAACTTCAAACTCACTTCACCTAAGTTTTCACGGTGAGAGTTTTAAAGAATAAATAGGCAGTTTCGGGCTTTTTAAAGAGTCCTCAAGAATTCTAAGCCTTCAACTGTCGAACTTCAGTGGTTTGGTGGTCAGCCGTGCTAATGGGTTGGTATCAGAATGACTGGATGTCAAATTGACCACGTCGCTCTTAGTCCAAATCTAACCTTAAAACAGGCTTTTACTATAGGTACAGGGTGGCAGAGACATGGACGTTTTACATGGATTCAGTACATGATTCTGG
Organism: Cosmia trapezina; assembly: GCA_905163495.3. Taxonomy (NCBI): domain Eukaryota; kingdom Metazoa; phylum Arthropoda; class Insecta; order Lepidoptera; family Noctuidae; genus Cosmia; species Cosmia trapezina. The sequence goes on from LR991042.1 coordinate 14,839,078, forward strand.
ACGCCCGCGCCCCTGCGTTGAAAATCATTGGTTATTAAAAAAAAACCGGCCAAGTGCGTGTCGGACCACGCTCAATGAAGGGTTCCGTAGTTGGGATGAATTTATCCCAAGAAGAAATTTAACATTGTAGTTGAAAAACATGTTCTCCCATACATTTCAACTGTAATGTAAGTTTGTACTCACAATGTTGAGAGATTCCATGTTATTTTAAGACCACAGACTTCTTATAGGTTTTCCTATAATCAGGTAAAGAACTATTTCCGTCTATTTTCTTAAATAACTTAAAAAAAAATATATATTTGAGACCCTCACAGTAAGCCCTTTCATTTGATATGTCACACGGTATAATTTGCAAAACTTTTTTATTTATTTCTTATTTGCCCCCATAAGTGATCCCATATTCAAAATTCATTTATTTACTTTACCCATCCGTGTTTGGGTCACAAAAATTCATATGTGTACCAAATTTCAACTTAATCGGTCCATTAGATTCGAAGCAAATTGGCTGTGACGGATGGACAGACAGACAGACACACGAGTGATCGTTAATGGTCCCGTTTTTCCTTGTGAGGTACGGAACCCTAAAAACAACTGCTCCATATATTTTGACCGTGTAGGTATGAAAATCAATCAAAAATGTAGGTAAGGTCACTCGGGGCAAGTGCGCCATATTTTTTGCATAGATGATTTCGATGCTAAATATTTTTTTTTAATGCAGACCTATGAGTGTACATTTATTAAAATAACAATATTTGGTATTTTGTAGCTGCAAGAAACGTCGATTCAATCAAATCTATCAATAATGTCACGATATTTTATAAGAAGTTGGGAAACATGGATACAGGCGCACTTGCACCTATATAAAAAAAAAACGATAAAATCCTACGTTACCAGAAAAATAGATAATTTATTCAATAGGGTAAACAACTAAACGCATTACTCTTGTTTTTTTTTAATTTACTCGTCTTATAGGCTACTGCGGCTTCCATAAGAAATTTGGGGCAAGTTCGCCATATATTAGCAATCAGGGGTTCTAAACCTTTATTGCTGTTTTTTTTATAAAAAGTGAAAACTGTTGTATTTATATTAAAAAATGGTTAGTTTGGCTGGAATAATAGATATCTTTAATAATAAACCAAGTTAGACTGTTATTATATTACTTTTATTTATTTAAAAAAATACAATAGTAGGTAAAAAATTTTCCATCGACGCCATAGACGCAAATACTTAGAATCTAGTGAATGTCACTCAAGAACATCTGAAAAGACAATAATTTTAGGACTAATTATGGTAAGTATGGACTCGTCTGGGTGTGGACTTAACGGCAGGACTGATCGCGCGCCGCAGGAGACGCCCTGGGCGGCGGGAATCGCGGGGCGATTTCCGGCCACCGTAGGCGCGGGCCTGCGGACGGTGAGCAGCGGGTAGCTCGCCGTCCGGTAAGGACCAGGCCCGAGTCGACGGTCTCAAAGAGATGTCAGCAAGTGACGGGGCCCAATAGGGCCGAAGCCGCTGGGGTCGCGGGTTGTCTGAAAGGGTTACCGCGGCCCTGGCATAGGCAACTGAAGGAACACGGGTGGGTTTTAGTCAGTAAAAGTCTGACACGCCCTCCCGCTCCACTCAGAGCGGGAGAAGTTATTTGATGATTTCCCACCCTCAAAAAAAAAAAAAAAAAAAAGGACTGATCGCGCGAAAGTGCTTAGGTAGGCTGTAGGCGCCCATAAAGTAAAGAACAAAGGAAATGACAAATACGATGGTTTTACTGCAATAAAAATCAAATTAAATATTTAAAAATCGTATCACTAAATACAAGTGTTTTACTATAAACCCATCACCCAACGACTTCTCATCCTCCATCTCCATCACAAGAACCTACGCACATCTAGACAGTAAGTTCTCGATAAAAAACCTTTCCCCTTTTTCAGGGGCAGTCGGGTAAGAAAACATCTGAATCATAAAGGTTGACGACTTCTGTCTCGGGGAAAGTGCGGCATACTGCCAACAACTTAGGCGCACTTGCCTCATTTGACTTTTTAGAGGTTAAAATTTTAAATTCTATAAAAAAACATTAATTTCACTATCTGGGAGTAAAATACAAATATAGATTTAAAGAAAAACATCTAAACTCTGTACTCACCTCATTGGTTTGCCGCAACACGTTAAATATTTTAAGATTTAAGGGAATTCATAACACGTGTTCGTCTCTGATAACAGCTTTAAATGACACTAAAACTAAAATGGCGGATAATCAAGTTATGGTGAACAGAGGAATCTGTGATTGTGAAGTGGAACTATGTTTTAGTTTGTTGCATGGATGCAAGATGTCATTGGTTGTATACTATCTGTAGTTTTCGGTATTTTAATGGTAGATGCACTTGCTCCGACTGACCTTATCACTTTTGTACGAAACAGCTGATTATTTTTTTGATAACCGACTAAAAAAGTTCAAACGCCGAGGGGTTCAGAGTCACTACTGAATCCACGGTAATAGGTTGCGCGTCGATGTTTCTGCCACCCTGTAGTGGGTACTACGAATATACTCGTAACCAATGAAAATCGCAATTGCTGGACTGCAGACGCGGATACAACATCACCAAAGCGATATCAAAAAGGATTGTTAGAACGTAATCGTACGTACGTACGTACGTAGTGATAATTAATCAGTGGAAATTAAAAATAGATTAGACTTAATTACAGCATAGATTTTAGATGGTTTTTCCTCATTTTCGACCTCCAGAAGCGGTTGTAGTGAACATGAAGATAACTATATAGATAGAGCGTCAGCGGCAGCAAAGACACACACACACAAACAGATGGGGTTTCTCGGATGTTTTAAATCTTCAATGTCTCTCCGCAAACCACCATGCACCGCCCCTAGACCTGTTGCTGAGTAAGTAATAGGTAGTACTGGGCCAAACAAAAAAAAATAACATCTTTTCATACTATTTCCCATCGATATAGCAAAAGTACAACCATTCCCTATTTTTAAAACATGCATCATAGACAATTAGGGCGCTGAAGTAGCCCGCGAAATTCTAATTTTCTATCTAACGTTTTTTGCAATTTGCAACTCATGTCAGGTTGTATAAATGTTGATTAAAATATGATTCGCGACTTTAAAAAATATGGCTTAAAGAATTATAATCATTATAATCAGCAATACAACTCCATAAGTTAGAAGTGGCCATAAATGTCATGATTTCGTGAAATTGTCATTCAATAGGGTAATACAATAATAATAATAATAACTTAGAGAGTTACATTGATGATTTTTATGATTGTAATTCTATAAATAAATATTTGATACGGCTGCGAATCATATTTAGAGCAACATACAACCTAATACTGACTTGCAAATTGCAAAAAACGTAAGAAATTTTAAATTTCGCGGGCTTTTTATTATGATTACAATTTTATATATAAATATATATTCGATACTGCCGCGAATCAAATATAGATCAACATACAGCTTGATACAATACTGACTGCAAATTGCAAAAAAACATAAGAAAATATGAATTTCGCCGTACCCTGAAGCTCTGTAACTCATAGATGCAATTTCTCCGGAATTTCTCGAAACCTTACAAATAGATACTATCTCGGAATGTTTCACTTTATTTGCCAACAAAAGAAAACAAATAAGTATGACGGCGCTTCGACATTTTGAGAGTGTCAAGAAACGTCAAGAATGACAGCGGACATTTTGACAAGCACGGGTTGACGTTTCTTCACTCTGACGCAACTCCGAGCTCTTTTGCACGCGGCCGTCAAACAGATCAGAATCCGCAATCCGTTTGCATCGCGATCAAGCAAGACGTGTTCGGTGGAGTGTCGCTGTATTCCAATTAATTAGAAAGTGTTGATTATAATTCAGTTAATATTTTGTTAAAATAATAATCGTGCATCGTTGATCATCTTCAATACGTGGTTTTAATTCTCCTCGCCCGCCTACCCACGATAGCTCGGCAGCCGTAATGAACCCAGAATTGACTGATAATGGCCATGTGCCTTTATCAGAAGTGGGATGTGAAGGGCTTGCTTCAGAGGAGAATAGTCGCACGAGGTCTTCAGCGCCGACATCAGAACCAAGCCTGTCTCAACAAATGGAGCTGTTTTTATCCCGTTTGATGGCTATATCACAGCCGCAACCATCGAGCAGCACGTCCATCCAGTTGATTGAGTTTGATCCGGATGGCAATGAAGCGGACATCGAAGGTTGGTGCAACGTGACAGAAATCATAGTCAACAACCGTAAGTTAGAAGGTGCAGAATTGCTTTTGTTACTTACACGTGCACTCAAAGGCCGAGCTGCTACCTGTTTAACACGATTACATGCATCGCAGCTGACATGGCCTCAAATAAAAGAAGTATTGCTCGCGAAGTTTGCTAAGCCTATGCTGCCACAAGATTATTTTGATGAAATTCTACGTTTTCAAGTTGGTGTCAAAGAAACCGCGAGCGAGGCGGCCATGCGCCTTTGGAACATCATCGAACGCATCCCGCGGATGGAGATGTCCGAAGATGTCACAACGGGATTCGTATCTTCAGTTTTATGCCAAAAGGAAGCCGTGATTCGCCGTGAGCTCCACTCTCATAACCTGACCACTAGATCTCAACTTCTACGCGTTCTTAACGGCATTTCTCTGAAACGAAGGCATGAGGGTAACGATAACCATGATGTAGATGTGAAAAGGACCCGATTCAACGAATCTCGCTTCACGGGGACATGTCACCGCTGCGGTACTTCGGGTCACAAAGCGATAGACTGCCGCAAGCGAAGAGAAGAGCCTGCTACTTCAGAGAAGACGCACGACCAAACATCCAGGGCCGCTGATAAACCAAGACCGACCACCTGCTTCGCGTGTGGACGACCAGGACACTTGGCGTCGGCGTGTCCAGATCGAGCGGGAGGCGGCGGAGCAGCGGCGGTCAAAGAGGTCCATGTGTGTGAACGCAAGGCATCGAGAAGCACCTTGACTACATCATCCGGTGAGCCAGTTTCCTTTCTTTTTGATAGTGGTTCGGCTTGTTCATTAGTAACTAATAGCTACCCCGAGAAGTTCCCAGGTACTGCGCAAATGATTTAGTTTATCTGACGGGCATTGGTAGGGGGGATGTAGAATGTTTTTCCCAGGTAATTAGCCCCATCAATGTTCAAGGTCTCTCGCTTTCAGTGTTGTTTCACATAGTACCTGATGGCACCATTGCTGAACCAGTTATAATAGGTAGGGATATATTAGAGTGTAACGTACACGTACATATGGATAACGATCAAGTTACTTTTTCTCAACGTAAAGAAGTTAATTTTTCTGACAAAACTATGAACATTGATACGGAATTACAAGGTGATGACAAATTAGCATTGACTAGAATTTTAAAAAAAATTTTAGGCCTAGCTTCTTACTTCAGACGGTTCATACCAAATTTCACCCGTATAGTAGGACCTCTTTACCCGTTGACAAAATTGAAAGGGGCCATCAAATGGACAGACGCTCACAATGATATCCATAAAAAGATTGTTGACATTCTTACGTCAGAACCGGTGTTGGCAATATTTGATCAAGATTCGCCCATTAAACTTCACACTGACGCTAGTTCAGAAGGCTACGGGGCTATATTAATCCAGAGGAAAGATAACGTTCCTCACGTGGTATCTTACTTCAGCCGTCGAACTTCCGATGCGGAATCGCGATATCATTCATACGAACTGGAAACCCTGGCGGTCGTTCGTGCGGTTGAGAACTTTCGGCATTAATTTATACGGTCAGCATTTTACTGTCTTCACCGACTGCAATTCTTTGAAAGCATCCAAATCAAAAACCGACTTAACTCCACGCGTACACAGATGGTGGGCTTTCTTACAAGCGTACGATTTTGATATTGTTCACAAGCAGGGCATTAGCATGAGTCACGCTGACTATCTATCTAGAAATCCCGTTTTGGAGCCCACACCTAGTTCACAGGTATTAAATGATTCAACTGTTGCTACGAATAGGAATAAGAAAGTTCACTTTATAGAGTTACATCAGGGTTGGCTAGCCGTAGAGCAAAAACGTGATAGCGAAATTTGTGACCTCATCAGCAAACATCAAAACAACGAGTTGCCAGAAGCGATTGCACACACATATGACGTGCAGAAGGGCATACTGTATAGGAAAATTGAACGCAATAAAACCAGCTCTTGGTTACCCGTTGTACCAAGATCCCTGACTTGGACACTTATTAATCATGTTCATACAGAAATTATGCATCTTGGTGCTGATAAGACGCTTGACAAAATATATGAACAGTACTGGTTCCCACAAATGTGCAAGCAGGTGCGTAAATTTGTAGATTCATGCATAGTATGTAAGGCTTCAAAGGGATGTTCGGGAGCGCAGCAGGTTCGATTACACCCTGCCACAATACCTAAAGTGTCTACGCCTTGGCATACGATACATATAGACATCACAGGCAAACTAAGTGGTAAAAGTGATAGGAAAGAATATGCGTCCGTTATTATCGATTCGTTCACCAAATACGTTCTTTTAGATTACACACCTTCTCTCGATGCTGCTAGCGCAATTCAATCTCTTAAAAAGGCAGTTTACCTATTTGGTGCACCGAAGCGCATAATATCAGACCAAGGTAGGTGTTATATTAGTGCGGATTTCAAACGATTTTGTATTGAGCATAGTATAGAGCTTCACCTTATCGCTACTGGCTCCAGTAGAGCCAACGGTCAAGTTGAGCGCATAATGCGCACTCTAAAATGCCTGCTCACAATAGTAGAGAACGACGCAAACAAAACGTGGCGCGACGAACTTCCCGAAGTTCAGCTTGCCTTGAATAGCACCAGATCCAGAGTAACAGGCTACTCCCCTACGGAATTGATGTTTGGCATACGAGCAAAGACATTGGGAATATCAACCTTATCCTTGCATGTTGAACCAGAGCCCCGTCTAGACTTAGACACCATTAGGCATAATGCTTCCGAGAACATCAAAAAGGCTGCTTCGTCAGAAATAGAACGCTTTAACCGGGGTAGAGCAATAGTGAGACCATTAAGTGTAGGCGACTTTGTCTTTATCAAGGGTAGTGAGCGTAACCAAACCAAACTACAGCGGAAGTTCAAAGGTCCTTTTACGATTGTCAAGGTACTAGATCACGATAGATACGAGTTGAGAGACATTGATGGGTCTAACCGAACCTATAAGTACTCCCATGAAAACTTGCGTGCAGTACCCAGGGGCCACGGTGGATTGATTGAGGTAGCTAGTTCGTTAGTCAACGAGGCAGACGAGGCCGAGACGGCGGAGGTCCATAGTCATGGAAATGAAATGGCAATATCTGATGATGATAGTGACACAGTATCGGTATCTAGTTCACACACTTTGACCGCAGGCTCTGACACCCTCTCTGCCTCCGAACGTGATGAGTAGTAAATGGTGAGTTTATAACAATTGTGTAAATCCTGTTCTTTTATCGAGGATCGATCTAGAGCGTAGGGGACTGGATAGGCAGTTGGGAGCGGCGTGGTTGATCAATGGGGCTGGCCTAAACCGGGTCGATGCCTCTGATCAGACTACGTCTTCCTACGTGGTGTGTAGCGTAGTTGATTGACTGGGCTGGCCTAAACCGGGTCGACGCCCAAGATCAGACTACGACTTCTCTGGTGTGAGCTGGGTGGCAGGAGATTGAGCTGGGACTCGCCTATGCGGGTCGACGTTCCGGACCAGTTGATTGCAGCAGCTGCGTGTGGCTTTCGTCACTGGTGGAAGGGGCGCTGACGGGTTGTCCGGTCTACCGCACCATGTGAATTGGTGGGTGGTCGAAGGGGCGCTTGAGGTCAGTTGTCCGCCCAGTGTGTTTAATTCAGATGTGAGGGGTGAAGATCGAGATCTTTTCAAACAGGCAGCATAAATGGGTAGCTAGTCAGAATGGGCGAGCGTGCCCAAACGTGTACTACAGATTTGTGTTTGGTCTTTGCAGATAACTCAAGGCGTGAGCAGTCGCACGAGGACGTGCGAATGTCAGTCCGGCCGTGACGGCGCTTCGACATTTTGAGAGTGTCAAGAAACGTCAAGAATGACAGCGGACATTTTGACAAGCACGGGTTGACGTTTCTTCACTCTGACGCAACTCCGAGCTCTTTTGCACGCGGCCGTCAAACAGATCAGAATCCGCAATCCGTTTGCATCGCGATCAAGCAAGACGTGTTCGGTGGAGTGTCGCTGTATTCCAATTAATTAGAAAGTGTTGATTATAATTCAGTTAATATTTTGTTAAAATAATAATCGTGCATCGTTGATCATCTTCAATACGTGGTTTTAATTCTCCTCGCCCGCCTACCCACGATAGCTCGGCAGCCGTAATGAACCCAGAATTGACTGATAATGGCCATGTGCCTTTAAGTATGTTATCCAGTAATAAACCAGAACACACAATGTAGTCACAATCCAAACTACAAAAGTAAGTTATGAAGTCAATATAATTTATGACTGTTACAGTGAAAGAGTCATAAAATATGTTATTGCAATACAAAATCCATAGGTTACAATTATCGGCTAAACTGGAAACAATACATTGAACAATGTTTGGTTAAAATGATCTTATTTATTCTGCTGGGTAAGATGTTTTTGTTACTTTTCTCTGAAGAACTATAGAAACTGAAATTTCTGAAAGGGTGTTCATTAGAACTACAGTAATATACTCGAATACCAAAATTGTACTTGGTGTTAATAATTACATTGTCATGATTTCCAAATAATAATAAGTTTTGTTGATGTTAAATGCTAAATATAAAGTTGAAAGTATCTCATTTGACTGTTACCGCCAAAAAACCGACTTCCAAAAAAAACACTACAAAGTGAAAAATAACTTTAATTTCGGAAGTCGGTGTCTTTGGATCTGTATTTTAGTTTTTTGCCACCGACTTCCGAAATTAAAGTTATTTTTCACTTTGTAGTGTTTTTTTTGGAAATCGGTTTTTTTTTTTGTAATAAAGTTTTTATTTTTCGCTTTTTAGTGGTTCAGTTTGTAATTTATCTAAGTTACAATAACCCAATGTCAACTGCTCATCACGTTTTACAAAATATTGCTTTTCCCGATGCAGGGTCGTTAATTGTTGAGGAGTTCTCCTAGTCCACCACCAGACCAGGACCACCCAGGAACCAGGAACCCAGGAGACCAGGGGAACTGGAGCTCATGGTGAAGTCACCATTACCATTATGCATTTTGACGAGCATAAACCATAATAAAGTAATCGAATCGCAACCTGTGATATACTTAGATATAATTGAGTATTTCCGATGGCCCTCTGTGGTCTTCATCATCAGTTCCAGTTCAGCGAATGGTACTTTCCGAGAGCGAATGCACGAGTTACTATAAAAAATACCGAAATCGATATAGGTGTGCCCATAAAATTTGAGGGTTTCCCTCGATTTCCATGGGATCCCATCATCAGATCCTGACTTGATGATCATGGGACCACTTGGGAAGTATACCCTTTCGAACAATAAAAGAAAAATCCAAATCGGTCCAGCCATTTTCGAGTAATCGGGGAACATACATAAAAACAAAAAAAAAAAAAAAAAAAAAAAAGGTTCCGACGAATTGAGAACCTCCTCCTTTTGGGAGTCGGTTAAAAAGTAATGTATTTTCTAGCGCAATGTAAAAAACGTGATGCATCCGTCGCCGAGTTTAGAAGTTAGTTCGCTTCGAGCCTCGGAACCAGGGGGCCTACTCCCTGAGCACGAAGCCCGTAGTTTCGGCCTTCGTTACGGGCGTTTCATACTCCGTATCACCTACGGATGGATGATTGGTTCGGGGCCCGAACGAAGTATGAACGACCACATGATTTGCCAATTGTACCTACTCCCGATGTGTTTTTGCCCGTCCGAAAAATTTAACTTTTACACTTGTTTTGATGGATCGTAATGTCAGACGGACGGATGAACGGACGGACGGAAAGACGGACGGACTTAGGGAGTAGGCCCGTCGGACCACAGAGTACTTTTACTTTGTTGGTTGTCTGTACAACATTAGTTTTTGTTTACCCTAAACCCAAAAAGGGGTCATTGTACTCATCATGTTTTTCTATGTCTATTGATTTCAAGGTTGGTCCTTGAAATCGCGAAAAAAAAATCAGCTGTTCAGTACATTTTGACGAGTTTGATGTAGATAAATGTACTGAACAGCTGATTTTTTTTCGCTATTTCAGGTTTGGTCCCATAGTAAAAGTTGTTCAACATGATGAGTACAATGACCCCTTTTTGGGTTTAGTGTAAACACAAAGTAATGTTGTATATCTAGTCTATTATTGAGTGCCTAGTTAAATAGTTTGTTATCTATGGCTATCCTGTAGCAAGTTTGTATGTGTGCAAGAAGATAAAATACATTATATCGCAATGAAAAAAAGGTGTATCATTTCAACATGTTAACCTGGGGCCGTGAAACTTGCATACATAGGTACGTACTATGGTTTCTCGGTGTGTTTTGGTAGGCGCTTAATAGCTAAGCTGCACACTGACGATGACGCTTACCGCTGCGAAACTATTTCATACATTTTGTTCTGCTATTACAATATTTTCGCTGCCTGCTGTGATGTGATAGCTGCGATTGTCTACACAATATCAATAACTAGCTGCGTCCCGTGGTTTCCCCCGCGTAGACCGGAATAAAAAGTACCTAGCCTATGTGTTAATCCAGGGTATAAGCTATATACATACCAAATTTCATCTAAATCGGTCAAGCCGTTTGAGCGTGAAGAAGTAACGAACATACACACACACACACACTCACAAACTTTCGCTTTTATAATATTAGTGTGATAGTGTGATTATGAAAGCTGTTAAGTTTTTTTTAATGGATAATAACTAACTACTAACCGAAACGGGTGTTCCCCAGGGCGACATCTTTGGCTTAGGTATTTTACTTTTACTCATTTATGGGAAGTATCATTTATAGAGAAGAAAAACGAAAATAATAGGTAATGAAAACAATTTATTTTATAATATAGCAACAATATTTACACGTCTATCCATATATTATCACGATCAATCTCGATCTGAGGTTCACATGATTTTTATTAAATAGTAAATCAAATCAAATCAAATCAAATCAAATTTATTCGTAAATGTAGGTTTCAATACAATATGATGTTACAATATGATGTCTGTTCGCTACATTTTGCTCGAAAGCATACAAATACTACTTAGTTCGTTGTGTCGAAACAGCAGACACACATTTAAAAAGAAATAATAAAATAATAAACTCAATTACATAATAACACACAATTCCTTACGTACTAACACACAATTATCAATGTCAAATAATAATAAATTACCAATTTCAAAATAATATAATATTCTATCTAAATGTCAGTGGTGTCCTCCATAAATTCAGTTGTGGAGTAATAACATTTAAGAATTAAAAATTGTTTCAGTTTCTTTTTAAACATATTAATATTAAGATCCTTTATCTGTCGTGGAATTTTATTGTAAATAACTGGAGCCATTCGATATATACTTTTACGTAAGAGGGCTGTTTTACTGCGATCAACACAAAGAATGTTCGAATCCCTTTTTCTTAAGCGTGGATCAGCTGGAGCTCTTATTTTGAAAAGCTGTGGGTTTGTCTTAACAAACACTGCCAACAATGTAAACAAAATATTATTTTCTTATGTACCTACTTATAATCATAATGGCAAGTTTTTAAATCTGTACCGAATCCCAAAAAAATACAAAGTATATTATATTCAAATACAAATTATTATTAGTACTATGTACAATGACAGAACAACATTTAAATGCCTATATCTCGGAACAGCTTATTTTTAGGAAGATAGATAAATAAATACAAAATAAAATATTTGTACAAATTACCCTAATACTTTAAACCATATGAACTAAATACTTCTTAAAAAATAGTTTTGAGACGATACAACATACAATTTACACATATAACTTATCTAATTTGCTAAATTAGACGAATGATTTAATATTTACTACGTATACTTTGATGATATCTTTCTTTTTCACTACGGCTATGCTAAAACCTGACGTTGTGTACTATTTTAATACCTGTATTACTTTTTACGCTTACAAAGACACTGACAACAGGCCTAATTAACTATCTAAAGAATAACAGAATTGTAGTTACAAGAACTACTAAAGATCCCAAACGACATAAATGTCTGATGCATTTTGCACATGTATTGGGTTCCTCAGCATTAACAGTAAATGCATCACAAATGTACCCATTATAGACACTAGGCATCATATTATCGTTCTTTTGTTCAAGTATTTAAAATAAAATTTGCTCTAATATGTTCAATTTATCGATTTGACTAGCATCGGTTTGTTGGCATCACCGTTCATAACCTTCTTTTTCTTAAAAGAGTTTATAACGAAATCATCAGCGAATATTTTTCTATCACTCTTGTAGAACGCTTCAATTTCTGCTAGAGTTTTCTTTTCGGTTTCAGGTAGGAATAAGTAAAGGTATACTGTTCCTATGAAGCCGATGATGGCGTATAAGCCAAATGTTCCACTGAGGTGGAAGGAATATTCTATGTTATAGTTAGTTTTGGCTGCCCCAAAGTAGATGATGTAACTAAAAGCTGCTGCTAGAGCTGTGGCGATGCCGCGACTCCTGGAAACAAAGAACATGAGATTTAAGTAAAGAGAATCACAAACATAATACATATTATATGGTGTACACGATTAGCATCGATACAAAGAAATTAAAACCTGACAAACATGTCTAGACTTTATCGGTCTTATGCAAAACGAGGTTTTTCTTTTGTCATGGCATAAACCATCGAGCCAGTTTTTGTAATAAGAACCTAGCTGTGATAGAAATACAGTTCTTTATACAAAACTGTTTTGTACAACTGACATCTTAATGTGTCAGAATAAAGTTCGAAATTCAAAAAAGGGTCCATGGTTTAAACCGGGTTTGAAGATGAACCTTGTTTTGTAATAAGATGGTAAATGTTTAAGCCTGTTTTTAACAGTTTTGCGTAAAACTTACGTCTATTTCTAGAAAACTTGTTTACTTTCCACAGAAGCAACTGTTAACCGACGGGGGCCTGATTTTTCAATAGTCAGATAACTCTTATCTGAAGGATAAATATGACAGTTTCCATCTATACAAAAGCTATTAAATTGAAATATTTATATTTCAGATAAGAGTTATCTGACTACTGAAAAATTTGCCAAAAACGAAGTCAAAACCAATAAAGTACAAGTTATAGATGCGACTATAACACTAACGATGAACATACAGATATAATAATATATCATACATATATCTACGTCAAAGTAAAACAAACACAAAATTTACCTGAAAGGAAATACTTCAGACAGCAATACCCAAGGTATTCCAAGGCTGTTGAAGCAAATGAGCATCAGGAACAAGACTACAGGCAGGATCTCTTTCATATCCGTAAAGGTCTCTATCTCATAGGAGAAGACGGTGGTAGGAAGGCTCGTCCTGGCGTAGACGCTGATAGCAGTGCTGCAGCATGCGGTACCTAACATAGAACCGATGACTAGCTTCCTCTTGCCAATAGTTTTGACTATGATAGCTGACAACATATTCATTGCTATGAAGAGTGCGCCAATGACGACCTGGAATTATAAATAAAAAAAGAGTGAGTTTATATGGAATTTAGAATGTTCTTGAAGTAGATTTATTTTTTATTTTACAGTTTTGAACGTAAGAGTGAACTTGTCACATTATGAATGTGTGTATGTTTATGAAAACCACGCAAAGTTGCAAAGGCAGCGTTAGATTTGGATCAATAATGTAATTGTTCAATTTCTAATAAATAGATGGCGCCGGTTGAGTCAGTGAGTCATTTAAATTAAAAAGCTTTATAATAAATAAATAAATAATAATAAATATCCTTGGACATTTCACACAACGCTATCTAGTCCCAAGCTAAGCAACCTAATGCTTGTGTTATGGTAACGAGATGGCTGATAAACTACTTATACAGGGTGTTCGGCGCATGGACCGACACAATTTTTTGGGGGATTGGGGGGGTCATTTGCTAGGTTTCACCTAAAGACCTCCATGTCCTAAGTGTGACGGTAATTGAGATATGTTTTTTTTGGTTCTTTCTTTGAATTACCCAAAATCTCGCCTTTGAATCGATATATTTTTTTTGTTTATGGTTGTAAAAGAATAAAATAATTTTTATTATAGTCTACAATGTATTATTATTCGAAATAAAATAAAAAAATATAATTACCGTAATAAGTCTTTTCTTAAAACACTCCATAACTGACTCTCTAACTAGTATTTTGACTACATTTGAATTGTTTTTCATAGCGTGTAGCAAACATATCTCAATTACCGTCACACTTAGGACATGGAGGTCTTTAGGTGAAACCTAGCAAATGACCCCCGCAATCCCCCAAAAAATTGTGTCGGTCCATGCGCCGAACACCCTGTATACATTTTTTTTTTTTTTTTTTTTTTTTTTTTTTTTTTTTTTTTTTTTTTTTTTTTTTTTTTTTTTTGTAAATACATACATATTATAGATAGAAAAACACCTAGACTCGGAGCAAATACTTGTAGGTCGCACAAATATTTGTTCCGGGCGGGAATCGAACCCGCGACATGCTGCGCAGCAGTCAATCGCTCAACCACTGCGCCAACCGTGTCGTCAAATACCAGGCGTTATAGACACGTTAATACCAGGCGTTATAGACATTTTATCTGAATGTTTTTAACTATGTTGAAAATTAAAATAACTAAAGCTCTGAATAAGTTAGTGAATACTTTCCCATTAGCCACTATGCTATAGGATACGAGAGGGCAAACTATTTATAAACTATAATCCAATTCCGGTATTTCGTAAAAACTAGTTCTTTAAGGTTAACCACATTTCATCACGGCTGTTAAATTATAAAAACAAGTGCATAATATTGATATTGTTATTTACAAGAATCTTCCTAGGTAAACGTGCTTCATGAATTATTTACAAATCATTGGTTTTCCTAATGGAGGTTTTTCTAAATATAGGAACTGGTCTACAATGCACGGTCTACTCCGGAAATTAGAAACCATTTAACAGACATGATTCTGAGTGGGTTTAGAGTGGCTGTAGCCACCGCCCCTTTTTTTTTTTTTTTTTTTGAGGGTGGGAAATCATCAAATAACTTCTCCCGCTCTGGGTGGAGCGGAAGGGCGTGTCAGGCTTTTACTGACTAAAACCCACCCGTGTTCCTTCAGTTGCCTATGCCAGGGCCGCGGTAACCTCTTCAGACCCCACGGCCTCCAGATCCCACGGCGGCAATCCGGCAAGGAGGCTCGCCGCCTCCCGGGAGACCGTGCGGTATCCCCGGACTAGCCGGATGGCCATGACCCTCTGGGACGCGTTCAACCTGCCGGCTGGTCCCAGCCTTACTGCTGGACCCCGTCACTTGCTGACATCTCTTTGAGGCGCGCGTGGAACACAACGCGCCGTCGACTCGGGCCTGGTCCTTACCGGACGGCGAGCTACCCGCTGCTCACCGTCCGCAGGCCCGCGCCTACGGTGGCCGGAAATCGCCCCGCGATTCCCGCCGCCCAGGGCGTCTCCTGCGGCGACTGAGGGCGTGAGGCTGCCTCTCCCTCACGCGTTCCGCCTCCTCCTTCGCGAGCATCACTGCTTCGCAGAAGGAGGTGACGGCCTCCCATGCACTCTCGCTCCGCACCATGGCCTAGACCAGGCTCGGACGCGAGAGATCGCCGCCGCCGATCGCCTCCGTGAGAACACGGCGGTGCTCTGCCCAAGCCGGGCAGACTTCCACTGTATGCTCCACCGTGTCCTCCGGGCGATCCACACAATGGTGACACCCGGGCGTTTCCTCCCGCCTTATGCAAAACAGGAACCTCCCGAAACAACCGTGTCCGGTGAGGACCTGCGTCAGGCGGAAGGTGAGGACGCCGTGGCGCCTCTCTAACCACTCCTCAAAGAGGGGACTTATCGCCGCAATTGTGGCGTGCCCAGCGCTGGGTTGCGACAGTCGCGCTCTCCATACCGCCATGAGATCCCGCCGGAGCTCTGTCCGCTGTACCGTGATTTCTCGCGGCAGCGGAGTTACGCCCCGGCGCTTCGCCTCCTCGCGCCACTCCCACACGTGCGCGAGGACTAGCCACCGCCCCTTGTGTACTAAGAAAGCATTCATTATAACTTCACTTCTGAAGGGCTACTGTACAGAGGTTGAAGATTGTACACGGACAAACAGGTAACGAAAGCCAAAGTACTCTTTTGGCAATCAATACCTTAGTTTAAATTACTTTTAACGGTATACAGTACGGATATGGGAAATTTAAGGATATGCAGAAAGGCAAAATAGTGTGAAATACTTACAACAATCGTCTTCGGATCATACTTCATCCCTAGCGCCTTGCACACATTCACCATGTTCGGTCTCACCGGCAGCGCTCCACTACATGTGTAGAAGAAGAAATACGCTATCACCAACAAAAATGGCTTCATGGTCTCCTTCACGAAAAACATGTACTTTATCTTCAAGATTATGTTTTTAACAGAATTTGTACTACGGTGTTCGCAAGGCTCTACAATTTTCCCTTCTTTGGCACATAAAGCACATCGATTTAATTTTTCGTAGTATTGTAGAAGTTCGTCGAATTCTTCTTTTACATCTTCTGGTTTCGCCCAACCTCGTAAACGGCAGAGTGAACTTAGGGCTTCTTTTTGGCGACCTTTCGATAGCAGCCATATTGGAGTTTCTGGTACCTGGAATTGGTAAAGAAACCCTTTGAGAATGTGGATATATAGATAAGGGAGAAGCTTTTCAGAATGAAAATGCTCTCACAGAGAGGAGGTTTATTGAGTCCTAGCTGTGTAAACATTATAGGCTGCAGATTAAGTGGTATGCAAAATAATGATCACTAAATTTCTATCACTAAGTGGTCGATGTCACTGAAGAATAAGTAAAGTGTAAGTATTTTTGTAGAAAACATTGACGCTGGAAATCGTGACCATGACATGACCTGCAGTTCAGTAGCCAACCTGACAACAACTAGGTTAATGAGCATCCTACTTAGGATTATTTAGATACAGTATAGAATTAATTAAAGTGATGGTTTGGATATAAAAACACAATGCGAAGCAGATGAATGATTGCCATGTTCAAAAGTTACGTTGAAGTAAAAACGTATCTTACATAGCTACTATTACATAATCAGCCTATAACGTTCCCACTCCTGGGACACAGGCGTTCTCTCGGTAAGAGAGAGCGGGCTGTAATCCACCACGCGGGCCCAGTGCGGGTTGGTAGATGTCACATGTCTTCGAATTTTTGGTACTAGGACATGCCGGTTTCCTCACGATTTTTTCCTTCACCGTTTTGAGAGCAGTAGTAATGAAATGATTTACACAAAATAAAGCGCCTGTCTGGGTTACAGCTCGTAAGTCGCGGCCGTTACCACTGGGCCACCAGTGCTCTCATACCATACTCAAAACTACTATTAATTTACAGATTTTACTCGTGTTTTTTTGTTAATGTAGAGTCATGTAAGTCATTCATCAGACTTATAAATTATTTCAATGAACATTGTTAAAATTTCAACCATTCATGTTTTTATCAACGTTGTTATAACGGCTTTTTGCAATTGGAACACAAGCATCTATTGTATTTTGACATACATAATTAAATCATTATCATAAAGATATGAGGCTAAACAATGTTATAGTGTAAATCAAGAGTAGTTAAATATACAGATGATTAGAAATTTGCGTATGTTTTGTATCAGTAGTAATTAAAAATCTTGGAAGAGGATCATTACATTACGTATTAATTAAATTTTATTTTAGTTGAGACGTGATCTACAACGTGTTAATGAAATAACCCAAAACCTCTTAAGGGGTCATTGTACTCATCATTATGAACAACTTTTACTATGGGACCAAACCTGAAATCGCGAAAAAAAAATCTGCTGTTCAATACATATTTATGTTCGCATAATTCGTCAAAATGTACTGAACAGCTGATTTTTTTTTCGCGATTTCAGGTTTGGTCCCATAGTAAAAGTTGTTCATAATGATGAGTACAATGACCCCTTAAGAGGTTTTGGGTTGTTTCATTAACACGTTGTATATTTTAAAATCATTAAAAAAATTAAAGTCATTAAAAGTCGGTTCCGTAAATCTAGAATATCTCATTGTAAAGCCTCAGAACCACGTGGAGATGCGGAAATAAAGCACAGACGGAAAACTCGGAACAGCCTCCATAAAGTTTGACCGATATACTTACCCGACGACTGATTCGGTCAAGGTTGAGATGAAGCTTGAAGGTAATCTTATTTATTGGTTTTAGATCGGAATTTGATATCATAAATCTTCTCGTTGATACTATATTTTTACCCTACTAAGGCGAAGCAAAAAGGAGGTTTATGATTTTGACCGGTATGTATATATGTATGTTCATTTGTTCCCTCATAACTTCTGAACTATTTATCATAATGAGGTATCGTTGGAATAGTCTTGATCGTTCGCTAGTTACAGGCTACGTGACGTCACAATAAATTGAATAATTATGGCGCCCTCTAGAGGATATAAAATCAAGAATTAAAATTATTATTCTTTAAAAATATAAAGTGACTACAAATATTGTTATACCGTCCGTTGTATAATTTCCGACATATACCTACACAGCCGCTGGCATATGTTAGTTTCACAAATAAATCTGTCCGATTTGGTTAATGATTGAGTGTCTTTATATGAAGAATAGGAGCCTTAAGGAAAACCAGGGAAACCTATATTCAATCACGCGATATTTCCCAGTCTATTCTTACTTCGAATACTATTAGGTTTATTATGAGTAGGTACATAGCTCGTGGTGGCTAAGTAATAACAGCAGTACGGGTCGATCCATCAGGCTAAGCTAGGCTTGCCGGGGTTGGTCCGTGGATGGGTGACCATCTTTACATACCGAGACTCCTCCGTGCCTCGGAAAGCACGTTAAGGCTGTCATACGTGGATCTTTGACAGTCGTCACGGGTCGTCAGAAGCCCGAAAGTCTGACAACCAGTCTTACCAAGGGGTATCGTATTGACCCGTTACTGGGTTGTGGGGGTCAGATAGGCAGTCGCTCCATGTAAAATACTGGTATTCAGCTGCATCCGTTAGACTGGAACCCGACCGGCTTTGTTTGTTAAAATTAATATACCTACACCTTTTTCAAAAAATATCCGATGTAAAAAAGACTCCAATGCGATTTCAATACATAAATCAATTATGAGATATAAAATGTAGAACTTCGTTGATGAAAAGGAGTTTTTTTGGAATGGCTTCGAAAATTTACAATAAAATACCCGATAGTATAAAAAATATGGCCCTATCAAAGTTTAAGAAAGCTCTCTCTTCGCTATTAATTGAAAAATGTTATTATTTAAACTGTTCCAGATTGTATAAATGATAATTTTAAATATTTTTTTAGTTTATTTTTATTTTTTCGTTTTATTTAGTTTTTAAGTATTTTAGTTTTAATTACATTTTTACTTTATATTTGTACGCCTTCACGGCAAAACGTAGCGCCCAAATATGTTAACCTAACACCTTTATGTAGGTAAATACCTATGTTTTACAAATAAATATTCTGATTCTGATTCTGACCACAACATAGTTGGGAAAAGGCTAGGCAAATGATGTAGCCGTGTGTCGGTGCCTACTTATTTTTTCAACACACAATGTTCGTCAGTCGTCAAGCTTGAGTGATTGATTAGATCTATGGATAAATAATTGCTTGCTTAGAGTTCAATTGAGTCCATTGATATGTACGCGGTTGTCCATTGAAGAAAATTTGACGTTATTAAAAAACGTACTCCACAGTAAATTTTTTCTTTGCTTATCAACATGTAAGACGTAATTACAAAGACTGATTTTAATAAAATCATTGTACAATTTTTGTAAAAGTCTTACCAAGGGGTAGGTATCGTGTTACCCAGTTACTGGTTTGTAGAGGTCAGATAGGCAGTCACTCCATGTAAAATACTAGTATTCAGTTACATTCGGTTAGACAGGAAGCCGAGTTAGGTTGACTCATGAATATTAATTTATCGATTAGTGACAAATACCTACATACTTCTGAAAATTATTTATTAACAGATTTTCATACATATTAATATTCAACAAGACCTTGCCCAGCAAAAATATTGCTCTTAAATAATTAATTAAAAGATAATTGTCTATGTGTTTAATTAAATAGCGAATTTCACCAATGAAATTGAACGCGATCAGCACATCTAAACCGCGTTCAAGAAATGTCAGTGTCATCATTGCTGTGGAATATTGACACTGACAGCTCGTGAACGCGGCATAGATGTGCTTATCCATAATTATGTTTTATTAAATTAGTGGCCAATTTCACCAATGAAACTTAACTTATAAAAAAAATATTTGAGACCCATAAGTCACACGGTACAGTTTGCGAAACTTTTTTTTTTAATTTTCTAATTTTTCCCCCAAATGTGACATACCTCCACTCTGTCAGTCTGACACAAAAATTCATTTGTATACCAAATTTCAACTTAATCGGTCTATTAGATTCGGAGCAAATTGGCTGTGATAGACAGACAGACTGACAAGACATTTTTTTTTCATTTGGATGTACGGAACACTAAAAATGTAAAAGTAGGTAGTTGAATTGATTCGGTTTGCTGTCACCATGCTCTGTTAATTTAGTGCGTAGAATATCGTATGTACACTTAACTCAATGGAATGTAGCTGTTCCACATTCATGCGGACATTGACACACAGGCATACGTATTATAATTACTGTCGACCCCGAAATTGCCTTCATTTTGGTTAAATATGGTATATATTTAACCAAAATGAAGATAATTATCTATCAGTTAAAAAGTTTCGACAATTATTATTGGTATACATTACACTTTTTGTCCACCGCACAACGTCAACGGGACGTCAATGAGAAACGAGATTATTCGAACCGAACGTGACGTCCCACGTGACCATAGTACAGTGTAAAAGCCAAACTGCAGGACAGTTTGTCGGCAGCAGGCATACAACGTGTCCAGAAAGGTGTGGACAAATATAAGGGTGTGGTACAGACTATCAATCTGAACATTTTTCTCCATGGGACCAACATTGTAATCGACAAAAAATAATCATGCAGTCACCCCCTAATAATATTTGGGTCGAGTAGGTATTGAAGAGTTAAAACTTAAATTTAAATTTTTAAAAAGCTTTTTAGTTTCTGATATAATGCAGAATAGGTATAAATATGATAATTATCTTGTTTTAAACCTAACCTATACTGTCTTAACTCATACCATGACAGATAACAGTTGGTCAAGGCGAAGAGGCTTGATTGACGCATCCTATTATTTTTAATGTCAGCTAAAACCAACGTGTAATTTTGGCTCAAGGAAGTTTTGATTCAAATTACCCACATAATGTAATGATTACCGCATTATGTTAGTGAGTTGATTTGTTTGCTTGATTTAACAATTCCCTTGGTTTTTTTTGCCTGTTGTCTAGTTTAAATAATTATGAGCATTAACACCTAGGTAGCTATTATGTAAAACTAGATTTTGCCCGAAGCTTCGCCCGCGTGAAGGTCGGAAATTATCCTTCGGAAACGTACTACCGGGTTAAAAAGTATCCTATGTCCTAACGCAGGTCATGGTTTACCTACCCACGTGCCACCCAACTTTCATACAATTCATTCAGCTGTTTTTAGCGTGAAAGCGTAACAAACAAACAAAACTTTCGCATACGTATTATAATATTAATTAGTATGCTGAAAAGCAGTTTATCATAACATTTGTCGCCTTAATGGACTAGTTGCTGACCGGACCAAGACTGGACCGGTCCGGACCGATTAGGTTCAATATTTGTCCCACGAACTTTTTTTATTACTGGAAAACTACGACAACGCCACATTAACTGGCCTTCAAGGTTTATTGTGTATTAGTTATTTAATTTTTAACGCCTAATCTATCAACAGTCATATCGACCTTTAATCGGGTAACTGGTTCTCACCAGATGTATAAAACTTAAAGGAATTTATTAAAATATCACTCGGACCAAGATTTTATTTATTCACAAAAGAATTTCTGCTTATTTTGTGGAACTTTTTAGTGGTGTGACGTTATAATAGAATTTGATCATGACTTGGGTAACCTGCCTATCACTCGGACCATAATTTTATTTATTTACAAAAGAATTTCTGCTCATGTTGCGGAACATTTTAGTGGTCTGACATTATATAGAAATTGATCATTACTAAAATAAGTAAAATAGAAAATAATATAATTTAAATTTAAATTGGCGCTATAATTGGCTATCTATCTATCTATCTATCTATCTAAAAATAATCTATTATGCATCTCTCATGAATTCATGATTCTTCAATTGAGTGTCAGTAGTAAATCCTGTTTTCTTAATCTTAAACAGAATATTGATCGTATTTTCTATTTACATTTAATATACATTAGGTGGATGGCATCCATATAGGATCTATTATTTTGCATTTAAGTTTATTTTTATTTTCTAGCGGCCCCGACAGACGTCCTGTCTGAACGATCCTAGAACCCGACTGCAGCGCCAACTACCAGGTTCAATTGTGTTTTCAAACCATCCAGGAACCCATTCAAATATACACACAAAATTTCATCTAAATCGGTCCACCCGTTGATAAACCACGTTTTATCAGATTTTTTTAAGGATCCTATGTCCGTCTCCTAGTTCTAAGCTACCAACCAATTTTCAGCCAAATCGGTTCAGCCGTTCTTGAGTTATAAATAGTGTAATAATAATAATCATTATAAAAGAAGTGACTAATGAGATGACGGCTAATAGAGATGTAATAGAAGAAGAAGACATAATATCGGGACCCCAAATAATTAAAGCTAGGTTGGTACAGTAAGCCACACGTCAGCAGTCATACCTTTATGTTGAGCTGGCTTAGCTTAATACAGAGGTAAATAAAATAGAATATGAGCCCAGATAACGCTGGTTTTGTTACAACTTACCTGCCCTACCGTTCTATGTAAGTATAGTACGATAGGCCGTATGTGTCAAAGTTTAAAGGGATATTGCTTTCGTTAGCTCGTCGTCCCTGGAGACTACAATTGAAATCGCAAAAACTCAACTTTTCAGGAAAAAATAAGAACCGATTTTTGTTATAGCCAAAAGTAAAAGTGAGAGAGCAGATTTTATAATTTAAGTATTGTTTTAGTATTAAAAAAACATTAATTTACTTTAAAATTCAGTTAAAAGATATTATATCATAAACTAACTAAAACTATTAAAAAACTAAAATATGGCGTCGAAAAATTCCTCAGCATCGCTATCGACTGGTAAAGTACACACGTTATATGGCAATTAATGCTAATTCTCTGGCCAAGGTAAAAGCCAGCCCTTGGGTCACGGGAAGTGTCAATAATTAATTAGATTTACCAATTAGAAGATGTTAAAAAATTATGATACCAAGGAACGCACGCATAAATATTTGAGGAACTTCTATTCAAATCTGCTTAATACACTTTTCAACCTTTTTAATTCTTTAAAAAAAATACAGACAAAAGTTTATTCACCCTTTTTAAATAGTTTACACAAAATACATTTCTGAACGCATGCATAAATGTCAATCACAGTATTTGACAGGATGACAGCAGGAAAACAAATGTTTGACAGGTACGAAACAAAGGAACATAATTAAATGGAAAATGATTCATTTTCATAATTATTTATTCTTTAAGTTTTCATTGTTTTTATAATGTATTCTGCTATTCAGGGCGGAGACAAATCCAACAAAACAAAAACCATGAAAATTGATCCAACCGATCTCGAGTTATAAGTGTTGTAACAAACCCACTTTACCAACACTGCCAAGTGTTAACGGTCCGGCAGTTGTTCATATTCATTACAGTATTAAAAAAACACTCTGAACTTCCCATGATTCACGATTTCCTTTCACTAAATAGACGATCATCAAATGTTTGTTCTATCATCCGATTTAACACTGCTTTCTCCCATAAGTTTTTCTGTTTTCTTGGCACTTTTCTATACAACTCTATCAATAGCAAAATACATATTTACACAGATACAAAAGCTATTTGTAAAAGAAATTTACGCATTTGGCTTTTAAATCTCTACACTGCCACTGAAAACTTATTAAAACCAGTGTCTTAACACCCACGCATTTACACTCACACTCCTACACTTACAATCATCCATACACTCACCCTTACTCTCATTCATACACTCATTCATTTTATTCTTCATTTTTCGTTAATCTCATTTCTATTTTATTTTGTTTTGTCTAAAAACGTATCATTAATATTAATATATCTACTTATAATTTGTACATTTCATTGAAAGTATATCTTGACTAACCATTTGGTAATGTAACATGTGTAACAAAAGAGCCGGGTGATCTGTAACTCAGGGCCCTCCTACTTCAGACACCTTTCTCTATATAAGATTGTGCATATAATATCTAGTGCCTGTAATACTGAATGAGAAAAATAAAGATTTTTATGATTATGATTATTATTTTATTAATGCTTCTATTTTTAACTTGCATTCGATTAAGATTCCGTTCGTCTGGCTAAAAATACTGGGCAAACATCGTCTTGTGTCGCGTTACAATATTGAACAAAGTATTTTTAACTAGCTTTTGCCCGCGGCTTCGCCCGGGTGGATGTCGGAAAATATCCTACGGGAACATACTACCAGGAATTCCCTCCTTATTCCTTGTCTACATTATAAAGGCAACCTCTGTGCAAAATTTCAGCTTTTTAGGTCCAAGGGTTTGGGCTCGGCGTTGATGAGTCAGTCAGTCAGTCAGGACTTCTCTTTTTATTTTATACACGTAAACATGATTATGAAATAATGATATTATTCATACTAATATTATAAATTCGAAAGTAACTCTGTTTGTCTGTCTGTCTGTCTGTCTGTTACCTTTTCACGCCTAAACCACTGAACGGATTTCGATAAAATTTGGCCAGGCTATAGATGGTATCCTGGGAACGGACATAGGCTACTTTTTGTTTCAAAAATAATCCTACAGGGGGTGATATAGGGGATGAAAGTTTGTATGGGAAACTCAGTATTTCTTAAGTTAGGGATGTGAAAATTAAAATGTATGCTTTTGATGGGAAATAAAGAAATATGCAGTTCAGCGTTTTTGAAAAATCATCCCCTAAGGGGGTAAAATATAGTAAAATAGGGGTTGATTTTAAAATTTACAAAACTGCACGGATTTCGACAAAATTTGGCAAGGCTTTATATAGCATCCTGGAGAAGGACATAGGATACTATTTTAGGGGTGATATAGGGGATGAAAGTTTGTAAGAGAAATCCAGTATTTCTTAAGTTAGGGATAACAAATTTAAGCTATTGATAGGAAATTAAGAAATATGCGGTTCAACGTTTTTGAAAAATCATCTCCTAAAGGGGTAAAATAGGGGTTGATTTTAAAATTTACAAAACTGCACGGATGTCGATAAAATTTGGCAAGGCTATAGATGGTATCCTGGGGACGGACATATGATACTTTTATTTAAAAAATAATCCTACAGGGGTGATATACGGGATGAAAGTTTGTATGGGAAACCCAGAACCACTGAATGGATTTCGATAAAATTTGGCAAGGCTATAGATGGTATCCTGGGGACGGACATAGGCTACTTTAAAAAAAAAAAATAATACTACAGGCGTTGATATAGGGGATGAAAGTTTGTAAGGGAAACCCAGTATTTCTTAAGTTAGGGATAACAAATTTATGCTATTGGTAGGAAATTAAGAAATATGCGGTTCAGCGTTTTTTAACATCCCCTAAGTGGGTAAAATAGGGGTTTATTTTAAAATTTACAAAACAGCACGGATTTCGATAAAATTTGGCAAGGCTATAGATAGCATCCTGGGAAAGGACATGGGCTACTTTTTGTCTTAAAACATAATCCAATAAAGGGTGATATAAGGGATGAAATTTTGTATGGGAAACCCAGCATTTCTTAAGTTAGGGATATGAAAGTTCAAATGTATGCTTTTGGTAGGAAATAAAGAAATATATGGTGCAGCGTTTTTGAGGGGGTACAAATAGGCGTTGACAAATGTTTCTGTACCTACCTCTTTTTAAGAGATTTAAGGGATTGGAAATGTAGTCATAGTTCGAATCTTGAGGTAACATTTAGTGTTTATTTCATTTGACGTTTTTACGAGGAAATTATTTGAACGAGTGGACACTCGGACAAAAGTTATTGGTTATTAGAGCGTGACTGGCATAATAAATTTTAAGTAATTAACAAAGTCCCCCGTCGCGTAAGTCTGTTTGAATGCGATAATGTCAAATAGTACCGAACGAAATTTTCATACGGTTTTCTCCAATGAACGGAGTGATTCAGTGTAATTCATTATGGTTTTGTGTAAATTGGCTGAAATATGACGACGACTGTTGAAGATGTCGGAAAAAATCATGCCTACTACGTATACAATCAATCTGCCTAGCCTTTTCCCAACTATGTTGGGGTCGGCTTCCAGTCTAACCGGATGCAGCTGAATACCAGTATTTTACATGGAGCGACTGCCTATCTGACCTCCACAACCCAGTAACTGGGTAATACGATACCCCTTGGTAAGACTGGTTGTCAGACTTTCGGGCTTCTGACGACCCGTAACGACTGTCAAAGATCCACGAATAACAGCCGGGACCAACGGCTTAACGTGCTTTCCGAGGCACGGAGGAATCTCGATATGTAAAGATGGTCACCCATCCACTGACCAACCCCGGCAAGCGTAGCTTAACCTGACGGATCGACCCGTGCGGCTGTTATTACTTAGCCACGAGCTCCATGCCTACTACGTATACACGGTAACGATATATCGTAGCGATTTGAGTTTGCACAGTTATATCGGACGGCCCTATGTTTTCCACATGAACGTTCCCATCGGATATTTTCCGACATCCACGCGGGCGAAGCCGCGGGAAAAAGCTAGTAATATAATAAATACCATAGTAACATTAACGCCTCAACAAGTTTTTAACCAAATTAAATGAATGATGACGATGATCGGTCGAATTCTTATAGACCATAAATAAATTTTTATTCAAATGATCAATTAACTTGACATTAGTCGTTATTCATGACATACGCAACAAATATTGAATAAAAGGGACAAACAAATGAGACCAATCTCATAAATAAAGTTAATGGTAAATTAATTTATTTTTATAGGCTGATATTACCGTGGAATATTTTTTAAATCCATTTTGTCTTTAATTTTGCTAGCAGTCTTTTGAGCAAGTTTCCGGATGACAGCGATGCGGACGACTACTTTGACGTCTAAGGCCATTTGTACACCGCACCTTGAACGGGACGTCAACGAGAACGAGATGACAGCGCCGAAGTAGCAACAATAAGTACATTTACTATGGCCGAATAATCTCGTTTCTCGTTGACGTCCAGTTCCCGGTGCGGAAATTTCTTGTTTAAACATAGGTACTCGTAAAGCTGCTTTTACCCACGACTTCGGCAGCGCAGCGTGGAGGTCGGAAATTATCTCACAGAAACGTACTATCAGGATAAAAAGTATCCTATGTCCTAATCCATGTCATGGTCTACCCATCTGCCAAATTTTATCCAAATCCGTTCAGCCGTTTTAGCGTGATAAACAAACAAACTCACATTCGCATAAACTTACGTATTTGATATTAATTTCAACTTGATACCTCTACGCGTTACTGAAAAAAAGGGTCTTGACCATAGATATAAGAAAGAAGGAGATGTGCCCAGTATGTTAAAATGTATCGGAACCCTCTGTGTCTCCCTTTGTCCCTTTGTCACTTTCATGACTTTAAAGACAAATACGGTAAAATACTTACATATGGAAAGTGATTCCTTATTAGTTTTTGTTTTGGCTTCGGTTTTTACAAGAAACCACTGAACAACACAGCATTCTTATAAATTGTCACGGTCACAGTCGAAAGCGCACTACTTCGTGGAGACTGCCATTTGACTATGAATGGCTCATACTGAGCATGTCGCGCGGACACAGATTCGCCCCCTTGCCACATCTCCGGTTTTTGTATATTTCTATGGGCTTGACAGACTAACAGACAGACAGACAGACGGACAACAAAGAAGTGAGGGTTCTTTTTTTTCCTTTTGAGGTACGGAACCCTAAAAATCAGCTGTTCTATACTAAAGTTTAATACCACCTACTGTTCTAAACTATATGGGACAGCTGTTTTTTCACGATTTCAAAGTAAAAGTATAGTAAAAGTTATTCAGTTCGATGGTCTAAAGCACTCCTTAAAGGTTTGTAAAGTTCATTTTGAAACACTTTATTTTATCCTAGGCAAAAAACCCGCTGGTTTAAAAATTAAGATGCAATGTGTGTAAAAAAAGTGTCAAATTCAAATTCAAATTCATTTATTAATTTTGTGAACACAGAGTAAAATTCAGATGTTATATAAAAAAACAAAAATGTTGGTCCATACTATGTCCCGCCAGAAGGCATACAAAATAGTTTTAGTATGTCGAATGTTACATTAAAAAATAAATAAAATCAATAAAATGAAGTCAATTTCATGCAAACACTAATATATAATAATAATTTGATAATAATGTGTCAATAAAGTAAGAGGGCACATAAAAAAGTCGGTAGTACTCAGTCATAATTTACAATACTTTAATTATACAGACAGATATAAAATTATGAAAATATTATTGTAATTTGTCATTAAGATATTCTTTGACAGAATAATACGCCTTGTCATTCAATAATTTAAAAAGCTTACGTTTAAACTCATTCATGTTGCTGCTTGATACAATCTGATTAGGTAATTTGTTATAAAGTTTTGGAGCCATTGCATAAATACTATTGTAGAGAAATTGGGTCTTAGTGCATAATGTGTGTAACTTTTTTGAGCGCCGTTGACTTTCGACAGATTTATATAAAGACATGTTATTTTTAACAAATATACAAGCTTCATAGATATAAAGTGATGGTACAGTCAGTATTTTTAAGTTTTGGAAATGTGGCTTGCATGAATCCATTCGTTTTATGTTACATATAGCTCGAATGCATTTTTTCTGAGCTATTAATACCTCCTCAACCTTAGTAGCATTGCCCCAGAATATAAGGCCATATCGCAAGGTAGAGGCCACATAACCATGATAAGCTGCTAGGAGCGCTGTCTTATTCACAATTTTGCCTAGCTTATAAAGGGCATAGGAAAACTTACTGAGCTTCCCACATACGTTATCGATTTGAGTCCTCCATGACATATCGCTATCAATATTAAGTCCAAGAAATTTTGTAACATTAGTTTCAAGTATTTGGTCATCTTTGTAGTTTACCTGAAAATGTGACAGTGTTTTTTGTCTAATTTTAAAATTCATAATTTTAGTTTTATTTAGGTTAATTTTAAGGTTATTAGCATTCAGCCAGTCAACAATCGTAACAAGACTAGAGTTAATGTCATCTTCTATTTCTTCATTACTACCAGTATTATATATAACTGCGCTGTCGTCGGCAAATAAGGACATATGTTGCATAATTACTTGGGGAAAGTCGTTAATGTAGCAGATGAACCGCAAGGGTCCCACCACAGAACCCTGCGGAACACCGTAACAAAGAACTCTAGAACTAGACGAATATAATACTTCAGTTTTAGACTTAATATCCACTTGACTAATTTGAGTAATTTGTTTCCTATCCTCCAAATAAGATTGTATGAGTTTAAGCACGTTACGTGTTGTCGTTCAATGCCTGTACTGCAATAAGCTTCCGTAGATACAACCGTTTCAATTAATTAAAATAATCATTGAAAGCAACTCATATTTTGCCTTGTATCTGCCGATATTCATGTGATTTTATACGCAAAAGTAACTCTGTCTATTATATCTGTCATGTTAACGGCTGAACGGATTTCTTAGAAATTTGACACACTGGTAGACCATGACCTAGATTAGGACATCGGATACTTTTTATCCCAGTAGTAGGTATCTAAGTTCCCGTGGGATAATTTCCGACATCCACGCAAGCAAGCGGGCAAAACCTAGCAGGTCAACAATCACGTATAAGTACTTTTGAATTTTCATTCGAGCCACCAATATTTACAAAATCTTGATTTTTCTTTTTTTATCTTTTAAATTTTTGTCAGTGTACAAGTACATACATAAAAAGTTTTATTTTGTAAAAGGGCGGAGACCTGGTGTCCTGAAATACAGGCCTAGAGCTTAGCTCAGGCACCAGTCTCCCACAATATTCAAATAATGCATTCATGGTGTATTGTGTATTTTCAATAATATTGTGGTGAGAAATAAACATTTATCTTATCTTATCTTATCTTAT
Source organism: Cosmia trapezina (assembly GCA_905163495.3). Lineage (NCBI taxonomy): Eukaryota > Metazoa > Arthropoda > Insecta > Lepidoptera > Noctuidae > Cosmia > Cosmia trapezina. The sequence goes on from LR991042.1 coordinate 14,869,412, forward strand.
ATTAGAAAGACGTAAAAATGTTTTGTAAGTTTGTATGTAGGGGGTAATCTCTATCTACTATTATAGACCAATTCTTGAAGAAAGTTATAAGCTATTTAACATCACACTACGACCCTGAGGAGCCGAGCGAAAATAAAAAAAGTCAGAAAGAACGTTAATCGAAAACGAAGTAATAGCGCGGGCGAGCGATGCGATATGACGGCGTGGGAGGACGGTGGAAAAAGAAATTTCACGCGGATGAAAGTCGCGAGCAGAAGCTAGCTCACGGTAATATGTCTGATTAAGAACTACTTCTCTATAATTAGAGTCGTGATTTTAAACTATAATAATTTATTCTATCCAGCTACATAATATACCTACTTCTAGTTTATAGAGCGGTAGCAAGTGTAGGTATCTAATAAAAATTAATGAACAACAAGATTTACGACATACTTAGTTAATATTATTTACGTGTCTACTGTATTTAAATTATCCTTATCTTAAACAAGCTTAGAAATTCGAGCATTACTTTGACTACGCTTGCCAGGATCTTTACATACCGAGACTCCTCCGTGCCTTGGAAAGCACGTTAAGCCGCTAGTCCCGGCTGTCATTCGTGGATCATTGACAGTCGTTGCGGGTCGTCAGAAGCCCGAAAGTCTGACAAACAGTCTTACCAAGGGGTATCGTATTACCCAGTTAATGGGTTGTGGAGGACAGAAAGTCTGACAATCAGTCTTGCCAAGAGATATCGTATTACCCAGTTACTAAGTTGTGGAGGTCAGATAGGCAGTAGCTCCATGTAAAATACTGCGTATTCAGCTGCATCCGCTTAGACTGGAAGCCGACAGTTGGGTAAAGGTTAGGCAGATGATGATGACTTTGCCAACCAACTTCGAGATAAATCGAAATTTCTGTATTAGTCAAATACAGCGAGCAGTCGGAAGGCAATGTTATTGTGAAAATCCATATAGATTTGTCGTGTATAGCGGCCGAATAAATTACTAATTAATACTCATAGAGCAAGATCCCAGGGCCGCCTGAGTTTACTTATTTTCCGATTATCAAAATGTATAGGATAGAGTAGTGTTAGTACGTACTTTGAGCGTACGCATAATACCTGCTTTAGCTTAGGCCGACGGCCAATTTTCAGGTATCAGGTACTTACTAAAGTTACGTAAATATATTACTCACTTCTCACTTTTCTTAAAGTCTGACTGCTGATTTTTATGTATGTTTCACAGAATATTATTAATAAATAAGAATCAGTACTGTCAGACACTTCCCGTCGGCGGTTTTTTCCGCCAGACGCTTTAAAGCTCGCAAAAAATGACTTCATCTTACTTAAAGTTTGAGTCCTAATTTTTATATAATGATTCTTGGTGAACTATTTCAATACAGTCTGTCAAACATCCCCCAGAAACAAAAACTGTATCATTGATGGACTCACGTACGTTCACCCATCAATGCCCCTTTTGCAGGCCGCGTCAGTAATGTACTATAAACTAAGAATTTATAACATAATTTTAATAGGGAAGATGAGCACCTATTCGTTCGTTTACGCAAATATTTTCCAAGAATGCCAGTTGATGTTAACTCGTTGGTCAGCGTCCTGAGGATGCCTCGTATTGATGGAACTTATTTAAAAGAGCACCAGCACCATGGCAACCAGCAGTGGCACAGCGAGTGCCAGTAGCGCCGCCTGTCTCCAGGGCATAGCAGGTATTCCATGAACATGCCCGTCAATGTGAACCCGTTGGTCAGGGTCAAGAGGATGCCTATTATTGATGGATGTACTTACAAAGAGCACCAGCACCATGGTAGCCATTGGCACAGTGAGCGCCAACAGCGCCGCTTGTCTCCAGGGTAACACTGTGCCCAGCAGGTATGCCACGAACATGCCCGTCGATGTGAACCCGTTAGTCAGCGTCGTGAGGATGCCTCGTATTGATGGGTCACTGAAAAATTTGTAATGACGATCTGCATTGAAGATATTTTAAACACGAAGAAGAACGATAAGACATTAAGTCCACCTTTGTACGGTATTTTTTTTTACTTGTGCATAAAGTTTTAATAAATAAATAAATAAGAACACCCCTGCCAAAGCTTTCAACCATAGGACATAAAAGGTGAACGTCCACTAGTCCGCGCCGGTCGCACCGCACGCAACGGATTTCGGTTTGCTTTGTATGAATTCATAGCACTGCGTCCACTACCAGGGGAGCTAAAACGGCCACTTTGGCAGAATCATAATAGGATAATGGGTGTTATCTATATAAATAAAAAGAGAAGTCCTGACTGATTGACTGATTCATCAACACCCAGCCCAAACCCTTGGACCTAGAAAGCTGAAATTTTGCACAGAGGTTCCCTTTACAATGTAGACAAGGAATAAGGAAGGAATTCCCGGTAGCAGGTTCGCTTGATATATTTTCCGACATCCACGCGGGCGAAGCCGCGGGCAAAAGCTAGCAAATCATATTAGAAATCGTAAAACGGTCACAAAATAACAATAAAATTCATAATTTATCTGCGTACAATTCATAGCACGCAATTCATCTGTTTGACAGTTTTGTATGGAGATTCCTATAATGGTCCACAAATTATGAATTGCTTTATTGAAGTTTAATGTCAAATACGTCAATCATAATAAATTGCTGGTAATTCAGGAAATTAATCGCTTTTAGAGGAATTCCTTAATGTGGCCGTTTTAGGCCCACTATACCGCCCGCATTTTCATTTGTTCATACAAAAAAACCAAAATCCGTTGGGTGCCGTGCGTGCGTTGCGGCCGCCGCGAACCAGTGGATGCTCAGCTTTAATCTGCTGTACCTACCTACCTATATGCAGTAGATGCATGTGAACCATCCCTTGTGGATTAGTGGTCTTTGAGGAGGTTTCCACGTAGACTACCGATGCTCAGCAATGATCACAACAGTTGTTGGTGTTGTAATTTAGACTACGAAGATGCTGCCACAGGCTATCCATCATGTTAGCACATTCATTTAGTTACATTTTGCTCACACGGAAGAAAGACATTTTATTCACATATTCATATAATGAATGTTGGACCGCACAAGGTCAGTGGCCAGACCAAAAAAAGAAAAAGCTCCTAATTTAATATTCTTTCCGATTGTTAATTAATTTAGAAACTTCCAGTTTAGTCCAGTTTATGCACGCTCTCATAATAATTGAATACATTACTGGTTCAAAACCAAGGTCTTGTTTGTCGAAAATAAAAAAAACACTCAAAATAATTTGTTGTAGGATGTGATGTCAGTAATTTGTCGGTGATGATGTCACAAAAAATAATAGCAACAAAAAGATTGATGATAAAAATTTTTGTTTTGTTGTTATGCCATTCATTCAACTTACTATGGCATACAAGGACACTACAACCAGACGGTTCGGAGCCTTTGGAAGGCCTCCATCTAGAAATGTGTGAAAGAGGCTTAAAACAAAATGTTATAATTTCCCCGCTAATCCGCTATTCAATTTATCAGCATCATTTTAAAGATAGGCTGATTCTTCACAAACAAAAGTAACTCTTCTGCATACATATGCAAACAATGTGACAATTATAACATTTTTGCTCTTTGAAGGTATGTTGAGGTCTTTAGGGACTGAAGAATCTATAAAATAAAATAATATCTTCTATTTTTGTCTTTCAAATCAACTTGGCCCGTTTAATTATATAAAATAAACGTTTTTTCTCACCTTATTTCCCCAATATATGTAACTGAAGGTGCTTCCATGACACCAGTACCGATGCCCAGCAAAGCATTGGCGATGAACAGCGAAGGTACGTCCCAGGCGTAGTACATGAGTAGCCACGCGACGACATGGGGTATGTTGACCAGGAACAGAGCCTTCTTGCGGCCGAAGTAGTCCAGTAGCGGCCCGGAGAATATGCTGCCAAATGGCTGACAAAGGAATGCCATGCTGCCTGTAAGAGAAGCGGTGTTTTAGGAGTGTATCGTTTCTTAGCACCCCTTGCCTCACCGTGGCCTTGACCACTACCTTAACCAAGAGTATCTCACTCACTCTCAATCACTAGGGGGCAATTGTTCTTGGTGCTTGTGGGGGTAAGGGGGTTTGCCATAATCGCCACGCTTGATATATCTCTCTTTACATATATTACAATAGAACTATTGGGCTATGAAAGATCTAATGAAGGGTTTTCTTCCTTTATCCTTTAAGAGAAGACTCATTGACGTGTGCATACTTCCCATATATGATTATCCTGACATATGGTTCTCAAACATGGTCTTTGAAAAATCAGCAGAGGTGCATTCTCGAGGTTTGCCAGAGGGTTATGAAGTATTCTGGGTATCAAACGAACAGACCATGTTAAGAATACGACCATCCGTTCCATCACAAATATAACTGATGTCCTTGGAAAGCTGCCACACTGAAATGGTATTGGGCTGGATACATCTGCTACATGTCAAACGACCAATGGACCAAATTTACTACCCGATGCATCGCGGCAGGCTCTTTCAACAAGAACTGGTCCTTAGCAGCTTTAAACAGAGAGAAGTGGAAAGAGAGTAGGTAGGCCTTTGCACAGCAGTGGGATTGTGTTATCCCACTTTTAATATAAATAGAAGATATCGATTATAAGGTACGGTAGGCCGCACATCAATGATAACAAAACCAGTATAAGCTGGCCTGTTATTCTATTGAAACTGCATACTGCGCTAGGCCAGCCTTAGGTCCAAAGTGTTACCAGTGACGTGCAGTCTACTTTACGTGTTGGATCAATGCTAAATGGCTACAGATAATTAATAAGCTTCTGATGTAAAAAAATTCACGGGGGCTCGATAACAGCCGCACGGGTCAATCGATCAGGTTAAGCTATGCTTGCTACGGTCGGTCCGTGTATGGGTGACCATCTTTACATATACCGAGATCCCTCCGTACCTCGGAAAGCAAGTTAAGCCATTGGCCCCAGCTGTCATTCGTGGATCCTTGACAGTCGTTACGGATCGTCATAAGTCCGATAGTCTGACAACCAGTCTTATCAAGGGGTATCGTATTACCCAGTACCTAAGTGGACTGTGGAGGTCAGATAGGCCCTGGACACCCTATGGCCCTGGGTCTGTGGAGGTCTCCATGTGAAATACTGGTATTCAGCTGCATCCGGTTAGACTGGAAGTCGACCCCGACATAGTTGGGAAATGGAAATCAGTAAGCGTATGAATACGATGCATAGAGATAAATATTATTTACAACAAATGCTCGTAAATCACTACATATAATAAAAACAAAGTCCTCTGCTGCGTCTGTCTGTCTCTATGTATGTATATATTCGCGATGATCTCAAATACTACTTAACGGATTTGCATACGGTTTTCACCAATGGATGGAGTGATTTATGAGGAAGGTTTAGCTGTACAATTAATTTAGGGTTTTTTGTAAATTGGCTGAAATATGACGATGATTGTTGAAGATGTCGGAAAAAATCATGCCGACTGGGAGCGTTAGCAAAGAGAATTAAACCACTTGAGAGCTGATAGACCGATTTCGTCTAGGCACACGACTCACCACTGCAGGCCGGGGACGAAGAAATTACAGCGGTTGTGATTGGACGATGCAACAATTTCAGGACGAATGCTCCAAAGTGATGCACAAGTCAGTTTTGCAACAATAATATCAATATCGATAAAATCGACGTCTACTAATTCTACATTTTTTTAAACTATACTGATAGGGTGCAAACTGGATGCAAATAAAACACTGACATAACACTTCAAATTTAAATTTATTCAATTAAATCAGTCACCTAATTTAATCGAGTGAAAGGATGCCTAATAAAAATGTCTATACCTGTTGAAAGAACAAAAAAATCTCATAAATGAAATTCAAATTCAGACAATTTATTGTTCAATTAGTATTTAAAAATAACTTTGACGTCGTTATTTAACAAGCTAGCTGGAGTAGACATTTCCTAACTGACTACTGTTTTGAAGTTGTTACAACACTACAGCATTAGTACAAACAGAAAGGGACAGACGTATTGACAATACCCTAGTGAGAGAAAGGGACTTTTCAACAAAAGACATCAACGCGGTATACATTTTTGTGCCATTTTGCCGTAAACGACCAGTTTAGCTTGAGCCCTGCAACTATTAATCATATTATTAACTACATCAACACACTACATCACACTACACTACACTCACACTACACCTTCATTGTACTAATAATTTTGAACAACTTTTACTATAGGACCATGCCTGAAAACGCGAAAAAAAAATCAGCTGTTCAGTACATTTTGACGAGTTCGATGTAGATAAATGTACTGAACAGCTGATTTTGTTTTCGCGATTTCAGGTTTGGACCCATAGTAAAAGTTGTTCAAAATGATGAGTACAATGACCCCTTAAGAGGTTTAGTGTAAACAAAAAATAATGTTGTATAAATATGCAGAAATGTTTTAAAAGATGTCAAAATAACACCGTGTGCAAGGATCCAATAACTGGTCAAAACTAAAATGGCCTCTCAGAATACTGTTGGGGCTGCCATGGCGATGTAGTGCATCAAAGATGTTTTCGGAAAGGCATATTGGTGGTTTTGCGGCTATCATACGCAAAAGAAGCGCTTCTCTGCTTGCTCGTCTTCGTGGCAGTATCAACATTATCTTGAGTTTATTCTCAGATAGATGGGAGTCTCCAATGCTGCTTCATTGCATGAAACTACACACACAATAATAATTAAAAACTAGTGTTTGTAGACTTACAAATTATTTGTAAGTCTACTAACACTAGTTTTTAAGACCTTTGTTACTAACACTATGGGCGTATGCCTGAAATAAATAAATATAATAATAATAATAATTGTCAACTAAAATAAGTGCAATTTAATTTATGTGTCGTGAGCCTGAGTCGCCCGTATGAGCATTCAACAGGGTGTATATTCGTTACTGGCGTGCGCATTACGATAGTACGTTTCTGTGTGATTATTTCCGAACTCCACGCGGGCGAAGCCGCGGGCAAAAGCTAGAAAAAAATAATAGAAAAAAAAAACTAAAATAGCTTTTATCTCAAGGCTATATATATCTATGTTACAAACCGTGTTGTATAATGTAATACGATCTCAAACAAGCAATATAAATAATCTAGAATCAACATTATTTTAGTCTAAGACTATGTTATTCATGACGATAAATCCAGGCATTATGCAATATTGTCATTTGTGTAACATGGCATTATTAAATACAATTATCTTTACAACTAGGTATTTAGATCTACGAATTAGGCATCTCTGGAAACGAACGGTTTGTGCACATTCCTATTGGGTTAAAGAAAAGTTAACCATTACGAAATATTATACCTAGGTACTTGATTTTCTGTTAACAACACACAACTGATTTTCGACTAACAACCGGTTTCTGAATTGAAAATTCGAAATTGAGATCTTGTCCAACTCTACTTTATCATTATTTAAGGTGACTCCTTCAACGTAGCCCGGTTGTCATGTATTTTCATCGAAATTTTCGTCATTTGTGGACTGATTTTGAAAATTATTTTTTCATTTGTTAGAGGAAGCTTTACGTATTTAATAGGTACACTTTGTGTATGTTGATGATGTTGTAATACTGCCTGTCACTGTTGTTTACTAACAGTATACGAATTAGTGTGGGGTAGGTGCCACAGCTAAACAATAAAAAGCTATTTACAAAAAAAAAAACCGAACAAGTGCGTGTCGGACCACGCACAATGAAGGGTTCCCTAGTTGAAAAGAATTTATTCCAAAAACAAACTTATCATTGGATCCTAAAAAAATATTTTATGTCAAAAAATTACAAATTCACAATTTTCGGACCTTTTCCTCTACTTGTGCTAGGAGACCTTGCTTCTTGCCAAATTTCATTATTCTAGGTCAACGGGAAGCACCCTATAGGTTTTGATTTACTTGCGACAGTTGCGAGTATCAAAATGTGTCGGAAAATCCTCGTATTTTTTTATTGCGTTGACTTAGACACTTGATTTTTTTAGAACTCTAAGGGACAATAGACTTACGTATTTAATATTAATTTCAACATGATATCTCCACGCGTCCTTGAGAAAAAGGGTCTTGACAGACTGACAGTTTTAAAAATGTTTTTATGTGATAGAATTTCAAATTAACAAATTTCGGACTTTTTCCTTTATTTGTGTTGTTATGACCTTGCTTCTTACCAAATTTCATGATTCTAGAATAACGGGAAGTACCCTATAGGTTTTGATTTACTTGCGAGTATCAAAATAAATGTCTATGTATGTCGCATAAATGGCCGTATATTTTTGTTGCATTGACTTAGAAGCTTGAGTTTTTTAGGACTTGAAGAGACCACAGACTTACGTATTTGATTTTAATTTCAACTTGATACCTCCATGCGTTCCTGAGAAAAACGGTCTTGACAGACTGACAGACAGACAGACAGACAGACGGACAAACAAGTGATCCTATAAGGGTTCCGTTTTTTCCTTTTGAGGTACGGAACCCTAAAAAACATCAAAAAACCCTACAAAGTGAAAAATAACTAATTTCTGAAGACGGTGGCAAAAAACTAAAATACAGATCCAAAGACACCGACTTCCGAAATTATTTTTCACTTAGTAGTCTATATATAGGTAGTGTTATTTGGAAGTCGGTTGTTTTTTTTTGTCAATTGGTTATATGTTGTTTTTTTTAAACAAAATTAAATAGGTACCGCAGCAATTATATTATATTATGTAAGTTAAAGTATTTATTTTTACAAGTTCTAGTTCTCAATTCAGAAACCGGGTGTAAGTCGTTATTTACAGTAATACACTTAATATGATTTGACGTTTTATTTCATTTTACGACATGTTCAACATTTAGGTACATAACTCGCGAAAAAATCCGTGGAATACTAACACTGATGATTTATGTAAAACTTCTAGTTTCCAATTACTTACTTAAGTTATAGTTATAGGTAGGTACCTACCTACTTACAGTGTATTAATATTTAATACTAAGCAGTGCCAAGTACATAAAAAAATGCATTCATAACATTTTTTCGACCTCGTTTCTGTTTTAGATTAATTTAGATTTTAGAATTTAGGCGTACGCAATATTTCCTGGTTTAGACTGCAATAGTCTTCGTTGATTAATTGAGGGGCTTGTGGCTAAGTAATAACAGCCGCCCGGATTGATCGGCCAGGTTCAGCTACGCTTGCTGCGGTAGGACCGTGGAGACCGTGGATGGGTAATAGTACATTATGATATAAGTGCGGTAAGTTGAAAATTACTGCCGAGGCGATATTGCAAGCCCGAGCCATAGGCGAGGGCTACAAGAAAGCAGAGGCTGTAATTATCAAAGCGCACGTATGTCATACGACGTTTTATAACATATTTGCGAGGAAATAAATAAAACTCGGACTTTCGTTAAAAACACACTTTCTGAAAATGAATTTACATCTTTGCTTGTTTTCATCTATCGGTCGATTTTTCGGGCAAGAGTCTTAGAGTAGCCTATTCCGCTGCCTCTGACACTTCTGGTGGTGTCGAATTAATAAATTCATCAATACTTGACGTCATTTTAAAATAAAAACAATACAGCGAAAAGAAAAAGCGCGCGGAATAATTTGTACTTGTTCACAAATTACTGATGCGAGGATGCGATCAGTGCTTTTTTTTTAAGGCAAAGGCACAAAAACAGCCAGTACCTATTACTAATAAAGTTTTTTTTTTTTTTTGTTACAGATAAATTGTAATTTATTGTCAAAATTAATTAAATTAAAAAGAATTAAATGTCTGTTTTTTATATTTTATCTCCCAAAGTTAATTTTATTTATAAAATGTTGACCACTTTTGTGACATAAAACTCTTTGCTAAGATTTAAAAAAGTACCGTTCGTTTTAGACGGAGCATCTTGAAACTCGTGCCTTTTACATTACAATAACGCACAAGTACGTAATGACATACATTACGATATTGAAATTGGTGAAATAAGAGACCCTTTACGAGCAAATGTGTTATAATAGTACATTATGATTTAAGTGCGGTACGTTGAAAATTACAGCCGAGGCGATATTGCCAGCCCGAGCCGTAGGCGAGGGCTACAAGAAAGCAGAGGCTGTAATTATCAAAGCGCACGTATGTCATACGACGTTTTATAACATAATTTGCGAGGAAATAAATAAAACTCGGACTTTCAAATAAATCTTTAAAAACACACTTTCTGAAAATGAATTTGCATCTTTGCTTGTTTTCATCTATATCGGTCGATTTTTAGGGCAAGAGGCTTAGAGTAGCCTTTTCCGCTGCCTCTGAGACTTATGGCGGTGTCGAATTAATAAATTCCTCAATACTTGACGACATTTTCAAATAAAAACAATACAGCGAAAAGAAAAAGCGCGCGGAATAATTTTTACTTGTTCACAAATTAGCGATGCGCGCTCATCGGCGCTTTTTTTTAAGGCAAAGGCACAACATACAGCCAGTATTACTAATAAAGTAAATTCATATTTTTTTTGTTTTTGTTACAAATAAATTGTAATTTATTATCAAAATTAATGAAATTAAAGAATTAAATGTGTTGCGTCGTTAACTTCCTTTTCATATATATGTAGGTGCGGAATAACCATTAAGTTAGTCGCTAATAAACACCTTTGAAGACAAGACGCATTTGTGATTTTCAAACCAGTTTCCAGTACACACAAAAGTGAACCTAAACACCAACAACAAAATGTCAATTTTTTGTATTATATCTCCCAAAGTTAATTTTATTCATTAAATGTTGACCACTTTTCTGACATAAAAACTCTTTTCTAAGATTTAAAAAAGGATAATATTTTTGTGTTCACCAAAAATATTATCCGTACATCAAAATACTGATCGTGCACCAAATATTCCTGAATGTTACACAAAACACCCGCGCGTCCGAAACTTCACATTGGTGAATCATTTGGTTTAGGTTGGGTTAGGTTAGAACAGTGACCGTTAACGCGCGACGGCGAGCGAGCGAAGCGAGCGGTGCCGCGGCAGCGGCCGCCGAGCGCCATATCCAATAGATGCTCGTTATGACATATTTTAATGAACATATTTTGGTGCACATTCAGTATATTTGGTGGAACACAGGCAAAATTAGGTAAATGAAATGGGAATAAATTGAAGTACTTTTAAATACCATCCTTTAAAAAAGTACAGTTCGTTTTAAACGGAGCATCTTGATAAACCGTCCGTTTTACCTATTAAAAAGAAACCCGTGCCTTTTACATTACAATAACGCACAAGTACGTAATGACATACATTACGATATTGAAATTAGTGAAATAAGAGACCCTTTACGAGCAAATGTGTTATAAACATCTTTACATACCTGACCCCTCCGTGCCTCGGAAAGCACGTTAAGCCATTGGTCCCGGCTGTCATTCGCAGATCTTTGACTGTCGTTACGGGTAGTCAGAAGTCTGATAACCAGTCTACCAAGTGGTATCGTATTACCTAGTAACTGGGTTGTGGAGGTCAGATATGCAGTCGCTCCATGTAAAATACAGCTGCATCCGGATAAACTGTAAGCCGACTCCAATATACACACATCAAAAAAAGTTTGTGATCACTAGCAAAAGCTGATATATTTTTAAAATTTAACTTTATCAATAAAAAGTGTTACATACAATAAACTACACTGTGTATTTTTATTTAAAAAACGTAAACACTTTTTCTTGATAAAGTTAAGTTTTAAAATTATACTTTTGCTAGTGATCACAAACTTTTTTTGATGTATGTAGTTGGGAAAAGGCTAGGCAGATGATGAGGCTTCGTAGATTGATTTCACTGACTGGTGAAACTCTTGAGCTAGCCAGAAGTTTTTAAGTTTTCTATATTACGTAAACTTATCAAAACCCCGTAACACGATTTCCTGGTTTCAAGGTTTCCCGATAAGGAGGACTTTTTCGTGAAATACTAATTGTGACTTTGAGAAAATACCAATTTCACATCAGTATGGTTTCGAAAAGACGTTGTACATTTTTTATCTATGCTAAAAATTGCTGTTGAATCTTGAGTACTACTTGATTGTGTACATGCTTATTTTTTAAGTGAAGTTTAACTTGAAGCCTTTTTCTCTACATCTCCATTTATAATTCGTTTTGACAGTTAGATATGTTAAAACATACCATAGTTTCCAAATTGCGGCCTTCTAACGCCAATCCACCACGCCAATGATCAGAGCTACATTAAAATTAGCATAGTTATTATTAAGTAGGTATGTAGTGTTTTTTCTACATGTGCTGGTTTTTGCTACTTATACAGTAACTGTCCCCTAGTAACTGACCTTCTATTAAAGCATATATAACATTGTGAAACGCTATTCCCGTGCGATTTTGTGTTGCCAGACTACAAACGTCAGTATCAGCTAGTTTAGGTTTCGAATAACATAACAGCACATTTGTATTTCTTGTATTTAAAACTCAATGCGGTCTGGAGAGTCATTTTATGGCACACGCTAGAAAACAATGATTTTAAAGAGTTATCGATCAGGTATTAAAAAAATCTCTACAAACTCTAACGAGTGCTTAGTTTAGACCATCGAACTGAATAATTTTTACTAAGTATGGGATTAACTTTGAAATGGCGAAAAAAAATCAGCTGTTCCGTACATTTTAACGGGTTAGGCGAATATAAGGTAAGGTTGACTGGTAGAAAATGTCCGCCTTTTTGTAAGTACAGTATTTTTTTACTAGTGCATAAAGTTTTAATAAATAAATAAAAATAAAATAAACCTAGGCAACAGCAGATTTTTTTTTGGGATTCAAAGTTGGTCCCATAGTAAAAGTTATTCAGGTCGACGGTCTAAAGCAGTCCTTAAAGTTTTTAGAGTTAATTTTTTAACACCTTATCTATTTCTCAAAGAGCAAAAGCTTGCCTACCTTTTTAAAGTACCTACACTTAAGTTAGAGTATACATAATATTATGTATCTTGAGGTACCTACACTCACATTTCGTAAGTACGATGTTGGTAATATTGGATAATCTTAAAAACACTTTCGGAACTGGGGACTGGTTTAGAGTTTATTTTTAAAAAATATATCACCTTGAACCTAATGATGACATAAAGATAATGAACTATTTCGGTCACACTGAAATATGATAACTTTGATCTATAAAAGTACCTTTTTTATTAAGTTAATAAAAATAATATCTTTTATCGCTACCTGTGATGCTATTTATTAAAAAGAGGACGAAAATAAATATAAAATGAATAAATTTTAAAATTATGTAAAAATGTATCTTTAAGATAAGGAGTTTTTTTTCCAGTTATTCAGAAATAGACTGTCAGTTGATACAGACTAAGATTGTACTAGTTAGATAAAATCTCTATTTTTGCTTTTTATGATACGAGTCAGACATAAAGATAACGAAATTCTGAAAGGTCAAACATTTTACTATTTTATTTTAATTTTAAAAAACGTTTTCACAAAAAAAAAACCGTCTACCACATAAAACACTACAAAGTGAAAAATAACTTTGATTTCGATTTTTTTTTATTTGTGTTTGAGTCAGTGTCTTTGGATCTGTAGTTTAATTTGTTGCCATCGATTTCTGAAACTAAGGTTATTTTTTACTTTGTAATGTTCTTTTGGAAGTTGTTTTTGTTTTTTTTTTTATAACAAGTGTTTTTATTTTTTACTTTTTAGCTATGATACCTACGAATTTCTGATTATGCATGATAAATTGATAATGCACGTCCACACACGACACGACACGACTAAACCGTAGTTTTTCGTGGCAAGAAAAACGTTTGTGTACAAAGGGCCTAACGCTGCTTGGCGTCAAAAAATAGGTACCATCGCGGACATTGCGGTGAACGACTTTTCAACCTTATTTGCTTAATGATAAGGTTGAAATATGATTCACCGCAAATGTCCTCGGTTTTTTAAATATAATGTATTTGATGGGAGGCTCACGATCAGCGGCGTATTATCACGAACATGAACAACTTTCAATAGGGATCCAACTCTGAAATCACGAAAAAAAAAATCAGATGTTTCATACAAAAGTTCAATACCTGCTCGACCAAAATGTATGTACCATCTGATTTTTTTTTTCGTGATTTCAGAGTTGGTCCCATTGTGAAAGTTGTTCATATTCATGAGTAGAACACCCTGGGAAAATTTAGCTAGAGATTTAAAAATAGCCCAGTATTAAGATACCTAATAACAATTATGAAGATGTATCGTACTCACCAAACCACGACCCTTGTTTCTTAGTAATAGACAGTCCTTCTTTGGCATCCAGCACCTCAGGTAACACCATCGTGACGAAACTGATGGACATGCCCAGCCCGATCAGCAAGAAGTCCAACGCTAGACATGCTACTACCTGACAACAGAAAGTGGTTTCTGTTATTTAGTGAAAATACAGAAAACTATGGCCGGTATTTAAGGTAACCCTACCAGGAATACCTATATCGTATCATAATCAGCTTATAAAGTTCTCACAGCTGGGACACAGGCCTCCTCTCTATGTGAGGCAGAGGCGGACTAAGATTACGATGTTGGTTCCATAGAGAAAGTTGTTCAGTTTGGTGATCTGTACCAGGGATCTTGCGATTGCAGATTTTTAACACCCGCGGATGCAGATGCGTATGGTGGCTCACATTCGTGAAAATGTGATGATTTAATGCTATATTGATAATTTAAATGATTATAATTTCCATTTTGTTGATTATGATTTTATTATACTAATCCTTTTCCACTCACGTCTGCGTCCAATTGAGCTCTGTGGATGCGGATGCGGAGTTGTAAATAAATGCGGAAGCTCCGCAATTGCAGATGCGAATACCCGCGACATCCCTGGCTGTAACACACCCTTAAAGAAGAAGGCTCAAAAATGCCCCACGTCTGACAGCAAAGAGGAGTATCTCAAAATATCGCAAAAAATTAGTAAAAAATCTTACTTACTTACTTCCAGTTTAATCCTTACTGTTGGCCAGTAAGGATTAAAACCTACGTAATTTTTTGTAATATGAAAAAATTGCTCTGAATATTAATTCAAGGGTAAGTATATGATTTAGTATGAACTGCAGATTTTAGTTTGAGAACGACTAATACAAATGCAATAAAAAATTACATACTTCCAGTTATCATCCTTACTGGCTAACTTACAAACATCAACACAACAATAACTCTCCTATGATAACAATATCATGTCTCTCTCCTATTTGCAATTTCTTTCTGACAGCGTAGAAAGAAAAGTAGAGTAAAGAAGGTCACATTGAATCCGGTCAAATTAAAAGAGGTCTAGGATTTAGGTAGTGTCGGGACGTTGTATATAGACGTTGTAGAAACAAAAATTAAAATTTGAATTATTTATTCATTTTCACTCTTTGCTGTACGACGTGGGGTAATTTTCTATGGGAGATGAGCCTTCTTCTTTGACCACACCTTACCGATACATCCTATATACAAAATGGCATGTAGGTAGGTATAGTGCTTGTGAGAAGATCCGGCAGTGCTCAAAATTTATTCTTGATACATTATGTAGGTAAGCTAGTTTTATGATATTTTTGGATGCGTCTTCCTAAGTGCTAAAGAACATCGGCCAAATTTCTATAGAAGCTGGACCTGAGTTTTATTTTCAGTGTACAGAAGCAAATTATAGTGAGATTTGATGGTTTTATGTAGTAAACACAATCCCTTTCGAAAATAATATTTAAATAGCCAAGATATTTCAATAATGCAAAAAATACTTTTGAGGTTATCGGTGTCCGGAAATCAAAAGCACATAATAATCGTCACAAGCGGTACCTAGTTATCAGTCTGTAAAACAATGCCAAGGTCAAACAACAGAAGGAAATCCAAAACAGTACAGTACGTATCACAATATTCACACTAACAACAAAAACACAACAATGCGAGATCGCCGGGTGCAAAGACTACACACTACCTACAGTATATTAGTGTCAAATTGACACCCGTTGTAATTGACAGTATTGATACTGTCAATCCATGGCGCGCGTCGATGACATATTATGACGTTCCGTTGTACACAATTGAACAAAATGCTGATACTTACTATGAACCCACATAATTATTTTTATGACAAGAATCCAATACATAATAAAAACAGCACTAGTTGGTTTGATACACAAGTATATAGAATTGAATTACATCTAATAACTATTCAGAAAAACGTGAATAATTATAATCTTTGAGTACTAAATCATTTCAGCAAAATGAATCGTCAAAGGTGCGTTCTGAACATGTTATTCTAAACAATTTGCAAATTATGCTATTAAAAAAAAATGTGTTTGTGCTTTTTTTTCTGGCGACTTAAATATCTATTTCTTATGTTTTTTAAGACCTTAAAAATACTAGATTTTTTCATATATATGGCATATCTGTACACCAACGCCTCGTATTCAGGTACGATTTGGCCGTCCTTCTTTGATAGCCCACGTTTATTGTACACGATAAAATTCTAGATCTTGAGTCTTAACCTCTTAATTACATGTTTATCTACTCATAATCTCATAAAATAACTATACATGTATTTTATAGTCTTATTTTTATTACCTAGTCTTCATTTGTTCTATGACCTCACTTTTGGTTTTTGGAAGTGAGGAAATGTTTTATAAGGGTTTTCTACCTGGAATTTCTCAGTAGCAACCAGGAGTCTGAATTTGTGCCCGGTTGATGGCAATAGGCTCGGCCCCTATTAAATGGGAGTTTGACATAACTGGCAAAGTGTGGGTGTACTACACTTTTGTGTAAACACCTTCGGGGAAATAAGGCGTGATGTTATGATATGAAATGTTTTATTGATTATTATGGATGAAAGCTCGTGGCTAAGTAATGACAGCCACACGTGTCGATCCATCAGGTTAAGCTACGCTTGCCGGGGTTGGTCCGTGGATGGTATCGATGGTATCGAGTTGAAATGGGTGACCATCTTTACATACCAAGACGCCTCCGAGCCTCGGAAAGCACGTTAAGCCGTTGGTCCCGGCTGTCATTCGTGGATCTTTGACGGTCGTTACGGGTCGTCAGAAGCCCGAAAGTCTGACAACCAGTCTTACCAAGGGTTATCGTGCGTTATGGAGGTCAGATAGGCAGTCGCTCCATGTAAAATGCTGGTATTCAGCTGCATCCGGTTATACTGGAAGCTGACCCCAACATAGTTGGGAAAAGGCTAGGCAGATTTTTGATTTTATGGATGGCAATGAGGTATGTACTTATTAGTTTCTACAACACACAGCCGCGCCGGTTTTTTTATTTTCCCCGAAAGGGAATGTACAGGTATACATATATATTGTACACCGTCATTTCCCCAGGTGTCAGGGGCCAGCCCAAGAGGCGAGGTCTACTTATAATACCTACCATTTTTCGGGTTCCGTACCTCGTAAAGTAAAAAACGGAACAATTAGTATAGGATCACTTAGTTGTCCGTCTGTCTGTCTGTCTGTCAGTCTGTCAAGACTCTTTTCCTCAGGCATGCGTGGAGGTATCGAGTTGAAATCAATATCAAATACGTAGGTCTATGGTCCATTGGAGCTCTAAAAAAATCAAGCTTCTAAGTCAACGCAGTAAAAAAATACGGACATTAATGCGGCATATTTTGATACTCACAAGTAAATCTAAACCTAGAGGGTACCTACTTACTGTTGACCTAGAATCATGAAATTTGGCAAGAAGCAAGGTCTCACAGCACAAGTAAAGGAAAAAGTCCGAAAATCGTTAATTTGTAATTTTAATACATAAAAAAAATTGGTACTACACACTCTGCAGTTGGAGAATTCATCGTGACGTAGGTATATTAATGTAAGTACGGGAGAACATGTTTTTTAACTACAATGTTAAGTATGTTTTTGGCATAAATTCTTTTCAACTACGGAACCCTTCATTGTGCATGGTTGTTCTGAAACGCCGGTTTATAATTCTATACTATGGAATGCTAGATATAACTTGCCGTGCATATAACTGGAAATCTGGTCTTGCCGGTATGTAGTTTTTATACCCAATTATTACCAAAGCCGATTGATTTTTTCATATAATTAGCTTGTATGTTTTTTAACGATAATAGCTTTATGGTCACTAATTGCACATACGAAATATAAAGAGGCACGTAGTAACTTCTAAATGCATATCAATTGATTGATTGGGACATGTCTGTGCAAGGTCGTCTTCAACGCCTCAGTACCTATGTGTAATTAAAAACCATATTTGGATATTGATATTCTATTTCCTAGCTCTATACCGTAAAACGCCTCCTGCACGCTTAGCGTGACCGCCACAGAAACGGGTTTTGTCGACGCAAGAATAGACAAAATGGCAAATAGTAGAAATATTTGTACGCATTCTACGCGTCTAAGCATGGCAATGTGTAGTTTTGTCTATTCTTCCGTCGACAAAACGTCGCGTCGTCACGCTACGCGTGCTGGCCTTATAAAGGCTCTTACAGACAGAGGCGATATCGCGTCGCGACGTGTCGCGTAGCTGTGTTGCGACGCGATAATATCGCAATATCGCTCGCGATATCGCCTCTGTCTATAAGAGCCTTAATACTTTAATTTAATTATTATATTAATTATAGACAAAATATAACGTTTAAGAATGGATAGGGATGAATGAAAGGCAATTGCTTGCAGCTGAAATGAGAATGCTATGAGGGATGTGTGGTGTTACACGAACTGATAGAATAAGAAGTGAGAAGTGAGTCCGCAACTCCACGACAATGCGCGCATTTTGCGTATGGAAGTTAGTAGGTACGTTAGAGGAAGTCTGAAAGTGGCACCGGTGACTGAAAACTTGTGCGAAAATCGGTATGTTATGGTATGGGCATGTGATGTGGGAGAACGAGAAAAATGTAGTGAGGAAAGTTTTGAGTTTGCAAGAAAAAACCTAAAATTATTCTATGTGATAGAAGTTTATGTTAAGATTACAGGAAAAATAAAACAGTGTCTCTAATAGCACACTTTTTTCAGAAATCGGAACGGAACCCTCGGTGCGCGAGTCCGACTCGCTCTTGACCGGTTTTTAGGGTTCCGCACCTAAAAAGGAAAAAAAACGGAACCCTTATAGGATCACTTGTTTGTCCGTGTGTCTGTCTGTCTGTCTGTCAGTCTGTCAAGACCGTTTTTCTCAGGAACGCGTGGAGGTATCAAGTTGAAATTAATATCAAACAAACTTGCGGTGAGTCCGCCGCACGTATTTTGTACCTATCGCAAAGAAATCCGATAAGTACCGCGCGCACTGCAGTGAAAAAAAACAGATGAGAAAAAATATTTATATTTCTATGGCTATATAAAAATGTTGTCAAGTCCCATTTTATAGTGTCGCAAAAACGTCAATTTATAAGCTATATTAATCAATAAATTAGATACTTGGCATAGCGACCATGTTCATTGAATGTTACAAAAATAACACGAGACAAAGTCTTGACGTATTTTTATCAGAAATGTTTAGTTTTTAATTTATCATTCACAAGGTGCATTGACTTCTTATCTCTACGTAGGTACAAATAGTGAGGTATCAATATAATTCATCTGCAATCATAGATATATTATTTCTATGTCTGCAATAGTGACAAAATTATCAAACGATCTTTTGCACTTGTTTTCGCCGTGAATCGTGAATTATTAATTGCTATTTTTTTAAACATGCTTATATTTTTGTTCTTTTTAGGGTTCCGTACCTCAAAAGGAAAAAACGGAACCCTTATAGGATCACTTCGTTGTCCGTCTGTCTGTCTGTCTGTCTGTCTGTCTGTCTGTCTGTCTGTCTGTCTGTCTGTCTGTCTGTCTGTCTGTCTGTCTGTCTGTCTGTCTGTCCGTCTGTCTGTCTGTCTGTCAAGACCCTTTTTCTCAGGAACGCGTGGAGGTATGAAGTTGAAATTAATATCAAATACGTAAGTCTATGGTCCCTTAGATCTGTAAAAAAATCAAGCTTCTAAGTCAACGCAATAAAAAAATACGGGCATTTAAGCGACATATTTTGATAATCGCAAGTAAATGAAAACCTATAGGGTACTTCCCGTTGACCTAGAATAATAAAATTTGGCAAAAAGCAAGGTCTTACAGCACAAGTAATGTAAAAAGTCCGAAACTGGTTAATTTATAATTTTATCACATAAAAAAATATTTTCAAGTATGTCATCTGTCAAGGCCCTTTTTCTCAGGAACGCGTGGAGGTATCAATTTGAAATTAATATCAAATACGTAAGTTTATGGTCCCTCAGAGCTATAAAAAAATCAAGCTTCTAAGTCAACGCAATCAAAAAATACGGCCATTTATGCGACATATTTTAATACTCGCAAGTAAATCAAAACCTATAGGGTACTTCCCGTTGACCTAGAATCGTGAAATTTGGTAAGAAGCAAGGTCTCACAGCACAAGTAAAGGAAAAAGTCCGATAATTGATAATTTGTTGTTTTATCTTATAAAAAAATGTTTTTTTGGTTTTTTTTTTTTCTGGCAAAATGTGGGTGTACTACAGGTACACCTCTGCCCAACCCTTCGGGGAAACAAGGCATGATGTTATGTTTAACAATAGTTTTTTGCTAATACAAACTTAAATATATATAAAAAAAAAAAACTAAACTACATACTTTGTATGTAAAACTACATTCATACAAATAAAAATTCTATTATATTATATTCTATGCAGTTGGAGAATTGGCAGTGACGTATATCAATGTATGGGAGAACATGTTTTTCAACTCAATGTTAAGTTTGTCTTGGGGATAAATTCTTTTTAACCGACTTCTAAAAAAGGAGGAGGTTCTCAATTCGGATGTTTGTATTTTTTTTTTTTTTTTTTTTTTTTTTTTTTATGTTTGTTCGCGCATAACTCCGTCGCTTGCCAACCGATTTGAAAAATTATTTTTTTGTTGGAAAGGGTATACTTCCCAAATGGTCCCATTTTTTTCAAAATTCAGTTCTGATGATGGGATCCTGGAGAAATCGAAGGAACTCTTCAAATATTATAGGCACACCTATAGCGATTTGGGTATTTTTTATAGTAGCTTGTGCATTTGCTCTCGGAAAGCACCACTTGGTGAAGTGGAACTGATGATGAAGACCACAGATGGCTACCGGAACTACTCAATGATAAATATTTCACGGGTTGCGATTCGATTACTTTAATATGGTTGCTAAGCAATTTCCGCTCGTCAAACAATGCGTGTGGTGAGTGGTTGTTGAGGAGTTCTCCTGGTTCTTACCAGCAGAACTCCTCAACAATTAACGTCCCAGCATCGGGAAAAGCAATATTTTGTAACATGTGATGAGCAATTGACATTAGACTATTGTAACTTATACAAATTATAAACAGACCCACTAAAAAGCGAGAAATAAAAACTTTTTAACAAAAAAAAAAACCGACTTCCAAAAATCACTACAAAGTGAAAAATAACTTTGATTTCGGAAGTCGGTGGCAAAAAAAAAAGAAAGTAAATAAAAAACGAAAGACACCGACTTCCGAAATCAAAGTTATTTTTCACTTTGTAGTGATTTTTGGAAGTCGGTTTTTTTTTTTGTTAAAAAGTTTTTTCAACTACGGAACCCTCATTGTGCGTGGTCCGACACGCACTTGACCGGTTTTTTTAAATTTCGGAATTCAAACCGTAGATGAATACCAGTATTTTACATGGAGCGACTAGCGACTGCCTATGGACCTGCACAACCCAGTTGCTGGGTAATACGACACCCCGCTACCTATACATATAGACGTACGACTGTTTTTCAGACTTGCGCTTCTGACGACCTGTACCAACGGCTTAACGTGCTTTCCGAGGCACGGAGGAGTCTCGGTATGTAAAGATGGTCACACATCCACGGTCCAACACCGGCAAGCGTAGCTTAACCTTCGATCGACGTGTGGCTGTTATTATTCAGGGTTGCCGCACACGAGCCATAAAAAATCATCGATTCATTCAAATTTTGTACTGATTGATCCTTAATAACATTGATCTATATTTCTAATTGTTGCACTAGTTGCGTGGTGTAGATTGAACTGAATGATTGTTAAACGAGTGTCACTGACCTCAAATTGAGACTGATCTCTTGCAGGCTAATAAATACATAATGGTTGTGTGAGAAGAAATAATAAATTGCTATGAAATTGAATGTTACCTTGCAAGTGACGGAGGATGAAACCGCCAATTTATTCTTAGAAACAGCGGTTTTAAGTAATAAACTGGTATTTTGTTCTTGATTGCACTGAACTTCAAGCAAAAAATCACCATAATTATTTTATACAGAACCAAAAAACACAAAATAATTTCATCCGTAATTTTATCTAACAAAAACAAATGAGTTCGGATGACATTTCAACATTTTCTTTTGATTTCCCGCGAAAAACGAAACTTTTTCTTCTTCATTTTGTAAAACCTAATTATAGCCAGCCAGTATTTTAGTACTTAGGATTTTATTCGGCACTGAATTCGAACCTTATTAGGGTTTTGATTTTTTTATAGACGTACTAGGAAGATCAATTCAAACATAAATATTCGTACATATGTGCAAATACATTTCAAGTCAAAGCCATTATGATTTAAAAAAATGTCTGACATATCGGGCCCTGGGGTCCCGGACCTTTAGAAGACGTACGTAGGGCAGAAGTCATCTCGCTGAGAGCCGTTAGATGTTCGTAATGAAATGAGGCAACAACTGTCGATTATCCCTGTTCGCTCTCTACAAGTGCACCCAAGGATGACCCCCGGCCGACCATGTACAGTCAGCAACAAAAGTCGATTAACACTTGCAGTTTTTTAATTAATTAATTATCAAGCGAACGAAAAAAAAACAGTTTATCGAATCATTTTGTGTTAATTTAGATGATGTTTTTGACATAACAGTGTTAACCGACTTCTGTTGCTGACCGTACAGTGGTCCACCTGAAGGACTAAGTGCGGAAACCAAACCCTTTAACATATAGCCCCGCGCCCCGATTGGTGTAGGACTTTTGCAGGATATGGAAACAAAGACATTGAATTATGGGTTTGGGTGGCTCAAGTGATCTGGTTGTCTAGGACTATGGAAAGACTATGGCCTCTGCCTGGCCAATGTTGTATATAAAATATAGAGAAAAAATGGCAGGGGTGACTTGCACACTCAATAATGTCAACTAAAAAAAAAAACAAAGACAATTGCTGAATAAACAGTTTGTTGTTAATAAAGATGAATAAAATAAACACTTACCTGTGATAAAATAACTCTGGATCGGCTGATTGGCTTTTTATCTTCGGCTGTCGTCATTTTAATTGTTTTTTAAATGCAATATGGCACACTGCACTGTTGAAGTGAGTTATGAAAACACAACAATCGCGTTTTATGTATTTATTGACACTGCTCGCACATAATATTTGTAGGAGATTTATTGGTGCTTAGAGATAACATTAACTAGATAATGTTTAATTCTCATAAGTTACTGTCAATGTGAAGAGTTCTGTCAACGTTCATTATTCCTGATCCTTACTTTTATTATTTATCACATTTTTGAACAGTATTGATATGTCCCTGTTTTTGGATTGCTGTCAACAAAGACTCATATTGCACAGTTCCTATTTCATTCACAATAATAAACTAATAGGCATAATTTAAGTACGTATAACAAAAGGGTATTATTTCACACAATACGAGGTAGATCTAAACGCAGAATTCTTCCGTCGCGCACTGATTCCAAATTCAAAATGCATTTCCTAAGCGTCTGTCGTTTGGTTTTCGCCTAATTGTAAGCTATTAAAAAATAATGATTACAGATCTGTTTTTGTCATTATGTTTAAATTAAATTCTGATGATGCATTCGTTTATTCGACATTGCTCAATATAGATGTCGCAGGCCAACTAGCGTATTAGCCGTTTAATAAAAAGTCTAGCCTTTAGAAGTAGCGTTCCTTCGGCTCACGCGCGGTTGGTCACAAGTCTTACCAAACCCAGGTCGGGGTGCTCCGGCTACTGCCCCCAATTCGGCTCGTATGTGGTTGTGGTTGGTCACAGTTCCAACCTAACCTAGGTAATTGAATATCATTCAGGTTAGGAGTTAAAAAGCTGCTAATTAAGCCGCCGGGGTCGCGGGTTGTTCGAAAGAGATACCGTGGCCCTGGCACAGGCAACTGAAGGAACACGGGTGGGTTTTAGTCAGTAAAAGTCTGACACGCCCTTCCACTCCACCCAGAGCGGGAGAAGTCATTTCATGATTTCCCATCCACAAAATAAAAAAACCCTGATAACTAAAATTACATAACATGAATAAAATGTCAAAATGACAAAAAAAAAGATCGATCACAGCTGTCATTTTGGTCTAGCAAATAAAAAATCTGAGTTTAGTTGCTGCGACACAGAATAATAATTATTGTCGTCTGTTGTTATAGGTAATAAAATTGTTGACTTGACATTTTGAAATCTTTAAAGCTTTTTGTCTATTTAGCAATAACATAATAGCAATGTGGCCTATTTAATTGTGTCGAGTTTTCCATGTTTGTCTAATATTAAAGTAATTTAAAGCATTAACCTAAGAAGTATTTTCTTTTTGTTTTTTGTTTGGTCGCGCACTTGTCGTACCTTCTTAAGTTCTCTTCGTTTCATTAGGACTACAACAGATAGGCGCGACGCGAGCTATGTAAACTTCATGGAAATTGTTCTACCGAATTCGCGTCGCATTTGTCTATAGGAGCCTTTACAATTACCATCATTACCATCATCGTTCTTGTGCCCTTAATTAACCTAATTTTTATTTGTCTTTATCTAATCTTATAGACGTCTAATTACACAACCCATTACTAGTTAAAAGTGAAAAAAAAAAATTTACAAAACAAAAAAACAAACTACTTTGGAAGTCACTTGTTTTTTTTTGTGAAAAGGTTTTTTTTTCACTTTTAGTTTTGGTACCTACCACACACAAATTCGAATAAAAATACCTGTTATGTAAATTAGAGTGACAGGAAGTTATTACAACATGATCCACATAGACTAAGTGGGAGAAATACGTGTTAAAACAAGATTCGTTCAAATCGGACAACTCTGTAAAAAGCTACGCTATAGGTACGTCCACTTGAGAACCTCTTCTTTTTTTTAACCGACTTTTCAAAAAAAAGAGGAGGTAATCAATTCGTCGCGTATAATTATATATATATTTTTTTTTTTGTACACCGATTTCTCCGTCAATTGTGGACCGATTTTAATTTTTTTTTTTATTTGATAGGTTATGCTCTCGAGGTGCTTTCATTGTCACCAAGTCAGAATCTGATGAGGGGATCTCATGGAAATCGAGGGAAACCCTCAAATTTTAAGGCACACCTATAGTGATTTGGGTATTTTTTATAGTAACTTGTGCATTTCCTCTCGAAAAGCACCATTTGGTGAAGTGGAACTGATGATGAAGACCACCACGATGATGAACTACTCAATAAGAAGTATTTCACGGGTTGCGATTCGATTACCAATTTATGCTTCTCCGTCACAATGCCTATATGAAGTGGACCTGATGGTGCCTACACCATCAGCTCCAGTTCTCCTGGTTCTTACTAGGAGAACTCCTCAACAATTAACGTCCCAGCATCGGGAAAGCAATATTTAGTAAAAAATGGTGAGCAGTTGACATTAGGCTATTTTAACTTAGATAAAATTACAAACTGACCCACTTAAACGTAAAAAATAAAAACTTTTTTACAAAAAAAAAAAAAATAAACAACCGACTTCCAAAAAAACTGCAAAGTGAAAAATAACTTTAATTGCGGAAGTCGGTGGAAAAAAACTAAAATACAGGTCCAAAGACACCGACTTCCGAAATGAAAGTTATTTTTCACTTTGCAGTTTTTTTTGGAAGTCGGTTGTTTCTCTTTTTGTAAAAAAGTTTTTTTTTTTTTTAATATGTGTCAAGCATATTGACAATCGCTATAGGTAAAGGTAAAGTAAAAAAAAAGGTAAGGTAAGGTAAGTAAGGTAATGGGGAGCCACACGCAAAGCTGTTTGTAGATGGCGCTCTGAACGACTTAATTTCGGAAGTCGGTGTCTTTGTATCTGTATTTTAGTTTTTTGCCACCGACTTCCGAGATTAAAGTTATTTTTCACTTTGTAGTGTTTTTTTTGGAAGTCGGTTTTTGTTTTTGTAAAAAAGTTTTTATTTTTCACTTTTTAGTGGTTCAGTTTGTAATTTATCTAAGTTACAATGACCCAATGTCAGCTGCTCATCACGTTTTACAAAATGTTGCTTTTCCCGATGCAGGGCCGTTAATTTTTGAGGAGTTCTCCTAGTAAGAACCAGGATAAATGGAGCTCATGGTGAAGTCACCATTACCATTATTTTGACGAGCATAAACCATATTAAAGTAATCGAATCGCAACCTGTTATATACTTAGATATAATTGAGTATTTCCGATGGCCCTCTGTGGTCTTCATCATCAGTTCCAGCTCACCGAATGGTACTTTCCGAGAGCAAATGCACGAGTTACTATAAAAAATACCGAAATCGATATAGGTGTGCCCATAAAATTTGAGGGTTTCCCTCGATTTCCATGGGATCCCATCATCAGATCCTGACTTGATGATCATGGGACCACTTGGGACGTATACCCTTTTGAACAAAAAAAGAAAAATCCAAATCGGTCTAGCCATTTTCGAGTAATCGGGGAACATACATAAAAAAAAAATAAAAAAAAAAAAAAAGGTTCCGACGAATTGAGAACCTCCTCCTTTTGGAAGTCGGTTAAAAATAAAAACTTTTTTACAAAAAAAAAAAACAACCGACTTCCAAAAAAACTGCAAAGTGAAAAATAACTTTAATTGCGGAAGTCGGTGGAAAAAAACTAAAATACAGGTCCAAAGACACCGACTTCCGAAATGAAAGTTATTTTTCACTTTGCAGTTTTTTTTGGAAGTCGGTTGTTTCTCTTTTTGTAAAAAAGTTTTTTTTTTTTTAAATATGTGTCAAGCATATTGACAATCGCTATAAGTAAAGGTAAAGTAAAAAAAAAGGTAAGGTAAGGTAAGTAAGGTAATGGGGAGCCACACGCAAAGCTGTTTGTAGATGGCGCTCTGAACGACTTAATTTCGGAAGTCGGTGTCTTTGGATCTGTATTTTAGTTTTTTGCCACCGACTTCCGAGATTAAAGTTATTTTTCACTTTGTAGTGTTTTTTTTGGAAGTCGGTTTTTGTTTTTGTAAAAAAGTTTTTATTTTTCACTTTTTAGTGGTTCAGTTTGTAATTTATCTAAGTTACAATGACCCAATGTCAGCTGCTCATCACGTTTTACAAAATGTTGCTTTTCCCGATGCAGGGCCGTTAATTTTTGAGGAGTTCTCCTAGTAAGAACCAGGATAAATGGAGCTCATGGTGAAGTCACCATTACCATTATTTTGACGAGCATAAACCATATTAAAGTAATCGAATCGCAACCTGTTATATACTTAGATATAATTGAGTATTTCCGATGGCCCTCTGTGGTCTTCATCATCAGTTCCAGCTCACCGAATGGTACTTTCCGAGAGCAAATGCACGAGTTACTATAAAAAATACCGAAATCGATATAGGTGTGCCCATAAAATTTGAGGGTTTCCCTCGATTTCCATGGGATCCCATCATCAGATCCTGACTTGATGATCATGGGACCACTTGGGACGTATACCCTTTTGAACAAAAAAAGAAAAATCCAAATCGGTCTAGCCATTTTCGAGTAATCGGGGAACATACATAAAAAAAAAATAAAAAAAAAAAAAAAGGTTCCGACGAATTGAGAACCTCCTCCTTTTGGAAGTCGGTTAAAAATAAAAACTTCTTTACAAAAAAAAAAAACAACCGACTTCCAAAAAAACTGCAAAGTGAAAAATAACTTTAATTGCGGAAGTCGGTGGAAAAAAACTAAAATACAGGTCCAAAGACACCGACTTCCGAAATGAAAGTTATTTTTCACTTTGCAGTTTTTTTTGGAAGTCGGTTGTTTCTCTTTTTGTAAAAAAGTTTTTTTTTTAAATATGTGTCAAGCATATTGACAATCGCTATAGGTAAAGGTAAAGTAAAAAAAAAAGTAAGGTAAGGTAAGTAAGGTAATGGGGAGCCACACGCAAAGCTGTTTGTAGATGGCGCTCTGAACGACTGTACATTGTTTTACAAACAAATCCATGCAATTTGACAATCGTTCGTTATGTCAAATCAATGACAAAAGAACAGTCGATCATGTGCCACCTAGCGTGATAAAAAGTTAGTTTTCCTCCCCATTAGGTAGGCATAAGGTAAAGTCAGGAAAATTAATTTTTAAGTAAATTGACTACCAACTTTCTTTTTTTTGGCAATCGTGCCGATGACGACTATTCTACCAGTGTCACGAAGTTAGCAAGTATTCTACCTATTCAAATCGCAACTGTCTTTCTTTGACGGTGGTTTGAAACTGCTATACCACAACGAATTGACGTAGAGTGTTTTGCCCTGACTGTATTTCCGAATTAATGAAAGATCTAAAACGTTTGATTTCCTCTTTTTTTATGTCTTTTTTCTATCAAGAATCAAGAACGACAAACACTGGTTGCTGTTAAAAATAGAAATGTAATGAGAAGTTAAAATTTTTATAGCAACACGTTGTTTCTCTTTGCTATGCTAGCAGTTCAGTTCGAATCAACCGGTGAAAGTTTAAACTTTGATAGAATCTCATACACAGTACTTACAGCACTTTCCGGCCCTAATACAAAACAAGGTTTATCTTTAGACCCAGGTTGAAAGCATCTATACATTTTTGAATTTCGAACTTTAGTTCAACAGTGTTAAAATTATAATTACAAAAACTGACGTTAGACACGACACGGGTCTAAGTTGTTAATTTTGTATTAAGAACTTTACATTTATCGGAATTAAGTTTAAAATACAATAACTGGCTCCAAAGTTTGGGCTTAGAACTCGTTTTGTAATGAGACGGTTTTTTAGGTTTAAAACCGAACTGGTAATTGTACAGGCTTACATAATATATTTATTCAACTGTACTGTTACTGTATAAAACAGCGTAACATTATTGTACCGTTGTCGATACAAAAGTAGAAGACTAATGGTTATTTATGCAACTGACGTATAATAAGGGGTATTAAAACACAAACGTGGGTTTATCACACGAGGCGAAGCCGAGTGTGATAATAGTATCACATGAGTGTTTTAATACCTAATTATGTACAGTTGCATACAAGACTTTATCTACATCCATGTTATCAATCGTCTATAAAAGGTTCTGAAACAGTTTTTTGCAATACTAATACTCGTATCGAACATGGCGGCCGGCGTCATAGTATACGACGTGAATTCGAATAAGTTCTTTTTTTAAATTACGGCGCTGAAGTAGTGAAACGCGCGTGCATTACAATGATCTTTTTTTGAAAACGAGTTGCATTATGAAATTCAGTACAACATTAAAGCACCCGTTTGGATGCTATTATGGTTACCTTGGTTACTATGACACTGGCTGTTTTAATGTTGGCAATAAGCTAACTGTTTCAGAAACTTTTATAGAGGATTTAAAGCATGGGTGTTGATAAATAGATATAGAGTTCTATTTCCCTCTCATTTACATTAGGAGACCTTTAGGACTAGGACTCATTTACACTAGAAGCTCGTGGCCAACGAATTAAGAATTCGTTGCTCGTGGCTAAGTAATAACAGCCGCACGGGTCGATCCATCAGGTTAAGCTACGCTTGCCATGGTTGGTCAGTGGATGCGTGACCATATTTACATACCGAGACTCCTCCGTGCCTCGGAAAGCACGTTAAGCCGTTGGTCCCGGCTGTCATTTGTGGATCTTTGACAGTCGTTACGGGTCGTCAGAAACCCGAAAGTCTGACAACCAGTCTTACCAAAGGGTATCGTATTACTCAGTTACTGGGTTGTGGAGGTCAGATAGGCAGTCGCTCCATGTAAAGTACTGGTATTCAGCTGCATCCGGTTAGACTGGAAGCCGACCCCAATATAGTTGGGAAAAGGCTATGTAGATTGATACATGTCACTCTTCTACTAAATGAATATTCATTACCGTTACTGCCTTTTTTATAAATTAATGCTGCGGCCACATTGTCGCGATAAGGAGGACCACATTTCGGGCGCTCTCGCTCGCACACAGCTCGACGACTCGCTGGCTGTTAACAGAGAGCGCGCGAATTAAAGTGTAATTAGCTATAATTAGCTTTATCGCGACAATGTAGCCGTACCATTACGATATCAAAACCACATGACAAGTTGTGCAATATCTATTTTTTATTATTTTTTTATTTATCGAAGTCTAGTAAGTTTATAAAACGCCTTGGGTGCCCCCAAGGCGTTTTATAAACTTACCTATCTATCTTATTTTACCTACGCACTTTGACTAACATTGCGCAATTTGAAAGCAAATATGACATAGTTTATAGTAGGTATTAATTAGGCCCAATTTGCTATATCCATAAATTCTGTAAAGCTTATAGAACTCCATCGTCCATATAAATTTTTCAGCAATGACACAGTTTGATTCAAAACTTCTTGACTTTTTTACAAAAACTTTTTGGTGAACGTAGTTAGTACCTAGTACCTACTCTTTTCTGTAACTAAATCACAAACTTGATTTGTTTTAAAATAAAATATATTATAGGTAAGTATATAAAAAACTATAGTTTTTATGACCTAGTAACAATAAATACTAATGCAACCAAAAACACAAAAAAAAAACAATAAAATCAACGCTTATAATTGCCAGTATCATTTTCAAACGAGAAATTAATTAGTTTCTAACAAAGTGACGATCAAGATTAAATATATTTTTTAATTATTTCAATAATGATCGAATAACATAATTATTGCAACATAAATAATAATCAACTTAAATCGAGAAATTAGTGAGGGAGGTATATATTGTATGTACCTACCTACTTAGTTACTTTATGCTGCTTTACAACACGTTAAATAACACTTTTATTTATATACATAGGTAGGTACCTAATAACTACGCGAAATCATAGAAAAATATATAAATTTTCATCCAAATTCGGATACTTATTATGCAAAACTAAATAACTACTTATCGAGGGTTTACTGCAAAAACCCAAATGTTTGCATGTCGCATTATTTTATGACTAAGTGTTATGGATCTGTATAATTATTAATTTTAAGACCGAAATTTGTACCAACACTAAAAGCGAATGAATTGATTTGATTTGATTTGAACCAACTAAGTACAGTCAAGTCAGATATGAGTTATTGCGTTTTAAAAGTCTATAAGTAACTAATTAAAATACTATAATTTTAGTAAATCCATGAAGTATCTTCTAAACCGTTTAACGTAGCGGTTAGCCGGTTTTACCAGTATAAAAAGCTCAACAAGATAAGAATTTTCATGCATTTATCTCATTTTTGTCAAAAATGTTGGTTAGCAGGTTTTCGCAGTACACACTCTCGTTATATTCATATTTGTGTTTTTGTGTTTGTGTTTCTTTTCGTTTTATTTTTTTGTGTTCTTATTCAAAATTTTCGCCCTCGGATTATGTAGTTATAGGCAATGATATTATAAGTAAAAAGATGTACTTATACATAGTTTATACATGCTCCGCAAGTGGCACATCAAAATCTGGCTGACTGCCTCATATTTTCGTAGTCTTGTCTTTTTTCCGCTCCCGATAATTATGGCATGCCGTCCTACTTCCACTTATCATCTAATAGTTCGATATTGTGCCGTTTTTGAACATCGAATGTTAGGTAGGTAACCATGAGGTAACCTATCTACGTATTTGAACAGAGTTTTTAACTACCTTAAGGTAGTTAACTAGGGAGTGAGGATGTTAACTAGTGGTAGTGTCCATCTATTCTTTATTCGCGAAATTCAAAATTTCTTACGTTTTTTTGCAATTCGTAGGTCAGTGTGAGCTTGTATGTTGATTAAAATATGATTCGCGGCCGTAGCTAATATGGCTTTACAGAATTATAATCATAAGAATCAGCAATACAGCTCCATAACTTAGCATTTACCTCAAACCTCAAAATCGCTAGATTTGAGATAAATGCTAACTTATGGAGTTGTATTGCTGATTCTTATGATTATAATTCTGTAAAGCCATATTATCTACGGCCGCGAATCATATTTTAATCAACATACAAGCTCACACTGACCTACAAATTGCAAAAAACGTAAGAAATTTTGAATTTCGCGGGCTACCTTGGCGCATCAACCTTAAACGATAAGAATAGTTGGTCGCTGTGATTAACTCAAGACAATGTTTATGTTATGTTCTTTCTCCAGAATTAGCTTACATAATGACAGGTTATGTGGGTTACTAAAATTGAATATTTTTTTTAACAAATAATATAATTTAATGTATTGTGTTGCGTATATTATTTTGCATAGGTACTATTGTATAGAATCAAGTTCTTCTAACTGAACAGACAGCTGTGCTGCTGGGGAGTTTGTTCCGCTACTTCTTCTTCCCAGCTAAAGTACTAAGAAGTGGTGAAGGGCGGTCGTTTTGTGGGGACTGTCTTATGTAATTTCGACGTTCAAAAAGTGCTGATTCTCAGCCTAATTTGAATAAATGACTTTTGATTTTTGATTTTGTGAGAACCTCGCACGTGGTTTGATTCAATAAGACTGGTAGAGTCGTTTCTTGCCTGCCCCAAAACGGAGAACATCCATGAGAAAAAACGCAACGGGATAGTGCAATAATTCTAACGTTAAAGTCGGCATGAGTTAGAATTTATGATGGAACTAAAGAAACACACATACATAATATTATAAACATAACAGTCCCTTTTGGGCAATCGTGTAAAAAAGAACGGTTCTGTTTTGTAGGCGTTCTTTTTACTCAACAAAAATTATTATGCAAATAGCCATGATAGTCAAAAATCGAGTTCTGTAAGCATTATTAATTATTACTGCAGGCTCATGCTTACAAAAAAACCGGTCAAGAGCGAGTCGGACTCGCGCACCGAGGGTTCCGTACCGATTTCTGAAAAAGTGTGCTATTTAGAGACATCGTTTTATTTTTCCTGTAATCTTTACATAAACTTCTATCACATAGAATAATTTCAGATTTTTCTCTTTGCAAACTTCGGAGATAAGGGGGGGAACGGTATTTTTTTTTACATTTTACATCAAAAGTCGAAAACGATGCGGCCTAAAAAAAATTAAAAATATTTTGAGAATGTGCAAACAGCGCTCTTTCATATGATACCCCACATGCTATAGTAGCCCCACTTAAAATTTTTAAGACCCCCTTTCAGTGCCAGTTGCAAAAAAATATAATTATTTTTATTTCTTTCTTATTTGCAAAATAGTTGGGTCAACGTCATCTAAAACTATTCTAAATTTCAAGTTGATAGCATTAGTAGTTCTTGAGATATCCAGCTGTGACAGGCAGACATACAGACAGACAGACTGAGTCACACCATAAGGGTTCCTTTTTTACCATTTTGGTACGGAACCCTAAAAATGTGGCGTAATGAAGTAACTGCGGTGTTGTCCACGTGTTTTTTCGTCACGTTGGTCTACACTACCTACACGACACTCGTGGGACGCGATGTGGACTTGTGGAATTAAACTTAAGGCTCTTACAAACAGGCGCGATACGCGATAGAATTGCGCGTGCCACAAAAACACAGCGTATCGCGCGACGAGTGCTATATATCGCGTGTCACGCCTGATTATATAGGACCTTTATGGCAGGTTATTCTAATACACTTGAGGAAAACAAAATGTAAAAAAAACAAAAATTAAATGAAAAAAAAAAATGTAAAAAAGAATGAAATGAAAAAAAAAAATGAATGAACACACACACAGCGTGTGCACTTATCTGTATGTGTGTTTTGATGTGATGAATAAATGAATGATGAATGTAATATAAATGTAAGTAGTATTAGTAACTTGGAAAGGTTTTAGCGTAGTTACACTGTGCAACAAAAAATGGTTACTTTTAATTCTTGTCATTATTCTATGGTTATTGCCATAATTAGGGTTCCGTACCAAAATGGTAAAAAAGGAACCCTTATGGTGTGACTGACTCAGTCTGTCTGTCTGTCTGTCTGTCACAGCGGGATATCTAAAGAACTACTAATGCCATCAACTTGAAATTTGGAACAGTTTTAGATGACGTTTACCCAACTATTATGGAAATAAGAAAGAAATAAAAATATTTCTATTTTTTTTTTGCAACAGGGACTGAAAAGGCGTCTTAAAAAATAAAAGTGGGGCTACTAGTTACGCCGCATAGGTTTTCGACTTTTGAGGAAAAATGTAAAAAAAAAAATACTGATCCCCCCCTTATCTCCGAAGTTTGCAAAGAGAAAAATCTGAAATTATTCTATGTGATAGAAGTTTATGTAAAGATTACAGGAAAAATAAAACGATGTCTCTAAATAGCACACTTTTTCAGAAATCGGAACGGAACCCTCGGTGCGTGAGTCCGACTCGCTCTTGACCGGTTTTTATTTTTAAACATGTCCCTATTTAGAAGAAAGTTAAGAGAATCGCAATGTAACATCTAACGACTCTAACCAAGTACGCGTGCCGGGGATTATAGATATCTCACAATAAGATTATATATTTAACCAAAACTTTTTTACAGCCCGTCAGCTGTCATTTGTCATGCCACCAACGCAATAGAAGTCAAAATCGGTTGAACGGACTGTGAAAAAGGTTTGTTTTTAAATTGTTTTTAAGGATTGTTCTTATTGTAAATGGAGTCTATGTAAAACTGTTATGTACTTACTTGCCATTTATGCGCAATCCTATTGCCATTGGCCATTGGCCATTGTTTAGCCCGTTGAAATTTCAACGAGAAAATTAAAAGCAAAAGGATAAGATTTTACATAACTAGAGTACATAAACTACTCACGGGTTCGATTCCCGCACGGAACAAATATTTGTACGACCTACAAGTATTTGTTCAGAGTCTGGGTGTTTTTCTATGTATAATATGTATGTATTTACAAAAAAAAAAAAATGTATTTAAGTAGTTTATCAGCCATCTCGTTACCATAACACAAGCATTAGGTTGCTTAGCTTGAGACTAGATGGCCTTGTGTGAAATGTCCAAGGATATTTTATTTTATTTATTTATTTATATTTTGTACTAAAATACGACGAGTGCAGCATATTTCGGAATAACAGACATGATATAAAAAATAAAACTCCTCTCTATCTTGATTAAATAGAAATTGCAACGAAATCTTCCGTTTAACATATAATTGAGTTTAATTTACTTAGTTTAACCATAATTTAGTTTCGATTCTTACAAACCGATTTGAGCTAGTTCTATTTAGATAAAAAGTGTCAAACATACGTCTCATTTACATAGATTTCTTAGGAATTTAAGAAATATAATACTTTAATTTGACCAAATCGTTTTTCCTTAGCATGGCGCGTGCGCCTCAAGTCCAAAAACCTGTAGTGGCCTTGTTTATTAGTTTTTTTTTTCTTTTTTTTTGTGGATGGGAAATCATCATGACTTCTCCCGCTCTGGGTGGAGAGGAAGGGCGTTCAGACTTTAACTGACTAAAACCCACCCGTGTTCCTTCAGTTGCCTGTGCCAGGGCCACCGATATCTCTTTCATTACATCCTAGGGATTCTTCTCTTTGTATTGAGTACAGGATTTGCTAATATTCTTGTTCGTTATCGCCACCCGGTCTTCAATAGGCATCTCAGATTTCACAGCCGGAAAAAAATTATGAATATTTTATTAATTTGTTTTAGGCCGTTTCCACACCTCCGCCGCAAACCAATTCAATTCAACTGACTCGCATGATATGCCGCTACTCGACTAGCGGAACATCAGTGGAACATCATGCGGTTTCGCGGTTTCGCGGCGGAGGTGCGCTAACTCTCTTATGGTCGATCAAAATGTCGATAAAACGTATAGATACCCATTAGATTAACTAACGAGACTGCTTAGTCATTTTATCAATTTAATATTGAAAAGACAAACAACGACATTCCTCCTTTATTTTATCACCTCCTTAACATTATGTTAATTCAGTGGGCAACCAGAAAGTCATAGTTATCTATTAGCCAACGATGTTAAAGTCTTGGAGATATGCGATCAATGAAATGGGTCATAAAATTTCCATAAGCGTTCAGGGTCACACACTAGTTTTAAATGTTTTTATAAAGAAGCAAGTCATACTGCTACGCTTAGTAATAGTTGGAATTTTAAAGGCTTCCTAATTTAAAAACCATCAACCCTTCTAGTAAAAAAAACCTAACCTAGTAGTTTCGCTTTGAAAAAAAAAAATGTTTATTTCGTAAATTACATAATTATCTTTAGAGGCACCTTTTAAGCAAAGATTTGCTTGTGTTTGTTTTGGTGGCAGCTCTTCCAGTTTACTTTAACAATACACAGTTGAGAGAATAATTTTGAAAGCATGCCAAAGGTTTTTAACAATACAATCAATCAATCAATCATAAAAACAATACTAAACATTATTTAAATAAGGAATTCGCACAGTGTTTTGTGTGTATATGGGGGGAATGTGTGAGGTGGGAGTGTGTGTGATGTGGGGGTATGTATGTTGGCGTGGAATGTGTTGATTTGTGTAATTTTTTTTTGTTATAGTCTAGCGACAAAATTGTATTAAG
This sequence comes from Cosmia trapezina, assembly GCA_905163495.3. Taxonomy (NCBI): domain Eukaryota; kingdom Metazoa; phylum Arthropoda; class Insecta; order Lepidoptera; family Noctuidae; genus Cosmia; species Cosmia trapezina. Next base: position 14,905,911 of record LR991042.1, read on the forward strand.
TGTATATATGTATTTTGGGAATCTTGTGATTGTATGGAACATAGCCTCGATTTGTTAACTTTTGCTTTTCAACCATTTAGTGAGTGTCTTTTTGCAGTCGCGGTATGTCATTTGGTTTAGCATAGGGCTTTGAAGAATATTGCGACTCGCTATGATTAGCACCGAATCAACTAATTGGCCTGAAATAGTCCGCCTGAAGGGTAAAAAGCCTCAACGACATTCCTCCTTTTGAATATTTTTAAAACAGTTGGTAAGAATAACAACGATGATAAGCCTTCAAATTATGCGATCATCGAAATGGGTCATAAAATTTCCATAAGCGCTCCGAGTCACACACTAGTTTTAAATCTATTTAAAAAGAAGCAAGACATTGATGTCCGCATGGTAGTTTGAAGGTTCAAGTTCATACAAAAGCATTTGGTTTCAAGGCTTTCTTCGCTACACAAAACATAAAGTAATAGGCGTTAGGCAAGGATAACCAGGGCCATCTTTAATCTATTGGAGGCTCTGGGTACTTTAGGATAATGGCCCTTAAGGCCCTGGTTCCAAGCTTGGTTTAGCTCGGTGTGTAAGTGAAATGCCTTTATGGCTGTCTAGTTTGCCGTGCGAGACAGAAGATTCTGACGCGCACCGGAATTATGTCGTAAAAGTGCAAATAAAATCGTATAAAATTAGAAATTAACTATTTAATAAAAAGTAATCCATCACTGGATGCAGTTTGGAATTTGACATTTCATGGTATATTTTTAATTATAATTATAATTGCTAATGAAGGTATAACTATAAACAGCTTTTAAAGATTATTAGGAGTTATGTTTAAAGGTTTTTTTGGAGCATTAAAGTATGTTTAATTATGTTTTGGCTTCCATCAGTGTATGCGAAAAGGACTTGAAAATATCATATTTTTTTTACATGTCAAAATTATTTACGGTTTATGAGAGACACAGCTTTAAAAAACCACCTTTTTGATCGTTTTCAGGAAATCTGCGCCTTAAGGTGAATGCAGGATGCAAGAGCGAGCGAAACGAGCTCGAAAATGGCACCCAGCCATAGGTTAGGTTTTCTTTAGAAATAGGAGTTACCTATTTATAAATTACAAGTTCCTTACACAGGTGTAACAAAGCCCACAATTAGGCCTCTGGGGTCTGTCTTAGCATGCCATGGCCTGAGACTGATCAACGCGCTATTAACAGCTGTTTAACAGCACTACATCAACTCGACTACAACTCAACTAGTTAAGTTATAATCGAGTCGATGCAATGTTCTTTCAGCTTACGCTTTACGTTTTTAGTATTCATTGAGTCTCTAATGTCTACAGGTATTTGGTGTACTTGGTCGACTTATTCTTTTGAAAACTAAGTAAATGAGCATGAGCGAGTGAAGCCTCCTCCAAGCACCGCCATTTCGACCGGTTCTGTGCTTCCCGCATCCAGCGGATTCCTGCGGACTTTACAAGGTCATCGGTCCACCTTTTGGAAAGCCTTCCAACGTTACGTTTTCCGGTACGCGGCCAGAACCTTTCGGGCCCATCGGCCATCTGTTCTGCGAGCAATGTGCCCTGCCCACTGCCACTTAAGTTTGGCAATTCTTCGGGCTATGTCGGTAACCTTGGTTTTGTTTGGGGTGGCGCCTTTAGCTGAAGAAGTGGTCAAACACCTCACGGTCCTACACACACCATTTATTGTGTTACTAACTTTTGCCCGCGGCTTCACCCGCGTGGATGTTGGAAAACATCCAACGGGAACGTACTACGGAAATCCTTCCTTATTCCTTGTCTACATTACAAAGGGAACCTCTGTGCAAAATTTCAATTTTCTAGGTCCAAGGGCTGGGCGTTGATGAGTTAGTCAGTCAGTAAATCAGGACTTCTCTTTTTATTTATATAGATAGATAGATAGACAATACCAGTCTGACCAGACAATTATAGTGTAATAGTTGAATCGATTATACTAGAAATAATACTAGCTTTATAAAGCTAGAGTGCCTTTTAATTCTAATTTAAGAGTAAAAACAGGAAACAGACGAAAGTTTAGAGCTGTCAAAGTAGTTATATTACTTGTTATACTTCAGTGTATTTGTCAGGCACTTTATAGGAGGCATGATCTGACGTCATTTAAACCTGTTTGGGAATTTTCCAACAGCCTCGGTGTCTACCTACAGCCTAGTATTACACAATAATATCTCTTCTTTGTGGGTATCACTATTTTGGATGTAGCCTGCATATTTCTGAAAACGCCCAAGGCTTGAGGGGCAGTTTAATTTTAATAACCAAGTGTGAGTATGTGTATCAACATTTTCACACTAATATTATAAAGGCGAAAGTTTGTGAGTGTGTGTGTGTGTGTTTGTATATTTGTTACTTCTTCACGATCAATCGGCTGGACCAATATTGATAAAATTTGGTATGGAGCTAGCTGACAGCCTGGATTTACACATAGGCTACTTTTTATCCCGGTCTACGCGGGTAAAACTGTGGGGCGCAGCTAGTAAAAGATAAAATCAAGTCATTTATTCAAATTAGACTGAGACTCAGCACTTTTTGAACGTTAGGTCTTACTGCAAAGCCCGCGGTCTTATCGCAAAAATCATGTTTCGGAAAATTCCTAGGGATTAATTAAAAATATTAGGTCTGTGATGTCATCCTAAGATCTTTAGACTAATAATAATTGTGGGTAACTTTTAGCGATAAATCCAGGTGAAATTATATTAATATTAATATTTTCGTATAAATATGCAATAACTAGATAAAATTATAGCATCGGAACATAACCATCTAACCATCTATTCTATCTACTATTCACACATATTTATGATCAAAGATTATCTTATCTTTGATCTTAAGTATGTGTTTAAAGTACATATATCTATTCATCTATTCTTATAAATAAAAAGAGAAGTCCTGACTGACTCATCGACGCCCAGCCTGGAACATAGAAAGCTGAAATTTTGCACAGAAGTTCCCTTTATAATGCAGACAAGGAATAAGGAAGGATATTTGTTTCCGAGTAGTTCAAAAGAGTATGAGTTTATCCATAATACGTATACCTATATGTCGCAGCATAACCATAGTATAACCAGCCTATAATGTTCCCACTGCTGGGACACAGGCCTCCTCTCGGTGAGAGGGAGTGGTCTTTAATCCACCACGCGGGCCCAGTGCGGGTTGGTGGATGTCACTCCGAATTTTTGGTTCTAGGACATGCCGGTTTCCTCACGATGTTCTCCTTCAGCGTTTTGAGAGCAGTGGTGATGAAATAATTTACACAAAGTAAAGTGCCTGCCTGGGTTCGAACCTACGACCTACAAGTCGTAAGTCGCGGCCGTTACCACTGGGCCACCACAGCTCTCACTGAGCCACCACTGCTCTCACTGAGCTACCACTGCTCTCACTGAGCCACCACTGCTCTCACTGAGCCACCATTGCTCTCACTGAGCCACCACTGCTCTCACTGAGCCATCACTGCTCTCACTGAGCTACCACTGCTCTCACTGAGCCACCACTGCTCTCACTGAGCCACCATTGCTCTCACTGAGCCACCACAGCTCTCACTGAGCTACCACTGCTCTCACTGAGCCACCACTGCTCTCACTGAGCCACCATTGCTCTCACTGAGCCACCACAGCTCTCACTGAGCCACCACTGCTCTCACTGAGCCCCCAAGCCCCCACTGCTCTCACTTAGCCCCCACTGCTCTCACTGAGCCCCCACTGCTCTCACTGAGCCACCACTGCTCTCACTGAGCCACCACTGCTCTCACTGAGCCATCACTGCTCTCACTGAGCCCCCACTGCTCTCACTGAGCCACCACTGCTCAGTGAGAGCTGCTATGTCGCAGCCAACTGGTTGAATTAGCCGTTTGGTCAACCGCCTAGCCATTTCACTAAACGCCGCTATTCAATCAACGGCCTGAATTATATTCAGCTATTCAATCAAACGGCTAGGCAAATTACATGGATCTGTAGCGTTTAACTACTTGCCTAGCTAATATTTTGTTCAGAATTTTGTAACACTGTTTTTTATGTTGCCCATGGATTCAAAAAATAAGAATAAGAATTATTTATTGCGTTATTATTTATTTATTTTAAAAAATTACTAAGCGCGGTCTCTTTCAGATCATAGCGCCTTAAAAACTAGTTCTGTAATCATTCTAACATAAATTACATGTCACAGATTAGCATCTAGTAACACTATAGTGTCTGGGAACTTTATTGTTTTAGATATATTCAATTAAATTAATGAAGTGTTAAAAAACAATAACGCATTATATTAGGTTAACTTATGATACTACTCAGGATCTTCTGCTGGGTAATTTAAAGTAACATTTAATTAATCTTTACATACACACCCACACACTGCACACACATACACTCCCTACACATACACTACACACACGCCTACACTTACACACTACACACATGCTTCATCATTATGCACAAATGCTTTGTTGAAATAGTAATTCTGTTTTCCACCATTAATAATAAAATTGTTAAAACCCAATTACTTACATGTTCATGGCTTTAAGGTGCTATGGAGAATCACTGAATCCTAAGTCACAGGAACTTACACCTAGTTTAGGAGTCAGAGTATTTAAACATTGAACTTTGTAATAAGCCTAATAAGAGTAATATGTGTTAGTCATTATGATATTGTTATGAGCTTTTGGTAAAATAAAGAATTTATTTATTAACTAGCTTTTGCCCGCGACTTCGTCCGCGTTTCCGTCGTTTTTCGTAAAAAAGTACCATTATGTCCTTCCTCACGGTTCAGTGGTTTTGATGTAACAGACAGATTAACTTTCGGAAATATAATATGTCAATCCACAATACTGTTGAAAAATATCGCAATAAGGAACCGCAGAATATTATTATTAATAGCTGTGCCCGCGACTCCGTCAGCGTGTAACTCCTTGTATGTTATTAAGTTAATGTATTGGACTGCTAAGCTTTCGGGAGTTACACGTGTTATTGTGAGTCAACCACAAAAGATAGACATATGCTATTGTGGGATATTTTTTAGGTAATTTTATGTAGAACATTTCCGTCGTAAATGATTTCTATGTAGTTTTAACCATTAAGGCTGCACACGCGACGGAAGCTTAAAAAATGGAGCAACTTCTCCCGTTTTCCCAACATTTCCCTTCACTGCTCTGCTCCTATTGATTGTAGCGTGATGAAAAGTATACTATAACCTCCCCAGGAGTATGAAGAATAATTGTATCAAGTTTCGTTAAAATCCGTCGAGTAGTTTGTGTTTCTATAAGGAACATACAGACAGACAGACAGACGGACAGACAGACAGACAGACAGACAGACAAAAATTTTACTGATTGCATTTTTGGCATCGGTATCGATCACTAATTACCCCCTGACAGTTATTTTGAAAATATATATCATGTACAGAATTGACCTCTCTACAGATTTATTATAAGTATAGATTTAAGGTTAAGACGAAATCCGAGTGTTTAATGATCTGTAAATGCGTCCAGTTGTGGGTTCAAATCCGGTTAAGTAACAGACTTTTTCAAGTACAATGTATCAAGTACTATAAAATCCCCAAATTGCTATACACATGTGACTACAAAAATTAAGAGTTTTCCTCGATTTACATAGGATCCGCTCATTAGATTCTGACTAGGTGACAATGGAACCACCTCGAGAGCACATGCCTTTCAAACAAAATAAGAATTTTCTAAATTGGTCCACAAATGACGGAGAAATCGGTGAACATACATAAAAAAACCGGCCAAGTGTGTGTCGGACCACGCACAATGAAGGGTTCCGTAGTTGAAAAGAACTTATCCCAAAAACAAACTTAACAATCAAATCAATCTGCCTAGCCTTTTCCCGTAGTTGGGGTCGGCTTCCAGTCTAACCGTATGCAGCTGAATACCAGTATTTTACATGGAGCGACTGCCTATCTGACCTCCACAACCCAGTAACTGGGCAGTACGATAACCCTTGGTAAGACTGGTTGTCAGACTTTCGGGCTTCTGACGACCCGTAACGACTGTCAAAGATCCACAAATGACAGCCGAGACCAACGCCTTTACGTGCTTTCCGAGGCACGGAGGAGTCTCGATATGTAAAGATGGTCACCCATCCACGGACCAACCCCGGCAAGCGTAGCTTAACCTGATGGATCGACCCGTGCGGCTGTAATAACTTATCTACGAGCTTCTCCAAAAGCCAAAAACAAACTTAACATTGGATATCAAAAAATTAAATAAAAATATGTCATAAAATTACAAATTCACAATTTTCGGACTTTTTCCTTTACTTGTGCTGGGAGACCTTGCTTCTTGCCAAATTTCATTATTCTAGGTCAACGGGAAGTACCCTGTAGGTTTCGATTTACTTGCGACAGTTGCGAGTATCAAAATGTGTCGCAAAATGGCCGTATTTTTTACTGCGTTGACTTAGTAGCTTGAGTTTTTTAGGACTTGAAGAGACCATAGACCTACGTATTTAATATTAATTTCAACTTGATACCTCTACGCTTTCCTGAGAAAAACGGTCTTGACACACTGACAACTTTGAAAATATATTTTTATGTGATAGAATTACAAATTAACAATTTTCGGACTTTTTCCTATATTTGTGTTGTGAGACCTTGCTTTTTGCCAAATTTCGTGATTCTAGGACGACGGGAAGTACCCTATAGGTTTTGATTTATTTGCGAGTATCAAAAAATGTCGCATAAATGGCTGTATTTTTTTATTGCGTTGACTTAGACGTTTGATCTTTTTAGAACTCCAAGTGACCATAGACTTACGTATTTGATATTAATTTCAGCTTTATAGCTTCACGCGTTCCTGAGAAAAACGGTCTTGACAGACTGACAGACAGACAGACAGACAGACGGACAAACAAGTGATCCTATAAGGGTTCCGTTTTTTCCTTTTGAGGTACGGAACCCTAAAAAACGTATTTAGATAGCCGAATCCTCCTCCTTTTTCGAGTTTTATACACACATCAACACGGTCTAGGGATATTTTTTAAAAAGCGAATTACTATCAATGTGTTAATTATCTATATGACATGTATATATTTAAAAGATACGTTATTTAATATTCTACCATTTTTTAATAATGGTTAAGGTACTTAGATTAAAATTTCAGGATTTTATGGAAAAAAAATGAAGCATAGACGAAAAACCGTACTTATATGAATGAACTTTTAATTTGTGAGTAAAAACTGAAAAAAATAGAAAAATCATTTAATTTGTGTTTATAAACTTGAAGTTAGTAGTCTGAGAAAGCGCCCATGATGTTCATAACACATCGGCAACGATTCGGCATGCTCAGAACAAGGTTGTCAATGTCTTGCTGCGGAATATTGTCCCATGTCCTTCTGAGGTGCGCAAAAAGTTGATCTTCTGTAGCCAGATTTTCAGGAACTTACTTCAGAGCTCTTCTTTGCAGCATATCCCACGCATGCTCAATGGGATTTAGATCTGGCGATTGAGCAGGCCAGTCTAAGGCCCTAACGTTGTGTGTATGTAACCAAGCTGCTACCGTTCTCGCCGTGTGTGCCCGGGCATTGTCGTGCATGAGCAGGAAATCTTGCCCCATTTGTGTTCTGTGAGGCAAGATTACGGGGCCCAGCACCTGTTGGACGTATCGTTCTGCCGTCATATTGCCCCGCACCCAAACGAGATCCGTCCGTCCTCCAAGACGAATTCCTGCCCAAACCATAATTGTTCCTCCTTGGTATGAGTGAACTTCCTGAGGGTTCTGAAGACGGCTCCATCGTCCAGGAACTCGCCAAATCTTTCATGTAGTCGCCTTCTTACAGTTTGGTCACTCACAAGCACTTGGTGTTCCACTCGCAGCCTTTGGACCAATTGAGTCGCCGTTGCATTTGGTTGAGCTCGCGCAGTAATTTGCAAAAATCGGTCTTGTCTGGGGGTAGTGATGCGACTTGGCCCCCAGTGCCTCTCCGCTACTTCACCTGTGGCACGATAGCGTGTCCACAATCTTGAAATTACATTTTGGTGGGTCCCTATGGCCTCAGCAACATTACGCTGAACAGACCCAGCTTCCAGCATTCCCACAGCTCGTAACATCTCCGCCCTCGTCAAATGTTGGCGTTGCATGGCTACAATACCTCAATTTTAACTTTATCTTTCGTTTAAAAATGAAAAAAAAACTGTAACTAAACGTAATTCGTATTGTTTTCTAAATTTCGCACAAATGAAAATTCCCTCTCCTACACATCAAGACATTTTTATGCCAATGAAACAAAAAAATTTTCAAAAATTTGAATTTGGAATTAGTCTGAGATAAATTACAAACAAATTGGTGTATAAAAGATTCCAATGCGGCCAGTACTTTTCGAGTTATTTAATTGAGTATGAAATATCCCTAGACCGTGTTGATGTGTGTATTTTCATTAGATGGTTCAGTAAATCAAAGTCTACTAATGTATGTATCTGAGATCAATCTAAGATAAGGACTTTTAAACTTAAGAAAAACAAATGCATATTTTATGTATTCTATTAAAACATACATCTAAGATAATATCGCATTTAGTAATATTAGAATCTGGGAACTTGATATTATTAGATATTTTAAATTAATTTAATTAAGTGTTACAAAAATATAACGCATTATGTTATCTAAGTCGAATCTGAGCTTGAATTTATTGATCTGTAAATGCATCCATAGATTTAATCGTAGAGTTAGCTTATTCCTCAGAAGAACAAGAGGCTTATACATATTTTGAGGCGGGATAGCTACAGAAATAGTAAATACAACCATGGTAGAGGCCAACCATGTTGACATGGATAATACCTAGCATTTTTGGAAAAGGTCCAGGATCTAGGTTCAATGTAACATTTAACCCACATGTCTGTTCTACGATTTTTTGTAGTTTTCGAGTTATTTTGGATTCCTCATTTCATATCAATGGTAGTTGTTAAGGATAGTACATAGTAGGTACAAAATTTATGTTTTTATTATCAACTGAGCTCTGCTTAAACGTAGAGGAATAGTAAATATCAGGATTGACAAAAATATACAAAGATAATAATAAATTATAAAATATGAAAATCACAAGATTTCAGATACACCACTTTCAACGACCGATTTCAGCAAATAATGCCTATTTAATATATTCTTGTTCAAAGTTGACTCAAAAAAAGATAAAAAAATTTAAAGCCATCATCATCTCGTTGAATCAGGAAAAATATCGAAAAAAATATAACTCGAGAACTAAAAAAAATCGTAGAACATACATGGGGGGTTACATCGATAGGTATGGTACTCTGCTATCAGCTCGCACTGGCTTGACACCTTAAAAGAAACACCCTGTATAAGTTCTATACCACATAAGCGCACGGGGACATTAAGCAATAGTTTAGTTTAGTTTACCAATAGCTTGCCTTGTTCGTTGGTCTAGCGGTGGCAAGCGCTACTCTATGCATGAGGTTCTAGGTTCTATTCCCATGTAGGGAAAAGTATTATTGGGTTTATATATCACTAATTTGTCAGGAGCAGCCTAGAATGTGGAATAGTTACAGCCACCGTCAATAATATCGTGACGAACAGACTGTTCAAAATGATGTAAACCACTATTTAACACGTTAAGTGCGAAACGAGGCCTAAACAACCCCTCATGCAACTTCCTTGTGGTGCGGCAAGGAAAAACGTGAACATCTCTGTCGTGCGAAGGGCATAGCTTTGGTTTGGTCCAGTATAGAAAAGAGATAAATGTATATTTGAGACGTGCTAATGGTCCCGGACTCGGTAATATACCTACCTTGGTACAGGATGTCTTAGGCCTCGTACCGCACTGAATTAATATAATTTTAATGCAGTGCGGAACGCGGCTAAAACGTCCCGTATCCTCCCGGACCTCGTACCGCACCCAACGCGAGCTTCCCGCGACTAGTGTTGTGCATCACGTCGATTGGAGAGCACGTCCTTTTACATCGCCGAACATGTCTAAACGTTGTCGGAAGAAGTTAATTTTAAAAAATACAGAAACAGAACCAAAACTGTATGTATTGCGATTTTTTATAAAAAAAAGTATATTGTTACTGAGTTTTTTTACGTTAATTCAAGTTCTAATAAGTGTATTTTTAAAGCCCGAGGCAGAATACATAGGATATTTTCTTTTCTACTTCTGGTTTTCTTTTTTTTCTATTCTGTGAACTGCATTAAGATTTTCTCACAAAAATAGATAAACGTCGTTGCGTCAATATTATTTTTCCCATCACTAATCTTAGCGAAAATTTGCCCTATTTCAGTGCGTTACGAGGTGTATAAGATCCCATATTTTGTTTTGCCAATAATTCCTAAACTAGCTATCAGATCCCGGGGCGACGGTAAGATAAATGAAAAATTTTGGTCCTTATCGATATAGACCGTGAATTGATGAACCCTAATGGTTCATCAATTCACGGTCTATATCGATAAGGACCAAAATTTTTCATTTATCTTTGATTTCGCGCCAGAAAATGGATTTTAGTCTGTTAAAGGAGGTGGGGTCTAATAGACCTTGTGTCGCCCTAACGTCTGGTCACTGTGCGGGCCGATAACACCTCGTGCCGCAGGAACGGAAAGTTTGCAAAAATTGGTGCCGCAGCTAACGTGTTAAATAAAATTTTAACTCAATGACACAAGGAATGTTTCAGAATGAAGACAGTATACGACAACTGTCATTCTGACAAGAACAGTGTGTTCGTCCCGATATTTTTGACGCTGACTGTACCACTACCTCGGAAAGCCGTTAAGCCGTTGGTCCCGGCTGTCATTTGTAGATATTTGACAGTCGTTATGGGTCGTCAAAAGCCCGAAAATCTGAGAACCAGTCTTACCAAGGGGTATCGTATGACCCAGTAACTGATTTGTGGAGGTCAGATAGGCAGTCGCTTCATGTAAAATACTGGTATTCAGCTGCATCCGGTTAGACTGGAAGCTGACCCCCAACATAGTTGGGAAAAGGCTAGGCAGATGATGATGATGATGACTATAGATACACCTCTGTCTAGCTCTCTGCGGATAACAGTCATGATGCTATGTTTATTGTTAATACAAGCAAAGTATAGTTAAATTGAAAAAAAAAACCCTTATCATGCTGCATTTTCACTTACAGTTCTGAGTGAGCAAGCGTTTGTTCGCACGGTAAATGGAAACACTTTAGCGAGCAAACATGTTCGTTCAGCGATGGTCGGTTGGACTCGGCGAACAAATGCTCGCTCATTCTTTTAGTTAAAACGACGTCACGGCGAGCGAGCATTTGTTTTCACTCGTTGTAGTGAAACCAGAGGGGCAATTCTCGTAATTTTAAGAACGTTCGCATTCTAATCTCCAGTCGAAATCTGTCAAAAAAGCCTCTAATTTCCCTACATTTTTGACATTGATTGTCGCTGAGATGACACTGCGACTTGAATTTGAACGTTTTTTAAGTACGAGAATTGGCCCTCAGATGTTTTGTGTTTTGAGCGAACATCGGCAGAACTGCAAACATTTGCTCTGAACAAATGTTGGCTCGGCAGGGTAGTAAAAACGCGGCTTTACAAAGGCATTCGTAACGTACCTACTAATAAATAGTTTTATTTCAAGACTTTGATCCACGTTCATTATCTAGCTAATGAAGTCAAAAAATCCTTTTTTATTGAGGAAGCTTTAGAGATAAACGTTTTAATAGGCTAGAAACGATAAATTGCGTCATTTCGACAGTTAGTTGTACCTACAGTAATCAATCAATGTTAAAAGCTGTCGTGGGAAGATTAGAAAGGTTTTCATAGATAGGTATATAAATAAAAACCGGCCAAGTGCGTGTCGGACCACGCACAATGAGGGTTCCTAGTTGAAAAGAATTTATCCCAAAAACAAACTTTGTATTCCCAAATTTTTTTTTATTTCATGAAATTACAAATGAACAATTTTCGGACTTTTTCCTTTAGGTACTTGTGCTGTTTCTACCTTCCTGTGCTTGTGCTACCTTGTTTCTTGCTAAATTAAATGATTCTAGGTCAACGGGAAGTACCTTCTACGTTTTGATTTACTTGCGAGTATCAAAATATGTCACATATTTTTTTAGACCTACAAGGGACCATAGTCCTACGTATTTGATATTAATTTCAACTTGATACCTCCAAGCGTTCCTGAGAAAAAGGGTCTTGACAGACTGACAGACGGACAGACAGACGGACAACGAAGTGATCCTATAAAGGTTCCGTTTTTTTTCCTTTTGAGGTACGGAAACCTAATAATGTAGACTTACCTACATTATTAGGGTTCCGTACCTCAAAAGGTACGTTTAACCTGTAGGAAGATCCTATCAAATTGTATTTAGATTAATATAAATAAAAAAATATAGTTTTCGAATGTATGTAAGCGCATCACTTCAGAACTGTTGCACATATTTGTCTAATTATTATTTTTTTGTTGTGTTTGTATTGTCAGGACAATGTTTGTAGGACAGAGTAAGTATATAATATAATAATATACTTATATTATAGTTTTGTTTTTTATTAACTTAATGGAGTTCATTAATTCCTATTAAAGAAACGATTTTTATTTTAAAAATTATGAGATTAGATTAAGAGATGATTAGAAAGATTTATTTAAGAGCAAACATATCAGACGTTGAATAAATTATAATAACTAAGTAGTAGCGACTCGCCCCTGCTTCGAAGTGTTTTTACGACTTGGCAGTACATCGAGTTTTTTTTATTATGTGTGGGTAGATAGATAAGTTTAATATTAGACACATAAAACCGTTAAAACCGCATCAAAATCAGTTACTTACATAGTTTAAAAGAGCAACGCGGTCACAAAGACAGACACGAAAAGCGACATTAACTAATAACCAAACCTGAAATCGCGCCGTTTACGAACTTAAATTTAGTTAACAGCTGATTTTTTTTTCGCGAATTCAGGTTTGTTCCCATAGTAAAAGTTGTTCATAATGATGAGTACAATGACCTCTTAAGAGGTTGTCATTAATTCCGTGATATGTTATTTTCAAACGACGAATATACAGGGTGTCCCGTAAATAATGGATCAAACGTAACGGGTAGGTAGCTTACCTAATTTCCAACAACTAATTTGAATATTTAAAAAAAAACCGTTACAGTAACCAGGATATTAATTTTTTTTCGAATTTTACGATTTTGTCTTCCAGAATTAAGCTTTTTTAATGCTGTCGCTGCAAATGATGACATTTTTAGGTATGATTTTTATTTAACATTTCTGAATAGCTTACTAATGTTATAAGATACCATTTTTTTGAATACCGTTTTATTTGCCTTAGAAAAAAAATCTTGAGTTGAAAAGTTTTTTCTTTACGATGTTAGGACCAAAATTGAAAAAATTCTCCTGTAAAAAAAATGTATGACACCGAAAACCACCATTATTTTAAAAACTTGTACATTTAATAAGGTTTGCAAATTGGTATAAAACTTACGTCTAGTCCTTATCGTTACAAAGATATTGCTATGAATGTGATGAAGAAGACAGAAAATAATTTAAATTGGTACTATTCCATTTTTCCTTTTCGTAATGGCTTATGCTTGAATGCTTGTAATCGAAGCAGGTAGTTAAGCGGATAGCATAATTCCGACCCGATGACGTCATCTGTCCGGAATTTGGGACCGCTACCTGTGGCGGAGTTGCACCTCAGTCAGTGTGAAAGGGATAGATAGCGCCGCTTTTTGGTAAATCGGTTAAATCGGTATGAAGTTGCGCAGGTTCTTTTGTTCTTTCCTGCGCCCTTCACTCGTACAGGCTTCATTGTTGCTTGATTTTATTAGTTTAGTTGTAACTAGTCTCTCTTCGAGTTGCTACGTCAGACAACTTTCGCTCCCGGTCAGTGGCTCGGTGTTTTCTTCTGTAAAATTTGACTTGTGCTGTGTTTTTGGACTTTGCTTTGCCTATCGATTTGGAACTCTTTGCGTATTGGACAAACGACTTGGCGATCCTACGGACTCCGAAAACATTCGTTTGTGTGTGCTTGTACGTGTGTGCAGTAGCGCTGAAACCTTATTCAGCCCAATGCCTCGTTATGAGTACACGCCACGGCAGTACGCCGAAATGCATTTTATCTACGGAGAAGCAAGAGGTAATGCCAGGGCGGCTGCAAGATTGTACCGTGAAAGATACCCGAACCTGGTTCGTTATCCCGATTATCGCGTCTTTATTAGAGTGCATAACGCGCTTCTTGAGGGAAGAATTCTTGGCACCGGAGTTGGTGGTACCCGTGAAGGACGACCGCGACAAGTTAATGACGAAGTCATTCTTCGAGAAATCGAGGAAGATCCGTCAGTCTCCGTTCGCGTCATAGCGCGACGCGTAGGAATTTCTAGATCGACGGTGCATCGAGTGCTACAACGGTGCCGATTGCACCCATATCACGTGCAACGTGTTCAAACGCTGACGTCGCGTGATTACCAGCCAAGAATAGAATTTTGCCAAAGGATGCTTAGAATGATTCGGGCGGACCCGCAGTTTTTTAACAAGATTTTATGGAGTGACGAGTCTTCATGCCGCCGAGATGGATATTTAAATTTGCATAATTTGCACAGTTGGCAGCTGATAAACCCACATTTGATGCGAGAGGACAGGAGCCAACATCAATTTAAAATAAATTTATGGGCGGGAATAATCAATGGGCAAATAATAGGGCCCTTTGAACTACCAGCTACTCTAAACGCCGAATATTATCTCCATTTTTTAAGGAATGAGTTGCCAAGGTTATTAGAAAACGTTCCAGAAGACGTACGGCAAGCAATGTGGTTGCAAAATGATGGGTGCCCCGCTCACTATGCGACGGCAGTAAGGGCGCACCTTGATGAAAGTTATCCGGACAGATGGATCGGCCGATTAGGACCAATTTTGTGGCCTCCGCGATCTCCGGATTTAAATCCCCTAGATTTTTTTTACTGGGGATGTTTAAAAGACAGGGTCTACAAGAATCCAATAACGTCGGAAGAAGAATTACGACAGCGCATCCAATCTGCTGCATCAGAAATAAACCAAAGCCGTTTTGTCCGTCGGATAAGAGCTTCCTTTATTAGGAGATGCAGACTTTGCATTCTTGTAGAGGGAAGGCAATTCGAACATTTATTGTAAAAACCAAATAAAACGATTTATTTGAACTAACTGTTTTTTTTAGTACGGCCTCCTAATTCTTTTCATACGCCTCAATAATTCAATGAACATTGCCTCTGAAATGCTACAGTTACACATTTTAAAGAAAAAGTTTAAATGTACACACTTTTTTATTTTTTTTATTAACGTTGATTTGGAGCACCTCTCAGATTCATAGCAATTATCTTTGTAACGACAAGGACTAGAATGTACAACTTCATACCAATTTACCAAAAATACAAAAGCGGCGCTATCTATCCCCTTCACGCTGACTGAGGTGCAACTCCGCCACAGGTAGCGGTCCCAAATTCCGGACAGATGACGTCATCGGGTCGGAATATGCTAGCCGCTTAACTACCTGCTTCGATTACAAGCATTCAAGCATAAGCCATTACGAAAATGAAAAAATGGAATAGTACCAATTTAATTTATTTTCTGTCTTCATCACATTCATAGCAATATCTTTGTAACGATAAAGACTAGACGTAAGTTTTATACCAATTTGCAAACCTTATTAAATGTACAAGTTTTTAAAATAATGGTGGTTTTCGGTGTCATACATTTTTTTTACAGGAGAATTTTTTCAATTTTGGTCCTAACATCGTAAAGAAAAAACTTTTCAACTCAAGATTTTTTTTCTAAGGCAAATAAAACGGTATTCAAAAAAATGGTATCTTATAACATTAGTAAGCTATTCAGAAATGTTAAATAAAAATCATACCTAAAAATGTCATCATTTGCAGCGACAGCATTAAAAAAGCTTAATTCTGGAAGACAAAATCGTAAAATTCGAAAAAAAATTAATATCCTGGTTACTGTAACGGTTTTTTTTTTAATATTCAAATTAGTTGTTGGAAATTAGGTAAGCTACCTACCCCTTACGTTTGATCCATTATTTACGGGACACCCTGTAGATAGTGGTAATCCACGAAGACGCGCCCCACTACTTCTCCTAACCGTTGCACACATGTACTGTAAAAGGTTTGGAGGAGTAGTGGGGCGCGTCTTCGTGGATTGCACTACTTATACCTACATAACGTAGGTATTCGTCGTTTGAAAATAATAATCATTATTAATAATGCTCGTTTCTGAACAAAGCAATATCCTTTAAAAAACCAATTCAGCACAGTCAGCCTGACAAATGAAAACAATGAACGTTAGCTCAATCAAATCTGTGTCCAAATCTAGTGAAGTCGGTTGCGTGTCTATAAATGGTATCATTGAACTTCGTACAAGATGGGTGAAGAATGCGGCTCGTTCCTTTAATGAGCGAACGGACCTTGACATACAGATGTAGAAATAGGAGGCAGCAGAGTTATAAGAACTTAAGGTGAGTATACAGGGCTATTGGTAAAACACCAGCAACCTCTTAAGGGGTCATTGTACTCTTCATTATGAACAACTTTTACTATTGGATCAAACCTGAAATCGCGAAAAAAAAATTAGCTACTCCCTACATTTGACGAGTTTGATGTAGATAAATGTACTGAATAGCAGATTTTTTTTTCGCGATTTCAGGTCTAGTCCCTTAGTAAAAGTTGTTCATAATGATGAGCACAATGACCCCTTAAGAGGTTGCTTGTGTTTTACTAATAACCCCGTAGTTTCTACCAGCGCCACCATTGATAAAAAAAAAAAATAAGTCAGGAGAACATTTTGAAATTTCCTATGTGAGCATTTTTAGTCAGATATAGCAGTTAAGATCAAAAACGGTGTTAACGGCTATAACTTCGAACCTAGGAGGTTTAGTGTTGATTTGTTTGATAAGTACAAAAAAATCTAAGTAGGTACCTCATCCGACTAAAAATGTGAGCATAGGAAATTTCAAAATGTTCCATCTCCAGACTTATTAATTTTTCAATGATGACCCGGTTAGCATCTCTACTCGCCTTAAGTATAGTAACTTAGTAAGTAACTAAGTATATTAGGAACAAGGCTTAATATGTGGTATTTTTTCTGTCTATTTTTATCTTTCTGTGACATGGAATTTTAGCAGATGCAAACAATCTCACAGACGGAATGTTTATTATCAAATACATCGAGTTAAGATATCGAGCCCCATTTATTTAGAAAAAGTCACCCCGTGAATTTAGTGGGAAAACTAGGAAGTTTTCCCACTAAATTCACGGGGTGTTTTTTTTTTTAAAGGAAGATAAAGCGCCGCGAACATTAAAAGTGAAGCCACTTTGTACTATCTATGATTGTGTCGAAGAGTTGCCATTTTATTAGTTAAATTGTTTCCCTATAATTTGGGGAACAATATTGTGTGATAGGATGTCATATTTAATCGAATCGGGAAATTTTAAATCGTAGTATGGCAACCCTCGCACATTATGTCACTGCGTTCGTTAGTTGACCCAAAGTAACTTGTTTTTTTCCAACACTTTGAGTGAGAGCAGTAAAGATACAGTTTATGAACACAAAAACAGTCAAAATAACGTCGGAGGTCGATAGGACCACTGGGGTCCGATTTACAGGCAGGAACGATTTTGATATCGGACCTTCGTGGTCCCTCTCGCAGTTGGAACCGGAAGGATACAGTTTCAGTTTTAGCCCTGTTAATTACATATAGCTCTTATAACGCTACAGTTTCAAATTTTACTTCTATTTATCAAATTCATAAACAACTCTAAAAACAAACAGCAACACTGCCTTATAAAGTTATAAGATAAAACTTAACGTTAGTGATTATTGCATAACATTTTCATAGTACGTTCAAAAATGTTACGCAATTTAAACGACCTTATAGCTTTTAGAACTGGCCATCAGGTAGGTACTTAATTAATCCACACGAGATGTTTTATGAAAATACCAGTTTGTGTTTTTTATGACGATTACTTAAGGAAAGAAGGAAGTTTTGAATAGCTTGTGGACTGAGAAATGCTTAGTCGGTTGGTTGGTTACAAATTATCATAGTACTTTTCTAATTATGATTATCGTTTGGCAGTGGTAAGTACAGTAAGCAAAATTAATTGAGTAAATTGATACCCTACGTTGCTTTCCCATGTTATAGCTAATCAATCTGCCTAGCCTTTTCCCAACTATATTGGGGTCGGCTTCCAGTCTAAGCGGATGCAGCTGAATACCAGTATTTTATATGGAGCGACTGCCTATCTGACCTCCACAACCCAGTAACTGGGTAATACGATACCCCATGGTAAGACTGGTTGTCAGACTTTCAGGCTTCTGACGACCTGTAACGACTGTCAAAGATCCACGAATGACAGCCGGGACCAACGGCTTAGCGTACTTTCCGAGGCACGGAGGAGTCTCGGTTTGTAAAGATGGTCACCCATCACTGACCAACCCCGGCAAGCGTAGCTTAACCTGATGGATCGACTCGTGCGGCTGTTGTTACTTAGCCACGAGTAATTTCATATAATTAATTCTGACTGTACGGTGTACCTTACCTCACCGTTTCCTATTCACCCGCTACGATTGTGTATCGACTGCGTAACACGGTCTACGAAATCATTTTTATACTTTTTATTTAATATTTAATTTATTTAATTGATTTTCAGGTTCTCGTACTTTTTCAAACGGCTCCCGAATGTCTTGATCTTCGACTAATGTGGGATGTGGGTAACGACGACGTTGGCCGATTTTGGTCGCATAGCAACAAACTAACTTTTTGTACGTCTTGTTTCTATAGAGTAACTTTGAGAAAGATACATTTATGTTACTATGTTACTCAACGAGAATACTTTGTTTTCATTCATCTTTTACGAGTCATACCTAGTGGAAATCAGGGTGTATTCCCGTTACGACTAACGGGAATAAATTTAATATTATTTGGTATTATTTTTTAAATTCCCACTGCACTGGTGGGACGAATGGGAATACACCAAAATAAGTCATTCCAAATACTTATTGTCAAGTGGTCATCCTTCACCTTTCCGATTTTTCCATGACCTTATTGTATAAATCCATGATGGCGTCCCTGTGACGTCAAAGGTTCAATCACGAAACAACGTGGATATTTTTTACTTTACTACAAACACGTGCGCAGGCGACGTTATTGAACCGAACATTCCTGATTGATTGATTTATTCTTCAAGAGGAATCGATTGCTTCGAGATTTGATTTCATTGGTTGTGATAGATTTGTCTACATTAGGTACCTACCTATTTATAGCTCAATTCCGAGTTTTAGCGAGTTAGTTTTCAATCGTAGTCATCCGTCTAGCCTTTTCTTAACTATGTTGGGTTCGGCTTCTAGTTAAACTGAATGCAACTGAATACCAGTTTTTACATGGAGCGACTGCCTATCTGACCTCCACAACCTAGTTACTGGATACCTAATACAAAACCCTTTGGTGAGACTTTCGGTCTTCTGACCTGTATAGTGTCAAAGATCTACAAATGACGGCCGGGACCAACGAGGCACGGAGGTCTCTGTACATGCTCTGTACCTATATATAGGATTGTCATCCATCCACGTACCGACCTTGGCAAGCGTTTCCTTAACCTTGAAGATCGACCCGTACGGCAGTTATTATGTAGCCGCGACCCGCTTCGTAACCGTAATATATAGTTAAGTACTAAAAATACCTATTAGATTATGATTCTATTACAGATTCATCCTACTTTGCACAAGGCTATAATCAGGGAACAGCACGGATTTGTCCAACAAAGATCTACGTATACAAATCTGCTTGTTTTTGTAGATTATGTTTTTGAGAATATGGATAATCGTTTTCAAACTGATGCAGTATATACAGACTTTCAAAAAGCTTTCGACAGGGTGGATCACGAATTACTTTTACGCAAAATTGCCTTTAATGGTATTCGCGGAAATCTATTGAGATGGTTCACCTCTTACATATCAAATCGTACTCAAAAAGTTGTTATAAACGGATTTCAATCAGAGCTGATTACCGTCACATCCGGGGTTCCTCAGGGCTCAATTTTGGGCCCTTTATTATTTACGTTGTTTATAAATGATATTAGCGCTTGTTTTAATCATTCGAACTTTTTACTATACGCGGATGACTTGAAAGTCTACAAAACTATAAAAAGTATTGATGACTGCTTGATGCTTCAAAGTGACTTGGATCGGCTGTCTAACTACTGCACCTTAAACAAACTCTCATTGAGCTTATCCAAATGCAACTCGATTACATTCACTAAAAACAAAAAGCAGCACACTTTTAGCTATCATTTGCTAAATACACAATTAAAAAAAGTATACTCTTTGCGTGACCTCGGTGTGGTTCTAGACTCGAAACTTCACTTTGATGTCCATGTAAACAACATTATCAACAAAGCCCTTAAAATGTACGGTTTTGTTATGCGCAACAGCAAAGATTTCAAGCGTCCATCAACCTATAGATACTTATATATATCGCTGATTAGGCCTTGTCTGGAGTTTGCTACTATCGTATGGAATCCCTATTACGCGAAATACATTGACTCGATTGAGACTGTTCAACGCAAATTCCTAAGAGCTCTGCATTACAGATGCTATCACAGCCACGGATCGTATGATACGTTGCTTGGGAATTATAAATTGTTAACCTTAGAATCCAGAAGACTGCTTCTCGGAGCAATGTTTCTATATGGTATTGTCCATAACAAATATGATTGTTCAGACTTAATAAATAAACTTTGTTACATCGTTCCGAGGACAGTTGTGCGTAGACAAGCGCGTCCATACCGCTTACTATCTATTAATGTTAGGCAAGTCTGTAATTCTAATGCTGGATTTCGCGCTCCTCTGCGTCAGCTTGTGGATTCCTACAACACTAGATTCGAAAGCATTGATATTTTTAATCTAACAGCACATCAATTTAGAAAATCTGTAGTTGATTCTATCTTAGCTTTATAGTTGTATACATTTAGTTTTTATTTTTTATTTTTTCTTCTCTCGTTCTATCCCATAAACATCGTTACTAAAAAGCATTCATTCAGTCATTTATCTTGCACTCATGTACTCTGTTTTTATTTTATTTTTTTTTCTCACGTAGCATCAACATATTAGTAATAGGTGGATAACGTTGTTGGTAGTATGATAAGTACTTTGCTTAATTAGTAGTTAATTTTATAATATTTAATTGTACTCCTGTTTTTTATCCCGAATTAAATAAATAAATAAATAAATAAATTCACCGTTTTGAGACCAGTGGTGATGAAATAATATACATAAAGTAAAGCGCCTGTCAGGGTTCGAATCTTTTTATCTGTTCCGTGGTTCGAATCTACGACCTATACAGGGCTATTTGTAAAACACCAGCAACCTCTTAAGGGGTCATTGTACTCATCATTATGAACAACTTTTATTATGAGACCAAACCTGAAATCGCGAAAAAAAAATCAGTTGCTCCCTACATTTTGACGAGTTTGATGTAGATTAAATGTACTGAACAGCTGATTTTTTTTTCGCGATTTCAGGTTTGGTCCCATAATATAAGTTGTTTATAATTATGAGTACAATAACCCCTTAAGATGTTGCTGGTGTTTTACAAATAGCCCTGTATAGGTCGTAGATTCGAACCACGGAACAGATAAAGGATTCGAGGCGCTTTACTTTATGTATATTATTTCATCACCACTGGTCTCAAAACGGTGAATCTGTAATAGAATCATAATCTAATAGGTATTTTTAGTACTTAACTATATATTACGGTTACGAAGCGGGTCGCGGCTACATAATAACTGCCGTACGGGTCGATCTTCAAGGTTAAGGAAACGCTTGCCAAGGTCGGTACGTGGATGGATGACAATCCTTTATATAGGTACAGAGCATGTACAGAAACCTCCGTGCCTCGTTGGTCCCGGCCGTCATTTGTAGATCTTTGACACTATACAGGTCGGAAGACCGAAAGTCTTACCAAAGGGTTTTGTATTAGGTATCCAGTAACTAGGTTGTGGAGTATATACGAGTAACTCGTAAGTCGCGGCCGCTACCACTGGACCACCACTGCTCATGTAGGTATGTTTAGGTGTCGCCTGAAATAAATGGTTTATTTATTTGTAAGTGAAAAAATGGTGGAATTTGAAAATCTATAGTCAGCAACACTGTCTTTACTACGGAAAAATGAATTTGATACTAGTGTTTTTTTTTTTGTTTTTGCTAAGTAGGCTGTTTTGTTTATGTTCAGCTTGAATATTAGGTTTTAATTGTTCACTTCTTCTACCTGGAATTTATAAATAATAAGTACCTAGTTGTTAGAAAACTGTCTATAGTAGTTTCACAGTGAGTGACTGATTACTTACCGCATAACCACAAAGTTTGTGGTTTTGCTTCATTATGTTGTAATTTGACACGATCTTCTTGTATAGAACATGAACAGGCGTATTATATAAGTATATAATATATCTTAATCTATATCTATAAAAATCAATGCCACTTTTCGTAGTAATTTTATAACTCAAGAACAGCTGGGCCGATTTAGCTGATGTTGGTTTTGAAATGTTTGACGTAGTCCAGGGAAGGTTTAAAAGATGAGAAAAATTGGTAAAGTTGCCGGGAAAATTGGAAAAATTCTGGAAAACTGAAAGTGGATTTTATATGGGAATATTGAAATTGGGACAGGACAACGTCTGTCGGGGCCGCTAGTATAAGTATTCGAAAAAAAATGCTTAGATAAATAATCTATTAGGTATGCAAAAAGTAAAATATCAAAATCACTATAGGTCATGTACCCCCAGGTATGATCTACTATCTACTTACACGACAACTTTTAGTAGGTACCATAAGTAAATCTTTTTTGGGTTGGCCATTTATTCCACGGCAGAGTTAGCGTGGCCAGACTGTATGACAGGGATTAGGATACGATCTGTTATCCTAAAGCTTTTATTAATAGTCTTATTGTATGTTCACACGTTCATGTATTCATGAAAATGATGTTCGTTTTATTAATAGTTTTTCTTTTGTTTTCGTAAACAGATGAGGTATGAAGTTTATTGTTAGAGACAGTTCTCTAGTAATCTATGACTAACGGGAAATTGATTACTAATCATCTTCGTCTTATAAAACTTGGAGCTTTCAAAAAAATTGTAGGATTTAGAATATAGGTAGGTAACGCGTTGTCTGCAAGCAACACGGCTTTATGATGCATAATGTTATTAGGTATGTATATGTATTATTATAAAATGAAATGCTGTTCGTAGGTAAGTGGAGAACTCGAGTCGAGAACAGCTGGACTGAATTGCCTATTTTTTTTATGTTCGTAATAGTTGAATAACATATGCTTTAATTGGTGAATGTTCAGAAATTAAGAATACCGTTCGGAAGTTTTTCATTGAAATAGGTGATATCCAGATATTTAGTAAAAATAATGTGACCGTAAACTTATTTTATATTTAATTACCGACCCGCTAATCCCTGCTTCGCACAGTTTTTACAGGTCGAGATTTCTTTATTATATGCAAGTTTGATACAAATGTATTATACACATAAACCTTCCGGAATAAATTCTCTACAGGGTGGTGAAAACCGCATCAAAGTCCGTTGCGTAGTTTAGAAGAATAACGCAGTCACACAAACAGACACGAAAAATGTCTGTAGGTATATTATGTATAGAATAGAATATTTAAGTTTATGTATGTTATTATGTAGGTAGGTACTTCTAAGCTACCTACTACTAAACTATATCTTCAACTCTGACTCTTTGACATTTCAAAAGTGCTTGTAAATGTTTAAGAGGGCTGTCGCATTTTATCACCTCTCTCGCTCACACGGGACCAAATTTTTAAGATTGTTAAATGAAAATTTGATGAAAATGTAATCAATTAGTGACCTAGTAAATACTTAATATTAATTGAATAGGTACCCAATTATTAAAAACACATTTCTATTGTGTTATCCATAGCAATAAACTCTGCTCAAAAAATATTATCTGTTTTTGAGATGAGATCGATAAATGCCACAATAAAAATGTGTTTTTAATAATTACCTAATAAATTAATATTATTTATTAGTTCGCTAATTGATTACATTTTTCTTAAAATTCTTAAAAATTTGGTCCCCTGTGAGCGAGAAAGGTAACAAAACGCAACAAACCTCTTAAATAGAAATAAATGCTTTAAGTCTGAAAAAATTCGTGTTATAAGTGTTCAGATAAATTAAAAACGTTTTTTAAAAGGATCAGTGGCTAAAACTCTTAAAAACTAAAATACTTTAAATAGGAACTGTGCAACGGTGTCTCTGCTAACGTGAGCCGTGTAAAACAATACATTTCTGTGAAATAATACCTACACTTTTATCACTTATTAACCTTATAAGTTTACTTACAAAATAATCAAATGATTACATTAAAAAAATATATAAAATTCACTATTTTATCTTCTAAAACATTTCAACTAGCGTCGACACAAGTTTTAGAAAACTTTTCACTTTTTTTTTCGTTTTTCTTTTTTTTTTTTTTTTTGTCACGTCATAAATAGTGCATAATTCACAACTCCGGGACAATTTGCCCAATAGTCCAAATTGTTTGATAATACATAAAGGGTCGCGCCGCGATTTCACGAGAGTGTGTCGTGCACGTTAGGTCAGACTGACTGAGCCATAGGTACTGATGATTTGAATGACTTCCATTGACCATATTAATAAAGCTTCTCTATTTGATAATATATTCGGTTGTTTATATTCGCGAAACACTTCCGTTAACTAGAAAAAAATTGCACTAGTTAGCAAATCAACTTTTAAGGGGATACATCGATAAAAGTTGATTTGCTAACTAGTGCAATTTTTTTGGCAGTGGAGGTCTGCCCGGCTTGGGCAGAGCACCGCCGTGTTCTCACGGAGGCGATCGGCGGCGGCGATCTCTCGCGTCCAAGTCTGGTTCAGGCCATGGTGCGGAGCGAGACTGCATGGGAGGCCGTCACCTCCTTCTGCGAAGCAGTGATGCTCGCGAAGGAGGAGGCGGAACGCGTGAGGGAGAGGCAGCCTCACGCCCTCAGTCGCCGCAGGAGACGCCCTGGGCGGCGGGAATCGCGAGGCGATTTCCGGCGATTTCCGGCGTATTGACAGCTCTCTCCACGCTCACTTCACCTAAGTTTTCACGGTGAGATGGTTACAGAATCGCACTGAACGCCCGAGTCGACGGCGCGTTGTGTTCCACGCGCGCCTCAAAGAGATGTCAGCAAGTGATGGGGTCCAATAGGGCCGACGCCGCTGGGGTCGCGGGTTGTTTGAAGAAGATACCGCGGCCCTGGCATAGGCAACTGAAGGAACACGGGTGGGTTTTAGTCAGAAAAATTCTGACACGCCCTTCCGCTCCACCCAGAGCGGGAGAAGTTATTTGATGATTTCCCACCCTAAAAAAAAAAAAAAAAAAAAAGGGGATACATCGATAAATTTTGTGTTAACGTTCCTAACCTAACCTAACGTTTGGTTTTAACATTCCTATAAAACCAAATGTATATGGTTAATTCATTTAGATTTTCCATTATGTGTTATATGACTATATTGTCTACTGTTGTACTAAAACCGAAAATGATTACTTGAATTTTTTTCGGTACAAAAAAAATCCAAAGTAGCACCGTCTATTTTCTGTTTTTTCAATTATACGTAACTAAATAGTTCTTTATTGTGCAGTCAAATTAGCTTTAAATCGAAGGAAATATGTTAGGTACTTACCAAACTAAAAATGTATTTAACTAGACAGCCGTAACACTTTCACTTACATACGGAGCTAAACCACGCTTCGATGTATCCCCTTAATAAGTTTTTGTAGTAGGTAAGTAGGTATGCAGAATGTATCTAATGAGGAAGTGAAGTTCATAATCTAGTTTGTAGATAAAGAGACTTGGAACATTGCTTTTTTGTTTGATTTTATGTTTCACATGCTCATGGCTAATTAATAACAGCTGCACGAATGGATGGAAGGTTAAGCTACCCTTGGCGAGGTTAGTCCATGGATGGGCGACCATCTATTACTTCACGAGACTCTTCCGTGCCTCGGAAGTTCATATAGGTAGACCCTTTAAATTTTTTCCACTTCGTTAAATTATTGCTTATTAATAACCTTGACGTTTGGAGGACGTTTATCCAACTATTTTGCAAATAAGAAAGAAATAAAAATATTTAATTTTTTTTTGCAACAGGGACTTTAAAATTCAAAGTGAGGCTACTAGGGCATGTGGGGTATCCCAAGAAAGAGCGCTGTTTGCACATTCTCAAACATTTTTTTAATTTTTTTTTAATAGGCATAGTTTTTGACTTTTGATGAAAAATCTAAAAAAATACCGTCCCCCCCCCCCCTTCTCGGAAGTTTGCATAGAGAAAAATCTAAAATTATTGTATGTGATTAATATAATATAATAATTAAAGATTACAGAAAAATAAAATGATGTTAGATGTCTCTAAATAGCACACTTGTTCAGAAATCGGAATGGAAGCGCGAAATGGAAGCGGAATCGGTGCGCGAGTCCGACTCGCTCTTGACCGGTTTTGTTTTGAAGTTACTTTTGGTCTTCCAGTTCCAGCAGTTCACTCTTCACAGCTGTTCTGGAAGAGGTCTGTATGTATGCACTAAAAAGATGTGCCCTGCAGTGCAGTATTACTTTATAATTTGTACATTAGAAAACTAACTCTCATCATCTGCATACCTATCCTTTTCCCAACTATGTTGGGGTCGGCTTTCAGTCTAACTGGATGCAGCTGAATACCAGTATTTTAAATGGAGCGACTGCCTATCTGACCTCCACAACCCAGTTACTGCGTAATCCCCCCCCCTGCGTTGCCCCTTGGTAAGACTGTCAGATTTTCGTGCTGCTGACGAGTCGATAACGATCCTCAAAGATCTACGAATGACAGCCGGGACCAACAGCTTAACTTGCTTTCCGAGGCACGGAGGGGTCTTGGTAAGTAAATATGGTCACGCATCCAAACCCAGGAAGCGTATCGTAACCTGATCAATCGACCCATGCCGCTGATATTACTTAGCCACAAGCCCCTCGAGTCTAGCGTCACATTACTTAGGGGGTATTACACTATAATATGTCTAGGAGTTCTAGTATCACAGATCTACGAGTCATATTTATATTGTAATATAAACATAATATGACTAATTTTCGCCTTTGATCAAAGATATTTGACATTATTGTTGTTAGATAAGATCATAGAAACAGGTCTTGCCTTATTGAATATTATTATATTGAATTATAACATTTATTTTCATATTTTTCGAATACAAAATCTGTCTATAAAATTATGTGATTTTGCCTGAAGATTTTGCCGTTTCAGTTGTAAGGAAATTAATTATTGTGACGGTTTGAAAAGGAAAAAGTCCCAAAAATCGTTAATTTGTAGTTTTATCACATAAAAAAGTTTTTTTTTTTTGCGAGTACGAACTTACATTATTTTGCAGTTGGAGAATTGACAGTGACGTATATCGATATATGGTACCGAGTCCGCAGGATTTCTTATAATCTTTATAGCTTTGAGGTAATCAGCGAATAAGAATATATTCGAGTTTTGGAAGCATTTTTGTAAATATCATTTAGGTATGAAAAGATTGAATACATTCGGACCCAAATGAGATCCCTGAGGGATTCCCGAAGTTGCAATGTGTTAATCTGAAGAGCAGACATTTACCACAACTTTGAGCATACGCCTAGACAGATATGATTGAAACCAACTTAAGAGGGGCTCCAAAACGCCATACATTTTATGCTTCTCGATGAGTATGCCATGATCTACCATGTCAAAAGCCCTGCTTGTCGGTGTAGACTGCACACGCACATCAATCACCTAAACAATGCTTTCAACTTATGTCACTAAATTGGTAGCTGTCGATTCCGCCTTCCTAAATCCGGGGCTATCTGTGATAAATGTCTAAATAGCACAGGGCATATGAGGCCTTTAGATACATTTGCAAGTATGGAGAGAATAGCGATGGACCTGTAATCGCTCACATCGGACTGATCCCCGTTTTTGAAAATAGACACAATTTTCGTTTCCTTCCAAATGGTCGGAAAAGTACCCCGAAGCACCAAAATATTAAATACAGGGTGTAAAAAGACACTGCAAGCATACTGTATATCTGACAAGTAGCTTTGCGCAAAAATTATTGCTGGGAAACGGCTTTTATTTTTAGGTAAGTGCAAAAAAAATAAAAAATTACGCGCAATGTAACGCGAACCCAGGCAAACGGGGTTAAGCCCCGCCCCTTCACTCTACGGTACGCGTAGGTAGGTAGTTGTCGGAAAAAGTTTAGTAATAAGTTAATAACACTTGGAACACGTTTTAGTAAAAAAAAAATGCGACTTTGACCTTCAATATCTCCAGAACCAGTGGATTCCCAGTTATGGTCTAGTGGAAAAAAACGATCCAAATAATGGGTAGAATAAGTGGCTTTCGGCTTCGGCAAGTGTCTTTTTACACCCGGTATAATAGCTACTTTATGCCAGAAAGAGATAACCCTTGACCTCTTTATCTCACTAGGTATCTAGTTTAGTTTTGCTGGACAGGTAACTTACTGGATACCTAGGTAATACCTACTCGTACAAGAAATGAGGGCAGAGGACCTATCATTGTTGTCTGAATCCGTCCGATATTATCAGGTTTGATTGAACGACGATGCTAGAAGCTACGAAGAAGCGACGATCCGCGCAAGGCGGCTAGTTTCAGCTGGATGAGAGGAGTCGAGCCGAGCCGCATGTCTAGTTGAGGATCGTTCCTTACCCTCAGTCTAGGTCGGCACAAAAATTAAGCGGCTTTCAGACTACGCTATAATATAATAGCATATAGTTTAAAGCTCATAGCACAACAATATCGCGCACCTTACATTGTAATGGCCACGTTCAAACTGTACCTACTGTACTATATACTGGGACCGTGGTCCCGGTCCCGAAAGCCCCAAGACAATGTATGGTGCGCGATATGGTTGTGCTATGAGCTATATACTATATGCTATTATATTATAGCGTAGTCTGAAAGCCGCTTTAGAGGTACCTAACCTACCTACTTAATATAATAAAAAAAACCTCAATGTTTTGTCAATTCGTAAGAAGCGGGCGAAGCAGGGTCAGGTCCCTAGTTTTTAAATATTTCTATCTTTAGCAGTTCAGCTGTGGGAAACGGTTATTATAAGCTTTTTCTATATAACAAAAAAAAACCGACTTCCAAAAATAACTACAAAGTGAAAAATAACTTTGATTTCGGAAGTCGGTGTCTTTCGTTTTTTATATACTTTCTTTTTCTTGCCACCGACTTCCGAAATCAAAGTTATTTTTCACTTTGTAGTGATTTTTGGAAGTCGGTTTTTTTTTTTTGTTAAAAAGTTTTTATTTCTCGCTTTTTAGTGGGTCTGTTTATAATTTGTATAAGTTACAATAGTCTAATGTCAATTGCTCATCACATGTTACAAAATATTGCTTTTCCCGATGCTGGGACGTTAATTGTTGAGGAGTTCTGCTGGTAAGAACCAGGAGAACTCCTCAACAACCACTCACCACACGCATTGTGTGACGAGCGGAAATTGCTTAGCAACCATATTAAAGTAATCGAATCGCAACCCGTGAAATATTTATCATTGAGTAGTTCCGGTAGCCATCTGTGGTCCTCATCATCAGTTCCACTTCACCAAGTGGTGCTTTCCGAGAGCAAATGCACGAGCTACTATAAAAAATACCCAAATCGCTGTAGGTGTGCCTATAATATTTGAAGAGTTCCTTCGATTTCTCCAGGATCCCATCATCAGAACTGGATTTTGACAAAAATGGGACCATTTGGGAAGTATACCCTTTGCAACAAAAAAATATTTTTTCAAATCGGTTGGCAAGCGACGGAGTTATGCGCGAACAAACATAAAAAAAAAAAACAAACATCCGAATTGAGAACCTCCTCCTTTTTTAGAAGTTGGTTAAAAATGTAAAAGCGCTATCTAGTGGGAGAACGTGGAAACTAGTAAGGAAGTAGGTACCTACTTACATTACGTTACATTCTTCCACTACTAGATGTCTCTGCATCAACAAGTTAAGCTATTTTGCACTAGATAGCAGTAATTTGTTTGATTTTTATTCACTGACAGATGGCGGTAACAAATTAAATCAACTACCCGACACTAGATGGCGTTAAATAGTTGTCTGATGTTATTTTGTTTTTATTTTAACACAATCTCGTTTCTCGTAAAAATGTAGGGAACAGCAAATCTTTTTTGCGCGTGTTCGGGTTTGGTCCCATAGTAAAAGTTGTTTATAATGATGGGTACATTGACCCATAACAGGATAACGGCGGTGATTAAACAGATAAACCTACATATATTCGATTAGAAACGTTGCAAGTTGCATTACTGCCTTGTTTTTGTGATAAGTATAATATTTTGTGATCGGGATATTTTCTGGCTTTCTACTAATTCGAAACAAAAATTGATCATTAGATAAGTCATTCCCAAAGCAGACATCAGACGATCTTTTCCTAAGAAGCACCGTGAAGCATTCAGGCATGAAAATAATCCTTGAGAACGATATATGAAGGTGGCCTACTTAGCCTCCATTAGCCTAATACCTATCTATCCATTATGTTGCAGTTCTTTCATTCTCATAAAACATTAAGGCGTTAACTATTCGATCGATGATCTTGTTAGCAGCTTAATAGTTAGTAGGTAGTTGGTCTTAGGTATACTTACCTATGCACGCATGCAATCTAGTTTAATATGCTATTAAGGCCGCTGAACAGTGCCTTACCTACGTCACTTCTCGGAATCGCCTGTTTAATATGTCTACTGCCGTCTAGTGGCTCCCATATTTATAGGTTGGTATATTTATCATTGCTTACTATACGGTGCATACTCGGTAGGCTCTATAATCCCTCCATATCCTAAGGGCACGTCTTCCCTAATATTACCGCGCCCCCCGGTCTACTCCTTGATATGCAATGGTCTCTGTTCCACCATGTAACATGAGGCTCCAGGGGCTAGTGTGAATCTTTGGGTTCATTCGAGTAGAGAGTCTGGTCAAACCACGTAATGAAATGCACAGACCCAGGTGCATTTCATTAATTCATGATATGATATAGGTTCAGATTGAGTTTGACCATAATGTTATAGATAGTGAACTAAGCCTTGCCGCACTGTATTCCGCAGCTCGGTGGCGGCGTTTTGCGGCCCGTGAACGGCAAGGCTTGATCGATGATGACCTTTCGCTAAATACCTACCTAAGAATAAGGAAAGTTGTGCGTCAAGCGTGTTTCCCGTCGTTTGTGATGAATCATAGAGATCAGAGGGCCTAGACTAGACAAATGGCATTCGTTTCGGAGTGATTCCATTTCTACAATCTCTATAGCTTCAAAGTGACATACAAGCCGTGTATAAGTGGCTAGCACCCCGTCGCGGGCCGACAAAAAGTCTCGAACAATCGTGATGACGTCACGCGGGGGGCCGGTCGCGTTAGTCGGCGTTCGCACGAGCGTAATAAAATCGCGGCGGGGTTTTATCGCGCACTGGATTTTCAACTCTCTGCTTAGCGCCGGGAGTTGGAAATCCTACAGTGTGTTTTTCGTCGCGCTGGGATGCACTCTGTTTTTGTTAGGTTGGATTCTCAACGCTCGGCTCAACAACGAGAGTTGAATATCCAGTGCGCGATAAAATCCCGCCGCGATTTTATTACGCTCGTGGATACGCCGACTAGTAACATTCTATTAGCGATGACGCTAGCCACTACTTTGTCTATGCCATCAGAGCCTGCTGTTACCAATGAAACTGCGGTCACCAATAGGTATGACGAGTAAATTGTGAGGTCTATGGACTGAATCACCAAACCACCAACCAAACGGTTTTCTCAGTGTTAAACAACAGAAGTTTTAGGTACTCTTTCAGGATCAGTGGTTAGTAATGTTAACCATTTTTTTATAGGTTTAGGAATAATGTTGAATTGTAGATGTTTGCATTAAGTAAGTACCACTTTCATTATGGGTAGGACAGAAAAATTAAACAATACAAATTCGAGAGACTAGTGTATTTTTCAAAATTGACTTATGATCTAAGTAAACCACAGAGAAGCCAAGATTTTTAAGCGTACATTTAACAATTAAGGAGGCTTGTGCAATAAATTATAAATAACAGCTTAATGTCAATCATACAATAATACTTCTTCAAAGGATTCGCATTTTAGCATTTCGCACTCCCTGTAATTTTGAATCCTTACCTACTACACCTCATAGAAAGTTACAAATATATAGAGACGCTTCAACAAAATAAATCATACAAAGATACAACATATTTTGCGTGTAGGCAATACTTAAAGTACATAATGTTTTTTGTGATAGGTACATAATATACTGAACTCAGTATAAATACGTACATTTAAATGAACACAGTGTTTGGTAGATCTGTCTGTGCATTCTTCATTAAACTAATTTCTATTAAATGCAATCTAGGTTAAGGCTGCTGTGCACTCGTTTATTGAACCAAGGAAATGAGGATCATAATTATTTTGTATTTTCCCGCTAGATGGCAGGAGCGTCCGTTTGTACATTTCTTACAGGATAAGGATAATGACCCCGAGAAGTGATACAGCGGGTCAATTACGTAACACGCTATCAATCGGAATCGGTTTCATTTTGACAGTTTAACAACATTCATTGCGAATATTCACGTTGTCGAGCAGACAGACTTTTCGTCAAACATATTAAATGGATTAGAAATTTGCTTCAAAATGATTACGATTTCGATTGATAGTGTGATTGATATTTAAATTCTGAATTAGGGTGAAGATTTCGAGGTTAGACTAAGTAATATTAATTAAAAACAGTAAAATTGAAAGCTTTTTTTCACTTTTGAGAAGCCCCCCTTAATGATTTTGATATTACGGTGTTCTTTCATGAGATTTTCACACGTAGGACATCCACAATTCGGCGGTTTTGGATTACTAGAACGTAATTACAAAATTATAATCTAAATTAATGAGCTGTCATAAATATTAAGGGCATATTAATTATGACCTATAACTTGTATGTGTAGTATTTTACTGTTAGTGTAAGTTGGTCAGTTAAATAAATAAATAAAATAAAAATGAGAACATAATTCCTAATGAATGAGCTTCTCAAAAAGTTCAAGTATATTTTCTTCACTTGGTCCAATTAACAAAGTGCCTGCTTAACGAATACAAAGGTGTTTTGTAGAAATTAATTAAAACTAAATTAAACTCTAACTTAAATTACGTGCTAGGAGTATTTTTTAAAACCTTTCATTTCGAGTTCTTCGTACCATGGTTATTTTTAATTAAATTAATCACTAATCAGCATTTTCGATATATTTGAAAATTTACAATACAAATAAGGAAAATGATTAGTTTTCCCAGAAAATCTGATTACATTTTGAGAATTTTGTGCTATCTACTAATAAGAAACAACATTTAACTTTTCATATTACAGCGTTACAAAGCGCTTCAACCATCATGTGCTAAAAACTGGGAACAAAAAGCGACAAAGCGTCACTACACGTCTTTAAATAACACTTAACAACACATTGTTACCCTATCTTCCCGGTCCCGCGTAAATAATACGCCATAACATTCACTAAAACCCTAACGGCGCGATGATTGACCGTATCACAAATGGTACGAAGATGTCTACCTTATCAATAACAGCCTCATACTTACAACCTCTTTATAGCTTACCTCTATAACAGTAAGAAGTTATCATTAGCCACAACATTTTTACATAAGACACTGCAATTTTTATTAATTTATTGCTGGATGGGTAAACCAATACTATAATATGTGAGAAAACAGTAAAAACTGTTTACAATCTTAAATATTATATAGTATAGACTGGAACAGATAATTTTGAAAATCACGACTACGAATTGAAGATTATAACAATGATTCTTATATAATTTGATCACAATTAATGTCAATGTTAGACATAAGTACCACCTACAAGTATACAATGTCTTTAAGTAAAGATAAAAAGCTAAATAACTCAACAACAGGCTATAGATAAGTAACATTCAATCAATCATTCATACTAAACAAAGTAACATCACACATTCATTCATCCATTCACTCATTGTGTTCCGATGTCAATCGCAGTTGATTTACACCTTGGGTTCTAGCTTTATTGGAGAATTTTCTACGGTTTGAAATTGCGCTTGTGGGTTGGGTCCGTACAAGCGAATGTGCTCTACATATCGTTTTCTATTTTCAGGGTTATTCATGATGGCGGCAACGAATTCTGAGGTTTCCTTTTTTAGTGCGATGATCTTTTGTTGGATGAGTCTGTTCTTGTGCATGAGGGCGACCGTCTTCCAGGCCAGTTCGAGGATGACCCTGTTCTGGGCATTCTTGTCGACGACGACTGGGCACGGGGACACTGTTACAGATACAGTAGTGTTGTCTTCGCTGGCGGATGGTGAGGACAGCCTCTGCAGCCGTTGAATGCGTCTGGCTTCACGCAGACGGGTAAGGTGAGAACCTGGAAAGATGGAGAAACATTTTTAGTTAAATAATCAACAAACACGGGGGAAACTTACAGCCAAGTTTGGTTGGAGAGTGATCATAATTCACTGACCAAAATTCTTAAAATATTCAAAAGGTTGTTTTGAATCCACGCGCAGTGCATAAATATCGTCGCGCAAAACAATGGAACAATGCCTGTGTTCGTTTACAAATGACGAGCTTGGTAAAAGATCAAAACATAAAGAATAGGAACAATATAAAGAAGGTAACTTGAAAAACTTATATGAAAAAAAAAGGAGTTGTGTAGTTTGCAATATTGTAAGTATGTTCGTAACGGTCCTAGGCCTAAATTATTCTCTACATACAGGAAAAAAAAAAATTGGTAAAAATCAATTAGTTTTCATTTCGAAATTCGAATGCATGCAGGTGCATTCGAAATTCATTCGAATGTCATAATGTCGACATAGTGACATCATATAAGCTCGCAAAGTCACTCACTTTAAAGTAAGCCCAAATAAATACAAGTAAAAAAGTATAGAGGTAGGCACTTAAGCGCAACGTAACTGAAACTTGTGTCTCGTTATAATACCGTAAACTATCAAGTATAAGTACATAATGTAGTAGTCAGGTCAAGGCGACCGTGTGGGCAGGCCGTTCGGAAACCACTCATACATAAAATTTAACCAACCTATACATTATGTACCGCTGCGTACAGCGGTACATTATGTACAGAGGTTAGGTAGGTACATACATACAAACACGTATGTGTAATTATATGGGATGGCAGTGCCTTGCCCCGGTCGGGAAAACTGCGTATACGCACCTACATTATGAGAAGATTTTATCGATGTTTTGTTAAAAACATATTTTGTACCTACTGAAGCATTTGCCGTACTTATATGGAAGGTACCATAAATGAGAAAGTGAGTTTGATTGTTTGTTATGGTCGCTTTCACGCTAAAACATATGAAAGGATTTTTATTATTCCGGTAAACCGCAGACGAAAATGCAGGCAGAAGCTAAGTAGTCAGCTATATTTAGAAAAGGTCTGTAGGTAAAAAATCGACGAATAAAATTAAAATTCCGAACAACAATAATAAAAAGAAATGGGGTTCTGCATTCAAATAAGTTTTCTTTTTTAGCTTAAGTACGGAGATTTATTTTGTTGAAAAAGTTAGTGAAGGAAATGGTGAAAACACTAATAGGATAATCCTTTAATACATAAAGCACTCGTTCCGAAATAGCGAAATGAGATTTGTATGTATTAGGGTGTGAAAATTATACGTAGGTAACAAAATATTGTAAGTAAATACTCCGTATTCGAAATAATCATAAAATAACTAAAAATAAATTGTTGTCCTTTCGAAATCCAAAAAGGGTAACTAATTATCAGCTAATCAAAGGCAATCCCAAGTCATTCCGTAGACGTAGAATGCCCCTAAATACTGTAATCTTATCAATTGATAAGAACATCAACAAATACGTCACTATCAATTAACATCGTCACCTAAATACGAGTAAGTAGGTATTATCTTTACAAAAACAACCGTCAAAGACCTTTTGTTTTGTCTGTGACCCCCGGAAATTAAAAAGAAGGAACAATACATAGAAGCCATTCCATGCAATTCGACATTTAAAAAAAAATCTATCTGTCAGTACAGTGAACAATGCTCAAACGCGGTAAGTCACGTTACGAGACAGGCGCGGCGTGCGCTCAAAAACCTGGCAACAAAAACAGCTATGCGCGTGTAGCAGCCACGTGACTGGCTGTGGAGCAGTTCAAGCATAGAAAATAAGTACTGTAGACTGCAGACTTGCAGTCTTGCATCTTGTTCCGTGGATGCAGACAGTCACGTAAAGTCACGTTACGTTACAGACCTGCCAGACTTATACGCGCGTAGTTTCTTGACTCCGCGAGTGTCGATTAAAGTTTTATATGTGCAATGATATTAAGGCGCTCGAAAACAGGCGCCACGCGCACAATTTCAATGAACTGCTCCACCAGAGACGTCTGGCGCTAACGCGTCAGGCCTGTCTGCCTTAAGTAAATTCGTAATAACAATAGCATATGACGTCATTTCAACGTTATTGATTTTCCTTGAAACTACACTATCTATCCAAATTTCATTAATTTTTCAGCAGGCGGTAAATCCCATTCAGTATTCATTTTAATTTAGTGTGACACATTGTATGCAATGTGACTCGGGAATTGTTTTTGTATTGTCAATCGCGTATCCGCTGTATTATGGTACCTACTTGGTACCTACTTAGGTACTACAGCAAG
Organism: Cosmia trapezina; assembly: GCA_905163495.3. Taxonomy (NCBI): domain Eukaryota; kingdom Metazoa; phylum Arthropoda; class Insecta; order Lepidoptera; family Noctuidae; genus Cosmia; species Cosmia trapezina. Next base: position 14,942,636 of record LR991042.1, read on the forward strand.
TCGAATAAAGAACACAATAAAATTTAATTAGGTACCTACTTATTCTTTTGTTAGCTTGAGTTTTTGTATTTTACAAGTTGACCGTGGGGTCAGCTAGTAAAATACAAAAACTCACGAAATAAACAAAATACAAAGATAGGACAAACTTAAAGACGTTCAGTTTTTCCAGAATTCGAAGATTTTCCAGGAAACTTTTCCAGTTTTTCTTTCCGTAAAAAGGAACTTTTATTCTAACTATTAGTCGAACAATTTAAAAACAAAAAAAAATTGGCAAGCCGTTCTCAAGAACAACAACGAATAGCAATTCAATTTTAATTTCGAATTACGCTTGCCTATTAAAATAAAGGCTCTATTTTATTTAAAGCCTTGGTTGTTACCAAGGCTTTATTTTATGGATAACTGAAAAGTTGTCGCATTTTTGTATTATTTTGTTGTTTATTCTAACACAGACTGCACCCTAATTGCATAACACACTATCAATCGGAATCGGTTTCATTTTGACATTTCAACAATATTAATTGCGTTATTTACGTTGTCGAGCAGACAAATTTTTCGAACTATGGATTAGCAATTTGTTTCAAAATGATTCAAATTCCGATTGATAATAAATGTCACGCAATTAATAGGTTGCAGGTGCTTTTATAAGAAAAGCTTTTCTTTTATTGTTAAAATAAATCGTAGGGAACCTGTCCATCTATTACCCTACTACCTATATAGTTACTATTCTACTGTTAGTATTTAAATATAATTTACTTATATTTTATTTCTTGCCAGACCTCTGCTCCTCAAATAAATTCAAATATCTAGTTTGTTTGTTTTGTAATTTTCGATTTTGGTACTTAGTATCATTGGATACGCACGCAGTATGTTATGTGTCAAATGGGTTTATTTTTTTAAAGAGGAAAAATGCTTAGTTAAATTTTTTCGGCTTCCCAAATTCATTTAACATGAATTAGAAACGAATTTTGCTTATGACCTCACAGGTAACAAAAAGCAAATTGTTTTCAATTTGTGAATGAACCTCATTCCTATTTGTTATCCAAAAAGAGAACAAAGAACAAAATACAACCTATGTATTTCAAAAATCGAATGCAGGTTAAATCCGATTCGCACGAGTGTTTATCCGAGAATGACATACATAATGACAATTCGTTTACTCCCATACTAACGGTGTTCCTTCAACAATGCGAGGTTACCACGTGACAGCCAATGACGTCACATCGGGTCAACGAACTTTCACCCGACCGACGTGGTTGCCAGTTATAGAACAGCATCATATTAGTTAAATGAAATTAAACTTTGTCCCTCTCAATATAAATGTAAATATTGCTTGTGTTAGCAGACGATTCTGCAATACACTCACGTTGGCGCGTGATGACTCGGAACTCGGAACACGCAAGAAAACATGTGACTGTCGGTGTCGGTTAATGTGTAATATCCCTCTATTAGTTGAGGAAAGTGAGATATTTTACTTTTATCCTTTATATTACCATCATTATAATTGTTTTACTTTTGTTTAAAATAATTTTCCAAATGTAGCCTATTATATTTGGATTTTTTCTGGACTGAATCGACACGATAACAGAATTCCTTTGAAACTAGCATTATTATTTCTATAAAGTATGGCTGCCGGACATTAAAATTCAGGCTTTTGAAACTCTTCAATTCTTTTCAGGCAGAAACTATACCTAACTAAAATTACCAAAAAAAAATCAGTTGAATCAACAAAGCCTCAAACGTCATTTATTTGTTCCATGTTCATAAGTTCATTGGCACCCCTGTAGCCACTAGGCACCTACTACGTTGCCTCACAGTTCAAATACAAAGTGAATTGCGAATAAATAAATATAAATAAATATCCTTGGACATTTCACACAACGCCATCTAGTCCCAAGCTAAGCAACCTAATGCTTGTGTTATGATAACGAGATGGCTGATAAACTACTTATATACATTTTTTTTTGTAAATACATACATATTATAGATAGAAAAACACCTAGACTCGGAACAAATACTTGTAGGTCGTACAAATATTTGTTCCGTGCGGGAATCGAACCCGCGACATGCTGCGCAGCAGTCAATCGCTCAACCACTGCGCCAACCGTGTCGTCAAAATATTTCCGTCGTCAAAATAGACCGAAATTCACGTCGTTTTTAAACAATGGTGTTTATTAATGAGACAATTCTGTTTGTTTCTGTTCAACAAACCGTTATGTCGATTTTTATGCAGTTTGCAAAAAGGTTACGTAGCAAAGAGGTCAGATATGACGTTTGCAATTGAGAAAAACAATGTTTTGACATTGATTTTTTGAATTTCGAACCGCAAAAAAAGATGGCCGGCCCCTTGTCAGTTTAAAAAAAAAAAAAAAAAAAACAGAATAGTGCTTTCTTTGAGCCAAACTACATTTTCGAGTGTTTCAATTAAAACAGAATTACAAAAGCTATAATTTATACGAAATAACTTGCTAGACGAGGTTTTCCTGGTAAAATAATTATTCTGTAAATGAGTTTCCTATTAACACTTTTAGTTAATATTTAACACTTCCTTCTATTTTCACCTTGTATTAGTGCTGATGCGTAATTTCCTTCAATAGATTTATATAAATTACTTACTAATAAATTACCTGTCTATTAATGTCATAACCTCATCTCCATTATATACCTATATAGAAATCATGAATCATGTATAGAAAACTCCATCGCATGCAGTAAATAATTCAAAACGAAATGAAGTATTAACATTTTAAACCCACGTCACACGAGTACCAAAATAGCTCGATCGATACTTCAATATTGCACCGACCAGCACCCGGCGGTATTGCCATTGATTAAACCTAACCATAATGGGATTAATCAGATTTGGCGACACTGATACCACAGTATAAAAACATACAGTAGGACGACGCCTTTGATCTCGTGGTAAATGCCGACAACGTCTAGACATTGTCGCAACAGCAAGGGTTGTCCCAAGTAAACGATATTAATTAATTAATTTGTTTATTTGAGATCAACATCGTCATTAACATTATTATTATTATAAACGACATTTGAGTGCCTGCTTATTTCTTAAGTTTTTTTTTTTCAAATTATTTTATTATTTTTCTTTTAAGTTATATTATTATTCTTAGAAGTTCTTTTATTTTTTTCGACATGTATGTCATTATCATGGTTTTTGAGGTCGCTGATGACGATAACGAGATTAAAATCAAAATTCAAGATGGCGGCTGTGAAAATTTTCAAATTTTTCGTCATGGGTATCGTTTCTATGGTTTTCTAGGACGGTAAAGCCGATAGTGAAGTCAAAATGAAAATCGAACATGGCGGCTGCGAAAATTATCAAATTTTTCGTCATGACCTCATTATCGTTTTCAGCGACCTCAAAAACCATGAAAATGACACCCATGACGAAAAATTAAAAAATTTTCGCAGCCGCAATCTGGGATTTTCATTTTGACCTCATTACCGTTTTTAGCGAGCTCAAAAACCATAAAAATGACACCCATGACGAAAAATTTGAAAATTTTTGCATCCGCCATCTTGGACTCAAAAACCATGAAAATGACACCTATGTCATTACTATTATTTCCTTAATTTCATTTTATACATATAAGTTACAGTTCCGCCATCTTGGATTCCAAAAAGGATGCCGTTTTCGTAACAAGCACCCCAACTATACTCAAAATTAACACCCATATCAAATTATAAAAAAATTACGTCGTCCACCATCTTGGATTCCAAAAAGGGTGGCTTTTTCGTAACAAGCACCCCAATTATACTCAGAATTGACACTCATATCAAATTATAAAAAAAATTCGTCGTCCGCCATCTTGGATTCCAAAAAGGATGGCTTTTTCGTAACAAGCACCCCAATTATACTCAAAATTGACACCCAAATCAAATTATAAAAAAATTACGTCGTCCGCCATCTTGGATTCCAAAAAGAATGGCTTTTTCGTAACAAGCACCCCAATTATACTCAAAATTGACACCCATATCAAATTATAAAAAAATGACATCCGCCATCTTGGATTTCAAAAAGGATGCCTTTTTCGTAACAAGCACCCCAATTATACTCAAAATTAACACCCATATCAAATTATAAAAAAATTACGTCCGCCATCTTGGATTTAAAAAAGGATGGCTTTTTCGTAACAAGCACCCCCAATTAAACTCAAAATTGACACCCATATCAAATTATAAAAAATTACGTCCACCATCTCGAAATTCACCCTTAGTAAATAATAAAAAAGTCCACCATCTTGACACGGAACATACAAACAAACACTTTCACAATTATAATAACCTTAATTATAATATATAAGACTTGCAATCACTCACAGCACACGTCGTATGCACCATTTTAAATAAACAAATAAAAAATAAACACGCGTTAGCCCTGAATAACATATCCCGAACTACTAACATCGTTTTGTTCGCAGTTCGGGATCGGCTTACCCGCGTCTCGCCCCTCACACCCCGCACGATTGCCCTGTCTAGACGTCTTCGTTGGACGACTGTATGATTTTTAGACTGTGCTGATACTCAATTGTAAGCTGCTAACTTGTATGACGATATGCCGAATATGCGTCATACATAAAGTTGGTCTGTCGTAGTAAAATGGTTGCAGCCGTGTTATATAGTTATATCCCTAGGGATATAGCTAAATACTAGAGATGCGCCGACTGTTCGGCCAAATATTCGTATTCGGTATATTCGGCACATTTTTTTCATGTTCGTATTCGGCCGAATATTCGGTTGATTTGCCGAATATTTACGGAATATTTAAATTATTGGTTATATTAAAAAAAAAGAACATTTTATTAAACAGTAAGGTTAACTAATTAATAAGTGTGGTTTATTCCGAAAGCTGTACGATCGCTTTTCGACCGAATTCGGTCGCAAAGTCCTAATGGGGTCCTAAGACGGTCAAAATTACTTGACAAGCACGTGTTTTATTCGTGCTTGTGTTGTACCTACTTAGTCTAATAAAATAACCCTGATACGTCATGTTTTATTATCAACACGTGAGTCGAAAAAATCGTTTGATTAAGAACTGGGTCAGTCAATAAATAGAAATTATTGTAATAATATTTTTGTTTTTGTGAGCTATTATTGCAAGGATGTAGAAAACGTACCTACTGCAATACTGCTTTCTTTTTAGAACCGTTACAACGAGTGTAATATTTTATCATACATAATAATAGGTTCAAGTAATCTAAATATAGCATTAATAAAAATTTGGTCAAACCAAGCTGTATTGTATAAATTGAGTTATTGTTTGTATTTTTTTCATAATTTTTCCTTGTTGCTCACTATGCGATATTAAATCTGCTAAATAGAAGGCCAATGACCTCTTGACAGTTTCTAGAACATTGCAACGTTTTTTTTTTTTAACTCGATTCATAATAACTATACAATTATTTAATTCATTGTCAGTTTTGGAAAAAAAAATAAAGCATTTTAGAGCACATAGACGTTAACGCGGCGTATGTGTTAAGTCTACGCCGTGCCTACGAGTTGTCTACACGGGCCTACGCAGCGTCTACGAGTGCTACGCAATGCCTACGATCTTCGCTACGGTCGCATCTATGTTGCGCAAACGCCAGATTTATGTGCTGCATGGTTTACAAACTACAAAAGTTAATTCAAAGTCATCGTTATTACAAAATAAAAAATAAAAACATTTTAAATTACTGCAGAAAATACAAAACCTTTTGTCACTAAAGGTTGTCATTCCGGTTTAAAACCCGGTTAATATGCGATCAACCGTGACCCAATAAAATAGATAACCCTTTGTGTTATCAACTCTTGTATTGCAAAAGCTGAATACCTACATAAGCACATAGGTAAGTACATTGTTGTTATTATTGTCTCGTAGAAGTCCGTTCTCTTTGTACATAGGCCTTCGCATAACGGTCAATGTACGGCCTTGGCAGATATTGTACAGGTATACATACAGTAGCGAGCCAAGAGTTTAAATAGCGAGCCGAGGCAGCTAAGCTACTAGTTATACTTGACAGTAGCTATAGTTAAATTATATGGTAAATAATAAAGACTTGATGACCAAACTTGGCAGAAGGTATTGCCAAAATATTGTGGTGGGGTATGGGTGGGGTGATGCCCAAAAGGATAATCATAATCATAATCATTTTATTTGCCGTAAGTACTGGTACATTGTTGGTCTTAAAGTCAGTGGATGAGTTCCTAGTACAAAGTCAGACATTTGACATGCAAAACATTACAATGTAGATATCTAATGCTACAGTATAATTATTATTTATTTCCTATGGCATGCTTTAAATTCTAGTTTCTATTTACCTTATTAATTTTACAATTCATTCGCAAATAATAAAGTAAAATAAAATAAAAAAACACAATAAACAGGCAGCAATAAATCAATCAATAATCAATACATCAAATCAATATTAATTTATAAATGGATTATTTAACATTATTATTATTTATAAATTCATTTATAGAATAAAATCGTTTTTCCAGCAGCCATAATTTTAACTGTATGAAAAATTAATTATTAGGTATGTCTTTAAATTTCTTTGGCAGTTTGTTATAAATAAGTACACACATATGGTAACAGTTCTTTTTATACATAGAAGTCCTTGGTGCCCTAGGCAAAACTATTCTATCTGGATCTCTTACTTTTCGAGGGCAACGATCTTGAGCCTTTTCAAACAGGTCAAAGTAATGTCGGACAAACGGATACATATTGAAGCGTGGTTTAGCTCGGTGTGTAAATGAAATGGCGTTATGGCTGTCTAGTTTGACGCGAGAGAGATAGAAGACTCTCACGCGGAGAGGAACTAAAACGCGCTTCGTTTAAATGTAGATTTATGACAAAATGCTATGCTATACTTAAATAAATTTTTAGCTTAGTAAGTTCTTAACATATTTAAATGCCTTCGATTTAAAGCAAATTTTATTACACAATAAAGAACTCTTTACGTATAATCGATTAACCCTTTGTGTGCCGGAACGTGGATCCACACGAGACACAATGGCTTTTTAATTGTGTCTGTAATTACGGCATTCGTAACTTACTGAGGTTCAGATTGATAATTATTTATTTTTTTACTACAACGACTATTTTTATTTTTAATAAGTAAGTAGTAGTCGAGTGATGATTGTAAAATAAATAAAATCTAAAGATATTTAAAGAAAAAATATAGGGTGACTGGTAATTAGTGACCGATACTTAAACACATGATTATGCTCATGATAACAAACAACTTTTACTATGGGACCAAACCTGAAATCGCGAAAAAAAAATCAGCTGCTCCCTACATTTTGACGAGTTAGGCGAACATGAATGTATGGGGCAGCTGATTTTTTTTCGCGATTTCAGATTTGGTCCCGTAGTAAAAGTTGTTTGTTATCATGAGCACAATCATGTGTTTAGGTATCGGTCAGTAATTACCAGTCACCCTATATAATAGATACCTATGGACAAAATGTCAGGGTTTACATATTTAACACTTATGTGCTAATGTCTTGTTTTGTAATGGCAGGGACGATTTGTTAATTAAATTATATCGATATTGATAATTATGATTCCTTTGTTGAAATATGTTATTAGAATGTCTGGGTCTCTAGAACTACACCCGAACATTACTAAATGGGAAAACCGAAAAAATATAATGAATAACCAAGGATCCTGCTCGTAGGTTTATGAAATAGCCCTACACAACATCTAAATAACTATAAAATAAAACAATAAAGGTACGACTTGCTTTCTCCATTAGAAATTATTGGAAAGCTTGACGCGACTGCAGATTTTATAAACGGTAAGTAATTAAATAGACCGTTGGCTATTTAGAAGCTGCATACTGCATCATCTATTTGATTTAATAACAAGATAATTAGAAAAGAATTAAAAACGGTTAAAGGATTAGTAAATTATGCAATTAATTATAATAATAGCGGAGTAAGTAAGTTTTCTTTAATTACATTTAAAATCATATTGGTACGACATCTTTGGCTAATCAAACGATGCACTAATGTACCTACCTATACAAAACAAAAGAATGTGCTTCTTTTCTTACCACAAGTTCCAAGTTTAAAAAAAAAAACAAAAACGAATCTAAAGAGTTTGCCAGACTGCAGTACCTGGCAGTAATTATGTTTATGTTCAGCCAATAAATAAATACAAAAGAGGATTATTTGTACAGACCGGTTGCTTTAAAACTATTTCACGAAATTAAACCTTATGATTAACGACATAAAGGCTTCAAGACATGACTTCCTGAGATAGTTTAACTATATCTATAAACCTTCTCAGTCTCACAGTTCTCAGTAGTAGTTATCTGAAAGGCGCATTCCAGTTGCAGTTTTCTCTTCTCACATATTTGTAACATTACTTATAAGTACATTAGATATCATTATCTGGTTTAACAATATTTTCAATTCTAAGGAAAATAATCATGACTTACGTTTGTGTTTATTTTTCACATCAAATGTCCGTAATAATCAACAAAGAGCAAAGAGTTTAAATAGCATTGAGCTCGTATTGATAGCTTATCAGTCGAGTAACTTGTAACCTTCGGACGTAATAATGTGCAATAGGCCTTTAAGAAATTTGATATGCAATGCAATTTACTCCGTAAGTATCAGTATAAATAAGCACAAATAGATTTGAATGTGTTTTTTTTAATTTATTTTAAAGGTTTTGTTTCTTGATTTTCTCTGTTTTACCCGACTAATTTCGACATACATAATCAGCTTAGAGAGTTCCCACTGCTGGGACACAGGCCTCCTCTCTTCGAGAGTCTTCGAATTTTTGGTTCTAGGACATGTCCGGTTTCCTCACGATGTTTTCCTTCACCGTTTTGAGAGCAGTGGTGATGAAAATATTTACATAAAGTAAAGCACCTGTCTAGTCGAACCTGCTTAGTAGACAGGTGCGACTACTCACGACCTACAACTCGTAAGTCGGGGCCGTTACCTCTGGGCCACCACTGCTCTTACTTGAATTAATTTAGACATGAAACGGGGAATTTGTGAGTCGAATTCATGAGCTGAGGTCAACAATCGCAAGCTACAAGTCGAACTTGTACCGCGAAGATATTGGAAAATGGAAACAGCAGTTCAGTGACATACAAAAGGGTCGAGAAAGCAATAACAGATTCACCAGTGAATCTGGACCTGAACCAAACGGGGGTCATTAAAAGATACCCATCCATAGATAATTATCACCGGTCTCTCCAAAATTCCATTGCCTTTAGGAAGCATATATCCGGTACGGCTCTAAAATCCCTCCATATCCAAAGAGCACGTCTTCCCTACAATTATTGCGCCCCCCGGTCTACTTCTTGATACGCAATGGTCTCTATTGCTCCATGAAACAGGAGGCTCCACGGGATAGTGTAAATCTTTGGGTTCATTTGATAAACGGGGAATTTGTGAGTCGAATTCATGAGGATGTAGGTATGTAGATTGACCGTCAAGATGGTCAGACGTTGTCAAGAAGGCTGTTGGACGCAGCATTTACCGTGTGGTTCACCCTGCAGAAGACCGCATAGCTTGGAGACGCGTCGTATCGTATGTGCTCGCGATACTCAGCATTGAGGGAACAATGAAGAAGAAAATGTACTATGTACGAGCTTATAACTTGATCTAAGAATAGTAGGTATTGTTTTCATAAACTAAGCTAAGAAGCCAGCGTTGAGAGTATTATGCAACCTTCGCCTTGTGTTAGGTCAGTTTCAACGTTGAGAAAAGCAACGGCGCGCGGCGTAGCTGCAATGATTTGAACCTATTGTTTGAATCTTACAATAACTATACCGAAAGCAAGGTATGTATTTAGAACCTTATTCCGTGTTAACGAAAATTCACATTCCCTTTTTCTGAAAAAGTAGGTTGTTTAAGAGCATAGACGGGCTGCGCGGGAATTGAAAAATAGGTATTTGAAGAAACTATTGCCGTCGCGCTGCGCTCTAGCAACCGGGCGGTATCAATATGTGAGTGAAGTCTGTATTTGTGTGCGTAGCTCAGTAACGCGCATCTCCCGCCCGCTCGCGCCAACCAAACTACCTACGTTACGTTCGTTTCTGTCTCAGTCGGATTGAAAATATCGGCGTGCGCAGTGTTTCGTGTGATCGTGCTATTTATACTAAATTTTTCCATGAATGCCTTCTCCCTGAAATAATTGACGGTCGGATACCAAGAAATTTACCTGTAAGAGAAAGGATGGAAATGACGACAGAATAAATGTACATATTATTATATAACTTTTGTATTATTTAAAATACCCACAAGCACCTTTTCTGCCTCTTCTGCATAAATATTAAGAACTAGCTTTTGCCCACGGCTTCGCTCCCGACAACTGACTACTACCCTACTTACCTAAAAAAATAATTTAAAAAAACTTATTATCCTATTTCGGACGACGGCGACGGCTAATCCAAAAACGCTAAAAATATAAAAATCGGTGTAATTAACACGATTGTCGACTTCCTTTTATATAATAGGTCTTTACCTATGAAATTGCCGTTTTGTATGAAAAAATTTAAACGAATTTTTTTCATGTATTTTTTATTTGTATTAATAGAAGTAATCACCCATGCAATCAATGCATCTTTGCCAACGCAGTGGCAGTTTATTAATGCCCTTCTTAAAGAAATCAGCTGGTCGGGAGGCAACAAATTCTTCAAAGGCATTTTGTACTGCCTCTCGGGTATTGAATTTTTTTCCCGCCAAGAAGTTATCCAAATTCTGGAAAAAGTAGTAGTCTGTAGGCGCAAGGTCTGGTGAGTAGGGCGGATGACGGAGAGCTTCCAACCCCAGTTCTTGCAACTTGGAGACCGTCTGCTGTGCAGTATGAGGTCGCGCGTTGTCGTGCAGGAGCAGCGGAGACGAGCGATTGACCAATGCTGGTTGGAGATGTGCCAGCTTCTCCATCATTGTGTTTAGTTCTTCACAGTATACATCTGCAGTAACTGCTGAACCAGGATCCAACCAACTTGCTGAGCGCTTGCGGTTATCAAACAGAATCCATTTTTCATCGCAGGTAACAATGCGGTTCAAAATTCCTTCATTTGTGTGTCTGTTGAGCAGTGCAAGGCACGTCTCGACGCGTACTTCGCGCTGGCGATCATTGAGTTCGTGGGGCACCCATTTGTCAAGCTGTTTTACCTTGCCAATTTGACGCAAATGGACCAAGATTGTTTTGACGCTAACGTCGAAAGCTGCTGCTAATTCAGCCGTAGATTGTGTATCATCAGCTTCCACAATCGCCTTTAATTCGTAATTGTCGACCAAAGTCTTCGGACGACCGCGAGGTTCATTTTTCAGGTCGAAATTTCCAGAACGGAAGCGAGCAAACCAATAACAGGTGGTGCGTTGGTTTGTAGTGTTAGCTCCGTAAACGTCGTTGATGTTGCGTGCCGCTTGTGCCGCGTTGCTGCCACGACGGTACTCATATTCCATAATTGCTCGAATTTTTAACGTATCCATGATGACGAAAAAGATTGAAATGCGATGAAAATGTAACACTAATCAATAAACAAATGACTACTTTTGGAAAAAAAAATCCATGTTTTTAAAATAAAATTAATTTGAAATTAGAATTCTTAGCCAAACAAAAATTATTTTGATTTGAAATGGCCAGTACTGCAGAACGGCAATTTCATAGGTAAAGACCTAATATATAGATTTACTTGATAAGAGCAGTCATTATTTTATAAACTCCCCTGTAAATATTTATGTCAAGTCAAAAGCAGAATTATCACACCAAGCAGTATAGTGCAAACTTTAGTTACGTATTATACCTAATGCTTACGGTTTGTATTTTTGTAAGAGACACTTTGCTAAAGTTCATTTCAATTATTAGTTAATTATAAACCCTAAAAATGTCATTGAATTGTTACTTCGTTGTCTCTTAAAAAAAAACAAAATGAGCATCAAACACTATTCAGTAAATCAGTATAGGATAAACGTCGATATCGACTGACATCACTATGATTTCGATAAAAACTTCGACACTAGTCACTTCCCTAATTGTGTACGTATTAGTCTAACCCTCCCTCACCTCTCGTCTCCCCCCGTAGAGTGCGATAGAGACAACTGCAGCTCAGAACGATTTTACCTATACAAAACCTTGACCGATCGACGTTTCGTATTCTCCTGTTTTCTCCTCGAAACCTTAGCCAATTAAATTATATTTGGTATCAAAATTTAAAGGAAGAATAGATCTATGCCCCTATTACTTGTTTTTATTTTAAAAACTTTTCAATTTTCTTTGGTAGTCGTCTGATTACGTAGGTAAAAACGGGGTATTCTTTTAGGTTTTTGGTAAGTCATATTTATTTTTGTAATAAATTTTTTGAAAAAAAAAAATGACAGGGGCATGCCTTCAATAGACCTGGATTTTTATAAATAAAAACGATTACTCTAGAGGCATTATCCAGGAAGAGAATAGGGGAATACATTTGTATGGAAAAATGCAGCCCGTCTACGCTCTTAAGTAAAGACGGTCTCTACATGGCTCATAAGAGTAAAAACATCTATAATAAGCAAAAATAAATTAATTATGTCAACAATAAAATCATGGAGATCGATGTTTATAGACCGTCTAATTGCGTCAATAACAATCGGAATTGTAATAACTTTGAAGCAAATTGCTAATCCATTGCTTCATAAGTTTGAAAAATTTGTCTGCTCGACAACGTAAATAACCCAATGAATATTGTTGAACTGTCAAAATGAAACCGACTCCGATTGATAGTGTGTCACGCAATTAGGATCCGGGACATTATTTCACATTAAGTACCTAATAAAACCAATTACAATGTTGTACCTAATCTAGATATCTATAGGTGTTGGTAGCTGGTGAAATACAACGGTAGAAAAAGAAGCGAGAGATATAAAAAGATACAATTGGAGTCGCCAAAAAATTATCAAAAACATCCAGCACAACTATAAAATCTTGACAGTAAAGTATCCTCAAATGTATAAATACCAATAAAAATGATAAAATACCCAATCATCACAATATAAATAATTATTAAAATAAAAGTATGCCTTCAACAAAATCCATATTATAGTGAAGCAACTCCCATATTTCATCCCACCCTCATCGCGACTACACTTCATGACATAAAACTAGGCTGTTCAGAAAATTTTAATTAAAAAATAAACCGTACCTTTCTTAATTTTTCTGGTCCTTTTCTCACACATGTTGGCTAAACAACACAGCTTATAAACACTGGGTTAAACAGTTAACACGACTTGTCAATATTATTGACAAATATACAGCGATACACTATTGAGAGCGAAGGACGCGTACGAACCGTCTCAATACCGAACGTGGAATGAGTTAGCGACTTTGGCGAAGCCGGCTCGGCTGTTTGAAAATCGAATACGGCTGCGTTGCGTAGTCGGGTCGGCTAGTCACTTAGTCAGTCGTCAGCTCGGCGCGTAGAGGGAGACAGACCATTGTGTTGTAGTGCTGAGGTTTACGTTACCCTGATAAGAAAACCATGGAATAAAAAAAATCGGATGGTTACTTTTTAATTAATTTATTTTTGAGTGTGCACAATAAAATTATTATGGCTACGCGCTACGAACACTCAAATGATCATCAATATATTTTGTATTATTATTTCGAAAATCTAATACACATTTTAGGGAAGATAATGCAACAAACAGTCTTTGACTAATTTATTCTCCAAAAGTATTAGAGCTCGTCTAAGCTGAAATAACGCGCCCCACTACCGCATTTTACCGCAGGTAGTGTACGTATACAAATTTAGTAGTGGGGCGCGTCATTTCAGATTCTCTACGCGCCAAGCTGACGACTGACTAGTAGTCGTCAATGCAGCCGTATTCGATTTTCAAACAGCCGAGCCGAGCCGGCTTCGGCAGTCGCTGACTCATTCCACCATAGACTACCTAATACCTATACGTATATATGGGACATTCCACTTCGGTATTGAGACGGTTCGTACGCGCCCTTCGTTCTCAATAGTGTATCGCTGTATATTTGTCAATAATATTGACAAGTCATGTAAAAGTCACACTTCAATAGTACCATAATAAATGCAAAAATATGATTAAATTCGTTGAAGGGCATACAATTGCTGTTTATTAAACTGTTTTAGCAAGGTAATTTATCGTGTTACTTATTCAATTTTTATTCTTATAGAAGTTTTTTTTTCAAAGAAAATAACAATAAACTAACAAACGACTTGCAAAACATATCATCTAAATCACATTACAATGTCGACTTTAAAACAACCTTCACGATACCAATTTATAAAACACCATTCACCAAAAAATTCTCCCCGACCATTCTCCCATCTCCTTGGGAAAATTTACCCCATTTCACATGACAACTCTAGGGCCCAACCGCTTCGGCTGCATGAAAAAACACGTGTCGGTATATACAGGACCACTGTCTAGCGCACGTGGACCTAAGTGATTAGACTTGTTATTATGGGTAGGATAGGCATCAAGCAAGATAGTGTCATATTAGGACAAAATAGACGGTGAGGTTACGTGTGGGTAGAATTAGAATTTAGATGTCTGGTTGATAAGGCCTTCATGGCAAAGTGGTTGCTTTCATGGGTCTAGTTTAAATATTGAGTTTGTTTTATAGGCTAGACTTCTATATTTTTTTAAGTGAAAACTTCTTTAGGCGCATTGAGCGATATTTGGGAGGGGAAAATCTTATGAGTTTACGTCACTGACATGCTAATGTTATAAGTAAGTATAACAGCATATCTGTACTTGTATGATTTATGACGTGTTTTGCTGTCAAGTTTTCACTTCTGTCTGCAGTTCCTGTGACATTTTTGAATTCTTTGTGTAAACAAATTCGAATGAAAAAAAAAACAATTTTTTTAATATTTTATTTAATAAAAAAATCACCATACAAAAAAATTATAAAATTGTATTTTATAAATAAATAAGTACCGAAAAAAAGTCACCTCCAAAACCGCTTCGCTTCGCAGCTCCTTGTCCACGCACGTTGTCTGTGACGTCACATGCGGCGCAGCGCGGGCGCAACGTGGGCCGTCCGTGAGTCATCGTCAGCACGCACGTTGACTGACACTCTCTCATATACTTTAGACACACAATCAACTTCATACACCTATCACATAACGCACACACACATACGAAGCTCTACGACACGTGTATACAGCGGGGAAGCAAGGGGACACATTGCTGTCCCATTTTATAGTCTGTGTCAAAGAATTTTTTGCATGTATGAGTGAGACAACTAACGAAAGCATGAAGTTCACTTCTTTAAGTTTAGTATGAATTTTAAGACACATGTCGACGCCTGCTCTCGACATATAAATTAAGATTTACCACAGTCGTCATAGAGTCTATTGTTAAGAATTTGCTCAACTGTGCAACGTGACTCTCGAGACAGTTCCTGAGTCATTAAGCACACGTTGTATAAGCATTGTGTCTCGGTATTATATGATGTCAAGTACCGTACAGTACATACATCCGTAGGTACACTTGGTACAACAAACTTTATCGGCAAATGTGTCACAGTTACATAACTGGCACAAGCATTGGAATGTGTAGCCACAATTATTACGAATAATACTTTTCTTCTTTCGAATTTATTTCAGGGTAATAATAATGTTGAGAAGTTTTGTTGAAATTTATTACTGTAACACCCTAAATTATAATACCGAGTGTTCTGAAATAGCGATCACATTCAAGGGCATATTATTTCCTTATTTGGAGTTAGCTTACTGATTTAGATTGGACAATTTAACTTATTAACAGGCAGGTAAAAGCCTGCAGTAATAGGCAGTCCTTAAACTTATCATTTTTATTTTTTAATTGTTTTAATCTAGGTACTAACACTAGTTTCATAAGTTTTTTAAGTTTTTATTTTTATTTTATTTTTAAATCTGCAAAATCGGTGAGCTCGTGGCTAAGTAATAACAGCCGCACGGGTCGATCCGTCAGGTTAAGCTACGCTTGCCGGGGTTGGTCCGTGGATGGGTGACCATCTTTACATAGCGAGATTCCTCCGTGCCTCGGAAAGCACGTTAAGCCGTTGGTCTCGGCTGTCATTCGTGGATCTTTGACAGTCGTTACGGGTCGTCAGAAGCCCGAAAGTCTGACAACCAGTCTTACCAAGGGGTATCGTATTACCCAGTAACTGGGTTGTGGAGGTCAGATAGGCAGTCGCTCCACGTAAAATACTGGTATTCAGCTGCATCCGGTTAGACTGGAAGCCGACCCCAACATAGTTGGGAAAAGGCTAGGCAGATAGATATATATTTTAAATCTGCACTACCTACTCGATCCATAGGCGCAATAGATGTTGCTTCGTAAATGACGAGTAGGTAGGTACAGACATAGATGCAGATTACAATCTTAACTTACTCACATAGACACGACTGGCCTCAATACTGCTGTTATCAACTGTTCAGACTTGCCTACGTACCTAATTCAACAACACGCACTATCAAAATACAATTATTACTACATACATACGTCTACCATCCTCGTTTAATATACCTACGAAAAAAGCTCTTACTCCAGATATTAATAAGAGGTAGAACAGAATAGCCAGTCAAGTGGTCCTAGCACAAAACATGTGACAGCTTTTTACAAGCTGGTCGATTTTCCTAGAAAATAAAAACTGCTGCAAATACATGTGTAGGTATAACGTGCACGTGCCATACATGTGTGCGTGTGATACCGCACACACACACATCGTCGCTAATTTAACTAACTGACGTATCCTTCGATCAATATCGAAGGATACGGATACGGATACGGATACAGGGTTACCTAGTTTGAGAGGCAGGGTTTCCCATTTTGTGTTCAGATGTAGCTTAGGTATTTACGAGTAAATTGTCTTTCTATTTAAAAACATGTTCATCTGATTTTTTTTTTTTTTTTTTATGAAATAAAGTTTTTATTTATTTAATAATAGCACGTATCTGACATTTTGGACTAAGCCGATAGCCGACCTAACTATAGTAATTTGATACAATTCCCAAGTCGAATCGATCTGTCTAATCGGCGTATCTGTACCTATGCCTTACGGTCCCCATGATAGTGCAAAAATCGAGACCGGTATGTCTACAGTTTACAAAAAAAAAAGAAAAGAAAAGTAGCTTGCCCTGTAAAATTTTCTTCGAATCTGGGGGCCTACTCCCTAAGCACGAAGTCCGTAGTTTCGGCCTTCGTTACGGGCGTTTCCTACTCCGTATCACCTACGGATGGATGATTGGTTCGGGGCCCGAACGAAGTATGAATGACAACATGATTTGCCAGTTGTCCCTACTCCCGATGTGTTTTTGCCCGTCCGAAAAATTTAAGTTTTACACTTGTTTTGATGGATCGTAATGTCAGACGGACGGATGAACGGACGGACGGAAAGACGGACGGACTTAGGGAGTAGGCCCCCAGTTACGTCACTTAGATTAGCGACGACATCAGACACGTGCGATACCTACTCTTGCCATTAGCCCGGTAGAATAAGTTAGTTTGGAGACAGTTCCGACAGTAATTCAATTTGAGAGCGTTCTGGACCGAAATGGAATAGATTTTCCATCGACCGCTCTCCAGGGAGGAACGGATATAATTTTATAAAAGAGATTTATCGGTAAATTATTGGAAAATTGAAAAGTGGCAAACTGAAACGATTCTATTTATTGAGGAGCTCGTGGCTAAGTAATAACAAACGTACGGGTCGATCCATCAGGTTAAGCTGCGCATGCCGGGGTTGGTCCGTGGATGGGTGACCATCTTTACATACAGAGACTTCTCCGTGCCTCGGAAAGCACGTTAAGCCGTTGGTCCCGGCTGTCGTTCGCGGATCTTTGACAGTCGTTACGGGTTGTCAGAAGCCCGAAAGTCTGACAATCAGTCTTACCAAGCGGTAACGTTATAACGTATTACCCAGTTACTGCGTTGTGGAGGTCAGATAGGCAGTCACCCCATGTAAAATACTGGTATTCAGGTGGATCCGGTTAGACTGGAAGCAGACCCCAACATAGTTGGGAAAAGGCTAGGCAGACGATGATGAGTCTTTTGAAACACCGTGCTTGGTATTAAATCGATATGATCAGATATTTACTGGGTATGAGGGCAAAAAAGCAGTCAAGCCTCCGGCCGCACCCTTTTTATACACCTACGGAAAATAAGGGAGTTACCGCACCCACTATTATGTTCTAGAAACGTCACACTCAGGCCCACTCACAAATAAACAAGGTAAATTGTAGCTATCTACTTAATAGATACTTACATCGTTTACCTATGTATAATTACATGCGTATAATTATCATTAGATAATGATTACCTATATCATTACATTAGTCATTATCATTACACATTAATTTACAAATCTGTCTAAGCAACGTAGTAAATATTAAAAACCTTTATTCGTAAACAACTTTCAATCAATCTGCCGAGCCTTTTTTCCCAACTATGTCGGGGTCGGCTTCCAGTCTAACCGGATGCAGCTGAATACCAGTATTTTACATGGAGCAATTGCTTAACTGACCTCCACAACCCAGCAGCCCACGACGTAACGTGCTTCCCGAGGCACGGAGGAGTCTCGGTATGTAATGATGGTCACCCATCCACGCACCAACCCCGGCAAGCGTAGCTTAACCTGACGGATCGACCCGTACGGCTGTTTTTAGTTAGCTACGAGCTCCTCAAAAACAACTTTACAAAAGATTTAAAAAAAGAACGAAAAAAAAAATACTTAAGGTTTTTAAATTTTAATTTTCTTTTTAAAACGTAATTCTTCATAATTTGAACAACGGGCCCCCTAACCAACAAAGTTATATTACGGAAAATTTAAAAGAAACGACGCAACTCCCCAGCGACAAGTACATAACTTGAAAATGGCATATCACGTAGACGTCGCGTGGTAATGCCATTTCCATCAACAAATTCTCGAAATAAACAACATACTAATCAATAGCTCCATCTTGTTTGGTCTTCTACAAGCCACGTGAGAACTAATCCACATTTAGAATAGTAATGATAATGTGATATCTATGACGTAAGATAGTTATAGATATAGATAGAGGGGCTCGTGGCTAAGTAATAAAAGCTGCACGGGTCGATCGATCAGGTTAAGCTACGCTTGCCGCTGTCAGTCCGTAGATGGGTGACCATCTTTACATATCGAGGCCCCTCTGTGCCTCGGAATGGTCCCGGCTGTCATTCTTGGATCTTTGACAGTGGTTACGGGTCGACAGAAGCCCGAAAGTCTGACAACCAGTCTTACCAAGGGGTATCGTGCTACCCAGTAACTGGGTTGTGGAGGTCAGATAGGCTGTCGCTCCATGTAAAATACTGGTATTTAGCTGCATACGGTTAGACTGGAAGCCGACCCCAACGTAGTTGGGAAAAGACTAGGCGGATTGGTTTATGACGTAAGATAGTTTGTCATGCATCACGTCATCACGTGGACACGTGCAAGACGTTCGCTTTTCGTTAGAGACATTGAATGTTATTAATAAACACATTACAAGTATTAATATTTATAAATAAGGCTACTGTATTGTGCAGACTTCCATTTTGTAACAATACTTGATAGTCGATAATCACAGACTAACACTCGTATTTATAGTCAAGTAAAAGTAATTACTTCAGCCAAAGTAATTGCTCAAGTAAAGATTTTCATTCTATATTTTAGTAATTGCTTGAAGTTAGAACTGTCAAAGCTTAGAATTCTTAGCCAAGTAATAGTCACCATTTTCTTTACATAAGAATTCTACCCTCAATTAATGACTTCATTAAGAAATTACTTAGTGCCAAGTAATACGAGCCTTAGAATTCTAAGCTTTGACAGTTCTAACTTCAAGCAATTACCTACTAAACTATAGAATGAAAATCATTACTTGAGCAATTACTTTTACTGAAGTAATTACTTTTACTGAAGTAATTACTTTTACTGAAGTAATTACTTTTACTGAAGTAATTACTTTTACTTGACTATAAATACGAGTGTAAGACTATTTTAAGATCTAACTGCGGTCTCTCAGTCTCTCTATTACGATACTAGAAATGAACCGTCCTGCGGGACAATTGCGTAACACAGTACCAATTGGAATCGGTTTCATTATCAACAACATTCATTGCGTTATTTACGTTGTTGACCAGACTTTTCTGAACATAAATATGAAGCAATGGATTAGCAATTTCCTTCAAAATTATTCAAATTCCGATTGATAGTGTGTTACGCAGTTAGGGTGCAGGGCCCTGATTTATTCCGAATTTTTTTTGAGAATCATTTGAGTAATATAATGACTTCCACAACTATTTTGTTTTATTCTTAATAAAAAAAAAAGTATCTACAGTAGCATGGCAGCCTTATACCTCATACCTACCTAAACTATTCTAAACTAAATATTGCAAAATGTTTGAAAAAAGTCGATCGGCATTGATGAACTTTTGGTCGGGCTGAGGCCTTTATCACTCAACATAATATAGAACCTTAATTGCCTACTAATCGCAATATAAGGTTACAGACAAACTTTAATCATTTACAAATCAGATTTTTTATTTTTGGTAAAACATTCGACTGCTATCGAAAACGTAATAGTACATTATGAATTATGATATAAGTGCGGTAAGTTGAAAATTACAGCCGAGGCGATGTAGCTAGCCGGAGCCGTAGGCGAGGGCTACAAGAAAGCAGAGGCTGTAATTATCAAAGCACACGTATGTCATACGACGTTTTATAACATATTTGCGAGGAAATAAATAAAACTCGGACTTTCTTAAACGAATAAATCTTTAAAAACACACTTTCTGAAAATGAATTTGCATCTTTGCTTGTTTTCCATAAGATGAAATTTTGATACGCTTGTAAGTAGGTATCTATCGGTCGATTTTTCAGGCAAGAGGCTTAGAGTAGTGTTGTTCGCTGCCTATGAGACTTCTGGCGGCGTCGAATGATAATTAATAAATTCATCATTAATTCACGACATTTTCAAATAAAAACAATACAGCGAAAAGAAAAAGCGCGCGGAATAATTTTTACTTCAGTTCAGCGCTTTTTTTTTAAAGCAAAGGCACAAAAACAGCCAGTATTACTAATAAAGTAAATTAATATTTTTTGTTTTTGTTTGTTGTTGTTGCAATTTATTGTCAAAATTAATTAAATTAAAGAATTAATTCTTTAATTTAATTAATGTTTATTTTTTATATTTATCTCCCAAAGTTAATTTTATTCATAAAATGTTGACCACTTTTCTGACATAAAAACTCTTTGCTAAGATTTAAAAAGTACCGTTCATTTTAGACAAAGCATCATGATAAACCTTACGCTTTACCTTATTAAAAAGAAACTGTGCGTTTTACATTACAATAACGCACAAGTACGTAATGACATACATTACGATATTGAAATTCGTGAAATAAGAGACCCTTTACGAGCAAATGTATAAATCGATTTATACAACGTAATTTTTAAATATGCGTGTGGTGTGAGGGCCACTTTATTGAAACTCTTTGAAAATATGCTTAGGATTTAGTGAACATTCCCAAACAATTGTGAAAGTTGGAATCAGATTTTGTGAAAGTCAACTTTGCGAGATATGGACTGTAAAGTGGGGCCCTCAGTTCTCACATAGAGGATTGAGGGCCCGCCTGTACCTGACAAACTATGGACACTACAGATAAAGTCTTTATGCCAAAATCTAAGCTTATACCAAACAAAATTTGTGAAAACAAGATATTATCGCAAAACACTGTCCTACTTGGTATATCTTCGTTCAAAATGGGCCCTCAATCCTCACACACGTAAAAGTTTATCACGCAAATACAATGAAACCATTAACTTATAGCTATTGTTTGTAATCCTATAAGATACTAAATAAATTGTGAAAATTTGTGAAAGCAAGAGCAGGTCACCATTTCTTGTTGTTTGAAAGTTATGACCTTGACAAAATCCGGGCCCTCAATCCTCCATTTATTTTGTTTTCCGTTTGAATACGCTTATCGTATGAAAGATTAGACAAATACAAAATAGTCTCTTTTTGTGAAAAAAATTGTGCAACAAATTCGATACTAGAAAACAATTAAAAGACCCTTTATTGTAAATAAAAATCGAGTTTTATTTTTGTTCCCTGAATTAGGAAATAGGGTGACCACAATACGGTATTTTACTCTATATGAGAAAAAATCTTTAAATATATTATTTAGATAGATTAGGCAAAAAGCAGTCGGAAAATATTAGTTTTAGTTCAATAACAATATAAATTTTAAAGTTAAATTCAAAGTTTTCAGGTTTTTTTAATGTTTTCTCAAACCATGAAATAGTAGCCGCCATTTTATGACGTCATTCGGCTGTGTGAATTAAAAAAGTGTCAACTATTAATTGATCAGTGTATCTCTTAGAGCAGGTATAGCTTTCACTTTAAAATCAAAATCTTTACCGTCCATACGTATTGTGTGTATAGAGTCATGAGGAACAGGGTGTAAAGTTCACTCATCCTTTATTGAAAAGGGAGGACCCTCCGACCTCCTCAGATGGGTGTTGTCTCTGGTGGGCAACTGCCCCACGGTTAATGTGGGGTTGTTGTATACCTATATGCTAGTCGCGCGGTAAACTCTCATTGCGCGATGCAGGTTGCGGGACGTCATGTCCTTGTGATGCGTAGTTCGTATGTGGCGATGTAGATGCCGCCACATGTGTATTAAAAGAAGTAACAGGCTAGAATGGAGATGTTACAAGCATTAAAACAACAAGTGTGAAAATAAAACTTTTTATTCACTATTTATACATTACTAGATAAAAAAAAAAATCCTAAAACCCTAATAAAAAAAACAAAACTATTTTTGGGCACTCGTGGTAACACGTTAAGGTCAGTGTAAGGTTGTATCTTAGTCAAAATATGATTCGCGACATTAATAATTATGTATTTACATAATTTTAACAATAAAAATAATTAATTACCTACGTACCTTTTACCGACTGAATACCGGTAAAAGTCCGAAATTAAAGATAGTTTTAGAATAATTCGGGGTTTTACTGGTGAGATTTGGTAAATAATAGGATTTACCCGTAAATCCTAATATTTACCGCAGTTCGCGGTTTTACACTAACATACAGGTAGATGAGTATATATCAAAACAACTTACATGTACTTATTTGTATGACTATAATAATATTTCCGTAGACAGAGAATTCTAGTAACTATTTTCGTAGTTTTCTCAATCAATTGACATGACATATATAATAAAAAGAACATCACTGTACTTTTTCTTTGTAGTAGTCGCATAGACAAACTAATGAGGTTGAACTCCAAAACTCCTCGATTTTATGTGAAAATGTTTGGAACATAATAATCCTTAAATAAAATTAAATATCAACATTCACTACTCCAAGATAATTACCCATACAACTATGTGTATTATAATATACAGGGTGGAATTTTGTAATGACACCTGGAAG
The DNA here is from genome assembly GCA_905163495.3 of Cosmia trapezina. Taxonomy (NCBI): domain Eukaryota; kingdom Metazoa; phylum Arthropoda; class Insecta; order Lepidoptera; family Noctuidae; genus Cosmia; species Cosmia trapezina. The sequence goes on from LR991042.1 coordinate 14,966,046, forward strand.
GAAGTACTCTTAATAATGCAGATAGAAAATTTTACTCAAAACATTCCTTTATTTTTGAATAGAAAGCAAACTGCATTCAAAGATTTTCGAAATTTCTCTTCTCCCACAACCGGGAATCGAACCGGCTAAAATCTGAAACAATTATACCCTGTACTTTTATTGCATCGATCGTTAGGGTCAATTATAAGGATGAAATCTCTCTAACAAACATGATAAATTAAATGAAAGGAAAACCAGGAAATCTTAAATTAATTTAATTTTTTACAAAAAATGGTAAACTAACTAATTAGTTGCTCGAAATGGGCTCCATTCTCTTGGATACACAAATTTATTCTTTTAACGAATTCATTTCTAGTACCTTTAATAAAGTGTTGTGGTGAATATTATAAATCGTATTCTGAACTTCAACTCTCAACTCGTTGTCATTCGCATAAGATTTCATGTAAATTTGATTTTTTACATATTCCCACAAAAAAAATATCTAATGGGGTGAGATCTGGCGATCTCGCAGGCCATCTGATTGTGCCGTTTTACCAATCCAGGTATTAAAATGAAAGTATTGTCACCCTACCCTGCTACACACTTCAAAAATAGTTGATTTCGGTATCTATTAAGATTTTTAGTTTAATCGTTATTCTTATTAGTAACAAATAACATCAATTTGTTGCACAATTTTTTTCACAAAAAGAGATTATTTTGTATTTGTCTAATCTTTCATACGATAAGCGTATTCAAACGGAAAACAAAATAAATGGAGGATTGAGGGCCCGGATTTTGTCAAGGTCATAACTTTCAAACAACAAGAAATGGTGACCTGCTCTTGCTTTCACAAATTTTCACAATTTATTTAGTATCTTATAGGATTACAAACAATAGCTATAAGTTAATGGTTTCATTGTATTTGCGTGATAAACTTTTACGTGTGTGAGGATTGAGGGCCCATTTTGAACGAAGATATACCAAGTAGGATAGTGTTTTGCGATAATATCTTGTTTTCACAAATTTTGTTTGGTATAAGCTTAGATTTTGGCATAAAGACTTTATCTGTAGTGTCCATAGTTTGTCAGGTACAGGCGGGCCCTCAATCCTCTATGTGAGAACTGAGGGCCCCACTTTACAGTCCATATCTCGCAAAGTTGACTTTCACAAAATCTGATTCCAACTTTCACAATTGTTTGGGAATGTTCACTAAATCCTAAGCATATTTTCAAAGAGTTTCAATAAAGTGGCCCTCACACCACACGCATATATTTTTAATACCTACTGCCACGTCGTCGTCCACGTCGCGATTCGTCACGGCTCCGACGCAACATCGACGTCGTTTGAATTTGATTCGTCGCACCGCAAATACCTACTACCTAACAGTACTTGAAACAATGCCGTCGCAAATTCAACGTGAAACGATTAGAAATCAACACTTGATAGGGAAACTTATTGTTATTTTTTATTGTAACTAAGTAGGTTATGCTTATTCGTTATGCTTTGTATTTGAAGGAAATTCTCTTGAGATTCTTACGGTCTATGTATGTAGAGGGTATTTCCCACGTATTTCCAGTCCAGTTTAAAAAGGAAAAGTTCTTCAGAAACTTTATTGTCGTTTAGGTTTTTTCGAAACATAGTGTATAAATATACCGTAGTTTCGAAACATAGTGTTTTTACGGTTATGGTAGAGCTCGTGGCTAGCAATAACAACCACACGGGTCGATCCATCAGGTTAAGCTACGCTTGCCGGGGTTGGTCCGTGAATGGGTAACCATCTTTACATACCGAGACTCCTCCGTGCCTCGGAAAGCATGTTAAGCCGTTGGTCCCGACTGTCATTCGTGGATCTTTGACAGTCGTTACGGGTCGTCAGAAGCCCGAATGTCTGACAACGTCTTACCAAGGGGTATCGTATTAACCCAGTTACTGGATTGTGGAGGTCATATAGGTAGTAGCTAGATGTAAAATACTGGTATTCAGCTGTATCCGGTTACACTGGAAGCCGAACCCAATATAGTTGGTAAAAGGGTTAGCAGATTGAGTCTATGTACTGATTAGTCAGAAATATCCTAAATTCATTCATACAGTAGGTCTGCCAGAATGATGTTGGTACTTATTAGCACTGATGACTGTAAAGATTATTAAGATCAACCAAAGTCAAAATTATAACTTAACCTTTCTTCTACATCATCTTAATCTTACTTAGGGCAAAAATACACATGCCTGCAGCTGGTAAAAAACTATGCAAGTAGCTGGCATGCCAGTGTGACATTGACCAATCAGAAGTGGTTATGGCACACGGCATGCCACGGCACACGGCATACTTTTGTACCAGCTACAGGCATGAGTATTTTCGCCCTTATTGGCAAAAAAGGTATGGCACAGGCTTCTTCTTTTACATAACATCCACCCCGTTCCTGTCAACCAATCTTGCTGCAAGATTTCCTAAATTCCATACCTCGACCATTATTCTATAAAAAAAATCGTCCCATTGCAGCGCATCACGACGCCGTCACTTCGTGTGTCTTAGTTCTGTTTTTTTTTTTATAATGTTTTTATATGTATTAGTTTAATTATTTTATAAATCATTTGTGTATTTTATCTATGGGCCTTAGTTGCCTGAGAATAAAGGAATTATTATTATTATTTTTAAAGTGTCTTTGACATATCTCGGGACCCTGCGGTCCCGGACTTTTGGAAGGCGTACGAGGGGCCGAAGCCAACTCGCAGAGGCCCCTTAGACAATTTTAAATTATGAGGAGGCACCAACCGACGATTATCCCTGTATACACTATGCAAGTGCACCCAAGGACAACCCCCGGTTGGTGCAGGACTATTGCAGAACATGGAAACAAAACATATTGGGCTATGGGTTTGGGTGGCTGTGGACTGGTTACCTAGAACTATGAAAGGACTATGGCCCCTGCCTGATCAATGTTTTAATATACACGGAAAAAAAATGGCAGGGGGTGACTTGCACACTCAATAATGGGCCCCCGAAAACGGTCGCTAGCACATAGTGTCGTAGCGGCAAGGGAGCAACATGTCCTGAGGTGCTTGTGAGGAGTGGAGAGGTATTCCACGGTTCTCAGAACAATCCCAGAGCCCGGAAGATGGTCAAGATCCCTACAAACACTTACTGGAATACTTCCTTCCTCCGAGCACGCTTCGAGCATGCTCTTGCGAATCTCCACTCAAGCCAGCCAATAAAGGCAAGAATGAGGTGGGAGCTCTGTTCCCGTCATTGTTCACTCCAGCCGGCCAATAAAGGCAAGCGAGAGGTGAGGAACAAGACTTCTCCCGGGAGATAGGGTCCGTGGGGTCGCTACTGCCCAACAGCTCGCCACATGCTGCCCTGCGGGTTTCTGTATCTCTCTTGGTCTGGCTCCTCATCCTAGACCTGTCCCGGCAGAGTAAACTCTACAGACACAGACCTAGAATTCGGAGCACGCAAGCCCCACCACGACGTCAACGTAGAGATACTGCGGTGGGGTTATTATTATTATTATTATTATTTTTATGTGTCTTGACAATTCTCGGGACCCTGGAGTCCCGGACCTTTAGAAGGCGTACGAGGGGCCAAAGCCAACTCGCAGAGGCCCGTTAGACGCTTTCAATGAAATGAGGCACCAACCGACGATTATCCCTGTACGCACTATGCAAGTGCACCCAAAGACAACCCCCGGTTGGTGCAGGACTATTGCAGCATATGGAAATAAAGAGATTGGACTATGGATTTGAGTGGCTAAAGTGGACTGGTTGCCTAGAATTATGAGAGGACTATGGCCCCTGCCGGATCAATGTTTTGTAATACACGGATAAAATGGCAGGGGGTGACTTGCACACACAATAATGGGCCCCCGAAAAGGTCGCTAGCACATAGTGTCGTAGCGGCAAGGGGGCAACATGTCCTGAGGTGCTTGTGAGGAGTGGAGAGGTATCCCACGGTTCTCAGAACAATCCCAGAGCCCGGAAGATGGTCAAGATCCCTACAAACACTTACTGGAATACTTCCTTCCTCCGAGCACGTTTGCTCTTGCGAATCTCCACTCAAACCGGCCAATAAAGGCAAGAAAGAGGTGGGAGCTCTGTTGCTCGTCAGTGTTCACTCCAGCCGGTCAATAAAGGCAAGCGAGAGGTGAGGAACAAGACTTCTCCCGGGAGATAGGGTCCGTGGGGTCGCTACTGCCCAACAGCTCGCCACATGCTGCCCTGCGGGTTTCTGTATCTCTCTTGGTCTGGCTCCTCATCCTAGACCTGTTCCGGCAAAGTGAACTCTACCGACACAGACCTAAAATTCGGAGCGCGCAAGCCCCACTACGACGTCAACGTAGAGATACTGCGGTGGGGTTATTATTATTATTATTATGTCTTTTACATATCTCGGGACCCTGGGGTCCCGGACCTTTGGCAGGCGTACGAGGGGCCGAAGCCAACTCGCAGAGGCCCCTTAGACAGTTTTAAATGACGAGGCGGCACCAGCCGGAGATTCTCCTTGTATGCACTATGCTAGTGCACCCAAGGACCACCCCCGGTTTGTGCAGGACTATTGCAGAAGATGGAAACAAAACATATTTGGCTATGGGTTTGGGTGGCTATAGTGGATTGGGTAACTTGAACTATGGTAGAACTATGTCCCCTGCCTGACCAATGTTATTTATTATACACAGATAAAATGGCAGGGGGTGACTTGCACACTCAATAATGGGCCCCCGAAAACAGTCGCTAGCACATAGTGACGTAGAAACAAGGGGGCAACATGTCCTGAGGTGCTGGAGGAGTGGAGAGGTATTCCAAGGTTCTCAGAACAATCCCAGAGCCCGGAAGATGGTCAAGATCCCTACAAACACTTACTGGAATACTTCCTTCCTCCGAGCTTGTTTGCTCTTGCGAATCTCCACTCAAGCCGGCCACTCAAGGCAAGAATGAGGTGGGAGCACTGTTCCCGTCAGTGTTCACTCCAGCCGGCCTATAAAGGAAAGCCAGAGCCAATGAGGAACAAGACTTCTCCCAGGACATAGGGTCCGTGGGGTCGCTACTGCCCAACAGCTCGCCACAAGCTACCCTGCGGGTTTCTGTATCTCTCTTGGTCTGGCTCCTCACCCTAGACCTGCTTCGGCAAAGTAAACTCTACGTGCACAGACCTAGAGTTCGGAGCGCGCAAGCCCCACCACGACTTCAACGTAGAGATACGTAGGTGGGGTTATTATTATTATTGCATTGGTCCTATCCTTCGATCAAGATGATTTTTGTATTTGTGTGAGTGCACATAGATACGCCGGACGTCACACCTACACGGTGTGACGTCCGGCATAGAGTGCGACGCGTTCTTTGTTTGGTTTAAAACCGGTTTGTACTGCTTCTTGGCAATCGGCTTTTGTTCTTTTAGTACGAGAGGCCATGACCAAAACCATGTCGCTTCGTTGTAAAACGTAAAACGATAAGACGGTTAAAGATTTTGTCTTACGTAAAACTACAAGACAAACATTTCGGTCATGGGCTCTCGTACCATTTTGGTGATCAACTGATCACTCATACAAATGCAAAGCTCACCTTACGCCTCGCGGACTGTGCTAGATTTCCGATGAGTGCATCAAAAACGGCCGGAAACATAAGACCACAAAATAATCACAATTTTGAAACATGGTTTTTTCAACCTTACTTTCAAGCTTAGAAATTATGTTTTATTTTCCATGAATATTTTAGTTCATATTTTAAAAATACGTTTACTTTTCAATCGAAGTAGTAAATATATTGCAAAAAATAATTAACTTTACGTTTGATTGTTAAGGTTTATCAAGTTACTAGCTTTTGCCCGCGGCTTCGCCCGCGTAGAAATCGGAAAATATGCCACAGGAACAAAAATATTGAGATAGCTTCTGTCCGCGACTTCGTCCGCGTGAAATTTCTTGGTCCCCCGACCCACCCCGTCGCATCGCATTGCCTGCCCGCGCTATTACTTCGTTTTCGCTTAGCGTTCTTTCCGACTTTTTTCTTTTTGCTCGGCACCTAAGATTCATAGAGTGATATTAAATATACCTAAGTATAGCCTTCCTTAAGAATTGGGCTATCAAATGCAGAAAAATAATTATTAAAGTCCGACTGGCAGTTCCAGAGATTAGCGAAAAAGTGTGTAAAGTGTGTTTGTCAGCTCCGACGCACCACTGGAGTTTACTCTTGTTCTTTGTGCCGTTCCCCGTTTCCGACTTTCTATTTTTCAGTCATTTCTGTCGGGCTGGGGTGTCGGAAGAAACCCTTCTTCAATGAATCAGTGGTATAGAAAAAAACTTTTTACAAAAAAAAAACAACTGACTCCCAAAAAAACACTACAAACTGAAAAATAACTTTAATTTCGGAAGTCGGTGTCTTTGGTTTTCTATTTACTTTCGTTTTTTTTTGCCACCGACTGCCGAAATTAAAGTTATTTTTCACTTTGTAGTGTTTTTTTGGGAGCCGGTTGTTTTTTTTTTGTAAAAAGTTTTTATTTTACACTTTTTAGTGGTTCCTAACCCACACAAATCTGAATACCACTCTGCAAAATAAATTAGAGCATCATCCACATGACTAAATGGGAAAAATACGTATTACATTATTGAAGCTAGGTAACTCAAAAGCCACTCATTAGAACTTGAAGATATTTTTATGCGACCAAGAGTAGGTGTAGTACTTTTCATTTCAAATAAAAACTTTGCAAAAAGGCAAATAAGTCGTGTCAGAAGTTTTGAAGGCGTAGTTTTAGTTGACGGAGATAACAAGGCTACGAAATCTGCCTTCTGACAATCAAGGCCACACATAACATACAACTCAAGTAGCGCAATTTGAAGCGGCATATAGTTAGCATTAAATCATTTATAGCCAGAGTGCACCTCATGACAATTCCAATAAGCCCAAACACGGCTAGGATACATTGTTTTATTACTGAGTTCCGGTGGCTACCTTCCGTCTTCTTCATCAGATCGGTTCAATGGTACCATTTTCATCAGAACCATTTATTTAAAGCTTCGTCATAGTCGCCCGTGAAATACTTGTCATCGTTGAGGAGTTCCCGTGGCCATCTGTGGTCTTCTTCATCAGTTCCACTTCACCAGATGATACTTTCTGATTGTTGATGAAAATACCAAAATAGCTATATGTATGCCTATAATATTTGAGGAGTTCCCTCGGTTCCTCATGGATCCCATCATCAGAACTGGATTTTGATAAAAATAGGACCAATCTGGAAGTATACCTACTCTTTCAAATAAAAAATGAATTTTCCGAATCGGTTCATAAATGACGGAGTACTGAGGTAACAAACATACAAAAAAAAAAAAAAAAAACATACAACCGAATTGAGAACCTCCTCCTTTTTTGAAGTCGGTTAAAAAGCAATTTTAAGGTGTACAGGCACTCGTCCCCCTCCCTCTTACACCACCTCTCAACCCTCCCACTAATCCACCTCTCACTCCTTCTCTCCCTCTAAACCCCTCTCACCCTCCCCATCGTCCTGCTCACCGTCCCCTCGCACCCCCTCTCCCTATCTTCCCCTTCCTGCTAACCTCCTCCTCCACCTCTTCCCTTCTCCACACCCCATTACTACACCCACCCCCCTCAGTATGCCCTTCTATCCCTCTCCCACCTCCCCCTCCTTCCATAATCCTCCCTCTCTCTCTCACCACACCCTCCCCTTCCCCTTTCCCTCCTCACCACCCGCTCCCCTTCCCCATTTACCTCCTCACTACGCCCTCCTCCCCTCCCCCTCAACCCTTCCCTCTGGGGGAAAACTATTAATGACAAACTTTATTACTTGCTTAGGCAAGTATTTGAGCAAAGTTTCAAGTTAATTAACCGAATAAATAAGATTTTTGGTCTCAAGTATAAATACTGAGCTTCGAGGCTTCGAGTTACAATTCGTTATAGTTAATTATTAATAATAATAATAAATTATTAATCAGACCGCGCGTTAAAATTCCTCCATACAAACTTTGACACCCCCAAATCTCTCCTGAGGGGGTAGTTTAGGAAAACTAAAAATGGCAAACTTACTTAGATAAATATTCACGACAAATTTCAAGTCTAACTCAATGAATAAGATTTTTCATACAAACTTTGGACCCCCGTTTCACCCCCTTAGAGAGTGAATTTTGAAAAATCCTTTCTTAGTGCACCCCTAAACCTCATAAGAAACCGAAGTCCCAAATTTGGAATCTCTAGACCCAGCGGTTTGAGCTGTGCGTTGATATGTCAGTCAGTCAGTTTCTTCTTTTATATTATATTTAGATATCCAATCGCGGCCACTTGAGCGATGTGTTTTTGTTCGTAATCCATAATCTAGTGCTATTTGTTGATCGAAGGTCCTATCCTAACCCGACGTAAATCTTATTTTAGATGTTGGGGAACACAAGACATAAATTGAATTTAGTGTGCATACTACTTAGATACTTTGTTTGCGTACTATCACGCAAAAGCAACATTGCATTGGCAGAGAGCCACATTTTACGGTAACGTGTTTCAAATAGTAAACCATTTCATTGGAAACTCCACGAACGAAACTATGAAAAATTGGTGCAAGAACAATCAATCTGCCTAGCCTTTTCCCAACTATGTTGGGGTCGGCTTCCAGTCTAACCGGATGCAGCTGAATACCAGTATTTTACATGGAGCGACTGCCTGTCTGACTTCCACAACCCACTAACTGGGTAATACGATACCCCTTGGTAAGACTGGTTGTCAGACTTTCGGGCTTCTGACGACCCGTAACGACTGTCAAAGATCCACGAATAACAGCCGGGACCAACGGCTTAACGTGCTTTCCGAGGCACGGAGGAATCACGATATGTAAAGATGGTCACCCATCCACTGACCAACCCCGGCAAGCGTAGCTTAACCTGACGGATCGACCCGTGCGGCTATTATTACTTAGCCACGAGCTAAAAATTGTTGCAAGAACATAATATTATTATTTTTAATGCATATTTCAATAAGTTTAACTGTAACCTTCTATTCTTCTGTAGGTACGTGTCGCAAAAGGTCAATAAGGGATTCTTCGTCTAAAGTGATAATATCTGCCCAGCAGCAAGAGATCTAGCAATTATTTCAGGAGATAAGCAAGGCATTGTTGTCTTGTCTGCTAAAAATAACATTCTGTTATGCGTATCCTGTTTTCATCATACCGTGTGGGTATGTGTCGCAGATTAAGTAGGTACTATTGTTTAGATTATGTTATAATCAATGATTTTTAGATATATTTTATACTTTAATTTTAATTTTGAGTGACTTGGCTATTGCATTAGGTTAAGACCTGTAATAACTACCATTACAGGTCTTAACCAAGTTAAGGCATTTAAATAAATAAATGAATTGTTGAATACGCTGTTTTACGTAACCGCTAGCAGTTTTAAAAGAGAGCTCTATTACGTAAAACAGCTGAACGACGCTACGCTATTTTCCATAATTACTAACACGCAGAATTGCATAAACGTTTTGCATTTGTCAATGCAGCGGGTCAACGATTAGAGTTTATGTAAAACAGCGTAAAATTAAACGTCAGATTGTAGATTTTAGTTCTAAATTTTGTCACTCATGGCTCTGTGTGTCATAACAACAGTATGGTTAGTCACAGTTCTAACCTCACCTAAATCAGGGTACCCACAGCTTAGTTACTGCGACCGATTCGGCATTAGAAGCTGTATTACGTCGGTAGCAGTTTTGTTAAACGTAACGCAATGGCAATCTGTTGAGCTGTTTTGCATAGAAGTGCTGTTTTGGAAAACAGCTAGCGATTATGTAAAACAGCAGATTTTACAATCCATCTGCGACATCACATGCACCAACCATGCCATGTACACGACACGAGCGTATATTCTCAGTAAACAGGAACAGCTAAGACAAAACAAAACACATAACCCTAAAAGCAATAAAATATCATCAAGTAAATATCGAATCACGTTCCCAGCAGCTTAAAATTCCACGTTCCCAAACCGTAACAAAAAAAAACAATACAACAATATCAGCTTATAAAACTTTCAACTTCTAAATACACATTTCTTCCCAACGTTTCTATGTAAAAGAAAAAAACGTGCAAATTAAGAATATTGCACGTTGGTCATATCACGTTGGCTCCCCTGATCGCAACAATAGCTTTTAATTGTTTATTTTAGCAAACATACAATGGTTAACAATTTTGTTTACGTTCGGTATTATTATTAGAAAATACACGTACGTAAATATGCATGTATAAGTGTGTATAGCGACCCCAAATAGATTGGATTGGGGTAAGGGCAGGAGAATGATGATGATAGCTCGGTGTGTAAGTGAAATGGCGTTATGGCTGGATAGAAGACTCTCAAGCGTACCGGAACTAAACGCGCTTCGTAAAGTTTTTACTTTTCGAAGCGCGTTTAGTTCCGGTGCGCTACTGAATATGTGCCACTCAAAAGCCCAAAAGACTGACAACCAGTCTTACCAAGGTATCGAGTTACCCAGTAATTGGGTTGTGGAGGTCAGATATTCAATCACTTCATGTAAAACACTGCAATGCTATTCTGTAAACATCTCACCGTGATAACTTAAGTGAAGTGAGCTGTCATTCCACCCAATACTAGGGATTGACACTATTGACAGCTCACTTTAACCCCTCAAGTGTCTGAGTTTGGCTAATTTTAGACCCAAAACCCCAGCGAATGGGGAGGGTTGGGGGTCATATCATCATCAGTAGTTGCGAACCCCATAAGTAGGTTCACAACTACTGATGATGATATTTTTTCCATCGGATGATGTTTTTTTACGTTTATATATATGTGATCTAAGCTTATATACCTATTATGTAAAGTTTTGTGGGTGCATTTGACACTCGGAGGGGAAGGGGGGGTTAGCTGCGAACTCCATAGGTTCACAACTAATGATGATGATGGGTTTCCCATCGGATGATGTTTTTTTACATGTATATATATGTGATATAAGCTTATATACCTAACAAAAAAAGGGTTTTTCTTATGCACACATGGGGTGCATTCGACACTTGAGGGGTTAAGATCACTTCACCTAAGTTTTCACGGTGAGATTTTTACTGAATAGATCGACTGGTATTCACTTATACAGCTGCATCCGGTTTAGGGCTTTCAGTCTCGCTGCATTTCTGAGTCCCGGGAAAAAAAATCGAGACTCGATGCGGTCTCGAAATTCCCGGGAAAAACGAGACTTTCGAGACTATTTCAAAAGTGGCTTTCATACTTATAGGCTAGGCATTTAGGCAGTCAAAATAAGATATATCAACCAAGTACTTCATTAAACATAAGTAACAAACTCAAATTATAAAATCAAAAATAATTTTTGAAAGTTTCTTTTGGTTTTTTTATAGTGAACACTTAACAAACAAAGGGCGTTTCATGTGGTTTCAGACAGAGAGGACCTGATTTTATTACAAAAGTATCCTGCGTTAGAAAAAGCTTTCTCAGCTTCTAAGCTAGTGAGGGGTTAGATATTAAGGCTGCTCCTTCCTAAAATACGGCGAAACTAAGTAACTTTGTAACCACCTTATACAGTAACTATAGCATCTTTCTGATAGAAAAAAATACACAGTAATCTACAATACATAAGAAGTGATTTCATGTGTCCTGAAATCTATTTTAGTTTGTAGAACTAAGGAAAAAAAAGGCTAAATCCAGGTCTACTTCGGTCTATTTTTTCGAGTTGTTACCATATTACTCGTACAGTTTTCATTAAGTGTTCATTTTATACAGTTCTTTACAAACTAATAAGGAATGATTTCTTGTCATTAATTTTTTAGTTTAATCAACAGATTTTTTGTAAATCGATAATCACTTCATATTTTGCAAGCGTTGTGTCATCGCGCTTCTCTTTCTTTTCTATGCAGTCCGACAGTGACCGCGCTTTTTGTGACGGACAAGCCTTAAGTAACTGTAGCAATGGTGTGGCCCCTATTTTCAAAGAGAGCTTTTTCCTCGTGAAAGGCTGATTGCAAGTCATGGATAGACATGGAAGTTATATTCTGACCTTTGTCTTCTTGGGGGTTTAAAAAAATATTAAGCTCACATTTCAGCTGTTCTCCTGTTGTTAGACTTGTGAGCTCCGCAATCGTCGCATCATTTGGGTCACTGTGGTATTTGCGGGATAATTTTCAGATGTTTTTTTAGTTGAGTGTGAATTTATTTAACCTTTCGTACAATTATTTTAAAGACATTGCAATTTCATCGTTGCTTAACGTTTGAAAAGCGCTTGCATGCAGCTTTTTTTAAAAAAACTGAGAAGGACTACGCAAGTATTGTAAGACACTTGCCTCCATCAGTCTATTTTCCTTAATACGGATAGGTACGCAGTGAATTGGCGAGACTTACGTTCAAAGAACTTTGTCGTATTTCTAATTTCTGTAAACTGAAATTTAGTGCATTTGTTAAAAGAGTAGCGTCTCGCCTACACAGTACATAGTGCTTCTAAGGTCACTTTGATGATACCAAGTGAATTTGAGATTGCTTACAATGTATTATACTCCTGATGCAGTAAACTCTACTCCGGATACCTATTAGGTATATGAATTAGAGCTTTTCGGGCGAATATCTTTATTTTAAGAAATCATTCAAGAATTTCAGCTAAACTGGACCACCTCGTTTTGTAATCAATTATTAATTCTAGTTCTGTGTGGAACTCTTCTGTTACTTATTTAATACTGCCAAGTGACTTAAGTCTCGAAAGTCTCGTTATTCCCGAGACTGAAACTATCAGTCTCGAGTCTCGAAAATACCAAAAAATCATCGAGACTCTCGAAATTTTCGAGACCGAGATTCCCGGGATGAAAGCCCTAATCCGGTTAGACTGGAAGCCGACCCCAACATAGTTGGGAAAACTCTAGGCATATTGAAAAATCACAATTAATGGTGTGTAATTTTTATTACAGAAAATTATGTGTAACTATTTGCAGCACGGCAAACCTGATCAAACTTATGAAAATAATAAGATATGTTCTGGCCTTGTGATGATGTCATTACAAGTAGATGGTACTGTCTAGAGATATTAGGCAGTAACAGTGCATTCAGCAGAACCGGGGGCTCCTTCGCAGATTATGTTATAAGTAGGTCCACCTGTGATTTCAGGAAGTTAAAATTTCGTATAGATGGCCAGTTTCACTCTCAAGAGAAACTATAGTTTATAAAAAAAAAACTTTTTTATAGGTACTTAAAAAAAAAACCACTGACTTCCAAAAAATACTACAAAGTGAAAACTAACTAACAAATAACTTTAATTTCGGAAGTCGGTGTTTTTGGATCTGTATTTTAGTTTTTTTGCCACCGACTTCCGAAATTAATGTTATTTTTTACTTTGCAGTATTTTTTTGGAAGTCGGTTGTTTTTTTTTTTTACAAAATATTGCATTTCCCGATACAAGGACGGTAATTGTTGAGGAGTTCTCCCAGTAAGGAACCACGAGAAATGGTGAAGCCATCATCAGCTCTACTGCAACATAATATATATGTATTGTGACGGTCATAAATTGCTTAGCAATAATCGAATCGCAACCCGTGAAATACGTATTATTGAGTAGTTCCGATGGCCATCTGTGGTCTTCCTCATCAGTTCCACTTCACCAAATGGTGCTTTCCGGGAGCAAATGCACGAGTTACTATAAAAATACCCAAATCGCTATAGGTGTGCCTATAAAATGTGAAGGTTCCCCTCGATTTCTCTGGGATGCCATCATCAGATCCTGGTGTCCTTATAATGTTACCACTCTTGGGATATCTCCTTTCCAACAAAAAAAGAATTATCAAAATCGGTTCATAAACGACGAAGTTATCCGCGAACACACATAGAAAAAAAAATATAATTATGGTCGAATTGAGAAACCTCCTTTTTTTGAAGTCGGTTAAAAAGTGGTTCTAATCAAAGCCATGCAAGGTCATAGTTACTCTGCTATCAATTAATCTTCAGCCAGTTTAATCCTCAACCAACACCCACATCGTGACAACTTGAATGACACCTAAAGGCTCTTACAGACAGAGGCGATATCGCGAGTGATATTGCGATATTATCGCGTCGCAACACCGCTACGCGACACGTCGCGACGCGCTATCGCCTCTGTCTGTAAGAGCCTTAACTTGGACTTTACGTGTGGGTTTCAAAACAGTTCGTCGGTAGCTCGATTCGTGTCACGAACACACTGGCTGACAAACCCCTCGTAAATAGTAAATGCAGTAGTAATCGTAAAATGTACTAGTAGTACATAAGGAAGTACTCGTATGTATGTACTTAGACCACTTAGTGTGTTGGAGTGGTATGCCTATGCGATAAGGGAATATTTTATTTGTTAGAAAGTATTTTTTTAAATAGATTTTTTAGGGTTCCGTACCTCAAAAGGAAAAAACGGAAACCTTATAGGATCACTCGTGTGTCTGTCTGTTTGTCTGTCTGTCTGTCCGTCTGTCACAGCCAATTTGCTATTAATCTAATGGACCGATTAAGTTGAAATTTGGTACACATATTGTTTTCTGTGACCTAAACACGTACGGCTAAAGTAACTATATGAATTTTGAATAGGGGGGTCACTTTTAGGGCGCTAACTGTACCGTGTGACATATCAAATGAAAGGGTTTAATATGAGGGTTTGAAATATTTTTTTTTTATAATTTTAAAATAAATCGTTTTAAAGTTATTTAAGAAAATAGACGAAAATTTACCATACTAACCATCATCACCCCCTATTTCCGAAACTACTGAGCCTAAAATTTTGAAAAAAATACAGAAAATAGTTCTATACCTGTAGATTACAGGAAAACCTATAAAAAGTTTTTGGTTTTAAAATAACATAGTAAATCTCTCAATATTGTGAGTACCAACTTACATTTACTGTTGGAATGCATGGGAGAACATGTTTTTCAACAATAATAAAAAGTAAGTAGTAGTAAGTAGTAGTAGTAGTAGTAGTAGTTAATAAATTTGTTCTTGGGATAATTTCATACCAACTACGGAACCCTTCATTGTGCGTAGTCCGACACGCACTTGACCGGTTTTGTTTTTATGTGATTATTATTCAAGTTCTTCAGTTTTTGAGGATTTGGAAGACATTTAATATTCCTTCAATTTATCAAATATTTCAAATATTTAAATCTTCTATCTTTCAACCCAATATTTCCTTTTTTAAAAGCAACCCAGTAACTAACATCAACAAGACTGAATGATAAGGTACCTAGCATTAATTAAAAATAATAAAATCTATGTAAAATTCCTACAATAAAATTTATCCTCGAAAACCAGTAGCCGGATCTCGTAGCTCGTAGCACGTAGCCCGTAGCGGGTTCCCGTAGCACTTCACACCGTAGTCACCCACCTGTGATCCGCTACGCCGCGCCATCACGCTGTCACGCATAACGTGACGCGCCCTATCGGCTTCTCGTACTTTTAAAGCACGTGTACACTACACATGTTGCGTGTACCGAGCGTGTGACTTTAAAATCGCCATGTTTGAATTTTTGGTACTTATTTTTCAATTGTTTGGGAGTGGTGATCGTTTATTTTTATTTTTTGTTAGGAGATGTTTATGCTTTATAGAACGTAAAACGATTTTTTTTAAACGTGAATTGTGTTTTTTTCGGTTGGATTTAGTTAAGTGTGAACAGCGTAAATATTTATCTTGAATAATTCATGTTTATTTATGACTTTACGAGTCGAATTTAGACATTTTTGTAAAACTTACGTTATGTAATAGCTTCAAATGATCGCAAACGTGCGCTGTTAGACAATATTTTCCTATGCACGGGTCGTTTTGCCATTAGAGCCATAATCATAGGATAGGATAGGATACATTATTCACAAACATTAGAATTAAAAAGTAATAGGTACATAATATCTAAATAGGGCATAACCGGTCAAAGCAAGGTAAACGATATTTTGCTTGTATAATATTTTCAAATTAAATTTTTGATATTTTAATTTTGAATTTGAAGTTTGACTTTGTAATTTTGAATTAAATTTCGAAATTGTAATATAAAAATTTAATTTAAATTTTGACATTGTAGTACTTAATCTCTTTTTTGTATTGTTTGTCTAGTGCGACTAATTTCGTACGCCATAAATAGAAAAACATGTAGCTACCTCATATTAATTATAAGACCTTACTTTATTCATGTTTTACAAAATAAATATATCTTGTACCAAGTCAGCTCAATTATTTTAAAGACAATTTTTCATGGATTATTAGTTATTTTACAATCTTGTACCTATTTAGTTTCTTTATGTTAGATTCTATTTTAACTAGGACTCGAACCCAAGCGTACTCTAACCATAATTCATCGTTCCCATACCCAGCGAATAGCAACATGCAGTGTTGTTGCAGTCTTTACGCACCGAGACTCCTCCGTGCCTCGGCAAGCACGTTAAGCCGTTGGTCCCGGTTGTCATTCGTGGATCTTTGACAGTCGTTACGGGTCGTCAGAAGCCCGAAAGTCTGATAACCAACCAAGGGGTATCATATTACCCAGTAACTGGGTTGAGGTCAGATAGGCAGTCGTTCCTTGTAAAATACTGGTACTCAGCTGTATCCGGTTAAACTAGAAGCCGACCGCAACATAGTTGGGAAAACGCTGAGTAATTCATCAACTCGTCCCACATGTTTACGGCCCATTTGGGACGACTTGACGAAAATCAAAATAAATAATATTTTCATTCTGCAAGTCGTCCCACGTTGCTTTTTGTGTGGAACTTTAAACTTTATCAACGTTTGGTACAGTTAGTAAGAAAAGATATAACAATATTTTTTAAGAATTTTTAGCATATACTTTCGTTTTGTTCATAGATTATTTAATAGGTATTAAAAAAGTCAGTACCTACTAAAAATTTTTTTTCTAGATATTATGTTTAATTTTACACGCAAACGCACAAGTTCAAGTGTTATATACGAATGGTAGACATGTATAACTTTCGGTTATTATCAGGTTAATAAACAATGGTTACGTGCATAGAAATATAAAAAACAGTGGTTACTTTTGAAGTAAATGATGACAGGACACCCTATGAATAGAATGAAGGTACAAAAAAATATTTTGTTCCAATATCAATGAAGCACACGAGCGTGACTTGGAGTATTTTATAATAGCCCTTTTCCTATATCCTATCTTGCTGTGCCCGACAGGGTCCACAATGATCTAAAATTTTTGCCAGCGGCTTCGCCCGCGTGTATGTCGGAAATTATCTCACGGGAACCTTTTACCGAGATGAAAAGTATCCTATGTCTTAATCCAGGTTATAAACTATCTGTATACCAAATTTCATCCAAATCCGTTCAGCCGTTTTTGCGTGATTGAGAAACAAACATCCAAACATACAAACTTTCACATTTATAATATTATTAAGTAAGATTGAGTATTTAACAGAATTTATTGATGTTAAAATGAGTTAGTACTTTCCGACAGAAAATGTTAGACTTAATTTAGGTATTGTGGAACAAACTTTTACAAATTTATTTTGTGGTTTGATTTTGGACTCCGATAAATCTGTGACTCTGGTTGTGCATAATGGACTTGGATTTAGACTGAAATTGCTGTGTTTGTCGGAAACTTGTAGTGAGTACCCATCTTAATATTATATTAATAGGATAATATTTAAAAACTACACCGGCCCAAGGTCTTCATTAAAACCGTAGGCTAAGGGATATCTGATTTATGATATAGAATATGTACCTAGAAAACGGTTGCTTATAAACATAAAGGTTTAGATACTTGAAGGTAGTTTAACTTGTAGCTATATGCTTAGAAGTGAGTACTTACTTATAGAGGTCTTCTTTTTTCTATAAGACCTCTATACTCACTTCTATATTATGTTAGCCAAGATATCTTTCAGCTGCCCAAATTTACATTGACACGACTGTTACGATTTTTTTTTTCTTTTTTAAAATTAAGTATTTAATTTGAAACGCATCAATTTGTGGGCTTTACTTCTTCCTTTAGAATTAATTGGCTCCACTGTACTTTAACATCCGCACGTCCGAAACTGCACATTGGTCAATCATTTGGGTTAGGTTAGAATATTGACCATTACCTCTTAGAATTACCAAAGATGGCTGTATAAAATACTAGCTGCGACCCGCGGTTTTGCCGGCGTAGACCGGGATAAAAAGTAGCCTATGTGTTAATTCAGGGTATAAGGTATCTACATACCAAATTTCATCCAAATCGGTCGAGCCGTTTGTGCGTGAAGAAGTAATAAACATACAAACACACCCTCACAGTCACTCACAAACTTTCGGCTTTATAATATTAGTGTGATGGAGGAGCTCGTGGCTAAGTAATACAGCCGCACGGGTCGATCCATCAGGTTAAGCTACGCTTACCGGGGTTGGTCCGTGGATGGGTGACCATCTTTACATACCGAGACTCCTCCGTGCCTCGGAAAGCACGTTAAACCGTTGGCTGTCATTTGTGGATCTTTGACAGTCGTTACGGGTCATCAGAAGCCCGAAAGTCTGACAACCAGTCTTACCAAGGGGTATCGTATTACCCAGTTACTGGGTTGTGGAGGTCAGATAGACAGTCGCTCCATGTAAAATAATGGTATTCAGCTGCATCCGGTTAGACTGGAAGCCGACCTCAACATAGTTGGGAAAAGGCTAGGCAGATTCATAAGGCAAATTAATCAATTAAAAAAATAATGACCACATTAACAATGTTGTGATGATTAAATAAATATTTTATAACAAATTCTTTTTTATTTTATTTCCACACTAACACTTTTGCTACTGATTGTACCTTTTCTCATTTTGATAGCAACGTGGGACGACTTGCAGAATGAAAATATTATTTATTTTGATTTTCGTCAAGTTGTCCCAAATGGGCCGTAAGCATGTGGGACGACTTGATGAATTACTCAAAACGCTGGACAGATTGATTGATTGATTGAGAGATAAAACTCTTTTTTCGGTCTAGCGCTCATTGTTCCAACATCTAAAAAATCAGTTCCAATTTTTTTTTTTATTCTACCTAACAGCACTGCACCTGATAAAAATAGCGATCCACTATGTATTAGTTATTCTAAATAAAACGTGCAAACCACATTATATAACCAAAACAACTCCCTACACAT